>CM028129.1:43774166-46677500 GCA_016271365.2 Neoceratodus forsteri
GCTTCTCCCACCTCCTTGTCCCCAGTTTCTCTCCAATCATGCTCTCCTCCTCATGTCTGGAATATGTTGCATCTCCCCATTTGCTTAACATATATGTTTCTTCTCCCTCTGGGACTATGTCTATCCTTTCCATAGCTGGTCTGTGATGCCCTATGGGTATCCAACTCCTCCCCCGGCCTCTGTATAAGTTTCCTCATTTCCACCAACCCTTCCTCCCTCTAGGTTGCTTAGTAGCTCAAATTTATTGTGACAGTCTATGTCAGCCTCCATCAAGTAACCGAGTTTCCCTGACTGCATCTCTAAACTGACCTCTTCTTCCTCTCTTGCACTATTCACCTTAGGAGCTCCCTTCCCACAGTCTGCTGTTTTAGGCTTCCGCACAACAGCCATTCCTGACTCTTTTTCCAGTCTCTTTGTATTCAGAATGTTCACCTGTACGCTTTCCCCTTAGCATCAACTTCCCTATCTAAGGGTCCTCCGTCCCTAATACCCCCCCTCCTGCTTGCTGTAACATAACGTCCTGTAATTTCAGAGCGTTGCCCCAGCCTCCCCTCAGCCCCACCCTTCTGCTGCCCATATCCACACCCCTTATCCTTGGACACCCCCCCGATCTCCCACAGCTTACTCCTTAACCAATATACCTCACTCCTGATACAAGATAGCTGTCTACAGAGTGGGCAGCCTCCCTCTCTCCAGGCTCAATTTAGAATTATAGCCATCCCACAGCCTGTGCAGCCTACAACCTTCACACACTTTTATATTTCCTTCTGGATGACAGGCTCACCAAGGTTCCAACAACTCATAGAAACATAGAAACATAGAAGTTGATGGCAGATAAGGACCGCAAGGCCCATCCAGTCTGCCCATTTCTTTTTCTACCTTATAAATGTGCCATCAGCCTTTGCTCTGTCAGTGACCTATCTATTCATAGTCATTTGTATTGCTCCCTTATGCCTATCCCATGCCAGTTTGAAGCCGTGCACTGTATTCATAGCCACCACTTCTTGTGGTAAGCCATTCCATGCATCTACCACCCTTTCTGTGAAAAATAATTTCCTCACATTCCCCCTTAATTGGCCTCCCTCTAATCTCATGCTGTGTCCTCTTGTCCTGCTATTTTCTTATATTTAAACATGTTAGACTCTTTCACCTTGTTTATGCCCTTAAGGTGTTTAAATGTCTCGATCATATCACCTCTCTCCCTCCTTTGCTCAAGGGTATATATTGAGCTCCGTTAATCTGTCCTCATATGTCTTCTGATGCAGTCCCTGCACCATTTTGCTGCCCTTCTCTGGACTGCTTCAATTTGGTTAATGTCCTTGTGAAGGTGTGGCCTCCAATACTGCCGCAGTACTCAGAAGGGCCTAACCAATGTCTTGTACAGAGGATTATTACCTCCCTCTTATGACTTGTGATACCCCTACTAATACACCCTAACACCCCTAGCCTTACCTACTGCTTTAGAGGTCTGCTTGGATGATTTCAGGTCATCAGTGATGATGATGCCCAAGTCTCTTTCTTCCTTTGTGACTGCCAGCAACTCCCCTCCCAGTCTATAAGTGGCTTCAGGGTTTCTCTTCCCTATGTGCATGATTTTGCACTTCTTTGCATTAAATCCCAGTTGCCACTCTTCTGACCATTTTGCTAGTTTATCCAGATCTCTTCTCATTCTGCCCACCCATCTGGATCATCTACTCTGTTGCAGATCTTGGTGTCATCTGCAAACAGACAAGCCTTACCTCTAGTCCATCTGCGAGGTCACTAATGAAGATGTTGAATAGGACTGGCCCCAGGACTGATCCCTGAGGTACCCCACTTGTGACTTGCATCTCTTCTGACTGTATACCATTTACCACCACTCTCTGTTTTCTGCCAGTCAACCAGTTTGCCACCCAGTTGACCAACTTCTGACCCACCCTGAGCCTACCTAGCTTATTTATCAATCTTCTATGTGGAACAGTGTCAAAAGCTTTGCTGAAGTCAAGGTAGGCGACATCAACTGCTCCCCCTTGGTCTACCACTCTGGTTACCCAGTCAAAGAAATCTATGAGATTAGTTTGACAGGACCTTCCTTTTGTAAACCCATGCTGTCTTGGATCCTGTGCCCCTATGGATTCCAGGTGTTGCACTATCCTTTCCTTAAGGAGTGCCTCCATAATCTTGCCCACTACTGAGGTAAGACTGACTGGTCTGTAGTTCCCGCCTCCTTCCCTGCTACCACGCTTAGAGCGGGATCACATGAGCCCTTCTCCAGTTTTCTGGGACCTCCTGTGCTCAGAGACTCACTAACAATTCTGCTAATGGCTCTGCTAGTTCCTCCTTTAGATCCTTAAGTACCCTGGGATGTGTGTCATCAGGTCCCATTGCCTTATCCACCCTGAGCTTAGCAAGCTCTTGTAGGACCCTTTCTTTGTGAAGGGGTAGTGCTCACCTCCCTCCCCTGTGTCCATGATGCTGAGCTGTGGGCCCTGCCCTACCTTCTCTTTAGTAAATACTGAGCAAAAGTATCTATTTAGGATAGATGCCTTACAGGGTCCTCCTCCTCACGTGCTCCCTTTTCTCCATTAAGCTTAGCAATACCCCTCTGGACTTTCTCCTTTCACTAATGTATCTATAGAAAGTCTTGTCACCTTCTTTTTACTGTTCGGTCTAGTGTTTCCTCAGTTTGGGACTTTGCCTGCCTTACTGCCTTCCTGCTTCCTTAGGGCAGTTTGGTATGCCTCCCTATCTTCATCCCGCTGTGTTCCTTTATATTTCCTGAAGGCCAGCCTTTGGCTCTGACCTTTTCTGCTACTGTATTTGAGAACCAAAGTGGTTTCCTTCTTCTTTGCACTTCCTTTTCTGTCTAACACAATGGGATGTTGCTTCAAGTATTGTATCCTTAATGCTTGCCCACTTTGCCTGTACCTCCTCACCTGTGTTTCTTTTGCCAGGGCTAGCTTAACTCTGTTGGCCATCTTATCAAAGTCAGCTCCTCTGAAGTCCCATATTTTTGCCTTGGAATGGGATGATTTAGATGTAGTAGCCAAATTGAACCATACCATGTGATGGTCACTGGCCCCAGGTGACCTTCTACCTGGAGATCTGTGATCCCTTCTTTGTTAGTCAGTACTAGATCTAGGATAGCCCTGTCTCTTGTGGGTTGCTGTACCAGTTGTTTGAGGCCCTTCCCTGCAGGGAATCCACTATGAGTCTAGTTCTGGCAGATGTTCCTGCTGGTATTGACCAATCTGTATCTGGCATGTTGAAGTCTCCCATTATCAGAACCTCCCTTTAGCTGTCATGTTTTGTATATCTTCTAACAGTAATATGTCTATGTCCTCCCTCTGGTCTGGGGGCCTGTAGACAACCCAGTTCTTATGGCTGTCCCATTTCCTGTTTCCAGGGTGACCCACAGTTCTTCTGGCTCCTTATCGTATTCTGAATTTCTGTAGCTTTGATATTTTTATTAACATACAGGGCCACTCCTCCCCCACTTTTTACACCTCGGTCTCTTCTGAACAATACATAGCCAGGTACTGAAGTCTCCCAAGTGTGGTTACTGGTAAACCACGTCTCACTAATTGCTACTATGTCCAGTTTAACCTCTGACATTATTGCCTGCAGGTCTGGGATCTTATTTCCCAGGCTGTGAGCATTTGTGTACATGATTTTCCATTGGCCAGATTTTGGTGTGTTGGTTGTTGGGGGAAGTTTGGCATTACCCCTGTGCATCGTATGGGGAGACAAACCTTTTTTCTTACCTGGTGATGCAAATGAACGGCAAACACACTGAATTCCTGTTTGACCACTAGCTGAGTGGGGAGGGGTGTTCTTCCCATTCGATGTATGGGGTGCTGCACCCCTCTCCCCATTTGCTAGTTTAAATATTCTGCAAAGACGTCAAACTTCTGCCCCAATGCACTGACTCCCTCTTTAGTCAGATGCAGTCCATCAAATTTAAAGAACTTTCGCCCCAGAACTGTTGCCAGTTCCCTACAAATCTGTGTCCTTTTCCTGGCACCAGTCCTGAGCCATGTGTTTAGCCCCTCATATCCCTTTTCTGACCTTCCGTCCATCTGCTCCCTTCTTCCAGACTGGCAGGATCTCGAGAAGGAGATGCGGGACGAAATAGATGATAGTTTGTCACCCAGCTTAGTCAGGTGTTCCTTGGTCTCCACAACTGACCGGCTGGCGAGATCATTAGTCCCTATGTGTACTAGGACATCAATGTTTTCTCCTGCTTTGTGAACAATTTTAGCAATGTGGTCAGTGTCTCTCCATGCTGATGTACCTGGGAGACATCTGACCATCACCCCTGGCTGGAGATGGGTATCAACTCCCCTAATCATGGAGTCTCCTATGATCAGAAGTTTTTTGGATTTCCTTTGTGCTTGTTTAGTTTTGGTTCTTGATTTGGGTGAGTATTGTTGTGTTAGCTCTTGTGTCAGAAGTGTCCTGTTTCAGTGTCTTCTGCCTCTTTATTTGATTTCAGAGATAGAGGCAGATACCTGTTTGTAGTGTTTATATGGTTTTTGGAGGTAATGTGTTGGAGAGCAGAGAGTGATGGGGCACCTGATTTGCTCCTCCTAACCACCTGCCAACCTCCTGGACTAACTACCCTCTGCGGTCGAGGTTTTTCTGTTGGATGCTGGGGAAATGGCGGGTGGTTCTTATAATGTATTTCCTCTTCAATATGAAATTTGAAGCATGCAATCTCTGCCCATGCTGCCCGGAGCTGAGACCTAAGCTCTCCAAAGGCCCAGCATGTAGGACAGTGTCCTAAATCCTGTAAGACTGTCCTTCTGAAAATTGTTCCACAGTACCTGCAGTTAATGAAATCCATTCCAAATAAGTTGCTGGGTTTGTAACCTAGTCAGAGTAATTAGAAGAAAAAAAAGAAAAAAATGCAAGTAATGGTTTAATTGTGCTTTGTTTAACTTGTTATAACAAGTTAAATTACTAGTGCCCCTGTAAATGAGACCACCTTGTGGAGGCCCCACTGATCCACCCCTTCCTGCTCTGCCACAGGAAATGTCACAACTGTGGTACCCTATAAAAGGAGTGTAGCATGGGGTGGTTGGGGATGGGGGTGGGTGGCTGGGCCCTTCCCCTGCCTAAAAAGAAGAACCACGGATGAAAGAACAAGGAGGTAAGAGCAGAAACAATCAGTCAACAACAACTCCCTTGAAAATTGATGGAATTAAGCTCTAAACATCCAAAATTAGATTTTTACCTGTAATTCCTAAACCTCTGAGACTCAAGTGTAAACCTAAGTTTATGTTACTCTTTGGGGCAAGACCCATAGAGTGGAAGGGTCAGAGCCCCGCTACCCTTTTCTGAATGTACACATTTCCCTTAAGCATAACAGTAACCCTAATCATAATGCTAACCATAATTCCTAAACAACCAGGAGATAAGTATCAGTCAACATATATGTTACTCCGTGCATCAAGCCGCACAATGTGGAGGGGGGAAGTCCCCCTCCTAAGCTTTCCTGAATGTACACATTTCCCTTAACCCCAACCCTCCATAATTTTTTTAAGAGATTGTAATTTTAACCTTATTTACCTGTGGGAGTGCAAGGCCCTGCACTCCCATCACTCCATATTCCTTTGTGTATTTGTGTGTGGGAGCACAGGGCCCACTATAGAAACATAGAAACACAGAATTTGACAGCAGATAAGGACCACTTGGCCCACCTAGTCTGCCCATTTTCCTACCTAATAGATAAGCTGCAGATCCTAGTTAACCAACAGCTTACTTCCTCCTACCCCTCACTTGGACTGCCTTATGGTTGTCCCATGCATTCTTGAATTCCCCCACTGTTCTTGACTCCACAACCTCCTCAGGGAGGCTGTTCCATGCATCCACAACCCTGTCTGTGAAAAAATATTTCCTCACATTACCTCTGAGCCATCCACCCTCTATCTTCAAATTGTGCCCCCTTGTTCTTGCACATCTCTTTTTCTGAAAGATGCTACACTCTTGGACTTTGTTGATTCCCTTGAGGTACTTTAAAGTTTCTATCATGTCCCCTCTCTCCCTTCTTTCCTCAAGGGTATACATATTAAGCTCCTTTAGTCTTTCTTTGTATGTCTTCTGGTGCAGACCCTGCACCATTTTGGTTGCCCTCCTCTGGACAGTCTCCACTCTGTCTATGTCTTTGCGGAGATGGGGTCTCCAAAACTGCACACAGTACTCCAGATGGGGTCTCACCAACTGTATGTACAGAGGGATAACAACTTTCTGTTTTCCACTATTGATGCCTCTCCCTATGCATCCCAGTATCCCCCAGCCTTCCTTACTGCCTTCTCACATTGCTTGCCCACCTTGCCCACTATCCATACATCAGCCCCTAGTAGTATCCATTTTTCTATTTGGGAGTGCAGAGCCCTCCAGGCCCAGCAATGTAATCCACGAATTACTCATTATTAGTATCTGCAGTTGCATGTGGGCGCACAGGGCACTCCAGGCCCTGCACTCCCATCCATGTATCAGTCTTAATAGTATTTGTATTTCTGTGTTGAAATGCAGGGCCTTTTTGGCCCAGCACTTCCATGCATAAATTGATAAAGAAATGTTTGTGTACATCTCACTTTATATTATCCTATGGGAAATTGGGCAAACTGTAAACCCACAGAACTCCAGAGTAAAGTAATATATTTTCACCAAACCAGCAAAAGACATATCTGTGAGGGAAGCCCTCAATACCCTGAACATTTCAGAGCAAACTTGAAAACCATTTCTTAACACCATTGTGACAAAGAAAGAGCTCTGGAAACCTCCCAATACAATGTTATCCTATGGGAAATCAACCAAAATTCAAATCCTCAGAACTCCAAGCCGAAGTAATATATGTTAACCAAACCAGCAAAAGGCAGATCCATGGAGCAAGCCCTTCCTTATCCTGAGCATCTCAGTCCGAAATTCCAAACAGTTTCAATCAATCAATCAAAATCTTTATTTAATTAGGTGACCATCATTGAGCAAAACTCATTTGTGAGATGGACCTGGATCAGATACAAGAACATTACACAGCACATTGGACACAATAAAATCATGCAATATTTAAATAACTAACATAATCAGAACTAAATATAATATTCAGAGTAACGACAGTGGTAGTGCATAAGTACTATATGCACACATGAGCAGATTAATACAGGTTATAGTCAAGATTGGACACTATGGTGTAGTGGAGGCAGAAGAACAAACACAAGTGAGGGGGCAATAAGGGAAGTTAGGAAGCTGAAAAGAAAAAGGAAGTGAGTTGGGAAAGTTAAAGAGGGAGGGGGGAGGGTAGGCAGGGGAACCCATAAGTGTCATAGCAGCAAACAGTGATACCAGGGCCATGGGTGGACAGGATACAGATAAGGAGAGTGAGGAGAGGCAGTAGGTAAGGTGAATGTCCCAGGGTCAGGGAGGTAGGTGGCATGTGAACAAGAGTTAAGACTACTTTAAGACAACTGAAACCTATGCAAGGGAACAGGCTACACAAGGAAAGCAAAAAAGGAATGCTATGAAAATGTTAAAGAGGGAGGGTAAGGGGTCAATGTTATGGGGTAGTAAATGTAATATTTCATCAGACAAGTGCCCAGCAGGTCACCGAGGCAGTGAGGGGGAGATCAGGAGAAACAATTGCAGGTTTCCTTAAATGAATGAGCACAGAGAGTTTTAAATGCTGTTAGGCTGATGCTGTGGGCCAATTTCAAGGTTTTTTGCAGTGTGTTCCAGCACACAAGTAACATATGGCTCATGGAAGCCCTACCAAAGAATGATTTGACCTTTGGCACTGCCAGGTAGATATAGGAGGCACTTCTCAACGTATAAATACCTATCACACTTAGGGGTAAACAATCCAAGATATATTGAGGCAGCTTCTTGGCAATAGCTCTAAAGATCCAGAGGGAGGCGTTTCTCTGCCTTCTGTAAGTGAGAAATGTTCATCCCACGGCATCGTATAGAGAGCAGTGGTGTGTATTATAAGGAACATCCTTGGTAAACCTTAGGGCTCTATGATACAGCATTCCCAGTTTCAAGAGTGCAGCAGCTAGGCCCAGGCTATACAGAAAGTCTGCATAATCTAGGAGGGAGAGAAAGATGGTTTGGACCAGACCTTTCTTGGCATTTCTTGTAAGAAGATGTTTAATTCTATAAAACAGGCCTGACCTTTGCCTAAGCTTTTTCCTTCGATGTGGTCAAGAAAAGAGAGTCTGTGGATAACCCATACCCCCGGTACTTAAACTTGGATACATACTCCAGAGGTTCGCCAAGAAGGGTGGTGATCAGAGGCAGTGTTCCAAGTAAAGTCAGATATCTTGAAGGTGCAAGGGGGGGAAAAGAACATTGCCTTCATTTTTTGGCATTTAGAAGTAGCTTTTGGTTAAGAAGCTGAAGTTGCAGAAGATTGAAATCCTGTTGAAGGTGACTGCAAGCTGCCTCAAGGGTAGGTCTACTATTGTAAAGAACCATGTCATCTGCAAAAAGATGTGTATTGCCATTTTTGATGCAGGCATCTATGACGATAATATATATTGTGGAAAGCAATGAGCCTAGTATCGAACCCTGTGGTGCGCCTCTAAGGAGGGGCTTAAGTGGAGAGAGTTCCCCTTCCGCTTTGACCTGCTGGAGCCGATCCACTAGATAATTAGAGAACTATCTCAAGGAAAGGTGGTCCAGTCCAATGTTCCTGAGGGAAGGTAGAAGCAGGTCATGGTCAACAGTATTGAATGCTTTGCTAAGTCTAAGAATACTGCACAGTTTCTTAGCTATGAAAAAGCTATATAAAATTTCTTCTTTACAAATTGCAATCAAGAATCCTGTTTCGTGAAACAAGAATCCTGTTTTGCAAAACAAGGATGCTGTTTTATGAAAAAATAATCCTGTTTTGCAAAACAAGAATCCAGTTTTACAAAACAAGAATACTGTTTTGCAAAACAAGAATCCTGTTTCACATGGCACATCTAACATTTCCCTTAGTAAATAATGGTAAATGTTGAACTTTAATAACTATTGAACAGACTAATATTTTTTCACCAAACCTTTGAAAGGCACATCTGTGACCCAATACCTATATATCCTGAAAATTTCAGACCAAAACCCTAAGCTGTTTGTGCACAGTAGTGTGATAAAGAATTTGACAAAAAGTGGTAATTTTCACATTTTTGACACTGTGTATCTCTGCACCTGCACATCTGACTGTATTGAAACGTGTCACATCATGGGATCTTTGGTCCCCAAATGAGCATGTAAAATTTCATGCAAGTCAAACAGTTGTGAAATTATTAATGTTCAAAATTTGGGATTTAACATAGAAGTGACCATTGAACCCTAATATGCAGACGCGACCATGCCTATATAATTCCTCATAGGATGGGAACCCATTTTTCACTATGCTCCAGCAATACTCTCTAAACAGAAGACTAAAATTTGTTTGCAAGCATCATGTTGCCCTGAGGAAGTGCTCCCATCTCAGAGATGATTTTTATCTGCATTTCTTTACTGCTGAACAGTCTATAAGCTCTTGTTCTGAAAAGACTGTGCAGTACCACATGCTTCATAACTGCTTAACTGACAGACTGGCAGTTAAGAAGAAACACCGGGCACAGAACAGACCTCCTAAGGTGGTCTATGAGATCACCCACTGCATTGAAAGTCTAGTAGTATGGGTGACCCCTACTGTAAACATCCTAGTGCCCCATTATGTGGCTCAGTTGGAGGAAGTTGCTGATATCTTATGGCTTTTTTGTAAGCAACAGAGTAACACAAGGAGGGCTTGCACAGAAGAGTATTCTTTGTTTTATGCTTCTCTGTCTGCAAAATCCCCATTCCTGCCATGATAGTAAACAAACAAGACACAATTTTGTTTTAAGGAATCTCTTCATTCCTCATGTTCTGCTAGAAAAAAAGGGAAATAACCCTCTCTGACCCAATGGAATGATAGCAATCACCATCATAACATAGTGAGGAGAGCCAGTTTAAGAAAGATAGATATCTAAATGTTGACCCAACATGAGGGGTACTAAGGTACAGTGACCGATATAGACAGTATGTATTTCCATGATCTTGGCTTGTCTCATAACCATGTACTGGTGCTTTCAACTGGGTCTGCTCTCTAATCATAATCACAGTGGATCTGAACACATATGGAATGCCTATGTATTTGTATTTATCCGTTTAACAAAGAAAAGGCTCAGGTAAAATGAAGGCCTAGGTAGGACACTAACAGGATCAAAATAGTTTTAGTGGTGCATACACAGACTCAATTAAGGGTGATGCTATGATACGCAGTGCAACAGAATCATTTTCAAGTATCAAAAGGACAGAAAAAACAACAAATCATAATACATATTCTGGTGGAAGACAGTACATACATAATTTCTTAAATCAGGGGCTATATGGAATGGTGAATGCATGCATTGGTGAAGAAATGCAAGAAGATAATCAGTGGGTATGCACATGGTCATGATGGGTGTCCAGAAGAGCTATGAAAGCACTGAGACTTGTTAAAGTACTAAGCTTTAGATTGTTTTGAAGTTTGTCCCAGAGCATAGGGATAAGCCAGCTGAGTGCAACTTTTTCAAAATGAGATTGAAGCTTTGGTATCTCTAGGTGAATAACATTGTTTCTCCTCAACTCATATGGACTGGTGGCTGTATGGTATAGCACCATCATATAAGGATGTACGTCACTCTGTAGGGTATTTTTGTTCCATAGGTAGAGTTTTCTTTTAGTCATCCTGTGGTTAGGGAGAGACAGTCTACAGTAGAATAGAGGCAGCAATGGTGGGGCCTAGGAGGTAGATGAGTTCTAGTGCAGGGCCCTGTTATACAACACTTCCAGCATGGCAGAACTACAGTGTACATCTGTAAATTAGATTGGCATAGTCTAAAACTAACTGGAACGTGGTTTGTATTAGTCTTTTTCCCACATTAACAATGAAAGAACATTTATTCATGTAGTGAAAACCTAGTTTAGAATGTGGTTTCTTATAGAAGATGTCAATGTGCATGGTAAAGGACAGTTTGCAGTCCAGCTAAAGCCCCAGCTACTTATAATTCTCCACGAGTTCTAGACTGCTCCAGCAGCATAGAGATGGAGGAAAGGGAGGTTTCTGAGGATGTATTACCAGCCAAGGAGAATTTCATGATGCTGGTCTTTGAGGCATTTAGCAATAATTTGGAATGACAAAAAGTTTTGCTGGAGTGTATTAAAAGTAGCCTGCAGATCAGTCACCACTGAGGCCATGCTGGGTCTTAAGGTGTACAGGGAAGTGTCATTGGTGTAGAAAAGTAATTTTGCATCATCAAAGTTAGACTTGTCTAAGTCATTTATATATATCATAAAGAGCAGCAGGCCCAGGATTAACTCCTGTGGGTCTCCTTTAACTATGGAAATTAAAGAAAAGGAGAGACCTTCTAAATTTACCTATTGCTGGTATCCAGATAAATAGCTGGTAAACCAGGGGAGGGAAGACTCATTGAACCCTACAAGGAAGAGCATCTACAGTAATACAGTATGACTGACCATATCAAATACTTCACTGATATCTAGGACAATGGCACCACTGACATATTTTTGGTGTAGAAGTGGACCAGTCTTTGGTGACCTTAGCCAGGGCAGTGGTTGTTCTATGCTTGGATCTGAAGCCTGATTGTAGAAAAGGGATGATGTCAAATTTGTCAAGGTACTTGCATAGTTGCTTGTTTACCACTTTTTCTTTAATTTTGCAGGAATGGGGAGTATAGATATGGGCCTATATTTATTATGGGTGCACTTATTACCATTTTTAAATAAGGCACTGATATGAGTGGTTTTCCATAATACCAATAAGTCATTATGAGTAAGAGAAAGGTTGAAGAGGTCGGTGCTGGGGGCAATGAGAAGGGTACAGCAAGTTTGAGGAAGATAGTGTCCAGATTATCAATTATAATGTTTTCTTTTTTGTCTAGCTTTAAGAGGATCTGTTCTACTGCTTGTAGCAGACTGGTCTGAAGCAAAAAAAAACATTAGCATAGGCCACATTCTCTGAATGTTCCGAGCTGGGAAGAGGGTATGATGCTGCAAGGGAATTATCAAAGGCCAGTCCTGTGGAAGCACAGTGGGTGCTTATCTCTCCAGGATATTTTGCTTTTCATTACAATTTTTGTTACTGATCAGAAGTACATTTAGCAGTGATGAGGAAGTAGTTCTTCTTTTCAGGGATCTGACTGCTTTTCAGAATCTGGAGGAGTCTTACATTTCCTTCCATCAGGTTCAGATAACAGTTAGATTTGGTGGTCTTGATTATCATTTTGCAGTGGTTCCATTTTTGCCTAATAATAGCTAAATCAACAGTTGATTTTGTGGTCCAGGCTCTTGCCAAATGTTTGCCTCTGTCTCTTAGTGCTGCCTTCAGGTCCCTAGTGTACCAGAGGCAGTTTATCTTTTTCAGCCTGCGTTAAACCAGAGGGACATATCTGCTGATAACACTCAGAAACAGTTTGTTAAACATTTCAGGAGAAGAATGAGCTGACAGTGAAAGATAGAATTCCTGCCAATTGATAGCTGCCCAACCACGCAGGAAATCCAACTTAAAAATAAAAAGGATGTCACACATACCAAACCCAGATGCAAAATTAAATTTGTTTGAACGTGCAAACTGAAAATGCCAGTCAGCTTTCCCTACATATCGTCTCTTGTAAGACTTCTTTGGAAGGAGAGGGCAAATTCAACTTATTGAAATGGTCTGTGACACGATCAGGACCCCCATTTCAGTATCATGTTAAATGTAGTACCACTGTTCCCAGTTAGTGAGTAGGCCTGAGACTACTAACCTAGAGCCAATGTGATGAAAGTCCTTTTCTTCAACAGAATCTCTCTAGTAAGCTGAATTTCCACAGACATTTGTTACATGGAGACCACTGGGCTGACACCACTTCAATCTGGGAGATCCTAAGAAGTTTCTGGGGTATTCCGCCTCTCCACCATGCATTCCCTTAACATGCACTTTACTGATGGAGTGATCTTTAGTATGCTTCAGTCTTTGTCCCATGCACCTGGCTCTGTGGTAGGCAGCTGTGAAGAAAAATGGCTGCCTGAAACTCCATGCAGACTGTTGCTGTCATGGTAAAAGATGGCAACACATTCTTTCTAAAGGAAAATGTTAATTTCAAAATGTAAATCTCCAACTCATGGAAAGGTGTCCACTGAATGAGTTTTAAATTAAATTAAACGTGGTATATTCTGGGCATAACTACCAGGAATGTTCTCAGGACACCCTTGTAGATCTCTCTATCAGCAGGTGTAAAGGGGTGGATCCTCTAGAGAATAAACATGTGTATGCAAGGACAAAAAAGGATCTACTCCCATGTTACTAATATATAATTACTGGTGACCCCCCCCTAAAGTTCAGTTAATGACTCTGATCAAACATTTCAATAACTGGGTATGATGTCATACCAGTTACTACAGGGTTTTCTAGCAGCTGTGCTTCATTTCCATACGGTTCTGTTTAAAAGTATAAGTGGGAAAGGCCGCTATGATGCCAGACACAGTGAACAAAGTGTGACTCACCCTCACTGAGTACAACTTTGCCACAATCCCAAATTAAGACGGTTCTGAACACCCCACAGAAACTGTCAACAGCTCTGAGTCTTTCATGAGCTGCAAGGCAGTTAGCACCATGACAGCCCACATTTTTAAATAAAGTTAGAGACTTGGAGGTGCCTAGCCAGGTGTCTAATCCCTGATTTAGGTATTTGGCAAATGTCAACCTTTCATGCAAGGAGGTAAATAAGCAAAATGCTCAATTTAGCTAATTTATTTATCTTACAAGTTCAGGAGAAAGTATCTGCCAGTTATGGAACATTGTTTTTTCTCTTTTTAAACTCCTTGTACCAGTAATTATAAAACAAATTCTAGTCAGAGCCAATATGGCAGCAAATTGATTTGAGTAAATGTTCATGATATCAGGAATCAGCATATTGTTTTGTTGTTAAAGGTTCTATTTAAAATTTGTCATATTACATGTAAAATGGCATACAGTATCATATATGAAAGAGGCTTTAGCAGTCTGATACTAATGTGACATATCCTCAGGATACGAGGAGTCTCATAAAGTCACAACTGGCAATAAAGGTAATGAAAAGTATAACATCAGACCTGGTATTAACTACCCACAAGGCATATTTTCAACAGTAGGTTAGTAGATGAAAGTATTAAAAAAAGCTTTACATATAACCCACAATATCAGTAAATATAAATTTATACCAAGTACATTTTCACATGTTTGGGTGAAGCACTGAGGATATAAAATGTTTAGGTGTTCATCCACATATATTCCTTCCCTTGAGAGACATTTTCTCTAGCACTGTATAGCCAATGAACACTGATACAAAATACAAATGCCAGACATGTATTCTAAAAAACAATAAAAAGCAGAACATTATTATATCAGATGCTCATTTAGTCGTAATCATACAATGGTAGCCAAAGAAAAATGTCTCAGTACTGAGGTATACCTAGAAGTTTCTCAGTACTGAGGTGTACATAGGTATACCAAAGCAGAATGAGGCAGAATCACATTACAGTCAATGCAAATTGTAACTTGAGTGCCTCAGTAATACCTTGAGATACCACGAGGTAGGCAACTTTTAGATAACTACCGCTGTAATACAACACAAAAAAAACACTTCTATTTCAGAGTATGCCTGCCATCTTTATATACAGGAAGTAAAGATTAAACATAGAAACATAGAATTTGACAGCAGATAAGGACCTCTTGGCCCACCTAGTCTGCCCATTTTTCTACCTAACAGATAAGCTGCAGATCTTAGTTAACCAACAGCTTACTTCCTCCTACCTCCCACTAGGACTGCCTTATGCCTGTCCCATGCATTCTTGAAGCCCCCCACTGTTCTCGACTCCACGACCTCCTCAGGGAGACTGTTCCATGCATCCACAACCCTCTCAGTGAAAAAATACTTCCTCACATTACCTCTGAGCCATCCTCCCTCAATCTTCAAATTGTGCCCCCTTGTTCTTGCACATCTCTTTTTCTGGAAGATGCTACCCTCTTGGACTTTGTTTATTCCCTTGAGGTACTTGAAAGTTTCTATCATGTACTCTCTCTCCCTTCTTTCCTCAAGGGTATACATATTAAGCTCCTTCAGTCTTTCTTCATATGTCTTCTGGTGCAGACCCTGCACCATTTTGGTTGCCCTCCTCTGGACAGCCTCCACACTGTCTACGTCTTTGTGGAGATAGGGTCTCCAGAACTGCACACAGTACTCCAGATGGGGTCTCACCAACTGTCTGTACAGAGGGACAACAACTTCCTGTTTTCTACTATTGATGCCTCTTCCTATGCATCCCAGTATCCCCCCAGCCTTCCTTACTGCCTTCTCACATAGCTTGCCCACCTTTAGGTCATCTGATATAATTACCCCAGGTCCCTTTCTATTTTTACTGTTGTCAGTATCTCAGCCCCCATTGTGTACACTTTCCCTGGGTTTTTGTTTCCCATGTTTTTACCTTGCACTTCTTTGCATTGAATTTGAGCTGCCATACATTTGACCATTCCTCCAACCTTGCCAAGTCCCTTCTCATCCTTTCCACTCCATCTTGTGTATCGACCCTGTTGCAGATCTTTGTGTCATCTGCAAAGAGACATACTTTTCCTTCCAGTTCCTCTGCAATGTCACTTATTAAGACATTAAAAAGGACCGGTCCCAGTACTGAACCCTGCGGTACCCCGCTAGTAACCCTCCTTACTTCACTGTGTACTCCATTTACTACTACCCTTTGCATCCTGTTGTCTAGCCAATTTTTTATCCAGGCTACCACCTTGGGACCCACTCCAAGGCTGGTTATCTTGTGTATTAATCTTTTGTGTGGGACTGTATCAAATGCCTTGCTAAAATCTAGGTAGGCCATGTCCACAGTCCCTCCCTGATCTACTACTTTGGTCACCCAGTCAAAAAAATCTATTAGATTCATCTGACATGACCTTCCCATCGTGAATCCATGCTGCCTTGGGTCCTGTGCCCCACTGGCCTCTAGGTACTCAACAATTCTTTCCTTCAGAAGTGATTCCATCATTTTCCTTACCACTGAGGTCAAACTAACTGGTCTGTAGTTTCCTGCCTCTGTCCTGCTCCCAGTTTTGTGAAGAAGAATCACATCTGCCCTTCTCCAGTCCTGGGGTACCACCCCATCCTCCCATGATTTGTTAAAGAGAGTAGTCAGCGGTGTCACTAGTTATACCCTTAGTTCTTTTAGAATTCTTGGGCGAATCCCATCAGGCCCCATTGCTTTGTCCACCTTCAATTTTATTAGCTCTTTCAGAACCCTTTCTTCTGTAAATGGACTGGTTTCGACCCCCGTCTTCAGAGTGTTTCTCTTGTTTGGTTTAGGTAACTACTCCTCCTCTTCCTTTGTGAATACTGAGCAGAAATATTCATTCAGTATCCCTGCTTTTTCACTGTCACCCTCTATTCACATTCCCTCCCATTTACTAAGCTTCAGTATCCCTCCTTTGGTCTTTCTTCGCTCGCTAATGTACCTATAAAAGGTCTTATCCCCCTTCCTAACAGAATTGGCTATCCTTTCCTCAGTTTGGGCCTTTGCTATTCTGACTGCCTTCCCAGCCTCTTTCTGCTTTAACTGATAAAATTCTCTGTCCTACTCCTTCTGTGTTTCCTTATATTTCCTGAATGCTGTCCTTTTCTCCTTAACCTTCCCTGCCACCTCTTTTGAGAACCATAGCGGTTTTTTCCTTTGTTGTGTTTTATTGATTTGCTTTACACAAAGGATTGTTGCCTCTGTGATGGCTGTTTTGATCACTCCCCATTGTTCCTCCACCCCTCCTTCTTGCCTGTTTGCTAGTGTTTTTCTGAGGCACTCTCTCATTTTCCCAAAATCAGCCCTCCTAAAGTCCAGTACTCTTGCTTTTGTATGGCTTGATTGTATGGCTGTGTTTATCGTGAACCACACTGCTTGGTGGTCACTTGTTCCCAGGTGTCTACCCACTTCTAAATCTGAGATTCTTTCTCCATCCCTATTTGAGAGTACCAGGTCTAAGATTGCTCCCTCCCGAGTGGGTTCTAATACTAGCTGTCTGAGGCATGCCTCCTGTAGGGTATCAAGAATGACCCTGCTCTTGGATGTGCCTGCAGCAAAGGTGCTCCAGTTAACATCTGGCATATTCAGGTCCCCCATCAACAATATCTCCCCTTTTTCTGCCATTCTAAGAAAGCCTTCTGTCATTTCCTTGTCCATTCCCTCTCCCTGAGATGGGGGTCAGTATACAACCCCCATGCAGATTGTGGTGCCATTTCCTGTCTCCAGGGTGACCCAAAGTGCCTCATCTGCTCCCTGTTTACTCTTTAGTTCTGTTGCTTTGATCCCTTCCTTTACATAGAGAGCTACTCCTCCTCCTCTTTTACCCTCCCTGTCCCTCCTGTAGATTGTGTATCTGGTATGTTGACATCCCAGTCATGGTTCTCTGAGTACCATGTTTCTGTGACTGCCACAATATCCAGACAACCCTCTTCCATCAAGGCCACTAGTTCAGGGAGCTTGTTACACAGACTATGGGCATTGGTACTCATCACCCTCCACTTTTTGATAGCCTTGCCCCTTTTAGCCCCATTTCTGTCCATACTGCTTTTGCCTTTTTTTACATTTAAATCTGTTCTGCTCCCTAATAACTTCTGTACCTTGGTGTTTACCTCACTAATCACCATGTTTTGTGGAGGGAGGCTGGGATTTCCCTGCTCCTTTTCAGTGCCTCCCCCTTGGCTAGTTTAAATGATTGCCAATGAAGCATTTAAACCTCTCACCTAGGATCCTGGTTCCCCCCCTTGACAGATGTAGACCATCGCACCAGTATAGGTCTGCATCCCTCCAGTTGGCTCCCCAGTCCCCAATGAAGCCAAAAAGCCAAAACCCTGAGCTCCACACCAGTTTTTCAACCACTCATTGAATTCCCTGGTGAGAAGTGCCCTAGCATCTCCCTTGCCATAGACAGGCAGCACCTCCGAGAAGGTTACCGTATGCGCTACTTGCCTAAGGCCCCTACCCAACTCTACAAACTCCTCTTGCACTGCTCTGATCCCATTCCTAGACAGGTCATTTGTCCCTAGGTGGACAATGACATCCAGCTCCCTCCCTCATGCAGCTCCTCCCACGATCCTGAGGATTCGCTTCCTGTCCCTCCAAGCTGTGGCACCAGGAAGGCACCTTACCTCCCTCTCCCCTTCCTCCCCCATTTCTACCCACCTAATGATTGAGTCCCCCACCAGGAGTTGTTTCTTTCCCTGTGGAGTCCCATGCCACCCTCCTGTGGGTCTCCTTTGTGAAGGTTCCCAGCATCCTCCTTGGTCTCCACTGCGGTGCCTCCATAGAGGAACCACTATCCACCAGAAGAGTGAATGAATGTGAAGAGGTACAGCTGGAGGGATGCAACTCTGTTCCACCACCCTCTCCTCCTTGAGCCCACCCTGGTCCAGCCTCTCCTCTTTCTTGGCAACCTCGAGGTAGTGGCATTGGCCTGGTGGTCCCTGGGTGGGGGAGGAGATTTCATGAATCCCAGCCAGGTCAGCCTGGAGACAGGCAACCTCCTCTCTCAGACCAGAGAGGTGCCTGCAAATAGGGCAGCATCGCAGCCTCCAGAATGTCTCCCGGAACACTGCCGCCCCACAGCCATTGCACTGCACCACTCCTATAATGTCTTATTTTCTGTCCTCTCTACTGTTTCTTTGGATGCTTATTCACTCCTCTCCTTACAGCTCTCACCCTTCCTGCTCTGGGACAGCAACTTCCTATCTTCTTCAGTAGCCTCCTTCTTCCTTGCTCAATATCAGACCACCAGCAGCTAGGGGGGGAGAGTGAGCTACTTTTTTCCTTTAGGGTTGACAAAACCAATGTTTCTCTATGATCCTTTCCTTCCTACTGCCAAATAGGAAGTTCCTGTTAACAGTCAAATCCAGTGGCTATAAAAGTAGAACTGGCTTTGGGTGGGTGGGATGGAGGGCAATTTGTAAGAAAAAAGGCTAGCAACAGGAAGTTGTAATTTGACTCACCTGCTTTTATAGTGTCTAAACCAAAGCTCTCTTTCCTCCTACTGGTTTAGCAAAGTCAGCTGATACAGTACCCTTCCCTGCACAGAACATACACTGACTTTCTTTCTTTTCTTTCTTTTAACCCTAAATAAGACCCCCTCTACTTCTAATAAAGTTATCTGTCTACTTAATCTTACCAGTCACTGACTCCTGCTGAGATATAAGTTTTAAATTAATAAGAAAATGTAGTTTCTTTTAGTTAGCTGCTTTCTGCTCTACAAGCAAGGCTAGCAACAGCTATGGAAATATTACAGGAAGCGCACAAGTTCAAAGCAATCATTCACACCTGGGCTATAGCGAGTGTCCAAGGTATAGATCCATTATGGCTGAGCATCTGATATAATAATGCCCTACTTTTTATCTAATGTTTTAGAAAAGATTCCTGATATTTGGAATCATTGTACTGCAGCGTTCATTGGTTCCACAATCCTAAAGAAAATGTCTCTCCAGAGAAATGATATATACATGAATACCTGGCAATTTTATATCCTCATCGCTTAACTCCATCATCCACAAAATGGATTTCTACACAGTTCATATTTCCTGATATGGTAGTTTATATGTAAAAGTTTTTTATAATTAAGTGCACTAACCAACTGTGAAAATATGCTTTTTGGGTAGTTTATACCAGGTTTGATATTATACTTTTCGTTATCTTAATTACCGGTTGCAATTTTATAAGAGCCTCCTCGTATCTTGAGGATGCGTCATATTTGTTTTAAATTTTTTCTTTGTACACATCCGTGGAGGTGGATAATATAATAACCAGTTACAATAGTGCTACAAATATAGCATAAGGAAAAAACTGTGATGTCCAAATGGCATACCGCAGATAGCAACAAGGATTAAACAGTGCTGTACAGTTAGCGTTACTCAGGTCACTGTCCATAATACTAGGAAGAAGACAAGGGCTGGGAAATCGAAAATGGTGGATGAGCTGCAACCATGCCAGAGAGGACTGAGACATGGAGCTGCTTGGCCACTATGGTGGTAGAAATCAGGGTTGTAATCCTGGCATTCAAAGTTTTGTTTTTCTCCTGTAATCCAACCCCAACTCGGAGTTAATTATTTTAGCTAATGTGGGTGTGGGGGGCCAGAGCCCACACTAAAATAAGTGTTTGGACTGGTAGCAGTCATCAATGTGCTTTGTGACTGCTACCAGTGACACTGCCTTTAGTTGTGGCATTTGTTCCTGTCACTGTTCTGCATAGTGCTGTATAGAAGGTGCTGTTCTTGACAGTGCTGTTCATACATGTGCTATTCAGAACAAGTGCCAAATAATATAACGGTATTTCTGCATTAAGTTACTAACTCTACTAAAACTCTGCTTCTGGAGTGAAACGTTAGTTGTTTTTGCCCCAATCTGGTATAGCATTGCTCCCTTATATTCATTGCACTACTGCACTTTTGTTGTTTTCCATATGCTTTTCTATTAAGTGGGTTCAAGTTTTACTGCTGAATATTGAATAATGCAGCTTTTTATTTGATGTACAAGTGGCAAGTACACAAATGTGCAATAGTACAATGAATAGCAGGGAGCAATGCTAAAATAGATTCATGCAGAAAACAACTAATGTTTCTTTCTAAAACATCACTGGAGATGGGCTTTCATTGTCTGATTACTTTTTTTCATTGACTGTTGGACCGGGGGGCTGGACACCTAGTGTTGGAATGGAGGGTTGGCAGCACCGGGGTGTGGCTGTAATTGTTTGCTTACTTTTTTTGATTTACTGTCTGACTCTAGGTTTAGGCTCTTGGTATCAGCATTGGGGAATTTTGGTGGTAACAGGGTTGAGAAGTAAGTGGCTACTTGTTTTCAGTTTAGCTTACCATCCAACCCCATCATTGGGTAGCTATAGCTATGCCATGGGAAGGGTGCACCTGACACAGCTTCCACAAGCCACAGTCTGCAGGGTGCAAGCAGTGTAAGGCATGACCCACCAGAGCCCCACATCCCAACACCATGGCACTGCCCCACAGGGCTGGGGAGGGTCTGGGGGGCCACAGGACCACCCTGGGGTGCCTGGCATGTGGGGGACAGTAACTGTCCCATTGGGGCACTGCATGGGGTTGGGGAAAGGGAGTGTCAGTGGCCCACAGTGGGCAGCCCTGCCATGGGGGTTTGGTGGCACCCTTGGGGGACCATGGGGTGGTCAGCTGGATGGGCAGCAGGATCAGTGGTGCATTGCTGGTGGATGTATGTATGGTTAGGCTAGGTAGTAACTGCTGTAACTGTACTTATGCCACAGTCTACTGGATCCCACTTGGAATTGCAATTTGCAATTTTGACATCAGCCCTCTTGGAATACCAGTGTAATCATTGCCAGAATCCCCCTTGCACCATGTCACAGGTGGTTGCGGGTATAGTGGGTGGTGTAACCCACATTTGGCACAGGTGGCCTGCATCATGTTGCAGGCCACCTCTTGGAATTGTGTTGGGCATAATGCATGTCTCAAGGTGAGATTTGAGCCATAGGGTTTGGAACAAGTCACCTTGAGACATACATAACCCATTTTAGAATTGGGCCCCCCCGGCATCTAGTGACACCCTCACCCCAGGCCACTCTTACCCTTTTAGTATATATCTCCCTGGTGTCTAGTGGCACCCCCACCACTGAAATACCCAGCCCATCATCATCATCAAATTTTATTGGAAATCAAATTTTTTTTAATTTTGTGATTTACAATTGCATACAGTTCCATTACATAGAGTTACAATATAAAATAATTTTTCCAAGTTGGATGTAATGGTAAAATAGATATGTTCTCTCAGTTTCACTTTCCAATAAAAATTTAATTGAAAAATAGTTGTTGTTTTTTTTTTTCAGTCTTTGGTAACTGGGTAAAGCCCACTAGGCACAGGTGCCTGTTTTCAGGGGTGACCTGGGAGCACTGGGCAGTAAAGTGATTTGCTCAGAGTCACACAGTATGCAAGTGGAGGTTGTAGGAATGAAACCCAAGTCTGCTGGATGATAACATAGAAGTGACATAAAAACACATTTGACATATATGGGGTAAGAAAACTGATATGTACTGATTAATACACAATGCACATAATTAGTATCAGTTACACTAAGAATACATAAATTAATCCATAACAGTCACATTGCCTATGTAGTAACTCTGTAATATAAAATTTGAATCTGGAGAGCTAGATTACAGTACATAAATTAAGACTTTTCTTAAATTCTTCCCAAGTCCAAGAAATAGACAGAAGATAATCACCCAGCCTTGATCGTACTGTATTCTAGAGGTGACAAATTTCTGTAATGCTGTTGGATCTAAGACCGTATTTGTTGGAGTGTTCTAGATGTATAGCATTCATAAGTCAAGAGGGAAGTATAGCTAATACTAAATTACAAATGAATAAATACCAATGATATTGCCTCCTATAGGCTAAAGAACCCCATACCATAACAGAATATAAAGAACAATGGTGTATTCCAAGGTAACCTGTAATAAATCTTAAAGAACTATTTATTGTTTATTTATTGAATTTTGTTGTCTGGTAGGCCCACTGAGACTAGAAGTCCCATTTTCAGGGGCGATGGGGTGGGCGGGGATACAGATGGCAAGCAACTGAAATTGAACCAAATTAAGCTGTTGGTGGTATTTGTAGTGGTTGGGGGAAATTTGGCCAGGACACAGGGTAAATTCTCCTACTCTGTGGTAGGGGACACTGTGTTGCTCCTGGTAAGAGGTGGAAGTCAGTCAGATGGATGTAGCAGGAGGAAAAGGATGAAACAAAGCTATTACCATGCAGACCCATATACTTTTCAGTAATTCCATGGATATACCAGAAAATATTGTCGAGGATGCATTGCCTATGGAGATGGAGATTGCTACTGATGCTCATGGATCTGCAGTGGTGGAGTTAGTATCATCAGACCCAGAATGGAGACCACAGACTGTGAACTCTCAGTTTATGGATGAGCCAGATGTGGAACAGAAGGATCCGCAGGTGAGCGATGCCTCGCATAGTACTCTGCTACAGGAGAAGCAGCAAATCCATGAGAAGCTGCAGACTTTTTTCACTGATGGATCAGGATCAAAGCAATAGAGCAAAGGCCCGGAATGGAATGACAGGATTCGTGGTCACCTGGGTGAGCGCTGAGGGCCACCGGTTGGACCTTAGCACTGGACGGCAGATGCTGGCTCCCAGGAGATCCTACTACTACATAGAGCATCCAAGCATCACAAATTACAGGAGGCAAAGAGCCATTACATCCCCAGCTAACAATGAGAGCTCCGGTATCAAAGGTTGCTAACCTACCAAACAAAATGCCTACTATGGAGGCACAAATTACATCTGCACTACCAAACAGCAGCAACTATGACAGGTACTGTTGAAAACCACTCTGCTACTATACTGAATGAACCAATGGTTCAAGGGAATGTTATGGGGGATGATGACATAGTAAATTGAAGCTCTAATCCTCTTACAGAAATTCATGATACAAATAACACTGAGCTGCCCAGAGCATCTACACCATGGGCTGATATAACAGATGGGAATCAGTGAACAGCCACTCAAGAACAGACAAAAAACAACCTCCCTCCCCAAACCCAGGTAGGGGCTAGGCTACATGCCAGCCCTAGGCATAGATGCCAAACCTGTTTTCCAATTTGGGAAAACCCAGGCCCCTAAGAAATGCGATCAGGTTAAAATATACAGGTGGTTTAGACTTTCCTCCTGATAGAATTTATGTAGCCTGAAGACTACTTAAGGGCTCGATAAACTTCATAGCCTCTGATATTTTTGCTGTCATATGTCCGTAGTCTGGGAAACAAGCTTCCTGAGCTAGTAGCCTTATGGAAGATGAACAATTGGATATTGTGGCAGTCAAGGAAACATGGTACATGGAGAACCATGACTGGGATGGCAACATACCGGGATACACAGTCTACAGAAGGGACAGGAAGGGGAAAAGAGAAGGTGGAGTAGCTCTATACATAAGGGAAGGGATCAAAGCTACAGAACTAAAAAGTAAGGGGGGAGGACAAGAGGCACTTCTGGGTCACCTTGGAGACAGGGAATGGCATCACAATCAGCACAGGGGTTGTATACAGACCGCCATCTCAAGGGGAGGAAATGGACAATGAAAATGATAGAGGACATTCTCAAAATGGCTGAAAAAGGGGAGATACTGTTGATGGGGGACCTGAATATGCCAGATGTTAACTGGATGACATGTACTGCAGCCACATCCAAGAGCAGGGTCATTCTTGATTCCCTGCAGGGGGCAGGCCTTAGACAGCTAGTGTTGGAGCCCACTCAGGAGGGAGCAATACTAAACCTGGTACTCTCAAATGGAGAGAGGATCACAAATTTAGAAATCAGTAGACATCTGGGAACAAGCGACCACTGCACAGTGTGCTTCACAATAAGCACAACCATGGAGATAAGCCATACAAAAACAAGCAAACTGGACTTTAGAAGGGCTGACTTTGGCAAAATGGGTGAATACCTGAGGAATACACTAGCAAATGGCCAAAAAGGAGGGGTGGAAAACCAATGGAGAAAAATCAAAACTGCCATCAGAGAGGCAACAAGCCTTTGTGTGAAGCAGATAAAGAAAACAAAGCAGAGTAAAAAAACACAATGATTCTCAAAAGAGGTGGCAGGGAAGGTTAAGAAGAAAAAGGCTGCATTCAAACAGTATAAGGAATTACAGAAGGAGCACAACAGGGAACTGTATCAATTAAAGTAGAAAGAAGAGGGGAAGGCAGTCAGAATAGCAAAAGCCCAAACCGAGGAAAAAATAGCCAATTTAGTTAAGAAGGGGATAAAACCTTTTATAGGTACATTAGGGAGCATAGAAAGGTTAAGGGAGGAATAGTGAAGATTAATAAGGGAGAGGGGAGGTGGGCAGATGGAGACAGTGAAAAGGCAGGGTTACTGAATGAATACTTTTGTTCAGTATTCACAAAAGAAGAAGAGGAGGAGTTACCTAAACCAGACAATAGAAGCACTCTGGGTAGCGGGGTTGACACCAGTCCATTTACAGAAGAAAGAGTCCTGAAAGAACTCCTAAAACTCAAGGTGGACAAAGCAATGGGGCCTGACAGAATGCACCCCAGAATCCTAAAAAACTAAGGGAGGACCTAGTGACACCACTGACCACACTTTTTAACAAATCATGGGACAATCGGGTGGTACCTGAGGACTGGAGGAGGGCAGATGTGATTCCTCTTTACAAAAGTGGGAGCAAGGCAGAAGCAGGAAACTACAGACCCGTAAGTTTGACCTCAGTGGTAGGGAAAATGATGAAATCACTTCTGAAAGAGAGAATTGTCGAATACCTAGAGGCCAGCGGGGCACAGGACCAAAAGCAGCTTGGATTTACAACAGGAAGGTCATGTCAGATGAATCTAATAGATTTCTTTGACTAGGTGACCAAAGTAATAGACCAGTGAGGGGCTGTGGATATGGCCTACCTAGACTTTAGCAAGGCATTTGACACAGTCCCGCACAAAAGATTGATAATCAAGTTAGCCAGGCTGGGAGTGGATCCCAGGTTGGTAGCCTGGGTAGCAAACTGGCTGTACAACAGGACACAGATGGTAATAGTGAATGGAACACATTCCGAAGAAAGGTGGGGTCACTAGTGGAGTACCTCAGGGCTCAGTACTAGGTCCAGTCCTCTTTAACATCTTTATAGGTGATATTGCAGAGGGTCTGGAGGTAAAAGTTTGCCTCTTTGCAGATGACACAAAGATCTCTAACAGAGTTGATACACAAGGGGGGGTAGAAAGGATGAGAAGGGACTTGGCAAGGTTGGCAGAATGGTCAGACATATGGCAACTTAGATTCAATGCAAAGAAGTGCAAAGTAATGCACCTTGGAAACAAAAACCCAGGAAAAGAGTACACGATAGCAGGGGAGGTACTAACAACAACAAAAATGGAAAGGGACCTTGGGGGTAGTCATATGAGATGTTCTAAAGGTGGTAAGCAATGTGAGAAGTCAGTAAGGAGAACCAGGGGGATACTGGGATGCATAGGAAGGGGCATCACAAGTAGAAAAAGGGAAGTGGTTTATCCCTCTGTACAGACAATTGGTGACACCCCATCTGGAGTACTATGTGCAATTTTGGAGACCTCATCTATGCAAGGACATAGACAGGATGGAAGCAGTCCAGAGGACGGCAACTAAAATGGTTCAGGGTCTGCATCAGAAACCATATGAAGAGAGACTGAGAGAGCTTAATATGTATACCCTTGATGAAAGGAGGGACGGGGGGGCATGATAGAAACATTCAAGTACCTCAAGAGAATCAACAAAGACCAGAAGGGTAACATCTTTCAGGAAAAGAGATGTGTAAGAACAAGGGGGCACAATTTATAGAGGAGGGACGGTTCATGGGTAATGCAAGGACATTTTTTTTCACTGAGAGAGTGGTGGATGCATGGAACCACCTTCCTGGAGAGGCTGTGGGGTCTAAAACAGTGGAAGAATTCAGACATGCATGGGACAGACATAAGGCAATTATAGTGGGGGGTGGCAGGAAGTAGGCTGTTGGTTAACTAAAATCTGCAGCTTATCCAGTAGGTAGGGAAATGGGCAGACGGGGTGGGCCAAGTGGTCCTTATCTGCCATCAAAGTCTATGTTTCTATGTTTCTTTATATTCATATCTCTGGGGGTAAGATTTCTGATGTTTCTTTCAACACTCCAGCACATTTGGAGAAGTTTTGGATAAAACATAATAATTTATGGCTTTCGACTTAATGAACCCCTTTCATACCCATACCTTTAACCAGACCATCTGTTAAAACTATTACAATTTTATTTTGAAATGAAAATGTGCATATTCAGGATATTCTATATTGGGTTAAGCAAGGAGCAGATGTTCTTGAATTGCCTACCCCAATTTTGGATGTGAAAACATCGGGGCAGGGGTTGGAAACTAAGAATAAAAGTAAGTATTACTGGAGAAGGGCCTGTACATTTGCCTAGTTATTTTACCTTGGACTGGATCATGGTATCTGCTTCTATCCAGGACAGCCTAAGACATGCCATAGGTGTGACTCCTTTGCACACCTCAATAATGTTTGTGATGCTTTAGTCTGCAGTTTCTTCCTACAAATTGGACATCCTAGTAATTGTAGCCAAAGCCCACCCAAATACAATCTTTGAGAGGAAATGGGGCATCTCTTCCTCCAGTGTCCTTGGGCTGTACATAACAAAGATACATTTTGGGACCAGGATGACATAGAGCGCACGGCTCAGGAAAAACAAACTGCAGCCTCTACCTCATCGGCACCATCCTTGAGTGAGGTACAGTGAGCACCGCCTGCCAATAACCCTGAGGAAATGGAAGACGCCTTAATATATGCCATCCAAATGGTTAAAACATGGCTCAGATGGAAGTGCAACAAATTCAGGAGCCTGAACCACTTTCCCTAAAAACAATCTGAACAGGTCATGCCACCCCCCCTCCCCCACTGAAGGATTTTTTGCTTACCAAATGGAAAAGGCGATCTTCACAAAATATCACAAAATCCCAAATGCAAAAATGGATGGAACGTCATGCTCAAATCAATATTCAGCCCTATGAGATCAATCCACTGAAGAGGAAGAAAACTCTGAATCTTCCCTTATAACTTCACAGCCAGATATCTCTAAAGTGGAAGCGAGCAAACAGTAAAACCAAAGTTTAAGAAAAAGCAGAAGAAGAAAGCTTGAAGTAGTATATGTTTAACTCCATTTTTTTCATTCCATGCACAGCAAGTCGGGTGACACTTTGAAAGTTATATCACTGAATGTGAACAGCATAAGAAATTACAAACACAGATGCATTACTTTACAAGCCCTATATGAATCTAGGACAGATATTTGCCTCATTCAAGACACCTGACTATGCTCTGAGTCAGACATTTACCAAGCCCAAAAATCTTGGCCCTGTGGCCCTTCTATGTGGTAATTAGCAGAATAATTATGAACAGGAGTAGGAATCCTGTTTCTTGGACAAGTTAAAATCCAAAAAGTGATGGATGTGGAACTTGGGATAGCGCTATTTCTATATGTTTCTCTTCAGCAGCAAGACCTTAGAATTGGAGTGGTATATGCCCCACAGACCAAGACTCTTAGAAGTGACTTATTTTGGCTTCTACAACCGTATCTGCACACATATATTTCTGGACTATGTTGGCAAAGACAATATAAGACTATAATTTTACCAACATGATCAATGAAGTCCTTGTCTTAGGACTCTACAAAGGAAGATGGATTAGATATCCATATAGTACACTATGGCTTTTATGTAGTATTCTAAAATACCACATATGGCAATCCAAATGTCACTGGACTTTGCAACAAAAATATATCACTCAACAAGAATTAGTATGGATTGTGCTTGGACAAGTTAAGCAAATTTACAACAGAGAGAAATTGAATAATCCTGGACACACTTTTGGAAAATGATGGATGCACTGTATGGGTTGAGTGATAAAAAACATGTGAAAATAGGATAGAACAAGAAAAAGAAGTCAAAAGAAAAAAAAGCAAAAGGAGAAAACCATTCCACAAAAACGTATAATAAGAAAAAAAAAAACCTTAACATTATAGAGAATGAACAAGCTAAGGGAACAAAATGAGTGAGAAGGAACTTGAGGAAAAATGGTTAAATATGAGCTGTTATGGGATGCCAGATCATGGAAATGACAATATAAGTTTGAACTGGTTTTGTGCAGATCAGCAAAACTTCAAAGATTCATCATGGATAAGATGAAATAATCTTTCTATGAATTTTCCCCTGAGACATTATGATTTTACACTACTGTCTTTAGTATTGTGTGATTCCCACAATAACAAAACTTCCCTTACTGACCTGTAGGGAGAACCTCTGACTGTTGGTCAGTCATTCTCCTGATGTTGGCAATGGTGGTGGATGTGTGGGAGGTAGTGGAGTCGGTCTCCTCTTCTGCCTCAACAGCAGCTGAGACCAAAAACTACTTTGATGCCCCCATGGCTGTAGACACCCAAATGGAAACTGAAGTACTAGCTGGTGAAGAAAAGAAAATACAACTATTGATGATGAAGTACATGCTAGGCTTACCTGCATCGCAAAACCTGTGGTTGCTACAGAGACAGACTTGAAGTCTGCTGCTGATTTGGAAACTGTATTGTGGGCAGAAAAGTCCTTTAAGCAGAGACAAATTGAATTGAACTATGCAATTGTACAGAAGAAAAAATCAACTGAAACCACATTGCAAAGGATGCTCAGTGCTGCTCCTCAGGCCTAGCAGCAAACCTTCACCACAATTGGAAGGGAGCTGCTGACAGCTTTGCAACAGCAGTCCCACGGATGTGCACAGCCTGTAGAAACAATGCAACCAAAGGGATTCTCCTTTTTGGCAAGTACCTCCACCCTACCTTTCTTTGTAATTAACAGTAATAAGACCAGCACTGATACTAGTAAAGACACTGTAGGGGTTGCACCAGGAGTGGCAAAAATGGGTGCAGCTGTACCTGGCCTAAGACACAACCCCAGAACTATCATTTCAGAAACACCTGACTGGTCAGTAGAATAGGCTCTTTTGTCAGCTGGTTGGGAAAAAAGTCAGGATAGACAATGGGTAGCAAGCTCTTCTGAATTCTCTGAGCCAACCAGGGAAGACCTGAAAAACATTGTGGGGCCCCACAAATAAGTACAGATATTGGAGGTCACAAAAATGGAAGCTGTGGATGGGTCCAAAGGAAACGGCCATGCTTCTCCCATGCATTTACCTGAATTGCTACAAATGACTCAAAACACACATATAGATTTTTTTTAAAAAAGGCCCTGGGACCAGTAGCCTACCTGATACTGCAAATGAAAGCAGATCATGACCTTATTCACGAGTAGAAGAACCTCTTCTTATCAGAATTACAACAACCCTCTGACAAACAAGTGCCTGCTAAGGCTAAGGAAAAACATAAACATGCTAGACTCACTAGAAGCTCAAAGAAACAAGCCCCCTGAGTAATATTCTCCCTTCCCATGCTTTAGATGTACCAGCAAATCCCTTTCTTTTCCTTCAATATAAACAGCATTAAGAACCATAAGAAAACAAGCATTTGTCAATGCCGAATGTTGTCTTGCTGGCATTGGCATTGGTAGTGCTGAAGTTAGAGACGCATAATAGGAATGGTAGTGAAGTATTGAAGTGATACCAACCCCACCCCCACCCTGTAGAGACCGACAGGCATTGGGGTGTGCCTTTGGGTTGTCAGCTATAACGCTCATGCAGGGTGGGGGTGGGAGTGAAATGGCATGAGCATTACAGCCAATGATCCCAAGTCACACTCCCGATGCCTGTCAGTTTCTACGGGGTGGGGTGCTACAGCTGGAAACCCTAACACCATAGGTGTGTGTTGGTATTTTCACTCCAAATTTTCAACAAGGGCTGTTTGTGGGCCCACCTCATGAAAAGCATCACAATCAGTTTGTTAGCTGAAAGGTGGTTTTGCACAGTGGCTATGCCATTTGGCAACACAGAGATGAAAACACATGTTGGGTAGGATGTGGAAAATGGCAACTGTATTGTTCATGAGGAGGCATAAAAAAATGGCAACATTGAAAATCTGGAGTGAAAATATGAAAAATTGGTGAAGTCATGAGCATGCATAGAAACTGTGCAACACACATCCGTAACCCAATTATTTGGGGGATATTTTTAACCACATGTTTAACCTAGGCATTTGGGACCTCGCCTCATGAACAGTGGCACTGTGATTTTGTTAATTTGTCCAAAACGTTAATTTCGTACAGTGACCATGCCATTGTGCACCACAGGTGCGAAGACTCATTTAGGGCAGGATGTGAAAAATGGCAGCTGTACTGTTCATAAGGAGGTGTGAAAAAATGCCAGTGTTGAAAATCTGGCATGAAACTATTGCAAATTTGCGAAGTTACAATAGTGCGTGGAAATTGCACAACACACACTTGTAACACAGTCATTTTATGGAATTTCATCACCAAATTTTCAACATAGGCATTTTAGGACTTCTGCTCATGAACAGTGTCACTGTCATTTCCTCAAACTGTCCTGAAAACTGATTTCACACAGCGACTGCGCTATTCTGCATTGGACCTGCGAAAACACATTTTGGCAGGGATATGTAAAAAGACTGCTCAACTATTTATAAGGAGGTGTGGGAAAATGCCAATTGTGAAAATCTGGAGTGAAAATATTACAAATTCACGAAGTTACAAGCGTGCATGGAAACTGTGCAATGCACACCTGTAAAATAGCCATTTTTTTGGATTTTTTCCACCAAATTTGCAACATAGGCTTTTTGATAGCACCCCTCATGAACAGTGGCACTGTCATTTCATTAATTGGTCCCGAAAGGTGATTCTGCACAGTGACAGTGAAATCACCTCTTGGGACCGAATAACACCATGACCATGCCTGAATTCATGAGGAGGGGGGTCCCCAAAACTCCATGTTGAAAATTTGGTGTCAATATTCCCTCAAATGCCTGAGATACGCACCAAAGTTGAAAAAGCTCTATATACAGCTTACAGGCATTTCTTCAGTTCGTGGTTGGCTTTGAAGAATGCAGATGTGTTCCCAGTCCACTGAAGATCATCCTGCCAAGCTCCGGAGGTAAGTATGGGGGGGTGAGGAGACAGGGTGCGCAGCAGGTGGGTGCAGGTTGCGGGAGGGGGCAGGGAGACCATGGGGGATCATTTTCTTTTTTACAGGTAAAACAGAAAAAAAAAAAAAAACATTAACGGGACTTTTTTCTTACAGGGTATTTGGCATGCTGGGGTGGGCTGCCAGTATGCCACCCAAGTGTTTTGGGGGGATGCAGTAACCAATGAGGACTGCACCCCCCTCAACACAGCACACAACAAAGGGGACATCATGCCATCGGGGTGGTCTCCGCATAAACAGATTGAACTGGGAAAGGGGACTGAAGCTGATGAAGATTGGGTCCCTGTAAACAAAAGAATTTTTGGGGGTGCATGATGCCGGGGATTGGGCACCCCTCGGCACACAGTTGATATGAGGGCGGGGAAAATTACACTGACAGGAGTGGGCTCCCCCATCGGCATTGTGATAGGAGGTGACGGCAGTCACTGCCGTCACGTTGCCTGCATGTCAGGAGGTGTGTTTTGGTCCTACTGCATGAAAGCTTCTCTCTCATTGCAGAAGACCTTTTCTCAGATCTGGTGGCCACATTAGATATGTAGGGTGTCAGCCCCTGCTGCTGGCTGATTGGGGAATGAGGGATGCACCTACTGATGTGTGCCCTGGATTCGCCCAACAGGGACTACGCCTCCAAATCTGCTACGACCACAATATGTTGGCTGCGCGTGCACAAGCCAACATAAAAATCAGCTGTATTTTCCTATTTAAAAACTTTTCAAGAGAGGGTTTTTTCCTACAGTACTCAAGGTTGCATAAACTTGCTGATTTAAAACTGGCAATTTCACAATGAAATGCTGGCCCTTCATATTGGTCCACAGGGTCTGACCAATGTTCAGGTGTGCCAATTCTTTTCTTGAATGTTCCTTTTCAGCTCATTAAACTAATAAATTTAGTTCCAGGCAGGACATCAGTTGTGGAAATTAAAATACAGTTTTTTTTTTATTTCGATTAATAAATATCTATGCAGCCCAAACAAAGGCTGAAAGAATAGAACTATTTACTATGATTCAGCCCTATCTTTACTCCTCTCAGAATATCATCCTTGGGGGAGATTTCAACTGTAGTTTGTCTCTATCTGACAGGGGTCTGACACCAAAATAAAAAAAGGTTAACTGTGATAGGGCTTTTTAAAACAAATGATATAGGCCACCAACTTGGTAGATGCTTTTGCATCTGATTCAGGAAAAGCAGAAACTACATTCTATAAAGGCCCTTTGGCCATGCGTATTGATTATTTTGTCATCACCTCATCATTGTAGGTACAGAAGGCAAAAGTTGTGGTATCATAATTTTCAGATCACAAAATTCTACAACTGGAAATTGAAAAAAACAATAAAGCTTCATATGGCCCAGGGACATGGAAGCTTAGCTCTTCCTTTTTAAATTTAAATGACATTAAACAAACATTACTGTATGCATTGGAGGCTAGGAAATCAGTCCTTCTCATGTATGACAAACCTACAGTTTGGTGGGAGGATACCATTACAGAAATTATGACTATATTAAAATCCAGCAGTAAACCCATTGGTAATGAAACCTATCATAACTATTTACAAGACAGGCAGCACTTACAAAAATTACTTTCCCTGGCATCCACAACAGGGCATGCTTTTAATGACCAAATACATAATATTAAACAGCAGATGACAGCATTTAATCAAAATACAGCACAAACCTTACAAAATCAACAACTTTTGGAAAACAGGGAATAAATGAATATATATGCCCCTTTGAATTCTGGAATAAAAACAATAAACAAAAACATATAGAGGGTTTAAAAGATGAGACTGGTATAGCCCATACAGAATTAAGTCAGATCACAGATAGTCACTCATACCCAACAAATGTATACAGCAGATTTGGATCAGGTAGCAGATCCAGGAGATGTTTTCCATAACTTAGACAATCCTAAATGTTCTCAAGAACATATTAACATGCTATTACAAGACATACAGCCTGAGGAAATAGAATAAGCTATAGTGACCCTTGCTAATAATAAATCAGCTTGGCCTGATGGATTAACAAACAGACTTTATAAAATTGTGGGTATGGAGCTTAAAACTGAAGTGGCAGCTGTCTTCTCATCAATTTTGAGGATGCAGTCCCCTTCCCTCAGGATGACCAATGGACAACTGATTTATTTATATAAAAAAGGATGTAAACAAGAGATGCAAAATTGATGCCCTATTTGTTTATTAAATATAGACTTTAAAATTCTTGAAAAAAGTTTAAATACAAGACTATCAAAGCTACATGATATTTAATAACATCTGCCCAAACATATACAGTTCCAAATAGAAAAATCACTGACCATTTAATTCTCTTAAGGGAACTTTTTGAACAAGGTACTAGAAACTCTCTGACAGGACTGTCCTATCCTTATATCAAAAAAGGCATTTGATTCTGTGAATCATAAATTCTTGTGGGCAGTGCTGCAACAGTATGGGATACCTTCAACATTTATAAATTGGATCAAATGTCTATACAAATGAGCTATGGTCACACATCTCATACAAGGATGGTGGGGACCCATGATTCCATTAGGCAGGGGTGTCCTTAAGCCCCCTGCTGTACACCTTTTGCATCGACCCCTTATTGAGAATCTTAAATTCTGCTCCTAATTTGCAATATATTCTAATGAGTCAAACTGTGACCCCTTTTAAGGCTATAGTCTATGCAGATGACTTATGCATTTTAGTAAAAGTCCCAGACTTTTCAGAAGCAGCAGTACAAATCTGTAACACATATGGCACATAATTGGGAGCATCCCCTAATATTGCCAAATGTACAGGTAAGCAATTAATAAATACATTTCCAGGTTAACAGAAACAGCTGGAATACAGCTGTCCAAGGAACCTATTGAAGTACTAGGAATCATATATGGGGCAGATCACTCTGACAGGGCAAATTGGGACCCTAAAATTCAGCAAGGGCAACAACTGTTGACAGGTGGGAACAAGCGGAAATATAGCAAAAATAAAAGGATTTATCTAATTAAAACATATTTAATACCAGTCTTCCTTTATATCAGTTACATCCCCCTCCTCAAAGTACTAGAGACAACAATCTTGAGTATTTTTTTAAGCAGTATGGAGGAGTAGGCTTAATCCTATTAAAAGAAATATAACATATCTCCTAGTCGCAAAAGGTGGTTTAGGAATGGCTAATCCCATTGTCTTTTTCTTTAGCATCTTTATGAGTACAAATTTGAAACCATTGATAGTGTACACTTGACAAAACTGGGCTACTTTTTAATGCAAACCTATGAACAGCGGTTCCATCAATGGGAGCAAGGTTCCTTGAGACCATTAAAATGATCAGTGACTACTTCAGAATATATCATGGAATCGTTCCTAAAATGTAAACAATGGAAAATTATGAGTTTAATGATAGTCACCAAAAATAGGAAAGAAATCTACACATTGATTCAAAGTACCTACTTTCAGGAAACTGTTATCATCTTCAATTGCCCCAATCAGTATATTCCTGCTTTACAATATCTTTCAAAAGAGAGTAGAATCCCAGAGAAAATGTGGGACCCTCACTGGCTGAGTTGCCATGGCAAAATCAATGTGAAGGCTAACCATAAGTACAGATGGAAGATAGATTTTGTGGCAGGCAGGAGTGTGAGCAAGAAGTTGAAACCATCCAATACCTATTTTTTACTTGCTCATATAAAAGGAATTTGGTCGCAATTAGCATCAGACTGGAAAGAACCATGGTTTAAAACTATAACTTATGAAACTCTGATGCATGGGCATTACACAGGTTATGCCACTAAATGGCATAAAAGCACATTACATGTGATACTAGTAGCCATAAAGTGATATATTTGGACTGTTAGGAGCTTATATGTGCTGCAGCAAAAGCAGATAGTGCACAAACAAAGTATAGCTAAGATCAATACAGAATTAAACATTCAAACAACATGAAGTCTTGCTGTATTCTGACTATTGCAGTTAGCCCCAGCACTCAAACTGCCCAGGAGAGTAGAGGGTTAATTTCTATGCAGAGCATAGAACATTGAGCTCAAGCTCGGTTCAAACCTCTGTCTGCTGCACTTTGAAGCGCAACTGTCAGATTCTTTACTCCACCTAACTGAACGGCCGCTCCAGAGATTTCTCCTTTGCTCACGGTTCGAAAGTTGGTTAAAGTCCTCACTTTTGCCTATTATTTTTTGCAACTTTTGGTTCAGATCTCTGTCTGTGGTACAGTAAGTACTAGGTAGTGAACTAGACATAGTAAACTTGTGGAAATTGTAAAAATTTATTTTTTGACTGGTTTGGCTGAACCGGCCATTTAGTGATTTATATATACTGTCTTTGTTTTTAAACTTAGAGTGTGGTTACCTGTTCTTATCGGTTTTAAAAAAACCTGCATTTTCTTGTGGTTTTTTCCAATACCCGTGACACAGTTAGAAACCGATAAGGGTGTCTTGCCTGGTTGTTTGCTGTAAAAAGGGTAAGTTTGTGGTTAGGATGGCTACTTCTGAGAAACCCCAAAAAATTAAAAAACAGTGTGTGTGGGGAGGTCTTTGCTAAGGCTGATCCCCACACCATCAGTGTTTATTGTCTGGGGTTTGACCACCTCAATTTAGACTGCCAAATCTATAAACATTTCCCTAAGTCTACCCTGGAAAAAAAGATTAGGTAGGCTCAGGGATAAGAAGGCCATGAAGTCCGCTGACCCAGATGGCCAGACCAGTTTGGTTTGAACTGAACCTGAGGGAGTGCCCTCTGACCAGGGTGATACTTCTTCGGCAAGAGGAGAGACGATCCTGAGGGATGAGTTCCTACAAAAAGAAAAAAGAAAAAAGGGCTGGTTCAGATCCAGAGACCCATTTTCCGACCACTGAAGAGATTGCCAATGCAATAAGGATTGTAGAATTGCTGTGTCCAGTTCCATCTGATCCGGCGCCTTCTGGCGGATGCTCGGTTTGGTCGGTTCCTCCAGTTCAAGATTATGCCCCTGAAGACTTCTATGAACCTGATTTGGAGGGGGATGAAGATTACAATGATGATGACGGTGGTGTGGGAGGTCTGGTTGAGTCCATTGAACCGGACATCTCCCTAGACAGGCCTGCTGGTGTTTCCCCTCCTAGGCTTTCTGAGTCCCCTTCCCACTACATGTTTTACAAGGAAGTGGCAGAAACCCTCCAGCTCCCTGTGGAAGAAGCTGTAGAGGAACAAGAGGAACCTGATTATGTGGAGATGATGGACATCCCAGAGTCCATGAGACTTTCTATTCCCCTTCATAAGTCTTTTGGGAAACAGACACAAAAGATTTTAAAAACTCCAAATTCTGTACCTCCTGTCGACAGAAGGATGGACAAAAGGTATACCTTATCAGGTTCAGGTACAGAGTACTTGTATCAACAATGCAGCCATGTTGAGTTTGTGCAGGCTGCAGCCTGTAATAAGGCTAATATACCCTTGGCTTCACACCCCCCCAGATAAATACTCTAGGAAGCTCAATGCCATGGCAAAGAAACTGTACATGGCATCTGCCTTTGGACTTGTGCATGCTAATTATATGGCCTATGCAGCCAGGTACCAGAAGTCCAGGTGGGACACTGTACTGACACTGGCTAAGCAGACCTCCCCACAACTAGCCTCGGAGCTGGAGAGGGTGGCTGCTGATGGGATTGAGGCATCTAAGGTACAGTTCCATGCTGCTGAGGACTCCAATGATGTGTTATCTAGAGTCATGGCTACATCTGCAGCTGTTCGGAGAATGGCTTGGCTCAGATGTACTAGTCTCTCACAGGACACCCAGGCTAAGGCCATGGATTTCCCTTTAGTGGGTAATTCTCTGTTTGGGGAGCAGACAGAGAATTACATGAAAAAGATGGATAAGTAGAGGACCACCTATAGGAGTGCACAGGACAAGGAAAGGCAGGCAACTCTTCAAAGGCAGCAGGCTAGGTGCAGGGGCAGGCCTTTTCATAGGCCTTTCTACCAAGCAGAGGCCTCTTCTCCCTTTCCCCAGAGGGGTTTCTTCAGATGGAGAGGCAGAAGGGGGGTGAGCAGGGCTGCATCCATTCCTCAACCTAAGGCTCCTGCCAAGCAGACACCCTGATGTGTCAGCCTGGGTTGACTCCCCCATTTCTGTTGGAGACAGGCTGGCTTACTTCATCCAGGATTGGATGTCTGTTACCTCAGACAAGTGGGTCCCGGAGGTGGTAAGCCAGGGGCTGGTTCTCAGCTTCAAGAAATTTCCAAAGCTGAGGGCCAGAACTTTTCCACTTGCAATCATCTCCAAAACCATTGCCCTAGATGCAGTGGTTTCACCTCTACTGGCTCTAAAGGCTGTAGAGAGAGTTGCTACATTGCACAGGGGCAAAGGTCTGTACTCCAGGTACTTCCTTACCCCAAAAAGACAGGGGAGTGATGACCCATCCTAGACATAGGATACCTGAACAAACATCTTTTAAAACCAAAATTCAAAATGGTGACTCTGGGAATAATCCTTCCCTCTCTAAGGCCAGGGGACTGACTAGCCTCCATGGACTTAACAGATGCCTATTTTCACATTCCCATCAGGTGCTCCCACAGAAAATACCTCAGGTTTGAATTGCCTTCAGGCCATTATCAGTTCAAAGCTATGCCCTTCGGCCTGACATCAACTCCATGGGTATTCACAAAATGCCTGGCAGTAGTAGTGGCCTTTTTAAGAAGGAAAAATATTTCCATATTTCCATACCTGGACAACTGGCTCATTGTAGGTCAAGTCCCCAGACCAAGTCAAGTCAGACCTTCAAGTGACTCAGCAAGTGCTCACTTCCGTAGGATTCCTTCTCAATCTTCCCAAGTCAGTTCTCAAGCCTGTACAGCTCCTCACCTTCATAGGGGCAGAGTTGGATACAGTCAAAGCAAGAGCTTTTCTTCCCCTGGAAAGGACAAGGGCTATTGTAGAGCTGACCTCTTCATTCCACCTTCTGGTCTCTAGACCAGCAAGGCACTTCCTTCAACTTCTGGGCCACATGGCAGCTTCTACAGCAGTGGTCCAAGGGGCCAGATTTCAGATGAGGGACATTCAGTTTCACCTGAGGGCCTTCTGGTCTAGAAGAAAGATTCTCTCACCAAACTAGTTCCAGTGACCCAGACGCTGATCCAGGCTCTCCAATGGTGGCATGATCAGGGCAACCTCAGGCAAGGAGTCCCATTCATCACTCAGTCTCTCTCTGTGGTCCTAACCACAGATGCTTCTCTATTGGGGAGGGGCCCCTATCTGGAGGTTCTCACAGCCCAGAGACTGTGGTCCCCTCAGGAATCCCTTCTTCATATCAATCTCTTGTAACTCAGGGTGGTCTTTCTTGCCCTGCAAACTTTCTGTCAGTCAGTGCACAACAAGGTGGTTCAGGTCAGGACAGACAACACCACCACCATGTGGTACATCAACAAGCAGGGAGGCACTCGGTCCACAGCCTTGTGCATGGAAGCCATGAAATTGTGGTCCCTAGCTTATTCTCTGCAGACCTCTCTGATAGCAGTCCACCTTCCAGGGAAGGACAATGTGCTAGCAGATGCATTGAGCAGGATCTCCCAGGGCCATCACGAATGGTCCCTGGACCCTCTGGGGTTGAAAGTGATTTTTTCAAGGTGGGGCACTCCAGAGATAGATCTCTTTGCAGCCCCAGACAATAACCAGCTTCCTCTGTTTTGTTGCAGACCCCCAGTCTTGCACTCAGTCCCTCTGGATGCTCTGATTTTGAACTTGGAAGGGAAATTTATATATGCCTTCCCTTCCTTTCCTATACTGTTCAAGGTTCTGGTCAAGGTAAGGTCACAACCTTGCAAAGTGATTCTGATTGCTACAGACTAGGTCAGACAGCCTTGGTACCCCCTGCTGCTGTCCCTAGAAGTCCATCTTCCCCTGTCTCTTCCCAGGAATTACAACCTGTCAACCTCCTCTCAGGGGAGGATTTGGTACCCCAATCTTTGGTCTCTCAATCTCAAGGCACGGCTCTTGAAGAGTTAGAGTTTGCAGATTTGCATCTGTCCCAAGTGGTTCTGGATATTATCAAAACCTCTTGAAAGCCTGCCACCAGAATAACTTACAACTCCAAATGGAAAATGTTCAGCATTTGGTGTTCCAAGAAGCATATATATCCCCAGACACTGCTGAATTATCTACAGTTCTGGATTATATGGTTCATCTTAATAACCTAGGCCTCAGACCAGCTACTCTCAAAGTACATTTGTCAGCTGTTTCAGCTTTTCTGTCAGCGGGAAAGCCTTCCTCACTGTCATTTCACCCTGTATTCTGTAAATTTGTCAAGGGATTGCTTCATACCAATCCCCCCTTTAGGGATCCTACCCCTGCTTGAGATCTTAATGTTTGCATTGCTCAGCATATGCAACCCCCTTTTGAGCCTTTGTCTTCAGCAGAGCTTAAGTACTTGACTTGGAAAACTGTGTTCCTGGTAGGTATTACCTCTACTATTACCTCTGCCAGGCGTATCAGTGAATTGCAAGCTCTGTCAGTGGACCCTGATTTTATCTCATTCCATAGAGATAAGGTGGTCCTTAGAAGTAATAGGAGGTTTTTACCTAAAGTGGTTTCAGATATTCATCTGAACCAATCTGTGTCTCTCCCTGTGTTCTTCACTGATCATTACACAGTTTGGATGTTAAAGAGCCCTTAGTTACTACATTGAGTGTACTAAGGCTCACAGGTTTGACTCACTTCAGTTGTTTCTCACTTATGGGAAAGTGGGTAAGGGCAAACCTGCCACTAAGAGAATGAACTATTGCCAGGTGGATTGTCTCTTGTATTCATTTCTGCTATGAGAAGCTAGTCAAAATACCTCCCTCAGGCCTGAGGGCTCATTCGACTAGAGGTACAGCTGCTTTGCTAGAGATATGTAAAGCAGCCACCTGGAAAATTGTCCATACATTTACCAAGCATTACTCCCTGAACATCCAGGCTAGGAGTGATGCTCGGTTTGATACAGCAGTACTGCAGAATCTATTCCCAAGGTAGGTTCATTTTCCTCCTCCATGGAGGTACTGCTAGGTAGTCTGCAATAGTCAGAATACAGCAAGACTTCATGTTATTTGAAGAAAAAATTACTCACCTTAGTAATTATGTTTCTTCTAATGGAGTAGTGCTGTATTCTGACCTCTCTCCCTACCTCCCCTCTCAGAGCCTTTTTTTGGGAAGTGGGCTGGCAGGTGTAGTGTTTCACCCCAGTGGTGCATTTGGGTACTCCTTCCTTTTAGAAAGGGGGAGTGGATTATATTATTAATTTAACAGTCTTAAATTGTTCACTACCTGGTTTTGATTTTGGATTTCTTGACTTGAGTCTTTTGGGGATCCAAAATATTTGGTTGCCATTTGGCTAGTAAAAATTTTACAATTTTCACATAGTAGTTAGTTAGAATTAGCTCGTAAGAATCTGACAGTTGCACTTCAAAGTGCAGCAGACAGAGGTCTGAACTGAGCCCGAGCTCAACGTTCTATGCTCTGCATAGAAATTAACCATCTACTCTCCAGGGCAGTTTGAATGCTGGGGCTAACTGCAATAGCCAGAATACAGCAAGACTCCATTAGAAAAAACATAAATACTAAGGTGAGTAATTTTTTCTTATCTATGGTTGGGAAGCTCAAAAACTACCTTGTAGACAACTCATGGCAAATTTTAGAAACATGCCATGGATTACAGAATCTGATAATCCAATTACTTAAAGCAGCAGTGCAACAATCTGGTGAAAATTTTGACCTATTCTTTTTTTTATGCTATCTAACATTGCCACTTACCAACTAACATATATGATACCATTCTTTCCCCTATTTGAGTCTGCTTTAGTACTTTTTTTCATGTCTGAAATAATAAAAGGAGCGCTCCTTTTAATTCGTTGAGGACTTCATCAGTATTTTCAGCTGGTTTTGTCCATCCGTTGTTTATGTATTACTTCTGTTACTGTATGACTAAAATTATCAATTATGTAGCAGGCAGTGTTCTCTGACCTTATAGAACAATATTTGTTCAAAAACAGCTGCAAATACTGATGAAAACCTGGTCCAAGCCATATAAAAAGGAGTGCTCCTTTTATTATTTCAGACATGAGAAAAAGTACTAAAGCAGACTCAAATAGTGAAAAGAAGGGTATCATACAAGTCAGGAGGTAAGTGGCCATCTAAAATAGCATAAAAAAGTATAGGTCAAAATGTTCACCAGATTGTTGCACTGCTGCTTTAAAACTTTAAATCTTATACAAAAAGGAATAAGGTTGAACTCCCTGGGCATAATTTATTCAGTTGTGTTTATTTTGATTTCTAAATAATTATAGGGAGAATCTTATATTTATGATTTTCTAACCGTAACATTCAGTCTTTTTTTGTTCTTTGTTTAAGTTATTTTTATATAACAGAACAGATTAAAATGGTTTACAAAACGATTATCAAAGAAATGTAAAATGTATTTCTAATGATATTGTATAAGATTTTGGAACTAGATGTGATGTACATTTGTTGTTTGATTTCTTACCTTCAATAAACTCCCCTACACTTTTTGAGAAGTGCCATGGGATCTTTAACGTCCACCTGAACAATCAGACGGGACCTCAGTTTAGCTTCTTATCTGAAAGACTGCACCTCAGGAGTGCAAACCCCCCCTCATGCTGCACTACAGTGTCAGCACTGGGATTTAACCAAGTCCCTGGTTTGGTGATAGTACCCACAGCCTTCTGAGCTTTTAGTCTCAGAGGAGAGTGTGCAACCTGCTAAGCCACTGACACAACTATTGTATAATATAAGGGATCCAGGACCTCAAACACTGTTTCGATCATGTTTTGATATACATAATCCCCCATAATCAATTAGGGAATGGGAACATTGTTTAACCAGGAGTAGCACACTAAGCCGAAGTTTGTTTCCAGATATGACCTGGGAGCACAAGGAAGTTAAGTAACTTGTTCAGGATTACACAATATGCACCTAGGCGGCTGTGGAATTCAAACCCAGGTCTCCAGATCTGCAGCTCAGAGCCTTAACCCACTGTGTTATACTGCCTCCTTACTCAGGTTACTCATTTACTCAGGTAAATAAGGAATTAATCAATAATTAGCACATTCCGTAAAATATTTGCGCTTGAATGAATGAGAATGAATGAGCACATATGTGCATTCATTCATTCTCATTCATTCATTCAAGTGCTCAGTGGCACTCAGTTGGGCTGCCGGGCCATGGAGGTGAGTGGAGGGCTGTGCCAGTGACCCGATCGGGTTACTGGTGGGGAGCTGGGTGGGTGCTGATATCTATTGATATGGTGGGAGTGAGGGTCTACTAGACACCAGGGAGTGGAGGGTGATTCTTTATTTTTTTTTATAAAACAGACGGAGGCACAGGGTAACTTGGGGCATGCTTATTTAATATTATAACAGCCAGTGATGGCTGGGGGGGGTCCACTAAACACCAGAGAGTGGAGGATATTTTTTTTTAATAAAACAAATCGGGGGTGCAGGGTAACTTGTGTGTGTGGGCTGGGAGGTTCAACTGGACATGTGGTGGCCAGTGGCAACTGGTGAAATTGCTGGTGAAATTGCAAAATTTTGCTGCAATTTCGCGAGTAACATTTCAGCCAGTGAAATTGCTGATTTTGTGGCAGATTCACCGGCGAAATTTAATTTTGCAGCATCTCTAATCTAGTATCAATCCCAAATATCTGTAAGTGTGAGGTCTTACAATTTCAAAACCATTAAGTGAATTTTTTTTTAAGTGAGGGTTGTCTAGGTTCTTTTTAGAAAAACTCATCCACTGAATTTTTTTTTATATTTAATAGTAACCTTAAATCATATAGGCCAAATTACCTATGAATTACTTCTGGCTTTGACTAAAACTTTGCACTATCTGACGCTGGGTCATTGGCTGTAAACTGCATATACTGTACCTTCTAAAATTTTTCATTGTTTATATTCCTGCACTGTTTGTATATTCCAGCACTGTTTAATTTTCTTGACTTGGAGCCTTTGCAAAAGAGTCCTTGACTCAAAGGGTTGTAATTCTGATTAAAGATGCAGCAAATTTAAATTTCACTGGTGAAGTGAATGTGAAGTGGACACTTTGCGTTGTCACTCCACTTTGTGGAATGTCCAGCATGAAATGCCACTTCTCCTTGTTATTATTACTTTGCATTGTCATTCTGCATTAACGTGAAGTAAGGCAAAGTGACAATAATATTGGCAGCCCCCCCCCACACACAGTCATTAGAATTAATGTGCATCCCCAAAATGCTACTGTTATCTTGTCTCCAGAAAATTCCCCTGTGCTGATGAAGTGAAATGAGAGTGTAACAAGCGATGCAAAGTCTCCCAGAATTAATGGCACACTAATTCATCTGGGCAGTGGTCAAACATAGTCACCAGAATTAATGTTCATCCCCAAAATGCTACTGTCTTGTGTCCAGAAAATTCCCCAGTGCTGGCCAAGTGAGATGAGAGTGTAACAAGACTTGCAAAGTCTCCCATCTTAGAGATGCAGCCAATTTAAATTCCACCGTTGAAGTGCCCACAAAGTGGGTACTTTGCATTGTCACTTCGCTACACAGAGTGGTCAGCATGAAATGCCCACTTCCCTCATTATTGTGATTGTGACTTCTCATTGTCATTCTGCCTTAACCTGAAGTAAGGTAAAGTGACAACAATATTGGCAGCCCCCGGGCCCCCACACATCACATGGCTTAAAGTCCTGTAACTCACATGCTGTATAAGAATGCGAATACCTATAGCTGTAGTTCCCCGATGGCAATGACCTGTATCACAAATAGAGATGCAGTGAATTTAAATTCCACCAGCAAAGTGCCCGCAAAGTGGGCACTTCACGTTGTCACTCTGTGGCCAATGCAAAAGACTCACTTTGCCTAGTAATTATTACTTCATGTTATCATTCCGCCTTAGCTCGAAGTAAGGCTAAGTGACACCAATATTTGGCAGCCCTTCATACACACAGTCACTAAAATTAATGTGCATCCCAAAATGTTCATGTCTTGTGTCCAGAAAACTGCCCAGCACTGATGAAGAGTAATGAGAGCACAAGAAATGCAAAGTCTCCCAAAATTAATAGCGCACACAGATGTCATGCATTCAGTAGTCACACGCAGTCACCAAAATTAATGTGCATCCCCAAAATGCTACTGAGAGTGTAACAAGAAATGTGAAGTCTCTCAGAATTAATGGAGCACTCTGTTATGTATGCAGTAGTCACACACAGTCACCAGAATTAATTTTATTCCCCAAAAAGCTACTGTCTTGTGTCCAGAAAATTACCTAGTGCTGATGAAGTGAAATGTGAGGGTAACAAAAAAATGCAGTCTCCCAGAATTATTGGTGCACTCTGTCATGTGTGCAGTGATCACACACAGTCACCAGAATTGATGAGCATCCCAAAAATGCTACTGTCTTATGTCTAGAAAATTCCCCAGTGCTGACGAAGTGAAATGAGAGCTTAAGAAGAAATGCAAAGTCTCCCAGAATTAATGGTGTACTACAAACGCATAGATAAAGATTGCACTGCGCACTCAAGATGCAGATGCAAAGGCACAACAACACCTAACCAGTGCTCATAAATCACAAATCCAAATCTGGAAAAGACTACCTTTTGCCAGTTGGGGGGGGGGTAGTGCACAGCAGTAACAGGAAGTCCACTACCAGTAAAGATACCACAAAGCAGTATAAAAAATTTATGCAGGTGCAGTGGATAGCAGGTTCACACTGCTGCAGTTACTCTGTGGCACAACAATAGGTGTCTTATTTAATGGCATGCATTGCACACACTCACACACACACACACACACACACACACACACACACACACACACCACACACTACAAGTAATGCATAGCAAATTGAAAACCTTTAGTAATATAACCAAATGTTTCAAACAAACTGACATTATACACTGCTGCATCACAACAATCAGAAAAAAAATGTCAAGAATTACTGAAAATTTTACTGTGCATGCATTAACACAGTTATACAAGAAAAATATAACCAAAACAGAAAAGACTGCCTATTTTTCCCTGTTAATCTACCTACACCACAGATACGCCCCTCCCCCATAGCACACTTCACAGTATACAGACAGACTGTTCTAAATTAGCATTCAAAATCCACACACAAACAATAAACACTCGATAATAAGAGCACAGGAGGGTTTCCTATACTCGATGTAGTAAATTGTGAGCAAAAAAAATTGCTCAAAAAGACTTTTTTATCAGCTTTTAGAGGATTTGAATTGCAGAGCTCTGAGAGGAAACTATCTCCATCTTCCACTACACACACACTACACAGAACTGAGGCTGTGCAGAACAATCTAGAGTCCATGTGACCTGCAATCCCATAAAGCACTGCACAATTCTTCTTTGGAGCTCAAGAACAAGGAGGAGTAAGGCGAAGTAAGGCGTAGTACATTGATTTCAATGTACTTCGCCTTAAAATTGGTGGAGAAGTGGCTTGGGGAAGGCGGAATAACGCAAAGTCATTGTTTTCAATGGACTTCGCCTTCCCCATTATAACGTGATGCATCGTCAGACATTGCGGAGCACTTCGTGGACTCCTCGTTACTCCGAGAATCACTTTGCCGAGCAAATTTCAGCCACTTCGTCCACCACTAATTCTGATTCCTTAATAAATAAATAAATAAATATAAATAGGCTTGAATTTTATTTTTATCTATTTTATTTATTTCGTTTTTGTTGATTGGGTAAGTGCACTAGACAAAACCTGCCTATTTTCAGGCACAACCCGGGGGAAGGGGATACAGATGAATGCCAACTGACCTTGAACCAGATTAAGCTGTTGGTGGTATTTTCAGTGAATGAGGGAAATTTGGCCAGGACACTGGGGAAATTACCGTACTCTTTTTCAATAGTGCCATGGGATCTTTAACATCCACATGAACTACCACCAATCCAGCAGATGGGACCTCGGTTTAACGTCTCATCCGAAAGATGGCACCTCAGAAGTGCAGAACCCCTCTCATGCTGCACTATAGTGTCAGTACTGGGATATTAACCCAAGTGCCAGATGTGGGAACTGGACACACAGTCCTCTGATCTCCTGGCCTCAGAGGCGAGTGTGCTACGTACTGAGCCACTGACACTATAAGTCTTGTTGAATGTTAAAAACTGCAATATTAATATCGTTATGATTTGTATATAATATACTGTAGTATTGTCTGCATATAAATAAATACTAGTCGTTATAGAGCAGTGTCTAGGGAGTTCATTAATGTATACCAAAAACAGAAGGGGACCCAGGACTGAGACCTGAAGGACCCCCCCCCGACTTGATATTAGCAAGTAAGATTTCCATTTTACCAGTTTTAATATATTGTTGTTGATGTGATAAGTACGACTGAAGCCATAATAGTGCTGAATAACCCAAACTTGTATTCTTTAATTTATTAGGCAGAATGATATGATAAACTATATAGAATGCTTTCGATAAATCCCCCCCAAAAAAAAAAAATATCAAGAGTACTATTACCTGAACAAAATTAAGTGAATTTATTGTGAATGATATTCTGTTACGATATTGAACTTCGACTATTGAAATGTAAGTTGTCTATGTATTCATTTTTCAAAAATCTTTATAATAGGGATCAAAATAGAAATTTGGATGTTAACAACTCGAGTCAGATGGCTCTCCTCCCTTAAAAATAGGTACGATAGACACAAGGTTCCAGTCACTTGTCAAATATGAATTGTATATGGACAAGTTATAAAGACAAGCAATGTGTGGAGACACAATATTTGATACCAGTTTATAAAATATTGGGTCATGATAATATTATTATGGCCCAAGCTTTTTTAGGTATCCAATTTCCTAAGTTCCTTATAAACTTTGTCCATACTAATCGTTTGGAATGAAAACAGTATAAATAGCACGGGACTTAAACATTGCATCTAAGGTAACTGTTGGCAAATTAGGATGTTATTTTTCAAATGATAAACTAGCCTCAGCAAAAACTTATTTAATGTCTTGACCTGTTCTATTGGGTCATGTAGCACTAATTGATTATAAATCAGAGTACTAGGTACTGTGAGACATGATGTCTTCCCATGCAGGGAGTTTAAGCCGGCCCAAACTTTCCTAGGGTTACTAGAGCAAGTTGAAAATTGATCCATGTAGTAGCTAGGTTTGTCTATTCTAATTTCTCTAGTACATTTGTTTCTAATACTTTTATATGCCTGCCTGTCATTATCCAGTTTTGTCTGCCTTGCAAGATTACAAGAACAGCCCTTATTCTTTATTAGGCATTTCAAATGTTTAGTAATCCAAGGGGGAACTTTGTTTCTTACCTTTTTTTTAATTTAAGTTTATTCAACATTTTCCATTTACAGAGCAAGAAACAATTACATACTTCAGACCCATATGCAGTACAATCAGATATCATAGTAAGCATTTCCAAAGCCATTATCCAAATGTATCTTGCTCTCCCCCCTTCCTTCCCTGCCCCCCTCCCTCAGCAGGCAGAACAATGTTACAAGGCACATGTTATTGAATCACCAATCCGATTAGTCTTGCACCCAAGATGAGTGAACACCTGTCTGGAGTAAATACAGCTCATGTAATTTTTCCCAAAACTTACTGTACCTCAGCAAGCAAGCTCTTCTATTTGCACTGAATTTCTCCATGTTCAAATTAAAAAGTAACTCTTGTAACCACTCTATATATGAAATTGAAGTACCATCCACCCAATGTTTTAGTACTACTTTTTTAAGGGACGATGAGATAATGGCCATGTGATACCGCCTTGCCTTTATCATAGTCCTGGGATATTCACCTAATAAGCAATTTCAGGACTAAAAAGAGGTTTGAGTCCCAGCAGAGGGACTGCTCATTCCTTAATCTTATCCCACAGGGCCTCACTCTGGGGCATTCCCAGAAAATGTGGTATAATGTCCCTTCCTGTTGGTGACAAGCATTGCAATTAGAATCAAGAATACGCCCAATCTTGTTTAATTTTGAGGGGGGGCCAAAAAATATTATTTAAAAATTGGAATTGCATCACTCTCAATCTGTCCTGGGTTATATACCTATAAGTGTTTTGCCAAATTATGTCCCAGTCCTTCTCCATCCCCACCCCCCCCCAAAACAGTATTCCAGTAGTGGGAAATCCCGTCAAGATGTTGAAACACTTGACTGAATAGGCTGTTATAAAATCTGGAAACAACATGTGGTTCCCAGTTTCTTACCCTTTTCTAACAATTGGAGCATGCTTATCAATGACTTCCAAAAAGAAGAACTTGAAAAATTCCCAGGCAGAATCCACATCAGAACAGGCATACAAGCAGGCCCAATTAATATCATGCACATCATGTAAGAAAGTTTGATCACAAAATAGTTTAACATTTCTCGAAACAGATATCTGTATGGGTAAAGGGACTTTCACATTGTGCCTTACAAAGGCAATGTAATAATGGTCACTCATATCAGAATCTAATACAGTAGATACATATGTAAGTGGTACAGTTGTTATAATTACATCCAATAAAGTACTGTGGGCCCAATTCTATAAGCACTCCTATGCATGCCGCAGGTTGCGACATGTGAGGGATGCATTTGCAGCAAGACCCTGAGACCTATTCTATAGGGGGCAGGGGGCAGGGTCCCGGCGGCTAAGTCCTGAGACTTGTGACAAACCCACAGGTATGCCAAACAAAGGGTGCACCTGAAGGGTTTGCAGTAAGCCACAACCTGGGGTGTGAAGGGCACAGGTGACCCCCATGCCCAGATCCCTCCTGTCTGTAAAACCCTGCAGGGCTGCTGCATGTCCCTGACCCCCAGTTCATGAAAAATAGCCTCACAGGACTGCTGCATGCCCTCGACCTCCAGTACATGAAAAGTAGCCCCTCTGGGCTGCCGTATGCCCCCGATCCCAAGTAGCATAAGCAAACCCACACCTACGCTGAAAAATCCCCCAATCCCTGATCCCGGAAATTGCGGCCATTCACAGCCCCAAGTATCCCTGGCAATCTAATCGGCCCACCCTCCCACCCAGCAGCACCCATCCACCACTCCCCACTGACCCCTTTAAGGCTGGCAGCTGGCACATCCCTCCTCTCACCACTGTGGCCAGTCACTGACTGAACACTGCAGGAGTGCAGACTGCCAGGAGTGCATACTGTACATACACGTGGTATGTACAATATGCGTTCCTGCAGTGTTCAGTCAGTGGCTGGCCGTGGTGGTGAGAGGTGGGCTATGCTAGTCACAGGTCTAAAATGGGTCATGGAGGGAGCAGTGGGTGGTCTGGTGCTGCTGGGTTGGAGAGGTGGTCCACTAGACTACCAGGGATACTTGGGACTTGGTGAATGGATGCAATTTAGGGGATCGGGGATGAGGGGATTTTGCAGCTTGTGGCTGGCTTTCCTTATGGTACTGGGGTTGGGGCATGCAACAGCCCTGTGGATATAAGGACATGTACTGGAAGTTGGGGGCATGCTCCAGTCCTACAGCACTTTTTGGCATTGGGGGGCATAGAGAGCCCTACGGGGCATTACCATGCTGTTTCTGGGTTGAGGAATTGGGGGGGAAGATATAGCTCTGCACAGCTTTTGTATTTTGGGATCAGGGCAGTGTTGTGGGGGTGGCATACCATCAGAGGGATGGGCGGGCTGCACATGCAGGCAACCTCTAGGGGCGTAAGTATAGTTAAGCCAGCTATATGCTGGTGTAACTTACTTTGACAGTATTTCTCCCTGGGGTTGTTGGAGAATAGTGCCCTAAGGGACTTTGTTGCTGCCCTTCCAGAATAGGGTGCAGCTGCTGCCCTAAACCCCCCTAGCTCCATGTCGCAGGGGGTTTAAGGCATAACTGTTGCACCCCTATGCAGGGGGGATCCTCTTATTTACATGGGCGCAGTATTATGTTAGCACTTGGACACTAATGGGTTTAGCACACACTACGGTGGCCCATGAATATAGTCCCCACCCTAAAATAAGCCACAAACTTGGAAACTTTCATATATCTGGCCCCAGATGTCACATCTCAAAAATAGAAAGTATGCAAAACTGAAAAGCAGAACCAAGTCAAATACTTTCAGTTGGATATGGTAACACAGGTAGAACTGAAAACTTGCTTAGCCTCCGTGTAATCATGACACAGGTGCCTCAAAAATCTGATTATAAACATAGAAACATACACAGTGTTTACAGAAAAAGACCATTGGTCCATTCTGTCTGTTTCATGGCCCATTGTAAGTCTGATTCATCGACCAAAGTCACATAGAACACTGAATGGTGCAGCTGATCTACAATACCTAACCTGCCTAACTGCCAGTGGGTGAGTGTGACCTGATATTCGTAATGCAATGACCATTGAGATAAATCACACACTATAATTGCTGCCCGTGCACTGCCCTCTGGTGGTATGGCTTGAACCCAAATGTTGAAGTTCAGCTCATCCAAGCTTGTTATGCAATTGAATCTGGACATGGGCATTCAGTTTATCCTGACGGTTGTGCTTTTTCCAGTGAAGTGGAAGTCACCTTGGCTAAAACTGTCCGACTGTAATAGCAGTCACGTGGATCCCCCCAGTGTATAAGGGAGGAAGTATGGATCATAATATCATTATAAGAGTAGAAAAGGAACTAATTTGTACCCAGACATTACATTCTTTGTGTTCATTCATACAGAGGAACATTAATGTCTGTCAAGCTTTAAATTGCATTTTAATTGCTAAGTTTTGATCAATGAGCATTCTGTAATTGAAATGCATTTTTTCTATTTGAATGTGTTTGGTTACAAATTCCCAAGATCCCCTTTGACTTTGATGGATATAGAATAAAAGTAAAGTAAAACAAAATCCATCAGGATTACAAGACCTATTTTATGTTATGCCAAAAATAACTACTTTGCTTAAAGAATTAAAAACTTACCTAATTGACCAACAGCAATGTTATAAGAAAAGATAGAAATCTGAATAACACATCTGTTAAAATGCTGCTGCCACCAATAGGAAAACTTTGGAAAACATCATATTTAGACACAATTCAGTTTGAATGTCCATTACCTTCCGTATATTTCTTACCCCTCTTATTTATTGCTGTGGAAGTTTCCACAAAAACAGAATCTTGATCTATTAGAGTTCATCTGTCCCTACAGCTTATTCCCAATGTGAATTCATAATGTGCTGTTGTGACATCACAGCTGGTTGCCATGGGAATAACTGTGATGTCACAAGCAGAGTATTATGACATCAGGTTGGGAATAAGTAATAGTTGCTAATAAACTCTCAAGGAGCAAAGAGATCAGCCAATGCCTTCCCATAGGGCGTGATAGTGGCCCTCCGAGTGGTACTAACACCCAGTTGGCCTGGTCTGCCTTTAGCCTGCCGGTAGTCATGGATATAGTGAGGACAATCCAGACTCTGCGACCTACCTGCTGTAATTTGGACCTGGGCCGAACTCGCCTTTAGGTGGGTTGTGCTGAGGTTATTGGCCCTGTCCTAGCTCGCATAGTCTGGGTTTCCTTGGAGAGAGGAGTCTTCCCTGGTTCCTTAAAGGTAGCAGTGGTTAGGCCACAGCTGAAAAAGCTCTCCTTGGACCCAGACTGTGCTGCCAATTACAGACCAATCTCTAACCTACCTTTTGTAGGGAAGGTGATTGAGAAGTTGGTTGCTTTGCAGCTGGATGACCATTTAGCTAGCCATAATATCTATGACCCTCTCCAGTCTGGTTTCCAGAAAAGGTACAGCACCAAGACTGCCCTGGTGTGAGTACTTAATGATCTCCTGGTGGCAAGAGATTGGAAAGCCCATTCCATCTTGGTTCTCCTTGCTCTCTCAGCAGCATTTGACACTGTGAACCATGGGGTATTGCTGGAACACCTGTGTTTTTTTTGTGGACTGGAGAGGGCAGTCCTCAATTGGTTTTGAACTTTCCTAGAGGGAAGATCACAAAGGGTGATATCGGGACTTTATTCCTCATCCCCTTGGAGTCTGCCCTGTGGGGTACCCCTGGGTTCTGTGCTTCCCCCCATGTTGTTTGCAGTGTACATGCTACCACTGGGTGACATTATTAGGTGGTACAAGCTGAGGTTTCACTGTTATGCCTATGATACTCAGCTGTACATGTCTCTTGTACCCACGCAGGAGTGTGATACTGTCTCGGAGTTTAACAACTGCCTGCAGGAGATACAGAACTAGATGAGTGCTAGCTGGCTGAGGTTAAACCCAAAGAAAACTGCGGTGTTGGTTGTGGACCTGGATCTGAGGATATTTGGGTCATGGGTGGGAAAACCATCTTGTTTATAACTTGGTGGTGGCTCACTCAGGGCCTCAAGCCAGGTGCATAATTTAGGAGCGGCATTTGACGAATGCCTGACTCTGAAAAAACAGGTGTTGACCTTATTCAAGTCTGCCTTCTATCACCTTAGAAATATTGCTAGGGTGAAGTATGTGGTTTCATCCAAGGATCTGCAAACATTGATCCACGCCTTTGTTACCACTCGGTTGGACTACTGTAATGCCCTTTACCTGGGGCTACTGAGAGTGGATATTCACCATTTGCAGTTAGTGCAGAATGCGGCAGTCAGGTTGTTAACTGGAACCCCTAGATCCAGTCACCTGACACCTGTGCTGTGCTAACTGCACTGGCTGCCTATACAATGACAAATCCCTTTCAAGGTCACGTTGCTGACATATAAAGTCTTACACGAACTGGGACCCCAGTACCTGAAAGACCTCTTACTTCTCTATCACCCCTCCCACTCACTCTGATCCTCTGGTGAGGGATTGATAGTGGTTCCCAGGGTGCACCTGAAGACCTTTGGAGGAAGATCCTTTGCCTTTATGGCACCAGCACTGTGGAACTCTCTACCTTGTCAACTACGTGGAAGCCTGACCATGGAGGGATTTAAAAAATCCCTTAAAACACATTTTTCAAGAATTCCTTTGTGAGGACATAAATGGTTTTATAAGCATATGTTTTTATATTAATTATTTATTGTTTTTAGATATTTTATTGTGCTGTATTGTACAGGCACTTTGAACACTTGAAAGGCACCTTTTATAAATAAAAATTTGCTTGCTTGCTTGATTGCAAAGATCCTGGTCTCATGCATATGACCTCAGTGATAAAAAATGGCAAAAAGAAATTTAAATCTCAGGAAATATATAAGCAGCTTTGTGTCCAAATGTTATATTTTTTAAAGTTCTCCTGGAGGCATAAGTGGCTCTTTAAGTGTTCTGTATGCTTTAGTGGTTCAAACTAAAACAAGCATTTGTCAATGCCAAATGTTTGCTTGCTGGCATTAGCATTGGAAGTGCAGGAGTTAGACAGATACAGAATAGAAATGGCAGTGAAGTATTGAACTGATGAAAACTATACCCCCACCGTGCAAAGATGGACAGGCATTGGCATGTGCCTTTGGGTCATTGCCCATAACTCTCACACCATTTCACCTCACTCTACCCTGCAGACACTGTCAAGTGTCGAGGTGTGCCTTGCGGTGTTCAGGCTTTACACTCACACCACAAGGAAATACACCAAAATGGGTGCAGTATAGGAGAATGTGGTGAACTTTGGGTCTGAAGAGTCCAAGGCACACCTCGATGCCTGTCACTGGCTGCAGGAGGGGGTGGGGGTGGAATGGCATCAGCATTACTGTCAACAATCCCAAGTCACACCCCTGGCGCTTGTCAGTCCCTACGGGGTAGGGCGTTATGGTCGGAAACCCTAATGCCCTGGGCATTTCTTGGTATTTTCACTCCAAGTTTTCAACATGGGCTTTTGTGACCCCACCACATGAACAGTGACACTGTCAGTTCATAGCCAAAAGGTGATTTTGCACAGCAACTGCACCATTTGGTGCCACAGGTACGAAAACACATTTCGGACATGATGTGAAAAATGACAGCTGTACTGTTCATGAGGAGGTGTAAAAAATGGTAATGTTGAAAATCTGGAGTGAAAATATAAAAAAATTGGTGAAGTCACGAGTCTGCATAGAAACTCGCAACTCACACACATAATGCAATTATTTTGAGGATTTATTACAGCAGATTTTCAACGTAGGCATGTTGGGGACTCCGCTCATGAACAGCGGCACTGTGATTTTCTTAATCTGTCCTGAACATTGATTTCGCACAGTGATCGCGCCATTATGTGCCAGATGTGTGAAAACATTTTGGGCAGGATCAGAAAAATGAGTTGTCCTATTCATAAGGGGTGTGGAAAATGGCAATGTTTGAAAATCTGGATTGAAAATATAAAACAATCTCTTAGTTAAGAGTGTGCGTGGGAACTGCGCAATGTGCACTAGTAACACAATCATTTTTTGGAATTTTTTCACCAAATTGGCAACATAGGCTTTTTGGGAGCCCATCTCGTGAACAGTGACACTATAATTTTATTAATTGGTCCAGGAGGGTGATTCCGCTCAGTGACCACAAAATCACCTTTCATGACTGAATAAAATGACAGTGACTGATTTAATGAGGTGGGGTCCCAAGAACCCCATGTTAAAAATTTGGTGCCTAAAGTCATAAAAATTGCAGAGATATCCACCTATGTTGAAATCCCCCCATTTACAGTATGCCATTATCAAGGCCCCTGGAATTCTGTGATTAGAGGTTGCAGAATTTTCTGCAGAATTAGCATCATGCTGCAGAATATATATAGTGCCAAAGAATTCATTGTTTTTGGTGAATTTTCATTCAAATATACTGTTCTTCTGTAGTGTCGGGCTTTCTTTCCCATCTCATTTATCACGAAGCCCCTGCTGTATGCTAAGCATGTGATGTCGTAGATGACATCACATTATATTTCACCAATGACACGTCTGCATTATGCCAGAGAAATGAATAAATCATGCACAGAAAGCAGAAAATGCTGCCGCAGAAGCCAAGGAACCCTACCGAAGAAATCAGAAAATTCTGCCACAGGGCACTAGGGGCCCTGGCCATTATATAGCTTACCAGCATTTCTTCAGTTCATGGTCAGCTTTGAAAAGTTCAGACATGTTCCCACTCCACCAAAGATCGTGGTGCCAGACTCCGGAGGTAAGTATAGGGTGAGGGGGGAGCAGGGAGGTTGTGTTTGCAGAGGGTGGGTGTGGTTTGGGGGAAGGGACCCGATGGTGAGGGACCATTTTCCTTGTTTCAGGTTATAAAAAAAAAAAAGAACACCACGGACCATTTTCTTTTTTTACAGGTGTAAGGAAGTTTGGGGGGTGATGTCAGCCACACTGCTCCCAGTGTGACACACAATGGGGGTTGGGCAACATGCTCCCAGTGTGCCAAGCAATCTTGGGGGGGTTAAACATGCCAACAGGGGGATTGAGCATCCTGTTGGCTAGCATGCCTGTGTTTGGGTGGGTGATGCCGAGGGGGATTGGGCACCCCCTTCAGCAGATTAGGGACAGGACAATGACGCTGATGGGAATTGGGCCCTCTGTCAGCAAGTGTTTCTGTGTTTGGAGGGGGGATGATGTTGAGGGGGACTGGGCATCCCCCTCAGCAGACAAAAACAGCAAAGGGACACATATATGCCAACAATGATTGGGCTCCCCCATCAGCAAATGTACTGAGGAGAGGGCATGCTGACAGGGGGATTGGGCACCCCAGACATTGGCTTTTGCTGGACTGTGAGAGGTGGATGCCATCAGCCACTGCCATATTTATTGAAATGTTACACCAGGCAAGACATGCCCTGCAATAAGGGGGCACTCCCTCATTATAGCAGCAAAATTGTTTCAAGCTGGTGGCATGCTTCTTAGCTGCTGTCATAGACAACGTGTTCATTTATTGTTGCCGCAGAGACAAGCCCCAAAAAGCAGTGGCAGCACTGGCCACAACACGGCCACACCTCCACAACCTGCTACTCCAGCAATCTGTCACAACATGTTTCTTGCACATGCATGTAAGCAACCATAAATACAAGGAATTATATTATTCAGCAAGAAGCTGCAGAGAACTCCAAGTGTTCTACTGTCAGAAGATTTGTTTATTTGAGTGTAAGCATACTTGTAACCCTTTTCAGTGCTCAGGCAGATGTTTGTAGATGCATGTCTTTTACATAAGAAAGTATGGCTCTGTGAAAAAAAAAATATTTTAAATATTTGTTAAAAATTAGATAATAAGCCCCTATAGTGGCATTTTCAAAAATGCAATGCACTGCTATGCAGGGACCTTGTTTACTGAAGGAGAAAAGGACGAGTGCTACTTATGACATTATAAACCATGACATCATTCTTTGCCAGTCAGCACTGTTGATTATTAAACATTCCAGACACTCATATAACCATAAGAAGGTTTGCTGAGCAAATAGTTCTAAAGTTCTGAAGTTCTAAGTTCATTTGGCAAAATCAATTTTTTACGCATGCACAGGATGGATTACATCTAAACAAACAGGGCAAGCAAATTTTCGCACATAAATTGAGGCTGGAAATGGAAAATCATTTAAACTTCACAAAAGGGGAATGTGGGAGGCACAAGACACAAAGCACCAAATCCAACCCCAACACAACCTGACAAATGGATTAGTTTGTTATTAAATGCCAGAAGCCTTAAGAACAAATTTGATGAACTTCTGCATACTGTAAGTCCAATATTCATATTTGCGCCATAACTGAAACTTGGAGAAAGGAGGACACATGGGAAAAACAGATTCCTGGTTTTGTCCTATTTAATAATGACAGATTACTTTCATGAGGAGGCAGTGTGGTTCTGTATATAGCTGACAATATAACAACTGAAAGCATAGATACAACTCAGTGGGATTCAGCTGAGATAGTATGGATCAAAATATCTTCACTACATAATCCCAAAATTAATGTAGATTAGTTTATAGGCCACCTTCCAGTTTGCATTCTGAGGATTCACAGCTTTTGGATTATATCAACAAAATAGCTTTGGCAGGCAACATCATACTTTTGGATGACTTCAATCTCCTATGGACCAAATGGGATCTTCTAAAAGCTGATATTGTAAGCAAACAGAATTTTATGGAGGCTTTCATTTTGGCTGGTCTGGACCAATTTGTAAATGAATACACTAGGGACAGTCACATTTTGGACTTAGTCTTTAGCAATATGGAAAGCAATATCCAAGAATGTCACGTCCTGCAACCCCTCAGTTCCAGCAATCACTATATGGTGCAGTTTTGCTTTAAGGGCAATCTGGGCAAATCAATTGGTAGCACACTACTATATAACTATGGTAAGGCAGACTTCCCTAGCATGAGAACAAACTTAGAATTATGGGATTGGGAAGCTGACTTTGTCAACCAGCCGCTGCAGCAAATGTGGACTACATTGTCCCTGGTCCCCACCTAGAAATAACTGAGGTCACTGCCTTCTTACTTTGGATGCTCGCTGGCAGTATTTATTTAAAGGCACAATATGTATTTACATAATTTTCATCCCAATTCATTTTAAACAGTCAGTATTTACACTGTGGACATAACAATCCAATTTCACTTCTAGGACGTAACAGTCCTGTCTTCCCTCTCATGGTTCTTCTCCATGTTCTCTTCTTCTTTCTCCTTGCTTCTGGGGGTCTGGATACTGTGATCCGGCTTCCCTTTTCATCACCATAACTGGGTACCACACTTACCTGGACCACTACCCCCCACTAGGTGTGGACACAGAGATCCACCCCCTAACTCTATATCCCTTCCCCTCCCCCATTACTCCCACACCTGGATTCCTTCATCCCCTGCCAATGGTACCTACCCCCTTCCCCCTCTACCTGGCTCCTCTTCTTTTTCCCCTTGCTCCAAAACCCCTTCTCCTCCGCTCCCCTCCTGCCACTCCTGCTTTGTCTGCTATCCTCCAGCGGGACTCCACCTAGTCCCTTGGACCTGGCTGCTCTACTGTGGCCCCACCTGGTCTGTGCCAGGCCCCCTTAGAGGTCACCACCTTCTAGATGCCTCCTACTCTAGTGCCTATTCCCCACTCTTTCTCCCTCCTCTTTCTTGCAGGGAGGATGAGTGGGGAATTTTATAGCAAGAAAGAGGTCTCCCTGTGGGCTGAATGCTCTTAAATATCCCCTAAGGACCCCTAATTAGGACCTCTACTGGCCCCTCCCTCTGGCCAATCCTCAGCGAGCACCCACCCCTGTCGGATGACACCACTTCATGAGCTCATAGCCCCTTCCCCTACATGCAACCCCTCCTCTTACCTGCCCTCCCTCCCCCTTCCCCTGCATTCTTCTGGATGGGTCCCAGGACAACCTAGTTTGGCTTTTAGTGGCAAGACTAATTGTCCCTGGATCCCCACCCAGAAATAACTGAGGCCACTGCCTTCTTACTTTGGATGCTCGCTGGCAGTATTTATTTAAAGGCACAATATGTATTTGCATCATTTACATCCCTATTCATTTTAAACAGTCTGTATTTACGCAGTGGACATAACAGTCCCATATCAATTCAAGGACATAACAGTTCTATCTTCCGTCTCATGGTTCTTCGCCATGTACTCTTCTTCTTTCTTCTTGCTTCTCGGGGTCCAGACACCCTGATCTGGCCCCCCCTTTCATCAACATAAGCGGGTACCACACTTACCCGGACCACTGTCCCACACTAGGTGTGGACACAGTGATCCACCCCCTGGCTGTATATCCTCCCTCCCGTTAGTCCCATGCCTGGGTTCCTTCATCCCCAGCCTGTGGTACCCTACCCCTCCCCTCTACCTGCTCCCCTTCTTTTTCCCTTGCTCCCAAATCCCTTCTACTGACCCATCTCCAGCTTGTGATGGAAGATGGGGCTACTCCCTTGTGGGTCATTCCTTCAGCTCCTTTTTATTGATATCCCAAACCAACTCCCCAAAGGGCCATAGGAACAGGCCCATGCTGAACTCAATCAGGTGGACCCTGTCTGACTGGTAGACTGACTCCGACTTGTATGAAATGTCCTTATGTTGGATGTGGACCACCCCATTTCTATCACTGCTCTGGTCACCTTCCTTTTCAGGTGCTTGCATGCCATCTCCACCACCTTAGGCCCTTTCACTCCCTTCCATACCCTCCAGGATGTGATCTGAGACCAGCCGATCACCACTCGCAGCCACCAGGCCTTTACCTTCACCAGATCTGCCAGGATGTCCCTCAATAGGGATCTCCATGGCACTGTCCCCAGGTTGTTACCCCCTAGGTGGACAATGATACAGTCAGGTGCAGCCCATCGCGCCCGAAGCTCCTCCAGCAGGGGTAGCAGCTGCGACCACTTTATGCCTCTCAGGCCCCTCCACCGCACCTTGGTGTGCTCCACTCCCAGGCGCAACTGCGTCCCTATCCTTGTGGTAGATGTAAACCTCTGAGCACAATAGACAAATGAATGCCCCACAATCCACCCTGTCTCTTGGATCCTGCTGTGGGAAGAGATAAAAAGACACAAATTAACAGTTGTCAACATTGAACATACCTCTTATAACAGTTTGATGTCCATCTGCCCTCCCGCTTAACCTTGCCCCCTCTGCACCTGTAGCAGCCACTCCAAGGCTGCATCAATCCAGAAGGAGTGTAGGGTGAAATCATCAGGATTTCCCCCCACAAATGCCACCGCCTTTTTCAGCACAACCCCCACCTGAAAACCCATCACCAGGGACCCATCCACATGTATGAACCAGGTCCCTGACCTTTGGCCCCGCACCTTGCTATAGTCCTCCATGGCCTGGACTTCACAGACACCTGCCCCTGTGTTCCTGTGCAGCACCATGGCAGCGCCCTTGCCTTGCTGGTCCATTTTAGACCTCTGGAGCCAGATAACCACCTTCCTCTCCTCCATTCTTACATTCTCCTTCTATAGGCCTGCGACAACCACCTGCTTCCCGGGTGCCACCACCTCCCAGACGCAAAAGCCCCCATTGCCATGACCGCAAATATAGCCCTGAACAGGCAGGCCTAGTTCAACGAGCTACAAACATGGTCCAGTGCCCTCACCATCTTCGTAAGCAGGGAACCCTTCATGGGCCTTCTTCCATCCTGCCTTGAGCCCTGCCCTCTCTGCTATCCCATGACCATACGCCTGATGGCACATCCACCCACAACATCCACCCATCACCAATCCTGGTACATCCAGCTGATACCTGCCAACTGGACCCCCATGGTGGTGAGAGCCACCCCTTCCTCTCACTTCTCTACTACATACCGCATGACCTGCTCCTCCCGGACCAAGTCCTGTCTCCCACACCAACCTGGCCCGAAATGCCTGGAAACCAGCCCATGCCCCCTTGTAGGACTTCAGGGTTTTGGCCAACCACATCCCTTTGAATAAGGCCCTGGTCTTCACTCTCCAATCTCCCACATCCAGTCTGGGAGCCTGGTCCAGGTAGGCACAGCCTGCAGTGCCAACTCTCGGAACATCTCCACCTGCAAACAAGAAAGACAGTCAGCCACCTCATTCTGAACCCCTTCAATGTGCTGTGCCCTAAAAGACAGGTTCAGTTTCAACCCCAGCAACACCATGCACCTTAACACCCGCCCCATGGATTCCGTATGGCCACTCTGCCTGTTTAGCACTTCCATGACACTTTTGCTATCACACCAAAATAAGATGAGCTGCCCTTCCATCAGGGTGCCCCACAGCTTGAGGGCCACTCAGATTGGGAGGATCTCAAGGAATGTGATGTCCTTGGTCCACCCCATTTCCCACCATAGGGCTGGCTATGCCTCTGAAATCCACTCCCACCCGAAATAGGCCCCCATCCAGAAACCCCCAGGCATGTCCACATACAAATCCATGGCTGCACTGCAGGCCCAATCCTCCTGACAGAACGTCACTCCATTGTACAATTCCAGAAACCCCTTCCACACCTGCAGGTCTTCCTTAAAGCCCTTACTGACATTCACCCAGTGATGGGGTAGTTTCACCTTGCCTGTGACCCTCCCCAACCTTCTTGTAAAGGCCCTGCTCTGGCTAATGGGCTTGCAGGTCCCAATCTGAGGGATGTACTAGCAACAGCCTGAAATGGATTTGATGTCCGTCTTTGCCAGCCAGGCACCCCCAGCCACCCAGGTCAATTCCACTGCTTGGTCGAGGGAGGCGTACGAGACCATGCTCAATGCCTCTGGGATCCCTCAATTCACTGACCACCCTTCAGGGTAGGACAGGTGATGTATGAGCCTGATCTCCCCTGCTTGCTTCTTTGGCACCACCCCCAGAGGAGACACACTGAACTGCTTCCATGGGGGTTCTAGCATAGGCCCTTTCACCCTCCTCACCCTGACTTCTTTTTGAATTTTTCTCTGGACTGTGTCCTCCTTCCCTCTTACTGAACCCAAATTCTTGGCTCGCATCACCACCCACATCCCCTCAAAACCTAGTGGAAAACCATCCCTAGAACCCACCCTCAGCAGCTCTGCTGCTATCTTGTTGGGGTATCCTGCTGTCCAGGCCTCCACCACTCCACACATGATGGGGATGGGGCCAGGGCATAGACCCACCTCCTCACACTGGGTCCCACCCTAATTCCAACCATAGTTGGACATATACCCTCCCCTCCCAGGGCCACCCAACCCCCTCCAGCTCCCCCATCCACTCCAAAAGGGCTGATCCTGGAAGTTCCCACTTGCCTGCCCAGCCTTGTCATCCCCTAACCGACAACCAGTCACCGGGTGGCCCCCCCCGCACCACGAGCAGACATGCCTTAACTTGCAGCTAGGCCATGTACATGATGCCCTGTTAAAAGCCCAGCAGGCCTTGGTGCCCTAGGCTGGTGCAACTCTTTTTCCTTGCTCAGCCACTTGCCCTGCTGCTGAACCTGAACGTGTCCTCACCCATAATTCTGCATGAGTGCAATCCCACCTCAGGTCACCCTTAACTGCCATTCTCCTCCAGAACACCTCTACATATTTGAGTCACCCAAAACCCAGCTTCACCTTATATGTATCCCTGATGATTGCCATATACATCAGCAGTGGGATCGCCAGGTCTGGTTGCTTCTCCAGCACCAAAGTGCTATAAATCAGGAAACACACCTGCCACATGTCGATGCTCTTCCCCTTGAACCTGGCTTCCTCCGTTTTGTGCCCCACCACCATAAGAGCTACCGCCATCTCTGACTTGCCCACCGACTCCTGCTGCTCATCTTTCTTAGCTGTCTCCTTATCCACTAATTCAGAGATATCCACGTACTCCCCTTTACATATTTTTTCCTTTATCAAGGCCAGCACATGGTTGCCCAGTGTGAAACCCGGTGGCCCCTGGTACAGGTTCCGTGCCCCACCTGAGGTGCCCATCCCATCTTTGCCCTGCCTGCCCTTCTCCTTGATGGCCTGTAAGACCTGCTCAAATTTGAGACCCCTTCCACCCCATGTCCCCTAACAGGCCCTTGATATACTCTTGGAGATCTGATTTATTGTTCATATCCACCTCGTCCTTACCCCCCTCCGGGCTGGGCTGGACCCGTCGCCTGCACCAGGTGCATCCAGATGGCTAGGTACCACCCTCTTTGATCTCTTGTTTCCTCTTCCTCCCCCAGAACTCACATATTGCTCCTTCCACTTCTTCTGAGCCTCCTCCTCTGCCTCCCTCTTCTTCACCGCCTCAACCAATTCCATCATCTGTGACATTAGTTTTGTGGCTTCCACCAACATTGTAGCACTGAACACTGGAAGTCTCTTGGTGACATCTCTTCCGCTATGACCTAGGCTGTATGAGAAAACCACATGATCATACCATAAAACCATTAGCAGCCCACCTCCCCCATCCTCTGAGCCATGCCCTGATGGCTCCCCAGTCACCAGTCACCTCACTGGGCAACTCCACTCCTAAGCCATGCCCAAACTCTGGGTATGGCTAAGGCCAGCTGTTCTTCTCTTATTATCTATACTAATTTTTTTTTTGCTGCACCCAACCCTGAGACCCTGTGTGCTGGGGGTTGGCACCTCGCCCCATGTACCGTTATGATGTATGGCCCCCTTCAATTGCTTCCTACTGTTGTTTAAAGGCACCTTGTCATTTTTTTTTGCTTCGCTGCATCCTTTGTTGGTGACCCACTTGCCCAATGGTTGCCTGATAGCAGCCACAACCCCCGAACAGGCAGCTGTGGCCCTCCAGCCTGACTTCTGCTGTCTGCCTCTTTAGAATGCCTCAGTGCACTCTCCCCAAGTTCCAGCTATGTCCAGACCTATCATGCTCTTCCAAGTTACCCGGCTGTGCCATGCCCCAGGGCCCAAGAAGTATTGTACACCCAAGCATTACCCCAAACTGCCAAGCCCTCCATCATCCCCCCAGCTCACACATCACACCCCTTCCCCTTTCCTCATTGCTCAACCATGTCTCTGCTTCCCCCCAACAAAGCCACACAACCTGGGCATTCCCCTGGTACCCAGCCCACATAGTGAGCCTCTCAGGCCCCTGGTATGTCCCCTGGCCTTCTGGCCTGACCAGAAACACTGGCGTATCTCCCTCATTATCCAACTGCACCCATTGCCACCTTTCCCACATGGCGCCAGGCCTAGTTTACCATGCACTCATACCTGCAGGTCCCCTCTCCGCTAGGCCCCACCTCGGGCCCCCCACAATGCACTGCCCCCTGTCCAGCTCAGAAGCCTTCCACTCCCCCAATAGGTTGCAGCTGCAGTGGCCAGGCTATCCCCATGCCAGAACCTTGAATGCTTGCCTTTCTGTTTTTTTTTGGGGGGTACTATTGCAGGATTCCCGAGAAAGTCTTCCCATGGGCCTCTCCACCTCAAAGAAAAGAAAAAACATTCACCTAACTCAAGATCATCCTCTTCATCAATTCTCGACACCCTCTGCCCAGCTGGGCCCAACACCACTATAGCCCCTCCCCGAGTACACTCGGCCATGAGGATCCGCATAATATGAGTTTAACTTTGTGGCTAAAGTAAAGGATAATTACAAATCCTTTTTTTCTGTATATAAACAACAATAAAAGTGACAATAAAATTGTTGGTCATTTGAAAGACTCCAACAGGGCACTAATCACTGATAATGGTTTGATGGCTGAATACTATAATAATTATTTTTATTCAGTTTATAATGTCAAAATGCAAGCCACACAAAAACATCATGACAAGGGTAAAAATCATGCAATAACACTTGATATTAAAGATATTAGGGACAGGCTTAATTTATTAGGCCATAACAAAGCCTGGGGTCCTGATGGACTCCACCCTAGGGTAATTAAAGAGCTGGCAGATGTTTTGGCAGCACCGACAACATTCCTGTTTCAGGAATCTATAAGCAGTGGCATGGTACTGGAGGCCTGGAGGTAGGCAGAGGTGATACCACTGCACAAAAAGGGACAAAAAAAGAGGTGGGGAACTACAGACCAATAAGCCTGACATCAATTTTAGGAAAAGTCCTGGAGGGTATCATCAAAACCCATATCACAGACACATTAAATCTGGCAGGGGATATTGATCCACAACAGCATGGTTTTAAAAACGGCAGATTGTGCCAGTCTAATCTATTAGAGTTTTATGGTAAAGTCAGACAAGCACTAGATACCAGGAACTCAGTGGACATAATATTTTTGGACTATTCCAAAGCTTTTGATAAGGTTCCGCATGGGGAACTAATTGATGCCCTTATCAAGCATGGTATTTGTGGGACTCTCTCCCACTGGATATAGGCCTGGCTGTCTAATAGGAAGCAAAGGGTATGCATTAAGGGCTCAAACTCCAATTGGGCTGAGGTGACCAGTTGGTACCCTAGGGATCAGTGTTGGGCCCCTACCTTTTCGACATTTGTATTACATCTATGAGATCCAATACATCAGTCTGGGAATCTAAATTCGCTGATGACACTTGGATAGGGTTTGTAGTGAATAGCCAAGAAGATGCTGATACCTTACAGACAGCTTTAGGTGATTTAGAACTATGGGCCAAACAGAAGAAGTCTACTTTTAACATCGACAAATGCACTGTGTTGCACCTAGGTAAAAATAACAAGCAGCATAAGTATAAACTGAATGGAGTAGAGCTCAGGAAAGAACAGGATGAGAGGGACTTGGGCATAAGGGTTAGCAATGATCTTAGCTTTAAACTACATTGCAATCAAGTTATAAAAAAACTAGCAGTATACTGTACTGCATTAACAAACATATTAAAAGTAGAGATAAGCAGGTTATGCTCCCCTTTTATATAGCCTTGGTTCATCCCCATGTTGAGTACTGTGCCCAGTTCTGGGCCCCAGGCAGCAAAACAGAAATTAAAGCACTTGAGAAGGTGCAAAGAAGAGCCACAAAATCTATAAATGGGATTAGTGGGTTAGACTATCAACAGAGGTTGATATGCTTGGGGCTATACTAACTGGAATACCGTAGACTTAGGGGTGACATGTGCCTGATCTTTAATGCACTATTTGATGATGAATTATGGGAGCAGCTGGGACTCAAGCTAAGTGTACAGGTGTATGGTACAAGAGACAGACAGCCATTACAACTAAAAGGGGCCACCTACCAGTCTAACAAAAGGAAACACTGGTTCAGTGTTAGAATAACTAAGTTATGGAATGAGCTCCTTGTCAAAGTAATAGCTAGCAAAACCATAATGTAGTTCAAGACCAACCTGGATACCCATCTAATGGCTAATAACATTAAAGGATGCGTCCAATTACTGGCGAGCTATAATGGACCCAAAGGTCTTTCCAGAGCTCTGTATTTACTTATGAGACATATCAGGGTTTCTTTAATATGTTTCCCTGTTAAACATTTTGATTTGAAATTCAGGTTCCATTTGTTTAAACAGAAATATTTACATCAAACAATTTATCGCTGTGAGAGGGAGTGCCACTACACTAATCGATCAATCAATCAATCAGTTTATTGGTGAGCAAATTGAGGGAAAAGTCTCTCTATTAAAATTGCAACCATAGGTACAAACAATGAAATAGACATAATACATGTAGAATAAGTTACATGCAGTACAATGAATTACGGTAGTCACTTTATACTGTAATGCACTAATGACTATTCTAGGTTTCATAGATTGTACAGAGCATTAAGAAGATGTAGTCCATTTTGCTTGCTATAATTAAGAGTAGCCCCTAATGCCCTTATAAATTAAAAAGGTGTTGATATTTTTTTCAAATTTAGCCATGGACTTACTATTTACAACTGGGCATGGGAGTATATTCCAAATCTCTGTCACCCTGATATTAAACCATGTTTTTTTCTTCTTTGAGGTATATCTGCCTTTATGTAATTGGGAAGAATGGGCTTGACTGTTGTGAGGTTGGGCCCTTTATACCAAACCTAGCTGGTCCCTCATATGTGTGTCATTAAAGGCCCGATATATCAGGCACATGTCTCCCCTTAATCTACTTGTCATGGTTCCCAAGAATGTATTACCCCCTATCAGCTGTGGTTTTAGTTTCAGTATGCTCCCAATATTATTTCTCATTCCCTGGTCAGGCAGCTTTCACTGTCACTGTTCTTGCCGAGCCTTTCATATGCAGTACTGATGCCCCATCAGTATTATCCATTCAGTGGTATCCGTGTTATCGTGTTGTACAGTGTTATCCATGACTGTAGCTAGCTGGATCAGTTCCAACTTCCAATTTACTGCTTTCTTCAACTGAGGCTTTCCCTCACCTTTTAGCTATCAGGATGGCCCATTCAGTGCTCCAGGTAGTGTTTCCCTGAGTGGCTTATAAAGGGGTACTGCTTTCAAAATTTGCTTTCAGTTTGCTGGTATGTACTGTACCAACATGTTACAATGCATATCCTGCTGCTTTTTTGGTTGTACATTGCAATATGCTTCAATAAGAAGTTTAATGGCAAACAGAATATGTTAACTGATGAGCGAGGACTGCAGGCAGTCTGAGCAGACTGGGTATGCAGTACTTCTGTTTGGTTTTCAAGTGTGTGGCCTTTCTATATCTGCTTTATGGGTATTCCTTCACCCAAGCTGCTACAAAAGAGCAACTCTGTAAATAGGGCAGTGGTTTGGCTTTTATAAACATAAAGCATTTACTATACTGAGAAGAGAGGACTGCAGACCTTGTGACTGGACTATTTTTGTGCTACACTTTTGGTTTTGAGGTGGGCAGCTGGATAAGCTGGGGGAGCATAGCAAGTATACTGCTATTTTTTTTTCATTTATCTTTTAGAGTTATGTTGATGTTTTTCATACCAAGTCACGCACACATCAAATTCCAATGCATTACTATGGCAACTGTATAGGGGAGATCAAGTGTAGCCCAGGTTGGTGAGTGTTTTCAGTGTCCCTTGTTACAATAAACTGTGATGGCACCCAAATTGTTCATTGCAGTGAGGGACTACTGCATATACGTATGATTCCTAATTGGGTTAAAGTGTGTAGATAGATAAAAGATAGATCAATGATAACATTCACAGTGACCATACAACAATTGATAATTAAGGCTTTAAATCATGATACAGGTAAAATACAAGCCAATTTAGTCAATTTTTGTATTTCCAACTAGGTGCAAGATATTTTGTTAGCAATCTGAATGTGCCAACTTTAGTTTGTGCTTTTAGAGCATAGTACCTGAACAAATAATTAGATTGTAAGCCAGTCATATAAGTCTTTACCAATACAGGGTTCAGGAGAAAAACAGGGACTCTTCCCAAGAGCACTTTATAAACAAATACCAGTGATGGAGTCTCATTAGTGTCATCTCAAAGATGCATATAATACAAAATGATGACTTCTCCATGGAAGACAGGTGATAAATGAAATTGAGCTTTGATAAAGAGGATACATTTTACCATCTGAATTCCTGTTTAAAAATAAAGGTTTTAACTAACTAACTAACTTAACATGTGTCAAACAAAGCAGTGGCAGTGTTTTAATAGATACAATTCCCATAACAAAGTTGTGCCCAAAATAAAGAGTTGACTAACTATTTATAAATGAAAACACTAAAGAAAGTCTTATTTCTGTAAAAAAAAAGGCAGTACCCTCTTTAGTTTACAGGATAGATGTTGAATATGATTTTTAAAAGTAAGAAGTGATCCAGAGCAATTTATAATGATTTTAATGTGAACATACGAAATTTGCCAGCAGATAAAGGCCTAGAGGTCTGTCTAGTCTGCTCGAATGTGCAGCTAGCACCCCTTATTCTACAGCTGCCACTCCCTTCCACCCTTCCCCTTCATTGATCCTCCCCCTTGTCCTGTCCCATCCCCTTTTGAAGCAGTCCACTGTTCTACTGCATACCACTTTTGCAGGTAACGCATTCCACCCAGCCACCACCCTCTCTGTAAAAAAGTGTCTCCTCATCTCCCTCCTGAACCTTCCTCCCTCCAGTCTCATATCATGGCCCCTGGTGTCCCTCCCCTCCCTTACTTTGAACAGCCCCTCTGTACCTGTCTTGTTTATTCCTTTCATGTACTTAAAGATTTCAATCATGTCCTCCCTGTCCCTCCTCTCCTCCAGCGAGTGCATATTAAACTTCCTCAGCCTCCTCTCATACGATAAGTCCCCCAGCCTCTTGATCATCTTTGTCGCACTGCGATGCACCCCCTCCAGTAACTTAATGTCCCTCTTCAGATACGGGCACCAGTACTGCATGCAGTACTCCAAGTGCAGTCTATCTAATGACCTATACAGTGGCAGAATCACCTCATCCCTCCTCGAGGATATACCCCTTGCAATACAACCCAGCATTTTGTTGGCCTTTGCAGCTGCCTTCCTACATTGTGCCGAGTTGTTCATTGACCCTATAATGAGCACCCCCAGATCCTTCTCCTCCTCTGTCTGCGCTAGCTGCACTCCCCCCAGCTGGTAAATCCTCCTTAGGTTCTTCATCCCAAAATGCAGCACCTTGCACTTTTTGGCATTACACCCCAGTTGCCAGGTGTCTGACCAGGTTTCAAGCTTTGCCAGATCATCCTGCAACCTCTGCCATCCCCCCAGGTCATCCACCACTGCTCCTATCTTGGTATCATCAGCAAACAGACTGATCTTGCTCTTGATGTCCAATGACATGTCTGAAATGAATATCCCAAACAACACTGGTCCCAACACTGAGCCCTCTGGAACACCGCTCGTCACTACCCTTGGGTGTGACAGCTCCCCACCCACCACCACCCTCTGTTGTCTTCCCTGCAGCCAGTTCCCTACCCATCTCACCAGCTTTGCACCTGCCCCTGTGCCTTCTAACTTACTTCCAAGCCTTCCATGCGACACCGAGTCGAATGCCTTACTGAAGTCCAGATACAGGACATTCACTGCATGGCCCCTGTCCAGTTGCCTAGTTACTCAGTCATAGAACTCCACCAGGTTGGTTTGGCAGGATCTGGAACATATGAAGCCATGCTGTCTGCTGTCCTGTAGTCCTTTGGCCTCTAGGAGGGCCACCAGCCTCTCCTTCAGGATAGTCTCCATTAGCTTACCCACGATGGATGTGAGGCTCACTGGTCTGTAGTTTTCCGGTTCATCCTTGGGGCCACTCTTGTGGAAGGTACCACATGAGCCATCCTCCAGTCCTGAAGTACATGCCCCAAATGTAATGAGGCATTAAATAGGTCTGCCAAAGTTCCAGCAAGGACCTCTGCCAGCTCCTTCAGAACCCTGGGGTGGATGCCATCTGGGCCTGGTGCCTTGTCCACCCTCAGTGCCTTCAAACCCTCCCAAACTCTGCCCTCCATAATTTCCCCATCTGTCACCCCCTTGTTTCTGCCATTCTTCCCCCCTTGGGTGTCACCCCCCTCTTCTCCTTAGTAAATACCGAGCAGAAGTAATCATTTAGTGCTTCTGCCTTATCGCACTCTGCTTCCACCCAACCCCCCTCCTTCCTAATCCTTACTATGTGGTCCTTACAGCTCCTTTTCTCCCTGATGTACCTAAAGAAGTCCTTTTCCCCCTTCTATGCCTTGTGCCAGCCTGAGTTCTGTAGATGCCTTGGCTCCCCTTACTGCCCTTGTCACCTCCTTCGATTCCATCAAGTACTCCTCCCTGTCCTCCCCTCTGCCTATTTCCTTGTACCTCTTAAAGGCAGATCTTTTCCTCCTTACCTTTTCCATGACTTCCTTGCTCAATTAGCTCAGTTTCCAAGCTGTAGCCTTCTTACTCTGAGCCTTGAAGCAGGTTTTGGTTGCCTACACTATCCCCAGCTTTATGAGCTCCCACCTCTGGTTAGTGTCCATACTAGATTGAATTCTGGCCAGGTACCTTTTTACCACTTCGCCCATCCTCCCAAAGTCAGCCCTCCTGAAGTCCAGCACTGTTGTGCCAGATTCCACTCCTTCCTTGCCCATATCCAATGTGAGCCATACTGAGTGGTGGTCACTCCCTGACAGTGGTTCCTCCACTATAAGTTCTCTCACAAAGTCCCCATTTGCCAGAACAAGGTCAAGAGTATTCCCTAACCTGGTTGGTTCACTGACCATTTGCAGCAGGAAGCTGTCCTGGAAGGCATCAAGCAGTACCTGCCCCCTTCTGTTCCTGGTTGTTGGGGTACTCCAGTCCACCCCTGGCATGCTGAAGTCCCCCACAATCACCACACTAACCTTCTTGCAGGTCCTCCTGATCTGTCCCGCTAGTTCTCTGTCTAATTCCTCCATCTGAGATGGGGGCCTGTACACCACTCCCATTCTGAGAATGCTATTCTTGGAATCCTGGATTTGCATCCAAAATGACTCGGTACTACCTTCCTCCCCTTCCTCCCTTACACACTTCAGTCCTTCCTTCACATATAGTGCTGCACCTCCTCCTTTCCCAATCACCCTGTCCCTATGAAATAACCTGTACCCTGGTACAGACAGGTCCCAGTCATTGTATTGGGTGGCCCATGTTTCTGTGATGGCTGCAATGTCCTCCTCTCCCTCTGCCATGAGCACCTGTAACTCTGCAGTTTTTCTTCCAAGGCTCCTAGCATTAAGGGTAACGACCTTCCACCACCTCCACATCCTGCCCTCCTTTACTAGCATCACCAATAGTATTTGCCATTTGTCCTTTGTCACTGTTATGGGAGGTAAGCTCAAATGGTTTCCCAACCTGTGGTCTCTGCATGTCTCTTGCCCAATTTCCACCCCCACTCCTAGTTTAAATTCCCAACTTCCTTTATGTAGTCCTCCATCCTCTCTTTCAACACTTTCTATCCCTCCTCACTCAAGTGTAGTCTGTTCTTGTCATAGAGACTACTGTCCTCCCAGGTCCCTCCCCACCCCCAACAGCCCATACCCTTTAGCAGAACACCAGGTTCTTAGCCATCTGTTAAATTCCTTTATTCTCAGCTTTCTTGTTGTGCTTGCCCTGGGCACTGGAAGTATCTCTTAAAAAGTTACTGATCTTCCTGCCCCCTCACATAATTGTCCTAGTTTCTCAAACCTCCTCTGAACTATATCTACTGTTTTGTCATCCAGGTCGTTCATCCCAAGATGTGTAATTAAATGAGGCTTGTCCCTACCCCTTCTGGCATATTTCAAAACAGACTGTCCCACCCTTTCCGCTATCATTCCTGGCATGGCCTCCACCCAAATGCGACTATGCCTCTTCCCCTTGCTACCAGTTCCTCTGTCTCTTTTGGATGTAAGAGTTTCTTCTTAAATATGTTGTGCATCACAACTGCTCAGCACTGCTTCACAGTCCTCTCACCCAAAGAACTTGGAAATGTACTCATTTAACCATTAAATATTCAGTATTTATAAATATAAACATACATATAAGAAAAAGTAAAAACCAAACAAGCGAGGTGCATCATTTGTCCTAGCAAACCACAAAGCACAGATTGAGTCCATGAGTCCTTCCTGTCCAGCAGGCTGAAGCAGATTGCATGGGGAAATTTTTTCTCATGCTAAGCTGTCCTGACCTATGGAGTCCCACAGGATTTGATCTTGTCACCCATGTTACTTGTAGTGTATATGCTGCTGCTGGGAGAGGTGAGAGGTGATTCATAAGTACAGTCTGAAGTGTTAGTGCTATGCTTATGATACTCAGCTGTACCTATTGTTTGGCCCTGGGGATGGGAATGCAGTCAGTGTACTAAATGAATGCCTTGCTGTGATCAATGATTGGATAGAAGATAGTGCTGTGTGGAATTCTGCCATCAAAATTAATGCAAAATGACCATTCTGCTGGCAGAATTTATGCCAGAATTTCACTGGTTCTTCTGTGAAATTTGACCTGCTGATATATCATCTTTTCAATGGAAAATCAATTCACAACAATTTCCACAGAAAGTATTGAACTCCTCCTAATAATGTTCCGTGGAACAGAATGTTGTCCATGGACAATCATTCTGCAACTATTTCTGAGGAAAATATTGAGACCTGCTAAATACACTTCAGCAGAAATGTTTAAAAAAAACTCATTTCACATTTTTCTGCTGTGAAATTCTGCTATTCCATTTCTGACAAAGTTCAGTGGAATTTTGAAAATTCTGTAAAGTTACATTCCATCGGAATTTGAAAAATGCACACAGCACTAATAGTAGAGCTGGGCATAATAAAAAAAATTGAATTTGCAGAATTTGGATACAATTTTGTGAAATTCTATAAAATTTTGTTGACTTTCATCAGTCTTTTGTGGAGTTTTTAAAATGCATTACTTTGGTGATAACTCAACCGTCTATTGAGCCAGATCTCTGAAGTTTGGCATGTTTATCTTCTGGGGGGTGTTCTAATGACATTGCGAATATCATTAAATTTGGATGGATTGTCAAACAATTATAGGTGCTCAAAGCCTGTCATTTTATTTTGTGGGAAATTTCATTGACATTTTTATCTACTTATGCCTCAGCTGTCTATTGAGCCAGAAATCTTAAATTTGGCATGATTATGTGATGATAGGGGTTCTAAAAATATGCCAAATTGTATGCATTAAGATGCATAATTTCAAAATGATATGTGCTTAAAGACTGCCATTTTATTTTTTGTGGGACATCTCATGATTTTTTTTAATGTATTTTATTTTTCAAAAAAATATACAGCTACCAACACCAAAAGAAACAAGAAAAATATAACCAAAAAACTATTTACTGAAGTGAGTGCAATTCAATAACAGTAATAATGGAGACAATGTAGCAAATATACACAATTAAGAAAAAGAAGTGCAATGATATAAAGTCAAAGTAATACAAACTGAAAAAAATCCATAATGTACTAGAACAAATACCATGAAAAACATTAGGTAGAAATTTGACCCACTTGAGGGACTGTAGTAAGAGTACTAAGGCTATGTAACTTAAACCATCTTTTCGTGTGCACTTGAAATCTATTGTGAATGCTAGCAATACATTTTTCTATAAGGGGGTTGCATAAAAGCTCATTAAGCCATTCCATATAAGATAAAGGTATCTGATCTCTCCAATGATGCTTAAGGGAAAGAAAAATCATCACAATATGGTACAATGGTGGGGGGGAGCACAGGGCAGGAGGTGCACCTCAAGAAAATTGAGGATATCTAATAAAGAGAGCTGGGTGAGCACACCATCCATACAATTAGCAATGTCCAAACTGTTCTTTTCTTTTCAAATTTAAAACAGTTTATTCACCAGTACATTGGCATTGTAAAAGACAACAAGGGGCAACAGTGCCTCTGCACTGCTGTGATGGTCAGCTTACAGTTCACCCTGCCGTCAGGCCTTCCTCAGAGCTGATTTCACAACATACCTGAGGAATGGAGGAGGGCAGATGTGATTCCCCTTCACAAAAGTGGGAGCAAGGCAGAAGCAGGAAACTACAGACCTGTTAGTTTAACCTCAGTGATAGGGAAAATGATGGAATCACTTCTGAAGGAAGGAATTCTCGAGTATCTAGAGGCCAGAGGGACACAGGACCCAAGGCAGCATGGATTCACAGTGGGAAGGTCATGCCAGATGAATCTGATAGATTTCTTTGACTGGGTGACCAAAGTAGTAGATCAGGGAGGAGCTGTGGACATGGTCTATCTAGACTTTAGCAAGGCATTTGACACAGTCCCACACAAAAGATTAATATACAAGTTAGCCAGCCTGGGAATGGGTCCTAAGATGACAGCCTGGGTAAAGAATTGGCTGGAGAATAGGACACAGAGAGTAATAGTAAATGGAGTCCACTCTGAAGAAATAGGGGTTACTAGTGGGGTACAACAGGGTTCAGTATTAGGACCGGTCCTCTTCAATGTCTTTATAAGCGACATTGCAAAGGGACTGGAAGGAAAAGTATGTCTCTTTGCAGATGACACAAAGATCTGCAACAGAGTTGATGCACAAGGTGGGGCAGAAAGGACGAGAAGGGACTTGGCAAGATTAGAAGAATGGTCAAATGTATGGCAGCTTAGATTCAGTGCTGAGAAGTGCAAGGTAATGCACCTGGGAAACAAAAACCCTGGGGAAGAGTACACAATGGGGGTGCGATACTAACAACAGCAAAAATGGAAAGGGACATGGGGGTAGTCATATCAGATGACCTAAAGGTGGGCAAGCAATGTGAGAGGGCAGCAAGGAGGGCTGGGGGATACTGGGATGCATAGGGAGAGGCATCACCAGTAGAAAACAGGAAGTTATTATCCCTCTGTACAGACAGCTGGTGAGACCCCATCTGGAGTACTGCGTGCAGTTCTGGAGACCCAGTCTCCGCAAAGACATAGACAGGATGGAAGCTGTCCAGAGGAGGGCAACTAAAATGGTGCAGGGTCTGCACTGGAAGACATATGAAGAGATACTTAAGGAGCTTATAATGTATAGCCTCGAGGAAAGGAGGGAGAGGGGGACATGATAGAAATGTTCAAATACCTCAAGGGAATCAACAAAGTCCAAAAGGGTAGCATCTTTCAAAAAAAGAGGTGTGCAAGAACAAAGGGGCACAATTTGAAGATGGGGGGGTGGCTCAGAGGTAATTTAAGGAAGTATTTTTCACAGAGAGGTTGTGGATGCATGGAACAGCCTTCCGGAGGAGGTTGTGGAGTCAAAACAGTGGTGGAATTCAAGCATGCATGGGACAGTCATAAGGCAATTCTAGGGGGTTGGGGTAGGAGGAAGTAGGCTGCTGGTTAACTAGGATCTGCAGCTTATCCATTAGGTATAGAGAAATGGGCAGACTGGGTGGGCCAAGCAGTCCTTATCTGCCATCAAATTCTATGTTTCTATGTATAATAGGTGCATTTTTATACAAGAAGCAGGTGTGTTAATTAGTGTGGCCACCAATGGCCTTAGACACCCTAGTATTACTAAACGAGGTACAAATAATTCATAAATGTGACACAGTGCTTTCAGTGGCTAGCCACAACCAAAAATAGTGTGCAAGCTTAAATAAACTCAAATACTGAAATAGAGAACATAAAAAGAAAAGAGCCTTCATCATTTATATTTTTATTCATCTTCTGTATCCACAATGGCCATGGTGCAAAAATAGCAGGTTCTCAATGACTTGTCATGCAAGAGGTGAAAATCTTCTGGATGCAGCCTGTAAATGAATAAACTCAGCTAGATAGGGTAACACAGAAAATAAAAGTGTTTTTAAAGTGTCTTGTATGTATCCATCATCTGAAAACTAAAGCAGGGAGAAAGAGAACAGCGTGGGGATGGGGGGGAGTTGGAAAAAATGGATGAGAAAAGGTAAACAGCAAGGTGAAGGGAAGGATCATTGGGGAAGAAGAGGAAAGGGAAGGGAAATAGAAAAGAGGTGGTGAAAAGAAAGGGAAGGAAGAAAAAGATAAAGAAGGAGTAGGAATTGAAATGGAAAAATAGGGGAAGGAGGGAGAAATAAAAGACATTATGAAAGGCCATTCATCTTTTTTTCTTCAGAAAAGGAGCCAATTCAAATTTGTCATTAAGACCATGGCATCTCAATGCCCCTAATCTAAAGGTCCTCTTTTGTTCAACACAATTAAGTGCATTCTCCACATCACCTCCCCTAGCATCTTTGTTCATGCATTCCAATCCTATTGCTGTAACTTTATGTGCAGTTGCTGTATTTTTATGTACATGGTAGGCCATTGTGTAACTGATGTTTTTGTTTTTAATGGTCTGGATATACTCATGTATTCATAACCTCAGTTTACACTTTGTCCAGCCAACATAAAAGCTCCCACATGAACAACTGAGGACATAGGCAATCTCTTCAGTGTTACAGTCAATGCGGCCTTTGATTGTTTCCAACCTACCTATGCATGGATTATCACATTTCTCCTTTTTATCAATGTACTGGCATGTTTTGCAAATGCTACATGACTTAGTGCCCACTAAGTAGGTGTCTGAGTTACTCTAGGGTCTGGCTGATAAGTGTGCATCAGTTGATCTCTAAGATTACATCCCCTTCTGTAGGACACTCTGATGGGTTGTTCAGGAGAGATTTTAACTCAGTCACTCCCCTGAGTATGGACAGATTCTTTTTAACAATGTCCACAGTCTTCTTTGTGGCCTCCTCATAGGGGGTCACAAAGATGATGCCTGGATTAAACTGTTTCTTTTTTTGTTTGGGCATAAGTAATGTATCCCTGTTTTTTTCCCCTGATGTTCTGTGCTGTCTCAGACAATTCCACCTGTGGGTAGCCCCTAGCAAGAAATTTAGAGGTGAGTTGTTCAGCCCTTATGTTAAATAGTTCAGTGTTGGAGCAATTCCTTCTCACCCTAGTATATTGCCCTTTGGGTACGTTATGTACTAGGTATAGGGGGTGGCAGCTTGTGGCATGAAGGAGACTATTGCTGCCAGATGGTTTGGAGTACAGATCAGTGTAGAGAGTCTTCAGATTTGCCTTTAGTCAGGTCTCAGAAGTTAATAGTGTCTATATTCACTATCACCTTAAACCTTAAGTTGCAATTACTCCCTTCTAGGTATGTAATGAATTCTTACAATTCTGCATCACTTCCTCTCCAAATGATAAATATGTCAATAATAAATCTTTTATTGATGTCTATTTTATCAGAAAATGGATTTTCAGATTCATTATATGCAACCCTTTCTTCCCAGTCCCCAAGCTATAGATTTGCCAAACTGAGGGCCAAAGTGGCCCCCATGGCTGTTCCCTTTATTTGTTTGTATATCTTACCCCCAAACATGAATATGTTGTAACTCAGAACAATTTCTGTAAGTGTAGTAACCATGTGTATTGTGGTCTGGGAGAGATTAGAGTATTTTAAAAAGGAAATGCTCAATGGTCTATATATCCTCATCCTGTGGAATGTTTGAATAAAGTGAGTCAATGTCTAACACGATGAATTTACATTCTTTTTCCACCTGCATTTCTTCCAAACTTCTCAGTATGTGCCTTGTGTCTTTTATATGATTCCACAATTTCTCCACCAAAGGATTGATATAACTGTCTACATATCTGGTGATGGGCTTAGTAATCCATTTCACTCCAGATACTATCTGGTGAACAGGAGGAGAAATGGGGTCTTTGTGAATCTTGGGGGGTGTGTACAGGGCAGATTTTTTTTGTTTCCTGAACTGACATATAAAATAACTCATCAGTAGATAGAAGTGCATTTTCATGCAGCTCTAGCAGAGTTTGTTCAATTCCTTTCTTGATATTATTAGTGCAGTCAAATGTTAACAGCTGATAAAATGCTGTCTTTTTTAGTTACCTATGTACCTCTTCAGTATATTTGGCAGTATCCAGGATCACAATGCTGCCCTCTTTGTCAGCAGATTTTATTGTGATATTGCTGTCTGCTGCCAAACTAGTTACTGCCTCTCTCTCTCTCTCTCTATTTTGGAAAAATTACATCAAGGCATCCTAGGAACACTACAGTCATCACCATATGGTGTTTCTGCTCCTTGACAAATGCAGCATGAACATTACCAATAATGCAAATTTCAGAGATAAAAAACTCATTTAACCCAAGAAGGGGGTACAACCCAGACTTGATTTCCATCCAAAGCCTGTGAACTAAATCAAAGTCTCAAAAAATGTGTAGCAAAGTACCCTCCCCAGAGCCACACCTGACACAACTGAAAACTGGGATCTTCCCATTTTAACCAACTTTGGAGGGGAGCAATAAAGATGGTGTAAAATAATAACTGGGTTAAACATAACTTGTCCGGTGTAATTTATTGAAAAAGGTCCTTCCATATCTTAGAACAGGAGAATGAAACTTTTGGGAAAGTGTTTAGCCAGTATGAACAAGAACCATACCGTGTTTTGTATAATTCAGTGCTAAGAGAGCGAAATATTTTAGATACAGTTTGCGGGAGCAATGCCAGAGCTTTCAAAGAAGAGATAAAAGGAGCAAAAGTCACCAGCCATGGTGTCTGGCCCTTATACTGTGACACTGCAGGTTTAAGCTAAACAATGTTTAAATGCTGCAGAATTAGTGAGGGTCAAAAGATGTTGTAATTGCCCAAATGAAAGAAAACACCCCTCACAAAGTAACTAAGAAAGGGAAGGATTTTCGAGATTGGGTAACCACCCTCAAGAAATGGTCCTAACATCTATTTTAAAGTTAGGATTCTTAACAATTGGTTGTGTAGTGTCCAAAGTAAAGTTTAGGGACAAGGCTGCAGTCATTTGTTTAAGTATTAAAAGAGAAATGTCAATCTCCAAGTGCAGGAGGATAGAAGGGACAGACTTTTTCTCCACATATAATAGTGCCTGAAGTGAGAAGCCATATGAATGAATCAGATCCCGTTCTATCAGTAGCCATAATGGGGAGTATTGAGCAAAACCTTTAATGTCCACAGGATGCAGACTTTGAAAATATTTACTCACATGAGAAGATCAATAATATGACTGAAAATCTGGTAGCTGCAAACCCCCAATATTTTTGGGAACAGCCAATTCGTTATACACTCTGTGAAGGGGCTTACCAGCCCAGATAATGTTGGAAACAACAGTGTCCATAAACCTAAACCAGTATAAGGGGATATAAAAATGTAACAGTTGTAGGGGGTAAAAAATCCTAGGAAGCACATTCATATTAATGATATTAATCCTACCCCACAAGGTAAAGGGTAGAGTGGTCCATCACTCCAAACTGGACCTAACATTAGTTATTAGGGCATCTACATTAAGTTTTTTTTAAGTTGGAATGGGTTTGTCATAAGATCAGTTCCCAAGTACCGCAAACTAGTAGGTGCCCAAACAAAACCAAGGTGCGATATCTGTGCAAGAAGAAAATGTTTATTGAGTGGCATCACAATAGTTTTGGTCATGTTTAACTTGTAACACAAAAGGGAACCATAAGAATTAATGGTATATAAACTAGCCAGAATAGCCGTAACATGGTGAATAATATGAATTAAAATATCATCGGTGTAAACGGAGAGCTGATAGTGGGTCTGTCCTAAGTGTATACCTGTAATGAATGTATTAGTCTTTAATTTAATTATCAGAGGCTCCAAATACATGTTAAACAGAAGTGGAGACAGTGGGCACCCTTGCCTGGTGTCACTAAATAACTGAAATAAAGTTGAAAATACCACATTACAATATAGTTTACCACTAGGTCATGCATACAAAATCTGAAGCCAAGTAAAAATTGTAATGGAAATCCAAATCTGGAAAGAACAGAAAATAAGAAGGGCCAATGGACCCTGTCAAATGCTTTCTCAGCATCTAGGGAGGCCAGGGCTGCAGGCAACCCTAGATCTCTAGACACTTAGAGGATATGGGCAATTTTTTGAAGATGGTCTGCAGCAGACTCAGTTGGCATGAAGCTGACTTGTCTTATTAAAGATTCCCAGAGTTTATTAATATGATTAGCGAGAATTTTATAAAGAAATTTTAAGTCCTGATTCATGAGCAAAGTTGGGCAGTGGTTGGGGATGAATTCAGGGTCTTTACCTGGCTTGTGTAGGAGAACAATCAGTGCTTCAGAAAGAGTGGGTTCTGATAGTCCATTTTCTAAGATATCCATAAAGACTTGGGTAAGGATAGGAGCCAATTCTTGGGCATATGTTTTATAAAAATTAGAAGTAGCCAGCCCAGTGGCACTGAGGGTTGAGGCACTGGATGCCATACCTCATGCTGTGCTGGTGACTTGGGTTCAAGAACGAGTGCGGATTGAGGGGGTCAGCCAAGGGAAAGGGTGAGGAGCAAGATTGAGCCACCACAAGGCAGCTCTCTCCTCCTGGGAGGGATTGGAGGTTCCCTGGTCACTGGTCACTACCCGGTGGAGGACAGATGGCAGCGTCAACCTAGGAAGATTCAGCGCTAGCCACGGGGAGGGGCGAAAGAGACTGAGCTGGCATCACGGGGTATGCATGTGCATTCACTAGCTAGTGTGCTGGGGCCCCAGGACCAGGAGATAAAATGGACAAAAAAACAAATAAAATATTAATAAAAAAATTAGAAGTAAGCCTGTCTAGGCCTGGACCTTTTTCTAAAACCAAAGACGAAATGGCCATACTTACTTCACTTGTAGAAATTGGAAGAGTCAATTCCAATTGTTGGGCTTCAAATAAAACTGGGAATGTAATTGTATCTAGGTAATCAGAAATAGAATCTAGGGATGGGTGGGATGAAAGTGGGCCATATAATGCTTTTTAGTAATGTCAGGAGGTCTAAACCTCAATCTCAGGTTCTTGGCAATAATGGGCATACAAGGAATCACAGACACATTGCATAAGAGTAATAAAGCTCGTTTATTACTACCAAAAGGATAATAACAGTTGCCTAAGCAGTTCTTACCAATACGAACTGGGAGTCAATGCTAAGTGTTCCCTATACCGCAAGGATCTTCTGTGTCTCTTGGGGTCTCCGAGGTAGAAGACGGAATGTCTGACATTATATACCTATGATAATTACCATGGTTACTGTAGCCCCATATGTTAGTATAACATATGCCTACTAGCATGTTCACGGTGTAATTTGGGGTACCAATAAGGGGTGCAGGGACTCATGTAACATTCTCCCCTTGTTGCCTCACAAGAAGAGGCAACACATGTAACAGTAAGGAAGTGAAGAGGGAACATGGGCCATTTACAGACCCGACGTGAGAACCTTGTAAAGGAACTCCAGCTGCTCACGGTGTTGGTGCAGTGTGTGTCGTAGGCAGCAAAGCATAATAACAAGAAAAAATATAAAAAATGCTTGTATAATAACAAAACCTTTAAAGGTAATTTCTAACCAGTAGTAGTGTAAGTTTTAATAAGTGCACTGTTCATATCACCATCATTAATAAGTGTAAGCACAGCTTCATTTGCTTTTGTAACATTATTACTGATGTGTATGAGGTGGGTGTTTTTCCTTTCTAAAAGTGATTTTTTTTTATCACGTAAAATTTTATTGATTTTCCAAATTTTGCACAACATTGATAGGATACACATTAGTGCTATCTATATCAACATTAACAGTTCCAGTTTCAGTCAAACGTATACTCTCTGTCAGACTATATATCATGTACCAATATACCTGACTTGGGAAAGAAACAGCTTATCTTAGTACATCTGAAATTACATGATGACTTCCAAACCATCTATACCTTACATTATCTGTCTACAACACACTGTAAGCATCCACAGATGCACATTTAGGGTAATAAGTAAAGGACAGCTAGTTGAAGTGGGCCAGACGGATCTTTTATAGGTGGAGTTGGCCAATGAAATAGCAACCAGTTCAATAAAAGTGATTTTAATGTCAAAGTGAGAGGATCGATGTGTTCGTTAAAGTAAGGTAAATACTTATGAGACCAGATATTCAAAACATTGTGCTGGGCAAAAACCATTTGTGCAGGTTTAGTGCAGGATTAGCACAGGTCTGCTATATTCAAAAGGTCAAATAGCGCAGGCAAACTGCATCAGCGCCGGGCAAAATCATAATGTATGCAAGGAGCAAACTGACATGAAAACAGGCATAATGCTATATTCAGTGACTAGTGCTGTGCAAAGTGCTTTTGCACAACCTAGCGCAACACTTAGCATGGTGCACATTACCGCCCAGGAAAAGCTTGTCTTAATTCTGGGCAATCAGCTTTGTGTGACACTTTGGCTTTGCGCGGTGTTTGCTCGGTGTTTGCGTGGCTTTTGCACGGCTTTGCGTGACCCGAACAAATAAATATGATACATAGACAAAGACAAACATAGAGGAAACATGCTGCTAACTGAGTGCATCACGATGATGCCATCATCTGCCACCAGTCCCAGCCATGTCAGGCAGTAAGTGGTGACCCTGCTGCCACTGGACAGCATGGCAGTGTGGCCATACAGCACACACCTGCAGACCACTCTTCTGTGGACACCAACAGATGCCAGCACACAGATGCAGCACTGTGGGCATGGAGGATGTTGACGGCAGAGTGTATGGGTGGCCGGGCTGTGCCAAAAACCAGGTGTGGCCACAAGGCTGGGACATATCATGCAGTGCACATGGGCCAGTATTGAGAATACCCCAACACCAGTGTGCCTTTCTGATAATATACAGTATGTTCCCCCCGTCCACATACCACACAGCTGTACAACTGCCACAGCACACAAAGCCAGACATGTATATGTCACTGTGAGCATTCCATGCCAGAGGTGCAGCATCTGTGGGTCACACAACAGTGTAACAGTAATGTCCACTGTCAGTAAACACCTGCAGGTTAGGCCTCTCACCGTGTATAGTGCAATCATCATCACTGCCCTACACACCATAGGCATTGCTGTGTCCACACACTACTGGTCCCCTTGCTACTGTAGTGTCTGCTGTGCACTGCAGCATGACCTACAGTGAGACAGTTGCATGCAGCACCACCACCACCATCTGTGCCTATGCTGTGTTATCCCAGTACAGCTGCAGGCAGCAGTGCATGTGAAAGTACAGTGTTCAAAACTGTATAATATTCCTAAAACTGTTTGTGCAGAGCTAACACGTTTATGCGGGTTTAGCGTAGGGCTAAACTGTTAGCCCAGTGCAAACTGCATGCAAATCAGGGCATAATGAGATGCTAATCTGGATGTTTGCCCAGAGACCACCTAAGTAGGCTCATTTGCATGTCACTTTTGAATATGGCAAAGTTTAGCATCGGGCAAACATGTTTGCACTGGGCTAACAGTTTAGCCATGCACTAAACCCACACAAATGTGTTAGCACTGCACAAACAGTTCAGGGAATATTTTACAGTTTTGCACACTGTGCTTTCACATACACTGCTGCCTGCAGCTGTACCAGTTCCACGCATTTGCTGGCACACACATTGGCCACATAGTTCACATCTACCTACCTTCACATCGCTGTGCACTGTGTTGCTGTTGTGGTTTGCACTTCCTGGTTGCCATATTCAGAGCTGTCTTATTCCAGGGCTGTTTGCCCTGCACCCCCAACCCAGTTTGCCAGGCTTAATTCCTATGCTATATTCAGAAGTTGTTTGCCCTGGGCTATTCCTTTTGAATATGGCTTGCTTTGTGCTCCGGGCTAAGTTTGCCCACCGGGCAGTGCTAATTTAGCCCTGGGGCAAAGTTTTGAATATCTGGCCTTATAGGTGTAAGCAGATAATCAGGGTTACCATCAATGATATCAGCGTCAATGAGAGGAACAGATGTAATAACAGTGTGCCCAATAACTGACATTTGATGGGGCACAAAACAGAAATTGAGACTATCTATAGAACATGTCTGCAGTCCATAGGAATAGATTTTTATATTAGTCACTATACAGTACTCCGCATCAGAATTATATTGCATTTTAACAGTGGGAAGTCTCCACTTTTGCAACTGTACCGTGCAGGTGTAGGTAGTCTTGGAAATCCGTGTTGACAGGTGACGAACCTCCTCTCATTAAGACTGGTAGAGCTTGCTTGGAGACAATGTTGAGTCCTGAGAGTCTGTGCCATTAGTGGAGATGTCATCGTCCATGGAAAATGACCTACTGATACTGTCTGGGGAATAGCCACATACAGGTTTAATAACATCAAATACGTCACATTGACACAAATAAATATACCCTTTCTTCGCACAGCAGTCAGTGTGCAGGGAGACCCAGATGTCCAGAAGAAGATGGAAGACCAATAGAGGAGGCAAGTAGAGGTGCTCTCTGTAGATATCTTCATCAAGGTGCCCAATGGAATGTACAGTTGCAAGCTTATCAAACAAAGCTGTAGTAGGATCAAAACGTGGTAAAGAAACAGTAAAAGAGGCAAACATGGTATCCTTAATGGAACATTTCTTAGAAGTAAAACATGGACCAGTGTTAGGGTGTCTGGTCACAAAAACCAAATTCCTAGCTGTGGAAAGTGTAATAGTTAAAGTCTATAACATACACATAGAAATACAGCTGGAGGATTTACAGTGAGGACAGTACCAGTTAGAGACATGTCTATCATGTATAATATCAGGGATCCTTCTGGATTCAAGATCACAGAAAAGATTATTGATGGTAGTGATAATGTAAGAGCCATAGGCTGAGCATAATATCTCTCGGGAAATTTATTGTTTATCTGCTTGTTTATTATTCTGTGCAATAAGTGCGTTAATCTTATCTTTAGAATCTGAAAATGTCTTAGCAATATTGTGCATGTTATAAATAGTGTATCTTTCTTCCTGACTAAGGCCATCCACACCATGCAATAAAGGGGGTATAATATAATTTACCAAACCAGTTTGAAATTTCTGTGAATGTGATTTGATAGCAGCAATGTCGGTTTTATTCCTGATAGACATGGCTGTACCAAAAATACCTGTAACAGTGCCTGTGGCACCCATGACATCAGAACTGTCAACTTCAAAGGTGTTATGCTTATGACTTTGATCATCAGGATTAGGTTTTCTCCTGAAATTGCCTCTATGCTCAGTGATGTGCACCCCGGCAATATTGTCTTGAGTACGAATTTGAAAAGCTGCTAAGCTATCAAGTAACAAAGTACTATAAAACAATGAAGTGTTAGTAGTATGACACCACATTCTTTCATATTCCATTAAGTCAAGTTAAACAAAACAGGTATATGCATAAACTGTAAATTGTTAATAAGTGTACCAGGTAAGGCAATGGTGGTTAGGCCACTATGAGGACCAGTGGTATGTTCTGGACATTCCAAAAGCTGTTTATCAGTAGGCGGTAACACAGAAAGGTACATGGCAGCAGAGGCCATGTTGTGTGCAGCACAACATTTCCTGGCAGAGTCTTTAGACAAGGAATTTCATTATGAGGGATCAATTAAGGCAGTAATATTGTATAAACCAGAATGTTTAAGAACAGTTTGGAGCAAGGACAGATAACCATTAGGGAATAATTTGGCTTTGGACCAACCATGGAAAGTTCCCTTGGAAAGCTTGGCCATGGGAAGTATTTGTCCTTGCGATGTGGTTTGCCATTCAATTTGTAGGGTAGATTTATCAGGAGCAACAACTGAGGCAGTGAGGTAGGCATCTGAACCTTCCTGGATAGTAATCAAATTGTCGGGTATATTGATGGAAACTCCCTGTGGGGTAGATGCTAGAGGAAAGGATGAGGATGGAGGTGCTTTACTGTGCCTTGGATGCAGGGGTTAACTCCTGAGATGAGGAGAAAATAGAACAAGATAGCCATCTTGTCAGTATCAGAAAAGGAAAACCAAACATTAATAAGTTAGTACTATTCTGCCCAATGGGGAGAGGAAAAGTAGTTATAATTCTTTATGCAGTTTTAGCTGGTTTGCATGTAACCATTTGTCAGTCAATTTATTGTTTTGCATGAGTCTAACCTGATAGACTGCTGGACTGAGCTTGTTGACAATGGGGTATGGGCCTTCCCACTTACTGGAGAAGGAATGTGTGGGATGTGCAAATCTGAGGGCCATTACCTGATCTCCAACTTGCCAATTCACTTCTTGTGCATGTTTGTCAAACTGTATTTTGGACTGTTGCTGGGCCTTGTCCATGCAGTTGGCAGCATACGAATGAGTGTGTATGAGGTCTTGTCTGACTTTGTCCACATATTGGTCTACAGAGACACGGTCTGCAGTGGGGGTGTGCAGGCCAAACAACAGGTGTTCAGGTAATCTCATCTGTCTACCAGTCATCACCTCAAAAGGTGTCAGCTGGGTGGTGGCTGAGGGTGTACCCCTAATTGCCATAAGGAGTAACGGCAATAGGGAATCCCAAGTTTTGGGATTGTCCTCAATGAATTTGGAAAGCATTTTCTTAATCCGTCTGTTGGCTCTTTCTACATGACTTGAGGATTGTGGGTGGTATGGTATGTGGAACTTCTGACGAACTCCAAGGAGTTCAAGTGCTTCTTTCATTAACTCAACTGTAAAACTGGTTTCTTTATTGGAGTCCACCTTGAGAGGTAGGCCCCACCTGGAGAAAATCTGTTCCACCAGGATTTTAGCAGTAGTTTTAGCAGTACATGTCTTAGTGGGGAAAGCTTCAACCCATTTAGAGAAGAGGTCGGTTACCACAAGGGCATACTTGTTATTTCTGCTGGTGTTGGTCAAGGGACCAATGAAATCAATCTGTATGGCATGCCAAGGGCCTGAATGCCACTGTGGTAGTAACTTATCATTTCATTTGGTAGGGATAGGATTATTTTGCACACAAACAAGGCAGTTATCTATGGACTGTTTGACATCTTTGGTGACACCAGGCCACCGGGCGGTGGTCTTGAGCCTCTGGAGTGTTTTCCACTCACTGGTGTCCACCAGTGGGGGTGTTGCACACTTGGTGCAGAAATTCAGGCCTAAAATGACAAGGAACCACCCACAACTTGGTGGGGTGTCATCTGGCTGATACCAGATGAGCTTGTTATCAGGGGAAAAATGTAACTTACCCTCATGTCTCTGGTAGGGGTTATGGGTAGGTAGGTAGATTCTTCTCAGTACCTTTGCCAAGGAATCTGAATACATCTTTGATTTCAGAGTCAGCATGCTGTGCTGCTGACAGGACCAAGTGGAAAAAGGGTTCAGGTTTTCTCCTGACCACTGCAATGTGTACAGCCACTCTGGCCTCTGGATGGTCCATCATCCAGGTGTCCCCCCTCAGGCCCCTTCCTTTGCAAGGGTATCTGCTGTGTCATTGAAGGTGTGATAGGGGTTATGTATGGAGTGAGCTTTGACCTTGTGCACATAGAGTTTGTGTGCAAACTTTTGTGCCAGTGAATGTATGTATATTACCAATTTCTTGTGTTTCACTGGATTACCATCGGAGGAGAGGAAGGAGTTCTTCTGCCAGAAAAGAAGGAATTCTGTAAGGGAAAAACAGAATTCTGAGTCTGTGAAAATGATTGTGCCCTCAGTACCATGCTGGATGAACTCAAGGGCACAAGCTACCACAGTCATCTCAGCATACTGTGATGATGCCACACTGCAATGCTTAGAAGTTTAGACAATGTTATCATAAGGTAGATAACTAATATGCCCATCCCTGCAATCTGTTCTCCCTGGTAATAAGAAGCTGAGCCATCTGTAAAGATATGGCATAATGAGGTGCTCTCAAGTAATTGTTGTGTGGCAGGGAGGAAGGGACCTGGATCGGGAAGATCAGGTGGGTGCAGTGTGCAGTCATGGGATTCTCCTTGGAAAAGGAGACCATGCACCAGCATGGATGGCATTTTGGTTGGGTGGACCTTGATATCTCTATCCTGGAGAAGAAGGGACCAATATGTCAGTCGGATGTTGGAGACTGACCCATCCTTCACTCTATCTGATAGCAAAAAAGTAGTTGGGGTGTGATTCATGTTGATGATCAGTGGGGAGTACCCAATGATGTACAAGAAGTGCTTGACAGCCAAGTAGGTAGACAGAAGGTTCCTTTCACAAAGGCTGTACTTCTGTTACACTGGGGTCAAGAGCTGTGATGCATATGCTATGGGTCTCAGGGTGCCATGAACCATCTGGGCCAGCACAGCTGACATAGTGATGTCAGAGGTGGCACACTCCAGATGGAATGGCAAAGATGGATTGGGGTTGACCAGAGCTGGAGCTGAGTCCAAGGTCTGTTTCAAGTGATGTCACAGCCTGGTGTGAATGGGACCCCAATTCCAGGACACATCCTTTTTCAGTAATTCATACAGAGGAGTGGCCTTCTGAGCAAAATCACAAATAAAATCTCTAGAATAGTTTACCATGCCTAGAAATCTCCTGAGAATAGACACACTGGTGGGCAGTGACAAGTCTTGCAATCTTTGTATCTTCTTCCAGGTAGGGTTTCAACCTTGATCAGTTATTCTCAGACCTAGAAAGGGTACCTCTTTCTGACACGGTTGTGCTTTTGCAGGATTACATTTGAGGCCTGCCCTCTGGATGAGGGTCAGTAGTTCATCCAAGAGATCCGGATGTTGTTCCTGTGTGGCTGTCGCCAACAGCAGGTCATCCACATACTGCAAGAGACACTGGGGTGTAGAGAAACCCTCAAGGGCGTCCATCATGTATAAATGGAACAGAGAGGGGCTGTTATGGAATCCCCATGGTAAGCAGGTCCACGAGTACTGCCTACCTTTAAAAGTGAAGGCAAACGTATATTGACTCTTGTAGGCCAATGACAATGACCAGAAACCATTGGAGATGTCCAGGGCACTGAACCATTTTTGGTCAGGGGTCAATAGTCACAATACATCATGTGCTGATGCCACAGTTAGGGCAGAACTGGGGGTGACCTGGTTCAGTCTCCAGTAGTCAATAGTAAGTCTCCAGGCACCTGTGGGTTTCTTCACAGGCTACACTGGGAAATTGGCAGTGGAAACACATGTCCTGATCACACCTTGCTTGAGAAGTGATTTAATTGTCTCTCTAAGAGAAGGCAAGACCTCAGGTGGAAAGGGGTATTGCCATTGCCTCTCATGTGCTGGGTCTGTCACTTCAATGACAGTGTGCATTCTGCCACAGTCATGCTTACTGGTGGCAAATGCCTCCAGATGCCTTTATAGAATGGGAAGGAGCTTTGGGAAAAGCTTGTGTTCTTGAATAAATCTATGATGTCATATTCTTTGTCATTTGCAGATACTGTTGCAACCACATGTGAGTCAGGGATCATAATGGTGTGATGTTGTCCCTGAATTTGTATCAATAACATGTTGGCTAAGTCTACCACACAGCTGTGTGGTGCCAGAAAGTCAATTCTGATTATACTAGACTGATCGTGCAGTACCATCAACTGAAAGATATGATAAGCCTTCAGGTGTCCCAGGGCCACAGGTAGTGGCAGGGAATGGTAGGCTGGCAACCTAGTTCTGTCTACACAAGACATGTTGATCCTCTGTCTGGTGGACCAAGGGGATGCGTCTGGGTGGTCATCATGTAGTACAGACACAGCCATACATGTATCTAGTAGTACTGTTAGTAGGCGGCCCCCGACCTCTGCCTCAGTGCAGGGCCTTCCATTTGTATCCAAGATCAGCTTGTTTACAATAGGGACTGGGACCTGTAATTGTCAAGCTGTACCAGTGGAAGAATGGAGAGTCTGGGCCTGACTCCTTTGAACCACTTCACCGTTCTGCACTGATGCTATATAGGGAGCCGCTTCTGGGTTCAGGCCTGTATGGGCCTGAGGGCCTATACTTCCGGTGTCTCCACAGCCTGTTGTGGCCTGCTCTCCTGATTGTATGGCAGCAAGGGCCTGAGCAGGAACATCATCCACTATGGAATGCACTTGCCCAAGAAGTTCTCGGAATTTCCGGTTCTCTTTGAATATTTCCCTATATGAAGGGCCTGATCTTTGTTGTTTACCCTTGTTCTTGCAATGTTTCTTATTTTTGTGATAGTTCCGGTTCCCACCCCAGGATTGCTGTTGTTGTTATTTGGCCTACTGGGGGTGTTGGTTGTCCATGGGGAAGGGTGGTTTCTCTTGAGTCTGCCCTTCCACCGTGTAGTGCATCGTGGTTTCCGGAGTAGCCTCCACAGCAGCAACTTTCTTGGAACCGGAGCCCAGATCACAGATGTAAAGTTGATAAACTCCTTCGGTTTTCTGAAGAATGTCAGCTAACTTTTCCGTGGTGGGATAGGTGGTAGGCTCTACCTTCTCCCTTACTGCAGGGATCATGTTTCTAAGGAACAGGGTCTTGTATTCAATGAGATCCACATTTGTGGTTTCTTGTGCAAGATGCTTTCCTGCTCGGTAGGCCATCCAGAGCCTCTGATGGAAAGTCACTGTACTTTCTTTTGCATTCTGTTTTACAGGGTATGCAAGCATCACTCCTACTACACCTGTTCTGTGTGCAGAAATGAGCTCAGCTGCTACGTCATCAAAGGTGGTAGTGTCGTCTTGATGGACGACATCAGGGAGTTTTGCCCACAGTCCAGGATCAATGGTCTGACGTAGGATCTGGACCTGATAGTCTGCAGCGAGACTAAGCATTTCACATTTAGCATGCACCTTTTCCAAGTGGCAGCTGAGGTTGTTGGATGGGTTCATCCTACCAATGCTGTCAGCTATTTGCTGAACAGAGTAGGCTATTTCTAGGGGATTATTGGGATGATCAGGTGGAGGTAGATTCCCTCGGGCGCCGTCCAGGGCTGCCTGAGCTGTGGCTTCCACCACGGAACAAACTATGCCGTCCTGAATGCCAGTCTTGTGTATAAGCTGTCTTATTTGTTTTTTTAAAACCCGCTTATTTCTCTCAGTAATGGGCACGCTGTTTACAGTATTTTCGATCATTCTCTCTATCTCCTGTCTGTCTTCCACATTAATAACAGCTACCAATGATGCTGTCAAGATTAGATCTGGGCCTACTCCGCCCCTGTCATGGGGGTCACCATGTCGGCATTGCCCATGATGTGTGTCATGATGTCTATGATGTATGACAGGAGTGTCATGTGATAGGTGGCCACCATATTGTGAATGGAGGGGTGGGGTGTCTGGGCCATAGTAGGGGCATGGCTGGGAATTGTACTGTGAGATGTTGTCATCTGATACCTCCCCCTTAGATGACGTAGTCATGGCAGGGGCTATGCCTCCTGTCGCCTTGATGTGCCCAGCCAACACCTCTCACTGATGGTGCAGTTTCGCCATCTTTGTTTCACATTCTTCATGACTCACTTTCGCAACATTAGCAACCAACTTATCCTGCAACTGCCGCTGTAGCACTCTTTACGAGGTGCTCAATTCACTGTTGACCCTAGTAGCCACTTCTAAGCCATTACATACCTGGTTTTTCTCATCCTGTGTCTCAACCAACTCTTCACTCAACTGTTCATTCATTCTACTTAACAAGTCATTAATTTGCAAAGCCTGTCCCTTATCCTGTCTCAAACTTTCACACTCCTGCTTCAACATACAGAGTTCTTGCTCTCCTGCCTGTGCAGAATGATGCAAAAGGGAATCCTTTTCATTTCACAGTATCTGGAGTGCTGACTCTAATCCTGCTCTCATCTCATGTATTCAGTTTCCTGCAACCCCATCTCCTGCTTAAGAGATTAGATTTGCAGTTCAAGGGTTCAACACCTTGCTTCAGAGGCTTCCAGAGCAGCATAGAGAGCCAAGACCAACAGCCCTTTAACTTCTCGCTTCCTGGCTGTTTGTCTCATCTCTGAGTACTGAGTTGAAATCCCCAGTACAGGGTTTTCGGATTGACTTGTGTCCCGCACAAAGTCAGTCCATCCTCCATGGGAGGCAAGGAAGTTTGAGACATTGAGTCTCAGTTCTGCACAGATATTTGAAACAGTGGCCATTGTGTGGGAGGGAATGAAAAATCAAACCATGAAAAGGCACCGTGCTGTGTATCGATCCACAACAGGTGCACTTGTTCACAGTCAGGCTACTGTGAACTTGTAAGCTTGCAATTTAAAACTGCCATGCGGTGGGTTGTGTCGGCATCAACCACACCCAGAAAGCAGCCATACTTTGCAAGTTATTACAAAGTGGTCGTGCAATGGGAGAGGTGATGTGGGAATGCACACTTACAGTCCCTGCTGGGAAGGGAAAAGTTGTATGCAACAAGTGAAACTTAGCAAACACCATATATTGCCTGCACGTGGTCATCAATTGTCAGGAGGTCTAAACCTCACTCTCAGGTTCTTGGCAATAATGGGCATGAAAATCACAGACACATTGCATAAGAGCAATAAAGCTTGTTTATTACCACCAAAAGGATAATCACAGTTGCCCTAAGCAGTTCTTACCAATATGTACTGGGAGCCAATGCTAAGCATTCCCCATACCGTGAGGATCTTCTGTGTCTCTTGGGGTCTCCGAGGTAGAAGACGTAATGTCTTACATTATATACCTATGATAATTATCATGGTTACTGTAAGATAGAAACATTTCTAGTTACAGAGATGAGCCCTATTGGCTAAGTTAGAGGTGGCTCCTCAGTCCAAGATAACATTATACAATTTTGTAGTAGCCATCACTTTGTGCAGACAAAGGAGTACAGTTACATATAACCGTGTAATAATACAAATCATTAGAAGATGGCACTGCTGACTCATATATCATAATCATTACAAGGACACAGAAGTCCTAACATCTTGTAAGCAAGAAATACATTTATATGTATATTAGAAAGTAAAGTGTATAACAATAATATGCATACATATCCTGACATCTACTCTTATACGGTAGATGCCCTTAGCCCTATATGTTAGTATAACATATGCCTAAGTGCTAGCTGTCTACGGTGTATCTCTGGGGGTACCAATAAGGGTGCAGGGACCTCCCATAACAGTAAACATAAAACTCATGAGCAATATCTCTAGGACATGACATGAGAGACTGGTCACTTAGAGAGCAAACAGGTGGAATAAGTCTGGAAGATTCCTGCTTATGAAGATGAAGAGCCATTAATTTTATGACTTTTTCTCCCTGGTCCACATACTTCAACTTCATCTTAAATATAGCATATTCCACCTGTTCCCTCAAAAACTCAGTGTATTGATTCCTTAGTATTTACAAATTTATTCTGTGGGTATCAGGGGAAGACAGATTAAGGTTCTTCTCTAATGTCCTGATCTCATTTAATAGTGCAGTGACCTTTTCCTGGCACGTTTTCTTGCGTATAGTGACCAGCCAGATAAATGTGCCCCTTAACAGGGATTTACATGCAGCGCATTCCATGTCCCTCCAAGCAATAGAGCCCCAGTTATCCTGAATAAAATGTTTAAGAGTTTGACTGTGTTCAGCAATATACTTATCCTTCACTAATTGATTATTAAGTTTCCAGGTCAAGTCCTGATCTATACTGGGTTCAAGGGAATGAATAAACCAAACCAAGGAATGGTCAGACAGAACCCATGGAGCAACATCACAAGCATAAAGGCCAGGCAATTGGGTGCGGTTCACCCAAAAAAGGTCAGTTTGGGAGCAGGAGTTATGAGTTGAAGAAAAAAGTGTATTGTTTAGAAGTGGGATTAAGAATATGCCATGGATCACAAAGGCCGAGGGAATCCATCATGCCCTGCAAAAAACGCTGTGCAGGAGACAGACCCACTGTAGGTTTGCAGGATCTATCCAGGTGGCACATCAGGGTCAAATTCCAATCCCCCCGAATAAGATTGGTAAAAGGGTGAAGGAAGCAATGGAAGCAGCTAAAGCCGTAGAAAAGGGGGGAGAATCAATATTTGGTTCATAAATACTACCTAATAAAACTTCAGACTGACCCAATGAGTCATGCAATAATAAAAAACACCCCTCAGGGTCAACAACATTGTTGGTGAAGGAGAATGTTCTAGCTTTGATGATGGTTACATCCTTTAGTCTAGTGTTATCCCCATCCCCATGGACTTGCCCAATGTAATCCCAATGGAAAAGACTAGATTTGGTGGACAATAAATGTATTTCCTTTTAAAAAACAATATGAACCCCAAAATGAGCTAAATGTTTAAGGATCTGATATCTTTTAGTTTTGTACCTTGCCCCCTTGACATTCCTGGATGCAAATTTCAGACTAGCTGACAAAATGTCTAAGAAGATAATAGAATGTTGCCAATAATGAACACCATGCCAAATTACCAAAATAAGAGTGGAAAGCACTCACTATTACCCTTCCCATCCCTGCAAAAAACTCCAACCACACAACCATAAAAAACAAAACCTAGTACAGAATAAGGTAACACACATGGTTACCAAAAGCTGTCCCCAGTCTCAGGACTGCACTTATGTAGTCAGGTCTGAACAGGTACTGTGGAGGACATCACCTCAAGCCCTGGTGAGAAAAGGAAAATGAGCTAATATATCCATAGCACCAGTGGGAGAAATAGAAAGCAACAGCGTAAGATGCCTCTAGGCATAAGGCAACAATCAGGTAAAAAAAATAAAACACCATAGCCAATAGTATGAAAAGGCTTGTGTGGAGTGAGAGACACCCCATCGAGAAAAAGCATTTGTCAATGCCGAATGTTTGCTTGCTGGTATTAGCATTGGAAATGCAGGAGTTAGACAGATGCAGAATAGGAGTGACAGTGAAGTACTGAACTTCATGTGAACCCTACCTCCATCCTGTACAGACAGACAGGATGTGGGGTAAGTGTTTGGGTCATCACCCATGACGGTCAAGCCATGTCACGTCACCCTATTCTGCAGACATTGACACATGTTGAGGTGTGCCTTTGGGTATTTGGCTTTACAGGCACCCCATTCCATAAGGACATATGGTGAAATGGGTGCAGCATTGGAGAGTGGGGTGAAGTCACGTGCCGAAGAGTGCAAGGTACACCTCGATGGCTGTCAGTAGCTGGGGGGTTGGGGTGGGATGGCATGATCAGTACAGTCGGCAATCCAAAGGAACACCCCGATGCCTGTCTGTCTGTACAGGGTAGGACGTTATGGTTAGAAACCATAATGCCTCAGGCATTTGTTGGTATTTACAGTACAAATATTCAACATGGCCTTTTTGTGACCCCACATCAGGAAAGCATTTGGGACCTCTTTCATGAAGAGTGGCAGTGTGATTTTATCAATGTGTCCCAAAAACTGACTTCCAAAAGTGACAGTGCCATTCTGCGCCACATGTACGAAAACACAGATCGGGCAAGATACATACATAGATACATAGACAGTGTTGGCAGATAAGGGCCTATGGCCCACCCAGTCTGCCTATTTAAGTTTGTAAGTTCAGTTTATGTTTTCCAAGAAGTCTGTTGCCCCTTACCCCTTAAGATGTGAAGAATGACAGCTGTACTATCCATAGGGAGGTATGAAGAGATGGCAATGTTGAAAATCTGTAGTGAGAATATTACAAATGCTTGCAGTTCAGAGCATACGTGGAGACTGCGCAATGCATGCACATAACACAGTCACTTTATCGAGTTTTGTCGCCAGATTTTCAACATAGGCATTTTACGACCTGTGCTCATGAACTGTGTCACTGTGATTTTCTTAATGTGTCCCGAACACTGATGTCCCACAGCAACCACGGTATTCTGTGCCGGAACTGCAAAAACACATTTTGACCAGGATGTGAAAAGTGACAGCTGCACTGTTCATAAGGAGGTGCAGAGAAATGGCAATGTTGAAAATCTGGACTTAAAATATTGCAAATGTGCAAAGTTATAAGCGTGCGTAGAAACTGCGCAATGCACATTCGTGACACAGTCATTTGATGGGCTTTCATCACCAGATTTTCAACATAGGCATTTTAGGACCTCTGCTAATGAGCAGTGTCACTGTCATTTTTGCTATGTGTCCTGAACAGTGATTTCCCATGGCGACCTTGCTATTCTGCGCCGGAAGTGAGAAAACACATTTTGGCCAGGATGTGAAAAATGACAGCTGTACTGTTCATAAGGAGCTGCAGGAAAATGGCAATATTGAAAATATGGAGTTAAAATATTGCAAATGTGCAAAGTAACGAGTGTACATGGAAACTGTGCAACGCACGCTCGTAACACATTCATTTTATAGTCGTTTGTCACCAAATTTTCAACATAGGCATTTTAGAACCTCTGCTAATGAACAGCATCAGTGTGATTTTCCTAATATGTCCTGAACACAGATTTCCCGCAGCAAGCACACTGTTCTGCGCCGGAAGTGCAAAAACACATTTTGGCCAGGATGTGAAAATTGACAGCTGTACTGTTCATAAGGAGCTGTGGACAAATGGCAGTGTTGACAATCTGGAGTGCAAATATTGCAAATGTGCAAAGTCATGAGCGTGCGTGGAAACTGTGCAATGCACGCTCGAAACACAGTCATTTTATGGACTTTTCTCGCCAGATTTTCAACATATGCATTTTAGGACCCCTGCTAATGAACAGTGTCACTGTGATTTTTGTACTGTGTCCTGAACATGGATTTCCCACAGCGACTGTGCTATTCTGCCCAGGAACCGCGAAAACACATTTTTGGCCAGGTTGCAAAAAATGACAGCTGCACTGTTCATAAGGAGATGTATTAAAATACCAATGTTGAAAATCTGGAGTGAAAATATTGCAAATTCGAGAAGTTATGAGCGTGCATAGCAACTGCACAACGCACGCTGGTAAAACAGTCATTTTTTGGATTTTTCCCACCAAATTTGTAACATAGACTTTTTGAGAGCCCACCTCATGAACCCTGGCATTGTTTTTTCATTAATCAGTCCCGAAAGGTGATTCCACGTAGTGACCGTGGCCATCACCTTTCCGGGCCGATTAACACCATGACGGTGAAAGAATTCATGACGAAGGATCCCAAAAACCCCATGTTGAAAATTTGGTGCCAAAATTCAAAAAAATGCCTGAGATATGCATCAAATTTGAAAAACTATTTATTACATTATACAGCTATTTTCTCAGTTCACGGTCGGCTTTGAAGAGTGCAGACGTGTTCCCGGTCCACCAAAGATTGTCGCACCGAGCTCTGGAGGTAAGTATGGGGTGAGGAGGGGTGTGGGGATACAGGGTGCACAGTGGGTGGGTGCGGGTTGTTGGGGGGGGACAGGGACACCACCGAAGGACCATTTCCTTCTTTATGGGAGAGAAAAAAAAACACATTGTGATTCTGTTTTGCTTTACAGGGACATTTCAGTGGACATTTGGCATGCTGGGTGGGCTCCCAGCATGCCACCTTCACACCAGTGGGGGCCATGGTAGCTGAGGGGGATTGGGCACCCCTCAGCACAAACATAGCTTAGGGGTGGAATTATGCTTGTGGGGCAGGATATGTCAACAGGAGTGGGGCCCCCATCAGCAAACACAGACTGTTTGTGGGGTACATACTGCCGAGGGGATTGGGCCCCTCAGCATGGCTGATAGCTGTTTGTGAACATGTAGGTAAGCTGCCCACCATGTTCACAAAACAGTATATTAGCTAACATTCCACCCTGCAATGACGGGTCACTCCCTCATTGCAGCAGAATGACTGACACTGCAATGACGAGGCAGCCCCTGATTGCTGCGGTAAAAACATTACAACTTGGTGCACTTTTGGAAAACCAGTGTCATCGGCACACTGTGCCTCCATTGGTCCACCAGTGCCAAACCCCCAAATGCAGTGCCTCCCTTGGTTGTAACAGTGCTTCGCCTCTACAACCTACTTGTCTCCTAAGCTGTCACATAATGTTTCTTGCGCAAGCGTTCAAGTAAACATAAAAAGCCAAAGAAGCCATAGTATTATTAAAAGACCAATACAAAAGGTCTAAAATGGGCAGCTATTGCTAACTGTGCCAAATATATTAATGAACAGGAAAAAGAAAAGACTTAACAAACTCTGGCCAGAGCCAATAGGGCTGCAGGTGAGGAATTTGATGTAAAAATATTGATTATTACCAAAGATATGAACCTTTGTTAGCAAAATGTAATGTAGGCTCCTAAATTTGTTGTTTTTGTAATATTAGTACACCAGATTTTCAACATAGTCTTGTTATGACCCTGCCTCATGAAGACGGGCAGAGAAAATGTTCAAATCCTGGCTGAAAGGTGATTTCATGCAGGCACTGTGAAATCAACGTTCGGGACACAAATACACATTTTTGGCAGGAGTTAAAAACTGACAGCTGTCACATTTATGAGGTGCTGTAAAGAAATGGCTATACTGTAAATTTGGGTTAAACATATTGAATATTATCAAACTTATGAGCCTGCATTTGCAAAATTCAACATAACCTGATAAGCTTTTTTTGGTTTTAAATATTTTTACACCACATTTTCAACATGGCCTTCTTATGACCATATATCAAGAATGATGTCAGAGAAAATGTTCAACTCCTGGCCGAAAGGTGGTTTTGTGCAGGAACCATGAAATCACCTTATGGGATGTAAAAAAAACATTTTGGCCATGATTTGAAAAATGAGAGCTGTCACATTCATAAGGTGCTGTAAAGATATGGCTGTGTTGTAAATATGGGGTAAATATATCAAAAACTTCCAAAGTTACAAGCCTGCATTTACAAAATTAAACATAGGCTCATAATTTTATTGTTTTTTATTATTTTTACACCAAATCTTCAACATTGCCGTCTTATTACCCCACCTCATGAAAAAGGGAAAAGAACATTTCCAACTCATGCCTAAAAGGTGATTTCATGCAGGGAATGCAAAATCACCTTTTGGAATGTAAAAAACATTTTGGCCAGGATCTGAAAAATGGCAGCTGTCACACTCATGAGGTGCTGTAATGATATTGCTGTGCTGTGAATTTGGGGGGAAAATATTGAAAATTACCAAAATTATGAGCCTGCATTTGCAAAATTCAACATAGGCTCATACCTTTGTTGTTTTTTTTAATATTTTCACACCAAATTTTCAACATAGTCTTCTTATCCCCCCACCTTAAGAACAAGAGTAGAGAAAATGATCAACTCCTGTGTTAAAGGTGATTTCACACAGGGACCACAAAATCACCATTCAGGATGTAAAAAAAAAACATTTTGGTGAGGATTTGAAAAATGACAGCTGTCATACTTGTGTGGTGCTGTAAAGATATGGTTATGTTGTGAATTTCAGGGGGAAATTTTGAAAATTACCAAAGTTATGAGCCTGCATTCACACAATTCAATTTAGGCTCATAAAGTTGTTGTTTTTTAATATTTTTACACTGAATTTTCAAAATAGCCTTCTTATGACCCCACCTCATGAACAAGGACAGAGAAAATGTTCAACTCCTGCCTGAAAGGTGATTTCATGCAGGGACCACAAAATCAGACTTTCCTGTTCATGAGGTAGGGTCCCAAAGAAGGCATTTTCAAAATTTGGGACACAGATTTTTGCAAAAATGCCCAAGTTTCTGCCACTAAGTTCAAAACTCCATTGAAATACAGTACACAGAACTGCATACTGGATTCTTCAGTTCATGGTCCGGCTTTAAAGAGTGAAGACATGTCTGCAGTAAGGAGAGGATTACAGCTTTTGGACTCCCGATCTGTAATTAAGGTCTTGGGAGGATGTGGGGTGGTAGGTGCTGAGTGGGAGGGTCTGGTGGGTGGATCTAATGGCTGCAGAAGAGATTGATGGACTTTTTTTTTTTACAGAGTTTTAATCAAAAAAATTAAACCAGAGAATTATGGATCATGACACTGGGGGTTTGGGCACTCCCAGTATCATTCTTCTGATTCTAGGGGGGGTCATAGGTGCTGAGACGGAGGGTAGGGTAGGGTGGGGAACATGGGGGAAAATGAGAAGTCCTGATTGAGACACTGGGGGATTGGACTACTCCAGTGTCACTCTTGTGTTTCTGGAGATCAGGACACTGGGGCATTGGGCACCCTCAGTGTCACTGTTATGATTCTAGGGAGGTCTGGGGTGCTGGGTGCTGAGAGGGAGGTTTGGGTGGGGTGCATACATAATTAAAGAAAAACATTGGCAAGTGAGACACTGGAGGAGTGGGCACCCCAAGTGTCACTGTTATGTTTCGGCGGGGGGTGAATGCTGAGAAAGAGGGATTGGATGGGGAAATATGCATCATTTCAAAGAAAAAAAATTCGCAGTCATGGTAGCATGCAGCACACTATGCCATGACCAAGATCGCCACTACACTACAAAGCACATGCAATAGACCATGTGCAGTAGAGTGTGGGACACGGCAGAGTTTCTGTGTTGCACCATGACCACTGTTGTTTTTTTTTCTTTAAAATTAGGAATATGACCCCCACCTGACCTTCCCTCTCAGCATCCACCACCCCACACACCCCCAGAAACATAGCAGTGACACTAGGGGTGCCCAATCCCTCAGTGTCCTGATAAGGATGGTCCGATTTTTTCCAAGTAACGAAACAGTGCAGTGCTCTCAGAGTGCTCCACAGACATGGAGGCAACTGTGGTGATGCTTCAACATGTTGTTAGGTCACAAAGAATACAAGGAATGCAGAATCCTTTTTTGAAAGCAATATGTCTGCCGGGCTCCACTCACTGCAGCTCTAAACAGACAAAAGCTCCAACCTTGAATAAGGAGAAAGATACATATGGCTGATACAAAAGGAAAAAAACCCAGAGGGGGTCTGTCATTACAGCTATCAGGCAGTAACCAGGAAATCCAGTACTACTAAAATAAAAAAAAATACAAACAACTACGCAAAATCTCATAGATTAAACAGTACTAGGGGAGCAAATAGAACCAACACACTGGGGACATTATCAGCTCATGATAAAGGTAAAGCGGGCAGGTAACAGTAGCTCTGCAAAGAAGGGTAAAAAAATAAAAAGAGGCTGCATCTCACTGAAAGTGTTTCCATGTCTCACACTGCACCACATCTTTGACCAGAAAGAAAAGGAGAAAAGACAAAGAAATGCAGCGCACTACTGCACTACATACAATTTGACATGTGGACAGTCATTTAACTTGCAAAAAATGGAAGACCCATTAACCGCAAATCATTAAAGTCCTGATTTACTACTGAAATCCAAGGTCCATTCATAATGGCAATAACCAAACTGTAACATGGAGGTCCAGTAATATGGCAGCTGGTCCTGTGCTGATCAAATCACTTCAAGGCACTCCAAGGCTAAGTCAGTGGGTGGGTGTACATGGCGGGGAAAACAGGTTAGGAAAATATTTTGATATTAGACTGTGCTTCCATAGCCGAATGAAACTGCTTTCCCCCCCACTGATGTACCACATACAGGGTAGAAGGAAACTTCATGCACGCAGCATACAGCTTGTGTTTGATATCTCTATAGGCTTGTTGCTTTGCTCAGCCTCCAGGGCTGAGATTTTTGAAAATGAAAATGCATGCCCCTCCCACCACAATTGCTTCTGGTCATGAATTTTGGATACAATATGTAATTTGTCTCTGAAATTCAAAAGATTAAAATGTGTGGGTTTTCTCCTGGGTTGGGGAGGGGTGCAGTGATTGATGGGCATGTTCGATTATATATGATGTACCATAAGGAGAGGGGCCAGCAATTCTCTCCAATGGTTGCAGTACAAACAACACAGGGTCTTTCTCTTCAGCTCGTTTCAGGACTTCTGAACTAGTCAGATTGTTGCACCAATGCCAGGATTCTTGGTCTTTGAGCCTTTCCTATAGCTGACTTAACTTATAGCACATATCAATTAAATCCAGTTTGTTCCTATCTGCTGTCCTCCAGTGAAGCAATATGGGCTTCAGAATGAGAAAGGCATCTACTGAGAAGCACCAAGGTAGGTTTAATTGTTTTAAAGTCAGCTACCAACTAAAAGAACACCTTTTTGATAGTGCACAGGTCACAGGAAAAATAATCAGTGGAGGAAAGATTGGCCTCTGGAGCTGGAGAGGTGGGTGGAGTGACATCTTCCTTAGGGCATTTGGGAGGTGGTGAGCAAGCTGAAAGAGCCTCTGATAGTAGTGCTGTGTCCATATCTTTTTGTTCTGCCACCATCAAAGGAAAAAGCCAGCCACAGTAAGGTGTAAGAGAGTTCACATGAGCAAAAACAATACACAAGTCATACTGTAAAAGCTGGGTGCTAGAAAAAAAAAGAGTTTAGAATCATGCCACCGGGAGCTAGCAGGAGAGTGTCCACACTTCAGCCAGCCATCATGTGATCGTCCCATGAAAAACTGTATCTGCATATAACTGAGGTACCTTTGGAGCTAGACATGTGTAAATTAGCACAAATAACCTTTTTGTAATGGTTATAGAATCTTCTAAATAGAGACTTGGATTATAGATTTTTAAGTTACAGGGGTTCAACATTTTACTGCGTAAATATTTGCAAATTTTGTGAAAACTCTCAAAAATGAGGATGTTTGTAAATTCTCTGCTGTTGCAGGCATAGACTTAACATTTGACCTGCATACCCAGAGTCAATGTACCCTGGTGTCTAACACAACTGGATAAATTGGTTTAGCAGTTTTAAATTTACAGTGGAAAAAAAAAACTACAACAAAATATTGGTAACATTTTCTCTAATATTTATGAAAGCATATTGAGGAAGCATCCAGAAATTTTTTTCTGGAATTTAACATTCACAATTAGTGATGGGCGAAGTGGCTCCAATTCACTCTGCGAAGTGATTCGAGGAGTGAAGGTGAATTCGCGGAGTGCTCCGCAACGCGAAGCTGAGTACTTCACGTTATTAATGGGTAATGTGAAGTCCATTGAAAACAATGACTTTGCATTACTAAGCCTTTCCAAACCACTAATCCATCAATTCTTAAGGCAAAGTACATTGAAAACAATTTCACCTTGTTTTTAAGCTCCAAAGTTGAATTTGCAGTGATTTGTGGGATTTCAGGTCACACGGGCTCTAAATTGTTCTGCACAGCCTCAATTTGGGGTAGTGTGTGTAGGAAGCTGTAGGAGACATTCTGCTCTGAGAGCTCTCTGCAATTCAAACCTTCAAAGTGCTGTTAAAAAAGACTTTTTGAGTCATTTTTTTTTGCTGAAACTTTAGTTCATCGATTATAGGAAACCCTCCTGTGCTCATATCATCGAGCATTTATTGTTTGTGTATGGATTTTGAATGTTAATGTACAACATTCAGTCTGTGTACTGAGAGACAGTGGAAGTGTTCTTTGGGGAGGCGTATCTGTGGTGTGGGTAGATTAACTTGGAGAAAAAGACAGTGCTTTCTGTTTTGGTGATATTTTTCTTGTATAACTGTGTTAATGTACACACAGTAATATTTTCAATATTTCTTGCAATTTTTTTGCTGATTGTTGTGGTGCAGCAGTGCATAATTTTAGTTTGTTTAAAATATGTGGTTATATTATTGAAGTTTTCAATTTGCTATGCATTACTTGGTGTGTGTGTGAGTATGTGTGTGATGCGTGTCATCAAATCAGACACCTTTTATTGTGCCACATAATAATTTCAGCAATGTGAAGCTGCTATCCACTGCAGCTGTGTGATTTTTGTACTTCTTTGTGGTATCTTTACTGCTACTAGTACTAGTGACTGTTACTGCCGCAGTGCAGTACACTGCCCCCTGCCCAGCGGCCCGCCCTAACCAGCAAAGGTATTCTTTTCCAGATTTGAATTTATGATGGTGAGCACTGGTTAGGTGTTGTGCCTTTGTGTCTGCATCTCTTTAGTGCACAGTGCAATCTTAATCTGTCTGTGCATTTTCATCTCTTTAGGGCCCAATCTCCATCTGTAACTTAAGTCACAGTTGTTTCTTTGGCTTCCCTTCAGAGTACTAGACAGGTGGTCATGCAATGGTCATGCTTAATTCTGCATGACCATTGTACTCATTAATATGCATTTTTAAGTCAGGACCATCATCATTAGTCACTCATGATACAAATTATGTTCTTCGTCATCACGGTCACAAATGCAGTCACAAATCATGATTCACGATCATTCACGTTACGAATCACAACATAAATAATTTTTCTAGTTACCTGGATGTATTGTAAACCTGTTTTGTAGTATCTCTCCAGGCTTCACCACCCACCATTGTACTCATTGATATGTGTTTTTAAGTCTGGGAGTTTTAAGCTACAAGTCATAGGGAAGTACAGCCATAGGCATTCATGTTTCTTCATCATCACGGTCGCAAATGCAGTCACAAATCACAATTCACGATCACGTCACAAATTGCAACATTAATTTTTTTTTTAATAGTTACTTGGATGTATTGTAAGCCTGTTTTGTAGTATCTCTCCATGCTTCACCACCCCACCATTGTACTCATTAATGTTTGTTTTTATGTCAGGGATTTGGACAGTGTCTGCAGTACATACACAAACTGGAAAGAAGACTGACTGCACACATGCAGTTTAGCACAGTATACTTGCACTGCTCAGAATACAAAGTGTCACTCATACATAAGACAACAAAAAAGGGAATAATTACATACAAGGGTCGGGGATGGTGGATGAATACATTTTATAACACAGCAAGGAAGGTGTGGGGGGAACATGGTGTGAGGAAAAAAAAACAAATGTGGGATCCCATGGTGATCCAGCAGCAGTTCCAGCATGGGCATAATTTGCAACTGATGTTCCTCTATGTGATCCAGCCGCTGCTCCACAGCACTCACCCTCTTGTTGTTATCCTCGACAACACTCCAGAGAACTGCCAAGTCAGCCTGTGTTGCATGCAGTTCTATGGGGTCCGCGCATTTTACAGGCTGACCTGCTGGTGGTGGTGGTGGGGGTGCTGGTGGAGCAGCAGGTGGTGCTGTGGCCCTCCTCTTCTTAGGGATGCCGCAATGCATAGCTGCACCCTCTGCGACAGAATAGCCAGCTGGTGCAGGCATGGGCCATTCTGTGGCAGCCTGCCACTCCTACTGCTGGTGATTGAGCATATGGGTGTGCTGGCCACCAGTCCCCAGGTGAGTCCCCCAAGGGCAATGGCACACCTCCACCTGACATAGGTGGCACTTGACCACACTGTTGTCCCCCCAAACACAGTCAAAAAACTGCCAAACAACAGAGGTGCAGGGAGGACCAGGCACACTCAGGGGATGGCCAGATGAACTGGCAGCCAGCTGGTCACAGTGCAGAACAGGGATGGGATCCACACCTGGGCTCGGGGGAACAGGCACATCCTGCTTCAGAGGACCTGGTGCTGGGCTTGGTGGTGGTGGTCAACTGCCTCAGAGTCAGGACAGGAGGTGGTGCTGGTCCTGCTTCTGGGGGGGGCACTCACAAGTTTTGAGTGGTCCCTACAGGAATGGGCACCTATGCCCTCCACACATTCACATGGTACGATGCTTACCACTACCACGCTCTTCCAGAGCCGCACCCACCCCAGACATTCCCTCACCCTGGTCCATCTCTCCTATTGAGCTCCGTCAGTCTGAGCAATCACTACTCACACTGTCACACAACACACACACACACACACACACACAGTCACACAGACACAGACAAACAACTAACTACTTATAAAGGTAAGAAAAATAAAATTTACAGAAAGAACAAATTAAGTAACAAAGAGTACAGAAAAGACAAAAAAATGTAGCTTTTAAAAAAGCTGTTGGGTCTAAATCAAAGTTTAAATCTCCTCCTCGCTCTGATCTCAAAGTATCAGCAGTCACACAACACACTACTCTCTCTTCGTCTGCACAGGAGAAAGTAAAAGTGTCTGCTTGTATGACTAACTTTCTTCCTGCCTAGGTAAAGAGCATGTGACTTATAGTACTGTAAGCCATGTGATGTGTGGGGGGGCTTCCAAATCTGAAACACCAAGTGGATCACTCAGAGTCATAATGAGGAACGCGAAGTCCATTAAAAACAATGACTTTGCTTTACTTTGCATTGCCATTCCACCTTAATGCAAAGTGCTAATGATAAGGCGGAGTGAGCACTTTGCATTGTATGCAGAGTGGCAATGTGAAGTGCCCACTTTGCATTCACTTTGCTGGTGGAACTTAAATTAGCTGCATCTCTATTCACAATGCACATATCACTTCTTCTTTGATGAGCTGGACTGAGCTTTTGCGGTCCTGCTGCTCCTCTCTGGGTGATTATGTTACCCCCCCTTCCCTTCTCTGTCAGCTTAGCCAGATTGACTCAGTAGAAGTACTAATCCAACTGATATCCTCTTTGTTCTTTACAGTGACAAAATCCCTTAAAATGAGAGTCACATATTCCTTTTCCTATCAAACTATCCTGTTGGAATAGTCAGAATTTTTCATTCCTGGTGCCACAGACATTGTCTTCCCCCACTGCATATTTTTGAGCACCTATTAGTCCCAGACATGCACGTACGTCAGGCTCACTGGATCTTCAATTTACTGGGTATGATCCTTATATATCCCGCATTCATGTTGGAATTGTTGACACTCTGTGCTTCCTTGCTTCAACTGGGGTGGGAGTCTAACACTGGTGTGCTGCCCAGCTCAGCTGTCCATCTCTTGATGAAACTATGTATCTAACTCCTGAACTAGGTGACCTCATGCACTACCTACCTCTCATACCCCTATCATGTCATCTGAATCCCCAAGATAAGGCTGAGTGAAATTAGAAAATTCCTATTTTATGGAATTTTCATGAAATCCTACACTTTTCACAAAGACTCATGGGATTTGACTTTTTTTTTAGTTGTTTAACCAGGAGTAGCACACTAAGCTGAAAGCTTTTTTACAGGTGCAACCTGGAAGCACAGGGAAGTTAAGTGACTTGCACAGGGTCACACAGTATGCAAGTGGAAGCTGTGGAATTCAAACTGAAGTCTGGTCTGCTGGAAGTCACCAGATTTGCAGCTCAGAGCCTTAAACCACTGCACTATATTGCTTCTAAGTGGCTTTAACTTTACTTTAAACTTCAAGTGCAGTTGCTATTTTGCAGTTTCTGGGAACGAGCAATTAATACAATTGACAGACAGTCTCTTTGTGATGTCTAAGAAACTGACAAATTTAATGACATTGCATTTTCTAGTTTTAAAGTTTCAGGAGTTTATCAATTTACAATTTACATTGTTGCAAAATTTTCTTTTAAAATGTGAAAGTTTGACTACTTTTAATTCAGTTCCATTTAGAGCTGTAAATATGAACTTTTCAGAAATAACCACGTGATAAAGTAGTTTAAATGTTTCAAAGCTAGTTAAATTTGGATATATTGTTTCAAAACTAGAGGGGAAATAACTGAAATTTAAATTTTGGCTTTGTGTTTGACAGGCTATTAATTATTTATTTTTTGAGCTCTTGGATTAACACCTTTGAGCAGAAAGCTCTTTCATAGGCTCCACGTCAAGTATGACACAAACAAGAATATAGATATGTTCCACAGAGACAGGTACTGCAAGAAACTATTGAAAACTGTCTCCAGGCATAAATTCTAACAATAGTTATGCAATCTAAGTATGTGCATGGTGCAGAGTCAAAACAAAGGCTAGTGTTTCACTAGGTAATGGTAACATAACATGAGGACGCTTGTTTAAAAAAGAGAATTGTACAACTAACAACACAGGCAGATAATTGGATTGTGCCTGAGTCAAAGAAAGAAGGAAGGTCTCGTAATAACAGAGAGGGATGGGGTGGGAGAAGGAAAGTGTGGGGAGGGAGAAGGCAAGTAGAGGTGGGGATAGGATGGGGATAGATAGAAGGGAAAGGGAAAAATAGCTATGTAGTCAACGTGGAATAATGGAGGGAGGAGGAGGGTGGGGAAGAAGGGGTGGAGGAGAGTAGGGAGAAAGGTGGTGTAGGTAGTGGGGTGATGATGAAGATGTATTAAGGTGGTAGAAAGGAAAGAGGTATGGAATGATGGAAGGGCACAAAAGGGAAGATGAAGTGGAAGGAGGTAGGAGGGAAAATAAATAATTTAGGCAGGGGTAGAAAGCCCATGAAAGTGTTAACTCAGCGTTAAATATTAACTCAGTCCCATTTGAAGCTTGAAATCTGAAAGCATGTGTATGTGTGCATATAGGTATGTCTATATATATATATATTCATGGCAAAAACTCAGTTTAATGCATCAGTTAGAGTTGTTCCACAGTGACAAAAGCAAAGAAATTCAATGTTAGGGTTCCCACCCCCTTGCACCCCACCCCCAACCCGCATCCACCAACAGACATCAGGGTGTGCGTTGGGGTCATTGGTCTAACTCTTACCCCATCTCATGTGCAAACAAGCTGAGGTGGTGCAGTGTGGGAGACTAGGGAGGAGTTGGGACACATGACTGCAACACACACCCGTGTCTGTTGGTGGGGCAGGTAGTGAGGTGCAAGGGGTGGAACCCTAACATTGAATTTCCCTGCTTTTGTCACAGTAGAACAACCCTAACTGATGCATTAAACAGAGTTATTTGCCATGAATTTCCCTTCCTTTTGAGAATGTGCACTATAAATAGTGACGTAATGGCAGCACAAATACAAGCGCAAATGCTAATGCACATGGTGACACAAACGTAAATAATAATGTAAATGATAATACAAACACAAGCGCAAGTGTTAATGAAAACAGAAATGCAAACACAAGCGAGTACAGAAATGCAAACCATAACGCACATGGGCACAGTAACGTAATTGGAAATGCAGACACTTACAGTAACAGCAAAGATGACACCAAAGGAAACACAAACAGAAATGAAGGCACGTACGCAAATGCAAATGGAAATGCACACAGTGACACAAAAGGAAATGCAAACAAAAACAGTAATGGAAACTTAAATGTTAACAGTTACACAAACGCAAGAGCAAACGAAAATGCAAAGGATAACGCACACAGTGGCATAGATGGGGACAGTGACAAAAATGCAAACACAAATACAATTGCATATGGAAATGCAAATGGTAACACGCACTGTCATGGTACTGCAATCGGAAATGCAAATGCTAATGGTAACAGCAATGATAATGCCAAAGGAAATGCAACCTGAAGCACGTATGCAAACACAAATGGTAATGCACACAGTGATGCAAAACAAAACGCAAACAAAACCAGTAATGGAAATGCAAATGTTAATAGTAACACAAATGCAAGCGTAAACGAAAATGCAAAGGATAATGCAAATGGTGGCATAGGCGGGAACAGTAATGCAAACGAAAACGGAAATGTAAGCACATATGGAAAAAAAACTGGTAACATGCACGGTCACTGTACCACAATAGGAAATGCAAATGCTAACGGTAACAGCAACGATGATGCCAAAGGAAATGCAAATGGAAGCGTGTGCACAAATGCAAATGGCAATGCACATGGTGAAGGCAAAATGAAATGTAAACAAAAACAGTAATGGGAATGCAAATGTTAACAGTTACGCAAATGCAAGCGCAAATGAAAATGCAAAGGGTAACGCACATGGTGGCGTAGACAGGAACGCTAATGCAAGCAGTTACAGAAATGCAAGTGGGAATGCTAACTGTGACAGTAATAAAAGCGCACACCCTTTTTTTCACCAACAGCTGCATAGAAAAAACAAAGTGAATACAAAGAATGTATACATAATAAAGGGCCTCAGAGCAGAAAATGAGCACTTGGAATACTAAATTGCTTATATCTCAGGAACCGTACATGTAGAAAAAAATTAAAAATTCATATAAATTATGACTTTCCTGGCTAGTTTTGCACTTATCCCCCAGTGGGGGGCTAAGCATTTTTCCAATGAAAAGTCGGTATCTCTAAGCGTTTCCGAGATATGGGCCCCGAAAGGCATGGTGGAAGCCGTAATGTTAGTCTACGGGAAAAAGTGTCAACTTTGGAGTACTGTAACTTTGCATCCTTATAATATTTTGTCACCAAACCAACAAAAGGCACATCTGTGTGATGTTGGCTTTCTTCCCTCCACATGTCAGCCCAAAAGACCAAACCATCGTTTTGTAGCAGGGTGGCAAATAATTCCTGTTATTTTGGCCATAGTGTCACAAAGTACTGTCTCAAATCACGAGACTTTCACAAAAAAAATCATGAAAGTGTTGCAAGTGCGATACTACTTTGCAGCACTACAGTTTACAAAAATTTCAAAAACATATTTCTGAGGTGGTTAACCCCCAAAAAAAGATATGGCTAGCATCCTCAGGGTCCAACTAGGTGATCACAAAAAGAATTGTGTCCCTAGAGGCTCCCATATTTAAATGCCAAGCATTTCTGTGGCCACTAACTAAAAAAAAATGGTTGACTCATGACACTACAGGGGTCATTTGCGACACTAAAAACTGCATTTGCAACACTGTTGAACTTTTTGTTAACTTTTCCCATTGACTATAATGGGAAACTTGTTTTTTGAATAACTTTTGAACCGTTTAATATTTTTTTCACAAAATCTTCAAAAGGCACATCAGGCACTGCATGTTCCCTGCAGTTTTCAGACCAGTCGCACAAACCGTGTGATCTGTAGGCACGAGCAAAGAATGCGCAAAAAAGCATAAATGTGCTATGGAATGTTGCTTTATAACTCCACAACCATACATCCGACTGTTAGAAAACTTAACAGATCTAGAGATCTTTGGTATTGCTCCATGTCTGCCAAATGGCAGGCAAATCTGTCATACGGTGGCAAAGTTATTAAGATGCAAAATTTCACACTTTAACCTTAAATGGGGTACTCAACTACTGTGTCACTATAATATATATATATATATATTAGAGGCAAAAAACTCCATTTAATGCATCAGTTAGGGTTGTTCCACAGCAACAAAAGCAAGTAAATTCGGTGTTAGGGTTGAAAGCCCCCCTTGGACCCCTTCAGCCCACCACCCAACTGGCATTGGGGTGCGCGTTGGGGTCATTAGCCCTAACTCTCACCCCGTCACATATGTAAAGAAGCTGAGGAATAGCAGAATGGGGTGAGAGTTAGGACTGATGACCCTAACGAGCACCCTGATGCCGGTTGGGGCGGTGGGCTGGAGGGGTCCAAGGCAACGTTAATAGAAACGCAAGCTCAAAGTGATACCGAAGTGAACAGTGATGCAAACGGACATTGAATGCGTACAAAAATGCAGCTGGTAATGTGAACAGTGATGGCAGTGGTATTTTAAATAGAAATGTTAACTGTCACAGCAAAAAGATCACGAAAGGGAACAGAAACGGAACCGTGAATGCAAGCGCACATGTAAACGCAAACTGTAACGAGCACGGGCACAGTACCATAATTGTAAATGCAAATGGTAAAGTTAACATGAAGAATAATGCCAAAGGAAACAGAAATGGAAACAGGAACAGAAGCGCATATGGAAACGTGAACCAAAACGCGCACGGGCACAGTAACGCAATTGCAAACGCAAATGGTAACAGTAACAGCAAGGAAGATGCAAAACGAAAGAGAAATGGAAACACAAATGAAAGGGCTGCCAGAAATGCAAATGGCAATGCACATGGTGAAGCAAAAAAGAAAGCGGAAACAGTAGTGGAAGCATAAATGGTAACAGTAATGAAAACACAAGTGCAAATAACAGCATAAAGGGTACGCTGCGGTGGTGTACACTGGAACTTGCATAAGCGGGGACATAAGCATGAAGTGGAAACAGTAACTGTAACAGTAATGGAAGTGCATCACCTATTTTTGCCGAACAGGTGCATAGAGAAACACAGCGTGTACAAAGAATGTATGCATTGTAATGGGCATTGAAGCTTAAAACAAGCATTGGAAGTACTTAACTGCTAATATCTCAGCAACTGCACAGCATAGAAATAAATTTTAAATTTCACAGAAATCATGATTTTCCTGGCTAGGTTTTTTCTATTATGTAGCCCATAGGGCTATGCAACTTGCAACAAAAATTCTGTATCTCGCATCATTTTCGAGATACAAGCCCCAAAAGGGGCGACGGACGCCACCATGTTAGTCTATGGGAAAAAATGTCAACTTCAGAGTACCATAACTTGGCATCCATGCAATATTGTTTCACCAAACCATGGAAAGGCACATCTGTGAGATGTTGGCTGCCTTCCCTTCAAATTTCAGCTCAAAATACCAAAGCTGGGTGGCAAAGAATTCCTGTCATTTTGGCCAAGTCTGAAAAAGTAGTGTCACAATGTGTGGCAATTTTCACAAAATTTTGTGAAAGTGTCGTGCCTGTGACACTACTTTGTGACACTACTGGTTCCAGAAATTTGAAAAACATATTTCTGGGGTGTTTTACCCCAAAATAAAGACATGGCTAGCGTCCTCAGGGTCCGACTAGGTAAACACAAAAAGAATTGTGTACCTAGAGGGTCCCAAATTTAAATGCCAAGCATTTTTCTGATCACCAACTGAAAAATAAGTGGTGGATTTGCAACACTACTAGGGCCATTTGCGACACTAAAAAGTGCATTTGCGAAAGTGCTGAATATTTTAACTTTTCCCATTGACTTATAATGTAAACTTGTTTTTTGAATAACTTTTGAACTGTTCAATATTTTTTCATGAAATCTTCAAAAGGCACATCAGGGGCCTGGTCGCACATTCCCTGTAGTTTTTGGACCAGTCTCGCAAACCATGCGACCTGTAGGTGAGAGCAAAGAAATTTCAAAAAAGCGTAATTGCGCAATTGGTTGTCACTTAATAACTGCGCAGCTGTATATCCGACTGGTAAAAAACTTGACAGTTCCCAAGATCTACTATGCCCAATTGTGCATACCAAATTTCAGGCAAAATCTGTAGAATGGTGGCAAAGTTATTAAGGTGCAAATTTTGACCCTTTAACCTTAAAAGTGCTACTCAACCCTCGTGCTACCCTAAGATATATATATATATATATATATATATAAATTTTAAAAAAATCATTAATTCATTAGGTAGGGTTAAGCTGCCAAAAGCAGAGAAATGTGGCATTAAGGTTTCCAACCCTAACACCCATTCCCCACCCTGTACAGACCAACATGTGGTGGGGGTCTGTCTTTGTGCTGTCAACTCTAATGCTCACCCCATTTCATTACAAAATAAGGTGACATGGGTACAGCACAAGAGAATGGGTTGACAGCCCCAAGACAGAGCTCCCCATTTTATACCCTGGACCCGGGGTCCAGATCACAGAATTTTGGCAGCAACTTCAGGACTATCTCACTAACCTCCTCTACCACCACTGGATCAAACTTACTCCAGACCTGAGAGGTGCCTCTGTTAATCTCAGATCTGGCGCCACACACCTGTGGTGCTCCATGGGAGATACCTGACCTGATAAAGAACACTTTGTCAGCATAACAGAGAGCAAACTCCTCAAATCTAGTGACTGACAAGGTACTTATCAGCTGAAGACAGAAAGGATGGAGTAGGCTGTCCACAGTTCAGAAGAACAGAGCTGGTCTGTTCTTCCCTGTAATAATCTCCCTGGACAGGAACTCTGCCTTCTTACAGATGATTGTCATTTGATAATCCTTATAGTGAGATCTCAAAATCAGCTTGTCCTCATCAATCCAGGATCTCCACCAGTGGTACTCCAACCTTTGACCTTTAGTCTTCAGCTTCTTGAGCTCCCCATTGACCCATTGGGTTTGCAAGTAAGAGGACCTTGGTTGCACATGTACCAGTGCTACAGAAATGGGGGCCACAACTACGGTCCTGTTATAGGCCATCAGTGCCTCCCCTAGTCCTGTCTCACACGCAGTCATCACACTCGATAGGTCCAACTGTGCAATGATCTGACCAAATGACAGGCTCAGTCTCAAGGTTGCCAGTCTTGAGTCCTAGAGAGAACACCTTGTCCAAGGTAAGAACATGTGAGTGGGTCGCAGACATAATTGCTTGCGTAAGATCCAGAGCTTCCATAATCTGGAGGAAGTCCTGACCAAAAGGTAAGAATTCATCATCGATCCAGGCATTGAAGTCACCCAGAACTAACCAACTGGTTGACTCCAATATCAGGTCAGCCATGAAGTCTGTGACTTCCTGCAGGAACTCATCCTTGCAGCCCAGAGGTCAGTATATGAGGAGGATCCTACAGACTTCACCAGGGCTTCCTCAGATTGCCACACATTCAAATGACATGGTAGGTCCCACCAGCAGCACAGAGAAGTTCAAGCTGGATCTAAAACATATAGCCACTTCCCTGCCCTGTAGTCCCTCCTTGGGCAGTGCACAACAGAAAAATCATCTGGGACTGACTCCTCCAACAATGGATCAGCATCATCACCCAGCCAGGTCTCTGTAATGCAAGCAAAGTTGACTGAGAAAATCAAGTCTGCCATAATGCCGCTCTTGATCCTCATTGACCTAGCACTGCAAAGCACAGCTGGACTGGGATGAGGGGAGACTGTCTACCCATATGCTACCTGCACACCTGAATCAGTGAAACACCTGGGTATGGGAACCAGATGGAGGGACTCTTCTCCAGTTCCCATTTCACTTCAGGGCACCATCTGAATATTACCATCCTAATACCAGTCTCCCCATTAGCCCTCCTTGAGCCCTTCCATCTGGACTAGCACTTCTTCACAATACCTGCCACCCTGCAGTATCTGTATGTATCTGTTGACATGGGGTGGTTCTCAAAAGGGCAGAGACCCAGTCGCTGGGACAAGGAGTAGCTAAGCCTAGGGGATCTGATGTGCCAACACATCTTATGCTGGCTACATAAATACAACTCTACTAATATTCACCATCTCTACAGTGTAATCCTTACACAAAACCCACATATGAAATATAAATAATTAACTTAGAGGGTCTGGGGGAAGATCCTATGAGGAGAGACTTTTGGGAAGCTGAACATGTACTCCCTGGAGGAGAGGAGAGATATGGAGGATATAAGCAAGGTCTTTAAATATCTAAAGAGAGTGAACAGGGTCAGCCTAAATAGAGTGTTCCAGCTAGGGAAGGAGGGGGCCACCAGAAGACATTCCAATAGGTTGGTTGGTGGGAGGCTCAGGGGTGAGACTAGGGGATGTTTTTTCACCAAGATGGTGGTGTCCCCATGGAAGGTACTACCTGAGGAGCTGGTGGCTGTTGATACAGAGGTGGGGGGTCAAGAGGGTCTGGGACAGATATAAGGGAAAGATAAAACTGAGGAATGACAGAAATGGAGGAGTAAGTCTGGTGGGGGATGGGTTTTGGGGATTACTGGGAGGTGGGGGGCAGCAACGGTGTATTAACCATGTGCTGCTATTTGAACAGACTCAATAGATCTTTTGGCCTACTCTGCTGGCATTTTAGTATGTTAGTATGTAACTTATTGACCCACTCCAGCCCCACATATACCCTAAACCCTAATACAGTCAGCTCACAACAATCACGCAATAATTCAGTAAAATAGATAGCACTCACTCTCACAATCACCCCTAAAACTATCCATTCATAAACAAGTACAACCTCCCCCATGAATAAAACACAGCTGAAGAGAACCGATTGAATTAACTAAAATAAAATGTAGCAGCCCTGTAGTGCTACTGAGTCCAGTCATTGAATATTAGTCCAAAGAGAACTGTCCAGCTATGTTTAAATAGTCTCTACTTTTATCAGAGAGACCAGTAAAGCAGCAAATAAGAAAATACAAAACTCTCATTACTGTATCAAAGTTCCATCAGTAAAATGTTGTAACCAGTTTATGAACCACAAAGCTGGGCAGGCGAAGTTCAGTACAGATCAAGGTTTTTTTCTTACTGCCTCCCCCCCCCCCAAGGATGGCATGCTCTGTGTCATGGACGTGTGATGTGAAGATGTTTGTGCTCTCAGTGACCATGTCCATCCCTCTGAGAGGTGGCTGTTGTCTATGACACCTAGCCTCCATTGGGTGTAATCAGTGCAGCTGCACACACTACCCACCCCCCCCCACCCTGAAGGTGGAGAACTGTCAATGGAGGCTTGATCCTCCTTCCCTTAGCTGGACCATGAGAGAAACTAGTCCATTCCCAAACCAGGACCGGCAGCAGCATGGCAGATGACAAGGCAGCTAGTGCCTCAGTTTGACTCACCACTGGGCTGCCTATTGTGAGGTTTTTATAATTGTAATTCTGTCTGTTTCAAACTGTTTATTTTTTTTAAATTGTTTCAGTATAGTATTTCCTTTATGTGTCCTCATATGTATTGTAAATTTAGTGCAAATATTTTGACTGATTTAAAAGACCATGCCACCCAAGGTAACCCAGCGCTCCTTCTTCTGTCTGCACTTGGCATCAGGCTGCCTGTTGTAACAAACTGAAGCACATACTTACTGCTGGAGTCATTTAAGGGTGCTGCCATGATCACAAAGACCTTTACAAACATTGTCTTGGATGGCTAGGGGGAACAGGGCATTCCGGAGGCTAAGACCTAGTAGTAGAGGACATGACTTGTCTTATTTAAAAGCTTGTGCCGCCAAATGGGGCACGCACATGCGTTTCTTTAGTGCATAGCATGAGCACCACTCTGAACAAGAAAGGCTGTAAATTTCATAGTATTCTGGACTAGTTTGTAAGTGTTTTTTATTTCTATCTGAGCAATATACATTGTAGAAGCAAATAAGAATTTAATAAGCTCCTGCTTATTTGATGTTGTAGTGTTTACATTTTCTTTTCACCATTAGTGTGTACTGAAGTAACTTCATTGGGGACAAATTCTAAATCTGCTTTGTAATCACACAGATTCTCTGTGAATTTATACAACAGCAATATATATTGCAAGAGCGAGAAATAACGATATGATGCTGCTTAGTCTGTGCAGTAGTTTTTATTTCTCTACCCCAGAGTTATTAAAGCAACTTTTTTGGGGATATATTTTTAAAGATCTCTTGTAGGTTTTCTGTAACAACATAGAGTCAGGTGACACTTAGAACAACTATAGCCGTTACTTTAAAAAAACAAACTCTAGTCAGCACCTACAGTATATGACTACATTGAGCTGTTACCTGTCCAGGTATCAGAGAGGCAGCAGGACAGCTCGTAGAGTGCTGATGCACTGGTGGAGACATCGGAGCTAGTCATGGAGTGACGGCAAGAGGTGGCAGTTGCCCTTCAAAAGATGGCAGCGGCGGCGACACTGCTCATGCACGATACTTGCACATGTGCAGTTAATGTGGAAGTGTGCCTTCGAAGTAGTGCACCATTGGGAGGGGGGAAATCATTCTGTGGAGGGCAGCTCCATCATGGAGGACAGCTGCTGTAGAGTAAGCATTGTCATGATGTTGCTGCAGCAATGTAGGAAAACACAGGGTCGCGTTCCGGAGCCAATCCCCTGTTCTCCTACAGTGATGACATAATGTCTCTGCGGAGCTCCTCCCACACAGCCGCAATGAAGCACATTATTGAATGCTTTTGTGAATATTTCTGTTAGACTATTTCTCCTAGTAGTATGGAAGGGAGAATCAAATGGATTTTTTTGGGAGAGAATAAAACTGAGAGAAAGTAGGATGTGAGACTTAAAATGAAAAATATCATATTTTACTGTCCACCTAAATGCTATGCATTATGTGAGAAGCAGCCACTTATATATTCATTTTTTTTCACAAAGGAATCTGGTATAACTAAAAGGAAGTTAGAAAAATTACTACAATTTGCAGAGTTAAAAAAGAGAATTTGTTTTATCCCATTGAGGAGAGAGGAAAGGAGAGTGTGAATTTGTTAACTGATATAATCAGTAATGCTATACAATGTTTTGTAAAACTACAGCATTCTATCAGTATCCTGATTTGTGAGCACATTCAACCAAATCATGGCCCTAAAATGTCAGCACATTTGGACAAAAAGAACATATAGGGAAAGGATTACTTTTCATGCATGTAAATGTGAGAAGCCTTGTGCCAAAAATAGAACTGATTAGAAATTTTGTTTCAGAATACTGTCCAAGTTTTATGATAAAGACAGAGTCCTGGTTAACTAAGAGGCTGGGGGATGATGTAATTAGAATTTGAAAACTACAGTACAATCAGACAGGACAGGAACAAAAACTGTTGGGGGACGATTGTACATTACCAAAATAAATAATTGAGGTTGAAATATGTCTCAGGGAATACTGATACTCCTTGAAGGCTGCTACAGGCTGCCAACATGTTCTGCCACTAAAATAGGCAAATTAACCTGTAGCTTATTGCCATATGCATAAACTCATGAACTACTTTTATTTTATTTATTTATTTATTTATTCATTCTCGGATTACAATACCTTTGGGTACAGACAGCTCATTTACAAAGGTTCCACGTCAGTGGGGAGGGGAGACAAAACGTTCAAAGGAGGAAAAGTACAATGTTTCCAAAAACAGTAAAATAAAGTGAGCAAATACATATATATATATTCTTTGCAAAACAACAGTGTTAATGCATAATTTAGGGTTAAAGCACAAAAAGCCAGGAAATGAGACCTTTAGGGTTCACTCCTACCCCCCCATATCGCCCCCATCCTTCACAGACTGACAGAGGGTGTGGCACTGGGGTTGTGAAGCCCAAATGTCACCCCATTCCATGTGTCAGCATGTTGACATGCCATAGTAAACAAGAATGGGGTGACATTTAGGCCTCACAGGCAGGAGGTGGCAGCCATAGACTTTTGATGAGTGGCATCAACTTAGACTGGGGTAGTGAGCAAAAGTGTCAATATCTGCATAGCATAGCACTGTCATTAGGACTAGACCAATTATTAATGAGCCCACACATATTAATCAGCAATTAATTTAACTATTTAACTGTTGAAGTCCTTCACTTATTTCTTTTTTCATTTAGATAGTTGGTATAGTTTAGGTGGACTGCTAGCTCAGTGTAGGAATCACAAATTAATTAGTGCTATTAGGCAGCTTTTTTTATTTTCACTCAGATATTGTATATTATACAATGGCAAAAAAATTTCCTGGTCTCTGATTGGTCAATGTGTGCCTGAGACAGTGATGTTATTACACAATAACATCACTGTATTGATTTTTTGGATGATTGTTATGAGCTACTTTTTTTTTCAGAAACAAAGATACACTGCCTCACTAAAAATCTACTACAAACATTTTTTGTATTTTTTGTTTTCTACAACATCGAGCCATTGTATAATTGCAATAAGGCACTTCAAGGTGTGTGTTATCATGTAATAACGTCACTCCTGGGGTGGTGGAAGCACTCAGCTTTGCCTCATACTTCAACCACCCCAGGAGTGATATTATTACATGATAACACACACCTTGTCATGCCTTATTGCTTAAGTACTGCCCAGTAGTGCTTCTCATCTTATTCTTGTTTATGAAATGTAGCTTACTCAGGATTTGAAGTTGATCCAGGTGGGGTCAATTCATCAATTCAGACCATTTGTTTATTTTATTTTTTATTACACACAAGATCTTTTAGCAGAGCTTATTTACAAAGGGTCTAAGGGTCATAAACAACAGTTTAGCATATGTACAGCTACATTACATATTTACAGTAGAGAATGACACAATGTCGTGAGAATATATCTCTGGCTTCTTCTTGGTGGCCATCAGGAAAAGAGTCAGAATTTCAGCACCCATCTTTGGCATGTACGTTCATTCGACAGCATTGCGAAGTACTGCAGACCTAAGGATTCTTAACATGTTAGTGTCTCATGACCAGCTGGTGGTGAGTCTGGTTGGAGTGATTGCTGAAGGGGTGAGCCCAGTTTGGAGTGACTACTGGAGAGGTGAGCTCTCTTGTCAATGTCCATACCCCAGTGCAAGGATTGTTGTTATGGCTGCCGCTGTTGTTAGTGGAGCCCAGTTTTCTCTGGTGCCAACATTTTCTTGCCATGGTTGTAGTTGCCCCTACCACTTTCACACATCCACTGTCAGTGAGACTTTTGCAATTGTCCACAGTGAGTTTTGAGTTAGTGCATAAGAGCTACAGTGTATGGCTACTCTCTGAAGACCACCTGGAATTATTGCAGCAAATCCATGTTATATGCTTGGGACTCCCAAGGATGGTGAGAGGACCTTCAGGTTCAAAATCTTTCCTTCTGCTTTGTTGCTGCACAACTTATTATTTTAAATATATTTGGACAGATGAACTCTTGTTTTTTGATCAGGACTTCCTCCTATGGAATCACTTGGCCTGTCAAAAGTAATTACTTCTGTGACCCATTCTCGCTGCCATACCTTAGACCTTGTAGTCTCACTAGTACTCGAGACTGACAATCTCAAGATTGAGCTAGTCATTTGGCTGGATTATTGCATGGTGAACTTCTCATTTGGGGTTCCCCCTAAGAATTCTTCCCTGTGGAGATTGTCTACTACTGTCATTTAAGGAACCTGACCCCGCTAGGATTTCAAATGGTATTGGACCTATCAAGTGTGATGCTTGCTTGTGAGACAGGACTGGGGATGTGGTGATGGCCCATAACAGGGCTTTCACCTCAGCTCTTCATTCTGTAGCACTGGTTCATTTATGATCCTAGTTATCTCGCTTGTCAGCTATATGGCTAGAGAGGGAACTCAGGGAGCTGAAGATAAAGTGTCAGAGAGTGTAGTGCCACTGGCAGAGATCCCAAGCTGAGGAGGATAAGTTGGCTTTGAAATTCCATTGTAAGAAGTATTAAAGGACACTCTCCAATAAGAAGGCCAAGTTCCTGTCCAGGGAGATTGCTGCAGTGAAGATCAGACCAGCTCATCTCTTCCAGAATTTGGACAGGCTACTTCACCCTGCCTGTCTTCAGCCATTTAGAGCTTTGTCATCTACTAGATGTGAACAGTTTGCTCTATTCTTTGCTGACAAAGTGTGATATCTCTGGTCGGGAACCTCCCCAAGGGTGCTACTGTTGGCATGCAGTGTTGGGGCTGAGACTAACAAAGGTCATCCTCATGTCTGAATTTAGTTTGATCCAGTGGGGGTGGAAGAGGTCAGTGAGATAGTCTTGTGGTTGCAGCCCACATGCAGTGACCACCTGGACCCAGACCTGACACATCTCCTGGTGGTTTGTGTGAAGTCCATTGGGCCAGTGTTTGCCATGATAGTCTAGTGTTCCCCTTCAAGGTTTTTTCCCCGGGACCTTAAAAGACGGACTTGTGAAACTTCTCTTGAAGAAGCCATCGTTGGACCCAGATTGCTTGGCCAACTACAGACCCATCTCCTTCCTACCTTTTTTGGGGAAGGTTATCAAGAAAGTGGTGGGCATGCAACTTGAGACACATCTTACTGCCTTTGACATCTATGAGCTGCTCCAGTCTGGATTCAGGTCCAGGTACAGTACAGAGACTGCCCTTGTCATGGTACAAAATGATCTCCTCAGGGTGACAGATAGAGGTGAATGGCCTATTCTCGTTCTTTTTGACCTCTCCACAGCATTTGATACTGTGGGTCATGGAGTATTATTGTATTGCCTTAGAAAGTGTTGTGAACTCACCGGCTCAGTCATCAGCTGATTTGAGTCCTTCCTTACAGGGGTGGTAATGGGAATTTACTCCTCCTGCCCAAAAACCCTGTCCTGTGGAGTTCCTTAGGACTTGCTTCTTTTGCCAATATTGATTGCAATGTATATGCTGCCTCTGAGAGATATCATTAGACATTACAATGTTGGTTTTCATAGTTATGTCGATGACACCCAGCCATGTATGTCTTTTGTGCCCAGGTCACAAGGCATGATCTCTGTATTTAATTCTTTCATGGCTGAGGTTCAGGATTGGATATCCTCCAACTGGCTGAGACTTATCCGAGATAAAATGGAAGTATTGTTGATTGTGCCTGGTCAGTAGTGGGAAGCAGGGCGGGTAGAGGAGGCAACCAGTCTTGTACTAGGTGCCTCCCACCTGACCACCTCTGCTAAAGTGAAAAATCTGGGTGTGATCCTTGACAGCAAACTGACACTGGAAGCTCAGGTGTCAGTCATTGTCAAAAGTGGGTTTGACGCTCTTAAGGAACATTGCCCAGATTAAACATTGTATTCCACTGAATGACTTGCCCTCACTAATACATGCCTTTGTGATATCCAGACTTGACAATTGCAACACCCTTTACCTTGGCCTAAATGCACAAACCCTGCATCACCTGCAGCTAATTCAGAATGCTGGGGCCATGTTAAAAGGCCTTCTAAGGTCCTGCCACATAACCCCAGTCTTGTGTGACCTGCATTGGTTGCCGATGGGGTGGTGAATTATCTTCAAGGTCAGTCTGCTGACTATAAGGCCTTGCATGGACTGGGCCTAGCTCCTGTGACACCTTCCATCTCCTTAACAACCCCACAGACCTCTTTATTCCTAAGAGGAGGGCCTCCTGGCAGTTACCAGGGCATGGCTGAAGTCATCCAGTCAACGTGCTTCTGTGGTGGCCTGCCCAACTCTGTGGAACTTGCTCCCAAGGTTCTTGAGGAAGAACCCTCAGAGGAAGCCTTCAAGAAGAGTCTAAAGTCCCACCTATTAAAGGAGTCTTTTTCTTTATTTTAACCCCATTGTCAGCTATAAATAATTTTGTATTGATATTAGTTATTTAGTTTAGTTTAGTTAATTTAATTCTGTTATATTTATCTATTATGTCTTAGACATTTTATAAGATATGTATGTTATTGTCTATGTCATTGTATGTCATTGTCATTGTCATAACAGTGGCTTAGGCTCAAAAGACCCATAGCAGTAGTGACAAGTCAATGTGTCAGATTGCTTAGCAAAAGCAAAAGAAAGAAGCGACCACTGTGGTTCTCTAAGTCAGTAGCCAAGAAAGTGCAAGACAAAAGTAAGGCATTCAGGAAATACAAAGAGGCACATAAAGAAGAAGACAGAGTGAAATATCTGGAGAAGCAGAGAGAAGCTGGGAAAGCTGTCAGGGGGATAAGACAAGAATGGAGGAAGGAATAGCACAGGCTATTAAGAAGGGGGACAAGACCTTCTTCCATTATATAAGCAAGAGGAAGAAGATCAGAAATGGTATTGTTATGCTAAAGAAAGGAGAGAGTAGGTGGATGGAGGTTGACTTTGAAAAAGCTGTGATACTGAACAAATATTTTTGCTCAGTATTTACCAAGGAAGAGGTAGGAGAGGATCAAAGACTCACGAGAAAAGATGTGCAGGAGGGAAAAGGTGGACACCAGCCCATTTATAGTGGATAGAGTCTTGGAGGAAATAGGAAAAGTAAAGACAGACAATGCAATGGGGCCAGATGGGATTCACCCTAGAGTGTTGAAGGAACTCAGGGAAGTCCTAGCAAGTCTACTGACAGCCCTCTTCAACCAATCAATAGAGCTGGGGGAGTTACCTGGGGACTGAAGGAGGGCAGAGGTGGTCCCCCTGCACAAGACTGGAAGTAGGGAGGAGGCAGGCAATTACAGACCTGTAAGCCTGCCCTCAGTGGTGGGGAAGTGGATGGAGTCCCTGCTTAAGGAGAGGGTACTGAAGTTCCTGGAGTCAAGTGGTGCAAAAGACCCGAGGCAGTATGGATTCACTGAGGGTAGGTCCTGTCAGACTAATCTTATCGATTTCTTTGACTGTGTGACCACGGAGGTGGATCAGGGAGGGGTGGTGAATGTGGCCTACCTGGATTTTAATAAGGCCTTCGACACCGTTCCACATAGAAGGTTACTTAACAAACTGGGGAATATGGGTGTGGGCTCTAAAGTGGTAAAATGGGCTGGAAACTGTCCAAAATTTAGGACCCAGAGGGTGGTAGTAAATGGCATAAAAGCAGAAGAGGAGGAGATGACCAGCAAGGTTCCACTGGGATCGGTGCTGGGTCCAGTTCTATTCTATTAAGTGTCTTCATACGTGATATTGCAGAGGGACTGGCAGGGAAAGTATACCTGTTCACAAATGGCATGAAGATCTGTAACAGAGTCGACACACAGGAAGGGCTAGATAAAATAAGAAACAACCTACGACTACTTGAGGAAAGGTCAAGGGTTTGGCAGTGGGGTTTCAACACTAAGAAGTGCAAGGTAATGCACCTAGGACACTGAAACCTAAGAGAGGAATACAGGATGGGGGGCAGGTTCTAGCCACAACAAGTCAGGAGAAAGACCTGGGGGTTATCATATCCGATGACCTGAAGTCAGCCAAACAATGCGAAAAAGCAGTGGGGAAAGCAAACAGAATGCTGGGGTGCACAAGAAGGGGCATTACCGGTAGAAGGAGTGAATTGGTGATGCCACTGTATAGATCACTGGTGAGGCCTCATCTGAAATACTGTGTCTAATTTTGGAGATCGTATCTCAGGAAGGACAAAGACAGAGCAGAAGCAGTCCAGAAAAGAGCAACAAAAAATGATACATGGCCTGCACCACAAGCCTTATGAGGAAAGACTCAAGGAACTTAATATCTATTCACTAGAAGAGATGAGGGAGACAGGGGATATGATAGAGACTTTCAAATACCTTAGAGGAATAAACAGGGTACAGAAGGGGAGCATATTTCAAAGAAGAGAGTGCAAAAGGACAAAGGGTCATAACATGAGACTGGAGGGAGGGAGGGAGGCTTAGAGGGAATACTAGGAAGTATTTTTTCACACAGAGAGTGGTGGATCTGTGGAATAGCCTGCCAGTGAATGTACTGGAAGCTGAAAACAGTAGGGGATTCAAGAGTGCATGGGATAAACATAAAGGCACCCTGCTGTACAGCAGAGTGGGGGAAAGGCAGTCCAGATTAGAGTAGGGATTGCCAAATCAAGTAGAGAAATGGGCAGACTAGGTGGGCTGTATGGTCCTTATCTGCCAACAGATTCTATGTTTCTATGTTAAGTGCTTAGAGCCTTCGAGGATGGGAGCTTTATAATTAAAGTTTGCTTGCTTGTTTGCTTCCAAAGACCCCCTTCCGGTGTGTCCATGCTAGATTACATATGCACAAATTTTCCCACACTTATAAAGATGTAGGAATCATAGTGGAATTAAATAGTGACTATACTATATATTGTGTCAAAGAGAAAATTCAAATAAAGGGACCAGCAAGATTAATACACTATACATACACAAATGTTTTGGTAATATAGAACTAATAGCTGATTTGGATATGTAGAATTGGAAAGACTGCATTTGATTCTTGACTCGAATAATGCTTGGGAGTATCTGGTCTCAGAATTATATGCAATCTACAATAAACTCTTCCCCCCTAAATTAAAAAATATTAAAAATAACTCAGAGGTCTAGTTTAACAGTCAACTGTCCAAGTTGAAAAGAGAAAAAAATAAGCAATGAGAGTTGGCAAGAAAAATAAGTAGCGCAGAAAACTTGACTAAGTATAGGGCAGCACGGAGCAAATATGTGAAGGAAGTTAGGGTCACTAAGGAAATATACTTTAAGTTGAAGGTAGCCAGAGATCTGAAAAACATTCTGGGACAGAATGAAAGTTTTAAATGATAAACATATAACAAGTGGTGAAATTAAAATCATAACTGATGGTACAGTTAGTAGTAAAACAACAATAGATCTTTTTGGAAGGGGGGCAGTAAACTGTACCAATTTCAGTCTCGTTTCTTCAGAAACCATGGCACATTGTCATCCATGTGTTGTTGTTAAGCCAAACTCTGGTTTGGTGGCACCGAAAGAAATCTGAGTGCATATTTTGTGTAAAATGCTGCTGAATAAGGGGGGTGAGTTACAGAAAGGAAGAAATAGCTGCATGCTGTATCACTTCAGTGGACTACAAAGCACTGTGTTTCACTTAAATACCCAGTATAACAAGCACAGTACACTCAAACTGTTGTTTATAGGACAAGGGGATATCTGTCATTAAAACTGACACTAAAATTAAAACTCTGATTTTTGAGGGTGCATCCAAGAGGCGAAGTGACGTAACTTCCAATCCTCGGGACATTTAAAAGGGCTCCTGAGTGAGCACCGCAAGCTTGGCAAGCACGTGGAGCTGTGCACTGAGACGTGGACAGAGAAATGCACATCTACAGCACGTGTCTAGCGTGTCCAGCGGGGACTAGGTGTAAGGGCCCCCTAGACCTACAGGGCAAGATGGTGGCTAGGCTGAGCCAGCCATCAAGAGCTCTGTGTTGAGCTGCTGCTTCTTTCCTTGTTCCCATATTTTGCGCCTCTTTTGTTTTTAGTTCATTCTTCATGTAACTTTTGGTGCTATTAAGTTTATGTGCCACTTATGTGACTGCTTGGTTTTTCCATTCCTCCCAGCCTGATCTGTTGTTCGGTGGATCTATGACCTGTGACTTACAACTTATGATGTCCTCGAGGGAGAGTTCATTTGGGAGCCCAACACTGGATTTCTCTATCGGATGTTCAGGACTGCTGTTATTGGGAGCCACCGATATTTTCGGAGTATTATCTGCTGCCAAATGATCAAATTGTGTGTAGCTTTCTTCGGCCTTGAGTCTATGGGAGGAATAAAGGAATTTCTGCCCAGTGTCGTGAGTAAGAAATATTGTGTCTGATTGGAGCCAGAAAGCAGTGTGTCTGGGTGTAGTGTGTGGGGGGGAGGGACCTCCTCCATGTGCCAGATCATTTGAGTTCACTTTCTGCAACCAAACGGGAGTCAACCTCCAGGCACTTGGGGAGCCGGCGTCGTGTTTGGGCTTCTCCTAATTCCTTTACAGTGCTTTCCTGTGGTTTGTCCCCTGAGGGACTGTAGTTGCAGATCATGGGGAGGTAGGGGTGGTGGAGCCTGTGGGTTTGGGTGCACCTGGAAGGAGGGTCCTCTCTCAGAGGCCAGTTTACACACCCCAGTCCACTGCTGTATGTCTGATGCTTGACTTATGTTGAAGACTGCCATTCTGACTTGAACTTTGGTTTCCCTGGCTATTGAGGATTATTCTGCTGTGGTGAAAACCTGACTATTCTGACTAACCTGACTATCTTATGCTATTTTGAAACTGAACTTGGTTTGTTTCTGCACTTCAGTCTGTGGCTTAGTGGAGGGCCTGTGGTCAGAAGAGGTGGATTTTTTTTGTGGTGGTCCCCCTCCCCCTTCGCAATTTGATTGTGTGACTAACAAATTTTATTTTGTTGTTTTCTTTCTTTTCTGCTGGTTTGCTTTTCTGTTATGCTAGTTTTCCCCCACTATGTGAGAGGTGGTGGAGGTGATTCATTCAGGATTTTGGAACTGGAGTGGTGAGAGGTCTCCAGTTCATTACATTTTCATTTCCCCCCACTGCATGAGAGGCAGTGGGGGTGACTTATCCTGGACAATTAAGGCTGGAGTGGTGAGAGAACTCTGGTGTATTATATTCTGTATCATATTTTGTATTTTTCTAATATTGTGTAATTTTTCTTTTTGTGTGGTGTTTATTTTATTGAGTCTAATACTGTTGTTAGTTGGAAATTTTGGGGAGGGTGGGCATTTTGTAAGACTATCTGTGTTTGTTTTATGTTCTTTAAAGAGGTGGGGGTAATATGGGTTATTGTTGCTAGAAGATGTGTTGGCCTGTTGCTTTCCAGGTCATGCGCTACTCCCCCACCGGACTCCAGAACCACAGGTCCTTTTATTCTCCTCCTCTGTTCACAGTGTTTTATAACTGATGCAGGACTTTTAGGTATTGTTAGTAGAAAGCAGAGGTGGATTGGGGGTCCTGGATTTCAAAGGGGGAGCAGGGTGGCAATATTGGGATTGTACAGTCCAGGAGATGCCCTAGGGTGAAATAATCTCTAGATCATGGTCTGCCATACCCAAGGGCTCCAGTATTTCTGGGCAGATAACTCAATCAGCCCCAGAATCCCGTCCAACTCAAGTGGTGTTAAGCAATGCAAGGTCCATTAGGAACAAGACAGCAATTATTGCTGATCTTGTTGGGACGGCAGACCTTACTTGCATCATCAAGACCTGGCTTGATGACAACATGGGCCTCATTTTGGAAGCAGCGGTCCCAGCCTGGTTCTTGATGATACACCACTCGAGATCAGACCACAGGGGCGGGTGGGTGGCTATCTGTTTTAGATCAGAATTGGGCCTTTCTGGTGTACCAGTTGAGGGGGCCTGATCATTTGACTTCACCGTAATAGCAGGTGTGAGCTGCAGAATCATTCTCATCTACTGTCCAGAAGGGGTGTGAAATTGTTCCTGCAGAAAGTAGCAGACTTGGAGTTGCTCAGGCTGATGGTCCTGGGTGACTTCAATGCCTGGGTCGATGATCAACTCTCGCAGTTTGGTCAAGACTTCCTCCAGCTTATGTGTTTGTTGAGGTTCACACAGGTAGTTGCTCTGCTACTCATAATCAGGGTTACTCACTTGATCTGGTCTTCCTCCTGGGGATCAAGTCCTTTGGCTTGGTGGTGGAGCCAGTCATATGGTCCAATCATTATACAGTAAGAGTCAATCTCCAGCCCCCCCAAAGGCCTGCCCCTGTGGAGATGGTCAGATACCGCCCATTGAGTGGTGTAACTCTGGAGGGTCTCTTGGCAGTGCTAGACCTATCGAGGGTTCTGAGGTCAGATGAGGATCCAGGGAATCTAGTTCTGGCCTATAATAAGGCTATCACTGATGCTCTGGATTCTGTCACCCCAGTCTATGTTTGTTCTTGCTCTTTCTCTGCCCTCTGTCCCCTTGGTTTGATGGACCTTGAGGGAGTTGAGATGTGTAAGATGAAGGATAGAGCATCGCTGATGGAGAATGACCCTTGATGTTGACCACCTTAGATTGATGGAACATTATCAAGTCTATCAATCAGCAATCACACGTAAGAAGGCAGAGTTCCTGTCAGGTGAGATTGCTGCTGCTCAAAATTGACCAGCTCAGCTCATTCAAACCGTGAACACATTGTGCAACCCAACCTGTCTACAGGTTCAAGGAGCATTTTCACAAGTTAAGTGTGATGAGTTTGTTCAGTTCTCTGTGGATTAGGTGGCTGACATCAGGGCCAAAATCTGTTCAGCGCCCACTATGGGAGTTGGTGGTGATCGGTGTATGATCATTTCCTCTCAGTCTTCTTGGATATCTTTTGACCAGCCAGAGATAGGGGACATCATGTGGATTGTCCAGAATTTGTGGCCAACATGCTGTAGTTTGGATCCGTGCCCTACACACCTATTACTAAGGTGTATGGAGTCCATTGGCCCAGTCCTTGCAGAGATTGTTTGCTGCACCTTAGATTTGGGAGAGTTCCCTAGCTCCCTGAAGGAGGCGGTGGTGACATCGCTTCTTAAGAAAGCTTCTTTGAACCCAAACAGTTGTGTAAACTATAGACCCATCTCTAACCTTCCCTTTGTTGGGAAGGTGATTGAGAAAGTGGTTGCGCTGCAACTGCAGAACCATCTTACTGTCCATGATGTCTTCAGTTTCCGGAAGAGACAGACTACCGAGACCACTCTGGTTCAGCTGCTCAATGATCTCTTGTGGGTGAGAAACCAGGAGCGCCACTCCATCCTGGTGATTCTTGATCTCTCCTCAGCATTTGACACTGTGGCCCATGGGGTTCTGCTCAAGTGCCTGAGGGTTATCTGTGACCTGGCTGGTCCAGATCTCAGATGGTCCCATTCTTTTCTAGCCAGCAGATATAAGAGGGTGGTGTCTGGGATTTTTTCATCTGAGCCATTTTCTCTGCCATGTGGGGTCCCTCAGGGCTTGGTGCTGTCCCCCATGCTGTTTGCAGTGTATTTGCTGCCCCTGGAAGACATTGTAAGATGATATGGGCTGAGGTTTCACTGCAGTGCTCATGATGCACAGCTCTATCTGTCTTTTGCACCTGACCAGGATAGTGCGGTCTCGATGTTTAACAGCTGTCTGGCTGAGATCCATGACTGGATGAAGTTCAGCTGATTGAAATTGAATTCTGGGAAGACTGAATTGTTGGTTGTGGATCTGGAGCACTGGATAGAGAGGCTGGTGGTGGGGTTACCTTAAGGGCTTTGGCTTGATGGTGTACAATTGCCTACCTCTGAACAGGTGTATAATCTGGGGGTGGTTCTTGATGATGGGTTGACACTTCATGCACAGGTGTTGGCAGTCATCAAGTCTTCCTTTTACCACCTTAGGAACATTGCCAGAATTAAGCACCTTGTTCTGTCCAATGATTTGTCCATGTTGATCCATGCCTTTGTGACCTCACACCTTGACTACTGTCACTTGCTATACCTGGGACTTCTGGGGGTTGATGTCTGCTGCTTGCAGCTGGTACAGAATGCTGCAGCATGATTATTGACTGGGACTTTGCAATCCAGTCATATTACTCCCTTACTGTGCAATCTGGACTGGCTGCCTATACTGTGGCAGACCACCTTCAAGTTTGGTCATCTGACCAATTAAGCCCTGCATGTACTGGGACCGAGTTACCTGCAAGAGCTCCTGGTTCCCTTCAGCCCTGGCCGGCCTCACCACTCAACTGATGAGGGGTTGTTAGAGGTTCCCAGGGTGTGGCTGAAAATATCTGGTGCCCAGGCTTTAATGTTCATGGCGCCATCCCTGTGGAACTCTCTACCTTGTCAGATTAGAGAGTGCAGGACCATGGAGAGCATCAAGACCAATTTAAAAACACTTCTATTTAAACAGACTTTTAATATCTGATGTTTTATGGATTGTGAGAATTTTAACTGAAGTTGAAATATTTGTCTGATTTTATTTAACTGTTTTATGACATATACATACATACAGCACTTTGATGTCTGAATTGCACTATATAAATAAAAATATTATTATTATTATATAAGCAAGTAAACCACAAATGGAAACCATGTTGTTTTGAGTGAAATAATTTTAAAACTGTGGGAAAATGTATGCTACAGTTATGCAGAGTGTAGATGTAACTGAGGGACTTCTGGGGGTCCTGCTGCAAAGTGGAGCCATGAAGCAACATTCTGTGTGTCAGATGTATATTACTTGTATGTGGCAGCACTAGAGGCAATATTTACATGTTGCAAATGTCAGGAATTACTGACACTAAAAGAAGAAATACTCACCTTCAAAAACGAAATAACCCTCATGAAAAATGAAGGAATTAAAAATACCTTGCCAGTACTTATGCAAAGAGACTCGGAAATACAGGGTAGCAACCAAGCAGTCATGGAGGCAAGGAGAGTAGAGGAGATGGAAAATGAGGACACCATTTGGCCCACCATAGCTCAATATCCAAAAAAACCAAAGACGGCAGGCATTAGGAAGAAATGAAATTGCCCTACATAACAGATACACTCCTTTGGGCATAGAGGAATGGGAGGTACCACTTGATGTAGACAAAGGGGTTTCTACTCAGCCCAGTCCCCTACCCACTATCATGGAGTAAGAATGAAAAAATGTACTTGTTATTGAGGACTCAATATTAAGGAAAATTGACTCCACAATATGCAGGCATGACAAAGTGAACACAGTATTAAACTGTTTGCCAGGGGCAAAAGTAAAATACATTAAAGAAAGACTTCTAAAGTTATTAAACACTAAAACTAATAGTCAAATTGTGGTTATTCATGTGGGACCAATAACGTAGGAAAGGACCATGAGCAAGATGTGGTAAGGGAACTATTAGAATGCATTGATCTGGTCAAACAAGCGGGCCAAACCCCAATAATTTCTGGAGTACTCCCCAAACTTAATGCTGATGCAGAAAAAAACATACTATCCAAAGGATAAATGCTTGACTAACAAACAAATGTGCTGCAGAAAAAAAATTTTTTTTACACACTTTGGACACCTTTTTTCAAACCAAGAAACTGTAGGCAAGGGATGGACTACGTCTCAGCCCCCTCAGAACATCAACTCTGGCGACACATATTATAAGTGAAGTGCAGAAACATTTAAACTAACTAGAAGGTGGGGGGGAGGTAGGAAAATGGAAGGCAAATCTCCCCTAACTCATAGTCTCAAACAAAGTAAACTGACTAAACCAAAAAATGGGCAGGGCAAGGCAAAAACTAACAGCTATCTGAGATGCTTATTAGCTAATGTGAGCCATATAAGAGAACAGAAGGATGAACTTGAAGCTATAATGAATAATAAACTGGATGTGGTGGGTCTGACCGAAACCTGGTGGACACCCCAAGATATATGGGGGTGAGGAATAACTGGCTACACACTCCATCACAGGGGTAGAAGGGGACAAAAGGGTAGAGGAGTACCAGCATATATATCAAACTCAATCAAGTCGGTAGACATCTCTGACAAAATTAAACTAGGGACAGAGGAAACTGAGACCATATGGCTAAGACTAGAAACAGGAATAAATATCTTTATATTTATGGACATTTGCTATAGACCACCAGGACTTAGCCACGAGGATAGTGCTCCCATCTATAAAGAATTTGAAAGAAACTGCACCATAGGGGAAGTATTGTTGATGGAGGATTTTAACCTCGGTGACATAAACTGGGAAAAAATGGAAGGAGATAAAATGTCCAGCAAAATATTGTTAGATATAATAAATCAAATAGGAATAACCCAATACATAAGACACCCCACAAGAGGGGATAATACACTGCACTTAGTGATGTCAACAAAGGACATCAGGGTTACTGACTTTAAGGTATCCCCCCCCCAGGGAATAGTGATCATAACTGTGTCCTCTTTAACATAAACACACATATTTCTCTGTGTAAGAAAATGTCCTCTTTTATACAGCAAATAAAGAACTTATCAGCACTGAGCTATAGAAGATAGTGTAGGATAATACTGTATATTTGAAAATTTATCAATAAATGAAAAGTGGGAAATATTTAAGTAACATATTACAACAATATGTGATAAATGCATCAAGAAAAAAAGCAAATATAATAATAGGGGAATGAAACCAAGGTGGCTCACTAACAAAATAAAAAAAATCATTAAAAAGAAAGCAAAAACTGTATGAAGTATATAAAAAAGAAAGGTCAATGGAAACTTGGGAGAAATTCAAGATAATACAAAAACAGTGTAAAAACCTAATAAGGAAAAATACACAAAAAATGGAAAAAAACTTGCCCGAGGGGAAAGCAAAGATAATATGCAACAGTTTTGTAGCTATGTAAATTCACTTAGGAAAACCAACAAAGGGCTATGCACCCTTGCCATAGATGGTAAAATGGAAAATGACCCCACAAACATGGCAAAAGTTTTAATTCTTATTTTTGAATGTTTTTTTCACAAAAAAACATAGCAAACCAACTACCAAGGGTGAATGCTAAATTACCTACCCAGATAACAGAGAAAGTCATAGGTGAAAAGATAAGGAGTCTCATAAATACATTTGAGGCCAGACCAGATAACATTTCAAATACTGTATTAAAGTTATTATCCGCAGAAATAACCAAACCATTAAAGCAAATATTCCTAAAATCATTGCTGGAAAATGAGGTGCCACAGGATTGGTTGGCCTCCAATGGGGTGCCTATTCATAAAAAGGGGGGTATAGCTGACCACATGAATTACAGACCAATCAGCCTAATGGCTGTTCCTGGAAAATTATTAGAGAGTATAATAAAAGATGAAATAAACTCTCATCTCATAAAAAGTGGTCAGTTGGACTATGAGCAGCACAAATTTCAGGGAGGAAGGTCATGCATTACAAACCTGTTGTGCTTTTATGAAAAGATATTCTCTGCACTGGACAAGGGGAAACCAATGGATTGCACATATTTGGACTTCACCAAGGCCTTTGATAAAGTCTCCCATAGTGAAATTATTAAAAGCTTAATGGATAAAGGACTGCATATTGGAATAGTGGGGTGGATTAACACTTGGCTGACAGATAGGACTCAGCAGGTGTGTATAAATGGATATTATTCCCCTCCTATACCAGTGACAAGTGGGGAGTCACAGGGCACAGTTCTGGGTCCAATTTTGTTTAGGGTATTTATATCTACTATGGGGAAAGACACAACAAACTGGTTAAGTAAATATGCAGACAACACTAAACTCACAGGGACAACAGCCCAGGAGGAGGATATTGCGTCCACTCAGAAAGATCTAGATAAAATAAGTGATTGGGCCAGAAAAAAGGGGATGAGTTTTAACATAGATAAATGCTGTGTCTTACATTTGGGTAAGAAAAACAAAATGGTAAACTATTCCCCAAACAGACAAACCTTAAGGCACTCAGAAGAGGAGAAAGATTTGGACATAATCACTGATAATAAACGAGCATATGAAGCCGAGTGCAAACAACAAATTAGTAAATTAAATAGCTTATTATGGGCCATAAAAAGAAATTTTAAGAATAGAAGCTGGGAGGTGGTCATGCCACTCTGCAGGGCATATGTGAGTCCATTGCGGGACTATTGCAGCCCTGTGTGGGGCCCAATATCCAGGGGAGGTGTGGACAGACTATAGAGGGTGCAGAAGTAGGCTACAAAGATGATATATGATTTAAGGGACAAAACATATGGGGAAAGACTCTGGGAATTAAACCTTATGTCCTTAGAGACAAGAAGGATAAGGGGTGACATCTTGCTATACTGCAACATTCTGCAAGATGAGTACTTGATCAATGAACTACAATTAGAATTCAAACATAACACTGTTATGTACCAGGGGGCACCCATTGCAGCCACAACCTAGAAATTTACCACAAATAAAAGAGGGGCCTTTTTCACACAGAGAGTGGTGTCCCCCTGGAATCGGTTACCCATGGAGGTGATCATAAGGAACAGTAAACAACAGTTTAAACAGTGATTAGCTAAATATATACTGGATGGTAGAGTTCTACAGTACTATGGGTAACTGGACAGAAGCTTACAAATGGGCTTACAGCCCCTTGACTCCTAAATTCCTTAGTATGAACCTTAGTATGTCATAGGTCTTGGATGATGCCAACAATGCCTCAGAGCTTGGTAAAGTTACTGGGCTATATTTATTGACCTTTCCAAGGCCTTCAACCTGGTGGACCAAAAATCTCTACTGAGGAAATTGAGGAAATTCTGACTGGGAGAAAAGGTTCTGATTTGTTTGAACTGCTATCTTACTGGAAGAGCACAGAAGACAGTAGTGAACAAAAGACAGTCAGAAGACATGTTCATAAAAAAGGAGTCCACCAGGGGTCCATCCTAGATCCATTGTTATTTACTTTGTATTTGAGGGACTTGCCAGGAGCATAAGAGGTGTAGACTAGCATCTGTATGCCGATGACATGGTGGTCTACAATCCGATGCTTCAATTGAGACAGTACAGATAGGTCTGCAGCAGGCCATTGATGGTCTCCAATCATTTTTCACTCAAGTTTCTTTTTTTTTAATTTATTTTACAATTTATGACCAGGAAAGGCACACTAAGCAAAGTTTATTTTCAGGTGCATCATGGGAGCATAGGGAAATTAAGTGACTAACTCATAGTTGCACAGTATTCAAGTAGTGGCTGTGTGATTAAAATCCAGTTCTCCAGGTTTGCAGCTCAGTGCTCCTAACCACTACACTATACAGCTTCCTGAAAAAAAAAAACACTGGGTAGTGCCCGTGGTTACAAGGACTCCAGTATCAAACAAGAGATGTCTCCTTTGAAAAGATTTAATGAAGTAACCAATGAGCTAGAGGCCAATTTGAAACTGAATAACAATAAAAATAATGAGATGTTGCAGGGAACAGCTCAAAAACTGAAAAGAAAGGTAAAATTCTATAGTCATTCATTCTAAAGAGGGAAACCAGATAGAACAGCTAGAGGGGTACAAATACCTAGGGTTTTGTATTGATACCCAAAGATCAGTTAGCTTGCATGTTGTAAAGCTTATAAACAGAATATCCATGTGTTTGGGAACTCTATTTCGGATTAGAAAATGGGCATTGAGAATAGTGTTGTGCAGAATTAAAAAATTTCGACCCACAAAATATTTTGCCGAATTCACGCATTTCGTGAACTATTTCACAGGGAAAAATATGAAATTTTGCCCACATAGTGAGCAATATTTCACCCATGAACTGGCAAAATTCACCGCTCATGGGCAAAATTTCATCACCCATTGGCAAAATTCTGCAATTTTGCCACTAACGTCCTCCCTGGTGTCTAGTGGTCCCCCCCAGGACACCCACTGTTAAATTTATAAAAAAATTCTCCCTGGTGTCTGAAATTTATTCTCAGAGCTGATCACCAGCCAAAACTGAATACAGCCCCCTCAAGTTACCCTCATGTCCCGAGACCTCCCAACTCCTTGTGCAAAAAAAAAAAAAAATCAAACGCCCAACTCCCTGGTCTAATGGACCCCCACCCTGACAGCAGATAGCACCCACCCCACTTCCCTCCAGTACCCTGATTGGACCACCGGCACAGCTCTCAACTCACCTCCATGGCTGGCAGTCAGCCCGACTGAGTGCTTCAATGAATGAGCGCATGCTTCTACCAGCACATGCTCATTCATTGGATTCAGTCAGCCAGCGCTCTCACTACTACTGGAGTGCAGTGAAAGCCCTGGCTCTCAGAATCTGTCAATGATTTTTTTTTTTACTTGTTTAATCAGGAGTAGCACACTAAGATGAAAGCTTTTTTACGGGAGCGACCTGGGAGCACAGGGAAGTTAAGTGACGTCCTCAGGGTCACACAGTATGCAAGTGGAAGCTATGGGATTCAACCCCAGCTCTGGTCTGCTGGATGTCACCAGATTTGCAGCTCAGAGCCTTAAACCACTGTGCTATACTGCCAATGAATGAGTGCATATTTGTACAAGCATGTGCTCATTCATTGAAGTGCTCAGTCATGCTGCTGGCCATGGAAGTGAGTGGAGGGCTATGCCTGTGGCCCAATCAGGTACTGGAGGGAAGTGGGGTGGGCACTATCTGCTGACAGGGTGGGGGGATGGGGGTTCACTAGACACCAGGAAGTTGGGCATTTTGGTTTAGCACAAGGAGTGTGGAGGACCCAGGACATGAGGGTAACTTGGGGGGATGACTTTATTCAATTGTGGACAGTGATCGGCCATGGGGGGACCACTAGACACCAGGGAGAATTTTGTTTTTTAATTTGGGCCAGTGAGCAGTTAGGGGGGACCACTACACCAGGGAGATGCCCATTTAAGGCGGATGAAATTGTGGATGAAAGTTCACAATTTAAGAAAAATTTCATGCAGCAAAATTGCTGATTTTGTGGTAATTTCATACTAGGAATCATACTAAGAAAGTAGAGAAGCTGAAAGGCGCAAGCCCATAGTGCTTCATTTTTTTACATATAGTATTTTAAAATAGAACCAGATTTCATATGCCTGTCTAATCTATTTTTAAATAAAGACTTTTTTCACTGATGATAGTGTTAAGGGGCAGTTTGTTCCAAGGCCCTACCATTCTTTGTGAGAAGTAGTGGGCTGTTTTCTTTGTTTTGCATTTACACCTGGCGAGTTGTAATGGATGACCCCTAGTATTTACATGAACTTGCTTGAATTCTAGGCCACATATGTCAGTTAAATAGGGATCTTGTATAATGTCCCAAGCAAACAACAGGTCACCTGTAATTCTCCTATTTTCCAATGACATAAGGCTAAATTTGAGTAATCTGTCCTCATACGACATGACCTTGTTACAAATAACAGACTTTGTTATTCTTTTTTGAACTTTTTCAATTCTAGCCACATCTTTACATTTGTAAGGGTTCCATAACTGAGAAACATAATCAAAGATAGGTCTAACATAGGCTCTATATAATGGTAACAAGATACTTGGATCTTTAGATGTAATGTTATGGCATATTGCCCACCAGATTTTATTGGCTTTTCTAATAATATTTGTAATATGTTAATCAAAATTCAGGCTTGAGTCTACTGTAATCCCTAGATCACTCTCATTAGGTTTTGCCTTTAGTGTGTTACCATAAAGAAGGTATTGATATTTAGTGGGGTTTTTTAGCCAAAATGAAGAACACTGCATTTTAATGGATTGAATTGAAGATTCCATTTAACAGACCACTCCTCTAGTTTAAAAAGATCTTCCGGAATGATTGAGTGGTCATCTATTGATATATATATATATATATATATATATATATTACTGATTTTACAATCATCTGCATACTTGACAATATTACTATTAATATTGGTGGACAAATCAGATATAAATATTTGAAAAATTAGTGGAGCCAAAACAGATCCCTGAGGGACCCTACTTTCTACCCTTATCCAACTAGAAAAGTGACCATCAATAGTCACTCTCTGTTTCCTATCCTGTAACCAATTTGAAATCCATTGAATATAAACAGGATTAATATTACACATCCAGAGCTTCTGTACTAATGCCCAGTGCGGTGCTGAGTCAAAAGCTTTTTTAAAATCAAGCAGAATGACATCGCAAGGTGTACCATTATCTAAATGATCACTCACTAGATCATAAAAACTTACTAAATTAGTGGCACACGATCGACCCTTAACAAACCGATGTTGTGCCTGATCTAAATCTAAAATGTTTGATGTTAAGTTACCCTTGATTGTACGTTCTGACATTTCACCCAAAATACATGTGAAACTGATAGGGCGATAGTTATCAGATGAATTTTTGTTGCCCTTTTTAAACAGTGGTATAACATTGGCTGATTTCCATCCAGAAGGAACTTTTCCAGTACTTAGACTTTTATCAAAAATAATTTTAAGAGGAGTAGCCAGATGTTTTTTCATGGTCCAAATTAGGTCTCCAGAAATATTGTCAGGACCTGGTGATGAGCCTTTTTTAATCTCATTTAGTTTTGATGTAATGGTATCCAGTGTGATACCAATATTATAAGTGGAATCGCAAGCTGAAGTTGATGGATTAGTAATATTAGTAATGTTAGTAAATGCTTTACAAAAATGAGAAAATTCACTGGGGAAATTTTATTTCACAACATCTCTAATAAAGAATCAAGCCTCCTGATTGGCTGCTGGGTCTGGCTGAGCCCTGGTCTATGTGGCAACAGATCCCAGCCAATAACAAGTGCCGCTGTAAGTGCTCCATAACTCAGATCAGGAAGCTATAGAATTTTGACAGCTGTCAAAGCCACCATTGTTTCCTCTCGCTGTGCCTATAAGCCAAAAATGCAAAAACAGAAATGTCAGACAATGTACCTGTATCGTTTGATTTTTTTTGTCTGACAGCAACATAAATGAACTGTTCCCAGGATCAGAATTATCCAAAAAGGAGCTGACACCTGCCAAGAAACAATGGAGAGGGAGGTCAATGAGAATCCCTATACCGGCTGTCACATCAGAGTAGCTCACACAGAGCTAAATGCCATTGAAAGCGATCAGGATGAATAAAATACCAAAAATATACTTTCTGGGCTGTGGATGTCTTTAAAGACTGGGCTGACAGATGTGGAGTAGCTATGGATTTTAGAAAAGAAATTGCCAAAAATCTAAACAGTTTGCTGAGGCAGTTCTACACCGAAGTGCGTACCAGTGATGGCTCAGAGCATTCAGTTTCAAGTTACTGTGCTATTCACACAGGTCTAAACTGCCATCCTAACAGCACCACAGTAGCCTGTAGCATGAACATTATTAGAGACCCAATATTATGGCTGGCAAATAATGTTTTCATCAGCATTTTGAAGAAATAATGGAAGGCAAATAAAGATAAGGCTGCCCACCACCCTCCAGTCACTCAGGTAGACTTGAAAAAATCCTGTAATGTGAAACTCTGTCACCAAATACTGCGCTGAGCTATGTGAAATGTCTGTGGTTTGAAATATAGATCTACATGACTCAACACAGCAGGGAGGGTTTACTTGAGCTCACACCACAGTCGTTTGAATTCAAGCAAGATAAAAATGGGTGCAGGTACCTAACACTGGCACACAACATTCACACTAAAAACCACAACCAGCCAATGGAAATCAATGAAGAGAACACCAGAGGCATTATATTTGAAGAACATGACAACAAGCACAGCAAAGTAAAATGGTACTTAAAGTGCATTTCCAAAGTACCTTCAGATGCCAAAGCATTATACCCGCCCCACAGAGACTTCCCTAGCCCTTCCTAGACAAACAACAAACCTGGTACAAGAATGAGCCTATGGGGAAAAATATTTAGGCTCATTCATGGCACTAATTAGCAAGGAAGCTAACCTAGTAACAAGATATACAAGCAATAGCATTTGTGCCACATCTGTCCAGATGTTGTTTGATGCTGGTCTCCAAGCCAGGGAGATCATGTCAGTAATGGGATACAAATGTGAACAGACCCTGCAAAGTTACTGGCAACCATCTATGCAAGATACAAAGAAGAAGCAATGTCCTGGGAGCACAGACAACACATCCTGCAGTGCAGCAAGAAATCAAGAAAGAACAAGAAGAAGAAAAGCCATGCTGGATCTTATCCCTGCCACCTACAGAAAGCACATCAGTCAATCTCCAGAATTGCTCTTTCACAGCAGTAGTTAATTTTAAAAACTGCAGTACTTAACAGAAGGGCACATTTAATTATTTTGGCCATCTTCCAAACAATGTGCAAGAGTCCTAATAGCATTTCTTTATTTTCCCCAACCCTGTCCCAAAAAGGGACTACTTTTTCTTCAAACAGTTGAAAATTGACATTACTGAGTTAATAAAAAAAGTTTTAACTGAAAAACAATATTGCGTCTCTGTCTCCTTATTAGCTGTTATCCATTTTCTAAGCACAATAATACCCTCCAGAGTGGGCAGTATTGTGCTATACCGGATTGCAGGGGCTGTAAGACCCTCCGCCTGAGGTGTTGTGCCTCATTTCACCCCTCAGCAGTCCAGTATAGCACAATACTGCCCACTCTATCAGGTATTATTGCTTACTTAGAGGTTTTTTGGATTATGAGGCAAGATTATATATAGCCCAATCACATTTATTTCCTATGTTCGACTACGCTGAGTTTTGCACAAAGGACAAGTTCCATAAGTTGGATATACTGTTTAATAGACTGGCACATTTTATGTATTTATTTATTTAGCTTTTGTTGACCGGGTAAGTGCACTAGACAAATCCTGCCTATTTTCAGGCACGACCCGGGGGAAGGGGATACAGATGAATGCCAACTGACCTTGAACCAGATTATGCTGTTGGTGGTATTTTTAATGAATGTTGTCTCAAATAGTCCCTGAGATGCCCATAGCTGTGTCCTGTCTACTAAACAAGGGTTGACATCCCTAATTGAAGGACACAAACTGCATAACATTTCCTTTTTATTGAAATGTTTACAAGATAACATTCCTAATTACCTAACAGAGAGACTGGTACCCATAGAAAAACAAATGTCATTGCGTTGACATCCCCTTTGGATGATGACTGCAAGAACCAGATACTTCTTTAGTTACTGGATGCCTCAAGCATGGAATTTTCCTCCACAGCTCTTTAGAATTCAAGAAAAAGAACTCCCTTCACACAAACAAATAAAATATGGTTTACCTCCCAGTCTCAAATGTATGACAGATGCAGAGAAGGTAAAATGTAATTTTACTCTACGATATTACCGTTGAAGCTCCCCTACATTCTTTATCTGATTACAAAACTGTCTGCTTGAAATGAATACAAATATATGACAATGTTCGTATAATGTATTGCTTTGTGAGATTCTGTTATTGCACTTTTTGTGATGCAACAGTGGTATGCATGGGTGTAGGGGCATCATTGCAAATGAATTTTGACCCAATGACTTATCCCTAATAAAAACTTTTAAACTTGAAGTGTAAATATTTAATATTTATACAAAATTTACAATACATAATGGCACCTAAAGGAAATAAAACACTGGCAAATTTTAAAAATAAATAGCTTGAAACAGAAAGACAAAATCAGTGACTGGGAGGTTATAATATGCACATGTATGCATGCTTATTCGGCATTTCTGTCATATCCTTCTGTAGAGAACACTACTAAACATAAAAAGTAAAAGCTGCATCTGATACAGAGCTGGGGGTGAAGATACCCAGAGTGACTACAGGGGTTCCTATGTCCAAGAAGGCTTGTGTGTAGGAGAGGAGCTTGTAGTGGGACTCAAGAAGCAGCCCAGAGGTAGCTCTAACCATGCTGTGGCAGAAGGATAGATTAAGTGTGCAAGTCTCAAATCATGCCCACCCAGGACATCTGGGCCCAGATATTCAAACTGCGCTCAAAACTGGTGCAACAGCAGGAGCAAGCACAAACCAGTTGAGCAAATGCGCAACAGGTGCGATATTCAAACATGGAGCAGAGCAAATTGCGCAAGCAACCAACGTCTGAATATCGCACATACTGCGCCATCGCGCAACCAGGAAGGAGAAGCTGAGCCAAAATGCTGCGCTATGGCGCAACCATGGAAGCCCAGCTGAGCAGTGCAGAGCTGCCATAGCGCAAGCACAGCCCCCAGAGCAATGGAACTGCACATCCAGGGAGGCAGGCTGGGGCCCACCGCCAGCCATGCCACACATGGGCACAGGAACTCACTGCAGAACCCACACCACACTGGCACACCCCAAGCACAGCATCACTGGGGGTGGGACGGATGATCCACGTGCCCATGGGGACAAGCCAACCAAAGCATAGCAGAGCCATGACGCCCCAGCACAACCACTGGCAGGCAGAGAGTGCCACACCCAGGGGTTGACAACCACAGTGCACATCAGTCCCCGTAATGCACAGCACAGCGTGCACCGTGCCCCCAAGACACCGCTCATGTGCAGTGACAGGCACTGCAGGAAACACCATGCACCCCCCATGCCACACGTCAACCCCATGCTGCAGAGAAGCAGACCACCCAGACCCACCCTGTGCACCCAGCAGTGGGTGGCAGCAGATGGCGAGAGCAACAGAAAGGCAATGCTATGCTGGTGATACCTCCCCATGGACACACACACACACACACACACATATATCCAGGACCATAGTAGCCCAGATGGCATGTACACCCCTGCAACGGAGCACCCAGAGCCAGTTGCAAAGCAGACACCAACACAGCAGTTGTACCAAAATAGTATTTTATATTCAAACAAAAAGAGGTAACAAAACAGCTAAAACTATGTACAAGTTGGGGGGGGATGGGTAAAAGGCAGGGTGTGCAAGGGGAGGAAAACAACTTGGGAGGAAGTCAGGGTGAAAGGGATGGGGAAGGGCAAATAAGCGGTGAGCTCTGCCCAGCAGGCTCCTGCTCCCCCCTGCCGTCTTCCCTCCTGTGTCTGTGCGCCATTCCCCCTGTTGCTGTAGGGCTTGCAGGAGCTCTCTGTTGTCGCCGGCCAGCTGTGTCAGCGCCCGGACATGTCGCGCCATGCTGCGAAGCACACCGAGGCCTAGGAAAATGGGAACACAGTCAATGGCTGAGACTGACCACAACCCTGAACACCACCCAACCTGCAACCCAGCTAACCCAATGTGCTGCACATGTGATGGCATGCACCACCCACAGTGAACATGCACATGGCCATCACAAACAGGCGGCACCAGCCATGCGCACCACTGCCCACACACTGCCCACATCAATCACAGTACAAACTAGGCTGTCATGTGATGTTGCAACGTGGTGCGATGCCAGTCACACAGCTATGTGCCCAGTGCATGCCTGGACCACCTGTGATGCATACACAGGCGTGTCGTGATACTGCACTGTGATGCAGGTCACCTGTGTCACGCCTACATACATGGATACATAGACAGTGTCGGCAGATAGGGGCCTATGGGACACCTAGTCTGGCCATTTGGCCTTATACGTCACTCTCATGTCCTATAAGTCCATTCCCCTCACCCCTGACCTCCAGAAGTCCCTCATGGCGAGCCCACACATACAGATCTCCCGTGACCAAGTCAGCCCTCACCACATCCTCTGGCAGGGTGTTCCACTCGTCCACCACCCATAATGTGAGGAAACACATTACATGTTTCCTTAAACGAGCCCCCTCCAACTGCATCCCATGCCCTCTACACCTGGAACATCCTCTACGCTGACAAATATTGGTTCCTGCACACTGTTCCCCCCTGTACAATACTTGTATGACCCCATCATATCCCCACACCCTCCTCCCCTCCAGGGAGTACATGTTCAGTTCCGTCAACCTGTCTGCATAGGACATGTGATGCAATCCATGCACCATCCATGTCTCCCTCCTGTGAACGCTCTCCACCCAGTCCCTGTCCATACGCAGCTATGTGTTCCAGAACTGTACACTGTACTCCAGTGTGGGGACTCACTAGTGTTACGTATAGTGGAACTACTACCACCCATCTGGTTGTGTCCATCATGGTTGGTGGTCCTGCCCCCCCCAGCATGCAATAGCATCCATGACGTAATGATACTCACACTCCTCCAGCAGCTCAGTCTGCCGCTGCTGCTGCTGTTGTTGATGCTGCTGCTGCCACTGCGGGCCGACGGCCTGTGGGACTGGGGCCCTGGCATGGCCCACATCAGCCGCGTCCGGCGCCGTCACCATCTGGCCTGTGGGAGACATATGGTGAGACAAACATCAGTGTGACTCAAAGCAGAGTGCCCCTGCCCCAGTAAGACTGCCTGCCCACAGCCATAACCATCCATCGCACAGCTGCACACACTGACACACGATGCACAGCCACCCAGGCACACACACACCCCTACAGAGAATATAGGTGAATAGATGGTACACTCACGTGGCCTGGGCACCAGGCCCGCCTGGCATGGGAGCGCAGCCACGCTAACAGCTCCAGGTCCCTCCGGTGGAGATCACTGACCCGGTGCCAGCACTGCTCCGCAGACCGGCCTCGGCCAGTGACCCCCACCAGGTCAGTGGCCACTTGCTGCCACACATGGGTCCTCGGTCCGGTGAGGGGGGCCTCACCATACAGTTGGTCATAGTGGGGCTCCACTAGGGCCACCAGGTTGGCCACCTCAACTTGGCTTCACGGCACCGCCCTCCTCCTAGCCATGGCACCAACTTTACAGCAGGCAATATGGCGCCCCGCTGCGCTGTGACCCCACGTGGAGTTGTTGCGCAATAGACCAGCACAGGCACCTATCGCGCTGTTCGCACAGCGCCATCACTTTACATGGCGCTGTAGCCAGGCAGCGCAATAGGGACATACACATGGATGCACTCAGCGCCAGGGGTCAGAGGGCATACCAAGGTCACGGCAATGACGAAGGCTACGCACAGCACCATAGGATGCCGGTATCCTCTTGGCGACTGCTACACAGCACCAGTGCCACAGGGGACTATCGCGCAGAGGTGCCACAGCGCCATATAGTGCCCAGTGCTGCAGCACCACTGGCACAATGGTGGCCATGTCCAGAATAGCCTATCGTGCTCAGCAGTTCTGCAGTGCGATCGACACATGCGTAACCCGTCTGGGCATGCGCAATGCAGTGTAGCACACAACCACAAACATGCGCCATCGGCTCAGCCGGACCTTCCCTATTGCGCTAAGCGCATTTACGCGATATTCAGCCGACATATGCAAAGCAGGCGATCAGCCATTCAAAGGTGCAGTGGCGCGATTAGCATGTCATTAAAGTTGCGCCACACCTCATTTGCATGTGTTGCGCTATAAAATATGACACTGGGTTGTGGCGGCCAGATTTGGTTGTTGCAGCTGAGAGGTGAGTTACATGCTGTATGATGCTCAGGACAATGCACATGGGCAGGGGTGCTGGAGGGTGTCACGGGATGAGGGGGCTGAGCATGATGAGGGGCACTAGAAGGGGCAGAGGGCACCCTTTCCATCAGTATCTGCCAGGCAGCGAGGAAGGGGCTTCTGCCCCCCGGCTCTCAGCTATGCTCATGGGAAATGCTGTGGACTGCAGAGTGACAGGTGTCCACTTCCACCCATACAGATCAGCATGACTGGCGAGAACCAGGCGCGGTGTGGACAGCGGGCGTGGGAGGAGGCCGAACTTCACCACAGCAGAGCCGAGGCCCTCTTCCAGGCATACCTGGAGGATGAGCCGCTTTGAGTGGGTGGAGGGGCACCCCTCAGCAGCGTGCAGCTGCATGGGAGGGGGTAGCTCTGGCCATCAACCTGCACGGAAGCCACCAGCGCTCCGTGCAGGAGTGCCACAAGAAGATGGGGACTGACCGCAGGAGGCTGAAGGAGAAGGTGGCAGCCTTCAGGGTGGCACGTGCTGCCACTGGTGGGGGACCACCAGTGGTGTTGCAGCTGACCCCGACCGAGGAGACACTGGTCGCGGCCATGCAGCCGAGTGCCATTGCGGGTGTTCCTGGCGGAGGATTCCAGACAGGTGGAAGCCCATCACTGCACGGTATGTCATGGTGATGTTGTGGGGGCAGCTGTTGTTCACATGCACTCACATGTACTCTCTTTCTGTTTCAGATCCTGTTCATCTGCAGGAGACGGTGGTGGTGGGTGCTGACAGTGAGGCAGACCTGCTGGATCAGGAGGAGGGACCTTCCACCTCTGCCAGCAGCCTGCACGCACTGCAGCAGCAGGCCGGCTGGGCTGACAACTCCGCCGGCAGTGATACGGGTGCAGGGGGTGCACAGCCTGTGTCACAGCAGTCTGGCATGCAGGTGTGCCAGTATGCTATGCCTATGGCAGTGGCACACACCGGCACTATTGAGGATGGCAGGCCTGCAATGGCCAGTGAGAGGTGTGTGTCCCACGAGGGACACACGGCAGGCCAGCACGTGCCCCCGGGCCGTCCAGCTCCACACCTGTGAACCAGCATGCTGGCACAGTCACAGGCTGGGCCTGTCAGTACCGGTAGGGCAGCACCGGTGGCTGAGCAGGTGTCTGGCACTGTTGACAGCACAGGGGTGGAACAGGTGGACCTGGGGGCTCAGCAGTTGGAGGGGCAGCAGCAGCAGTTGCACACCAGGCCTGGGGGGACAGCGTCAGGCAGTGGCACTTGTCCACCGCCCTTGGATCAGCCCATACCTGGTCCTGGCGAACAGCGGCCACCCTCAAGGGGTGCCTAGCACCAGGACCATCCACACCCTGGGGGTCACGATGCCATTGGGGCACAGTACCCTTTGGACGTGCACACCCGCCTACTGCAGGAGTCGGTACAGCTGCAGGGGCGGGTTGCAAGGTCCGTGGAGGCACTGACTGTGTCCGTGGAGCGGCATAGCAGGGAGTGTGCTCGGGACCGGGCCGAGATGGTCCATATGTGGACGGATGTGACCGCTGCCATCGACAGGCTGACCCAGGCAGTGGTCTCTGTGGCGACCGCATTGACCACACTGTCTGATGACCCTGTACCACGCACCCCACACAGTGCGCACTCCACTCCCCATTCCCGGCGTCGTGCGACAACAGGCCTGTCGATGCCGGGTTCTGCTGTGGGCATCCCGAGCACCCTGGTGCAAGTTTCTTCCGCAGGATGCAGACCCCTGTCTTGAACGAATGGTCGGTCACGCACTGGGACCCCTGGTGGTGCAGTAGTGCCACCCGATGTGCCCCTGCGCAGCCTGCCAGTGCTGCTAGGCCACGGCGGGGCCACCCACGCATCTGTGGTGGCCGTGGGACAGTGCTCCCTGACTGAGCTGTCTCCCAATGCAGGCCCTGTCTGGTGCTGCCCTGTGTGCAATGTGTGTCATGGTGGGCAGTGCACTGCTGGGTGCTCTGCTCACCAAACTGACACACGGACCACCTGCACACTCTCCCAACTGCTGTCCACAGGTGCATGTGGATGATGATGCCTGCATTGCACTGTACACCAAGGTGCAAGGTTGCCCAGGTCCTGACACACGTACGTGGACAGTCCAGGTGGTGAGGGTGGTTGGTGGTGCTGTGTGATAGCGTGTAATTTCCGCATTGCTGTGCTGCTGCCCTGTATGCTGCCTAGTGTGTGTGTGTGTGTTTGTTTGAGTGCTCACCTCTCTGCTAATGTGTTGGTATACGTAGACCCTTCAACTCCCTGACCTTCATGCACGGTGTGTTCCCTGTGTGCCTGTGGTTTGCATGAGACAGTGTTGCCTGCACATGTCCCCTTGACTTACCTGTGTTGTGCGTAGTGCTCTTCTGCAATGGTGTCCCGGTGCAGCTGGGCCTGCCTGGTCAGTCAGGGGTTCCTCCGTCCTAGGGGGGGCGGCTCATCACCCATATCACCGGCGCCACTGGCGTCCCCATCGCTGTCCCCCTCTTGGACCTGTACGGCTATCCCATGGTCTTTGGCCATGTTGTGCAGGATGCAACAGGCCAGGAATATCCCACAGGCCTTTTGGGGGCTGTACTGTAGGGCTCCGCCAGAGGTGTCCAGGCATCGGAAGCGTGCCTTGAGTATCCCGAACACCCGCTCTATGATGTTCCGTGTTGCGGCATGTGCCTCATTGAAACCGTGCTGCTCTGGGGTCGTGGGGCGCCGGTATGGTGTGAGCAGCCAGGGACGGAGTGGGTATCCACAGTCACCTGTGTGGAGATAGTGGAGATCAGTGTTAGGTCAGGTCCATATTGCCCATATCCTTGTGTGCCACTACCATGGCACCTGTGTCATTCCCACCCTTGCACAGAGTTTGCATTCCATACATGTGTACTCACCCACTAGATGACCCGTGGGGATGTTCCCACTCTCGAATCGATGGCACAGTGCAGATTGGTGCCATATGAAGGCATCATGTGCTCCACCAGGGTGTGTGGCACAGACATTGATGATGCACCCAGTGGCATCACACACCACCTGGCAGTTGACACTCGAGTAGCCCTTTCGGTTCTGATATGCTTTCCCGTCGGGGCCAGGTGGCGTGCGAATGGCCACATGGGTGCAGTCTATGGCACCTAGCATGCCAGGCATTTGTGCTACCCTGTGGAACTCCTGCATGTTTGCTGTACACTCTGCAGCGGTGCTGGGGAAATGGATGTACTCCGCAGCATGAGGAAGCAGTGCGCTAAGGAATTGGGTGAGGATGCGTGACGTGGCCAACTGCGTGATGCCTGTGGTGTCCCCTATCGGCCTCTGGAAGGTGCCCGTGGTGAGCAGGCACATGCAGGCTGTCACCTTGGTCTCCACGGACAGAGCGTGACTCCGTCGTGAGGGTGCCTGCATCACATCACTGCACAGCTCACTGAGCCGTCTCAGTATTGCCCTGTTCAGGCGGTACCGGGCCACGATCTCAACATCACTGTACAGCTCGTGGCTGATGCGGGCCGATACGCTGGAGCATACCGCCGACGAACTCACGGCCACGTCCCCTGCAGCATGCTGTCTCACCCCTCATTACAGCTTCCATGTGGAAGCTGACACTATCCATCTCCCTGGCTTCTGCCCCAGCTGCTGTTCCTGTGTTACCCCCACTGCCCCCACTGCTGCTTCCACTGCACCGGGCACCCCCACTGGCCTCTCTGTCCTCCAGGACCCACTGTCCCTCTCTGTCCTTCCTGCTCCTGTCTCTGTCTCTGTCTCTCTCTCTCTCTCTCTGTCTCTCTCCCCCGGTTTGCGGCCTGCTCGAGTTCTTGCGCCGCTCCCTTGAGCCGTTTTATTTTGGCTCAAATCCGGTACTGCGCAACTTCCGGCTGAGCCACTCTTGCGCATTGCGCAAGTGTTCAAATATCGCATTGCGCACTTTATGCATGGACCCGCCCCCTTCGGTTGCGCATGCCTTCATTTCCATTGCGCTGTGGCTCAGCGTGTTTTCGGTGGCGCAACTGGCCCCTTCTCAATATCGCAGAATGGCGCATTTTTGGAGTTGCGCACGCGCAACCCTGTTGCGCATGGCGCAACCCTTTTGAATATCTGGCCCCTTATGTAATTATGTGACAGACAGCAAAAAATAATTAAGGGGTTGAGACCTTTGTATTGGTTATTTTAAGCAGCTGTTATTATAGTTGTGGTTGGAAAAAATAAGAAAGGGCAAACCAAAGCTTATGTTTCAATGAGAAAGATAATCTGGGGTTCATAGCAATTCTAAGATATGTAAGTTGTATATATTGTTATACAATGTGTAAACATTTCCTTTGGCCAGAGTGTATGCACAACAATTGTCAAGACCCAAGGTCAAAATACAGCTAATTATTAACTACTATGCCACTGTAAAACATGTAGCAAGATAGACAGGTGATAGATAGATAGACAGCTAGACAGACAGACAGACAGATAGATAGGTAGATAGATAGACTGAGAGACAGACAGACAGACAGACAGACAGACAGATAAAACAAAAATTGCACATACCCCAATAATGGAAAGCATCATGGGAAGCATATGTAAACGCCATGAATTATTTTGGACTAGCTCAACTTTAAGTGGAATTGCATGGTGCCAGAAGCCCTCACAATACAATCAGCAAAGGCTGAGAACAGCAGACACAAGCACATTTGTTTCATCCTCATTTAGACTCATCAGTGTGCCATATCTGTATCTCAGCCCAGGGAGATGGAGCCAGCCACACTATTGGGGATCTTATTTGGTTGGGTCATGGGCAGCCCAAAGTAGAGAAAGATGATAAGTACAAAAGATAGATAGATAGATAGATAGATAGATAGATAGATAGATAGATAGATAGATAGATAGATAGATAGATAGATACTGTAGAAAAGCCTTTGAAAAAGGATAGTTTAAAATCCGAAACATGTCAGGCAGGATGTGGTCCAACAGAATACAAATAAATGGATTAAAGTAAGGACTTTGCCTTTGACTTTTTATTGCGTCCCTCATATGAGGTTTGTGTGTGCTAGAAACTGTGCTTAGCCATTTTCCGTAGTTTCTGTGCCCCACTTCCCATTGTGCACCCATGCTGCTGAACACACTAAAGATGGAAACTGTATCAATGTACCAGTTAGGGTTTAACTTAATGTCATAAAAGTAGTGAAAAATTGTGGCGGAATGTTTTCCAAACTTAACTCCCTGCCTCCAACCCCCCAAGCAGCAAAAGGACAAGACCACACAAGCAACCACAGACAGCTATCATCAGGTAAGACAAGCAACATACAACTGTTTCCAGATAACACAAATGCAGTAGCGCTAATGTTGTATCTTTGTGGATTTGTGTCTGTGGTATACACACCATGAGACATACACACTCATGTCTCACTGCAGATAGAAATCCATGATATTCTAATTACAATACTGCATCTGTATACACAAACATGGCCTCTACAGCCAGATGCAAATTAATGATATCCAAACTGCAAGAGCACTTTTGTCTGCAGAAGTGCAGGCCCCTATAAGGCCAATGCTTCTCTGGTCCCAAGTGCTCATGGTCACTGTAAGACATACATGCATTTTATGGATCTGTGTTTCTGCAGTTGCAAGTGTAAGATATGTACACCAACCTCTGGCTGCAGAAGTGCAGGTGCCACCAAATTAAGGATCCTAAAATTGCAATAGTACCTGTGTGTGCAGATTTGCAGACCCCTGAGGAGTCAGCACCTCTTTAGCCACAGGTGTTAGACATACACACCGACTTCTTACTCCAGAAGGGCAGGCACCTGTAGGATCTGGAGTTACACAGACAGATGTCCTCTTGCAATGAAGGTATCATGGTCTCAGCAATGGATCTAGAAATTATTTAAGGAGGTATCAGTTTGTTAGTTACATAGCTGCATATAGCAACCATGCAATAGAGGATCATGCTATCTAATGTAGTAATTCATACAGTGTGCATGAAAACATCTGTCTCTGGAGGTGCAGCCCCATGGGACCTTCTGCCTGCAGAAGCACTCCTATGGGACCTGTGCTTCTGAAGCCACACTTATCATGCATGATGAATGACATGCACATAGAGGTATGGCTAAGGTAGCACATCAGAGCTACTGCTTGTGTATTATTTGCAAACAGTTGTATGTTTATCTTACCTGATTATGGATATCTGTGGTTGCTTGTGTGACTTGACCTTTTGCTGCTTGGGGGATGGGGAGTTAGAGTTGTAACCCCTAATGCCACAGTTCCCTACTTCTTTGTCATTAAGTTGAACCTTAATCGGTGCACTAATGCAATATTTGCAAAGAATGTCCTTTCTTTTCGAGGTAGTGGAATCATATGTTCAGGACCTGCATGAACAGATGCAGACATGTAGCACCATGAGAAGACATCATCCACCTACAGGAGTGCAGCAACGGGTATCAAGAATTCACAGGGCTATCTGGCGGACTGTGGAAGTGTAAGCCCATCTGGACTCCATGTGGTCACAGACAAAGATTCAGTCTTTCCTTATTCTTATGTAATGTACAAACTGGGGTTCATAGTTTTTTTGTTCATATTTGCCACTCCCCAAGAGACACAGCCTTGGGCCATATTGCTCCCATAATGTATTTATAACTACATGCCATTTTCTTGTCTCAGTCTTCAGTTGACATCATTGAATACATTTAACCATTAAATGGATTAACTTACAAATGCTAAAAAAACAGAACAGGAAAGCATAATATTGTAACTGAAAGTGAGTAGATAAAAAATCCCTCAAGGGCTCTCCACTGTTTATCACAGTTTTGCTTAATACAAAAAACCTCTACATTGTATAACATTAACAAAACCGTTAAACATGGACACTGACTAGCTGGTGAATATTAACCACAACTATATTTAAAGTAACAGGAAAACCTGATGGCCATACTATAAGATGCTGATTAACATCAGCAAGAGTCACAGACCACCCAAGGGCTATTTGGATTTTACCATATTAATTAAAAGATGCAGCGGAGGTTGGTCAGTACTGTGTCACTGTAGATGAAAGTGTAACAGAGTTAGTAAGCAATAACCCATGACAGGGTGTACGTTTATTAGGGATTAATCAACACCCCGGGTGCATTGTGAGGCACAAGGATGGAGGCCGGGTGTCCTCACAGCACCCGAGGTGTTGATTAATCCCCAATAACTGCAAACCCTGTAATGGGTTATTGTGCTTATAACATGGGCTAAATATCTAGTCAAATAAGTAAAAAATACTGTTCTTACATGTAAAAAACAGAGGACCTTTATTATGTGTCCTTCCAGCACATTAGGATGTTGTTCCACAAACCATTTAGTGTCCTGCCACTGGAAAACATAGTGCCATTAATTAGATATTGAAAACGTTATTACTTTACTGAGAAATCATGAAATACTTATACATGTACAGCCATTCTCCTCATTTTCGTGGATCCACCATAATGCCACACTAACAAAATTCAGTCGGTCTGAGAACAGTACTGTACTGGAATGGAGTTGAGGTCTGGAAACGTGCATTAATTCTGAACCCACATCGCTTTACATTTCAGTTTCTTGCAAGTCCCCCCCCCCAATACACAAGCACACAAATGACATGCAGCCAAACAATCAGTTCTTTCACATAATATCTCACTAACAAGGATTTCAACTTTTACTACTCCATAACATTCATACATGACGTTTCATTATTTTGTCTGTTCTTACAGAGTCACATCCAACTTTCACTCACTACTGCCTTCTGCTGTCTCTTTCTCTCTTCAACTGTCTACTATTTCTCACACTTCTGGGGCTGCTGTTATGGTGTTTCTATGGCACATATTTCCTGAATTTCACTACCTTTTCTTTCCCTCCAGTGTACTGACACTGTGATTGTTGCTGGTTTCCCCTCTGTAACTCTTCATTTTTAGCCGCATCAGTTTCCCACTCATTTCTAGTGTGCAACTCTGTTATTCTTCCTGCTGTGTACATCCCTCTTACTTTCCCTGAGAGAATGCCAGTGCAGGTCACTGCAACAAGCTGATTTTATTTAATTACTTACTATCTTGCTTGCTAAACTAGTATTGCACTAATGTTCTGTTTCTCTTCCCTTCATTATTTACTTTGGCTTTTATAATACATGGATGGACCTTGGAAGGTCACCACAAGGTACTTCTGCATGGGACATATTTGAGATCGAGTCGTCAGGCTCGGGGAGAGGTACTTGTGTGTCACAAATATTTCAGTTATGTTTTTCTCAGTACAGGCTTCTTTTCTAATTCTCTATGCTGCACTTTTTCTTGTTGGTACCCCGGGTGTTAAACTTTTCCTAGGACTTATAGTGTCCATGGGGTGAGTAGCTGGGTAGATTCTGTTGCTTACATTTTCAGCAATATTGCTGCTTCTATTTTTAGTTTCACACTTGGTAATAATGAGTGCCGTGCACTTCAATGAGGAGACACTATGTGATGGATCACAACATCCACTTACTAGGTTTACTAGGTTTACTAGGTAAGTGAGGACAAAAGGAAGCTATGAAGCCTATCTTGATTGTCCCCCACATTTGTAGGAAATTACACTTTGTTGTAGTTTTGGGGGAGCCAATGATCTACACCCTTTTTAAATGATTCAAGGGTATTACAGTCTACTAGCTCTTGTGGTAGCTGGTTCCAGAGCCTTTGTGTTCTTACTGAGAAGAAATGAAGCCTCCTGTTTGTTTTTGCTTTACACACCATTAGTTGGTGATTGTGGAGTCTAGGTACTATTTTTCTTTGTGTTTTAACAATACCACATTTGTCCATCAGAGAGGGTGATTTGAGAATGTTATATAAGAACAGAAGATCACCTCTGGAGCGGCTAAACTCCAGTGAATGTAGGACTGTTTTTTGAAGCCTCTCTGGATATGGTAGTGATGCTAAATGGGGCACCATTTTTGTTGACCTTCTCTGAATTCTTTCAATCACTTCAATGTCCCTGACCATGTATGGACTCCACACTGGTGACCCATAATCTGTATATGGTCTGATGTATGCTTTAAACAATGGGATAATATATTCCTCTGTCTCAGATATAAACGTATGGTTAATGCGCCTAAATAGTGAATTAGTGGTTTTAGCTACATGATTACAGTGATTGGAGGAGGATAATTTGTCATCTGTCGGGATGCCCAAGTCTCTTTCACATATTGAAGATTTAATGATAATATTGTATAGTGTATAAATTTGTTTGGGATTATTGTAACCTAATTGGAGAACAGAACATTTCTCTGTATTGAATGTCATTTTGTTTTTCGGTGCCCAATGCTCTAATACTGCGAGGTCATTTACTAATAAGTCCATATTATAGTCGGAATCCACACTACCACCTAATTTTGTATCATCTGCAAATTTAGAAAGTATGTTCCTGGAGCTAATCTGCATGCCTAAAATGAAAATATTGAACAGTACTGGGCCCAGAACTGATCCCTGTGGCACACCACTGGTCACACCCATATTACTGGAATAGGCACCATTGATCCTAACATGCTGGGTCCTGTTGGTTAACCAGCAATTGATCCATTATTATGTTACAAGAAAAACCTAGGTCTGATAGCTTGCTGTAAAAATATTGGGAATTAATCAACGGTCATGTGATCCACAGCAGTCAATCAATTCTCATACATATAGATGCCCATGTTATAAATATAAATATTTGGCACCTATTGTTCCAACTTAGCATCTGTGGCATAACTGCTTTTGTTAATACCTTATTCATATGGTAACAGACACATTGAATATGTTTTTAGGAAACGCGCTTTTATTTCGGGATATTTAATGTGCCAGACATGAACTATGAAACAGCAATGAATATCAGTTGCCTGGTGGTCCTCAGTACAAATGCCAAATCTACTCTGTATCCTAATTTTCTATATAACCTGTAGCTTATGCATTCTTTTTTTTTGGGGGGGGGTGGCCACTGCCCTGTGTTTATTAAGCTTATGCAGAAATACACCCTACAGCATCACATGCATAGCTCGTGAGTCTCAGCAAGGTCCTGGACAGTCACTGCCTCACATTTGTCTGTCCCTTACCACAAGGGACCCTCCCAGCAGACCCACGTCCAAAAGGTATAGACTGTATTTTTGTATATAAACATTTTATTTAGAGATCATGAACATTTTTTCAACCATGTCACCACAACATATAGCACAAAGTCAGATCAACAAGGAAAAATGAAACACATCTTCTGCTACAAAATTACAGTTAGAAACTCTACAAGGGAGCAGTTTATGCATTTTTGAATGTACTTAAGTATAACGTTCTTCAAGTATAGCATTCACAACATATTTAAAATAAAGGTGTTTTAATTTCGATTGTCATTACAATCACAAGCCTTACAGAGAGAAAGAGAAAGGGACCTAAATTTGTACATGCTGGAACAGAGGAGGGAGAGATGTGACATGATAGAAACATTCAAGTACCTTAAGCGCATAAACAAGGTGGAAGAGGACAACATATTTCAGCTCAACAGTAGTGCCAGGACAAGAGGACACAACATGAGATTGAAGGGTGGCTGCATAAGGGAAAATGTTAGGAAGTTCTTCTTCATGGAAAGGGTGGTGGATGCATGGAATAGCCTGCCACAGGAGGTGGCAGCAGCCCCTACTGTGGCAGGTTTTAAACATGCATGGGACAGAAACAAAGGAATAATGGAGACAGGAAGAAAAAGCTAAGCCAATGACCAATAAGGTTTACTGGTTGCTTTGTGAGCTAGCGTAAATAGGCAGACTGAATGGGCCAGGCAGTCCTTATCTGCCAACAGAATCTATGAATTGCTCAATGACTTCATTAAAACTTGTTTTTAATCCTTGTTAAAACAGCATATTTAGTCTTTAGTACCAGTAATTAAACCTGTTAATAAGAAAATGGTCCCTCACCGATCTGTCCCCCCAGACACACACACCACCTGAACCCCCACTCAGCACCCATCACACACACACACACACACACACACACACACACCCACACCCACACACACCCTCACTCGTCTAAAACTTTTCCTTATGTGGAGCTTCTCTCTGATGGAAAAGAGGTTGCTGTTAGAAACAGTGGCTGTGAAATGAGAAAAAAAGGTAAGTCTGATTTAATGAGTTTCAGTGAGTTTTGAAATTTTACTGATATTGTGTCATGTTTTACCATTTTTACTCCAGATTTTTAACATGGCCTTTCTAAAGCCCAACTCTGAGTCAAGAGAGATGGCATTTTTCAAATCCATCCTGAAAGGTGATTTTGTAGTTGCAGCGCAAAATCATATTTTGGGGGGATTTGAAAATGTTCACTTATCTGGTTCATGAGGTGGGGTCATGAGATATTCTATGACTTCCCTAATCAGAGAAAGACAAATAATATTTCTTTAAAATCCTTCCTTCTTCCAGATATTCTATATCCAACAATGTTCATTGAGGAGGAAATCTTTCATCTATGGGATATGTTCATCTATCCATTTAGCTAATTAAAAAGACCCTTTTCCCAATAGGTCTTGGGCTGCTTATGAATATTAGACCACGGGAGGAAATAGTCTTTTCAGTAAAGATAAGGCCTAGAGACTTGGATTCAAGTTATCTTTTAGTTCAGTTATCTACTTTAAAACTGCATGGCTGGTACAAACAATTCAAAACTCAATGGGCTTATGAAGATTATTTAGCCAAATTAATTAATCACAAAATGTGCTGAGTTTACACTAGGTTTAGACTGGAAGTCTATAATGTTCAGTTTGTTCATTATAGACAAAAAAGGTCAAATGTACTGGACTCTTATTGTAAATGTGGCACCAAGACATGTGATGATCTTAAACATGTAGTCCTTATGTGTCCACCATTTGAAAAAAGAAAAAGAAACTCTGGCTAGGGGAGTTGTTGGATGGTTTCGATTTCCCTCCTGAAAATATATTATTTCATCTAGTTACCACACAAGATATTGACCTTCAAGGAAAAAGTGTCTAGATTTTTAATGACAACCCATATTTAGAACATTCCTTGTTCTTTGTCTTAAATAATGCACCTTACAACAAAGATCTCTGTTATCTGAGCTTTTGATGTAATAACCTTGATTCTGTACAACATTTTAATAAATGTGATCTCTCTTCATGTCTGTAAACTCTGTGGCCCAAATGGCCAATGTTTTAATCTTGCACTTTTATATTGTAATGGCTAATGCTGACCAGTACAATTCTTTATACTTGGGTCATGAGAAGGTAATGTTGAAAGTTTGGTCTAAGAATATAGGAAGATGACCAAGTTAAGAGTGAATGATGAAATATTTCAGTGTCTTCTCATATAGTACCTTTGCTAATTTTTAATATTTTTACACCAGACTTTGAACACAGCTGTCCTTGGACCCACTTCATGAACAAGGCAGTTGAACTTTTTCAAGTACATGTCAAAGTGTGATTTTGCAGTCATTGCAGGAAATCAAGTTTCAAGTGGGATTTTGTAAATTTTTACCTTCATGAAGTAGGGTCATAACCAAGGCCACTGTTTTTCGGTTTTTACCGGAAAATCCGGTAAAATTCCGGAATTAGGGCTGCCTGAAAACCGGTTAAAACGAAGATTTCATGGAATCTGGCATTTTCTATCAGATCAGTATATCTATAAAAAAGTCTGTTTTTCTTTTAATTCCTTCCTGTACTATTTTCAGTTTGCTTTATTTAATGCTCTGTATATTAAGCCTTCTTTAATTCTGATTATTTATGCACATACTAAAAGAATAATAACAGAATCCCAGTAAAATCCGGAAATTAGAGTAACAATCACCGGTGAAATTCCGGAATCTTAAGTCTTGAAAACGGAATTTAATTGTTTTAATCACCGTAAATCAGTGGCCTTGGTCATAACTAAGTAGAATATGATGAAAATGTTGTCTAACAATATGGTAATACAACCAAGTTATGAGAGAACATTGAAATATTTTAATGTTCACTTAGACGTTACTAATTCTCAATATTTTGATGCCAAACATTACACATAGCCATCTTTTCACACCACCTCAAAAACGTGGCAGATGTCATTTTTCAAATCCTGGATGAGATGTGATTTCACACTTGTGGTGCAAAATGATGTTTCAGCCAGTATTTATAAATGTCACATGTCCTGTTTATAAGATGGAGCCATAAAACCACTACCTTGACAATGTGGCATAAAAATTTAAAAATAAAATCTGAATAAACATTGTGTGCAGGGCCAGTCTATACCCCTGCAGTAGAGCTTTTTGATCCTATTGCAGTGAACTGAGTTTAGTTGCTAGCTCACTGAGCCTGCTGGAGGGGCTGAGAATGGTGGGATGATGCTGTGATGTGACACCATCCCCTAGCCTGGGAAGGAAAGGTATAGGGATGCCTACACAAGTCCAAGTACCATAGAGTAACAATAACTCTTCTCTTGGCCAAGGGACCTGCACCTCTGCACCTGTGAATGCCAGAGAGCCATGTGCTTTGGCTGAGATATGGATTTTTTTGTCCTGTGCACCTGGATCTGTGGGCTGATACATGGAAATTAAGTGCACCAAACAGACCCATTAATTTTTGACATTTGTTGCTGTACAGAAATGCAGAGCCCACAGGGCAGGAACTTGCACTTCTGTAAGTGTAATGAGTTTTCATGTTTTGGGCCCTTTGTGCTTTCATTTGTTCATGCAGGAACCAAAGGGACCTGCATGAATGAGGATATGATTCCACTATCTCAAAAAGAAAGGAAAAAATAGTGAAATGTGGTGTAATGGTTTCCAATCTTAACTCCCCATCTCCCCAAGCAACAAAAGGACAGTACCACACAAGCAACCACAGACAGCCATCATCAGATAAGACAAACAACATGATACTGTTTCCAGATGACATAGATGTAGTGGCATTGATGTGCTACTTTGTGGATTTATATATGTGGCTGCATAAGCACAGGCCACTCACGGGCATGTACGTATGCAACCACACCAGTGTGTATGTCATAAGGCAAGGCAAGGCAAAGTTTATTTATAAAGCACCCAATCCAAAAGACACTTTGAGCACTGCACAGAGTTAAACATATAATCCAAGCAAAATATCAAAATACACATTTCCTAAAATAAGCAGAGAGCAGAAACAGTCAGCTAAATCAATAAATATCTGTTGAAATTAGGAGGTCTTCAAATAGGCTTTAAAGGCCTCCATCATTTTGGCCATATAAGTATTTAAAAGGCATAAGCTCCATAAAGGTGGACCAGCCACTCCAAAAGCTCTGACCTCAGATAATTTCAACCTTGATGAAAGGACAACAAACAAACCCATATCGGTGGAAAAGTGAAGGTAAATTGGGTGCTAGAAATCAGAAGCTCCTTAAGTAGTCAGGACCCAGACCGTGTTGGGCCTTGCAAGTTAGCAAGCAGATCTTGAAGGTGATGCACCACTGCATAGGTAGCCAGTGCACCTCACACAGAACTGGCATGATATGTTCACTCTGTGAGGAGTCCACGATCATCCAAGCTTCAGAACTGTGGACCAGCTGCAGGCATTGAATCAAACCTTCAAATAACCCTAGTTAAAAAAAAAAAAAACATTGCAATAATCTAACCAAGTAGTGATGAAAGCATAAATGATTGTTACTACTGTAGCTCGTCCTGGGTAAGATATGGCCTAATCCTGGTGATATTTCAAAGGTGGTAAAAGCCAGATCAGACCACAAATGTCACCTGCTGTTCTAGCATCAATCTGCAGTTTAAAAGTACTTCCAGGTCTCTTACCACATCTGTTACCATGAGAGGTTGGCCATCCACAGATGGCAGAGTCTACAGCTACCATGCTCCAGCAACTTGGTTAAATCATCATGATTTATGTCTTATCTAGATTGAGACTACCTAATTCGAGGCCATTCAGTCATTTATTTTGGCCAAACAGTGTTCATAAGTGTATGTGACTGCAGAGGCACAGGCCCAATGGGAGTCTCTTCTTCTGTAGACAGAGGCACCATGAACACTGTATGAGATACCCACTAGATAGAATGATGTGATAGTGCATTGCTTTCCTTATGCAGTTGCATAACTGAAAAACTACTACCTCCTTGAACAATTTGTAGATCTGCTACAGAAACCATGATACCCACATTGCAGCAGTACTTGTATCTGGGTAATGCAGGCTCCAGAGGGGCCTGCCCTTCTGAAGCCAGAAGTCAGTGTGTATGTCTTACACTTGTGGCTGAGGAGATGCAGGCCACTCAGGACTATGCTTCTGCAGACAGAAGTGCTGTTGCAATTTTGGCACCATGGAATTTGCGGTGCCCATGCTTTTGTAGCCCTAGGTACTGTGTATGTCTTACCCCGGGGCTGCAAAATTGCAGGCCTATCTAGTCTGTGTACATCTTATAGTGTTGATGAGTAGCTGAGGCTACAGAAGAACTATCCCTTTACATGTATGCACTTCTGCAGACAAAAGAACTCTTGTAATTTTGATTTCTTGGATTTTTATCTGTGGCTGCAGGGGTCTGTGATTCTACACACAGACACAGTGTTGTGATTTGAGTATTGTGAATTTCTATCTGCAGTGACAAGTTAAGGCATACTGTATGTCTTTGGGTGTGCATGCCACACATACAAATCTGTAAAGATAGCACATAAGTACTACTGCATTTGTGTCATCTGGTAACAGTGTTGTGGTGTTTTTCTTACCTGATGATGACTGTCAGTGGTTGCCAGTATGGATTTGTTATTTTGGTGCTTGGAGGGTTAGGGTTTGAAACCCTAGTGCCACATTTCTCTACTTTTGTAGTGTCATGTTGAACCCAAACAGATGAAGTAACACAGTTTTTATATAGGGAATGAGACATGGCTTGAATGAAAATATTATATCTATCTTCATGATAGGGTGAATATAATGTGATATCTCATGAGTGGCAAAGCCATGAGTGAGATACAGTACCTTAATATCATTGGCCTCAAATGAAGACAAATAGGATATGTTCAGACAGGCCATGTCATGTTCTATTTATACAAACATACAGTATGTTTTACAACAAACAGGATTGGGAACATGTAAAAAAAGTGCTTGTATCTTTGAAATCTGTGAATAACTTTCAGCTTTTTGACAGTTACAGTACTTCTTTTGAATGGTTTCTATGATATAATGCTAGTTCTGTTTACCTCACAGAGACCGTAGGTTTACATTTTGGCCAGTACATAATGAAAGAGTTTAATGTACAATTCTTTTGTTTTTCCTTGTCATGGGATCCCCTTCCTGAAATAATCCACAATCAGACTTGCATTGGGTGCACAGTTGGCAAGTTTATTAATCACCAATTTATTATTTTTTTTATCCATCCACATATTATAAGGACATGGTAGTACCCCTGTAGTTAGGGTTGAGCTGTGATTTCTGTGCTAAACTTCAAATTTTGCACTTTAATAACTTTGCATCTGTTCAAAGAATGTGCATACAATTTTGTGTGTGCGATCTTGTGGGGTAGGTCCCTTGATATCTCAAGTTTCATTCTGGTCAGATGTACAGATTCTGAGATCCAGATAGTTCAAAAACCTTAAAAATTGCTATTTTTTACTGTTTTTTTTTTGCCATTGTCTTGCACCCAGACGGTGTGGAATTTTGGTATGGAATTCTAAGCGTATAAAGGGCTTGGGTCACAGAAGTGACATTCACTTGTTTGGTGAAAGAATATTACTTTGTTCCAACGTTATTACATTTTAAAGTTCCCATTATTTCCAAAGGAAATTTCACTCTCCACGATAGCGTCCTGGAATGAAAAAAAAAATTTGGTCTCACAAAAAATTATTCATTTTAATTAGGGGCTGATACTTTTTCATGAGGAAAAATTCCTTTTTAGTGAGCCGCCACCTTGTTTTCCATTTTTTCAAATAAACAATGCCATAACTCTCCAAAATGATGTCTTGAAGAAGCACCAAAACATGTGTCTTGCTCATTGAGCCTTGATAAGTTAGATTATTTACTTGTTTACTGCAGAAATGACCCTGAATTTTTTTCATATTATTTAAATCCTTTTTTGTGACTCGCTAACATCCTTTCTGGTGAATCTTTTTTTCATTCTCATGAAAAAGGATTGTGTCAAGTAAAAAAAGAAGGATTTAAAAAAAGTCTGAAATCCTTTTTCATGAGAATGAAAAAGGATTCATGATAAAGGACCCTAGTTTATAAAAAAAGGATTAAAAAAAAAAAACCTAAGCCAAAAATCTTTTTTCGTGAGCTTGATCCATTTTACAATAATGAAAAAGGATTTTTTCTCGTGAAAAAGGATACAAAAAAATCCTTTTTATGAGAACAAATCCTTTTTTAAGTGAATGAAAAAAGTCACAAAAAGGATTTGTAGGCAGAAAAAAGGATCTTTGGCCCTTTTCCTAGTCAATTTTATTGATTTCCCTTGTCTCCAGTGGTAGCAACCATCCTCCAGTTGTGCCCTGGTCTCCATTAATTGGTAATCAATAGCCCTGGTGTCTAGTGGCTGGACCACCCTCCGATTTCCATATACTGTTTTTTATATATTTTTATTGGTATCCAGTGGTACACCCCCACCCTCTCATGTCCCTCATATCCAAAAAATAACGAAAAGATTCCTAGATGTCTTGTAGTTTTTCACCTGTAAGAAAAAGGCCACCTGTGATCACACCCACACCTCACCTGACCTCCCACAGTGTACCCACCAACATGCAACCCTCTTGACCCCCACACACACATCCTCACTCACTTGACCTGATCTCATTGTGAAGATCCACTTTCGAGTGAAGACACATCTTGCTTCTGGAACCGACGACTGCTGCATGAGAAATAAGGTAACTGTGGTTCAATGTATTTCAATGGGATTTCTAGCCAGTTACCTTACTTCTTATACAGCAGTCACTGGTTCCAGCAGCAAGACGTGTCTTTGATCATAGAATAGATCTTCACAGTGGGACCAGTTCAGGTGAGTGAAGGTGTGTGGGAGATCCAGGGGGTGCGGAGTGGTGGGTGCACAGTGGGAGGTTGGGTGGGGGTGTTGATACAATACCTGATGGACTTTTTTTTTTACAGATTGAAAAAAGTACAAGACTTCAAGTGACAGTTTTCTTTTTTTCAGGATATGAGGGACATGAGAGGGTGGGGGGGTACCAATGGACACCAATGAAAATATAAAAAAAACAGTGCATAGAAATGTGTGTGGGGGTGCCACTAGATATCAGAGCTATTAACTACAAATGAATGGGGACCAAGGCACAATTGGAGGGTGGGAGTACCATTGCACACTATGGAAAAGGGAAATTTATGTTTTAATAATAAGCAAATAAATAAATAAATAAGCAAATAAAGAAAGAAATCAGGTCATCACTCCCAGTGTTCTATCGTAGTTCAGAGGGCTGGATACATGTGGTGCCATGGGTCAATGGGCTACAAAAATGTCAAGAAATGGCCAAAATCCTTTTTTGTGAGAATAGATCCTTTTTTGAGTGAATAAAAAACACATATTGAAAAAAATATTTATTGGCAGGAAAAAGGATTTTTGGCCCATTTCCCATTCAATTTCATTGATTTTTTCCTGGTGTCCATTGGTACCTCCCCTTCAGTTGTGCCCTTGGTTTCCATTAACTGGTAGTTAATTGCCCTGGTGTCTAGTAACATCCCCACCCACTGATTTTCATACACTGTTTTTTTTTTATATTTTCATTGGTGTCCAGTGATACTCCCCACACTCACATGTCCCTTGTATTCTGAAAATAAGAGGTCAGTCCCTTAATTTCTTGTAAGTTTTTCTTTACCTGTAAAAGAAAAGTCCACTGGTGATCATACCCACACCCCACCAAATATCCTGCTGTGCACCCACCACCCCACAACCCCTAGACCCCCCCACACACACATCCTCACTCACCTGAACTGATCCCATTGTGAAGAGTCACTCTCCAATTGAAGACACTTCTTGCTGCTGGAACTGGTGATTGCTGTATGAAAAATAATGTATTTCAATGTGATTTCTGACTGCAGTTACCTTACTTCTCATTCAACAACTGCTGGTTTCAGCAGCAAGATGTGTCCTTGATCGTAGAGTGGATCTTCACAGTGGGACCAGTTCAGGTGAATGAGTGTGTGTGGGGGGGAATCCAGAGGGGTGCAAGGGGATGGGCGCTCATGAAGAGGTCGGGTGGAGGTGCAGCTGAGATCACCGGTGGAAATTTTTGTTTTTTATAGGTTAAAAAAAAGTAAAGACCTAAAGGGACTGTTTTCTTATTTTCAGGATGTAAAGGACATGGAAGGGTAGAGATATGACTGGACACCAATGAAAATATTAAAAAAAACTGTATATGGAAATCAGAGGGTGAGTGGCTCCTCTAGACAACAATGCTATTAACTGCAAATTAATGGGGACAGGAGCAGAACTGGAGGGTGGGGGATAACACTGGACACCAGTGAAAAGGAAAATGTATGTTTTAATAATAAATAAATAATGTCATTGCTCACAGTTCTCCATGGTAGTTCAGAGGGCTAGAGCCATGTGGTGCAGAGGGGGAAAATGGGCTACAAAAATGTCAAGGGAGGGCAAGGGACACTTGCATGGAGTGCAACTGGCAAAATACAGGCCTGTCTTAAATCTTCCCTTTTTAAGAAAGATTATTGAGAAGTTTGTGGCAATGCTGCTGGAGGCTCTTCTGCAGTTATTTAACATCTAAGTGTCCAGTCAGGATTTAGGCCCTATCATAGTATTAAGACTGCCTTGGTTAGGGTAGTGCATGGTCTCCTCATGGTGAGGGATCAGGGACTGTGTTCCATCTTGGTACTATTAGATCTCTCATTGGTGTTTGACATGGTGGATCATGATGTTTTTCTGGATTGCTTGAGGAATTATGATGGGATTCAATGATACAGTACTGTGCTGGTTTGAGTCCTACATCAGATGGAGATCTCAGCAGGTGGCCTTGGGTAGTTTCATCTCAGAATCAGGGGATGGACACCTGTGGGGTTCCTCATGGCTCAGTTCTAGCACCCATATTATTTACCATGTACATGTTGCCCTTCAGTGAGATCATAAGGAGTGGGGTTGAGTTTCATTGCTATGTTGATGATGCTCACCTCTACCTGTATTGCACCCCAGATCAGGGAAATGCGGTGTTGCTGCTCGGATGTTGTCTTCAAGAAATCAATGATGGGATGACCTCCAACTAGCTACATCTTAACCCAGGGAAGATGTAGGTAATGGACATGAAACCAGGTCAGTTTGGTTCTGTAATGACAAGTGGTGACCTTTCGCTTCCATCATTAAATGGTCACAGTCTTTGAGCCATGGATGCATTGAAGGATTTGGACATCATTCTTGACTGCAGGCTGACATCTGAAAAACAGGTGCCTGCAGTCAGGAATGGCTTTTACTATCTTTGCAATATTGCCTTAATCAAACTGTATTCAGTGCCAGACAATCTTGAGATGGTTGCCCATGCCTGTGTCACCTCCAGTTGGATTACTGCAATGCTCTCTACCTAGGGCTGCCTGTAAGTTTGGTGCACCAACTATGGTTGGTCCAAAATGCTGTGGCTCAGCTGGTGATGAGAACTCCTTGTAGTGACCACATCACGACGATGCTGTGGGCTCTGCATTGGCTTCCTGTTCAATCTCACACCATCTTCAAGACTTGCTTGATAACATTCAAGACCCTACTTGGACTGGGCCCAAGCTACCTGAAAGATCTTCTGAAGTCTTACACTACCTCTCGCCCTCTCCAGTCCACAGATGTGGGTTTACTTCTGGTTCACCATTCCCATTTAAAGCTTTCTGGGGATAGTGCCTTTGGAGCTGCAGCTCCTTTACTGTGGAATTCTCTCCCAGAATCAGTATGTTCTGCCTCTACTGTGGATACCTTTAAACACAGATTAAAAACATATATATTTACACAGGTCTATCCATATTATTAATTATTCTTAGATCTTATTATTTATTACTGTTTTATTGATATTGTAATGTATTTATTTGGTGTGAGCTGTCATTTTATTGTTTGAGAGTCACTCTGAGCCATTGGAAAGAGTGCCATATAAATAAAATGTGCCTTGCCTTGACTGTCATATATATTGATAAGAACACTTAAAATTTGTAAAATATGACTTTGTTCAGAGATGTTTCAAACGCATACCACTGCATGCAGATTTAACCAAATCAGACGGAGCACTCAGGAGCAAACAAGGACAATTATTTCTTGCTCATGGTTAATTTAGTTGGTTAAACTTTTGATTTTGTGGATCAGGTCCTTAGCATTTTACTGTAGCATAGCATTTGTTTAATGTGGCTTTGTTTCATTTTTGCTGTTTAACTTCACTTCAAAAGGAAAATGAGGAGTGAAGTAACATTGAATATTTCTTCTCTACTTGCATTGTTCTATGGATCCTTTGCACTGCTTGCCATGTGAAATGCCTCTTTGGTAAATTGAAAATGAGAATACGATTACACTATCTGAAAAATTATGGCTGGCTAGGAGTGCAGGGTCCATAGGACCCTGCACTCCCACAGCAAAATAAGGATATTATTATACTATCTCAAAATGTAAGGAAATAAATTGCAAAAAAAAAAAATTAAAATCATTAATGCACTAGTTAGGGTCAAAGTGACAAACGTTTGGAAATGTGGCATTAGGGTTTCCAATCCTTGCACCCCCCCCCAAACAGCACAGCAGGTGTGGGGTGTGCTTTGGGGTTCTCAAGCCTAATGCTCACCCCAGTTTCATACAGTGTACATATCTGACTTTTTTACAGATGGAAAAGGGATAAGCTTTAGGCTTGAGAACCCCAAGGCACACTCCACACTGACTATGCTTGCTGGGGGGTTGGAAACCCTAATGCCACATTTCCAAACTTTTTTAGCTTTGACCATAATTAGTGCATTAACAAAGTTGTTTGCAAGTTATTGATATATACACATTATAGTTACACACCTTTCTTCTGATCTAAACTGCAGCCCTCTGGGTGTGAACCTCCAAGGTGCCAACACACCTAGCTGCACACCTAGTTTGAGTTCTTTCTTCTATCTCAGTCCAGTACCCCCCCATAGCCCCATATTTCTTTATTCTACTCCTTTCCCCCTCCTTCCCTCTCCCCTTTATTCTCTTCCTTCCTTCCTCCACCTAACCAAATCATCCACCTCAACCAACCACTACTGCTGTTCACATTCAGCAATCTCCCTGTGGCCACCTGATACCTCTCAGTCCCCCCCAACTTCCACCTAACTACAGATGGGAAGGAGGGCAAACTGACTAGCAAGAAGAAGGATGAACTTCCTCCTACAGTTTTTTTTAAGTCCTTTCCATTTGTTGGGCTTATTCTACATCCAGTCTAGCTCTTCCTTTGTAACCCCACCCCATTCTGTACCAACTCACTTCTCAGCTTCCCCTGTTTCTAGCTATCAACTCCTCTTCCCCTCACCCTTCCCAACCCCCTCCTCTTCCCATCCTTATCTATCTACTTTCTTCTTAGGTTACCCCTGACAAGAGAGGTTGCCTTTAAACAGGCAACCCATTTTGTCATTGGATCCCCTCTGCTGAAATAATCTACACTAAAACTTGCATTGGGTGCTTAGTCAGCAAGTTTATTAATCATCAATTCATTGCATCTTTTATCCAACTATATATATATATATATATATATATATATATATAGATCAATTTATTTATTTACAATTTGGTAACCGGAAAGGCACTTTGAGCCAAAGCTCATTTCTAGGTATGAACCAGAGACAGGGGGGTACAAAAACACAGCAGAGGGTTACATAGATTTGAAGTGCAGTAATAAACAATACAAATATGTTCCACTTACAATAATTAGGTTACAAAGTCATTATGCAAGAGAAAACAAGAGACAATGTCATGAGATTGATGGATAGATAGATAGATAGATAGATAGATAGATAGATATATCGTTTGATCGATAGATAGACAGACAGACAGACAGATAGATAGATAGAGAGATAGAGAGATAGATAGACAGCTAGATACTGAATCTAGGATTAACAACCTTTGTGCCTCACTGCTCCTTTACAAAGGTTCCACATCATATGCTTACAGGTAATTAGGCACATGAATCACAGGCACTTATCAAAAGACAGAGTAGTACAGAATAACAATATCTCAGGCTATTATGCAAAAGAAACTCATGGTGCACTACAAACAAGAGAGGAGACCTGAATAGCATTATTACAAAGATTAAAAGGGTTGACAAACAAGTTAAGCAATGAATTTACAATGACACAAAAGATACAAAATTGCAAGAATTAAACACAGAGTGCTGGCATCTAAAATTTGAGGAGTTAGCCCAGACTAGGAGATGCTGGGCAATAAGAGGAGGGGCTGTGGGGAAGGCTGAAGGGGCAGTGGGTGGGTAATGAGGGGTAGTAGAAATCAGAGGGAAGGAGGGGCATTTGGGAGATGGGGAGAAGGGTAGGAGCAGGGACTGTGGGAGCAGGGGAGGGCTAAGTGGGGCATGATGGGGGAGGAAAGACAGAGGAAGGAAGGGATATGTGGGAGATCAGGGGGAGGAGGGCAGGCACCAGGGCTTCAAGATATTGTGGGAGGAGCAACCCAGAGGGTGTTGTCAGTACAGTAAGAAGAGAAGGAGATCACTGCAGGAGGAAAGATGGCACAGAGGTGTGACTGGCTCTTGGGGGGAGGTGCAGAGGAGAGACTGGTCTGAGGAGATATCCCCCAGGCTTAGGGGTTAGGCATGAGGAGCTTTAAGATGCCCATGAGAAATCTTTAGGAGGTGGGATCACAGTCACACTCACTGATCACGGTAAGATATGAGTGCTGTTAGTGCTTGAAGGGGCCAAGCTTAGGTTCCAATTTGAGTGCAGCATTAAGGAAATTTAGCCAGAGGCGGGCCCTATACCCATAGGACTGCTGCCCTTGTTTTATGTGATGAAAAATGGCTTGGAAAGCAGCTTTACTAGACCCTCTGGTGAGTCTAGGGCTGCTAGAAGAACTGAAGAGAGCCTTCATCCCTGGGGGTGCAAGGCCAAGGGTGGCTTTTTTCATCAGCAGGCATACATGGAATTAGATCCTGTTCCCAAGTTTGAGCCAGCCAGTGTTGGAGTAGAGTGTACTTGTATGAGTTGAGCCATGGGCCCCAAGAATGAGTCTACAGGCTTTGCTAAGGGCTACTTTTATTCTCTTAAGTATGGTGTTAGAAGCAGCTCCATAAACTACTTGGCCATCATCTGTAACTGACAGGACTACTCTGGTAACTGTCAGTTTGATGGCAATGAATGTGATAGTAGAGTTGCCCAAGTCTAGCATTTGCTGCCTTGGCAATGAGGTCAATCTGCAGCCCATAAGAAAGGGAGAAGTCAAGTGTGACCTCGAGGTATTTGAAATTGCTAACAGTTTCAAGAAGGTGATTGCTGCAATTGAGTATCTTGATGGGATAAGCCTTATAATGATTATAGGAGGAGGCAAACAACATCGCCTTAATTTTCTTGTAGTTTAGTAGAAGCCTGGCATAATAGAACCAAGCCTCAAGTGTGGTAAAGTCAGCATGCAGCTGTTTTTCAAGCAGACGAGGTGCAGAGTACCGTATGTAAAGTACAGTGTTGTCTGCATGTAAGAGTACATTGTATTGGCAGGCTTTGGAAAGTTCTTTTAGGAATATACTGAAAAGCATGGAGCCCAGGATAGAGCCTTGGGGTACACTGTGAAAACAATTTGACAGTTGGATACAGAACCTTGTATTTTGACCTGCTGAGTTCTCTTGGAGAGGTAGCTCCTGAACCAGCCTAGGGATACAGTGGAAATCCCTGTGCAGGTGAGCTGACCAGGTAGTAGATCATGATTAACTGTATCAAAGGCCTTGGTAATTCAATGTAGATGGCCCCCACCAAGAAACCCTGGTCCAGCGACTCTGAATGTAGCTAGTCTACTCCACAAGGGGTGTAGTTGCACTCTGCTTCTCATGGAACATGTGCTGCACCTGACATTGGAGTTTGTGTTTATTGAAGTAGCCAACTAGCTATTCATAAACTATTCTTTCGAGGGCCTTTGATGGGGACGGGAGGATTGATATCAGCCTGTGGTTACAGAGGTTTGTTCAGTCCCCATTTTTGAAGATGGGAGTGACAGTTACCACTTTCCAGAGAATAATAATAATAATAATCTTTATTTTTAATGTGCCTTTCAAAAATCAAGGTGCAGAACAGTTTATAAAATATATCCAGATAACAACATCATAATAAAAATCTACAGAATAAATAATATCAACATCATAATTAATACTAAAATCAGATCAGTTCAGCATCATCCCCAAATGCTTTCCTCTGCAAAAAGGATTTCAATGCTTGTTGAAAGCCCCCCACCTTTTGCACTCTCTAATCCAATGGGGTAGAGAATTCCAGAGGGTCGGTGCCATGAACATGAAAGCCCGGGTACCATAAGATTTCAAAACTACCCTCAGAATCTCTATCAACCCCTCATTGGCTGAGTGGAGTGGTTGCTGCAGGATGTAAGGGACCAGAAGCTCTTTCAGGTAGTCAGGGCCCAAGTGGGAGTGGAAATTATCCTGTGATGAGTGGTAAGTTAAGGACCTATGTTAGTGGGGAGAGTAGGACATCCAGGGTCTGGACAACTAGTGTGATATCATGCATATCACTGCCGAAGCTGGGCTTTTTGAGGACTTGTTTTAGGAATTTGTGAGCTTCAGCCAGAGTGATGGCCTTGAGGTAGAAGGGGCGGTGACATGGTAGTAGGAGAGCGGGTGTTATTGTCAATGTTTGTAATTGGAATGGGCTCCATGAAATCAGAGGGAAGTACATTTTTGAGGCTGGTAAAGGCCTTGTTAAAGGCATTAGCAATGTCTTCAGGGTCTCAGGTGGAAGTTCCTTTGGTGTCAATTACTGTGGGAGGAGCTTTGCTAACTTTAACCATAAGGGATTTGACATTTTCCCAGAAAATATGACTGTTGCCCCGGGAGTTATTCAGTTAATTTTTAAAGTGTGCACACTTGGCCAAACAGATGATACTGGTACATTTATTCTGGGCAGTTCTATAATTTGGAAGGTCAGTAGGGGAACCAGTACTTTTGGCCTTGTGCCATAGATTGTCTCTAGCCTTCATTTGTTTGAGGAAAGGGGGTGTGACCCAGGACTTACTGGATCCCTTATTTTTTCTTTTTCTGACTGGTACAAAATAAGTTGCAAGAATTGTTTAAGATGTTGATAAAGCACTGTGTCAGCATCAGTTTTATTATATAAGGCCTACCAGTCTTGTGAGCTGAGGTGAGTTTTGAGTCAGGCAAGTTGTCCCTTTTTTAACACACGTGATGTAATTTTTATGAGAGGGGGTTTAGGAGCCTTATTGGACCTGGTGCATGTGACAGGGGAGTGGTTGCTGATCATATCAGGGAGCACAGTTCTTCTGGATATTCTATCAGGTATGTTGGTAATACAGTCTATTAGTGTGCTATTGCCCATATGGTAGTTTGTCCATCTGGGGGATTCCACCATTTGGAACATCTCAATGGCAGAGAGGACATCTTTATATTGTGCTGCCTGAGGTGACAGCCAATTGATACTGAAGTCCCCCAGCACTAGAACCTCCGAGGTCTTCTAGAGGTCAGATAGGTATTCAAGTGTATGTTTGAAACCTATAGACTGGTTTTTAAGGGGAATATAGACAGATACTATGGTGAGGCATTTCCTTAGTGCTCCAGGCTGTAGCTGGATCACAAATAGCTGAGTGTTGTCATCAATTGAGTGATTGGGGAAAGCCCTACTTTGAAGGGTATCTCAGACATAAACAGCACATCTACCTCCATATCTACCCACTCTATCTAGTCTGTAGGAAGTACATCCTTCAAGCTGGATTGCCCAGTCAGAGGATCTCAGGGTAAGCAAGGTTTCTATGATACAAATAATGTTGGGGCTATGTTGCACCACCCAGGCCTGTAGGGAGTCAAACATTTCCAAAAGGCTACAAATATTGATGGATCCAATTGCCAGACCTCCAGTTTTCTTGACAGAGGTAGGTGATTTTGGATCAATCATTGGTCCAGGATTGGGATAAATGTTTCCAGAGAACATTAAGAGGAGCAAGGCCAACCTAATGGCATTCAGTTTACACATTTGTTTTGTATGCAAGCTGTTTTATGAGATCTGATTGCATTTGTTTTTGTCAACAGTGGTGATTAGAATGTTCAACTGAGCAGGGGTAAGGTGGTGTGTTCTGGCCATACGCTGTGTATGATGCTCGGGGTTAGGAGGGCTGCCCACAGTGTAGGTGGTAACGGTCACAGAAGGAGTAATGGGGTACAGAGGCTGCACTAGTGAAGGTGATGACAGTAGTTCATGGGTGCTGGTTTTGGGGGGTTTGGGGAGGGTCAGCAGAAGTGCTGACATAAAGATGAGCAAGAGTAAGAAAGTTGTCATAGTGGAGTCCGAGGGTGATGAAGGGTTAAGTTCCCTAGGGAGCATGAATGTGTGGTCAGGGATTACGTGAGAGGTAGAGGCAGGGAGAGGCAGTAGGGCAGAGTCCAAGCATGGTGAAATGCCCTTGGGATTTAAAGCCAGCAGAAAGTCAGTGGAATAACAGGGCTGTTAGAGTAGAGCAGGGATTAGATGCTAGCCTATGGTGCAGAAGGTAGTGGGCTCAAATCCCCAAATTGGAAAAGTCAAAAGTATTGGAAGAGATATAGAGAAATTCCTGAGAAACAGGGGGATGAGGGGAGCTACAGCCAAGAAGTGGGTTAGAGATATGTGGTAGAGATAGGGGGCTTGGGAGAGGTTCAAGAGTGGCCCCTGGTGGCCACCCAATATAACCTGCAGATGGGAAACTAGGGAACTACATTTCATAACTAGCTATCACATGACCAATAACATGACCACAGGAGCCCTATAAGGCTAGGGACGACCTTAGGTGGGTGGGTGGGTGGCTGGGTTGAGCAGGGCAGTCAATGCACAGTGTCGACAGGCTAACACCCCATAACAAGCAGTCTGTCCCAGAACAAAGCTGCATGGCTGATTACCTGTTGCTTGCCCCTGGGTCAGGTGGTCATTGAGTGGATGGGGAGTTTCTATGGAGTCTGCTAAAAGAAAGGGGGCAAAGGGGAAGGATTAGAGGTGGGAAAATTGAGACAATGGACAGGGCTAGGTCTCCAGTGTGCATGCGCTCCTGTAGGAGACCAGAACACTAGCCATATGATAACACAGTAATCCTGGCAAAATTTGAATTAAGCTGGTGCACAGAGAATTAAATAATTCACCCTTAAGGTACAGCACAGAAGACCCAAAATAATAATAATAATAAATAATAAAATGTATTTAATAAAGCGCCTTTCATAATTTCAAAGCGCTGTACAGCAAGAATACAAAACAAACATATATTCAGATACATAAAATATAAAATCAGGATAAAACAGGAAATGCCTTTGCACATAAGAAAGTCTTTAGCGCCTGCTTAAAACACCCCACTGTCCTTCACTCCCGGAGCTGGCGGGGCAGAGAATTCCAGAGGGTAGGTGCCACAAATCCAAAAGCATGAGCACTGGATGACTTCAAGTTTACCCTCAGAATTTCCAGCAACCCCTCATCAGCTGAACGGAGCTGTCACAGAGGGGTGTAAGGCACCAGGAGCTCTTTCAAGTAGTCAGGACCCAGACTGTTTAGGGCTTTGTAGGTCAAAAGGACTACCTTAAAGGTGATCCACCACTGTATTGGCAGCCAGTGCAGAGCGTGCAGCACCGGGGTAATGTGGGATCTTCTAGATGCCCCAGTCAACAAATGTGCTGCTGCATTCTGCAGTAGCTGCAAGCAGCAGATATCAACCCCAGGAAGCCCTAGGTAAAGGGAGTTACAGTAATCAAGGCACAATGTCACAAAGGCGTGAACTAGAACAAGCAGATCAATGGGTGGAACAAGGTGCCTAGTCCTGGCAATGTTCCTGAGATGGAAAAAGACCAGCTTGATGACTGCCGACACCTGATGTCGAAAAGTCAGGCTGACATCAAGCTCCACTCCCAGGTTATTCACCCGTTCGGAGGAGAGAATCTGGTCCTCCATCAGGACTAAACCAGAAGGAAGCCCAGTCTTCAATCCCTCTACCCTATGACCTGAGTTCACAACCAAAACTTCAGTCTTACCTGGGGTCAGCTTTAGACCACTGGAATTCATCCAGTTTTGGATTTATGCGAGGCAGTTTTTCAGAACTTAGATAGCATCAACCTGAGTAGGTGCAAAAGACAGGTAGAGCTGGGTATCATCAGCATAGCGGTGAAACCTCAGCTCATACCATCTAACAATGTCTCTGAGGGGTAGCATATATACTGCGAATAACGTAGGGGACAGCACTGAGCCCTGGAGTACCCCGCATGGCAGAGAGAAGGCCCCAGAAGAAAACAAACCTGAGACCACTCTCTGTGTTCTCCCTGTGAGGAAAGATGAAAACCACCTAAGGACTGTACCAGAGAGTCCGCAGATGGACCTCAGGTGTTTGAGCAGAACCCCATGATCCACAGTATCAAAAGCTGATGATAGATCTAGGAAAACCAAGATGGAGCGGTGTCTCTGATCTCTCACCATCAGGAGATCTTTGAGCACCCGAACCAGAGCAGTCTCAGTTCTATGCCTCTTACAAAAACCAGATTGGAGAGGTTCGTATAAACTATGGATGGTTAAATGGTTATCCAATTGAGCAGCAACAACTTTCTCATTACCTTTCCCACAAAAGGGAGGCTAGAGATAGATCTGTAATTTGCTAGGTTCTCCTGGTCTAAAAAAGCTTTATTCAGAAGGGGGGTCACCACCCCCTCCTTCAAGGAGCAAGGAAATACTCCTGTATCTAAAGAGCACCAGACAATCCAAGCTAAGACCAGGCCAATGATCTCACTACAACCCAAAATCAGGGAAGTAGGGCCTGGGTCTAAACTACAGCACATGGGATGCATCTCTTGGACAATCCTCATAGTGTCTACAACATCTGGCAGTCCAAAGGTACTCCAGGAAGCTCCGGATTCTCCGACAGGGCACCGAGCAATGGCAACTCCCTTAGAGTGAAGCTGGTGGCACTCCCTCCTGATGTCTTCAACCTTATTCGCAAAGAAGTGAGCGATCTCATCACAATCTGTTTGCGTAAAAACTCGATGGAGCTGTTGACAGACTGGGTTGCACAGTCTGCCAACAGTTCTGAAGAGTTGAGCTGGTCGATTCCGTGGGACAGAAATTTCCCTGGACAGGAATACTGCCTTGTTATAGGAAATTGCTGTTTGGTAGAGTTCATAGTGCTCTAGCAAAATACGGTGGTCGGCATCAATGGCAAAAACAGCACTACAGCTAGCAGGTACTTATGGTAACCTACTGCATTGTCCTCAAATGCATGCACAGCTTCTAGCACAAAGAACCAGCTTAAAACTATCTGTAAATGTCTTCTGACCAATTTAAAGCAAACATTAAAACACATGCTTTAATTTATTTATTTTATTTTAATTTTTTATTTAGTAATCAGAATTGTAACCTTTGAGTTAAAAGCTCATTTGCAAAGGATCATCGTTACAAGGGTAGGGGAGGGTACATAAGTTTGGAGTCAGTAGCAGCTTAATAGGCATTGTCAAGAACATCTAATATTAATAGCCTGCCAGAAGATTTAGAATGCATAGGATTTTAGGACAAGATATCTTGTCGGTGGCAGCCAAAATGTGAACAGGAGAAATCAGTACACATTGGCAATAGCATAACAATGTAAGATAACATAGGCAAATAACAACACATAACTAAAACAAAGGTACATAGTCAATTGGGTTGGGTTCACACATCATGCCATACAATTAAGTGCTTAAGTCAGAGTTAGGTACTAGTTTGAGAAAAAATCAGAGGTGGAAGCTAGGCAGGATCTTGTATTTGGAGGAAACAGGAGATGGAGCTGTTCATCAAAACTGATACCTAAAGGTTACTAGGCTATAGCCAGAATAGTCAGCCTAGGCATAGTAGTCAGAAAGGCTAGAGGGAATCAATCAGGATTAGGTATGAGAAGAGGAATCAAAGGAGGGGGATGATGGTAGGCTCAAAGGCAGGTGGTGTAAGGAGGTCAATGGATGAAGGTTTTTCAGGGGGAGTGTGTGAATGAACAGATTAGTTGGTCAGATAGTTCCTGTAGGAGATTTCACAAAAATTATTTTTCTTTTTAATCCCCACAACAAGCAGTCTGTCCCAGAATGAAGCTGCATGAATGATTACCTGTTGCTTGCCCCAGGTCAGGTGGCCACCAAGTAGAAAGTGGAGCCTGCTGTTGAGCCTGTGGAGCCTACTGTTGCTTGCTACCAGGTTGGGTGGCTGCCAGGTGGAAAGGGGAATTTCTGTGGTGCCTGTTACTTGCTCCCAGATCAGGTGGCTGTGAGTGGATGGGGGGTTCTGTGGAGCCTGCTGTTGTTTGCTCCTGGGTCAGGTGGCTACCAAGCAGAAGGGAGTGTTTCTGTAGAGCATGTTACTTGCTCCTGGGTTGGGTGACTGCTGAGTGGAAGGGAAGGCTTTTGTAGAGACTGCTGTTGCTTACTCATGGGTCAGGTGACCACTGAGTGTAAGGGGAGGGGTTCTGTGGAGCCTGTTGCTTGATCCAGGGTCAGGTGGCCACAAAGTGGAAGGTGGGGTTTCTGGAAGATAGATAGATAGATAGATAGATAGATAGATAGATAGATAGATAGATAATAGACAGACAGATTATAAGGGCGCAGTTGAACTCGCCAGTTCAACCTTCACGTCTATGTTAAACTCAAAATGCTGCATTTAAAAACTTTGAAACCATTCACCTGATTAGCATAACATTTTGCAGGTGTCATCAGGGACCAAAGGTCTCTTGATGTGCAAAGTTCCATTCCGGTTGAATGCATGGATGCAAAGATATGGAGTGTCAAAAAATAGGAAAATTATCATATTTTGTAAAATTATTTGCCACTCAAGTGCACAAAAATGGCTTGGGATTTTAGGCTGTCATTTTAATGGTAGAAAGGTCTTTGGTCACAGATGTGCCTTTTGAAGATTTGGTGAAAACATATTAATCCTTTCCAAAGTTATTACATTTTAAAATTACTGCATTATTTTCAATAGGAAAAGTTAGATGAGAGCCTTCAAATGGGATTCTGTGTCACAAATGAGTAACCCTTTGTCGCAAAATAGTGAATCTTCATTTATTCTTCAGCCATCTTGGTTTTTTAGTGAGGCAAACAAAGTTAAAAAATGAAAAAAAGATATATTTTTTTAAAATTCAATATGTGTTCTGCTTTTATGCCTACAGTATATTAACACCCAAAATAAAATAATCAAATAGGCCCTATTACATCTGATGACAAATAAATTAATAATGCTAGATAAATGGATGAAGCCTTCAATAAATAATTTGGTACAGTTTTTGAAACTAAAGACAGTTATGGATTGGATGTTAAGGATAACATCTGTTCACACATATATTTGGGTGTCAAAATATTAGAATTAAAGGACATAATAAGTAAATGAAGAGGTAAATAAATCAGTAGGCCCAGATTAAATCAGTCAAATGCTTATATAAGAGATTGGGGATTATATTGTATACCCACTGATAAAGATACTAAATATATCCTTTAACACGGGGGAGGTACCAAATGATTGGTGGCATGCAACAGTAGTCCCATTATAGAATAAAGGAAACAGATCACAGACATCTAACTATATATATACATATATATATATATATATATATATATATATATATATATATATATATAACTATGGACAGTTAGTTTTACTTCAATAGTGGGTAAAATAGCTGAAACTTTTTTTAAAATCCATACTTGAGGAAAACATTAGCATAATAGGTTGGGAAGATAATAAACAACATGGATTTAAAAAAAACAGAGGGTGCACTACAAACCACTTACAGTATATTTTTATGAGTATATAAATAAAAACTTCAATCATAATACTCCAATGGACATTATATTTTTCTACTTTCAAAAAGCATTTGACAAGGTCCCTCATAATAGCCTCCTGCAGAAAATGATATCAGTAGGTATTGATAGCAGAGTAGTTAGATGGAATAAGAACTGGTTATAAAGGAATATGATGATCCAATTGAGGTAACTAGTGGAATGCCACAGGGCTCTGTATTAGGGCCAGTTTTACTTTTAATATACATAAGTGACTTACATCATAACATCTAAAATGAAGTCATTAAGTTTGCATATGATACTAAGGGTTCTACCATTAGAACACGCCCAACTTAGTGTGTTCGTCATTATGGCACATAGATTTAAATTTGCTGATCTGTGTTTATGTGGGGTGCTGCACCCCTTCCCCATGCTCCCCAACTAAATATACCAACTCCAGGGGGGTGGACCATGAAGAGGGGGCAGCAAGTTTGAAAAGTTGGCATCCTAATGACGGGCACACTATGTCTGGCACTCAAATGGCCAGAAGGGCCTATTAAGTTAGGATGACCTGTAGAGGCAACTAATCAACAATTAGAAATGAAAAAAGAATTACAGTAGAAACAATTGAAAGTTGGTCAATCAGAAATCAGATGCCATTTAGCACTGATAAATGTACAGTGATGCATTTAGGAAAACAAAATATTGCACAAATATACACATTGAATGGAAGAGTGTTGAAGGTAATTATACAAGACAAAGACTGTGGCATGATAGTGGATAATTAGTTAGATTTCAAAAATCATAGGACAGAGATGATTAGGAGAAGCAATTTTGCGATTAGAAATATTAAAAGAAGCTGTATAAATAAGACTATGTGTTGTCTAACATCACTATACAAGATGTTCGTAAGGCCTCAAGTTGATTATGGGTCCCAACTCTGGAGCCGGTATACACAGGGAGAAATAGATAGGATGGAAAGGATACAAAGGCAGTTCACTAAGATGATAGGCTGTATGGCAGGTTTAAGTTATACAGACAGATTAAAAAAGACATGTCTATTCACCTTAAAGCAGAGAAGAATTAGAGGGAATCTAATGTCTATGTTTAAAATAGCTGACAACCCCAATGCCTCCCCTCAATCCCTCAATCCCTCTTAGTGTGTGAAGGGTGGGAAGGGAATAAGGTGTTAAGATTGGAAACCCTAACACCATATTTCTATACTTTTGTCAGTTTAACCCTAACTGATGCATTAACACAGTTTTTTGTAAGATACACATATATATATATATATATATATATATATATATATATATATAGTATATACAGTATATATGTGTATATATATATATATATCCACACACACACATATATATATATATACTGTGTATGTATATATATATATATATATATAATGGTAGCACTATGGTGCTACCATAGTTAGGGTTAAGGTGCCATTTACATGTTAAACCTACCATTTTGCACCTTAATAACTTTGCAACCATTCAACAGATTTGCCTGAAATTTGGAATACACAATCAAGAACCATAGATTGTGGGATCTGCCAACTTTCGTACTGTTTGGATTTACAGCTGCAGAGTTATTAAGCGTGATGTGTGTGTGTGTATTTATGCTTTTTTGGAATTCTTTGGTCATCTCAACAGGTCACACGGTTTGCGCAATCAGTCCAAAATCTTCATTGAACATGTGGCCGGGGTCCCCAATGTGCCTTTTGAAGATTTCATGAAAAAATATTAAACGGTTCAAAAGTTATTCAAAAAACCAGTTCCCATTATAAGTCAATTGGAAAAGTTAACAAATAGTTCGACAGTGTCACAAATGCAGTTCTTACTTCTGCAAATGCCAATTTCACTGTCGCAAATCCGCCATTTTGTTTTCAGTTGGTCATCAGAAAAATGCTTGCCATTTAAATTTGGGACCCTCTAGCAACCTAATTCTTTTTGTATTCACCTGGTTGGACCCTGAGTATGCTAGACATGTCTTTATTTTGGGGTAAAACACCCCAGAAATATGTTTTTCAAATTTCTGGAAAAAGTACTTTTGCAAAGTACTTTCGCATGCATGACACTGTCGAATGAATTTGCAAAAACTTTTGCAAAGTTGGACAGTACTTTTCCAGGCTGTAGGAAAATGACTGCAATTCTTTGGCAACCTGCTGCAAAAGAATAGTTTGGTGTTTTGGACTGAAATTTGGAGGGAGCACAGCCAGCATCTCACAGATGTGGCTTTCAGTGTTTCGATGAAAAAATATTACAGGGCAGCAAAGTCACAGCACTCCAAAGTTGCAACTTTTTCCCGTAGGATAACATTATGGTGTCCGCCACATTACAGGAATCCTTTTGACGCCCTGCTGCAAAATAACGGTTTGGTATTTTGGGCTGACATTTGGAGGAAAGAAAGCAAACATCTCACAGAAGTGCCTTTCAGGGGTGTGGTGAAAACATATTACTGGAAGCCAAAGTTATGACACTCCGAACTTCTCTTTTTTTTCATAGGATAACATTACGGTGTTTGCCGCACCTTTCAGGGCCCGTATCTGGGAAATGATGTGAGATACGGACTTTACAGCAGAAAAATGCTTAGCCCCCTTACAGGGGCTAAGTACAAATCTAGCCAGGAAAGTCATAAATCATATGACTTTTAATTTTTTTTCTACGTCATACAGTTCCTGAGATATAAGAAATTTAGTGTTCCAAGTCCTCATTTTCTGCTCCGAAACCCATTATTATGCATACATTCTTTGTACTCACTGTCTTTCTCTATGCAGGTTTTGGAGAAAACCAACCTATGCACTTACATTGCTGTTACCATTACCATTTCCACTTGCGGTTCCATACCCATTTCACTTACTGTTCACGTCTATGCCACCATGTGCATTACCATTTGCGTTTTCATTTGCACTTGTGTTTGCATTATGTTTACCACTTCTGTCTACAGTACTGTTTCTCTTTCTGTTTTGCTTTGCGTCACCATGCACATTACCATTTGCATTTGAGGCCACAATGTTACTATGTCCTCACTCCCTACCAAAGATAACATCTTATTATTTCCTCATCATTCTCAAAAAAGAAGGGAAATTAGAGGCAAAAACTCTGTTTAATGCATTAGTTAGGGTTGTTACACAGCAACAAAAGTGAGGAAATTTGGTGTTAGGGTAGAAAGCCCCCTAGGACCCCCACCCCCACCTCCAACTGGCATCGGGGTGTGGATTGGGGTTATCAGTTCTAACTCTCACCCCATTCTCCTATACCTCTGCTTCTTCACACATCTGATGGGGTGAGAGTTAGCGCCGGCAACCCCAGTGCACACCCAGATGCCAGTTGGGGGTGTGGGCGGGGGGGTCCTAGGGAGCTTTCAACCCTAACACTAAATTTCCTCACTTTTGTCGCTGTGCAGCAACCAGAAATAATGCATTAAATGGAGTATTTTGCCTCTAATATATATATATTTACTCACAGTATATATGGGTGACTGGGGCAATGCTGAAATATGTAGGGATGGGGGCTAAGATGGATAACTGGATCAAGAATTAGCTGGAAGATAGACTGCAATGGGTGGTTGTGGGGGGACTCTTATATCCTAGGCCATAACCAGTGGTGTGCTGCATGGATTTGTGCTGAGGCCAGTGTTGTTTGGTCTGTTCATATCAAATATCGCACACAGGGTTGGGAGCAACATCAGTTTGTTCGCTGATGACACCAAGATGGGGGCTGTTGTGGATGACATAAGGGGGTGGCAGAAGCTACAGGGTGCCCTAACCAGACTTGAAGAGTGGTTGGCAAGGTGACAATTGGGTTTTAATGCAAAGAAGTGCAAAGTTATGTACTTCAGAGTGAAGAATCTGAAGATGGAATATTGGCTGGCAGGGGTACAGTTGAGTGCCACTGAGGAGGAGAAGGATATCTTGATGGAAGAAGGTTGCCTGGATATTGTGGCAGTCTTAGAAACATGGTACACAGAGAACCATGACTGGAATGTCCACGTACCAGGATACACGATCTACAGGAGGGACAGGGAGGGTAAAAGAGGAGGAGGAGGAGTAGCTCTCTATGTAAAGGAAGGGATCAAAGCAACAGAACTAAAGAGTAAGCAGGAAGTAGATGAGGCACTCTGGATCACCCTGGAGGCAGGAAACAGCACCACAATCCACATGGGGGTTGTATACAGACCTCCATCTCAGGGGGAGGGAATGGATGAGGAAATGATAGAAGGCATCCTTAGAATGGCAGAAAAAAGAGAGATATTGTTGATGGAGGACCTAAATATGCCAGATGTTAACTGGAGCACCTTTGCTGCAGGCACATCCAAGAGCAGGGTCATTCTTGATGCCCTACAAGGGGCATGCCTCAGACAGCTAGTATTGGAACTGACTCTGGAGGGAGCAATCTTAGACCTGGTACTCTCAAATGGGGATGGAGAAAGAATCTCAGATTTAGAAGTGGGTAGCCATATGGGAACATGCAACCACCAAACAGTGTGGTTCACGATAAACACAGCCATACAATCAAGCCATACAAAAGCAAGAGTATTAGACTTTAGGAGGGCTGACTTTGGGAAAATGAGAGAGTGCCTCAGAAAAGCACTAGCGAACAGGCAAGAAGGAGGGGTGGAGGAACAATGGGGAGTAATCAAAACAGCCATGACAGAGACAACAACCTTTTGTGTAAAGCAAATCAACAAAACACAATGAAAGAAAAAAAATGCTATGGTTCTCAAAAGAGGTGGCAGGGAAGGTTAAGGAGAAATGGACAGCATTCAGGAAATATAAGAAAGCACAGAAGAAGCAGGACAGAGAACTTTATCAGTTAAAGCAGAATGAGGCAGGGAAGGCAGTCAGAATAGCAAAAGACCAAACTGAGGAAAGGATAGGCAACTCTGTTAAGCAGGGGGATAATACCTTTTATAAGTACATTAGGAAGTGAAGAAAGACCAAAGAAGGGATACTGAGGCTTAATAAAGGGGATGGAGTGTGGGCAGAGGGTGACAGTGAAAAAGCAGGGATACTGAATGAATATTTCTGCTCAGTATTCACAAAGGAAGAGGAGGGTGAGGTACCTAAACCAAACAAGAGAAACACTTTGAAGATGGGGGTCGATACCAGTCCATTTACAGAAGAAAGGGTTCTGAAAGAACTAATAAAATTGAAGGTGGACAAAGCAATGGGGCCTGATGGGATTCACCCAAGAATTCTAAAAGAACTAAGGGTAGAAACAGTGACACCACTGACAACTCTTTTTAACAAATCATGGGAGGAATGGGTGATGCCTGAGGACTGGAGGAGGGTAGATGTGATTCCTCTCCACAAAAGTGGGAGCAGGACAGAGGCAGGAAACTACAGACCAGTTAGTTTGATCTAAGTGGTAGGGAAAATTATGGAATCACTTCCAAAGGAAAGAATTGTTGAGTACTAAAGGCCAGTGAGGCACAGGACCTAAGGCAGCATGGATTCACGATGGGAAGGTCATGTCAGATGAATCTAATAGATTTCTTTGACTGGGTGACCAAAATAGTAGACTAGGGAGGGGCTGTGGACATGGCCTACCTAGATTTTAGCAAGGCATTTGATACAATTCCACACAAAAGATTAATACACAAGTTAGCCAGCCTTGGAGTAGGTCACAAGGTGGTATCCAGGATAAAAAAATTGGCTAGACAATAGGAAGTAAAGGGTAGTAGTAAACAGAGTCCACGGTGAAGAAAGGAGGGTTGCTAGTGGGGTACTGCAGGGTTCAGTACTGGAACTGGTCCATTTTAATGTCTTTATAAGTGACATTGCAGAGGAACTGGAAGGAAAAGTATGTCTCTTTGTAGATGACACAAAGATCTGCGACAGGGTTGATACACAAGATTGAGTGGAAAGGATGAGAAGGGACTTGGCAAGGTCAAATGTCAAATGTATGGCAGCTCAGATTCAATGCAAAGAAGTGCAAGGTAATGCACCTGGGAAACAAAATCCCAGGGGAAGAGTGCACAATGGGGGTGAGATACTGACAACAGTAAAAACGGAAAGGGACTTGGGGGTGTAATTATATCAGATGGCCTAAAGGTGGGCAAGCAATGTGAGAAGGCAGTAAGGAAGGCTGGGGGTATACTCGGATGCATAGGGAGAGGCATCAATAGTAGAAAACAGGAAGTTGTTATCCCTCTGTACAGACAGTTGGTGAGATCCCATCTGGAGTAATGTGTGCAGTTCTGGAGACCCCATCTAGGCAAAGACATAGACAGAGTGGAGACTTTCCAGAGGAGGGCAACGAAAATTGCGCTGGGTCTGCACCAGAAGGCATACAAAGAAAGACTAAAGGAGCTTAATATGTATATCCTTGAGGAAAGAAGGGAGAGAGGGGAGATGATAGAAATTTTCAAGTACCTCAAGGAAATCAACAAAGTCCAAGAGGGTAGCACCTTTCAGAAAAACAGGTGCAAGAACAAGGGGGCACAATATGAAGATAGAGGGGGGATGGCTCAGAGGTAATGTGAGGAAGTATTTTTTCACAAAGCAGGTAGTGGATGCGTGGGACAGCCTTCCTGAGGAGGTCATGGAGTCAAGAACAGTGGGGGAATTCAGGAATGCATGGGACAGACATAAGGCAGTCCTAGTAGAGGTAGGAGGAAGGAAGCTTTTGTTTAACTAGGATCTGCAGCTTATCTGTTAGGTAGGAAAATGGACTGACTAGGTGGGCCAAGCAGTCCTTATCTGCTGTCAAATTCTATGTTTCTATGATCTAGGAGTTATAGTAACTCTGCTCAGTGCAGGAAGGCTGTGGCTAGGGGCAATAGGATGCTAGGGTGCATTGTGCACGGGTTCTCATCCAAACAGAAGGATGTGATTCTGCCCCTGTACAGGTCCTTCATCAGGCTGCATTTGGAGGACTGATTGCAGTACTGGCATCCATATTTGATGAAGGATATCAGGCTGCTCAGTGAAGCATAGGATGACAAAAATAATACTGGGGATGTAAGGCAGAACCTATAAAGAAAGGCTGAGACACTTGAGTTTGTACACCCTGGAGGAGGGAAGGGATCAGGGATATGACTGAAACTTTCAAATGCTTGAGGGGGATTAAAAAATCTGGCACAGAGGGGTTGTTTAAGCTGAGGAAGCAAAGGGAAATGAGGGGGCATGGGCTAAGACTGGAGGGTGGCAGATTCAGGAGGGAGATGAGGAGGCACTATTTCACTGAGAGGGTGCTGTCAAAATGGAACGCTCTAACAGAGGAGGTGGTGGCATGCAAGATGGTGGTAGTTTCAAAAGAGCATGTGACAGGGCAAGAGGGCTGGGTAAATAAAGCTCAGCAGTTTCTGAGGGTGAGAGGGGGGATGGAGGGTGGGGCAGCTGTAGTACAAGGGTGCAAGCTGCACATTCAAGCAGACTTGATAGACTGTGACCTGTTTCTGCTAGCAAATTTCATATGCTCGTATGTTTATATGTTATATATATATATATATATATATTTAAATAAGATAATATATATAATATATATAGATAGATAGATATATACGTATATGTATATTATATATATATATATAGAGAGAGAGAGAGAGAGAGATATTAGAGGCAAAAAACTCTGTTTAATGCATTAGTTAGGGTTGTTCCACAGCGACAAAAGCAAGGAAATTCAGTGTGAGGGTTGAAAGCCCCTCTTTGTCCCCCCCATCCACAACCCCAACCGGCATTGGGGTGCACTTTGGGGTTGTTGGCCCTAACTCTCACCCCATCAGATGTGTGAAGAAGCAGAGGTATAGGAGAATGGGGTGAGAGGTTAAGACCAACAATCCCAACATGCACCCCGATGCCAGTTTGGGGTGTAGACAGCGGGGTCAAAAAGGGGTTATCAACCCTAACACTGAATTTCCTCTCTTTTGTCACTGTGGAACATCCCTACTAATGCATTAAATGGAGTTTGTTGCCTCTAATTTCTCATCATTTGAGAATGATAATGAGAAATAGTGAATGTAATATGACGGTGGGAGCACGGGGCCGGTCACATAGTAACACAGTGTCTGCAAATGCAAATGGTAAAGCGCATGGTGATGCAAAGCAAAACAGAAAGATAAACAGTACTGTAGACATAAATCGTTAAACTAATGCAAATGAAGTGAAAATGAAAATGCAAAGGGTAACGCACATGGTGCCGTAGATGGGAATGGTAAGTGAAGCAGGTACAGAACTGCAGGTGGAAGTGGTAAGGGTAACAATAATGTAAGCACACAGGCTGGTTTTCCCCAAAAGCTGCATAGAGAAAGACAGTGAGTACAAAGAACGTATGCATAATAATGGTCTCAGAGCAGAAAATAAGGAGTTGGAATACTAAATTGCTCATATCTCAGGAACCGTACGAGGTAGAAAAAAATTTAAAAGTCATATGAAGTATGACTATACTGGCTAGTTTTATTCTTAGAGGGGGCTAAGTGCTTTTCTGGCAAAAAGTCCGTATCTAGCACCGTTTCCAAGATTCGGGCCCTGAAAGGCACAGCAAATGCCGTAATGTTATCCTATGGGAAAAAAAGAGATGTTCAGAGTGCGATAACTTTGGTTCCCTGTAATATTTTTTCACCAATCTACTGAAAGGCATATCTGTGGGATGTTGGCTTTCTTCCCTCCAAATTTCAGCCCAAAAGACCAAACTGTTCTTTTGCAGCAGGGTGGCAAAGAATTGCTGTCATTTTGCCATAGCCTGGAAAAGTAGTGTCGCAATTTGTGAAAGCTTTTGCAAAAATTTGTGACATTTTCATGAGTGCAACACTACTTTGCGAAAGTACTTTTTCCAGAAACTTGAAAAACATATTTCTAGGGTGCTTAACTTCAAAATAAAGACATGCCTAGCATCCTCAGGGTCTGACTAGGTAAAAACAAAAATAATTGTGTTGCTAGAAGGTCCCAAATTTAAATGCCAAGCATTTTTCTGATCACCAACTGAAAACAAAATGGTGGATTTGCAAAAGTAAAAGGGCCATCTGCAAAAGTAAAAACTGCATTTGCGAAAGAGTTGAACTTTTTAACTTTTCCATTGACTTATAATGGGAAACTGTTTTTTGAATAACTTTTGAACCGTTTAATATTTTTTCATGAAATCTTCAAAAGGCACATCGAGGACACCAGCCACTCATTCCCTTAAGATTTCAGACCAGTTGCATAAACTGTGCAACCTGTAGAGTTGGCAAAAAAGCATAAATGCATGCACAGATCATACGTAATAATTCCACAGCCATATATCTGAACAGTACGAAAGTTGGCAGATCCCAAGATGTATAGTTCTTGGTCATATATTCCAAATTTCAGACAAATCCGTTGAATGGTTACAAAGTAATTAAGGTGCAACATTTTAGGTTTAACATGTAAATGGCTCCTCAACCCTAACTATGGTAGCACTAACGTGCTACCATAAATATAGATATCTATCTAGCTATGTAGATATCTATCTATCTATCTATCTATCTATCTATCTATCTATCTATCTATATCTATATCTATATCTACATTTTTTATGGCAAAAAACTCTGTTTAAAGCATCAGTTAGGGTTGTTCCACAGTGACAAAAGTGAGGAAATTCAGTGTTAGGGTTGTCACCCCTTGCACACTACACCCACCCCACCCTGCCTACAGGTATTGGGGTGTGTGTTGGAGTCGATGGCCATAACTCTCACCCCATTCCTTATGTAAATAAGTTGAGGTGGTGCAGTATAGGAAAATGCAGGAAGAGTTAGTCCCGACAACCCCAACATACACCCTGATGCCTGTTGGTGGGCATTGTGGTGCAAGGGGGTGATAACCCTAACACTGAATTTCCTCACTTTTACTGCTGTGGAACAACCCTAACTGATGTAGTACATGGAGTTTTTGCCATGAATTTCCCTTCTTTCTGAGAAAGTACACTATAAATAGTGAATGGTATGTGGTGGTGGGAGGGGGGCCCTTTAGGCCCCTCACTTTCACCATGCTGCCCATGTCTGCATAATAACTATAAATAGTAACACTAATGCTAACAGAAACAGTAGCGGTGAGTGAAATACATATGGCTTAAAGTTGAACAAGCATGACATTCTGTGGTGATTAGCATATGCAGCCCATGATGCTTTGCATTGTGTGAGCATGTCTGATTTTGTATTTACATATGGTAATGGTAAGTGTAACACCAACAGAAACATGAATGCAAATGCAAGCTCTAACTGTTTTGGTAACGCAAATGGAAATGCAAGTGGTAATGGAAATGGTATCGCAATCACAAACGGTAACAGTAACGGTTACAGTGATGCAAATGCAAACACGAAGGACTAAGGTAATGGTAATGGTAAATGTAACCGCAAATGCTAACAGTTATAGTAAAAGTGATGCAACTGTAAATAGAAACAGAAACTGAAGCACAACATAAACCATTATGCAAACGGTGAGGGAAATGCAAATGTAAATGCAAATGGTAATGCAAACAGAAACGGTAACAGCAAGCTGATATAAGGAAACAGTAGCAAAAAGTCTGTATCTCACTTAATTTACAAGATAACAGCACAAAGGTGATGTGAGACAACAGTAGCGAAATGTCTGCATCTCGTTTCATTTCCGAGATAACGGCACAAAGGCAATATGATCCAACAGTAGCAAAACGTCTGTTTCTTGCCTTGTTTCCAAGATAATGGCACAAAGGCGATGTGAATCAACAGTAGCAAAAAGTATATATCTCGCTTTGTTTCAAGATAATGGCGCAAAGTTGATCTGAAGCAACAGCAGTGAAAAGTCTGTATTTGGCTTCATTTTCAAAATAATGCCACAAAGGAGATGTGATCCAACAGTAATGAAAAGTCTGTATTTTGCTTTGTTTCCGAGATAACGGAACAACAGCGATGTGAGCCAACAGTAGCAAAAAGTCTGTATCTTGCTTCCTTTTTGAGATAACGGCACAAAGGCTAATGTGAATCAAACCACTGAAAGGCACCTCCATACCACTAGGGCTACCTAGGCTATAAATTTCAAGCCACTGGCACCTATCAAAACACTATGAGCAAAATGATTAGTGAGTCACACAGTATGTCCACAGCAAATTATTTCCCCAACTTGTAAATAGCATAATTCACGTCTCCAGGACATCCACTCAGCACCCTCCAAATTTCATGTGAAAAGACCAAACTGTTCCAGAGATATTCTATTTTTACATTTCTGCATCTTTAAGAAGTTTTCCACCACAGAATGGTGGCAATCACGTCCGAAAATGCAGTCAAATGGTGGAACTTAAATGTGTATAACTTAAATGTGTATAACTCTGGAATGGAACTAGATTATTTCACCAAACAAAACCCGGCATATTCCATGAAGAAAGGGCTTTCTACAAGCCAAGAGTCAGACCAGTAAACCACACAGTGGCAGTGCTATGCATCGCACAAGACAGTGCAGAAAAAAGCAGAAACAGAATGTTTTGCACTGCACTACGCAAAAACCATATGTACCGGTGAAATATAAATAGGTAAATAAATAGATGCACCATTCCACTCCAAGTATACCAAATCTTATCCAAATCTCTTCAACAGTTGCAAAGCAGCTACAGTGTAAGACTTCACACAAGTGGCGATAAATACATTTATGGGTACTTCTTTCGCCAAAAAAAATGCAGATGTCAAATAAAAATTGGTAAATACATGGAAGTACCATAGTAGACCAAGTGTTACAAATGTCAGAGACATGCACAGATACGCAAGTGTTAACGCAAATGAAAATGGTTACACAGCCAGTAACATAAACACAAACACAAACATTAAAGCAAACACAAATTGTTATACAAACAGTAACAAAAATGCAAAAACAGAAATGGTAACGTAAATGTAAACAGTAATGGCAACAGTGAGGTAAAAGAAAAAAGCAACGCTAATGGTAAGACAAATGCAAGCGCAAATATAAATGCAAACACAAATGGTAATGCAAACAGTAACGCAAATTCTAACGGTAATGGAAATACAAACGGTAACGAAAATGGTAATGAAAATGCAAGCGATAACAGAAAAGCAAACAGAAACACAAACGATAATGGCAACGGTGACACAGAAGGAAAAAGTAAAGCAATTGACAATGGAAACGTTACCAAAAATGCAACCGCTAATGCCAATGGAAATGCAAACGACAACCAACATGCAAACGGTAATAGTAATGCAATTGGAAATGTAAATGGTAACGGTAACACCAACGATGAAGCCAAAGGAAACAGTAACACAAAAGGAAATGTAAACACAAGTGCAAATGCAAATGCACATGGTAAAGCACAAAGTGACACAAAAGTAAATGCTAACAAAAATGGCAACCGAAACGCAAACAGTGACAGTAATGCAAACACAAGCGCAAATGCAAATGCAAAGGGTAATGCACATGGTGACATATACAGAAACGCAAACGGTAAAGTAACGGCAAGTGGAAATGCTAATGGTCACAGTACTGCAAATGCACACACTTTTTATCTCAAGAAGGTGCATTCAGAAGCACAGTGAATACAAAGAACGTGTGCATAATAATGGCCCTCGGAGCAGAAAATGAGCACTTTTAATACTAAATTGCTTATATCTCAGAAACCATATGACGTAAAAAAAAATTAAATCTCATATTATTTATGACTTTCCAGGCTAGTTTTGCACTTAGCCCAGCAGTGGGGAACTAAGAATTTTTGTGATGAAAAGTCCATATCTCGAAGTGTTTTCGAGATACAGGACCCGAAAGGCACATCAGATGCTGTAATGTTATCCTATTGGAAAAATCGTTAACTTCAGGACGCCATAGCTTTGCAGTTCTGTAATATTTTGTCACCAAACCACCAAAAGGCACATCTGTGTGATGCTGACTTTCTTTCCTGCAAATTTCCGCCCAAAAGACCAAACTGTTATTTTGTTGCAGGGTAGCAAACATTTCCTGTTGTTTTGGCCATAGTGTCTCAAAGTACTTTCGCAAATCACAACACTTTCACAAATAAAATCACAAAAGTGTTACATATTCAAAAGTACTTTGCGACACCACTGTTTACAAAAATTTAAAAAGCATATTTATGTGGTGTTTTACCCCCCAAAAAAGAAATGGAAAGCATCCTCAGGGCTCGACTAGGTGAGCTCAAGAATTGTGTCCCTAGAGGGTCCCAAATTTAAACTCCAAGCATTTCTCTGAACACCAACTGAAAAAAAAATGGCTGAATCATGAAAGTAAAAGGGTAATTTGCGACAGTAAAAACTGCATTTGAGACTCTTTCGAATATGTTGTTAACTTTTCCCATAGACTATAATGGTGAACAGTTTTTTTTAATAACTTTTGAACAGTTTAATATTTGTTCACTAAATCTTCGAAATGCGCATTGGAGACCCTGGCTGCATGTTTCCTGATGGTTTTGGACTGATTGCGCAAACCATGCCGCCTATAGGCATGAGCAAAAAGACGTACAAAAAAAACATAATTTATGTGTTATTTGGTGCTCTGTAGCTCTGCAACTGTATATCCAACCATCACAAAACTTAACAAGTTCAGAGATCTATGATACCAGACAGAGCATGCCAAATGTCAGACAAATCTGTAATGTGGCTGCAAAGTTATTAAGCTGCCAAATTTCAGAATTAGCATTATATAGGGTACTTAACTCTAACTATAGTGGCACTACTGTGTTAATTATAATATATATATATATATATATATATATATATGGCAAAACTATTTAATGCATCAGTTAGGGTTGTTTCCACACCGACAAGTGAGGAAATACAGTGTTAGGGTTTATAGACCCCTTTGACCCCCCCAGCACACACCCCCAGCTGACATGGGTGCCGATGGGGTAGATCGTATAACTCTCACCCCATCAGATATAAAGAAGCTTACAGTAAAGGAGAATGGGTGAGAGTTAGGACCGATGATCCCATCTTTGCACCCCAATGCTGCTGCGGGGGTGGGCTGAGGGGTCCAAGGGGACTTTCAACCCTAACACAGAATTTTGCTTTTTGTTGTGGAACAAACCTAACTGATGCATTAAACAGAGTTTTTTGCCTCTAATTTCCCTTCTTTTTGAGAATGAGGACAATAAATAGTGAATGGAATGCTGTGGCGGAAGCACGGGTCCCTTCATGCCCCGCGTTCCCACCACGTGATGTTTTGTCACATAGTAACAGGAACAGCAATGCAAACACAGTGCCAACAGTTACGTACATGGTAAAGCAAACGTTAATAGAAACACAAGCGCAAAGTGACGCCAAAGTGAACAGTGACAAAAACAAAGAGACAAGCGCATATGAAAACACAACTGTTAACGTGCACAGTGATGGCACTGGTATTTTAAATGCAAATGTTAAGTGTTACAGCAAAAAGAACACCAAATGGAACAGAAACGGAAACACGAGCAGAAGCGTGCATGTAAACGCAAACCATTACGTACACATGTCCAGTACCGCAATTGTAAATGCAAATGGTAAAGTTAAACATGAAGAATAACTCCAAAGGAAATAGAAACAGAAATGGGAACAGAAGCACGTATGGAAATGCAAACTGTAATGCACACGGTCACGTTACTGCAATTGCAAATAGAAATGTTAATGGTAACAGCAACAATAACACCAAAGGAAACAGAAACGGAAACGCGAAAGCAAGCGTGCATGGAAACACAAACCGTAGAGCGCACTGGCATGGTACCACAATTGTAAAAGCAAATAGCAAAGTTAACATGAAGAATAATGCCAAAGGAAACAGAAATGGAAAATGGGAACACAAGCACATATGGAAATGCAAACCATAACACGCACGGTCATGTTACCACAATTGTAAATGTAAATGGTAACGGTAACAACAACAATAACGCCAAAGGAAACAGAAATGGAAAACGAAATGTAAGCACGTATGGAAAAGCAAACCATGATGTGCGCAGTCACAGTACGGCAATTGGAAGTGCAAATGGTAATGTTAACAGCAGAAATAATGGCAAAGTAAAGAGAAATGGAAACGTGAATGCAAGTGCGTACACAAGCAGGAATGCAAAGGGTAAAGCACACTGTGGCGTAGAAGGGAACGGTAATGCAAACGGTTACGTAAATGCAAGTGGAAACTAACTGTAACATTAACAGAAGTGCATACCCTGTTTTTCCCCAACAGCTGCATACAGAAACACAGTGTGTACAAAGAATGTTTGCCTAACAATGGGCCTCGGAGATGAAATGAGGTGTTGGAATACTAAATTGCTTATATCTCAGTAACCGTACGATGTAGAAAAAATGTTTTTTTACATGAGTCATGATTTTCCTGGCTACATTTTTGCTGAGTGCATAGCCATAGACTTAGCATTGTCGCGACAACAATTCTATATCTCCCACTGTTTCCGGAGATACGAGGCCCAAAAGGAGCAGCTGACGCCACCATGTTAGTCTATGGGAAAAAATGCCAACTTCAGAGTACCTTAACTTGGCAGCCATACAATATTTGTTCACCAAACCACCAAAAGCCACATCTGTCAGATGTTCACTGCCTTCTCTCCAAATTTCAGCCCAAAAGACTAAACCATTCTTTTGCAGCAGGGCGGCAAAGAACTCCTGTCATTTTGGCCATAGTCTGGAAAAGTAGTGTCACAATATGTGGCACTTTCCACAAAAATTTGTGAAAGTGTTGCAGGTGTAACACTACTTTGCAACACTACTGTTTCCAGAAATTAAAAAAAAACTATTTCTGGGGTGTTTTACCCCAAAATAAAGACATGGCTAGCATCCTCAGGGTCCGACTAGGTGAATACAGAAAGAATTGTGTCCCAAGAAGGTCAAATTTTAAATGCCTAGCATTTTTCTGATCGCTAACTGAAAACAAAATGGTGGATTTACAACACTACCAGTGCCATTTGCGAAACTAAAAAGTGCATTTGAGACACTTTTAAACTTTTTCTTAACTTTTCCCATTGACTTATAATGGAAACTTGTTTTTGAATAACTTTTGAACCGTTCAATATTTTTTCACAAACTTTTCAAAAGGCACACTGGGGACCCTGGCCATATGTTTCCTAAAGTTTTTGGACTGGTCGTGCAAACCGTGCAACCTGTAGGTGAGAGCAAAGAATTTGCAAAAAAGTGTAATTGTGCTTTTCATTGTTGCTTAATAACACTGCAGCTGTATGTCCGACCAGTATGAGAGTTGGCAGATTCCAAGATCTACCATGCCCAATCATGCATTCCAAATTTCAGGCAAATCTGTTGAACACTGGAAAAGTTATTAAGGTGCAAAATTTCACCCTTTAACCTTAAAAGTGCTACTCAACCCTAACTATGGTAGCACTACATGCTACTGTAATATATATCTATATATCTATATATATATATATAGATATATAGATATAGATATAGACATAGATATAGATATAAATATAGATATTATGTTAGTACCATAATATGTACCATAGTTAGGGTTGAGTGTGTTCACGTATGCGCTTGCGTCTCCATTTGCATCACTGTTAGCTTTGCCATCAGTTTGCACTTGTGTTTCTATTAACATTTGTGTTACCTTTTAGGTTTGCATCACCGTGTGCATTATCATTAGCACTTGTGTTTGTGTTACAGTTACCGTTACTATGTCACTACGCATCACATGGTGGGAGCGTTGGCCCAAAGGGCCTGCACTCCCACCACCACATTCTAGTCACTGTTTATTGTCCTCATTCTCAAAAAGAAAGGAATTCATGGCAAAAAATCAATTTGATGCATCAGTTAAGGTTGTCACATAGCAGCAAAAAGGGAAATTTATGTTGTTGAAAGCCTCTTGCACCTTTCCTAGTCCACCCTCAACCGCATCAGGGTATGCGTTAGTTGTCGGTCCTAACTCTCACCTCATTCTCCTATACCCCGCTTGTTTACACATGTGATGGGGTGAGAGTTAAGGGCCACTGACCCCTAATGCACACCGGGTTGGGTGGTGGGCTGGGGTGCAGGGGGCTTTCAACCCTAACACTGAATATCCTTACTTTGTCACTGTAGAACAACCCTTACTGATGCATTAAATGGACTTTTTCTGCCAGGAATATATATATTTATATATATATTATAGGGGTGCGGCTGAGCCCCTATATTTAGGGTTGAGTAGGCACTTCTACGTTAAACTCGGAATTTTGTGTGTTAATAACTTTGGACCAGTTCAATGGATTTGCATGAAATTTGGTATGCATGGTGGGGCATTTTAGATTTCTTGATCTGCCGCATTTCATTTCTGTCATACTTACGGTTTTGACACACCAAAATGCTGAATCTGCACTTTTTGCCAGTTATGTGGGCAGTTTTTTTTATTTTGTCTGTGGCACTGCTGGCCATTGTGCTGCTCAGTGACTTGGCTCATCTGAAAGAACTTCAGTAAAGGAACATACCACTTTTTTTTGGTGAGAAAATATTAATCCATTCAAAAGTTATTAAACTTTTAAATTCCCCATTATAAGTAAATGGTAAAATTAGAATGGGGCTTTGACCATCTGGTCCCTCCTCACGATCAAAGAATTTTGAGGCTAACGATCAAAAAATCTTTGATGTCGAGAAATTCTTTGATTGCGATGGCTGCCATCTTGTTTTCACTTTCAGGCAGGAAAATTTCAAATTTCTTGGCCCAAGTGGGACTTCTGAAGTAAAACTATGGTGAGTTTTACTCAGAGGTCTTCCCTCTATTGAGCCATGCCTGTGGTTTTCTTCAAAATGGTCCAAAAATAGAGTTTTACACCTTTATATTCTTTGATCACGGCTCGCTAATGATCTTTGATCATGAGCCTTCAAATTCTTTGATTGAGATCTTTGATCGTGAGATGATGACCAGATGGCAAGATGAAAACATTTAATTTCTCAGCTCAGAGGTGACCTAGAAACACAAAGTAGAATGAGTTTTGCTCAGGGGACTTCATTTTATCGAACCATGCTGGTGGTTTCATGTATTTATGTGCAAAATTTGAATTTCACCATTTTGCATTCTTTGATCACGAGCCTGCAAATTCTTTGATTGCAAGCCTGCAAATTCTTTGATCGTGGGATTCTTTGACCATGATCTTTGATCACGAAGTGATGACCAGATGGCCAGATGAAAACATTAAATTTCTCAGCCCAGGGGTGACCTAAAAACACAACCTAGGATGGGTTTTGCTCAGGGGGCTAGGGGAACAAATCAAGACTGTTTTTTTTTCTGCATAGAAGCAATGCCAGCCTGGATTTCTACTGATCTCTTCAATCAATTGAATCTCTTTCTCCTAAAACTGAAAAGCATGATATCTAGAATTGGGAAATTAAATGTCTGAGATCATTTGAGAAGTGCCAGCAACATAAATGGGGTGAATATAACAATGCTCAATTTACAGATGTGCCTCATTGTAAAGACTGCCTTATTAATAATAACAGCAGTGATTTTGCACTACAATATTTACTCCTCTGTTGACAACTTCAGAGAAAAGGAAATGCCTTAGATAAAAAGACAATTTCAGAACCAATCCATTGCACAAGTACTTGGGGGACCTTTTGCTTGCAAGACAATTAAAAGTCTTTTTAGACAATGACAAGTATCAAGTATGAGCGATGGTGAGATGAGGTGTTAGGGAAAGGGGAACTCTGCTCTTGAAAAAATGTAAAAAATATAATGTAAAGGTCTTGGTGCTAAATATCTGCCCTGGTTTAAATCAAAAAGTGACAGGCAACTTTATGTATGTAAACCCAATGAAGACACACTGTCAGCCATGCAAGTAGTATTGTAGAGCACTGCCCATGAGCCAATTAAACTTTAGTGAGAGAAATTCTTTTTCACTAAGGAGTTCGAAATAAAAATTAAAATACCAGCAACTGCAAGCACTTTTTAAGAAATGTCATGATAAGTATTTTGCCAAGGCTGAATGTTTTAATAGCCTGGGCTTAATTTTCACTGAAAGTTTTTTTCTATAAATGAAATAGTGGTGTGACATCGGGGATAGTGAGATAGGCATATTGACCGGGAAGAACCAGAGCATCAGTGCAGTGAAGCCGACAGAGGACTCTTGATGGTGGTGAATTAAGTGTGGCTGGAAATTCCCAGGATGAAGTATGGAGAGAGATGGGTGACTAAGAATTCATGTCTGTCTGTTGGTTTTGGGCCAAAGACCTTTTTGGAGGTACTGTTTAGTTTCTGTTATAAGTGTCAGCCTGCATACAGAAGGTTTTGACTGGTTATGAGGCTATAATATTGACTGAAGAACATGAACTCCCTGGATTTTAAATATTGAGTGTCCGGTGATGGCATGGATAGAGGTTTGGTAAAGAAGGGCTCTGAACAAACCTCTTTATTTTGTGCTTTATGAGCCAGACTTGATGAAAAAGGCTTGGAGTGCTCAGACAGAGGGGACTCCTGGTAATGGAGCCATTTGTTGTACAGATTGGTTCTATTCAGTATACACAATGGCTTGAATATTCTTACAAAATGTTACTTTAATGTCATGTAAATTAGAGGACTAAAGTAGGGACTTATTCATTTTTAAAAGGTGATGTTTTGCTGTGTTTTATTTTTAAATTCATGCCCTGCTTTATAACCAAAGAACTCCCAAACATTACAGGTCTTTATTTTTTGAATGATAAACTCCAGTGCAAATGGAGCCTGGATTTTTATTTTTAAGCAGATGGGCTCCTGGTGCAAATTAAGAAATGTTCTATGAGACTTCTAGTTGATTGATTTATAAGCTTGACATTTTTGTTTACTGTGTGTTGTGATTAGATATGTTGGCAATTTATTGGGTTTCCTTGTTTGAAGCATATACATTTGATTTTCAGGAGAAAAGAAATGATTACCCCAATTGGGAACATCACACAAATTTTCATAGGAAACCTCAATCACTCTGTCAACAATATGTACATTGCTCCTTAAAAGTGACCCACTAGCTGAGATAATTAATGTTTACAATAGAGAGAGAGAACTGGATGAAATAATTCAGCTGTAATTTCGTGATGCCTTGAAAGGGCTGTATCTTACAGTTCCCTTTTAAGCTAATTATTTAAGTGACCCAGAGTGTTAAATCTCTAGTCTGTAATGGGAGATGTGGTTCCCATGCAAGCCTGGACAGACCCAGGTGGAAATCCTCCCAGGTTTGACAAGGAACCATGATTTAAGCTTCCTTAAAATGTTTTCTATTGGAAGACTTATGAAGGCCCTGTAATGAAGCCATAAATAGCCATTAAATGGCTGGCTTATATATGGGCCAAATATTGGTGAATCAGTGGAAATTTATAAACAATAGGTAGCTGCTTCTGTGGCCCTGGTCATTCTTTCTCAAAAAGTAAGGAAATTCAATGCAAAAAACTTTGTAAATGCATCATTTAGGGTTAAAATACTAAAAGTTAGGAAACAAGTCCTTTAGGGTTGCTCCTCCCCCCTCTTGGACTGGCCCATCATCCCGAGATTGACAGATGATAGGGTGTCATTGGGGTTGTGAGGCCTAAATGTTACACTTTTTTCAAAAACTAAGGAAATTCATGGCAAAAAACTTTGTTAATGCATCAGTTAGGGTTGAAGTGACAAAAGTGGGGAAATGAGATGTTAGGGTTGAGTCCCTAACCCCTCCTCCCACCACCCTCCCCTGTTCTCCACACACCAGTAGACACTGGGGTGTGCCATAGGGTTGTGAGGTCTAACTCTCACAAAATTCTCCTTTACTGTAGCATGTCAACTTGTTTACACATGGAATGGGGTGAGAGTTGAGCCTGATGACCCCATGGCACACCCCAGTGTCTATTGGTGAGTGGAGGATGGGGTGATGGAAGAGGTTAGGGGCTCAACCCTAAAGTCTCATTTCCCCACTTTTGTCGCTTTAACCCTAACTGATGTATTAACAAAGTTTTTGCCATGAAGATATATATATGTTTAGAGAGAGAGAGAGCACAAGCACTGTGTTAACAGTATTCCCACTTTAAAAACCCCCAAAGCAAGGAGAAGTTACAAATTGTGAACCCCCAAAATCCCTGGTGTCTAGTGCCCACCCACTGATCGCCAGCCCCAACATAAAAAAAAATAATGCTAAATCCCTGGTGTCTAGTGGATCCCTTCTTGGCTGATTGTTGGCCCCAATATAAAAATAAAAATATCCTAAATTCCTGGTGTCAAGTGGACCCCCCACCCCACAAATGGCCGGCCCCAATATGAAAAGAAATATGTCCTACATCCTTGGGGCCTAGTGGACCCCCACCCTGTGGATCACTGGCCACAATATAAAAAAAAACCTGGATCCCTGGTGTCTAGTGGTTCAAGGTTGGTTCAAGGTTCAAAGATATTTTATTTAATATATAAAACAAAGTTTGTTACATTCAATAAATGTCATATCATTGTGTATATACAATATATAGTATACAATAACAAAACTAGCATTCATACATAATTTAATATTTAAAAAAACTCCATAAATACCTCAGCAATATAACAAAGACATATTAAAAACAACAAAAATAAATTCCTATATAAAATCTTTCTGGCAGCAATAGCTAAACATAAGCAAAATCTTGCAATGACATACATTAATTTTGCTGAATCCAGCCTGAGAACAGATTTTTTACCTTCCTGACTTAGGGGTGAAAAGTTCTTTGGATACAGAGAAGTAATATATTGCTCTCGTTCCTTGTTCCATTTTTTACACTCAAACAAGGAATGCAAAATGCCTCCACCAATATTGTTATCACACTCACAACCAGTTTTAAACTTTCTAAAATACCAATTATTTAGATTATTCCAATTATGACAAGGGGTTCCTAAGCACGCCAATCTTTTTTTACACAAGATATTTCTATGAATGCTATTTTCGCAAAGAGACAAAAAGGCCTCTAAGCCCCAAACACACTTTACAGATGAATAGAGGCCGAGTGCATCCAGAGCATGCATAGATGCAAAGTCCTGCTGGACTGCAATATATTAAACTCGCTGTATGGCTGCAGTAACAAAACTGTCAGTATTTGCCAGAGCATAATCATCACATATATCAGAGAGACCAAAGCATTTTAAGGCAGAATTCAGTCTAGAAAACCAAGATATAGGCTGCCTTCTCATCCTTAGAGTGTCCAATTCTTCAGCCCAACATAGCTGAGGAAGACAAGTCTTGTTTAATTTTATTAGCCTACCTCAAAATTTAGTAGTTCTTATTAATATTCTCATTTTAACCTTAATCATCCCTGACTCCAGTCTAAGGAAAAAGTATGGACAGTCCCTTGGAAGATTTAATGTTGATCTCAAAAAGTCATTTTGTGTAGTTTCCAAATTTGCTTTGTATAAATACAGACCCCACACTTCACTGCCGTAAAGTAGTTGGCTCATCAATTTGGCTTTGAACATCCTTTTTAGAGTAATGAAGAAGTTATTGGTGAATTTAGCTGCAAAATTGGGTATGGCTCCTACTGTTTGAGCAGCATTATTTTTTATATCCATCAGGTGATTATTCCAGGACGTATTCTTATCAACCTTTACCCCAAGATATTTCAATTCTCTCACCACCTCAAATTTACAGTCATTAATAATCCACATTTTTTGGATATATTTTGGCTTCCCAATGACTAAAATCTTAGATTTACTAACAGTTAACTTAAAGTCAAGTTGATTCAGTGAATACTTAACATTGTAAATGGCATATTTGAAGCTTAACAGTGTTCTAGAAACAAGAATGGAGTCATCCGCATTTAACATTATTTTAACTTCTTCCTTATTTATAGCTGGTGCAAAGAAGTCAATGTTTTTAATATTTTTAATTAATTTTTCAATATAGAAGTTAAACAGAATCAGGGCTAACAAACAGCCCTGCTTCAAGCCAATATTAAAAGGTAATTCCCTTGATAGAGCCCCATCTCTGCCATAGCAAATATCTATACTAGTATTAGAGTGTAACATTTTAATAATGTCTAATAATTGAAGATCAGTGTTCAATTCCATTAATATCTCCCATAATTTTGTTCTGTTAACAGATTCAAAAGCACTTTTAATGTCTAGAAAACACAAAAAAACAGTACCCTTCTTGTACTTAACATATTTGTTGACCAAAAAATTAAGGGTGAAAAGCAGGGCCAATGTAGTATGTTTTCTTTCTTGAATCCCCCTTGGAATCCCCCCTTGAATTTTGATATAAGAGCATTCTCATCCACCCAAACCATTAACCTATCCAAAATTAATCATGAAAAAATGTTCTAAAGAACGGTGAGTAAAGTAATAGGTCTATAACAGCCTGGATCGGATATATTTCCTTTCTTAAATAGGGTGACCACAGTAGTGTCAGTGGCTCAGTAGGTAGCACACTCACCTCTGAGGCCGGGAGATCAGAGGGCTGTGGGTTCAGTTCCCACATCTAGCACTTGGGTTAATATCCCAGTACTGACACTGTAGTGCAACATGAGAGGGGTGCTGCACTTCTGAGGTGCCGTCTTTCAGATGAGATGTTAAACCGAGGTCCCATCTGCCTGGATTAGTGGTAGTTCAGATGGATGTTAAAGATCCCATGGCACTTATCGAAAAGAGTAGGGGAATTTCCCCGGTGTCCTGGCCAAATTTCCCTCATTTACTAAAAATACCACCAACTGCTTAATCTGGTTCAAAGTCAGTCGGCATTCATCTGTATCCCCCTCCCCCCGGGTCGTGCCTGAAAATAGGAAGGATTTGTCTAGTGCACTTACCCAGTCAACAAAAGCTAAATAAATAAAAGTACCCTGATTCCAATCTTTTGGTAATATTAGGTAATTGCTTATTATAGTAAAGATTGGGGCACAAATAGATGCCCAATATTCTGGGTTATGTAAAAAAAACTTCTGCTTCCTGGGTTCCTAGTGTAATTTTAAAAACCTCTCCAAAATGTTGGACCCATTTTTCTTCATTAATCATACCCAGAATATAATTAGAAATATTGCATTCCTTACAACCAAAAGCAACAAGTGTCCAAAATGTTTTAGAATCCTTTCTTAATATACTTTCTTGTTATTTACCCCACTGATTAGAGAAATAGACTTTTTTCTTATTAACCAGTAAGCACTTATATTCATTTTTAAGGTTTTTAAAAGCATCAAGTATTTGATAAGATGGCATTTTAATCCTGGTGTTCCCTACTTTTTTGATTGCTTTTCTCATAACACTCATGATCGAACCATGTCTTATCCTGTCCTATGTTAATTTAATTAGTTTTTCTATTCTTATTGCTGAGCTCAGAGGCAGTAAAAGCTATTATATCATCAAATCTCTCAGTTAACTTTTTGTGTTCTGAAAGACCACCATTTTGTAATGTGAGCAAGCTTTGACTAGGTTGGACATTGGACAAAATGTTGTCCAATGTCACTTTGGAAAAAGAGTCCCACATAATCCTTTTTCCATATTTAATACACATGTGGGAATCAGCTGTAGCTTCACCCACAAAATCAAATGGAAGTTTGTCAAAGCCAAAGCTGATAGAACATACAACTGGATAGTGGTCATTGTCCCAAGATTTTATGACTTTGAGAGATTTAATTAGGGGATAGTTAAAAGCCTCTATTATGCACAGGTGCAAAACTACACCTTTAACACCAACTGGAAAGGTGAACTCTCCTAACCAATCTCCAATAATATGGCCATTAATGACTCTAAGAGTATGTTTCCCTAGAAATTCCAAAAAGATTTCCCCCTTTTTGCACAGAGTGATATCCTTTGAGTTTCTTACAGGAATATTCACTATATCATCAATACACCAGTCTGCTGTATTTCCTCAATTTCTGAGTCTATATGTGCATACTATGAGCATATGAGTATACTAAAGGAACGATTGGGGGTGTACTTGGAGGAGGTGGGAGGTCTGGATAGTCGGCAACATGGGTTTGTGCCAGGTAGATCATGTCAAACCAATCTTGTGGAGTTCTACGAATGGGTAACATCAGAACTGTACAGGGGAAAGCCTGTGGATGTATTATTCTTGGACTTCAGCAAGGCATTTGACTCTGTCCCCCACAATGGTCTGGTTGAGAAACTGATGGGGTTAGGAATAGGCCCTTTGATGGTCAGATGGATTGAAAACTGGCTAGCTGGGTGCACCCAGAGAGTAGTGGTATGTGGGGAGCTCTCGAACCCTAGAGAGGTTGGTAATAGAGTACCGCAGGGCTCGGTCCTGGGTCCGATCATGTTGAATGCATACATATCGGACATCAGGGAGGGTATTGGGTGTGAAATGAGTCTCTTCACTGATGACTCCAAGATGCGAGCAGTAGTTGAGGGGGAAGAGGGGAGGTTGGCCCTGCAAGGGGATCTGGGCACCCTGGAAAGCTGGGCTCACACATGGAAATTAAATTTCAATATCACCAAGTGCAAGGTGTTGCATCTTGGGCTGGGAAACCCTAAACACAGATACACCCTGGGAGGAGAGGCACTGGAGGCCTCAATAGGGGAAAAAGACCTAGAGGTCATGGTGGATGCATGTATGAATAACTCTGAGCAGTGCAGGAGAGTGGCTAGCAAGGCAAACAGGATGTTGGGATGCATCGTAAGGGGGATCACCTCTAGGAGCAAGGAAGTGATTCTGCCGCTGTACAATGGACTGGTTAGACCACACCTTGAGTACTGTGTACAGTACTGGAGACCACACTTGAAGAGGGACATACAGCTCCTGGAGAAGGTACAGAGGAGGGCAACTAAGATGATACGAGGGCTAGGGGATTTGATGTATGAGGACAGACTTGAGGAGCTCTGCCTGTTTTCATCGGAGGAGAGGAGAGATGGGGGACATGATTGAGGTCTTCAAGTACCTCAAGGGAATAAATAGGGTAAACATGGAGGGGATCTTTAGACTAAAGCAGGGAGGTATCACCAGAGGGCATGGTTTGAAGTTGGAAGGTGGAAGGGTGAGGGGGGAAAAGAGGAGAATGTTTTTCACTGAGAGGGTGGTGGACCCTTGGAATGCACTGCCTGGTGAGCTGGTTCAGAGATCCACAGTGGAGGGCTTCAAGAGAGGGTGGGACAGACACAGAAAGTGGATGTATCAGGTGATGGCATGTCCCAGGGGGGTGGGGATGGATGATAAGGGTTTCTGGAACACAAGGGAGGGAAGGGCCTCAGCACCCAACTAGGGATCTGAGGTTTGAGCAGACTCAATAGACCGTAAGGCCTAATCTGCTGGCAAATAGTATGTTAGTATGCATTAAAATCCCCAACAAGAAGACTCTTAACCCCCGGAAATCGTACTTTAACTGATTCGATATTACATTCAATCATATCCTTAATGCTAAGATAGCTGCTTGCATTTAAACCAGGTGGAATGTAAGTATTAAAAATCACCCATTTAATATTAACATTTGCAATTACAATATACGTAAAGTATTCATTATACATACTAGCCTCAATTACAGTAAAGACCAAACTAGTAGCCACATAAATGACTAAACCCCATTTAAAACGCCCATGTTTTTTTTCTTTATGAACTGGAGATATGCAGGCAGAACATCCCTCCAACAAATGGTCACGACTATTTTTTGCCCAGGTTTCCTAAATGCATATAATTGCAAAATGTTTTAGCCATTGCAGGCATTTTTTTTATTTAGTTATTTAACCACGTGAGACACGTTAAGCTGAAAGCTTTTTTACAGGTGCAACCTGGGAGCACAAGGAGGTTAAGTGACTTGTTCAGGGTCACACAGTATGTAAGTGGAAGTTATGGGATTCAAACCCAGGTCTGGTCTGCTGGATGTCACCAGATTTGCAGTTCAGAGCCTTAAACCACTCTGCTATACTGCCTCCTGCTGCATTCTTTTTCTATTAGCTTCTTTTTCAGACCGGAAATATTCCAACTTAAAATGTCAACAACTTCTTTATCAGTATTCTGAACTATATGTGACTGTTGAATAGAATCTTCTCTTAGATCTATAGTACTACTAGTATATTCTCTGATGCCCTGTACACTTTCCTCCAAAGAATACACTGATTCACTTAAAGTGTTATCCTGCAAAATGATGCTAGTGTTTATTCAAGTCCCCAACTTTTTTCAGCCACTTCTAAGCGTAGCCCTATCCTCATTTCCCTTTAAGTTATGAACTGTCTCTTTTAGTCTAATAAAAGCTGTGATTTGAGGTTGTTTAAGAGCAAGGGCATTTCTCATTTCAGACCCCCGCCTTTTCCCCAGATTTCCTGTTTTTGGCCACATTTCTTTCTTCAGCCCAATGTGGCTCACTAGTCGTTACATCAAGCGTCATGCCTATATCCATGAATTTTTCTTTTATGGTAAGGATTTTAGATCTCACTGCTGCATTTTTAAGTACAACACAGAACCAGCCTTTCTGCCCACCATACTTATATCTGTAAGTTGAGAATAAATCCTACTATCCAATTTTTGAACTGACTAGGCCTTTAATTAAACTATAGGTAACCAACTTCAGAATATAGTTATTTTCTGATCTCCCTTTGGGAAGGCCATATGTAAATAAAGTAGGAAGTGTTTCTCCAGCTGCCATTAAATGCTCCTTAGTAATCCTCTCTAGATTGACCAATCCTTTCTTTTATTATCGGTATGCCCAAATTATTGGGCTTCCCAAAATTCACTTTCTTCTCTGAGGTTACCTTATGCTCTCTTCTAATCCCTTTTTCTTTCTTCCATTAATAAAATCAGACTTAGAAGTATTTTGTTCTACTTGCCCATTAGTCAGTTTTAATGTGTTACTATCCTCTTTTTTTTTTCTTACTTAAGTCTTTATAATTCTTTAGCTTCACAGCAGGAAGGTCATGTCAGATGAATCTAATCGATTTCTTTGAATGGGTGACCAAAGTAATAGACCAGGGAGGGGCTGTGGATATGGCCTACCTAGACTTTAGCAAGGCATTTGACACAGTCCCCTACAAAAGATTAATAATCAAGTTAGCCAGCCTGGGAGTGGGTCCCAGGGTGGTAGCCTGGGTAGCAAACCGACTGCACAACAGGACACAGAACGTAATAGTGAATGGAACACATTCTGAAGAAAGGGGGTTACTAGTGGAGTACCTCAGGGCTCAGTACTTGGTCCAATTCTCTTTAACATCTTTATACAGTAGGTGACATTGCAGAGGGTCTGGAAGGAAAGGTATGCCTCTTTGCAGATGACACAAAGATCTGTAACAGAGTTGATACACAAGGGAGGGTAAAAAGGATGAGAAGGGACTTGGCAAGGTTGGAGGAATGGTCAAATATATGGCAACTTAGAGTCAATGCAAAGAAGTGCAAAGTAATGCACCTGGGAAATAAAAATCCAGGAGAACAGAACACAATAGCAGGGGTGGAACTAACGACAACAATAATGGAAAGGGATCAGGGTGTAGTCAGATCAGATGACCTAAAGGTGGGTAAGCAATGTGAGATGTCAGTAAGGAGAGCCAGGGGGATAATGGGATGCATAGGGAGGGGCATCACAAGTAGAAAAAGGGAAGTGGTTATGCCTTTGTACAGACAGTTGGTGAGACCCAATCTGGAGTACTGCGTGAGGTTTTGGAGACCTCATCTATGCAAGGACATAGACAGGATGGAAGCAGTCCAGAGAAGGGCAACTAAAATGATGCAGGGTCTACATCAGAAACCATATGAATAGAAACTGAGAGAGCTTAATATGTATACCCTTGATGAAAGGAGGGACAGGGGGGATATGATAGAAACTTTTAAGTACCTCAAGGGAATCAACAAAGTCCAGGAGGGTAGCATCTTTCAGAAAAAGAGATGTGTAAGAACAAGGGGACACAATTTAAAGTTAGAAGGGGGACGGCTCAGAGGTAATGTAAGGAAATTATTTTTCATGGAGAGAGTGGTGGACGCATGGAACCGCCTTCCTGGAGAGGTTGTAGGGTCTAAAACAGTGAGGGAATTCAAGCATGCATGGGACAGACATAAGGCAATTATAGTGGGGGGTTGCAGAAAGTAGCCTGTTGGTTAACTAGAATCTGCAGCTTATCCAATAAGTAGGGAAAGGGGCAAACTGGGTGGGCCAAGTGGTCCTTATCTGCCGACAAACTCTATGTTTCTATGTTTCATCATTTTGTTATTATAAATATTAAATTTCCTTTCTTTCAGTTCTTTTATTACATTCTCTAGTTCTAATATCTCTTTCCTTGATATTTCGTCTCTAATGCTTTTTAATGTCCTGGGACCATTTTGGGCTAACAAAGAATCATCCGTGTTAGGCAAGGAAACCTCATCTACTGGTACGAAAGTACTGGCTGATCCATTAGCTTGCCTATGATTGCCAAGTGTATCCAGATTTCTGTCTCTTTTACTGAAATTAGCCTCACCCAACACCCTGTCATTAACTTTGACAAACATTTTTATAAAGGAACCAAACAATGTAACCAGTTCCGTGAGCTGCTCATTTCCAAGTTGGACTTCAGTTTTTAAATCATTCAAAATATTTACTATGTTCTTATTAGAAGGTGTTGGGGTTTCATACTCATTTTGAATTTCTGTGGCAACATTAATTGCTTCACTGTTACATTGTTCTCTGCCTTTAACAGGGAAACTGAGTGAATCTGAGCACCTTAAATGATCCTTAGAAATCTGATTGGTTAAATATGGTGCTATAAGGGATTCAAAATTATTAAGAAATGAGCACTTAAATAAAGTTTGAGATTCTAGATGTTTAGTTAAGTCCAAAGTTTGTGAGACAGTAGTAGCATCTGGAATAGTTTTTACAATATTTTTCCTTACTAGCTTAGTTGCACTATTACTAAAAGCAATCATATTTTTACCATCTTAAGACAAATTAGTCCCCACTTTACAATTTTTTGTTAGAGGATTTGTTAAGGATGGGCCAGGAATAGTGTGATTCATAATAATAACTATTTCTTGTTTGCCCTGTTTGTTACAACTAATAGCTGGCTCTTGTGGTCTCCAAGATAAGGGCTCTTCAAAACTCTGAATTTGTTTCATCAAAGGATGAGTTAGAGAGGAATTGTTATAAATGGAACCTGATGAGAAAGATGGGTAGGAGGTTATTTTTGGGTTAAAATTTTTAACCACCTTCTTGTTATCTCTTAGCTCCATAAAGGAAGCAGGTGGGCTAAAAAAAGTGTGTTATTTTTTTTTTATCACCCATCTTTGGTATCCCTTTAGTTATCCCTTTCAGGATATCTTTACAATTATTCTTTTTCATATTGTTCCTACTATAGATTTTAGTCCCCCCTTTTTACCTTTAATTTTGACTTTTTATCAGCCATCATCAATATAAAAAAAAATCACAAGTCCAGTAAATCTTAGATCCAAATGCAACTAATATGAAATCTTTACACAGTCCCAGAAAGCTGGACCATAGTCGATATGCAAAAATAGAGGAATAGAATGTTGACTCCACAGGAACAGGCACAAGGCTTCAATGACATTCTATACAATCCAACACAAAATGTCATGAGGGACCAAGAGAAGATTCAAATATGCAATGTTCATTAATATGTAAGATGTAAGATAGTTCATCAGCCAGGGATATTCAAGAGCTAATGACACTCTTTCTCACAACGAATATTGTACTTTTTTATATTTATCCACAAAAGGTAACAATCCATCTTCAAAAATAAAACATAACAGGCACTTGCTCCCAGCTCCCAGCTTTATAGAGATTTTTAGAAAAAGGCAATTGTAATTGCAGTAGCAGACTGAGATAGCAGGTCGAATCAATACACAATACTCAATACTCCGTACTTAATTTTGAGTTTTTTCTTCCTGCTTCTTCAACTTTGATTTTTCTACAGATGGAGTCAGACAGAGTCAATAGTCACAGAACCATGCAACTCCCAGCTTCTGACCTTTCCAAAGGGCGCTCCTACCTCTGTGGTTATACGATTCCACCACCACCTCCGTGGATCACCTGCAGAGACAGAGAACACTGAGAACCACTGGTTGAGAGAGTACCACAAAAAAGTCTGGTAAGATTCAACTAAAAAAATGGTGGCATACCTTTACTGAGATAGAAGAAGGCAAAATTGAACCCTGCTGCAAAGACTACTCCTCAGTGTTCACAGCGTGCAGACAAATTCTCTCTCTCTCTCTCTCTCTCTCTCAGCCTCTTCAGTGACTCCAGTAATGTCTTCGTTCTATGTCTTATCACAAACCATCAGTAAAATTTGGCTGGCCCCAATACAATAACCCCGTCATCTACAGCAGTGTCTTTGCAGTTGCCCTTGCCCTGAAAAGATTACTGCTTTCACATTGGAAATCTCCTGTTCCCCCTTCAGCTAGTGAGTGGTTTAACAGTGTAGACTTGTTGGTGAATAATGAAAGAGTAGACCCCACACCCCGCTGATTGCCAGCCCCAATATAAAAAAAGTATCCAACATCCCTGGAGTCTAGTGAACCACCCCATCCCACTGATCACTGGACCCAATATAATAAAACATATATAATTCCTAAATCCATGTTGTGTAGTGTACAGGCACGCATCCATTCATCACCTTGCCTGAGAGAGCTCAGTCTGACCACTGGCTGTGGAGGTGAGAAGAGGGCTGTGCTGATGGCCCACTCAGGGTCATGGTGGGAGGGATTAGGGTGGTGGAGGATTGCATTATGGGCTGGTGAGTTGGGGAGTCCACTAGACACCAGGGATTTTGGATCCTTTTTTTATGTTGGGGCTAGCACTCGGCAGGATGGGGGGTCCTCTGCACAGCAGGGATTTAAGATATTTTTGAATATTGGGGCCAGCAATCAGCAGGGTGGGGGGGGGTCCACTAAACACCAGGGATTTAGGATATTTTTGTTTCTGTCCTACTAGTCTCCACTCATGAACCCTTGTCACTGTGCAGTTATTATTGGTGAATAAAACTCTATCAACCTTGTTTATTTCCCTTAGGAATTTGCAAGTTGCAATTGTGTCTCTCCTTTTCCTTCTGTCTTTCAATGTGTACATGTTTAAGCTCACCAGCATTTCCTGATATAATTCTCCATGCTGTCCATGAATAATTTTGCTGCAGATATGCTACCTTGTACTACATACAGTCTATCCCAATCCTTCTTTAAATGAAGGTTCCAAAACTGTGCATGGTACTCTAGGTGGAGACTTACTGGAGTCTGTTATAAGGACAATATTACATCTCTATCCCTACTTTCAAATCCCTTACATATACAATCCACCATCTTAATAGCTTTACTATATGTGTTGTTGCACTGATTAGTAAGGCTATGCAGGAGGCTGAATGGTATTTCCTGAATACCATGAACAGTATGACTCCCAAGAGGGCTCCAGAGTATTCAGAAGCCCTTCCCAAACAGCACACTATTTGCACTCAGAAAAGGGTATTTGTCCACCTACAAAAAAAGAGAACCCCAACCTCATCCTCAGCCCATAACCAAGTAAAACATAAATCCCATCCATCCACCCTCTATCAAAAGCTCAGTTCTACTTTTCTCCCCCAAAACCCACAATTAGTTATTTTATTTAATATAAAACTCATGATTGTTGACTAGGTCAACCTGCCAGCCTCCAAGGCAAGTCATATTTTACTTAATGTACAGCACTTGTTTGCACTTACAAAATGTAATTTATGCTCCTAACCCTGGAACAGCACCACCTTACTCTTACCCAGTAGCACCCAATTCTATGAGACGTGAACTTAGGAAGTTGAGTAGGTAACCAGCTCAACCTGCTATTCTTGACAGCCGGCTGCCTTCTCATACGAACATATGAAATTGCCAGCAGATACAGGCCATTCAGTCTATATAGTCTGCTCAAGTGTGTAGCAATTCAGTCCATTAAACTGAAGCTGCCCACCCTCACCCTCATCTCCCATCCCCTCCTGATTTTTGCCCTCCTTTTGAATCTGTCCCACCCCCTCTTGAAGCCCCCAACATTCTGCAGTGATACAACTTCCTCTGGCAGAACATTCCACCCTACCACCACCCTTTCTGTGAAATAGTGCATCCTCAGTTCCCTCTTGAACCTGTCCCCCTTCCAACATCATAGAGTGTCCCCTGGTTTCCCTTCCACCTTTCAGATTGAACATACACCTGGTGTCTACTTTGTTCAAACCATTGAGGTACTTGAAAGTCTCAATCATATCCTCTCTCTTCCTTCTTTTCTTCAGGGTATACATATTGAGGTCTCTCAGTCTCTCCTCATATGGTCTGTCCCCTAACACCAGGACCATTTTTGTTGCCCTGTGCTATATCCCTTCCAGTAGTATGATATCCTATTTCAAGTAGGGGCACCAGAATTGCGTGCAGTACTCTAGGTGCTGTCTCACCAGGGACCTGTACAGGGGCAAGATGACCTCCCCACTCCTGGAAGTAATCCCCCTTGCCATGCACCCTAGCATCCTGTTTGCCTTCACTGCTGCCTTCTTGCACTGAGCAGAGTGGTTCATCTCCCCGGTTACCAATGTCACAAACCCACTCAGCAGGTCAGGCCCTCTGTTCCCAAAGTGCCAACCTCCAAGCACAGTCTTGTGAACAGTTTAACAGACAAGTCAACCCTCTTGTCTGTTTCTGTGAGTTCGGATCAACCTTTGGTCTCAAGTCTTGGAGGGATTCAAACTGTGAACCTCTTGCTATCATACCCAATGCATAGAGTCAGATATTTCTGTTTTTCAGGGGGCTGGATATCTTTGCCTATGGGCACCTAACCAGGAATACAGAGATGAACCCTTTTAAACTTTAATAAAGACCTCAGATTTAAAACGCTTCTCTCTCCAGTTTGGTATCACCATTCAAGCTTATGTTTAGTATCTGCAATAACCATATACTTTTCTTACAACTAAAAAAGAAGTCAAAGACAGACCAAGTAAGTTCTAAAAAAGAATCTTACTAATAGATAAAAATATGTTAAACACAAAATACAGAACTCTCATATCACAAGATATACACATCTTTTAAAAGAACAAGGTTTAAACAGTGTAACTTCCTACTTACAGTACTTAGATTTCAAATCTTTCTAAATACTTGGTTACAAGTGCCCCAAAGATCTTTCCTTAGTCAGAGTCTAGGTCAAAGTGTCTCTGTGTAGTAAAACAGAATATTCCTTAAACAACTGTATGGGACAACCCATTTTTGTGTGAGGTCAGCTAGCTCCTCCTCTGTCAGATTATGTATAAAAATATATATCTTATACAAAAGTATTACATTCTGCAACTTCAGCATAATTCATGTCTTTCAAATGACACTTCATTTGATCTCATGCTGTACCCTCCCTCACACGGGCTTCACAGGGACATTTACAACCTTGCACCCCTGTGTAACATCCTAGCTTCCCCTTCTAACGTCATAAACCTTGTTTATGATTTCTCTCTTAACAAAATTAAACAAGTCTGTAATTAACTCAGAGAAACAAGATCCTTGATTAAAGTATTCCATGTCACACATTGTCTCTAAAAACTGAGTGTGTGTGAAATCACATGCTGTCAGCATTTCTTCATGGCTTCCATCTCTCAGCTGAAATCTGGTGGTGGGGATGAGTGAGGTCACTCCTACAGCATTTGATTTTCAACAGGAGACATTCAGTAATACATTTTATATTAAAAAGAAATGATACAGCACTCAGAACTGGCTGTCTACGTCACACTCTTACTCACCTCGAGTGAATTTGGGGGATCTATCCCCTACATGGGATGAGCTTCCCAAATCAATTCTTTCCTCATAGACCCTAGACAGCCCATCTGAATTCTGGTTTTTCACTCCAGCCCTATGTAGAATTTTTAGATCATACCCTTGTAAAGCAAGACTCCATCTTAGTAGTCTGCCATTGTTTTTCCCCATCTGCGTCAGCCAAACCTGAGGGTTGTGGTCAGTCTGCACCAAAAAATGCTGCCCATACAAGTATGGCTGTAGCTTCTTTAGGGCCCACACTATGGCAAGACATTCTTTTTCCACCATGGAGTATGCTTGCTCCCTAGGAAGTAGCTTCCTGCTCAGGTACACTACTGGTGGATCTGTCCCTTGGCTGAACGTCTGGCTCAGTACTGCCCCAATACCCACATCTCAGGCATCCGTCTGAGCTATAAAGGTTTTGCTATAGTCAGGACTTGTCAAAACAGGAGCACTACACAGTTCCTCCTTCAGTCTGGTAAAGGCTTCCTCACAGGCTGGGCCCCAGATAATTTTATTTGGCATCTTTTTCTTTGTCAGGTCAGATAGGGGAGCAGCCAGGGCACTGTAACTGGGTACATATTTCCTTAGTACCCTGCTGTCCCTAGAAAGCACCTGACCTGCTTCTGGGTTTCTGGTCTGGGCCATGCCTGGATCACCTCTATCTTTATTTGGTTAGGACGGAACTGTCCCCGGCCTACCGCATGCCCGAGGTACATCACTTCTCCCATGGCCACCTGGCACTTCTTGGCTTTGACAGTGAGCCCAGCCCTCTGTATCCTGCCCAGCACTTCCCTAAGGTGGGATAGGTGTTCTTCCCAGCTGGTACTAAAGATGGCAATGTCATCCAGGTACACCATGGCATATTCCTTAGCACCATTTAACACCTGGTTCACCAACTTAGGAAAGTGGCTGGGGCTTTCTTCATTCCAAAAGGCATTAATTTAAACTCAAATAAGCCTATTGGAGTGATGAAGGCTGACCTCTTACTAGCTGTGTCTGTCAATTCTACCTGCCAATACCCCTTTGTCAGGTCAATAGTTGTAAGGTAGGTCACCCCTCCCAACTGGTCCAGGAATTCATCCGTCTTGGGTATCAGGTGGGCGTCTGACTTTGTGACTGCATTCAGTCCATGATAGTCCACACAGAAATGAGTTGAGCCATCTGGCTTAGGTACAAGGACTACGGGTGAGGCCCAGGGGCTGTGGGATCTCTGAATTACCCCTAAATCCAGCATCTCCTCCACTTCCCTCCTAATATCCTTTTGGACAGCCTCTGACACCCAATATGCTGTCCGCCGTATGGGCGTTTGTGTCCCTGTCTCCACATTGTGTGTTGCTAAGGGGATTAGTCTAGGCTTGGCGCTAAACAAGGGAGAAAAGTCTGATAAAACCTCCTTTACTTTCTGGACCTGGTCTGGGGTCAGCTGGGGAGACAATTTTAATGCCTCCACAGAGGACTCCTGCTTACTTTCCTCCAGCAAATCCAGAAGGGGGTCTCCTTTGTCCATCCTCTCCCTATGACTACACACTGCAAACACCATGTTAGCCCTATTTGCATATGGCTTCATCATGTTGACATGGAACATCCTTTCAATCTGTCTTCTATCAGGTAACTCCACAGTGTAGTTCATGTCATTTACCTTCCTAACCACTTTGTATGGTCCTGCCCACTCAGCTTGCAGCTTGTCCTTCTGGACCAGAATAAGGACCATGACTTCCTGACCCACCATGTACGAGCAAGCTCTGGCTCAGCTGTAGCACCATACCTTTTGTTTCTGTTGGGCAGCTGCCAGGTTGATCTCAGCTGTCCCTATAAGCTCCTTTAGCCTTTCCCTAAACCTAAGGACATAATCCACAAGGGGAGTTCCCTGGGTGGAATGCTCACCTTCTCAGTCCTCCTGGATCAAGTCTAGGGGCCCATGTACCCAGCGTCCATAAAAGAGTTTGAAGGGGGAAAATCCTGTTGACTCTTGGGGCATCTCCCTGTATGCAAACAACAAGTGGGAAAGGTATTTCTCCCAGTCCCTCCCATGCTGTTCAGCAAATGCCTGAAGCATTGACTTTAGGGTACCATTGAATCGTTCCACAAGTCCATTGGCTTGTGGGTGATACGATGTTGTGCATCTCTGCACCACCCCACACATCTCCATAAACATTTCATCAGGTTCGACATGAAGGAACCCCCTTGATCGGTGACAACCTCCTGCAGAAACTCAACACAGGAGAAAATCCCAATCTGCCACTTTGTCTGTCCTCAGTGAGGCTAGTGCAACTGCCTAAGAGTACTGGGTGGCATAATCCACCACAGTCAGGATGAATCTCTTCCCTGAGGAGCTGGGGGTATTTAAAGGCCCCACAACATCCATTCCTACCCTCTGGAATGCCTCCTCCACTATGGGCAAGAGGATCAGGGCTGCTTGGGTTTTCTTGCCTGCCTTCCCTATTTCCTTGCACCAGTGACAAGACTTGCAACACTCCTTCACCTGCTGGGTGAAGTTAGGCCAGTAGAAATTTTAGGCCATCCACTGCATTGTGTGTGAGATTCCCAGATGACCCGACAAGGAAATATCATGGGAAACCTTGAGCAACTGCTCATGATATCCCTGGGGAACGACAAGCTGCCTGCCTAGCACCCCTCCCTCTGTCTGTACTGCCTGTGTATACATAAGTACATTTTCCCAATAAACCTTATGTCTGCCATCACCTCCCTGTGTTCTGTCATAGTCTTCCCAAGCTCTCAGCTTCTCTAAACTAGGATCACTCCTCCGAACAGCTGCAAACACCTCACACAGTCCCAAGGCATGGGACAGGTCCCCTTCAGTTGCTAAACTAGGGTCCTTAGCACTAACATCAGGGCCTTCATAAGATGGAGGGGAAGTTGCACATTGTGGTGTACCTGGGAACAAATTCTCTGTAAGGGAGAAGGATAGATGAGGTACGAGACAGCTTCAGGGAAGTGGGAAAACTATGCAGCAAAGAGGGAACAAGGGTAGCCTTCTCAGAAGTTCTGCCAGTGCCAAGGGCTAGTACAGGCAGGAAGAGAAGAATCAGTGACTTCAACAAGTGTCTGAGGGAATGGTGTGGGACCAAGGAGTATGGATTGGTGGGGGACTAGGGTAGCACATGGGATAACACAGATCTTTATGCAGAGGATAGGTTACACCTCAGCAGGCCAGGTAGGGGGAGGCATTGGAGCTGGAAATCACCAGGAGAGGGGGGGCCCATGGATCTCCTCCTACCACAGGGATAGATATGACCTTAGGTGAAATAGGGGTTGAAGTGAAGGGTAAGGAAGCAGGAAGGCTAGGAGCAGTGTGGAGAATGGTTTCACTAAATGCTAGGAGCCTCGGGAGCAAGTTGGCAGAGTTGCAGGCATTGATGGCAGAGGGGGAGGAGGACATAGCTGCCATTACTGAGATGTGGGCAACCAGACACCATGATTGGGACCTAACCATCCCAGGGTACAAACTATTCCAGAGGGATAGCGATAAAAGGAAGGAGGGGGGTTGCCATTTATGTGAGGGAATGGATCAGATGTAATAGTGAGGTAGGGGAGGAAGGCAGGTCGGAAGTAATCAGGCTACAACTACACAGCCAGAAAGGGATCCAAATCTGTCTGGGGGTTGTTTATAGACCACCAGCCCAGAAGGAGGACATTGCCAGGGAACTGAGGGAGCAGATAAGGAGGCATAGTAGCAAAGGGATCACAGTGGTGGTGGGGGATTTTAACCTACGGGGGTTGGACTGAAGCTTCCCAGCAACTACAGAGGGTAATGGAGCCAATGAGGGAGGGGAATATACTAGATCTGGTACTGGAAGATGGTGACCAGGTCAGGGATGTAAGGGTGGAGGAACCTCAAGCCAGTAGTGACCACCGCATAGTGTGGTTCTCAGTCAATCTGGGTAGGGAAATAGCCACTACAAAAACTAGGATACTGGACTTCCAAAGGGTGGACTTTGGTAGGATGTGAACCATACTGGAAAGTCATATGGCAAGCATCTGTCCTGAAATGGACAGGGAACAAAACTGGGCAGTCATCAAGGCAGGACTGGCTGAAGCCACTAAAACCTGTGTCAAGAGCCAGAGCAAGAAAGCCAGGACCAAGAAATCAAGTTGGATGAGTAGAGAGGTTGTGGAGAAGGTGAGGGAAATGAGGAATGCATTATGGATCTACAGTACAAAAGATCCTACAGAGCAGAAGACAGAGAAGAATATGTGAAGAAATCCAGAAAAGTGAGCAGAGTGGTAAGGGCAACAAAGGTGGCTAGGGAACGGAGATTAGTGCAGGGGATCAAAGAAGGAGAAAAGGATTTCTTCAGATATATCAGAGAGAAGAGGAAGAGTAAGGATCAAATTGTTAGGATCAGGAGGGGGAGTGGGTGGGTACAAAAAGGGGCTGAGCAGGCAGAAGTACTTAATGAATACTTCTGTTTAATCTTCACCAAGGAGATGGATGGGCCCGTACCTGAGAAGAAAGCGAGGTGGGAAATGGTGGGGGAGAAGCAACCACGGATGGGGAAATCATGGTGAAAAGGGTGAGGGAGGGCCTTAAGTCCCTGAAGGTGGACAAGGCACCTGGCCCAAATGAAGTCCACCCCAGGGTGCTGAGAGAGTTGGCAGAGGTCCTGGCAGGGCCATTGGCGAACCTGTTCAATACCTTTCTGAACTTGGGGTGCCTGCCCATGGTCTGGAGTGAAGCACATGTGGTACCTTTCCATAAAAGTGGGCCCAAGGATGAACAGGGGAATTACAGACAAGTAAGTCTTACTGTAGTTGTGGGAAAACTAATAGAGACAATCCTCAAGGAAAGACTCATGCAATTTCTTGAGGATAACAATCTCCAGGACAGTAGCCAGCATGGGTCTGTCTCTGGCAGATCCTGCCAGATGAACTTGGTTGATATTTACGATGGTTATGAGGGCACTGGACAGGGGACATGCAGTGGATGTTCTCTACCTGGATTTCAAAAAGGCCTTTGACTCAGTGCCACATTGTAGACTGACCTGGAAGTTGAAGAGTCTGGGAGCAGGGATGAAACTGATCAGATGGGTCAAGAACTGGCTCCAGGTTAGACAGCAGAAGGTAGTAGTGGGGGGAGGGCTGCATCTGAATCCAGGACATGAACAAGTGGTGCACCACAGGGTTCAGTTCTGGGAACGGTTCTGTTTAACATTTTCATAGCTGATATTGCAGTAAAAATTAAAAGCAAGATCAGTCTTTTGGCAGATGACACAAAGATTTGTGCCAAGGTAGATGGGGGGAGCAAAAGTACTTCAGGAGGATTTGGCAAAACTGGAGAAATGGCCTCACACTTGGCAGCTTGGTTTCAATGCCAAGAAGTGCAAAGTAATGCATTCAGAAGGCAAGAACCCAGGACATAATTACTGGCAGAAGGGTGTCCCGTTAACAAAATCCAAGGAGGAGAATGATCTGGGAGTGCTGAGTGTAACATAGACAGCCAGTTCTGAGTGCTATATCATTTCTTTTTAATATAAAATGTATTACTGAATGTCTCCTGCTGAAAATCAAATGCTCTAGGAGTGAGCTCACTCATACCTCCTCCCAGATTTCAGCTGAGAGATGGAAGCCATGAAGAAATACTGACAGCATGTGAGTTCACACACACTCAGTTTTTAGAGACAATGTGTTACGTGGAAGACTTTAATCGAGGATCCTGTTTCTCTGAGTTAATTACAGACTTGTTTAAGTTAATGTTGTTAAGAGAGCAATCATAAACAAGGTTTATGATGTTAGAAGGGGAAGCTAGGATGTTACACAGGGGTGCAAGGTTGTAAATGTCCCTGTGAAGCCCGTGTGAGGGAGGGTACAGCATGAGATCAAATGAAGTGTAATTTGAAGGACATGAATTATGCTGAAGTTGCAGAATGTAATACTTTTGTATAAGATATATATTTTTTATACATAATCTGACAGAGGTGGAGCTAGCTGACCTCACACAAAAATGGATTGTCCCATACAGCTGTTTAAGGAATATTCTGTTTCACTACACAGAGACACTTTGACCTAGACTGTAAGGAAAAATCTTTGGAGCACTTGTAACCGAGTATTTAGAAAGATTAGAAATCTAAGTACTGTAAGTAGGAATTTGCACTGTTTAAACCATGTTCTTTTTAAATATGTGTATATCTTGTGATATAAGAGTTCTGTATTTTGCATTTAACATATTTTTATTTATTAATAAAATTCTTTTTTAGAACTTACTTGTCTGTCTTTCACTTCTTTTTTAGTTGTAAGAAAAGTATATGGTTATTGCAGATACTAAACATAAGCTTGAATGGTGATACCAAACTGGAGAGAAAATCGTTTTAAATCTGAGGTCTTTATTAAAGTTTAAAAGGGTTCATCTCTATATTTCTGGTTAGGTGCCCATAGACAAAGACATCTGGCCCCCCGAAGACAGAAATATCTGAGCCTATGCATTGGATATGCTAGCAAGAGGTTCACTGTTTGAATCCCTCCAGGACCTGAGAGCAAAGTTTGATCCAAACTCACAAAAACAGACAAGAGGGTTACCTTGTCTGTTAAACTGTTCACAAGACTGCGTTCAGAGGTTGGTACTTTGGGAGCAGAGGGCCTGACCTGCTGAGTGAATCTGTGACAGATTAGTTGGCAGCTGTGGCATAAATTTGGTATCACAAGCTTTTATTGTTCTGTGTCAGCTGAGACCGTAAGCTCTCTTGCAAAGAAAGAAAAAGACAGAGTTTATTTTAAAAAGGAAACTATGTATCACTTGGTGTACAGTCAAGTTCCTACCCATTTTATTTTTTTTTCTAAAGTGCAGTTAGAGTAGCAGTAGTCAGGAAAGATGTTTTCCAACTACAGCAGGCACACTGTAGATTACTTAAGGCAGTTGTGCGGGGACAGAGGAGTCCCATTTGAGGTGAAAGCAAGCAAGCAGAGCCTCATACATGCCCTGATGGTAGTAGATACCCAGAGAACGAGTCACCAACCATGATTGGAAAGGACCAAACCACAAGTATGGAAGGGCTAGCCGCCAGTGAAGGGTCCAGAGCCGATGAGGAGGACAGCAGGGCCATTGTCAGTGAAGGGCCACAGCAGCAGGGGAAGGTCACCAGTATCCTGAATCCAGAGGTACTCAGGCTGCAAATTGAGTTGCGAAGGATGGAACTGGAGGCAGAGCGAGAGAAGTGAGAGGTGGACCATGAGGCAGTGAGAACAGAGGGAGGCAGACCATGAGGAGCATGAGCACCAACAAGCTGAAGAGGAGAAGAGAGAGAGGAGCGTCAGTGGCAACACGAACTGGAGAAGCTATGACTCCAACCAGCAGCACCAGGGCAGGTAAGTGGCTTGGGTTTAACTGGGACTGGAGGACCGGGTTACAAATTGAACTCCAAATTAATAGCCGAGTTTAAGGAAGGGGTGGACATAGACGCCTTTTTAAATTTTTTTGGAAAAGTTTGTATTCAGGCTAAAATTCCTAGAGAGTCTTGGAGCTTTCAGCTATCCCAGCTACTTACCGGGAAAGCTCGGGATGCATTGGGTCAAATGAACGAATGGGCGTCACAGCTGGGTGGGGGGGAACCACTAGACTACCAGGGAAAATTCTCTGTTTTCCATTCAATGGACATTGGGAGCCATGCTGGGGGGGACCACTAGACTACCAGGGTAAATATATTTATTTTATATTCAACAGTGGACAGGAGCAGTGCTTGGGGTGGGGGACCACTAGACTACCAGGAAACTATATTTATTGTATTCTCGATGGTGGACGGAGTGGTGCTTGGGGGTGGGGGGAACACTAGACTACCAGGGAAACTATATTTATTGTATTCTCAACAGTGGACGGGAGTGGTTCTTGGGGTTGGGGGGACCACTAGACTACCAGGGAAACTATATTTATTGTATTCTCAATGGTTAACGGGAGTGGTGCTTGGGGGTAGGGGGACCACTAGACTACCAGGGAAAATATATTTATTGTATTCCCAACGGTGGACGGGAGCGTGCTTGCTGGCGGGGAGACCACTAGACTACCAGAGACAATATTTATATGTTAATTTCAGCAGGGGTCGGGAGCCATGCTTGGGGGTTGGGGGACCACTGGCACATGAGAGGTTTCATTGTGTTTTGGGGCTACCTGGGGTCGGGAATCATGGTGGGGGGAGACACTAGCCTACCAGGGCATAACAGGCACACACTGGAACAGGGACCATGATGGCAGAAAAGGAATGCCTGGTCCAGCCAGTCTGCCCTGTTCCCTATCTACTGGATATGCTGCATATCCTAGTGACCCTACAGCCTATGGCCTCCTGCCCACCAGGTTTGCTTTATGCCTGTCCCATGCAATGCGTCCCCACACTGTGTTTCGCCCACTACTGCAGTAGGGTACCTATGTTGTTGGGGGAGGCATCCTCCAGGGCATGTATGGCCATGAGCAGTGTGTCTGTTTAGCTATCGATCTGTATATGTGTGTGTGTATATATATATATAAAATACAAAGTCACACATGCCCCCACAATGCAAAGCATCATGAGCTGCATATGCAAATCACCACAGAATGTTATGCTGGTCCAACTTTAAGCAGAATTGCATGGTGCCGAAAGGCCTCTCACACAGTTTGCAAAGGGTGTTAACAGAAGACATAGACACGTGTTTCGTCCTACCAGGACTCATCAGTATGCCTCGTCTGTTTAACACCCCACTGAATAGACCAGCTACCCCTAAGGCAGTGTGCCTGATATATTGTGGTGAACCCATTAAAATAAAAACTATTTAAAAGACAAAGAACCTCTGTGCGTAAACACTGAGGCAAGGGTTACCCCAAAGGGCATTTGGCTGGGAAGCCAAGTTTCAAGAAAATACAAAGTCACACATGCTCTCACAATGCAAAGCATCATGGGCTGCATATGCAAATCACCACAGAATGTTATGCTGGTCCAACTTTAAGCAGAATTGCATGGTGCCGAAAGGCCTCTCACACAGTTTGCAAAGGGTGCTAACAGAAGACATAGACACGTGTTTCTGTCCTACCAGGACTCATCAGTATGCCTCGTCTGTTTGACACCCCAGTGGAATAGACCAGCTACCCCTAAGGCAGTGTGCCTGGGATATATGTGGTGAACCCATTAAAATAAAAACTATTTAAAGACAAAGAACCTCTAAAGAACACTGAGGCGTTACCCTGAAGAGCATTTGGCTGAGAAGCCAAGTTTCAAGAAAATACAAAGTCACACATGCCCCACAATGCAATATACACTGTATATCTATATATATATATATATATATATATATATATATATATATATATATATATATACATACATACGCATATATGTATATATAATATATATGCACCTACATATATACAGGTCCTGCTTGCACAGCTGTATGGGGGTGTTGCATGCACTGACTGTGCCTGCCAGCACACAGTTCCTGCTGCTTCCAGCTTGTACCTCCATTCCAACCAACAGGGGATGCTGTGGGCATGCCTTGGCCTGCAGCATCCAGCCTGTACTTCCATTCTGACCAAAAGGTGGAGCTGTGTGCACCATGCAGTAGCACCGAGCAAACTGCATGGTACTGTATGTTAAGCAGCACATAATGAGATGCAAATGTGCCTGTTTGCCCAAGGATTACCTAAGTAGGCTTATTTGCATTTGAGCTTTGAATATAGCTCCCATTTCCCCCGAGCTAACCAGTTTGCACCGGGCTAATGTGTTAGCACTGTGCAGTCAGGTTAGCCCTGGGCAGACCTCACTTCAGCATAGCACACTAAGCACAGTTCTGCAGTGTGTGGCTTACATTGTTTGTTTGCAGTCATACCTCTCAACTGTCCCTGATTTTCAGGGATGTCCCTGATTTTACCTCAAACCTTTACTGTGTCCCTCCTGCAAATTGTGTTTCTATGACCAAACAGTGGGGGTTGTAAGCATAACATAACGTCAGACATTATAGTTACAGACGTGTTATTCCTTAGAAAATGCATTTTACACTACACCACTTATTCTACCAGCTTCCTGAGTGGATATCACCAATTGTTATGGTGTGTCCCTGATTTTAAACCTGTGTCCCTGTTTTATTTAAGTCTTGTCCGTGATTTATGAGGCAGGAGGCTGAGAGGTGTGTTTGCAGTAGATGCGAGACGTCTCTGTGCAATCACACACAATGTTCTCCACCTGCAACACTGGCTTGCTACAGAGTCTAATGAGCTGCAGTTGCAGTTTGCACTTCCCTGTTGCTATATTCAGTGCTGTCTTATTCCCAGGCTATTTTTGCCCTGCACTCCCAGACTAGTTTGCCCGGCTTCCTTAGACTGCTATATTCAGCAGGATTAGCACCGGGCTATTTTCATTGAATATAGCTTGCTTTGTGCTCCAGGGCTAGAATTTGCCCGCGGGCAGTGCTAATTAGCCTGGAAAGCCAAGTTTTGAATATCTGGCCCCATACCTCTTCTTTTTTTCACTTAATGTACCTACCACATTTTTTATCACCATGCTTTACTATCTTTGCTATATGTGACTCTATTTCAGCTTTAGCCGTCCTTATTGTTTTAATCTCCTTCAGTTTCTTTTGATTCACATCCCAGATTTTGTCAACCTTATTGCCCTTATACCTTTGGAAGGCATTCCTTTTTGCCCTCACCACACCCTCACATCTTCAGAAAACCAGATTTGCTTTTTGTGTTTATTTTTTAACAACCTTACAAGTTCATAACATCTGTTATTGCTCCCGTTACTGTTTCCCATGTGCCTTTTACTCCAGTTTCCATAGCCACTTTTCTTACTTGTCATTGATATACCCATGATCTGCCCCTTTAACATCAAGTACCACTGTCTTAGCTACTGATCAATATCTCTCTTTTACCAGCTCTAACCAAACTGTAGCATGATTCTGGTACCCAATGGCTCCCTGATTTCAACTTCCCTCTGAACCTCTGTATTTGATAGTACCAAGTCTAGAATACATACTGTAGATACATATATAATGTTGGCAGAAAAGGGTCTATGGCCCACCCAGTCTGACCATTTGAGCTCGTAAGATCTCTTTAAGTTTTTCTAGAAGTCTGTTGTCCCTTACCGCTGACTTCCAGGATTCCCTTATGTCTATCCCATGTATTCTTAAATCCTGTGATTATTTCAACCCCCACCACTTCCTCAGGCAGGGTGCTACACTTGTCTACCATCCATTCTGTGAAGAAATTCTTCCTCATGTTTCCTCTGAATCACCCTCCCTCCAACTTCATCCCATGCCCTCTAGTCCTGGAACATCTTTTTCATTGCAAAATAGTGTATTCCTATACTCTGTTCCTCCCTATAAGATACTTGTATGTCTCTATCATATTCCCTCTCTCCCTTCTCTCCTCCACAAAGTACATATTCAAGTCCCTCAGCCTGTCCTCATAGGACTTGTGATGCTATCCCAGTACCATCTTTGTTGCCCTCCACTGAACCTTCTCCAGCCTGTCTATGTCCTTACATAGGTAAGATCTCCAGAACTGAACACTGTGGGGCCTCACCAGCGTCTTGTATAGTGAAATTACAACCTCCCTTTTCCTGCTGGTGATGCCTCTGCCTATGCATCCCAGCATCCTATTTGTTTACCTGCTGCCTTTTCACACTGTTTCCCTACCTTCAGGTCATCAGAGGTGATAACCCCAAGGTTCCTTTCCTGCTTGGGCATGCTATTTCCTCACCCCCAACTGATATGTTCTTCCAGGGTTTTTGTGCCCCATATGCATTATTTTGTGCTTTTTCGCATTAAATTTCAACTGCCAAGCCCTTGACCATTCTTCAGTTTTTTGCAGGTCCCTCCTCATTCTGTCCACACCCTCTGGCATGTCTACTCTGTTACAAAGCTTCGTGTTGTCAGTGAACAGGGAAATTCAGCCTTCTGGGTCCTGCTCAATTCCACCGATGAAGATGTTGAATAGGACTGGTCCCAGCACTAATCCCTGTAGCACCCCACTGGTCACAATCTACACGCTGTGGAGTGAAAGCCATTTACCACCAGCCTCTGAGTCCTGCCATTGAGCCAATTGCCCACCCACTGCACTACTGTCCTGCCCACTCCCATATTCCCTAGTTTGTTTAATAGCCTTCTACCTGGCACAGTGTCAAAGGCCTTGCTGAAGTCCAGATAGACCATATTTATTGCCCTCACCTGGTCCACCTCCCTTGTCACCCAGTCAACAAATTCAATGAAGCTGATCTGGCATGACCTCCCTTCAATGAAACTATGCTGACTTGGGTCCTGTAGTCCATTGGCAACCAGCGGTTCCACCAATCTCTCCTTTAGTAGTGCTTCCATGATCTTCCTCACTACTGAGGTCTGTAGTTCCCCGCTTTCTCTTTGTTCCCGTTTTTGTATAAGGGGCTACATATGCTGTCCTCCAGCCTTTGGGTACCTCCTCTGTTTCCAGTGATTGGCTAAACAGGATTGCCAGAGATTCAGCCACCACTTCTCTTAGTTCCTTTAGAACCCTGGGGTGCACCCCATCCAGACCCATTGCTTTGTCAACTCTTATTCCTTCCAGTTCCTTTAGGAGCCTTTCCCATGTGAAGGGACTTGTGTCCATTTCCATGCCCATCCCACCCCTGATATTCCTATCAGGCCCGTTACCCTCCCCTTCCTCAGTAAAGACTGAGCAGAAATATCTGTTTAGTAGTCAGCTTTACTGTTGTCATCCTCCACACTGCTCCCATCCTCCCACTTCAGTCTCACTATCCCTCCCTTCACCCTTCTTTGTTCAAGTATATACCTGTAAAAGGTTGTATCCCCTCTAACCACTAATTTTGCGATGTGCTCTTCTGTCTGAGCATTGGCTTCCCTTACTGACCTCCCTGCCTTCCTTTGCTTCTCCTGGTACTTCTCCCTATCCCCTTCTGCCTGTATCTTTTTGTATTGCCTGAATGCAATCTTTTTGGCTTTCACTTTCTTTGCTCTCTCCTTGGAAAACCATAATGGCCTCCACTTCCTTTTCCCCTTGCTAACCTGCTTAACACATGGCTTCTTTCCTGGTGGGATTCATAACCTACCATATTAATAAGCAATCTTTCATTATCATAGGTATCATAGGTGTCACAGAGCTTTGAATACTATCATCCATTTTGCTCGCCATGAGTTCACACATAGCCCAAGATGTTATTAATATTAAAGTGCGTATCCAGACGTGTCTTGAATGTATCCATGTTACTACTGGCTACTACCTCAATTGGATGTTCATTCCACATCTTGGTTACTCTTACTGAGAACCACATCCTTCTTTTCTTTGTTCTACAGTGTTCACCCACCAACTGTAGGGGATGTGCTCTGGTATTATATACTTGTTTCTTAAGTGCAAGGCCTAATTGTTCCCATAATAGCAGATCATATAGTGTCCTATATATCACACAAGTCTCCCCTTAGCCTACGATACTCCAAGGGATACAGGCCCAGTTTCATTAGCCTATTTTTATAGTCCAATCCTCTTACCACTTTTATCCTTCTGGTTGCCCTCCTCTGGACACCATCAATCGCCTTTATAACACCCTTATCCCCCGGTGCCCAGAACTGTTCACAGTTCTCTACATTATGTCTAACAGAGCTTATAAGATTGGGTAAGGAAAATACTGCATCCTGATTGGCTAGGACTTGTTCATTGAAACATAGAAACATAGAAATTGACAGCAGATAAGGACCGCTAGGCCTATCCAGTCTGTCCATTGTCCCTACCTACTGCAAAAGCCGCAGACCCTACTTGATTTCTGGCTTTACCATCTCATTCCTGTCGCTAGGGCTCCCCTATGCCTGTCCCATGCATTTTTGAATTCCCCCACTGTGCTTACCCCCACCACCTCCACTGGAAGTCTTTTCCATGTTTCTATGACCCTTTCCATGAAGAAATGTTTCCTTACATTACACCTTAGTCTACCACCTTCCAACCTCATGTTACGCCCCCTCCTTCTTGAACATTTTTTCTGAAAGATGCTATTCTCTGGTACCCTGTTTATGCCCTTTAGATATTTGTAGGTTTCTATCATACCCCTGTTGATGCACTAAGCAAAACCGGTCAGAGGTTTCAGTGTGAGAGACTCCTGCTAGCATTCCTGTAAAGAGGAGTTCCAATATTTGGCTACTTCAATAAATGATTTATGCACAGTACTTTGGTGTATGACTGCTTTTATAGGTTGGTGGATGGTGCTGTAATTTCATTGTTGCTTGCAGTTCTTTTATGAGCACATCCATCCATTGGGCAGCTTTGTTTGATGCTTGATTATCTATCATATCTCCCCTGTCTCTCCCCTCCTCTCCTCTCATCTAGGTTATACATATTAAGGTCTCCCAGTCTCTACTCATATGGCTTTTGGTGCAGGCCCTGCACCATCTTGGTTGCTTTTCTTTGAACTGCTTTCACCCTGTCTAAGTCCTTACTAAGATGCAGCCTCCAGAACCAGACATCATATTCCAAATGAGGCCTCACCAATGATTTGTACAGTGGCATCACCACCTCTTTTCTTCTGATGGTGATATCTCTTCCTATGCACCCCAACATCCCACTGGCTCTCCCCACAGCCTTGGCATATTGTTTGGCTGCCTTTAGGTTATCAGATATGATTACCCAAAATCCCTCTTCTCCTCCCCTGTGTTCTTGAGCCCCAAATGCATGATTTTTCACTTTTTCACACTTAATCTCAGCTGCCACACTCTAGACCATTCCTCCGGTTTACCTACTTCAATTGTCATTTTTTTCACTCCTTTCAGAGTGTCCACCCTGTTGCAGATCTTAGTGTCCTCTGCAAAGAGGCACACCTACCCTTCTAGCCCCTCCGCAATGACACTTATGAAGACATTAAACAGGACTGTCCCCATGACTGATCCCTGTGGCACCCGCTGGTCACCCTCCTTTTCTCAGATTGAGCTCAATTTACTACCGCCGTCTGTCTTCTATCACTCAACTAGTTCTTAACCCAGTTTATCCATTGTGATTCACTCCCAGGCTACCCAGCTTGTTCACAAGTCTTTTATGTGGAACAATATCATAGAAACATAGAAACATAGACTTTGACAGCAGATAAGGACCACTTGGGCCACCCAGTCTGACCATTTCCCTACCTATTGGATAAGCTGCAGATCCTAGTTAACCAACAGCCTACTTCCTCTTAACCCCACTATAGTTTCCTTATGTCTGTCCCATGCATTCTTGAATTTCCCCCACTGTTTTTGACCCCACAGCCTCCTCAGGGAGGCTGTTCCATGCATCCACCCCCACTCTGTGAATAAATACTTCCTCACATTGCCCCTGAGCCATCCCCCTGCTATCATCAAATTGTGCCTCCTTGTTCTTACACATCTCTTTTTCTGAAAGATGCTATCCTCTTGGACTTTGTTGATTCCATTGAGGTACTTGAAAGTTTCTATCATGTCCCCCCTCTCCCTCCTTTCCTCAAGGGTATACATATTAATCTTCTTTAGTTTCTCTTCATATGGTTTCTGGTGCAGACCCTGCACCATTTTAGTTGCCCTACTCTTGACTTCCCCCATTCTGTCTATGTCCTTGTGGAGATGGGGTCTCAAGAACTGCAAGCAGTACTCCAGACGGAGTCTCACCAACTGTCTGTACAGAGGGATGACAACTCCCTGATTTCTACGGGTGATGCCTCTCCCTATGCATCCCAGTATCCCTCCGGCCCTCCTTACTGCCTTCTCACATTGCCTGCCTACCTTTAGGTCATCTGACATGACTACCCCCAAGTCTCTTCCCACTTTTGTTCTTGTTAGTACCTCTCCCACCGATGGGTACTCTTCCCATGGGTTTTTGTTTCCCAGGTGCATTACTCTGCACTTCTTTGAATTGAATCTATGCTGCCATGCTTTTGACCATTCCTCCAGGCTTGCCATGTCCCTTCTCATCCTTTCCACCCCCCCCTTGTTATCAACCCTATTGCAGATCTTTGTGTCATCTGCAAAGAGGCATACTTTTCCTTCCAGTCCTTCTGCAATGTCACTTATAAAGCCATTAAAGAGGACTGGCCCCCTTACTGAACCCTGCTGTACCCCACTAGTAACACCCCTTTCATTGGAGTGGACTCTGTTTACTATTACCCTCTGTGTCCTTTTGTCCTGCCAATTTTTTAACCAGGCTACCATCCTGGGACGCACTCCCAGGCCGACTAACTTGTTTATTAATCTTTTGTGTGGGGCTGTGTCAAATGCCTTGCTAATGTCTTGGTAGGCCATTTCCACAGCCCCTCCCTGGTCTCCTACTTTGGTTACCCAGTCAAAGAAATCTATTAGATTCATCTGACATGATCTTCCTGCTGTGAATCCATGCTGCCTTCTGTCCAGTGCCCCGCTGGCCTATAGGTACTCAGCTATTATTTCTTTCAGAAGTGATTCCATCATTTTCCCTACCACAGAGGTCAAACTAACAGATCTGTAGTTTCCTGACTCTGCCTTGCTCCAACTTTTGTGAAGGGGAATCACATCCACCTTACTCCAGTCCTCAGATACCACACCATCCTCCCAGAATTTGTTAAAAAGGGTAGTCAGAGGCAGCATATAAAAGACATTACTAAAATACATGTAGGCCACATCAACTGCTCTCCTTGATCCACCTCCCTAGTCACCCAGTCAAAGAACTCAATTAGATTTGTTTGACATGACCTTCCCACTGTGAATCCATGCTGTCTCGAAACCTGGACTCCTCTGGATTCAAGGGGTTCCACAATCCTTTCTTTAATCCTTTCTTGCTCACCAGCAACCTTGCCTCTCTGTTTGGCTACTGCCCTCCACCGGCCTTCCCCGGATAGGCTGCCCTCAGATCTATACCAAATCTCTTTTCTTTTTTTCTCTATCTGCAAAGGTTTTTTCCTTTTGCATTCTCCTTTTATTTTAATATTTCACCATTTATGTTGTTTACCGCATTTGCTATTTGCTATTTCCCTGAGTGTAATGTAACAGCTTTAGTATTTCATTAGCTACAGCTACACTGTGTTTTATTTCAAGCCTGTTAGATACAGTTTAAGCTTTATTTCAAATTAAGCTGTTTTGACCTTGTATTTGTTTAAGTACTGTTGGGCTCTTTCTCCTGCCCTACCAGACTTGTTTTTGTCTCTCTCTGTATCTCTCTCCCCCTGTCTCTCCAGACCCTCCCTGCCCTGTTCTGCTTCCCTCCCACTGATTAAGCTCCCTATTAATTCTACCCTTCCTCCCTCTCCCTCCAGGCTCCTTATGCCCCGACCGGGCTGAGCGACCCCCTCTTCAGACTGCACCTAAGCCTAATCCAGCCACCTCCCAGAACCACCGAAACAGAGCAAGTCCCCATCTAAGGTATGGGAGGAGCACCATTCCCAAAGCACATAAAGGGTTTTCAAATGTTTCTCCAACCCATGCACCCCTGCTCTGTCACTCTTTAAATCTGCTTTCTGCCTGATGTCTCCACCCCCAAGACACCCAGCCAATTGGAGTCAGAGGTTTTTTTCTTGATAACTATAGGCTCTCCCTCATTGCACACTGACACCCCCCCCCTCCGCTGACATTACACACGCTGTTCAATTTCCAAAAACACTGCAGCACACTAATGGCTTACTTCACAGTCTGGCTAGCAGCTCTTTTGCTACTAGTAGCCCTGTACCCAGCAACATCACAGGATTCAGCTCATGTAGCCATGCAATTCACATCATGCGTACACATGCCTGTGATTTCCTTCCACTCCTATTGCCCTGCATGGGACAAAGTTAGTATTTCACTGCCATATATGTATAGATGTTAGCAACCTTTACGCTTATGTGTACAGGCTCTTTTCAGATTGCTACATCCCTCATGCCTTAAAGTTGCACCGAAGTACCAGGATAATCATGCCCTGAGCAGTAGGGTACCTAGGAAAAAAAGAGCTAACCGCATTTGTAGCTGCCCTGAAAAGAATAATCATGTTACTATTCTTATGCTCTGGGAACATGGAGTTAAACCCTGGACCACAATCCGCCATAAACTCACTGGCCTATTTTGCAGCTGCCTCAGGTATTATATTCATGCTAATTAATGCTCTTGGCCTTCTCAAAAAAGTTTGATTAAATACAAATATTGGCTGCTCATACCAATCAGGACATGTTAATAATTACTGAGTCCTGGCTAAACAACTCCATCACAGACCTTCAGATCATGCTCCAATCATACAACACCTACAGAACTGATAGGACCATAAGGGGAGGAGGGTTAGTTATTTACCTAAATACAAAGCTCAATGCCACAGAAATACTCTCGGAATGCAAGCCCAAATAATTCAAATGTCTGGCGCTAAAAATACTGCTCCCTTCTATCGAAGTGATTAATATCATGGGCTGCTATAGACCGCCTCCGGGGTGGATATACTACAAAACTCAGTGGTATCATAGAGTTCATCACCAATGAAACCATTATCCTCAGAGACTTAATCCTTGACTGGCTTATGCCTTAAGCAAATGCCCTCAAAGACTTATGTGATGAGCTTGGATTCACTCAGCTTGTCACTGAACCTAAAAGGGCAAACACAATAAACAAGAATCACAGCTCCATCCTTGCCTCAATCCTCACAAACCGTCCGCATAAAATCGAGCACATAGCAGTCTTTTATAATGACATGAGTGATCATAATATTGTGGTTTGCACACATGCCCACGTTAAACACCACTTCTGCTTCAAATTCATCACCAGCAGAAGTTTTCATAAGTTTAATATTCATAATTTCCTAGCAGATCTGAAACATGTTGACTGGCAAACATTTTATCTGGCCAACACAGTAGATTCAGCAGGCACTATCAGTACCATCATTACAGGTTTTACCAAAAAGCACACACCATTTTGTAAATGTAGAACCAGGAAGACCTCACAATCCTGGTTCTCCCCTGAATTAAAAGCTGCACTCTTATGACGTGACAAGCTCTTGGCCCATGCGAGGCAATCTAAATCTGCAACTCACTGGTAGGAATTCAGAGCATTCAGAAACAAATGCATCAAGTTTATTAGGACTGCCAAGGTGACTAGTATGTTGAAACCTTAGAAGAGGCAAAGGGTAACTCCTCTAATAACTGGAGCGCTTTCAAGACAATCAAAGGGGACAAAATCCCCCCATATCTCCCACTAAAAGTCAACTCGAATGGTACTTTAGTCACTGACCAACGCGTCATACTGGAACTATTAAATGCCCATTTTGTCACAGCAGGTATGGCATTCAATTCTTCACCAGCCACTGGTCTGATTAATAGTCCCTCTACACCAGATTGCCCCCAGTCCATGTTGTCCCATGCCTTCTTCCTGCTCTCCCTTTCTACCTACTAGGATGTCGAGCAACTCTTAAACAAACTAGACACTAGGAAAGGGGTAGGTTCTGATGGGATTGAAGCTTTCTTTCTAAAAATGGGGAGTCATTTGTTAGTGGCACCAATTATGCATATTTTAAACGTATTTATCGCCAGTGCCACTGTTCCCTCCAGCTGGAAAACAGCACATATCCTCCCATTATTGAAGTCTGGTGATCAGATTGACCTCAACAATTATAGACCAATCTCCATTCCACCGGTCCATCCAAATTGCTGGAAAAACTAATACATTCGCAATTAAAAGATTTTTTGGAGGACTCCAACCTACTCAACCCACTTCGGTTCAGGTTCAGGCAGAAACATAGCACAGTCTCAGCCCTGGCCAAGGTGACTGATGACTGGTTCTCTGCTACTGACAGCAAACAATCCACTTGTGCTGTATTCTTCAACCTTAGTAAGGCATTTGACACAGTGGGCCATAACCTCCTTCTGCACTGCCTCAGATCCTTGGGATTGCATGATCCTACTATAAGATGGTTCTCTAGCTACCTTTCAGGTAGGTTGTAAAGAATCAGAGTGGATAGGGCCCTTTTGGACCCAATGCCTATCACAAGAGGAGCCCACAGGTGTCCACACTGAGGCCCCTCCTCTTCATTATTACATTAATTTCTGGACAAAAATATTCAAAAATCAAACTGAACTTTTTCACTGATGACACAGTCCTCTATACTTCTAAGCCATCAGTGCGTGAAGCATGTGCCAAATTGCAATCTGACTTCAACCAGCTGCAGCTCAATCTGGCCCACTTGAAACTTCTCCTAAATTCCAGGAAGACCAAGGTGATGTTTTTCACCTCAACCCATATAACTTCTTCCCTTAGTGTGCAGAATACCACGTTACCCATCACAACTATCTTCGGGGACACCCTAGAGGTTGTGAATCAGTTAAGTACCTGGGTCTCTGGTTTGACAGCAAACTATCCTTCAGTGCTTATATCGACTGCCTAACTAAAAAAAACTAAAATCTAGGTTGGGGTTCCTTTTCAGGAACAGATTCCTCTTAACGATGGATAGCAGGCGAAAATTGGTGCAAGCCACCTTCCTCCTACTGTTAGACTACGGCGACATCATTTACAACTGTAGCATCTGCAACTCACACTCACAAACTTGACACTCTCTACCATCGAGCTTTACTCTTCATACTTAATGCACCTTTTAGGACACACCATTATTCCCTCTATCTATCATTAGGTTGGATCTCCTAGCAACTAGGCACATGCTGCACATCGGTCAATGGACCCTGAAGGTACTGTCAGGCAAACTGCCACAGTATATCTGCTCACTAGTGCATAAGACACACGTTTACTCCTTATGAAACTCAGGTCTCATTCTCTTGGACATTCCCAGGATGCGCACTAACCAGGGCAGCGGTGCTATTAGCTTCATGCATCCATCAGTATGGAATCAGCTACAAAATACAATGAGGATAACTGAGCTTGTTTCATTAAATTGCTTTAAGACACTGACCAAGAAAGCATTTGAAGTAGTATGCCATTGCTCCAAAAACCAATCAGTGATATGAACTTCCCATCGCCCCTTTCATCAGCTACCCTGTCCCTCCTCCCTTTTGCCCCCACCAACACTCCCCATCCCTGCTCAGACCCCCCAGTACACCTAATTACCCCTCAACTCTTAACTTACCTATACCGACCTACAAACTGCACCCACTTGCCACAATGGTCCTGGTAATTGTATTCTCCTCTGGAGTACTTACAAAGGCTCCATTCAAACCATGAGCCCCTGGGGCATTGTTTCAGCCTCCTGTGAAGCCCCTTCCTCTAAAGCCCTTCCTTCCTACCCCTCTTATCTCAGGTAATTCACTCCATCCAACCTTATACCATACACTATCTTGCTTTTCAATGCTATATGTATCCAGGATATTTTCCCTGCTCATGCCTGCAAAAATCATCCACAGCACTTAACTCCATGCACTATTATCTGTTTATTCTGTTTACAAAAGTTTCTGTTCAAAATTATTTGTGCATTAAATATTGTCCTAACTGTTGTTTCCCCCATAATTAGTCTCCCTCCTATGTATTAGCTAGTGTAATTGTACTGTACCCTAACTACATGCACTCCACTCTGGCATTGGGTCAGAATAACACTGACAAGAATGCCATTGGCAAGTAGGGCACAGAACAAATAGTGCTGATATTTCTTTTGCGGGGGCCTCTGCCACTCGCATCCCCCACATCCCCTTAATAAGAATTGTCACTCCGGGGGGGGGGCAGATCAAAGGGCAAGAAAAAAGTATGTGGGGCCATGGAATATTGTTTCCACGGCCCCTCGCACCAGTGTTTAAGTCCCGATTGGGAAAAACATTTTGGAAACCAGAATTAGAACCCTGATCTCCACTGTTGCCTGGCCAAGCTGCTCTATGCCCCAGCCCTCCACACCATGGAAGCAACTCAGCTGGACTCCTGGATTCTACTGCCCTTGTCCATATAGCAGTACCATGGACAGCGCCCAGTGGAGCGCATATGGCTAACACTGTAAATCCCTGCTCGCTGTCCCTGGTAATGCTATACGGACTAGCACTCTCTTGACTGGTGCTATAAATGTAGTGTTCATCTAACCAGGTACCCTCCACTCCTGTTATGCTAATGTGCTATTGCTACTAAATCTGCCTGTATAAGTACATATATGTTTAATGTTATTGTCAATGTAAACCAGGACCTCTATGTGAATGAGCTTGCTCAATGGAGTAATTTCCTGCAATATACCTGAACTTGAACTTGAAGTAGTGATTCCATAATTTTCCTCACTATAGAGGTGAGGCTGACTGGTCTATGGTTTCCAGCCTCCTCCCTACTCCCACTTTGTGAAGAGGGACTACATCTGCCCTCCTCTAGTCCACTGGAAACACTCCCTTATCAAGTGATTTGTTGAACAGGGCTGCCAGTGGCACCTCCAGCACCCTCATAGTTCCCTTAATTTTCTAGGATGTATCCCATCCCATCACACTACCTTGTCCATTTTCAGTTTTGTGAGTTCTTTTAGGACTCTTTCTTCCGTAAATGGACTGGTATCCACCTCCCTTCCATATCTGCCTAGGGAGGCAGTATAGCGCTGTGGTTTAAGGCTCTGAGCTGCAAATCTGGAGACCTGGGTTTTAATCCCACAGCCCCCACTTGCATATACTGTGTGACCCTGAACAAGCCACTTAACTTCCCTGTGCTCCCAGGTTGCACCTGTAAAAAAGCTTTCAGCTTAGTGTGTCTCACCTGGTTAAATAATTGAAAAAAAAGTCCATATCTGCTTATGTTGCCAAATTGTGGTCCTTCACCTTTTCCTTCTTCTGTGAATACAGAACAAAAACATGTGTTCATTATTGATTCTTTTTCCAGGTTCACTACCACACATTCCCCGTATTCCCCATTAAGCCTTACAATCTCATATCTGGTTGTTCTCTTTTCACTAATGTACCTATAAAAAGTTTTGTCCCCTTTATTATCTCCTGTGGTATGGTTTCCTCCATTTGTGCCTCTCTGCACACCTGACTGCTTTCCTTGCCTGCCTCCCTCCCTCTGTTTATCCAGGTACACTACCCTGCCCTCCACCTTCTGTGTTTCCTTGAAAGAACAAAACATACAATTAAAAAAAAAGTGCTGGGAGTCAGGATATATATCACACTAGCAATATCAATACATTTTCTTTAAATCCCTGATTGCCATTACAAACATGGCTTCCACCTTTGCACAATAACAGGGAATCTAGATCCTAAAAATTAAATTTCCTCAAATATAAAAAGAACAAACTGATTAAAGGTTCTTTGCATTATATTCCCCTCCTTTCGTACATACACAGATTAAAATAAAGTACCATTCACGGTTTTATTTTTTGGAACTTGTTCTCTCACCATGATCCCTGCCCCATCCTTACCTGTCTACAAGTGAAATCTTTGCTGCGTGCTCTACCCCAGACACAACTGAATCTCAGACATTAGCGAGGCCTTCTGTTGTATGTCTTTGTGTGGGGAGAGTTGAGCATTCAGCAAGTAGAATTCTGCAGTAGTCTGAATTCCTGCATTCTAAGATAAACAAACATCCCATCTATTGAATAGGTTGATAGATAGATGTTTGACATCGGGGGAGGGACTACTTTATAATAGCTACTTTCAAAAAAGAAAATTTATATTTTAACTAAACATGGATGGCATGTTTTTTGTTTGTTTGTATTCTTACATTTTTGCAGCTTACCAATTTTGTAAGTCAGATCCAGAAACAAATGATTTGATACCTTTTATTGGACCAACATGGATGTTACAGAAAAGAACAAAGTGCTTTAGCTTTCGAACCAACCAGGTCCTTCTTCAGAAGCTTTGTGGATGGTTCGAAAGCTAAAGCACTTTGTTCTTTTCTGTAACATCCATGTTGGTCCAATAAAAGGTATCAAATCATTTGTTTCTGGATCTGTTTTTTAAAAGGACCAATACGGCACCTACAACATTTTTTTGCAATTTTATAAGTGCAATTACACACTTTGAGTTGACTGTTTTGCTGGCACAATGCACTTCCAGGGATTTAAGGCACGTCACCTGTGGTGCTGTGCCTAACTAAACTCTTAGGCATCTGCTGTACCAGCACAATACACACTCTGATGTGTCTTATTGCTTACCTGACTTCTCCATCTTACAGGTGCTAATGTTTCCCAGTTTACATCTGGCATACTTAATATACTGTATGTATGAAATGCCTCTAAAATAAACTTTACAAAACAATTTGAATACTTTTGCTTGTCATGAACCTACAGTGAGAATATCACAATATTCTCAGTATATGTGGATGACAAAGAAAATTTTCTCACTGTAGGTCCTTCAGAGTAGAAGCTTGAAATCATTTCATTTCAGGACTTGACTGCTCTTAGAAAGTTTCATTTATAGACCTTTAACTGTAACTTCCTTGAGACTGCAGAACATGGGTGGGGGGAGTGGAAGGACAGGAAGGATGGGGAAGGCTGTCAGAGAGTGGAGATTGCTGGTAGCAGTGGCAAAATGACCCCAAGGATGCAGGAGAGGAAAGCAAACTCACAGAAGGAGGATATTGGTTGGTGGTCTGTAGGGGGTGATACCAGTCTCAAATAGGTACTCTCCACTGGCAGGCATCACTTTAGAAGGGGCTTAGATGAAGCAGAGGAACCAGTGAAAGGGGGACAGAAGGAGTTGGAAGACACAAGTGAAGGCACAAGTGGGGTGGGGGGTCAGGAGGAGGGTTACCAAGTCTACTAACGGTGCAAAGGGAAATGAGGGAAGGGATGCTGGGGGTTGGGCATACCTGGCAGGGGAAGATAAAAAAGAGGAAGAACTGGGGGAAGGAGCAAGGGGCCAGCAGGGAGTCTGCATGGAGTGGGAATAGAAACAGGATGATGGAAAGAAGGAGGTGGAGAAACATGGAGGTCAGAAGGGGATGCAGGATGGCACTGGTCAGGGTGCTCAAGAAGTAAAGAACCTAGAAGAGGCTACTTACTCAAGGTTGGCTAGTAGCACACCAGCTGGGGATGGCATGTACAGTATGTAGGACAAAGTAAGGGTGAGCTCAAAGAAAGGGCAAAAGAGTTGGCAAGTAGCACACTGGCAGGGGACAGCACAACTATGGGACAAGATAGGAGAGGACTTGAAGAAAGGGCAAGAGAGTTGGAGGCAGGAGGTAGCAGGGCAGGTGAAGGTGGAGCTACTGAGGTGAGGGGTTAGGGATCAAAGCGGGATATTGGATAGGGGTGAGATAGGGGACAAGAATCTAGAATAGACACAGAGAGCTCAGGGAAGAAGGACAGTGACACAGGTTACCCAGACATAAACACTCCCCTCGGCTTTTTCTCCCAAACTTTTAACAAGGCCTGTGACCTCTTTACACCCCTCACAAGAATTCGATCCAGAAAACGTAATGCACTCTGGGTCACCCCTGCCCTACTACAAATAATCAGAAATAGGGATAACCTCTGGCACCTTGCCACTGAAATGGGCCAGCTGACTGATAGACAGGCCTACAATGCTGCACGGAACAGGTGCACATGGGCCATCCATAAAGCCAAGGCTGACCATTACCAGGCCACCCTCACCTCCTTCTGGGGGTGTGCCTGGACTTTCTGGGACAATGTTAAACAACTAAATGGGAAATCACGCTCCCTCCCCCATTCCAAACATAGAAACACAGATTTTGACGGCAGATAAGGACCACTTGGCCCACCCAGTCTGCCCAATATTTCTAGGAGATCTAAATATGGACTGGCTGTTACCTAAATCACACGGCCTCAAATCCCTTTGTGACGAGCTAGGTCTTGGGAAATTAGTCAGTGAACCTACTAGGAACAACACTCTAAATACTGCCAACAGTTCCATTCTAGATGTGGTACTAACCACCCATCCACACAAAATATCTCATTTGGCAGTGTTTCACAACGACATGAGCGATCATGGAATTGTTGCTTGCATATGATCTCAAATTAAGGTCCGTCCGCAACCCATCTTTATAACAAAAAGATCCTTTCGAAAATTCAGTGCAGTAAACTTCCTATCTGACCTGAGCATGATCAGATGGCAAGATCTTTACTCTAGCCAAAGATGTCAACAAGGCAGCTTGCATCCTTAATGACAAACTCACTACAATAATAAATAAGCATGCCCTTTCATCAAAGTAAGGGTATTGAACAATTCAATCCCTGGTTCACCTTGATCTCAAGGCAGCCCTTATAGCTCGAGATAAGCTCTGGGCTAAAACTAGACATTCCAAAGAATCTTCGGATTGGCAGGCCTTTAGAACAGCCAGGAATAACTGTGTGAAAAACTTCGCTCTGCTAAAGCTAACTATTATATTTCTACTCTGAACAAGCTAAAGGTACCTCATAAAATATGGAAGACTATCAAAGCTATAGAAGGACGGCCCATGGCCCCTCTGTCCCAACAAAGATAGTTGCAAGTGGCAAGATTGTGGAAAACAAGTCCCTAATCCTGGAGGAACTTAACTCCCACTTTGCCACAGCTGGATTAGCTTTGACTGTCACCTTATGCTGGTGCTGCAGTGAGCCAGCATACCCCCTCCCACATCTAGTCCTGCACCAGCCCCTTCCAACTGCGCGAGATAACTTATAAAGAAGTAGAAGATTCTTCTTAACTTAGACACTAAAGCGAGGGACGATGGCTTGGAACCCTTTTTCCTAAGGTCAGGCTACGCCCATCTCACTGCCCCAATTCTCCACATCTTCAATCTTTCCATTACATCTGCATCTGTGCATGCCCTGCTGGAAATCAGCACATATCCTCCTCTATTTAAATCTGTGACCCATGTGATGTAAACAACTATAGGCCTATCTCCATATTGCCTATCATTTCTAAAGTTCTCGAAAAACTGATCCATATTCAGTTAAAATCTCACTTGGAAACCCCCTCTGTCATTAACCCAGCTCAATCTGGCTTCCGGGCTAATCATAGCACAATCACTGCACTAGCAAAAGTAACCAATGATTGGATCTCTGCTATAGCTGCTAAGAAGGTAACTGGTGCAGTCTTTTTGGACCTCAGCAAAGCTTTTGATACTGTTGATCACAAACTATTAGTCAATTGCCTTGCAAATTTGGGTGCCACATACCGTACTGCCCAGTGGTTCTCTAGCTACCTAACTGGCAGATTCCAAAAAGTAAAGGCGGAAGGCTTTTTTTCTGCTGTCTTGCCAGTTGCAAGAGGAGTCCCCCAAGGATCCATCTTAGGCCCTATCTTGTTTTCTCTGTACATTAATGACTTAGATGCTAACATATCTCGTCCAATCTGCACTTTTGCAGATGATACTGTTGATACTTCTGGCTCATCGTTATCTGAAGTCAAGGGGTACTTCAAGCGGACTTTGCACAACTTGAGCATAATCTAATAAAGGCAAAGCTTCTGCTCAATGCTAAGAAGACTAAAGCGATGATATTCTCCACAGTGCTGTCTCAGGCCCCCAATACCCTTGCCCAAGACTTCATTGTCACCAAGCTAAACGAGCCTCTGGAAGTTGTAACCAAATTTAAATATCTGGGTATCTGGATCGACAATAAATTATCTTTCAGTGACCACGTCAAGATGTCTCTAGAAGGTTAAAAGCAAGGTTAGGTTTCTTCTACAGAAATAGGCCCTTTCCCCTTGAAACTCGAAACAAGCTTGTACAGGCCACTTTTCTCCCCCTACTCGACTATGGCGATGTAATCTATTCCTCCACCACTCTTGCAAATCTAAGTAAACTGGACATCCTTTATCATCGTGCGTTACGGTTCATTACCAACTCCCCTTACCGTTCGCACCACTGTGACTTATATGCAGCTGTTGGTTGGACATCCCTTACTACTAGATGCCTGCTCCATGCTGGGCTATGGACTCTTAAACTGCTCCCGCAGAAATTGCCAAGCTATCTCTCTTCCCTTATTAGTATCTCACATAGTGCATACTCGTTAAGAAAATCTGACTTTATTATGCTTGATATACCAAGGACGCGGACTTCCTTTGGTAAACGTGCTAGTGCATATGCCCTTCCCTCCATTTTGAACCAATTACAAACCGTACTGAAACTAACTAGCACAGTTTCAATAAACTTCTACAAATCGCTAAGTTCAGCCAAAATAAAAGACACCTGTAACTGTCATTAAGTCTCTTCCTTCTCCATGTGTGCCATATTTATCCACTGGTAAGGTATAATTGATTTGCTTTCCCTTCCCCTTCTACTCCTGGCTTTATCTTTGCTTACGCTCCACTGCTACTCTATCAAATCACTCCTCCCCCCATATCAGTTGTAGACTGTTGTTTGTTCTAGCTGCCAAAATACTGTATATGTATTGCACACACCAGTCATCATGTTTCATTTATCAGTATGCAACCTGTAAGTCGCTTCCCTGTCTCATATCAATGTTTACCACCTGCGGTCACCCTATGTGCTACCCTTGTATGTATATCCAGCCTGTATCATGTAACGTGCATTTCATGTATATACTGTTATTACCAATCTGTGTTTGTACTTTAAGTGTTTATGTCATAGGACCTCCTTGTGAATGAGCTTGCTCAATGGAGTTTTCCTGCAATAAACTTGAACTTGAACTTGTACTTGAACTACCTCTGAGCCGCCCCCCTTCTATCTTCAAATTGTGCCCCTTTGTTCTTGCACACCTCTTTTTTTGAAAGATGCTACCCTCTTGGACTTTGTTGATTCCCTTGAGGTACTTGAAAGTTTCTATCATGTCCCCCCTCTCCCTCCTTTCCTCGAAGCTATACATATTTAGCTGCTTAAGTCTCTCTTCATATGTCTTCCAGTGCAGACCCTGCACCATTTTAGGTGCCCTCCTCTGGACAGCTTCCATCCTATGTCTTTGCGGAGATTGGGTCTCCAGAACTGCACGCAGTACTCCAGATTGGGTCTCACCAACTGTCTGTACAGAGGGATAATAACTTCCTGTTTTCTACTGGTGATGCCTCTCCCTATGCATCCCAGTATCCCCCCAGCCCTCCTTTCTGCCCTCTCACATTGCTTGCCCACCTTTAGGTCATCTGATATGAATACCCCAGGTCCCTTTCCATTTTTGTTGTTGTTAGTATCTCATCCCCCATTGTATACTCTTCCCCTGGGTTTTTGTTTCCCAGGTGCATTACCTTGCACTTCTTAGCATTGAGTCTAAGCTGCCATACATTTGACCATTCCTCTAACCTTGCCAAGTCCCTTCTCATCCTTTCCACCCCACCTTGTGCATCAACTCTGTTGCAGATCTTTGTGACATCTGCAAAGAGACATACTTTTCCGTCCAGTCCCTCTGCAATGTCGCTTATAAAGACATTGAAGAGGACCGGTCCTAATACTGAACCCTGCGGTACCACTCTAGTAACCTCCATTTCTTCATAGTGGACTCCATTTAGTATTACTCTCTGTGTCCTATTCTCCAGCCAATTCTTTACCCAGGCTGTCATCTTGGGACCCACTCCCAGGCTGGCTAAATTGTATATTAATCTTTTGTGTGGGACTGTGTCAAATGCCTTGCTAAAGTCTAGGTAGGCCATGTCCACAGTCCCTCCCTGACCTACTACTTTGGTCACCCAGTCAAAGAAATGTATCAGATTTGTCTGGCATGACCTTCCCGCTGTGAATCCATGCTACCTTGGGTCCTGTGCCCTCTGGCTCTAGATACTCAACAATCCTTTCCTTCAGAAGTGATTCCATCATTTTCCTACCACTGAGGTTAAACTAACAGGTCTGTAGTTTCCTGCTTCTGCCTTGCTCCCACTTTTTGTGAAGGGAATCACATCTTCCCTCCTCCAGTCCTCAGGTACCACCCCATCCTCCCATGATTTGTTAAAGAGGTAGTTAGTGGTGTCACTAGTTCTACCTTAGTTATTTTAGAATTCTGGGATGAATCCCATCAGGCCCCATTGCTTTGTCCACCTTCAGTTTTAAGAGTTCTTTCAGAACCTTTCTTCTGTAAATGGGCTGGTATCAACTTCTGTATCCAGAGTGTTTCTGCTGTTTGTTTTAGGTACCTCCCTCTTCCTTTGTAAATACTGAGCAAAATATTTGTTTAGTATCTCTGTCTTTTCACAGTCACCCTCTGCCCACCCTCCCTCCCCTTTATTAAGCCTCACTAACCCTCCCTTGGTCTTCCTTCACTCCCTGATGTACCTATAAAAGGTTTTATCCCCCTTCTTAACTGAGTTTGCTATCTTTTCCTCGGTTTGGGCCTTTGCTGTTCTGACTGCCTTCCCAGCATCCTTTTGCTTTAACTGATACAGTTCTCTGTCCTGCTCCTTCTCTGATTCCTTGTACTTCCTGAATGCTTTCTTTTTCTCTTGAACCTTCACTGCCACTTCCTTTGAGAACCACAGTGGTTTCTTACATCCTTTTGTTTTGTTTATTTGCTTCACACAAAGGCTCATTACCTCTGTGATGGCAGTTTTTATTATTCCCCATTGTTCTTCCACCCCTCCTTCCTGCCCATTTGCTAGTGCATTCCTTAGGCACTCACCCATTTTGGCAAGGTCAGCCCTTCTAAAGTGCAGTACTTTTGCCTTTGTATGGCTTGACTCTATTGCTGTGTTTATTGTGAACCATACTGTTCGATGGTCGCTAGTTCCCAGATGGCTACCCACTTCTACATCTGTGATCCTCTCTTCATCTCCATTTGAGAGAACCAGGTCTAAGATTGCTCCCTCTCGATGGGCTCCAACACTAGTTGTCTAGGCATGCCCCTGTAGGGCATCTAGAATAACCCCATTCTTCGAGTGGCTGCTGCAACTGCACTCCAGTTAACATCTGGCATATTCAGATCACCCATCAGCAATATCTCCCCTTTTCTGCCATTCTAAGTATTCTTTCTATCATTTCCTTGTCCATTTCCTCCCTGAGATGGGGTCTGTATACAACCCCTGTCGGATTGTCGTTACCATTGCCAGTCTCCAAATTTACCCACAGAGCTTCTTCTCCTCCTCCTGTTTTCCCTTTTGTTCTGTTGCTTTGATTCCTTCCCTTATGTAAAGAGCTACTCCTCCTCCTCTTTTACCCTACCTGTCCCTCCTGTAGATAGTGTATCCAGGTATGTTTACGTCCCAGTCATGGTTTTGTGTGTACCATGTTTCTGTGACTGCCACGATATCCAGATGTTTCTCCTCCATCAAGGCCACTAATTCAGAAAGCTTGTTACTCAGACTACGAGCATTGGTACTCATTGCTCTCCATTTTTTGATGGCTTTACCTTCTTTTGCAGCATCCCCCACTGACCTTTATACCTCAGTCTTTTTCTCATTTAGTACCCTGTTTTGTAGGGAGAGGCTGGGATTTTCCTGCTGCTTATCAGTGCCTCCCCTTGACTAGTTTAAAAGCTTGCCAATGAAGCATTTAAACAGATTGCTCAAAAGACTTGTTCCCTTCCTGGACAGATGCAGACCATCCTGTCAGTATAGGCTGGTGTCCCTCCAGGTGGAACCCCAGTCCCCAATGAAGCCAAACCCCTGTGCTCCACATCATTATTCCAACCATTCATTAAACTGCATGGTGCAAAGTATCCTCACCTCACTCATGCCATTGACAGGCAGCACCTCAGAAAAGGATATTGTGTGTGCTACTTGTCGTAGGCCTCTCCCCAATTCCACAAAGTCCTTCTGCACTGCTCTAATCTCATGATGAGCCAGGTCATTTGTCCCTAGGTGGACAATGATGTCTAGCTCAGACTCCCATGCAGCTGTTCTTGTGATCCTGAAGATGCGCTTCCTGTCTCTCTAAGCCATGGCACCAGGCAGGCACCTTACTTCAGTTTTCCCTGCACCCCACAGTTCTATACCCCTAATAATTGAGTCCCCCACCAGGAGCTGCTTCCTCTCCTTGTGGTGTCCTCTGCCTCCTTCCTTTGGGCCTCCCTTGTGACAGTTGTCCTTAGCCTCCTTAGTCTCCTCTGCGGGTGCATCAATAGGGGAGCTCACTATTGATGGCTGTATCTCCAGCGACCCTGTTGTATAGCTAACTACCGTAACACCTCCTTTACTGACCTTAGCTCTGTCCTCCCCATTAATTTCTTTGACCCTCCCCCCACTCTACCTCCCTCTGTCCTCCAATGCCCCAGCTTCCTCCTATGTAAGGTATCTGCCCAGGAAGCCAGACCTCTCCTAATTAAAGCATTAAATAGCAATAGTCCCAGCAGCAACTCCCTGGACCCCAGTATTCTCTGGCTGGTGCTGGACGAAGACCTTGCCCCACTCACCAGCCTACTTAACCAATCCCTCTGCCTGGGGCAATTCCCCACAGCATGGAAAACAGCCATAGTCACACCCATTCATAAAGGGAGTGACAGGTCCTCCGCTGGGAGCTACCGACCAATCTCCATTCTCCCCCCCTCCAAAGCCCTAGAAAAAATAATGGCCATTCAAATCACTGAATATCTGACTAAGCATAACATCTTATGCCCAGAGCAGCATGGCTTCTGTGCTGGTCACAGTACTGGCACCGCACTAGTTGAGTTCTCCAATTTTCTACATTCCTCCCTGGACACCAGCTCCCTAGCTGGTACAGTGTTTGTTGACCTCTCTAAGACCTTTGACACTGTCTCCCACCCTCTCCTGCTGGATGCCCTCTGCCACACTGGTTTCTCTACTGGTCCTCTCGCCTGGTGCACAAGCTATCTATCTGCTCGCTCTCAATGTGTAAAAATCAATGAGACAGTCTCTGAAACTCATCCCATCTACTCAGGGGTACCCCAGGACTCCATCCTGGGCCCCCTACTCTTCTCACTCTATCTAAACACCCTGCCCAGTGCATGCTCTGGCAAAATTCTTATGTATGCAGATGATGCTGTCATTTTTGCTACCCACCGCAACCCCACCTCCCTCCAGGACACCCTGCAACAATCCTACAATCATGCAGAAGCCTGGTTTAAAGAGCATAGACTCATCATTAATCTCAAAAAAAAACAAACAATGCTTTTTGTCCACCACCAGAACAAAGCCTGCAACTTCCCACTCCCTGTCCTCCCTGGTACCAAACACCCGCTTGAACAGGTCTGCTCCTACAAATACCTTGGGGTTACTTTTGACTCAGCCCTCACCTACCACACCCACATTGATGCCCTTGCATCCACCACTAATACACGGCTTGGCATCCTCTACCACTATAAAAACTGCCTTTCACCTAATGCCCTCCGACTTGCCATTATGTCCTCAGCACTGTCCCTTGTTGACTATGGCCTGCCAGTCTATGGTGCCGCTGACATGACCGCCCTCAACAAAATTCGCCTCACCCTAAATAAGGCCTGCAGGCTAATTACTGGTGCCCCCAGGCTCACACATACTTGTCAACTCTATGACGATGCAAAACTGCTTAACCTAGATGAATGGCTAAGCTATCAAACCTGCCTCCTCACTAAAATCTCTACTCGGGCTATCCCCTCCTGGGGTGACAGCCTCTATCCACCATGCCCAACCCACTATCGCAACCAGAACCTCCAACAAGTCCACTCTACTGGTCCCCAGATCCAGGACCACACATGGTCAGAGATCCTTCAACTACAGAGCTCCATCCTGGTTTAACTCTCTCCCGGTGCCCATCTCCAATGCCCCCGCTATCTCCAAATTCAAAACCACCCTTCAGAGCCAACTGTTTAACACTCACAGCTGCTCCTGTCTCTAAATGAGGCCTCAATATCTCCACACTTGACAACGTCCACTGGGTGGCACTCCACCTCACCCCCCCACTTTGCTCCCCCGTTGCATATTGCCTATGTCATTACCAGCATGTGCTCAGCTGTATCATTGTATTTACTCCTAAATTGTTTAAATGTAAGAAACCTTCTCTGTGTAAATTGTTTAAATGTGTGCAACTATTCCTGCGTAACTTTTGAACTCAGTTGACTTTTATGCTGTAACCCAAATTTTGTTTCTGTCTGTCCTCAATGTGATGAGGTACCTTTGGAAATGAGCCTCTGGCTCAAAGGTTGTAAACTGATGTACAAATAAATAAATAAGAAGAGAGGAGGCAAGGTGCTACTGATTGGGGATTCCATCATTAAGGGTATCAAGTGGGGGGGCCAAAACAGTGCAGTCTGGGTGGAATGCATGCCAGAGATGATGGCACTGGATGTAATTCACCACATACCCTCATGGGGGAAGGAACAGGACAGGGAGACTCATCTGGTGTTCCATTTAGGAACTAACGATCTGGAAGGGAACAGCCTCCTGGAGCTATAGGCAAAATTTAAGGCCCTGTCTACATTCTGCGGAGGTCTCTGCTTCGAATTCCTGTCCTTTTCAGAGGTGTTGCCAGTACTCAGAGCTAGTACAGAAAGGAAACAAAGAATAATAGATTTCAATAACTGGCTAGGAAGGTGGTGTAGGCAAATGGGGTACGGGATGGTAGTGGAATGGGGAACAACATGAGATGACAAAAGCCTCTTCACCCCTGGCAGGCTACACCTCAATAAAGAGGGCGCAGCTTTATTGAAATGCAGGTTGGGTGAATTCTTTGGAAGTGAGTTTAATTTAAACTAGATATGATGGAGGGGGCTAGAAAATAGGCCGCACAGTACAGAGACTGAGCTGGGGGATCCAGGGTCAACCCCGGGATAAACTAGTGGGTTTTGTTTCTGGAATACCCTTGGGAAGGGAAGGGGTGAGGGAACGATGTTGGATGGGTTTGGTGGTCAGTGCCAGGAGCCTGGCAAACAATATGGAGGAATTGATGCCATTCATTGTGCATGAAGCTTGGACATAATTGCAGTCACAGAGATTTGGTGGATGCAACATCACACATGGGAGATATCAATACCTGGCTTCAGACTATTCAGGAAGGACAGGAGAGATATGAGGGAGTTGTGGCATTATATATTAGGGTGGACATAAAGGTAACGGAGGGACAGAACAGGGATGGGGATACTGAACTCCTCTGGGTCACACTAGGCAGAAGGACAGGGGAATTCTTAAGACTTGGGGTTGTGTATAGACCACTGATCCAAGAGGAAGAACAGGATGGGGTGATGTTACAGGACATTGCTAGGGTGGCTGTCAAGGGGAAAGCACTTCTAGTAGGGAACCTAAACCTCCCAGACATAGACTGGGCTATCCCGGATGCAGCTCCGGCCAGAAGCAAGGGTATCCTGGAGGTGCTACAGGGGGTGTTCCTTCAGCAATTGGTCAGAGATACAACTAGGGGGAACAACCTGCTAGACATGTTCCTGATGAATGGAGAGAATGTGGAAGGGGTGGAGGTGGAGAAAAGCTGGGAAACAGTGATCACAGGACCATCAGGTTCTGGGTAAGGGCAAGGAGGGAGGTGTGCCGAACCAGCATATCAGTACTGGACTTCAGATGAGCAGACTTTGGTAGGATGGGGCGGATGGTGAGGAAGTCACTGGAAGGCATGGGAGAAGTAAATAAAGTGGAAGGGTTATGGAGAGCTATCAGAGACAGTGTGAAGGAGGCCACACTAATGTGTATTAGGATGATAAGCAAGGAACAAAGAGTAGGCTGCCACTTTGGTTTAGCAAGGAGGTGACGACTGTGGTAGGGGGCAGGAGGAGGGTGTTAAGGAAATAAAAAAGAACTCAGAATGAAGAGGACAGGGAGGCTTACAGGGAACTGAGGAGGCTAGCTGGAAAGATAATCAGGAGAACAAAGTCAACCACAGAGGAAAGGATAGCAACTCAGGTTGGGAGGGTAATAAAACCTTATTTAGGTAGGTGGGGGAAAGGAAGAAGTCTGGCCAAGGGATTGCAAGGCTGAGGAGGGACAGAGGGGATCTTTTAGAGGGGGACTGGGATAAAGCAGAAGAGCTAAATAGGTACTTTTGCTCGGTGTTTAAGAAGGAGGGTGAGGGAAGGGGGCCAGAGCTAAGGGGAGGGTTGGGAGCATAAGGATGGACATGAGACCCTTCAGCACAAAGAGGGTCAGGGAGGAACAAGGCAGGCTAAAGGTGGACAAGGCTATGGGGCCGGACAGGCTGCACCGAAGAGTGATCCAGAAACTGAAAGATGAGTTGGCTGCCCCTCTAGTGAAGCTGTTCAACCTGTCCCTGGATTCTGGTAGGGTGCCAGAGGATTGGAGGAGAATGACTGTAGCTCCAATACATAAAGGGGAAAGCAGGGAGCTGAGGGAGAACTACCGCCCTGTCAGACTCACTGCAGTGATGGGCAAGGTCATGGAGGCACTCATCAGAGAAAGGGTGACGGACTACCTCAAAGTAAATGGGCTGTTGGATGACAGACAGCACGGTTTTACTAGAGAGAGGTCATGCCAGTCCAGTTTAATAGAATTATTTGACTGCGTGACACAGGTAATAGACCAGGGTGGTGCGGTGGACATGACCTATCTGGACTTCAGCAAGGCCTTCGACACTGTGCCCCACAGAAGGTTGATCTACAAGCTGGAATGCCAAGGGATGGGTGACAAAATAGCTAGATGGGTGGAAAACTGCCTAGCAGACAGAAGCCTGAGGGTGGTGGTAAACAGGGTGCAATCCAGGATGGGAGTGATGAGTGGGGTCCCCCAAGGAGTCAGTGCTGGGCCGCTTCTTTTCAATATCTACATACTTGACATAGTGCACAACCTGAAGGGCCGTGTGACCCTATTTGCAGACAATTTGAAAATCTGCAGCAGACTGGACACAGCAGGGAGTGTTGAAGACATGAGACAGAACCTGAGGACTCTGGAAAGGTGGGCAGAGGCCTGGCAGTTAAAAATCAACATCAAGAAGTGTGCAATAATGCACATGGGCAACAGAAACCTGAGGTAAAAATGCACACTTGTGAGGGAGAAAATTAGGGTCACGGATCAAGAGAGGGATCTGGGGATAACAGTCACCAGTGACCTCAGGGTGGGGAAGCAGTGCACCAGGGCCATGGGGAGGGCACATGGAACACTGGCAAGTATAGGTAGGGGACTAGCAAGCAGGAGAAAAGAGGTACTGATGCCCCGGTACCAAGCCTTGTTGAGACCGCACCATGAGTACAGTGTCCAGTTCTGGATGTCTTACCTGCATAAGGATATGGAGTTCGTTAAAAGGGCCCAGAGAAGAGCAACCAAGATGTCAGGGATGAAAGAAAAGCCGTATGAACAGAGATGCAGGGAATTGGGGCTCTACGTATTGAAGACTAGAAGAGAGAGAGGTGACATGATAGAGACCTTCAAACACATCAAAGGGATCTATGAAGTGGAAGTGGGGTGTTTATTTCACAGGAAGGTAGGCACCATAACACAAGGACACAGTCTGAGACTACAGGGGGGAACTATAGGGGAAACGTGAGGGGGTGGTTCTTCACTGAAAGAGTGGTGGAAGCCTGGAACAGGCTTCCAGAGGAGGTGGGGGAGGCGAGACTGTGTCAGGCTTCAAAAGAACATAGGACAGGAACATAGGAATACAGGGAGGTGGGGTTGGACCCTTAAGAGGGGGGGATGGAAGACTAGCGGGGGTAGAAGGGGCAGACTTGATGGGCCAAGGAGTCTTTCCTGCCTTCAAGTTCTATGATTCTATGATCCTACCATTTTACCACACAAATCCATGTCATTACATCAGAAAATATGTAATTGGCTCACAGACACTATATATGCATGACTTGCTACTACAACCTTTTAAAATAATTCTGCAGTTCAATGTAGAGGCCAATATACTTGCTCTACATTTGGTTTGGTTTGTATATTGATGAATCTGACTTTTATTTGGAGTATTTTATAAATACTGTAATCTGAAAATCAATTTTGCCATTTCACAAGTCAGTATGAGTTACAAGCTCTGACACCACATACAAAGCAGTCTCCAGCACTGTCATGCCAACATCAACTGCCCCAAAGAAACTAGAGTAATAGACATTTGTTTCAGACATTGAGGCTTATTATACATCTCCGTACCAATGAGTACCTTGTTAATGGAATGTTTTTATCCCAATTTTACAATGTCTAACAGAAGAAAAATGCATTAAAGCCAACCCAGTCTGAATTAGCCAATGACAAAGTTCTCTATCCCCCATTAGGAAGGATTCCACTTGTAAGTGGATTTCAAAGCAAATCATAAATCCAGACATTAGTGAGTATTATCTGGGATCTTGTCTGCAATCTTCCCAGTGAGAGCTCACAGATGCGGTTCTATGTAATCCTGTAACATACACTCAGTGCATGTTGCACTGCTACACTGTAATACCACATATGTTGTGCTGTTCCCTCATCTTGTTCCCAATAGTTCACTGATGTTCTATGGCATTACCACCACCTGATGCCCTTCCCCTGTGTCACTGTGCCATCCTCCATCATGTCCCTCATATTGATCCTGTTTCCCCTCAGTTAACTTTCCAGTCCCCCCACAAGAGTGACTCAAGTGATCCAGTACCTCCTTATAGTGATACTACCTCACACCCATTGTAGAAATCCTATTCCCCTAGTAGCACAGGATGTTTCACTCTCTGGTGTCCAGTCATACTCCCTGTCACCTAATTCCATCCCTGTCCTCTGGTATTCCCACCCCACTCCAGTGTTCATGGCTACAGTGCTCTCCCTCGGTCAGCGGATGCCATGGGAAGAATACAACAGCCTGAGACCTGGATTGTGTGGGTTGAAATGCTTCAGTTTGCTACTGCTTAATGATCTAGAATCCATTAACTGCCAACCTGCTCTATCTAGCCAGCACCCCAGCCCCATCATATGCCTTCCCTAGGTATTTACCCCACAATCCAGTTACCCCATCCCATACACCTATGCCAGGGTCCACAGGGAGGGATACTACCCTGATAGGATCAGAATCTGGGGTGGAGGCTGGCCTGGTAGAGCAGAGATAGCACCACCACCAGCTATGCTGACAATCCCAGTTTTAAGAATAGTCTTCGTCACTTGAGAGCCAACTGAGAGAGGAAAGATCTAGTGTTCTGGGATCAGCTTTCCTCCCACAGTGACAGAGGATCTAGTGTTCTGCTGACTGTGATCCACAGGGGCTTGGAGCCAACACAGTGGGACCACAGCAAGGGAAGGGACCAGTGCCAAACACCAGCATGCACATATGTGTGTGTGTATCATTGCTTGCCTGTACCCTTGGGGAACAAAATCCAAGAATTGGTGGGAAAAAAGCCCTGGCCAGCTGTTGTTCTGCCTCCCCACCGACTGGCCAATGCATTATCAACATGGCAGGTCATCCACCCGTATCATGGTACCACCAGTAAGTCCATGAGAAGGTTAGTGATGGTGCTTAAGGGGGTGTCCTCAGGTAAGTCATGGAGTGAGAAAAGGCTTGGTTAAAAAAAGGATCTGAAATGAAGGAAGATGCAGAGTCAGTGGTTTTGGCATGCAGTGGGCTTGACATGGAGGAAGGTGCAGAATCAGTGGCATGAGCATGCAATGGGCTGGACATGGAGGAAGGTGCAGAGCTAGTGGCATGGGCATGCAGTGGGCTGGACATGGAGGAAGGTGCAGAATCAGTGGCATGAGCATGCAGTGGGCTGGACATGGAGGAAGGTGTAGAGTCAGTGGTATGGGCATGCAGTGGGATGAACATCATCCTGCCACTCAGGGGGGTTTCCATCATTTTCTCCCCTTGAGGGTTGCCAGCAAGCAAGGACATATGTACACCTGTGCATTGGTGTTCAGGTGTACTATTGCATTTGGCCTGATTCCTCTCCCCCAATGTGTGCACCTGCAGTGCTACCACCATGGTTCCACCATGCCACAGCAACACGGAATTCACCAACCTTCAATATAGCGATGGCACATCACCAATTGGTGTTGTGCCATCACTAGAGAAAAGTGTTTTTTTCTGTGGGGGGCCTTACCCCGCACTCCCCACACTTAGGATTACCAACTCTGAGTTGGAGTTGGTTTGGGGGGGGCGAACACCCTGGAGGCAGCAGCGTCGGGAACCTAGTGGACCATTACAGTGAACTGCCAAAAATGTTGCTGTGATGGTGTTTGCTGTATTCCCATCACTGTTGCAACATGATACCTACCACCATGCGTCTTCCAGGTGGCAGGTAAACAGTGGAGGACATAATACTTATCAGAAGGAGTAGAGGGCTCTGCATGGAGCTTCTACTGAGTTTCCCAGCCAGTCCCCAGCATCTCAAGTCTGTTCCTGAACCCCGGTCCCAGAGTAAGTAATGGAGGTCTTACCACTACCCCAAGAATTTTACTAAAGCACTCACAAGGACAATGGGACATGCTTATCAGTTTACTGATGTCAGTTTATTCACTCTGCTGTCCCAGTACTTCAACCCTTCTCAGGGGACCTTTGAAGAAGACTCTGAGAAGGGTCAAAGTCCCAAGATTCGTTCAAGGAAGAGTGTCTTGATATTTTCCAGTTTGCACCTATTTATTACTTCTGCACACCACTGTTTTGTACTGTAAGAGCATTGTGAGTGGGTTCTGCCACAGTGGAGTGAAGTGACACCATTAAACTGAGAAGCCATGTCCTAGGGTCTTCATGAGTGCATTAGTAACATTCTGGGAGTTCCTTGGTTTGTGTGTGGGGAGGGCAAACCGCACTATACAAGACTGCTTGTCCTGTACTGAGCACATCACAGCCCCCCCCAGCCCTGTGGAACTGTGACCACTGCACTACCTGAACTGTCATCTTATTTAAATGCAATGCAGATTTAAAAAAAAAATACTGTATAATACTATCTTTAATTTATTCAATCTTTGTTTACCTTATAAGTGTGCTAGAAACAAAATGCCTATTGTCAGGCATGGCCAGGTAGATACAGTACAAATACAAGACAAATGCAGGATGAAGATTACACCATACAAGAGTTGATCTGTTCAAATGCCCATTAATAAGAATTCTATATCACCTGAATGACAAATTGATTTAGGTTTGTTCATCACCTGTGTTACAAAATGCTGTAACTTTCCTGCAACATGAATGTTGTTTTTCTGGTTTGGCTTGAAACAGACCAGTATGTTGGTAGCACTAACCTTTCCATCTTCTGTACATCTACCTAAGGAGTTTTTACCATTGATATTTCAAAATGTCCATTAAGGGGATTTCTCAAGTATGATGATCATATAAAGAGAGGTGTTGCACAAAGACAAATGAACCAAGCTATGGTGAAATGTAAGCATTACTCAAGTGGGGGTGCAGTAACAATCCTTTTTAAATTTGACTTTAATGTTCCAAGCAAGTCAGGAGAAAATGATAAATAGTGTTAGCATAAGGACTGATGTACTTAACCTACTCATTTTGTTGGCCAGTATTTCCCAAGGGTGTAATAACTGAATAATCACTACCCTGTTAGCAATATATTTATTCTCAGGTTTCAGGTTATGAAACTTACCAAATAACATTACAGTTTAAAGATCTCCTTCATTACAGGCATATTTCTTCACTACTGTTGCTTTTGAGCAATTCAATATTTTTCTAGCACCCTGACATTTGATGCAGTAAATCTTGTGCACTTTTCCTGTATATGTATAATCCTTTTGTGACAGCCCTACCTTTCATGGACATTTGCTGAGAACTGTAAAGTATACTGCTACAAAAAAAGAAATTATACTGCACTTTAAAAAAATAGCATTTTGACAATATTATTTCTTGTTAGTTTATTACTTTGTAGTATTTCCGAAATACTGGCACTGGATTCAAGTTCTCGATGCTGAGAAACTATGATACTGTCTGCATGATCTATCTCAACTCCAAAATGTATATTTTATTACTGTGATACCCTCTGAATGATATCCACAACTCTGTTTAAAGAGCTACAATCACCTCAGGTAAGTTTTGAAAACATATTTAAATATAATATCACAGTGCTTGCATTTTTACTTTCTCTCTCTTTCTTTCTCTACCCCTCATTCATTTATTACTCGAGCTGTGCAGAATGTAAAATTCTGCAGGTTGAATTATGGTAGAATTACAGTTCTGATTTCAATTAAATTTCATGGGATTGCTGTGAAAATTCTGCAGAATTTTGCCCAAATGTGAATTTCAGTTATTTTCTTCCAATTATAAAAGTGTGCATCTAAATGGTACCATGTTGGGCAGGTACATGGGGCCAGGCTACTTGTAAAAGTGCATTGTTTTTCAGATTTATTTATTTATTTAGTTTTTGTTAACCGGGTAAGTGCACTAGCCAGCAAGTGACTGTTTTCAGGCACGACCCGGGAGGTACAATTACAATACAGACATAGTACAGCCAGGAATTATTTGAAACATCAGAACCATCAAAACAGAGAGAGATACAAATGCTGCAGTATATAGGAAACAATAATAATGCAGAAAATCAACAATACATATTAACCCTGTATCAAAGCAAATACTTAAATGTGAAAGGTGGAGGATGGTAAGGCAGGGGAGTAGAGGCAACATGAAAAACACCAGATAGGTAATAGGGATGAGGGAGAAATAAAAGAGGAGGGGGCGCCGTCAGATACGGCAACAGCGGGGAGAGGTACCAACCTGCAGCCGGGCTTGTAGAGCCACAAGACGACAGGCGCAGAGAGGATGGCGGTGGGGGGGGGGAGGAACAGCAGAAACTCATTAGCGGAAGGAGGGAAGAGTGTGAAGCCTGGGTGATGGAACCGGGAGACGGCAGGGCAAGGGTGAGTAAGTCAGTGAGAGGAGGATAGAAGCGGAGGAGAAATGGCAATGGCAGCAAAAGTGCCAAGGTCAGGCCGAGCCAGTGGAACCGAGAGACGGCAAGGCAGGGAAGGAGGGGTCGGTAGACGGCAACAGCGGCAAGAGGTGGGAGAGTACAGCGGTCCGGTGGAGCCGAAAGATGGCTAGCCATGGGTGAGAAGGTCGGTAAGAGGGAAAAAGCAGAAGAGTTATGGCAGCGGCAGAAGTGTAAAAGTGAAGCCGAGCGGTGGAACCGAGAGCGGCTGGCAGGGGCAAGGAGGGGGTCGGTAGAAGGTGGAAGTAAAGTGGTGGTGTGAAGGAGAAAGGTGACACAGTGTGGCAGAAAGAAGGGACTTGAGGGGCATGCATAAGGTGGGAGCAGGTAGAGGTAAGTATAGTGGGGAGAGGAAGACCGTGGAAGAAGATAGAACAGAGAAGGGGGAGGAAACAGAAGGGAGAGATAGTGCAGTTAGAAAACCAGGAGTATGAAACAATATCAACAGGTAACATTAAACTTAAGAGACAAGCAGATTGAGACAGTATTAATAACTAGGCTAAAGTAAGACATCAATTATGATGAATAATATAAAATAATATAAACTACACTACTCATATAAACAACAGTGCTATTAATGGAAATGTCAGTGAAAAATGCAATGCATCAGGTGGGGTCAAAGCAGACACATTTGTCCATTGTAATGAGGAAAGTTCTCAGTTTCCTTTTGAAAGACTCATGGGTGGAGATATCTCTCAGGTTCTGCGGTAGCCGGTTCCAAGGTGGGGCAGCATAGTGGAAGGAGTTCATACCTTTTTGGTCCTGCAGAAGGGGATGGAGAGTAATAACTGATCCATGAATCTGAGATTTCTTGTGGCAATGGCGGTGTTAGTAGATCAGACAGGACAGCAGGTTTGGATGTCCTAGGATGGAGTCCACAAGGTTGTGCAAATAGTACTGTCTGATCGAGGAGGGAGAGAGCCAGCCAAGGTCCTGATATAGAAGGCAGTGATGGTGTAACCAAGGTTCCTTGGCTGCAAATCTGCACATTATTGTAGGTAGTATCCCAAAGATGAAGCGAGGATTTTGAGGCTAAAGACAAGATGGGACACCCATATGTGAGGGTTGGCAATAGAATGCCCAGGCTATCGCCAGTTTAGCAGCAGGGGTGAGAAAGGTGTTTGGCTCTATATGCAGCCCCAGTTTAGTTTACTGTTTTGCAAGTTTCTTGAATATAGGTTTTTAGGTCCAGGGTTTGATCCAGGTGGATGCCAAGGTAGCGAAAGGCAGAGACAGCTTCAATAGGGTTCCTTCTGTGTCTGAGACTGAGATGGATAGGGACAGGATCTAAGTCTATGGTTGGAGCCAAACATCATTACTTTTGTCTTACTTGTGTTTAGGACCAGGCGTTGAGAGCTCAACCAGTGTTGTACAGCATGAAAATCAGTGGTGGCGCAGTATTTAATTCAAGGACATTGTTGGAATGATAATATATTACTAGGTCATCCGCATATAGAAGTGAGTGTCCTGAGGTGACCAGCTCAGGAAGATTGTTTACAAATAGAGAAAATAGAAGAGGGCCAAGTATAGACCCTTGAGGGACCCCGATGTTAATAACAGCACTGTCCGACACAGATGAATTGAATTTAACTGCTTGCGTTCTGTTGGAGAGGTAACTTTTTCCTAGATTCCTAGCTTTAAATGGGGGCAGAGTTCAAGGTGACCAAATATTTCATCAATATTGAAATGTCAGTTATTTCCCTTTAATGTTAAGAATGCTTAGCAACATGTCTCCCCAGTTTCAGGATATAAGAAAACTCATAACATGGATATGTATACAGGGTTTCAGGTCTCAGGCTTTAAAGGTATCATTGTTATAGGCAGCCAAACAACTGCCAAATTTAATAATTCAGTTATTTCAGTATAATTTTAAGAGCACTAATCTAAGTGTTACACAGTTCAGCAGGTGCGCAGACACATATCATATGCAAAGGTGTTCCAAGTGTTAGATTCCTTGCTTTAAAGGGGAGTGAGTCATAGGAAACTTAACATTTTGTCAGCATTTAAATGTCAGTTATTTTCAACTAATTTTAAAACAATTTATCCAAATTTGAGACATTTAAATAATTAAGACGTGGTTATGTGTGCCATAAATCACATTTCTAGCTTTAATTTCATCTCTGTCTGCCCCTGCCTTTGTTAATATTGGTGTCCCTCGGGGCTCCATATTAGGACACCTATTCTTCCTCCTCGTCAACACAGTCCATCACTGCTTTACCAAATGTACACCCCTCATGTACACCGACGACCTACAGTAATCATTTATGCTAGTGCCAATTATATTACTGACCTCAACAAAAGCTTGTAAAACAGACCTACTGAGTGCCCAGTCCTGGCTCCAACTGAACAAGTTACTAATGAACACAACCAAATCCCAGGCCATGCTTTTAAGTTCCTCAATTCATCTAAAGGACATCCAGGAGCCTTTGCAGGTGAGGAACACTAATGGCATGCTCTTAGACACTGTTCAGTCATTTAAATACCTGGCTATTACCCTGGACCCTTCCCTTGATTTCTCCCTCCATCTGATTAATATATGCTATATGCTGGTGTAACTTATGTTGATGGCTGTCCCCCAGGGGTTGTTGTAGAATAGAGCCCTGAGAACTTTATTGCCGCCCTTACTGAATAGGGCACAACTGCTGCTGTAAATCCCCTAGTGCCATGTCACAGGGGGTTTATGGTGTAACTAGTGGTGTAAGTCCACTTTGGCACAAGCAGCCTGTGACAAGGTGCAGGCAGCTTTGCAGAATACCAAATGTCACAACTGCTTGCATAACTTGCTACTTGCACCATTTTTTATGGTGCAAGTCAAGTTATGCCAGATGTAATCTTTTGAGAATCGGGCCCCATTGGTCCAGCCCACCAGTCCAGCCTTAGTACTGCTGGCCACAATGCCAGTGACTCAGGTTCTAGAATGAGTATGGATCATCGAAGGGCAGGCCAGGTGAGGAGGACTAAGTATCCCACAGGATGCTCAGTTTCTCTGGGGAGGGAGGGGGAACACTAGTACTGAGTGACCACTACCAGGGTGACCACACGTGGTTGTATAGATTGGAGTTCAGTCATCTGGTGAGGGACACTGATGTACTGATGTCCATGAATAGTGCACATACATCCATTGGCAAGCGTACCTAGGGGGAAGGGAGGAGGAAAAACCATGAAACACCCTTGACCATTACAGCATGATGGCCCTGTGTGACTCACGTACCCCACACCCCACTGACCTAGGAACTATCCTGGCATCAACCTGCCAGCTTCTGAGTAGTGATGGGCGAAGTGGCCCCATTCGCTCTAAGAAGTGATTCACGGGTGAAGGCAAATTTCAGTGCTCCGCGGTGTGATGGTGCCTGCGTTATAATGGGTGGCGAAATCCATTGAAAACAATGCCTTCGCATTACTCCGCCTTCCACTTCGCCTCACTTCGCCTTTTTTTTAAGCTCCAAAGGAGAATTTTGCAGTGATTCATGGGATTTTGGGTCACATGGGCTCTAGATTGTTCTGCACAGCCTCAGTTTGGGATTGTGCATGTAGGAAGCTGTAGGAGACAATCTGATCTGAGAGCTCTCTGCAATTCAAACCTTCAAAAAGCTGTAAAAAAAGCCTTTTTGAGTCATTTTTTTGCTGAAACTTTAGTTCATCGATTTTAGGAAACCCTCCTTTGCTCATATCATCGAGCGTTTATTGTTTGTGTATGGATTTTGAATGTTAATGTACAACATTCAGTCTGTGTACTGAGAGACAGTGGAAGTGTGCTTTGGGGGGCATATCTGTGGTGTAGGTAGATTAACTTGGAGAAAAAGACAGTGCTTTCTGTTTTGGTGATATTTTTCTTGTATAACTGTGTTAATGTACACACAGTAATATTTTCAATATTTCTTGCCATTTTTTTGCAGATTGTTGTGGTGCAGCAGTGTTTAAAATATGTGGTTATATTACTGAAGCTTTCAGTTTGCTACGCATTACATAGTGTGTGTGTGAGTATGTGTGTGATGTGTGTCATCAAATCAGACACCTTTTATTGTGCCACATAATAATTTCAGCAATGTGAAGCTCCTATCCACTGCAGCTGTGTGATTTTTGTACTTCTTTGTGGTATCTTTACTGGTACTAGTACTAGTGACTGTTACTGCAGCAGTACAGTACACTGCCCCCCCCGTGGCCCGCCCCAACTGGCAAAGCTATTCTTTTCCAGATTTGAATTTCTTATGGTGAACACTAGTTAGGTGTTGTGCCTTTGTGTCTGCATCTCTTCAGTGCACAATGCAATCGTAATCTGTCTGTGCATTTGCATCTCTTTAGGGCCCAATCTCCATCTGTAACTTAAGTCACAGTTGTTTCTTTGGCTTCCAATCAGAGTACTGGACAGGTGTGGTGCTTAATCCTGCATGAACATTGTACTCATTAATATGTGTTTTTAAGTCAGGGCCATCATCATGAGTTACTTGTGATACAAATCACGTTCTTCATCATCATGGTCACAAATGCAGTCACAAATCACGATTCACATTCATTCACGTTTCTAATCACATTAATTTTTTTACTAGTTACTTGGATGTATTGTAAGCCTGTTTTTTAATATCTCTCCAGGCTTCACCACCCCACCATTGTACTCATTGATACGTGTTTTTAAGTCAGGGAGTTTTAAGCTACAGCTTATCAGGGAAGTACAGCCGTAGGCAGTAGGCATTCACATTTCTTAATCATCACGGTCACAAATGCAGTCACAAATCATGATTCACGATCATTCATGTTACAAATCACAAAATTAATTTTTTTATTAGTTACTTGTATGTATTGTAAGCCTGTTTTTTAGTGTCTCTCCAGGCTTCACCACCCCACCATTGTACTCATTGATACGTGTTTTTAAGTTTGAGAGTTTTAAGATACAGCTCATCGGGGCCCGGGGAAGTACGACTGTAGGCATTCATGTTTCTTCATCACCACGGTCACAAACGCAGTCACAAATCACAATTTACAATCAGGTCATGAATCACAACATTATTTTTTTTTGCTAGTTACTTGGATGTATTATAAGCCCATTTTGTAGTAACTCTTCATGCTTCACCACCCCATCATTGTACTCATTAATGTTTGTTTTTAAGTCAGGGAGTTGGACAGTGTCTGCAGTACATACACAGACTGGAAAGAAGACTGCACACATGCAGTTTAGCACAGTATACTTGCATTGCTCAGAATACAAAGTGTCACACATACGGAAGACAACAAAAAAGAGCATTATTACATACAAGGGTCGGGGATAGTGGAGAAATACATTCTATAACACGGCAAGGAAGGTGTCAGGGGGCACATGATGTGAGGAAAAAAAACTAATGTGGGATCCCATGGTGATCCAGCAGCAGTTCCAGCATGGACATAAGTTGCAACTGATGTCCCTCTATGTCATACAGCCACTGCTCCACAGCATTCACCCTCTCATTGTTCTCCTCAACAGCACTCCAGAGAACTGCTAAGTTAGCCTGTGTTACAAGCAGTTCTCTGGGGTCCACATATTCTACAGGCTGACCTGCTTGTGGTGGTGGTGGCGGTGGGGGTACTGGTGGAGCAGCAGGTGCTGCTGTTGCCCTCCTCTTCTTAGGGATGCCACAAGGCACAGCTGCCCCCTTTTCCACAGAATGGCCAGCAGGTGCAGGCATGATCTGTTCTGTGGCAGCCTGCCACTCCAACTGCTGGTGATTGAGCATATGGGTGTGCTGAGGTCAGTTGAGTTTATCAGATGAAATTGAGATTATGCCTCATATCTGTATTTGTATTTACTGTGTTGTATGTTGATATGCCGCAGCTGTAAATGAGCCATGTTGCTCAGTGTACCTATTTGGTAGAGCTGTGCGGAATGTGAAAATTCCAAACTCACAAAATTCTCATGGCATTCCATAAAATTCTTTGGACTTTCATCAGAAATTTGTGGAATTTTCGAAATTAATTAATTTGATTATAACTCAGTTGCCTATTGAGGTAGAGATCAGAACTGTGGCACGATTACTTGTTGACAAGTGTTATAAGGGAGTGCCAAACATCATGGCATTAGGGCACAAAATTATACGAACTCAAAGTCTATCACTTTATTTTTTGTGGAAAATTTCATGAAAATTTGTATCTGCATTTAACTCAGGCACCTTTGGAGCTAGAAATCTGAAACTAGGCACATATATCGATGTAATAATAACCCATATACCTACAAAATGTCATAAAATGTTGATAAATGCTTTCAAAATTATAATAAAACAACTAAATTCTAAATGTTGGCAAATTATTTGGCTACCTACAGTATAGCACAGTACCCTTTAAAGCCTGAGACTTAAAACATGGTGCATGTACCCATATTTCACTTTTCTCTAAATCCTGGAACTGTGGAGACATTTGGATAAGAAATTTTAAAATTAGATGGAAATAACTGAAAATTAAATTTTGATTAAATGTTTGGGCATTAATAACTCAGTTTCTTTTCAATCTAGGATTCTGAAATTTGGCATACTTGTGCAAGACATTAGTACATGCACACTTGCCAAATGTGGCATCATTTAGATACATATGTTGAAAACTAGGCCAAACCAAAATAACTGAAATTTTAAATTTGGCAAAACTCCACAGTATTTTCTTGCAAATTCCATGAAATTCCACAGAATCAGAATGGAAATTCATTAGACATTCTACCAGAATAATTTTATATTTCACACAGCTCTTCTAATTGGTGATCAAACAAAATTAATTTGAATTGAAACTTGCAAACTTCATGAATTAATTTGTGAAAATTGTTGACCAGGACATTTATTGCCACTTGTGTAAAAAAAAAAAACACACACACATGGCATGTGCAATTTTTCAGATTCAAGTGTCAAGTGGTGCTATTTCTTCTGCAATTTCACATAATTGTGCCAATAGTTAGACCAATTTTTTCATGCTCTTGCTGGAACATTTTCTTTCTTTCTTTCTTTCTTTCTTTTCTTTCTTTCTTTCTTTCTTTTTCTTTCTTTCTTTCTTTCTTTCTTTATATACATATGTATGAATGCACAGAAATGCCCTTGAGCAGCATGTGTCCAATTTCAAGGGTGACCCAGGTCAGTACAAGTAGAAATGTAATGAATTATCATCTGACATACACAACAGCCCATTAGTGGGTAACAGCAGCTGTAATGCCAGCTGCTGGTTGCTAGATTCATAGATAACAAAGGAAACGTATGCCACAATTATCTGACCTTGCACTGAAATAACACTGCAATTCTTAAAAATCCGCCCCAATTATCTACTTTGTGTCAGAAACATCCTCTTCTAGGCTGATAATTCATGCCAGCTTCTATATCAGACAAATCTCAATCATTCATTTGGCAACGTGGATGCGGATGTGGACTATGGAGGTGAAACATAGAAGCACAGAAAAGTAGAATGTGATGGCAGATAAAGACTGCCTGGTCCACCTAGTCAGCACATGTTTTCTTACCTACTGCATTAATGCAGACCCTACTTGGTCTTTGGCTTAACCCCCCCCCAACTCATCAATAAGGTTTCTTCATGCCTATCCTTTGCTTTCCTTGAGCCCTGCTAGGATATTTGCCCCCACCTACTCTGCTGGGAAGCTGTTCCAGGCATCCACCACCACCTCTGTGAAAAAGTACTTCCTCACATCTCCCCTGAGTCTACCCTGCTCTAGCTTCATAGCATGGCCCCATGTTATAGAGCATCAATTTTTTCTGAAAAATACTTCCCTCTTAAACCTTATTTCTACTTGTGAGGTATTTGAAAGTTTCTATCATATCTCCCCATTCCCTCCTTTCCTCCAGAGTATGCATATTGAGGTCCTTCAGTCTTCCCCATAGGTCTTTTGATGCAGACACTGCATCATTTTGGTTGCCCTTCTCTGGACCACGTCCACTCTTTCTATGTCCTTCCAGAGATGAGGGGCCTGAATCTAAAAAAGGACTTAGAGTGGCACATGCTATGGCAATCAGCAGCTTGCACCAAAGCCCCTTACACCAGGGACCCTGCACCAGATAGTGGTCCCAGCACCTAAGTCCCGACACTTGCGGCAACCCCTCTCATGCGACAAACACCTGATGCATGGGAAGGATCTGCTACAGGCTGCATGTGGCAAGCACAAGCAGCCTCCACTCTGATCCCCAATGTTGCCACTGTTTTTATAATATAATTAGACCCCAATCCCTGGTGGTCTAGTGGTCCCCCCACCCTGATCCCCAACATTGCTGGTGTTTTTTTATTAATTATTCATACCCCAATTTCTGATGGTCTATTGGCCCCCTTCCCAATCCCCAATCATTGTTATATGACATAATGTACCCTTAGACCAGCCAATGCTGGTCTAAGGGTACTCAGAAATGTCACCACCAGGGGAGTTTTGTGAATTGCAATTCAAGGGAACCTGGCAGACTGCATCTGCTGCAAGCCCTTGGCACCATGCCACAGCACAGTGTGTGGTGCAAGGGTAGCACAAGCACAGATAGGTGCAGGCTGCATGTGGTAGGCATAGCCTGCCTTTGTGAATTGCTCCTGAGGCATCGTTTGGTGCAAGGAACACTTTGCACCAATCACTTGGATGCAAGCCCCTTTTGCTGCCCCAGGAGCTTTGAGAATAGGGCCCAAGGTCTTCAGAACTGGACACAATACTCAAGGTGAGGTCTCAGCAATGATCTATACAAGGGAAACACCACCTCCCTTTTTCTGCAGGTGATACCCCTCCCTGTGTACCCCAGCATCCCTCTAGCTCTTCTAACTGCCTTGTCACACTGCCTACCCACCATTAGGTCATCACATAGGATAACCCCCAGTTCTCTTTCCTGTTTTGTGGTCAACAATATTTCTCCTCACAATTTGTACTCTGCACCTGGGTTTCTATGCCCCAAGTGCATGATTTTGCACTTTTTTTGCATTGAAACCCAGTTGCCATACTCTTGACCACTCCTCTAACTTATTCAGAACCCTAATCATGTTTTACACCCCCCTCAGAATGTCTGCTGTGTTGTAGATTTTAATGTAATTCATGAAAAGGCAGCCCTTCACTTCTAGCACCTCCACAATGTTGCTAATGAAAACATTAATGAGGACTGATCCCAGTAGAGATCCCTGTGGTACTCCACTGGTCACCCTCCCTTCCTTGGAGTGAACTCCATTTACTGACACCCTCTGTCTCCTATCCCTTAGCCAATTTCTTAACCTGTTTGCCACCTTTTGTCCCACTCCTAGGCTACCCACCTTGCTTACTAATCTGCTATGTGGAACAATTTTGAAGGCCTTGCTGAAACCAAGGTAGGCCATATCCATGGCTCCTCCCTGATAAAATTCCCTGGATACCCTGTCAAAGAACTCTATAAGATTAATTTGACAAGACATCCCCCCTGTGAATCTGTGCTGGCTTGGGTCCAGTAAGCCACTGGATTCAAGGTATTATACTATTCTTTCATTCAGATGTGATTCCAAAGTTTTCCCACCACTGAAGTCAGGCTGACTGGTCTGTAGTTGCTGGCCTCCTCCCTACTATCACTTTTGTGAAGTGGGACTACATCTGCCTTTGTCCAGTCCCCTGGAACCACTTCTGTCTCCAGTGAGAGGTTGAACAGGACTGTCAGAGGTGTAGCCAACTCCTCTCAGAGTTCCCTTAGTATCCTTGAATGGACTCTGTCTACCCCTAGATCTACTACTGCCAGACTGTACCCTCTCTTCCACTCCTTCTGCTGCTTTGTCACTGATACTCCTTGGCTCACTCTTCAAACCCCTTTACCAACTTCTATCCCTCTGCATTCTAATTTCCCATCTCTCCCCTTCTGTTCCCTCCTCTTACTCCCTTCCATCCTCCAACACTTGTTCCTCTATTGCCTTCTCTGCATCTAGTGCTGGAATGTTCTCTTTCACTCTAGAACTCTCTCTCACCTAGGGGTGTGTGAAAAATTATTTCCGCTGGTGGAATTTTGGCAAAAGTGTGAATTTTGCTTCTTCAAAAGTTTGGAAATCATTTTTGGAACTTTCGTAGAAATTCTGCCTTAAAACTGCAGAATAAATATACAAACTGCAGGTTAATTTATTAAACTGAGGGAAAAAATCTGCAGAAATGATCACTGCCAGTGGTCAGTTCTGAGGCTTTTTTAACCACTGTTTAATTCATTAAGCCACCCCCCCCGCTGATCAGGGGTCCCAGTAAATAAATAAATACCTCCAATACCTTCCTCAGACCCTATTGGTTTCTAGGCCCCCCACCCACTGATCATGGCCCCCAAAGTATTTTATTTCCTAATGTCTAGTGGACCTCCCTCCTTATCCTGGATTCCTTATTCCACAAAAACAGCCAGCAGTCCGCCAATTCATCCCTCTATTCCCAGTATTCCCTGGTGTCTAATGGACCTGCCCATCCCTGATACCTTATAAAAAGTAATCCTAATTCCCTGGGCCCAGATATTCAAAAGGGTTGCGCATGGTGCAACAGTGTTGCACCATCGCAACCACTGTGCACTCGTGATACTAAATGGAATTGTGCCTGGCACAAATCCCGATGCACTGGAGCACATCAGTAATGTATGCAGCGCAGGTAGGGGGGGATGTACCGCATACTCTGCACATCCTGATATTCAGCCTGGGATGTGCTGAGTCCATGCATGCACAACCCTACTTGCGCCGCACACAGTTGATCCAAAAAAAAAAGGAACAATGGCTGGCCACCCACAGGTGAGCTGCCATAGTGCAGGGCGCAACACGGCAGCTGCCACCTATGGGTGGCCACCCGAGCTTCGGCTGCACCTGGCGGCACCCCCCATGCCCGATCGCAGGCATTTGTAAAATAAAATAAACCTCTATATCCCTGGTGGTCCAGTGGACAGCTGTCAGCCCGATCGCAGGCTTATGTATAAAGGAAAGACATTCCAATATCCCTGGTGGTCCAGTGGACTGCTCGTAGCCCAGTCGCAGGCTTAAGTGTAGTAATATTAATTCCTAAATCCCTGGTGGTCCAGTGGACCACTCGCAGCCTAATTGCAGACTTAAGTGTAGTAAAATTAATTCCTATATCCCTGGTGGTCCAGTGGACCCCCCTCCCCACCTGCCCACTAAGCCCCACTGCCCCGCTCCCCCATCAGTGGCAGGTGGCAGCACCCCACCCACCTGCCACCCCGCCACCCTCCGACTGACAGCGTAGGTAGGACTGTATGCCCATTGGTCCACAGCATGAGCCAATGAGCATGCAGCCCATACCATACTACACATTCCAGATATGTGAATGGATCCATTCACATATCTAGAATGTGTAGTATGATATGGACTGCACGCCCATTGGCTCACGCTGTGGACCAATGGGCGTACAGCCCTACACACGGTGTCAGTCAGCGGGCGGCAGGGAGGCAGGCAGGTGGGGTGCTGCTGCCAGCTGCTGATAGGGGGGAGCAGGGCGGTAGAGCTCAGTGGGCAGGTGGGAAGGGAGGTCCACTGGACCACCAGGGATGTAGGAATTCATATTACTACACTTAAGCCCGTGGTCGGACTGCGAGCGGTCCACTGGACCACCAGGGATTTAGGAATTAATTTTCTTCATACTTAAGCCCACCATCGGGCTGACAGCAGTCCACTGGAACACCAGGGATATTGGAATGTCTTGCCTTTAAACATAAGCCCATAATCAGGCCGGCAGCAGTCCACTGGACCACCAGGGATATAGGAATTTACTTTCTTTATACATAAGCCCACGATCGGGCTGGCAGCAGTCCACTGGACCACCAGAGATATTGGATTTATTTTATTTTACAAATGCCTGCGATTGGGCTGTGGGGCACATTACCATGCTGCAGGGGTGGTTGTCCCTGACAGCTGCTGCTTGGGAGGGCTCCGGGTGCAAGTCACTGGGGATCAGTGCACCTGCATGCAAATGGGGCCATAATGACATGCAAATGGCCTCATTTGCGCTTTGCATACATTATGGCTCCATTTGAATGTGCACTTTTGAATATCGCAGTTGCTGCGAATAGCGCAACGGAACTTGCGCTAGCGCATCCACCTGCTCCACTCTGGCCACTTGTGCTGGTGCAGTGCCACTGTGCCATGCACACTGTGGATGGCCAGGGTGCGATAGTCAACGATGCTGTGCCATGGCGCTGGCGCCGTTGGTGCTCGCTGATCAATCTTGCGCAGCCAAGTTGTGCTGTGCCCAGGCTTGTGCCACAGCCTGGCACAGTTTTCATATCTGGGCCCTGGTGTCTAGTGGACCCCCCAACCTGACAGTTCATTCGCCACTGCTCTGCTCCCCCTACCCTGCCCTTGAGCAGGCCACCAGTGCAGCCCTCCTCTCTACTCGACTACCAGTGGCCCACTGAATTGTCAGTGAATGACCGCTTGGTTGTACAAGTAGTTGCTCACTCACTGACAGTTCATTAAACTGTGAATAGAATAAATTCTGCAGTTTATATGCATTTTTCTGCAGTTCACAAAAGAAGTCCATGGAAGTTGGAGAAAATCCCAGTTTTGCCAATGGCAAAAGTTCAGAACTTTCCATGAAATTTCTGAAATTTTGTGGAAGTTCCACGAAAGCAGAATTTACAACTTTCACCCACCTCTATTCTGACCCTTCACTCATCTGACCAATTGTTACCTCTCTCTCAAATCACTTCTGCAGTTTTAGTTTGTTTTGCTCACTTTTTTAATTTCCTATAAGAGTTATTGATTTTGCTTATTGTTTTACTGTGTAACCTCTCATGGGGGTCATATCATGTTATATATTATTGTTCTGTCATTCTCAATACACATTTTTTAGTTGTATGCATACACTGTAGCTATGACTGATTGTGTTTGTCTTCAGGTTTGCCTATAATTATCCCAACAAGCTTTACCTGTTCCTTCATCTTGTCCTTCAACCCCACTACCCCACCTAGTTGCACCTGAAAACAACTGTTGGCTCAGTGCACCTGTCCCAGTCACCAATTTTCAATTAAACAAATACATATGCAATTTAGCATACCTTTCTATTCCTCCCTGGCTGAATGGAATTTCTAACTATTTTACAGTGACAAAAATCTGTTGCTACACACACCACTACAAAAATGTGTTACTTTTGTACCCTAGAAGCAGATCTTGTGGAAAGACACCCAACAAAATGATTGCCTAGTAAGTCATTTTTATGTTTGCTTGCACGCATGTGCAAGAAACATAGTGCCTTCATCGGAGATTTCGGAGGTGTGTCACCTCCTCCTCCAATTCAGGCACTGTGTTGGCAGGCACGGCCCCTGTAAGCCAATGCATTTTGGAGCTGTCTATGACACGCTCCAAAATGCAGTGGCATACAGTTGAAAGGGGGAGCTACGCTTGAGTGAGCAGCGATAAGAAGCTGCTCACGCGCAGCTCCCCCCCAGCCGCAGGCGTGCGCGCGCCGCCCGCACGCAGCGTATAGTGGACAGGGTTCCCAATCCCCGTCGGCTGAACTGTTTGTCTCCCTCCCCTCCCAATAGTTGCCCCAGCGTGGCAATCGGTTATGTTGCCTACGGGGGTGCCCAATCCCCAGTCAGCTAGAGCGCCCCCCTCCCAAAAGTCATTGTGCCACGCTGGGAGCCCACCCCAGCGTGGCAAGCGATCCTGTGTTTTTGTTTTTTGCCGATGGGGTGCCTAATCTCGCCGGCTGAACGCCTCCAAGTTCTTGTGCCACTGGGGAGCCCACCCCAGTGTGGCAAGCAGAATCCCACGACGCCTTTTTGTTTTACCCTGTAAAACAAAAACTGTCCCAGCGGCTGCCTCTGAACCCCCTCCCACAACCTGCACCCACCCACTGCTTTTAGCCTCCCCACCCCCTCACCCCATACTTACACCAGACTCCGGCGCGATGATCTTGGTGGACCGGAACACGCTCTGCACTCTTCAAACCGACGAACTGAGGAAATGCGGTAGCTGTATAATGGGCTAGATAGGAGGGTTCAACTTTATGTCATATCTCGGCATTTTTGGAATTTTTGCACCAAATTTTCAACATGGGTTTTGGGACCTTTTCTGATGAATGATGTCACTGTCATGGCGTTATTGGGCTCGAAGGGTGATTTCGGCGCAGTGACTGTGCAGTGACTGTGAAATCACCCTTCAGGACTGAGTACTGCCATGACAGTGACATCATTCATGAGAAGGGGCCCAAACCCATGTTGAAAATTTGGTGCCAAAATTCCAAAAAATGACTGTTTAACGATCGTGTGTTGTGCAGTTCCTATGCAGGCTCGTAAGTTTGCGAAATTTCAATATTTTCACTCCAGATTTTCAACATTGCCATTTCACTACACTGTCTTATGAGTAGTATAGCTGTCATTTTTCACATCTCACCCAAAATGTGTTCCACCCTTGTAGCGCAGAATGGCGCAGTTGGTGTGCGAAATCAATGTACAGGACAAATTAAGAAAATTGCAGTGACACTGTTCATGAGCAGAGGTCTTGAAATGGCTATGTTGAAAATTTGGTGAAAAAATTCCTAAAATGACTGTTTTACGAGCATGCATTGCGCAGTTCCCATGCACGCTCGTAGGTTTGCGAATTTTCAATATTTCCACTCCAGAATTTCAACATTGCCATTTTTCCACACCTCCTTATGAGCAGTACAGCTGTCATTTTTCACATCCTGCCCAAAACGTGTTTCCACTCATGTAGCGCACAATGGCGCAGTCGGTGTGCAACCTCAATGTATGGGACACATTAACAAAACCACAGTGACACTGTTCATGAGCAGAGGTCTTAAAATGGCTATGTTGAAAACTTGGTGAAAAAATGCCTAAAAATGACTTTTACGAGCGTGCGTTGCACAGTTCCTATGCATGCTCGTTAGTTTGCAAATTTAATATTTTCACTCTAGATTTTCAACATGTCCATTTTATTAAACTTCCTTATGAACAGTACAGCTGCAATTTTTCATATGTCACCCAAAATGTGTTATCGCACATGTAGCGCACAATGGTGCTGTTGGTGTGCGAAAGCAATGTTTAGGACAGATTAAGAAAATCACAGTTGCACTGTTCATGAGCAGAGGTCTTAAAATGGCTATGTTGAAAATTTGGTGACAAAAGTCCATAAAATGAATGTGTTACGGTGAGCATTGTGCAGTTTCCGCATCCTCGTTAGTTCATGACTTTGTAATATTTCCAGTCCAGATTTTCACTAGTGGCATTTTCAACACTTCCTTATGAACAGTACAGCTGCCATTTTTTCACAACATGGCCAAAGTGTGTTTTCACACTTTCAGTGCAGAGATGCGTGGTGGTTATGGGAAATCATTGTTCAGCACAGATAAAGAAAATCACAGTGACACTGTTCATGATCGGAGGCACCAAAATGCCTGAGTTGACAATCTGCTATAAAATATCCCCAACCTACTTATATAAGCAGTTGTGCGTTGCACAGTTCTATGTACGCTCAGTGACTTCACCATTTTTAAATATTTTTACTACACATTTGCAACATAGCCATTTTTACACCTCCCCATGAAAGAGTACAGCTGCCATTTTTTACAGCCTGTTCGGAATATGTTTGCATCTGTGGTGCTAAATCTCGTAGTCACTGTGCATAAGCAGCTTTCGGCTACCACACTGATATTCCCCCTGTTCATGAGGTGGGGTCACAAAACAAACATGTTGAAGATTTGGAGTTAAAATACCAATGAATGCCTGAGGTATTAGACTTTTCAACTAAATTGCCCAACCCTATATAGAATGACAGGAATCAGGGGTATGACTTGGGATTCTTGCCTGTGATGCTCATACCATTCCACACCCTGCAGTCACTGAGAGGCATCGAGGTATGCCTTGGACTCTTCGTCCCCAAACTTCACCCCATTCTCCTATATCGCACCCATCTCACCATATTTCCTAATGAAATGGGGGTGCGCATAAGGGCCAAAGACCCCAAGGAACACGTGACACTTGTCAGTCTCTGCAGAGTGGGGTGTGGTGAAATGGCATGGCCGTTATGCCTGACGACCCAAATGCACACCCCAATGCCTGTCACTCTCTGCAGGGTGGTGGTGGGGTTGGCTTCAGTTCAATACTTCACTGCCATTCCTATTACGCAGCTCTGTAACTTCTACACTACCACTGCCAATGCCAGTAAGCAAACATTCGGCATTGACAAATGCTTGTTAGTTTTATTTCCCCCTATGTCCTCGATCAGCACCTCTTAATATTTCGCCCACTAATTACATGCCCAAAATGTGTTTGTGTGTGGGGGTATGTGTGTACACACATTGTTCTTACCTCTATGTATAAAACAATGTCTGTCATTTCCCAGAATACTTTTAATAATACTTTTAACAGGCTTGTTACAGTACCAACTCTGGAGAAACATTAAAAACAGGATGCTTAGGTGTATTTTGTTTTTTTATTTCATGTATTTCTTGCATTTTGACACATTCCCTTTTTCTTTATAACTTTACAAATTGACATGAAATCAGTACTATTTTCCAAGAGATATCAACAGCTTTGGCTGCTTGTCTACACCTGACATTGTACAGTACTCCTCCATTTATGATGCCATTATCAGTTCTGAGCACAGCTTGTACTTAGCACCTGTTATTTGACAGATTCTGATTCAGTGGCTCCCTTCAGCTTTTTTTTTTTTTGCATGGCCATCAAATCTTTTTACACAGTGATCCCTCACAACAATGGCCTGACAATTCTGCAACACTTGAACTCCAGTTACCTACCCCAATATAAACCTGACTGACTGTACTTGTTATTAAACATAAAGTTTTTTTTCTTTAAATAAGTTTTTTTTTTCAACGGGTCAGTGGAGTCACTATGGGTACCAGGACAGGCATCAGCTTTGCCAATGAGTTTGTGGGATGGGTCAGCAACAATTCATTTTCTCCTCCACAGGGACATTTGTAAATAAAGAAACTATACTGTACCGATGACCGTAAGGTAGTAAAAGCACAAGGTTCATGGCTAGTGGTCCCTGGCAATCCAATAAAGCCACCTGACACCAGATGTTGTTTTAAATCAGTTGCAATTTATTAATACCCAAATAAGCCCTAACAATTTTACCTCTAACATTATCAATTCTAAACAGCTGATGGCCTTTTACCACCAGGGCTACAGGTACAGAAAAAAAAATGAAGCAGATTTTCTCCCTTTTTCTGGGTGTCCAGCATCCATAGCAGCCCATGTAGCTATTCCTCTGGAACACACTGGACATAAAATTTAGGTCCTATATTTGTACTTAAATTGTTTACATCAAAATGCATAGTGGAAATTTCCAAAACCTACTACAACACACTTTAGCCTAGACACCAGGTTATTAATACATCCTGTGATCAAAGTTCCTGATACATCCTATAATCAAAGTTCTTGATTACAAGATGTACTTGACATCCTGCCGAGACAGGGAGGGTTTATTATCCTCATCCTTGGATGGAAAAACAGGTGGTCATGGAATGTTACATTATTAAAAATAACTTGCTTTAGGAGGCAGGAAACAAAAAGAAGGCTTTTACTCTATTTAAAATAACTTGCTTAGAACTGTAAAAAAAAAACCTTTAGTACAAAGAGCCTTTTTGTATAAAGTGGCCAAAGCAAAAATATAATTATTTCTTATCAGTTTTTTCCTATACACATTCATAAACACAAGCAACCATGCAATGAGGATTTGTACTAGCCAAGGCTAAACGGCAGTTATCAGCAGCTGCGTGCATATCTCGGCTATAACCTTCAGAAAGACATGTTTTGGTGCACAGTGTCTTTGCTGACAAGGTAAACTAATTTTGCTTAGACCTTGATTTTAACATGACCTATGCTCTTCAACTATTTCCTACATTTTATTTTTACAGGGCTCTAACAATTAACCTCTTAAACTCCTACATGTACAGACATATTAATTCACATTTACTAGCCACTTGCAGCCCTTTGCTAGCCATACATCATTTCACATGTTGGCATCATTTAGTTATTTATTATTCATTTGCAGCCTCTCATAGTTAGCTATATATATATATATATATATATATATATATATATATATATATATATATATATATATATATATATATATAAGAGTTGTTATTAATACGCTTGTATGAACCTGGACCACTGGTTACTAAAACTTTGGCCACTGGCCACATTCAACATTGTGCCTGACCTCTACACATGCTGCATGTTATAAATGATTGTGTGTGAGCCACCTAATGCATCAGGTAAACCCTCCAAATGTTTGTGGACAGGTTTACAGTTCCCTTTAGTACACTGCTGAGTTACAGTATCCTCCTCCACTCTGCCCTTTTCAGATATTGAATTATTGGTGCATAACACTTCTCTCTGGACCCACATTTAATGTAAAGACCCCCAGGGGGATGGCATGAGACCCCAGAAAAGAAGGAAGCAACTCCTAGTGGAGGACTCTGTTATTAGGGGGGTAGTCCTGGGGATGGGAAACAGGGAGGTCAGATGCCTACCAGGTGCCATGACTTGGAGGAATCGGGAGTGAATCCAAAGGATTGCTGTGGCAGCAAGACAGGAGGGTCAGCTAGATGTCATTGTCCACGTGGTGATGAATGACTTGGCTGAGGACAAGGTGAGGGCAGTGCAGAGGGATTTCACAGAGTTGGGGAGGGATCTTAGGTCGCATGCACAATAACTTTCTCAGAAGTACTACCTGTCTATGGCATGGGGGAGGCCAGGATACTCTGCACCTGGGATTCACTGAATGGCTGATGAGCAGGTGCAGAACTGAGGGATTTGGCTTCATTATGGATTTGGGGACCACCTGGATAGATGCAGGCTTGTACAGGAGGGACAGCCTGCATCCATCTGGGGGGGGGCTGAGATCCTTAGTGAGAGGTTTAAATGTTTCATTGGCAAACATTTAAACTTGCCAAGGGGAGTGGTGGAATTAAGCAAGAAAATGCCAACTGCTCCCCCACAGGTAAAGGTAGACAAACTGACAGATACTAGAGATGAGAAAGGAACATTTCAACAAGTCAAGAGGGATGCCAGAATTAAGGAGGGAAAACAACTGCTTCCCCCCACAGGGTGAGGTAGACAAACTGATACCAAAGCCATGGAAGCAACAAAAGAAAATAAAAAGGAAGGAAATAGCAGGAGTCGCATGGAGGGAAGAAATAGAGGTCAAGAGATGGGGAAGCTGGTACAGGCAGGGGGACCAAAACATGGAAAGCCATGTGTACAGATGCCCAGAGCCTGGCAAACATGATCCAAGACCTAGCAGCCTTGATGGTGGAGGAAGACCTAGACATTGTTGCAGTCACTGAAACGTGGTACACAAGAAACCATGACTGGGATGTTACCATACCAGGGTAAACAATATTCAGGAGAGACAGGAAGGGCAAAAAGGGGGGAAGGGGTGGCTATGTACATCAGAGAGGGGATCAAGGTAAAGGAGATAGTGGGAGAATAGGAAGGGGAAGAGGGTCTATGGGTCACATTGGAGATGGGAAATGGCACCATCATCCGCACTGGAGTTGTCTACAGACCACTAGCACAAGGGGAAGAAATAGACAGGGTATTAGAGGAAACGATACACAAAATGGCAGAGAAAGGGGAGGTGTTGCCAGTGGTGGACCTAAACATGCCAGATGTTAAGTGGAACACATATGCAGCAACACTACCAGGAGCAGAGACATCTTGGATTCCTTGGAAAGGGCATGCCTCAGACAGTTGGGGAAGAAGCCCAGACAGGAGGGAGCAATACTAGATCTGGTTTTCACAAATGATGACAGAATAATAGATCTATTGGGGGCAGCCATCTAGGGACTAGCGATCACCAAACAATGTGGTTTAATGTAAAGACAGTAGTAGAGTCGAGCCACTCAAAATTAAAGATCCTCAACTTCAAGAGGGCAAACTTTGAAAAAATTGGGGAACATCTCCAGAAAATTCTGGCAAAGCGGGAGAAAGGGGGAGGAGTGGAGGAACAGTGGCAGAAACTTTAAGGAGCTATAGCAGAGACAACAGGCCTCTGTGTAAAGCTAATAAACAAAACAAAAAGAAAGAAAAAAACACTATGGTTTTCAAAAGAGATAGCAGGGAAGGTTATGGAAAAAAACAGGCATTCAGAAAGAACAAGGAAACACAGTGGGAGGTAGACAGGGAAGTACACCAAGTAAAATAGAAGGAGGTGAGGAAAGCAGTCAGATGTGCAAAGGTGCAAACTGAAGAAAGGATAGCAAAGTCAGTAAAAGAAGGTGACAAAACATTCTTCAGGTATGTCAAGGAAAGGAAGACCAATGGAGGGATACTGAGGGTGAATAAAGGGGCGGATGTGTATGCAGAGGAGGATCTAGAAAAAGCAGAAATTCTAAATGAGTACTTCTGCTCAGTATTTACAGAGGAAGGGGACAGGAAAGGAACAAAATTGGGGGGTAGAAACACACATGGGGGGAGGTGGACACCAGTTTATTCACAGAGGAGAGAATCCTAAAGGAACTCTTGAAACTATAAGTGGACAAGGCAATGGGACCAAATGGGATGCATCCTAGAATAATGAAAGAACTCAGGGAGATACTAGGGGTACCACTGACAGACATATTCAACAAATCACTGGAGCAGGGAGTGGTGCTGGAGAAACATAGAAACATAAACATTGACAGATTTGACAGCAGAAGGAGACCACCAGATCCATATAGCCAGCCTGCTCATTGTCTTTTAGCCTAGCCTTCTAGCTGCCCTTGGGTTTGAGGGCTCCCTTGTATCTGTCCCAAGCATTCTTGAAACCTACCACTATGCTTGCCCCACCACCTCTGCAGGCAGGCAGGCTGTTCCAGTGATCCACCACTCTTTCTGTGAAGAAAAATGTCTGTAGGACTGGAGGAGGGTGAATGTGGTACCACTACACAAAAGTGGGAGCAAGGTGGAGGCTGGGAATCATAGGCCTGTCAGCTTGACCTCAGTGGTGGGGAAAATCATTGAATCTGTGTTAAAGGAAAAGACTGTGGCATATCTGGAGGCTAGCAGAGCACAAGATCTGAGGCAACATGGATTCACAGCAGGGAGATCTTGTTAAACAAATCTGATAGATTTCTTTGACTGGATAACCAAGGTGGTGGATCAGGAAGGGGGAGGTGGACATGGTCTACCTAGAGTTTAGCAAGGCATTTGACACCATCCCACACAGGAGGCTAGTAAACAAGTTGCGCAGTCTGGGAGTAGGTCTCAAGGGATTAGTGTCAATATTGCCCATGCTTAATAGCGCACGCTATAATGTCGTCTACAATATCGCACTGTTCAAGTTTAGAGCCACTGCAATTAAGCGTAATCAACAATAGAAATCTATGTTATACTTCTTTACAGCTTTTACTTACTCGAACATCTTGTTGTGTATAAACGCCAGAGGGGGAGTAATGTCCAGTGCACACAGAGTGCTGTCTTACACTTTAATGCTTCCCCCACTCCCCCCATCCCTCTCATATTCCATTCCGTCCTGTACACCATCGAGTTTTTACTAGCACCCTTGCAAGAATGAGAACACAGTTAAATTGCTGGCTGATAGTAAACTTTATTAATAGTCAGGTTTTAAAAACTGTAAATCACGCAAAAATTAATAGTGGAGCAGTCAGTTTGATCAGTTCATGCCTGTAGTTGAAAATTATATGCTATTCCTCGGAGATATTCGATCCTGGGGCACATTTCAAATTCGGATACAATTACAGCAATGCTCTTAGAAGTGTCCTTGTACTTTTTTTTTGTTTCAGCAGCAGCTGTTCCTGCAATGAGCTGCTCAATCAACATTGTGCAGTAATGTTGCTTCTCTTTGAGGCACTGCAGGAACTTCCAAATTGAGGGGTGATGAGCACCAACAAAATGATTAAATTCCCAGTGCCAAGCCTTGACTGAGTTAATACTAGGTTTTAGCGAGGCATTTGACACCATCCCACACAGGAGACTAGTAAATAAGTTGTGAAGCTGATAGGTCTCAAGTGAATTGAGAGTGTCAATATTGTTCAGACTTGAACAGCACAATATTGTAGACAACATGATAACGTGCGCTATTAAGCATGCGCAATATTGACACTAATCCCTTGAGACCTACTCCCAGACTGTGCAACTTGTTTACTGGGATGTCTACATACCGGAGTACACAGTCTACAGAAGGGACAGGGAGAGGAAAAGAGGAGGTGGAGTTGCTCTGTACATAAGGGAAGGGATCAAAGCTACAGAACTAAAAAGTAAAGGGGGAGGACAAGAGGCACTCTGGGTCACCTTGGAGACAGGGAATGGCATCACAATCCGCACAGGGGTTGTATAAAGACCCCCATCTCAAGAAGAGGAAATGGACAAGAAAATGATAGAGGACATTCTCAAAATGGCTGGAAAAGGGGAGATACTGTTAATGGGGGACCTGAATATGCAGATGTTAACTGGATGACATGTACTGCAGCCACTTCCAAGAGCAGGGTCATTCTCAATGCCCTGCAGGGGGCAGACCTTAGACAGCAAATGCTGGAACCCACTCGGGAGGAAGCAGTACTAGACCTGGTACTCTCAAATGGAGAGAGGATCACAAATTTAGAAGTCAGTAGACATCTTGGAACAAGTGACCACTGCACAGTGTGCTTCACAATAAGCACAACCATGGAGACAAGCCATACAAAAACAAGCATACTGGACTTTAGAAGGGCTGACTTTGGCAAAATGGGTGAATACCTGAGGAATACACTAGCAAATGGCCAAAAAGGAGGGGTGGAAGACCAATGGAGAAAAATCAAAACTGCCATCATAGAGGCAACAAGCCTTTGTGTGAAACAGATAAAGAAAACAAAGCGGAGTAAAAAACCACTATGGTTCTCAAAAGAGGTGGCAGAGAAGGTTAAGGAGAAAAAGGCTGCATTCAAAAAGTATAAGGCATCACAGAAGGAGCACGACCGGGAACTGTATCAATTAAAGCAGAAAGAAGTGGGGAAGGCAGTCAGAATAGCAAAAGCCCAAACTGAGGAAAAAAAAGCCAAGTCAGTTAAGAAGGGGGATAAAACCTTTTATAGGTACATTAGGGAGCATAGAAAGGTTAAGGGAGGAATAGTGAAGATAAATAAGGGAGAGGGGAGGTTGGCAGAGGGAGACAGTGAAAAGGCAGAGATACTGAATGAATACTTTTGCTCAGTATTCACAAAAGAAGATGAGGAGGAGTTACCTAAACCAGACAATAGAAGCACTCTGGGTAGGGAGGTTGACACCAGTCCATTTACAGAAGAAAGAGTCTTGAAAGAACTCCTAAAACTCAAGGTGGACAAAGCAATGTGGCCTAATGGGATTCACCCCAGAGTCCTAAAAGAACTAAGGGAGGACCTAGTGACACCACTGACCACACTTTTTAACAAATCATGGGAGGATGGGGTGGTACCTGAGGACTGGAGGAGGGCAGATGTGATTCCTCTTCACAAAAGTGGGAGCAAGGCAGAAGCAGGAAACTACAGACCTGTAAGTTTGACCTCAGTGGTAGGGAAAATGATGGAATCACTTCTGAAAGAAAGAATTGTTGAGTACATAGAGGCCAGTGGGGCACAGGACCCAAAGCAGCATGGATTTACAGCAGGAAGGTCATGTCAGATGAATCTAATAGATTTCTTTGACTGGGTGACCAAAGTAATAGATTAGGGAGGGGCTGTGGATATGGGCTACCTAGACTTTAGTAAGGCATTTGACACAGTCCTGCACAAAAGATTAATAATCAAGTTAGCCAGCTTGGGAGTGGGTCCCAGGGTGGTAATCTGGGTTGCAAACTGGCTGCACAACAGGACACAGAAGGTAATAGTGAGTGGAACACATTCCAAAGAAAGGGGGGTCACTAGTGGAGTACTTCAGGGCTCAGTACTGGGTCCAGTCCTCTTTAACATCTTTATAGGTGACATTGCAGAGGGTCTGGAAGGAAAGGTATGCCTCTTTGCAGATGATACAAAGATCTGTAACAGAGTTGATACACAAGGGGTGATAGAAAGGATAAGAAGGGACTTGGCAAGGTTGGAGGAATGGTCAGACATATGGCAACTTAGATTCAATGCAAAGAAGTACAAAGTAATGCACCTGGGAAACAAAAACCCGGGAGAAGAGTACACAATAGCAAGGGAGGTACTAACAACAACAAAAATGAAACGGGACTTGGGGGTAGTCATATCAGATGATCTAAAGGTGGGTAAGCAATGTGAGAAATCAGTAAGGAGAGCCAGGGGGATCCTGTGATGCATAGGAAGGGACATCACAAGTAGAAAAAAGGAAGTGGTTATCCCTCTGTACAGACAGTTGGTGAGACCCCATCTGGAGTACTGTGTGCAGTTTTGGAGACCTCATCTATGCAAGGACATAGACAGGATAAAAGCAGTCCAGAGGAGGGCAACTAAAATGGTGCAGGGTCTGCATCAGAAATCATATGAAGAGAGACTGAGAGAGCTTAATATGTATACCCTTGATGAAAGGAGGGACAGGGGGGACATGATAGAAACGTTCAAGTACCTCAAGGGAATCAACAACGTCCAGGCAGGTAGCATCTTTCAGAAAAAGAGATGTGTAAGAACAAGGGGACACAATTTAAAGATAGAGGGGGGACAGCTCAGGGGTAATGTGAGGAAATCTTTTTGTTCATGGAGAGAGTGGTGGATGTGTGGAACTGCCTTCCTGGGGAGGTTGTTGAGGCTAAAACAGTGGGGGAATTCAAACATGCATGGGACAGACACAAGGCAATTGTAGTGGGGGGTGGCAGGAAGTAGGCTGTTGGTTAACTAGAATCTGCAGCTTATCTAGTAGGTAGGGAAATGGGCAGACTGGGTGGGCCGAGTGGTCCTTATCTGCCGTCAAAGTCTATGTTTCTATGTTAATGGTTCGAGGTATGCCATGCTCAACAGCGTCAAAGCAGTTCCACATACTAATGTCCAAAATTGGTGTCCTGTGCCCCCCTCTTGCCAATGGTCGCCACAACCATGTGTCTTCAAAGTAGTCCATGTTAGACACAAGAAAGCCACCATTTGTTTGGAGAAATGCTGTGGAGTTTATCTCTTCAAATAAAGAAATGACATCTTGTGGGGGGACATATGTGAGTGCAGGGAGAAGACGCAAGTGTAAGGCAAAACATGGGTCTGCAATGTATTTCACACACACTGCATTGTTTTTTTTGCACCTTTCGTCAATATGATTGGTACATGTGAAAAAAACAACCCCTTATTTTGGCAGTAGGAAAGGCAGTTTTAAAAGCTTTGATAGCAGCTTGTTCAAAGTCCAGCATAATGGTAAGCGGTCGCAAGGTTGGGCAAAGGTTAAGCAGTTCAGTGAACACACAGGCATATGAGGTCACTGTTCGGTTTGCCATCAGTATGTACACCATGGGGACAACTGTGTTGTTGTAGATAGCATGAATGGTGTAAAGTTGTTGAAATATGTGGGGGCAGCACTTGAAGGTGCCATCGGTAAACCAGTGCTCACTGTTTTTTAAGTGTTGCATGTCTTGTGAAGTTGAGAAGATGAGGATCCTATCTTGTGAGGGGCCAGAATCGAATAATAAAAACTTCTCATTTTGCTGTGTTACACACAATTCTGCAGATAAAACAAGGGATGCTGCATCACATGGCTCTGGAGGAGGGCAGGCAGCAGCCCAGAGTTCATTTTATCAATGACATTAATGGCAGCTGGGCTGCTACAGAGAGGCACAATTCAGCCTCTGCACCTGCAACAATCTGGTTTATCGTCTCTGTGCTCATTGCTGCCCATTCTTTCATTCCTGTCACTGCTTCTTTTACTGAAATAATGGCAGGATCAGGGACATGATTGTGCTCACCAATCAGCTTCAGGGGATATGATTGGACATTCAAGTATTTTATTTGTTTATTTATTTATTTATTTATTTAGTCAGTCATGGGAATTACAACCCTTTGAGTCATAGACTCATTTACAAAGGCTCCGCATCAGCATAGTCATACATTCAGAGGTAGTACATTATTGGGACATCACAGTTCAAGTATTTACATACAATAGCCAAGGTGGCCAAAAATCTATACATGTAGTAGCCAGGGTATTGATATTATTACAGTGGAACAATTATAGAGCAAGTGCAGCCTCTGGGGAATTGTCGTATAGTAGGAACAGTGATCAATACATTAGGGAGACAACACAGTTTAGGCAAAGTAATAGCCTGGGTGACTGTTGACCTATACATTTAGTAGCTAGGGTATTGGTATTAGTACAGGAGATATACTTACAGTGTGGGTGCAGCCTCTAAGGCATTGTCATATAGCAGAGACAGAGATCAGCAGCAAAGATGTCCTATACAATTAGTCATACACAATTAGTAGTAATGTCAATGTGGAGCGGCCTAGTACAGCTCCGTGCAGGTCAGTTAGGAGGATTAGCAGTTGCACTGGCATTGGCACAAGGAGAGAATGTGTTTTTTTAGGATGGTCTTGAAGTGTCCTAGATTGGGAATTGAGGTTATGGCTGGGGGGAGCTCATTGTATCAGGCGGGAGCTCTATAGAGGAATGATCTCTGAGCTTGGGAGGTTCTGACCCTGAGCAAGGTCCACAGATGTTTGTTAGCAGAATGAGTGGACACAGTACCAGAACACGAGAGTAGTGAAGCCGAAACCCCCAGTGGAGTTAACCCTAGGTGGATTTTTTTGGTGAGGAGACAGGATTGATATTGTAGTCTTTCCTCCAAGGTGATAATGTTCATTAGAGTGTAGAGGGTGCAAGTATGGGAGCATTTATCTGCACCTAGGTGGAGTCTGCACACTTTATTAATGGCTATGTGAATTTTGTTTAGGGTGGTGTTGTCTATAGCAGAGTAGATGGGGAGCCCATAGTCAATGAGAGAGAGGATAGAAGAGGTGACAGCCAGATTGAGAGCCTCTGGCACCAGGCAGTCTTTGTGCCGGTATAGAAGGCTGATGCAGGTATTAATGGCTGAGGTCAGGATGTTAATGTGGGCATGGAAGGATATGGAGGTGTCAAAGGTAAAGCTGAGATATTTATAAGTGAGTACTTGTTCCAGGGGGAGGTGAGCGTGGGAGAGGATTTTTAGTTCAGTGTCCTTGGCGTTGCTCTGCCGGTGGGAAAATGGCATAGCTTTTGGTTTTTTTGATGTTGACCACAAGTCTGTGACTTGTGAACCACTTTTTGATCTGATTGAATGAGTCTTGGAAGGAGGACTGTAGGTTGTCAGGGCAAGGGTGTGCATCGTAGAGAAATGCATCATCAGCATATAGCAGTAAGTTACTGGAGCAGGATTTGGGTAGTGCATTTAAGTAGATACTGAAGAGTACCTCATGGGAATTAACAAGTTCCAGGAGAGTAGCATCTTCCAAAAAAAGAGATGTCCAAAAACAAGAGGGTCACAATATGAGACTGGGGGGTGGGAGACTCAGGGGAAATGTGAGAAAGTAGTTTTTCACAGAAAAGATGGTGGATGCATGGAACAGACTCCCTGCGGTGGTCATATAGGATAAAATGATTGGTCAGTTCAAGAATGCATGGGATAGACAGAAGGCAACCATACTGGTAGGAAAGAGAGGGTAACCTGCTGATCATTTAGGATCAGGAATTAAGTAGATAGGGAAATGAGCAAACTTGGTGGACCAGGCGGTCCGTATTTGACATTGAAATTTATGTTTCTATGTTTATTAGGTACTGTGGGCTTGGATTTTACAGATAGTTGCAGGCACAAGAGATCATCCACTGCAGCTTAGATGCCAAAAATTTAACTTATTAAAATGATAATACTCTTATTCACAAAGAAATGTGAATCTTTGGAATTCCCTTTCTGAGTTGTGCGCAAATCCAAAAACATATTTAAAACTGCACTTGACAGTCTAATATTGTCTGGTGCAGATCTGTCTTATTATGGGTGAAAGATATGAACTTATAAGGGCTTTATGCATTATGATTCTGATCCCAAACCTTAGTATGAACCTTAGTATGAATCAGTTTATTACAAACCCACTGACTCACACAGATTTCTCCTTCACAGCTCCTTCCATCCTAAACATGTTAAGGATGGTGTACCATACTCACTGTTTCAAAGATTTTGCAAGTGATGCAGTGAAGACGATTAGTCTGCATAGCAGGCACTGTCCTTGGCCAGACATATTTCCCATAACCTGGACCATTCCAGGAGAGAGGGGAATATGACTGAGTACTTCAAGTACTTGAAAATGTTAAATAAGGTGGATAAGGAGGGTCTCTTTCAGCTAAGCAGCAACCATAACATGAGGGGGCACAGTCTTAAGTTGGTGGGAGAAGGAGGGGGGGAGGTCAGGCAGCATTACTTCATGGAGAGGGTGATGAATGCTTGCAATGAACTGCCAGAAGAGTTGGTCTTGTTGAAGATGGTGGGCAGCTTAAAGTGATGATGGGATAGGTAGGGAAGGTAAGGATCATGAGTAAGCAAGTCAATTTCATTTGTTCATGTCCTTAAAAAGTGATTTTCACAAAATACTAAATAAATGCAGACATTACATAAAACATACATATTATGACATGCATATTAAAAGACAAAGACAAAGATTAAAACATTGTGTGCATAGTGATGCAAATCATTAACATTCATAAAATATGTACAGGTAACAATTCCATGTCGGCGATATAATGTGCAAAGTTTCATAAACAGCCTGCTATTCCAACTGAAAAGGTTCCAAATAATGAATGAATCTGTTCCTCCTTATTTTCCTGGTGAGGAATAGAAATTTCCTAAAACTATGTATTATTATTAATGTGTCTTTAGTTGTAAGTAGAACAGTAGTTAGTTCAGTCTCACTAGTAGGAGTTATGGAATCAATAATATGTTGTAACCAGTTATCACTGATTTTATTATACCAAGTCTTCTCTTTCAAATTTTTATTACAGTTACACATAAAGTCTCCTGTATCCTTTGACTTTTTATACGGGGCAATTTTCAAATTAGATTCAAACAATTCGAGCCTGAATCTTGTAAAATGTTAATGTATGTTAGAATCCTCGAGTAGAGATGCAGTGAAATTTTATTTCACTGGCGAAATTCCGGCGAAATCGGAAATTTTGCTCAGTGAAATATTTTGTGAAAGTCATGCATTTCACCAGAATTTCACCCATGCAAAATGTAGAATTTCATGTAAAAAAAAAAAAAACAACATCAAACACAAAGGTGCATAGCGTCCAAAAAAATCCATCTGCACATAATTCTCAGGGATGTTCCAGGGAAAGATTATTAGAAAAAAGTGTTTTACCTCTATATAGTGGAGATATTCCTCAAGTCATTCCCCGAGGCTAACCATTGACAATGCTCACTGGAAGTGGCAATGAAACTACAGGGAACATAAACTGCAGGGCTCTGCTGAGTTTATCCCCTCTCTTTCACCTGGTGTCCCCAAGGCATATTATAGATGTCCTCAGCTCCCATTTTTCTTCAGCAAAGCCTTACTATTTATTTATTTGTATTTCAGATGACACCTTTGAGCTGAGGGCTCTTTTACAAAGGTTCCACGTAAAGGTAATAAGAACAATAAGGTACAAAACATAACATGATCATTACAATGGAACTTACAAAAAAAAAAAAAGGCAAACAAGGTTACAATAATAGCAGCCAAAGGCATTGTCAAGGAATTGTGTTGCGAGTTCATTATACAGTACAAGTCATATGTGGCTCAGTGAAGCTTTGTTAGGAATGGGTTAGTGGGAAAAGAGAAAGGAGAGTGGTGTTGAGGGGGTGGTATGGGAGACAGAGAGAGGGAGGAGGGGAGAAATGGGGAGGGCATTATGTTGGGTATGTGGTAGATGGGAAACAGCAAGTGAGGAATAAAGGGAGGATGAAAAAGAAAAGGAGAAAGATTCATCTTATAACCAGTAATGGGGGTAGGAGAGGAGGAACAGCTGAGGAGGGATGCTTGAGGGTAGTATGCCTGGAGGGGATTATAATGGCAATGTTGGAGATTTTTGTAGGAAGCAAGTTGAACCAGGTGGAGGCTCTGACAAGGTAAGCACGCTGAGCTTGAGAGGTCCGACAGTGAGGTATTGTAAAGGTTAGACTGTCCGATCTTCTAGTTAGGCAGTGGACACGCTGTGGGGTCAATATTGATTGGACTGCAGGTGGCATAAGTCCCAGTGATGTCTTCTTAGCTAGGATGTAGGTCTGGTACTTTAGCCTGCTGGATAGCTGGAACCAGTTAGCCTGCTCTTAAATGTCACACGTGTGAGAAATGCGGGCAGCTGAAATAAGGAGTCTACCTGCCTTATTAAGGGCTACAGCTATGCGCCGGAGTGCAGTATCAGTAGTGGATCCATAGATAACAAGCCCGTAGTCAATAGCTGAGATAACAGAGCTCTGGATAGCAAGGTTCAAGGCTTCAGCTGTTAGGCAATGTTTATGCTTTTATAGTAGCCCTATACAGGAGTTCACAGTTTTAGCGATATTGTCAATGCGTTTGGTATACAAGAGGGAGCAGTCAAGGGTCAGGCCCAGATATTTAAACATATCCACCTGCTCAAGAGTGACACCTTTGTGGTTGTTAATTATGAGCTCATGGCCCTTGTACTTGATGTGGGTTCCATGGAACAACATTGTCCTCTCTATGGATTAGACACAACAGCCTCTAGGCTCCCGGACTTCAATCTCCATTGCCCCCATACTTCCAGCCATCAGCTGTACATTCACTCCATACTTATTTAATTATGAGAATGAATCCATATACACAATGCAGCTCCAGCTTACAACAGTCTTTCTCTAGAATCATAAATGCGTCAAATGTACCATATCAGGGATTAAAAGGCTACTCCCGGCAACCATTACCAAGCCTTCTATCTGAATGGTCTTGGTTCTTTCTTCATAGAGGCCATAGTTCATTAAAACATTAGAAATACCCCTGCACAAGCACAACATGCCATTGAGATGCCAGCATTACTGGGCGGTGTTGGCAAAAAACCTTTGACATTTCTGGATGACATTTCTGGATGAATTAGTGTCCCTAGGATTGTTAAATAATCAAAGATTTCTTGGCAGCATCCAGCTCTCGAACTCTTTGAAGAATAATTAAGTGTTAGCTCCAAATGGAAATTATATTAATGATAGTAGCAATTTGCTAGATGCTAAGAAACAGACTCAGTTAAAAACTTTTTGAGCTGTTTGAATTATTTGCTCCAGCATTGAGCTGGGTTAGCTTTAACTGTGGACATGGACTGTTAATTGACTGCTATATGTGTTAATGTGTTACCTCATATGGAGCAATGCATGCCTTTTAAATCAGTACATTTGTCTTCTTTTTTTAATCAAGTTTGTTATTTCAAGTAAATGTTTTTTAGCTTCATGCTGTAACTGCTTACCATTGGATTTGGATCAGTGTGGAACTCAGCTAATAAAAAAAACTCGTAAATCTGCACAGGACAAAGCTGAATCTGATTAAATCAGAAAGCCTCTTTTTAGAGTTTCTATGCAAATGTCTGGTGTTTTCTCCCGAGGAGTTACTTTGGACTACAAGTAAATGATTTTTGTGGCACTGAATTAAATACAGCCTATGAACCTTGGTTAAAGTAGTAGACCTAATGAAATCTGAACTTATATTCAGAAGTCACTTTGCAGTCCATTGACCTGTCTGAATTGGTCAAACTATTTGAACTGAGTATGAGCCAATTCTTACTGAACTCGTTTTCACAAGCTACGAGTTGGTTTCTATTGAACTTATTTTGATAAAGAAGCAATAAGGGTGGTTTTATATTGATGGATATGGACTGCTGGAAAAATGCTATTATTTTAATTTCATGTAAATAGCTTATTTTTAGTACATACAGAGTTTGTTAGAGTGTGTCCTTTTATAACAAATAATAGTTTAACACGGCACAAAATTCAAAGTACAACAAACCTGATAAAGTCAATAATTAGAAAAAGGAAAGAAGTATGTGTGCACTGTTTTCAGTCTGCAACAGCCTCTTATTGCTTTCTAAATATTTTAGTCCGGGGGATATATGCGCTTTTACTCTGTGAATCCTTGTCTAGGAGAAATCAATTTATATGCCTTAATTTAAGTAGATTAAAGAGTAAATTATCCTGATCTAAGGTAATGGAATTCTTGTTTAATGGGTACATAAAATATAAGTTAGTAATATTCTAAAGGGAATTTAATGGGTATTTAATTAATTGTCTTATTAAAAGGACTATTGTTTGATATTTATTAATTCGATAAGAAATCACTAGCTACGGAGATACATTATCTACCTGTGGATATTTATTTTTGTATTTGTTACCATGTATTGATTTTCCTGCAAATTTTGCTTTATTGTATATTTTAGGCATGTTTGTCTAATATTGTAAGGACCAAAAAGGCTGAACAATAAACTAAAAACTAAACTAAACTTGCAAAAGACCTAGCTACCATAAAAAATTTACTTTATGAGCTTGTGAAAGAATTTCATGCAGTTAAACCTACACTGGAATCCTTTGGTCAGTACATATAGGAGAAGGAGGTCCGTATATCTTCTGCATGCTATGCTGCTCCGCTCCTCACTGCACCGAGTACACCACTTGCTGTGGCCCTCGTTATGAGTTTTTAGTTTAAAGTTTAAGTTTTATGGGCTTTGAACTTCAACTTAATATGAATTAAGCTTAGGCTTATTTTGCCCATAGTTTGTAATATCAAGCTCTCTCAACTCCCCAATATTTGGGAGTTTTAGAACTGTTGACGGCCCAAGAAGAATTTTACTGGGGGTATAGTTTTGAATTGTGACTCCTTATGGGAGGGCTGGCAGCTCACTGAAGGGCTATCATTGGTCTACAGACTAATGACAATTGCTGTGGGAGTGGTACTAGTGGCTCTGAAAGGACCAAGGAACTGAAGCGCAGCTACAAGTATGAATAGATGCCTGAAATGCATGGACAAAGAGGAGGAGAACAAGACTTAATAGTACTTAATGTGCATCATAAGCATTAAATAAAGGTATGAAAGTGTTGCCTAGGGTGAGGGGGGTCTGCTGTACATTAATATAAGTTGTATTTATTGTGCTCACTGAAGCACCGCTTTCTCTCTTTTTTTATCTCCCCAGGCAAGCCCGACTGAAAGAAGCAACTCTGGAAGGTGAAAGTTTTCCAACTAAGTTGGCACTCGGGGGAGAGGATTTCTTTATATTGTGGGCCAGCAATCAGCCAAGGGGGTGGGGCTACTAGACATGTGGGATGTGGAGTCTTAGAAAACTCTTTTTTTGTTTTATATTTTATCATCCTCCTGGCTCACAAATGCGGAATCTCACCCTAGGTGGCGAAATTCCACATTTCACCACTGAAACCCAATTCAGCTCATGTGAACTGAGCTGGGGTTGATTTTTGACAGCTAAGTACCATCCTCAGGATCATGAGTAGGGAGAATGGAAAGATTAGGAGGAGTGGGGGAGGGGCATGGTCAGTAGCCCAAGCTGTGGACCCTGCAATACGAGAAGTCTAGATACACCAAATGGCCTTCTTCTGTTGGCTTTTTTGTATGTTTGTATGTTGAAAGGCAGAAGGGGAAGTTTCTCCACCAAAACCCCTATTGAGAGGTGTACTGCAAGGCTCCATTCTTGGTCCCTTGCTCTTCACCATTTATATTAACAATGTAGATGCCCCATCAAAGAAGCACAAATACACTTATTCGCAGATGATACGGTACTCAATGCTAGTAGCCCCACCCCTGATGCGGCTTGTAAAGCCCTTCAAAATGAATTTAATCTGCTGTAACAACAGCTTATAAACCAGAAACTGCTCTTAAATGCAAAAAAAAAAAACAAAGCAGTGTTCCTCTTGCCCCTTCACAATGCAATAAATCCTGCAATTGCTGGGACACTCCCACAGATCACTACCATTCTAGGTGAGCGGTTGGACTACGTACCAAAGTTCAAGTACCTTGGGGTCTGGTTAGACCATAGACTTACTTTCACAGATCACTTAGAAGAACTGGCAAAGAAACTTAGACAAAGACTTGGTCTGTTCTATAGGATTAATAATCTCCTCACAAGAGACGTTTGACTGAAACTGGTTTAAACTATCTTTCTTTCCCTATTGGATTACACAGATTTTCTATATAGTCAAGGCACTGCAGGTACCCTAGCCAAACTTGATACACTTTATCACAGAGCCATAAGATTTATCACGGGTCTTCCTTACTCAATCCACCACAGCGCATTGTACACGGCAGTGGGATAGTCATCCCTTGCTTACAGATAGCAAAAAAATGCTGCGGTTTGGACATACAAAGCTATCTCAAATAAACTGCCCCATTATATCTCTGTCTGTTTACCTTTCTGCACTCTGGGGAAGTATGCCCTGAGAAGCACCTCATATACTGTATCTACCTTTACGTTTACAAAGCAAAATCTCGCATTGGCAGAGCAGCCATCAGCTTTGTGCTCCCTCAACTGTGGAATAAGCTGTAAAAAAACTTTGAAATTATCTCACCTCATCAGCCTAGCAGCTTTTACATCTCTATATCTACATCATAATAAGGAGTCCTGTGCCTGTCTACCCTAAATAATGACTCCTATAAGTCATAGTACACTCTAATTACTACTGTTAAAAGACTGATCACATCTATAATCGACTCTACCCTCTCTCCTTTTTCTGCCCCAATATCTGTTGCTTCCACATTCCTTTGACCCTGGTTCCAGCTCTAAATTCTCTATACTATATCACTATATATATTTTTATATTAGGTTTTATTTGTGTTCGGTGCACCTGATATGTATATTTCTTTACTTATATGAAAAATTGTGTCCTACCCAAAACTAGCTGTATCTTCTGTTCCAAACATATTCTACTGTCAATGCTACCTGCTGATACTTTGTATATACTGTATTATTGTATTGCACTTTATTTTTATTATTATTATTTTCTTGTGTGTTGCATCCCATGTATATTGTCTCTTGTTCCTTGTTAACAAACCCAGGTCCACCTCGAAAATGAGCTTGCTCAACGGTGATCACCTGGTTAAATAAAGACTTTGCTTGATGGATTGATTGATTGATTGATTGATTGATTGAAATTAGCATTTCACACCCACAAAATATTTCCTGAAATATGGGGATTATGTAAAATATATCGCTAGGCAAAATTATTCAATTTCACACAACACTATCCTCGAGTACATCGAGATAATATCTAAATTCATGTCTATTATCATTATTTAAGTACCATTCAGCATAATTAGAGGCACCAATATATATCAAGTCTATACCCTATAATACTGTACAACTTCCTTCTTGAAATAAGATTTATACTGCGCACTAAAGCTAATGCCTTTTTGTCTATATGACATAAGAAAAGACAGCACATATTTATGTAAAAGTCTGTTCAAATATTGGTACCAAATGGACTTTTTTTAGCCCCTTTTTTTCCAGTCTTCCTTTTCCAGGAGACATTGCTTTACCCATCTGTCATCAGGGAAACTTAAAATGCAGATCCAATAGTTGATAATACTGATTTCAACCCAGGCTTTCAATTTAATCAAACCCAGTTCAGCTCATATGAACTGAGCTGGGGTTGATTTTTTGACAGCTAAGTACCATCCTCAGGATCATGAGTAGGGAGGATGGAAAGGTTAGGAGGAATGGGGGAAGGGCATGGTCAGTAGCCCAAGCTGTGGACCCTGCAACACGAGAAGTCTAGATACACCAAAAGGCCTTCTTCTGCTGGCTTTTTTGTATGTTTGCATGTTCAGACCAAGGGAGGCATAGAGAACCTTAATGGGGGGGTTGGGGAGGTGGGCAGAGGGAGACAGTGAAAAGGCAGAAATACTGAATGAATACTTTTGATCAGTATTCACAAAAGAAGAGGAGGGGGAAGTACATAAACCAAAGAATAGAAGAACTCTGGATAGGGGAGTTCAATATCAATCCATTCACAGAAGAAAGGGTCCTGAAAGAACTCCTAAAACTCAAGGTGGGCAAAGCAATGGTACCTGACGGGATTCACCACAGAATTCTAAAAGAACTTAGGGGAGAACTTGTTACACCACTGACTACCCTTTTTAACAAATCATGGGAGGATGGTGTGGTGTGGTACCTGAGGACTGGAGGAAGGTGGATGTTATTCCCCTCCACAAAAGTGTGAGCAAGGCAGAGGCAGGAAATTACAGACCTGTTAGTTTGACCTCAGTGGTCGGGGAAATGATGGAATCACTTCTGAAAGAAAGAATTGTTGAGTACCTGGAGGTCAGCGGGACACAAGGCAGCATGGAGTCACAGTGGGAAGGTCATGTCAGATGAATCAAATAGATTTCTTTGACTGGGTGACCAAAGCAGTAGACCAGGGAAGAGCTGTGGATGTGGCCTACCTAGATTTTAGCAAGGCATTTGACACAGTCCCACACAAAAGATTAATAAACAAGTTAGCCTCAGAGTGGGTCCCAGGACGGTAGCCTGGGTAAAAAATTGTCTGGACAACAGGACACAGAGGGTAATAGTAAACAGAGTCCACTCCGAGGAAAGGGGAGGTTACTAGCAAAGTACCACAGGGTTCAGTACTGGAACCAGTCATCTTTAATGTCTTTATAGGTGACATTGCGGAGGAGCTGGATGGAAAAGTATGCCTCTTTGTAGACAACACAAAGATCTGAAACAAGGTTGATACACAAGGGGAGGTGTACAGGATGAAAAGGGACTTGGCAAGGTTGGAGGAATGGTCAAAAGTATGTCAGCCTAGATTCACTGCAAAGAAGTATAAAGTAATGCACCTGGAAAACAAAAACATAGAGAAAGAGTACACAAGGGGACAGAGAGGTACTAACAACAACAAAAATGGAACGAGACCTGAGGTTGGTCATATCAGATGGCCTAAAGGTAGACAAGCAACGTGAGAAGGCAGTAAGGAGTTCTGGGGGATAGTTGGATGCACAGGGAGAGTCATCATCAGTAGAAAACAAGACGTTGTTATCCATTTGTACAGACAGTTGGTGAGACCCCATCTGGAGTACTGGGTGCAGTTCTGGAGACCCCATCCCCATGATGGCATAGACAGGATGGAGGAAGTCCAGAGAAGGGCAACTAAAATGGTGCAGGGTCTGCACCAGAAGCCATATGAAGATAGACTAAAGGAGCTTAATATGTATATCCTAGACCTCAAGTACATCAAGGGAATTAACAAAGTCTAAGAGGGCAGCACCTTTCAGAAAAAGACATGTGCAAGAACAAGGGGACACAATTTGAAGATAGAGTGGGACAGCTCAGGGGCAATATGAGGAAGTATTCTTTCACAGAGATGGTGGTGGATGCATGGAACAGCCTTCCAGAGGAGGTAGTGGGGTTAAAAACAGTGGGGTAATTCAAGAATGCATGGAACAGACAAAAGGCAATTCTAGTGGGGGATAGGAGGAAGACGGCTGTTGGTAAACTAGGATCTGCAGCTTATCTGAAAGGTAGGAAAGGCACAGACTGGGTGTTCTTATTTGGCATCAAAGTCTATGTTTCTATGTTCATATGAGAGATACTCTCATGCAGCAACATCAGCATATTGAACTGGAGCTTCTCTTCCATTCTGAGACCCTTTCTCTTTACAGGACCATCACAAAGAACTTTCCCATTCTGAAAACCAACCATAATGTCCAAGCTTCCTTTTCTGGGTCAACCACTGGATTATACCACAGACGACCCAACGTTCAGAATCTTAGTATGGTGCTTTGTACACAGTCATAACCACGCCATCCTTTCAAGTACCAAGGTTTGTAGCAGAACCTGGTATTAAACCTTCAAATTTATAGAATCATAGAAATCTGACTGCAGAAAAGGACCCCTCTGGCCCATCAAGTCAGCCTCCCCACTCGACATCTATGTCAAAGGACTCCCCCCACTTGCCAACCCCTTATGTCTGCCCCATGCCCTCTTGAATCCCTCCACCATTTCAGCCTCCACCACTTCCTCCGGTAGTTTATTCCAGGCCTTCTCCACCCTTTCCGTGAAGTAACACCCCCTCACATTGCCTCTAAATCTTCCTCCTTCTAATCTTAGACTATTCCTCCTAGTTGTTGACCCCACATTTCTTGTAAATAAGCTCCTCTCCCTCACCTTATTTATCCCCATCATGTACTTAAATATTTCGATCATGTCCACCCCTCTCCCTTCTAGTCTCCAATGGGTACAGATCCAGTTCCCTCCACCTCACCTCTTATAGCTTCCTCTGCATACCATGTACCATTTTGGTTGCCCTTCTCTGAACCCTCTCAATTCTATCTATGTTCTTGCATAGGTGTGATCTCCAGAACTGGACCCTGTACGCCAGGTGAGGCCTCACCATGGTTTTATAAAGAGGCATCAGTACCTCCCTCCTTGGCTAGTTATGCCCCTCCCAATGTACACCAACATTCTATTTGCCTTTCCCACTGCTTTGCTGCATTGGTTACCCACCTTAAGAATGCTTGATATTATAATCCCCAGATCCCGCTCCTGCTCAGTTGGCTTAATTGCCTCCCCCCTAGAGTCTAAGCTGCTTGCGGAGTTTTATGCCCTGTGTGCATCACTGCACACTTTTTAGGATTAAATTTCAGCTGACACGTTTCAGACCACCCTTCCAGAATCTTCAGGTCCTCCTTCATGGCCTCCCCCCCCCAACCCGGGGTGTCCACTCTATTGCAGATCTTTGTAACATCTGTAAATAGGAACATCCTCCTCTCTAGCCCATCTGCTATATCACTGTTATAGATATTAAAAAGGAGGGGTCCCAGTACCGACCCCTGGGGCACCCCACTCATCACCCTATCTCCCTGGAACGTACCACATTAACCACCACCCTCTGACTTCTGTCGTTTAACCAGTTTTTCACCAACCTAGTTATTTTCTGTCCCACCCCTAAGCTTTCCAGCTTATTTGACGGCCTTCTGTGAGGGACGGTGTCGAAGGCCTTATTAAAGTCCAGATAGGCCACATCCACCGCCCCTCCCTGATCAACCTCCTTCATCATGCAGTCAAAGAACTCTGTTAGTTCATCTGACATGACCTCCCATTTGTGAAGCCATGCTGCCTGTCATTCTGTAGACAGCTGTCCTCCAGGTAGTTTACCACCCTATCTTTTATTAGTACCGCCATCATCTTACCCACCACCGAGGTGAGGTTGACCGAGCGATAATTCCCCACCTCCTCCTTGCTGCCCCCCTTATGCAGCAGAACCACATTGGCTATCTTCCAGTCACTCAGCACACACCCTGTATCCAGGGACAAGTTAAACAGTCTCATCAGAGGTGCTGCCAGCTCCTCCCTCAGTTCCCGGAGCACCTGTGGGTGCAAGCCATCCGGCCCCATTGCCTTGTTCACCTTTAACCTGCCTAGTTCTTCTCTTACCCTGTCTTCACTGAATGGGCTCAGATCCACCCGTTTGACTTCCCTACCCCTCCCTCTCAACTCAGGTCCCCTTCCCTCAACCATGAAGACCGAGCAGAAGTAGCAATTTAGCACCTCTGCTTTCTCAAAGTCCCCTTCCAGTTGTATTCCCCTCTCTCCCCTCAACCATACTATCCCCTTCCTCACCTTCCTCCTTTTTTCCCACATACCTAACAAAAGTTTCATTCCCCTTTTGGCCTGCCTAACAATTTTCTCCTCAGTGTAAGCTTTAGCCCTCCTAATCTTCTGCCCTGCCACCCTCAGCTTCTCCCTGTAAGCTTCCCTGTCCTCATTCCTCTGGGTCTCTGTATATGTTTTGAATGCTCTTTCCTTTCCCTAAGTGCCCTGCCACCTCCCTAGTAATCCAGAATAGCCTACTTCTCTTTTTGTTCTTTCTTACCTTCTTAATGCAAAGTTCAGTGGCTTTCAGCAACCCCTCTTTAATAGATACCCATAATTCCTCCACTTCTCCTAAATTCCCTTTCCCCCACCATTTCTTCCATAAATATCTTTCTCATCCTGGTGAAGTCCATCTGCCTGAAATCCATAACCCTTGTGCTGGTCCGATGTGTCTCCCTCCCCATCTTCACCCTGACTCTCACTGTTCTGTGATCACTTGTACCTTAACTGTCTCCCACCACCACCTCCTCCACACTTTCCCCATTGGTGAGAACCACGTCCAGCATGTTTTTGCCCCTAGTGGGCTCTTGTGTCCCTGAAATCCAATGTCCCACATGCATGTTTTATGTCACCAAGAGGTTCTAATGAATTTCCAGCAATGTGGCACTGTGTAGTATATTCTTTGAAGTGAATGTGAACTGTTTACATCAAAAAGACTTTGTTATGCCTTGGGGACCAGTTTAGAAAATACCACTGAGCTGTCAAAAATGGAGATACTAATAAACCCACAGAGTCCAGTTTTACATCCAACAACCATAATATCAGTGGCCCCTATTTAGTAATAAGCTGAGGATTCACGCCAGAGGCGCATAGCCCTACCGCGTAGCTACGATACCGCAGACAGGTGCACCCATACCAGAATTCACCAATGCCGGCCACTTGTCCATGGCTCTGCCCCCCCGGCATGCAGGTACATGGAGGACATATCCGCGGACCGGGTGTGCATCCAATGGGATGCCCGGCCCCGGTCCACAACTGGATCCCTTTTGCACGTGGGGTGCAGATCATGGCAGATGGTGTGCTGTGCGCAGGCAGCACAGGGGCAGATGGGTGCCCAGTCAACCAGTCCCAGCCTACCTTGTGGTCCCCATGGACTTTGGCGGGATGTTGTTGCAGTATGTCTCCTGGCTTTATCACCGCTATTAGCAGTGGCATCCCAGCGTGATGCATAACCCTTATGGTAGGGGGTTACCCGAAATACTGTGCACCCCCCACTCCCAACACTTTGCACCTTCATAAATGGTGTGGAGTATGGGCATGCCCCCCCTGGCATGCACCTGGCTTACTGCTGTCCACACAGCCGGGGGATTAGGAACATACCTGTCCTGTGCCCCCCTGGTGAATGCCACATGGGGTCTGTGGGACCCCACTCTGTGGCATTTGAACTTAGCTATGCCAATGCACCCAGTTTATGCAGTGCATTGGCATAGTGCATAGGGCCCATGGATCTTTCTCCTTGTATCTTTCAGTAGGGTTTCTGGGACACTGACCAAAGAAAAAACATGAAACCAAGTGTATCATCTACTTAGGCTATCAGCAGTCCTTTGATTGAAACCACAGATTTATTTTCTGCTGACAGTAATGCGCGTGGTGCCAGGGAAGATTGCAGCTTGAGTTTGTTTGACCTTCTCACCTATTACATTTCATACTACGGTAAGGTAAAGAGCCAGGAGGCCATAAGCCCATACTGCTCTTATGCTAAACTAAAGAATAATAGGAAAGAGCCCAGCCAGAGTTTATTAATTTGTCAAGTCAGTACTTGAAAATACTTTTAGATTCACTAATGACAACATTTAAGAGTAACCTATTCCAAGATCCAATTGTTCTAAGAGTGAAAAAGTATTTCCGAGAGGAATGTTGAAAAGATTTGCCAACTAATTGGAGGGGTTGACCCCAGTGTCATATGACTTATCTTTGAAATGCAACCCCAGTTCGCACATTAAGTAGTGGTCTTGAATTATATCATTGAGTAATAAAAGATCACCTCTAAGGCAATGAGTAGAAAGTGGCATTAATTTTAGGGACTGCAATCTATTGTCATATGAAACTGCTTGAAGTCCTGATATGCATTTAGTAAATTTCATTTTTACCATTTCAAGAGAATTACAATCTGATTTTTGATATGGGCACCAGAGCTGAGAGGCGTACTCTAAATGAGACCTTGCGTATGCCCTAAACAGAGTAACCATTACTTCAGGGGCCCTAGATCTGATATTTCTAGATAGACCATAAAACTCTATTGGTTTTATTGATGGCTTCACGAAGACGTGTGTTATATGACATGTTGTCAGAAATAATAATCCCTAAATCCTTCTCATCAGTGGTTTTACTTAATGTAGTGCCCGCTAATGTACAAGTATTATTGGGATTGTTAGCACCCAGATAAATAACTTTGCACTTGGCAGAGTGCAGCTTCATCCCCCAAGTTGTTACCCACTTAGTAATAATATCCAGGTCATGTTGTAGATCTTCAACCTGAGATGAATTAACACATGGACCCCCTAATTCAACATCATCCACATATTTCATAGAAGTAGAAATGCACTCAGATGTTAGGTCAGCGACGAACGCTTGAAAGAGACAGGGGCCCAAGACTGAGCTCTGGGGCACCCCACTGCTGATAGTCCCTTTGCTGGATTCAGTTTAACTAACAACCTATTGTGTCCTGTTTTCCAGCCAGTTCTTGATCTAACAAATAATAGAACTATTTATTTTAAGTTTTTACAATTTTTGGATCAAGGCCCAGTGGGGCATAACATCAAATGCCTTGCTAAAATCTATGAAAACAATGTCACAAGGTATTCTGTTATCAAGTGTTGTACTAATATGTTCATAAAAATATAATAGACTAGTAAGGCAGCTTCTGCCAGCCTTGAACCCATGCTGCTCAGGATCATAATTATTAAGGGTTGGTGTAATGATGCCTTTGATAAGACTTTCAAGGAGTTTGCATGTGGAGGAGGTCAGACTGACAGGCCAATAATTCTCCCAGTTGTTTTTCGTGGCCTTCTAATGAATAGGTATAACATATGCCTCCTTCCAATCTTTAGGCACAAAGTTACCAGCCAGAATTCTTTCAAAAAATTATTTTTCAGGGCTAGGTAAGAGTATTCGTTAACATGAATAGTAAATGACTTGGTATGTTATTTGGGCCTGGACTATATTTACCCTTTAAAGTCAGCAACTTTTTTTTTAATATCAACAGTACTAAAACTGATAGATGGGCTTGTACCATTAGAATCATGGCAAGTGATGTTTTGAATGTTGCTAGAATAAGCATCACAAAATTTAGTGTTAAATAGCTCTGACATAGAAGTAGGGTCATGAATGAGCTGATCGTTTTCAATTAAAGGGCCAACTTGGCAAGTAGGTTTTCACCGGCAACTTATCCTACTCGGACACTTGGACAGTGTTATGTAATTCCAGGTCCATTAAAAACAAGACTGCTATAATAGCTGATATTGTAGAGTCATCGGACCTGGTATGCATCACCGAGACCTGGCTGGATGATAATGCTGGCCCTATTCTGGCTTCAGCTGTACCAGCCGGGTACTTGGTGATACACCGTCCGAGGTTGGATCGTAGAGGCGGGGGAGTGGCAATCTGTTTTAGAATGGAACTGAACCTGATGGAAATACCAGTAGGAATTACCAACTCCTTTGAATGTATCATGGGTGAGGGTGTGGGATGCTGGATTCTTCTCATTTACCGTCCACTAGGTAATGAGAATGTTTTCCTGTGGGAAGTTGCAGACTTCATTGTCGACATGACATTGGGATCCTCCAGATGGCTGATCCTGGTGGATTTCAATGCCTGGGTCAATGATGAACTCTCGCACTTTGGTCAGGACTTTCTCCAGCTGATGGATTTGCTGGGCTTCACACAGGTTATTTCCTCCTCGACCCATATAGATGGTCATTCATTGGACTTGGTATTCCTCCTGGGGATGGAGATATCCAACTTGGTGGTGGAGCCAGTTGGATGGTCTGATCATCACACCATTGGGTTCAGTTTCTTGGCCCCCCGGCAGGTCGGTCCCCACAGAAATGGTCCGGTACCGCCCTTTGAGGGGTGTTACCCCAGAGGGCCTGATGGTGGTGCTGGACCTATCGAGTTTGCTGAGTGAATGCATGGATCCAGGGGACCTGGTTCTTGCCTATAATGAGGCGGTAGTAGGGGCCCTGAATTCCATTGCTCTTGTTCATGTTAGACCCCTCACCCTTCGCCCCAAGTCTCCTTGGTTTGATGAGACTTTGAGGGAGTTGAGGAGAATGGGAAGAAGGCTTGAGAGATGTTGGCAGAAGTCGGGTCTGGAGTTTGGCAGGCTTAGTTTGATGGACCATTATCGTGTCTATCAATCAGCAATTACCCGTAAGAAGGCAGAATTCCTGTCCAGGGAAACTGCTGCTGCACAGAATTGACCAGCCCAGCTCTTTCAGACCGTGGACAGATTGTACAATCCAATCTGTCTTCAGACCAAGAGAGCATTTTCACAGGAATGGTATAAGGAGTTTGCTCGATTCTTCTTGGTTAAGATTGCCACAATCTGGTCCAATCTCCCCCTAACTCTTTCAAATCGGAGTTGTGGTGGTTGGCAGGAGATGTCAGACACCCAGTTTGTGTGATCTGACTTCGACCTTCCCACAATCAACAACATAGTGATGATCATCCAGTCATTGCAACCGACCAACTGTAGTTTGGACCTGAGCCTCACTCATCTTTTAGTAGGATGTGTGGATAAAATTGGCCCAGTCCTCGCCAAGATAATCTGGTTGTCATTGGAGAAGGGGATCTTTCTGGTCCCTTCTTAAAAAGCTCCACTTGGACCTGGACTGTCTGGCAAACTACAGACCTGTCTCTAACCTGTCTTTTGTAGGTAAGGTTATTGAGAAGGTGATTGCATTGCAGCTGGATGGTCATTTGACCAGCCACAATGTCTATGATTCTCTCCTGTCTGGATTTAGGAAGAGACATAGCACTTAGACAGCCCTTGTTCGGGTACTAAATGACCTTCTTTTTTTTTTCCCATTCAGTTTTTTTTGAGGTGTACAATACAGAGAATGAATCACAAGAAACACACAATGTAACAAAAACTGGTTATCCAACACAAAGGACAGATTCATTCTCTCCCACCCCCACCCCCTCCACCCTACCCCCCCTTCTGACGCAGCAGTGTAATATAAAATTAACATCATGTACTTCTAACAGCTTACTAAATGACCTTCTAATAGCGAGAGATCAAAAGATCCATTCCATCTTGGTCCTTCTTGTTCTTGATCTTTCTGCGGCATTTGATACCATTGACAATGGAGTGCTTTTGGAACGCCTGTGGTTTATCAGTGGACTATTGGGCCCGATCACCAGTTGGTTTCGATCATTCCTTGAGGGTAGGACTCAGAGGGTGGAGTCCATGATTTTTTCCTTGGCATCACTCCCCCTATCCTCTGGGGTGCTGCAGGGCTCCATTTTGGTGCCCATGTTGTTTGCGGTATATATGCTGCCATTGGGAGTGATTATAGGGTGGTACGGCTTGAGTTTTCACTGCTAAGCAGATGATACTCAGCTGTACATGTCCTTTGTGCTCGACCAGGGTGATGCTGTCTCGGTCTTTAATAACTGTTTCACAGAGATTCAGGACTGGATGACTGTGAGCTGGATGTGGTTAAACCCTGAAAAAACTGAGGTGTTGGTCATGGACCCAGGTCATCGGGGGACGGGTTTGCTGATCGGATCACCTTCGGATCTTTGGCTTGGGGGGGCCCAGTTAGCTACCTCAGATCAGGTGCAGAACCTGGGTATCATATTTGATGACTGCCTGACCCTTAAACATCGGGTGTCGGCTGTTGTCAAAACCTCTTTTTACCATCTGAGGAATATAGCCTGGGTGAAGCACCTGGTTCCTGCTGATGACCTTCCAATGTTGGTCCATGCCTTCGTTACCTCCGGCCTGGACTTCTGCAATGCCCTGTACCTAGGGCTACCAGGGGTGGATATCCGCTGCTTGCAGTTAGTGCAGAATGCGGTGGACAGGCTTTTGACTGGTACGTCTATTACCAGTCATATAACAACTGTCCTCCGTGAACTGCACTGGCTGCCAGTACAGTGGCGGATTACCTACAATGTTGGTTTGCTGACCTATAAGGCCCTACATGATCAGGGACCTAGTTACCTGCAAGAGCTTCTTCATCCCTACTGTCCCTTCCGTCCACTCTGATCCACCGATGAGGGATTGCTAGAGATTCCCAGGGTTTGTTTAAAGACATCTGGGGCCAGATCATTTAGTTTTATGGCCCCAACCCTGTGGAATTCTCTACCTCATAGGGTGCGAGATTGTCTGACCATCCAAAGTTTTAAATTAGCGTTAAAAACGTATTTATTTAGCCTGCATATCCTGATTTTTAAGTATATTTTATTGATTGATTTTAGGATGTTGTTTTAATTTTATATATTTGATTTATTTATTGTAAAAGTGCTTTGGTTCAGGAAAGGTGTTTTTTTTTAAATAAAGAATTGATTGATTGATTGAATACATGAGAAAAAATGCTTACTGTTGGACTTTTTCGCATTGCTTGCTAAGTTATGTTCCCATCTACTGTTAGCTTTTTTGATCATTGATTTGCACTTTCTTTGAACATTGCTGTAGGAATTCCAGTTAAGGCTAGACTTATTTCTAAGGTAGGTGTTATATTTTTTGTCTTTCAGTCGTATTAGTTTTTTTATGGAGTTATTCATCCATTTTGGGGCTTGTCTATGATCAAATATTTTTTGATTGGATGGAATAAATGAGTCCTTAACATGACAAAGAATATGTTTAAAAGTATCCCAACTCTGCTCAGGGGACAAATCAGAGAGGACAATGTCCCAATTGAGTTTACTGATATAGTTGTTGATTGCGCTGATATCAGCCTTATCATACAAATATATTACAGTGGGGTAAGATGATATACACTGTCTTTCTGAATAGTAAAAAGGATGGTATTATGGTCACTACTGCCAATTGGATCACTAATTTTGACATTATCAATAGCTAAATCATCAGAACAGAAGACTAAGTTGAGGATTTTATCACCTCTAGTGGGACAAAATGCACACTGTTTAAGATTAGAGGTTAAACAGCAGCTTGAGAGGCAATCCGTTGTCATAGTGCGAACGAGGTGAAAGATTAGCCCTGTTGTCAAATGTTCACTGTGCACCTTTCTTTATAGTGTATGGTGGAATGTCATTTTTTGGGGGAAAAAAATCACTACAGCATGTTTCTGCTTCAAAACATTTTTACTGGGTTACTAGAAGGAAAAAAGAACTTTACATTTTGAACGTTTTCACGCTTGACATTTTAACTGTTTAAGAACTTTACATTTTGAACGTTTTAACGTTAAACATTAGTACTGCTGCTGACATTGCTGCTTTTGCTATGTGTCCTGTCTATGGAGTGAGCCCTAACTGTCAAATGCTGCTCAAGGACACAGTGTGTGACGTGCGCAGTTCAGTAGAACAAAAAATTGTTCTGCTGCACTGCGAATGTCACTAATGTAGGAGAACAACATTTCGACAGTGATGGATTTCGGTGGAGAACGACATTCCACCATACACTATAAGTTTGTTACCATTGCTACCAATTGCAGTATGCTTAAGCCAATCTATGTCTCCCAGATTAAAATCACCTGTTTTCATTATTTTCAAAAAGTGGTGAAGTCATGTTTTTTGCTGTTTTATTCATTACCAGAAAGTGCTTAGAAACAAATTTGTGGAGGACCTGCTGTGGAAATCATTGTCTGCCCTCTTTTCTTACCAAAAAATAAGCAGTCGTTCAGTAACAGGAAAATTGCACTGCCGACTTCATCACAGCTAACTGACCCTATCAATGGAGCCTGCAGCAGTACAGTTAACGCAAACAACAGCTATCCCCATAAGTCAGACATCAACATAATCAAGGAATATGGGCAAATGTTCAACTCGACATTAGTGAACTAAAAAATGCTGCTGGACAAAAATACAAAAAGGGAAGCTGAATCAGATTGCGTTGAAATGGCCAAATGCAAAGCTGTTGCCCTGAATGACACAGTTCTTACTCTGACAGAACTAACTGAGAATCAGAACACTCAAATTTCTTACTTACTGAAAAAAAAGGACAATCTAGGGAACTGAGGGAGGCACACTAATTTAAGAATTGTGGGAGTCCCTGAACTGGGGGAAGGGCAGAATATGGCTGGCTTCCTTCAGCAAATGTCAACTGAGCTGTTAAATTATCAGTGGCCATGGCAATTGAAAATTGACAGGACACACAAAGTCCTAACCTTTTGCCCACAACCTGGAGCCAAACTCCATCAAATACTTGCATTTTTTTTTAAGATACTCCATTAAAATGGAGATATTGAGAATGGCATGAGATAGAGGTCAACTGACGTGGATGGGGGAGAGAGTGTTTACTTACCAGGATGTTTCCTCTGATATTGTGGAAAAATGTAAAGCTTTTGCTGAAACTAAGAAAGCCCTGCAAAAAGCTGGTACACAATATTTGGGTCCATGTCAATTCGCTCCAGTCAATTAGCTCTGCGTCAGTTTACACCTGACCCCTCGCTCCCGACTCAGTTCAGTCCCGCTAATTACACTCGCTGTTAATTCACTCCCTGTGGTGCTGCTTAAAGCACTTAAAGAATTAATCAATTATATGCTGGGCAATTTAGTAATTCCTTAGTAATCTCTTAAATATGAAGCCATTGTAGTGACCAGCGTTCCTCATTATACCTAGAGCTGCAAGCATGTCTGCACACTTCATACTATCTGAGCATAACAAAAAGAAATTAATGGATGCTAACAACTACGTATACAGTCATCACAAGAGGGGCTACAATGGCAATTCTATATGGCAGTGTGAGTTAGCAGTAAAGAATTTAAAAACATGCAATGCCAGAGTTCATACTGAAAGTTACAAAGTCCCCTGCATAATTTCCGCCTTTAGCATACACACTGATGCACTGGACCCAACAGCAGTTGAGAGGGCTCAGGCTGTCAATACTGCTAAGGAGAGAGCCGAATGTACAGAAAGTTCGTGAGACCCCATCTGGAGTACTGCGTCCAGTTCTGGAGACCCCATCTCCGAAAGAGCATAGACAGGATGGAGGCAGTTCAGAGGAGGGCAACTAAAATGGTGCAGAGTCTGCAAGAGAAGCCATATGAGGAGAGACTAAAGGAGCTTAATATGTATGCCCTTGAGGAAAGAAGGGAGAGAGGGGGGACATGATAGAAATGTTTAAGTACCTCAGTGGAATCAACAAAGTCCAAGAGGGTAGCATCTTTCAGAAAAAGAGATGTGCAAGAACAAGGGGACTCAATTTGAAGATAGAGGGGAGACGGCTCAGGGGCAATGTGAGGAAGCATTTTTTCACAGAGAGGGTGATGAATGCATGGAACAGCCTTCCTGAGGAGATTGTGAGGTCTAACACTGTGGGAGAATTCAAGAATGCATGGGACAGACATAAGGCAATTTTTGTGGGGGGTAGGAAGAAATAGGCTGTTGGTTAAATAGGATCTGCAGCTTATCCTCTAGGTAGGGAAATGGGCAGACTAGGTGGGCCAAGCGGTCCTTATCTGCCATCAAAGTCTATGTTTCTATGTTTCTATGAATGCACACAAGATACAACTGCACAGGTTGTTCTTTATTGCAAGGAAAATGTGTCTTTGGCTGCACAGGGCACTATTGTGGACAAAAATCGTAAGCGCACTGTCAGGGAGCTCCTCTAAACCCTCAAGTCCTGACTGAGCTTGTTATACCCCAGCAGTACAGGTCATTTAAGTGTGCAGATGGCAGCAAGGTTAATTTTCTGTTATATGACAGCAGCCCCAGCACTGACAGAATTCTAGTCTTTGGAACTGATTCCAACCTTCTTTTTTTGGAGCAATGCAAACATTGGTACTCTGATGGAACCTTCAGTGTCACTCCCCCCCCCCCTCTTTTCACCAATTGTACTGTATATTGGGGGAACACTTTGGAAGTATTCAGCCAGCAATATTTGTATTTCTACCTGGTAAATGCAGGGACACATACCAAAGGCTACTAAATGCTTTGAAAGATTTGAATCCCCGTCTTGACCCTGCAGTTATCATGACCGACTTCGAGAAGGCAACCATTCAAGCTTTCAGAACAGTGTTTCCCAATGTTACTCAAGTTGGATTTTTTTTCATTTCTCACAATGCGTGTGCCGCAAAATGCAATCAAAGGGTCTAGATCAGAGATATGCCCAAGACAGCGAATTCAGCATTAAGTGCCATTATTTACCTGCATTGGCATTCTGTCCCCCGAATCAGCTTATTAGTCAGTTCAAAGACATCACAGACAAAACCCTAAACATTTTCGCAGCTGAATTAGAGCCCATCATTGACTATTTTGAAGACACATGGGTGGGTCATAGGAACAGATGGGGGACAGGGCGTAGGCAGCCACAATATGCCATAAAACTGTGGAATCACCATGAGACTGTCACTGAGAAATGAGCTTGAACAAACAACACTGTCGAGGTATTTCACAGAGGGATGAAGGCAATACTCTACATATCACACCCAACATTATGGAAGTTCATTGATGGCATTAAGTGCATTCAAGAAAAAAGAGATTCTGACTTTGAGCAGTTAATAGCTTGCAATCAACCTACCACAGCAAAGAGGACAAACAAGGATAGCACAACACTGCTTGAAACGATATTGGGAAATTTGAGGAACGCACAACCGAAAAATTCCTAAGAGGCATTGCACACTGTTTTGAATATGGAATAGACATAAGACTATGTTTTTAAATTTTTAAATAAAGTTTCCTTTTAAATTGGATTTGATGGTTACTATGGTAATGAGGTCAGGAGCGTCAAATCATGGATCTGATGGTTACTATGGCAACGAAGTCAGCAGCGTCACATCGTATGCACGGACTGCATGCCTGCATGACTGCACGACAACTGCCTGACAGTGGATAAGGTAAAAGACAATTCAATGTCTCTTATTGTCAATTGAAAACTTTAAAATGCACTTAAGTAGCCTGTGTGTCCTTTGAAAGTACTGAGAACATTAGGCCTGTGTGTCCATCGAAAGTACTGTGAACATTAAGTTTTTAGACAATTCAACTTTAAAATGCACTTAAGTAGCCTGTGTGTCCATTGAAAGGGAGTGAAAGTACTGAAAACATTAGGCCTGTGTGTCCATTGAAAGTACTGAGAACATTAGGCAGGGAGTGAAAGTACTAAGAACATTAGGCCTGGGAGTGAAAAGATGCGGAGCTAAAAGGAGTGGGAGCGAGTTAGTAGGGAATGAACTGTTGGGAGCGAGTTGTCAGGGAATGTATTAGCTGGAGCGAATTGACATGCTCCCAAAATATTTCATGCACTATCCTGCTGCGTTTGTGTTACATACTGACAATAGTTTCAGACCCTTTGTGTACCCTGACTTAGCATGGGACTTTGTTGCTGAGACATGGCCTAATATGTTGAATGACCATTCTAATGATAAACTGACTAACGCAACTAACAAACCCATGCCAGTAACAATGTTAGCCATGCGCAAAGGAAAGTCTCAAACTCCAGCAGCTCTGTTGGCAACAAAATCAAGAAGAGTCAGAAACTAGTTAGATGCAGTACCAGCATATGCCCACCCCTTGTCCCATCCCCCTCACACCCTACTCCTACTTGGTAACATGGTCTATTTAGGAATAGTCGCCCCATGACTAGACATAAGAACTTTGGCTTGAACAGCTGGTCCAGCCAGTGCAGCAGAACACAGCCAGAACAGAGAAGTCCAGGGCACAAACAAACCTACCATGCTAGCATTAGCAACTAAAAGGTCGGTCTCTAATGTTGTAGTCCAGAAAGAGGAGACAGACTTTTTCACTCTTCTGATACACTGGTATCATTCTGGTGCAGTGGATTATACTAATGTGTGACTGGACCAACTGCTTTTTATGTCAGATTCTGTTCAATACAGCTTTCATCCTCACAGTCAAAAAGGCTGATTTCTTCAAAAGTACTGTAGCAAAACATTATTATTACTAGCACGTCACACACAACTGCCATTTTTTCTGGTACAGTAGCTGATAGGTTTTTATCTTAGACTCACACATGGGGTTTATTCCAGTACACTTTGAATAAGTCATCACAGCAAATACAGTGTACATCAAATCATTTAACGTAATCCTGCTGTTCCTAATTTGACCTCCCCTTTCAATGCTCATGCATTGCTTAAGCAATATTTGTATAGACCCAATACCAGAGGCATGGTATATGCACAATCCATTTTAAATACTGATCTTTGCTTTTAAGGTACTGTCCTCCATGCTGGCAAATGCTGCACTGAAATGTTTGCTGCACAGTCTGAAACCATGTGAGTCCTTTGTGTGCTAAGGATAACTGATATTACATGACTTTCAGTAAAATCATTATTATCGTTGGTTCTTTTTCACTAGTTTTTTATGACTGCCTCCAAAGTACTATGCCTTTTTGTTTCTGTAACTAATCTGAAAATGTTCCTTGATACCCCGGCTAATAAAATCACAGAAACCTGTTTGTGGGTGCCCAGATTGGCAAACAACTTTATTCCTTAAATGATGCACTATTACATTCTTTTGTTCTGCTCATTGTCATATTCAATTGCAACATTGCCATATGCAACTTCAAACATTTCCCCTACACATTATTTACAATCCCCTTTTTAATATACATACATACTCATCATTCAATTTTTTTTATCTTTTTCATTTATTCATTTAACATGTTCTTCCTTTTCATCTTTCTCCTCCCTCCATTTCTATTCTTCTCCAGGGAAATTGATGGAATCACTTCTGAAGGAAAGAATTGTTGAGTACCTAGAGGCCAGCAGAGCATAGGACCCAAGGCAGCATGGATTCACAGTGGGAAGGTCTTGTAAGACAAATCTTATAGATTTCTTTGACTGGGTGACCAAAGTAGCAGATCAGGGAGGGGCTCTGGACATGGCCTACCTAGACTTTAGCAAGGCATTTGACACAGTCCCACACAAAAGATTACTATACAAGTTAGCAAGCCTTGGAGTGGGTCCCAAGATGGTAGTCTGGGTAAAGAATTGGCTGGACAACAGGACACAGAGGGTAATAGTAAACAGAGTCCACTCTGAAGAAAGGGGGGGTTACTAGCAGGGTACCACAGGGTTCAGTACTGGGACCGGTCCTCTTCAATGTCTTTATAAGTGACATTGCAGAGGGCCTGGAAGGAAAAGTATGTCTCTTTGCAGATGACACAAAGATCTGCAACTGGGTTGATACACAAGGTAGGGTGGAAAGGATGAGAAGGCACTTGGCAAGGTTGGAGGAATGGTCAAATGTATGGCAGCTTAGATTTAATGCAAAGTAGTGCAAAGTAATGCACCTGGGAAACAAAAACCCAGGGGAAGAGTACACAATGGGAGGTGAGATACTAACAGCAACAAAAATGGAAAGGGACCTGGGGGTGGTCATATCAGATGGCCTAAAGGTGGACAAGCAACGTGAGAAGGCAGTAAGGAGGGCTGGGGAGATACTGGGATGCATAGGGAGAGGCATCACCAGTAGTAAACAGGAAGTTGTTATCCCTCTGTACAGACAGCTGGTGAAACCCCATCTGGATTACTGCATGCAGTTCTGGAGACGTCATCTTCGCAAAGGCATAGGCGAGATGGAGGCTGTCCAGTGGAGGGCAACTAAAATGGTGCAGGATCTGCACCAGAAGACATACAAAGAGAGACTAAAGGAGCTTAAGATGTATACCCTTGAGGAAAGGGGGAGAGGGGGGACATGATAGAAACTTTCAAGTACCTCTAGGGAATCAACAAAGTCCAAGAGGGTAGCATCTTTCAGAAAAAGAGGTGTGCAAGAACAAGGGGGCACAATTTGAAGATAGAGGTGGGACGGCTCAGAGGTAATGTGAGGAAGTAATTTTTCATGGAGAGGGTTGTGGATGTATGGAACAGCATCCTGAGGAGGTCATGGAGTCAAAAACAGTGGAGGAATTCAAGAATGCATGGGACAGGATAAGGAAAATCTAGTGGGGGGTAGGAGGAAGTAGGCTGTTGGTTAACTAGGATTTGCAGCTTATTCATTAGGTAGGGAAATGAGCAGAATAGGTGGGTCAAGCGTAGAGATGCAGTGAATTTAAATTCCGCTGGCAAAGTGAACACAAAGTGGGCACTTCGCATTGCCACTCCACTACATGGAGTGGGCAATGCAAAGTGCTCAATCCGCCTTGTCATTACCACTTTGCGTTAAGGCGGAATGGCAATGCGAAGTAAGGCGAAGTCATTGTTTTTAATGGACTTCGCGTTCCTCATTATGATTCTAAGTGATCCACTTGGTGTTTCAGATTTGGCAGCCCTTCCACACATCACATGGCTTACAGTACTGTAAGTCACATGCTCTTTAGCTAGGCAGGAAGGAAGTGAGTCATACAAGCAGACACTTTTACTTTTTCCTGTGCAGATGGAGAGAGATGAGTGTGTTTTGTGACTGCTGATATTTTTAGATCAGAGCGATGAGGAGATTTAAACTTTGATTTAGACCCAACAGCTTTTTTAAAAGCTACATTTTTTTGTCTTTTCTGTGCTCTTTTTTACTTAATTTGTTCTTTCTGTAAATGTTATTTTTCTTACCTTTGTAAGTAGTTAGTTGTTTGTCTCCCCCTCCCCCCCCGGAAGCAGGATCTGCACCGCCTCCTGTCCTGACTCTGAATCAGTTGGACCACCACCACCAAGTCCAGCACCAGGTCCTCTGGAGCAGGGTCTGCCTGTTCTCCTAGTCCCAGGTGTGGATCCCATCCCTGTTCAGCACCATGACCAGTCGGCTGCCAGTTCATCTGGCCCTCCCCTACCTGTGTCTGGTCCTCCTCGCACTTCCATTGTTTGGCAGTTTTTTCATTGTGTCGGGGGGGACAGCAGTGTGGTCAAGTGCTTCCTATGTGAGGTGGAGGTGCACCGTGGCCCCCGGGGGACTCACCTGGGGACTGGGGTCCAGCACACCCATATGCTCAATCACCACCAGTTGGAGTGGCAGGGTGCCATAGAACGGACCATGCCTGCACCTGCTGGCCATTCTGTGGCAGAGGGTGCAGTCATGCATGGTGGCATCCCTAAGAAAAGGAGGGCCACAACAGCACCTGCTGCTCCACCAGGATTGCATAGAGGGACATCAGTTGCAAATTATGTCCATGCTGGAACTGCTGCTGGATCACCATGGGATCCCACATTAGTTTTTTTTCCTCACATCATGTGCCCCCCACACCTTCCTTGCTGTGTTATAAAATGTATTTCTCCACCATCCCCGATCCTTGTATGTAATTATGCCCTTTTTTGTTGTCTTCCGTATGCATGACACTTTGTATTCTGAGCAGTGCAAGTATACTATGCTAAACTGCATGTGTGCAGTCAGTCTTCTTTCCAGTCTGTGTATGTACTGCAGACAATGTCCAACTCCCTGACTTAAAAACACTTATTAATGAGTATAATGGTGGGATAGTGAAGCCTGGAGAGAAAATACAAAACAGGCTTACAATACATTCAAGTAACTAGTAAAAAAATTACTGTTGTGATTCATGATGTAATTGTAAATCATGAGTTGTGACTGCATTTGTGACCATGATGATGAAGAAACACGAATGCCTAAAGCTGTACTTCCCCGGGCCCCGATGAGGTGTGGCACAAAACTCCCCGACTTAAAAACACTCATTAATGAATTCAATGGTGGGGTGGTAAAGCATGTAGAGATACTACAAAAAAGATTAATGTTGTGATCCGTGATGTGACCCTAAATCATGATTTGTGACTGCATTTGTGACCGTGCTGATGAAGAATGTGATTTGCCTCATGAATGACTCGTGATGATGGTCCTGACTTAAAAACGCATATTAATGAGTACAATGTTCATGCAGAATTATGCACCACACCTGTCCAGTACTCTGAAGGGAAGCCAAAGAAACAACTGTGACTTAAGTTAGAGATGGAGATTGGGCCCTAAAGAGATGCAAATGCACAGACAGATTAAGATTGTGCTGCGCACTGAAGAGATGGAGACACAAAGGCACAACACCTAACCAGTGCTCACCATCAGAAATTCAAATCTGGAAAATAATTACTTTGCTGATTGGGGGAGGGCCATGGGTGGGGCAGAGTACTGCACTGCTGCAGTAACAGTCACTAGTACTAGTACTAGTAAAGATACCACAAAGAAGTACAAAAATTACAGAGCTGCAGTGGATAGCAGGTTCACATTGCTGAAATTATGTGGCACAATAAAAGGTGTCTGATTTCACACACATACTCACACACACACACTAAGTAATGTGTAGCAAATTGAAAAATTCAGTAACATAACCACATATTTTAAACAAACTAAAATTATGCACTGCTGCACCACAACAATCAGCAAAAAAAATGGCAAGAATTATTGAAAATATTACTGAGTGTACATTAACAGTTATACAAGAAAAATATTACCAAAACAGAAAGCACTGTCTTTTTCTCCAAGTTAATCTACCTACACCACAGATACGCCCCTCCGCCAAAGCACACTTCCACTGTCTCTCAGTACACAGACTGAATATTGTACATTAATATTCAAAATCGACACATTAACAATAAACGCTCAATGATATGAGCACAGGAGGGTTTCCTATAATCGATTAACTAAAGTTTCAGCAAAATAAATGACCCCAAAAGGCTTTTTTAACAGCTTTTAGAAGGTTTGAATCACAGAGCTCTCAGGGCAGATTGTCTCCTACAGCTTCATACACACACTACCCAAACTGAGGCTGTGCAGAACAATCTAGAGCCCATGTGACCTGAAATCCCATGAATCACTGTAAAATTCACCTTTGGAGCTTAAAAAACAAGGCAAAGAGAGGGCGGAGTACATTGTTTTCAATGTACTTCACCTTAAGAATTGGTGGAGTGGTGGTTTGGGAAGGAGGAGTAATGCAAAGTCATTGTTTTCAATGGACTTCATGTTACCCATTATAATGCAAAGTACTCCGCTTCATGTTGCGGAGCACTCCGCGAATTCACCGTCACTCCACGTATCACTTCGCAGAGCTAATTGGGGCCACTTCGCCCACCACTAGTCAAGCGGTCCTTATCTGACATCAAATTCTATGTTTCTATGTTTCACTACTGTACACCAGTGCCCTTCTTCATTTGGTTGTATTTTGCAGCCTTCTGTGTCCGCCTGTCCCCCCACCCCTTTTTCACGCACTCCCCCCCATTTTGATCTTGCCTTCCACTAGGTTGCCTCCAGCTTGTGAAGGATGTTAGGTTTCCCCCATTTTTATAGGGCTCCCCCTTTTCTCCAACCTTCGATACAATCCGCTATCTCAGAATTGAACATGTTGTTACCCATCTCAAATAGGTGAACCCCATCTCCCCTGTAAAATTCATCATACCACTGCTCAATCCCTCTCCTAATCACCCTTCCCCCATTGCTAGAAATAAAGCCCCCACCCTGTGATTCATTTTTCTCCTGGCTTTATCAATAGCCTTATGGATATGGGCATACCTCCATACCCTTCTAGGAACCATATCTGAACACACAAGGGTGATCCCAGGCCACCATTTTTTTGATTCTTGTGATGTCATCCTTAATCTGATAGTAAATGTCAAGCCAAGGCCTGGACACAATGTCATTTCCACCTAAATGGATGGTTATCATATCCAGCTCTGTTAGTGTCTCCCTCATTTCCTGAAGTGTTGGTAGCAGCTTGGTCCATTGCATCCCTCTGATTCCTTTCCATCTTAATTTACACTGCCTAGGATCCTGATCTGGCTGCCAGCCCCCCCCCCACCAGTCTTTGTGATGCTCTCCTTTCCACCCAGAATATAAATGAGTGACAGCAAATCCATATCTCTAAAATCCTCCTTGCCCTTGTTGATGCCAAACACTTGTAAGTATAAAAAAAGATTTGTACACCCTCCCCAAACTCTTGTTTTTTTTTTGGTTTTGTTTACTTGAACCTGTAAGAGAAACAGGAACATAATTAAAGCATCAGTCATTTAAAGGTCTCATGTATCTTTTGTAGCAGTTTGACGCCCAGCGTCCTGGTACCCTCAAATCCTTTTTTGATTCCTCTTTGGCTGCAGCATCAGAGGCTGCTCTGATGTCAAAAGAGTGTGAAAAAAATCTTTTGGGATCTTTCCCCATGAATTCGATGCCCTTATTTAGCAGGGCAACCACCTGTACCCTTAACACTGTTTTCCCATCCCCATAAGTAGCAAGCCTGTCCTCTGCCAGCACACTGCAGTGTATGCCCACAGTGCTTCAACTGGGCATGTATTTTTGTTCTGACCCTGTCTCAGCAGCACCTTAGCCCCCTAACCAGTCTGATCTGTCTTTAACCATCTAAGGTGCATTTCTATCTCTCCTTACCCCAGGATAAATCCTCCCAATTTAAACCCCTCAGACTCTCTCCTTTGCAGTACCCCACTACCTCCCACATCTTAAACCCCCATGCCACATCACTGTAGCAAGTTAAACAATACCAACTTCATCCTTTGATCTGCAAACCTGTGGCATTGCCTGTACCAGGCCTTCTAACATAGCTTTGGATATAGGCTGTCTCTTATCCACTGTCTGCCCTTTTATCCTCAACCATCCTTGCATCATCCTCCTGATCAATATGCTTTTTTGTGGAGTCCCCCCCATCCTTCTATGCTACAGTTTAAGCTACAGTAGTGGTGAACAGGTGCACTCCCATTGTTGCATGTGCTATCCCTCTTTGTCACCCATGCAGCATGTATTTTCCCACTTGGTCCTCAGTAACTGTCCCACTTACCACCACCATTAGTTCCCCTTTAGATGTCTACCCAACGATGTGGTCTCATAGCCCCTTTTTTCACCCTAGCCAGGCATCGTGTAAATGCCCGCCGGGGCCCAATCGCCCTACAGGCAACGTTTAAATGTCCCATCAGCTATTGTACTGGTAGTAGCTGCACCCTTCTGCTCCTCCTAATGGCTTGCAGCTGATGCTTAATCCTCTCTACCTTCATGTTTGGTAAGTGAAAAAAGCTCTGCCTCTGCATCTATTTCTATGCCCAGGAATTCTATCTTCTGGCTAAGACCTTCTGTCTTGTCAGGGGCTAGTGGGATGCCTAGTTCTTGGCAATGTTCTTGGAAACATAACAACATGTGTTCTGTTTCAGCCTTTCCCTTACCTATCAATAGAAAATCATCTAAATAGTTTATTACTGACCTATACCCATACCTGTGTTGAAAGACCCATTGCAGCCAACTACTAAACAGTTTGAATGTGGCATAGGCAATAGACAACCTATGGGTATGGCCTTGTCAACATAATATTCTTCCCCCACCTGGAAACCCAGTAAGTCCCAGTGTTCAGGGTGCACTGGCAGGAGCCTAAAGGCTGCATCTATATCAGTTTTTGCTAACCACTCCCCTTTGGTGGCCCTAATAAGTTGTATCACCTCCTTTAAGGTGGCATATGTCACCTTGCTATCCTCCTCCTCAGTGAAGTCATTTACTGAGTCACCATCAGGATAGGACAGGTGGTGTATCACCCTGAATTCCCCTGGTTGTTTCTTTGGAACCCAGCCCAATGGAGCTACCCTAAGGTTCTGAAGAGGCACTTCCTTGAATGGTCCTTCTACTCTGCCTGCTTTTACCTCCTTCTGTATTTTTTGTTCTAACAATTCTTCTTTACCCTTAATGGATCTCAAATTCTTAGCTAAACTACTTACCTGAGGTCCCTTGAACTGCAATTTAAAACCTTCCCGAAAACCTTCCTCCAATTATTAGCTGTATCCCTCTCAGGGTTTTCCTTGATCCAGTATCCAAAATGTCTAATTTTATTGGGGTTACCCCCTTCTGGTATGTGTCTGATCCTTTGTGGTTGCCACTGTCTGGGCATGGTCTATTGACTCTGCCCCTGTCCTCCCCCGAAACTCCTCTCCCTGTACCCATTGCTCCATTGCTGACCCCAGTAATCCACATGCCCCCCCTCCAAAGTGACTGGTTATTCTGATTGCTGTTAGCCTCCCCATTACCGTTACTGAACCAGTTGGTCCTGCACTTGGATGCTAGGTGGCTGCCCTCTGCATTTTGAACAAGCATGCCTAAATCTGAACTGCGGCCAGGAGCAAAAATCTCTATTATACTCCCAACAGCATTTTTGTACTAAACTCATCTTCTTTTCCCTGTCTCCCTCATTGTTCCCTGTGTCTGTCAGCCAACCAAGCCACAAATCGGATTGCCAGGTATCCCATCTGACATCCCCGAATGTTGTCATTCTTTGGTGAAACTGTTCATCGTATTGTAACCAATCATTCCCTCCCTGCATCTTGGCCTTTCCTATTATCAATGAATATGTGAGCAGTTGTATAGCCAGCTCAGGTTTATTTTCTATTGCAATTGCCAAATAAATTGTGAAGCCCACCAACCAGGCATTTCATGTCTTCCCTTTTGTGCTTTTATCATCCTCCACTTTGCCTAAAAGGACCACTGCCACTGCCATATCCTTCTTTCCAATGCTTTCCTTTTCATCATATTTTGTTTGGCCTCCTTACTCACTAGCACAAATATATTGACAAATTCCTCCTTCCAAATCTTTTCTTTTGTAACTAGAGGGACATGCTTCCCTATCCTCATACCTGGTATTCCTATTTCCCTCATACCCAGGCCATCCCCACAGCAGTCCCTGTGTCTGTCTTGACCTGTTCCTCTTTTTCTTTCCCAATTTCAGCCAAAGCCTTTTTGAATTGGCCCCCCCATCATCCCCCATTGCTTCTTACATTTGCTTAGCATACTCTTTGATACCACTGCCTGTGTTAAGGCCATCATTACCTGTTCTTGGGGTTGGCTCCTGCACCGTGGCCAGCCCTGGGGCTGCATGTCCAGCTGGTAAGTTATTGTTTGCAGGTGACGGGGGCATAGGTAGACCTGGGGGCAACACAGGCTCTAGAGGATTCACTGGATCTGGAGACAGTGGAAGAGGCAAAGGCATGGGAGAGGGCTCTGGGATAGGCAAAGGTGTAGGCTCAGGTGCTGGGGGGAGAGGCAAAGGCTCCTCTGGATCGCTGGGTGTTCGGCGTGCTGGCCTTGCCGGCAGCCTTTTGTTACCCTTATCCTTCCCCTTTTCCACCTTCCGCTTCTCCCCTTGCCCAGTCTCCATGCCCTCAGACAACTCCCATATTTTGTTAGCCTTGTCTTCCAGGTCCACAGTAGCCAATTAAGCATCAGCCTTCAACATCTTGTTTTTCTTTGGAGCCATCTTTTTAATCTTGCTGTACCAGGCTGCAACACAAATTCCAACAGTTATTATCTTACATCAACATACTGTCTTAGTGTTCCGATAAAAGCAGCTACACCACTTACAAAAGTTTTTTTTTTCCTTTTTGCTATATAAATTAAGGTTTTGTTTTTTTTGTGTATCCTGCCAGCCGCCGATGCAAGGTATGGCCAAAAGAAATGTATTAGTACCCCCCATCTCTGTCTGTCATCCTTTAATATTGATCCCATCTTCCATTTTATATATATATATTTTCTTTTGACAAAAACCTCTTGTACCAAGTATCCTCTTTGTTTTTTCCTTTTGTTTATTATTATATATATATATATATATATATATATATATATATATATATGTACATTTTTCACCTCCTTCAGAGCTGGCAGGCAGCTCTAGACCCTCCCTTGGAGGGGACTCATCTCTCCGGCAAGGTTTTCCCTGCACCCACTCCAACCGATCAGCCCCCATGGGTTATCCCTTCATGACAGTGCCGGTGATGAGGGGTGATGGCCTCCCCCCACCCCCATAAGCCAACATCTAGATTGCTAGGGGAGGCATGGGTGCAGCCTGCCATCATTCAGCCTGCCAGCTCTGATCCTTTTTCCATTTTCTGCACAGACCCACACACATGCAATGGGTAGGGTGACTGTCTACACCTCCACTGAGGCAGTCTTTACGCCCTCTGAGTGGGTTCATCCTCTTCTAGCATTGTGCCTGTGCTGACCCCCAGCCTCCACTGGGTGTCAGTCTACAGCACCATGCTGAGTCCTCCTACCCTTGAGGAAGGTGAGCTGTTGGCAGATGCTCAATCCTTCCTCACTCTGGCAACCCCCAAGTGACCCAAGTCTGTTCCCAAACCTGGGATGCCAGCGTAGCATGAGGTAAGGTGTCCAACACCTCAGCCATCTGCGCCACCAGGCCAGCTTATTATTATTATTTTTTAAAAACTTTGTGAGGTAGTTGTAGCCGCCCCTTTTTTGCTCCCGATAGTCCTGCCCATTCTTTAAATGGCCTCCTCTTAATGCAGCCTCTCAACCCTCAACATTGATATATATATATATATATATATATTCTATGCAAAAAACTTTGTTAATTCATCAGTTATGGTTTTTCTACAGTGAAAAAAGTGAGGAAATTCGATTTTAGGGTTCCACCCTTGCCCCACCCAGCCTACCCCCACCAACAGGCATCAGGGTGTGCATTGGGGTCTGGCTCTAACTCTCACCCCATCCCATGTTAAACAACCTGAAGTGGTGCAGTGTAGAGAATGGGGTGAGAGTTAGAGCAATGACCCAACGCAGCATCCCAATGCCTGTTGGTGGGGCCGGCTGGGGTGGGTGCAAAGGTGAGAACCCTAAATTGAATTTCCTTACTTTTTTGCTGTAGAAAAAGTCTAACTGATGCATCAATGAAGTTTTTGTTCATAGATTTTCCTTACTTTTTAAGAAAGAATAAAAAGTAGAAAGTTGCGAAAGTTGGTGGGAGTGCGGGGCCCTTTGGGCCCCACGCTCCCACCAACTTGTAAGTGTTGGGCCACATTACACAGCCGATGACTAAAAAGTACAGTGACAACAGTACAACCAACCACTAAACAAATATGAATGTAGTAGAACAATAGAAAAGGCTGTCCGCTAAACATTAAGTGCGCCACGCAATCTCTCCACAAAAAATTAATTGTCCAAGACATAAATTCCGCAGTTCACATCTACAGGACATTCTGTCAACACTCTCCAAATTTCAAGCTAAAAGAGCAAACCGTATCCGAGATATAACATTTTACAGTTTGAAATTTTCATTCGTCAGACTGGCACAGTTCCACACCTGTTGACATTTAACACACACAAGTGGCAACTACATCCATGACACTAAGGCTAGGTATCCTATCAATTTCAAGGCACCACCACAAGCAAAACGCTGTCTGCAGAACGTAAAGTGCACCACACCATATCTCCGGCCAAAAAAATTGTCCTGAGACGTAGTTAGTGCAATTTACATGCACAGGACATGCCGTAAACACCCTCCAAATTTCAAGTAAAAAGACCAAACCATATCCGAGATATTAAATCTTAAAGTTTGGTAAAATTTCTCTATCTATTCCATTATAAAAAATCTGGCCATCTGGTCCTGTCCTCACAATCAAAGATGGCAATCAAAGAATCTCACGATCAAAGAATTTGCAGGCTCGTAATCAAAGAATTTGCAGGCTCATGAACTAAGAATAAAAACTTTTATAATTTACAAAATTGAAAGAATTGTGGTAAACCACCACCATGGTTCAACAGAACGAAGCCTCCTGAGTAAAACCCACCCTCATTTGTCCTCCTAGGACACCCCATGAGCTGAGAAAATAATTTTGTTTATCTGGCCATCTCGTCCCTCACTTGCGATGCACGATTGCGATAAAAGAATCTCGTGATCAAAGAATTTGCATGCTGATGGTCAAAGAAATTGCTCACTCGCGAACAAAGAGAGAGGGATGAGATGGCCTGATTTCAAAATAGTGTATTGTAGCCCAGGGGTGCCCTATTAAGTAATATAAAGGTGGGTTTTGCTCAGGGGGCTCCGCTCTTCCATATGTGAATAAAAAAACTGCAGTTTTTATTATCCCTGGTAGTCTAGCGGCCCCCTCCCCATCATGGCATTGTACATAATGATTTCTGTTATCCCTGGTAGTCTAGTGCCCCCCCCAATGAGTATTATATAAATATCTTTACTTATTATCCCTGGTAGTCTAGCAGTCCCCCCTTCCATCATAATAAAATTTATTTCAATTTAGCAATACCTGGTAGTCTAGTGGCCCCCCAACACCCCAACCAGCCCTGTCAGCCCACCAGCACCCCCACCCCTTCCCCAGCCGGCGACTGGCACAGCCCACCTCTCACCTCCATGGCCAGTCACCGACTGTGTGTGTTACCAGTGGCAAGTGAAACAGGTGCTCAGAAATAATTTCCTAGTGCCTGTTTCCAATTTGCTGCTAATACACCTGGTCGGCAGCTAACACGTGGAGTGAGATGAGCTGCCAATCGCCGCCGAAAAGAAAGGAAGCTGGTGACAGCAGGCTGGGTGGGGGCCATTGAACTTCAGATATGCTAAATTGAAATTAATTTTATTATGATGGGAGGGGGACTGCTAGACTCCAGGATACTATTTAATTATAAAGAACTACAGATCGGGATGGGGAGCACTAGACTCCTGGGATAATAAATAAAGATATTTATATGATACTCATTGGGGCCACTAGACTACCACGGATAATAAATAAAGATATTTATATGATACTCATTGGGGGCCACTAGACTACCAGGGATAATAGAAATCATTATGTACATTGCATTGATGGGGGGGCCGCTAGAGTACCAGGGATATTACAAACTACAGTTTTTTTATTCACATGTGGAAGAGCAAAGCCCCTGAGCAAAACCCACCCTTATATTACTTAATAGGGCACCCGTGGGCAACAGAAATCAAATTTAAAATCTGGCTATCTCGTCCCTCGCTCACGATGCATGATCGCGAACAAAGATTCTCACGATCAAAGAATTTGCAGGCTTGCAATCAAAGATCGTTAGTGAGCAGTGAATGAATAATATAAAAGCTAATAACTCTATTTTTGGACCAATTTGGATGGAACCAAAGCCATGGCTTGATAGATTGGGGTCCCCTGAGTAAAACCCATCCAACGCCGAAGGGAACTTGCTGCATATTCTTTGGGAATGTGCTAAAGTGGCACCCTTATGGGGCGCTCTCAGAGACAGTCTAGACCCACTTTTAGGGCTTAAAGAGCTATTTATCCCTGAAATTTGTATTTTGGGTGACTACTCCGGTATTTCGGTGAAGGAACGTAGATACCACATGGCGCTTATCTCAATAGTTGTTAAAAAATTGGTTCTTAGGCATTGGTTAGACCAGGATATTATTACCTACCAAGAATGGCTTAAGGAGATGTCCATCTGTCTCAGTACCGAGAAACTTATAGCTAGTTTCAGACATAATTTGGTGTCCTTTAATCGGAAATGGGGTAAGTTGAATGCACTTTATTTAGGGTAGTCCCATCTCTGGCTTTATCATATCCTAAGTTTTTTCATGATGCATTAGTATATCCAGTGCTACCAGTTTCCCTACTACAGATACCCTCTTTATTGACCTGGCTTCTCTTTCACCTATGAAACTCTCCGGGGCAAGGGAGGGATTGGGGACGGGGGAGGGTGGGGTGTTATATATATTTTATTGTTCGGCTTATATTATGGTGATTGTCTATAATTACTTGTTGTGTACTTAAATCTGGTCTTATGTAACCCCCCCCTTTTTTTTTCTTAGACAATCCCTTAACGTGTGTATTTGTACCTTGTTTTTCTCTATTCTAAAACTCAATAAACTTAAATTTCAAAAAAAAAAAAACATCCAAGTTTTACCTCAGTAGTGACCCCTGAACTGAGATATTTGTGTTTTTCCGATCGGAAAACTGAAAATAAGATGGCGGACCTCGCGATCAAAGAATTTGAAAAAATCCTCAGGGACAAAGATTTTTGAACTACGAGGCTGCAAATTCTTTGTTCGAAAAATATACATACAAATTTTCCCATTGACTTATAATGGGAACTTAAAAGTGCCATAACTTTTGAATGCCTAAATATTTTTTCACCAAACCAAAAGCGGCATGTTCAGCCACCAAAGCTCTTTCAAACAAGCCATCTTGCAGAGCAGCACACCACACAACAGCCGTGCAGGACCACATTCAGAATGCCAAAAGGTGCCTCCAAAAATGGATAATTTTGCATTTTTCAGCGCTTCCTGTCTCTGTTTCTATAGAACTGTCTATGTATCTATAGAACAGGTGGAGGACAAGTGGAACAACCTGCCTGAGCAAGTGGTGGGGGCTGAAACAATCAAAGGATTTAAGAATGCATGGGATAAACATAAAGGAATTCTGGAGGTTAGGGGTAAGGGGCAACAGAGTTCTAGGAAAACACTAACTGAAGTTACAAACTCAAATGGGCAGACTAGGTGGGCCATAGGCCCTTATCTGCCGACATTGTCTATCTATCTATGTATCTATGTATTTCATACACAAAGACTGGCACTCCGACCGAAACACAATTTGGTAAATCAAGAGATCTACCATGCCCCGACATGCATACCAAATTTCAGGCAAATCCATTGAATGGGTCCAAAGTTATTAACACCCAAACTTTTGACTTTAATATGTAAATGGCCACTGAACCCTAACTATAGTGGTGCAACTGCGCCACTATGATATATATATATATATATGTTCTTTTGGAAAACAAAAAATCCTTGTTCCTGTTCCTTTTGTTTATTATTATTATCATTTTTTAAACAAAACTTTGTGAGGGTAGTTGTAGCTGCCCCCTTTTGCTCCTGGCACCCAAGTCGACACAACCCCCCATCTCGAGGCCTTGTTTGTTTCCTTCATTCATACTTTATTTTATATAGTCTTCAGTTTTGTGCTACCTGCTCAGGTGCTTGTAATATTTATGTTATGTATAACCTTTATTGATTGTATATTTCCTAATTAATTAAAAAACAATTGGTGTGACCCTGTTCGAGCTTTGCTGCTGTCCCAAAATTTCTGAGGGGTGCAGCATCCACTCCCTTTGCATTCTTGTTCCACCCACTGCCCATTTTTAAAATGGCGGCCACCTATCCTGTCTCAAAATGGCAGCCACCCCTTCCCTTATGCTTTGTTCAAGATAGCTGCCCATATTTGCTACTTAGAATGGTGGTCACCAACTGTGCAGCCTTTCTCCCTAACTGGAGCGCTATGCATGGCTCCTGTCCTGTAGTTTGTTCATCCCCTTTGTTGTCAGGCCACACTAAAAATTCCTCTGTGTAAACCTGCACCCCACATCACTCCAGCCTATGTTGGGACCTCTTCCCCTGCTTCCCACTATCAAACCTTTTATTTTGCCTCTGCAAAATCAAGAAAGAAAACTTGTTCTGTTTTATTATTTATATGTATTTTCTTTTTAAACAATTCCAGACCCCTTTTGCTTTGAGATCTTCCTACCATATTAAATACTGGCTGCACCTCTGAAGGATGCTACATGGCTCCATCCCCCGCCATGTGGCATTCTGGCCTGGATCCTTTGACCTGCCTATGTTTCTGGCCTCCTAGTTTTAAAAAAAATGGCCACCCATCCAAGGATGCCATGTGGCTCCATCACCTCACCGCGTGGCATCTTGCCTGGATCCAGTCCTTGTTTCCACCAAGTTTGGAAACCGGCGGGGAGCTGCTAACTGTTTTTGTTCTGTGCTGCAGTCCCTTGCCCACCCAACAAAGGAGCCCTCCATACCCAGGAAAAACCACACTGGCTCCCTACCCACTTCCCATTGCACCCTGCCACTTTAAAGAATACACCGCCACCAGTTTTGATAAAACTCCCTGTGCCGAGGACACTTGTGCTCTAACTGCTGTTCCAGTTTGCGACTGGTTCAGCCTCCCACAAGGTACATTCCTAAAAAATGCTTTCTCCCTCAGTTCAGCCCAAAAGAAACAAAACGAACAAATTAGCACTCAAGCGCAAGTCTCACGGCTGGCACTTTCTGCCGGCGTCCTGCTCAAAGTAATTTATAATATCTTACCATCCTTCTTCTTTGGTGCCTCAGATACTGACCAGCACTGCTAACTCCTCAGTAAAAATGATGGCTGGTTAACTTTATTGATCCTTATATCTCTACCATTGCATGAAATAGAAAAAGTGAAAACAAGTTATCTAAAACTTTTACAGCCAATTGTATGAAGGTTTTTTTTAATATAAAGTTCACCAATCTGAACATGCTGCTAGATTAAATCTATTAGCAGCAAAAATTGTGAGGTCTGAGACCAGGGGAGCAGTTTATAAACCTCCTTTTTTGACTCCCCCTGCCTCACAGCCCAGTCTCCTTCCCCCTTTCATTCTGTGCCCCATCCCCTTTTTGTGACATTACCCTGTGTGATGTCACTACCCCATCCTTCACATTCTTCTCTTATTCCACCCCCACGCCTGTCCTCTTGTTGTTGCCACTAGATGAGTCCTCATTGGCCAGTGCCCAGGGACAGCAGGGTCTGCCCCTTAAATTGGGCAAACCTCATTAGACAGCCACTCTCAATTTTAGTAAAGGAGTCTAGGTAATACATTTCAAAATATTAGAAGGATTAGCTGCCAATAATTAGATGCTAAAAATCTATTTCACAATTTTAAGTTGAATATAATTTAGTTCCAGTTTTATTTATTTTTTTATCCACTGTGCAGAACTCACTGGATAATTGAGAGGTTGCTCTGAGTACCATTAACTGTGAACTGTTTCTTTTGCCAAAGTAGACCCCTCCTTCTTCCTCCTTGTTAATTTACCTCTCCCACACCTATGGCTGTACAGGACACAGTGCTGTTCAATATTCAGGGGGTACTATGGAATCATTTTGAAATACTCCCTTCCAAGTAATAGTATTCTATGATCGTGGTATTTCTGAAAGCAGCGCATGAGTTACAAGTGGCAGATGGACTATGAGAGAAACTCACCAGGGGCCAATGTTAAGTGCTGTTAGTTGAGTGGGACAGCACCACTCAGTTGGGAGAGCCTGGACTGAGGGTGCATGGCTAGGGAAGTTTAAGGAGCTTGACCAACCTTAGCAAATCCTCATATGTCCCTTTATACAGTAGTAACACACCACTGGAGCATTGATATATAATATGTTGGATTACTTATTAAGTCCAAAGCCATGTTTTCTTGCTCTGTGCATTTAACACTTTCAGTGTTGAAGTGTTCAATTTATAATGGTTCAAAATAGTACACATTACAGACACCCTCCGACTCCCTTTCCTCTCTTCTCTCTCGATTTCACTCTTAGTCTCCTGCTCTGGACTTGGCAATTGTCCAGGCGTTTTTCACTTTCTCTAGGCACTCGGGATAATACTTCTTTGCTTATTTTAAATCAGCTTTATACAAGTTCACACCTTTCTGGACTAGCTTACCTCAGGTGTAGAGAAGCTGCAAAGGTTTATTTTGCTGGCAAAGTTCTGGTGAAGTTGTGAAATTCACCTTAATGAATAACTTCATGAATTGCCTACTTTGCCACTTCTCAACTTCGCATTTTGTTTTCCTTGGAAAAGGGCACTTTTTTCAGGCAAAGTAAGGAAGATACTGTTTCTTGATAATAACATTTATAGTTTATTTAGGAGATACAGGAGCCATTGTCCCAATTATATAGTACAACATTATTACCAGTACATTATACAGTTTATCTATATATCCCCCTGAGTATTACATCAAATACATTTCTCTTTTGAGTGTGTTTGATTAGTTGTTCATTGAGTAGCCTAGCCATTACTTACTTAGTTTTTTTAATATATTTTTTAAGAGGTAAATACATTGCAACTAGTTTTGTGGAACGTGAAGGGCTTTTGTTCACCAACTAAGAGAAAGAAGGTCATTAATAAGTTTCAGAAACATAGAGAAGATTTGATTTTGTTTTACAAGAAACCCACCTTATTCCCAAGGAAGCAAAGAAACTAAAAAGAGGTTGGGTAGCATCAGATCATATTAGTAATATTTTAATTGTATAAAGCAGGGCACAGCTATCTTGTTTAGAAAGCGAGGGAATTTTGTTACAAATCAGCATATAGCAGATCCTGAGGAAGTATCCAGTATTAACCGGGACCCTCAATAGAGTTGAATCAGTTCTATGTAATGTCTATGCTCCTACCAATGACCAAGCTTCTTTTCTACTGCTGCATAGCAAGAGCTGTGCTGACATATAGCGAAAAGAAGGAGTACAGAGAAGAGGGATTGGAAAGCATGACCGCATACTGATGTCATAGCACTTTGTGTGCTCTGTGTTCCACCCAGTGAGAAGAGTTGAAGCACATCAGGATGAATCAGTGCGTCTGTTCCCCACCCTTTCTGAAGCGCTCCAATTGGGCACTTCCTCTCTCTTTCTCTCTCTCTCTGTCTCTCTCTGTCTGTTTCCTGCCCCTACACTTCTCTTCTTCTTCAATAGAGTTTCAGCCCCCACCCCAATCAACTCAGTGTTAGTTTAATTAATTCTTACTGTGAATTCTCAGTCCCTGCGTTGGCACTTTTTGCCATTAAAACGTTCTGTCACACCAGCATTGCCCTCCCCCTTGCTGTCTCGCTCGCTCCATCTCATCCCTGCTTTTACAGCTGTCGCTAAGTGTTTCACATAGCAATCTACTCTATTTGTTTAACTAATTCTTACTGTGAATCCTCAGTCCTTGTGTTGGCCATTGTCCTTATTACGGCACAGGTGAATGTCATGTAAGGAGGAAAGGACTCCTCCATCAGGTTCTTGTTAGAGATAAACAAGTGAAAGGAATGACAGACAGTGGCAAATCATGTAAAAGATAAGTTTATTACAAAAAAAAAAACAATTACAAACCTACAGTGCAAAGCACTAGGAGAAACAGGTGTTCCCAAATACCTAGGTATAGCAAATTCTCAGAGAAACCTTCTAAAACTGTGCTTCTTTTAGTAAGATAAGGACAACGGTGCAACAGTTCTCACTGGCTGAAGTAGGTGGTGCCACTACATTGCTGGATAGAAAATGTACAGTCAGCAGAAAGAAAAGCATTACATTATACAGAAAACATAACATTAGTTAGAACAAAGACACACAAGCACTCTAGCAGCTGCGAGGTCATTTCGGTGCAAAAGCAGTGTCAACGAAAATAAATGTGAATAAGAATACTTTGGAAAAAGGATAAGATTAGGCCCAAAGCACATATGCCTCATATGAGCAAATGCATAACAGTAAAACATAAGCAAAATGAATATTGCATATAACAGAAAACAAAGAAATAACACTGTAAAATGAATGTATACTGTATAGTGTATACAATTAGCAAGCATGATCACAAGTATCCACGCTTGTATGGTGGGTACTTATTACTACATGTTAGTGTAATACAGCAATATCACAGTAATGATAAAACATCTGTCATTGGCATGTGCATGTGGGTGCAAGGGGTATGGAACCCAGGCACAACAGTCAGTTTTCAGCGACAGCCTCTCGTCTTCATTATCCATGGCATTGCAGCAAGAGGGTCATTTATGTATCACTGTGCCAGCAGCCAATCATGGTCTTGTATCTACGTGAATGAACAAAACAGAGTGAGATTTAACTGCATTTCATCAAATGTAGTACTGGAAGCATAGCAGAAATGTTTGTATTGGAGTGTGGCCAAATGCATTTATTTTTAGGAGTCACTTAGTAACCTCCGTAACAAGTGCCACAAACATACACACTGCCTCAGTCATGTAACAGCAAAGCGGTTGGTCCCTGACGTCATGATACCAGGACATAATCTCATCTTTTTCTCTTGTTCTAAAGAAATATGAGTGATGTACTCAGGTATGTAAAACAGACAGCAGCATTTTGGGAGCCTGGCTGAGCAGTTTGGTTTGTTAAGTGCTCCATACTGTTTTATTTGTGAGTGAAATTGACAAATTGTGCTCTATGCTCCCTTCACCATCAAGGGGAATCATCAGCTGAAATGCTGTCTGATATATCATCGGTGCATCCACTTCTTACGTGTGGCATTGATGCCAGTGTCATCATTTACATGTTCAATTTTAAATCAAATACAGTAATGTGCCCATATAAAAACCACCAAAACACAACTTTATAAAGTGCATCTAGCACTCGTTCACAAAACAGCTCTCCCTCTCTCCCCTCTCTGAAACCTTGTTCCACCTGGCAGCACACAGTGACTGTAGCTACTTTCATTGCCTGTAATAGTGCTAGTGAGAGAATGCTGCAAAAGGACTTATGACAGCTTGGCTCAAGGAACAGAAGCATAGTTATTGTGGATGAACTATTTTATATAAAAATTAGCACATATTCAAAATTAACTAGACAGGTAACTCACAATGAAGGCAAGTTTAAATAGCCTTTTCATAATTGCAATAAGGTACTTGCCGGTCTTTTGTTAGTGTTAAAGTTACTCATCCCTTGAAGAAATGGGGCACTCAGCTGCACCTCGTGCCACATTAAACCCCCATGGGGCAGTTAATTAAAATATTAATGTAACCCTGAGTCATACCTTATTGCCTAGTTACAATTATTTTTGCAAAGTGGATTTTTTAAAACTAATTTGAAATGCAACTTTCCCTGAAGTAGGTGAACCAGTTCTATCCACCCACTCCCCTGCAACAGACTGGCCACTCACGATCACACAGGAATCTCCCACTCTCTCTCTCTCTCTGTTACTTTCAACCACCGGTCTGCTCTCATGCCCTCTTGCTCTGACACTGGCATCACTATCTCTCTCTATCTCCTCTTTCTTACACAGCAGGCAGTCTGAAACAGCACCATCAAAAGTTATGTGTAATGTTGTTTTTTTTTATATTTTACATAGAGATTGGAATTACAAACCTTTGAGTCTATGACTCCTTTGCAAAGGCTCCAAGTCAGATACAACATACTTAGAACTAACACAGAATAGCACCTAGTACATACAGGCAGTTGACAAGGTTTGAGGAGTGTAATGACAAACCCAGAGTCAAGTTAGGTCAACAAAACAGCACATAATACAATACAAATGTAAGGTAGAGAAGCCAGTACCAAAGGCCAATGTAGATGAGTTAGGTGTCATTGTAGATGACAGGAGGAGGTAGGTTAGATTAGATGCCATCACAGGCACCATGAGTGAGGGGCCGAGTCTCACCTCAGAAGTAACAGCAGGGGGTAGTTCATTCATCCATAGAGGGGCTGTATAGTAAAAGGACCATTGGCCCAGGGAGGTCCTGCAGCAGGGGACTTGAAAGGAGGCCATTGTGATGCTTCTGGTAATCCTAGAGTGAGGGTCTGGTTGTAGCAGGTGTCGGAGGCCGGGGGGAGAGACTGAGGGAGAGCTTTCTGGCAATGAGACAAGTGTGACATCTAAGTCTGCCATCAAAGTTTAGCCATTTGGTGCACCTGTTGAGTTTGCAGGTGTGTGTCCACCTGTCACACCCCATGACAAGGCAGCAGACTTTATTAAGGGAAATGTTAAAGAAAAGCAGTCTAGCTCAATTGCAAGTACACACTGGACCTTTCTGTCACTTTATGCCACCATCTGTTTTTGAAGCATGCAACAGTAATGTTTATTTATTTATTTCTTGAATTTTTTTGACCAGGTAAGCCCACTGAGACTAGAAGTCCTTTTTCAGGGGTGACCCAGGGGTGGGGATACACATGGTAATCAACTAAAACTGAACCAGGTTAAGCTGTTGGTGGTATTTCTAGTGACTGGAGGAAATTTGGTCAGGACACCGGGGTAATTCCCCTACTGAGCAGTAGGGGGAACCTTTGGGCAAAACAATGGTCAGTCCAGAATTGTCTGCAGAGAGGATGGATGTGCGAGAGGAGGGGAAGAAGGTCGGCTCCCGGTCGGAGGAATCCAATACGTTTGTGGATCTCGTGGAAACAATGCTTATTTTGGAGGATGGGGGGGAAACCCTGGTAAAATTTTTTCCACGGAAGACCTTAGTATATCAAACGAGACAAGTGAAGATAAGGAGTCTGGGCCTAACACTACGGAGGAATCAGAATGGATATTGCGACTCCTTTTAAATGAGGAGGAAATCAGGCATGCTCAAGAACTAATTAGACTGCAAGCTCAGCTGGTGGAATTATGAGTTGCGACAGTGGACATCAGGGCAGCAGCATTGTCTGACAGAGAAACCGATGATGCAGCTGCATCAAAGGCCCAGGCAGGGCCCAGTGAGTCAACAGTAGACTATGCTATTAAGAATTCTCAGAATGCGGACATTGGGGAGGTTATGTCTGCTGGCAGCACAAGCGTGAGTTATAGCATGTGCCTACAGCTGAGCCCAATGATCACAGAACAATCAGGAAAAGGTTCAGAACATGTTTCCCCAATAATTATTGATATTGGTAAAGGGAAACATTTGGGCCCAGAGAACTTAGTTCAACAGGTACCAACATCAATACAGGTACCAAAATCAAAACCTTTGTCCAAAATTTCAGGATTTGTATCTGTTCATACCCCAACTTATCCTGATATGCATTATGATACAGAGAAAGTGACTTACCAATCAAATAAACCTGAGTCTCAGCCTATTGCCACTCATTTCTCTTTTACAGCTGGGGGGGAAAACAGCAAAACGGGGCCTAGGGAAGATACAAGAGGAAAAACAGCTAGCTATGGCTTTCGCTAAAAGACATAAATATGGAAGACCCTTTAGCAGTCTTGGAAAAAGATTTTCCAAACCAGTTGAAGGGTTATCGACAAAAGCAGCCATACAGAAGGCCTTTTTCCTGCATTCAGGCCCTGTTTCCCCCGATGATGTTTGGTCACCAAAAAAGGCACTTAGTGAATCAGGATGGAAGCAAACCCCTAGGAGTACCCGGCTTCCAGATCCAGCATGGGCTCCAAAATTGAATTTTATCCCTCATTCCACTACCTGGTTTCCAAGGCCACCTATTGAAATACCCCAAACCAAGATTGCTGTACTTGTGCAACAACAAGATTTCATACCGCAGGTGGATAAACAGATTGGGGTTTTACCCAGCAATTTGTCAACTCACTGGGAGGGAGTAGAACCTGCAGACCAAGAACCAGCACTGGAGAGAAAAAATTGGGAGCCCTTACAGGGTGTGGATACACCCCTGGACCAGACGAAGCCTCAAAAGCATCTACTTTCAGAATTGTTTGCAAATATTAAAAAAGAAGCAGCCCCAAGATGAAATGTCATTTGGATTAGGTATAAAGGAGGCATGGAAGAAAGACCAGATACACATTTTGTAGGGAAAATCATGTTAAAGGACTCCCTGTATATTTCTCCTAGAGAAGTCTTTGTGTTCATAAACATTTCTGGTGAAGATAAGTTTGACTTGAGCTTTCGTATAGCTCATTATCTGGATTTATTTTGGGAACGGTATACTCAAGTAAAGTTTTCTCCCATATGGACCCCATTTGTTGTTATTCCATTGTCAAAACCTTTACTCAAATATGTTACTGTCATGTTTAGGAACAAGGGCATTCATGTGGCAGATATTATATATCGGTTGTCACAGAAATGTGACTTATTGGGGGACCCTGAAGCTATTCTGGACACAGAGATGTTTTGGACTGGGGTGTGGAAATATAAGTTGAAATTGTGGAGCACAGATGCTGGTATTACACATATTCCAAATTCTTTTACCTTGGGTTGCGACCGTGGGGTGTGTTTTTATGCAGGGCAACCCAGGGCCTTTTACAAATGCGGGTCTAGAACCCACATTTCAAGTACATGCGATAGGCCTAGGTGTGGGAACTGCGGTGATGTGGGGCATGTTTCTTTCCAGTGTGTCTCCCACACTAAATATGACATCTGTGAATACTTTGGTCATGCCATCAAAGACTGTCCCAGGGCAGCAAAGAACTCAGTTATGAGCGTGAGTCCTGAGTTACTTATACAGCAGGCTCAGGACACAGCATTACAGCAAGACACACCCCTATCAAAGGCAACATTGCACCGGCCTAATTCCCCAGCAAGTACTGAAACAAAGGCTGTAGTGATTAAGGAGCATTTGGACCCCCTGGAAATGCAGGATCACTCATCCCTACCTGCAGGGGAGATGTTGACACCGGTATGTTATACTGCCCCTGAACAGACAATCATACCACCCCCTTTACCTAATTCTCCTCAGCAAAGACAAAGGTCTTCCAGGAATGTGAAATCAATTCCTATCCCCCCAGGAGAGGATATTGAGACCCCTAATCCATTTGCTACTTTGGCTCCAGAGTGGGGGGATTCTGAAATGGAGCAGGAGGAATTAGATACCCAGACTAGGGATCTGGAACTGGAGGCCCAGAACCCAGATTCTGTGGGGTACAGAGGGAAAAAGAAAAAAAAGAAGGAAAAAAAGCTGGTTTCTGGTATCAGAAAACGGTTCGGTAATAAATCCTGACTTTTCTAACTGTGGGTACAATAAACATACATAGTATATTGAATGCTGTGAAATGACAGGTGGTGTTTGATTTTGTACGAGGCTTGTATGGATATATGTTTTCTTCAAGAAACGTGGGTACTCTCTACTGATCAGGTTAGATTTTTTAAGGAGGAATGGGCATGGGGACCTTCCTATTGGTCATTTGGTCAGGCAAATGCCGATGGTGTAGGAATTCTATTTAATTCATATTCATTTCAGTTAATGAAACTAATAGACCTCATACCTGGGAGAGTTTTGATATTGGATGGGATCTGGAAAAAGATGAACTGTTGTTTAATTAATGTTTATGGACCTCAAACAAAGACGCAAAGGGTGTCACTATTCAAATTAGTGCGACCTTATTTGGTGACTTCATATAAAAAATTTTTGTGTAGAGATTTTAACTGTGAGGTGAAATCCCAGGTGATCCATTCTAAACCACAGGGGAAGCTTTATTGTGATTCTAATGCTTTGTTAGATATGGTGCTTTCTGCAGAGTTGTTAACCTGTAAAAACTTTCAGACAACAGGCCCAGGGTTTACTTATAAATGGGGAAAACACACCACCTCTATTGATCATATATTTATTTCTAAAAAACTTCCTGCAGTATCACTTCATGCTCATCATGTGGAATTTTTGGATCATGTAGCTTTGATGGTCAAATTTCAGGAGAAACCGGTCTCAAGCCAGAAAGCATCTAGATGGAAATTAAACACAACAATCTTTGATGAAACCCAGGTTTGGCAAGGGATTAGGGAAATCATAATAGCTAGATGCTCAGTGTGTTTTTTATGTTTAGATTATAGGGCTTTGGTCGATGGACACAAAATCAGATTTTCAAACTTGATTTAAAAAGTACGGGAAAAAAAAGAAAATACAAATTTTTTGAAGTATTTGTCTTTGAGACAGCAACTCCAAAAACTATTTTCATGGACAAATACAACTAAATATGATTATTTGGCCCAAATTAAAATTATAAAAGATCAGATGCTAATGTATCAATATAATTGGGCACATACCATGAAAGTACTGTCTCAAAATGGATTAAAAAAGACTCCTGTAGGAAACCCATATTTGGCTTGTAAACAAATTAAGGATACAGTGGAGATAGATTATCTTGTGAATTTATATGGGGTGGCTCATTATTCAGAACAGGAATTACATGCTGTTATAAAAGAACATGTATCTACCCTGGAGCCAGAGGTGATCCCCTCAGAAGAAGACATTGATACATTTTTGAATAACATAACACTTCCTCCTTTACCTTTAAAAACTCATGATATACAATTTCCGATCAGCAGACTTGAAATAGAATCCGTAATTAAATCTATAGCACCTGGGAAATCTCCAGGGTTGGATTTTTTACCCATTGAATTTTACAAAACTTTTGCTATAGAATTGTTGGAATGTTTAGAGAAAGTTTATGGTTATTTCTATGACACTAATTATATAATACCATCATTTTTGGATGGAATATTAATGTATCTATTTAAATCTGGCGATAGACATTTGATTACAAATTGGAGACCAATTACTATATTGAACACATATAATAAAATTGTGGCTCATATTCTGAATAACAGGTTAAAGAGTTATGCCATTCATGTTATATCTCTGTTAGAACTCTGTGGGCTCCCTCATGTAAAACCCAGCATGCTCTTATGAATATTAGGGATGTAATAGATTATCTATCCCTTTCTGGGAAACATAGAAGTATTATTTCAGTTGACCAGAAGAAAGCATTCGATCGAGTTTCTCATTTTAATTTATTTACTACATTGAAGTATTACAGCATTCTGGCTGTATTGTTAAAATTTGTACAATTACTTTATTCTTTTACATTGGTCCATCCAGTTTTAAGATGGTCAGTTACTGCAGGTTTTGAAACATGGGTAGGGGTTTGCATGTTTGCATTAGACCCCTTTTTAAGAACGTTAACTGATCAACCTAGATGGAAAGGGATTATTGGGACAGGAATCCAAGAGACTCCATATCTTTAGGCTTATGAGGATGATATCTGTCTTTTTTTTCAGATTATACCCAATTCCCTTTGTTTTTAAAAGTAATGTCAGATTACGCTCATGTCTCAAATTCTAGATTGAACATTAAGAAGAGTAGAGGACTTTTTGTTGGTACAGGGTACCCTGAATCTCTTCAGATTGCAGGACTTCAAATTTCAAATGAACTTTTAAAAATCTTAGGGATCATTTTTGGACCCCAGAATATGGCTACTCAAAACTGGGATAAATCCTTGTTTAAAGTAGAACAGAAGGCTAACAGATGGAAGAAATGGAGTATGTCAAAAGTGAAAAGGATTAAAATAATTAAGACATTTCTTATTCCTTATTTACTATATGTTGCTATGATTTTTCCTCTGCCACAGCAACTAGAAACAAAAATAAATAGCCTGTTCTTCCAAATATTGCGGGGAAATAGGTTGAACCCCATAAAACAGTGCTATACATGTCTACCTCTTTCAAAAGGAGGATTGGGAATGATAGATCTGGTTATTTTTTTTCATACATTGTTTCTTTCACAAATGGTAAAATACGGGTTGGGGGTTGTCCATTCCCCTCAAAAAAAGTGGAGTAGGTTAAATTTATCTAGATATTTTCAAACTTGGAGGGGGATGGTGAGTCCTAAAATGGGAAATTATTTACATGTTCTAGATTTTTTAAATCAGCCGTGTCTAAAATGTGTAAGTGAGAACTGACAAAACAACAACTGGTCTCCCATTCTGGACGTCAATTGTATCAGGTGGTAATGTCACACTGCTTTCCCACGGAACCTAGTTTTAAAAACTGTCCTCCAGATAAAACACATGTGGTGTGTGCATAGTTGACTAATTTTAGGATTCCCTCCAATATGTGTGAGCATCTCTGGCTATCAGTATATGGTAGAATAAATGTCAGGGGGAATGCAAAACATAAAATGATAGAGGAAAGAAATTGCCCCATCCTAAGTGTATAAATCAGGAAAAGTCCATGGACCATTGCCTTTTTATGTGCTCATATTCAAGAAATGAGTGGATATTCTTGGTGAATAAATGGAATATGAGGTGGTTGACTCATATGTCTTATGAATTTCTGATGCTGGATCAGTACTCCCAGGTGGGACCCCGGTTTCATCATGACACATTGACGTTTTTCCTTTGCTGTATAAGATTTTTTTTATGGCAAGCTAGATGATGGTGGGTATTAATTGGTGGAAAGGGTTTTCCTTTTTTATAAAATATAAATATGAATGATCTGAGACTGATCTGAGACTGAATCTATAACTGAGGGTCGATAAAGCTATGGGACCAGATGGCATACACCCTAGGATATTAAGGGAACTACAGATGGAACTAGCAGCACCGCTGGAAGCCCTGTTCAGTGAATTGCACAATACAGGAGTGGTCCCAGAGAACTGGAGGAGGGCGCATGTAGTCCCTCTTCACAAAAGTGGAAGCAGGGATGGGGAGGAAAACTGTCCAGTCAGCCTCACATTGTTAGTAGGCAAGATTATTGAGAAATTGCTTAAGGAAAGGATAGTGGAACACTTGGAATCCAACAAAGCACAGGATCTGAGACAGCATGGATTCACATGAATTCATGGCAGAAAGGTCATGTCAAAACAAATCTAATAGATTTTTTTGACTGGATGACAAAGGAGCTGGATGAAGGGGGGATGTGGATGTCGCCTACCTCTATTTCAGCAAGGCATTCAACACCGTTCCACATAAAAGACTAATAAATACATTGGGAAGCCTGGGCATGGTTCATAAGGTAGTGAACTGGGTTAGAAACTGCTTTTTTTCCCTTGAGATGAATTGTTAAGCATGACTGAAAATAGAAAAAAAAATTTCCTTCTCTCTGAATAAAAAAATAAAAAATAAAATATAAAAAGAAAAGAAACTGGTTAGGGGACAGGAAACAGAGGGTAGTGGTAAATGGATCCAATCTGAGGAAAGAGGGGTGACCAGTGGTGTACCTCAAGAATCAGTCCTGAGGCCAGTCTTATTTAATGACTTTATTAGTGACATTGCTGAAGGACTGGAAGGGGAGGTGTACTTATATGTAGATGACACAAAGATCTGCAACATGGTAGCCACTCAGAATGGGGTGGAGAAAATGAGGAGGGATCTTGGAAAGCTGGAAAAATGGTCTGAGGTGTGCTAACTGAAATTCTATGCAAGAAAGGTGAAAAAGCATGCACTTGTGGCACCAGAACCCTGCAGAGAACTGCAGAAGACCTAAAGGTTGCCAAGCAGTGTACAAAGACCATGGCATGGGCCAGTGGCATGTTGAGGTGCATAGGTTGGAGGATCACCAGCAGAAGTAGGGAGGTGGTAATACCACTGTACAAAACACTGGTGAGGCCTCATCTAGAGTACTGTGTAGCATTCTGGAGGCCACATCTTTAAAAGGACATTGGCAGGATGGACACTGTTCAGAGAAGGGCAAAAAATATAGTACAGGGCTTGCACCAGAAGATGTATGAGGAGAGATTAAAAGACATAAATATGTATACACTAGAAGAGAGGAGGGAAAGGGGAGATATGATAAAAACCTTCAAGTGTCTCAAAGGCATAAACAAGGTACAAGTGGCAAGCATCCTTCAATAAAGGAGATTTACAAGAACAAGCAGGCACTACATGAGATTGGAGGTGGCAGTATATGGGGGAATGTGAGGAAATTCTTCTTCATGGAAAGGGTGGTGGATGCATGGAATGGTCTGCCTCAAGAGGTGGTGGAAGCAAGCATAGTGGGGGTTTTAAACATGCATGGGATAAATATAAGGGAACCCTAGCAGTGGGAAGGAGAGGCTAAGGCTGGTGACCAAGTAGGGTCAGCAACCACTGACACATGTAGACAGGCAGACTGGATGGGCCTAGTGGTCCTTATCTGCCAACAGTTTCTGTTTCTGTGTTTCAGCCCAGGGATTATGCTCAAAGTGCTTGTGCATACTGAATGGTTTGCTAGTCCACAATTTCTCTCCCTTTAAGAGGTGCCCAACACTTAGCTCAGACTAAAGGGAACCAAATTGCACAAAGTAGGGGCAGTGCTAAAAATAAGGGGGAGATAGGAAGGTGGTGAGCGTAAAGTAACAACCCAGGAGGGGCTGGATTTACCATCTTTTGTAGCAGCTGGAGATGAGGTTTTTGTGGGCTACTAAGTGAACAGCAGACTAAAGCCCTTTAATTAACTGAACAGCCCATGTATTATATTCAAAGTGCTTGTGCCTACTGAATGGTTTGTCAGAACATTGCTTGCCACCCTTTAAGAGGTGTTCAAGACCAATCTTAGGCTAAAGTGAACCAGGTGCCCCACAATAATGACTTTGTACTGACTCTGTCACTGTGACTTAGGTACAGAGGAGAGGAGAATCCATAATTGAGGAAATCTCTGGGGATCCAAAGCCTTATTCAGACTTACCTCCAGGCATTTTAAAGAACTAACAGTATGGCATAAACTTGATGAAATCCATCAGTGAGTCCTAGATGTACTGTAGGAGTCAAAACACAATGATATCCATCACCTGAGGAACTTGATGATATCATTTGTGATGTTCTTCATTGACGGCATAGAAGCTGCACGCATTCTGAAGGAATGTCCCGAGGAGTCTTATGTATGGAAACGAAGAAAGACAGTATTTTTTGAATCTGTGCTATAAACTGTTGAGAATATATATTGTTTCCACCTTCCATTTGAAGAAAAGGCAGTAATAATAGAGTAGACTGGTGAGAGGAGAGATAAGCATAGTTTGTTACTTGTGTAATATGAAATGCTCACCCATCTTTGTAGTCTATCTGTTTCGGATGAAGTTAGATGGAGAACATAGAGATCTGGAGATATTTTGACATGCTCAAATACCTTCAACTATTTAGAAGAGCAGAATACTAGTGATGGGGAGCGAAACTCACCAGGCCAGAGAAATCTATGGTAAGCAAGAAGAATAGCTGTTTGAAGCAATAAATTGGATTGTGATGAAAGAAAATCTGAGTGAAGAAGAAGATGGATCTTGTCTTTATTCATTGCTGGAAAGGGCCTTTTGGTTGATGGAAGGAGTAGGTTGACTAAAACTTTGGCCTTGCAGCACTGCTGTAATTGATTGTTTGATTGAAATGCAAGAGTGTTTGTACTATAGATGTTGCTAATAAACTGTATGCCACTTTGGTATTGTTTGACAGCTGCATATTTCAAATGTAATTTGTTATGGCAATAAGAAAGAAATGTCACAGGAATCTTTCAGGAGACATGAAATGGGGAAACATTCAGAAATGGAAAAAAAAATGGAAATCATTTCCACTCAATGAGGTCTGATAATTTGGTAGAATATACTGTAGAATACCCCATTGAACCTGTTATTTTTTGAATGTAGAAGTTTAAATCATGAGGAGGTTCTTAACTAGTGGGTGGGATGCCATGAGAAGGTCTGCTTCGGAGATGGAGTTCTGGAAGTCCAAGAACTGACAGTGGGGAAGAGACTCAGCATCCAGATTAACAAAGGTTTACCTGAAATGTGACCTGACTCAATTTGAAAATGCAATGGCAGCACAATTCAAGTCAGACAACTGAAGAAAGTCATGAAAGATGTAACTGGAGATTTGATTTTATTTATCAAATACAGTACACTGCAGATAGAATATGTGCAACAGCTGGTATTTTAGAAGACCAAAGGTGACCCCATGTACAGGAAAGCCCACCAGGATGAAGCGCAGTACTGCAGAATTCTGCAGTAGAGTTACTGCAGCAAACAATGTAATTTCAATGGGAGTTAATCCCTTTTGTCATGCAGGAAACCTGTGACACTGCACTTCATCCTGGCGGGCTTCACTGTAGTGCTTGCTGCAGCAACAGGATAGATGTCAACTAAGGTAGATGTGGAAATTCCCCAAGAGAGGGCTAAAAACCCTGAAGTCTTTGAAAATGGCTGTTTAGCCATGAGTAGGTCATGTGGAGAAGTGTTGGTTGAAACTTTGGGAGTGGACCCACCAGCTCAGCAGCAAGGCATCTGCTTGCAGCACCAACATCCCTGGTTAGGGGACAGACTCTGGAGTTGGCTGGTCAGCTGGGGGGAGAAGGATGGAGGATCCCAGGGACTGCTCTCCTTCTCCAGGGGGAGGGGGGAAGAGTGTCCAGTGCTATGTGGACATCTTCCAGAGGCCGTGGGTACTGCCGTGGCCTGTGCCACATGTTGGGGGGGCAGGGCAGATGCTGGTGTCATTGCATGTCACCACCTCCAGGGGAAAAATACAGCAAAATTAATGCCGGCGGCTAATGACGGCCCCCTCCTCTGCCACCATCATCAGTGATCCCTCGATTTGAGGATGATCTCTACCATGGTTCACTGATGGGTCCTGAGGTGGCTCAGTAATCCAATCCTAGGGCCACAGATTTGTCCACAGAAATTGCAGATGTTTCCATGTGGGAGAGCTGCCCGCTGGCTGGGGTTTCTTTCCCTTTCCTTCCTACACTCTCTCTTTTCAGCTTCAAGGGTGAGGAGTTTCTCTTCAAAGCAGGTCCCCGCTTGATGGAGGTTCTGGCACTATTGAGATTGGTTGGTGGCCAGCACCTCCCAGCTCATGATGTCCATATCTGTTTTCTTGAGATATGCCTTCAGTGTGTCTTTGTAGCATTTCTTTTGACCACCACAGGATCTCTGGCCGCAACTGAGCTGGGAGTATAAAATTTGTTTGGGGAGTCGAGAGTCGGGCATCTGTACACAGTGTCCAGTCCAGTGGAATTGATGTCTGAGGATCATTGTCTCAACGCTGGTGACATTGGCCTCAGTGAGAACACTGACATTAGTGCGGTGGACTTCCCACTTGATGCAGAGGATTTTCTAGAGACATCATTGGTGGTACATCTCCAGGCTCGTTAGATGATGTTGGTAAGTCACCCAAGTTTCACATCCATAAAGAAGGGTAGGGATGATAACCGAACTGTATACCTGGATCTTGGTGTTCTTTCATATGTCACAGTCAGTGAAGATGTGCCAAAGCAGTTTCCCAAATGAGGTACTAGCATAATGGATCCTGTGCTGAATCTCATCGTTGATGTTTGCTGTTAGTGAGAGGTGGCTACTGAGGTAAGGGAAGTGCTCGACTGTCTCCAGGGTCTGTCCCTCAATGGTGAATTGTGGAGGATCATTTACAAGGCCTTGAACAGGCTGATAGAGAACCTTGGTCTTCTTGATGTTAAGTGAGAGTCCCAGACTTCGGTAAGCTTCTGCAAAAGATCTAGCACAGACTGGAGGTAACTCCTGGTATGTGCAAGGATGGAACAGTCATTAGCGTACTGGAGGTCAATGGTGGATGCCTTGCAAACCTTGGACTTTGAACGGAGACGTCTAAGATTAAAGAGCCCTCCATCCATTCTGTATTCAATGTCAATTCCAGTGGGAAGGCGGCCTTTGGTGAGGACTAGGATGACTGCTAGGAAGATAGAGAATAAGGCTGGAGCAATGACACACCCTTGCTTGACCCCAGTTTGGATGATGAATGGGTCTGTCTTTGAACCATTATGGAGAACAGTGGCAGTGATCTGGTCATGCAGAAGCCTCAGGACTTTGATGAATTCTGTAGGGCAGCCAAATTTGGCCAGCACCTTCCACAAGGCTTCACGATTGATGGCATCAAAGGTATTTGTCAGGTCGATGAAAGCCATGTACAGGTCCTGATGTTGTTCCCTACACTTTTCTTGGATCTGCCTGACAGTGAAGATCATGTCAGTTGTCCAGCGAGATGGTCTGAATCCACACTGAGATTCCGGCAGGACTTCTTCGGCGATGGGAAGGAGAAGTTTCGAAGAATATGGGTGAGGATTTTCCCTGTGGTGGAGAATAAAACAATGCCTCGATAATTTCCACACACCGACTTGTCTCCCTCCTTGAAGATGGTAATAATGATGGCATTCCTCAAGTCCTCTGGAATCTCCTCATTGTTCCAAATTTGGATAATGAGTTTGTGGAGCTTTAGTACCAGTTCCTCACCCCCTGCCTTGTAGACTTCAGCCGGTATGCCATCTGGTCCCGTAGCTTTGTTGTTTTTGGTGAACTTGATGGCATGTCTTACTTCTTCGATGGTAAGAGGGTTGGCAAGAGATTCTCTTTCAGGGTGTTGAGGGACAGAATTGATAGTAGCATCTGTCACAGATGACTTTCGGTTCAGAAGTGTCTCAAAATGCTCCTTCCATCTAGCTTGAATACCTTCATTTCCCTTTAGGAGTGTCAAGCCATCTTGAGATTGGAGGGGAGTGGGACCATGGGAGCTTGGACCATAAATAGCCCTTGTAGCCTGGAACAAGCTCTGCATGTCATGTTTATCAATATAGAGCTGGATCTCCTTGGCCTTGTCTTGCTACCATTTGTTTTTGATGTCTTGGATCTTCCTTTGAGTTTCTACCTTGAGCTGCTGGTATGACTCTTTCTATTGCTGGCATGAGATGACATCTTGCCATGTGCAGTGATCTCTTCTTTTCTGCTTCAGCAGGTCTTGAATCTCAGTAACATTTTCATCAAACCAGTCCTGGTGATGCCGGATGACATAGCCAATAGATTCAGCATATGCCGAGAGGATGGTGGTCTTGAACTGCTTCCAGTATCTCTCAATTTTATCATCAGCTGTGGGCATGGCAGAGAGCCTTGCTTGGAGACATTGCTGGAAGTCCTCTTGAACCACTGGATTTTGAAGGAACTTGGTGTTGAATTTCCTTTGCATTGATTTTGGCTGCCTTCAATGTTTCTGAGTTAGCCAGATGTTCATGACAGATGTGACAAGATGATGGTCTGTCCATCAGTCTCGACTCCTCGCATGGCCCTCCTGATGTAGACATCCTTTCAATCACAGGTTCTGACGATGACGTAGTCAAGGAGGTGCTAGTGCTTAGATCGAGGGTGTCTCCAAGTAGTCTTACACTTGTCACTCTGTCTGAAGATGGTGTTCATGATGACCAGGCCATGCTCCGCACATTTGTTCAGGAGTAGGATGCCATTGGAGTTTGTCTTTTCTACCCCCTCCTTCCCAATGATTCCATTCCAGAGATCTGAATCATGCCCGACTCTGGCGTTGAAGTCACCAAGGAGAATGATCTTGTCTTCTTCAGGGGTGTTGGTCAGGACTCTGTCAAGGTTGGAGTAAAACTGTTCCTTGACATCCTCATCAGTATTAAGTGTTGGGGTGTATGCACTGATGACAGTGGCATGCTGATTGTTGCTGAGCTTAAGACGAAGGGTTATGAGGCGTTCGTTGATGCCAATTGGGAGCTCTGTAAGCTGGTTGATGAGCTTGTTCTTGATGGCAAGGCCAACGCTGTGAATGCGTCTGTCTTCAGCAGGCTTCCCTTTCCAGAAGAAGGTGAAACCTCCACTCTCTTCTCTCAACTGGCCTTCATCTGGTCATCTTGTCTCACTTAGGGCAGCAATATCAGTGTTACATGTTGCAAGTTCCCTGGCTATAATAGCAGTTCTTCTTTCTGGTCATTCGCTATACTGGTTTTCCATCAGAGTATGAACATTCCATGTTGCAAAAATCATTGTCTGTTTCTTGTTTTGACTGCAGAGAGAGTGATCCCACTGGACGCTGCTATCCAGCCAGGAGAAGGTGAGACAGCCTAGGTTTAGGGCACCTTTTCTAGCCCCTTCCCCATGTGGGGTGAGCAGAGGGGATCCTAAAGAGGACTGCTCAGTCACAGTAGCAGCTGCCAAATTGGACCCCTGTCCCAGTCCAGGTGCCAGATGACCATAAAACTACCACCACCTACATGCAGATTCATGGCTAGAGACTGCCAGGTTCACTGGTCCTGTCCCCATCACCACTAGTCTGTCACCACATGGCTTGGAAGATTGGTTAGGGGGATGTTGTTTCTCATGGTAGAAGCCTGCGCATGGCTTCTTTTAGTGTGGGAAAGCTGGTGTGCCTACAGCAACCACACAAACTTGACAAGCAGGAGATCTAGTGCCCAGTGGCAAGGAGAGTTCAAGACAACTGGAGATCCCCATCTTGTTGCAGCTTTCATCTGCCTTCACAGCCATTGAGATCCTAACATCTTCTTCCACCTGATCCACCATTGAGGACTTTGGAGGTTGGACCACACTTAGTCTGGGACCTCGCCTCAGGCCTGTTCACCACAGGTGACCCTGCCAGGAGTATGAGACTCTGGACAACATAGCCCTGAGAGTCATTGGAGCACACAAGCCTCTTCACCACGACAAGGTCTTGGTCCAAGGAGACCACTCCGGCTGCAAAGTTCCACTGGGGGGGTCTGCTCCCATAACACCCACCCTGGAAGGCAAGCCAGGGTTTATGACTGTGTTTCCTGAGAAGTGTGCACCATCCTGGTGGCTCCACCCAGGGGGCTAAGCCTGGGGATGGGTGGGTGGAGAATGGGACTGGGGACCGGAACATCCAGAAGGGGGTTACAACCAGAAAAACAAGCAAACTGTGTAAAGTGAGCAAGAACCTTGTCAAAGTATAACATAGAAATACCATTCTGCTAATGGAAGAATGTAGCAGAGATCTGGCATAGTTGCTTCTGAATGGTTATAGATTAATCTAGTGTTACAAGAGGTGGGGATACCTGAAGAACACAAACCATGAAGGAATGTACTTTAGGAATAATTTACTTATCAAAATTGAGATAACCAAGTAGGGAGAGTAACTGTAGTTTGGAACCAGTATTTCCATGACAGAAGGAGGAATTATGTCAAATATTTTCTGGAATATGGAACAAGTCAGACTTGCTTCCATTTTGTTTGAGCTAAGGATAATACATGTGAATTCCAGTGAGTTAGTAGCGCCCAAAGTCTTATCTAGTTATAATGGAACTTCTAAAATGGGATATAGGTCCTTGAGAATGTCTATACCTATGGCCAATGGAGTCAATGCGCAATCATTGAAAAGAAAACCACCCAAGAGATGGAGGATGAAAGGTCAGCAGCCAACATAGAGTAGAAGCCAGCATAAGGCTTCAATGAGCTTATCAAAATGTTCATACTACTCCTGTAGCTAAACATGAGATGGATTGTGAAATAAAACAGGAACTCCCAGTGGATGCCATAGAGATGTCACAGGTTGGGGTATATTGGAGTCATTTTAACAGCATCTATGATTGTAACGCTGGCTAGATGTGCAGTAATGTTCTGTTGTTTAATGATTGAAATGACATTGTCAATATGGGAGTAGAGCAGAGAATATTTTTCTGTTATTATGAGGGGATTAAAGCTGAGGGTAGTTGGGTGTTGAGCAGGGGAGGGATCAATGATAAGTAATTTCTTTAAGATGAATTTGTGAATGGCTATACAAAAATAGCTGACACAACAAACATGAAATGGAGAGTAAGAGAAGGGGCCAAGCAAAAATACTTTCTTTAACTTCATCTTGAAGGGGAGATAGGGGTTATGTTCCATTCATTGAGTGCAGATTGCAAACTGGCACCAGTGACAGTGGAAGTCATTATAAAACTTTGAGTTTACTATGAAAACTATTTAAGTAACAATAGATCACAGTGGAGCAGGAATTCTGGTCCAGACGGTGTGAGAGACATAATTCTAGGTTATGCACATTAATAAGTGAGAGTAATTTATTGGCTCAGAACAGGGGACAGAGAGATTGTGCTTGTGTACTGCCACAGTTGCTGCACACATGGGGAAGACGATAAGAATTGTAGCAACAGCCACCTGTATTAAAGTTATTGCAAATAGCTCTACCAGTAGTAAACTTGATTTGTCATCCTTGCTGATCAGGAAAGCTTCTGTGAGACTAATAAATATATTGTTGCATGGTTGTAGAAGTAGACAAAGCAGCTCGAGAATCTGAGGCTTATTTTTTGACTTTGATAGTAATGATGTTTAGTGGGATAATGAGTTATAGAGGGAATACGAAAGAGCCCTTTGACTGGCAAAATATTGGCAGAATAACTCATTACACAATGCTGTTCAGTTCAATTTGGTATGAAATTGGAGAAGATATGCTACTGCTTTGCTGAGAATGATTTAAGGCAATCATAGACTGTAGTTCCCATTACAAATCAATCGTAATCAATGATAAGTAAAAAATATTTACCAGGTTCTTCTCATCTTAATGGCTATGTGCTGCACAATATATCCCTGAAATGCTAAAGGCAGCCATGAATTCAGGAACATTAAGATGACTGCAACTTCACCACAGGATATACAGTAACTTGGTTCTCAGTGATATAATGAGAGGAAACTGACAGAATAAATAAACTTACATCCATCCCATCTATAATGACCTATCGAAAGTGTTGGGGAATAAGGTGGACAAGACATGGAGATGATAGACAAAAGGTTCCTTCAATAAATGAAAGCAAGCCTGTAAACTGAACTGCTGCAACATTAAGAGGAACATTATAAGAGAGCTGCGGTATTGATGTAAATCCTGGCTGTGGGTGAGTTAGAATATAGGGTGACAAATTAGCAAGGGAAGTCAATGTTATCTGAAGATGAGACAAAGTTACAGTATGTAGCGTTGTGGAAATGGATGGCCAAAGTTTAAGTGCCAGTAGTTCTAAAGGAAGATGAGAATCCAAAAAAAACTTTGGTTTCTAACTGAAACATAGAGGAAATAAGCTTTATCATGAGGGTTTTGACTCTTGAGCTTGTCCGCAGGAAACAGTGGAGGAAGACAAATGGGGATGTGTGCGTCAGGATGTAAAGCAGCATAGAAGACACAGACAATAGTGTTTCAGATTGGCGGAGGGCTGCCATTTATGTAGGGGTTGTTCAGTCTTTGTTCTAAGGAGAAGTGGCTTTACAGATGGGAGGAGGTGGTAAAGGTTTCTGGGACTCAGAAGAATCAGAATCACAAGATCGAAGGATAATTGGACACCAAGATGTTTTGTTTGGGATATGATAGCAATGCTTCTCAGAGCTTTTTATGTTGGCGCGCTTGCGCAGCCAACATCTTGCGGTAGTGGAGATTTGGAGGTGCGGTCGCTGTTGGGCGAATGCAGAGCACTCACCAGTAGGTGTGTCCCTCATTTCCCAATCAGCCTGCATGCCAGCGCCACACCATGCATACTTATCTGGCATTCACATCAAAGGAAAGGTCCGCTGCAATGCTAGCAAAGCTTGTCACACACAGCGGACCTTGCTACGTGTTTCACCAGACAGTAACATGACGGCACAGTGGCAGCTAAACTGCCAAATTCAGGGGTGCCCAATCCCCCGGTCAGCTTACCCTGCCCCTCATAAATGTGCCAATGGGGGGAGCCAACTCCCCATCACATAATGTGTCACATCCCCCTCTTTTGCTTGCCGAGGGGGTTCCCAATCCCCCTCAGCTAGTGTTCCCCAGTCCCTATGTTCCAACAGGGATGCCCAATCTCCCATTGGCTACTGTATCCCCCAAAAAAAGACACCTGTAAAAAGAAACCATCCACAATTTTTTTCACCTGTAAACAGAAAGCAGGTCTCTCGTAGTTTCCCTACCCCCACCCGCACCCACCTACTGTGCCCTCCTTCCCACCCCTCACCCCATACTTACCTCCGGAGCGACACGATGATCTTCGCAGACCGGGAACATGTCTGCACTCTTCAAAGCCGACCGCAAACTGAGGAAATGCCGGTAAGCTGTATAATGGAATAAACAGGGTTTTTTCAACTTTGATGCATATCTCAGGCATTTTTTGGAATTTTTGCACCAAATTTTCAGCATGGGGTTTTTGAGACCCCTACTCATGAAGTCTGTCACTGTTATGACATTAATCGGTCCCAAGAGGTGATTTCGCAGTCACTGCACAGAATCACCTTTCGGGACTGATTAATGCAAGGACAGTGGCACTGTTCATGAGGTGGGCTCTCAAAAAGCCGATGTTGCAAATTTGGTGGGAAAAAAAAACAAAAAAAGGCTGTTTTATGAGTGTGCTTGTGCGATTGCTATGCACGCTCATAACTTTGCAAATTCTCAATATTTCATACCAGATTTTCAACGTTGTCATTTTTCTACACCTCCTTGTGAACAGTACAGCTGTCATTTTTCACATCCTGGCCAAAATGTGTTTACGCACTTCTGGCGTACAATAGCATGGTTGCTGTGGGAAATTGGTGTTTGGGGCAGATTATGAAAATGACAGTGGCACTGTTCATGAGCAGAGGTTCTAAAATGCCTATATTGAAAATTTGGTGATGATACTCCATAAAATGACTGTGTTACGAGCGTGCATTGCGCAGTTTGCACCTGCAGCTCGTAGCGTTAATATTGTAATATTTTCCTCTGGTTTTCACCTTTGCCAATTTTTCCACACCTCTTGATGAACAGTACAGCTGTCATTTTACATATCCTGCCTGAAATGGGTTTTTGCACGTCCGGCGCAGAATAGTGCGGTCGCTGTGCAAAATCACTTTTTGGGACAGTTTGAGGAAATGACAGTGATACTGTACATGAGCAGAGGTGCTAAAACGCCTATGTTGAAAATTTTGTGTCAAACGTCCATAAAATGACTGTGTTACAAGCGTGCGTTACGTTACGAGCGTGCGTAGGAACTGAGCAACTCAAGCTCGTAAAACAGTCATTTTTGGGAGTTTGTTCACCAAATTTTAAACATAGGGTTTTGGGGGGACTACCTCATGAACTGCGACACTGTCATTTAGTTACTCAGTCCCAAAAGGCAGTTCCATGCAGAGACCGCAAAATCACCTTTCAGGATCTAATAACAAAATGACAGTGACTGAATTCATGAGTACAGGCTCCAAAAACCCCATGTTGAAAATTTGGTGGAAAAATTCCCCAAAATGGTGAAGATATGCACCAAAGTTGAAAAATGTCTTCAGTTCATGGTCGGCTTTGAAGAGTGCAGGCGTGTTCCCGATCCACGGAAGATCGTTGCGCTGGGCTCTGGAGATAAGTATGGGGTGGGGGGAGGTGGGTGGCAAAGGGGGACAGGTTGGGGAGGGGAGAAGACAGTCAATGAGGGACTTTTTTTTTTTTTACAGGTTTTCTTTTTTTATTTAGGAAGATGACCCAGGACTTTTGCCACGCTGGGGTGGGCTCCCAGCGTGGCAGCTGGACACTTATTTGGGGGCAGTGGAGCCATTGGGGGGTTGGGCACCCCGTTGGCCATACCTACTTTTGCTATGCTGAGGTGGGCTCCCAGCATGGCACCTATAAGTCTGTGAGTTTTTTTTGTTGGGGGAGAGACTGTGGAGCCGATGAGGGATTAGGCACCCCTGTCGGCCATAAGGACTTTTGCCATGCTGGGATGGGCTTCCAGCATGGCACCTAGAAGTCTGTTTGGGGAGGCAGTGGAGCCAACGGGGGATTGGGCATCACCGTAGGTCAAACAACGGTATGGAGGGGAGCACATAAGCATGCTGGGGTGGGTTCCCAGCATGCTAGGTAGTGTTCGGGGGGAGTGAATAACAAACTGTTGATAGTTTGGATGCAGTGCTGTCTTACGTGTAGGCAATTTGCATACTGTCGACTGCAGCATGCAAATTGCCTACACGTTACCACCGCTGATTGTGGCGGTGTTTCCTTCATAACTGTACGCCACTGCTTCTGAACAGCTGTCATAGACAGCTGGGACATTCATTGGCGTGGTTCAGCCATGCCTGCAAAAGGGAGCAGGGCATTGGGAGTGGGGGAGACACACCTACGAAAACTCGTATGGTGGCACCATGTTTCTTGCACTTGCGTGCAGGCAAACATAATGAACTTGTATAAATAATAAGCATGTTTATTTGGTCCTAAGACACACCCTGTGAGGAAGGCCCAGTGAAGGGTTGAAGCTCTGGGACTACTGGGTGCTTCTGGGCACTTGCCAGAATAAAACATTGCAATTTGCAACTTAAAAACTCTCCGTGAGTGCTGTGCCTTTCTTTCAAATATAATTACTGAACACTAGAGATGTGAAGTAACTATTGCCAGACATTAATGTTAAGGTTTTTTTCTCCTTTGTAAAATGTGTTCCACACTAAATCACACAATGTAGCAGGCTTCTCCAGTTGCTATTTCCATTTTGTAATATGTGTCTCCACTTTTAAGTCTTGTCCCTGATTTGTAAAAGAGGAGGTTGAGAGGTATCGCTGTATGGCTGTGTCCTTTTTTGGATCAGCACTACTGTCCACCACAGGCTGTAGTGTGGAGGACTCAGCCGTACAGCAGTTTGGAGGAACAAATGATTACTCCTCATGTTGTAATGAGGCTATATTGACATGCAGATATCCTCTTTATCCTATCCATGGACAAAGTGTTCATTTGCATATCATGGTACCATTATGTGACTACTGGGATGTGTGTCTCAGTAGCAAACAGCTTTGCCACATGCAAGCACTTCTTTGCTCCTGTAACTGAGGCCAGCCTGTGTCATTCCACTAGCTGTCCTCCTTCCTAGACGAGCAGGGGCTTTGGATGCATGTTGCTCCTTCACTGCGATGTGCTCCCATATGGATATAATGGAACAGTCTTTGCACAGGCAAACTTGGCTCTACATATGTCTCTTTAACTCATTATTACATGGGGATGTTTATTGAAGTCCAAACTTTCCATTGCTTAACTTTTGATACAAAATGGCCACCAAGACATAACTACTCTGCGCAGCAGGCAACTTTTCTCAGCAGCAAAGTCTTTGCCCTGTGCTTTGCCCCAGCTTTGAAAATGCTGGCCCTTGTGGCTTATCCAAAAACAATTAAACACGCTCATTCATCTTACTGCATACAAATTAAATCATGCCCTTTGAATGTTGTTATAATTTGTTATCATTTTCTTCACTTGATTGGTTTTTGTTGGTTTGTTTTCAAGGACTAACCAAAGACAGGACTTTGTCTCATTAAACAATATCCCAGTGTAACCTCCTAATCAATCAATCAATCAATCAATCAGTCAGTCAGTCAGTCAATAACCGATAAATAAATACTCCATCCTTGAGACCCTAGTTCTGTGATGAGGCAAGTACTTTGTTATTACTTCATCACCAAATTAAACTTACTTATCATTTATGGGTGATATGGCTGACAGAGGCAAAACCAGAACAAGATATAATAATACTCAGATGATGCAAAATTATTCTTAATATTCAAAGTAGAGTCACTGTACCCCAGAAAAGAGTAATCCCAGAATAACCAAGAAATCATCTAGCAGATGCACAGAGTAGTTACTGCACTGTCTAAACACATTTATTTACTGTAGAGGCATTGATTAATACTGAGAAGTGTGCATAATGGGAGAACTGGCATATTCACAATTCTTGCCTGTGAATCAGCCAAAGACGAGTACTAGCCTTTTCTATTGAGATAGTCACTGTTGTATCATTCCAGTCAGTGGGACACTGAGGCTGAGATTTGCTGCTGAGCTAAACATGCCAGTCTCTGGATTTGCGATGATCACATCATGCTTAATAGTTCCAGTCATTTGGAAAAGAAATATTTGAATGAACTGTGTCAGCTGTAAAAGCAATCTCTTGTCCACCCTCAAAACCAGAATATTGATGATGTAAACTGGCAATGACAGGGTATGGGGAAAAGCCAGAGGGCAGCGGTGTGAAAACAGTTTCAGGCATGGCCATTATTTCTCCATTCTTCAGTACAGTGTTTTGCATTTTTTTATTTCTTTAAATTTTCTTGACATGTCTTTGTAATAGTACAAACTTCAAACAGTAGCCTATAAGCAATCAGTTGTACAGTATTGTAGGGTGTCTTAATACTTCCAATTAAAACAGAATTGACATCATATTATTGCATTATTTACCCCTATAGATCCATGCAACTAGGACAGTCACCTTCTGTTCAGATGTGGCATGCCCATCTCTTGATGATCCAGCAGATGCCGCCTTGCTGGACTGTGTGAATAACTGAGTTGACACATATAATTAATAAAGAAAGCTGTTTATTCACCACTGGAGACATTTGCTGAAACTATGTTTCCCATACTGTCCCTGGAATAACGTGGCACTGCCAGACAGTGCAACATTTTGTATTTTAACAGCAGTGTTCTGAGTGTTCTTAAATGGGTGGCAGCTAAACACCGAGCCCCATGCTTAAATGCATACTTCACATCACTGCCAGGGTTGTGAAAATGAGTGCCACTTGAACAAGCAATAATATTAACATTATAAACATGAAAAACCTTTAAAAAAAATATCAAACAGTACATGATACAACCTGAACATGAGTACGCCACTGCTGGCGAGGTGGGGGTGGGAAAGATCTGAACTACAATGGTGGCTAGTTAGAGTAGTACTAGGGAAGGGGGAACATCACTGTGACCTGATGCTTGGTCAGAGTGACAAGTACCACAGTGCTGGGAAGGGAGAAGGGAAGACAGCGGAAGGGGTAGCAGCTGGAAATTACCCAACACTAGGATATGCAAACTTTCAATATACAGTACAGTTACAGAACATGAAAACAACATGGAACTATCCTTCTGAAGAAGACATTCCTGTAGAGTAAAAAAGATAATGCAGTTGCAGTACCATTACCAGAAAACATTTATGCATAGAAACTGGTATACTAGGACATTTACTGCAGAAGAACAATTAAGCACAGACAGTGAGGAATTCCATAGGTAACAGAACAAATAATCACAAAAAACGTTGAGTCCAGTTATACAAAAGTTCAAGACTTGCAAAAACTTGTCTGGTCAGTAGGCATAGTGTTATGAGTCACTTGAACCAGTTCTTGACAGGATGGGATAGAGTCCGCAAAAACAACCCAAGAATTCTGCAAACTGTCAAGATCACACCTTTTGATTCTGTGAGTCCAGGATCCTTTCACAAACTTCTTGTGAAGAATCTTCTCAATCTGGGACATAGTGGTGTGTACAAGACAGTCATGAGAAGAAGTCTAAGAAGTCCAAGGAAGTTCATTTGAGTGAAGGTCAGGTGCAACAGAATCCAGCTGGACTGGAGTCAGTTAGCATGAGGATCCGAAGGAACGAGTTGCAGGTTATCAGGAGGAAGTTCTGGTTCTGAAAGGATGGCAGGCTCAAGTGCAGCTCCATTACTGGAAGGACTGGGGTCATCTGGGAGGGTGTTGCTCAGGTACCCCTGCTTCAATTGACTGATGTAAACTTTGTTAATCACAAGCTTTTCATCTTATTTGTGTCACAGCTGGACATGAATGGGAGAAACCTTTTCCACAATACAGAAAGGACTAGTCCAAGGGAAGATCTCAGTTTCTTTGCAGTGCCTGGCACTAAGACAGGTCAATACAAGTAAACACTGTTCCCCACAAAAAACAAAAGTTCATGTGACTTAATTATTTATTTATCACTTTATTCGTTAAACTCTAGGATTGCAAATACCATTGAGCAAGAACTGCTCATTTACAAAGGTTCCACGTCAAAAAAATGGGGGGTAAACGTACATACAAAAGTTGACAATGTTACATAGTCATGAAACATAGAGAAGACTGAGGTTAAAATTTTACAGTCCTTCATGGAGAGAGACAACATAAGCTAGATTATGACATATTTCAGGGTAAGCATTATACATGCGATGACAGTTGGTGAGTGTAGGGTAGGAGGGGGTCAGGTTGGATTAGGCAGGCTGAAGGGCCATTGTCAGAGGAGAGTGGGTGGGTAACCAAAGTGCAAGATAAATCAGAGTAGGAGGGACAGATGTCCACAAAGTGCCTCAAAGATGGGTGGGAATGGGTGAGGTAAGGGCATGGGGGGAAGGGAAGGGTGAAAAAAGGAAAGCAGGAGTCAAAAGAGTAGTTGCAGAAGGGAGGTTATGTGCCAACTTCGACTGATGTGACTGGAGAGGTGGTCCCCTTAGGATAAGCAATCACATTGACTGGTAGAGGTGAGGTGTTGTCAGACTTGACTGCTGATGTTTTCTGCATGGCAAATTTTCTCTGTTCACCACAAGGTGAGAGCTGGGGGCTTGCAGTTCATTTGTGGGACTCTGATGGTGCATTGCTGAGTAATTATATGCAGTTCCTGAATTAAACAGCCAGCTAACAATAGCCAACATTTTTCTTTACATTTCAGTATTGTAGAAGGGCAGCAGGTAACAGGAGGAATTTATCATTTTTTGTTCTCTGCAACCAGAGTTTATGGTGCAGGTGCCCAGAGGCCCAAATAATTTAGGTGATGGACTGGGCTTGTGACCAGGTACCCAGGGATGCACTTAGCAGTAGGGGGGCAATGAGATAGGGCCAGGGCAGAAGGGCTGCATTCTCCACAATGTGTGGTGTTTTGGTGTCAGTCTGCCTCTAGGACCCTGAACTTTTCTTGTGCTCTGCCATGCCCATTTTTTGATTCTCCGGGGGGGGGGGGTCTACTATGCCAGTTTGACAAATATCTTGTCGATTGATGATACAGTGATGGATTTATGTTTACCGCAATTGTGGTCAACACAAATCCATCCGATAACACTTTGTTTCTTTTGAGTGTGCTTTGCCCCCAAACCGCCCTTTTGGGGGAACCCCTGTAATTAATATAATCAACTCCAAATCAGAGTTTATTTGGGGAGAGGGTGCAAGACCCTGAGAAAGCAGTGCTGAGGTCCCGCAGTGACAGTACAGTGACCAGTCGCTGTACTGTCATTCGTGGTAGAGGTGTCGGTGTTTGATCGGCATACCCTCTGTGGGATACCGTCTTGCTAGATTATGTGCATGATTGAATAAGATGTATAAAATAAAAATAAAAAGCTGTTTATTCATCACAGGAGTCGTTTGTACACCATGAGGCTATACCTCAGACTGAGGGCTTTCTCAGACTGTCCCTAAAATAAAATGGCAGTGCCAAACAGTTCAACTTTTTGTATCAACAACTGTGTTCTCGGCATTCATAAAGAGGCAGCAGCTAAACATTAAGCACCATGCTTAAATATGTATCTTCACAGTTATGTATAAGTCAAATTAATGATGTTAATCTTTCCAAATATTAGTAGCCTTGTTGTTTATGAACCATGCAATAAGTTTCTTCGGATTTAAATACATATTGGCTGGCAGTATAGCCTAGAGGTTAGAGTAATGAGTTGTGAATTAGCTTGGTACATCCGGCGGACTTGAGTTTGAGTCCCACAACCTTCACTTGCATGCTATGTGACTCTGAGCAAATCACTTAACCTCCCCAGTGCTCCCAGGTTGCCCTTGAAAACAGGTACTTGTGCCTATTGGGCCTTACCCAGTTAACAAATGAATAAGAAACAAGCATTTGTCAATGCCAAATGTTTGCTTGCTGGTATTAGCATTGGAAATGCAGGAGTTAGATGTAGAGTAGGAATAACAGTGAAGTATTGAACTTCATGCCAACCCCACCTCCAACCTGCAGAGATGGACAGGCATTGGGGTACGCGTTTGGGTTGCCACCCATAACGTTCATGCCATTTCACCTCACCCTATCTTGCAGACACCGACAAGTGTTGAGGTGTGCCTTGGTGTGTTCGGCTTAACAGTCACCCCACTCAATAAGAACATACGCTGAAATGGGTGCAATATAGGAAAATGGGGTAAACTCTGTGGCTGAAGAGTCGAAGGCACACTTCGATGCCTAATAATGGCTGCAGGGTGGGGGGGGTGGAACAGCATGAGCATTACAGTCAGCAATCCAAAGGCACACCCCTGATGCCTGTCAGTCTGTACATGGTGGGACGTTATAGTTAGAAATCCTAATGCCCTGGGCATGTGTTGGTATCTTCACTACAAATTTTCAACGTGGCCTTCTTGTGATCCCCACCTCATGAAAGCATTTGGGACCTCGTCTCATGAACAGTGGCACTGTGAATTTTGTCAATGTGTCCCGAACTTTGAGTTCCCACAGCGGCCATGCCATTGTGCGCTAGATGTACAAAAACACAGGTCAGGCAGGATGTGAAGAATGACAGTTGCACCATTCATGGGGAAGTGTGAAGAAATGGCAATGTTGAAAATCTGTAGTGAAAATATAAAAATGCCCGAACTTCCAAGCGTACATGGAAACTGCGCAATGCATGCACGTAACACAGTCCTTTGGTGGAATTTTTTCACCAAATTTTCAACATAGGCATTTTGTGACCTTTGCTCATACATACTGTCAGTATGATTTTCTTAATCTGTACCAAACATTGATTTCCTACAGCAACCGCGCTATTCTGTGCTAGATGTGTAAATGCATATTTCGGGCAGGATGCGAAAAATGACAGCTGTACTGTTCATAAGGAAGTCTGAAAAATGCCAATGTTGAAAATCTGGAGTGAAAGTACTACAAATTTGCATAGTTATGAGGGTGCATGGAAACTGCACAATGCATGCTTGTAACACAGTTATTTTATGGACGTTTGTCATCAAATTTTCAACATACAGTAGGCATTTTAGGACCTCTGCTCATGAACAGAATCACTGTGATTTTACGTATGAACATACATATGAACATATGAATCTGCCAGCAGAACAGACCAATTGGTCTAAGTCTGCCCAAGTGTGCAGCTAGCACCATAGATTGCAGCTTTCCCAGCCTCCTCCCCCTAAGTTCCTCCACTGCTTGACCCAGCTCCTGCCCCTCTGACTCTTCCTCTTGCTTTATCCCACTCCTTCTTTAAAGCTATTGACTGTCCTACATGTTACCACCCCCTCTGGCAATGCATTCCAACTAGACACCACCCTCTCAGTGAAGTAGTACTTCCTCATTTTCCTCTTGAAACATTCCCCTTCCTACCTTAGTCCATGCCCCTCGTCTTTCTTCCACTCCTCAGTTTAAACACCCACTCAGTGCTAGGTTTATTTACCCTTCAGGTATTTAAAAGCTTCAATCATATCCCCCATGCCTCCTCTCCTCTAGTGTGTACATGTTCAGCTCCTTCAGCCTATCTTCATATTCCTTTCCTTCCATCCCCTTTAACATTTTTGTTGCCCTCCTTTGCACCCCGTCCAGTAACTTTATATCTCTCCTCAGGTATGGCCTCCAGTATTGCACACAGTACTCCAAGTGCGGTCTGACCAATGATCTGAAGAGAGATAGGATCATATCCATGTGTCTGGATAAGAAGCCCCTTGCGATGCACCCCAGCTTCCTGTTTGCCATCGCTGCTGCTCTCCTGCACTGGGCTAAGCTGTTCATGCTCCCAGTTACCAACACCCCTAGGTCCTTCTCCTCTGTGATCCCCAACCTCACACCCCCAACCAATAGTCCCTCTTCTGGTTCTTAGCTCCAAAGTGCATCACCTTACACTTCTTTGCATTGACTCCTACAGTAACTGCCACTCCACCGACCATGTCTCTAGTTGGGTTAGGTCTCCCTGTAGTTTTTCCCCATACATCCTCTTTGCCCTCCACTGCCCCCAATTTGGTATCATCTGCAAACAGACTAACCCTGCTCCTACTCCATGTGCTATATTGGAGATAAAGAGCCCAAATAGCAATGAGCCCAGCACTGAGCCCTGCAGTACCCCACTTGTTACTGCTCTAGGTGCCGAGAGCTCCCAACCTACAACCACCCTCTGCACTCTCCCCTGTAACCAGGTCTCTATCCATTTAGTCAGTTTTTTCCCACCCCCACTGCCATCAGCTTCCCCCCCAGTCTCCCATGAGGCACTGTATCAAAGGCCTTACTGAAGTCCAAGTACAGGACATGTAGCGCATGGGCCCTGTCCAACTCCCTTGTCACCCAGTCATAATACTCTATTAGGTTGGTTTGACAAGACCTCCCTGAGATGAACCTTTGTTGTCGGCAATCTTGGAGGCCATTACTCTCTAGGAATGCCACCAGCCTCTGCTTCATTCTCACCACCATAAGCTTAGCCTTTATGGACGTGAGACTGACCATCTGATAATTTTCTGGCTCCTCCCTAGGCCCACTCTTGTGTGTGGGCACCACATGGACCACCCTCCAGTTCTGGGGCACACATCCCGTTTCCAGGAAGGTGCTGAACAGATCTGCCAGCAGCTCAGTCAACAGCTCTGCCATCTCCCTCAGCAGTTTGGGGTGGATGCCATCGGGACCTGGTGCCTTGTCCACCGTTACTGCCCTCAACCCCTCTAGCACCCTACCCCCTGTGATCACTTTATTCATCACCTCCTCTTCCCCCTTTCCCCACCCCCACCACAGCCCATGCTGGTAGTGGACCATCCCTCTCCTTAGTGAAAATGGAGCAGAAGTACTCATTTAGAAATGTTGCTTGCTCCTCCCCCTTTTCCACCCAATCCTCTCCCCACTTTATCTTCACAATATGTTCTTTGCACTTCCTCTTTTCCCTGACATACCTAAAAAAGTCCTTTTCCCCTCTCTTTATGCCCTGTGCTATCCTTAATTCCCTGGAGGCCTTAGCTTCTCCCCCCCCCCCGGTTACCTCCCTTGAGCAACTCCTGTAGGCCTCCTTATCCTCTCCCTTTCCAGTTCACCTGTACTTCCGGTATGCAGCCTTCTATGCCCTCACCCCTTGCAGCACTTCCTTGTTCAGCCAGCATGGTTTCTTGGCTCTGCTTTTCTTACTCCTGGCCCTGGTGCAGGCTACTGTGGCCTCTGTTAGCCCAGTCTTTGTGACTCCCCACTTTTGTTCTGCATCCATCCCCGGCCTTATATCCTGAAGTCTCTTTTCAGTATTGCTCCCGTCCTCCCAAAGTCCACCCCTACTAAAGTCCACCATCTTAGTGCCTGTGCCTCCTGTCTCCCTGCCCAGGGCGAGAATGAGCCACACTGTTTTGTGGTAGCTACTCACTAGTGGGTCCTCCACCCTTACCTCCATCACCACCTCCCCATTTGCCAGTACTAGGTCCAGAGTACTACCAAGCCTTGTAGGCCCACTTACTAATTGCGTCAGAAGGCCATTCTGGAATGCATCAAGGAGCACCTGCTCCCTGGTACTGCTAGTGGCTAGGGTGCTCCAGTCAACCCCTGGTAGGTTAAAATCCCCCACTATCACCATACTCCCCCTTCTCCACACCCTGCTTATCTGCTCTGCCAACTCCCCATCCAGTTCCCCCAGATTGGGCTGGTGGTCTCTGCAGCACTCCCTGCCTCTGCTTTCTGCCCTTGGAGTCCAGGAGCTGCACTCAAAGCACCTCTGTCCTGTCCTCTCCTCTTCTCCCTCATCCCTTATGCATTTAATCCCTTTCCTCACATAGAGTGCAACCCCCTTCCTTCCAAGCCCCCGGTCTCTGCTTTATATCCTATATCCAAGGCCCCTAGAATTCTGCAGCCTCAGAATTTTGCACAGAACTTGCAATCTACTGCAGAACTTCTGCAGTGCCGCAGAATTCACTCTTCTTGTTGATTTTTTATTAATATTTCTGTTTATCCATAGAATCTGGTTCCCTTCCCCCCTTTTTATATCCAAAACCCCCCTATATGCTCAGAATGTGATGTTATCATTGCTATAACATCATACATTAGCTAACAAAATGGCTGCATTCTGCAACAGAAATGAACAGTCACTTATCTACCACAGCTCACACTGCCAGATACAGTGGCACACACATCATGCATGGTGATATTTGCTTAACCTGCACTACAGCCTAATACAATATTCAGTCTTACATTATTGTGCTAGGGCTAACTTAAACAAAACCTTGTCAATAGCACAGACTTGTTAAGTTCATACCCCACTTTGTACAAACCTATTTGTGCCATTCAGGTATAGAAATGCCATCTGAAATGAATAACTGGTAAAATGAATTTAACTGTCATTTTTAAGAAAAATAAAGTAATTATGCCCAGAAAAGTGGAATATAATAATGTGTAGACCTGTTGAAAGAATAGACCTGTTAAATAAATAATTGCACTGTAAGCATTTTTTGTCAGGGTTATTGATTACATATTGTCATTGGTTGATAGAATCACCTAAAAGTTATGGAGAAATTGGGCCAGTGGGTAACATGCTGTGTTTCTGTGCCGGCAACTCAGGTTCCGAGATTAGCTCTAGGAACTGGCTGGGCAGCACAAGGATTGGTGTAACACATCACTGCTCAGAGCCTGGGAAGGTATGGTGCAGTGTTCTGTCACATGGTGGACACATTGTGATGGGCTGGAGAGCTCTATCTCACAATCGGTTCACATGCATGTCATGGCCTGATGGTGTTACACAGTGTGTCAGGGTAAGCAGGTTGACATGAAAAATTAGTTTTGCAATAACTCCTCTATTCCATTCCCAATGGGACCTGTATGAATAAGGATGCAAGTTCATGGAAATAAAAAAATATATATATATATACATACACACACAAAACACACACTTGTATGTATGTTACAGATTGCATATAAATATATAAGTGATAGACAGTGGAAACTTCATTAGTGGGATAGATAGCATGCATATAGAAATACCTTATTTATCACATAAGATACCCCTGCATATGTCATTTATGCAACAGGCTAGGACCTAAGGAGAGACATTTATTTTGCTTTTTTGGCATAAAATTCTTTTTATAAGTCTGTTATTTTTTGAACTAGTGTTACTGTGCTTTCCACCATCCTGATTGCTATAACCACTGCCATGAAAGTGAAGTCAGGATGACAAGCTGACACCGTGATGTGGTAGTCTGTTAGTGCCACAGAACTTCCACAGAAATTACAAACCACCGCCGCAGAAGTTCTGCGGCAAATGGTAGTCTTGCCGCAGAACTTGGCCCCACTGTGCCACAGAAAAGTAGGGGCCCTGCCTATATCCCAGGATTGCCAAGTCCCAGTCATGGTACACTGTGGCCCAAGTCTCTGTCACTGCAGCAGTGTCCACCTTCCCCTCTGAAAGAAGTGCCTGAAGTTCTGCAATTTTGTTCCCCAGGCTTCTTGCGTTGAGAGAGACCACCTTCCACCCTTAGCCCTCCTTCTCTGCACTCTTCTCTTTAGCCTGTGTCCCTCCTCCCAGTAGTCTGCACCCTTTCTCCTTGTTATTCTTACTGGGTGGTGATGCCTTCTGTATTACACTCAGACCACTCTACCCGCCCCCCTCCCAGGGTTACTACACCTCCGCCTTTACCTATATCTAGGGGGGTGAGTTCATTAGTCTCCCCTGTCTAGACCTTTCTACCAACCTCAGTCTTTTGGCCACCCTCCCACTAGTTTAAATCTACCTAGTAGAAATATACCCCTCTAATCCTGCCTTTAATACTCCTCCCCTTCCCTCCCTGTGCAAGTGTAGCCTGTCCCCGCGTACAAGTCTCTATTCCCCCAGACCCTACCCCAGGTAGTCATTAATCCATAATTTTTGGTGTGGCACCAATCCCTCAGCCACTCGTTAAACTCCTTGATACTACCCTTCCTCCCAATGCTTGCACATGGTACTGGGAATACCTCAGAGAATGCCACTGACTCCTCCACCCCCTCACACTGCCTGTCAAACTCCTAGAACCTCCCCCTCACTACTTCCACAGTCTCCTCTGCCAAGTTGTTTGTACCCACTTGCAACAGTAAATGAGGTTTCTTCCTCTCCCTCATTGCACATTTGAGCAGTGCCTGCCTGCCCTTCCTGCAGTCAACCCAGAAGAATCAATGTTTTTGACTGGTTAACAGTAAGGACAGAAATGTGAGAGAATTGCTTTAAAAGAGTAAGCAGTGGAGGGATTGATATTTGAGCATCCTTAACGGGAACAAGCAAATCATCTGCATACATCAGAGTGGAACAGTGAGGGTTACCCAGACCTAAACCTGTGATCAGGGGATTGTGCCGTATCGCAGCTGCAAGGGGTTCTACTGCTGGGACATATAACAGAGGGGAAAGAGGGCAGCCTTGTCTGGTACCTCCATGCAATTGGAAGAGATCAGATATTATGGAGTTGGTGAGCACCTTAGCTAGGGGGGAAGTGTAGATGGCAGTGATGGCTGCCCTGAAGCGAGGACCAAAGCCCAGGTGTTGTGACACAGAGCGAAGGTGGTCCCGCTCATTGAATCTAATGCTTTCTCAAAGTCAATTGCCAGAGCAGCAGCTGGTGTATGGATCTGCTTGGCCAGATGAATAAGACTGAGAAGCATTCTTAGATGGTCAGAGCTGCATCTGCCTTGTATAAACCCAGCTAGTGAGGGGTGAATTAGGGAGGCTGATATTGGGTTTAACCTGTTGGCCAGCGCTCTACCGTATACTTTGCTATCTGCATTAATTATGGAGATGGGCCTATAGCTGGCTGCTACATCAGAGGACTTCTCTTTTTTTGGGAGGACTGTTATAATAGCCTCACAAAGGGTACGAGGTAGATACCCTTTATCCTGATTCTATGAATACCTGACATAGTAGTGGGGATATCAAAGGTGCCATTGCCTGGAGAAAGTCTACTGGGTATCCATCCCCACCAGGGGATTTACCTTTTTTAAGTGAGAGTAGGGCTGTTGAGACCTCCTCTGTAATAAGAGGCACTTCCAAAGTGGCAACTTGACCAGGGGAGAGTTTGGGCAGTTGAAGAGCTTTAAGAAATGACAGGGTGTCAGGCCTAGTCCCTGTCCTGGATGAGGTATAGAGCTGGGAGTAGAATATTGTTATAATTTTGTTGACCTCTTGGGACTTGGTTTTAACTATCCCTGAAAGTGGATCTTTCAGCCCAGCAACAAACCTATTTGCCTGTTGTTTATGAACCTGGTGCTCTAGGATTTTCCCACTTTTATCTCCTTCAGTCCAGTATGAATGTTGAATCCTAAGAAGTGCTATGTCAGCTTTCCTAGACATGAGCTCATTTATTTTCATTTGTATTGTAAGAACCCATCGGCCACAACTAGAATGGGGAAATGGATGGGCCATGTCCTTCAGGGCTTTTTCTGCAGAGGCAGGTCCTTCTCCAGCTGGAGTAAGTCCGACTCACCTACCTTCCTTCTGTGAACCACATATTCAATAATCCTCCCCCTCATACATGCTTTATAGGTTTCCCATGTGTTTTGAGCTGAAGTGTCTGATGGGGGATCGTCTTGCAGGAACATTTTAGTTTCACCCTTAGCCCACTGAATAAATTTTGGATCCTGCATGAGGAGGGAATCACTAAGGGGGGCCCACATCAACAACAATTGCACTGCGGCATGGTCAGAAATGACAGTGGGAAGAATACCGGACTCCAGGGCAAATGGGGTGATAGACTGGGAGATAAGCCAAAAATCTAACCTACTAAATGATTCATGTACCCCTGACTGGAATGTATAGTTACGTTCCGTGGGGTGTACCATGTGCCAAATATCAACCAGCTGGAATTCAAAGCAAAGAAATAAGGCAGCTTTTGCCCTTCAAGTGTGGGTTTCTTTACTCAGGTCATTTCTGACAAGGGTGGGAACTAGGGTGAGATTGAATTCCCCTCCTATCACTATGGGCAAGTTCGGTTCAGCCATAGCCTCTATTCTTGTATTTAAATCTAGAAAAAAGGTGGTGTCGTCTTCACTGGGGGCATATATGTTAACTACCAAAATATAGCCATTAGGGGTATCGAGGACAGCCATTACCCATCTACCCTGTGGGTCCGATTTACTACTTATAATTGACCAAGAAAGTGATTTATGTAATACGATGACCACCTGCCCTTTTCTTAGTGGGAGCACCGGCATGTATTTCTTTTCCCACCCAGTCTTTCACCAAATAGTTGTGATTTTGTTTGGTTAATTTTGTTTCTTGTAGAAATGCCACCTGGGTCTTTAACTGCCTTAGATGTGTCAGTACATGTTTCCTTTTGGAAGGAGAATTCAGCCCTCTGACATTCCATGTTATGATATTGACTTCAGCCATGATCGTAACTAGTATGGAACTCTTTGGAAGAAGAGGTACCAACATTTACACTGGGCAGGGGCATATTTAGTCTACAACTGGGAAACACTCCATACTGTGTGATCATAAGCCTTATCCCTAGAACACATTTTATATTAAGTGATACAGCAGCTGACATGAGGTCATACATTAACTTTTCCAGTAGCGGCAGTGTACATTGCAATGTATACTCTGAGATATCTTTTGAAAACAAAAACTATTTACGGTTATTGTGCTATTTTGCACAATGGTCAGAATGAGTAACCCAGGCCGAGGTACCAACACCTCACAGGCCCTACTTGTCCTTCCTATTGGAGGGTGGACTGTTGCAAAATTGGGGGAGAAGAGCCCACTCCTGTATAAGTCACTCTGCCCCAGGAACTATAAATTTACGTGCTTTAGCACCCAAAGCAGTATAAAGAGACTGCAGGGAAATTCTGGGAACAGCCCAGCGTATAATAAGTGCAGTCGGGGGAACTTCTGAAACCTGTCATGACTCTACAGGCCCAAGTATGGCCCTGTATCAAGGATACCCCTAAAATAAGTACAGAAGGGGGGATGAAGGTATAAATGCCCACAGTGTGCCCCGGGGATCCGTGACTTATAATCGCTAAGTCCGGTGATACACTGAGGAAAATTCCCTGTAATGCTGCCCTCCCAAGATGTCTTTATGGCAAGGTTCTCCTATCTTCTGAATCATACCAAGATGCTTTAGGGCATACATCAAATATAGGATGTAAGAAAAAAATAAATCAAATAAAAGCCTGGCACATATATATATATATATATATATATATTTTTTGAAGACCCCTAGTCATTCCCTTATGGACAGGACTGTGGTATCCACTGATATTCGGACCTGGTGTACTCCAAGGGAGTAGGATAGCCCCCTCCCACAGCATATACCAAAGCACTGGTTCTAAGAAAATCAAGAGGGCACTTATCTAGATTTTTGCAGCTGTAATGTTACTTGAGTGTTCCCAGTCTCCACAATAGGGTGTTGATTCTTCACTTCATTCTGAAGTTCCTTGTAAGATGATGGGTACAGGAGGGGAGGCTGTGCAAGGAGCTTCGGCTACAGTCTGCATCTGAGAGGTACCTTCTGCTATAGAGGCCTCCTGCACCATCTCCTCCTCCGGATAGGCAGGAAAGTCTGAGGCTTCTTCTGTGGCCTCCAGGGAGAGTAGGTTGAATCTGTTGGGGCATAGAATCGGCGCAGGGGAGTATCTGGAACAGTTGCTACCATCGGGTGCACTTCCTCGGGCTCCTGGGATCGCTCATGAGGATGGTCCCGCTTAACATGTCTTCCTGAATGTTGTCATTTACATGATCTCACTGGGAGGCCTCCGTGATTGCCTTGAGCTTGTGTCCTTACATTAGCCTAGGAAAAATATTGTAATGTGCTTTTATGGTTTAGCACTTGCTGATCTGAGGACACAGTGGATGCCTGTCTGTAGTGAGGAGGCCAGTTAGCGGTTAAATACTGCATAAGGCTGTCTGATGTTGAAAATGAAACAAAGGTGCCATTTTCCTCCAGCTGCATTGTCACTGGGTATCATAGCGAGAACCGGATTCCCAGGGTGTGCATCAAGCGACGGGCCTCAGTGTATCCTTTCCTTCATGCCACCAAGTCACGAGAATAGTCCTGAAATATCAGAATCTTGTTACCCTGCCATGAAAGAGCTCCAAGTGCCCGAGTCCTTGCCATGATCATTCCTTATCAGCATAGTTCAAAATGCGTGCCATAATGCACCTCGGTCTCCCCCCACCGGCTTAGGAGTTGGATTAAGTGTCCTGTGCGCCCGTTCAATAGTTAGGCCAGGGGGCATATCACTTTTCAGCAGGTCTGGTAGAATATCGTATAGGAACTGCATTGGCTTCCCATGTTCCACACCCTCCGGGAATTCCAGGAGTTGGAGATTAGTGCACCAACACCTATTTTCTATGTCATCAAGCTTGGTCTGCAAAGTTGGATGATCCACTCCTGTTCTCTCATAGTGGAGGTAAGAGATTCCAGTGCAACAGTGTTTTTGCTCACATTGGATTTGGTTTGGCAAATCCTGGCTTCCATCTGTTTTATAGCCTGGGTGGTATTGTTCGAGGCTAGAGTCACCTCCAACATTTGCCACAACAGGGCCTCAAACATCAGGTTGATTTGCTGTGCATTAGGGCCTGCATAAGTATCCATGATTCGGGGAGTTGATACCCATCTCCAGCCAGGGGTAATGGTCAGATGTCTCCCAGGTACATCAGCATGGAGAGACACTGACCGCATTGCTAAAATTGTTCACAAAGCAGGAGAAAACATCGATGTCCTAGTACACATAGGGACTAATGATCTCACCAGCCGGTCAGTTGTGGAGACCAAAGAACACCTGACCAGGCTGGGTGACAAACTATCATCCATTTCATCTGGCATCTCCTTCTCTGAGATCCTGCCAGTCTGGGAGAGGGGCAGATGGATGGAAGGTCAGAGAAGGGAGATAGGGAGCTAAACACGTGGCTCAAGGGCTGGTGCCAGGAAAAGGACACAGATTTGTAGGAACTGGCAACAGTTCTGGGAGCAAAAGTTCTTTAAATTTGATGGACTGCATCTGACTAAGGAGGAGTCAGTGCATTGGGGCAGAAGTTTGAAGTCTTTGCAGAATATTTAAACTAGCAAATGGGGAGAGGTGCAGCACCCCATCGTCGACTAGGAAGAACACCCCTCCCCTCAGCTAGTGGCCAAACAGGGATTCAGCATGTTTGCAGTTCATTTGCATCACCAGGTAAGAAAAAGGTTTGTCTCCCATACGCGCTCAGGGGTAATGCCAAACCTCACTCAACAACCAACACACCGAAATCTGGCCAATGGAAAATCATGTACACAAATGCTCACAGCCTGGGAAATAAGATCCCAGACCTGCAAGCAATAATGTCAGAGGCTAAACTGGACATAGTAGCAATTAGTGAGACGTGGTTTACTAATAACCACACTTGGGAGACTTCAGTACCTGGCTATGTGTTGTTCAGAAGAGACCGAGGTGCAAAAAGGGGGGGAGGAGTGGCCCTGTATGTCAATGAAAATAGCAAAGCTACAGAAATTCAGAATACACATAAGGAGCCAGAAGAACTGTGGGTCACCCTGGAAACAGGAAATGGGACAGCCATAAGAACTGGGGTTGTCTACAGGCCCCCAGACCAGGGGGAGGGCATAGACACATTACTGTTAGAAGATATACAAAACATGACAGCTAAAGAGGAGGTTCTGATAATGGGAGACTTCAACATGCCAGATACAGATTGGTCAATACCAGCAGGAACATCTGCCAGAACTAGACACATAGTGGATTCCCTGCAGGGGGAGGGCCTCAAACAACTGGTACAACAATCCACAAGAGACAGGGCTATCCTAGATCTAATACTGACTAACAGGGAAGGGATCACAGATCTCCAGGTAGAAGGTCACCTGAGGGCCAGTGACCATCACATGGTATGGTTCAATTTGGCTACTACATCTACATCATCCCATTCTAAGGCAAAAATATGGGACTTCAGAGGAGCTGACTTTGATAAGATGGCCAACAGAGTTAAGCTAGCCCTGGCAAAAAGAAAGCATGAGGTGAGGGTACAAGCAAAGTGGGCAAGCATTCAGGATGCAATACTTGAAGCAACATCCCATTGTGTTAGACAGAAAAGGAAGTGCAAAAGAAGAAGGAAACCACTTTGGTTCTCAAATACAGTAGCAGAAAAGGTCAGAGCCAAAAGGCTGGCCTTCAGGAAATATAATGGAACACAGCGGGATGAAGATAGGGAGGCATACCAAACTGCCCTAAGGGAAGCAGGGAAGGCAGTAAGGCAGGCAAAGTCCCAAACTGAGGAAACACTAGCACGAACAGTAAAAGAAGGTGACAAGACTTTCTATAGATACATTAGTGAAAGGAGAAAGTCAGAGAGTATTGCTAAGCTTAATGGAGAAAGGGAGCATGTGAGGAGGAGGACCATGTAAAAGCATCTATCCTAAATAGATACTTTTGCTCAGTATTACTGAAGAGAAGTACAGCAGGGCCCACAGCTCAGCACCATGGACACGGGGAGAGGGAGGTGGCACTACTCCCTTCACAAAGGGTCCTACAAGAGCCTTTAAGCTCAGGGTGGATAAGGCAATGGGACCTGATGGCATACATCCCAGGGTACTAAGGAGCTAAAGGTGGAACTAGCAGAGCCATTAGCAGAACTGTTTAGTGAGTCTCTGAGCACAGGAGGGTCCCAGAAGACTGGAGAAGGGCTCATGTGATCCCACTCCACAAGAGTGGTAGCAGGGAGGAGGCAGGAACTACAGACCAGTCAGTCTTACCTCAGTAGTGGGCAAGATTATGGAGGCACTCCTTAAGGAAAGGATAGTGCAACACCTGATCCATGAGGGCACAGGATCCAAGACAGCATGGGTTTACAAAGGAAGGTCCTGTCAAACTAATCTCATAGATTTCTTGACTGGGTAACCAGAGTGGTGGACCAAGGGGTGCAGTTGATGTCACCTACCTTGACTTCAGCAAAGCTTTTGACACTGTTCCACATAGAAGATTGATAAATAAGCTGGGTAGGCTCGAGGTGGGTCAAGTTGGTCAACTGGGTGGAAAACTGGTTGACGGCAGAAAACAGAGAGTGGTGGTAAATGGTATACAGTCAGAAGAGATGCAAGTCACAAGTGGGGTACCTCAGGGATCAGTCCTGGGGCCAGTCCTCTTCAACATCTTCATTAGTGACCTTGCAGATGGACTAGAGGGTAAGGCTTGTCTGTTTGCAGATGACACCAAGATCTGCAACAGAGTAGATGATCCAGATGGGGTGGGCAGAATGAGAAGAGATCTGGATAAACTATCAAAATGGTCAGAAGAGTGGCAACTGGATTTAATGCAAAGAAGTGCAAGATGATGCACATAGGAAGAGAAACCTGAAGCCACCTGTAGGCTGGGAGGAGTTGCTAGCAGTCACAAAGGAAGAAAAGACTTGGGCATCATCATCACTGATGACCTGAAATCATCAAGCAGACCTCTAAAGCAGTAGGTAAGGCTAGGGGAGTTAGAGTGTAGTAGTAGGTATCACAAGTCGTGAGGAGGTAATAATCCTCTTTACAAGACACTGGTTAGGCCCCATCTGGAGTACAGCATGCTGTATTGGGGCCACACCTTCACAAGGACATTAACCAAATTGAGGCAGTCCAGAGAAGGGCAACCAAAATGGTGCAGGGACTGCATCAGAAGACATATGATGACAGATTAAGAGAGCTCAATATGTATACCCTTGAGCAAAGGAGGAGAGAGGTGATATGATCGAGGCATTCAAACACCTTAAGGGCATTAACAAGGTGAAAGAGTCTAACATGTTTAAATATAAGAAAATAGCAGGACAAGAGGACACAGCATGAGATTAGAGGGGGGCTGATTAAGGGGAATGTGAAATTCTTTTTCACAGAAAGGGTGGTGGTTGCATGGTATGGCCTACCTCAAGAAGTGGTGGCTATGAATACAGTGCAGGGCTTCAAACAGGCATGGGATAGGCATAAGGGAGCAATACAAATGAGTATGAATAGATAGGCCACTGACAGAGCAAAGGCCGATGGCACATTTATAAGGTAGAAAAAGAAATGGGCAGACTGGATGGGCCTTGCGGTCCTTATCTGCCGTCAACTTCTATGTTTCTATGTTACCTTACACCATGGAAGTTTTTTAAATCTCTGCTTTTTAGCCGATATTAAGAGGCATGATACAACTTAAAAAGATAATAATGTTCCTTGAGGTGCAAGCTACCGTTGTCCCTGCTACACCTATTATTTTGGTCAGTTCTTCAGGTGCGAATCATGAAAGACTATCCTGGGGTCAGTAGAGTGATCGCATTAAGCAGCCATTAAGCTAGGAGCCAAGTCACAACCCCACAGGCTGCCCTTTTGTACTGGTCTCCTGCCTGCGTTGGTGCCTTTTGCTGCCCACAAAGAAATCTGCAGCAGTCCCAACACAGCTCCATTGAGCTCGCTCACTCACTCACTCACTCCCTCTCTCTCACTCGCTTGTTCTTAATCTTCCCCAAACACTGATTTCCCACTGTGACCATGCTATTCTGTGCCAGAAGTGCGAAAACACTGGTAACCCTAACTTCCAAATTGAGAAAACTTTTCTATTACCACATAGACTAGGTATGCCATCGAACACGAAAGTCAGTGATGTAACTGACATGGGGAGGTTACTTTCAGTCCAGGACATGATGGAGAAGTTCCACCTAACCTCTAAATATGCCTTTTATATTTATCAAGTTAGACACCTGCTTATTACTATTTTTGGCACTGACCAGTGGAACATTAACTGCAGTGAGATGATGGCTGAATTAAAAAATAAAGTGAATTCACCACATGCGGTATCTGGGCTAGTCATGACCCTATATGAGAAGATGTACTCTAATACCATGGACCGCTCACAATATTGGACGGTCACCCTTCCAAATAGCAATGCCAATTGGGCATACATCTGGAAGGGAATCTACCAATATAGTGCCAATGATAGGCTTAGGTTAACACAATACTATATATTACACACTATGCATTTGACTCCAGTGAAGTTGTATAAGATGAGTAACTTGCCAAAAGACGAGTGTTTTAGATGTGGACATGCTCAGGGTTCCCCGATTCACATTTTTTGGGAGTGTCCTTTAGTGAATTCATTATGGTCAGAAATTAAGGCCAAGGCAGACCCCTTGTTGGGGTTACAAGACCTCTTCATTCCTGAAGTTTGTTTGTTAGGAGACTACACAAAAATTGATGTGATGGAGAGGAGATATTATATAAATCTAAGGTCGCTTACGGTGAAAACTCTGATATTAAAACATTGGAAGGACCAGATGGTTATTCCTTACCAAGAATGGTTGGCAGGGTTATTATACAACTTAAGGATCAAAAAAACTATTGCTAGCCTTAGGAGTACAATGTCTAAGCTTAATGCTTGGTGGGAGAAATTCCACAACTTATGGTCAGTGGCCAAGATATAGATCTAAGGTATATTGGTGGTAGATTATTAGCTTATTAAAAGAAACAGTTGTCACTCCTTCCTTCCTTTTCGTTTCCCTTAGCTGATGGACTTTAATCTTAAGTCCAGTAGATATAGAGTAGTATTGGGTAACATTACAAAGTGAATACTGGCTGGGGGTAAGTAATGGAGAAGCGGGGCTTTTTGAGGGGGTATATGGGGGCAAAAGGTAGACAGATGGGAGGTAGGGATAGTGATCAACACACAGATTTGTACCCTAGGTAATGTATTTATAAATATTTCTTATTCTTTCCTGCACTAATGATTGTACATATATGGGGTGTCAAAAAGAGGGGGGTAGGAGGAGAGGGAAGGGGGTGATATGGAAATTTTTATCCAATGTAATGTACTCACATCCTTCTTTGGTCTCTTGTATTAAGTACTGCATTGAGGCTGACTGTAAATTATAAATAACGAATAAAGCATATTTAATTAAAAAAAAAAAAGTGCGAAAACACATTTTGGCCAGGATGTGAAAAATGACAGCTATATTGTTCATAAGGAGGTGTGAAAACATGCCAGTGTTGAAAATCTGGCATGAAAATATTGCAGATTTGCAAAGTTACCAGGTTGTGTGGAAACTATGCAATGCACGCTTGTAACAGTCATTATATGGACTTTCATCATCAAATTTTTAACATAGGCATTTTAGGACCTCTGCTCATGAACAGTGTCACTGTCATTTTTTAAATCTGTCCCAAAAACTGATTTCACACAGCGACCACGCTATTCTGTGCCGGAAGTGTGAAAACACATTTTGGCAAGGATGTGTAAAATGACAGCTGTACTGTTCATAGGGAGATGTGGAAAAATGCCAATGTTGAAAATCTGGAGTGAAAATATTACAGATTCACGAAGTTATGAGCATGTGTGGAAACTGAGCAATGCACGCTAGTAAAACAGTCATTTTTTTTATTTATTTCACCAAATTTGCAACATATTCTTTTTGGGAGCCCACTTTATGAACAGTGGCACTACTGTTTCATTAATTGGTCCCAAAAGGTGATTCCACACAGTGACTGAGAAATCATCTTTTGGGAGCAAATAATGCCATGACAGTGACTGAATTCATGAGGAGGGGTCCCAATAACCCCATGTTGAAAATTTGGTGTCAAAATTCCCAAAAGTGCCCATGATATGCACCAAAGCTGAAAACCCCTATTTATGCCATTATACAGCTTATCTGCATTGCTTGAGTTTGTGGTGGGCTTTGAAGAGTGCAGACGTGTTCCCGGTCCATCGAAGATCGTCATGCCAAGCTCTGGAGGTAAGTATGGGGTGGGGGGGTGTGAGGAGGTGGGGTACACAGAGGATGGGAGCGGGTTGGGGGAGGGGCACCTGACACGTCGAGGGACTGTTTTCTCGTTTTACAGATTAAAAAAACAAAACACGTGGGTTAGTTTTCTTCTTTCACAGGTGTGTTTGGTACACTGGGGTGAGCTCCCAGTGTGCCACCTGCATTTGTGAGGAGGGGGACCGAAGCTGACAGGGACTGGGCCCTCTGATGGCACATAAACGGGTGGGGAGCACATGATGCTGAGGGGGATTGGGCACCCCTTCGGCACACAACAGAAATTGGGGGGTGGGGACATTATGGCATTGGGGAATGGGCTCCTCATCAGCAAATTGAACTGGGAAGGGGGAGACTGAAGCTGTCAGGGATTGTGCCCCCATCGGCAAAGAAGGACTGTTTGGGGGGCACATGATGCCGAGGTGAATTGGGCACCCCCTCGGCACACAAATTGGGGGATGGGGGCATTATGTCGACAGGTAGTGGGTTCCCCCATCAGCAAATGAAGTGGGTCAAGAGCATGCTGACAGGGAGATTGGACACCCCCGTCAGCTTTCATGAGGCTCTGAGGCAGCCGCATAGAGTCACCATGTGCCTGGTAATGTTACACCAGGCAAGGTACCACCCTGCAATGATGGGTCACTCCCTCATTGCAGCAGAATTGCTGATGCTGCAATGATGAGGCGGCCCCTCATTGCAGCAGCCAAATCGTTTCAAGTTGGTAGCACTTCTGCAGAACCAGTGTCATCAGGACACTGGGCTTGCATTGGGTGCATATCGCCAAGCCCACAAATGCAGTGCTGGCATTGGCCACCACACTGCTGCACCTCCACAACCTGCTTCTCTCCTAAGCTGCCGCATAATGTTTCTTTTGCATGCGCACAAGGAAACATAAAAAAGTCCACCCAACATACCTATCTGTCTGTATCATACAGTGGACATATTAAAAGAATGTGTTTCAAATTCATGGCATGTTTGTAATGACACTGGCAAAAAGTAACATTAGTTTTTTCATTTTGCGAGCTGTTTTTATTGCTGCACCAAAATGTAATACTTGATACTAATTCAAGTCTAAAGCTGATCATCATCCTTCTTGTTATAGTAAATCGGTTAATTTTATTCCAACACAATGTCATATCCAGTAGGGCCTTTTCTTTCACTTGTGTCTGGCCTAGCTCAGACTAAAAGAGCTGTTGCAATAACTTTGAAAAACTGTGATGTTAAGACAAAAATTAAGCTTATATATTTTATATATTTTCTGTAAATTGTACCCTTATTTCTTCATTGGTTTGGAGATTTGCATGAAAAAAAAAACACAGACTCTGCCCTGTGTGTTCTGGCTGCTTGTCTACACCTGACATCACAGCTGTGTTTATGACATCACACTCTATTGCTGTTGAGATAATTATGTATGCAATAATACCCAACAGGGTAGGTGGTATTGGGCTATATTGGACCTTCCAGGGGCTATAACGCCCTCTGTCAAACACACAATACCAGGCATCCTGGAGTGTACTGTTATGCTCAGAAAATGGGCTTGTGTAGTATTTATGTAAGAAAACATATTTGAAAAAGCTTTAATAATTGCTTTAAAATGATGTTAAAAAGACGTTTTTTGTAATGTAGTCCCTCACTTATGCGGTTGTGCTGAATTCAGCAGCACAGAATGATCTTCTGAGGTTGTTTATTTCCTTCCCTTCCTCCTCCCCCCCTCATAAGAGAGAGTTTTTATTCAATTTCCTATGTTTTGGGGTGGTCCACATAGTTACAGTACTAGCTGAATCGGGAGACAGAGGAGGTATGCCAGTAGCTAGATGAAGACTGAGATGGTACAACAAATGCAATCAGTTGCTCTAGCAGATCAGCCACTCTCCCCACCCATGATTATTTTTATATTTTGCAGCATGTTTCTCTACCTGAGCCGAGATTGAAGTTGTATGTGTAGCACGTCTTCTACTGACTATCAGTCTGTTTTTATTTTAAAACTTGGACAGATGTGAGCTGGTGGTCAAGTGAAACATGACAGCAGAAAAGAAGAAACATGAAAGATGAAAAAGTAAGTCAGCAGTGGTCTAAGGCTACTTCTTTTAATTGAAATTGTAAAGCATCTCTTTCTGTGCCATGTATTTTGTTTTGCGCTTTCAGAGCGTCAGCAAGAGGTGGGTAGATCGAGGGTGGAGGGGGAACAGAACTAGAGTGATCAGAGGAATGAACGCTTCTGTTGTATTATTAATTTGATGTTTGCTGTTATCATTACTGACACATTGGCACTGCAGCAGGGAATTATCCCTGAGACGTTGTGGTGTCTGCAGGACTGAAATCACCGCCACTTGCCGGAGCATGACCGTGGAGCTCGGGGTTTCAGACCATCACTGCTTTTCACTGCAGAGCGAGGATGGTGCATACGGAACGGCAGCTGCCATAGCAAACTGATGAGTACCGCTGAACCACTATACCTCACCGCAAATTAGGGGCTACAAATCGCCACGTATACAAAGCGCTACCTGTACCAGTAAGCGCTGTTGAATCAGAATCTGTAACATGCAGGGGCCAAAAGGGGCGGAATACAGTAGCGGGGGCAGGGACTTTACCCCACCTTTTCACCTCATAGGAATCTGCCGGCTGCAAGACAGGCAGGTCACTAGTAAGTGGAAGTGCTGAGAGTACAACTTTAGAAACAGGCTGTGCACACATTTGAGTCTAAGGGCTTTGATTCTTGGGCACTCACCTGATTGTTTTTTGGGGAAGCAAAGGGGGACTGGCAAGTTGCCCACCCAACCGAGTGACGTCACAGGAACAAACACCAATTGGAGACTGGGCAAAAGGGCGCCAAGCCCAAACAATAGGTAGTGGATTTAGAAGGGCTTGGGGCCAGTTTTCAAGGCAAATGTAACCTCCCCCCAACAGACCCCCTTGTTTCTACTAGCAGGGCTGCTCCTCTCACATCTAGGCGCCACCAAGAGGGGTGGGGGTAGTCACTACAAATATCTCACAGACTCTGTATGACCCATTACTTCTACTTCGGAGCCTGCCATCCTTAGACAGGCAAACAAAGTGTGGCAACTACCTGGCTCACACCTGGGGGGTGCCATTTAGCATGGCCATCAACGTGGTTCCCTGGGAGAAAATGTTTGCTCAGCAATATGCTAGGTTTGTACTTCTGGTTGGGGCACCCAAGTAAAGCCGGACACTGGAAGCAATAACTGTAATGTCCAAACCAGGTTGGGACTCTAGAGTGTGGCTTTTATTCACATAACACAGAGAACAACAAAGCAAAGATCGACCCCCACAGGGCTACTCTCACTGGTAACGCAGATTACCGAGGTATAGAGCACACTTCCTCACTACACACCCTCAGGTTCTGAAAGGATTTGGGCACACATGGCCCAAACTGGTACACTTCTCTTCTTTTCCTTGACATGGCACCCCGGCCAGTACTAGGACACTTTTCCATATGGCATGGAGGTTGATGGTGGCTCCCTAAACCACCAATGAGCACATTCTGGCTCTCAGGGAAATCCAAAATCCCATGTCTGAGTGCTTTCCTCAGGCATTGGCCAGATGCACTGAGAGAAAAAAATAGGTGCCTAAACTGAACCCGGAGAGGTAAACCTGGTTACTCCAGATGGGGGTCTCCCACCTTTTGCTCCCAAATCTATACTCAGCCATTCATCTGGTTACACCTTTCTCTAAATCACTGTTTGTAGATACTCTTTTGAAGTGTTTTTCATGTTTAACATTCTACTTTTCACTGGAGGTGTTTTGACTTTAAAAGTTCTGTATGTGGCTATGTCTTTACCCTAAACCCCCACTGTTGCAGATGCTTCTAAGTCATACGCAGTCTAAAAGTTCTGTACTTGGCCAGTCTCTCTATGACCCCACAGTAGGCAGACACTTTTACTTGAAACACTTTCTCAGTGAACATAGTCTCTGTGTCAGAGAAAAACTCACCACGGAATGCAGGTGCCCCAGGGCATTTTCCCACAACACAATCTCTGGTACTCACAGAACAAAATGACTCTCAGGCAGCTTCTCCCTCTCCAGGCTGGACCAGGGGATTGCCCCTGAATCATGGAATTCCACCCATCCCTCCGAGGATGGGGCACTGGAACAACTTCTAGGGATGGTCTCTACCACTTCCTTCTACTGTTCTTCTGTATTCCTCTAGGGTGAGAACACACAACCCCTTCTCTTGAGGTAGCTCTCTCTCAGAGCTAGGTATGAGGAGCTGCAACAGCAGCACTCCACACTCTCTTGAGTCTCTCTTGAAACTGGCTTGAATCTCCCAATGTTCTACTGCTAACCTCTGCAGCTAGCATTCCATTGTGGCTTATGCTACTGTGAGAATTGTAAGGTGACATTGTCACTGCAGCTCAGCAGAAACTGAAAACAGAGTGTGACAGTGTGAAACCCATTTAACTGGCATCTCACAAGCTGCCTCTCCCTGCCTGCCACTGATTCTAAGTGGGATTCTAGTAACCCTGGGGAACAAGGGGGTTACACAAACACACTGGGAATGCAGCAGGGAATCATTCCTGAGACGTAGTGGTGTCTACAGGACTGAAATCACTGCCACTTGCCTGAGCATCACCATGGTAGGGAAGCAAAGGAGAAAAAGGACACCACTACATTGGAGATTGGGATGATTTCTGTGACAGGAGGCTATTTAGGTGGGATGGCCTCCACCTCACCAGGGAAGGGGCAAGAGTGCTCGGTCATAAACTCAATGTCTTTGTGGGGAGTATAAACTAGCAGATGGGGAGATAGTGGCTAAGCCGGACCTGCAAAATGGAGTCCAGGTCACCACTCCCCACACTACAAAGAAAAAACACTCAATAAAAATAAAAGACAAGAATACAAAGAATAGAAACATAGAAACATAGAATCTGTCGGCAGATAAGTACCATACAGTCCACCTAGTCTGCCCATTTCCTTACTTGGTTTGGCAATCCCTACTCTTATCTGGACTGCCTTTCCCCCACTCTGCTGTGCAGCAGGGTGTCTTTATGCTTATCCCATGCACTCTTGAATTCCCATACTGTTTTCACTTCCACCACCTCCACTGGTAGGCTGTTTCATGGATCTACCACCCTCTCTGTGAAAAAGTACTGTCTAGCATTCCCGTAAGCCTCCCTCCCTCCCTCCCTCCAGTCTCATGTTATGTCCCCTTGTCCTTGTGCACTCTCTTCTCTGAAATATACTCCCCTCCTGTACCCTGTTTATTCCTCAAAGATATTTGAAAGTCTCTATCTAGCTCCTGTCTGTGTTTGGCCCCTCACTCTTCACCCAAAGTCCCTTTGGTTGGATGGGGCTTTGAAGGAGTTGAGGTGAGGGGGACAAAGGCTGGCATGGTGCTGGTGGAAGTCTGGCCTGGTGGATGATAAACTTACATTGATAGCCCATTATAAAGACTATCAATCAGCAGTCTCCTGTAAGATGGCAGAATTCTTGTCCAAGGAGACTGCTGTAGTGGTGAATCGACCAGCTCAGCTCTTCTGGACTATCAACAGGTTGTGAAATCCAACTTATCTTCAGTCTCGGGAAGCATTTTCACAGGTTAAATGTGGTGAGTTTGATCAGCTCTTCACCAATAAGATTGCCACCATCAGGACGGAGATGTACTCAGCACCCTCAAATGGGTATTGCAGTGACTGGCAAGAGGTTGCAAGTACCTGGTCTGTCTGGTCAGATTTCGGCCAGTTGGCAATCATTGAAATTGTGTGGACCAACCAGGGTATGCTTCCAATTTACTGTAGTTTGGATCCGGGCCCTACATGCCTTCTTGTGAGATGCTTTGAAGTCATCAGCCTGGTCCTTGCTGAGATAGTCCAGTGTTCATTGGAGACAGGGGTGTTTCTGGACCCCCAAAGGAGGCAGTAGTGGTCCCTCTCCTTAAAAAATGTTCCCTTGACCTGGACTGCTTGACAAACTACAGACCTGTCTCTAATCTGCCCTTTGTGGGCAAGGCTTTTGAGAAGGTGGTTGCAGTGCAGCTGGATGACCATTTAACAACCCATAATGTCCATGATCCTTTCCAAGCAGGTTTTAAGAAGAGGCATAGTACTGAGACTGCCATCATTTGGGTACTGAATGATCTCCTTATAGCGAGGGATTAGGGGAGCCATTCCATCTTGGTCCTTCTTGTTCTCTCAGCAACGTTTGACACTGTAGACCATTGGGTGTTGTTGGAGCACCTGCATATTCTCTGTGGATTGTCTGTTTACAGTTCTCAGATGGTTTTGATTGTTCCTCATTGGCAGGACTCAGAGACTAGTGTCAGGGATTTATTCCTCGGCTCCTCTTGCCCTGTCACGTGGGGTTCCGCAGGGCTCCGAACTGTCCCCTATGTTGCTTGCAGTGTATATGCTGCCATTGGGAGACATTATAAGGTGGTATCGGCTGAGTTTTCACTGCTATGCTGATGACACTCAGCTCCACCTGTCCATTGTGCCCGAGCAGGGTGGGGCGATCTCAGTTTTTAACAGCTGCCTTTCTGAGATACAGGGTTGGATGAGTGTCAATTGGCTGAGGTTCAACTCAGACAAAACAGAGGTGTTGGTGGTAGAGCCAGGTTACCAAGGTATGGGGTTGTCAGCAGCTTAACTGTCTGGGCTTTGTTTCAGAGGGGAACCAGCTGCTTACCTCAGACCGGGCGTGAAATTTGGGCATTGTGTTCGATAGTGGCCTGATATTAAAATCTCAGGTGTCTGCTGTTGTTAAGACCTCTTTTTACATTTGAGAAACATCACCCGGATCAAGCACCTGATCCTGCCTGGTGATCTTCTAACGCTGGTTCATGCCTTTGTAACGTCACGCCTTGATTACTGCAGTGCCCTATGCCTAGGGTTACTGGAGGTTGATATCCGCTGATTGCAGCTAATGCAGAATGCAGTGGCCAGGTTGTTGACAGGTATATCAAAATCTTGCCATGTCACTCTGTGCCCTGTGTCCTGCACTTGCTGCCTGTACATTGGCATATCACCTTCAAGGTCGGGTTACTGACCTATAAAGCCCTAAATGGACAGGGACTTAGCTACTTGCAAGATATCTGCCCCTACCTTCCCCCTCTGCTTGCTCTGTTACTCCGGCGAGGAATTTCTAGAGGTTCCTAGGGTTCGATTATTAATGGTTAAATGTATTGCAGATTAGATTCAATGCAAAGAAGTGAAAAGTAATGCACCTGGGAAACAAAAACCCAGGGGAAGAGTACCCAATGGGGGGGTGAGATACTGACAACAACAAAAATGGAAAGGGACTTGGGTATAGTCATATCAGATGACCTAAAGGTGGGCCAGCAATGTGAGAAGGCAGTAAGGAGGGCTGGGGGAATACTGGGATGCATAGGGAGAGGCATCACCAGTAGAAAACAGGAAGTTGTTGGTCCTCTGTACAGACAGTTGGTAAGACCATATCTGGAGTACTGTGTATAGTTCTGGAGACCCCATCTTTGCAAAGGCATAGACAGTGTGGAGGCTGTCCAGAGGAGAGCAACCAAAATGGTGCAAGGTCTGCACCAGAAGACATATGCTTAAGATGCATAGCCTCGAGGAAAGGGGGGGGGGGGACATGATAGAAACTTTCAAATACCTCAAGGGAATCAACAAAGTCCAAGAGGGTAGCATCTTTCAGAAAAAGATATGTGCAAGAACAAGGGGGCACAATTTGAAGATAGAGGGGGTATGGGTCAGATGTAATGTGAGGAAGTATTTCTTCACAGACAGGGTTGTAGATGCATGGAATGGTCTTCCTGAGGAGGTTGTAGAGTCAAAAACAGTGGAGGAATTCAAGAATGCATGGGACAGACATAAGGCAATTCTAGTGGGGGGTAGGAGGAAGTAGGCTGTTGGTTAACTAGTATCTGCAGCTTATCCCTTAAGTAGGGAAATGGGCAGACTAAGTGGGTCAAACGGTCCTTATCTGCTATCAAATTCTATGTTTCTATGATTAAAGACTTCTGGGGCCCACTCTTTTGCTTTTGTGGCCCCTGCACTGTGAAATTCTCTACCTCATCGGATTAGAGAGTGCCTGACCATCGAATGTTTTAAGACTGCTCTGAAAACACACTTATTTTGCCTAGTATTCCTGGGCTCAAGTGAAATTTAGTGCTTTGCCATCAGTCTCAGTCATGTCTTAATTTTAAAGTCATTTTAGTGTTGTTTACATGGATTTTAATGTTTTTATATACAGTGCTTTGATCTACTGGGAATTGCGCTTATAAATAAAGTTTGATTGATCTCAGAATCACACTCATCCTGTTTTATGCTGCAAAAATCAAAATAAACTACTTTCTTGGTAAACCACATCTTACAACATGTGTTCTATATTTGGTGGTAGTGTTTGTATGGTTTGCTATTTGTCATGATACCTAAAGGGGTTGGTTTTGTTACCCTCTTATATATCGGCATTTTAATATTAACCTTCCATGGTAATGGTAATTTCTGTTTTTTTTTTTTTTGTGCAGTGATAGAAATGTCTGTCAAACAACAATGCCATTGCCCACCATTCTGGTTTGGCTTTATAAACATCACTCAGCATGATCTCTGGTCTTGGGTCCTTATTAATTTTAAAAGAAAGCATGATTTAAATGATGTCATCCTTTCTTATTACAAGTGACTACTCATAACGGGGTCTATGCACTATTTTGCAGATTGCCTGCGTGTCAAGCATCAGCTGTACGTAGGCAATCCTAAGTGACAATGCCATGCACTGTGGGTTCTGTGGAGCCCTGCACACATGCAGGGAAGGGATGCACATCCCTTCCACACTAAATCCCCTGGCCAGTCACGCAGCTAAGTATGCGGCCAGTCAAGGGGCGTGTTTTGGGGCATGCCTACTCTCTGCAACATTTATGAAGGTGCAAAGATCCAGGAAGGGGGTGAAGAATATGCAGGCAGGGATTCTCTCATATCTGTCATGTGGCCCTCCCCAAATTTTAACCACCAGCTGCAGCGGACACAACCACCCCCCTGCCATGTTGCACCAGCTCTCTAGGCAGACAGGAAGGACTGGAGAATGCCATTTGAGCACTCACCCATAAACAATCAGCTTGTCCCTCCTGTACCTTCCCAGAATCCTATGTTCACGTGGAGCAGGGGATCCACTCCAGGACCCAGGATGAGCATCCAATTGGATGCCTGCCTGTGTCCCTGGATCCCCTTCAGTGCAGCAGCGTGCAAGTGGATTGGGGATGTAGAGAGCACCCTGCAGAGGCATGCAAGGTGCATACCATGCACCTTGCAACTGTCCACTGGTGTGGAGTTATGCAGGCTGGGTATGTGTGAGATGCTTGTTCCCAGCCCCACAATAGTACATAGCCCCCTATATGTATTTGTTTCAAGCTGAAGTGTATGTTCTATTGGACTACTGGTGTTACAAACATTTATGTAGTGGTTAATCCATATTTCCTGAGGTTTCTGTGTCATCATGATTGGAATGAAATGTACCATGCTGTTCACCACTATCCTCCAGAATAATTTGCTATTATTTGTTACAACTGCATGCTTGAGTTTCATCCATAATTTTGTTATAGTGTATGGAAGAACGCAATTGTGTATAGAGATCTATACACTCAGAAAAGTCATTCTGCTGTAATAGTGATGTACCTACTAACACAAAGTGACTTTTTCTTCTGCGTTAGTAGGTACTTCATAATACAAACTTGCCCATCAGCAGTCCCAGTTGGACAGCTGGACAATTGTAGCATTGCACATGTCAGCTCACCAGTGGGCTATGGCTGTGAGGCGTGGGTGGTGGATAGGACAGAGATTCATTTTCTCCCCAGAAAAAGTAAGCGATTGTTTTTGGGACCATACTCTACATAGAATAGTGTATGGGAGCCCTAATACACAACACGCTATTCTTATACCTCGTGGTTTCCATGATGGCAGAGTGACCTCTCAAGCTTCACTCTCGAGGTCCTCGTTGTCATGGAAACCACTCGGTACAAGAACAGTATTGTTGTGTATGGACTCCTATACACTATCCTATATGCTATTTCATTTTCTCAGTCTTAAGAACCTCATTGTATTCTTTTCTAATTTTTATTTACAAACATATTATTTATTTACAAACATTATATTCTCTCTCTAGCCTGATGATGCTTTGTGCGTCAGATCAATCTACTTATCTGTTGTTGGCCTGCATGCATGTCCTGTTAAACCAACTGTCCTGCTGAGTGGTTCAAGTTGGTGTTCCATAGATCACTGGTCTATGAAAACCCAAATGCACTGCCTGTCAATGATGCAAACCCCAAAATGGAAACTGTAGACAAAAAAAGTTTGCACTAAGAAGCCATATACAACAGGAAATATTTATTGCCAAAACACTAACATTAAAATAGCAGCCAGTGAGACTCTTCAAGTAACAACATCCCGTGCTCATTCAGAACTAAAGCAGCTCTTTCCTCAAGTCTTGCCTTAAGGCTTTCCCTATTGGCTCTGAATTATGCATCTTAGTCACTCTTACAAAGGAACATAGGAGTGTGACATCAGAAAAGGACCACTAAGCCCACCCAATCTGCCCAGTGTGCCTAGAGTTCCACAAGGCCTTTGCTGTAGTCCTCCCACCCCCCCAACAACCTCTTGTGTTTATCCCAGGCCCTTTGAACCCCCCCCACTGTATTTTCCCCCACCACCACCTTCGGTACCCCATTCCAATTGTCCACTACCCTTTCAGTGAAGAAGTACTTCCTGAAGTTACTCCTAAATCCCCCCCCCGATCTGATATTTATGTCCCCTCACCCTAGGTCTCTCTTTCAGGTTGGAAAAGGATCTCCACAGGCACACTATTGCTACTTTTGAAGTACTTAAACATCTCAATCTTGTCTCCCCTCTCACTCTTCTGCTCCAGAGAGTACATGCCCAGATATTTCAGTCTCTCCTCGTATGGTAAGTGCTCTAGCCCTCTCACCATCCTTGTCGCCCTCTTCTGAACTCGTTTCACCCTTCCCACATCCTTCCTGAGATATGGCCTCCAGAACTGGACCCCATACTCCAAGTGCAGCTTGACCAGCTGGGTGTACAGGGGTACTATGATCTCTCCCTCCCTGCTGGTGATCCCTCTCCCTATGCAACCCAATACTCTGCTCTCGCCACTGCACCTCTACACAGCATTCCCACCTTCAGGTCTTGTGAAATGATGATGCCTAAGTCCCTTTCTTCCTCAGTTACCTACAGGGATCTTCCTCCCAACCAATACTCTTCTCTCCAGTTTTTTCTGATCAAATGCATGATCCTATACGTTGTTGTACTGAAAGACAATTGCCACTCTTTGGACCATTCCTCCAGCCTCACCAGATCCTTACACATCATCTCTACCCCCTGTTGTGTGTCCACTCTATTGCAGACCTTCACATTGTCTGCAAAAAGACTCATATATCCCTCATAAAGACATTAAACAGAAGAGGCCCTAGCACCGGCCCTTGGGGAACCCCATTGATGACCTCAGACCTCTCCAAGGATGCCCCATTGACCAATAGCCTTTGTGTTTGTCCCTCCAACCACTTCTTAACCCACCTTATTACCACCTCCCCCAGTTCCAAGCAGGCCATTTTGTGCAGTAGCCTTTTGTGCAGCACTGAGCCAAATGCTTTGCTGAAATCAAGGTAGGCCACATCCACTGAGCCCCCCGATCCACCACAATGGTGACCCAGTCAAAGAACTCTATCAAGTCCATTTGACAGGATCTGCCCTTGGTGAACCCATGTTGCCCTGGGTCCTGAAGCACATTTGCCTCAAGGTAGCTGCTAATTCTGTTCTTGAGCAGTTTTTTCCATGAGCTTGCCAGCCACAGATGTCAATCTCACTGGCCTGTAGTTACCCACCTCATCCCTCCCCCCACCCTTGTGAAGGGGTATTACATCCGCATGCTTCCAATTGTTAGGTACTATCCCTGATCTTAAGGAGTTGTTGAAAAGGGTGGTCAAGGGAGCAGCCAATGCCTCCCTCAATTCCCTCAAAACCCTTGGGTGCACCCTGTCAGACCCCTTGGCTTATCTACTCTCAAGTCCCCAAGCTCCCTTAGTATCTCCTTTTCCCAAAATATGATCACATCCACTCCCTCCGCTGTAATCCCTGCTACCCGAGAGTTGCCCTTTTCCATCCTTCCTTCTTCATAAATGCTGAACAGAAGTAGCCATTCAGCAATGTAGCCTTCTCTTGGTCCCCCATCACCCTCTCCCCTGCCCCATTTTTCAGGCTAGGAATAGAGATGCAGTGAATTTAAATTCCTCCGGTGAAGTGAACGCGAAGTGGGCACTCCGCATTGCCACTCTGCTATGCAGAGTGGGCAATGCAAAGTGCTCACTCCGCCTTGTCATTACCACTTTGCATTAGTGAGAATGGCAAGAACTGCAAGCAAGGCAAAGTCATTGTTTTTAATGGACTTTGCGTTCCTCATTACGATTCTAAATGATCCACTTGGAGTTTCAGATTTGGCAGCCCCCCCCCACATCACATGGCTTACAGTACTGTAAGTCACATGCTTTTTAGCTAGGCAGAGAGGAAGTCAGTCATACAAGCAGACACTTTTACTTTCTCCTGTGCAGACGGAGAGTGGAGTGTGTTTTGTGACTGCTGATACTTTAAGATCAGAGCAAGAAGGAGACTTAAACTTTGATTTAGACCCAATAGCTTTTTTAAAAGCTACATTTTTTGTCTTTTCTGTACTCTTTTTTACTTAATTTGTTCTTTCTGTAAATTTTATTTTTCTTACCTTTATAAGTAGTTAGTTTGTCCCCCACCTGGAAGCAGGACCAGCACCGTCTCCTGTCCTGACTCTGAGGCAGTTGAACCACCACCACCAAGTCCAGCACAAGGTCCTCTGGAGCAGGATCTGCCTGTTCCCCCAGGCCCAGGTGTGGATCCCATCCCTGTCCAGCACCATGACCAGTAGGCTGCTAGTTCATCTGGCTCTCCACTGCCTGTGCCTGGTCCTCCTCGCACCTCCATTGTTTGGCAGTTTTTTGACTGTGTCGGGGGGGACAGCAGTGTGGTCAAGTGATGCCTATGTGAGGTAGAGGTGCACCATGGCCCCCGGGGGACTCACCTGGGGACTGGGGGCCAGAACACCAATATGCGCAATCACCACTAGTTGGAGTGGCAGGCTGCCACAGAACGGACCATGCCTGCACCTGCTTGCCGTTCTGTGGCAAAGGGTGCAGCTGTGTATGGTGGCATCCCTAAGAAGAGGAGGGCCACAGCAGCAACTGCTGCTCCACCAGCACCCCCACCAACACCACAACCACCACCAGCAGGTCAGTCTGTAGAACGTGTGGACCCCAGAGAACTGCATGTAGCGCAGGCTGACTTGGCAGTTCTCTGGAGTGCTGTTGAGGAGAACAATGAGAGGGTGAGTGCTTTCGGGCAGCAGTTGGATCGCATAGAGGGACATCAGTTGCAAATTATGTCCATGCTGGAACTGCTGCTGGAACACCATGGGATCCCACATTAGTTTTTTTTCCTCACACCTTGTGCCCCCCCACACCTTCCTTGCTGTGTTATAAAATGTATTTCTTCACCATCCCTGACTCTTGTATGTAATTATGCCCTTTTTTGTTGTCTTTTGTATGCCTGACACTTTGTATTCTGAGCAGTGCAAGTATACTGTGCTAAACTGCATGTGTGCAGTCAGTCTTCTTTCCAGTCTGTGTATGTACTGCAGACACTGTCCAACTCCCTGACTTAAAAACACTTATTAATGAGTACAATGGTGGGAAGGTGAAGCCTGGAGAGATACTACAAAACTGGCCTATAATACATCCAAGTAACTAGTTAAAAAATGAATGTTGTGATTCGTGATGTAATCGTAAATTGTGATTTGTGACTGCATTTGTGACCATGATGATGAAGAAATGTGAATGCCTATGGCTGTACTTCCCTGGGCCCCGATGAGATGTGGTACAAAACTCCCTGACTTAAAAACACTCATTAATGAGTACAATGGTGGGGTTGCGAAGCCTGGAGAGATACTACAAAACAGGCTTACAATACATCCATGTAACTATTAAAAAAGATTAATGTTGTGATTCTTGACATGATTGTAAATCGTGATTTGTGACTGCATTTGTGACCGTGATGATGAAGAATGTGATTTGTATCATGAGTGACTCGTGATGATGGTCCTGACTTAAAAATGCATATTAATGAGTACAATGTTCATGCAGAATTATGCACCACACCTGTCCAGTACTCTGAAGGGAAGCCAAAGAAACAACTGTGACTTAAGTTAGAGATGGAGATTGGGCCCTAAAGAGATGCAAATGCACAGACAGATTAAGATTGTGCTACACACTGAAGAGATGCAGATGCAAAGGCACAACACCTAACCAGTGCTCACCATCAGAAACTCAAATCTGGAAAAGAATTCCTTTGCCGGTTGGGGCGAGCCATGGGGGGTGAGCAGGGTACTGCACTGCTGCAGTAACAGTCACTAGTACTAGTACCAGTAAAGATACCACAAAGAAGTACAAAAATTACATAGCTGCAGTGGATAGCAGGTTCACATTGCTGAAATTATGTGGCACAATAAAAGGTGTCTGATTTGATGACACACATCACACACATACTCACACACACACTAAGTAATGTGTAGCAAATTGAAAACTTCAGTAATATAACCACATATTTTAAACAAACTAAAATTATGCACTGCTGCACCACAACAATCAGCAAAAAAAGGCAAGAATTATTGAAAATATTACTGCGTGTACATTAACACAGTTATACAAGAAAAATATCACCAAAACAGAAAGCACTGTCTTTTTCTCCAAGTTAATCTACCTACACCACAGATACGCCCCTCCCCCAAAGCACACTTCCACTGTCTCTCAGTACACAGACTGAATAGTCAAGTCAAGTCAAGTCAACTTTATTTAAAAAGACGCCCAATCCCAAAGGCTCTGGGCGCCGTACAAAAAGCTTTACAGTCTATCATACTGTATACATTCAAATAAAATCACAAACATATAACTTAAAACCCAAAAGCCTGCGCAAATAAAAAGGTCTTTAGACCTCTCTTAAAAGCCTCTACAGTGGTGGCCTCTCTCACATCAAACGGCAACGAGTTCCAGAGAACTGGAGCAGCAACTCCAAAGGAGCGATTGTACATTAACATTCAAAATCCACACACAAACAATAAAAGCTCGATGATATGAGCACAGGAGGGTTTCCTATAATCGAACTAAAGTGTCAGCAAAACAAATGACCCCAAAAGGCTTTTTTAACAGCTTTTAGAAGGTTTGAATCACAGAGAGCTCTCAGAGCAGATTGTCTCCTATAGCTTTATACACACAGTACCCCAAACTGAGGCTGTGCAGAACAATCTAGAGCCCATGTGACCTGAAATCCCATGAATCACTGCAAAATTCGCCTTTGGAGCTTAAAAATAAGGCAAAGTGAGGCAGAGTACATTGTTTTCAATGTACTTCACCTTAAGAATTGGTGGAGTAGTGGTTTGGGAAGGGGAGTAACGCAAAGTCAATGGACTTCGTGTTACCCATTATAACGCAAAGTACCCGCTCAGACTGTGGAGCACCACTGACCACCTTCACTCCGTGAATCATCAAGAGAGCAAATTGAGCCACTGCGCCACTACTAGCTAGGAATCCCTTTCTCTGTTTTCCTCCTTTCACATATATACCTAAAAAAGGTCTTGTTACCCTTCTTGATTGCCTTGGAAATGCTGTCCATCCTTGCCTTTGCTCACCTGTCCACCCTGCTCGCCTCCCTCTGCCTAATCTGATATTCTTCCCAATCCTTCTCCATCTGCATAATTTTAAACCTCCTAAAGGCTCTCCTCTTAGCCCTGATGCTACCTTCCACTTCCTTTTTGAACCACAGAGGCTTCCTTTTCCTCCTATTTTTGCTCATACTCCTCATGCAGAGGTCTATGACTCCTATTATGGTCCTCATTATGGAGTCCTACATATCTTCCACCCCCCCGTGCTTCCCCTCCACTTCTAGAGTTTGTTCAACATATTCCCCCATCATCCCAAAGTCTGCTCACCTGAAGTCAAGAACCTCCACCTTGGTTCGGTATAAGGCGGCCGTCATGCACACTATGAACCATACGCTACTATGGTCACCGGTACCAAGGTTATCCCCCATGGATATTTCTCCTACCCTGTTCATGTTTGCTAGTACCACATGCAACACCACCGCATCCCTAATTGGTTAATGAACCATCTGCTTCAGTAAGGCAACTTGGAGGGAGTCCAGTATCACCCTGCTTCTGGGGATCATTTCTGACAACATGCCCCATGGCACGTCTGGCAGGTTGAGGTCCCCCTTTAGCAGCACCTCCCCCCTTTGTTGACATCCTGAAAATTTCCTACATCACCTGGTTGTCTACCTCTTCTTGCTGCCCCTGTTGCCTATAGATCACCCCTGTGTGGACCACCTCACCACTCCCCATGGTCAACGAGACCCATAATGCCCCCTACCTGCCCTGTACCTCCATTGCCTGAATTCCCTCCCTCATGTAAAGCACTACCCCCTTCCTTCTGACCCTGTCTCTCCTAAACAGCATATACCCTGGTATGTTCATGTCCCAATCCTGCCCTCTGTGACACCAAGATTCAGTGTTTCCCACCACATCTAGTCTGCCTGTGCTATGACTGCTGTTAGGTCCAAGACCTTATAGCCCAAGCTCCTAGCATTTGTGCACATGGCCTTCCAAACTCTAGCCTCCCCTGTGCCTTCCCCTGTCTTAATATTTCTCACTGTCCAGGCCCTCCTGCTTAAAGCCTCCACTGGGTGTATCATTGTTTTGGAGGGGCCATTGCCCCCATGTCAGCTGCGCCATTCTTGGGTTTTACTTGCAACAACCCCCCCAACTCAGTTTAAATTATACCATTGTTCAACAGACCCTTGCATTTTCCACCTCATCACTTCCTTACTCTCCCTGTTTAAGTGTAGCCTATCTTGGGAGAACAGACTTTCATCTTGCCAGGTGGCCCCCCAATCCCCTACCAGTCCAAAACCTTTCCAAGCACACCATTCAGTGAGCCAGCTATTAAATTCTGTCATCCTTTGCTTCCTCTCTGAGCTAGCTTTTGGAACAGGCAGCACCTCCAAGAATGCCACCGATCTAAAGTTCAGGCTTTGACAGAACCTTGCTAAAGCTTCAAACCTAGATTGCACTTCCCAGAAGGACCTACCGGAGCAGTGTTTTGGCGGTCAGGGAACAAGGTTCCCCGACCACCGAAACACTGCTCTGATAGGTCCTTCTGTGAACCATCTCCAGCCTGTCCTCATCTTTTCTGAAGACAGGACTCCAGAATTTGGTAAAGTACTGCAGGTGAGGCCTCACAAAATATATAGGCAAGGCTAGGCAATGCAAAGTTTATTGTATGGTGACCAATCCCGGAGGATCTCGGAGCCTTACATAAAAGGCAGGGTATAAATTAAAAGATCAATCACCATAAATAAAAAACAATGACACAAAATATCAAAACTGGCATAAATAAGCAGTTATTGGTAGAATGCTGGTCAGATCATTGGCAAGTATTTAAACTAGCCAAGGGGAGAGGCACTGGAAAGAAGCAGGGAAATCCTAGACCCTCCCAAAAAATCAGGGTAGTAAGTGAGGTAAACACCAAGATAGAGACATCAATAGGGAGAAGGGCAGGGGTAAATGGAGAAAATGATGAAGGCAATAAGGACAGCGATGGGACAGAAAGGGGTAAGGCCATCAAGAAAAGGAGGGTAATGAGTACCAGTGTCCGTAGTCTGGGCAACAAGCTCCCTGAACTGGTGGTCTTGATGGAAGGGGATGCCTGGATATTGTGGCAGCCACAGAAACATGGTAGACAGAAAACCATGACTGGGATGTTAAAATACCAGGTTACACAACCTACAGGAGAGACCGGGAAGGGAGAAGAGGGGGAGGAGTAGCTCTTCATGTAATGGAAGGGATAAAAGCAATGGAATTAAAGAGTAAACAGGGAGGAGAGGAGGCACTGTGGGTCACCTTAGAGACTGGAAATGGCACCACAATCCGCACAGGGGTTGTATACAGACCCCCATCTCAGGGGGAGGGAATGGATAAGGATAGGATAGAAGGCATCCTTAGGATGGCAGAGAAAGAGGTGATACTGTTGATGGGGGACCTGAATATGCCAGATGTTAACTGGAGCACCTTTGCAGCAGCCACATTCAAGAGCAAGGCCATTCTCGATGCCCTACAGGGGGCATGCCTCAGACAGCTAATTTTGGAACCCACTCATGAGGGAGCAATCTTAGACCTTGTACTCTCAAATGGGGACAGTGAGAGGATCTCAGATCTAGACGTTGGTAGCCATCTGGGAACAAGTGACCACTAAACAGTGTGGTTCATGATAAACTCAGCTACAGAGTTAAGCCATACAAAAGTGAGGGTACTGGACTTCAGGTGGGCTGACTTTGGCAAGATGGGAGAGTGTCTTAGAAAAGCACTAGTAAACAAGCAAGAAGGAGGGGTGGAGCAACAATGGGGAAACATCAAAACTGCCATCACAGAGGCAACAAGCCTTTGTGTCAAGCAAATAAATCAAAATGAAAGAAAAAGCCACTATGTTTCTCAAATGGGGTGGTGGAGAAGGTTAGCAAGACAAGATAGCATTGAGGAAGTATAAGGAAACACAGAAGAAGCAGGACAGAGAACTGTACCCAATAAGGCAGAAGGACGCAGGGAGTGAAGTCAGAATAACAAAGGCCCAAACTGAGGAAAAGATAGCCAACTTGGTTAAGAAGGGGAATAAAACCTTTTATAGGTACATCAGGGAGCATAGAAAGACAAAGGGAGGGATAGTGAGGCTGAATAGAATGGACGGTGGGTGGGCAGATAGGGACTTTGAAAAAGCAGGGATACTGAATGAATTCTTCATCTTAGTATTCACAAAAGAGGGGGAGGTACCTAATCCAATTAACAGAAGCACTCTGGATAGGGGAGTCGATCCAGTCCTTTCACAGAAGAAAGGGTTCTGAAAGAACTCCTAAAACTGAAGGTGGACAAGCAATGGGGCTTGATGGGATTCACCCCAGAATTCTAAAAGAATTAAGGGGAGAACTAGTGACACCATTGACTACCCTTTTTAACAAATCATGGGAGGATGGTGTGGTACCTGAGGACTGGAGGAAGGCGGATGTGATTCCCCTTCACAAAAGTGAGAGGAAGACAGAGTCAGGAAACTACAGACTTGTCAATTTGACCTCAATAGTAGGGAAAGTAATGGAATCGCTTCTGAAGAAAAGAATTGTTGAGTACCTAGAGGCCAGTGGGGCACAGGACCCAAGGCAGCATGGGTTCACAGAGGGAAGGTTATGTCAGACGAATCTAATCAATTTCTTTGACTGGGTGACCAAAGTAGTAGACCAGGGAGGGCCCGTGGACAAGACCTACCTAGACTTTAGCAAGGCATTTGACACAGTCCCACACAAAAGATTAATACATAAATTAACCAGCCTGGGAGTGGGTCCCAGGGTGGTAGCTTGGGTAAAACATGGGCTGGACAACAGGACACAGAAGGTAATTGTAAATGGAGTCCACTCTGAAGAAAGGGGGTTACTAGTGGGGTACTGCAGGGTTCAATACTGGGTCCAGTCCTTTTTAATGTCTTTATAAGTGACATTGCAGAGGGACTAGAAAGAAAAGTATACCTCTTTGCAGATGACACAAAGATCTGCAACAGGGTTGATACACAAGGAGGCATGAAAAGGATGAGAAGGAACTTGGCAAGGTTGGAGGAATGGTTAGAAGTATGGCAGCTGGGATTCAATGCAAAGAAGTGCAAAATAATGCAGCTGGGAAACAAAATCCCAGGGGAAGAGTACACAGTGTGGGGGGGAGGTAGAAACAACAACAAAAATGGAAAGGGACCTGGGGGTGATCATATCAGATGACCTTAAGGTTGGCAAGCAATGTGAAAAGGCAGTAGGGAGGGCTGGGGGAATACTGGGATGTATAGGGAGAGGCATCACCAGCAGAAAACAGGAAGTTGTTATCCCTCTGTATAGACAGTTGATGAGACCCCATCTGGAGTACTGTGTCCAGTTCTGGAGACCCCATCTACACAAGGACATAGACAGGATGGAGGCAATCTGGAGGAGGGCAACTAAAATGGTGCAGGGTCTGCAAGAGAAGCCATAAGAGAACAGACTAAAGGAGCTTAATATGTATGCCCTTGAGGAAAGGGGGGGCATGATAGAAACTTATGTACCTCACTGGAATCAACAAAGACCAAGAGGGTAGCATCTTCCAGAAAAAGAGATGTGCAAGAATAAGGGGACACAATTTGAAGACAGAGGGGGGATGGCTCAGGGGCAATGTGAGGAAATATTTGTTCACAGAGAGGGTGGTGGATGCATGGAACTGCCTTCCTGAGGAGGTTGTAGGGTCTAAAACTGTGGGAGAATTCAAGAATGCTTGGGACAGACATAAGGCAATTCTTGTGGGGTAGGACGAAATAGGCTGTTGGTTAACTAGGATCTGCAGCTTATCCTGTAGGTAGGGAAATGGGCAGACTAGGTGGGCCAAGTGGTCCTTATCTGCCTTCAGAGTCTATGTTTCTATGTTTCTAGGTCACTCAATCATGGTCTATAATGGGGCAGAATTGCCTCTTTTCTTCTGCTGTCAGTACCCATCCTGATACACCCCAGCATGCTAGTTTCCTTACTATAGCTCTCATTGCACCAGCTTGATTGTTTGAAGATGTCACTGATTAAAACTCCCAGGTCCCATTCTTCAGCCATAGTGCTGAGTCTTACCCCATACATCCAGTACTCTGTCCCGGTGTTGTTGTTCCCCAAGTGCATCACCTTGCATTTTTTGGTGTTAAATTTCAACAGCCAAATCTTGGAGCATGATTCTCGACTTTGCAGGTCACTCTGCATTTCTCTGATTCCCTCATAACTATCCATCCTCCCCCAGAGCATCATGTCATCTGCAAAGAGACACACCCTACCCCTTGTCTATGTAGTGCTGAAGTTATACTGTGCTCAAACTATTTTATTTTGTTATTTTCCACTGTCCTTCTGCATTAGGAAAGGTTGGTGGAATATCTAGAGCAGCATGGTCTCCATGATGAGAGGAAGCATGGGTTTATGGGGGGGGGGCGCTGTGTCAAATGAATCTGACTGACTTCTTTGATTGTGTCAGTAATACAGTAGACAGGGGTCAAGCAGTAGACATCCTCTATCTTGATTTCAGCAAGGCCTTTGACTCTGTGCCCCACCAAAGGTTGATCAGGAGGTTGGTGTATCTCAGAGTTGGGGAAAAGATGGCCAGATGGGTGGAAAACTGGCTGAGGTGCAGAACCCAGAGGGTGGTTGTGGGAGGAGAGTCATCTGGCACCAGAAAGGTAACCAGTGGGGTCTCACAGGGCTCAGTGCTGGGACCGGTGTTCTTCAATGTCTTTATCAAAGACACTGGAGATAGCATTAAGGGCAAAATGTGCCTATTCGCTGATGACACCAAGCTCTGTGGGAGAATGGACACAGCTGAAGGGATATAGGACTTACAGGAAGATCAGAAAAAGCCGGGGAGGTGGTCTGGGATCTAGCAGCTTGGCTTCAATGCCAAGAAATGTAAAGTTATGCATACTGGAGCCATGAATCCCAGGACAGAGTACTACCTGGGTGGAGTCTGAGTATCTACATCAAAGGAGGAGAAGGACCTGGAAGTGATGATCACTAGTGACATGAACCACTCCCCGCAGTGCAAGAAAGCAGCAGCAAAGGCAACCAAGATACTGGGATGCATATCTAGGGGGGATCAGTAATAGGAGAGAGGAGGTTATACTGCCCCAGTACAGGTCACTGGTAAGGCTGCATCTTGAGTACGGAGTTCAGTACTGGTGCCCAGACCTCAAAAAGGACATTAACCTGCTGGAGAATGTCCAGAGGAGGGCTACAAAGATGACAGCTGGTCAGCAGTGTAAGGCATATGAGGAGAGCTTGAGGACACTCTGAACATGTACTCCCTGGAAGACAGAAGAGAGAGAGAGAGGGGATATGGTTGGGACCTTCAAGTACTTGAAATGGATAAATTAGACTGATAAGGAGAGTCTCTTTAAGCTGCATGGCAGCCATAACATGAGGGGGCACAGTCTTAAGCTGGAGGGTGGAAGGTTTAGGAGGGAATTATGGAAGCACTTCTTCACAGAGAGGGTGGTGGACACTTGGAATGCACTGCTGGAAGAGGTCATCTCATTGAAAACAGTGAGCGGCTTTAAGAGAGGATGGGATAGGCATGGGGGAAAGTAAGGATCATGGGTAGGTAGGTAGGATGGGAGGAGTGGGGAGGGAGAGCAGGGACATTAGCTCAAGCTGCGGACCCTGCAATACGAGCAGACTTGATAGACCAAATGGCCTTCTTCTGCTGGCTTCTTCATATGTATGTATGTTTGTATATTATTAGCTCCTATTTTCATTCCAGATTTTACATTTGTTTTATTCTCCTGATTATATAACACTGTGTTAGTGGATATATATGTCCCACTATTCATTAGCACTATTGTATGAGTGGTCTAATGTATAACTGATAGAACAAATATATCTGGATTAGCAACATGGAGTTTAAAATCAAACCCATTTTATAAAAGTCTAAGCAGAATATCATGGAGAGTGATTGTAACAATTATTGGTGAGCTGTTATATTTACAGTGAGTAATCATAAAAAAAAGACTGAGTCAAAAATTATATCTGCATATGCAATTAGGTGCTATGACCCAGTAACTTCTTTAGATAAACCACTAAATGGAATTTACAAAAAAAAGTATTGGACCTTCCCATATCAACATCGAATTCTCTAGAACTTTTAGTTGAACAGTGGGGTTTGTCAAAAACAACCACTAACTGAGAAAAGAATCCTTAAATATTGGATAAAAATAATGGAAGCATTAGGTACTTGTTGGGTCAAGTAAGCAGCATTAGAAACTTTGAAATATCATGAACAAGGATACAGTCTCTCATGGCTGTCATTTATTAAATTTTAATTAAATAGGATTGAGTTGGTTATTTGTTCATATTTTCTCTACTGGGACAAAGAAATTACAAAAGTTTAAAAAACATACAAAGGATATAGAATAATTACAGGCAGAAAGATATAATACAAAGTAAGACCCAGCTAGCCATTACTGACTCTCTTTAAACAAAATTGCTATCCAAATGGAGCCGTATTTGAATATCATTCACAATCCAGTACATAGGAATATTGTTATATGATTGCAGTAGGTTGAAACTGTATAACGGCAACTTCCTTAAATGCCAATATCAAAAGAAAAAATATTCCTTGACTCTTTTCTAACTGAAACTTTAAAACATAAGATGATTTCTACCATGTTATAATGATATGCACTTTTTATAGTATGTAAAGAAATATATGTTTAGTACATCGACTAGCACACTTATGTGAATCCAAATATGAATCACTAAAATGGTTAATGCCCTGTAGGGATTTACAGATAATAATAAATATGACTCTGAAGTTTCATAAATCTTCACCAAACTCACTGCTATTTGATGATTTAGAAGAATGCAGAGGTTAGGAAGATATGTTATTAGGTCTTTAGAGCATTTCTCCATAGGAAATAGAGAGTATAAGCTCTGACTGAGAATGTGTGTAGGTAACCAGATCCAAACTACCCAGTTATCATATTTCCTAAAGGGAATTATACTTTATTAGCTAAATGTATGTTCTTCCTAACAGTCTGTTCCTACAACATAAGAATTCAGTGTGTGTTGCATTGACTATCCTCTGTGCTTGGAATTTTGCCTCAGTGACTACAGCTATGCTATTCTTTGCACATTTATCTGAAACTCCTTTTTCTTATATTACTTGTGTAAGAATATCAGTGAATTACCTATGGTAGATTATGTCACTCCCTTTTTAAAAATCACATTAAAACTTTGTACATTTATTGCATGTATTTATCATTAGTATTTATTGTACATGTATGTCTTTTTTATTTTCTCATATAAAGACTGGCACACAGCGGTTATGCAACCACTTGCGACACCAGTGACTTGAGTTCAAATACAGGCTCGGGGAAACTGGATGGCTGGCTGGGGATAGGGAAATTGAGCATCCAAGGGACTGTTGTGCTCTCTGGGTGGGAGGGAATGCAGTGCTTGGTGCCTGCCTGGCCCCTAGTGGAGTGGTAGGAGAAGATTACCAGGGCTTGCTAGGTTATTGGTGGAGGGGCAGGCAGACACCAATGTCTTCCTGTGGGTGTGAAAGTCAATGTCTTGGCATCATGGCATGCTATGTCCTTTTTGGGGGGAACCACTACACCAGGCAAAAATTCCACTGAGCCTCAGGACCTCCTGGCTTGGCTACCGACCCCATCCATGACAGCCTTGGAGGTACCCTGCGCATTACTGTCCCACAGGATGGCTCCACCAGGAGAGGTAACACCTGGTGTTGAAATTCCCATAGTAGTTTGTTTACCAGGGAGTCATGCCAACCAGGAGCAAAGTATCTGCTAGGCAGCATAAAATATAAATTAATTTCTCATATGACCTTTTGGTAAACGAATAAAATTGAACTGATGATTAATCATAGTAAGTCTGAACTCATAAAATGTTCACCATGAACAAAATACCCAGATTTGTGGTTTATTGTTTCCTACTGATTTCTGGGACACTTTTACATAATTATGGAACAAAGGAAGTTGGGGTAAAGCTCAGACACTAACAACAAGCATCCAAAAAGTAACTCATACTTATGAATATGAACAGCACAGATCAATCTGGAACCTTACAAATGTCATTACAGGGAACCTAAACCAATATATAATTACACATTTGGACCTGTGTGAAATCTGTTTAATTACCCCAGAGCATAGTTTTGTGTTTTTGTTTTGAAGGAGTCCTATCTTTTCCTTGTTTGAGGACCCATATTAGTGCAGTCTCTCCCCCAATGTTTTTTTAAACTTCTGTTCAGTTCCAGAACTCAATGACATCAGCTGACATGAAGACTGCAGCGAAGCAGAACATAGTGACATCAGCAGAGCTGAAGTCACTGGTTTCCACTTCACTGTTGACTTTACCTCAGCTGATGTCATTGGGGTCTGGAGCTACTAAGTAACTAAAAAAAAAATCAGTATTGGGGGGAAATGGCTGCAGTAATATGAGGCTCTAAATAAGGAATAAATAAGACTATTTTAAAATAAACACACAAAACGATACACTGGTGTGATAAAACAGACTTTATACATGCCCAGATTTGTAATTACATTACAAAATGTAATCAACATTATTTATGTTCCCATCAAATAACCTTGTATAACCTTTAAATAATGCAACTATTAAAATTAATAAATACGACAGATTAAAGTTCAGCCAGTACACAGGTAGATTGATAATTCATTGCGTTCCTAGGATTATATCCATAAGCCATCAGCTGGATAGCCAGTTCTTTAATTTTATTCAAAGATTAAACAGAAGGGAGACCAAGATCTGAAGTGTTTCCTTATTTTAGTAGTTACATTCAATTATAGGAAAGGACTTACAGTTTGCTTGTTAAATAATTGCTGACTTCTTTCTTTTTAAAGGCAAGGAACATATTCATGAAATTATCTAGTGTTCATCATCCAGTTATGTCTCTCACAGTAAGCATTACTTTGTGATTAATCCAAAGTTATACCACTGCTTAAGAAAGGGATGACATTTGTCCAGAACATGTTAATGTCATTGGCAGTATGTTACTACATCAGAGAAACTATAAAGCTGGTTCAGATGAGCATGATACCAAGGAAACCAATGTCAATATTGTAAAGGTAGCAAAAGCTTCTAGAGATGCTCCAAGGACTGCTGCACCTTGAAAATCGGTACAAATAAAACAATGAAAGATGCGTAAGAAAGAGTATGTGGAACACAGTAATTCAATGCTCAGTGTTCGGGGTTTATTAAAGTGCACAAAAACAGAACAGGACAAGCCCCTCTATACTGCAAAGTCTGGAGCAAAAGAAAAAGTCGAAATATACAGTTAATAGATATAAAGCATACTTATACACTCATTTTAGGCAGGATTTTTAAAAGGAATCACCCAAATGGTCTGCTTCTATATTATGGCTGCTAAAATTTAAAATATTTAAGTCCAGAAATAAGAAACTTAAATACTATCAGTCAGTTTAAAAAACAGTATAAATCCCACAAGATGTATACTGTTAGTTGTACTTTCTTTTTATAGATGTATATTACATACAACCATTTGTACTTGTCACATGAAAACATCTTGTTGAATTTATTACATGCTTTTATTCTATGTTTTTATCAGCGTTACCTTTGTATGTCCTGGATCATGCTGGTAAAAGCATCATGTGGGCCAGTGTACCCTCCTTGTTAAAAAATTTTAAATAAAAAAAATTAAAAATTTTCAGCATCTGAAACTGTTAGACCATCTATTAGAAGGCCTAACAATGTCCAAACTTTGCATCCCAAAGTGCGTCCAAATTGAATGCTACTCACAATTGTGTCCATTTTTTGTGGCAAAATGAGACTTTTTGCCATAAATAGATGCAACTTCTGAAAACAGTAGCAGGGCTGTCTGGACACAGGTGGGTGGAAGCAGACACAAGTGTAGCATGCAATTGTGTCTGAATGCAACCTTTTTGAACCACCCACCCCCATGTGTTAAGCAGGAAATTAACTTAGACTTACTGCTGTAGCCACTGTTGTGTTGAGATGTAGCATGACATTTTTGTGATATCTCAAAGAAGAACTCTCTTGCCCGCCTGCAGTACCAGAGAGATTGCTTTTAGAAATATTGCAAAGTATCAGGAAATATCCTGACAACTTAATGGATACAAATATGAGATGAAGATTCAATTCCAGACAGACTAATAAATTTGATTAATTCAATCATTAACAAAATAGGAATGAAGAGTTATAGACACTGTAGTATATCACCAGAGCCTCCCAATCATTCAGATTTCTAAATTGTATAATATTATGGTAAGTAACTGACTTATACTTAAATCTTGACTGCTAGTGATATTAACTTACATTGCAGTCATGAGAAAAGCAGTTCTCATTCAAGTTGCTGAGATTACAGAAAGTACAGACAGTAAATAAAGGACACTATGTTACAGGATATATACTATTATATGTTTAGTTGTTCTTTTGCTAGTTCCACTGTTTACTGTATGATACTTAACACTATGGCAATGTTATGTAAGTAATAAGACACGATGCGGTGTGCATTAGACAGTTCTAATGCACGGCTAGGGGGACGTAGTGAGGCATGAGGCCACAGGCCGAGTGCATCCAGTACCCTAGCCGTGCATTAGAACTGTCTAATGCACATCCCCAGAGTGGCTTATTGTGCTTATAAAATGGGCCCGTGTATTCTAAATGGGGGTTCTAGTTTTAGCTGTGCATTAGACACATTTAGTGCACGGCTAACAACCAATCAGCTTGCATGAAATCCTTTGCCCATTTTATAATCTTAATTATGAAAAGGGGTAGAAAGAATGCTGAATTCTGATTAGCTGAAAGCTTGTTTCAGCTGGGCTGTTATCTCAGCACAACAGCTGATTTTCACAAAGATCCATCTGAGATATGCCTGCCACTATTTTATTTTTCCATATATAGTTTGTATTCTCTTTTTACTCCCCTTCTCCCCCCCCCCAGGCCATGGCGTTCACATGCATGTACATGCATAGAGGCGCATGCATATGCCAGGATCCGGTGGCTACCTCCACCTCTCCCCGGACTTTCAGCACAACTCCTAACTGCCTAAGCTACCCACCGGGCCTCCACCCATTGAGAGTGGGACTAGGGCAGAGCAGGCATCCACCCCATGGAAGGGAGAGTGAAGGCTCGATCCCATTATGACCCCCCCCCGAGCTGGCACCCTGGTGGCCTGAGGTCATTCCAGAAACTGGGTCACCGGGCGTGGCATGATGTAAGGCACCAGCGCCTCAACCATCTGTGCCACTGGGCTGGCCTGCCACTATTTTCTCAAGAAATTGTTTTCAAACCCGTTAGACCAGCTATTTGATGGTCTAACTGCATCTGAGTTTTACATTGAAAAAAGAGGCAATAGCAGCAAACAAAGACAAACATCACATTTATTGCAAATCATGACTTTTATGGACACATCTTTTCAAAATAGCAGCAGGGTTTCTCAGCCAGAACTGGGTAGACATAGATGCAGCATGTGTGTGTGTGTGTGTGTGTGTGTGTGTATGAACATTTGACCCTTTTAAGATCCCTCCCATTCTGGCAAAGTCTGAAAGCACTAAAAAACAATAAAAGAATCCTATTGAAAGCAGTATGAATGGGAAAATTCAGTGGATGACAGCTCCGAGCCACTCCCAGCACGAGCAAGCCTTGGGTAAAACTGGCCTCTCTCTCTGGTGTATGAGTGAAGACATCTTTTTTATGATTGGTCTGGAGGGTCAGCACTATTGTATGGAATAGAACATCACGTAAATGACAGGGGAGCTGGTTAATAAATATATATGAATATGTGAGTTTAAAAAGTTTTATCAAATTTGTGTGCTTTAGTTACAGTAGGCTTTGGTTAATTGAAGGGAAAACGAGTTCACTTTGTACTGAGAATGCTATGAAGAGCACCGGTCTGTTTCAAAATATAATCATGATAATCACAACTGAAGTTAACTGTAATTAAAAGACTGAACAATCCAGAACTGTTTGAAATACCTCAGGCCCTGAGTGAGACTATCTATCTCCTAGTCACAATATGAAGCCACATAAATAATTCACTGAGTAGCAAGAATTGCTCCACACAAAGAAGTAGAGTTGGTACATAAGGAGGCTTTGTTTCAAGTCTTAGTTCTCAAATTCTTTCAAGTCCCACATGTCGACATTAACCCAGGATTACTCCTTTTTCTTTCCTCTTTCTATGTTCACCATGTGCGCACATGCCGTGAACATTTTGTTAGGAGAGTGGTTTTTGAGAGGTGTGTCACTGTCAGTCCAATACAGAGTGATCTGCAAGGGGCTCGTCAGTGTCACACTAATCATCAGCCAGGCTAATCATGGCAGTATTCTGTCTTGCTGGATGGAAAGTTTGTGTATTTCAAACAAAAGAGCTGACCCAATCATAGGTTGGCACTTTCTTTTTGATCTACACTGCCCAGCAAGCACAGCTGATCTGTCATAAACAGCCTTTTGAGGAATTACACTCTGTAAAAAAGAAAACTGCCCATCAATGTCTGTTGCTGCTCCACCCTTACTCTCCCACTACCTGGCCCTCCAACTCAGAATCCACCACCCCACTACCCCCACAAATATACCTCTGACACTGGGGGTGCCCAGTCTCCCAGTGTCACCTAATGAAATAAAGGAAACCATCCCTCAAAGTTTTTTTTAATAGACCCTGTGAAAGAGAAAACTGTCCATTGATGCCTGTTGCTGCCACTGCCATAACTGCCATCCCCCCAAGTCCAACACAGACATAATACTGACACTGGGGGTGCCCAGTCCCCAGTTTCACCACCTGAAATAAAGGAAACTGTCCCTTGAAGTTTTTTTAATAGACACTGCAAAAGAGAAAACCATCCATCGATGTCTTTTTTAGCTGCCACCATAACTGCTATCCCCCCACCCAAGTTCAACACAAACATAACACTAACACTGGGGGTGCCAATTCCCCACAGTTACCACCTGAAATAAAAACAAAACTGTCTTTCACCATTTTTAACCCTGTAAAAAACCAAAACATTCATCGAAGTCTATTGCTCTGTTAGTCCCCCCATGTGACCCTCCCACTCAGCACCCACCACCCTACATCCCGCCAAGCCCCACCAGGGATTCAACACCTTAATCCTCTCTGGACCACAGACACATCTTCACTCTTCAAAGCCAGACCATGAACTGAGGAAATAAATGTACAGTATTTCAATGGAGTTTTGAAGCTAGTGGCATAAATTGGTCATTTCTGACTATTTTTACCCCAAATTTTCAACATGCCCTGTTTGGGACCCCACCTCATGAACAATGGCATTGACATTAGGCAAATCTGTCCTGAAAGGGGATTTTGTGGTGACTGCATGAAATCACCTTCTGGGCAGTAGTTGAAAATTTACTCTGCACTTGTTCATGAGGTGGGGTCATAAGAAGGCTATGTTGAAAATTTGGGCTCAAAATATTTAAAAACAACAAAGTTATGAGCCTTTATTGAAATGTATGATTGCAGGCTCATAAATTGGTAATTTTCAATATTTTAGCCTCAAAGTTTCAGCATGGCCATTTCTTCACAGCACCTTATGAATGTGACAGCTGTCATTTTTCAAATACTGGACAAAACATGTTTTCACACTTATGGTGATAAATTACCTTTCTGGCAGGATTTGAAAATTTTCTCCACCCTTCTTGATGAGGTGGTCTCATAAGAAGGCTATGTTGAAAATGTGGGCAAAAATATGAGGAAAAAAACAAAGTTATGAGTCTAGATTGCAATTTTTCAACGCATGCTCGTAACAGCGGTAGTATTCAATATTTTGACCCCAACTTTTCAACATAGCCAGCATAGCCATTTTTTCATATCACCTTATGAATGTGGCAGCTATCATTTCTCAAATCCTACCCACAATGTGTTTTAACATTTATAGTGCAAAATTAAGTTTTAGCCATTATTATGGCTGTGGGCGGAGCCTACAGCCATCTTGCTATCTGTAGCTGGAAAATGGAGTACCGTGGAACACATTTTTTGGACTTTTCAATGTATCCTTCCACATCTACAAATCGCTATGCCAACTGAAATAAAATATTCCCTTCTTTCTGCTTAGAATGTTAGAGACATAACTCCAAGCGGCTTATCAGATGGCCATTAGGAAACTGAAACAGCTTGTCAAATATAAATAAAGAAACTGCTTGTTCATATCAGTGAACACAGTGAAATTCAGTTTAGAGTAGATTTCCTTTAAATATTTCTTATCCTATACTGTTGTATCCGGAATGACGCAGGGGAGATGCTATACCTCATTGCCATAGGGATCTTCATTTACACATTTTTGCACTGTGTTTACTCAGTCTGTCCCAGATTAGAAGCAATATCTTGTTTTCAGTGGGGTCAAGATTTTACCATTTTTCTAATGTATTTATTCAGTGTAGCATAGTCCTGGGTCCCCATATTCAAAGGACATGTGCAGTGCATCCCAGTGGAAAAGGGAGATGTGCCACACAACTCCAGCAATGTGCCACAGTGTGATATTCAAATGAGTGGGATGCACCAGCCACAAACGAATGGGCCAGGGTGCAAACAAATGGTATGCTGTGGAAGTCAAGGGGGCATTCCCATGCATATGCTGTGCTGCAGCATATACAGTGGGAATGTACCCCTCACAGTCCAGAGTAGTGTGGCTCACAGTTAGGCCATGAATATCTGGCCTAACCAGGCCAGCCACCCACAGGTGGGCTACAGAAATGCAGCCAGGTGCACAGCAGCCTGGCAGCCCTGGTGGACTAGAGGTACTCCCTCCTATCCCCGATCGATCCTACTCCATCTCTGAAGAGCTCCATAGTGTAGGGCCCCCTCAGACCCAATCACACCAGAGGAAACCATGGTCCATATCCATAGTGTAGAGGACCCCCACCCACCACCCCGGTATGCAGACAACCCCGATCCCCCCATACCCAACCTGTTGCGGAGACTGGCACTGCCCTCCACACCCTGCCACAGCCAGCTGCTGACTGCAGTGGACCTGGTCCAGGGATCTGCTCTCCAGAATGACCCAAGTGGCTGCCCCATGCATTGGGGCACTACACAAGCTGCAGACCCACCAGTGTATGTAGCCGTGTGTTTGTCCTTGGCAAACCGAAAAAGGGAATTGACATACCTCCAATGTATGCTTTGTTGATGCTGTATCTTCCTGCTGTCATACACCACTGCAAGCTCACACTCACCCCATTCCCCTCTGTAACATGCCACCCTCTGGACTGCTGAGGTATCCAGGGTGCCATGGGGTGCGGTATCCCGCAATGCCATTTGCAGTGTATGCGCCAGGCTATGGATAGTGCATCTGAGGTTCCCCGATTGTACAAATGAATTGGAGGTCATCTGTAACATGCCTGTTCTGAGACTTGTGTGGGTGGGTACAGCATCAGCTGTCACCCACACTGAAAAGTCACAATGGCACCTGCGTAATGGATCTGCATCACGGAGCCTGGGGTGGATGCCACCTCAGCGCATCACCCGCACACAGCTTGTGCCTACATATGACACAGCTCCAGCGTCCTACTGCCAGTGCTCTGCCACCAGAAAATGTATTGATTTATTTGTTAAATCAGTTTACAACCTTTGAGCCAGAGGCTCATTTCCAAAGGTACCTCGTCACATTGAGGACTAACATAACAGATTTAGGTTACAGAATACAAGTCACTGAATTTTTTTTTTTTTGTTTAGTTGTTTAACCAGGTATAGCACACTAAGATGAAAGCTTTTTTACAGGAGCGACCTGGGAGCACAATTAGAGTTACACATATTGATTTCATACATTATACAATTTAGTAGCAAATTACATTGATACAGCTAGCAGAAGCTGGTTTAGAAATAAGATGCCATTTCTTCTGTGAACGATCCAGGCTAATTATATAGCAATCAGCAGCCATATTCTAGGAAAATTCATTGTAAAAATGTGTAACAGGAAGACCACATTGAAACTGCCTTTCCACAGTTCTGCATTGTGCAAATTCATTAGAAATAATGGGTAAAAGCATCCCAAAAGCTCTCAACAGCCATATCAGCTCTGACCAGAGTTTGTTTTTATAAATCACACCTGTTTATGTTCAGAAGGAGTGGTCTTGGAAGAAGTATATGTGCTGTCACCAACCTGATTTTTAAGAGTTTGAAAAATAAAGTCTGAAGCATTTTATATCATCATTGTGTTTTTTGGGGGGACTGTGAGTGCCCCATATTTTGTGACTTTTGTAAGTTGGGCTGTACCACACAATTTGGGAGTCACTTTCAAACGACTGGATTGTTTTATAAATGACACCTGTAATGTTCAGAAGGAGTGGGCATAAAAAGATTATGTTGAAAAATTGGGGTAAAAATGTGAAAAAACAGCTACATTATGAGGAAAGAAATTATTCCAACATTTACTCATAACTTTACTTTTTGCAGATTTTGGCCCCATTGTTCAACACATCCCTTGTGTTGCCCCTACCTTCTGAACATAGCAGGTATCATTTTTCAAATCCAAACAGTCTCACAACAACATCACCTTTTGGATGGGATTTTAAAAATTCTACCTGTTATAAAGAGACTGTTGGACATTTGGTGTCAAAATATGGGGGCACACATACTGTAAAAGTAGATAGTGTCTCTAAACTGCCCTATCCTGGATAATTACAGTCTAACAATGTGTCAAAGCAGGACACCACTGAAAATGAGATATTGCAAGTTATCTGCTGTATCCTGGGTAAATATACAGTAAAATGTGTGCAAACAGGACCTGGTACAACAGCAATGCATGCAGAAAATATTCAGCATTGACAAATGCTTGTTTGAATCATGATTTCATTCTTGTCTGTCCTCTCAAATCACCTCTCCTCAGCGTCCTTGCCTCCCTCACCTGGTTTCTAACAGCAACATATCAATTCATACTGATTCACAAGTCTTTGCCAGTTAGTAGGAAGTTGATTTTCCAGAGCTACAGATAAAATGAGCACAAAAGACAATGCATTTTATGTGCAGTTGATCCAGAGATGACAATTCTGCTAATAAAAAAATGGTAGCACAGATGGAATACTATTTACATTTACAGTCAGGCAAAATCTCCAAAAAAGAGAACTGCTTCCGGGGTCCTTAAAGTTTGCTACCCTTGGTAGCCATCTGTGCTAACCTGTTTTGTTCAATGAATCTGAAAGGGTATGATGGTGGCTTGGATCAGGAAGGGACACAGAATCTGCAGAATGTATCTGAGACCATCCACTTTAATGTTCAAGCAGTTCAGAAAATTATGGATGTATACTACAGCATTGTTTAGGAAAATAAAAATGAATACACACAGTTATCAATAACTTTGTAGTCACCACTGTGCTGCACTACCTTTGTGGTGAGTTTCTGATCTACATTCTGTCTTAGTAATAGCAACATATATTGTAATAATATTGCAAGCCATTTTACTCCCCTTCATCAAAAATAAAACAGAACGACATTTTCTTTTAGGTTCTCTGTCTTTATGAAAAAGCTACATCTATGCCGTAATCAAATCATTTTTATTTAGGAGTTAGGCCCCCAATCTGCAGTAGGGTTGGCATGCACATGATGTACGTGCTGCCAGCCTGCAGAGCTCAGCTCCTATCCGTTTCCGCACATGATGGACTCCTCAACCCTCAGCAGCACTGATACTTGGGCATAGATGGCTATTCTGGGGCAGGAAGCATTCCAGGAAGTTGAGCTAAGCAAGACAATTGGTAGATGCCCAGCCACGCAGAGGACTGTAGGATATGGCAGTGTGCTTGGACTGCCATATTCCCTTAAAGTAAACTAAACTGATTATAAACAAACAAACAACAAACAAACAAACAAAAAAGGCTCCCCTCCCCCCTTCTGGTGCACGAACAGAGGCTCACAGGTTATGTACTCGAAACATGGCCACCCCCTACATAGGGAGGGCAACCAGGTGAGCAGAGTCCAGTTGGACATCAGATTTTCAACTGGATGCCCATGCCAGGCAACCCCTCAGATCAGCTTCTATATGAAAAAGTATCTTACAGGTACAGCACCGTTCTTCTTTAAAATACTTTGTGGCCTGGGTCGTGACTGAAATCGGTCCTTTGGATCAGCTCACTTAGCCAGGCATCAAAGACATACACAAATATAATAAATAAATTAAATAAACATAAATTGTGTTGCTGCCACTTACCTGTTATATTTGCTAACATAAGCTTATTTAAAGTTCTGAAGTTCCCAAATGTTTGAATAAAGCCTTGTTTACATGCCTCTAAAAATATGCTTGCAAAGCAAGATGAAAGAGAACCATTCATTAGCACACTGCATATGTTACTATCCTATTATAGAATTCCACAGCAATTAAGGAAGATGTCTTGAGACTTTGTATAAATTCTTGCAGCCAACATGTTTGGCCTTGTACTTTTTCACATTGAACCACAGCTGCCAAGTACCAGCCCACTTCCAAGCTTTGCCAGGTCCTCTCTAATGTGCCTGATCACCCCTCAGTATCCACAATCCTGCAGTGTTTGTTGTTCACAAAGAGACAAACCTTGCCCCTAATACCTTCCCCTATATCATTAATGAACTCATTAAACATGACTGAGATCATGTCTCCATTCAGTCTCCTTTTTTGCAGGTTGGATGCATTTAGGGCCTTTAGCTCTACTCCTAGCATTTGTCCCCCATAACCTCTAATAATTTTGATGGCCCTTCATTGAACCCTTTTGATAGCTTCAATGTTGTTTTTAGGACTGCAGTGGATGGAGCTCAGCAGACCTCTTGCTATGATAAAAGGACTCTCACATTCCTTGTGAATGAACGTGTTAGAGTGACAACACAGTCACCTCCACATCTGTGAAGCACTCATTCACTGTCTCTATAGTCAGTTATAATATGGGTTGTCCAGAGCATGACATCCCATTGGTGGACACCCTCTTCATAGCTGTGTATTAAACTCCCTTTTAATGCACGGTTTTGTGGAACAATTTAAGGAAAGTGCCTTCGGAACTCCTTGTGTGTCTTAGGCAGCAGAACAAGAAAGGCAGCCATTGAATAGAGCTGCAGCTAGGCAATTAAATTGTAGTATTCCTTGGCATAAATGTAAAATTATGAAGTGAAACAGTCCTTCTGCAGTGTGCAATGCCAAACGCTGTCAATGGGTGCTATCTGGGGGCAGTGAGCCCATGCCTGTCCCTTAAACTGAAGGAGCTGGCATTGAAAGAGTGCAGTGTACCCCCATCACACATTCAGCACTTTGCACAGGTGGCAAGTGTTTAGGTGGGTGCTGTGTGACCCCCCCCGGCAACTAGCATTGTAAATGCAGTGTGAACAGCTCACCCTCGACCTGTAAACAGTCCTGAAATCTCATCTATGAGGTATGCAGTGAGTGAACTGGAATTTGCCCGTGGTCTGCATGAGTCACGTTACAGAGTGAGACTGAGGGGGAGGTGTCCTGCAGTGAGATTGTCAGCTAATTCCTGGGCCTCCACCCCTCCAAAGAGAGAGAGACTGTGGTACGGGGAGACAGAAACAGGAAACAGCAAGGGACCCCACCAGCCAGCCTTGCAGCTGCTCACACTCTGAACTTCTGCCTTCTTCTGGAGTCATGTCCCAGTGACGCACCCAATGGAGAGCCAGAGCCATAGAGAAACAGAGAGACAGTGAGAAGGATGTGGGTAGCAGACAGGGACAGGACCCAGCAATGTAAGAGAGAGGCATCATTGAGTTCAATCGGGGAACCAACAGAATTCATGCAGTTCAGTTAGTGTGCTCTCTCTCTCTCTCTCTCTCTCTCTCTCTCTCTCTGTCTCACACTGTCTGTGTACAATTTGTCAGTGTGCTCTCCTGAGCAGTTGTGTAGTTTCCGAATGTCCCCTGCTTCTCTTGTGACACTGATCATGGGACAGAGACACACGGGGAGCAGGAGGTAGTTGAGAGAGGGGGAATCCTCCTTGTAGTGAGTGGTCCACAAAGTACATCTGTGTGTGGGGGGGCGACAAATGCCTGTCAACCCCTTGCTTACTACTGTGCCAGCAATCGGAGAGAGAAACACAAAGAGAGAATATAGGTGTAATTGCATCACCCATGTATGGTTATTTGTGTGTGTGTGTGTGTGGGGGGTCTTTTTTAATTTTTTATATTTATGGATTCTTCTGTCCTTATGACACTCCCTCTCAGCAGCCACCACCCCACTCTCCCCCAGAAATGTAACTGTGGCTCTGGGGGTGCCTAATCCCTCAGTGCAGAAATCCATGGTTTTTCCCCTTTTCTAACCTGTAAAAATAGGCCATCAATGTCTTTTGCACTATTACATTGCCCCCCAACCGTCCCACCCAGCACCCTGACCCCCAAGCCCATACTTACTAGTCAGGGTCCATAGCCATAATCATCTCTGGACGCAGACACACCTTCACTCTTCAAAGCCGGACTACAAACTGAGGAAACAGGTATGTGGCTCAATGTGTTTCTATAGGGCCTTGAACTTAATGCCATACCATGGCCATTTTTTGCATATTTTAGCCCCACATTTTCAACATGCCTTCATTAGGACCCCACCTCATGAACAATGGCACTGTCAATAGGCAGATCAGTCCCAAAAGATGATTTCATGGTCTCTGCAAAAAAATCACCTTTCAGGCAGGAGTTAAAATTTTCTCTGTCCTTGTTCATAAAGTGGGGTCATAAAAAGACTATGTTGAAAATTTAGTGTAAAAGAATATTTAAAAGCAATCGATTTATGAGCCTACATTGACTTTCAGGTTCATAACTTTGATATGTTTCAATATTTTACCCCAAATTTACAACATAGCCATATCCTTACAGCACCTCATAAATGTGAAAGCTGTAATTTTTAAAATCTTGGCCAAAATACTATTTGTTACATCCCAAAAGGTGATTGTGTAGTCCTGGCATGAAATCCCCTTTCAGACAGGAGTTGAAAATTTTCTATGCCATTGTTCATGAGGTGGGTTCATAAGAAGGCTATGTTCTCAATTTGGAGTAAAAATATCTAAAAAAAGTTATCAGGCTATGTTGAATTTTGCAAATGCAGCCTTGTAAGTTTGGTAATATTTAATATTTTTACCCATTTTTTCAACATAAGCATTTCTTCACAGCACCTAATGAATGTGACAGCTGTCATTTTTCAAGTCCTGCCCAAAATGTATTTTTTGCATCCCGAAAGTTGATTTTGCAGTCCCTACCCAAAATCGCCTTTATGCCAGAAACTGAACATTTTCTCTGTCCTTCTTCATGAGACAGGGTCATAACATGGCTATGTTGCAAGTTTGGTGTACAAATATTACAAAAAAAAAATCTATGAGCTTATGTTACATTTTGCTAATGCAGGCTCGTAACTTTGGTGATTTTCAGTGTTTTTACTGTAAATTCCATCCTATGCAGCCTTATCAGCTCTGGCCAGACTTTGTTGTATTGCGGATCCCACAACTGCATGCAGTTCTCCATGTTAGTCATGAGCAGAGCCTTGTAAAGTGGCAGCATTATTCCACTGCTCTGCTGGTCACCCTCATTAGAGAAATGCAAAATTAGATAGACCCCAGTAATGCAAAGCATGAGGAGAAATACAGGGAAATCACCATGAAATAATTTAGACTGGTTCTGCTTTATGAAAGAGATCATGGTGCAAAATGGTCTCTCACACAATCTGCAAAGACTGAAAACCAAAGACACAGACACATGTACCTCCTCTGTATCTCAGCTCAGGGTAAGGAGGAACCAGCTCTGTGAACGTCTACCTGGTTTGTGTTTTGGTGAACCCAAAACAAGAATACAAGCTAAAGGACATAAATAACCATATTTTAAGCTCAGTAATGCAAGGGTTACCCTGGAAGAGAATTAGGATTTTCCTAGAAGGAATTCATAATAAAGCCAAAGTTTAAAGAAATATAGAACTGCACATCTCCACATAATGCAAACCATCATGGAAATATGCAAATAACCATGAAATAGTCTACACTGGTTCTACTTTAAGCAGGAGAGTACAGTTCCAAATGGCCTCTCACACAATTTTCTAAGGTTGAAATACGGAAGACACAGAAATCTGCTTCTTCTTCTGAGGACTCATCAATGTTTCTTTTCCATATCTCAGCCCAGGAGGAGGAGTGACTAACTGTACTAATTGTTTAATTATTAATTGTTTAATTAGTATTTCAGAAAGACCTTTGAGCATGAGCTCTTTTGCAAAGGTTCCATGTCAGGCTGGACAATAAGACAATACACATATTCAGTGGTTACAGAGGCCTGATCATTAGGCATTAAAGAGCGATTACATGACAATTAGACAAATAGGAGGAAAAAACTGAGCAGCTGCAATTGAATACTAAACTATTTCTAATCAGTTGCCCTAGGTAGCACACCCCTGGAAACCTCCAAATCCATTGATAGACTATGGCAGAGTAACTGCATAGGGTTTAACGCTATCCCAGATGGCGAGAGGCTGGGTGACAGTGAAACAAGGGGGACTGGGTTTGAAACCAACCGCAGAGAGCGAGAGGTGGGGGATAGTGAAACGGGGGCTGTGATGGGGAGCAGCTCCAGAGGGCTTTGTCGAGTATGGTGTGTGTGTGGGGGGGGAGTTTGGGAGGGGCAGTACCAAGTGCATTTAAAGAGGACTGATAGCTTACTTATGGGTACTATGGTACTATTGGTTTGGGTCATGGTGAGCCCAAAACAGGAAAGCAATCTAAAAGATAAAATTATGCTTTATCTCTTTGATTAGTCCCTAATGACAATCAAGCTTCAGATCCTTGTCAGTCATGACCCCAAGGTCCTTTCCCTCCTGTACAGCAGTAGGAGGAGCCAAACACAGTATGTAGATCATACCTCCCTTTACTCTTTTCCAAATGTAGTCCCTTGCATTCAGCTATGTTTTAATTGAAGGATCCCCAGCTCACTGGTGTGTAGTAACCCAACTCTGATCTTGTTCCTTTTTGAAGACAGGGCCCCCTTTTGGCCAGTTTCCAGTCTTCTGGCACCACACCTGTTGAGACAGATGCCAGGAAATATATAGCAAGCAGCCATGCCAAGGGTTCCCTTAGCTCCACATTGATCCTGCAGTGTATCTCACCTGTCTCTTGAGACTAACCTGGCTTGATCTTTGCCAGGCAGTCAGCTACTAGAACAGGCATGGTGTCTATTGGCTGCATCATGGCTTCTTCTGATGCCATAGGCCCTCCAAATGTGCCCCCTTCCCATGGACATCATGCAGACAAAATTATTGGGGGGGGGGACAAAAATACACAGTTTTATAGGGGGGTCCAGGGGCATGAATGCTGAGGCATACAGACAGAAACGTTTTTATTCCACAAGTAATGATAACAGTCACATCTACACTTTTGCTCTACAAGAAAAATGTTTAAAATTAAAGCAAAACCAAAATGGTACCTTTGGCTGGCTTTTAGCAGGCTGGGAAGGAATTCCACAACCTGCTGAATGGCAGCAAAATGGTTAGGTATGGCATGGCAGTGATGCATTTTGATGTCTGTTCAGGCTGTGAAGTGGTTGCACAGCATGCTAAAAGTCAGAAGAATGTTCAGATACACATATCATAGCAATGATTGAATAGAATAGCCATCAACAGTGTGCTACAGACAGAACATTTTGGAAAACACAGTCACAGTGCTGGCTTCTGCTGACATTTACCAGCTAGTGAAGCAGCTTGACAGCCTGCTAAAAGGCAGCAGAATGCTGGGGCTTACACACAGTAATGTTTGTACAGTACAATTAATCTTGAAAGACACGCCCATACTTTTTTCCCTTTCATCACTGAGCCTCGGCAGTATCAGTAGAATGGATAAAACCCAGCCTGACAAACTACAGCAAATTCAATTGCTGTCAATGGCCAGCATCACTGACTTAACATGTATGACTGACTGGATCTGTATGCAAATACAAAGTAAATAATGGCTAAACACAGACACCTAAAATATACAGATCTGCCAGATGCAGGCTGCTGTCCTCCTCACCGCAGGACACAAGTAAACAGCAGCAGCATTAGCATGCTGTATTCTTACAGAAAAGTGATACACACACTGCACATAATCCTTTCAACCCTCTTAACTTTTTTTGTCACTGAAATGTGAGACATTGACTCTCCAGACGTGGGACACTAGTCCTTATATTGTGATATTCTCTCACGGTCTTGTCAAACATATGTAGTCAAGCTCTGAAGATTAACCGAACAGCAAGTCAAGGGCCATTGTATATTGAGCAGAGTTTTGCTTTGCATTGCATTAGCATGCATGAGCATCACACAATATTACTTTACTGAATGGATTATATACAGTAGCACAAGCTCTATTAAATAGCAAACATTTCAGAACAGCAAGGAAACTAATAGTAATTCCTTTTTGTGCAGAGTTTAAAACTGCGTCAATAATTTAATTCTATTGCTGCCTCTCAGTGTTGCTGAGTTTTTTATTTATTTGTTTTTATCACATGTGCATGAAATTTCATGCTTCCTTTCATCTAAATTTTTGATGGCCATTCTATTACCCTGCCACTGTAACCCTAGTCGACACTCTCCCAGGTTGTGTCTGAATAAGCATTTTCTTCTCTTGGACACTTACTTGCTCAACAAAAACGAAATAAATAAATATGGGGAAAAGAGCAATCTGCCTTCCATAAAATGAAATAATCCAAGCTACAGGCGAACACAAGAAAACTGTCCTAGAACTACTGGGATAGTAACAAATCAGTCTGTGAGCACTGCTACTATATCAGAGACATAACTGGAAAGGTAAAAACTTTCAGAAGCATGTACCCCAGTGGACCCCAAAGTTCCTAAGGTGTTCTGTAATTACAACACTGTTGGTGTGCGCTCAACCCCTGCAGGCTATGGCATAGCAAATGGGTACTACAGTAGAGACACATAACTTAAAATGACCACTGAATGAGCAGGTCAATGTAGAAGGAGGCATACAAACAAGCAGACTGCCTTCAAATGAACCTGGCAGGGTCACTCCTCTGGGGTCATTTTTAATGAAGTTTGGTCACTACTTTGTACCCTGATGGTCTCATGGAGTTTAGTCTGTCCCCAACTACAGTTGTAACACAAGATGATTATTACTATACTCATCATCAGTTTCCCTGGCAGTCAACAAGTCCAGACTGAACAGAAAGAAAACCAGACCCGTACCTCTCAACTGGCATATTATAAGGGTCACCCTCATTTTACCCCTCAGAAGTTATCTGTCCCACATTGAAATATAATGCTAGCCGCATAGAGGAGATGTTGAAAACTCAGATCTAAAGCAGAAATTCTTAATATTGTATGATGCTAAAGCAAAGTTAAAGATGCAACTGCAAAACACTGGAAATCATTACCTTCCTTTACTCAAAAAAAGTTTTGTTTGTATGGTGTGTCACTCATTTTGAGGACCAGTGGCCCACATTATCCCTCATTCTGAATGTCTGTGTCTCATTTCAATGACAAAAGGTAGAGAGATATGAACCAGCCATTTCAATTTGACAAATGCTAGTCTGCAGTCCTGCAAACAATCCAGCAAATAACATCAAACCAGGGATCCTAAAAGCGAATGTAGAGTTCCTCCTCGATACATAACAAGTACATTCCTGATCATGTACTGGTGTGCAGTGTGTGCCCTGTTACCTCTAATGTGAAGCAGGGGGTTGGGGAGGGAGGGGGTTTTGCCTGCATTCCAAAACCCAAAGCAAAGTGCACATGTGCCCTGTGCCCAGGGATGAGAAGAGGGAACTGCTGTTGATGCTACAGTCCCACAACAACACTTCTTGCAGCACTACACCACCAATATTGCCCGCTCTTCTATGTGGACTGCACCTTCTCTGTGAGGGACAGAAGCTCTGTCCCTCATGGAAAAGGTACAGCCCGTACAGATAATGTGTTGTAAATTCAAACTTTTTAAGCAGAAATTCACATTATTCTAAGATGCGAAATAAAAAATGTATTTTGTACAAGTAAATAACATAGAAACATAGAAACATAGACTTTGACCACAGATAAGGACTGCTTGGCCCATCTAGTCTGCCCATTTCCCTACCTACAGGATAGGCCGCAGATCCTAGTTAACCAACAGCCTATTTCTTCCTACCCCCCACAAAAATTGCCTTATGTCTGTCCCATGCATTCTTGAATTCTCCCACAGTTTTAGACCCCACAACCGCCTCAGGAAGGCTGTTTCATGCATCCACTACCCTCTCTATGAAATAATACTTCCTCACATTGCCCCTGAACTGCCCCCCATCTTTAAATTGTGTCCCTTGTTCTTGCATCTCTTTTCTGAAAGATGCTACCTTCTTGGACTTTGTTGATTCCACTGAGGTACTTAAAGTTTCTATCATGTCCCCTCTCCTTCTTTCCTCAAGGGTATACATATTAAGCTCCTTTAGTCTCTCTTCATACGGCTTCTCTTGCAGACCTTGCACCATTTTAGTTGCCCTCCTCTGGACTGCCTCTATCCTGTCTATGTCCTTGAGGAGATGGGGTCTCCAGAACTGGACGCAGTACTCCAGATGGGGTCTCACCAACTGTCTGTACAGAGGGATAACAACATCCTGTTTTCTGCTGCTGATGCCTCTCCCTATGCATCCCAATATACACATTTTTTTCATGTTTGAGGATATGTCCCTCTCCTCACCCTTTTTCTGATGCAAGTCCACCCAGAACAATGCCACCAGTAAGCCTTGTTCCCCTCCCACAGCATCCTTGGCTCACAGATCACCCTCTCATGACACACTTTCTCCTGCAACCAATTGTCACTCTCAGGCACACTGGAGTCAAAGGTTAGCATGTCACCAGGCAGAACCACATCACTGACCTTCTCACCCATACTATGCAGCCTCTGTTTCATCAGTAAGAGACAGTCAGAGCTACATGTCCCAGCAGCCATGGTGACTGAGAATGCTTGTATTTATGCTGTGCCTGCATGCCACTCAATTTGTGCTCTTGTCCCAGCCTGTTTGCTACTATGTCGACCGCTTCCCTTCCCTGCAATGAGGAGTGAGGAGTCCTTTGAATCCTAGCAGCCAGGCATCCCAGGCAGAAAAAAATGGTGCTGTGTTGTGCCTATGCACTGCTGTATTGCAAGACAGCATTGGGGGAATATTTGGAAGGCACATGCCCACCAGGCCCCAAAGGCATGATGCCATAACCCCTCCCCACAGCAGGGCCCTTTTGTGAACACTGAAATGAAGTATTGATTCAGTATCTCAGCCTCTTGTCAGTGTCTCCATCTACTGTTTTCAGGAGCCCATTTCCCTTTACACTTTCCTCCTTCCATTTATGTACTGGAAGATGGATTTTGGTTTTGCTGGCAGTGCCTGCTGTTCTCCTGGCTTAAAGCCCTTCCTTAGCTTTCTTTTTTTTTATTCAGTATTCTTTATTCACAATACCAGTTTAAAAAGACATTGAAGTAAACATATGAGTCTCTTATTACAAGACTATGTTCAAACAGCTAACCTTGAGACTATAGCACTCACTATATCAGGCATCATGAAGCATTTATAAAAACTTTTTACACGCCTCAAAACCTAAACCCCATACCCAACCCTCAAGAACCAGTCAGGGAGAACCAAAGCAATAAGACTAACAAAGAAACTAAAAGATTAAATAAAAGCAAGAACTGAACACAGTTGATCCAAATTATAAGTCTCTTTATGGTTTCCAGATTGCAAGCATGGCATCCAAGGAGCTCCATTTAGTGTAGTAAGATTGTAATCTATTGTTCATCTTGGTGATGTGTTGCTCAAGTTGCAAGGCCAGCAATACTTCTCTATGCCACTCAAGAATAGAAGGAGTGGAATCTTCTATCCAGTGTCTCATGATTATCAATTTGGCTACAGCCGAGATAACAGCCATATATGCCTTCCGGTGTCTAATCATTTCTTTGGGAAAATAATTGATTAGACAGATTTCAGGAGTAAAAAAAGGGATTCAATCCTAAATAGGGATCTAAAGAAACCTGTATAGCTTTCCAGAATGTCTGAACCTTTGGACATTCCCATATCATGTGGTAAAGATCTCCATAGCCATCCTTACATTGGTGGCACTGCGGTGAGAGGAGCTTACCAACCCTGTTAAGCTTGGCTTGAGTAAAGTAAAAATTATGCATGATATTATATTACTGCAGTCTGAGTCTGTCCTGTTTTATAAACTTATGTATATTACACCAAATTAGTTGCCAGAAAATCTGATCATCTCTAAGGGATAACTTCTGAACCCAATAATAACAAAAATCCCTTGAGGCAACCCGGGATCCAACACTTGCAATTCTTGATATACTTTGGACACTGAATGTGGTTGCCCAGCTGTGTGTAAAAGAGAGGATAGTTCAATTATAACAGGTTCTGCGTCCATTGACTTTTGCAAAAAAGCAATCACAGCTTGCCTAACTTGCCCAAACTTAAAAGCGTTCCCACTGGCTTCTGGAATATTATGAACCAACTGTGAATAGAGCACTGTAGGGCTATGTCTTTTAATTTAAGCCCTGCTAGTGGGGCCTAGAAAATAAGAGAGATAGGAGCATTTTGAATCTGAAAATGGGGATTGCTCACCAAGGGCTGCTCTAAAGACTTATGCCAATCAATACCCAGGGAGTGCTGAATCTGATGTAGAACTTTAAGGGACCAACCTAGTGGAGTATGTCTTAATATCTTAGAAATTAGTTTTGGAGAGGTATAAACTAAAGCAGAGATGGTGCAGGCACACCTAGCAGCTAATACCTCCTCAATTTCCATCCAGAGAGGCTGATATTTATTTATTTATTAAAGAGATTAACCAGATAAGCATACTAAGCGGGAATCCACTCGTTTCCAGTTGTGACCTGGAGTTACATTACATTAAATTACTAAGTTACATGGGTACATAGGCAGTGGTGGCATGAAAAACAGGTACATAATGGTACAGACAACAGGTACAGCAGACACAGTAAGGGGCGAGACAACAGTTCCAGAGGTGTTACAGGCAGGACTTATGCATATGTTGTTTAGATATGAAGTAGAATCTGTTGCATTCACTGGGCATACCCAGTATGCCAATTTACTAATATGGGCAGCCACATAGTATTTGAAAAAAAAGGGAAGGGAAAGACCCCCATACGTTTTGGAGGCTGTGAGTTTGAAGTAAACTCTTCTAACTCTCTTCCCCTTACATATGAATTGATTTAATAACTTCTGTAACTTAATGAACCAAGATTTAGGCAAAAAAAAACTAACATGCTCAGAAGATAAAGAATCGGGGGTAACACATTCATTTTGACAGTGTGGATTCTGGCCCAAAGAGATATGGCCCCACCTAGCCAGGTCATCTTTTATAGTGCTTAGTAATTTGGAGAGGTTTTCCCTTACCATTATTGCCATATCCCTCAACACCTTGATGGCCAGAAAAGTCAGGGAGTTAGGCTCCCAGTTCAGTCCATAATCCCCTATATCACTCACCAAACATCTCCTATTTAGAGGAAAGATTTTAGTTTTAGAGATATTGAGTTTATAATAGGATACACTGGAAAATTGTTCAATTTCTTGCAATAAAGCTTGTATACTGGTAGCAAGGTTCTCAATATGTACTAATAAATCATCGGCATAAGCTGAAATAAGATGTTGTTTGTTATCTATTGATATACCTGATATGTTGTGGGAGGATAGCAATCTATGAATCAAAGGCTCCAAATAAAGATTGAAAAGAAGAGGAGAAAGAGGGCAACCCCGTCTGGTGCCGCGGGATAAAGGAAATGAGTTGGAAAGGATCCCATTGCACCAGACTCGGGCAGTTGGAGAAATATGTAATAATTTGACCCAGCGAATAAACCCCATTGAAAAGCCAAAACATGACATGGTGTCAAAAAGAAAATCCCAGGAAACCCAATCAAAAGCTTTCTCTGTGTCTAATGCGAGATGGGCAGCTGGTATATCCGAATCTCTAGTAAAAGCTACAAGCTCTAGTAATCTATGCATGTGATCAGTGGAAGATCTACTAGTGATAAAACCCACTTGTACATCACTAATGAGCTTATTCATCAGGGGCCCAAGACAGTTCGACAACACTTTAGCTAAAATTTTTATATCCACATTTAATAATGAAATGGGACAGTAATTTTCAGGGCACAAAGGGTCCTGATCCAGTTTGAGAATTAGGGTAACTAGTGCTTCAAGAAAACTATTTTCCGAAAAACCCTCTATATACCAAGCATTAAAAACCTGTGTCAAAAAGGGTATAAGCTCTGTGGCAAAAGCTTTATGAAAGTTAGTTGAAAGACCATCCAGTCCTGGAGATTTGTCAGGGGAAAGCTGTGTAATAGCTTGTTAGACCTCCCATTCTAGGATGGGAAGTTCCAGGAGAGAAGAGTCTACTGATGAGAGTTTTGGAAGGGTGACCAAATCTAAATACTTTTCAATATCTTCTGGAGCTAATAATTCTGTTGTTGAAATAGCATATAGGGTTTGGTAATACTGATGAAGTATGGAGACAGTTTCCTTAGAATCCTTGGTAATAGGTCCCTCTCGAGCAACACGTAGTGCAGCTATGAATCTAGTGATATCTAGTTGTTTAAGCCGGATGGCCAGCAATTTGCCCGCCCTATCTCCTGATTCCAAGTACTTTTGTTTAGTTCTCTTGAGAGCAAGTTCAGCCTTTTGTGACATTAAGGCTGAGAATTGAGCCTGTAACACGTGTAACTGACCGCAATCTGCATCAACCAATCGACGGCTGATACTCCTTTCAACATTTTTAATAGAGTTTAGGAGCTCCTGAGTTTGGGCTCTGAATTTCTTAAGCCTGGTAGATGATAACCTAACACATTCCCCTCTTAAGGTACATTTTAAAGCTGCCCATACAATGTCTATTTTAAAGACTGAACCAATATTTGAGTTTAAAAAATGTGGAATTCAATTTTTAAAATGATCATATACATATGAATCATGAAGGAGCTGGTTGTTAAAGTGCCAGAGAAAATCTCTGTGTTCCAGGTCCAACCAAAAAAGTGAGGGAAATCGGAGAATGGTCTGATATTACACGGGTATGGATACATGTATCAATAAAATCTTGGAGGGCATACAAGCTGATTAGGAAAAAATCAGTCCTTGCTCTGGTTACTGATCCTAAAGGTATTTTACAGTCCTTTGTGTCATTTTACAGGGACCTATATTTGAGCCAGCCACCCTCTGTATATGAACTTCCAATATGCATACATTCATGATGGACTTACCACTTCCTAATTTATCACAGGGCTCTAGGTCGAGGCTAATTTCTCCCATAACTAATGAGGAGGTAATGTCGGCCATTGACTCACTTAGGGCTGATAAGGCACCTGGCCCAGACGGATTTACGCCATTTTTCTATAAAGTATCTAAAATTGAAGTTGCCCCACTGTTGAATCAACTTTTTACTTTTGGTCTGAGGTTGGAGTTAGGGATCGTCACTCTTGACCAGAATAATCTTACTGCCCAAACGGGCAAGCCTACAGGTTCTGTTGGTAATTATAGACCTATTTCTTTGCTGAATTTGGACGTAAAATTTTTGCTAAGCTATTAGCTTCTAGGCTAAAGAGCGTTTGGTGTGAACTGATTAGTTCGGAACAAGCTGGCTTCGTGGAGGGACGCACCTCGGCTGACCATTTTAGGAAATTGTTTTATTTAATTTCGGCATCAGCGGCCTCCAGTGTTGAAGCTTCTCTTATCTCAGTGGCTGCGGAAAAAGCTTTCGATCGGGTGGAGTGGACATATATGTTTGATACTCTTGCTAAATTTGGAATTCCCCAACAATTTATACAATTAATTAAGATCCTCTACTCATGTCCAACTGCTAGAATTCAGTGCAATAACTTAATTTCTGTTGCTTTTCCGTTACAGAGGGGAACTCGTCAGGGTTGTCCTCTGTCACCATATTTGTTTAATCTGTATTTAGAACCTCTAATTAGAGCAATCAAGACCGACAAACAAATACATGGTATCATGATTGGGGATCAAGAACATAAATTGTCGGCATTCGCGGATGACATATTGTTGCATATTAGGGACACAACCCTATCCCTCCCTAGAGCCTTAAACCTTATCGAAGACTTTAGCGGTTTTTCAGGCTTTAAGCTCAATCTAGCCAAAACAATATTTTCCCCTCTCTCTACTAATCTTGTAAAAGGATGGTGTTTATCCTTAGGCCTTCAGTGGCAACCTAAGTCTTTGGCATATATGGGCATCCAAATCTCTAGGAATCTGGAAGAGCTGGCCCAGCTGAATTTGAAACCAGTCCTTAAATACATTAGAGAGGATCTGGAGAGATGGTCGAGACTCCCCCTATCTTTCTCTGCGAGGATCAATACAGTGAAAATGGTGGTCCTGCCGAGAATTTTATACCCCCTTCTTAATCTGAATATATACCTTCCTAAATCCCTGTTCAACAATTTAAGTAGGCTCTGTTCAGAGTTTATATGGAAATATAAACCACCCCACAGAGCTTATTCTAAACTTTGTCGACAACGTAGATTGGGTGGCCTACATTTACCTGATTTTTTTAGATATTACTTGGCTATACATGCGGCCAGGGCTGTTTTATGGACCGGGAAAATTGATTCTCCTGCTACTGGCCTAGACTTAGACCAGGCAATAGCTAAGGACTTAAAGATAGATTTAGAATCCCTTTTATATACCCCTTGGACCAAAGTACCTAAAAAGTTTAGAAATACCCCTCTGGGGTGGGATATTAGGGCTATTCATCAATTATATGCTGGGCTAAAAGTCAATCCAAGGTTCGATTTTTCACAACCCTTACTGAGGAACCCAAATTTCCTAATAGGTAACCAACCCATTAGAAATCTATTTCTATCATTCCAGTCTAAGATTCGGATTTCTGATCTCTACGAAGGTAACTCTTTGCTACCAACTTCATCACTAGCTTTAAAGTTTGGAGTTAAACCTCAGTATATGGTAAATTTGGCCCAAATCAGGAGTTCTATCTATTCTTCATTGAGGAATGCCAAAAGATCGGACCTAGTGGGGGATCTATGGGCGCAATTGTCTGATTCTTGTTTATCTGGGAAATTGGTGTCCAAAAGTTACCAATATATAGTTAAGAAGTTTGACCTGAATTCATCTCCTATTCCTTATTATTGGAAAGTTAACAAGTCTTTGGATTGGCCCGAAGAAATTTGGGAGAAAGTCTGGATTGACATTTATACATATACTAAACAAGATCGGTTAAGAGAGATCCAGTTCAAACTGTTGCATAATATGTATTGGTCTCCTGCCAATTTGCACCGCTGGAATAACAATTGTTCTCCAGCCTGTGAGAATTGTGATGGTTCTTTAGCTACTACTTTTCACAAACTATGGTCCTGCCCAAAAAGTACTGAATTGTGGGAGGTGGTCAAGTGGGGGCTGAAACCTTTCTATGATTTCACAGCATTTTTTACTCCAGAGATATGCATCTTTGGGATGTATAAATCTATCCCAAGTAACACTTTAAGAGTCCGGATGGCACTAGTGGCATCGGTCACTAAACTAGTGATTCTCGCCATTGGCGAGAGATGTATGGACTCCCTCTTTTAAGGAGTGGTGGGAGGAATTCTTGACTGTTTTATATGCCAAAAGAACAGTGTATGCATTGGCTAATACTCAGCAGAAATTTGACATCTATTGGAAGAAGCTTAACCAATGTTTAAGGGATAAATTTGGCTTTTAGTAATGATTGTATTTTGTGTATATTTGGCTTTATTAGGTCTCCTTATCTAATTCCTCCCTTTTATCCCCTCCTAAATCTTGTTTACTTTTGTCTCCCTTTGTTCTCTCTTCTTTTCTTTAGAGGCCTTTACGCTGTAAATTTTTATTTCTTTGTAACTTTAGCCTCCCCTCTTTTTCAGTCGATCATTAATATTCCTCTCCTCCCTTCGTTAAGGCTCTGATTTGGTTCATGGCAATGGTTCTGATTTCCTATTCATTAACAATGGATACACTTACCTTTACGGATAGCTGCGGGGTGGGGGATGGGTTGGGGGTTAGTAGGGCTGGGGGCTTGTATTATGTTTTGTTATTCCTTTATTATTCCAGTAATTGTATTTTTTTTTACTGTGCACAAAATCTTAATGCAGACTGTGTAACTGTCTTATCTGTGTGCACTTTGTATGGTTGATGTATATTTTTTTCTTTTATAATCAAATAATATTGTTGCAAAAAAAAAAAAAAAAATCAGTCCTTGAACATGTTCGATGTGGAGCAGAAAAGAAAGTGAATTGTCACAATTCTGGATTCAAGACCCTTCAGACATCTATTAAACCCATGCTCTCCATAAGTTCCCTAAGTGCTCTTTGGGCCAGTGACAGACCAGACCTCCTATTGTCAGATCTGTCTAGTTGCAATTGTTGGGTAATATTCCAGTCCCCTCCGAGTAAAAAAATTCTAGATGGATTAGAACTTATCAGGTTAAGGAGGTGCGTAAAAAACTGGGGAGAATCTAGGTTTGGGCCATAAACAGAACCCAACAATACCTGTTGTGAAGCCAGAAACACTTTGAGCAGTATATAACGTCCATTTATGTCCCAAATTTCTTGTTCCAATTTAAAGGAGGTATTTTTGTTAATTAAAATAGCCACTCCACCTTTATTAATGGATATCCCTGTGCCGGATCCCTGTCCAACCCACTGCTTACAAAGAAGGGGAACATCTTCTCTTTTAAGATGGGTTTATTGTAAACACACTATGTCAGCTTTAAGTAAAAGTAGATGTTTCAGAACCACTTGTCTTTTACATCTATCCTGAGCTCCCTTTACATTCCAATTAAAAATTTTAAAAGAACCGGTCATTAATTAAGTAATAAGGAAAAAGAGACAAAATGGCAAAACATTCATATTGAGTTATGTGGTACAGGTTCTTGCAGACCATTAACCTTGGTTCTACTCTAAATAATATGTTACATGTATTTAGAAGTCTCTCCCAACCAAAATCCCCCCCTTTTAAACATCTTAACATTACAAACTCTTAACCTATAATCTACCCCAAGTTCTATAAACTGTTCTGACATACTAATCCTGTCAGATGATGGTATTATACAGCCGAGCAATAAGCCCACCTCTGCCCCCTGTCTCGATACCTTAAGTATTTTCTGAAAAGGAACTGAGTATCCAGCAAAATTGGGAACTATCCTACCAATCAACAGGAGATATATTTCAGTTTCCTCACTCATTATCACCTCTGAAGTAATTCTAAACCAACATAAGAGACTTCATATATCTCCATTCGTTAGATATAGACCTTATTGAAAGAGCTGCTACTGGTACAAACATAATGTGTGCTAATAAGAAGTAAACTGATTTACTATACAATACCGCTATCTAGCGGCTAATAAAGGTAATGGAACAAAACTTTGTAATCAATAATATCACCATGCAGTAACACTCAGCTCATGCACATTCTAAATTATAAAAATGAAAATCACATTGTACAATTTTAACCAGGCTGATTATAACATAAAACAACAGACCATATTTTAAAACTACGTTTAAAACCTAAAAAAGTACCGAGTCATACATATTTGTTAAATTGCCTATCCAGTTCTTTAAGACTAGTCATCAAATGTTATAATTGCCAGTTATCCGTAGACTGCAAAGGACGTCTTCAATCCCACACATCTTCCTGAATTGCCCCTTCATATAAACAAGAAGAACTGAATACGAGAACAAGAGCATAATCATCCCTGAAACAGTCAGACACTTACCGGTCCCCATGAGTCTAAATCTGTAACGGTTGCCTCGGTACTCTCGTACAGCAAGTAAGCTGTTGAACGGAGCCCCGCTCTATAAACAAACTCAAGAGCTCTTAGAGGCAAGCACTTAAAACTCAAATTAAACAGAACTGACTCAGAAAAGTCACAAGTAGCTTCAATCCAGCTCTTTGTCTGCACCACTGTCGACTACTACAGCTATCACCCTCAAATAACACAGGTGCTCTGAGCTATTCATTTAAATAAGTCAGGAAGCAACTTTTTGTGCTCAGTTTGGGCTCGATTGTGATTTTCAAAACTTTGCCACTGATCATTTATCTTGACATTTAGGAGGGCTGGATACTTAACTCGAAACTGTTTCCCTGCTGCGATCAGCTTGGAGTCAAGGGGGTGCAATGCTTGACACTTCAGCCTGACAGCTTGTGGCAAGTCCTGCATTATTCTAATTCTCCTACCCTCCCACAAAACCTCCTGCAAAGCTTTTACCTGACCGAGGATATGCTGCTTGTCCAAGTAGTTTAGTAGCTTGCAGATAATCGGCCTAGGTGGCGAGCTGGGTGGTGGTGGAAGGCGAAGCGCCCGGTGAGCTCTCTCTACTATATAGGAGGCTCTGTTCAGGGAAGGACCAGCAATTCTTTCACAGACTTTTTGGACTAATAGGATTGGGGAGGTGCCTGCTTCTTTCTCCGGGATTCCGATAAGGATAATGTTGTTCTGCCTGCTCCTCCCTTCTAAATCATCAAGTTTTTCTTCAAGATTCTTGATTCTCCTATTTTTGCTAGTACGATCCAGCTCAGTTTTGCCTGCCTTTTATTCCAGAGAAACAATACGAGCCTTCGAGTCTCCAACCCTGAGAGTCAGCGTTTCCATTGCCTCCTTGATGCCATGTAATTCCGTAGAGATGTCTGCCATAGAGCTCTGATGTGGCATAATAATTTCCAGAAATTGTTCCTCCATTATTACTGTAGAGCCCGAAGCAGATTTGGTACTACTCTGCTTAGGCCACTTCGGGGCCTGGTCTTTTTTGGGCGATGGCGGAGGAGTGTGCTTGAGCGATGCTTTTTGCATGTAGACCTCCATAGGTGATATTTTTGAATTCTCTTTCAGTTGACAATAGTATTATATACAGTTCCAATCAAAATCTGATGAGTAGTGAGGCAATAGAGTGTGTTTTTGACCGGGATAGGAGGGGAGTAATGCAAATTTGCTGCTACACGCTAGGCTGCCATCACATGACCTCTTCCTTAGATTCCTTAAATGGAAACATCCACCTGAAATTGGGCCCCACCTTAGTGTGAGGCATGGCCTGATCAGCAATTTTGCAAACAATTTCATTTTTTTTTAACTTACACTGAGAAGTTATTTAGATTTTATCTGATTGATCTTGCTATCCCTACCACTGGTATTCTGAAAGCAAGCTGTACTAGCAGCACATCCACAACGTCCTACAATGGTCTCAAGAATAACGTATGAGCCAAGGAGCAGATGCAAAAGCATGCATAGGGTCCTGTATAATTGGAGCTATTAATAGTTCTGGTTTGCACTGTACACATTTTGGCACTATAGCTGGCCTCAGTATAGCACTGAGACATATACAGTGCAAACCCGTGTTATTAATAGCTCCTATTATAGATGACCCCATGCATGCTCTGCAGATGCTCCCCAGCTCATACAGAATTCTCAGGGCAGCTAGCTGCAGGAGGTTGTGGGTGCGCTGCTAGTGGTGCTTGCTTTCAAATGCCAACGGGAGGGACAGCAGGATCAACCAGATAAAATAAAAATAAACTCAATGTAAGTTAAAAAAATGTTTGTGAAAATGCTAATCAGGCCCTGCCTCACACTGAGGTGGGGCCCAATTTTAGGTGGAAGTTTCCCTTCAATGACAGTCTTGCATTCCCTCAAGGCAGTGCTGTACTCCTCTCTGGCTGGGATGCAACTGTCCATTTCCAGCATTCAAATACCTTAATTTTGATCAAGGGTAATTGCCTTAGGCCTCTGTTAAGCTGGAGGGTGACATTCTTGGCATTTTTACCCTTGCTGTGTTGGAGACAGACATGGCAGAGTCATGGGAAACTACCTGAGGGATACTACTGGATAAGTAAAAATTCTTCACTATGTCAGAGGTCTGTGTTAAATTTCGATGTCTGTCCTGTTCATTTTCAATTTTGAGATGCTGTATTACAGTAGGGGCACTTGTGAAAGAGGGACTAAGTAGTTAGGAACACTGTGAGAAGTAGTTTCTACCCCATGTGTATCAAAGCTATTTCTGTGCACAGAACCACAGGTTCTGGATGCTGCAAAACATCTGTTGTTCACAGATCCCTGTCACTTGAACAGGTCTGCGTAAGGAATCTTTGTAAAATAAAGCACATAGCGCTAACTAACAATAGGCTATAGTAAACACTGTCAAGATGCAGAAAGGACAAGGGGATAATAATTGCAATAGACTCTTTTTTTTATCTTATACCAGGAAGTATAGGAAGTTGGAGTGGAAAGGGAGTAAAAATGTGGACCTTTGGAGAAAGACGGTGGAATGAATTAATGGAACTGCTGGCAACAGTGGAACAGCAGGACTTGCTGAGGAAACCAATAGGAAACATAGAAACATAGATTTGACAGCAAATAAGGACCGCTTGGCCCACCCAGTCTGCCCATTTCCCTACCTACTGGGTAAGCTGCAGATCCTAGTTAACCAGCAGCCTACTTCTTCCTACCTCCACCCCCTAGAATTGCCTTATGACTGTCCCATGCATGCTTGAATTCCACCACTGATTTTGACCCCACAACCTCCTCTGGAAGGCTGTTCCATGCATCCACAACCCTCTCTGTGACAAAATACTTCCTCAAATTACCTCTGAGCCATCCCCCCTCTATCTTCAAATTGTGCCCTCTTGTTCTTGCACTCCTCTTTTTTTGAAAGATGCTACCCTATTGGACTTTGTTGATTCCCTTGAGGTACTTGAACGTTTCTATCATGTCCCCCCTCTCCCTCCTTTCCTCGAGGCTATACATATTAAGCTCCTTTCGTCTCTCTTCATATGTCTTCCGGTGCAGACCCTGCACCATTTTAGTTGCCCTCCTCTGGATAGCTTCCATCCTGTCTATGTCTTTGCGGAGATTGGGTCTCCAGAACTGTACACAGTACTCAGATGGGTCTCACCAGATGTCTGTACAGAGGATAATAACTTCCTGTTTTCTACTGGTGATACCTCTCCTATGCATCCCAGTATCCCCCCAGCCCTCCTTGCTGCCTCTCACATTGCTTGCCCACCTTTAGGTCATCTGATATGACTACCCAGGTCCCTTTCCATTTTGTTGTTGTTAGTATCTCACCCCCATTGTGTACTCTTCCCTGGGTTTTGTTTCCCAGGTGCATTACTTGCACTTCTTTGCATTGAATCTAAGCTATACATTTGACCATTCCTCTAACCTTGCCAAGTCCCTCTCGTCCTTTCCACCCCATCCTGTGCATCAACTCTGTTGCAGATCTTTGTGTCATCTGCAAAGAGACATAGTTTTCCTTCCAGTCCCTCTGCAATGTCGCTTATAAAGACATTGAAGAGGACCGTCTAATACTGAACCCTGCGGTACCCCACTAGTAACCCTCCTTTCTTCTGAGTGGACTCCATTTACTATTACTCTCTGTCCTATTCTCCAGCCAATTCTTTACCCAGGCTGTCATCTTGGGACCCACTCCCAGGCTGGCTAACTTGTATATTAATCTTTTGTGTGGGACTGTGTCAAATGCCTTGCTAAAGTCTAGGTAGGCCATGTCCACAGCCCCTCCCTGATCTACTACTTTGGTCACCCAGTCAAAGAAATCTATCAGATTCGTCTGGCATGACCTTCCTGCTGTGAATCCATGCTGCCTAGGGTCCTGTGCCCTCTGGCCTCTAGATACTCGACAATTCTTTCCTTCAGAAGTGATTCCATCATTTTCCTATCACTGAGGTTAAACTAACAGGTCTGTAGTTTTCTGCTTCTGCCTTGCTCCCACTTTTGTGAAGAGAATCACATCTGCCCTCCTCCAGTCCTCGGGTACCACCCCATCCTCCCATGATTTGTTAAAAGGTTAGTCAGTGGTGTCACTAGTTCTACCCTTAGTTCTTTTAGAATTCTGGGATGAATCCCATCAGGCCCCATTGCTTTGTCCACCTTCAGTTTAAGAGTTCTTTCAGAACCCTTTCTTCTGTAAATGGGCTGGTATCAACTTCTGTATCCAGAGTGTTTCTACTGTTTGTTTTATGTACCTCTCCTCTTCATTTTGTAAATACTGAGCAAAATATTTGTTTAGTATCTCTGCCTTTCACAGTCTCCCTCTGCCCACCCTCCCTCCCTTTATTAAGCCTCACTATCCTCCCTTGGTCTTCCTTCGCTCCCTGATGTACCTATAAAAGGTTTTATCCCCCTTCTTAACTGAGTTGGCTATCTTTTCCTCGGTTTGGGCCTTTGCTGTTCTGACTGCCTTCCCAGCCTCCTTTTCTTTAACTGATACAGTTCTCTGTCCTGCTCCTTCTGCGATTCCTTGTACTTCCTGAATGCTTTCTTTTTCTCTTGAACCTTCACTGCCACTTCCTTTGAGAACCGTAGTGGTTTCTTACATCGTTTTGTTTTGTTTATTTGCTTCACACAAAGGCTCGTTACCTCAGTGATGGCAGTTTTTAATTATTCCCCCTTGTTCTTCCACCCCTCCTTCCTGCCCATTTGCTAGTGTGCATTCCTTAGGCACTCACCCATTTTGCAAAGCCAGCCTCCTAAAGTCCAGTACTTTGTCTTTGTGTATGGCTTGACTCTATTGCTGTGTTTATTGTGAACCATACTGTTCGATGGTCGCTAGTTCCCAGATGGCTACCCACTTACATCTGTGATCCTCTCTCCATCTCCATTTGAGAGAATCAGGTCTAATATTGCTCCTCTCGAGTGTGCTCCAGTACTAGTTGTCTAAGGCATGCCCCCTGTAAGGCATCTAGAATAACTCCACTCTTCGAAATGGCAGTTGCAACTGCACTCCAGTTAACATCTGGCATATTCAGATCACCCATCAGCAATATCTCCTCTTTTCTGCCATTCTAAGTATACTTTCTATCATTTCCTTGTCCATTTACTCCCCCTGAGAAGGGGGTCTGTATACAACCCCTGTGCGGATTGTGGTGCCATTGCCTGTCTCCACATTTACCCACAGTGCTTCTTCTCCTCCCTGTTTACCCTTTTGTTCTGTTACTTTGATTCCTTCCCTTATGTAAAGAGCTACTCCTTCTCCTCCTCTTTTACCCTCCCTGTCCCTCCTGTAGATAGTGTATCCTGGTATGATTATGTCCCAGTCATGGTTTTGTGTGTACCATGTTTCTGTGACTGCCACGATATCCAGATGTTCATCCTCCATCAAGGCCACTAATTCAGGAAGCTTGTTACCCAGACTATGGGCATTGGTACTCATTGCTCTCCATTTTTTGATGGCTTTACCTTCTGTTGCAGCATCCTCCGCTGACCGTTCTACCTCGGTCTTTTTCTCATTTAGTACCTTGTTTTATAGGGAGAGGCTGGGATTTTTCTGCTGCTTGTCAGTGCCTCCCCCTTTGACTAGTTTAAAAGCTTGCCAATGAAGCATTTAAACTGATTGCTCAAAAGACTTGTTCCCTTCCTGGACAGATGCAGACCATCCTGCCAGTATTGGCTGGTGTCCCTCCAGGTGGAACCTCAGTCCCCAGTGAAGCCAAGCCCCTGTGCTCTGCACCATTTTTTCAACCATTCATTAAACTGCATGGTGCTAATTACCCTCGCCTCCCCCATGCCTTTGACAGGCAGCACCTCTGAGAAGGAAGCAAGATGTGTTGGTCCATTTAGAAAACAAATGATCCAGAATGGTGAAAGGCAGAGGAGGACCATGATAGTTTTAGAGGGCTCAGGGAAAGACTCAGGGAGTGGGCAACTTCAGTGGCGTTTTCACAAGTGTTACAAGTGCCACAGACTGTACTGGTCAGGGAACTGAGGATAGAGGATTTCAATAAGTGTCTTAAAGTGTGGTGCATTTAGCAGGGATTTGGCCATATAAGGGACTGGGAAATACTATGGAAGGACAAGGCCCTGTTTGTGACGGATGAACTGCACCTTAGTGCGGGAGGAACCAGAGCTTTCGGGGGGGGCTAGAAGAGTGCATCACCAGCAGTATTAATTAGAAAGGATGAAGTGTTCCACCAAGGCCACAGGATTCTATCCTTTCTAATGGAGGAACCAAATTTATTCCCCCCCGGACAAAGCTCTCAGGGTAGGTAGGTAGTGGTAAGCAGGGGAAACAAGGAGGAGAGAATAGGGATACCAAACAGAAAGGCAAAAATGCACAAACTCAGTGCATAGTATACCTGGTTTACAGTTAAGCAGGGGCACCTTGGGATGGAGGAGAAACTGATCAGGTGGGTGGGAGATTGGCTGGGAGGGAGGGAGAACATAGAGGATCATGGTCATGTTGAATAAATGGGCATGACAGAAGTCACAAGTGTAATCTATCAGTGCTCGGTCTGGTAATATTTAACATCTTCATTAGCAAATATCAGGGCCACATCAAGGGCAAAAATCTGCCTTTTTGCAGGTGACACTGAGTTTCATGGCAAGATGGACAGCAATGAGAGGAAGGGAGAACCTGGAAAGCTAGAAGGGGGGTCCAGGTTCTGGCAACTGGACTTTGATGACTAAAAGTGCAAGGTCATGCACATGCGTAGGGAAATAATGAGGTGTTAAGCATAGGCTGATGATGTGGCAGTTACAGTTTTCTAGGAAGAAAGGGATCTGAGGGTACTGCTGCAATTTCCAGCAATCTTAGGGCAGCTGCCAAATGCAAGAAAGCAGTGTGTTAAGCTAACAAGATGCTGGATTACATGGATTGGTGATTCAGTGGTAGGAAGAAACAGGTTTTTTCTGCCCCTGTACTGAACCCTGGTGAGGCCATAGCTGGAATACTAGGTCCAATTCTGCAACCCTCACCTGAGAAAAGACATCAACAAATTGGAGCCACTGACTGCAGAGAATGTCACCCAAGATGACACAGGGACTGTAGGGGACTATGTACTTTATCTGCAGCAACTGGAGGGTCTAAACATGAACTCTGTGGAGACAAGGCAGAAGAGGTAGGACACAGATGAGACATTTAAATACATTAAGGACATAAATAAGATGCACTCTATAGAACTGTTAAAGACTAGGTGGAATAAAAACACTACAGGAAACAGTAGCAGACTGGCAGAGGGAAGAGTTAGGAGGGATGCCGGAAAGCATTATTTTACTGAAAGGGCGGTGGGAAGTGTGGCATAAGCTCCCAGAGGTACTAGTCAAGACAAAAACTGGAGAGCTTCAAGATGGGTTAGGATTAGAATATGCATGAAGGGCTTCTGGGGGGGGGGGGGCTGAGGAGGGTGGGTTGATGGACATGAACCTTGTATGGGCATATACAGATAAGCTCTCCAGGATGAAGTGCAGTGTCACAGGTTTACTGCATGACAAAAAGTATTAACTCCCATTGAAACTGCATTGTTTACTGCAGTAACTCTACTGCAAAGTTCTGCAACACTGCACTTTATCCTGGAAGGCTTATCTGTACCTCTGTACTAAACAGACATGATAGACCCCAAGACTTCATCTGTAGGCTCATTTCTATGTCTCAATAAATGCCAAATCTATGTTGAAAAAAATTCAAAGAAAACTCTAAATTATTAATATGAGTAAAACCGGAAGTGAGTTGGACCTTGGGGTATCAATCATGAGGAACTGAAGAAATGCAGCCAATGTGCAAGGATTTCAAAATCAGTGCAAGGAAAATGTGAAAAAGTTACGATAAACACTGCAAGCAGATTAAGGCATCTACATTTGCCATTTATAAGACATACTGCATTTGAGGCTTCACTTGGAGTTCTGTGCACAGCTCTTGTGGTATACAGAGGAGAAACAGATGATCTGAAAAGGGTGTGGAGGAGGGCAACAAGGATGATAAGAGAGCTACAGGATAGTGAATATGAGAAAGACTGAGGAACCAGGAATGTTTCCACTACAATACAGAACACTGAGGGGTGATATAATAACAGCATACACAGTTGTTAAGGGATATATTTTGGTGAAAAGGAGGGTTTTCTAAGACTTCGTAGGTTATGTTACAAGTCAGCGACATGGGTTAACTCACCCACTCCAGTCATGCCTTTCGAACTCATAAGATTCCATTACTTAACAGTAAGTGAAAATGGGGGCATCAGAGTGGCTGATTTAACAATGTTATAGACCAATAAGGCACAGGGAGAGGTATCTCCGGCAGGATGAGGGCGGTGGTGTTGCCACTGTATTGCTCGCCTGTGAGACCCTACCTGGAATATTTTGCCCAGTTCTGGAGGCTACAACTCAGAAAGGACATAGTGAGATAGTGGCAGTTCAGGAGAGGGCAATTAAAATAGTGCAGGGGTTACATCAAAAGTTCTACAAAGAGAGACTTGGGGCTCTAACCATGTGCACCTTGGAAGATAGGAAAGTGAAAGGGGACATACATAGAGACCTACAAATACCACCCAGGGGTGAACAGGGTGCAGCGGGAAGTGTCTTTCAAATAAGAAAGAGCACCAGGGCCAGAGGGCATGCTGTGAAGCTGAAGGACTGGAGTTTAAGAGGGATGTGAGGAAGCACTACTTCGCTGAAAGGATGGTGGACACCTGGAACAGACTGTTAATGGAAGCGGTGGAGGGGAAGATAATAGGGCTTTAATTATGTGTAGGATACACATAGGGGAATATTACTAAATAGGCAGGGAGGAGGGAAGGTCACTTGAGACCAGTTATAGTCTGTGGAGACAGACTAAGCATAGAGCATCTGGGCAAACTGGATGGGTTAAGCAATCCTTTTCAATAAAGCTATGTTTCTAAGGCTCTAGATTTATCTACCAAAGGCCAAAGAGTATGCAGACAGAGTGACAACATTTAATGCTGGGATGGATACATCCTTGAAGAAGCATGGTGTTCTACAATCACTGAGTGTACTACATGCTGGGACACACTCGACAGACTTTTCTACCTTCTGTTCTTACTAATATAATGTAATATTTCTCTCAGGAATGCAGGCATTGACTCCTGCTTCAAGCACCTTCCCTAGTGAACCCCACTTGTGTTCTACATTCCCACCCTTCTGCAGCTGCTTCTGACCCTAGGACCTATCTGCTGTCCCAGTGGGTAGAGGGCTAAGTTTGCCAAGCATCTTACCACTCACCACACTGGCGACACAAGTTCGGGAAAAAGCTCTGGTCACCTGTGGTTTGCAAAAGAGGGGGAGCACTGGCAGTAGTTGGAGCGGCCACCTGGCAGCTTTCCTCTCCTGGATTGGGGTGGTGGGTCATCTCAGCTCTTGGTTGCCACCAGGTGGAGGCCTTGAGGTAGCACCAATGCATGAGCTGCAGACTGAGGTCAGTGGAGGGTGAACCCATGGTTCCAGGACACATGCGCACCTCCATGCGCATGTGCTGCCCAGGTCACTGCAGCTAGTGGGAACTCGAGGAGAAAAAGGAAAAGTGGTCAGCTTGGGCAGCGTGATGTACACCCTGCTGCCTTTCTGCTCTGCACTGCTGCTCAAGTGAAGCCCAGTACTGGATGCATGTCTCTAGGTTGGGGCAGGATGGCCCTTCCCCACCTGGCCTCACATTGGGATGTGTGCAATCCAAGGTGTTCTCTGGGTTCTGGATGTGGTTCAGGTAGGAGTTGCGTGGAGTGGTAGGGGACAGGACTGATGAATCTGCCTTGGCAGACCTGCAGGAAAAAACTCTATGGAAAAAAAGAAACAACCACCTATCTGAAGTTCCCAATCCTAGGTGGCTGAAGACTGACTCTTCTTCCCTGCCAGAAGGGAAGAAGATAACTCTGTACCAGAACTGATCAGTAAATACAAAAATATCAAGTGGACAATGGGCAGCTTTAGCAAGTGTCCTAAATTGGGTGTCAGCATGGCTCAGTTGGTAGCACATATGTCTCTGAGCCAGAAGGTCAAGGGTTCTAGTCCCACACTAGGATTTGACTCATACCATAAACTCTGGCCCCTGAGTGCAGTTCTAAGGGGATGCTGTACCATTGGGGTGTGCAATCATTCAGATGAGATGTTAAATTGAGGTCTGTCAGAGGCCAGCAAGGAGGCCTATAGAGCATCTGTGCTGATGCTCTCCTCCCGGAGGAAGGTAATGGGCAGCACCGCTCAGAAAGCGACACCTAGTGGGATGTGCAAATCCTTGCCAGCATGGGTGATCACACGTTGGCTGTCTCCACTTCCAGGTTGTTGCCATGGTGCATGCAGCTGGGGTGTAGGGCAAGAAACAGAAAACCAAAGTGCCTATCTCATTTTACAGGACAATGGCTGCCAAGTGCCCACACATCACCATCCCCCGGGTGCACCATTCCTGCCCCCAGCCCCTGTCATCTCAGAGGACTCCTTAGGAATGTTACCCCCTCCTCCACTCCCCTAGGGAGGGAGTCCACTGGCAGGGATAAACCAGACCCTCAGAGACACAAGATCATCAGGGAGCTAGGTGGTAGGAGATGGCAGTTGCGTGTGGGACTGGCGGGCAGAAGGCACACTGTGAACTGAGGGAAGGAGCAATAAAATCAAAAAAAAAAGACTTCATGGCACATCTCAAAAAGAATAAGGGACTCTTCCTAGTGTCCTGACCAAATGTCTCCATTTCACTAAAATACCACAATCAGCAGCTTAATTAGTTGCATGTAAAGATAAAATCTCTGTGTCTCGCATAGCATAGTGTCACAATTTGCGTAGTAAATTTTGCACACTTGTGTGACTTTTACTACAAGGATTGCCACATTATGCACACAGTACACAGTTGTGGCAAATTTTACTACACAATCTGTGGTAAAATGTCACTGCAAAATGTGAATTGGATCAATTTGCATTGTACAGTTCACTGCGACTGTGGCAAATTGCATAGTGCACACTAAGCAAATGATTCACATAGCAACCAAATGTTCCACAATTCACAGGCAGATTTAAAATTTGCAGCACTCATGCTAAATATGGTTCAGTTTCAGTTGATCTGCATCTGTATCCTCCAACCCCCATGGGATTAGGCTGAAAATAGGTAGTATTGTCTAGCCCTCCTTTCCCAGTCAACAAAAACTAGATAAAATAAATGAGGAAAAATCATAGTACTATTTTAAAATTAACACGTCACAATACATCGAGAATATTAAGTACACTTCACATATTCCAAAATGTCCAATCAAATATAAAGACCTGTAAAACATAAGTTGTATGTTTCCTTTAAAAACAAGAAAATGTTAGAAAATTGTTGGATTGTAGGTAGAAGAAAATATTTGCCCATCCTTAATGCCAACAGGGGAAGAGATGTTTCAACCTAAATGTACGTTCTCTCCAGTACTATAATCTAGCAGTAGCAGCCCTGGGTTTTACTTTTCCTGCAGTCAAAATTATTAAAACTTGATAAATGCAATATGCAAATATGTTAAAGTAGATTAGCACATGGCTTGGTCAATTACACTGCATTGCTTCAGGCTTATTTATGACCAGCTGCATTTCCATTAAAGCTCACTAGTTCCTCTAAGTGTTTGTTCATTTTTTTGTTTTTATGTATCGACTGCACATTTTCAGTTTTTCTCCCACAGGACTTAAAGCATTTGCAAGTACAACTCAGTCAGCTCTTTTCAGAATCCTGACTGAATTTGCATGATTCAAGTTATCCACAATGAAGAAAGTGTCATCTTTGATAGTGAGAATGAAAAGGGCCATTAGAGATGTTTGAGTGAGCTGGTGGATGAGGTATATATTTTTCACAACTGAAAAAGGTGGGTTGCAGTCTCACACTATTTCACTGTGTAATTCACTACTATAGCAGTCTCACACAAATGACTGCTATGAGCATGGTGTCTAAATATAATGTCAATCAAAAATGGCAGAATGTAAATGTTCTTATTATGATCCTGTGCTAATAAATAATGTATACAAAATGGGACTGGAGTTTGATCTCAAAGCCTACAGTTTGAAGAAGAATTTGCAGGAACTTTGGAAAACACCGCCAATCGGCAGTTGCTTTGATGTTACCTGATGAAATCTCTTTTTTAGAGAAAACACAAGAGTTACTCGTGTTACATTTAATGTAATTATGTAAATTTTGTCTAATACAATACTTACAGCGTTTGCATCTTACACGTGATGTGAATTAACATGCATTGTTTATACCTACTGTGAAGCTAATCTCCCCAGTTGTGACTGAAAATGGATCTTTGATCCAGCCCACTTTCCTGGTAACACAAACAAACAAATAAATAAGTAAAATAAACCCTACTAGTTTAGGACTTAATTCACAGAAGATGAGCTCCTCTGCACATGCTGAGGGCCATGAAAAACCACACAGTGCCCCCACGCATGGGATGTTCACCTTTTGGGCACCCTGAGGAATCCACATTCCTGGCTGTGTGCCCTTCCACACCTGATCCACATCTGTGTATATAGCTCTGCAGCGGGCCAAGTTGGGTGGGCAATGGGGGTGTGGATAGACTTGCTCCTAATCCTCGCTGCTGCTGAGGCAATGATCGAGGGTGGTGGAGAAAGGTAGAGGCTATGCAGTCCAAGAAGATGCAGTAGGTCTCACATCCCCCCCTCCACCCAGTCATCCTGTGTTCTCCTTGGGCTGACCTGCCCTCTCTTTACTGACCACCAGCCCCAGGATCATCAATATGGGGCCCAAGATGCCCCTGTCACTAGTTGGTGAAACCCATAAAACTGTATTGTGCCTGTTGGGGATTTGGCAGCCCTCAGAGGAATAGCACAAACTGCCATATCCCATGGTTCCCCCACAGCCTGGAGTAAGGGATCTACTGAAGAGCTGATCCAGGCATCTGAATCATCGTTATAAGCATGGTGCCTCAACCCTACACCATTAGTCCCTACATAGCTGCCTGGTCAGTTAGCTGCACTGAACCTAGTCAGTGAGAGAGAAGACAGCTTCAGTTTTCAGTATTAATGGTAAGTCATATTTTACTACTCCTACAAACTATTACTAATTAGTCATTACGTACTAACATTTTCATTCAAATCAAAAATGTAGAAAAAGGTTCACTTATTTTATCAGATTATTCCTCCACATCATAAAAAGTGAAATTTTTTCTCATCGCTGGTGCTGTGATGTAACACAGAGCAGGACTGTCACATTTAACTGGGTGACAAGATACCTTGCTTCCCCTTTTCAAGACTTTCTTTAATTAGATTGATGGCTTTGTGACTTTTATTGAGGAATTTTTAAAATCTAGCACATTATTTAGTGTTATGTTTGGTGATTTATATCATGAATGTGGGTGAAACAGTAGAATGGCAAGTACAGTAAGTTGCAACTTGCTGGAACTGAAACAGTTTTTTAGTCCTCACTGACTTTGAAGGAAACATAAATTAAATTGAAGAACCTGATCTATTAAAGCAGACTGTAGTCAAATTGTATAGTATAGTCATTGTAAAAAAAACTTTATTAATGCACTACTTAGGGTTAAAGTGACAAAAGTAGGAAAGTGTGATCTTAGGATTTCCAACCCTGGGAAATGTGGTATTAGGGTTTCCAACCCTAACACTCCACCCCCACCCTGAAGGCAGTACAAGAAAAACCATTATGGTTTTGCATCTCTTGCCTCTTTATAAATCAGGCATGTTGTGTGTCTTGGGGTTGTTAACCCTAATGCTCATCTCGTCCTCATATACTGTACCCATCTCAGCTTATTTATTGCTGGAATGGGGTGAACATTAGGGTTGATAATCTCAAGGCACATGTACCCCACACCTAATTTGCAAAGAGGCAAGAGAGGTGAAACCGTAATGGTTGTTCCTGTTGCTGCCTGCATGATGGGGGTGGGGTGTAAGGGCTGGAAACACTAACACTGCATTTCTCTACTTTTGTCTCTTTAAACCTAACTGAGTGCTAATTAAGCAATAATGCGACAAGATTGTGTATTCTGCTAGGATATCGTTACACCTGGGGTGATTAGGGCACAAGGCCGCAGGCCGAGTGCGACTAATCACCCCAGAAGTGACGTTATCCCAGCACAACACACACCCTGGAGTGCATTATTGCTATTATACAATGGCTCATGAGTCAAAAAAAAAAAGATGAAGAAATATGTTTAAAACTAGTTTGTTTGTTGTTTATTTCTTTTCTTGATGAGGAGGTGTACTGTTTAAAAAAATAGTGCCTATTTCTTGCCAGTAGGTGGAGCTGCCCTATTTATCTGTGGCTCTGTAGTCCCGAGTCTGCACCTCAGTCTTTATGTGTTGTTTGTTTCTTTTGTGTCATTACTTTGCTGAGGTGTACTGTCAAGTCCAGTGTTTTTTTTTCAGCTTTCATTTTTATTTTAAGTCTTTCCCCATCTGTCGGCCCTGCAATGTTAAAAGCAAGAAGTGGCAATGATCAGGTAAGACACACTAAACGCATGGTCTCGCCACTGCCATTACTGTGTGTATAGGGTTGTCAACGAGGAATGCAGTGAGCGGTGCGGTTAGATGGGGGGGAGTAGCAGATTGAACTGAGGGTTCTGTAATGGTTTTAATTTGTGTACAGGAGCGAGAGATTTGTACTGGAAAACTGGTTGCTGTGAAGCTCAGGTCTCAGAGTTACTGCACGAGGCTGTATGCGCTGTGAGCGGAAGAGCGCTGATGTGAAGGCAGAATCTGAACGGCAGTTAAAGATGGTCAGGAAACAGCTGTACCAATATAAAATGGTACGTTTCGGGGTTGGAGATGTTTTTGTGTTTTGGAGATTTTTAGTTTATGTGAAGGCGCCGGGAAGTAAGGAGGCGGAGGTTGCGGTGGAAGCAGGGCTGACTAAAGAAAGAGGGATCACTTATTGTGGGCAGTGTGTAGTGATTTAAAATAGGTTCATGCGGTCATCTGTGTGCTGGGACTAGACCCGTGATGTTATACTGGGATAACATCACGGTTCCAGTCCCAGTTTGACCAATGAGAGGCTAGTATTTTTTCTTGCCATTGTATAATGAAGTTTTTTGCAATGACTTCCCTTACCTTTTGAGATAGCATAATCATATCCTTATTTTCCTGTGAGAGCAGGTCCATGCACTCCAATTCAAATATAATTGTTCGGATAGTGTAATTGTATCCTTATTTGCTTGTGGAAGGGCAGGGCACTCAGGTCCCTGCACTCCAATCCCTCCATAGATGTGTATATGCATGTTGCTGTGGAAGCTCAAGGCCCAGAGGGCCCTGCACTTCAATTTGTAGCACAGCAGTAATCAATTTGTCAGAATAGCCTACTTATTACCCTACCTCTTGAACACAGTACTGAAACTTTTCAAATCCTTGCTGAAAAATCATTCTGTGCCACTACAATGTCATTCTGTGCCAGAGGTGTGAAAACAATTTTTGATGAAGATTTGAAAAGTAACAGTTATCATGTTCATGAGCTGGTGTAAAGAAATGGCTATGTTTAAAAATTGGGTAAAAATATTGAAAATTACTAAAATTACAAGCAAGCATAGCTTAATTTCAACAAATGTGCATAACTTCAACATTTTAACATATTGTGACCCTACATTTTGAACATACCCTTCTTATGACCCCACCTCTTCAACAAAGACAGTGAAAATGTTCAAATGCTGCCCAAAAGGTGATTTCACCAATGATCATAAAATCACATTTCATGCAGGATTTATGTAATTCTACTGACATTGTTCATGAGGCGAGGTCTCAAAAATGCCATGTTGAAAATGTGGTGTCAGAATATGCAACAAGCATTTGTCAATGCCAAATGTTTGCTTGCTGGTATTGGCATTGGTAGTGCAGGAGTTAGAGAGATACATAACACGAATGGCAGTGAAGTATTAAACTAAAGCCAACTCCCACCACCACCACCCTGCAGAGACTGACAGGCATTTGGGGGTGTGCCTTTGGGTCATCGGCCTTAACACTCACACCATTCCACCTCACACCACCCTACAGACACTGACAGGTGTTGCGGTGTGCCTTGGGAGCTTTGGCCCTAGCACTCACTCCATTCCATAAGGAAACAAGCTGAGATGCATGTAGTAGAGTAGAATGGGGTGAACGTTAGGGCTGAAGACCCCAAGGCACACCTCAATGCCTGTCACTGGCTGCAGGGTGGTGGTGGGGGTGGGAGTGGAATGGCATGAGTATTATGGTCGATGACCCCAAGTCACACACCCGACGCCCGTCAGTCTCTGCAGGGTGGGGCATTAGAGTTGGAAACCCTAACGCCCCGAGTGTTTGTTGGTATTTTCACTCCAAATTTTCAACATGGGCTTTTTGGGACCCCACCTCATGAACAGTGGCACTATCATTTCATTACTCAGTCCTGAAAGATGATTTCACACAGTGACTGTGCCATTTGGCACCACAGGTGCGAAAACACATTTTGGGCAGGATATGAAAAATTACAGCTATACTTTTCATGAGGAGGTGTGAAAAAATAGCAATGTTAAAATCTGGAATGAAAATATGAAAAATTGGTGAACTTATGAGTGTGCGCATAAACTGTGCAGTGCATGCCTGTAACGCAATCATTTTTCTGGAATTTTTTCAACACATTTTCAACATGGTCATTTTGGGACCTCCCCTCATGATCAGTGCCACTGTGAGTTTGTTAATCTCTCCTGAAAGTTGATTTCCTACAGCAAATGCTCCATTCTGCATCACAGGTGCAAAAACACATTTCAGGCAGGATGTGAAAAATGTCAGCTGTACTGTTCATAAGGAGGTGTGCAAAAATGGCAATGTTGAAAATCTGGAGTGAAAATATTGCAAATTGGTGAAGTTACAAGCATGCATCAAAACTGTGCATTGCACGCTCGTAACACAGTCATTTTTTCGGAATTTTTTCACCAAATTTGCAACAAGGGTTTTTTGGGACCTCTCCTCATTAACACTTGCACTGTTATTTTGTTAATTGGTCCCAAAAGGTGATTCCACGCAGCAACCACAAAATCACCTTTCAGGACCGAGTAACCAAACAACAATGACAGTGTTCATGAGGTGGGGTCCTAAAAACCTCATGTTGAAAATGTGGGGCCAAAATTCCTAAAAATGGCTGCGATATCAACCTAAGTTGAAACCCCCCATTGACTCATTATGCAGCTTACCGTCATTTGTTCAGTTTGACGGTCAGCTTTGAAGAGTGCAGACATGTCCCAGTCCAGAGAAAAACATTGCTCCTGACCTCCAGAGGTAAGCTGGGGTAAGGAGCGTGGAGGTGGGTCTGCAGAGGGAGGGTGGGGGAATGGAGAGGCTGACAGAAGGACCATTTCTTTTTACAGGAAAAAAGACATTAGGGACAGTTTTCTTTAATTTATAGGTTACCAAAAATATTTAGGCACACTGGGGTGGGCTCCCAGTGTGCCACAATAGTGGTTGTGTGTGTGGGGGGGGGTGGGAGCATGCCGACAAGGGGATTGGGCACCCCGATGTCGGCAACTGAAATATTCGGGCAGGTAGGGGGGTCATCTCACACTGGGAGAGGGCATCCCAGTGTAAGAAACATAAAAAAAAAAGATTTGGGCACATTGGGGTGGTCTCCCAGTGTGTCACATTAATGGGGGGAAGGGGGATACATGCCAACATGGGGATTGGGCACCCCAATGTTGGCTTTCCGGGAGGTGTGTGGTGGACAGCAGGAACCGCCAATGTGGAAAGCCACACTGTGGCTCATTTATTTATTTATTGAAATGGTTCACCAGGAAAGGCACGCCCAACAAACAAGGTGCTCGGCGGCAGGAGCCAACACTAACCGTAACTCCGGCCATGTGCATTACTGCACACTGTAATGTGCATAGCTGAGTCTTGTCAGCTGCTGCCAGCAGAGAGAAGGTATGTCTGTGTGCCTGGTTGCAAGGGAGGGGGAAGGTTCCACTGCAATGAGGAAACTGTCCCTCATTGCAGCGGCAAATTTATTTCAAGTGCAATCCTATCTCTCAAACATAGTCATAGACAGCTCGCCAATTCATTGGTACCTGAGGGATGAGCCCCATAAAGCGTCAACTCATAACCATCCCTGATTGAAGCGGCACTTTTCTTTCAAGTGAAGACCGCTTCTCTCAAAGTGCTGTCATAGACAGGTCACTGATTCATTGGTGCGTAAAGGACGAGACCCATAAATCGCCTACTGCATTGGGCAGAAACTCACACACCTCTAAAATGTTGTACTGTCCTAAGATGTTTCTTGCACATGTGCAGTGCACATGCACACAAGCAAACATAAAAATGACAAAGTTATGCCCCAAAGTTGAAACCCGGTTGAAATACATTGAACCTCACTTATTTCTCATATAGCAGTCACTGGTTCCAGCAGCATGATCTGTCTTCAATTGGAGAGTGGATCTTAACCCTGGGACCTGTTCAGGTGACTGTGGGTGTGTGAGGGGGTCTGAGGAGTGCAGGGCGGTGGGTGCTCAGTGGGAGGTCAGGGTTGGGGGGGTCACATCGTCAATGGACCATTTTCTTTTTTACAAATTAAAAAAAAAAGACACTGAGAGACTGTTTTCTTTTCAGACCTGGAAGGATATCAATGGGTGAGGGGGGTGGCACTAGACACCAGAGATGCCACAAATTTCAAGGGGGATGGCGATCAAAGGGTGGGAGGTGCTACTAGACACCAGGGACAAATCTGATCTTTACAGGGGTGGCAATCGGATGGTGGGGGGTGCCACTAAGCACTAGGGGTGTTGTTTTTAATTACAGGGATGGGAATTGAAGGGTGGGGGTGCCACCAGAGACCAGGGAAAAAAGTCCCATTATTAAGGTGACAGCGATTGCGGGGAGGGGGGTGGCCTCTACACACCAGGGAATAATCCAATAATTACAAGGATAACAATTAGATGGTGGGGGGCACCACGGGACACAGGGTTAAATAAAAGAAGTATGGGGATGACAATCGGGGGCCACTAGACACCAGGGTGAAATCAAATAATGATGGGGATGGCAATTGGGGTGGACACCACTAGACACCAGAGGACAACATAAAAATACAGCTCATGGCAATCGGAGGGTAGGGAGTACCACTACTCTCCGGGGCAAAAGTAAAAAATAATGGGGACAGCGATCTGGGGAGGGGGCACTAGACACCAGGGAAAATTTACATAATTATGGGGCAGCCTGCAAAATCCTTGTTTCGTTTGATAGGATCCTTTTTCATTTCAATGAAAAAGCCCATAAGGCAAAGGCTGAAGCAAGTCATGAAAAAGGATTTAATTAAAAAACACACACACACACACATTTTGGGGTTGCTTTCCCAACAGTTATCTACATTATCAACCTAACAGAGTCTCATTGAACAAGATGCATACTATGTCTTGCACTCTCTGCAGGATGCCATTTTTGTGGGTTTTGAAATTTCTTTATTTAAGAAAAACAGAAAATGTGATGGCGGCAAACAAAAATGATTGCCCCCAGAGGAGAAAAGGATCCACTTTTCTTGGACCAAATTCTTTTTTCGGTCCAGAACTCTGTCTAAAAGACAGTACTGAGCATGATCAGAATCAGATTTCAAAATTGAAAAAAAACTTTGGAACAGATTAATATTTTTTCATCAAACCAGTGAATGGTACATCTGTTGGGCAAGACCTTTCCACCCTGAAAATTGCAGATCAAAATTCCAATCCATCTGTGTGCAGGATGGTGAGAATAAATAATAAAAAAAAAAAACCAGTAAAAAAACAGCTATTTTTTATGCTGTTCCACTACCCGAATATTAGACTCCGCACAACCAACCACAATGAAACTTGCCAGGTCAAGAGATACACTCCATGAGACCACACATGCAAAATGTTGTGCAAATTCTTTAAACTGGTACAAAGTTATTAAAGTGCACAATTTAAGTTTTTTTTTTTTATCACAACTATTTTTCCACCACCTCCGCTGACCTGGCAGGTGCTACAAGCCCGGAGGATACGTTCTCTGGCACATCAAGGCCATCATGGGTCTTGCTGGGTCCCGGTATGTTTTTCCTCTGTTTTCTCCCACCTGCACCCATACAATGGGTGCACCAGCCATATCCATCTCCGCAGAGGCAGCCAAGTACCCTGGGTGCGGGCCAAACCCCTCCTGTTGTGCTGACGCACGCAGCACAAACCCCCCCTCCCTGAAGAAGGAGAGCAGTCCTCCGGACGCTCAATCCTTACCTCCCCGGCTGATCCCCAAACGACCTGAGTCCATTCCCAAACCCAGGTCGCTGATGTGGCTTGAGGTGGGGCATCCAGTGCCTCAACCCTCAGTGCCACTGGGCAGGCAAAATTTGAGGTTTAACATAGAAACCCCTGGTCAACCCTAACTACTACCGTACCCCATTAGTTTGTGGAACTATTTTATGCCTTCATTATTTCTCCCCTCTAAGTCTGCCAGCTGCCTCCCTCCTCTTAGCCTCTATGACTTCATGGCTGTGCCTAATCAGTTCACCTGTATTTTTTACCTTGTTTTTAGTCTTTTAAAGTACATAGAGGTGGGAGGGTCACGTGTGTGCCTGATCAAGATGGATGCTTAGATCTGTAGCTGTGGACCATCCTTGGCAGAATTCTCTGCCATCCAGCAATTTTTACAGGCATGTGGGGATTTCAGACATCTGACAGTGTGGAGGCAGGGTGTGTCCACTGTTTCACTCAATTTTGAACTGCCCAGCACACCATCTAAGCAGAAAAAGGACACTGAAACTTCACCTCCTACCTGCTCTGTCCCGCTGCTGAAGATGGCGACTTTCTCTGGAGACCACGCTTCACCCTCTTCTGCAGCAGCAGAGACGCATCAGGAAACCCTGCTGGAAAAGATAGCAGCAATCACTGAAGCTATTAAAACTACAGTAACTGACACCCAGAGCAGTACTCAGTTGATCAGTAGTTGAGTAGTACAGACTGAAACACATTTAGCATCCCTGACAAATACCCAGGGAAAGCATGTTGCAAGGCTGCAAACTGCAGAATCCCATGTCCTGGCTAATGTATTTGATCAAGGACCTTAAAGGGAGAGGGAGACAACAATCTCCAGATCCTGGTATCAAAGAATGTCTGGAGGGATGTGATCCAGTGCAGTGTCTGAGAAACAACCCCACTGGCGTAATTTAGACCTCTTAGTGTATGATTTCAAAATCAACTGAATGCATAGGGTGCTTCAGTTAAGTATTCTCTTCCTCAGCTAAGCCAAGACCTGTAATCTTTAAGTTGTTCTGTTGTTCTGCTTTCAAGATAAGAAAATTATCCTTAAAGCATGGGAGCTAGACATGTGCTGGTGTCAGATCAATGGCTGTCCTTTTAGTCAGCCTTTCCAACCAGCGTGCTTCAGGGATGGTAAGCCTTTGATAAAATCAAGCAAGGGATTATGAACAGGCGTTTTAAATATTTCCTCCTATACTCTTCAGTTATCTACTAGGGGCAGCAGCCTATGTTTGAAACACCAGAAGCTGCAGATCAAGTTTTCCAGTCTTAGTTGGGCCCATCACTATCTCCAGCTTCCCAAACTGGCACCTCAGCTGGTTCAGCCTTTCCCTGGAGTGACACTCACCACTTGAAAATCACCTCAGATTCTGTGAGTACAAATCCAGGGGCTAATTTGCTGCTGCAGCTGAGTGGGAGTGGGGATTCTGTTTGTTCTATATTACAGTGCTGTAAGCCTGAACCATTAATAAGAGGAATCAAAGATCATTTTTCCCAATAACAGATGAGGTGAGGCAAACAACTATATCCCTGTTCTCTTCCCTCAGCCACAGCGGTGTGTAAGGGAAATTATCAATCACATCAGGTACGATAAACTTTCACTCAGCCCATCATTCGCCATTTCATGGTGGGACTTTAATGGGTTTCAGATGGCTCAGCCTTACTACTGAAGTACCCTGCCCCCTTCCCAACTAGACTTTGCAGACTCTCCTGGAAAAACAGAAATGGGGCGCCAAGGGACAGTACTTAGCCCCAGGCAGTCATTATGAGTTCCAGTTTTCTGGACTTTACATGTTAACTAACTTCAGTTTAATTCACATTATCTTATTATTGCATTCACATTTGATTTAACAAGCTTAAAATATGAGGTTTCTCAGTGTCACAAAATGGTGCTCCTTTAAAGCCGATGTTACTCAAATCAGCAGTGTCCACTGAAACTCAGATGAGATGAGACTTATATAGGGGTGACCTATTACACGCCAAGCCAAAGGAAGATTAATTTTACTTTCTTAAGGTCCCACAGTAACAACCTGAAAACCCCACCCTACACCTCTTGTACATCACTGCAATCCAGCGATTGGAACTAGTCCCTATGAGCACAACAAGGGGGGGGGGGCTTCATGGATAGCCTGAGCTTTCCCTCTGGTCAACGCAGGTTCAATGCTAGCCAGGGCTTAAAAACCTCCTTGCCACTTATTAGGAGTGGTATCTGGTGCACCTCCACTAGCCGGACTTACTAGAACAAATTTTATTTATGTTTCTGCTTTAGTTTTCTTGAAAGTTTATGTAGTGGTGTTTAAAAATTGTAGCTTTCCAAGTTAAATGTTTTGGGACCGCTATAATCTAATAAAGTTTCCCTTCATGTTATTGTTTCTACTGTTCTGGGGTGGGTGGTGTTTGGCTTAGGCTGAAGGTGGTGGAGAGTGAGGGGGACTCTGGGGGGAAACACAGTCCTAGGGAACTGGGACATTTATGCATTCAATTGGATTTGACAATGGCATCTTTTGATTCTCTTCAAGTAGTGTCCTGGAACAGCAAGGGGATAGAAACTGTTTGATGAAATAGAGAAAGATTTTATTATAATTATACGATATGCAATGCAATGTAGCACTGCTTCAGGACACCCACCTTTCTGCAAAGGATGCCACCTGTCTCGGTTGTTCTTGGGTAGGAACAAGCTGCCACAATTCCTACATTACTAAGTGGAGGAAGGCAGCAATGTTCTGCAGAAAGGGGTTAGTGGTGCATGCATGACGCTAGATACAATGCCCAGGTCCGTGTGCAGAGGCATGGACATCTACAGCTGCTGGAGGGCTACCATAAGTGTCTACATCGAGAGATGCCAGCGACACCCACAACAGGAGGGGGAGCCGTGGAGATGCTGGAAGTGTGCACGCAGAACCGCTATGAATGCCGTTGTGCAGTGTGACATGCCGCTGCATGCCAGTCTTTTCCAATGGGGGTACAAATGCAGACCCAGTTGGTGCAGTGCAGTGCATCCCTCAATGTGCAGGCACAAAGCACTGGACAGCAACCCACCATCCCACACAGCATGGGGAGACCGGGGACACATGGCAGACAGCACACATCCCACTGGCCACAGAAACAGACATCCACCAACAGGCCTGGAGGGGAATGCAATCCATGCTGCCCTTGGCAGACACAACCTGGTATAATGGAGTGCCACTGACCAGCCCCCTCAACTGAAGCACACCATGGTAATGATGTGCAGGGTAAGTGGTCATGCGGTAAGGGCACTGCCATAGTTCCCTCCACCACACGTCTGGGAAAACACTACACAGGGCCCCCTCGGGGCACATGGCACACACCAATATGGCTGCTTGGCAGACCCAACACATGATCCCAGCCCCCCCCCAGCATATGAAACCCCATGCAGGAGACAGGAAACCACACAGGTGTGAAACGCAATGACATTTATTCAGTAGTGTCACATCAAGCAGTGCACGAATGTATAGGAAAATGTTCCAGGCACCGGGTGTCAACAGGGGTACAACAATGACAAACACTAGAACAGGTCCATAAACTGGCATTATTATAGCACTGCCATCCACACTCACATCCCTGCCATGGAGTACTGCACAGGGGCAATGTCCTCCCCCTCTTCTTCCTCGGAGTCCCCACTGTCCCCAAGTGTGGTTATTGTCCATGGGCATGGCAACAGCACCAGCCGACAGAGTGGCCCCTCTGTAGTGCTGCAATGAGAGAAGAACAATCAGAGGACAGTCATGAGCAGGAGCAGGAGCACTGTGATGGTGGCATGTGGCACTGTGAATGTGCACATGTGTGATACGAGGAGTTCCACCTACCTTTGAGGGTATCTCCACACACCACTTCTCCCCATTGTTGGTTTTGTACCATATGTTCTCCCATCCTATTTGCAGAGCAAAGAAGTAGGGGTCCTATCTCCTCCACCACCACTGTCACCACTTCACAGGTGGACCCATCCTCCTGCTCCAGCTGTGTGAGCATCATTCTGTCCAGGAGACCTAGACAATGCTGCAGGACACAGAAGAAAATAACAGTCATCAGCTACAAGGGGACCACAGTCACAGCTACCCCACCCCCCCACACACCTGTACACATGGTACTCACCCAGACAGGTACAGTCAACATCCACAGGTGACCCTGGTGTGGTGCATTAAGGTAGCAGTCCTGCGTCACTAGCAACAGCTTTTTCGGGTATGCACCCAGCTGCCCAAGCTGTGGCACACTCAGGTACACCGGCACCAATACAGCTGCCATCACAAGCAAATCACCTGCCTGTCGGGTGTACATGCATGACATCGGTACAGTGTACTGTCAGCATGCCCAGGGAGCCCCAAACACAAACTTAAAGTAACACACCAGTGATCAGCCATGGTTAAAAGACCGCAGCTGTACCATGCACAGGTGGCCATGAAATGGTAGGGGCATGGCATGATGTGTCCAGGTCTACTTGCAAATGTCCCCCTGTGGGATGCAGTCTGGGACCAGCAATGGATGCAGAGGCCACAGCCCTGTGTATTCTGTCCATGGCTAGATGCAATGACCATGAGGAACATGGATTGCATAGAGCTCTTCAGACTGGACCATTGGACCATACAACACCTACACGATATGGTCCATGATATTATTGCACCACTGACAAGGTGAACCAGGGTAATGTCAGTGGAGACAAAGGTGCTATGTGTACTGTTGTATTATGAAATAGGGTGATTCTAGATGATGACTGGCAATGCTGTCAGTGTCAACCAGTCCTCTGTGCCCAGGGCTGTGGCACAGGTGACAGACACCCTTCTGTGCCATGTGTGTCAGCACATACAGTTCCCCACATCTGAGGTTGATGTCTGTGGAATGAAACAGGCATTATATGCCATGCAAAGCATGCAGAACATTATTGCCATATGTGCCATATACTGCACACATTATAGGGACTATGACCTCGTCTCAACAGGAGGAGACATACTGGAACAGAAAGGGGTTCCATAATGTGAACTGTCAGGTTGTGTGTGACGCAGAGGTCACATTCACAAATGTGTGTGCCCAGTACCCTGGATCCTGCCATGACTCCTATATAATGGATGGATCATGGCTGAGCAACCTCCTAGCCCATGGACACATTGAAGGATGACTGTTGGGTGAGTATATGGCACAACCATGTGTACCACCATGACTGATCATGCCAACATCACCTGATTGTGTGTTATTCTGTCCCTCTGCATAGGTGACAGCAGATACCCATTAAGGCAGTACCTGATGACACCATTACTGGAGCCATGCAGCAGTCTGCAGGTGCCATACAACAATGCACACAAGGAGACACGGCTGTCATTGAAAGGACAATAGGGCTGCTGGAAAATGAGTTTCTGATGTTTGGACCATTCAGGTGGGACAATGGTGCTGGCACTGGGAAAGACATTCAAGGTGTTCACCATATGTGCCATGCTCCATAATATCATCATGCGACGGAATGTACCCATGCTGGACAACCCACAACCACATGCAGCATGGGAGGTGGATGATGGGCATCCAGTCAAAGGACAGGAGACACTGTCTGGCCATAGTGTGTAATGCCCTTGTACAGGGCACATTCCACCATTAGGGATGTCCATCCACAGGGTGGTGGGCAGTGCGGACATGTGATGGGTACAGCACACTATGTCGGGTACCTGTGGACATAGCAGTGGCACCTGTGTGCACTGTGGGGACAGGAAGCATGGGGGTGGTGCATGTCATGCAGTGGAAGGCGGTGGGTGTGAATGCAACATGATGATGCTATGTACTGAGTGCACTAGCTCTTGGTGGGGAGGCACCATGCATGGCGAGTGGTATAATGGTGATGGCGGGGCATGGTAGGGGGACGACAGGGTGGGATGTGGCACAGCATGGCAAGGGGGGTTATTACTATGGCTGGTGTACAGCTGTGTGTGTTTGGGGTTGGTGTGCCACTGTGCTGGATGATGGCCATGCAGTGGTGTGCGTGCATGGTGCTGTGTGGTGTGTTGTGTAGGGGCGGTGAACACAGTGCTTGTGTACAACATGTGTGTCATATGTGCATTCTCACAGCCCTTTCCTGTCATAGGGCTTCTGCAGTAGTTGGGCTGATGACTGTATGCCCAGTCTCCGGGGCAGCCCCAGTGCAGACACACTGCCCCTGCGATGCACAGCGGTAAGTGTTGTCACCATTTGCTGCCCCTCCATCATGTCTTCTTGTGTGGTGCTGCAACTGTCTGTGTAGTCAAGGGGTGCACCCCGTGAGGGGCCTGACATGGGTTCCTCTGTGTCACTGCACAGTGTTTCCTGTGTGTGCCATGGTTCCATGCTTGTTATAGGGTGGCATTACAGTGCCCTGGTCATCAGGGACAGTGCTGCTAATGTATAGAGGTGTGCATGTCTGGGGTGTGGGCATAGACATGCATTGCAGCAGGGAGGCAGACTGGGGGCATGGTGCAGTATCTGTTACATGGTGCTCCACCAGCCAGCACAGGAGGGTGCCTATCCTGTCAATGCCATGCCACATGCCACATACCTCCTTGGTCAATCCTTGGATCACCACCGTGTTGTGGTTCTGGGCCTCCAATCTGTTGTGCTCCAGTTGATGAAGCTCAACATAGTATGTCCCCATTAGACCCCTGCTATGCACTGGCCATGGCCCTTGCCCCGCTCATGCAGATGGGCCCTTGTCCCCACTGTCTGCTTTGTTTCCTGCTGGTATCCTGCCCATGTTCTCAGGGGCTTGGCCAGCTGCCTCCAGACCACCCCTGTCACTGGTGTCCACTGGAATGTGCTCTGCAGGGCTTGCCTGTTGGCATGGCGCTGGCCATCCCTCCTAAGTGTATCCCCCACCACCATCCTCCTCATCTGGCTTCTCTGACCCCTCGGACATCCATGCCTGAGTGCTGTCCATGTGGGTATCTGTTTCAGGCCGCTGCTTGGGCACGTGCCTGGAACCTGTGGGCAGAAAGGGTATCTTATTACAGCTGTGACAGTGGCATCCTGATTGCTGGTGTCAGTGGTGCAGATGCACCAGTGTCTTACCTGTGCCATGCTCCTTCTTTGTGCCATACCTGCCTCTTGCTTGTTGTGCAATGTCTTTCTGTCCATGTCCTGTTGCACCTGTCATGGTGCATCCCTCTGTGCCAGGGTCCGTGGGGTGGGACAAGGGGTGGTTAGTACATGCTTGGGGCCCATTACCACTGGCACCGCACCCTGCTTGTGGTATATTACCTTCTAGAGTGTCAATGCCTTCCACCTCACTCTGGAGGCTCACCTCTGTGAGGGTGTCTGCTACCATCCTCTCCACTGGGGTCAGTGTGGTGTCTATGATGGGGGACCACCCACCTGTGCCGAGGCATGCCCATGAGCCTGCGGTGAGCTTCTTCTTCACCGCTACATGGAGGTCATGCCACTTATGTTTTATGGCTGACAGTGTATGTGCTTCTGATCCAGTGGTGTTGACACCAGCCTGTATGTCGAGCCACGGGCGTGCATTGACCTCTGGGGCCATTGATACAGCTTGCCCTTCATGCTGTGTGACATAGTGGGTCCTTATATTGGAGACCATGGATGCCACCTGGCCACCATTGAAGTTTGGTGTGCTGGGATGGGCACCACCTCAGGTGCAGACATGTTCCTGGTGCTGCACGTCACTCTATGCTGCACCCATGGGCATCACTGGTGATTTGAGTAACATGAGCGACCATCATCTGTGTGCTGTTTACATTTATGGGATTCTCTTCTGCCTCTCTGCGCAGGGTGCTTCACATGCCCATTTATGGTGGGGTCAAGGGGAGGGTCCGTGTATTCCAATCTCACCCCTGTGTGTTGCGTGGGATGCTATGCAGCCCCTGTGGTCCTGCTTCCACTCTCAAGTGTACCTATGTACCCAGTCCTGCATACCGCGTATTGTGTCTGCCTTGCATGACATGTATCTGCATGCTGTTTTTATGGCACTTTTCCACGTGCTTTGTGCACCTTGATGCATCGGGTTCCAAATGTTTAGTATCAAAACCAAAGGCATTTGATACGGCTGTGAAGCAAAACTGACAATATGTTCATATTGTTCTAGATGATCAAATTATTTAAGCACATCAGTAATCAGATCTCACTGCATCTGCATTGTTGTTTTTTTGGCTAACAGCAATTTGGATAAGGTTCAATCTGCATTTTGAATATGATCTTTGTTTTTGTTGTAGGGTTATACCTTGTCATGGGTTTTGCTGCATTCTTTATTGGGGTAGCTGTTTATAAAGGTAACTTGTTTAAACTTCTTTACTGTTTATCTTAGTGGCATGTGTACTCACTTATTTGGTATTTTAGATGGCAACAAGACCTCTTTCATACTGCATATATATATATATATATATATATATATATATATATATATATATATATATATATATTATATGCATATAATCTCTGAATGTTGTTTTAACCTCTAATCCAAGGAGCTTTTGTACTAGCTCCAACCAGGCTGAGATATTGTTATTATGATGTTTATCTTCATATGATGTACTTTGTTCTGTTTGTTCTGTATATTCTGAAAAAGAAACCCTCAATAAACTATAAAATATAAAAAAGTTATATGTTACTTGTCTGTACTGTAGGTTATGAAAAATTATGTTAAATTTTGTAGTTAGCTGAAACTGTATATGTATAAACTATGTGTATCAACTACAGTGTGTGATCTATATGTACTGTATGAACTATTGCTTCCCCAAACTATGAAATTCTTTCACCCTATCCACTCTGCCTCTTCCCAATGCCCTCTCTCCACTCCTCTGGAGGCCGTATAGCACAGAGGTTTAGGGATCTGAGCTGCAAACCTGGAGACCTGGGTTGGAATTCCACAGCCCCCACTTGCTTACTGTGTGACTCTGAGCAAGTCACTTAACTACCTTGTGCTCCCAGGTCGCACGACTCACACCTGGAAACAAGCTTCAGCTTAGTGTGCCTTTCCTGGTTAAACAATTTCCCCTTTCCCTTTCTTCTCCATGATTTTACTTCTCCTTCCTGCAATTGCAACTGATATGTGTCCCTTTTCCACTACTCACTGCCACTGCACTTCCGAATTCTTTTCTTCCTTGAAACTGAATGGACAGCTTCTGTGTCTCGTTCCTTACATAAACTGCACTTTGTACTTTATTGTAGCTCCTTGATATGTACTGGTTTTCATTTTCTACCTTTCCTTGCACAATTGCATAAACTTACATAATCAGCCTATAAAGTGTAGCTTAGAATATGATGCTCAATTTTGATTCTTGTTAAATAATTATTATTCTGATTTGTTATGCATTGTCCTTCTCTGACTACCCCTCCTTCCCAGGATGCATCTGAAAATGAGCTATTTAGCTCAGTATATCTTTCCTGATGAAACTTTTTAGATAAATAAATCAACAGGACCACCTAGTAAATGGGGCATTATTGCCCTAATGGTGTTTTTGTGACCAGTCTTTACCTATCTAAACATAACAATTTCTACTACACATGAAAACATGGAAATCGCAACCTCACAATTCCAGAATGCATCCCATATGGAACAGCCCAGCCTTGGAAACTGACAACATGACACTTCACTGGCGTGACTGGTGAAAGAAGTGTGTTCCTAGTTTGGGAGACCTCTTTCACCACCAAACTATATGTTGTATTCTATCTCAGAACTCACAGGCCTGTATGACATCCCCAGAACCCATTTTTGGAGATACCACCAACTCAGGGGCCTTCTAAGGGTAAAGGTGTCCAGAGTTCATACCATTCCCCTCCCAGGGCCTATGGAGGATTGGATACTTAACCTGCAAGCACTGTTGAAAATGTCCCGTTGTATAAAGAACTTGTATGTTTCAAAACTGGAGCATAGGACCACAACAGGTCCCAGGGAAGAAAAGGAGCAGGAACTAAACATTTCTGTCACTCCGACAAAGTGGGAAAGCATCTAGGGAAGTCCAAGCAAAAACCCTACATTACAAAATCCTGCATAGGGTATACATTTCCCCATTATGGCTTTACAAAGTAGGCCTTGTAAATAACAACTGTTACAGATGTCCATCTTCACAGGTGTCCCTTTCACACATTCATTGGCATTGTCTTGCCCTTGACTCCTACTGGGACACAGTCTGATAAGTATGTTGCTGGCAGTCACAAGGGAAGAAAGAGACTTCGGCATCATCATCACAGATGACCTGAAATCATCTAAGTAGACCACTGAAGCAGTAGGTAAGGTTAGGGGGATGTTGGGATGCGTTAGTATCACAAGCCGTAAGAGGGAGGTAAAAATCCCTCTTTTCAAGATACTGGTTGGGCCCCATCTGGAGTACTGCGTGCAGCACTGGAGGCCACACCTTCACAAGGACATTAACAAAATGGAGGCAGTCCAGAGAAGGGCAACCAAAATGGTGCAGGGACTGCATCAGAAAACATATGAGGACAGATTAACGGAGCTCAATATATATACCCTAGAGCAAAGAAGGGAGAGAGGTGATATGATTGAAACATTCAAACACCTTAAGGGCATTAACAAGGTGGAAGAGTCTGACATGTTTCAATATAAGAAAAATAGCAGGACAAGAGGACATAGCATGAGATTAGAGGGAGGCCGATTAAGGGGTAATGTGAGGAAGTTCTTTTTCACAGAAAAAGTGGTGGATGCATGGAACGGCCTACCTCAGGAAGTGGTGGATATGAATACAGTGCAGGGTTTCAAACAAGCATGGGATAGGTATAAGGGAGCAATACAGATGAGCATGAATAGATAGGCCATTGACAGAGCAAAGGTGTATGGCACATTCATAAGGTAGAAAAAGAAATGGTTAGACTGGATGGACCAGGTGGTCCTTATCTGCTGTCAACTTCTATGTTTCTATGTAGAAAAGTGACTCTTCTCTCCTTACTTAGGGACCCTCAGATGGCACGTTTGGGGATGTTGCACCCAGGTAATCCCTTATCTCCTCTTCAGAATCTTTGGACAAAAGATGCCATGAAAGGGATAATGCTGCACCACAGGAGAGATCCAATCACCACCTCTCAGTCTCTGAAAGGGAGAACCTCCTCTCCCTCACAGCCAGCTATAAGAGACTGGTGCATAGAGCAGCAGGTAAACAATCTACGACAAAATATGGGACCCTTACCTCCAGAGGAAAACTCAGCCACCAGAGAGTCTTCCCCCTTCAGGTGAAGAATCAGAACCCTGCACTTACTCCTTTAAATAACTGCCTGTTAGTGTTACTTACTGTGTTATCTGTAATTGTAATATGCACTACCCAATAACCCAAATACTGCACAGGTTTGTGTGGAACTTCTTACTACCCACTCCCTCTCAGGGTCTCTTGTCTTCTCCCCTTATCCCCTTCCCGCTATGCCTTTCCATTTCCCCCTATGCTGTGCCTCCCACCCCCACCCCCTGCATTCTGGGAAACTGAGAACTAAGTCTCCATCTCTCCCTATTATAAATCTAAGTGAGAAGAATATTCTCCTTCTCTCCCTTTCCCCCAGCATTAAGTTTATTAATATACCAGTCTTTAGCTTTAGCCTAATAGTGAGTTTTGCATGCCTTTGTCAGGTGGCTTTAACCCAGATGAATCCCACCTCCACTAACTATAACACCTTCCCCTTGTGCAATACTTTACGTGAGTGGAAACACCAACTGGTTTCTGGGTAACAGGAGGTATATGTCTGGTGATGACATGTTAACATGACCTCTCCCAATGTCAACTAATAATCAGGGTCTTGGTGCAATACAGCTGTACGTTCCTTGTGTAATCCAGTAACTATGAACTTATGTACCTTATGTGCCCTGCATCTTGCAGATTCAACAACTGTACTAAAGACCTTTACCAATATCATTGATTACTAGTGATGCCTTTTACTGACAGCTGTAACATTGAAGTTGTTGACTATTAGACCTGTATTATTGTTGCACTTGGTATACAAACTTTAAAAAAAATCAGTAAAGCCTTTTATGACAAAAAAGTGCAGAGAGGTGTTTTCATTTATTTCTACACCATTAAAATAAAATTGACTGATTGATTGATTTGATGGTTATGAATGACTGACCTGTTGTTTGGGAACAGGATCTGATGAGAGAGGAGATGAAGTGGCGAGAAGAGTATGGATAAGTCCAAGTGTAGGGATGGGGACATCATCAGCCTGCTACCGCTCCCCTTTCGTACCTCCATGAATCCCTGAAAAATTGTGGTGCAAAATAGTCACATGCTTTGATGCAAACTAGTTGCCCTGCAGCAACCCTGTCGTATCCTCGGCAACTGCACCACCATATGTAGTCAACCATTTTGCTCTAAATCAGTCTATCTATTCATTGCAAAAACTACATTAATGCATACATTAGGGTTGAAGAATGCAAATGCGCAAAGGAGGAAAATGAAAGACATTAGTGACTTGGGTCTCCTGAGCATTGATGAATCGGTGGTGAGGGCTTACTTGGGGTTGTCAACCCTAATGCCTAGCCCCTCCCCCCAGCCTGTAGCCTCCTGTCTGAAGCACAAGATACAGCTCCAACCTAGTGCCTCATAGTGATACAGTATGGCCACCATAATCTGTTGGTGCTTCCTTCACGCAGTTACCTATGGGTCCTTCATGAAGACATCACATCTGACTGCATCTGATCAGTGGAGGGGGTAGGTCTTAGGGTTGACAGCCCCAGGTAATACCCCACCACTGATTCGCCAGTACTCTGGAGACCCAAATCCCTAATGTTTTTTCATTTCCCTTCTTTGTGGGCTTTGCATTCTTCAACTCTAATGTATGCCTTACTGTAGTTTTTTGCAATGAATTCCCCCTGTTTTTCTGATAATGGAATTGGGTCCTATATCATAATAGTGATCACTATTATGGCATGTGTATATCGCCAAAAAGCATATCGTCGATATACACTTCTCGGCAACCTCACTTCCGGGAACACTTGGTGTTTTTGCAGGTCCCTTTGGGACCTGTACAAAATGAGATAACTACAATAGTGGAGACAGTCCTGACTCAGTGCATGGGCCCAGCAGGCCCTGGCACTTGTGTTGATACCTTGTGGGTAAGGCTCTCTGACCCATCATAGGATGTGGTGTCTGTGCCAAAACACTGATCTGTCCCTACCCAGGTTGGGGATGGTGCTGCTTGCTGCAGCACCTTCCTCATCAGCCTTGTCCCAGTAAACTGACTCACCGAGTTCACACCTCAATTCTGCTCACTGGCACAGTAAGGCATCATGTCCTCCAGTGGTGCAACAGACCTCCTTGCAAACAATGTTACTTAATGAATTCTTTGTTTTTTAATATTCAGATCCCAAACTTTCAACATAGTCTTCTTATGACCCAACCTCAGGAAGTCAGCAGGTGAACATTTTCATCCCTGCTGAAATGCCATTACATGCCATAGGTGCAAAGACATGTTTTAGCCAGGCTCTGAAAAATGACAGCTGTAATTTCATGAGGTGGTGTGAAAATACAGCTATGTTGAAAATTTGTTGTCAAAATATAAAAAATTACCAAAATTATGCACGTGTGTAGAATAATTTCAATGGAAAGGCTATCACCTATAAATATGTGGTGGAAGAGCTCCTCCCCCACATCCTGTTTAAACAAGCAGGCTACATCCGCTCTGCTTAGAATGAGTCGCACTCGCTGCACTCACTCCATGCTGTGTGCTGGGGGTGGTTTTTCCTCTGTTCTGTACCCCCCCTCACTCCCGTCCCTTCCTCTGCTGCCTTCTGCCTTTCATTTGTTCCCCCCACCCTTCCTCTCCATTTTTTTAATTACCTTTATTGGGGGGGTTTCTTTTTTCCCCCTTGCCTCCAGCTCTGCAGCAACGCAGTTCATGCCGCCTTCATTCCACTCGCTTCCTCCCTCTGGGCTGCCTCTACCTCAGCATCCTGCACTCCTCCACCTTGCTGCTGGACAATGCTTCCACATTGGTACCTCGCTGTGCAGCCCCGACCTCTCATGTACTGCAGCCATTCCATTCTGACATTCCTGCGGGTGCTGTTCGCTCCGTACCCCTTGGATTCCCTGCTGACTGGCATGCTGCACAGCTGACTTCATTCACCTACATTATTGCACCTTCTTCCTGGGACCTTCCTCACAGCTGTTGACCGCCATCACCTGCTGGGATTCCCCTCTTTCGTAGCTGCTCCCCGACCCAGCTCCATAACTACCCAGCTACCTCTTCGTGGCTACTGTCCGCTGCTAGAACCTGTCTGCATACCTCTCTACCACCAGTATTGTTAACCATGGACAGGGCTTCCAGTTTTCAAGGTCTAATCATTACTGTCAGGGCCATTTCTGCACCGTGAACATATTTTCTCCTGAAGCCTACCGTATTGCGGGGCTTGGTATGACAGCCATTTCTCAAAGAGGCCTGGACTGCAGCATTAATGTCACATGATGCAAGCCTCCAATCATTACTTCTAGTGACAAAAATGCCTAATTGTCAATGGACCTGGTAGTTTGAGACTCAATCTGGGTTGTCCCTGAAAATCAGGGAACGTTGAGAGGTATGCCTGTATGTCTCGTCTCTTCTCTTTTACCCTGCATTTCCTAGTTGCCACCTTCACTTTCAGTTTTTGCATTTTCCACTGCTGTTCCAGCCTAGAACCTGTTGCTGATGCAACCTTTGGGACCTTCCTTGCCCCGGCTACTTCTGCATACATCCCCACTACTACTTCTGCCTATATGCTGCTATTCAGGACCCTACCGTTTCTAACCTACTGTATGTTTAATATCCTGCTGAATCCTACACTGGCCTGCAGCTGCCTTGGGACGGACCTCTAGTTTTTTAGTCCTTTCGCTTAGCATTCCCTGTCCCATATTCATGCCGTATTCCAAGCCATTGCAGTGGTAACATACCTTTCCCTGACATGTCACTTCATGCACAGCTAGTATTCCAATCACTCAAACATTTGCCTGTGCTTACATTGGATTCCGGCTGTTCTCAACCATGCTAGAGCCTTTCTGGGCACACAAGCTATAATTATAATATTACTGTAATGGACCACTCCTTTCCCCAATATTATGAGGCCCTCTATATGTGGACATATCATTGTTCAACACAGAAGTGTTCAGCGGCAGCCAGCTTCCTTTGCCTGCTAGGTACTCTACAAGCTCAACTAACTGCCATTCAGCTTCAGTCCTGGTGCTCTGTCCAGCTGGGCAGCCCTTCGTGGAGGCACCGTCATGCCAGCCTATGTGGGGTCTAGCTTGACTCACTCTTTTTCACCAGCCTACATGGGGTCTGGCTGCACTGCCAGCCATGTGGGGGCCTCTCCCAGTTCACTTCCATTCCTTTATTGCCCTATGTGGGGTTTGCAGCCTGCTTGCCATTTTACTCACTTTACCGGCTGACCTATGTAGGGTCCAGCCACCATGCTAGCCTTCTTGGGGCTTAGCTGCCACTCTGTATTCACTTAACTTCTCAGGACTGGATGCACTGCCAGTTGATCCTTGCCTTCAGTCGTATTACTCGGATCCAGGACCTTGCAGCCCTCACCTTGCTGCTCACACTTACTTACATTTGCCAAGGATAAGCTTCTTCCTTCCATTGGATTTAATTCTGGATTACATTGGATATTCGTCTCAATTACCTAGGATGCGTCTTGTCATACTGCTTCAACTCCTTCAGAGTTACTACTACTGTTTTGTAATGCCTTCCTTATCATAGCTTAAGCTTAAGACATAAATCTACTACAGTTTTAGAATGCTTATTACTTCTGATCGAGTTGCCAACTCATTCACCCAGGTCTCTTCTTTGCATACTTCATCATCCTCGATCATCGGGAAACGACAGTCTACAGCACCCTTCTACTGCTTTCATAAATATGCCTCAGAATATATTTCTACACTGCACAGAATTGGCTCAGGATTGTGCTACCATTTACAATACCATTTACAATCTATTCCCTACTACTTTGCTACTATTTCTGCATTGCATGCAGTTTGACATTACTGTATCTACCACTGCTCTACAACCTGCCTCACCCCACGGAGCCGGAGGTTCACTGCATCGCACTTTGAAAGACCTGCGCCTTTACAGGCCCGGAGCTCCCTTGAGCTTATATTACTACACCATAATCACCTGCTTCTATGACCTGCTTAACCCATCGGGCCTGGGGGTTCAAATACCTCTGCTCTACAAGTGCCTCGCCCAGCTTTGGGACCTGGAGGTTCGCACATTCTACTATACGCCTGCCTGCCACTGTGTCTGCCAGTCTTAGGAGCTACTTTCTACTATGTACTCACGTCCACGATTTGTTTAACCGTACATCATCTATTCTTTGAATGCTTCTGCCTTGCCACTTCAGTCATATGAATTACTATGACTGCACTCCTACTAGGACACTTAGTTGAGCTTTTCCAGAAGACTTTCAATATCATGATTTATGTTCTAAGGCTTCTCAGACACTGTGACAACACTACTTCATTCGACTCAACTTCTTCTTATCATCAGTTATGACTCATAATCTCAAATATTCAGGACTCACCAGACTATTCTCACCAAGTCAATTCTAGCTACTGTACCATTCTGGGTTTTGAAACATGGATATCTACATTGCTATGCAACTATTAGGATCACCAGATGAAGCTCTTCGATTCCTGTGCTATTACCATTTCCTCATGCTCCTCGCCATATACCGTACATAATCTATGCAATACTACTCTGCTACTACATCTGCATCATACAGATTTAATTACTACTACTGACCTATGTACAGGTCCACTTATTTACACTATTTACTTACATTATCTGCTTCTCCCTTACAGGGCCTAGAGGTTCATCAAGACTGACTCACCTATTCTACAACCTACTTCACCCCTCGGGATCTGGAGGTTCATCTAACTTATGTCTCCCTATTCGCACTAAGATCAATATCTAATTCACTTACCTGCTTCCCCACTCCAGATTGGAGGTTCCTACTGCTCTGCTCTCTCCAGATCATGCAGCATGCACTTGTTCCTGTGCTTCATCACCATAGCCTTCATTTGCAAAGTTTGCCAAGTGGAACGCAAACCAACTAGCCACCTACTCTGGACATGGACACTTAGCCTTTGGTTACTGGTTCTCCATGGAGAAGATGTCCTCACCTGCTGGAGCGCTTCACCAATGCAACTTCGACGCTTCAAATTATTATCGACCCATGGATTCCAATCTAGTATCATTTTGCCCTAGACATGGATTCTCAGAACTAAGAGTTTACTAGAAGGATGCTCCTATGTTCACCCAAAAATGTCAAGATTCAGTACTTTCTTCAGTTTTCCATTTCACTGGATCAGGATCTACAATTTTGAATTTCAGATTAGCCGATTAAATTAAAATTGTTACTTAGGATTACTCTCCTTTAGTATGCCCAGAAGGATGGGCAGGTCAGTAGCCATGGGTCCTCAGAGGTTCCCCCCAAGGGGGGTTTTCCTCTCCTGCGTGCTACTGGTCACACTCTCCAGAGTTGGAGAAGATAATTGTATGATATCATTATTCTTTTTGGGGGGTTTCTTCCTACGTGTCTAAGCATCCTTCCTATGGTGGAATACAGAGAAAGGCCAAAACAATCAAGTCATAACAAGCTACTCATCATTTCAAGCATCTAAGCACCCTGTATATACTATCCAATTCATAAGTACTATAAGCACTGACTTGTTCATGTCCATGCTGGAGTGTCCAAGCATTAACTATTTCATACAACTAATAACATGGAAGCATCGTTCTCATTACTGCCCTGGCCTCTGTATCCAAGCACAAACCTACATTAGCCACTTACAGTATGTAGCACAAGCATTGAGCTATGAACCACACATAATGTGCACTCGTAACTTGGTCATTTTTAGGAATTTGTTCATATTTTCAACATAACGTTTTGGGACCCCACCTCAAGAACGCTGTTGGTAAAATTTAATTAATTGGTCCCAAAAGATGATTTCATGCAGCAATCACAAAATCACCTTCCAGGTCGATTAATGAAATGTCATTGACAGTTATTTTTTTTTTGGGGGGGGGTTCTCAAAAAGGTTATGTTGAAAATTTGGTGAAAACATTCTTACAAATGGTGAAATTATGAACACAAGTTCAAAATGCTATTGAAATGTACTATACAGCACTTACCTTAATTCCTCAGTTCATGGTTCAGTTTTGAATCATGCAGATATGTCTCAGCCCACAAAGGATGACAGCATTCTACCTCCAGTGGTAAGTATAGGATAACAGGGTGTGTAGTTGTGGGTGCTCAGTGGGAGAGTTGGGATGGGGGAGGGGGGCAGCAGGGACCACGAGGGATGGTTTTCTATCTTTCAGGTTTAAAAAAAAATACATCACAGGATGGTTTTCTTTTTGCAGGAACCTACAACATTAGTCAACTGTATCAGGTCACTGGGGGTGGGCTCCCCCATGTCCCATGCTACTAGGGGGATTGTAAATGCCGACACATGGATTGGGCCCCCCAATGCTGACAACTTTTAATAAAACAATGGGCTGCAGGGGGGGCATCCAGCACTGGGGGTGGGCAACCCAGTGTCAGATTATACAAGAAATAACTAACTAAAAACACTACTACAGGGGATTGGGGCTCCTGGTGTTCATATATTGTTTATTAAGGCAGAACACAGTCAGCATAGCAACAGGGCTGTAATGATAGAATCCCCGTCCTTGACATATGAATCAGAGTTTGCTATATGACACAACTGTTGTGTGTTAGTAAATGACAGCTCTGTCATATAATGCAACCAACTGTTGTTGCAGAAATTCAGCTATTCATAGAACGCTGATTTTTTAAACTGTGCATGCTCACAAAAGGAACTTTTTTCTTAAACAATGTAATTAATCTTAAAACTATTAGCCCCCAAAACGTAAAAGCACATACCTTGGACAAAACTCTATCAAACCTGAAAGTTTCAGCTTTCAAATCCTCATATTATTTCAGCTACCAGGAGGCAAACAAAGTTTAAAAATGGTGATTTTTACAATTTTTGTACCTCTGTAACATTGCCCCCACTGAACCAATCTACATGCACTTTTTAGGATCAAGAGGTCCTGTCACAAAGGCTGTGCTTTCCAAATGTTATGTAAATCAGATGGATGGGTGAAAGTTATTAAGGTGCAAAAAGTGGGGTTAACATTAACGTGTTTCCTCAACCCTAATATACAGGTACTTCTGTGCCTGTATAATTTCAAAAGTTTTACAAGTGAAAGGTGGGGCTTATACCCTTGTGAAGGTTTAGAGCCAAAATGGCCTTGCATGAAGCAGCAGGAGTAGTGGGAGAAAATGAAAAATGGAGGGGAGCAGTAGGGGGATGGAGAAAAAAGGGGAGGGGCAGAAGAAGAGAGGAGGGAGCTGACACAGGAGGTGAAAAAGGAGTTGAACAAGGGAGTGACTGCAGGAGAGTCAGAAATAAGGGATTCTCACTCTTTAAGAACAGGAGGAGGGGACTGGTTCAAGGAGAGAGGGCATGGATTACCTTCCACAACCTAGAGGGGTGATTAAGGTTGTTCCAGAGTATGGTTGTGAAGTATTCAGATTTTGTGAGCTTCATAGCTCTGGTACAGGCATTGCAAAGTGCCAGTACTTAGTAATGTTGGGAGGGGAGCCAGTGGACTTGTAGGTCTGGCAAGGTAATGCACATGGTGACAAGGCAGAAATTCTGCTGAGATCCATGGGAGGTGAGAATCTCAAACCCTGATTCTTCTAAGGGGGCATAGAGATCCCAGACGGCATGCATCTGAAGGTGAAGAATCAGATGGCACTACTGACATTGACAGTTGTAGAGATGGGGGACCAGTTGGTAGCTATCCGGTCAGCATGGAGGGAGAAAAAGTCCATGTATTTAGGGGAAGATTTAGAGCAGTGAATTTACGCACATAGTACACCATATGGTGGTTACTGGGGACATCATGGAAGGTACAAGAATTCCTGATTCAATGGAGATGTAAAGAGGGGACCCAGGTCAGAAGGGAGTGGTTGACAGATTTGTGATTGTGATAAGTGGGGTCATAGATCAGATGTGAGCATTGGAGGGACTTGACATTTTGGAAAGGGAGAGGGACACCCAACTGAGATTGAAATCACATAGAATGAGTAACTCAGCAGAGGAGGCTTGGGAGGAGATAGTGGTGAGTAGCTCAGTGACTTGATGACAGGGACATGCCAGGACAGTAGTAAACCTTGGCAATGAATATCGGGAGAACACACCAACCACACTGGATCACTTTTAAAGAAAGGAAGCAGGATTTTACAGTACCATCACCAGTCTTTTATTCAGAATACAGACAAGGATCCAACAGGATAAAGAACAGCACTGAAGGCACACTGCTTGCTTACGTATCACCCTCCTTACAAGGATTCCTCAGCGCTAATTGACCATTGTTATCACAGGTGCCTAAGTACCCAGTACAATTAATCACATGTTTTTGTTTAACCAATTAAGGTGCACACAAAATAATCAAAACCAGTGTATAGGCAGTGGAAATATTTAACCCAGTGAATCATACATCCAAGAGTGCTTATTACACACTCCAACAGGGGCCCACCGCTCACTGCCCTCCACTTCAGTCTTGACAGCTACCTCTCCCCCACCTTGCCCCCCTTCTACCTGCCTCACCTGCCCACCCCCTTGTCCCCTCTCCCTTTCCTCCCTCCCAGGCATTTACTGACTTTTATCCCTCCCCTTTAGAGCTCTTACCCTCACCCTCTACCCTCCAACAGCCTGCCTGCCTGCACACCCCCCTCCCTCTCACCTGCAGCACTTATTTCTAAGATTGCCATTGGCTGGTATGTCATGCTACCTAACATTTGGCACATTCTGAATTACTGGAATTTCCTAAGCCTCAGTCTCTTGCTTCTTTTTATTGTGTAACTATGTATTATTATGTCGACCTTTGTATGTATGTATACCCAATTCTTTTGACATGGAACCTTTGTAAATGAGCAGTTCCTGCTCAAAGGTATTTGTAATCCTAGATTTCAATAAAATAAAATAAATAAAAAAATTAGAAATAAACTCAAAATCCTTGCTTAATTTACATATAAGCTACATTCTGCTTACTGTTAATGACTTGTGTATATTAAAGTTTTCATCATTCATCTAGACTTCAGTTTCTGAGGCAATCCCATAACCTAAAACATAAAGAACAGGACAATTAGAAACAAAATCCTGTAATTTAAATTCATAAAAACAGGAATCTACAATCAGACCAATATATTACAATTTCAATTACATATATGACTTTTATGATTCCACATTAATTTGTTGCACTAGGAGGTCAAGGGGTTATATTTGTTTAACAATTTACCTTCTTATGAGGCACTGTGGGGAAGGGGTTCCATAAAGTGCCCATGCATATCAATGCATTTTTATGTTGCTTATATTATTTTTTAAAAAGAGTGCCAAAAGTATTACAAGGTAAAAAAATTCCCAAATAGTAGACAAACTTTGCTGATGCCATTTCGACCCCTGCGCCCTGACAAAGCACCTGCAGGGGTGCGAAATTGCATCAGGGACGTTTTTCTACTGTTTGGGAATTTATTTGTAATACTTTTTGCACTCTTTTTAAATTTTGTATGAAATAAAAGTGTAACATTTTACTTCTAGAAATGAAGTACTGCCTCGTATTTGGTACAAGGACAGACACGGGGATCTTTTTCATTTGTCATTTTGTATCTTCTGTAGAAGGGCAACAAAGTGTAAACGGGTATAACACACAACTGCTGTAGCAATAAAATGGTCAGCAATCCATGATAACAGTTTACCACCCTCAAGGAAATAATTTTACAGTTCCTTTATTGTCAAAAGACACCAACAGTGTTAAAAATCCAAGTTCGAGAGACAAATTCAGTTGCTAGCGTGGTCCACAATGTGGTAATACTTAGCCATAAACTTTAAACTGCAAACTTTCATATGCTGACTGTCACACTTCCAAGCTGACACCATAAACCCACATGACTAACATTTCAACATCATTATGACTCTCTTCCTCAGAGAGTCCTTTTAGGTGTAGTGACAGTATTTAAAAATAGCCTGCTTAAAGAGGCAGTGCATTAAAACATCATTGAGTACAATACCATAAGTGCTCAAATGCAGAAACACTTAATCTGAAATTCCAAAGTGATAAAGTGCTACCCACATATAAATAATTATTAAATAAGTGAATAAATAATTAAATAAGTAACAAATAAGCTGCAAGACACATATTAGATAATTTGGCAGAACAAAAAGAAAGCATCGGTATATTATTATTAAGGCCAAAAGGCACTAAAGTCTATAATGTAGTAATCCAAGGCGTCGTATCGCAGAAGTTTTTTTGTCATCACCTCTGTTGCCCATTTCCACATTTTCAATGCCCATGAATGTTAATACTGCCACTGATGTGTGTCTTGCTTCTCTTAAGTGCTTTGCCATGGCATAACTTTCATTATTTGTGTGTACTGCAGTTTTATGTTCTCCAATCCTGAGTTTAAGATCTCTTTTCGTTTGCCCTACATAAAGGAAACCACATGGACAGGATAGTGTGTAAATTATTCCTTCAGTACTACAGTTAATAAATTGTCTAGTTTGGTACCATTTGCCTTTTCTATTATGCACAAATGTATCTGTGTTGTTAGTATTCCCACAATAAACACAATGTCCACCTAAAATTCTCTTTAGAATTTTTGGTAACCATTCATTTAAACCTGGTTGCTTAGGTAGAATTGCATGAACCAATGTGTCTCTAAGGTTCCATCCTCTCCGATATGCAATTCTTGGTGGACTTTCACTAATAGCATCATATTTACGGTCACCTTTTAAAGTACCACAGTGTTTCCTTATAATATTTCCAATACAATCGGCTTTAGGAAAATACTGAGTTACAAAGGTGGGTGGATTGCCATGTACAGTATTATTTCCATTAGCTGTTCCTCTTCCCTGTACTAGAACTTCTCTATTGATGTTCTTTGCATGAAGATATATGTCAGTCACTGTACATCATATTTCCTCTCTAAAAACCTTTTTTTCATACATTCACTGCACTGTTCAAAATCTGAGTCACCTGTGTATGTCCAACGTATCGTTAAAAATTGACCTTTAGGAATAATTGTCATCAGTGGCATTGGATGGCAACTGTCAGCTCACAATATTGAATTTCTAGCAACTGATTTTCTATAGATGTTCATTTATAAGCAGTGCTCCTCCTTAAAAATTGTTAAATCCAAACAATTACCTTGTTGTTTACTCATTCAAGGTAAATTTAAGATGCACATTTGTGCTGTTTACATACTGACTGAAACGAATAAAGCCATCTTCACTGTCTTTCCAAATTTAAAAACAATCATCAATGTAATGCTTCCATGTATGAACTTGATCAAAAAATAAGTAATACTGTTCATTGTAAGTGAACTGATGTTCCCATTCTCCAACATATAAATTCACAAGCTTTGGTGCAAATGTTGTCCCCTTACAAGTGCTTTCTATCCGAGTGTAAAATTTATCCTCAAAAATGAAAAAAAATAGACTCAAGTACCATTCTTGCACAGTTCTGATTAAAGTGGGAGGGGGCATCACATTCTTAGGCTCGACAATCCTTTTGCAATTGCACTTAAAACTTCTTCATGAGGGATGTTAGTGTATAAACTCTTCACGTCTGTACAAACAAGAATGTCATTCTCTATTACGTGTATTTCAGTCAGCTGTTGGCACATGTGATTAGTGACTTTAACATTTGACTTCAGTTCTGGGATACATTTTTTAATATAGTGATCCATGTATTTTGAAAGTGGTTCAATGCTGACTCAATATAATAAGCAATTGGTCTCCCAGGTACTGGAATACAATTTGTATGCAATTTTGGGAGCAAATATAGTGTTGATCTCCTAGGTTCTTCTAAAATCAAAAATGCAGCTTCTTTATCCGTAACCCGCATACTACTTAGAGCTTCATTTATTAACTCCTTAATACATTGTTTTTGTTTTTTAGAGGAGTAAGATCTCTTTTAAGTATGAAATAAAACTATACATTATTCAATTGGTTTTGGGCCTCTTCCATATATTCATTGCATCCTCAAATTACTACAGCCCTACCTTTATCTGCTGGATGTATCACCATGTCTGTCATTGTCTCTGACTAATGTAAAGCAATTCTTTTGTTCTTAGAAATATTCTGAACATAAGCAGTATACAGACTTTTAAGTAGCTCATCAACTTCTCTTTCTTCTTCAGATAGCGAGAGTGGCAGACAACAGGATTGATTTTTAGGTCAGAATATGAGACAAGGCAGACTAGCAAATCAGGTGGGAGGAGGGCAACAGGATGCAGAAGATCAAAGTGGATGAGGAGGGAGAAGGGCAGAAAAAGGTGGGAGAGGGAACAGAGGAGGAAAAGGGCAGTTACAATGGGGTCACAATTATCACGTGCATAGAGCCTTATGGCACAGGAAACCCAACTGGAGATTGTGAACCTTACTGAAAAAACCTTTACAGCAGATCAAATTGAAGTTTTGAATTAAAGATTGTCTTTTTTCCCTCAAATACTCCTTCCAGGCTAAGGGGTCTTTTGCATGCCCATTATGGATCCATTTGCATGGCTAGCATAGGCAGGATAGCCTGGTCCTGGTTCCCCCTTCCCCAGTTTAGATACATATGTAGCTATCTCTGTTGCTAGTGCCCCCCCGATCACCAGCCTGCATTTAATGACAAATTTCCCTGGTGCTACTGGTGCACCATCCCTCTTATCACGAGCCCATATGGAGAAAAATGTCTCCCTGGTGCTAGTGGTACCCCCTCCCTCTGATTGTCAGCCTGTATATAGATGTAGGATGTCACAGACCACAGATGGCAAGTGTGATCCCCCAGCAGACAACCACTTGTTGGCTGCAGTACCTCCAGCAGCCACTAGGGCTATGTAGAGTAAGAGGAGGTTTTGTTCAGCAGTATTTGTGTGATGCAAAAGGAATTTGCTAAGCCCTTTTGCATGGCCCAGACCTGCTGAATATCGGCTTGCGACGCTATTCCTGTTCCTACCCCCCCATTGGCATACCCCTTCCATTTTGGCTTGGGTGGGCGCTAACCATGTTTGCCAGCACAACCGCACCTTTTGAATATTGAGATCCAATGCAAAACCCAGTTTGGGTTGGAAACACCGGTTAGCACCTATGCAAACTTTTGAATATCAGGCCCCAGATCTCTTATATCCAATACCTGAGGACCATGGCAAACTGTTCTTAAGAGGGAGATCTTGTAGCAGTGTCAGTTGCTCAGTAGGTAGCACACTCACCTCTGAGGCCAGGAGGTCAGAGGGCTGTGGGTTCAGTTCCCACACCTGGCACTTGGGTTAATGTCCCAGTACTGACACTGTAGTGCAGCATGAGAGGGGTGCTGCACTTCTGAGGTGCCGTCTTTCGGATGAGACGTTAAACCGAGGTCCCATCTGCCTGGATTGGTGGTAGTTCAGCTGGATGTTAAAAGATCCCATGGCACTTCTCGAAAAGAGTAGGGGAATTTCCCCGGTGTCCTGGCCAAATTTCCCTCATTCACTAAAAATACCACCAACAGCTTGATCTGGTTCAAGGTCAGTTGGCATTCATCTGTATCCCCTTCCCCCTGGGTCGTGCCTGAAAATAGACAGGATTTGTCTAGTGCACTTACCCGGTCAACAAAAACTAAATAAATAAATAAATGACCTCCACATGAGGTTTGTAGAATGCAGGTACTGTGAGGAGGTTGTAAAAGCAGTAAAGAATACATGTTCTTGGATAAGTAGTAAGAAGCTTTTATTTCTACCAAGTACATGTGATTCTTTGAGCTAAACAGTTCGAATGTCAACTTTCTTGGAATAGTTTCTCAATATCATGGAAATACTAAATAAAAATTAGAATGTCCTTAAAGGTGTGGAGGGAAGGGGGAACCATATTACCAGAAACAAATAGTGGTATCAAAAAATGAAAAGAATAAAAGACAGCAGATTGGTACGAGTGCCGTACAAGGTACCAACGGATAATGATTTATGAGCTACAGGTACATGTTTAAGGCATCCTCTAAAAAGGTTTTCCCTTGTGGCCACTGTGGAACACTTGATAGCAATTACTGTTTAAAAAACCCTTTAGAAATCAAGAAAAAGAAGTTGTGTAAACTGAATATTTTATTAACTGACAGACCAACTATGTAGTGTACATTATATTGTATATTAAAATGTCCAAGTGACCGAGTGTATATTGAACAAACTACATTTTCTCTTCGTGAGTAGTTTTTGGAATATAAAAGCTGCATATAGGGGAACGATCAAAATGACACGTCTAATCATTTTCTCATTGCATTTTTTTGCAGATTTCCACGTCTCAGCAGTATAAACTGCTACATACTCATTACCACTGTAAGTATGTGACAGTCATCATTAGATATGTCTCTCATGTGGTCTTCTTTCCTTGCATATGAATCTTCATAATTTCTCCCTTTTCCATCCTTCTGTGTTCATATTTCTGTCTTCACAGCTTCCCACATGTCATTGTGCATCCCTCCTTCTTAACTGGTCTTTTTCCTCAATGTCCCCATGCCCCACACTTTCAAGTTCTTATTTCCTCCATTATACCTAGTTTCCATTTGTTCTCTTTTCATGTAATATGTATTATGGTCTGTAACATAGAAACATAGACTTTAATGGCAGATAAGGACTGCTTGGCCCACCCAGTCTGCCCATTTCCCTACCTATTGGATAAGCTGCAGATCCTAGTTTTATCAACAACCTACTTTGTCATACCTCCCACTAGAATTGCCTTATGCCTGTCTCATGAATTCTTAAATTCCCCCTACTGTTTTTGACCCCACAACCTCCTCAGGAAAGCTGCTACATGTGTCCACCACCATCTCCATGAAAGAATATTTCCTCATGTTGTCCGAGTCGACCCCCCTCTATCTTCAAATTGTGCCCCCTTGTTCCTGCAAATCTCTTTTTCTGAAAGATACTACCTTCTTGGACTTTGTTGACTCCATTGAGGTACTTGAAAGTTTCTATCATGCCCACCTCTCCCTCCTGTCCTCGAGGATATACATATTAAGCTTTTTTTAGTCTCTCTTCATATGGCTTCTGGTGCACACTTTGCACTATTTTAGTTGCCCTCCTGTGGACTGTCTCCATCATGTCTATATCCTTGTGGAAATGGGGTCTCCAGAACTGGCTGCAGTTCGCTAGATGGGATCTCACCAACTGCCTCTACAGAGGGATAACAACTTCCTGTTTTCTACTGGTGATGCCTCTCCCTATGCATCCCAGTATCCCCCAGCCCTCCTTACTGCCTTCTCACATTGCTTGCCTACCTTTGGATCATCTGATATGACTACCCCCAGATCTCTTTCCATTTTTGTTGTCGATAATACCTCCCTCCATTGCATATTCTTCAATTGGGTTTTTGTTTCCCAGGTGCATTACTTTGCACTTTTTGCATTGACTCTAAGCTGCCATACTTTTGTGGGTATCAACACACTTAATTCCTACAATTATATCAATATAATGGAGTTATTATCTTCATAAAATGCTAACAAGAGAAAGAACTCATAAAAAGAACAATGCTTCAAGGTTGGTGTAATTTGTTTTTTGAGAGGTTGTTTGGGTCCCAGCTTACACAAGTAAGGTGTATTATAACTGGCATATATTCAGGTGTTTGATGGGAAAATATCCTCACTTCTCTAACTTTACTTCCTAGCTGCCTCAGTTAGCACTAAAGACCCAGATAGCGATGGAGCACTGTCTGTTTTGTAGACATCGGTTGCATCATCTATGTCATGACATCACCATGATGACATCCCACAGATAAGCTCAAAATAGCTACATAGACTCAAAATGGCATTCCTGCAGTTCATTGTAAAGAGATCTGTATGTCACACTTCATAGGAAGGCAACAAGTCCTGTTAGTGGGTTCCGCACAGGTCAAAGCATCTCTACAGCCCTACTTGAATTCACCGGTGCAATCTACAATGCACTTGACTCCGGTGAACTACTAGTCTCAATCTACATTGACTTAACTAAAGCCTTCAACACCGTCAATCACCGCCTCCTGCTTGTCCAGTTTCAGAACACTGGGCTGTCAACCGACTCCATTGGCTGATTTAAGAGCTACCTTGAAGAACGGTCCCAAATAGTAAGAATTGCTGATACACTCTCAGACCCTAGACCTGTCCACTCGGGAGCCCCCCTGGGCTCCATTCTGGGACCTCTCCTCTTCAGTCTATTCTTAAACTCACTACCGGACAGCTACCCAGAACAAATAATTCTCTACGCCGACGATGCTGTGATCCTCACCTCAGACCCTGATCCAATCCAATTACAAAGTAAACTTCAGCAGGCCTTCTCCTCCATTGAATCATGGTTTCTAAATCATAAACTGCTTCTCAATCAGAAAAAAAACAAGTCTATGGTCTTCTGCAGCCCCCACAACAAAAACAAACAGCTCCAACTCTTCATTGCAACCGAACAAGGATCCATCCTAGAGCAAACACAATCGTTCAAGTAACTTGGCATAACCCTTGATCCCCACCTCTCATACGCTGTCCATATCAGCAATGTTGCAAAGTCTGCCAGTGTGAGGTTAGGCATATTATTCCAGCACAGGAAACACCTAACCCCAGAAGCACTGTTAGTGGCTGTCCAAAGCTCCATCGTCAGCATCATAGACTATGGTCTTATCATATATGGGTCTGCAACTACCACTGCTCTCAAACTTATCACAACCTCCCTGAATAAGGCCTGTCATCTCATCACTGGCTCATATTGCTGTACCCACACATGTGACCTTTAATCCCAATCTGGATGGCTTCAACTGGACAAACACATAAAGTACCAAACCTGCATCATGCCCAAGAAAATTATAATAGGGCTTGCCCCACCTGGTGTCTGTGCCCTCCTTAAGCCTAGACATAGGAATGTCACTACAAGAAGATCCAATTCCCATCTACTACATATCCCACGATGTCGCATGACCCAAGGACAAGGATCATTCACCTATCGGGCATCCAACTGGCTCAGCTCTCTTGGCAGTGACATAGCAACTGCTCCAACACTCGGCCTCTTCAAGTCCAAGCTGCGCCTCTCACTGCTTGTATCCTGGGATTGCCCATCTTAACATTTCCACCATTCCAGCTGCAAATGCCCCAGCACCCAGCACTTACAATCAGTATTTGCACCCCTAGCACCTTACCTGTCATATTCCCTCAACAAGACCCCCTGGCTGCACTGTCTCCTGCCCTCACCCACCTTCCCCCACATCTCCACTCCTGCCCCTGTCCCAATCACCTCCTGTACTCCCCCTTACCCCCTGCACCTCCTTCCCCTCAATCTCCTACCTCACTTCCCCACCCCCTTCCTTTGTCTTGCTCATAGCTTAAGTCTTTGTACCGTTATTATATGTCTGTAAATCAATGACTATATGTTTGTAACTTAAAATGATGACTGTTGCACACGCTAACGTGGAACCTTTGTAAAAGAGCCTCGGCTCAAAGGTATTGTAATCCTAGATTGAAATAAATAAATAAATAAATAAATAGTGTGTTTCTCAGCTATTTACTGTACACACAGACCTTAACTGGTCGACTGCCTTGCAGGATTGATATGGATCTTGGCAGTTCTCTATTTTACTTACACACACTGCAGGCTGTGAAATTTATAATGTGATACTGGAAAGAGGTTTGAACACATGAACACTAGGTAAAGCTACTGAATATACGTTTATCTACATATTCGTTGAACACTAAACTCCGGAGTTAAACTTATTATAGGGAAACCATGTTTTTTATAAGTTTCTCTAGCATCATGTGATACAGTATGCACTAGAATTGCTTTCTACATAGGAAGTAAAGAGGAAATAAATATCTTTGATCCGACGTTTAAAAGAAATTGGATGCCATTAATTTCAGAAGCAAGGAGCTTGGAATGTGAATAGCAAGAAATGGTTTGAAGAGTGAGAGAGAAATTTATAATCCATTACAATTACACTCTTGAGGTATACTGCAGTTCCTTAGGTTAAGTACATGGGGAGGGTAGGGGATTACATTTTCACATTATGCTTATAGCCAAGTCAAAAGTAATCATTACATGCTCAACCACATATTTCTCTGCTATTTCCCCTCACATAAATTTCAAATCCTCTTTACATATAGAAACGGCACTAAAGGGGTATTTTTTCTCACAAAAACAGGTCATGAAATATCTTATTACCTCTGTACAGTATGCGTTAAAGGTTTTATACCCCATTAGGGGTAGCAATTTAGAGTAGCTGGTGTTTACTATGTGCCACTTTGATTTAATTTATGGTTGCTATATTGGCTGATATGAATACTGTTATAATTCAAAAAAGATATCCCTTGATACACTTGCTTTGTTTATTTACAGAGGTCTGTATCCCAAAAAGAGTTGCTGTATAGGGTTACAAACATTTTATTTGAACAATAAATAAAATGGAGTTTTTGAAACAGTATTCATTATTCTCTTAGTTGGTGCAGATTGCTAGATGGAGCTTTTGCCCCTCCCTCTCACCAAGGCAAGGACAAAGCAATTTTTATTTAAAAAGATGCCCAATACCAGAGGCTCTGGGTGCCATACAAATAAAGTAGACAGATAAACACAGCCAAAAACTCAGAATAAATATCAGTAAACATTAAATTCCATAAATTTTAAAATAAAATATAATAAATTTGCCTAGAGAAATTGAAAAACATGGTGTCTGGGAACCGAGATCAAAACCTTAGCATATTGATCTCACTTTAAAAGCTGGGTCAGGAAAAGCCTAGCTGAACAGGAGGGCCTTAAGGCATGACTGTGGGGGGTTTTAAACAAGCATTGAAGTCTTTCCTATAGAAGAAGGCATATGACGATAGTACTGACGTGGACTGATATTATTGATTTTAGTGTTTTTATGACGTTTTATTATGATGTTATTTTAAATGTACTGCGCCATGATTTCTGAAAGGCGCACTATAAATAAAGATTATTATTATTAAGGTGGGCCTTGAATACCTCCAAAGATGGGGCCTCCCTAACCCCGAGGGGTAGCAAATTCCACAGGATGGGGCTGGTGACACTAAAAGCCCTGTCGCTGGCCATTTTTAACTTCATCCTGGGAGTTGCCAGGAGGTCCCTACCAGAGGAACGGAGGGGACAGACCAAGACAGAAGGTGTAAGAAGGTCCATCAGGTAACCAGGGCCCTGGCCATGAAGGGCCTTACAGGTGAGAAGACTCACCTTAAAGAGGATCCTGCACCTGAATGGCAGTTAGTGCAGCTCACACAGTACCGGTGTAATATGGCAACATTTAGGCTGCCCTGTAAATAACCTGGCAGCTGTGTTCTGCACCAACTGCAGTCTGTGCAGAGATCATCCCGCAACCCTGAGGTAGAGCATGTTACAGTAGTCAAGCCTTGATGTCATCAAGGCAGGTATCAAAGTGGGGAGGTCCAGAGATGGCACAAGGGGCTTTATCATGGCAACATTCCTGAGATGGAAAAAACAGGAGAAGGCAGTGGAAGACACTTGTACCTCCATCGTCAAACACCTGTCCAGGATGACACCAAGATTCCACACCTCAGAGGAGGCCTTCAATGGGACCAATTCCAGAACAAGTCCAGTCTCCACACCAGAGGCCATCCTATCCCACCCCACAGTCTGTTTGACTCCACCACTAATACCTCCATCTTATTGGGGTTCAGCCGCAACCAGCTGGAGGCCATCCAGTCAATGATCTCGGCAAGGCAGCTGTTTAGCATGTCTGCCATGTTGGATGTTCCTGGGGCAAAGGACAAGTATAGCTGGGTATCATCAACATAGCAATGAAACCCCAGACCATACATGCTAATGATCCCCCCCCCCAGGATGTACACTGTGAACAACATTGGGGACAAGACCGAACCCTGAGGAACTCTGCACAGCTGAAGACTAGAGGTGGAGGAGAAATTCCCCATCATAACCCTTTGCCTCCTGTTGGTTAAAAATGACTCAAACCAGCAGATGACAGTACTGGTGAGTCTACAGAATTCACTAAGGTGTTCCAGCAACACGCAATGGTATACAGTGTCTAATGCGGAGGAGAGATCGAGGAGAACAAGAATTGTGCTTTCCCATCAATCTCTAGCCCTGATAATATCATTCTGCACCCGAACAAGCACAGTTTCTGTCCTATGCCTCACTCGAAACCCTGACTGGAGGGGTTTGAATAACTTATGGGTCACAAGGTTCTCCTCCAACTGAAGCACCACTACCTTCTCCACAATCTTCACCAAAAATGGGAGATTGGAGATGGGACAGTAATTTGCCCTGACCTGCGGGTCCAAAATGGTTTCTTTAGGAGCAGTCTCACCAATGCCTCCTTCAAGGTATCAAGGAAGATGCCCTCTGACAAAGAACACCAGATAATCAAGGCAAATACCGGGTCGACAGTGTCAATGTATCTCATCAAGAAGCACGTCGGCACCGGGTCCAGTTCATAGAAGGTGTGCTTCAGATTGGTCACTACCTCAATTACCTCATTTACCTTCACCAGTCTAAACTCTCCCCAACCAGATGGAGAGCACTCAGGAAACTTCAGGTGACTAGTGTCAGCTGTGGACTGGCTGACTGAAGGAATTCCCTGCTAGATATCAGACACCCTGTCCAAGAAGAACCGAGCAAACTCTTCACATTCTGCATTGGAAAAGGCCTTCTTTGGCTGTAGACAGGATGAATGAAGTAGCCTATCTATAGTCTGAAAATGTGCAGTTTGTCATTTCTTCCTGGCAGCAATCTCCCTAGACAAAAATGCTGCCTTCTCACAGTTGATTGCCCCCTGGTGTGCATTATAATGCTCATGCAGGACCAGTTTTTCCTCCTTCAGCCTGGCCTTCTCCAGCAGTGCTCCAGCCTCTGAACCTTCTTCTTCAACTCCCTGAGTACCTCATCAAACCAAAGGGATCTCAAGTAGGAAGATTTCGGTCATACACAGATTGGTGCAAGGGAGTCAATGGCATCCAATAGCACCCCAGTAGAGGTGCCAACTGCATCACCAATACCTCTGACACATGCATTTCCCACACTAGATAGATCAGCTACCGCCAAAAACCCTCCGGGGTCAAACCCCGCAATGGGCGTTAGCTCATCATCTCTGTAGGGAGAGGGCTTTCAGTGGGTGCCCCAAACTTGAACTGCACCATGCAGTGATCGGATCATGCCACCCAATCAATCTTGAGATCATTTATCTCAAGCACCAGTGAGAACACCAAGTCCAAAGTGTGCCCACCCTGAAGAATCTCAGAGGAGACTACCTGCGACAGGCCCAGCAATGACATGGTCTGGAGGAGGTTATGACTAAGCTGAGATGATTCATTGTTGGGCCAAACATTGAAATCCCCCATGACAATACATCTGGGGGCTTCAAATATTTTATCGATGATGAATCCTGCAACCTCCTGCAGGAAATCTCCCACCACACCAAGGGGGCGGTATATCAGGAAAATCCTGCAGCCTGCGCCCAAACCCCCATGGATGGCCACACACTCAAAGGAACCTGGGGTTCTCACTGGGTGCATGGCAAAGCCCAAGTTGGATCTAAAAGAGATGGCTACCCCACCACCCCATGTTCCTCTCTGGGGAAGTGCACAACGGTATACCCAGAAGGGATGGCAGCCTCAAAAACTGGGCCAACATCGTCCCCAATTCAGGTTTCCATCATGCAAACCAGACGGACCAAGAAAATCAAGTCTACAATAATGGCAGTCTTGTTCCTGATCGATCTGGCATTGCACAGCACTACCCATAGGAGACTGGCGGACAAAGCAGCCCCTTGGGTTACCAGGCCACTCGGTCTGGTGGACTCCCTGGAAACAGGCACTAAACACATCTGGCCTCTCTCTTGTGCCCGTCATAATCCAGGGTGCCTTCTGCACCTGATGATCCCTATCCTGCCACCCTTCACTATGCATGGGGCACCCCTCTGCCCAGCATCACCATGGCCTCTCCAAATCCTCATCTCTGGACAGCATCTTGCTGTGGTGTTGGAAACTGGAGGTGGATAAAGGGCCATAGGTTGTGCAGCTGAGATGCCCCATACACTATCCTGCCCCCCCAGATGGCAATGACAATCACACCCAACAAGGTACTGGAACACCCACCTAATGCCATTCACACAACTCTCACACACTAATACTCAACACTCCCCGTATATTCTCATGCTTGCCGAAACCTGGCTCTCCTCCCTCACGCCTGACTCTGCCATCTCCCTTCCTGGCTTTACCATCTTCAGGGCCTATAGGATGGGCCGGCGTGGAGGGGGGTGTGCTATCTACTTGCGCAACTCGATCCTCAGGCTTGCCCTCCCCAACCCCGAGCTTAACCATGGGGCGCAAGCCATTACCTTAAAATCACCCCTACCCTGGACGCGGGTCCGCTCTATCTAACTGCGTATCACCCCGGGTCGAACAAAGACTCTGCAGCCACCTCTCTCCTTGACTACCTGGCTACCTTACCCCCGACAGCTGAACAGTTAATTATGGGTGACTTAAATTCCAATTGGCTCAGCCCGTCGGCAGATAATCTGAAGAATGAGCTTGCAGCCCTTGACCTGTCCCAACTGGTCACTCAGCCCACTAGACTTAACAAAGTAACAGGAACTAGCTCCCTCCTGGACGTCATCCTCTCTAACCGACCTCATAAAGTAGTCTCCGTTGATGTCCTTGCGGACTCACTCAGTGACCACTCCCCAGTCATCTGCTTCTGGTCCTCCCCCACCCTCTGCCCAGGGTACAGCAGGACCCCTCGCCGCCAGTTTCTCCCTGGAGGTCTCGCCAACCTCAAACGTCACCTCGCCCAAATCGACTGGTCCCCATTGGCCAGCGCTCCTGACGTTAACTATGCCCTTACCTACCTCTCCATGGCCTTCAACTAAAAAAGAGAGATAACCTCTGGCACTTAGCTAATGACTCCAGCAGGATTGCTGACAGGCAAGCCTACAGGGCAGCCTGCAATCAATGCACCTGGGCAATCAAGCAGGCTAAAGCTAAATTCTACCAGGCCACGTTGACATCCTCCTGGGGCTCGTCCAGAGCCTTCTGGGACAACATTAAAGAGTTAAACGGTAAGACCCGCTCCCCCCCCTTCATCCCAGATTTTCATAAACGGGACTGTCTCGACTGACCCCACCTGTATTGCTAACTGCCTTGATAAAACCTTCACTGACTTAAGTGCCGTCCTCCCGGCCCATTTTTCAGACCCGGTTGCCAAACCCACCCACGCTCCCATTCCCAGGCCGCAATTCCACTTCGAATGATCTCACCCCACGATGCCAAACCTTTCTTAATAAAGGCCCTTGCCTCTCAGAACCCCACCAATGACCCTCTGACTCCAGGATACTTAGCCTCGTGCTGGATGTCATGCTCACCCGCTGGCGCTTATCATTAACAAATCCCATGCCTCGGCCAATTCCTAAGGCTTGGAAGCATGCAGAAGTAACCCCCATCCATAAGTCCGGGACCGCACTCTGCCCTAATAACTACAGGCCCATCTCCATCCTTCCCCCTATCAAAGCCTTAGAAAAATAATGTAAACACACAGCTCTGGAATATCTCTCAACTACAACCTTCTTTGTCCGGGCAACACGGGTTTGCCCTGGCCATAGCACATCCACTGCCCTTCTGGAATTCTCCACCACATTCACTCAGCACTAGACAAGGTCATCTTGCAGGGGCGGTCTTTATTGACCTGTCAAGGCCTTGACACGGTGTGCCATCCCTGCTACTAAACTCCCTCAGTATACTAGGTCTAGCAGGCCGGCCCCTGAAGTGGTTGCCAAGCTACCTACACAACAGGTCCCAAAGAGTCAAGCAAATGGGACCCTCTCCTCCTACCTCCCTGTACACTCGGGTGTCCCCAAGGCTCCATCCTTGGCCCGACCCTTTCAGCCTATTCCTGAACACCTCCCCAGCTCCTGTTCCAGTAAAATACTACTCTATGCTGATGACGCTGTTATCCTTGCATCACACCCTGACCCCTCCCACTCCAAATCATACTGCAAGCGCCTTCCTCCAAACGAAAAGTGGTTCAACAATCACACCAGTCCTGAACCTAAAGAAAACTAAGTCCATGCTATTTTCTCATCGGCAAAATAATGCCAGGGACTTTCCCTCCCATCACTACCAGCACACCCTTCCTCTGGAGCAGGTTTCATCCTACAAGTACCTGGGCATCACCTTCGACTCCGGCCTTACTTTCCACGCCCACCTTAAAGCTCTGTCATCTGCAATGAACTCCAGGATTGGTCTTCTCTACCGCCACACAGACTGTCTCCCTGAACCCGCCTTAAAACTAGCCATCACCTCATCGGTATTATCGCTGGCTGACTACGGTTTCCCTGTTTACGCTGCCACTGATGCCCCTGCCTTATCCAAAGTCCAGACCTCTATTAATAAAGCATGTAGGCTCCTTACCGGTGCCCACAGCAGAACCCACACCTGTTTGCTATACTCCGCCACAAAAATACTCACTCTTGAGGAAAGACTGAAATATCAAACCTGCCTACTGGCCAAAAAATCCTTGTCAGGTCTCTGCCCCCCTGGGGTCTCTGGACCTTTGCAGTGGGCTGCTAGGTCCCTGCCAACCCGGTACGCCGCCACCGCCACCTTCAACATTCCCAGAGCGAGGACCTCTTGCTGCCAAAGATTTTCCATCACCTAGCCCCGTCCTGGTTTAACTCCCTTCCTGAAACTATCTCCAAGATCCCAGGTATTGGCCGCTTCAAAATTGCCCTCCGCCAGCATATTATTGACAGCCGATGTTGTGAATGCCTGTAGCTACCCTATGCCGGTCCCTACTGCCCTATGCCGGTCCCTACTAACCTTCTCAAGCCCCTCGCCTACCGGACTTATAACTCTACATATCAGCTTGTGACATGTTCAATTTGAATAAAGTATCTCTTATTATTTTACCAATGTTAGTACCTATTAGCTTGTGACTTGCTGTCAAATTGAATATGCATCTCCTGTTGTTCCACCAATGTAGTACCTTACACAAGCTTTAATCCAGCGCAGCTCGCTGCCTGCTCTCTCTAAGTGTATATTTTTATGTATTCTAACCTGTTCGTCACTCCATGTCCTAACCTCGCACTATTGTTGTCTCCCCCCCCCTTTTTTGACGAGGTACCTTTGTAAACGAGTCTTTGACTCAAAGGTTGTAAAACTGATCTCTACAATAAATAAATAAATAAAATAATAAACAGTTTGCCCTAATCACACAACCCAAAACACATGCTAAACCAACTTGGGCAACTGTTCAACCGGTGAGGCCACCACAGAGAGACTGCACCGAGACTACTCTCACCAGTCTCGGGCACTTTCAGAAAAGGTCCCCAGGAGCAACAGATGCAATGAAGAAGCACTCACCCAGGTGCAGGGCATAGTGCACCACCAATTTTTATGTTTGCTTGCACGCATGTGCAAGAAACATAGTGCCACCATACAAGAATTCATAGGTGTGTCTCCCTACTTCTAATGCCCTGCTACCTTTTGCAGGTGCAGCCCCACCATGCCAATGAATGTAAGAGCTGTCTGTGACAGTGTTTGCAATTGCAGTATTGTACAGTTGAAAGAAAAGCACTGCAGCGTGTAGGCAATTTGCATTCTGCGTCGTCAGTATGCAAAGTGCCTACATGTCGGCACTGCAGTGAAAGAGCTGTCATAGACAGCTCCCCCCAAACAAGTAACACTCTGGGAGCCCACCGCAGTGTGCTCATGCGCTCCCCCCAACACACATAGTATGGCCGACGGGGGTTCCTAATCCCCGTCAGCTGTGCTGTGCTCCCCCCAACAGAGTTTTAGGTGTCACACTGGGAGCCCACCCCAGCATGGCAAAAATCTGTAAGGCCAATAGGGTGCCCAATTCCCTGTCAGCTCCACTGCCACCCCCAAACAGCCTTCCAGGTGCCACGCTGGAAGCGCACCCCGGTGTGGCAAACATCCATCTGCTCCCCCCCAACACACTTCCAGGTGCCACGCTGGCAGCCCACCCCAGCATGGCAAACCTCTCTAGGGCCGACGGGGGTGCCCAATCCCCCATCAGCTCCATTGACCTCCCCAAAAAAACTTCCAGCTGCTACGCTGGGAGCCCACCCCAGTGTGGCAAACATCCCGCATCGTCTTCCTTAAAGAAAAAAAACCTAGAAAGAAAAAAACGTTCCCTCACTTACTGTCTTGACCCCCTTCCCCACCCGCTTCCATCCTCTGTGCACCCTGCCTCTCCACACTCCCCCATCTAATACTTACCTCCGGAGTCCGACACAACGATCTTCAGTGGACCGAAAACACATCTGCACACTTCAAAGCCGACTGCGAACTGAGGAAATGCCGGTAAGCTGTATAATCGAATAAATAGGGTTTTTTTCAACTTTGATGCATATCTCAGGCATTTTGGGGAATTTTTTCACCCAATTTTCAACATGGGGTTTTTGGGACCCCACCTCATGAATTCTTGCACTGTTATTTTGTTATTCGGTCCCGAAAGGTGATTTTGTGGTCACTGCGTGAAAACACCTTTCAGGACTGATGTACAAAATGACAGTGTCACACTTCATGAGGTAGGCCCCCAAAAACCCTATGTTGAAAATTTGGGGAAAAATTCCCAAAAATGACTGCTTTATGAGTGTGCATTGACCAGTTCCTATGTACACTCGTAAGTTCATGAATTTTTAATATTTGCACTCCAGATTTTCAACATTGCCATTTTACCACACCTCCTTACGAGCAGTACAGCTGTCATTTTTCACATCTCGGCCAAAATGTGTTTCCGTGCATGTGGCACACAATGGGGAAGTCGGTGTGCGAAATCAATGTTTGGGTCACATTAAGAAAATCACAGTGACACTGTTCATGAGCAGAGGTCTTAAAATGGCTATATTGAAAATTTGGTGACAAAAGTCCGTAAAATGACTGTGTTACGAGCGATCATTGCGCTGTTTCCATGCACCCTGGTAAGTTCATGAATTTGTAATATTTTCAGTCCAGATGTTCACCACTGGCATTTTTCCACACATCTTTATGAACAGTACAATTGTAATTTTTCACAACATGGCCGAAATGTGTTTTCACACTTTCTGTGCAGAAATCACTGGGAAATCAGTGGGAAATCACTGTTCGGAACAGATTAAGACAATGACAGTGACACTGTTCATGAGCAAAGGTCCCAAAACGCCTGTGTTGACAATCTTCTGTAAAAAATTCCCAAAGCAATTACATTAAGAGTGAACGTTGTGCATTTTTTATGCACACTTGTGACTTCACCAGTTTTTTTACTATTTTCACTGTAGATTTTCAACATTACCATTTTTTATACCTCCCCATGAACAGTACAGCTGTCATTTTTCACATCCTGTTCAAAATGTGTTTTCGCACCTGTGGTGCCGAATGCTGTAGTAACTGTGCAAAATCAGCTTTCCGCTAACAAACTGATATTACCACTGTTCATAAGGTGGGGGTCACAAAAATCCCATGTTGAAAATTTGGAGTGAAAATACCAATGGACGTCTGAGGCATTAGGGTTTCCGACCATAACGCCCCACCCTGTAGAGACTGACAGGCATCATGGGTGTGACTTGGGATTATCACCTGTAATGCTCATACCATTCCACCCCCACCCACACCCTGCAGTCAGTGAGAGGCATTGAGGTGTGCCTTGGACTCTTCAGCCCCGAAGTTCACCCCATTCTCCTGCACTGCACCCATCTCACCGTATTTCCTGATGGAATGGGGTGAGCATAAGGGCCAAAGACCCCAAGGCACACCGTAACCCTTGTCGGTGTCTGCAGGGTAGGGTGTGGTGAAATGGCGTGGCCATTATGCCTGACGACACAAAGGCACACCCCACCAATGCCAATGCCAGCAAGCAAACATTCGGCATTGGCAAATGCTTGTTAATATAGAAGAGGTCTCAGATGTGGATTCAAAATGTTTACAAGATTTGCGTGAATAATTTGGTTGTTGATAGATAGCTGATATCAATAATTTTTAGTGACTGAATGTCCTGATGAAAAGAATTCTCTCAAAGCATTGGCTAATTTATATTACTGTGGAGTACTGAAACCTCAGTTAGCGTGTATGCCATTAATACAACATAGAATAAAAGGAAGTACAGAGGAAAAGGAAAAGGAAAGTAGGGAAGTTGGTGAGGGGCACAAAAATTGCAAACAGTGAAAAGGATAGCCAAAGTGGTAGGTAATGGGGGCAGGACCTTTTATAGATACAGAAGTGATAAGAGGAAGACAAGGGGAGGGATTCTGAGGTTAAGAAGGGCAGGGGAGACTGTGCAAAGGAGGAGCGGGGAAAAAAGCAGTTATCCTGATCACATACTTCTGCTCAGCCTTCGTAATGGAGTAAGAGGGGACGGATCACATAGAAGCAGCTGGAATACTGAGGGGAGTGAGGTGGACTGAAGTCCATTCATTAGAACTGGGCAGAATCTGTGAATTCTGAATTTGTGTAAATTTCACAAAATTTCGTAAATTATGTGGAATTTGCTGAAATTCTCACTTTCCCGAAATCTAAAAATCTTATGAGTGTGCATGGCAGTTTTCACTTCGTTCTGCAAATGGTTCTGACTGAATGGCAGAGTAATACACATGAACTGCAGAATGACAGTTCTGAGGAATTTTATTTCATAGTTTAATGCACCATTCCACAATACATGTAATCAGTTCGCAGTTCAGCCACCAGTTCTCCAGAATTTCTTTCTGCAGTATAATACATTAACCCACAGTTCATCAATTCATTCCTCAAGTCAGTGACTCACTGAACTGTGGAATAAATTTATGAACTACAGATTACAGTATTAAACTGCAGAAGGAAATTCTGTAGGACTGACCACTGTCAATGATCAGTTCTACAGAATTTCTCTCCACAGTTTAATACATTAATCTACAGTTCATACATTTATTCTACCTTTCTAAGTCAGAATTTCCATGAAAGTTGCCGAAATGTATTATGAAATTTTGCAGAAGTGAAATTCCTACTTTTGCGTGAATTTCACTAGCAAAATGCTCTTTTTGCACAGTCCTACCATTCACAGAGGAAAGAGTCCTGAGGGGACTTGCAAATCTGAAAGTTGCTAAGGCTATGGGGATGGGGGATACATGCAAGGGTGCTGAGGGAGCTCAGAGTGGTACTGACTGCACTTCTGACAACCCTATTTATCAATTCACTAGTATCAGGAGAGATTCCAGAAGACTAAAGGCAGGCATAGAAACATAGAATTTGATGGCAGATAAGGACCGCTTGGCACACCCAGTCTTCCCATTTCCCTACCTACTGGATAAGCTGCAGATCCTAGTTAACCAGCAGCCTACTTCTTCCTACCCCCAACCCCTAGAATGGCCTTATGACTGTCCCATGCATGCTTGAATTCCACCACTGTTTTTGACTCCTTAACCTCCTCCTCCGGAAGTCCGTTCCATGCATCCACAACCCTCTTTGTGAAAAAATACTTCCTTAAATTACCTCTGAGCTGCCCCCATCTTCAAATTGCCCCCATATTCTTGCACCTCTTTTTTGAAAGATGCCCTCTTGGACTTTGTTGGGATTCCCTTGGGGTGCACCGAGATGTTTCTATCATGTCCCCCTCTCCCTCCTTTCCTCGAGGCTATACATATTAAACTCCTTTAGTCTCTCTTTCATATGTCTTCCAGTGCAGACCCTGCACCATTTTAGTTGCCCTCCTCTGGACAGCTTCCATCCTGTCTATGTCTTTGCGGAGATTGGGTCTCCATAACAGCACGCAGTACTCCAGATGGGGTCTGACCAGCTGTCTGTACAGAGGGATAATAACTTCCTGTTTTCTACTGGTGATGCCTCTCCCTATGCATCCCAGTATCCCCCCAGCCCTCTTTGCTGCCCTCTCACATTGCTTGCCCACCTTTAGGTCATCTGATATGACTACTCCCAGCTCTCTTTCCATTTTTGTTGTTGCTAGTATCTCACCCCCCATTGTGTACTCTTCCCCTGGGTTTTTGTTTCCCAGATGCATTACCTTGCACTTCTTAGCATTGAATCTAAGCTGCCATACATTTGACCATTCCTCTAACCTTGCCAAGTCCCTTCTCATCTTTTCCAGCCCACCTTGTGCATCAACTCTGTTGCAGATCTTTGTGTCATCTGCAAAGAGACATACTTTTCCTTCCAGTCCCTCTGCAATGTCTCTTATAAAGACATTGAAGAGGACTGGTCCTTATACTGAACCCTGTGGTACCCCACTAGTAACCCCCTTTTCTTCTAAGTGGACTCAATTTAATATTACTCTCTGTGTCCTATTCTCCAGCCAATTCTTTACCAAGGCTGTCATCTTGGGACCCACTCCCAGGCTGGCTAACTTGTATATTAATCTTTTGTGTGGGACTGTGTCAAATGTCTTGCTAAAGTCTAGGTAGGCCATGTCCACAGCCCCTCCCTGATCTACTACTTTGGTCACCCAGTCAAAGAAATCTATCAGATTCATCTGGCATGACCTTCCCGCTGTGAATCCATGCTGCCTAGGGTCCTGTGCCCCTCTGGCCTCTAGATACTCGACAATTCTTTCCTTCAGAAGTGATTCCATCATCTTCCCTATCACTGAGGTTAAACTAACAGGTCTGTAGTTTCCTGCTTCTGCCTTGCTCCCACTTTTGTGAAGGGGAATCACATCTGCCCTCCTCCAGTCCTCGGGTACCACCCCATCCTCCCATGATTTGTTAAAGAGGGTAGTCAGTGGTGTCACTAGTTCTATCCTTAGTTCTTTTAGAATTCTGGGATGAATTCCATCAGGCCCCATTGCTTTGTCCAGCTTCAGTTTTAAGAGTTCTTTCATAACCCTTTCTTCTCTAAATGGGCTGGTATCAACTTCTGTATCCAGAGTGTTTCTACTGTTTGCTTTAGGTACCTCCCCCTCTTCATTTGTAAATACTGAGCAAAAATATTTGTTTAGTATCTCTGCCTTTTCACAGTCTCCCTCTGCCCAACCTCCCTCCCCTTTATTAAGCCTCACTATCCCTCCCTTGGTCTTCCTTCACTCCCTGATGTACCTATAAAAGGTTTTATCCCCCTTCTTAACTGAGTTGGCTATCTTTTCCTCGGTTTGGGCCTTTGCTGTTCTGACTGCCTTCCCAGCTTCCTTTTGCTTTAACTGATACAGTTCTCTGTCCTGCTCCTTCTGTGATTCCTTGTACTTCCTGAATGCTTTCTTTTTCTCTTGAACCTTCACTGCCACTTCCTTTGAGAACCATTGTGGTTTCTTACATTGTTTTGTTTTGTTTATTTGCTTCACACAAAGGCTTGTTACCTCTGTGATGGCAGTTTTTATTATTCCCCATTGTTCTTCCACCCCTCCTTCCTGCCCATTTGCTAATGCATTCCTTAGGCACTCACCCATTTTGGCAAAGTCAGCCCTCCTAAAGTCCAGTACTTTTGCCTTTGTATGGCTTGACTTTATTGCTGTGTTTATTGTGAACCATACTGTTCGATGGTCACTAGTTCCCAGATGGCTACCCATTTCTCCATCTGTGATCCTCTCTCCATCTCCATTTGAGAGAACCAGGTCTAAGATTGTTCCCTCTCGAGTGGGCTCCAATACTAGTTGTCTAAGGCATGCCCCCTGTAGGGCATCTAGAATAACCCCACTCTTCGAAGTGGCTGCTGCAACTGCACTTCAGTTAACATCTGGCATATTCAGATCACCCATCAGCAATAGCTCCCCTTTTTCTGCCATTCTAAGTATACTTTCTATCATTTCCTTGTCCATTCCCCCCCCCTGAGAAGGGGGTCTGTATACAACCCCTGTGCAGAATGCGGTGCCATTGCCTGTCTCCAAATTAACCCACAGTGCTTCTTCTCCTCCCTGTTTACCCTTTTGTTCTGTTGCTTTTATTCCTTCCCTTATGTAAAGAGCTACTCCTCCTCCTCTTTTACCCTCCCTGTCCCTCCTGTAGATAGTGTATCCTGGTATGTTTATGTCCCAGTCATGGTTTTGTGTGTACCATGTTTCTGTGACTGCCACGATATCAGATGTTCCTCCTCCATCAAGGCCACTAATTCAGGAGCTTGTTACCCAGACTGTGGGCATTGGTACTCATTGCACTCCATTTTTGATGGCTTTACCTTCTGTTGCAGCATCCCCCACTGACCTTTCTACCTCAGTCTTTTTCTCATTTAATACCCTGTTTTGTAGGGAGAGGCTGGGATTTTCCTGCTGCTTATCAGTGCCTCCCCTTTGACTAGTTTAAAAGCTTGCCAATGAAGCATTTAAACTGATTGCTCAAAAGACTTGTTCCCTTCCTGGACAGATGCAGACCATCCTGCCAGTATAGGCTGGTGTCCCTTCAGGTGGAACCCCAGTCCCCAATGAAGCCAAACCCCTGTGCTCCACACCATTTTTTCAACCATTCATTAAACTGCATGATGCAAATTACCCTCACCTCCCCCATGCCATTGACAGGCAGCACCTCTGAGAAGGATACTGTGTGTGCTACTTGTCTTAGGCAGATGTACTTCTGCTTCAAAGAAGCAGCAGGGAGGAGGCTGGAAACTATAGGCTGGTCAGCTTAACATCACTGGTGGGGAAGTTAATGTAGACACTATTAAAAGAAAGACCAGTGGACTATCTTGAATGCAGTGGGTTACAAGATCTGAAGCAGCATGGATCCAAGATCAGAAGGAAGGAGGTATTACTACCTCTCTGTTGATCACTGGTGAGGCCTCACCTGGAGTACTGTGCCCATCCAGTTCTGGAACCCTCACCTAAGGAAAGATAGGGACATGGCAGAGCAGATCTTATGAGGATCTGCTCAAAGCACTGAACATGTACTCACTGGAGGACAGATGAGAGATGAAAGATATTTTAGTGATCTTCAAGTTATTGACAGGAATGAACAAGATAAATTGTGCAGAACTGTTTAGCGTAAGTAGTGGATCAAGTGCATGAGCTCATGAGTGAAAACTGATGGGGTGTTCAAGAGGGAAGTGAGAAAGTTTTATTTTGCAGAAAGGGTGGCAGAGCTGTGGAATGATCAGCCAGCAGATGTGGTGGGTGCTAAAACTATCAGTGGTTTTAAGCATGGCTGGGACAGAGTGAAGGGCTTGGTGGTTGCACAGAGTGGTATGGCAGGGAGCATTGGGTTGGATATTGTGGGTTACAATCCAGTATGGACAATATGTCCTGGGTTTGTTAAGAGTTTTATGGGCAGACTGGATGGACCAATGCTTTTTTTTCTGCCATCGTTGTCTATATTCCAATGTCAGATAAACTTAATTGATTTCTTTGACTGGATGACGACAGAAATACATCAGAGTGGGGTGGGGGATATGGGCTGATTAGATATCAGTAAGCCTTCAACACCATACCACATAAAAGGCTTGTAAGGAAACTGGGCAGTTTGGAGGTGGAACCCATGGTGGTAAACTGGGTACCAAACTGGTTGATAGATAGGCAACAGAGGGTGGTGGTAAATGGCACTCATTCTGATGAGGGAAGTGTGACCAGTGGGGTACCACAGGGCTTAGTACTGTGACCAGTCCTCTTCAATGTCTTCATCTGTGACAATGCAGAAGAGCTGGAAGGGAAGGGAAGGTATGCCTCTTTGCAAATGACACCAAAATCTGAAATAGGGAAGATACTCAGGGACAGTCGGAGTGAATGAGGAGAGACCTGAGAAAATTCAAGGAATGGCCAAGGATACGGTAGTTGGGTTTTAATACAAAAAACTGCAAAATCATGCACCTCGAGCACAGAAACCCAGAGGTGGTGTACAAAATGGGGAAGGAGGTATTGATAATCACTAAACAGGAAATATACTTTATAGTTATCATATCTGATGACCTCAGGGTGGCAGGGCATTGAGACAAGGCAGTAGGGAGGGCCAAGAGGATGCTGGGGTACATAGGAAGGGAATGACTAGCAGAAGGAGAGAGGTGGTGTTACCACTGTGTCAGCCATTTCAGGGACCCCACCTGGAGTACTGTGTCCACTTCTGGAGATCAATGGACAGATTTTCAAAATGTGGCTCAGGGCTTGCACCAAGCCCTCTGATGCAGCACTTAGGTTCTGACAGTGTGCCATACTCCTTTGCCACAACTGTGTCCAATTTTACAATCTCAGGCACAAATGCAACAATTTCAATGATTTATGGCCGTTTGCACCAAACATCTGGCACAAGCTCTGTAAGAAATGCCCCAGGGATTATTGGATTACTGCAAGCTAGACCACAAAATGTTGGTCTAAATTATCAGCAATTGGCACACGGGAAAGAAAATCCTGATCACAGCATTCTCACCCCCTTTTAAAAATCTGCCCCAAGTCTCAGAAAGGACACAGACAGGGTAGAGGCTGTCCAAAGGAAGGCAACTAAAATGGTGCAGGGACTGCATCATAAACCCCATAGGGAGAGAGTGAAGCATCTCAATATGCCCACCCTGGAAGACACGAGGTGGGACATGATAGAGACCTATAAGTAACTCATGGGGTTGCATAAGGTACTGGATGGGAGTATTTTTCAAAAGAGAAGATGCACAAGAACAAGGGGACATGCAATGAAGCTATAAGTGAAGAAAAGTAGGAGGAATGCGAAGGAGGACTTCTTCACTCAAAGAGTGGTACAGAGCTCTAACAATCTTCCAGCAGAGGTGGTGGGGGAGAAAACAATGATGGGCTTCAAGCATGCATAGAATAGGCACAGAGGAATCTTGATAGGAAAGGGGATTAGCTGGAGATCAGGTAGAGTTTTCTGTGACAGTATAGGCAGGGACAAAATGGGCAGACTGGGTGGGTCAAGTGGTCCTTATCTGCTGACAAATTCTATGTTTCTATGTTAAGGACTGAAAATAATTATTTGATCAGTCAACTTTCCAATATTCCTGAATTGCAGACATGGTGTGAACTGAATCATTCAGGAGAGCAACACAATTATTTGTTACAATCTTAGAACCCCCAACCCCCATCCCCTGCAGGGGCCCTGCTCCTTGCCTCCCCCTCTTCCAGCTACTGCCTCCCTCCTTCCAGAATGGGCTCTTAGTGTCCTCTGAGATAGAGGAGCTGTAGCTGTGTGCCCCAGGCCCCACTTGACTGTGCTTTGAAGAAGGCTGAACTCGGCTTTTACCAATGTCAGTTCCACAGTGAGCATTGTAGATGAACTGCATACTGAAAAGCAGTCATGCCTCCATGTCACCTCTAAAAACATGGCTGATCCATAGCCCTTGTAGCACACACTAAATCCCATCCCCTGCCCCATCAATCCTACAACCCCACTTCTCTGCTCATTCTCTGTCCTTAGCTCACTCAGAAATATGGTGCTCTGAATATAATATAGTTAGGGTACCATTTCATAGTACAAACCTATTAGACAATTTCCATAGCACCCAGCTCAGATCAGCTTATCCATAGGTGGAAGACTAGGTTTGCTGGCAAAGGCACCTAGCTTTGCCTGAGCTCTTTTCTTCTAGGTTGCTTGTAAGGACAGAGCAAAGAACCTTACCAGAGCAAGGAAAAGGATTAAGGCTTCTTTTGGCTAGGCAGATTTATTGCATGCTATTATTTTCTTTTGTACTCACAAGGATTGTTACTGTTTGTTGCTAACATTTTATTGCTTTACTTTTCTCTGATTCAAATTGTTGTTGCTGGGGATACCTTCTGCTGCATTATTACAGTGTGTGCCTACAGATGTGTGCTTACAGATTACTGCTGTAATCTTCTGATTCAAATTGTCTTTTGCAAGGTATATCTTCTGTTACTGCTTTATTGTTCTCTGTAGCAAAGAGTTTTTTAAATGTTATATATCTTCAGTGAAATTATTACAGGTGTTGCTTTACAGGTTCTACAGTTTTATGTATCATTAGGATAAGCTTTCAGGGCTATTGAATTTGTTGCTGGCTGATTGTTTCTGCTTTTACCTCCTTGTTTCTTTTCTCTGTGTTTTTTTTTTTGGCAGGGGAAGGGCCCAGCCACCCACCCCATCCCAACCACCCCACGCTAAACTCCTTTTTTAGGGTAGCACAGTCATGATGCTTCCGGTAGCAAAGCAAGAAGGGGCAGATCAGAGGGCTTTCCACACAGTGACCTCATTTACAGGGGCACAAGTCATTTAACTTGTGATAACAAGTTATACAAAAACAAACAAAACAAAACACAAAATCAAACTTTTACTTTAATTTTCCTTCTTCTAATTACTCTGACCGGGTTATAAACCCAGCAACTTATCTGGAATGGATTTTATTAACTGCCGGTACTGCGGTACACTTCTCCAAAGGGCAGTTATACAGGATTTAGGACACTGTCCTGTATGCTGGGCCATTGGAGATCTAAGGGTTCTGCTCCAGGCAGCATGGGAAGAGATTGCGTACCTCAAATCACAAATTCAGGAGGAAATATGTTATAAGAACCATCCACCATTTCCCCAACATCCAACAGAAGCACCTCAACTGCAGAGGATAGTTGGTCCAGGAGGTTGGCAGGTGGTTAGGAAGGGCAAATTGGGTGCCCCATCACTCGGTGCTCTCCAACATATCACTTCCACAAACCATATAAAAACTACAAACACGTATCTGCCTCTATCTCCAAAATCAAAAAAAGGGGCAAAGGCTACTGCAGGGCAGGACACTGCAGCACAGGAGCTAGCACAAAAAAACTCACCCAAAACAGGAACTGAAACAAAAAAAGCAAAAAGGAAATCCAAAAAAACTTCTGATCATAGGAGAATCCATGATTTCAGGAGCTGATACCTATCTCCAGACAGGGGTAATGGTCAGATGTCTGCCAGGTACATCAGTGTTGAAAGAAACCAATCGCATTGCTAAAATTGTACAGGAAGCAGGAGAAAACATTGACATCCTGGTACACATAGGGACAAGCGATCTCACAAGCCAGTCAGTTGTGGAGACCAAGGAACACCTGACCAGGCTGGGTGACAAATGATCATCCATTTCATCCAGCATCTCTTTCTCTTGAGATCCTGCCAGTCTGGAATAGGGGGGCAGATGGACGAAAGATCAGAGAAGGGGAGATAAGGAAGCTAAACATGTGGCTCAAGGGTAGGTGCAAGGAAAAAGAACACAAATTTGTAGGTAACTGACAACAGTTTTGGGAGTGAAAGTTCTTTAAATTCAATGGACTGCAGCTGACTAAGGAGGAAGTCAGTGCACTGGGGCAGAAGTTTGACATTTTTTGCAGAATATTTAAACTAGCAAATTGGGAGAGGAGTGCAGCACCCAATATGTCGAATGGGAAGAACACCCCTCCCCCCCTGAGCTAGTGATCAAACAGGAGTTCAGCATGTTTTTAGTTCATTTGCATCACCAGGTAAGGAAAAAGGCCCGGCTCCCCGTACCATGCACAGGGGAAACTCCAGACCTCTCCCAACAACTATCACACCAAAATCTGGCCAATGGAAAATCATGTACACAAATGCTCACAGTCTTGGAAACAAGATCCCAGACCTGCAGGCAATAATGACAGAGGCTAAACTGGACACAGTGGCCATTAGAAAGACATTGTTCATCAGTAACCACAATTGGGAGACTTCAGTACCCGGCTGTGTACTGTTCAGAAGAGACTGAGGTGCAAAAGGGGGGGGTGGAGTGGCATTTTATGTCAATGAAAATATCAAAGCTACAGAAATTCAGAATGCACATAAGGAGCCCGAAGAACTGTGGGTCACCCTGGAAAAAGGAAGGGACAGCCATACAAACTGGGGTTGTCTACAGACCTCCAGACCAAGGGGAGGATATAGATAGGTGACTGTTAGAAGATATAAAAAACATGACAGCTAAAGGGGAGGTTCTGATATTGGGAGACTTCAACATGCCAGATACAGATTGGGCAATACCAGCAGGAACATCTGCCAGAACTAGGCACAGTGGATTCTCTGCAAGGGAAGGGCCTCAAACAACTGGTACAACAACCCACAAGAGACAGGGCTATCCTAGATCTAGTACTGACTAACAGAAAAAGGATCACAGATCTCCAGGTAGAAGGTCACATGGGGGCCAGTGACCATCACATGGTATGGTTCAATTTGGCCTCTAGAACAAAATCATCCCATTCCAAGGCAAAAATATGGGACTTCAGAGGAGCTGACTTTGATAAGATGGCCAACACAGTTAAGCTAGCCCTGGCAAAAAAAATACAGGTGAGGGGGTACAGGCAACGTGGGCAAGCATTATGGATGCAATACCTGAAGCAACATCCCATTGTGTTAGAGAGAAAATGAAGTGCAAAAGAAGAAGGAAACCACTTTGGTTCTCAAAAACAGTAGCAAACAACATCAGCGCCAAAAGGCTCGCCTTCAGGAAATATAAGAGAACACAGCGGGATGAAGATAGGGAGGCATACCAAACTTCCCCAAGGGAAGCAGGGAAGGCAGTAAGGCAGAGAAAGGCCCAAACCGAGGAAACACTAACATGAACAGTAAAAGAAGGTGACAAGGCTTTTTATAGATACATTAGTGAAAGGAGAAAGTCTAGAGGGGGTATTGCTAAGATCAAAGGGGATAAGGGGGCATGTGAGGAGGAGGAGGACCATGTAAAAGCATCTATCCTAAATAGATACTTCTGCTCAGTATTAACTAAAGAGAAGGTAGGGTATGGCCCACAGCTCAGCACCATGGACACAGGGCGGAGGGAGGTGTGCTCTAGTCCCATCACAAAAGAAAGGTTCCTACAAGAGCTCGATAAGCTCAGGGTGGACAAGGCAATGGGACCTGATGGCATATATCCCAGGGTATTAAATGAGCTAAGGGTGGAACTAGTAGAGCCATTATCAGAACTGTTAAGTGAGTCTCTGAACACAGGAGAGGCCCAGAAGACCAGAGAAGGGCTCATGTGATCCCGCTGCACAAGAGTGGTAGCAGGGAGGAGACAGGGAACTACAGATCAGTCAGTCTTACCTCAGTAGTGGGCAAGATTACGGAGGCACTCCTTAAGGAAAGGATAGTGCAACACCTGGAATCCATAGGAGCACAGGATCCAAGACAGCATGGGTTTACAAAAGGAAGGTCTTGTCAAAGTAATCTCATAGATTTCTTTGACTGGGTAACCAGAGTGGGGGACCAAGGGGGAGCAGTTGATGTCACCTACCTTGACTTCAGCAAAGCTTTCGATACTGTTCCAAATAGAAGATTAATTAATAATCTGGTTAGGCTCTGGGTGGGTCAGAAGTTGGTCAGTTGGGTGGTAATCTGGTTCACGGGCAGAAAACAGAGAGTGGTGGTAAACAGTATACAGTCAGAAGAGATGTAAGTCACAAGTGGGGAACCTCAGGAATTTGTCCTGGGGCCAGTCCTCTTCAATATCTTGATCAGTACCATTGCAGATGGACTGGAGGGTAAGGTTTGTCTGTTTGCAGATGACACCAAGATCTGCAACAGAGTAGATGATCCAGATGGGGTGGGCAGAATGAGAAGAGTTCTGGATAAACTGGCAAAATGGTCGGAAGAGTGGCAACTGGGGTTTAACACAAAGAAGTGCAAGATCATGCACATAGGGAAGAGAAAGCCTGAGGCCACCTGTAGGCTGGGAGGGGAGTTGCTGGCAGTCAGAAGGGAAAGAGACTTGGGCATCATCATCCAGATGACCCGAAATCATCTAAGCAGATCACTAAAGCAATAGGTAAGGCTAGGGGATGTTGGGGTGTATAGTAGGGGTATCACAAGTCATAAGAGGGAGGTAATGATCCCTCTTTACATGACACTGGTTAGGCCCCATCTGGAGTACCTCATGCAGTACTGGAGGCCACACCTGCACAAAGGCATTAACCAAATTGAGGCAGTCCAGAGAAGGGTAACCAAAATGGTGCAGGGACTGCATCAGAAAACATATGAGGACAGATTAACGGAGCTCAATATGTACACCCTAGAGCAAAGGGGGAGAGAGGTGATATGATCAAAACATTCAAACACCTTAAGGGCATTAACAAGGTGAAAGAGTCTAACATGTTTCAATATAAGAAAAATAGCAGAACAAGAGGACACAGTGTGAGATTAGAGGGAGGCTGCTTAAGGGGTTATGTTAGGAAGTTCTTTTTCACAGAAGGATGATGGATACATGGAATGGCATGCCTCAGGAAGTGGTGGATATGAATACAGTGCAGGGCTTCAAACAGGCATGATATAGGCATAAGGGAGCAATACAGATGAAGTATGAATAAATAGGCCATTGACAGAGCAAAGGCCGATGGCACATTCATAAGGTAGAAAAAGAAATGGGCAGACTGGATGGGTCTTGCGGTCCTTATCTGCCATTAACTTCTATGTTTCTATGTTTCTCCATTGATACCCCTATTTCAGGAATCCTAGAGAGTGTTTACATACAAGGTCTAATCAAATTTGCTGGAGCTAATGAATTAAGTGCTACAGTGCATTCACTTGTTTTGTGGTGCATTTTCTTAATGGTTACTTTGGTCAGAACGATGAATATAGGACTGTTTGTGGCCAGCCAGAAGTAGCTGAAATTTATGAATTTGTAATGAGAGAGAACACTGCCTGTTAATGTCACTTATTACAGCAGCAGACAACATGCAAAGAAAGTACAGGGCTGGAAAAAAAACATTTGAAAAAAATACCAAATGGAGTAGTCCAAGTACTTGGATATTTGTGCCCATTATTAACTGACTACAGACATGTCCAGGTCAATGATTTTTCCAATCCTATTCTTGATGATCAATCCACAAATAATCATTTGTAGCAATATTGGTCCTTTGGAAAGTTGTGCAGTGAGAGTCCTTTTACTGAAAGATGTACAACAGCAGCTGTCAAAGGGACCTGTGTGCCCTGAAAGCCCATGCTTTGTAACACTTATGTAAACCAACAATTTGGACATTTTTTCCCAACCAATACCATCATACATTTTGTAAAACTTCCTCTTTTTTATGCAACCTGTGAGTGTACATGGTAGATGGAAACCAGCATGTTTTTCAGGTTTCAACCTTCATCTAAATCCACCATTATACAATGGCTTTTAAAATCCTTGGATCTGATTGACTGACTGGCATGAGTTACCCATTGTAAATCCTGGCATTACCAATGGGTAAAAGTGCCAGTCAGTCAAATCTGCCCCAAATCAATCTGAGCCCTACAAAATGCAAACAGAAATATTACAATCTTAGATTGCTGCTAAAGAGCATCTCCCACTACAACACTAAATGTAAAAAAACTGATGCAAACACTCGTAAAACACAAAGCATAAAAAAAATGACTACCCTTCTTCCATTTTGGCTGCTGTCTAAAGGTTTATTTCTGTAAGCCACACAAACACACACACACACACAAAATTCAGAGCTTACCACAACTTTGTCCTACTCCTCCCTCTCCCAAAGAGTTCACCCTTCACCTTGGCAAAGTGGGGACTGGAAGTCCTGGAAGAATGTGGACCAGGGCTCCACACTTCAGAACTGTGGCAGTTGTTCCTCAGCACCTTGTGGCCTCTCCATTCTTGCAAGGCCAAGGCAGATAAAAAAAAAAAACTCATATAAAATGACAAAAAATTACAATTTTTATTTAATTTTTCTTACAAAAGCTAAAGGGAAAAACACTGTATAATCACAATATACCACACCAACATGTGGGTAATACTGGGATTTACCCATGCCTGGTGTGGTTTACTCACTCAGCCTGTGGTCTCATGACCAAACAACATACAGGTGTGTGTAAAATCCAGCATAACCAAAATTCAGTCATGGTATATTGCTTAATTACACTCCAGTCAGCCCTTCAAATGTAGGCTAAGCAAGAAAACACATCTGGTCCCAGGGCGTTTGTCCTAAATTCTTTACATGAAACATGTAGCAATGCTGTGCAGCTTATTTCATCTTCAGAGCAGGAAAATAACATCTTCCAAAACTGATTAGAGACCTCTGGAGATTTTATTGCTCAAGCTAGCGTGTAAGTATACTAGTAATTGCTTAAAACTGATTAGAATCTCACTAGGCTTGCTAGGCTCTCAATAGTGGAGTGCCACAAGGATCTGTCCTGGGTCCAGTCCTTTTCAATACGTTCATTAGTGACATGGGAGAAGGAATTAAGGGCACGATGTGCCTCTTTGCAGGTGACACTAAGCTCTGTGGCAGGGTAGACAGAGAGGAGGTAGTTAGGGAGATGCAAAGAGAGTTGCAAAGGCTAGAGAGTTGGCCAAAGGTTTGGCAGTACAAATTCAGTGCCAAAACATGCAAGATGATGCACATAGGGAACAAGAACCTGAGGATCAAGTACTGGATGGGGTTAAAGTTGTGCATGATCCCTGAGGAAAGAGACCTAGGGGTCATCATCAGCGACTCCCCAAAACAATCAAACCACTGTAGCAAGGCCCACAGTAAGGCTAACAGGATAATGAGGTGTATAGGAGGGGTACAGACAGTGGAAGAAAGGAGGTATTACTATCTTTCTATAGATCACTGGTGAGGGCCCACCTCGTGTACTGTGCCCCATTCTGAAGTCCTCATCTAAGAAAAGATAAGGACAAGCTGGAGACAATGCACTGTAGGGGGAGAAAAATCATTCAGGGCCAGCAGGGTAGATCTTATGAGGATCGTCTTCGGCACTGAACATGTACCTGCTGGAGGCCAGATGAGAGAGGAGATATGATAGAGTCCCAAAAGAAAAGAATGGAACAAGATATACTTGTAATAGGTGATTCAACTACGAGGTGAATAGACAAAATAGTATGTAGAAACAGGAAAATGCAGACAACCGTTAGCACATTGCCTGGGGTGAAATTAACAGATCTGGAAAATATTTTGGATGGCCTAATGGAAAATACATACAAACCCCTAGTCATATTGCATGTAGGGACTAATGATATAGGCAGAAACAATATGGAATTAATACAGCAATGTTATTTGAACATAATAGAAAGAATTCAGGCTAAAGGAGCAGAGCTTATAATTTCAGGGATTTTGCCTGTTTATGGGCCAAATGCTTATAAAAATGGGGCCATTAATCAAGTGAATAAATGGTTACATGCTCTTTGTATAAACAAAAATATTGGGTTTATGGACAATGTTAGTACATTTAAAAACCAAGTTGCTTATAAACATGATGGACTGCACCTAAACAAAATAGGGTCAAGAATGCTGGGCACTAAAATAAACAAAGTAATAAGTTTTCATTTAAAAATGGGAGGTACGGAGCAGAAATTATCAGACGTGAGGGCAACGTATGGTCTTAGTACATCAGGGGACGACTTGGCACCAAGTGAGAATGAAAAAAAGGGTTGGAACATGGTATTATTAAATGCAAGGAGTTTGAGGAATAAGTTTAATGAATTACAGTATATGTTATTGGTCAATAATATAGATATAGCCCTGGTGACCGAACCCTGGTGGGAGGCCACAGATACCTAAGAGAGGGAAATCATAGGGTATAAGCTTTATTTTAGAACCAGATCTCAAAGAAAAGGTGGGGGGAGTTGCTTTATATATTAGGGAAACCATAAATTGTGAGCAGGAAAATATTCAAATAGACAATATAGAAATGCTCTGGGTTAAATTAATTCATAAAACGTATGCTAAAACTAGGATAGGATTAGTATATAGACCCCCGTCTATAACCATACACAGAGATGATCTCCTCATGGATTATATCTCTAACTTAAACCCAGCAGATGACTTACTCCTGCTAGGAGATTTTAATATGCCTGGAATACATTGGTCGAGTCACGGTGCAAATGCCATTTCAGAAAAAAGATTCCTTGAAGCAGTACATCAGATTGGATTAGAACAAAAAGTTATGATTGCAACTAGAGGTCAGAATATACTAGACTTAGTCCTAACAAACATGGGGGATAAAATTAATAAAGTAAGGATTGGTAGTCCGGTTGGGAACAGTGATCATAGTACTGTGTTTTTTAGGATGGAAGGTGAACTAAGTGTTGAAAACAGTAAAGGTATTACTCAAAAGCTAAATTTTAAAAAAGCAATTTTTTTAGGTTTAAATGAAGCAATAGCTGCCTGGGATTGGGAAACTGCATTCACTGGCCTATCAGTTAATCAAATAAATTAAACCCTGGTTGCAAAAATTAATTCTGAAGTGCTGAGGTTTATACCCAGGGTAAGCAAATATGGTAAAAAAAAAACCACTAAAAAGGGATGGTTTAATTCAAAGTTACAAATGATGGTTAAAGAAAAAAATAAGATTTTTAAAAGAGTAATTAAAAATTATTATGAGGGTTGGACCTTTTATAGGTGCAAAGTAAGACAAATAAAAAAAAATAAAAAAGGCAAAAGGGAATTATGAAGTTAATTTTGCAACAAGAGTAAAGGACAATAAGAAAGCATTTTTTTCTTATATTAACAGTAAAAAAAAGGTGGACGATGTTACAGGTCCTTATATTAATGCATCAGGTGAGAGAGTGACTGATACTAAAGAATTAGCAGATATTCAGAATTCATATTTCAACAGTGTCAGTGGCTCAGTAGGTAGCACACTCGCCTCTGAAGCCGGGAGATCAGAAGGCTGTGGGTTCAGTTCCCACATCTGGCACTTGGGTTAATATCCCAGTACTGACACTGTAGTGCAGCATGAGAGGGGTGCTGCACTTCTGAGGTGCCGTCTTTCAGATGAGACGTTAAACCGAGGTCCCATCTGCCTGGATTGGTGGTAGTTCAGGTGGATATTAAAGATCCCATGGCACTTATCGAAAAGAGTAGGGGAATTTCCCCGGTGTCCTGGCCAAATTTCCCTCCTTCACTAAAAAAAATACCACCAACAGCTTAATCTGGCTCAAGGTCAATTGGCATTCATCTGTATCCCCCTCCCCCGGGTCGTGCCTGAAAATAGGCAGGATTTGTCTAGTGCACTTACCTGGTCAACAAAAGCTAAATAAATAAAAATAAAATATTTCTGTTCAGTATTCAAAAAAAGTGATGTTTCAGATGCCATGAATATAACAAAATTAAAGGTGGACCAAGTGAAAATAGAGCCTGATGAAGTATTTAATAGAATGCAAAACATTAATATAAATAAATCTCAGGGACCAGATGAATTACACCCTAGAGTTCTAAGGGAATTGGCAGTTAGACTGGCTCCTCCATTGACTTATCTGTTTAAGAAATCCTTGGATGAGGGAGAGGTAGCACAGGCATGGAAGGAAGAAATAGTGGTTCCGCTACTTAAGAAATGCCCTTTGTCTAGACCTGAAAATTTTAGACCAGTAAGTTTCACATCAATAGTAGGGAAATTATTTGAAGGAATATTAAAAGATCTGATTCTAACACACTTAAGTATGCATAATTTAATAAATCCAACCCAACATGGGTTTACAAAAACTAGGTCATGTCAAACAAATATGCTTACCTTCTATGAAGCAACTAATAAGGCCTTGGACACAAAGAACACAGTGCATATTATATTTTTGGGATTTTTCTAAGGCTTTTGATAAACTACCTCCCAAAGAACCTATACAAGTATTAGCTAGTATTAATTTACCCATGAATATAGTTAGCTGGGTGGAGAATTAGTTGCAAAATAGAAGGCAGAGGGTTTCAATTAAAGGTGTACTATCTGAATGGAAGGATGTCACTAGTGGAGTACCACAGGGGTCAGTGTTGGGCCCTTGTTTATTTAATATTTACGTAACATCAATAAAGTTGAACTTCCCTAACATCTGGTTGAGTAAATTTGTGGACGATCATAGGATTGGAGGTATTGTTACTAACCTGGAGGATCAAGTTAATGTTCAAATGGTCTTAGACATATTGTTTCATTGGACAGTCCAGCATAAGTTAGAACTTAACTTAAATAAATGCGCAGTGATGCACTTAGGCAATAATAACAGTAACTGTAAATACAAGCTGGGCAATGTGTCATTACAACAAACTAAAATGGAAAGAGATCTGGGGTACAGGTAATCAATAATTTGCAGTTTGATATGCATTGTACTACTGTTATAAGGAAAGCAAACCAGGTTTTAAATTGTATTCTATGACATATTGGAAGTAGGGAAAGCAAAGTGCTTTTGCCTTTGTATACTGCATTGGTTAGTCCACATCTTGAATACTGTGCAAAGGTTTGGTCTCCCTATAAGAAAGCAGATATCAAAAGAGTGGAAGGGGTACAAAGAAGGCTGACTAAAAGGATTAATGGAATGTGTCATAAGTCATACCAAAATAGGCTTCAAGATCTAGGGTTATATACTTTGCGTATCGAAGGTTGAGGGGAGATATGTGCATGATATTCAGAGCACTAAAGGATGAGCAATTTAAAAAAGATATAGGGCTATGGGAAAGGAAGTATTATTTGTATGAGCCCAGAGGCCATAGACTGCAATTGGAATTGGATAAATGGAATAGCTTACTGCGTACTTGCTCTACAGTGGCTGAAAACAGTGGAGATTTTATGTCTCAGTCAGGCTTGCAAAGTGATATCATCATCTTGGAGTACTGTAGCTTGTTGTTCTAGATTCCCAATCACAGCAGGATGTAGAGATAATGGTTTGCTCTCCAGATTTCTTACAAATTCAATCTGTGGTTTGTGTTTAGAAAGGTTAGCTTAAAATCTATTATTCTCTTCTCATTAAAGTTGATTATTTGAATTTCAATGATGAATTGTAGTAGTGGAAATCTTTCTCTGTGAGAAATCAGCTTGTCTGTATCACAACTCTTAGTTATTTTTCATCCAAACTCTGATTTTTTTCTAACTATATAACATAGAGTTTTTTAATGAATATAAAATAAATCTAACTTTTGTTCATTCATATAAATAGCTTGTTCTTAATGTAGCCTTCATTAATGCATTCATATAAGAACTTTTCTTTCATGTCAGACTGACAAACAGGTGCCTGTCACACTACTATTTCAAGTACATGTACTGTCTGAACTCACACATTTCAGTTATTTGGTGGTTTCTGTCTGAAAATGCATCATGTATGTGTATAAATAAAAACACTGTATGGCATCTCGATGCATCATGTGTCTTCCCAGTAGCATGATATAATAGCACTAGGGATTGGGTGCCTACAATAACAGCAACGCAATCCCCAGCTCATGTGTCGAGGGCTACCGCAGGGTAGGGTGACCGGATGGGGGGGTTGGCAAATATAGCAACAGGATGTCGCTATACATATGTACGTGCAGGGGAAATGAGCACACACAGCGAGGGGCGGGAGGGAAAGTGAGGGGTGGTGCTATGGTGAGTTGCCGAGCTGACCCCGTGGCATTGTGGGAGGGTTGGCTGTGTTGGTCAGCAGAGTACTGGGTTCAGGTCTGGGCACTGGTGTGTTTTTGTTGTGCCAGGTCCAAACCTTTTTTTTTGTTAATGTTTTCACTCCCCCCCCCGACGTGCACTCCCCTGGAGTTGAGGATCCATAAGTAAGGTGGTGATGTGGGTGAAGCCCCCCCAAGGGGGGTGCAGGGGGCACAGCCCCCCCGCATAAAACATTAAAAACCTAAGTCCTCGGTGCCCTTTTGTGTGCACTTGTGTGTCAGAGTGCCGAAATAAATTTTTGCCACTCTTGACTTCTGGTTAATGGCAATCGCCTTTAGGCTTTCACTGTTATCACATAGATCCATCTTCCCCACAGCTGAGGCAGCTGAACTCTGCTGCCACCTGTTCCCTGCCCCACAAGCCGCTTGCTTTCTGCTTCACATTCGAGGCTGTAGCACCCTGCTGCCCACTGTCTTCTCCCTCACAGTCGAGGATTGTGCACCTTGCTGCCTCCATCCTCTGCCTAAAGAGTAAAGGTTGCTCCACTCTGCTGCCCCCTGTGAAAATAGTTGGGGTTGCTGCACCCTGATGCCCTCTCTCCCCCACCCCCACAGTCAGTGATGCTGCACCTGTTGTACCCTGTTCCTATCTCAACAGTCAGGGCTGCTGTGCTCTGCTAAGCTCTATAGTCCCAGGTCCTCCTGCCTCCACAGTTGGGGCTGCTGCACCATGCTACCCTAGGTCACATGAAGTGGGGCTTTTGCTGCACCCTGCTACCCATTTCCATTGCACCAAATGGTCAGGGATGCTGCAAACATGCACACTCCATCTTATAGTCAGGGCTGCAGTACCCTGATGCCCCCAGGGCAATCCCCACAGTTGAGGTGTCTACACCATGCTGTCCTCTGTCCCCTGTCACTACAGCCAGGGATGCTGCTGTCTACACAGTTGGGGTTGCTGTGGCCTGCTGTGCTGTAGAGCCCCATGCCTCTGCAGTTAGGGCTGCTGCACCATGCTGCCACTTGCCACAAGAGTCAGGGCATTTGCTGCACCCTATTTTGTGCTTCCACAGTTGAGGCAGTTGCACTCTCCTGCCCCCCTGTTCCCAGAGTCAGATCCTTTACTACACCCTGCCACCCACATCCTTTGTCCCAAACAAGAATGACTTCTGCATCCTGTCCCTCGTTTTGGACTTCAGTAGCCTGATGCCACCCCATCTTCTACCCAAACAGTCAATACACTGTTGCACCCTGTTGCCCTCTATTCCAACCACCACAGTCATGGCCATGGCACCCTGTTGTCCCATTTTCCTGTCTCCACAGTCAGGGCTGCTATCCTGTGCTACACCCTAGCATCCCATGCCCCCTGCCTCCAAAGTTGGGACTGCTGAACCCTGCTACGCACTTCCATTGCCCCAAATGGGCTGTGCTGCTGCACCATGTATACCCTGTGCCACAGTCAGGGCTGCTGTACCTTGACGCCCACCTGTGTCCTGACCCACATTCAAGGCTTTTGCACCACACTGTCCTCTGTGCCCTGCCATCACTGTGCCCTGCTACACTGTGGAGCACCTTGCTGCCACAGTTAGAGTTATTGAACTATGCTGCTCCCTCCTACAGGAACAGGGGGCAACAGGCTGCCATGACTGTGACTATGGGGGTGGGGACAGAAAGCAGCAGGGTGGTAAAGCAGCACTGGCTGTGGTCACAGGGGACAGAAGACAGCATAGTGCAGAAGCCTTGACTGTAGGGCAGGACATAATGGGGCATCAGAATACAACAGCAGTGACTGTGAGACAGGATGTGCATGGTGCAGCAGACCTGCCCATTTGGGGCAATGGAAGTGTGTAGCAGGGTACAGCAAAAGCCCAAGCTCAGGTGGTCTAGGTCAGCATGGTACAGCAGCCCCAACTATGGAGGCAGGGTCCCTAGGGCTCTAGGGCTTAGCAGAGCACAGCAGCCCTGACTGTGGAGACAGGAACAGGTGGAAATAGGTGCAGCATTCCTGAATGTGGGAGAGGGCAGCAGGGTGCAGCAACCCTAGCTGTTAGGGCAGGGTTCAGCAGGGAGCAGCAGCCCTGATTCTTTAGGCGGGGGATAGAGGCAACAGGGTGCAAAATCCCTGACTGTGTGAGAGAAAACAGTGAGCAGCAGGATGCAGCAGCCTCAGATGTGGAGCAGAGGTTAGGGGGTTTGTGGGGCAGGGGACAGGTGGCAGCAGATTTCAGCTGCCTCAACTGTGGGGAAGAGACACAGTGAATTGGGATGTCATATAGGGTTTCTGTTTATACACATACATAATGCATTTGCATACAAAAACCATCAAAGAACTGACATTTTTGAGTTTACACAGCACATGTGCTTGAAATAGTAAAGTGTCATAGGCACCTGTTTGTCAAGCTGACATGAAATAAAAAAAAATGTTCTTACAAGAATGTACTTACAAGGGCTACATCAAAGACAAACTATTTCTATGAATGAACAAAATTTAGATTTATTTTATATTCATTAAACAACCCTGTGTTATATAGTTAGAATAAATCAGTTCTGATGAGAAATAACCGAGAGCTGTGATACAGACAAGCTGATATCTCACAGAGAAAGATTTCCATTACTTCAATCCAGCCATGAAACTCAAATGATCCACTTTTTATTAGAAGAGAATGAAATATTTTAAGCTAATCTATCTAAACACAAACCACAGGCTGAGTTTGTAAACAGCCTGCTGAGCAAACTATTAACTCTACAGCCAGCTTTGATTGGAAATCTGAAGCAGCAAGCTATAGCACTCCAAGATGATGTCACCACTTTCCAAGCCTGACTGAGACAAACAGAAATAACTCCATTAGTTTCAGCCACTGTAGAGCAAGTTAACAAATACTGATTTAAAGAAAACCACACAACCAAACCGTATGTAACTTTCATGAAACTCTAATTTTGACAAAGGGGGGCCTGATTCTAAGATGCATGTTGCAACTCATGGGCATGGAAAAAATGGACCAGAATGCCAGTGGGTGGCACCCCGATATAGGGATGGGCACATCACAGTGACGGGGGGTCCATGGGGCACAGCTGTTTGCATGTTGCAGCACTGTGGGGGGGGGAACTGCCATTTGGCCCAGACGGATGCCCCTTAGACCAGCTAACATCTGGTCTAACCCCGTAGTGTTGCACTGTGACTTGGAATAGCAAAAGAGGGTTATTTATTTAGTTTTTTGTTGACCGGATAAGTGCACTAGACAAATCCTGCCTATTTTCAGGCATGACCCGGGGGAGGGGGGGATACAGACGAATGCCAACTGACTTTGAACCAGATTAAGCTGTTGGTGGTATTTTTAGTGAATGAGGGAAATTTGGCCAGGACATTGGGGAAATTCCCCTACTCTTTTCAATAAGTGCCATGGGATCTTTAACATTCACCCGAACTACCACCAATCCAGGCAGATGGGACCTCGGTTTAACGTCTCATCCGAAAGACAGCACCTCAGAAGTGCAGCACCCCTCTCATGCTGCACTATAGTGTCAGTACGGGGATATTAACCCAAGTGCCAGATGTGGGAACTGAACCCACAGCCCTCTGATCTCCCGGCCTCAGAGGCGAGTGTGCTACCTACTGAGCCACTGACACTGCTTAAACAGCTTCCCTTTCAGAATAGGGTGCAGTTGCTTTATAACCCCCCTTTCCACCATGCTGTTGGGGCTGTGACTGGGGGAAATCCCCTTGGGTGCAGGCCACCCCATGGAATCCAAGCAGAGTACCATGTCACAAAGTGTGACTTGCGCCACTGGGTTTGGTGCAAGTCGCCTTGCAACATACGTAACCCGTTTTAGAATCGGGCCCAGGGACTTGAATTTAAGCTTTATAAACAATATGCAAAAACCTTTGCACTTGCTCTTTAAGTTTATGAGAGGAATGAACAAGGCAAACTTCAACTATTTAGTGTAAATAGCAGATCAAGAACACAGGGGCATGAGTGAGAGTTGAAGAGGTAGATTCAAGAGGGAAGAGAGAACATTTTATTTTACAGAAAGGATAGTGGAGCAGTGGAACAAACTTCCAGCTGATGTGGTGGGTACCAAAACTATCAATGGTTTCAAACACAGCTGTGACAGAATGAAGGGCTTAGTGGTTGCTCAGGGTGATAGCACTAGCGTGGGGAGGATGAGGTGGATAGTATGGGTTAGAATCCTGTATGGACAGTGGGTCCTGGCTCTGTCAGGGTTTATGTGTAGACTGGATGGACCAGTGGTCCTTTTCTACTGTCATCGTCTATGTTTCTATGTTTCTATGATTAGCCGAGATGCAGTTTTGAGAATCCAAAACACAATGCTAAACCACAGATAATTCTATCCTCTGCCTTTAGCTCACTACACATTTTGAAACTGCAGAACAAACTCTGCGTACACTGACAAACTGTGCAGAGCAGCCACAACTGTACCAGCAGAAAGCCTTATGTTACAAGTAAAAGTCACTTTGGACTCCTATCTCCTCAAATACCAAGCTTCAGAAGGACAAGCCATTTTTGTGAAAGCTCAATAAATAATATAAAATGTATCAAACTTGTTTTCTTTCTTAAGGGTCACTGATTTTTAAAAATCTTTGCTTCTGAGAATTGTGCCACTTGTTTAGTACTCTTCAATCATTTTATATATACTTAGGGAATTCAGTATGCTGATAAGCACACCAGTTCTGAAGCAACATTTTTTGGTTTCTCTTTTTGTTTTACTTTTCCTCTAATTCCACTTCACACCTAACAGTCTGAAGTTAATCCAGTGTGCATGCTTGGCCCAGTAGGCTTTCTCGGTTTAGCACAAAAAATGTATAGCAAATGGTCATGTCATGAGCCCTAAACAGAATTTAACAAGTTTGTTATCAACCCTCACCCCCTCCACCCCAAAACATTTGAACCGTTGCTTGAATTTACAGCCTAGTACGTGTCATGAGTTCAGTAGAACCAATGCATTTACAATCCTTAAAGTGATCATAAGCTCCCCTTGGACTTCATTTACTAGTCCTCCAGCCCACACTTGCTGTCTGCTTTCTGTATCGGTAGTCAAGGGATGAGGATGAGGATGAGGTAGCTAGCTGATACCCCAGTACTTTTTTTTTTTTTAATCAACAGACCTTTCTTGGCAGGGTTTCCGGCAGCAGTACTCTCATTTTAGCCATCACATTGTGAGTGTCAATAAAAGAAAAAGAAACACTCACCTTGAGGTGAAAGCTTCTGGGAAATTGATTGTTAGTCACCTGGTGCCCTTGATTGCTCTCCAACTGGCCATTATTGCCTATAAAAAAAGTAATTAAAGCTGACCCCATTGACTCTAATGACTACCTGGGCACACATCATTCAATGCCTGAGCATGGGGTGGACCACTCAGCCAGGAACTGGAAGAGATTGACTGCTTATTTGGTTGGAGAAAAAAAAGGATCACTTCCACTATGTTTCAGACTGGACTGAAAAAGATAACATTTGCCTTCACTGACTTTCGCAGACGTTAGCTTTAAGGACATGTACGTCATGTCTCACTTTGAAAAACTTAATAAATCTCTTAAGCATTCAGAACAAGTACCTTATACTTAATGCTTGTTAACAAACAGTGAAAGGGTATTCCAAACTGAAACAGTGCAATGAGCCATTCAATGTATAGGAAATATTATTATGCAAAATAAATGCATGTCTTACAAGTGTAAAATGGCTCTGGAGTAGAAAAAAAACTATCCACAGAAAGGAACCCTAACGCAGCCCCCATGTGCTACAGTAAGTGGCTTGAATCCAGGCAGAAACTCTGATTATCAAAACCTGATCTCAGACTCAACTTTCAGTAAAGACTGGCTTGTTCCTCGGGGGAGAGGGAGCGGATTGCTACAAGTGCCACCAAGCATGGCTAGTTCCTGATGGGAGCAGGAGCAGATCACAAAACAGTGCTGCTGAGTGCAGCTCATTCCTGAGAGTGGAGGCAGTGGATTGCTATCAGTGCTGCTGACTGCAACTCATTTCTGTAGGGATGGAGAGTGGATCAGTAACAGTACTGCCAAGCACAGATTATTCCTGAGAGGGAGGTGGGGCATGAATCTGAGTGTCTTGGGGACAAAGGGGCACTGAGTGTGCTAGTGAGCTGGGGAGTGGAAGGAAATGATTGGGAGGTAGGGAGGCTGCTCAGCTTCATGCCAGGTGGTGTCATGTACAGTAGATAAGACATTGCAGCCACTGTCTCTTAGGTGGGGCTGCCTGTTTTCAACTACACCAAGTTTCCATCCATCAACCAGCAGAGCAGTGTCATGATCAGCTTTGCTGACCACTGGGATGTCATTGTTCAGCCCCTTACAGCCTGAGCTGCAATGGACCCAACAGTGACACACCTCTGAAAAGTTCATTGTAACAAAATATTTGCCGCACACAACATAAAAAGCTCAACCAGTTCAGAAAGAATATAATACAATATGTGATACCGTACTAGCAATTGATCAAATAAATGTAGGCAAATGCATTACTGGTGATCCATTAAGCAACAGTAATTACAACACTGTTCATTTTGATCTAGCAACCATATTTAAACAGGGTACTGGTGAACAGTAATAGCAGCCTATCCCGATTCAAGTAGCAAAGAGTTAGGAGAAAATGAAAGTGCTACTACCACAACAGGAAAAAGCAAAAGGAAGGTAAAGGGGTAAAGGCAAGAGGAAACTCTTCACACAAGATGAAACTAACAGATTAGAGAGGTAGAAGGGAAAAAACCCTATAAAGGGCAAAGGTACAAAGGAACATAAACAAAGGAGAAAACTAGAAATTTCCTATTAGGGGTGAGGGTACAAAAGTATTTCCAGGTAACACAGGGTGAGCTGGAATTGGAAATGCTGGGAGTGCTGCAGTTCAGTGGCAGTGGGACAGCAGTTTTCAGAGAGACCTTCTGGAGATAGTGGTGCTGCCCCATCTGCATGCACCTCTTAGGGTTTAAGGAGGAGGTTGAAAGGCTCTAGGCTGAGTTGACTTGGATTCGGGGGACCTCTTCCCCCACCCAGATGCCACCAAGCCTGCCACTGCTGTCTCAGAGGATGCCACGGAGGAGGAATGGCTGGACTATTGTGGGCTCTGGAAGGATGGGGGTGGCAGATAACAGGCCAATTCCTCAGCTGGTACCACTACATAATTCTTGCACTGCTCTGGCAGAGTGGGAGTGCTGAGAGGGGGCACCTGTAATAGTGATCAGGGAGGATGTTGGGGTCTTCCATAGTGGAGACTTCCAAGGAGAGTAGTACAAAACCCCAGAGAAGGGAAAATCAACTTTTAGTGGAAGACTCTATTATGAGGGGGATAGATTTGGCAATAGGAAAGAGAGAGAGAGTGGTTAAGTGCCTACGCAGAATGTTGGCTAGGAGGGATGGGAAAAGGATCCTAAGGGTCACTAGTGCAGCAGGACAGAAAGGAAAGCAATATGTCATTGTCCACCTGGGGACTAATGACCTCACTAGGGACAGGGCTGGGAGAGTTTAGGGAGCTGGAAAGGGGTCTTAAGAAGGTAGCATGCACAGTGTCCTTTGCTGAGGTGCTGCCAGTCTATGTTGGGGAGGACAGGGATCTCTGCACCAGAAGCCTTAACTCATGGTTGGAGGAATTGTGCAGAGAGGAGGGTTTGGCTCTATTGAGAACTGACCTATCTTGATGGTTTAGGGCCTCTGCAGCAGTGATGGCCTGCATCCATCTGGGAGGGAAACTGTGGTCCTCAGTGGACAGTTTAAATGTTACTTTGATGAACATTTAAACTAGCTAAGAGGGGTGGAGGAAGAAATCAGAGAGGCAGACACCCCCCACACAGACTGAAGTAGAGAGAAGGGAGAATTTGATGGGAAATTAATCCCTCAGAGTGCAAATTAATAAAGGAAGCAGGGTGGAAGAAATGAAAGGGGTATGAATGGAAGCATTAACGAGAGGGGGGGTGAGGATGGAGGGTAAAAAGGAAAAGCAGTGGATAACAAACTGAGTGGTGGCAATACCTAGAAATCCATGTGTGTGAATGCAGGAAGTCTAGGAAATAAGATTCCAGACCTAGAGGCCATCATGGCAGAGGCAGACCTGGATATTGTGGCCATTACTGAGTCATGGTGCACTGAAAACCATGACTGGGATGTGGCCATATGAGGCTACACACTTTCCAGGAAGGAAAGGAGGGGGTTTAGTACCTGATGTGAGAGAAAGCATAAAGACAAAAGAGACACAGGGAATACAGAGGGTGGTGTAGATGTACTAAGGGTTAAAGTGTTACAAAAATGTTAAAAAACAAGCCACATATACTATACCCCACCCCAAGAATACATTTTCATATGTGCAGAAAATGTATATGTATATACAAAAATATATACACAAGTATATACAAACGCCCAGAGAAAATTAATAAATATGCCACTGAATACTTGCAAAGTCACCCCATAAATAACTATTACCTGCTACAATTCACAAAAGGCTCAAGGCTAAAAACTTCAATTAAACCCTTGACACCATTAGCTCTCAGAACATAGTGCCATTTACTTTCCTGTTGCAATAATTTATTGTACAGTTCCCCCCACCCCCTGTACAGTATGCCCAAAGAGACTCTTTCTAATCCTTGGAATGTAAACATGCAGTATGTCCAGATCCATTCTGTAGAACTTGCGTAGCAAGTGCATTAATTTTGTCCTGTCTGGAAATGCTCCATAAATGGTTGGAGATCTGACTTTAAACAATCTTTTTGTCATGCCAAAATAAAAACTATTACAGTTACAAATAGCAATATATACAAAGTTCATTAGGTGACACTCTGCCCCTGCTTCTGGTTACCTTTGTGATATTAATATTATAAATAACTGGTCTGTGTATGAAATTGTCTCACACAAGTTAGCAGACTTGGCCTGTAACTTTAACGGTCAGTAGCTGGAACTACAGGGTGTAATTAAACTGAACAGGGGAACCAGTTAATTAACTGACTTCCTTACAAAGGGCATTTTATTACATTTTTATGACCTGCCCAGGCTTCTGAAGTTGAAACCAAACATAAAGTTTATAATGTAACAGGATGAAGAATAATTTGGCAGGTTCCTCTCCAATTTTAACATGCAGCCGAGAAATAGTGACAAATGGTAGGATTGTTAAGTTCAAAGAGAACATTTTTGATTAAAGGATGTCATATTTAGGAATTGTTTTTTTTCTGATGTTACCATTAATTAAAAATACCTCCTGGTAGAAATTATGTTAGAATTAATTCTAAAAGGAGGAGCTAGTTGACTCACCAAAAGGTGGTGGGAAATTAGGGTTAGAAATGTAACACTGTATCTGGGGAATGTGTCATATTATCTTGGGGTCTGAGACAGAAAGTTCTCCCTAACTTAAATGGACTTTGAAAGGTAATACTTAGAATGAAATTAAGTCTTTGTGTTAGGAGTGTTTTGTCTGTAACTCCCTTTTTATTTTACATGATTGTACGCTGTATTATATATTGTTCTGTGTTTAATTTTACCTTTTTATCATACTTTTACTGTAGTAAACAACCATTTCTTTGAAATACTGCCTGGGTGTCTTCTCAGTTTCTTTTTGCATGTGATATATAGGTGGTTAAGTCTGACAGCTGTTGAAAAGGTTGATTGTGTACTGAGCTTGTATAATAAGGTAAGAATATACCTAAGGTCTCTTATAGAGTTTTAAGGGTTCATTTTGGATACCTGGTTGGGTGCCCCTGGCAAAAGATTGTATTCCAGTCCCAAAGAGGGTACATATCTGAGCCTGTACATTGGGTATGCTAGCATAAGGCTCACAGTTTGAATCCCTCCAGAACTCAAGGCTAAAGGTGATTCGGACCCAAAGCAGACAGGAGGGTTACCCTGTCTGTTACCTGTTCACACTATTGCACTCTGAGGCTGGCACTGTGGAAGCAAAGGGCCTGACCTGTTGAGTGTGTTTGTGACACATTGTATTGCAATTAATGAAGTCTCTATTTGAATAAATCTTTCGTGAGATAGGATGGACAAAAGCCACACCTGTTTTAATGTGCTGGCAAAATAGACAATTTCCACATGTAAATGTTCTAACGGGTAGTGGATTCAAACTAGCTTGAATCTGTGGTTTTGTATAAACTGTGTGTGACAAAGCCTCCAATATTCTTGCCATGATGAAAAACCATATAGGGGGTCTATTGCAGCATGTTTCAGTTTGGGTTCAGTTTGTAGTATGTGCCAGGTTTTTTTTTGTATAATCTCCTGTTGTTTGCAGCTCTGTGGATTAAAATCAGAAATAAAGCTTGTAGAACTGTTTGCATTATCTCTTTGCTGTTTATTCAATAAGTCCTCTGAAGTTCAATAACATCAACAGACTGTTTTGCCACCTCAATACGTGTGCCATCTAATCCCCTTGCCGAAAAAATGTTCACCTAGGATCTGTTCATCCTGTTTGTATTTTAAGGTGTCATTTGTGTTCCTTTTAAGTCTCATGAATTGACCCTTTAGGATGTTCCTAATCATATGACGAGGATTACAGCTATCATACCCCAGGAAAGCATTCTGTCTGTACTTTTCCTAAACAAACAAGTATCAATGCCACCATTCTCATTTTTTGTAAGATTAACTCTAAAAAGCTAATACTGTTTTTATCTGACATCACAGAAAATCTCAGATTTTGATTGGTTGATTCCAAAAATGTAACAAAGTGGGGTAAAAGATCAGCAGGCCCCCTCCATGTAAGTAATATATCTTCACTAAAATGATTATAAATATGTATATTTTCCAAAAAGGGATTCTGTGCTGATAGGACAAATTGCTTCTCCCAATCGTCCAGATACACATTTGTGTAATTAGGGACAAATGCTGCCCCCATTGCAGTTCCCCTTATCTGACGGCAATGTTCCCGCTTAAGAGTACACAATGGGGGTAGTGGTATTGACAATCACAAGCAAGAAAGAGATTTGGGGATAATCATAGCTGATGACCTAAAGATGGCCAGTCCATTCAGAGGGCTAGTAGGATGCTAGGTTGCATATAGAGAGGTTAGAGATAGGCATTACTAGCAGGAAGAAGGAGATGGTGTTGCCTCTGTATAGATTGCTGGTAAGGCCCTACCTAGAGTACTGTGTCCAGTTCTGGAACCCACGGACTCGATTCTCAAAGCTCTGAGATTGATGCAAGGTGCCTGCACCAAACATAAATGGTACAAGTGGCACCAGGCATTAAAAACTGCCCCCTGAGCTATTCACAAAAGCAGCCTGCAAACAGGGCTTGTGCTGCCTGTGTGCCCAAGAAGTGGCTGCAACTTGGTGCTAGGGGGCACGTGGCAGACGCAAGCTGCCACATTCCAAAATATGGGATACACAGAACTCTCCAGGAGAATTTCTAAGTACCCTTAGGCCAACCCGGGCTGGTCTAAGGGTACTTAGAAAATTCTCCTCTGGGAGAGTTGCCTGATTACGGCAATGTGCCGTGGTCCCCCCTTCCTGATTCTCAATGTGCCTTATATACAGGGGTGGCAAGTTTTGAAAAAATTTGTGAGTGCTCAGGGCAATTATAAAAGGTCAGCGGTGTGGGGGCCGTCTAGGCCCCTAGAAGCTATGGGATTTTTCATGCCTTGTGGTGCATTTTTGAGGTTATTTTGATACATTTAGGAATGTATATGCACCACTACCACTACTCCACAAAAGAGAATGCAAGGGTGCCCTTGAGGACTTTTTCATGTCCAGCAAGGTGCTAAGACCCATAGAAGAGTGCTCTGGAAGGATCTTTGATGCCTCCAGGTGTTGCAAGCATGCCCGATTATTTAAATTATTTAAAATTTTGGTAACCGGGTGAGCCCACTATATGGATTTCAGGTTACAGTGCCGCTACCCCCACAAGATGTAAGAGTGCCCTGGAGTGCTCCATACACTGTCTTGAAACCTAGATGTGTGATAATCTCATAAACCCCTTGAGTGAGGGGTTTATGAGATTATCCCACACCTCGCATGTGTGAGAAATCCTCCTAACACCTGCACATCATACGAATGAATTTCTCGTAGCACTGCGATTTATTTTTAACACTCAAAATTTACTATTACTCCATGAAAGTTTACTGAAGTTCTACATAATTTTAAAGCTATTCCTGGACACACAATCTATTAAAATGTGGAACTAAATTGATAGAAACATTCCTTAACACTAAACATTTGGGACCCACTGTTCTCAGTAATATTATTCTTTAAAACAAGAAAATGATTCCCATTCTGGCCATTTGCTCTGAAGTTTGAAGGCCAGTGCTATGCATTTGTGAAGTATGCTAAGGCATTTTTGTCTAAGTTTTCCAAAGTATAAAAGTATAGACACACACACACACACACACACACACACACACACACACACACACTCACACACACACTCACACACACGTGCACACTTTTCATAGTGCAAGTTCTCTTTTTTTCGTCCTGTCTCCCTCCTATGCTGATCATGGTTCTGAAGCAGGGAAGCTGCAGAGTTCAATCATGCTCCTTTCTGTCTGTTTCCAGTTGCTCAGGGTTAGAGCTTACAGTAAGTTTGAGGTGGGGCCATAGTAAACATTAATGAAATGTATTTTAAATGTTTTCCTGGTGGTCACTGGATAGTCAGTTAAGATGAATTCCATCCCAATCACAACTGGCTATCCTTCTTTGTGCCACTGTTTTCTATTTTGTACCCCCACTAATTTTTCAACTGCATGAGTCTATGAAGCCTGCTGAGCTCAACTGAATGTAGAAAGCAGAAGGCAGTTCTGGTCCCTTCAGACACTGACGCCAAATCCAAGTTGTGCTCTAACTCAAACTAGCTGTCAGTCTGGGGGAGAAACATGCCCAGAGTTGTTAAGGACACAAATCTGACTTTTATGATTGCTCAATATTTGAGCAATGAAAGGACTGTAAAAGAAAACGGACGTGTGTAGGGGAAAAACACTAGATACAAAAAGGAAATAAATAAGTGCACAACAAATGACAAGTTGCATCATGCTCCTAATACCACGTATTTTCCTTGCCCCTGGCATCCTCCTTACCTTGATGAAGACAAGTTGTCCATGATGGGGTTGCCAAGCTTCTTCTTCCTGCTCATGCTGCTATGCAGGTGATGATGATGAGCATGCTCTGTCTTCAAATCACTGCCCCAGATATTCAACTGGCGCCGCAGCAAGGACCCCGACAGACCTACCAACACTAGACAGGCAGCAACAACCCCACATGGTGCACAGAATAGCTTCAAATGTGCTGGCTGCCATTTATCTTCCAAACATCTGAAGTGCCCCACCAGTTCAAGGTTACCCTAAGCCGCCCGCTGCCCAGTGACCCAAGTAAACCCAGAGATTACCAGGGCTGGCTAATCTGTTTTTTTTGTAATTCCAAACAAGTTGCTGCAAACAAAATAACACAACAAAACTGGTGTCACACTAAATCCCACTTCTGCAGCTCTGCCTGGTGGGTATTTCTAATGAAAAAAAAATTCTTAGTGTTGCTATGGGAAAGGCGGCCACTGTATTTTTGTTTCAAATGTTGGCGCGTCAGCAGATACAACAGGGCGAGCACATATGGTTGGCTGTTGGGTGTGCTCGCATGATGTCAGATGCTTACTACATCTTCAACAAGGAAGGGAGTCTGCTTCCATGGGACAAAATGCTGAGGTGAGGGCTCTGAGACTTTTAAAGGAGAATCCCTCTGTTTAATGGTAGGAAAATGGAATGAATTAAAATTGAACAGTCCATTTTTTGTGGGTGCCTTGTTTAATTTTGTGGGTGCTTGAGCACCCATGCTGTCAGCGCCCCTGCTTATATAATATTGGTAAAAGTATCCTCTCTCTGGTAGTGCAGTGGTCCCCACTCATGTGCTCATTCTTTACCAGGTAGGGGCTACTTTTATCTTTTTAGTCTAGAGGTCCCCCCCATCCTGATGTGCCCATTTATTAAAAAGATATAAGGATCCCTCCCTGGTAGTCCAGCACCCCCCGATCCCCGATGTGGCCTGGTGTAATAAAATGTAATAGTGCCCACATCCATGGTGGTCGAGCGGCCATCCAACACCACACCCAGCAGGAAAAGTCCACTACCCCTATCCCCCCATCCTGAAACAGAGCCAGTAACTGGTACAGCCCTCCTCTCATCTTCACAGCTGGCTACTGACTGAACTGTCAACGAGCTTGTACTGTAAAGTGTACATGCACTTACACTTTACAGTACAAGTTCTGTGACAATTCAATCAGCAGACAGCCTCATAGGTGAGGGGAGGGATGTGCTGGTCACCTGCTCTGTTTCAGATTGGGGGAGTGGGGTGCTGGACACTACCTGCTGGATGTGGGGCCACTCGACCACCAGGGACACGGACACTATCAAATTTTATTATATCAGGCCACATTGGGGATTGGTAAGGTGGGGGGGTGCTAGACTACCAAGGGGGGCCCTTGCATCTTTTTAATAATCTTCAAGTTTCTGTTTATTAGCATTATTTCTTATGATGAAAACCTTTAAGACCAGCTTGGTTACTTCAGGTTGCAAAACACTGTATTTATTTTATTTTTATTTATTTAGAGATTCAGATCATACCTTTGAGCTCAGAGCTCTTTTACAAAGTTTCCACATCAAACAGTGACAATGACAACAATAACAAACAGTTTATATGCAATACTCAAATAGTAGGTAGCTAGTATACAATAAGGTTACAATGTCATTCATAGTACCAATGGTGATAGTACAGCGTCAAGAGCATTCAACTAGGGTAAAGGACAGTGTTTATATGTAGCGAAGGAGATAAAGAGGTGTGACACCTAGTGTGAGAGTCCAAGGAGGAGTCAAGGTAAGGGGAAGGGAGACTTGGGGGGGAGAGTGGGCGGCCAAAATAACTGGCTTTGTCTAGGAGGTTGGGAGGTAGTGGTAGTTGGTTGGTTTTAAGGTTTATCCAGTGGTAGAAAAGGCACAGGGGGGAGAGGAAGACAGAGGGATAGGGCAAGAGGGAAGAGTGGGGGTTAAAAGAAGGGGAAGGAGAATGTGGATGAGTGGGCATTATCAGTGTTAGAGTCCTAGTGGCAGTCGCAAACTGTGCTGATTGAATTGTCACACAACTTGTACTGTAAAGTGTAAGTGCATGTCACTGCATGTGAGCCCAGTTGTGAAGAAAACAAGTTTTTAAGGACGAGTGGAACTTAAACTGCCCTGATGTTTTTTATAGATTTTTTTAATAGCAAACTTTATAGAGACAGTTTAATTTTACAAATAGTCAATGTGCATAGCAACAATGTCCAATGCGGCCATAAGAAAAAAGAGACAATCAGTCAACAAGACTGTACATTTGCTAAAGAAAGGAGTGGAGTATACAGAGCTTGAAGGGTATGGGGGCTTGTGCCCTGTATCTATTTGCAACTAAAAGTCAGACCACTGCTAACCTTAGACCCAGTGGCTGCAGACCTCGGCAACATTTGTTGTTGTGAAGCTGGTTATGATATTGTATCGTCAAATCACAAGCAGAAGAGTCTCGAGTATGTCCCATTTTTTGTTGTACTGTGATTGTTGTTGAGTGAGCTAGTCATTTTTTCCATTTTTAGAGCCAGTAGGACTGAGTTGTGCCACTCTTGATATGAGGGTACTTTGTTGTACAGCCAATGTCTGAGAATGATCTTTTGGTCAGTGGCTGCTATGAGGGAGATGTGGTATTTGCAGATTCCAAAGATCTTGCCCAGTTCCAGATCTAGGATGCAGATCTGTGGAGTGAAAGTGGAGTCCAGGCCAAGGAGGGGGTCCATCCTGGTACATATCTCCTTCCATACTTGTTGTGCTTTGGGGCAGTCATATAATATGTGTTTTAGGGAACCCTGTTGTTCAAGACACCTTGTGCAGTTGGGAGAGTGTAGGTGGCCCATTTTGTGGAGTTTTGTCAGTGTGTGATAGAGGTTGTGTGCTGTCTTGTATTGCATGAGCCTAAGACCATCAAATTTTATGTATTTGTGGCTATTGTTCCACATGTGGCTCTAACCTTATGATCTGCCAGTTCCGGGAACTCCTTTTTCCAGTAGGGACATATGTCCTATTCTACGGGGGTTGTTCCTACTAGGAGCTGTTTATATAGCAGGTATGTGGCGTGTCGCTTCATGGCGAATTGTACCAGTTCTTTCCAGAGAAGGGGTTCAGGGAATGTCCATGGTCTGGGTCCTAACGCAGCTGTTACTGAGTATTGGAGCTGGAGGAAGGCATGGTGGGACACTGATGCCAGGGTGTGCTTTAGTGAAAGCTGTGTATGAGATGTATACGTTGTTTTGTATAACGTGTCCCAGGAAGAGTGGTGGAGTTGCTCCCAGGAAGTTGTGAGGGATGGGTTTGTTTTGGATTTTAAAATTAGGGTTATTAGCAGTGGGTTGATGTAGGTCAAATAGGGGTTTGGTTTTAGTCTCCCATGGAGCTGCTTGCTTACTTGTAGGGAGGTCTCTATGGGCATTCCCTGCAGGGTTTTAGGGAGTTTAGCCTGTGGTATATGTAGGAGGTTGCTCATACTTTTTTAGCTTGTTGACAAAGTTCTTCCTCTATTCGTAACCATTGAGGAGAGTAGGAGCCTACCCGAGTTAAGTTTTCCTGCGTCTTCCATCTTAGAAACTTCCCTGCATGGCTTGCTAGATAGTAGAGGTACAGGTCCAGGAGTTGCAATCCTCCATGCCTTTTGAGGGGTGTGAGCTTGTGATACACCCTGCGAGGTGTTTTGTTTCCCCACAGGAAAGTGGTGAGAGTGGATTTTAGCTTCTCAAACCATGAGAGTGGGATTTGGAGATTGGCCATGTTCTTGGGATTAAACAATTGTGGGTAGAATGTTCACTTTGATAACGTTTACTGTAGCCCAAAGGCTGAGACAGAGGGTCATCCAGTGGTTTAGGTCCTGTTTAATGGATGTGAGGAGGGAATTGAAGTTCATTGTGAACATATTCTTTGATCTAAGTGCTATGTGTATACCCAGGTACTTGAGACTGTCCAGAGCTCATTAGTTCAAAGGCATGATATATATTTTTTCGAGGTTGACCTTATAACCTGAGAACTGACTGTATTCCTGTAGAAGATTGATGGTGGCCAGGATGGACTGGTGGAGGTCTTCCAGGTGCAGAAGGTGGTCATCTGTGTACATTGATATTTTGCACTGGTGTCAACCCACCCTGATTGCTTAAATGTCCATGCACTGTAGTATTCTCCTGGTCAAAGGTTCCAGGTATAGATTGAATAGATGGGGGGATAGGGGACAGCCTTGCTGGGTTTCTCTTTGTAACCCAGAGGGTTTGGAGTTGACCCCATTACATCTAACACTTGCTGTTGAGTAGGAGTGTAGAAGCTGGATCCAATCTTGGAAACTGGAGGGGAAGACACATTTCTGAAGGGCGAGGTAGAGAAACCTCCAAGAGACCCTGTCAAAGGCCTTCTCAGTGTCCAAGGACATTAGTATAGCTGGTTGATCCACCTCCCTGGCTATGACTAGCTGGTGCGAGAGTTTGTGTAAATGACCTGAAGGGAGGCATTCCTGCGTGAACCCCACTTGCTCTGAGCCGATCAGCGAGTTCCATATTCTGCTTTCTTTGCACAAGGATTTTGGTTAAGACTTTTATATCAGTGTTGATGAGGGATATGGGCCGGTAGCTTTCCACTTTTTCCAGATCCTTACCCGCTTTGGGTAGTAGGGTGATGGTTGCTTGTTGAAGGGAGGGTTCTAAGGTTTTGGGGAGTGTGCGATGTTAAATAATTTACTCAGGGGTTCTGCTACGGAGTCACTGGGTGCTTTGTAGAAATTTGTCGAGAAATCATTCAGGCTTAGGGCCTTATCAGCTGGGAGATCGTAGATTGCCATGTGTACCTTCTGTAACGAGATTTGTGCCCCCAACCTGTTCGTGGCCACAGAGGGGATTGTGGGGAGGTTTGCCGCTTCCAGGAAGTTGTTTATCTCATTTTCAGGGGCCATTGTATCAGCTTTATATAGGGATCGGAAATCATTAGCGAAGGCCGAAGCTATCCCCTTGTGTTAGTTAGGAGCTTATCATGAGGTGTTGGATGAAAGAGTTTGATGTGTTTAAAGGAGTCCACTGTTTCAGTCTAAGAGCTAATAGTCTGCCTGCCTTCTCCCCATGATCAACATAATTGTTTTTTTGCTTGGAAGATCATTAATTCTACTTGCTCCCTTATGAGCTCCTCATATCTTGTCCTGAGGGAGTTGAGCCATAGCAAGTTTTCCTCTGCGGAAGACTTGGTCATGTTTTTCTCTTTGGTCTGAATGTTCTGGAGCAGTGTTGCCAACTCTTGTTCTCTTTTTCTCTTTCTGGTGGCTGCTATACAGACAAGTTCACCTCTGATGGTGCATTTGAATGCCTCCCAGATGTAAGTATAATTTGGCACAGAGTCTTGATTTTCCCTAAAGAAATTCTGGGAGAGGGTTCTAAGATTTTCAAGGGTTTCAGTGTCTTTTAGGATGTTATTGTTAATTTTCCATGTGCGATCTGTATCCTGTGGGTTAGTATTGTTGAAGGTGCGTAGCACTGGACCATGGTCCGAGATCACTTTCCCCAGTATATCACATTTAGTTGTATTAGTGAGAATACTAGGGGTGGTTAGAAAGTAATCCAACTGGGAGGAAGGTGTTGTGTATCGGTGATCAGAATGTATAGCTCCTCTGTCCCAGATGGAGTACTCTCCAGGGCTCAAAAAGGCCAAGGGAGTCTTATAGCTCCCTAATGGCCCTTTGATTATGGGACAGGCCTTGTTTTTTTAAGGGGTGGATCTATCCAATGTGGCATCTGGTACTGAGTTCCAGTAACCCGCTATTATCAAGGTGCATGCATTAAACTTTGCTAACTCCACCAGTAGGGCAGTAAAGATCTGAGGTTCTTCCTTGTTTGGGCCATAGACAGTAGCCAGTATGAGTTCTGTTCTATCCAGGGTACCGTGAAGTATTAGGAAAGGCCCATTTGTGTCCACCACTTGATTGTGCAATTGGAATGGGAAGTTGCGATGCATTAGGATTGCGGTTCCCCCTTTCTGGTTGTCCTGGCCTGCTGCACATGCCTGGCCTACCCACATTTGACGCCAGGGATTGGCTTTTGGAGAAGGGGTATGGTTCTTCTGCAGGAAAGCTATGGAAGCACCCTCCTGTTTCAGGTGACACAAGACACTGTTTCTTTTCTCCTGCGCTTGCGACCCTTGACATTCCATGAGATGACATTAATGGAAGGGTCAGCCATGTTTAATGTTATGTGGTTGTAAGTGTATGTGCTGGCATCCACTATGTGCTGAGTCTTGCTTTGGAACCAGTTGCTTTTTGGACTCCCCTTGTCTCCCAGGCCTGGTTGCACCAACACTGTGTGGCTGATAGGTTCTTCTGCTGGTGACTTTGGCATGAAAAACTTGATATGATATAATGGGTCTCAAGTTAGGCTGCAAATTGGACAATAAGTGTTGGGTGCATATATATATATATATATATATACACACACACATACACACACACACACACACACACACACACACACACACACACACACGAGAGAGATAACCTACGAATAACATAAAAACTAACTCTCAAAGATAAATCTAACATTCCAGTAACAAACCATTGTGGCATTAGGGTGACACTAATAGAAAATAAGATATAAAAAAAAACCAAAGAGAAGATAAATAAAAAATAATTGGCTCATTGAGGCCAACACCTCACTCCAAGTAACCTCAGAAGTGGGGGTGCCAAGACAAGTCCTGTAATTCCTATATCCATGATAGGCTTTCATGACCATTGGTCTCTGGCTCCAGATCAGTCAAAAGTAGCCTGTAAGCTAAAAACCATCATTGTGCATTACTTTTTCCATTCTGTCATTTGCTTGATATTTTGTCAACGCTTTATATCTAGTTGCATCCCTTTCCCCCAGAGACTTCCCCATATCCCCCCTTCAAGGTTGTTTGTGTGTACATCCCAGCACTTTCAGAGTAATGTGGTATTTTCCTTATAACTCCACTACAAAATTTCTGTGTTTCTTTGTAGATTATTTCCTATGGGAGCCAAGTTGTTCTGTTAATCCACATAACCAGTGTGAGTCTAAAGGGATGGTTTTCTTGAATGTGGCTTCTTCTCCTCGTGGACTGACCCCCTCCCTGGCCTTTCCCTTTCCTCCCTGAGTACTCTATCAGCTCCTCCTATGCCCCCTCAGTAGAGATTGTGTTCTGCTGATTTCCATGAGGTATACTGACCTCATATCTCAAGAATGTCCCTCTATAGGACCCCTCCCTAGGATCCCCCACACTCCCATGTTTTTGCATTTGGGAAACAATTTTACTCTGCTTCCTTCCTATGTGTGTCAAGAAAATCAGTACCATGAAATCCACAGAGCATCAATTTGTCCCCATGCCTATCACCCACTCGCATGTTGATACTACTAAGCAAACCATGATTGAGCCCCCTAACCCGTCCACTACCTTACTCCTGTCCTGTCCAGCTCAGTACTCATGTGACAGGACCATTTTTTTTAGAGCAAAAAAGTTTAAATACCCTGCTGATAGGAACCATTTGAGTTGGTGAGAGTTCACAGTTGGGGTTCACCCCTGAGTTCAGTCCAGGTGTGGTGCAATCTAGCGGAAGGTTGGCAGGAGGGTGTCTGATCTTCTGGCAACTTGGGGGGCATGCAGTAAGGTCTTGTTGCTGGAGAGAAGAGGTCTTGTTACGCCGCTCTAGCTGTTGTGGCCAGTTCCCATCTATGCATTGTGGGCTCTTAATTGTGCATGTCTTGGTTCAACAACCTGGCTTTTCCAGTAAGATAAACAAGGGTGTGTATGGACATCTCACAAAAGCAGAGTCAGAGAGGTGAGTTTTTGAAAGTTTGTGTTGTTAGTTGGCTAATAGTCTTATACAGCCTGCCCCGATGTTGAGCATTATGAAGCTGTTACTATGTGGGGAGATCTGTGGCCGCACAAGGGTCTTCACTAAGTGTTTCGTACCAGGAGTTTGAAATGTGGTCATTGTTTGTTTGACTTGCCTGCCATAAATAAAGGATTTTCTGGGCACGAAGGATTGCTAGTACTGGCAAACAAAGGAGCCCAAGGCATTTGAGTTCACCATCTTTATAGATACCATTGCTAGATTGTATGTGAGTCCATGAAAGCAAATCTTATTTTTAAGGGAAGCAAAGTAGCCACAACCAAGTGTGCTCTGCTTTCCTTCCCGTTATATGTGGAGTCTGTATAGGGGAAAACAGAGGGACAGGGCTTCTCCATTATTTACATATCAGGCAGCTGCTTGTATGGTAAAAAGGATGATAAGTCTTACTGGGTTGGAGGTGTTATTTTCTTGAGAGTGTCTGGTCCTTCTGAGGTGCAGCGAAGACTTGTGGAAATAGTTTGGGCAGTTCTCTGTGGGCCATCTCAGCACTTGGAAATTCTTTTGGACCAGCTGGGGTAGTAATTATCAGCTTGGCAGGATACATGATTCTAAATGGGACTTTTGCTAGATGCAGGGACTTCTTAATTTCATAGTATACCTGTTGTTTTTTCCATGCAGCATATGTGGCATTGCTGAATATGGAAAATTTCCATCCCTGCTAGGTTAGCGAGCCCTTATTCCTTGCCTCAGACATAATATAGATGTTCTGTCACTGTCTTTTTATAGTAGGTTCCTCACCGAGTCTGCTGCACAAAGATAGCTTAAGTACTTCTAAATGTTTCAAATAGGTTTAAAAAAATTAAACCCTGGATATTTGTAACAAATTGCCCAGGAGAATTGGAGGCTGTCTAGGAGACAGCAGTGAATAAATACTGAATTTGTAAATGGCACCAACTGCACAGCACACTCTCTGTGTTATATACATTTAATACCACCACTCCCAACACACACACACACACACATACACACACACACACTTTGAGAAAACTTTCACTTTTCCTTTTTTTTCATTCAAAGTTTATTAATGTTTTCAACATACAGAAGACAACACATCACAAGTTACATAGGATAGATCCAATTATAACCAGGATATAGCATGTGTCACCTCCCCCTCCCCCTTACCCCCATCCCCTCAACGTAAAGCAAAACTTAAAGAAAATATACAATGTCCCCTCATCCCCCCCAACCTCCCCTCCCCCCTCTTCCAGGTTTGCATGGATAAAACTTAGCCAATCCATATATCAACCCCAGTATGCCCATTAATCTAGGTAGTTTGAAGAGAATAGAGGGTTCGTAATGGGGCCCAGATTTGATTAAATCTTTTCATTCTGTTACGAAGACTGACAATCATTTTCTCAGCTCTAAGATTAGCCAGGAGTTCCCTCAACCATTCAGCATATGATATCTCCTCACTATATTTCCAATGTCTAAGTATTAATTTTTTAACTGACATGGATATTAGAGCCATATGATACTTGCGAGTAGTTGCTGGGATTTCAGAGTAGTCTCCTAAGAGGCAAACTTTGGCTGAAAACAATTCATTAAGACCCAGTAGGGGGTCCACTCTTTGTTTAATATGTGATCATAAGGTTGTCTTGGAGCAAAGCCAGAAAATGTGCAATAAGTTACCCTCCCCCTGTGCGCATCTTGTACAACTAGAAGAGGAGGCGAAGCGGAATTTAGCCATTTTTTGAGGTGTGTAATATAAATTGTGTAATATCTGGAATTGCTTGAGCTGGAGCCTATCTTGTGTAATAAATGTGTGACACCCTTGCCAGAGCATAGACCAATTAATAGGTATCTCAGGAAGAAGAGAGGCCCAGTAAGCAGAAGGTCCAAAAAATTCAGGATAGATCCATTCATATAGGGCATTGAAAATCCTCGACACAGCGTGTGGGAGACCAGCCATTTGGACCAATTCTGACCGGAAAGCTGGACTCTGAGATGGCGGGGGTGCCGCCCCTATGGCTTTCACAAACAAGTGACGTAATTGGAAAATTTTAAAAATATTAGAGGTCGGAATACCCATCTTAACTAAGAACTCCCGGGACGAAAGCCATGTCCTTTTTATATCATTCCAAAAATATGTGCGATTAACATCCTTGGCCTGCGGAAGCCACAGGGAAGAAAGGACCCTCCCATCTATTTTGATATTAGGGTTGCCTAGTAACGGTTGTTCCAAGTTTATGCAATGGTTGTATTTTATGAAACTACAAAATTGGGAATGCACTCTGACAGATATTGCAATTGGTGTCAAATGAAGCTGTATAGGAAGGCATTTGGATTTCGTATATAAAAGTGCCAAGGGGGAAGGTTATAACGTTGGATTTGAGCCAATTCTATTTTGAGCCAGAGGGGTCTATACGAAGAGGGAAGTTCTGGTTCACCTTGCATAAGCCACCTAAGATATTTACTCACATGGCTAGCCCAATAATAAAGACCAACATGCGAAAGGTGAAGGCCTCTTCTGATTTTGGGAGATGCTAATTTATGAAAAGCAAGGCGAGGTCGCTTTCCAGCCCAGATAAAGTTAATTAAAGTACTATGCACTTTCTTGAACCATGACTGAGGCAGTCATAAATTCAAGAGGCTAAGTGGGTAATAAAGGTAGGGAAAAGTATTCATCTTGATAAGATTAATTTTGCCCCAAAAGGCAAATGGGAAGACAGACCACCTTTTTAGATCCTGTGTAATAGTGAGTAATAAAGAGTCCAGATTACTCTTTCGAAAAAGCCCAGCACTTCTCGGGCGAACAATATCTAAATATCTCAAAGATTCTTTTTCCCAAAACAAACCTAAAGCTGTAATTTTGTGTTTTAATACTCTCTGGTTGAGGGGAAACACCGAAGTCTTATCGACATTTAATTTGTAATTGGGAAAGGAACTATATTCCTTTATAATTTCCAGCACAGATGGAATATATATGCCAAGGTGGGATAATTGGAGTACTAAATCGTCAGCATAAGCTGAGACTTTAACTTCATAGTCTTGTATAACAATACCTTGAATCCTGGGACAAGTGACCAATCTCCGGATGAGGGGCTCCAGATATAAATTAAAAAATAAAGGAGATAAGGGTCGGCCCTGCCTAGTGCCAGAACATAAAGAAAATAAATCTGAGATAATTCCATTGCTTAATAACCGAGCTGTAGGGGCCTTGTAAATTGCCTGTATCCATTTCTGAAATTCTAAAGGAAAGCCAAAGGCATGTAAAGTCCAGAAAAGAAAATTCCAATCCACTTTATCGAATGCCTTCTCAGCATCCAGGGATACCAAAACAGCCGGAAATTCTGCATCCCTGGACACCGAGAAGACATGGGCCAAAGTACGCAGATGGTCACTTGATGACCTACCCCTCATAAAGCCAACCTGTTCTACCCCTATTAGATCTGGAAGAATTGTATTAATACGTTCCGCTAGCAATTTACTCAGAATTTTAATATCTTGATTTAATAAAGATATAGGCCTATAACTTGCCATGAGTTCGGGAGCTTTACCGGGTTTAGGCAGAAAGGTGATCAACGCTTCAAATAAAGTTTTGTCACTGCTATTGACAGCAATAATCTGTTGGAACAAAGGGAGGAGCAAAGGGACTAATTGTTTTGTGAAAACTTTGTAAAAATTAGGTGAAAAGCCGTCTGGTCCCGGGGATTTGTCCAAGGGAAGATCTTCAATAATTTTAAAAATTTCCGCTTCAGTTATGGGAGCACGTAATGAGGTCTGTTGTACTTCTGAGAGTGAAGGCAGTTGAGATTCAGCTAAATATTGTTCCATATCTTCTAAGGAAGGAGGATTTGCCATTGGACTGTATAATAGCTGAAAGTATTTATAAAACTCAGCTGTAATATATGCCTGGTTATTTTTCAACACCCTGTCAGCTGGCTGAATTGAAGCAATGAACCTTGAAGATTCTTGTTGCTTAACTCTTAAAGCTAAAAGATGACCTGCTTTCTCACCCTGATCAATGTAAGTAGCATTCCATTTTAAAATCAAAAATTCTGCCTTCTCCCTCAGAAGATCCAAATAGGAATCCCTCAATTTTGTAAGTTCCAATTGGACCTGTTCAGGTGTATTTGGGGACATATTCGATTCAATAGCTCTAATCTAAGAAAGAAGCTGTGCCATCTGTTGTTCTCTCATTTTTTTTCCTTTTGGAGGCAGCTCCGATTAGCAGACCCCTCAGATAAGCCTTTAAAGCACACCATTTTATATCAGACTTGCCCGTGGTATTAAAATTGGCTGACACGAATTGGGTAATATGATTTGTAATGTATTTCACTGTGTTTGGGTCCTTTAAAAGTTGATTATTGATTTTCCAATGCCCTCCAGTCTTTGGAAGGGAAGAAAAAGAAAACTGGCAAATAACAAGAAAATGATCGGAGGCTGGCCCTGGATGAATGGATGAGTCTACAACCCCTGACAATAATCGTTATGAAATCATGATATAGTCAATCCTAGAAGACATTTTGTGGACTGGGGAAGTGAAAGTGTAACATCTATCTGAGGGGTGCAGAATTCGCCACACATCACATAGACCCACCTGGTCCAACATATCCCTTAACGCCCTTCGAGCTGGAGAGAGACCTTTGAACTTATTACCTGTATGGTCCATGTTTGGATCAAATGCTAAATTTAGATCCCCACCTAAAATCATTGGAATGGATAAGAAGGGGATTAAAATATTAACTAACTCCATAAAGAACCCAGGACAGTCACTATTCGGCCCATATATACTACCTAACAGTATCTCAGTAGTGTGTATTTTCCCCTGGACCAATAAAAATCTGCCTTGGGTGTCCTTAATAACTTTAGTTGGTGAGAAAGGGACATTACGCTTTAGTAAAATCATTACCCTACAACTTTGAGTACTTCCCTCAGCGGCAAACACTTGACCAATTTGCTGTCTTCTCATCTTGAGCTCCTTCGAGATCAATAGATGGGATTCTTGAATAAAGGTGATATCAGATTTTAATAACTGCAAATGTTTCAGGATTTGATATTGCTTTAGTTTCTGCCTAGCTTCTTTAACATTCCAAGTAGCAAACACTAAGTTCCTAGCCATGAATCTGGAGTAAATATTTGAAAGGACTCCTGGATACTTTACCAATGAAATCTGTCTTCAGCAAAGTAAAGACTGAGAAATCCATGCAAACCCAACCCCTTACCCTCCCCCCAACCTGAATTCCCACAATGAACAACTAGAATAAAAGAGTACCCTAGCAATAGTGTTCTCCCAACCCTCCCTCCTTCCCTTATTGCTACGAGCTACGGTCAGCAGTACATCTTACTTTGCTCACCCACCATCCAGCCATCCCAACTCAGCTGTTACCAAACAATCACCTTATTAAATTAAAGGATAATGATAATAATGAAAACAAAAGGGAAAGTAGAAGGGATTATCCCTACCTACCCATAAATATCCAATCGTACTGCCCATCAGCAGTGGATACAAAGTATTAACTAGTCATGTTTAAAAGCTAGCATAACAACAGTATAACGTCTGAACCTCTAAAGCAAATTAGGAAAATAAACAGCTCCCTTCTCTTCCTATAGTAAGGTAGCAACATGCTAGATTAAACAGTTTTATATAAAATCTACCTAACCCTACAAAACATTAAACTTGGCATCCCAGAACAATAATTAATGGACTGTTAACAACTTTGCTGCTATTTATGCAACTGAACCAATCATTAACATACCTCAGCCTCTGTAATGCGACATAATCTTAAAGCAAGATAGTTCTCCATGAGTTGTTTAATTCCCATACATTTGGACAGAATAGTTTCAGCCCCTTATTATAGAAATTACAAGCTTGTTATCGATTTTGCCAGAGTCTATTTGTAATTTAAACCAACACATGCCATAATGATTTAAAGGAATTTCCTCTTCCTTATTAATATCTTTTAAGATTACAAACATGGATACTTTTTCCAAATCCTGTTCCCCATTTAAAATACAAACGTGCTGATTATAACAGCTATTGTCAGAGATCTACATACCTTCTTTAATAAAATTAACATTAATACTTGCCTGGCGGAAATGAGAAGAGGGAAATCAACAAAGCAGAGGGGCCAACATTCTCCTGTAATGCTGGATAGAATAAAATATGATTCACCCTCAAACAGATACCCAGTTCTAGCAAATTGCCCAATTTTAGTTAAATTATTACATCCCCTGAAATGCTAAAATAACGTGGCTACCAAAGAAAAAAGAGAAAACTGAAAAACTGAAACAAGAAGGGGAAATGTCCATATATATGACTGCATTCCACCGATCTATCACTCGTTTTCAGGATTCAAACTCTTTAAGTCCAATGTCCACAGCGCAGCTCTGACCATCTGGAAATTGCAGCTTTTCTTCGAAAACTAAGCTCCGTGCTCCCTCCAGTGGAAGCAGCTGCTAAAGACAGTACTTACACCAGTTCGATGATAACATAGTTTAAACCAGCCTCGCAGCATTCTATTTGAACTGTCTATGATTTCACCAAGCTGGAGCAGATCACCGGTGTAATATCTTTAGAATGGAGTCTAAATTAAATTCTGCTCATCCAAATATGACCATCAAAACCAAATCTCCACTGGAAAGGAATAGAATCTCACTGATTCAAATGAAAAGGAGCACAAATGCAGGAACCTCCCCAATGGACTTCGCGATCAGAGGATTCCTTTAAATTAGATATTATTGGTGTCCTTCAGCTTATCTTCTCCTGACAAAGGAGATGTTGATCCCTGATCATCTTGAAATTAAATTTTCTTACCCCACACTGTAGCAGGTGAAACACTTGGGTAGACACTTCAGGGCTCTTTGAATAAGTCCGGGATGGCATGTTTAAGACCCTTAGCTGCTGTTTCAGGGTCATTGAAGGATGTCCAGGTGCTGGTAATCATAACCCCCAGTTTAGCAGGATAGATCATTCCAAATTTAACTCCGGCAGCAATCAGCTTAGAAACCAGGGGGTGGAACTTGGCTCTTTTTTGCCTTATAGAGACCGGTAAATCTTGTACCACCCTAATTCTGGTACCCTCCCATCTCACTTTGTGCAGCTCCTTGACCCTGGTGAAAAAGTGATGGCACTCCAAGTAATTCAAAAATCTAAATATTAGGGAGTGAAGAGGTGCCCCAACTGGTGGCATTGGGTGAAGGGATCAATGTGCCCATTCAATAACATAACGTGGCCCAAAGAGTGACGGGCCAGCTAGCTTTTCCACTACTTTTTGTGCAAATAAAATAACATCGAGACCCTCTTCCTTTTCAGAAAGACCTATGAGGACCGCATTATTCCTGTGGCTGCAGCCCTCTAGGTTTTCAATTTTAGATTCCAATTGTGTCATTTTCTAATGGGTGGCAATTATCTCTGGGTCTATCTTCTCGATCTGCCTCGCCACTGAACAAATGCGGGCTTCATTGTCTGCCGTCCGCTGGTGCAGGTCTTCCATTGCCTGAGCTAGATTCTTAATCTCCGATGTAATTGAACTTAATTCTTCCCTGAATGGTGTAAATTCTTGCTGGAATCATTGCAAAGTAAGGGGCTGTTGCTCAGATGTAGTAGTCTCTGATACCGATCCCTCTGCACCACCGGAGGTCCTGGATTTTTTGGGGCCTTCTCTGGAGTAGCCGGAGGAGTATGTTTAGGAGTTGTTTTCCACATTGTCGCATACATATGTCCAACTTTCGACAGAATACTAATTTAGACCCCTTCTTAAGGTCTTTAGGAAGTATTTAATAGAAAATCAACAGACATTACTGATGAAATTTGAAGATTAGAAGAGTTGGGTGACTGGAGCAGTGCAGGAGAGCTGCTATCTGGTGAGCTGCATCATGTGATCCTCAACTTTCACTTTTCCTAAAGAAGGTAACACCTGGTTTTTAAAGTTGGCATTTGCTGCAGATAGCAATTTTTAGCATCCTATTAAAATAAATATACATTATAGTATCACCTGGTTAATTGTATCTCTTAAACTGTGTCAGTCAAAGCACTGATAGATCTGTCTCAAGGGTTGATTTACATTCGAAGAACTACAAATTCAAGACTTTCATGGGCAGGCAAAAGACAGCAGATACAATGCAAACATTATACTAAAAGGGGATACCTTTCTTTCCAGGATTCAATATATACTCAAATAAGGGAGAAAAAAAAGATCTCTTCCAACAGGAGGATAAACTAATATGATTCTAAGTTAAAAGTTGGATCAAAATGTTGGACCCAGCAGAACTGATTTTTTTTCTAAAAGCGGGAAAGAAACAGGCCTGTGTACTTTTTCAGTCTTAAACAGCAAGAAACAGAATAATGAGAACATCTTGTAAAAATGAATAATTTAAATTGGGAAGACACAAAGATATTTTTTATTAGGACATAACAGTAAACCAATATATACAGTATTTTGTTCTTTAATATAAAGTCAATAACAGACATATGGGCACATCGGGATCAGGGTTGAGGGGACTGCTTGCCTTGCCACAAGAATCCTGCAGCAAACCCTTCTGTGCACCATGTGTTTGCCACAAGGGAGAAGTTGCTGTAGGTTTAGGGACTTAGGCGCTGGGACCCCTTCTGTACCAGAATCTGGTGCACAGTCCCTGGCACACCAGGCTTCAGTGCAAGCTGCTGTTTACCGCAGTTTGTATCATTCTATGCCCTCATTGAGAATTGGGCCCCACATCTACACAATGACATAGTCAGAGTGGACACAGTCCAGAGGAAACAAGTAAGATGGTCCAGGATATGCATCAAAATCCCTGCAAGGAGAGAAAAAAGGACCTTGATATGTACACCCTGGAAGAGAGGAAGAAGAAGGGATATGATAGAGACATTTAAATACCTCACTGGCTAAATAAGGTACAGGAAGGAAATATTTTTCAGAATAACAGGTGCTCCAGAGTTTTGGTGAATCAGTGGTTGGGTCTTCCTGGAGGTTGTCAGCCTTAATGTCAACCCCGTTCTCTGAGCAAACAATGTCACACATTATCCCCTATCTTCAAACAGGGCATGCAGAGCCGTGCATGAAGAAAGCTACAACAAATTGTGTTGGTAACATGTGATGAGGTATACTTCTCTGCATTTGAAGAGTGTATCACTATGAAGCAGTGGCTTGGAGCTATACTGTGTGCTTTAAACTGGTGGCTACAGGCTGGGGGAGGGGTGAGCACTAAGATTGACAACACCAAGGAAGACTCCACTACTGACTTGCCAAGCCTCTGGAGACCCAAACCCCTAATGTTTTTCCCTTTTGCTGCTTGGGGTGGGGGTGGAGATCTAGGGTTGGAAACCCTAATGCCACATTTCCCTATGTTTGTGGCATTAAGTTACCCTAACTGGTACATTAATAAAGTTTTTGCAAGGAATATCTGATATAGACAGTGAAAAACATGGCATTAACACAGGTAGATCTTGCACTACCAGTACAGTATGTTGTACTTATATGAAAAACTTAGTCAAACACTAGATAATAAAATCCCATGTGATATACACCAGACAGATCTAAGAAAAAACTTTAAATCTTATCTCACACTGGGACAGCTTTTGGAAAATGCAAAGCGTAAATATAGACTGCAAATTAGTAGAATGAATTTTAAACTGGCTCACAGGTAGGACACAATGTGCTTGGTTCTCAAAGTTTGATGCAGGGTTTTCACAAGCCCTGTGTGAAACCTTGAACTACACCAAACACAGTGCCGCAGTGTACACCTGATGCACAAAGGTCGCATGCATTCATGACACTTTACCCCATTTACAGTGGCCTGTACCAAATATGTGGCACAAACCCTATAAAAAAGACTGCAAAGTTTGCTCGTCTAACTCGTGGCATGTGGCAGATGGGATCAAGAATCCCGATCGCTGGCCAGGGAATGCCACAAACCCCATGCAATGTGTGTTCCAAGCACCCAGGGCTTGAAGCAATCAAACTTGTTTGAGAATTGAGCCCAATGTGGTTATTCATCAGCTAGCAGGGCAATGCCACATGGAGTACCACAAGACTCAGTATGAGGACCACAGATTTTTTCACATATTTATGGCAGACCTCACAAGAAACTTGATTTGTGGTCAATATAAGCCGTCTTTCGGATGAGACGTTAAACCGAGGTCCCATCTGTCTGGATTGGTGGTAGTTCAGGTGGATGTTAAAGATCCCATGGCACTTATCGAAAAAGAGTAGGGGAATTTCCTCGGTGTCCTGACCAAATTTCCCTCATTCACTAAAAATACCACCAACAGCTTAATCTGGTTCAAGGTCAGTTGGCATTCATCTGTATCCCCCTTCCCCGGGTCATGCCTGAAAATAGGCAGGATTTGTCTAGTGCACTTACCCGGTCAACAAAAGCTAAATAAATAAATAATATGAGTCTAAAATTGGTGTACAGTGTGCCAATGTATAACAATGTAAAAACATTCAAGATGAACTGGATAAAATCATAAAATGGGCCTCAGATGGGGAATGCAATTCAACATAAACAAGTGCAAAGTGATTCATTTAGGGAAAAGAAATATGAAGCAAACATACAGTACTCATCCTGTGGAAACACACTAGACATAACTAGAGACAGGAAAGATCTGTAGCTATCTCAAACAACCTTGAACAAACTAAACAGACTAGCCAGGCAATAGCTTGGGCAAATGAAGTATGTGGGCAATTAAAAGAAACAATAAATCAAGGGATGTGGCTATTACTTTCCTACTTTATAGGACATATGTCTGCCCACTACTGGACTTTGCACTACCATAAGGTGCTGTTAAGAAGGAAAGGATATAGACCTCACTGAAAGAGTACAAAGAAGAGCAACCAAAGAAATAAATTGCCTCAAAGACAAACCTTATAGTACCAGGCTAAATGATTTAAGAATAATCTCATCATAACAGTGCCATTGCTGGGGTGATCTGCTAATGATATTTGTCCTTATGAAAGATTTCTATTTATTAACTGAATTAAACTTTGATGTCAAGCAAGTAAACACAAATACAAAGGGCTGTCCTCTCCAAGTTGACAGTCAGAATTTCAGGTCAACAACAAAAAATATTTCTTCACTTAATTCGTTATCAACCCCTGGAAAGCTTTACCAATTAAAAAAAATAACAGGTCTTTCTAAAGAGAAGCCAGACCTTGCCAAACTGCCTAGAACAGACAGAAACTGAGCTTACTTTCCTGTGGCAGTGAGTTTATGAAGTGGGGCCACAATCAACCCGATTGCTGGTGGTGTACTAACTCAGAAAGTAATGCAAAGTTAGCAAGATATCCATTATTATTCATTCTGGCACTGGACTTGCCTCACGCAATATAAAGGTATTGTGAAAGCCTTCCAGGTTTATTGTGAAACCCTTTACACTCCAGAAGCCCAACCTGCTCAGGATCAGGAGCAAGTTGACATCTTTTTAAAGGGATTGCTGCATTCCCATCTTTTCCCTGAACAGGGAGAAAAGCTCATGAAGCCTGTCTCAATAGAAGAATTGGATCTGGCGATCTGAAATTCCAGTTCTATGAAAGCACCAGGGCTGGATGGCTATGTGCTGAAATTTACAATGCCACCATAGATACCATCTCCCCTCTTTTACTTGCCATCTTTAAGGAAGTATTACAGGGTGGGATCCATCCCCATCATGGGACTAAGTGGCAATCTCAGTAATTCCTATACTGGACAAAAAAAACTTCTTCTCTGATTCCTAACACCCTGTCTCAGAGTTGAACATTGATTGCACATTTTTTATGGCAGGAGTGGTTATGTGACTTGTCAACCTCCTACCATCCCTAATCCATAGGGACCAGATGGGATTTATTATACCCAAGGATTCACTAGTTGGGGCTGCAGCCACACTTCTTCACAGTGTAGGAGAAACATCATATTACACTCTATGAGGATGATTTACTCTTGTACCTCTGCAACGCAGAGGGGGTACTCCCAGGGTATTAAATCACTAAATTAGCATACCAATTAAATATAACATACAAGGTCATATTACCATTTATGTTTAGTTTCAATGCACGCCATGCATGTCTGAATTTTAATGAACTTGATGAAAGATAAATACAGCAAGAATTGTTTTTTAATTTCCATATTAAACACTGCAAATTATTGAAATGAAATGCATTGAAACTAAACATAAATTGTAATATGACCTTTTATATTATATTTGATTGTTATAATAATGTATATATTTATATATATATATTATAATTTATATAATACATTAATAAATGTTTGTTACTATTTCTTAACAGGAACTTGAAGTAAAATCCCCTTGAAAAAGCTTGAATTCAGAGCGAGACGTCGGGGTACAGCTAAATAAATTAAAATAAGGAAAATTACAGGTGTCTGGCTCTTTGTGAGAAAATGTGGAAGCAGACCCTACTACTGATTCCTTGGGTATGAAAGAACCTCCAGGGGAAGCAAAAGGCATTTATACGGACCATTTCCACAGAAGTAACATAGTTCTACCAGATGGGAATTGTCTATACCTGCACAACAGACAACTGCTGCACCTTTCATGTTTTCAGGCTACTGAGGGAAAGAGGGGCCTCGGTGGAGGAGGACTGCCAAAAGGCTGACATATTGAACAGATGCTTCCTTTTCAGGAACTCACATGATGCAGCTGAGCTGAAAGGAGCTTGGTTCAAGGAGCTCTGCCTATTCATTGGATAATCTACCCTCTTACTCACCCTTCCATTGGAGTATGAGCTACTTCCTGGCTTCTCCTGAAGTCCAAAAGCTAGAATTAGACCTTCCATTAGAACATAATATGCCAAAGAAGCCAAAAACTGAAGATATATCCAGTGGTCCTGGGAGTTCCTCTTCAAAAAAAGATAGCGTCTCATTCAGATGTTAACCCGACTCACGTTTCTCAAGAGCTTTCAGAAATTAAATATTTTATGGGCAATATAACTGAGCAACTCTCTAAAATGAATATAGCCCTGGAAGCAGTCAAATGTGCAGTGGACAGCCTGACTCCCGTATCTCAGAAGTAGAGGAACAAGTTAGTAAACTTGAGGACTGGGCCTATCCTACCAATCGTTGTCTTTCGACTTTGGAGCAAGAGATCCAATTACTTTGGGAAAAGTCAGCGATCAAGAAACAAAAAGCAGACGGAACAACTTACACCTCTTAGGAGTTCCCGAAATCATCCAAAGGTCAAAATATGGTAGATTTTCTCCAGAGGTTGCTTCCAAAGCTGCTTAATCAATGTTGGGACTACCCAGTTAAGATAGATTGGGCGCACTGGGTTTAGGGTTACCACCTGTCCTGATTTTCGCAGGACAGTCCTGATTTGAGCAACTGTGTCCTGCTAAAAAACATGAAAAATACTACTTGTCCTGACATTATAGTAGAAAAAATATTTTCCAACTTTCCTCTAAATGTTGAAGAAAACTATAATATTTTAACTAAAATACCTCAAAATGATAAGAAACACTAGAATCAACTAAAAAACTATAACACACAGTCTTAATTTTGATGATATAGAGAAAACATGTCTGTTGCACTGGTGGAGATTACATACTGTCCTGCGAAAAATGATGTTTCAGTAAGAAATGTCCCACTTTGGGCTTCTTAAAAGGTGGTAACCCTAACTGGGTTCCCTCTAGCCCTACCCCATCGCAAGCTCCTGCCCGCCTGAGGCCAATTGTTTTCCAATTGCTGAGGTACCAAGACAAGGAGCTTATTCTGGCCAGGGCTCATCAGAAGAAGGATCTAATGTGGCAAGGCTCCAAACTGTTTATCCAGTCGGGTTATCCTAAATAAGTGATCGACCGAAGGAAGTCCTTTGATTAGGTTTGTGTTCTCACCCGGGAGAGAGGCGTTAAATACATTCTAAGTCCCCTCTCCCCAGCTCCGGGTCTTTACCAGCAAAACAATTGAGTCGTTTATCAATCCTACACAAGGGTGTAGGCAGGCATACTCACTGTACACATTTGTGTACAGTTTTGTTGAATACCTGTCACAAACCATATGCCTTTCTGTTAACATTATCATTCGAAGCTGAAGTACAGTATTTGAGTTAGTGTAGGCCACTGAGGAGTGTCTCTGTTTAAACTTCTGTTGATTAGGAAACAGATACATGTATAACCTCTTTAGAGACTAGAGGAATCATCTGACAATAATCTCTGTTTGGAAGGGGGCAGCATTTGAAGAGGATGTGTACATTTTTTAATTGGGGGAGGGGGTAGCTGCTGGAGATTGTGAGTACAAAACAAACATTTCTGGCTATACCCCTGATCCTACAGATGACAGACATTTCCTGTTATAGTTTAAGACTCGATGCCAGGGCAGACAAGAACTCCCAAGAGAGCCCCTGTTGCTTTGCCACATGAACCGCAGTGATCATCTGTTCCAGCCTTTCCGCATCACAGTGAAGCCGCTTCTGCTCAGTTCATAGGTCCCTCTGCTGGATTACTCTCCCAGGCTCCTGAAGTTTCTCAGCATGCATCGGACAAGATGGAATCCATGGACACCTTTCAAGGTGCAGCAGGAGGGACATGATGGTCTGCCTCTTTTTGGACTATGGACCTTTGCTTAATTTTCATTAACTCAGGTTGGTGTGACTAGCCGTTGGATATTTGTGGGGTCATGCTTTATATCCAGCTCCCTTGACTCCCTGATGTCCCAGTGCTACTCGTGGGGGACTTATCCAGAATGTAATATTTTGTGTTGTTATCACACAAGATCATTGGGCAAATTATAAATTGTGGGTCTCTGGTGGGAAAAGGTTTTTGGTTATAGTTCACTTATTCTAACATCGCTCAGCCCGAGCAGCATCATTACATAGCGGTCGGGATATTAATGTTTTACCAAGCCTGTATGGCTCCTCTGGTCCTGTTAGATCTTGCAGTTTACTGATTAAAATGATTTCCCTTTTATGCTGTGGGTCTGCCGATCTAACCAATGTTGGTTTTAATGCCTCCTGCTAGGTGGTGTATGGCTCCACCGGCTGGTAGTGAACAGTATTCCAGTTGGCCACCATTTCTTTCTCCCATTTAACACATTTTGCAGTATTTTGCTACTGAGGAGGAGAGTCCTGGATCATTTCCTTAGGTAGTAGGGAATGGGGGGATTATAAGGGGTTGCGGTTTCCCTCCCCAGCCATACCTGCAGCTACGGTTATTTATATTTAGTTTGTTTAGCTGGTGGTTGGCTTGTATTTCTCAGTCCCCTCTGATTTATGAGAATAGTGACCGTGTATTTTATTATTTCCTTTGTCCTTTTGTGTTGGAATGAGTCCTCTGCCTGCCCAATGGATGGGATTTCCCCAGTGTGCAAGGCGTAAGGATTTCTGGAGTTACTGATCTCACTGGCTCTTATATTAATTTTTATATTTATTTTTATTTTGTTTTTGTTGACCGGGTAAGTGCACTAGACAAATCCTGCCTATTTTCAGGCACGACCCGGGAGAGGGGGATACAGATGAATGCCAACTGACCTTGAACCAGATTAAGCTGTTGGTGGTATTTTTAGTGAATGAGGGAAATTTGGCCAGGACACCGGAGAAATTCCCCTACTCTTTTCGATAAGTGCCATGGGATCTTTAACATCCACCTGAACTACCACTAATCCAGGCAGATGGGACCTCGGTTTAACATCTCATCCGAAAGATGGCACCTCAGAAGTGCAGCATCCCTCTCATGCTGCACTACAGTGTCAGTACTGGGATATTAACCCAAGTGACAGATGTGGGAACTGAACCCACAGCCCACTGATCTCCCGGCCTCAGTGGTGAGTGTGCTACCTACTGAGCCACTGACACTATTATTTAATACCCTTCCCCTTCTCTCTGCTGGTGTGATGGGGGAAGTTAGAGAGAGGTGTAGCTACAATTTGGCAGCAGCCTAGTGGCCACCATGCCTTCTAGCATACGTATTTTGGTTACTGCTTATTGTTCTGCATTGTATATAGTTCACCTCATGTGCTGCTGTTAGCACTGCAGCTTGCTTCTTTGTTTGCCATTGCATCTACCTATCAGTTTTATATAGTGAGACACAGTGACACCATAGTGTATTTTATTTATTGGGTTATGGCGGGGGGATGGATCTTAGTTGTTGTAAAATAATGGTTTATAAAGTCATATCATGGAATGTCCAAGGACTTAATAGCCCTATTGAATGGAAGAGGGTTCTCATGCATCTTAAGCAGTTAGGGGTCCAAATTATATTCCTGCAGGAAACACACCTGATTAAGAAGAAAGCTGAAAAATTGAGTCAGCTCTGGGGGACCCAGTGTATGAGTCTTCTTTCTCATCAAAGAAGCAGGTGGAGAGGCTATTTTATTCACCCATGGGGTGAATTGGGTCTCTGATCAGGTTAAGAGGGATAAAGAGGGGAGTTAGCTTTTTGTTAAGGGTAGGCTAGATGGACAACCTTTAATCTTGGTCACAGTTTATGCTCTGAACATTGAGGGCCCACACATTTCCATGATGTGTCACAGGTATTGCTAGATTTGGGGCAGGCTGCAGTATTGATGAGTGGGGACATGAACCAGGTACTAGAGCCCTTATGTGACAGAAGCAAGGTTCTGTTGCATGCATGTGTGGAATGTCCAAAACTACAGAGCTGCTAGTAATAGGTGCACATAGGTAATACGGGGAGCCACGGCCTCCCACCACAGGAATCAGCAGTCCCAGTGCCTGAAAGACATCAAAACATTCTGGGCTACCATCAAGGACCTCATAGGGACTTGTGACAGGTCCCCACCAACCATGCTCCACCACAGTGACAAAGTCATAGCTGACGAAGTTACCATAGCCAGTATTTTCAATGAGGCATTTACTGTCTACAGTGCAGTCATACCACCTAAAACAACTGCGCACAATGACAAAACACTGAGCTGTGAACACCACCCCTCCAGCACCGGCCCCAAATTCTGCTTTCGGCTGGTGACCACCAAGGAGACTGCTAAATACCTTGCAAGAGTGCTGGGTAAAACAAGCATGGGTGGGGACAGGATTGATATGAAACTTATCTCAATCGCCCTTCCTGAAGTGGCTGTACCTATCACTAAGCTTTTTAATATGTGACTTCGGATGTCAGCATTCCCATCTATCTGGTAAACTTCCCTGGTCACTCAGGTTCTAAAAGGAGGGGATTGTTTGCTTGTGTCCAATTACATGCCCATCTCCATCCTGTCTCCTCTCTCCAAAACACTGGAAAAAATCATTGCAGACCAGCTCTCTGCCCACCTACACAAATACAGCCTCCTCAGCCCACAGCAACATGGGTTCCACAAGTGGCACAGTACCAACAAGGCCTTCATTGAATTCATAGGCTATGTTCACGAGGCACTAGGCCAGGGACAACTAGCTGGAGCAACCTATGTCAGCCTACCCAAGGCATTTGACCTTGTGGATCACAAGCTGCTGCTCCACAGGTTAACCTGCATTGGGTTGTCCTCAGACACTGTTGGATGGTTCTCTAGCTACCTGTCTGAGTACTCACAGAAGGTAAAGATTAATGGTACCATCTCAGAGGCCAGCAAAGTCATGGTTGGGGTCCCGTAAGGGTCCATACCTGGCCACCTCCTGTTTAGCCTCTTTGTAAATGACCTCCTAGCTGGTTGTCCCTCTGCCAAAGACCTACTCTATGCAGATGACATGGTGCTATTCCTTAGAGGCTCCTGCCAGGACATGCTGAACAGGAACCTATAGACAGTTCTCTTTACCAGTCGCCAGAAGAGAAAATCCACCACACCATTTAAAATAGCACTCAATATGGACTCCACCCTCGAACAGGTTCACTTTTTCCGGTACCTGGTTGTCACAATTGATGAGTCCCTCTCTTTTGATGAACACTTAAGTAATATCACTAAGACTGCAAACAGGAAGTTGGGGGCAATCTACAGACTCCGCTTCTGCCTCAGCCCTGAAGCCAGGCTCTAGGCAGCCAGTGGTACAATTCTGCCAATCCTGGACTATGGAAATGTGGTCTATGGTGCTGCCACAGACACTAGTCTACACAATGTCCACCTTACCCTCAATAAAGCATGCAGATTTGTCCTTGATGCAGATTGCATCACACACACCTGCAAGCTCTACATAAGAACAAAGTGTCTCCCCCTACGGGATATAATAAAGCTCCAGACCTGCTTACTAGGAAAGAAGGCCCTACTGGGACTGGCACCTGTCTCCCTGCAGGTGTTATTCAGACCTGCCCCAGGTAAGCATGCCACAAGAAACATCTCCAGGCATACCTTAGCTGTTCCCTTCAGGAAATCAGCCCTGGGGAGGCTTGCCTTTGTGGTAGGGGCTCCCACCTGACTAAACAGCTTCCAAACACAATCACCAGCCTTCAATGCCTAGGGCACTTCAAATCCAAACTCCGTAAGTCCATCTCTCCTCCAGTCCACTGCCTATGTCAAATGTAATCCCAGCATCTGGCCCACCACTCAACTGCCCACTTGCTCTGGCTAGGTTGCACCTACTCCCCTTCCCCCCGCTCCCTATCAACTCCCCCCACCTTGTTCTTTGTCCATTACCCCCTCACTACCTTCTCCTCCACCTGCCCTCTGTCCAGTTCACACACTCTACCTCCTGCCCGGTCCCCTTTCCACTTTCTTTGCTCCCCCTATTCCTCCCCTCCACCTGCCCTCTGTACAGTACACCCACACTACCTCTAGCCCATTTTCCTGACCTCTTCCTCCCCCACCCCCACCTACCTGCACTTGCCAAGCTCCAACTTGTCTCTCTGCACTTAACTTCTGTCAGATGGCTGCACATTGCGTACCTCCACTGGGAAATTGACAATGCTACCAGCTGCTTTATTCATATTTTGACTTGTGTAAACCATAAATGCATTTTCTACCCCTTCCTATGTAAACTCTGTGTTAGTAGTACAACCCCAGTGTCAATTTGTGAGGATGTAGCTCAGTGGTAGAGGGCATGCTTTGCATGTATGAAGCCCTGGGTTCAATCCCTGGCATCTCCGTATCTGTTAGGGAGGCAGTATAGCGCAGTGGTTTAGGACTCTGAGCTGTACTTTTGGTGACATCCAGAAGACAGGACCTGAATTTGAATCCCACAGCTTCCACTTACATACTGTGTGACCCTGAACAAGTCACTTAACTTCCCCATGCTCCCAGGTTGCACCTGTAAAAAGCTTTCAGCTTAGTGTGCTACTCCTGGTTAAACAACTAAAAAAAAAATAATAAAAAAAAAATGTGTCTGCTGAATTATGCTGTTGCAAAAAAAAGTATCTCCCTAAGTGTTGATGAGGATCCTTTGTAAACCAGCTCTTTGCTCAAAGGTTTGTAATTCTAAGTTCCCAATAAATAAATAAGTAAAATGTATCCTCCATGGGCAGCAGGGCTCTTAAGTCCCTTTTGCAGGACCATGGTCTCCTAGATGTATGGCGTTTGGAGAATCCATCAGTCCGAGACGGTACTTTTTTCTCGGCACCACATAATACTTAGAGCAGAAGTGACATGGTCCTTGCATTGGGTTTTGCTGCCCATGGAGCTATTTATTCAACTATTGAGCCTATTTTAATCTCAGATCACTCCCCCGACACATGTAGCTTTCAACCTGGGACCTCGGTTTCCGCAACTAAGTTGTGGCGCTTTAATGTTAGTCTGTGTAAAGACACTACTTATTTGACATGGCTCTGTCAGGAAATCCAGATGTATTTAGATTCTAATCTAACTGGGGAAGTGGCACATAAATGGGTATGGGAGGGACTCAAAGCCTTTATCTGAGGCCAAATTATAGCATATGCCTTGGCAAAGAAAAAGGACAGAACAAAGGAATTGCAGTCCCTAAAGGTGCAGTTATCTGTTCTACGGAAGCAGCATAAGGCAGGTGATCACTTCTCCACATTATGTCAAGCCATGAGGGCCCTTCAATATAAAATTAATGCCATAAACTTTCAACAAGCCTAATTTCTTCTCTGTCGTGCTTGAGATGCCTTTTGAGAAGGGGGGAAAGGCTGGCTGCTTGCTTGCCTACAGGTTAAAGAAGATGTCAGTGGAGGCCAAAATACTGGGTGTTTGGAAGGACTCCACTCTTTTTGTGGCCCCTAAGAAGATAAAAGAGGCTTTACGCACTGTATTATGTGGGGCTGTATGCTTCTAAACTACGTGGGGGGGGCAGACTGCTAAAGATATCAGTGATTTTTGGACTCGATTACATTTCCTAGACTGACCAAGGAGCAACGTGGCCCCTTGGAATGACCTATTACCCCTCAGGAAATAAAGGCCACAATTGGTAACATTCCAAGTGGCAGGGCATCTGGCATACATTACATGTTTTCCCTTTGGAGTTTTATAAACAGCTTGATGACTTTCTTAGTCCCTTGCTTATTGTCACTTTTCCAGAAGCCTGGGAGTGCTTACGATTGCAGGACTTGATGACCGAAGGCCTCATTTCAGTGTTGCCAAAAAGGGGCAAAGACCCTTACCAATGTTCCAGTTACCACCACATTTCTCTCCTAAACATAGATTATAAGATTTTGGCAAAAAGTCTCGGCCTTGTGGCTGAATAATATATTACCTGCTTGGTCCATCTAGTCCAAGTTGGATTCATGGCAGGAAGAGATGGGGCAGTCCACATTAGGTGCTTGATGAACCTGGCATGGGTTGCAGAGTCCTCACTTGACCCAATTTCTGCGGTCGCACTTCACATGGAGAAGGCATTCGACTCTCTTGAATGGTCTTCTCTCTTAGCGACCCTTCAGGCTTTCAGGTTTGGGGATGGTTTTGTTCGGTGGGTCCAAACTCTTTATTCTGCTCCACAAGCCTCAATTCTTACAAACAGGCACATCTCAGCTCAATTCCCCTAGAGCTGGGGAATGCGGCAGGAATGTCTTCTGTCACTGGCGATATTTGTTGTTGCACTTGAACTCTTGGCTGAGAAATTATGTGAAACTCCCCATATCACAGGGATTGAGCTGGGCTCCAATGTATTTAAGCCGATGTTCTTTTCAGATGATATTTTGATTACCCTGAGGAAACCAGCCCAAGCTATCCTGGTACTTGTTTTGTTGCTTAACCAATCTGCAGATATTTCTGACCTTTGCAACAACTGGTAGAAAACAAAGGTTTTGGTACTAAATTTGAAATGCTCCTCTGTTTCCCTTCAAGCAGTTGGGTTATTCTGGACTGAACACTCAATACAGTACCTTGGCATTTAAATCTCGCCTGACTAGAAGGAGTGGCTTCATATTAATTTTTCCCCCCCTATTGAAGTTGTTACAAGATTACTTCAGTAGGTGGAAACACCTCCAGCTTTCACTGTGTAGTAAGTCCCACACTCTTTTCCGGGTATTATACATTATTAGAAAATGGCAAGAATAGAGTCTGCTGATTGGCTAATACCACCTCCAAGCTGGCATTTATTTTTCAATAAATGCCCAGCAAGAAATTAGTACCAGCCTAACTGCCACCTTTCCACATACCCATGTGCAGGGGTGCTCACCCTGCTTTGTCATTGGTTCAAAACACCAGATAAAATTTAAAAACCCTGCCATGTTTTTCTGTCGCTTGGCGAGAGCAACTGTACCCCCCCCACACACACACACACTCGCTCCTTCACTATCAGCTTGCTCCCTCTTCATAAAAAAATAAAACACACTTCACTTATTCTGCAGTTGGGAAGAGTGGCAGAATCTTTTTTTTCTTACAGCTGCACCCTCCAACAGCAATCTCGCAGCACTGAGCTAAACTGGAAATAAAACAAAGCCGTTGCTCCGAACAGCTTGTTAGTGCGAAACAGCATTTTTAAAACCATAGCATTCTACCTCAAACCACAATGCTCCCACACTGATTCGATCTACCAATGTAACAAAATGCACCATTTACCTCGGCTGCTCCTCATATTTTCATACTTGTCATCCACAGGTCCAGCGCTTAACAGGCATAACGTCCAACTGCAGCCCAATTTAATAAAAAAATCTTACACAAACGCGACCGACTTAAAGCAGATACCCACAGACTGCTACTGGATATTTAGTAGTTCTTCAGGTGGATGTGTGTGTCGGAAGTGGGGGTGATAGCTGGGGGGAGGAGCAACAGAACCTGGAACAGCCTTAAAGAAACATGAACTATTTTCTCAATACTTTTGTTTCTGCTAATGCTATTCATTTTTTTTATAATCATTTCCTCTTTTCTTTTACCACTTCATCAAAACTTACTAAGAAAGCCATTTTCTAAGCACAATAATACCCTCCAGGGTGGGCATTATTGGGAAATACCAGACCTTCCAGGGGCTATAAGGCCCTCCACCTGCAGCGTCAGGCCTCATCACGTCCCTGGGTGGTCTGGTATTTCCCAATAATGCCACGCTGTCTGGTATTATTGTTTACTTCATTGCTTGCCCTTGTCCATCTCTGACTTCATTTGGAAATCTCTGGACAGTCTGGTTAGGTGTTTCTTATGGAATGGGGAGAAGCTGTGTCTGTCTTTGTTATGGCTGATGGCCCCAGTGACTAAAGGGGACTGTGTATCCCTTACTTCTGGGGTTACTACTTAGCTGCCGGGTTCTGGCAGGTTTGGATGCCATTGTATGCAGATCACTGTAGAGGGGTTGCTAGGTGAATTGCTCTTGAAGATTGTTTGGCCAGGGAGTTGTTCCTGATATGATTCTATGGGACCCCGCTAGAGTTCAGCCAGGTTACCCCATCCATGCATACATAACTGGAGTATGGAAGGTGGTGGCTAAAATAGATTCATCTCCATAACAGACACCCTTACACAGATAGCCATTGTGGAATAACCACAGCTCATGTAAAGCCACCATCCAGCTGGGTGTGCTATTGGAAAAAGACAATCTAAACCTCAGAATTCCAGCACTACCCACTACAAAACCAGACCACAGACAAAATTGCTCAAAATGGAAGCAGTTTAATAAGGGAAAGGGGAAATTGTTTAACCAGGAAAGGCACATTAAGCTGAAGTTTGTGTCCAGGTGAGACCTGGGAGCACAACGAAGTTAAGTGACTTGCTCAGAGTCACACAGTATGCAACTGAGGACTGTGGGATTCTAACCCAGGTCCGTAGGTTTGCAGCTCAGTACCCTAAACCACAACGCTATACTGCCTCCATGATAAGAGATGGGGCAGACCACATTAGATGCTTAATGATCCATAATAAGGCAGAATAAAGAGCAAACCTCCAAGTGCCAGTGCACAGACCAGAGAACAAACTGGCAGAACCCCAACAAGACTTACACCAGTTTCACCAAAGCTTCATCAGAAAGGGAATTGTGGAATAACTCAAGATTTCCTCTGGGGGTTCACCCATTTATTGGTCCCAATGGGCTAGGGGGAGATTATGAGGGTTGCAGATCTTTTCGGCATGGAGATGGGTCTTTTTAAAGATTTTGCTACATTAATTCCATGCAGCTTTGCCTCAAACCCATCTGTGGCAGTATTTTCAACTGTGCCACTTACTCGCCACTTTTAGGGGCTCTCAGCTTTGCCTGGCCTTGAAGGGAATTTTTGATGATGTTAAGGGGTTGGCAGCTGGGGGACTAACTGTTGTAAAACCCCCTAAAATTGGTCAGATTTATAAGGGCCTCCTGCAGGAATATATACTTTTGATGATTAACCTTAAGGTTCATTGGGAAAGGCAGCTTGGCCATCCGTTGAAGGAGACCAGTTGGGATCTTTGCTGGTCCCATGTTTATGGCTCATGCTGGGATGTGGGAGTAAGACTTATACAATGAAAGACATTGCATCTCTGGTACAGGACTCCAGACAAGCTGAAGAAAATTAATCTGATTAAGGTATCAGAGTGCTGGTGGTGCTACCAGCAGAATGATAATTTATTTATTTTTTGAAATCTTGGATTACAACCTTGCAGATCTGTTATGAACCCACTCCTGGGGGTCAGACCCACTGAGCTCACAGTGCCACCATTAAGTGCAATTTGTAATGGGGGAAGGGAACAGGGATACCCTCCTCATCCTTTAGAATGCTCACTGAGGTCATGACTGCACCTCTGCCACGAGGATCATGGGCACCCCTCTAGCTCTAGATAAGGCACAATACCAGTCTTGAGTTTTGTGGCCAAATTTAAACCTTTCCTTGGCTATTACACAAAGGAGGAAGACCCAGGCATCACACTCTCTTGCATGTTATTTGGTCTTTCCTAAGCTAGCCAACTGGTGGGCTAAGTTGCAGGTGAGGGTCTCCAGGGTCCTTCATTGTGATGTTCCCATGGATGTCTCACTCCTAATCTTGGGTAACACTAACCGGCTTCCAGTCCAGCAAAGACCCCTACCTCTTTGGTTCATGGTGGCCATATCAGAGGTCAAATGTATAGTGTACTGGAAATGGTAATCTAAACAGATCCCTACTCTGGAGGAGTGGGAGGATAGTATGTACAGACCTACCAGTCTGGAACGATTGCCATATATGGCTATGGCTAAGGCCGCACTTTATGACACTATATGGGGGTCCCTATTAATCTTAATCCACTCTTCCATATTTTGTTGATCCTATGGGGATGTACCCTTGCTCAGTTAATTGTGGTGCTCTTCCCCTTTTCCCCCTTCTTGGTTGGTGATTGTGAATATGCGGGAGAGGCGTGTAGCTAACTCATCATTTTTGAAGCTGATTAGGTAATTCCTTTGTGGCACAATATATCACACTGTCTCACTTCTTTTTCTCTTTGTCTTGTTATTTTTCTGTTTTACAGTTGATTCTTTGAACCGTGTTTGTTTTTTTAAGGATATATGGTATACTAAATTATCTTCATTCTGGGATGACTAGTTTGGATTCTATATAGGCTCCTTTAATTGATCTCAACTTGTCTAGAAGAACTACAGATTTTTATTGGTTATTATATTTGCTTCTTGATCTTTTTAATGTTTTGTACCATAATGGGGTTCATATGTATCCTAGAGACTGTTTGGATTTGGTTGTTGGTGGATATATACCCTTGGAATGTGATTTGAATATTCATCTACAATGTATAGGGCCTAGGGGCAGACTAGACGGGCCTAGCAGTTCTTATCTGCCAACAATTTCTGTGTTTCTATGTTCAGTCTGAAAATTCAAAAAACTATTAATTGCAAATACTTCCTTTCCATCTTCATGGAGGATAGGGTAGAAAATTGGCCTGAATTACACAACAAGGGCAAGAAGGGTAGGGAAGTAGACACTAGCCCCTTAACATAGAAACATAGAAATTGATGGCAGATAAGGACTGCCAGGCCCATACAGTCTACTCATCTATCCTACCTTTAATTAGCTGCCACTGACCCTACTGGTCCACTGCTGCTGCCTTTAGCACCCTGTCCTGAACTGTGGACAGTGCTAAGGGAATTGTCCAAGTTAAAAGTGGACAAGGCCATGGGCCCCAATGCAGTGCACCACAGGCTGCTGAGGGAGCTCAGGGAGGTATTGAGTCAGCCCCTGGTAGACCTATTCAACCAGTCTCTGGAAACTGGAGAGATGCAAAGGCCAGTCAGCCTGACATCCATAGTTGAAAAGTTAATGGAATGGTTAATGTTAATGGAATGCTCTTTGTTGCATACATAGAATCCATAGCCCAGGCCATTAGAGAAGCCACTATGCTTCAGGGTATCAGTATAGAGGGGAAGGAACACCGTACAGCCCTCTATGTGGATGATGTACCCTTTTACCTCTGAAACCCAGAGGAGGCACTCCCAAGGGTATTTAACCTCCTACAAACCTTCAATGACTTCTCTGGCCACCATTTGAATTCAGTTAAGATGGGGACTCTGTGCTTTCACTACTCTCCCTCTTAGACACTCAGAGATTGCTTCCCCTTTAAATGGGACTTTCAGAAACTTAAATATCTGAGAAGTTATGTGGCACACACTTTCATCATGGCCCAACAGAACAACTATAGCCCATTCAGAGCCCGTGTACCTTGGGTGCTATATAAATAAACGTTGCCTTGTCTTGCCTTGCAATACCTTGCTACGCCATTCACCAGCACCATGTCACAGGACTTGCAATGATGGGGTACTCTGCTGCTCTCTTTATCCCGAAGAACAGAAGTGATATAGATGGTCACCCTCCCCAGGTCTGTCTATATTGTTCAAAATATTCTTATCACCCTATCTTTGCAGGTATGGAAAACCTAGAATAAAGAGATTTCCAGATTATCTGGTCTGGACAATGACCACATATCAAACTGCAGCAGCTGTTCTTACCAAAAAGCTAGAGGGGACTCCAGTTCCTGCTGTCAGGTAGGAATTCAGGTTACAGCCACTATGAAAGCCATAACAAAATGCTGGCTCACCCCCACTATTCCATATTTGACATCCTGGAGGAAACTGATCTCACTGACAGATCTATACCATGGAGACAATAACACATTCCATTAATGACATTATGGAAAAATGATCCTCGTGTTGGAACACGTGGGTGTTGCATGCCATGGACAAGGCTCCCACCCTAGTACTGTGACTATCTTAATGTAATAAAGAGCCCTAGAAAAGCCCTCTTATACCAAGACTACAGGTACATTGGTGGGAGGGTTCCCCATCTGATTTTGAGTTGTTACAATGTACTTCCACTTGCCACACATCCCCATTGTGCCCCCCCACTCTTCCTCAGGGTCATTCTTTACATCACCCACTGAATTTTGGTCTGGGAGGGTCTCCTATCTGTGAAAAACACTGTATAGAATTAGAAGAAAGGACTGCACCTGGGATCTGCTGTGTTCAGTATAAAAATTATGTTAAAAAAACAGAAGGGCGGCTGGTCCGGTGGTGCTGAGGTGCTGGGCGCCTTACCTCATGCCATGCCAATGACCTGTGATTGGGAATGAGCACGGGCCAGCAGGGGTTGGCAGGGGAGGTGAAGGATTAAGCATCCACTGGACTGCACTCCTTCTCTGGGGAGGGGGGTCTCTGCAGTCGATGCATGCCTGGCCCCTAGTGGAGGCTGGGGGTTGGTGCACTGATGTGACAAGAGGGCAGAGCTAAGGCAGACGCCTGGAGGAACACGTGCGGAAGCATGCGTGCTCCGTCCTTGTGGCATCATTGCACACCTTAGCGCGGGGAAAAAATGGGAGGAAAAAGTGTGGTTCAGGCCTAAATGACTGCCGAGCCTGCATGACGTCATCTCCCATGATGGGCAGTAACCTCTCTTCAGCTCAGTTCTTGTGTGTGAGGCGGGTTGAGGGACCCCCACCGCCCCACCACCGGGGGCAAGCCGTGGGGTCGCTGGAGAGAGGGTAAGCTGTAAGCGGGGGATGGGGCTGGGGGCTCAGGCAAGAGAACCCGCCACCTGGAGCCAAGGAAAATAAATAGAGTAAAAAAAAAAATGAAGGATACTGGCTCCTGCTCAAAGGCAAACTTATAATGCTTTCAAATCTCTTTTTTTTTTCTTTATTAAGAAAAGTTTCAATAGTAACAGCCAATAGGAAAAAACATGAAAAAAACATGATAACTTGAAGTGACAATTCCAGGTAAATATAAGACTCTTAAGTACCTATGCAAAACAGTAACAAACCATCTCCCCATCTACCCCCCCCCGAAGCAGTTTAGTCTATCTAATGTAAAATTGTTCTTATTAATTGAAAAACATCATATAGCATTTAATGCAATCTATTCAAGTGAAGGAACGATGAAAAGCTACCTATATACTGTTAGGGTTTTTATCAACTAGTTACCAGAGATTGTATTGTTTTAAATAACTAGCTGGTAATTGGAACTGTAGTAAACCAAATCTATTAAACCTCTTTAAATTCTTAGCACATGAGATCCAAATGTATATGCATGGAAATTACCTTAAATCATAGGCAATATTAAGTCTGTTAGTTTCTTCCAACATTTAAAATAGAAGGATTGAATTTTATGGAAACAAGAAATAATATGGATCAATAATAAGTTTTATCTAATCTGGGAAATCAGTTCCTTAAAAGACGGTGTGGCTTGTTCTGCCCAGTGCTTAAGAATCGCTTGAGAAGTTGATGCCCCGATTAAAGATATGATGAATTTGTCAATAACGGGCATGTCCATAGACAAATGACCTAAAACGCGAGTGTCTAAACTGAAATCATAAAATTGTATGATTTTATCTACAATTTTGGTTTTAATTTTGTGCCAAAAGTTGTAAATAGAAGGACAAGACCAGAGCATATGGTCACGAGAACCTATGTCCTTATTACTTTTGTGGCATCATTCAGAAGGTTTAAAACCCATTTTAAAGAGTCTGGAAGGAGTTAAATGGACACATTCATGTACAGTGGCATACACAGTTTGAAAATGCATTAGATGTTCTTTTAATTGAGGTATTCAGCATACCTGTAGCTGGAAGCAGTCCAGAGATACAGATGACTGAGTCTGTGCAATATAACTACTACATTAGAGCCATTCTTAGAACCTTGTGATGTCAGTGACGATCAAGCAGAGTCTAACTGCATTGAGCTAAGCACTGCATGATCGTCACTGACATCACAAGGTTCTAAGAATGGCTCTAATGCAGTATTTATTTTGCACAGACTCGGTCATCTGTATCTCTGGACTGCTTCCAGCTACAGATATGCCCAATACCTTAATTCAAAGAACTGTTCATGGGCTTTCAAACTATATCTGCCACTGTACTAACATACTAACATACTATTTGCCAGCAGATTAGGCCTTACGGTCTATCGAGTCTGTTCGAACCTTAGATCCTTAGTTGGGTGCCGAAGCCCTCCCATCCCTTGTGCTCCAGAAACCCCTATCATCCATCCCCACCCCCCTGGGACAGGCCATCATCTGATACCTCCACTTTCTGTGTCTGTCCCACTCTCTCTTGAAGCCCTCCACTGTGGATCTCTGAACCAGCTCACCAGGCAGTGCATTCCAAGGGTCCACCACCGTCTCAGTGAAAAACCTCCTCCTCTTTTCCCCCCTCACCCTTCAACCTTCCAACTTCAAACCATGCTCTCTGGTGAAACCTCCCTGCTTTAGTCTAAAGATCCCCTCCATGTTTACCTATTTATTCCCTTGAGGTGCCTGAGACCTCAATCATGTCCCCTCTGTCTCTCCTCTCCTCCAATGAAAACAGGCAGAGCTCCTCAAGTCTGTCCTCATATGTCAAATCCCTAGCCCTCGTATCATCTTAGTTGCCCTCTTCTGTACCCTCTCCAGGAGCTGTATGTCCCTCTTCAAGTGTGGTCTCCAGTACTGTACACAGTACTCAAGGTGTGGTCTAACCAGTCCATTGTACAGCGGCAGAATCTTCCTTCTCCTAGGGTGATCCCCCTTACGATGCATCCCAACATCCTGTTTGTCTTGCTAGCCACTCTCCTGCACTGCTCAGAGTTATTCATACATGCATCCACCATGACCCCTAGGTCCTTTTCCCCTATTGAGGCCTCCAGCTCCTCCCCTCCCAGGGTGTACCTGTGTTTAGGGTTTCCCCGACCAAGATGCAACACCTTGCACTTGGTGATATTGAAATTTAATTTCCATGTGTGAGCCCAGCTTTCCAGGGTGTCCAGGTCCCCTTGCAGGGCCAACCTCCCCTCTTCTCTCTCAACTACTGCTCCCATCTTGGAGTCATCCACGAAGAGACTCATTTCACACCCTATACCCTCCCTGATGTCCAATATGTATGCATTAAACAGGTTCGGACCCAGGACCGAGCCCTGCGGTACCCCACTACCAACCTCTCTAGGGTTCGAGATCTCCCCACAGACCACTACTCTCTGGGTACGTCCAGCTACCCAGTTTTCATTCCATCTGACCATCAAAGGGCCTACTCCTAACCCCATCAGTTTCTCCACCAGACCATTGTGGGGACAGAGTCAAACGCCTTGCTGAAGTCCAAGAATAATACATCCACAGGCTTTCCCCTGTCCAGTTCTGATGTTACCCACTCGTAGAACTCCACAAGACTGGTTTGACATGATCTACCTGGCACAAACCCATGTTGCCGACTATCCAGACCTCCCACCTCCTCCAAGTACACCCCCAATTGTTCCTTTAGTATACGCTCCATTAATTTTCCCACCACCGAGGTCAAACTGATGGGTCTATGGTTACCTGGTACTTCCCTCAACCCCCCTTTATGGATTGGCACCACATGTGCCTCTCGCCAATCCCTAGGTACCCTCCCTGTTTCAAGTGACCTGTTGAAGAGCTCCGCCATGGGTTCAGCCAGTATGTCTGCCAATTCCCATAGTACTCTCGGATGAATGTCATCTGGCCCAGGAGATTTGTCTTTCTTTAGGGCCTTGAGGGATAACCACACCCTTTTGGCAGAGATAGCATCATCTGTCCCCTCCACCTTACTGGCCTTTTTATCCTTATCCAGATGTGACACCCCTGGGTTACCTCTCCCTCCCTCTTGCTCCATTTCTGTTGCTCCCCTGATCCCGCTCACTGCTGCTTCTATCCCCTTTGTGCCTTGCTTTGTAGATATCCCACCCCCCTTCCTAGTGAACACAGAGGCAAAATACTCATTAAATACCTCTGCCTGGTCCCTCACCTCTTCCACCCACCCCCCTTCTGATCTCAATCTGCTGAGATGGCCCTTAGTTTTTCTCCTCTCCCCAATGTACCAGAAGAACCCCTTTCCCCTCCTTGTATCCCTCTGCCAGGCGCTGCTCTTTACTGGACTTTGCTCCCCTCACCATCACAGTGACTTTTCTAGATGCAAGATGGTACATTTCCTTATCCCTAGCCCCTCTTGTTGTTTTATATTTTTTGTAGGCCGCCTTCTTTTCTATGACTGCTACCTGTACCTCACTGGACCACCAGCATGGTTTATGTGACCTTGCTCCCTTACGTTTCAACTTAGCGCAGATCCTGACTGCCTCATGAAGTCCCTGTTTTATGACCTCCCATCTCCTTTCCACACTTGTCATTGATGTAATCCCCTTCAAGTGATCCTTGAGAATATTTCCCATGCCCTCAAAGTCTGCCACCCTGAAGTCCACTGCCAGTGTCCTAGATCTCACACCCTCCCCATGCTTATTTGAAATCAGACAGTATTGTGGTCGCTCCCAGTCAGGGGGTCCTGTATAACCAGGTCCCTTACCAGATCCCCATCTGCCAGAACCACGGCCAGGACATGCCCCTCCCTTGTGGGCTTCATCACATGCTGTGTTAAGAACACATCCTGGAAGCCGTCCAGCAGCCTCTGCTCCTTGGCCACCTTAGAGGACATGGTTCCCCAGTTTGTACCTGGCATATTAAGGTCCCCCATCAACACCACTCTTTCCCCTTTTGGTCCATACTGGGCAATGATGTCCAGCAAACCATCCTCTAGAACATCACTCATACCGGGGGGCCTATATACTACACCCAGCTTGACCTTATCTCCTGCTGGGGATCATAAGGTGACCCATAAGGCCTCCACTTTTCCCTCTGCCTCTTCTACCCTAGCAATTTCTATGTCATCTCTAATGAACATAGCCACTCCACCCCCTCTGCCCTCCTTTCTATCCTTCCTAAGCATAGTGTGCCCCCGTGCGTTTAGGTCCCAGTCATGGTTTTGTTGTCCACGTCTCCGTGACGCCATACATCCACCCCACCTCGAACAGCATGGCCTGGAACTCTGGCAACTTGTTTCCCAAGCTCCTGGCATTTACTAACACCAACCCCACCCCTTATCCCTGATCCTCTTTGTCAGACCCACCCAGATTCCTTATACTTCCATCCTCCTCTGCTCCTCCTGAAACCTCCACTGCCAGTCTGTTTCCCCTCCCCCTTGGGCTTGAAGGCTACTCCCTCATCTGTAGGAGAGGGCTTCTGGTCAGCCCCTCCCTTATCCCTTCCCCCCTCACAAGTTTAAACCCCACCTTTCTTGAATTTAGTCAGCCATCCCCTGTTTAAGGACTTCCTTCCCTAATGTGACAAGATGAAGCCTGTCCTTGGCATATACGTCCTTATCCTCCCAAACTCCATTCCAGTTCCCTAACACCCCCAACCCACTCTCTTCACCCCACTTCCTAAGCCAGTCATTAACCTCTGTGAGCTTCATTTTTTTCTTCACTGAGGCCTTTGGTACTGGCAATATCTCCAAAAAGGAAATGTTGCATCCATTATCCCGACAGATTCTGGCAAGTTCTTGGAACCTTGCTTGGATTTCCAAAACGCTATTTCCCTCTAGATCGTTAGTTCCCAAATGCACCAGTAAATCTGGTTTCCCTCCACAATCCCTAACCATTTCATACACCATGAACTTTGCTCTTTGCACTGTCAGCCCAGAGATACTCACTACCTTCACCTGGCTATGGCATCCATCCCCCTATCCCTCCCACTGGATACCCCTAATCATCGAGTCTCCCAATAACAGAACCTTAACACCGCCATCATCCTTATGGTTACCTCCACTATGCCCTCTCAGCCCCCCTTCCCCTTATTCATAATCTCAATTCCATGGGAGTCTTCCTGCCTTATTAGAGACCCCCTTGTCACCCTCCCTTTCTGCCTCCCTTGTTATTTTGCCTACTTAACTCAAACCCCCTCTGAATAGATGTCCCCTTTAATCCTCTCTTATCCGAACCATTTATCTTGGCCCTGATGGTTTCCCCTTCCCCCACACCGCCATCCTCCCCCCTTGTAATAGTACCCCTGCCTCCAGACGCTCTCTGTGGGTCCCCTTTAGCTAGGGCCCCATCCTTGGTACTGACCCCCCTGCTGAAGGGGGGGCTCCCTCCCACCTCCTTGTCTCCCAGTTTATCTCCAATCATGCTCTTCTCCCTCATGTCTGCAATATGTTGCATCTCCCCCATTTGCTTAACATTTATGTTTCCCCTTCTCCCTCTGGGACTATTTCTATCCTTTCCATTGCCGGTCTGTGATGCCCTATGGGTATCCGACTCCCTCCCCCCAGCCTCTGTATAAGTTTCCTCATTTCCACCAACCCCTTCCTCCCCCTCTAGGTTGCTTAGTAGCTCAAATTTATTGTGAGACTCTATGTCAGCCTCCATCAAGTAACCCGAGTTTCCCCTGACTGCACCTCTAAACTGCCCCTCTTCTTCCCCTCTTGCTCTGTTCACCTTAGAAGCTCCCTTCCCACAGTCTGCTGTTTTAGGCTTCCGCACAACAGCCCCTCCTGACTCTTTCCCCTCCACTCTATTTGTATTCAGAATGTTCACCACGTACGCTTTCCCCTTAGCATCAACATCCCTATCTAAGGGTCCTCTGTCCCTAATATCCCCCATCCTGCTTGCTGTAACATAATGTCCTGTAATTTCAGAGCATTGCCCCAGCCTCCCCTCAGCCCCACCCTTCTGCTGCCCATATCCACACCCCTTATCCTTGGACACCCCCAGCTCCCCAGCTTACTCCTTAACCAATGTACCTCACCCCTGATACAAGATAGCTGTCTACAGAGTGGGCAGCCTCCCTCTCCAGGCCCAATTGAGAAGTATTGCCATCCACAGCCTGTGCAGCCTACAACCCTTCCGAAGATGCCTGCCATGGTGGAATATGGCCACCCTGTTTATCCCCCTCTGTTTATAATGGCACACCCCCTTTTCTCAGTCCCTTTCCCCTGGAATACAGTTTCTCTCTATACTGACTGTAGTTATTTACAAACCAAATTTCAACCCCACCAATAAAGTTCCTAAGCCTCACATACACATACAGTCCAGTGTGTGTTCAGTCCCACTAACGGTGTGTGTATGTAGACATCAGGTACCGTATGATGTCACAGGCCCACCAACTCCTGTTGCTTTGAATTTCAGTCCCAAACAAAAATACTCAACCCTTCAATCCCAACCACCAGTGGCTTTTCAGTATTTAAGAAAGCCTGCAAAACAGGGTGGGTGAGAGGGCTCTTACCAACACCAGGCAAACAGCACATTTAAATTTCACTCTAATTATCACTGCCAAACAACTGTTCCCAAGCCTCCAAAGTTACAATATCACAGCCAAGTAACAGTTCTAACTCAAGGTAATAATTTTTAACACATAGAACTAATTTCACTTACAAAACTATTCAAATATTTCAGTTAAAACAGAATATAACCCCAGACCTCTGTCCTTACCAGCCTTCTGCTTATGTTCCCAAGTGAACAAACAACTGTACATGAATGTGTCCTTTTAAATAGGAATTATGTAATATTCTGCAACAAATTAATTGAAGATTGTCTAAGGGAATTAGCTTGTAAATATTACTTCACATATTTGTCCAGTTCAAAAAATGAGATGAAAAATATTTGTCCCAAAATTAATTAGAGAGGGGTTTGTCCAAAATTGTAAACTTTAGAAGAAATCTATATATTTTCAAAATGGGGTGAGAATTATTGCCAGCAGAAACTATGTCTGAGATAAAGTTACATTCTTTATTTGATAAAGAAAAGTGATCAAAATATGCTGTCAAAATCATTTTAAAATATTAAAATTTAACAGGTATTTCTTAGGCCGATTAATTTTTTTTAGCAAGTTCAGAAAAGGATTAGAAATTTCCATTGTCAACTATGGAGTTCACTATTAAATTGGCGGAACATGGTAAAAATTTTGGGGTGAGGTTTTTTTCCATGGCAGCTACAGTTTAGGCTGTACAAAATATGTTGATTCATACACATTGCCAGTGTAAAGATAAAGATCTTACAAAGCTGGTTACGAATTTTTAGTGAAGTATCAATCACAGTGTTTTTAAGATCTTTAGGGATATGTTTAAAGGAGGAATATAAAATAGCTTCCGGGCATATATTATATCTTTTAAGCATCTGTTTTTCCAATATTACCCATGTAGGAACATAATCAAGAGGATGATTATCCTGAGATAGTCATTTTATGTATTTATTAATATGGGATGGTAAATGATAAAATAAGAAATTGGTACCTTCTGACCTCACAGATTTTTAGGCAGTGAAAGTTTATGAAGGACTATTTTTGGAGTAGCATTTAACCAAAGAAGTAATTTATAACTGAGTGAAGTTTTTTAAACCAATTAAAAGGTAAAACAAAAACATTTAACATGTTAACTGGGAAAAACATTATAGGGGAAAATATTAATTTTTATTATACTTATCCTGCCGTTAAGAGAAATCGGTAAAGATGACCACCTTTTAAGATCCAGGAAAATTGTTTGTAGTCCTAGGTTTTTCATTCTCAATTGAGATTCTTTTTTAAAAATATAGATTCCCAGATAGTTAATACCAGAATGATTCCATAGAAGACCTAATTTGTTGATGTCTTCTTTATAAAAACAATTTGATAGGGGCATGGCCAGTGTTTTTCCTTATTAAGTTTATAGTTAGAGACTCGACTAAAGTCATCAATGACCTTAAGAGCAGCTTTTATGGAGTTTAAGGGGTCTGATATATGTAGCAATATGTCATCAGCAAAGGCCAATAGTTTTAACTGAAGTTTGGCAATAGTTATTCCCTTAATATTTATATTGAAATTTAAAAAGTAAATTAGGGGTTCTAAATAAAAGTTAAACAAAATAGGGGAAAGAGGGCATCCCTGTCATATACCTTGAAACACAATAAAAGGGGGTGATGTTAAGTTATTACAATTAATTCTAGCATTTGCACGAGAATACAACATTTTTAACTAACCAACAAAAACTGTGGGAAAACCAAATTTGAGCAAAGTAGCAAATACAAAGTTATGTTGAACTCTATTGAATGTGTTTTTGTACATCAAGAGAGACCAAAACCAAAGAATGTTTAGTCTCCCTGGATGCAGAAAGAATGTGTGAAATTTTTGTAAAGTAGTCTGAGGCTTGTCTAAAAGCCGTAAAACCTGCTTCATCATTACCTATGAACTTTTGCCATATCTTTTTAATTCTCTGGGCCAAAATGTGAGTTAACATTTTAATATTATAATAAATTAGTGAAATAGGATGGTAATTAGAATCCTTTTGTTTGGATTTATGAGGTTCTGGGAGTAAAATTATTCTTGCCTCCAGTGATGTTTTACTTGAAAAACCATTAGAATATAGTCATAATGTTCTTCAAAACAGGTAAAAGGGGGGTTTTGAAAGTTTTATAAAAAATTGCAGTAAGCCCATCTGGCCCAGGGGCTTTATTTAATTTGAAATTATCAATGGCTTCTCCTATTTCTTTTAGAGTGATAGTTAAGGTTAGCTTGGACGCATCTTAGTCTATAATATAAGGACATGAGAAGCTAGCTAAGTATGTATTGATCATTTCTGAAGAGGAGGGTTGTGACTAGGGCCATATAAATTTGAATAATAAAGAATTCTTTTAAAATATCTTTATGGTCTGCTAATATCATGCTGTTATCAGAAATTATAGATTCTATATCGGGACTGTTCCATCTGCCTATTAAGGTTTAGGGATCTATCTGGGTAGCACTGAGGGATATTTGTGCATTTTAATAACTGTTAGAAACTGTTTACCTGCAGAGCTAGTGCAGAAGGGAGGGATTTGCTGTAACTTCAGTGCTGCTGCTTATTCTGGTAGGGTTTTTGTCCCACCCATCCACCCAACCTGGCCCCAACCGCTGTTAAATAGCCTTGGTGGGAGGGGTCAGCTTCAGGGAGCAGTACTGAGATAACTGGTGAGTAACAGGGGGCTTCAAATTACCATCACTGTGAAGAGAAGGGTTGTTAGGTCTATGGTCATTGAAGGAAGCAGTGCAAGGGTGTTAACGACATGATCTATAGGAAGGTCACTCTACTGGCATGGGGGTACTTTGGGAGTATAGTGATGCTGAGACAGGCAAATGGAGGGTGTTAGGGTAGGACACACAAGGGATGGAGGGGTAATAGTGGGGGAGGAGGGGGATGGCATAGGAAGCAGGGAGGGGTCCAGGGGCAGCAGAGTGCTATGGGGCCATTGTGGGGAGAATAGTGGGTTGCAATGGTTGTGGGGTGGCAGTGTGGATGAATACATTATGGAAGCTAGGAGAGTGTCTGATCTGTCACAGGCTGAGGAGTCTTCAGGAAGATGTGCAGTGGCTTGGTGGGGAATTGGAGAGGTTAGGGAGGATGGGGGAAGGGAAGGCAACTGGGGCAGAGAGCAACAAGGGGATACCATGTGGGTTGTGCAACGGTATGGGGGAGGCAGGAGCAATACATATAGGTGGCCTGGCATGGGTAGAGGGGACAAGGGCAGGAGGAAGAAGCCCACACTGAGCAAGGTGGAGGAGATGGGTAATACAGTAGGTTTACAGTGTTGGTGCCTTTGGAAGATGAGGTGGGGGGGTGAGGGATTTCCAGGATGGAGTAGGTAAGGGGAAGCAGGGGGTTTGGACATGAGACAGTAGTTGAGCAGTAGATTGTGGAAAGGGTAAGGGAGAGCGAGACACAGCTGAAAGGATGGATGAAGAGGGCAGGGGTAACTGTGAGATGAGCATTGCTAGTGAGGAGAAAGGGACAGAATTAGCAGATGGGGAGGTGGAGACAATGGGGAAGGAACGGTTGGGGAGGAGTGTGAGAGAACAATGAGGGGGAGTGGGGATAGGACAGGAGCAGAGGGGGAAGATCCAGATCCATTGGAGGGAGAGGCAGGGAATCAACTGGGGTGGACCCTGGCAGTAAATACCATGGTAAAAGGGGAAGGGAGGAGATGAGTGGAGAGGGAAGGGTTTTAGTGCTGGGGGATTCCATACTTAAAGGGATAAGATGGGGCAGCAAGGGGGAATGGCATAGTCACATCTGGGTGGAGTCCGTGCCTGGATTAACTGCAGGCTGGGTGGGGCAGACAATTCTTAAGTTTGCTAGAAGGGGTAGGAGGAAACTGCATCTCATAGTGCATGTGGGTACAAATGACCTGTCAGGGGAGACGATGGAAGTAGTGAAGTAGAGGTTCAAGGAGCTGGGCAGGCTTGGTGAGGAGATGGGGGAATCGGTGGCTTTCTCAAAGGTGCTCCCAACACCCTGCGCTAGTACTGTGAGGAAAGAGAGGATTGGGGAGTTCATCACTTGGCTGAGGGATTGGTGTCAAGCTAGGGGACATGGGTTGGTGGGGGGGCTGGGACAGAACCTGGAACAATAATGAACTTTATGCAGGGTACAGGCTACATTTGAGTGGAGTAGGAAAGGGGGTATTAAAGCAGAGAATAGGGGAATACATAGCTATGAAGGTGGATTTAAACTAGGTAGATGGTAGTGAGGGGACAGATGGTAGGCAGGGAACCCTGAGAGGGGAGCCAAATGAGCCTACCCCCCCAGGCTGGTAGGGAGGAAATAGGAGCAATGGTACGGGGGGAATAGGAGGGGTAATTTCAGGGAGGGGAAGGGGCAAGGACAGGCTGGAGGGCAGCCTCACTGAATGTGAGAAGCCTTGGTAACAAATCAGCAGAATTGCAGACTCTCTTGGCATTAGAGAAGGTGGACATTCAACCATCATGAAAACATGGACCACCCAGCATCAGGAATGGGATTCAATGATCCCAGGGTATAGGTTATTCAGGAAGGATAGGGCAAAGGGAAAAATGGGTGGAATGTGGCAATATATGTATGGGAAGGGATAAGGTGCATTAGGGAGGAAGGGGAGGAAGGCAGAACAGAGGCCCTGTGGATGCTGTTTCAGGACTCAAAAGGTAGGACAGTGCAGTTGGTGGTGGTGTGTGGGCTGGTAGCCCAAGGGGTTGAATTGAATAGGGAGCTAGCTGAACAAATCATGAGGGTCTGTAGGAAAGGGAATACTGTGGTGGTGGGGGACTTCAACCTACTGGGGTGGAGTGGAGCATCCCAACCACCATCAGTGCAGGGGAGCAGGTCATATTGGAGGCATTTCAGGACAGCTTTTGGGTTCAGTTGGTCCGTGAGCCAACTAGATTGGACAGGACCCTGGATCTGGTTCTGTCAAACAGGGGGGCTGTAAGGGATATGGAAGTGGAGGACCCCCTGGCTGGGAGTGACCATCACATGGTATGCTTCATGCTCAATATGGGCAGGGAAACAGGTGGTACAGGGACCAGGGTGATTGACTTTAAGGGGGTGGACTTTAAAGTGATGGGGTAAATCTTGGGCAGGCATCTGATGGGAATTTAGCCATCCATGGATGCCAGCAAAAAATATGAGATTATTAGATAAGGGCTGGTGGAGGCGACAGGGACATGTGCAAGAACAAGGTGTAGATAGATAGATGGATGGATATTTTATTTATAAAGCACCCAATTCCTGGGATTCTGAACACAGTAGAAAATAACAATACAATTATCCAACAATTAAAATCATATAAATTAACATGTATACGTATAACAATTATAATAAATATAGATTGTCATACAAATTATCATTCTATAATCAAAAGTCTAAGAATGCCTGTTGGAACAGATGCCTTTTTAACCCCTTTTTAAAGGCTTCTGCCAAGGGGGTCCTCCTCAAATACTCTGGTAAGGGGTAAGATGGGAAGGGCAAAGAAACCCAGTTGGCTGACACAGGAGGTCATGGAAGGTGTGAGGGCCAAAAGAAAGGCATTTCGGTGACTCAAGAAATTGGGGGGATAACAGAGAGATGTATGTGAAGAAGTCCAGGGAGGTCTCCTGGCTGGTCAGAGCAGCCAAGGCTTCCAGACAACTGAGATTGGACAGGGCATTAAGAATGGTGAAAAGGACTTCTTCAGATACATCAGAGAAAAATGAAAAAACAAGGATCTGTTTGTGAGGATTCAGAAGGACTGTGGCTGGGTGGAGAAGGCGATGGACCAGGCAGAGGCACTAAATGATTACGTCTGCTCTGTGTTCATGAAAGAGAGAGGGGGCAGACACCTCCTGGAAGAGGAGGAGGAGTGGGGGGGTGACTGATAGAGGGATTACAGAGGATAGGATGCTGAAAGGATTAAGGGCACTGAGAGGGGATAAGGCACAGAGTCCAGACAGTATTCACCCGAGGGTAAGCAAAGAACTAGTGGAGATTCTAGCAGGACCACTGGCTGACCTGTTCAATACCTCCTTAGACACAGGATGCATACTACAGGACTGGAGGAAGGCCCGTGTGGTGCCTATACACAAAAGTGGTCATGAGGATGAACCTGTGAACTACAGGCCAGTGAGCCTCACATCAGTTGTGGGAAAACTTATGGAGATGATCCTAAAGCAGAGGCTGATGACCTTCTTAGAGAATAATGGTCTCCAGGATGGTCGGCAGCATGGGTTTGTCTCAGGTAGATCCTGCCAGACAACCTGATTGAGTAATACGACTGAGTTACAAGGGAACTGGACAAAGGCCATGTGGTGGATGTCCTGTATTTGGATTTCAACAAGACCTTTGATTCTGTACTGCATGGGAGACTGGGGGGAGCTGGAATATATAGTGGTGGGAACAAAGATGGTTAATTGGATCACCAACTGGCTGAAGGGAAGGCAGCAAAGGGTGGTGGTGGGTGGTTAACTCTCAGCTCTGAGGGATGTTATGAGCGGGGTGTTGCGGGGATCTGTATTGGGACTGGTGTTGTTTGGGATATTCACAGCTGATATCTCCTACAGGGTCTGGAGTAAGATGAGTCTCTTCACAAGCAACACAAAGATGGGAGCGGTGGTAGGTGACATCAAAGCAAGGAGAGGGACTGCAGGAGGACCTGACCAAGCTACAGGAGAAGTCAGATGCATGGCAGTTGGGGTTTAACCCCAAAAAGTGCAAGGTACTGCTTTTCAGGGCTAATAACCAGGGGAGGAGCTACCAGCTGCAGTGGGGGGGGGGTACAGATGGAATCCACCAAAGAAGAAAAGGATCTGGGGTGCTGATAACAGGGAGTATGAACAACTCAGTGCAGTGCAGAAAGGTGGCTGCAAAAGAAAACAGGATGCTGGGGTGCATAGTGAGGGGAATCTCCTCCAGGAACAAGGAGGTGATCCTACCCCTATACAAGTCGCGGGTCAGGCAGCACCTGGAATACTGCATGCTATACTGGCTCCCATTCCTGAACAAGGACATCAGATTGTGTAAGGGTGTACAGTGGAAGGTGGCAAAAATGATCCAGGGATTTGAAGGATACTCCTGTGAGGAGAGGCTGTGTGAACTGAACATATATTCCCTGGAGGAGAGGAGGAAAAGGGAAGACATGATTGAAACCTTTAAATACTGTAGAACTAGTTATTTTCATGCAAAGTAAATTTAGTGAAAATGCAAATGCAACCATAATTGCATAAATTTATTTTAACGCTAAATCACAATCACCACATTCACTATAATGGAAAAAATACTAAAAGTGCTAGTTAGTGCAAATTTGTTTTCATGCAAATTGATACTGCACCGAAAATAGTGAAAATTATTTGACAGTGAAAAGTTCAAGTTCTACAGACTTAAAGGGGATTAACAAGACTAGGACAGAAGGGATTTTCCAAACTAGAAGGGGGCGGGTCATGGGGGGGCACCAGCTGAGAGTGGAGGGGGGCAGATTCAGGAGGAAAGTCAGGAGACATTATTTGACAGAGAGGGTGATGGATAAGTGGAATATTCTGCCTGAGGAGGTAGTAGCCTGCAGCACAGTAGATGGTTTTAAGAAGGGATGGAACAGAGTGGGGGGTAACTATGAATAGTGAAGCGGCAGGTGGGGCAGCTGCAAACTGAGAGACTAACTATGCAACAAGCAGACTGGATAGACCATGAGGTCTGTTTCTGTTGGTGTTTTTCTTATGTTCATGTCTTTTTAATTGTGTGGGCCAATAATTTACTAGTTTTTTTCCCCAAGATCTACATAACAGGTTTTTGGTCTAATAATAAGAAAGTTAGCTTGTTCTTTTGAAATACAGTGGAATTATTCTTTTAGTATTTGGGTTTCTTATTTATCTTTTGAAGAGAGAGTATCTTGGTTTCTAAGTTCCAAGACACTTAACTTATTGGTAATCTCCTTTAACCGTTGTGTTTTTTGCTTTTTATTTTTATCTCCAAACCTGATAAATTCCCCTCGTAGGAAGCATTTACAAGAAGCCCAAATTATATCTGTTTTATCTATTAAAAGATAATTTTGTTCCCAGAAAACCTCAATAGATTTGCTAATATATTTAGTTATATATTCTTGTTTTAGTAAACCTGAATTTAGCCTTCACAGAAATAGTTTAACATGAGTAGTATTTATCTTTAAGGTGACCTGAATTAGGGAATGACTGGACAAAACATGTAGGAGAATCTGAGGGTCATGGGCTGAAATGACAAGGGATTTAGAAATAAGAAAATAGTCTATTCTAGATGAGGAATTATGAACTTGAAAATAAAAGGTAAAGGATTTGTGTGCTGGAAAAAAAGTTCTTCAAGGGTCAGAAAGGTCATACATATTAATCAAGTCAATAAGGGCTTTATTGTCTATTATAACTGAATGATTGGGAAGGTTTGATTTATCCAAATAAGAATCGAGAGGAAGATTCCAATCCCCTCCTAAAATAATGTGATAATTAGAAAAAAGTACTAAAATAGAAATTAAATTCATATAAAAGGTTGTAGATCTGGAATTTGGACCATAGATGGCTCCCAGAACATATTTAACTTGATGAATTGTTTCTATTGCTAGAAGATAACTACAGTCTGCATCTGTAATTAACTTTAGAAGGTGAAAGACCACCCGAGAATCCATTGGGATGGCACCCCCAGATTTAGCTGTACATTTACTGGCTTAAAGTGCTACATTGAAGTTAAATGTTTTAAGACATTCAGCCTTTGAGTGTAGTAAATGAGTTTCCTGAAGAAATGTCAGTTTGAATCCCCCAGATCTAATAACATTTAAAATTTGCATAGTTTTGTTTTTGGATCTCATACCTTTTACATTTCACAAAGCTATTTTAATGTTAAATGTGGACATTACAAAATATTACCCTATGAATTTTACAATACTCCAAAGGTAGCTCAAGATTCAAAAAAAATCTTTTCTTTGATGATAAATAGCTTCCTTCTCTATCATCCTTCCCAAAACCCCATTCCACCCCCAAAATCCCCACAAAAAATCTTAATCTCAATTGAGTAGGTAGGTAGGTACACATTTATTGATCAGCTTATAAGCCATTACAATATACTACACAAAACAGATAATAAATACAATCTCAATACAACCAGTAAAACACACCGATACTTGATTTGCCAGCAAAGATAAAAGAAACATTTTGAGAAAAAAATACAATCAATATCCAAATAATCCATGACCACAGAATCATCTGTGTTACTAGAGATGAGTAGTAAGCAAGAATTTTGCAGTAGCTTCTAGAATTATTCTATCCATAGAAGTAAAAAGATACTCTATAATCTTTACTGGGGGAGACTGAGACCACCCAGCAACCCACCCAAACACTTCTTTCTACTAATCTCATAGGGCAAATTAGCACCACATGTTTAATATCATCAATGACCCGTAGCCCACATTTGCAATGTGGTGAAACAGACCCATTTCTTTTCTGCCTATATAGAATAAATTGTGCATTACACCCTTCTGCTCTGAACCTTGTAAAGATTATTCTTAATTTTGGGCAGGCCAGTTGATTTAGATACCCATCATAGCCACATATCACCTTGAAGGATTTATAGTAATCATGCATTTTAAGCAATGAGAGTTGAGTATGAAGATGGTTATTATCTAAATCTCTGAGCCTTAGCAGTAATGGTGACAATTGAATGATGTATGAAATGTTATTGTTATATTTATTTATTAATTAAATTCTCGGATTACAAATACCTTTGAGCAGAAACTGCTCATTTACAAAGGTTCCACGTCAAAGGATGAGGTCAACATACATACAGAGGTTGTAAAAGAATGCACAATAAACAAGCAAAACAACTAAAAGAAAAAATAAGGATACTCGGTTATAACATACTTTGAGACAATATTCATAAAACGAACAGCTTGAGTAGGCAGCTGGCTGCGGTAACAATAAGAGAAAGAGGGCACCATAGGCAGTTAGTATTGCAGGCATGCGACCGGGAGAGGAAGTTGGCAGGCTAATGGGCCACTGTCCGATGGTGGGGAAAATGTCTTGTACCAGTGAGATGTGGAAGCAGGAAGGAGTCACAAGGAAGGCCCAGTGCCAGAGGGATGAGATTGGGAAAGGGCGGGCTGTGAGACATGAGTGAGCTGGGAGGTGTTTAGAGATCTCTGTTCAACAAAGCAGTCACATTGAGTGGTAGAGGTGAGGTGAAGTTTGAGATTCCTTTGAAGGGTCCAAGTGTAGTAGAGGAAAGTGATTCTTTATTGAGGAATTGAACCATTGAGCAGCTCTATAGATAAAGGACCATTGACCCATGGAGGTACGACATCTGGGAACCTGAAAGGTTAGAGATTGGGCACCACGTGTTTGTTGAGTGCCACTGTAGGTAATGAGGAATGAGCTAACACCAGGTGGCATGGACCAAGGAGAATCTTTTGGTAAGTAGCAAGGTCTGGTATTGTATTCTGCTGCGTGGGGTAGCCAGCTGGCCTGTGCATAGAGGTCACAGGTGTGAGTTTGTCGGGCTGCACCTGTCAGTAGTCTACAGGCTTTGTTGAGAGCAACTGAGATCCTGTGGAGGGCACTTGTTGGGGCAGAGCCATAGATGGCAAGGCCGTAGTCAATGATAGAGGTGGCAGAGCTGTAGATGGCTAGTTTAAGGGCATCTGCAGGCATACAGTGCTTGTGTTTGTGTAGTAGTCCAATCCGTATATTGGCGGTCTTGGCAACAGTGTCAATATGCCGAGTGTAGTGAGGGGACTATCCAGGGTAATACCAAGGTACTTGAACTCCTTGACATGTTCGAAAGGGGTTCAGCGTGGTTCTTGATGGTGAGGGACAGAGAGTTGTGCCTGCTCTGTCAGTTAGAGAAGGACATGGCTTTAGTCTTGCTGTGGTTCAGGACAAGTTTATGAGAACTGAACCAGTCTTCGGCGATTGAAGTCGAGCTGCAGCTGGGATTCAGGACTGTAATGTCATGGTGGCTGGAAAACAGGACTGCATTGTCTGCGTATAGTAATATTTGTTGGTGGCAGGCATTGGGGAGATTGTTGATGAAGAGGGAGAAGAGTAGAGGGCCCAGAATAGACCCCTGGGGGACTCTGGAGCGGACCGGTTTCTCCTCTGAAGAGATCCCTGCAATCCTTACACGTTGGATCTGATTATCAAGGTAGCTGGTGAACCATGGAAGGGCATCGCTAGAGATCCAATGGAGGACAGTTGCTTGAGCAGTAGGGGGTGGTTAACTGTGTCGAATGCCTTGGTAAGGTCTATAAATACTGCCCCTCCACAATTCCCTTTGTCAAGCGTGGCATGGATGAAGGTTGTAAATTCCAGTAGTGCAGTGGTGGTGCTGTGCCCTTTTCTGAAGCCATGCTGCTCTGGGCACTGTACATTGTACTTATCCAGGAATTCAGTTAGTTGGTCCGACACTATTCACTCCAGCGCTTTGGATAGTGGGGGGAGGAGTGAGATAGGTCTGTAATTGGTGTGCAGTGTCCTATCTCCGCTTTTGTGAACTGGTGTGACAGTGGCTTTCTTCCAGAGAGAGGGGAAATGGCCCAAACTAAGTGAGAGATTAAAGATCTTTGTAAGTGGTTCTAAGATTTCATCGAGGACTTGTGCCAGCAGTTTCAGGTCAAGGGAGTCACCACTGTACCCTTTGTTTGCCAATGGCCTTTGAATGTATTTTCTAGCTACTTGTGGTGGGACCTCCTTAAAAAAACTTTGGGGTTGTACGTTCTAGTTGGGGGGTAACTTGGGAGGAGCTGGAGGGGAGATCATCGAAAAAATTTGATGGAAGGACACTGTTCAGGTTTGTAAATGCATTATTAAAAGTGCTGGTGATGATACCTAGGTCAAGTGTAGGAGTGCCATGAAGGTTGAGCATAGTGGGTGGTGCTTTAGGATCCTTGCCTGTGAGTTCTTTCATGTTGTTCCAGAATTTGTTTCCCTGGCCCCAAGAGTTGGTCAGAGCCTCTTTGTAATAGCTGCGTTTAGCATTCCGTATTCTTCGAGTGCAATCATTTCTGGCTGCTTTGTACAATTGTATGTTTACTTGCATCAGAGTTGCACGAGCACAATGCCAGAGGTGGTCTCTGTGCTTGAGCAGAGTTAAAAGGTCAGTAGTAACCCAGGGGTTGGTCTGTCCTTTGACCTTCATCTTTTTCACTGGTGCATAGATGTCACAGGCTTTGTTGAAACGTTTGATAAATAGGTCCAGAGCTTTGTTGGTGTCATTGAGGGAATCAAGCACTGCCCAGTTCAGCCTGGTTAGATGGGATTTTAACAGCTGGAGGTGCCCTTTTTTGATAACCCTGGCATAGTTAAGCTTGGGAGGGGGGCTTGTGGTATTTGTTTGACCAGGAACAGATGACAGGCGAGTGGTCACTTATTGTATCCGGGAGTACAGAAACATTGGAGATGCATTCAGGGTGGTTAGATAGAATCCAGTCTAGAAGCATAAGGGAGCCTGTCCTATAGTTACACCTAGTGGGGGCATTGACCAGTTGAGTGAGGTGATGCGCCGTGGCTGCATCCTTATAGGTAGCGGTCTCGGCAGAGAGCCAGTTAATGTTAAAATCACCCATGATTATGGTTTCAGAATTATGTTGCTGGACCCTTAGATATTCCATGATGCTATGGAAGCCAGCAGCCTGGTCTCTTGGGAGTAGGTAAAACCGAGATGACAGTGAGTTCCTTGTTATGTGCACCAAGGAGGATTTTTGATTGTGAGGACCTGAGAGGAGTTGCTCAGGCTGGGGATGGATGATGTGACCCATAAGGGTATCCTTCAAGATAGATGGCACAGCCTCCTGTTAGCAATCCTGTCTTGCCTGAAAATGCGTAGCCAGGGATAGAGACTGAGGTATCAGGGATTTTAGGGTTTAGCCATGTTTCCACAACTGAGAGGACATCAGGGTTGTGCTGTAGGATCCATGTTTGGAGGGAGTCAAGTTTGTTGAGGATGCTGCAGGCATTGATGGATGCCATGGTGAGTGTCCCTGTCCTTCTGCTTGGTGCCACTGCTGGTTGCCCAGGTGGTCCTGGGTTGGGGTGAACATTTCCTGAGAGCAGGAGCAGCATAAGGAGAATTTGTAGGAGAAAGGATTTCAGCATCTTGTAGATACCTGGTGATTAAGTCATAAGCCAAAAGAAATTATCAACAGCTGAGGTCCAGAGTCACAGAATGTGTTAGAATTCCTGCAGGTGATGAACTGTGCCTGTGCATATGCAGGATGTGAAATCCTTTTGTCTGCATGCTTCTTTGTCATTCATAGAGGTTGTTGAAAAGCCAAGATACAGATCATGGAGTAAGTCAGACGAAAATGTGGATTCAAGCAGACCTAGAGTCATTGAGTTTGTCAGACTTAATTGCTTGACTTATGTTTTGCTTGGGATAGCTTCCAAAAAGTTGATTTTTAAATGAAAGATGCAGATACCTGGTTGTGATGTTTTGCAGAAATCCAGTTCAGGAGACTTTCACAGATGTAGTGAGCAAGAATGGTGTAGTTACTCCAAGCAGAAAACCATGTAAATCCACAAAAACTAAGCTATAGACACAGACAAGCAGCCACTACAAACATACCTCCAGCATAAACCGGTTTGAACTATGTTATAACAACAGGGTGTCATTATGGACGACTATGATAATGCTGTATGTACATCTTGGTACTGTTTATGGACGGTGGATACGAATTGTATATTGTCAACTGTCAATTAATAAACATATGAAAAAAAAATAAAAGAAATTACGAAACAATCAAATATATTAGAGAAAGAGCCCAAAGGAAATGAAACTTTAGGAAGGGTTTTAAAGACAGGTTTGGGCACTTTTAGCTCTGATCCAAATGGTATGATGACACTTTCTTATGAGGAAGTAACTAGTGATGATTCTTAGGTATTGGGCTCAGGGAAGACTGAGACCACTAGTAACCCACCTACTTATTTGAATATTAGGTAACTAAAGGAGGTCACTGAGGTAATCCAAGGTTATAAAAAGGCAGAATTTTTGATTGAGATAAAGGGAGTACAAAGGCTGGAAAGTGAATCCGATGAGAAGCTTCTTAAATGGGATTTGCAACTTTTTGAGATTGATCAGGATAATGAAAAAAAAAAATTGTTTACTATGAGATCACCTAGCTCGGTTTATTCTGATACCTTGCTTCTATATTGCCTGTTAAGAGATACTGCTGAACATATTCTAGGGAAAATTGATCATTTGAAGCAAAAAGGCAATGAGGTCAGCTTTCCGGTTATGGTACCTAGAAGCACGGTCTCAGATGATCCCTGGGTAAAGGAAGGGAAGGCTTTATATCCCACTACAGCATCTGGCCTGAATGGGGAAGAAGGGTTAGAGAATGAGACAATGAGGAATGATTTACTAAAAATATTGAAGGTAACTGAAAACTATGAACAGAAACAAAGCTATGATTGGTCATGTAGGACTATATCAATATTTGGCTGGGAAACTTCAAAGCAAGATAGTTATAGAAACAGTAGAAATGAACTGTTGTCAGTCATCACACGGGCAACTGGTTTCAGGCTTTCCAGAAATATGGTGGATAGACTGAAACTATACAGGGAAGATCAGATTTCATCACAGATTGATGTTACCTTTAGAAGCCCAGTCACAGTTAGTAGGTTACTTTCCTCAGCAGATAAACTGTACTGTCTTGGTCTTCATTTAGTAGTACCGCAGGAGTTGAGGAATTGTTCCCTCAGAAATAAATCCCCATTGGAGGAGCCCCTTGAGGCTGGGGATAGGGAGGATATCTCAATCATAGACCTTGCGGGATTTATAGATACAAATACTTTCAAACCACTAATAAATATCCAACAAGATTGACTTAGTGGATCCAAAACCCCTTTTGGGGAAAGGGACGGGCTAAGAGAGCTTGCCATCTTGTCTTGGAATATTGAGGGGCTGCATTTAAAAATAGCTGACCCAGATGTAATGGGTTTCCTTGGGGCCTTCAATATGATAGGCCTTCAGGAAACTTGGTGCATGGACCTGGTGGCCCCTAGAATAGCGGGGTATTCTGCTTATATGTTACCTGCCTCAAGAGACAAGAAGTACGGCAGATTCAAAGGAGGTCTCTCAATTTTTATTAAAACTAAATTAAACCTGAAGATTCAGGAATATCCACTTAAATTAGATAACGTGCTGGTCTTAGAAATCTCTGATGGGACAAAACAAATGGTTCTATGTCATATCTACTTTTCTCCAGGCACTAAGACTCAAGGAGACTCTTATCTTTTGCTTTTGTATTCTCTCTTGGATAGTCTTTTAGCATGTGGAATAAATTCTCCCATAGTTATTTTAGGCAACTTTGTGCTAGTATTTCTTCAGGGATATCCGAAGAACCTTATTCTGACCTTTCCCTTTTCCTACCTGAGATTAATCCTAAAATAAGGGCCAGAAGGGCAACCCAAGATCTAAAAACTAATAATCGAGGTAAAGATCTATTATTGGGATTAACCCAAAGGAATTTTTGCATCTTGAATGGGAGAACCAAGGGGGATATACTGGGAAAATTGACATTTAATAGTGCTTCGGGTGTCTCTACTCCAGATTTAATCTGGGGCAATATAGAATTGGTCAAATTAGTTATGAAATTACAGGTCTTAGAATGCTCAGAATCAGCTTATTTTCCCCAGGTACTAACCTTAGAAAATCCTTTCATTAACCCAGGACATGATGAAGTGCTACTGGGAGAAAATATAGAAATAATTAATGAAAAAATAATTAAATGGGGTCCTGTTTATCAAACTCAATTCAAGGACATATTGTACACAGGAGAACTTCTGGATGTATATAATTCCAATCTGATGAATACTCAAATACTTATTATCTATGAGATCTGGGATAAAATATTTACAATATTAAAATCACTATGTAAATCGAACAAGATACAGAATCCTAAACGAGAACTATACATAAAATCCTGGTTCATTGATAAATGTGGTAAAGCCAAAAGGAATGTTTGGCAAAATACTTCATCAATTTAAGAAAAAGGGGGATAAAAATGTTACAGACCATATGTTATTAAAGAAGGAAAGAGGCAATTATAACAGAGTCTTAGAAGAGGAAAGAAATAAATATTCCAGAGGTTTATGGGGAAAACTCAGACAGGCTATTTTAAATAAGGATGGCAGACAGTTCTGGAAAATTGTAGCACAAGGATTTAATAAATATACCACTAAAATAGAGTAACATATCACCCCAGAGGTCTGGATATCACACTTTACAGACCTTTACTACTCTCAGCATGAAGAAAACAAGGTCTTTGACCATGGGTCTAAACATATGAATATGATAATTTATCCAAGACCATTGAAAATTAAAGAAGAGGAAGTTTACTCGGCTTTAAATTTATTAAAATCTCATAAGTCCCCAGGTCTCAAAAGAATCATAGGTGATCTCTTCAAATCATTTCAGCATTGGTGGGTCCCCCCCTTCGCTTTCGCATTTAATGGTTTTGTCCAAAATCTGAGGTTTCCTTTTAGTTGGATAGGCAGTGTCATATTTCTGATATTTAAAAAAGAATGATCCAAATAACCCCAAAATGTACAGGCCTATTAGCGTTATTGATGTATCTCAGAACATTTTCTCAAGCATAGTCTTGGGAAGATTGCTGGATTGGACTGAGGAGAACTCCATTCTTCATGAATCTCAGAATGGTTTCCTGAGAGACAGATCAACAGTGCAACATTGTTATGTTTTACAACACCTGATCTGGAAATATGTCAAGATCAGGAAAAGTAGATTGTACTGTTGTTTTGTCGATTTCTCCTCAGCCTTCAACAGGAAAGTACTTTGGGGAATTCCTGAGGATCTGAATATAGATAAGACCTTGCTAGATATTCTCATTAGACTACATGAGAATACCTGGCCAAGAGTTCAATATAATCAGTTTGGACATGTCACTGATAGAATATGTACTAATGTGGGAGTGAGACAGGGATGCATTTTGGCACTGACATTGTTTAATATATGTATATATATATATATTTATATATATATATATATATATATATATATATATATATATATATATATATATAGTGATAGCCACAGACATTGCCAGCTATTTCCAGATATTTTGCAACATTTCTGAACAGTTTCTCTCTGCTGCCCCTACTGTTTAAGTACAAAAAACATTAGATATTTCTGGAAATATCACAGAAATTTTAGGAAATAGCTGGCAATGTCTGTGGCTACTACTGTAAATGCGATATTGACACAAATTACTGACCTCAAATTTCCTGCGCCGAAAATTAACAACTCAAGAATTGATATTCTTGGATATGCAGATGATCTAGTACTTCTCCCTATGTCTGCATTGGGCCTCAAATGAAAGTTGTGCCTTTTTGAGTCTTTGTGTAACCAAAGGAAGCTTAGAATTAATTTGGACAAGACCAATATTGTGATTTTTGGCCATAAAATAGGGAATCCAGCCAAATTCAAGATTTATGGGAAAGAAATAGAACATGCTAATAATTATGATTATTTGGGAGTCAGATTTGCATATAATTCCTCCTGGACTAAACATCTGGAATGGGTACAAAATAAAATGATCTCTTCCATAAATGCTTAAAACATTTTTTTATGATAAAATGGGGAGAACTTCTTTTAAGGGCATTCTGGGAGTAATACAGTACATGCTAAAATCAAAGCAAGTATGATTTACGTGGCTGAAGTGTGGGGTTACTCTAACATTAATTTGTTGGAGATGATCCTTAACAAAACATATCGATACATTTTGATCTTACTACAGGGTACTCCAAATTGTATACTCAAACTAGAGTTGGGTCAGCATTCCCTAATAACATCAATTAAGGAAGACCAATAGTTTTCCTGCTTAAAACATTCTTATTATCAGAACAAAGGTACCCAGAATGTGCCTGGAGGAAACTATTAGATTTGCATCATTAGGATTTGTACACACATCCATCCATCTTATTCATAAGACCCTTATGGCAGCAGGATTGGGTCATCTTCTACATATGATCTATATTAGACCCACAAGGGAAATAGTCCAGGATATCTTTTATTTTATTTTTATTCATATTCTATTCTATTTTTCCCTACTTACTCTACCATCCAATGGCCCCCCACCTAAACCAACTAAGCTGGCAACCCCAGCAACTAACTTGGTCTGTGTCTATTGTTTACTAACTATCTTATACTTCAGATGAGGCCCTTTCCCTCAATGAATTAATCTACCACCCTTCAGAAGCACTCTCTCCCCAATATTCAGAGTACCCAAGTATTCTGCCCAGGCCCTTTCAAACCTATCTTCTGCCCCCTTCAGGCAGTATGTCAGCTTATCGATTGCCAGCACCTTTAATGTGAGCTCTTTCCACTGTTCCACTGTAGGTCCCAGAGCTGTGGTCCATACATTTTGTATTCCTAGTCGTGCTACTGTAGGTAAGATTCTGATCCACCTGGGGTAGAAAAACCAGTCCCCATTCTCCTCCCCTTCCACACCCAACAGTAACGATTTCTAGGAAACCTCCAAGGGTTTCCCCCTCACAGATGCAATTCCTTTTGCTATGCCTTGCCAGTAGGACTTTATCACTTGACAATCTCAATAGTAGTGCTGTTAAGTACCCCTATTTATTTTACACTCACTGCAAAATGGTGAGACCCCCAGGCAAAACCTGTGCACCATAGCTGGCGGGTAATATAATCTTTGTATATACTTAAATTGAGCTTCTTTAAACTTATTACACACTAGTAGCCCTTGATGGGACTCCAGCATTAGTTGCCAGTTTGCCTGGCTAATTTCTTCTCCAATGTCCCATTCCCACCAAACCATCGCCATCTGGGGAGGATTTTGAAAGAATTTTCTGTCCAATTTCACTGCTCATCCTACTAACCCCTTCTCACATCTACTAGCCCCCATTATCTTCCTCTCCACTTCTTCCATCAATCCCCCAGTTCCTCCAGGTCCACAGAGCTGTTTGTAATAGTCCCTTACTTTGAAATATCTATACATATGTGAGGTAGGCAGATTGAGTCTCTCTTTCAATTCTTGGAATGTGCATATGCCCCCCCGAGGTTAAATTCGCCATACATTTCACCCCCTTAGCTTATCACAGTCTAAACCCCTCATCTTCTAACCCTAACAGGAATTCTGGATTTCCCGCCACTGGGGCCAGCAAAGTCTGGTGCGACTCAATGCCTTGTCTCTTTTTAATTTTCCCCCATGCCAATAAGCCAGTCACCACCATCGGGTTAGGTGTTACCAGCTCTGGTATCGCTTAAGGCCTTCTCCACTTAAATAACTTGAAATTCTCCTTGGGGCCCCATCCACTTCCAACTCTACCCAGCTGGCCACTTCCTGTCTGTGTACCCAGTTTTGAATATACCTATATTGTGTTGCCAGGAAATACCCCATTACATCTGGGAAATTTAGTCCCCCTTGTGCTACTGGTGCTTCAGCTGGCTCAGACTAATTCTAGGGTGCTTACCCTTCCAAATAAAAGTTGTAAATGCCTTCTCCAGTTTCCTAACATCCTGGGTTACTGGACTGAAAGGGATCATCTGTATATTATACAAAAGTCTGGGCAGAACATTAATTTTGAGGAGGTTAATCCTTCCCATTCAAGAGATCTGCAACTCCTTCCATCTACTCAGGTCCTGCAAGATTTCCCTGATTAAAGGCCTGTAGTTAATCTCATACAAATTCCTCAGGTGTTTTCCCATTTCAATCCCCAGATATGTGAATGTGTGCTGGACTATCTTTAACCCTCATGCATCCGTCTTTCTGCTCCATCCCAGAAACAATATCTCTGATTTTTGCAAATTTATTTTGTACCCAGAGAAAACTACAAATTGTTCTATCATTGATAATACCCTGCGAGTCAACACTTCTAGGTCTGAGAGAAACAACAAAAGGTCATCCGCGTACAGAGTTATAACATGTTTCCCTTCCTGTCTTCCCTGAATACCCTTTATAGTGGGTTCACTCCTAACTTTAATTGCTAGAGGTTTTATTGCTAATGCAAATAACAAGGGGGATAATGGGCATCCCTGCCTTGTTCCCCTATGTATCCTAAATTCTGGCGATGCCACTCCATTGATTAAAATCTGGGCCCTGGGATGTATATAGAATGCTCCCACCATGTTGACAAACTCCTCCCCTAACCCATATCTCGGCAAAATGTGCAATAGATATTCCCATTCAATTCTATCGAATGCTTTCTCAGCATCTATCAAAAGCACACAGGTCTCCCCCGGGTGCCTTGCCCCCCACCAGATAACATTTAATAATCTCCTCAGATTATGGTAGGAATGTCTTCCCTTCACAAACCCAGTCTGATCTGGGCTGACCAGCAGGGGAAACACGTCTTCTAGTCTTCTCGCCAAGACTTTTGTCATGATTTTTCAATCTTGGTTCAGGAGGGAAATCGATCTAAATGATCCGCAGTCCTCTAAGTTTTTACCTGCTTTAGGGAGAACTGTGATAAGAGCTTGGAAACACACTACAAACATTTAACACAAAAAATAGAGTCTGATTTACATCAATGGTCCCAACTTCATCTATCACTATATTCTAAGCTGGATCTTATTAGGATGAATATTCTTCCAAGGCTGCTATATCTTTTTCAGACCATATCAATGATGCCAGATGGAATGTACTTTCCCTCCTGGAATAAGTCTTTGGCAAGATTTGTCTGGGCCGGGAAAAAACCCCGACTCAAGTGGTCCACATTAATGTTACCAAAAAATAAGGGAGGATTAAATTTGCCTGATCTTCAGATGTATGCAAATGCTACAGTGATAGCTAGAGTTTTCAAATGGAATAACCCAAAATATGACATACCATGGAATAACTTAGAATTCACCCTTAATGGGGTAAGGGAGGGGAGTGAACTTTTACAAATGCTATATGCCCCAGTAAATAAAAGACCTAGACTTATTTATAGTACAAATTCTTCTATGGAGACTTGGAAGAGAATCATCCATCTAAGAGAGCTGGAACCAGTAGGTCCCTATTTGAATTTATTAAATTTCAGAATCCAGACTCTTACTTTGGAACATGAGGGTACTCTGGCTCAATGGAGACAAAAAGGTTTTAAGTTTATTTTCCAATTGGTGGATGCCGGGGGGGGGGGTCCTCTCATTTACTAAACTTCAAGAAACATTCAATCTTCCACAACAAGATTTTTCAACTTATACAAGCTTACTAGAGGATGTTGAAAGTAAAGGACCAGCCTTTAGTAGACTCTCAGATCCACCCTCTTTATTGCTTACTTTAGCCATGACCATGGGGAGAGGACAGTTGTGGCCCCACTTTGTGGGACTAATATATAGGGGTTTGAGGGAATTATCAAAAAATTCAACTCATGGAATTCTAAATGCCTGGAATAAAGAGCTTCCACTCCAGGTATCAAAGGAAGATTGGGAGAAGTATACTAAATTCTCAATGGGACTTTTGGGAGCCCCCTACTGGCGAGAATTTGCCTGGAAAGTTAGAAACAGATTTTTCTATACTCCAGCAAGACTGGCCAGGTTCTCATCAGGGTCATTAAGCAATTGCTGGAGAGATTGTGGAGAAATATCTGCGGATCAGTTCAATGTTTTTTGGGCCTGCCCGCAGTTAGCATGTTACTGGATAGATATTTTAGAGGCATTAAAAGAATTGGTAGATGTGGAAGCAGTATTGACCCCTGAGCTAGTTCTACTTTCAATTCTGCCGGAGGGTCTACCAATACCCAGAGGATCACTGTTAATTACTTAAATGCTGGCAGCTAAAAAAGCAGTTACTAGAAACTGGGGGAAGAAGATGTCTCCAAATATACAGAATTGGCAGGGAATAATGGGAGAAATGTATGTATTATAGAGATTAATAGCTAAAAGCACAGATAAATGGTTTGTATTTGAACTTAAATGGAGGAAATGGATTCTATATATTTCATCTTTAGATCCTACTTTTGTACCTTAGAAACATATTGGCTCTGATGATGGTTTACGTAAATATCCTAGTGCTTATGATATAAATTGCTTTGTAAAATATGTAAGTAGTCCTGATACCCTTGACTAATGCATTGCTATGTATCTGACTGAAGTAATTATGTACTGTCCTAACTTATACACTGTAAAAACTGTCCTATGATTTTGCAAATGAAAATATAATAAATATATAGTATTAAAAAAAAAAGAGCTTGGCAACACGTACTGTATTAAGAATCCCTTCCCCTTCCCTAGTTTCTTGCAAAATATTGCATAGTGCACCCGCTACTTCCTCCTTCAATAGTTTATAAAATTCCGCCCCAAGCCCATCAGGCCCAGCTGCCTTCCCATTCCTCAACTGACTTATAGCATTCTTTATTTCCTGCACCATAATTTTTGCGCCCAGCTTTTGCCTTTGTGCCTCATTTAACCTGGGTATTTCCAGATCCCTCCAAAAGCCTTCCCTTTCACTTCTCTTTCCTTGACATTCAGCCCTACATAGTTCTTCATAGTAATCTTTAAATCTATTATGAATTCCCACTTCCTCCTTAAGTATTTTCCCCACCTTATTTCTAATTTGAACTATCTTATGGCTACTTTTCCCTCCCTTTATAAGCTGGACCAATAAGGGACCCAGTTTGTTGCCCCACTCATACATCCTCTGTTTTGTGAAGAAAATGTTAGTATTAACTTCCCTACCCAGATTAGTATTGAGCATCTCCCTTGCCACCCTTAGCTCTCTCTGTTTTTCTTCTCCTCCTCCACTAATGTCTTCTCTCTCCAATTCCCTGATTTTGACTCTGTTTATCTCTTTTTTGCTTAGCTGTATAACCAATTATAATCCCTCACATGAATGCCTTGCCAACCTCCCAATACATGTCCTCATCTGTCACCGTGCCCTTATTTGTCTACTCAAAAAATTTCCACTGCTCTTTTACAAAGTCCCTAAACTCCTTCCTAACCAGCATGTATGTAGGAAATCTCCAACAGCCTCGCGGCACATCATTTTGTACGAGATCAAGTTCCATTTCCACCATAGCATGGTCAGAGAGGAATATCGGACTATGACCCATTGCTCTAGTATATTGATACAATTCCCTATGAATATAGACATAGTCCAGCAGTGACCAGGAACGATGTGGGTTGGAGAAAAAAGTGTATTCCTTCACCCCGGAATTGGCCGTTCTCCAGCCATCAGTCAAGCCTAACTCTGTTATCCCAAGCAGCCGTTGTTGAATGTCTCCATCTGTTCTGTCCCCATGTAATCTAACTTGGGATCCACCACACAATTAAAGCCTCCCCAATATCAAATTAGTGAACTGCTCCTTCACTAGGACATCCAGCACCTTTTGATAAAAGCTCCTATCTCTGTCAGCTGGTGCATATATGTTTCCAAATGTGATCATTTTAACCCCAAGCTCCCCCTCTACAAAGACATACCTCCCTTCTGCAGGGTCCCTCACCACCCGCTGGGTTTTAAAGGGTAGATGTTTATTAATGAGGGTTGCCACCCCCCTCCTGTGTGAGTTATAAGCTGCTGCCTGGCATTCTCCCAACCACCCTCGTATGAGCTTTTTATGCTCACAATTTAAAAGGTGTGTCTCCCTGTAACATGGCTACTGATACATTTCAGCTTTTAAGAGCCACCGCAATTTTTGCTCTATTTGCAGGGGACGTGAAACCCTTTACATTCCAGGAGACTACTTTAACCCCCATGAAAGACTTAGACCTATTATTAGCCATCTTCCCAATGTACTTGTCCTAAGAACATCCTGGTCACAGTACAGTCATCTGCCTCATACAGATGCCATTTTATACAGACCGTTTTAAAAATAAAACCACAAGTTAACAGTTTAATAACAGTGAACCTTATAGAAATATCCCCAACTTTACCCCCTTCCCCTTGATTCAAATTACCAATTAGAACCCCTTTAATTCCCTTTCCCTTATATTGTCCCTCCCTCTTCCCTAACCCCAACTTTTCTCCCCCGTTCATGCATACCACTAACTTCAGTATGAAATCACTCCCCCATATGCCCTGCTCCTGCTCTGCCCTTCCTTTCCCATAACAGCCCTCATGCTAAATTTGTCTCTTTAAACTCCAACAAGTCTCTCTTATTGTGCCCCCAGTGCACTACCCTTCTTATATGATCTCCTTATATCCCCCAAAATCGGTGTCTGCCTCCCTGTCCCTAACAGGCCTCCCCCTCCCTTCTCTCCTCTCATTCAATTCCCATGGGAACCCCATGTCCCTCCTCTCCTCCCGCTTGTTATTACTCTTCCTACATCTCCTGGATGTCTCTCCCCCCAGGTCCTGTACAGCCATCGCCCAACAACCCCAATCAATTCAGTCAGCAGTATTATCACAACCCCCTCTTTACCTCCCAGAGATGGCCTCTGCTCCCACTTTTGCTGGGTGTACCTCCTTCAGCCCAAATAATGTGAGTGTCCATTTACAAATCACACTCAACCCCAGCCATCTTCTGTCACCAAGAAGACATTCGCCCCACGGTGCAATATGCTCCTTATGGAGAAAAAGTTTTGTCTCTAGTCTGCACCTATGGGGCCTCCAGTGGCTGTTTCCTTCCCATCCCCTCTCTTTGGCCCAGTATTCATCAGCCCAAGCCAGGCGCCTTCAAGAACTCTCTCCAGGCCTAGCTCATATACCTCATGATTTATCGGACCTGAAGGGGGAGATACCGATCCAAAGGACATAAAAGTCCCCCCGAAAAACCTTTATTGCCCCTTGATTAATGTCCTACTAAATTATACTCCCCCAGCAGATGCAGTCACCGATCCAGTTTTTTTCCTCAATCAGCAAGTGAAAATCTCTCTCACCCACGTTGGAACCTCAGCCCATCTCAGGTTTTCTGATTCTTCTTGTCCCATTCATCTAGGAAAGTTTGCAGCTTGTCCGACTCCCAGAATGAGTACTTGGCTCCCTCCGTCTTCACCTTGACCATGGCCGGGTATACCATAAAGAAGTCAAGCACTCTCTTCCGTAGGCCATCCATCTGAGTATTGAACTGCTGCCTCTTCTTCTGTATTCTTTGTGACATGTCTTGATGCAGAGTAAGTTTATGCCCCTCGTATGTTAAGTCCTTCTTATTTCTAAAAGCCACTAGTAGTGCCTGTCTGTCTTGATAATTGTGCAGGCGAAAAATCACCTGTCGAGGAAGCTGTCCATTCTGGGGTCTCAGGGCAATGGCCTTGTGCACCCTCTCAATTTTAAGTTTAGGCTTGTCCAGCTCCATATCCAGCAGCTTTGGCAAGTTCTCTGCACAAAACTTCAGAAGATTCCCTTCCTCTGCCCCTTCTGGCAGGCCTCTAATGTGCAGATTGTTTCTCCGACTATAGGTTTCTTGGTAATCTAAAGTTTCTTTGAGCTCTTCAACCTCCTTTTCTAATCACTGCATCTTGTTGGGAATCTCACTAGTCCGATCTTCCAAGTCCAAAATTCCCTGCTCCACCTCACCAATCTGCCTTGCATGCTGCTTCAATTCCTGAGCCAGCCCCTTTAGTGTATGGTTCAGACTGTCCCAGTGTGGCTTAAATTCAGCAAGAATCTGGTCTGGCACCGCTTTGCTGATCGTGGTAACCTCCGCTGCCAAGAGAGAAATCAGGCCTTGCCCGCCACTCATGCCTCCCTTGTGGGTCGGGATTTTCTTTGCCTGTTTAGCTGACTGACGGGTCGACTTGCCTGAGGTGATATATTCATTTATTCTCCTAGGGTTCCCACTGCAACTGTGTTGGAGTTATATATAAAAAAACAAGTATAAAGCACTTTTATTTCTTTAGAAATGCGGAGCTCTGGAGTAGTGTGACCAGTTAATTTAGCTGCTCATTAGTGCCCCCCGTAATTTCTTTTAAAGCCCTTTTTTTGTTTCCCTTTTTGATTTTTTCCTGCCTATGGTGTTTTTAGATTGCTGATTTTGATTATTGCCACCTGCTGAATTTGTAGAGTTTATGGGAGTTACTGTATCAGAATTCTGCATGTAACATGAGCAGACTTTGTTTTTATCAAATAGAGGTGGGAGCTGGACCTGTATACCTTTATTCAGCTGACTTTTGGGTTCAGGTTTCCCCATCACTGAGTCAGAGTGTTGATTTTTCCTTAATACCAGTATGTTTTCCAAAAGAAGTTATTATGAAAATATCTTATCTGAGATTGCAAATCTCATCTTTCAATACTGAGATATTCTCTAAAATCACAATGTATGCATAGTATCTATTCTTAATTATCTCCAACATTTGTTTGGAGATCGAGGAATGTGCAACAAATTCTCATCAACCGGAGGTACAGTATGTTCATTTTTTTTCCCCTAAAGTCTGTGGCTTTCAGTTTGGGATTATTCAATCTGCAGGAATCTCACACTCTCAACAGAGCTTTGTTTTTTTTATTCCATTTTCATTAAACCTTCTACGGTTACACTAATTTCCTGTATTATTTCCCTCAACTCTTGATTTTCTCCTATAGTCTGTTCAAATATCGGAGAACGCAGTGAAAAAGAATCACCCTTTGCTAGGTTAGAAAGAACTTGGTGATTTTGTTCAGGTCTTTTTCCTGGAGTAGATATATTATCCGCATATGATTGATTAAAGCATGGATCAGGGGAAGATTCTGAGGAGAATTCTAACTCTCCATTCTCACCAGAATCTAAATCCTCTTCCCTGCTCTCTCCCTGTGTTAATGTTTCCCAATCATAATGCTCTAAGAAATTCACTTCTATGACTTTTTGAGAGAACTCTGGGGCCAAATCTCCTGCTGTTGTAACCTTTTCACTTTCTGACTGGCTCAATTGCTCATTTGGGCATACAGTTGATGTAGAAAGATAATTGGGGACTAGCTCCTTAACTGCCCACAAGTCTGTTATTTTAAGTTGTCTATTCTCTTTTGGCACCTCATCAGTGTGGTGGTTACCTTTCAAAAGATTTGCACTGAATTTCTGATTTGAAGTTTTATTATTTTTCTTCTTTTTATTTTTATTTTTATTTTTGGTGGACTTATTTTGAAATAGTACCCCCTTAAGGTTCTGATTCCTGGGCATCTGGTATAACTACCGCATGAGTTTTATTTTCCTTTGGTGAGATCCCTGTTGGGGAGTTCCCCCTACCACTTCTACTAATAACCATACTAGAACCAAAAACAATAATGCCCCAGTACTTTTTCCATAAGGAAACTGAACAAATCTAAGTGGTAGTATTGAAGTAGAGCAGTAATACAATAATACAAAGTAATGCAAGACATTTCACTTCGACAAACACACAATATTAAAGGAAACAGAACTTCTTTCCTGCAGTGGCAGTTTCAAAACCTATAACTAAGCAACTAGACTGAACTTCTAATAAAAACAAATAACTGTTCTTAGCATCCTGCTATCAATAGGTCCCACTATCAGTAGGTACACCACTTCTTCCCTCAAGCTAATTTCTTTCTTTCACAGGTCGGGATCTTCAAAAGTGCCTTGATAACACTGCTAGGGCGGGACTGAAAAACAGAATTTTGGAAAAGGAATTTCCAACATCCAAGTTCCAGGATCCAAGGGCAACAAACAGCCAGGAGTAAGAGACAGTAAGAAGCAGATTCTAATAGTGTCCAATAGCCAAAGTTCCTAAGAACGATCCTCACAAAAGGGACAGCAGCCTTGGTAAATGAACACTAAAAAGAAAAAAGAAAAAAACAGGCCAATGAGGGGGCCAGACCTCGAAGAGCACTTCTTTAAATATACTTAGATACTTAGATATGCTTAAATATATACTTGAATTTACCTAGTTGAACTCAGCTTATACACTTAATACAGACTCAGAATACCTATAGTACTTAAAGTACAAATGTTACTTCCCATCTATGAATAACAACAAATTCTAAAAGCCATAACCTTGTAATCGATAAAATAGCTGAATAGCTACAACTAACTCTGAAATTTACAACAGAACAAATCTGAACAGTTGCAAGCATAAATAAATAAATAAATAAATTAGTAACAATTAAATTTACTCTGTGCTTGGAGAAAGAACACACATCACAGCCCAGAGAGGACCCATCTGCATATATGCCCATTTTCCAAAAAGCCTTTGTAGCTCTGTGGGCATAGGAGTTCAAAATTCAGAATCTGAATATCAGCGCATGTAGACTAGGTTTAATGTGGGAATCCATAACACCATTTCAGGAAGGTCTAAAGCTCCATGTTCAAAACATAGCTATTCACGGCTGTTTCTTTGAGAGATTAGATTTCAACTCAAAGCAGACTCAAAGTCAGATCAACTGATACTGATTCTGGTGCAGCCAAAATACACAAAAATACACAAAGCTCTATATGAGCTTTCCTGAGTTAGACTTATGCTTCTGCCAGCTGCTAGATATCAGATCTGCTACTGTGAATGCCAAGAATGCTGAGTATGCACAGTTCAATGCTTAATCTTAAGAATTGTGCCAAAGAACCAGAGAACACCCCTCTTAAGGGCTAATCCAAATATCACCTGAGAGCAGTCAGTGATAAACTCACTGTTAGGTCATCAGGCTATTAGACAATTAAGCCACATGAAGAGCTAATTAGGGTTCCAGTGCTAGTGACACCCACAAGAACTAAATCAGGTCTACTTAAGCGAGTTACTCAAATTGATCAAATTAATCAAAATGTTCACAGGACGGGTCAAATTTAAAAGGGTAGCAGAGTCCAGCGAGTCATTCAAGGGTGGTTTTGGGCTGAACAGAATTCAGCCACTAAAACACTAAATCCCTTAATCTCCAATGGCTCACCCAAAGGACAGTCTCATCCAGAAAGCACAAACTAAGAAACAAAAAATACAATGTTTTGCCTGCTATAATGTTTCTTCATTACTTAAGGAACTAAGGCACTAAATAGATTTTTAATAGACTTTAAAGCCTGTAAGGATAAAAATACAGAACAGATATATACATTTTTTTAAATAAATAAATAAATGAAAATCAGGATGGGGGGCCTGAAATAAGAAAATCCTAAGGATATAAGTACACAGGTGCATCTGTATATCAGTGCAAAAAGGATGAACTGTATCATGACCTCTGTGTCCTCTGTATCCAAAATATGTTCAGGGAGTTTTCTAAAATTTTCAGACACAAGTGTTGGTCTCAAGAGTTACAGGCCTCCGCAGGGTGGCTCCGGGCCTCACCTCCTCTGGGGCGGGCTCTCCACCTAGACTCCAGCACCAGGAGAGGACAGAATGGAAATCTCAAGATGCTGTGTAGAAACCATGCAGCACAAGAAATGCTGGAAAAATCAAAGAGTGCAGTTTGCTACCTCAAATCCTTTTTTCGCCTTGAGTCTGGTGCCTAAGCCAACAAGACTATCCACCAATACACAGGCAATAGTGGTATACCTGTTCAAGGAAAAGGTAAGCATCTCAGACATCCTGCTGGAGAGCTTCTCCTCAGCATCTCTAGCCTGCAGCTGCACAGTCCCCAGGTACAGATAATCGACAGTATAGTTGCAGATAATATGGTAGGGAAGGGAATGTTGTTAAACCAGGAAAGGCACACTAAGCCGGAGCTTGTTTCCAGATGTGACCTGGGAGCACAAGGAGCTAAGTGACTTGCTCAGAGTCACACAGTATGCAAGTGTGGGGGCTGAGGGATTCAAACTCAGGTCTCTAGGTTTGCAGCTCAGAGCCTTAAACCACTGCGCTATACTGCCTCTCCTCCTCCTCAACCCCAGTCCCATAGACTGACCTCCAAAAAATCCTTTAGTGCAGAGATGCATCCTGCCCTCCACTTCTTCCCAACCTTCTATACCTGTACATAATATCAAAACTTACAATTAAACCATAAAAATATAGCAAAACACCTAAAGACTGTATAAGCAAGAGTATTTCTAGGCAGAAGAAAGTTAACCCTGTCAAAATAAGTTTTATAACAGATTGAGATAATAAAAAGACTAGCTTATTCTAAAGTATACTAAGCAAGCATACATTAGCTTACAGAAATATTAGGTCCTAAAATAGTTCCAAACGAATACTCAGTTTTAATCTACTGAGTAATGTTACTATAAAAAAGAGATATACAACCATAGTATTAAAAAAGAAGGCATTCTATCATAATGTTACTATTATTAATTAATTGTTCTAACATATGTAACAAAGAGGAGAAGCCAACATCCTGGAATGTGGAGGAATTCCCTAAAAACATGACGGAGTACCCCCAAATCCTTAAAGCAAACTCTTTAAGAATCCATCGAGTCATATCTCAAGTAGTTATTAAAGGACCTCCTAATCTTAAATTATGTCTCCACCACAGCAAAAGTGCAAAAAAAAAAAAAAAATTCTGCAATATAAGTGTAAAAGTAGAATATAAGAGGGGAGTTCAAATTTGAACATCCTAAAGCAAAAGAAAAAGTAACAAAAATCTTGTCACACTGTATTTAAATGGCACCTCACTATAGACCTTCTGTACATTTGGTCCTAAGAGACGTCTGCTATGTGAAAATAAGAATTCATCATCGACATGCCAGAAAGGAATGAATGTAAATATAAATCTCAGCTGTTGCCAATAGCCCTATCTAGTGGGCAGCAAAAGCTCATTCATTCAAGGAAAATTAAAAGCTAACCCTATCTAACTGATAATAACTAATAAATAAAGCATGGAAGATGATTACCTCTATCCAACAGCAAGCCATCATAGACTCTGGGGTGGCAATCCATGGTTCAAATTCAGTCCCCTATTTAATGGGTAATGAGCAGATTAAGGTGATCTCCTTAAACCAGATATATAGGACCAACATCATTTAAACTGAGACCCTATTTAGTGGGGACAAGCTGTAAAAAAACTGAACAGAAAGGTCAAGAGACAAAACTGTTGAAACCCATAGTTAGATTTAGCACATGGAGGTGTCTGAAAAAAATCTATGGGTGGTTTGCTGTGAGGGAAGAGTCTCCTTTGAAATCCCCCACATCCATAAACCTGTAACAGAGTTAGATGTAAAAACTTATATTACGCTATGGAGGAGACAGAAAATATCACCCCAAGAATCTGGGAATTTTAAATAAAAGGTGATGTTAAATAATGTAGCAAGTCATCGCACTGTCCAGGTCCAATCTTTAGGATGATGACAGCTTGACTGTTTTAAAAAACTCTAGATTCGTCCATTGATACTTAAACTTTACTTTCAAATTAAAAGGGTAAATCAAAACTAGAATATTTACCTTTGTTCAAACAAATTTTTAAGCCATAGAACAACCTTTAGTGGATGTTCAAACTATCATTATTTTCATTAATAATATTTATTGGAACAAAACTAAAACTGAAGCTACTCGAGTGAAAAAATAATCCCCACATTCAAGCCAGATGGAATTAAACTATACAGCCAATTACACCCCTTTCAAATCTTTCCCTCCTGATTAATAAATATCCAACTATAGAGCAAAGTTCAAGTTTAAATTAGTTTATGTTTTCCACCCCCTTCCCCAGTAACAAAACAAATTAGCACATTCACCTCCATGGGGATTGACTCCTCAAATCATCCCTAATTTAATAGACTGCATTGAACTGAATTATTAATTTGTGGGCCTGTGTAAGTAAGTAGTTTTGATTCTCAGTTTTTGGGGTTGATTTTTCTTAGTTTAACTTTTATTTGCCAGGGAGGAACTCCCGCTGGGAAATATTTGCAGTCATTTGTGACTAGACCTGTTACTTAACCTCTGAGGAACAGGTGTCTGAAAGGAAGGAAGGCACCCCCTCAGGGTGGAGGGCCAGAGTTGTAGTTGATTGTTTCTGGAGGGCACAGGTTTACTCCCACCACCCTGCCCATCACCCCACCCACCCCAAGTGCATAACTTCCTTTATATCAATGGTTCTGACAGCACTTCCCCAAAATTGCTAACAACATATCCTTAAAGACACATCACACTGAATGGAGGGTAGAGACACTCACAAGCTTGCACACACTAAAACAAGAACAGAAAAAAAGAAAAAACATCTGAAACAGGAAGGGAGACAGACATGTGGGGAGTGGTGCAATGCACTGGCTGTAGAGCAGCAGTCTTCCGGAAGACATTCTGGAGACTGCATTGCTGCCCTATTTGCAGGCACCTCTCTGGTATGAGGGAGGAGGTTGCTTGTCTCCATGCTGACATGGCAAGGATTTTGGAAACCTGCTCCCCCACCCAGGGACCACCCAGGTCACCACCACTACCTCATAGGTTGCCAAGAAAGAGAAGTGGTTGGACCATGGTGGGCTCAGGGAGGGTGAGGGTGGTGTAACAGAGGTGCATCCCTCCAGTTGTGCCTCTCCACAATTCATACACCACTCTGGCAGAGCATGGTTCCTCTATGGAGGCACCTGCAGTGGAGACCAAGGAGGATGCTGGGAACCTCCACAATGGAGACCCACATGAGTGTAGCACAGGAACCCATAGGGGAAGGAAACAACTCCTGGTAGGGACTCAATTGTTAGGGAGGTAGAACTGGGGAGGGAGGAGGGAGGGAAAGGGAGGTAAGGTGCCTGCCCAGTGCTATGGCTTGGAGGGACAAGAAATGAATCCTCAGGATTCTGGGAGCAGCAGCAAGGAGGAGTGAGCTGAATATCATTATCCACCTAGGGACAAATGACCTGGCTGAGAATGGGATCAGAGCAGTGCAAGAGGAGTTTGTGGAGTTGGGGAAGGGCCTTAGACAAGTAACACACACTGTAACTTTCTCAGAAGTATGACCTGTCTATGGCATGTATGGGCATGGATGAGGCTAGGGTACTCCACACCATGGGATTCAATGACTGGTTGAAAAACTGGTGCAGAGCTCAGGGATTTGGCTTCATTGGAGACTGGGGCTCCACCTGGAGGGATGCAGGCCTATATTGGCGTGTTGGTCTGCATCTGTCTGGGAGGGGAACCAGGATCCTTGATGATAGGTTTAAATGCTTCATTGGCAAGCATTTGAACTAGCCAAGGGGGGAGGCACTGAAAAGGAGAAAGGAAATCCTAGCCCACCCCCAAAAATCATGGTAGTCAGTGAGGTAAACACCAAGACAGAGCAGTTGATAGGGGAAGGGCAGGGGAAAATGGAGAAAAAGACAAAGTCAGTAAGGACAGGGATGGGGCTAAAAGAAATAAGGCCATAACAAAATGGAGGGTAATGAGTACCAGTGCCAGTAGTCTAGGTAAAAAACTCCCTGAAATGGTGGCCATGATAGAAGAGGGATGCCTGGATATTGTGGCAGTCACAGAAACATGCTACACAGAGAACCATGACTGGGATGTCAACATACCAGGTTACACAATCTACAGGAGGGACAGGGAGGGTAGAAGAGGAGGAGGAGTAGCTCTCTATGTAAGGAAACATATCAAGCAATAGAACTGAAGGGTAAACAGGGAGGAGAGGAGGCACTGTGGGTCACCCTGGAGACAGGAAATGCCACAATCTGCACAGGGGTTCTATACAGACTCCCATCTCAGGGGGAGGAAATGGACAAGGAAATGATAGAAGGCACCCTTAGGATGGCAGAGTAAGGGGAGATATTGCTGATGGGGGACCTGAATATGCCAGATGTTAACTGGAGCACCTTTGCTGAAGCCACATCCAAGAGCAGGGCCATTCTCGATGCCCTACAGGGGCATGCCTCAGACAGCTAGTGTTGGAACCCACTCAGGAGGGAACAATCTTAGACTTGGTACTCTGAAATGGGGATGGAGAGAGGATCTCAGATCTAACAGTGGGTAGTCATCTGGGAACAAGTGACCACCAAACAGTGTGGGTCATGATAAACTTAGCTGTAGAGTCAAGCCACACAAAAGTGAAGGTACTGGACTTCAGGAGGGCTGATTTTGTCAAAATGGGAGAGTGCCTCAGAAAAACACTAGCAAACAGGCAAGAAGGTGGGGTGGAGCAACAATGGGGAACATCAAAACCACCATCACAAATGCAACAAGCCTTTGTGTGAAGCAAATAAATCAAAATGAAAGAAAAAAACACTATGGTTCTCAAAAAAGTGGTGGGGAAGGTTAGGGAGAAAAAGATAGCATTCAGGAAGTATAAGGAAACACAGAAGGAGCAGGACAGAGAACTGTACCAGTTAAAACAGAAGGAAGCAGGGAAAGCAGTCAGAATAGCAAATGCCAGAACTGAGGAAAAGGTAGCCAACTCAGCTAAGAAGGGGGGATAAAACCTTTTATAGGGACATTAGGGAGCAAAGAAAGACTATGGCAGGGATACTGAAGCTGAATAAAGAGGAGGGTGGTTGGGCAGAGAGCGACAGTGAAAAAACAGGGATACTGAATTAATACTTCTGCTCAGTATTCACAATGGAAGAGCAGGGGGAGACACCCAATCCAGTCAATAGAAGCACTCTGGATGGGGTGGTTGATATTAGTCCTTTCACAGAAGAAAGGGTTCTGAAAGAACTCCTAAAACTGAAGGTGGCCAAAGCAATGGGGCCTGATGGGATTCACACCAGAATTCTAAAAGAATTAAGGGAAGAACTAGTAACACCATTGACTACCCTTTTTTTTTATTATTTATTTATTCTCCTGTGGCCACCCAGATGCTTCCCCATAGCCTCGCAGCCCTACCTATGGGGATCCAGCCACCGTCCGTCTTTACCGGGACCGCTGGCACCCATTAACCCCTGCGGCTTACCCCCCGCAGTGGAGTGGCAGGGAGCCCCCTAACTCCCCACCCCAACAGATCCGGTTCAGGTGCCAGCACCTGGCGAACTTGTGGACGGCCATCAAGCTATGTCGGTTGCCACCATTTTCCCCGTACTATTTACCCCTGAGTCGACGGCGTGCCATGATGCCAGTGGGCATAAGTGAGCACGTGTCCGTACGCATCTTGCCCAGGCATCTGCCCCCGACTCTACCCCCTTGTACGGCATGCATCCCCGACCCCCAGTCTCTGCCAGGGGGCAGTCAGACACCAACCGTTGTGAAATCCCCACCCAGAAAGGGAGAGCAGTCCATCGGATGCTCAATTCCTCTCCTTCCCTGCCAGCCCCCGTTGACCCGTGCTCGCTCCCGAACCCTGGTCACCCATGTGGCACACGGTGTAGCATCCAGCGCTTCAACCCTCAGCACCACCAGTCCGGCCTTGACTACCCTTTTTAATAAATCATGGGAGGATAGTGTGGTACCTGAGGATTGGAGGAGGGCAGATGTGATTCCCCTTCACAAAAGTGGGAGCAAGACAGAGGCAGAAAACTACAGACCTGTCAGTTTGACCTCAGTGGTAGGGAAAATAATGGAATCACTTCTGAAGGAAAGAATTGTTGAGTATCTAGAGGCCAGTAGGGCACAGGACCCAAGGCAGCATGGATTCACAGCAGGAAGGTCATGTCAGACAAATCTAATTGATTTCTTTGACTGGGTGACCAAAGTAGTAGACCCGGGAAGGGCTGTGGACATGGCATACTTAGACATTAGCAAGGCATTTGACATAGACCCATACAAAAGATTAATAAACAAATTAGCCAACCTGGGAGTGGGTCCCAGGGTGGTTGCCTGGGCAAAACACTGGATGGACAACAGGACACAGAGGGTAATATTAAATGGAGTCCACAGTGAAGAAAGGGGAGTTACTAGTGGGGTACCGCAGGGTTCAGTACAGGGGCCAGTCCATTTTAATGTCTTTATAAGTGACATTGCAGAGGGACTGGAAGGATAAGTATGTCTCTTTGCAGATGACACAAAGATCTGCAGCAAGGTTGATACGCAAGGTGGGGTGGAAAGGATGAAAAGAGACTTGGCAAGGATGGAGGAGTGGTCAAATGTATGATAGCTTAGATTCAGTGCAAAGAAGTGTAAAGTAATGGGGATAGAAGCGGTAGTGAGTGGGATCAGGGGAGCAACAGAAATGGAACAAGAGGGAGGGAGAGGTACCCCAAGGGTGTCACATCAGGATAAGGATAAAAAGGCCAGTAAGGTGGAGGGGATGGATGATGCTGTCTCCACCGAAAGGGTGTGGTTAGCCCTCAAGGCCCTAAAGAAAGATAAATCTCCTGGGCCGGATGGCATTCATCAGAGAGTACTATGGGAATTGGCAGACATACTGGCTGCACCCCTGGCGGAGCTCTTCAACAGGTCGCTTGAGACAGGGAGGGTACCTAGGGATTGGCGAGAGGCACATGTGGTGCCAATCCATAAAGGGGGGTCAAGGGAAGTACCAGGTAACTATAGACCCATCAGTTTGACCTCGGTGGTGGGAAAATTAATGGAGAGTTTACTAAAGGAACGTTTGGGGGTGTACTTGGAGGAGGTGGAAGGTCTGGATAGTCGGCAACATGGGTTTGTGCCAGGTAGATCATGTCAAACCAATCTTGTGGAGTTGTACGAGTGGTTAACATCAAAACTAGACAGAGGAAAGCCTGTGGATGTATTATTCTTGGACTTCAGCAAGGTGTTTGACTCTGTCTCCCACAATGGTCTGGTGGAGAAACTGACGGGGTTGGGAGTAGGCCCTTTGATGATCAGATGGATTGAAAACTGGCTAGCTGGATGCACCCAGAGAATAGTGGTCGGTGGGGAGCTCTTGAACCCTAGAGAGGTCGGTAGTGGGGTACCGCAGGGCTCGGTCCTGGGTCCGATCCTGTTTAATGCATACATATCGGACATCAGGGAGGGTATAGGGTGTGAAATGAGTCTCTTCACTGATGACTCCAAGATGGAAGCAGTAGTTGAGGAGAAGAGGGAGGTGGGCACTGAAGGACCTGGACACCCTGGAAAGCTGGGCTCACACATGGAAATTAAATTTCAATATCACCAAGTGCAAGGTGTTACATCTTGGGCAGGAAACCCTAACACAGGTACACCCTGGGAGGGAGGCTGGAGGCTCAATAGGGGAAAAAGACCTAGGGGTCATGGTGGATGCATGTATGAATAACTCGGAGCAGTGCAGGAGAGCGGCTAGCAGGGCAAACAGGATGTTGGGATGCATCGTAAGGGGGATCACCTCTAGGAGCAGGGAAGTGATTCTGCCGCTGTACAATGGACTGGTTAGACCACACCTTGAGTACTGAGTACAGTACTGGAGACCACACTTGAAGAGGGCCTTACAGCTCCTGGAGAAGGTACAGAGGAGGGCAATTAAGATGATATGAGGACTAGGGGATTTGACGTATGAGGACAGACTTGAGGAGCTCTGCCTGTTTTCATTGGAGGAGAGGAGAGGAGAGACGGGGGGGACATGATTGAGGTCTCCAGGTACCTCAAGGGAATAAATAGGGTAAACATGGAGGGGATCTTTAGACTAAAGCAGGGGGATATCACCAGAGGGCATGGTTTGAAGTTGGAAGGTGGAAGGGTGAGGGGAAGAGGAGGAGGTTTTCACTGAGAGGGTGGTGGACCCTTAGAATGTGTTGCCTGGTGAGCTGGTTCAGAGATCCACAGTGGACGGCTTCAAGAGAAGGTGGGACAGACACAGAAAGCGGATGTATCAGAAGATGGCCTGGCCCAGGGGGGTTGGGGTGGGGATGGATGATAGGGGTTTCTGGAACATAAGGGCGGGAGGGCTTGGCACCCATCTAGGGATCTGGGGTTTGAGCAGACTTGATAGACCATAAGGCCTAATCTGCTGGCAATTAGTATGTCAGTATGTTAGTAATGCACCTGGGAAACAAAAACCCAGGGGAAGAATATACAATGGTGGGTGAGATACTGACAACAACAAAAGTGGAAAGAGACCTGGGGGTAATCATATCAGATGACCTAAAGGTAGGTAAGCAATGTGAAAAGGCAGTAAGAAGGGCTGGGGGGATACTGGGATGCATAGGGAGAGGCATCACCAGTAGAAAACAGGAAGTTGTTGGCCCTCTGTACAGACAGTTGGTAAGACCACATCTGGAGTACTGTGTACAGTTCTGGAGATCCCATCTCCACAAAGACATAGACAGGGTGGAGTCTGTCCAGAGGAGGGCAACCACAATGGTGCAGGGTCTGCACCAGAAGACATATGAAGAAAGACTAAAGGAGCTTAAGATGTATAGCCTCAAAGAAAGGAGGGAGAGGGGGGACATGATAGAAACTTTCAAATACCTCAGGGGAATCAACAAAGTCCAAGAGGGTAGCATCTTTCAGAAAAAGAGATGTGCAAGAACAAATGGGAACAATTTGAAGATAGAGGGGGGATGGCTCAGAGATAATGTGAGGAGGTATTTCTTCACATAGAGGGTTGTAGATGCATGGAACAGCCTTCCTGAATAGCTCGTGGAGTCAAAAACAGTGGGGAAATTCAAGCATGCATGGGACATACATATGGCAATTCTAGTGGGTGGTAGGAGGAATAAGCTGTTGGTTAAGTAGGATCTGCAGCTTATCCATTAGGTAGGGAAAAGGGCAGACTACGTGGGCCAAGTGGTCCTTATCTGCCATCAGATGCTATGTTTCTATGTTTGGAAAAATATACATTTGATGCAGACAAGAGAAATTGCTATTCTTGTAGCCTAATTCCTTAAGGGATCTAAAATATGAAATGAAAAAAGTTAAAAATGAAAAAAGTAAGATACAACTCTAAAAAAAATCAAATCTTTATTGAGAGCACTCCCCCGATGTTAAATCGCATACAATGATGGCACTTTGCAGAAAGTTGTATAACAATGTCAAATACAAGCTAACATCAAAAGTGAAATAAAATTATTAAATTGTGTCAGGGAAAAGCAGATGATTGACTACAACCAAAACTAAGAATTTTTAACCTTTAGATATGCAATTTCTTTAGTCCCAGTTTCTTTAGTGAAATCAGTCTTTTTTGAACTGTTTTGAGAAGAGAAGTGTAAGCTGTGGATGAGCTTGACCGGGTGAATCAAAGGAATAGGTTTTATTGTCCTTGAAAAGCGAACGTTTAACAGGATAAGCCATTCTGAATTTTATCCCTGCAGAGATGAGTTCGTTGACTATAGGGGTGAAATTTCTTCTGTGTTGTCTGACTTCATGTGGTAGGTCTTGGGATAACCATATTCTTCTCCCATCCCAGGAAAGCTCTTTGGCCTCACAAGCCTTGTTTAAGATATGAACCTATCAAGATAATTTAAAAATCTTATTAAATAGGGTCTTGGGGACTCTCCTTTAAGGGGCATCAGTCTTAACGCCCTATGTGCTCATATGGTGATGTAGAATTCGCTATTTGGAGATTTACAAACCACAGATTAACATAGGACCTGAGGAAAATGGACGGGGGCAGAACCTTCTGAGGATTCTGGAAGCTCATAGATTACAGTATTATTTCTTCATGATCTACCTTCCAGGTCCTCGAGTTTAGCATCTAACTCTTTGTATTTTTGATGTAGGGGTGGCAGCACCGACTCCCCTCTGTTTTTCCAATCCTCTACTGAGGAGAGCATCACTTGTACATCAGAGAGCCTTCCTGTAATATTTTCAGTGGCCCCTCGGGTGGATTTAGTTTCTTCCACAAGTGTTATTTTTTTGTGCAAGGGCAGGCTGGTCATGGGACTAGTTGTTTTACCGGTCTCTATTGACATATAAATGTACCCCTTGCCATGGGTTTCAGCCAATCAGTGACTGGGAATTTCTTCCCCATTTTCTAAGCAGGTATAAATTACAGTAAACATAGAAACATACATAGAAACATAGAATTTGATGGCAGATAAGGACCGCTTGGCCCACCCAGTCTGCACATTTCCCTACCTACTGGATAAGCTGCAGATTCTAGTTAACCAGCAGCCTACTTCTTCCTACCCCCACCCCCTAGAATGGCCTTATGACTGTCCCATGCATGCTTGAATTCCACCACTGTTTTTGACTCCACAACCTCCTCCGGGAGGCCGTTCCATGCATCCACAACCCTCACTGTGAAAGATACTACCTTAAATTACCTCTGAGCTGCCCCCATCTTCAAATTGTGCCCTTGTTCTTGCACACCCTTTTTTGAAAGATGCTACCCTCTTGGACTTTGTTGATTCCTTGAGGTACTTGAATGTTTCTATCATGTCCCCCCTCTCCCTCCTTTCCTCAGGACTATACATGTAAGGCTCCTTTAGTCTCTTCATGTATGTCTCTGGTGCAGACCCTGCACCATTTTAGTTGTCCTCCTTGAACAGCTTCGATCCTATCTATGTCTTATGAGATTGGGTCTCCAGAACTGCACGCAGTACTCCAGATGGGGTCTGACCAGCCGTCTGTACAGAGGATAATAACTTCCTTGTTTCTACTGGTGATGCCTCCCATGCATCCCAGTATCCCCCAGCCCTCCTTGCTGCCCTCTCCACATCGCTTGCCCACCTTAGGCCATCTGATATGACTACCCCCAGGTCCTTTCCATTTTTGTTGTTGTTAGTATCTCACCCCCCATTGTGTACTCTTCCTCTGGGTTTTGTCTCCCAGGTGCATTACCTTGCACTCCTTAGCATTGAATCTAAGCTGCCATACATTTGACCATTCCTCTAACCTTGCCAAGTCCCTCTCATCCTTTCCACCCCACCTTGTGCATCAACTGTGTTGCAGATCTTTGTGTCATCTGCAAAGAGACATACTTTTCCTTCCAGTCCCTCTGCAATGTCGCTTATAAAGACATTGAAGAGGACCGGTCCTAATACTGAACCCTGCGGTAGCCCACTAGTAACCACCCTTTCTTCTGAGTGGACTCCATTTACTATTACCCTCTGTGTCCTATTCTCCAGCCAATTCTTTACCCAGGCTGTCATCTTGGGACCCACTCCCAGGCTGGCTACTTGTATATTAATCTTTTGTGTGGGACTGTGTCAAATGCCTTGCTAAAGTCTAGGAAGGCCATGTCCACAGCCCTTCCCTGATCTACTACTTTGGTCACCCAGTCAAAGAAATCTATCAGATTTGTCTTGCATGACCTTCCCGCTGTGAATCCATGCTGCCTAGGGTCCTGTGCCCCTCTGGCCTCTAGATACTCGACAATTCTTGCCTTCAGAAGTGATTTCATCCTCATTTTCCCTATCACTGAGGTTAAACTAACAGGTCTATAGTTTCCTGCTTCTGCCTTGCTCCCACTTTTGTGAAGGGGAATCACATCTGCCCTCCTCCAGTCCTCGGGTACCACCCCATCCTCCCATGATTTGTTAAAGAGGGTAGTCAGTGGTGTCACTAGTTCTACTCTTAGTTCTTTTAGAATTCTGGGATGAATCCCATCAGGCCCCATTGCTTTGTCCATCTTCAGTTTTAAGAGTTCTTTCATAACCCTTCCTTCTGCAAATGGGCTGGTATCAACTTCTGCATCTGGAGTGTTTCTACTGTTTGTTTTAGGTACCTCCCCCTCTTCATTTGTAAATACTGAGCAAAAATATTTGTTTAGTATCTCTGCCTTTTCACAGTCTCCCACTGCTCACCCTCCCTTCCCTTTATTAAGCCTCACTATCCCTCCCTTGGTCTTCCTTCGCTCTCTGATGTACCTATAAAAGGTTTTATCCCCTTTCTTAACTGAGTTAGCTATCTTTTCCTTGGTTTGGGCCTTTGCTGTTCTGACTACCTTCCCAGCTTCCTTTTGCTTTAACTGATACAGTTCTCTGTCCTGCTCCTTCTGCGATTCCTTGTACTCCCTGAATGCTTTCTTTTTCTCTTGAACCTTTACTGCCACTTCCTTTGAGAACCATAGTGGTTTCTTACATTGTTTTGTTTTATTTGCTTCACACAAAGGCTCGTTACCTCTGTGATGGCAGTTTTTATTTTTCCCCATTGTTCTTCCACCCCTCCTTCCTGCCCATTTGCTAGTGCATTCCTTAGGCACTCACCATTTTGGCAAAGTCAGCCTCCTAAAGTCCAGTACTTTTGTCTTTGTATGGCTTGACTCTATTGCTGTGTTTATTGTGAACCATACTGTTCAATGGTCGCTAGTTCCCAGATGGCTACCCACTTCTACATCTGTGATCCTCTCTCCATCTCCATTTGAGAGAACCAGGTCTAAGATTGCCCTCTTGAGTGGGCTCCAATACTAGTTGTCTAAGGCATGCCCCTGTAGGGCATCTAGAATAACCCCACTCTTCAAAGTGGCTGCTGCAACTGCACTCCAGTTAACATCTGGCATATTCAGATCACCCATCAGCAATATCTCCCCTTTTTCTGCCATTCTAAGTATACTTTCTATCATTTCCTTGTCCATTTCCTCCCCTGAGGAAGAGGTCTGTATATACAACCCTGTGCGGATTGTGGTGCCATTGCCTGTCTCCAAATTTACCCACAGTGCTTCTTCTCCTCCCTGTTTACCCTTTTGTTCTTGTTACTTTTATTCCTTCTTATGTAGAGAGCTACTCCTCCTCTTCTTTTACCCTCCCTGTCCCTCCTGTAGATAGTGTATCCTGGTATGTTTACATCCCAGTCATGGTTTTGTGTGTACCATGTTTCTGTGACTGCCACGATATCCAGATGTTCCTCCTCCATCAAGGCCACTAATCCAGGAAGCTTGTTACCCAGACTACAGGCATTGGTACTCATTGCTCTCCATTTTTTGATGGCTTTACGTTCTGTTGCAGCATCCCCCACTGACCTTTCTACCTCGGTCTTTTTCTCATTTAGTACTCTGTTTTGTAGGGAGAGCTGGGATTTTCCTGCTGCTTATCAGTGCCTCCCTTTGACTAGTTTAAAAGCTTGCCAATGAAGCATTTAAACCGATTGCTCAAAAGACTTGTTCCCTTCCTGGACAGATGCAGACCATCCTGCCAGTATAGGCTGGTGTCCCTCCAAGTGGAACCCCAGTCCCCAATGAAGCCAAACCCCTGTGCTCCACACCATTTTTTCAACCATTCATTAAACTGCGTGGTGCAAATTACCCTCGCCTCCCCTACGCCATTGACAGGCAGCACCTCTGAGAAGGATACTGTGTGTGCTACTTGTCTTAGGCCCCTCCCCAACTCTACAAAGTCCTCCTGCACTGCTCTAATCTCATGATGAGCCAAGTCATTTGTCCCTAGGTGGATAATGACATCCAGCTCAGACTCCCGTGCAGCTGTTCTCGTGATCCTGAGGATGCACTTCCTGTCCCTCCAAGCCATGGCACCAGGCAGGCACCTTACTTCAGTTTTCCCTCCTCCCCCCAGTTCTATCCCCTAATAATTGAGTCCCCCACCAGGAGCTGCTTCCTTTCCCTGTGGTGTCCTCTGCCTCCTTCCTGTGGGCCTTCCTTATGACAGTTGTCATCAGTCTCCTCTGTGGGTGCATCCATAGGGGAGCTATGCTCCCCCAGAATGGTGTATGGATTGTGGAGTGGAACAACTGACTGGGTGTGCCTCTGTTCCACCATCCTCACCCTCCCTGAGCCCACTGTGGTCCAACTGCTGTGCTTTCTTCGCAACTTCTGAGGTAGTGGTGGCGGCTCTGGTGCTCCCTAGATGGGGGAGGTTCCCTTCCTACTGTCTAGTGTGGCCTGGGGGAAGGTTCCCTTACAGTATGCTTCATAAATGACTCTGCTGCCAAGGGTGTCCAGTGATTCACTTGTAAGCATAACTTTGTCAAGGCTTACCTTGAAGTCCTGACTGCCTTCATGTCCACTGTCTTTACTGGTACTGTATGCCGTTCTATAGGTACACTACACTCTGGGAGAAAAAAATGCTTTTTAACATCTCCCTTAAATTTACTAATTCCAAGCTTCAGGGTGTGTCCCTGTGTCCTGGTGGAGAACACCATATCAAACATCTCAGTTTGATCTTATTGATACCCCTTGAGCATGTAGAAAACAGTGATCATGTTCCTTCTTAGCCTCTAATGCTCAGAGTTAACATGCTGAGGGCCACCAACTTCTCGTCATGCTGTAGCTTTTTTCTTCTTTCTTTCTTTCTTATCATTTGGGTGACCCCACCTTGCACCCTCTTGACTGCCTCAATTTCCATTCTGTATTTGGAGCCCAGAAATGCATGTAGTACACCAGTTGTGGCTTAACCAGGGCCTTGTAAACAGGCAGCATAACTTCCCCTGCACTGCTAGTCAACTCCCCTTTGATAGACCTCAGCATTCTGACAGCCCTCTTGACAGCAACTACACTCTACTTCTTATGCTTCATCCTCTTGTCTGTTATGACTTTCAGTTCTTGTTCTTTCACTGCAGCAAAAGGAGAGCCACACAGTGCATAGCTCCAACACAGAAACATAGAAACATAGAATGTGTCGGCAGATGGGTTCCATGTGACCATCTAGTCTGCCCATGTATACTATACCCCCCCAATCAGGCTGCTGTATTAAATTTTCCACACTGTCTGTCCCATGCCAGCTTGAATTCTCTGATTGTCTTTGACCCCACCATCCATGGGGGGAGGCCATTCCAAGGATGCACCACCCTTTCTGAAAAGAAGAGCTTCTTTGTGTTGCTCCTGAACCTGCCCCCTCCCAGGTGCACGTCATGACCTCTGGTCCGGGTGCAGTTGTTTACCTGAAGGAGATCCCATGGCTGTACCTTGTTGATACCCTTCAGGTATTTAAATGTCTCTATCATGTCTCCCATCCCTTCTATGTTCTAGTGAGTATATGTTGAGCTGTTTTAGCCTTGCATCATATGGCTCATGATATAGACCTTGCACCATCTTTGTTGCCCTTCGTTGTATAGTCTCTAGTCTTTCTATGTCTTTCCTAAGGTGAGGCCTCCAGAACTGGACACAGTACTCCAAGTGACGCCTCACCAGTGACCTGTATAATGGCACAATCACCTCCCTTTTTCTACTGGTTATGCCCGTCCCTATGCAACTCAAGATGCCCCTGGCCTTTTTTGCTGCCTTTTCACATTGCTTGTCAACCTTCAGGTCATCTGCAATGATCACCCCAAGATCACGCTCATGTTTTGTTACTGCCAGCTGCACCCCATTTAGAAAGTAATTTCTCCCTGGGTTGCTCTTCCTATGTGCATAACCTTACATTTTTTTGGTGTTGAACTTCATCTGCCAATTCCCTAACCATTCTTCCAATTTCGTAAGGTCTGACTCCATCTTTGGAGTCTCTTCAGCTGAGTCCACCCTATTGCAGAGCTTTGTGTCATCTGCAAATAGGCACACCTTCCCATGTAGGCCATCAGGTATGTCACTGATGAATACATTGAAAAGTATTGGTCCCACCACTAAACACTGTAGAACACCCCTTGTAACTCTACTCTCCTCTGATACTGTGCCATTTACCAATACCTTCTGGTTCCTCCCATTGAGCCAGTTTTGGATCCAGTTTACAATTTGTGGCCCACTGCCCATGTGATTCAGCTTGTTTATTAGCCTTCTGTGTGGAACAGAGTCGAAAGTCTTGCTGAAGCCTAGGTACACCATGTTTACTGCACCCCATTGTGCAACATTTTTGTGACCCAATCAAAGTATTCGATTAGGATAGTCTGGCAGGACTTTCCTGCCGTAAAGCCATGTTGCTTTGGGTCCAGCTGTCTACTATCTTCTAAGAATGTCACCATCCTCTCCTTTAGCGGGGATCCCATCAGCTCCTCTACCACTGAGGTGAAGCTGACTGATAGTTTCCCTCTTCTTCCCTACTGCCACATGTGTCTAGGGGTACTACTGTAGCCCTTTTCCAGTTTTCAGGGACCTCCTAACATTCCAGTAATTTATTGAAGAGCTCTGCCAGTGGGTCTGCTATTTCCTATCCAAGCTCCCATAGTATTCTTGGGTGTAATTTGTCTGGCCCCACTGCTTTGTCCACCTTCAATTTCTTGAGTTCCTCCAAGAATCTTGCCTCTGTGAAAGGACTTGTGTCAGCTCCCTTGAGGTGGTGTGCCTTCCTGTGGAGAGATGGCTACTTCCTCCTGTGTAAAAACTGAGCAGAAGTATTTGTTCAGAACCTCTGCAGTCTTCCTGTCATCTTCTGTTTGCTGGTTATTGTTCTTAGCCAATCTAACTATTCCCCTTTTGCTCTTTCATTTCTTTCTCATATTCCGGCAGAACATTTTGTCACCATGTTGGACTCCCTTCACTATCCTTTCCTCTGTTTGAGCTTTTGCAATCCGAATTGCTTTCCCGGCCTCTTTAAGTAATTCCCTATATACCTCCTTGTCACTGTCCTTTTTTGTTTCCTTGTATCTCCTGAATGCTTTCTTCTTCTCCTTGATTTTGGATGCTATATCCTTTGTGAACCAGAGCAGTTTCCTTCTCCTTTTGGATTTGCTCACTAGCCTGGCACACGGTGCTGTGACTAGTGTAATTGTTTCCTTCAGTCTCCTCCAGTGTTCTTCCACTCCCCCTTCTGGCCAGCAACCCAGATTCTGTTTCAGACAGCTTTTCATTTTGATGAAGTCGTCCTTTCTGATGTCCAGGACCTTCTGTTTAGAGTGACTGTTGGCTTCGGTCATGTTTACTGTGAACCACACAGCTCTATGGTCACTTGATCCCAGATGGGCTCCCACCTGTACGTTTGGGACTCTGTTATTGTTGGTTAGCAGAAGGTCCAGGTCTGCTTCCTTTCTGGTGGGAATTTCCACCAGTTCACTTAGGTCTGCTCCTTGGAGTACCACTAGGAATTCCTTACTCTTTTCTGAAGCAGCCATGTAGGAGCTTCAATCTACGTCTGGTAAATCGAAGTGTCTGACCAGTAGTAGCTTACCCTTGTCTGCCATCTTTTTAATGTTTTCTAGAATTTCCTTCTCTTTTTCTAATTCCTGAGACAGGGGTTTATATATCACTCCTACCCACATTGGGGCTTTGTTTACGCTTCCGAGAGTAATCCACGGGGCCTTGGCTTCACTCTGGGCCTCCTTGATTTCTGTAGCCTTGATTTCTTCTTTTACATAGTTAGCACCCCCCCCTCCATTTGTTCCCCTTCTGGTCCCTTCTGAACAAGTTGTATCCTGGGACGGTGACATCCCAGCTATGGTTCTCACTGAACCATGTTTCTGTCACTGCTACCCAGACTACGTCTGATTCTGCCATCATGCTAGTAAGGTCTGCTTCTCCTCCAGAAGTGTAACACCTTACATTTGGCTACACTGAATCTGTGACTCCAGGAATCTGATTGGTCACCCAACTTGTTCAGGTCCCCATCCTCAAGGGAGGCCACCATCTGGGCTAGCTTAGTGTCATTGGTGACCATAAGCCATCCAATAGAGATCCCCAGCTTCCAGAGCAGGGATGAAAATATTTAACATGAGTAGCCCCAGCACCAGTTCCTGAGGGATGCCTCAGAAGTCCCTGTCTCCAGTTGGAGTCATGCCCATTCACCACAACCCTGTGCTTCCTGTCCTAAAGCCAGTTAGCAATCAGCCTTATATCTTGTTCACTGCTGTACATCACCCAGATGTTTGGCATGCAGCATAGCATCAAAGGCCTTGCTAAAGTCCAAACAGACTACTACTATTGTGCTGCCCCTGTACACCTCCCTGGTCAATCTCTTGAAGGTAATTGTTTGGTTTTGCATTCTCAGTCCTTCGTAAAGCCATGCAGGGGGAAGCAAGTACCTTGATCTCAACCAAGGCCTCCATTATTCAGCGAGTGCTAGGTGAGCAGTTGGAGTTGTCAAGTCAGGGGTCCAATAATGCACATATGAGAGAGTTAGCTCCATTTCTGGCAGCCACATGGCCTTGGTATGTGTGGGCAGGTCACCATTCTGGTTGCCAGAATATCCTTCCAAATGGCCTTCCTTTATTCCTCTCCTTCATTTCATTCACTTCCTTTCTACCTTCCTTCATTCCTTTCTGTCAGTACTGATCTACTTGAGATGGACTGTGTGTAAATGGTAGTTGTTTTCCAAACATTTTGGGCATTAACACCTTCAGAAATGGCTTACCGTTATCAGAGAGATGAACAACATTTTCTTTTTTGTAGATAGCTCACTGGGGTCCCGAAAAATTGGATGATTTGGAAAAGATTAAGAGAAGGATCCTTGCCTACTTGTGCAACTGACAGGGGAGACAATTATGAAATTTCTGATACTTATTCTTCTCTTTTTACAACTGCATTTCTGTATTCTGTACAGGTTTGTTTTTGCCTGTGCCTTCCTCTGTAACCCCCCTCCCCAGATCATACCTGGACATTAGATTCAGCTCCTTGTGTCATACCTGGTTACCAGTAGTTAAATACACATATTTCTGAAAATGGATAAATGCCCCTTGCAAAAACTGGCAGAAATGTTGGGCCCATTGATATCATGTCTCTGATTCTAGACATTTCTCTGCAGATTGTTTTAACACTGAAATTAACATTTTTGTTATAACCAAGTGTTTCACACTATCACTCATCAAGTTTAAGTGGGTTGTTTATATAATACCTGTGGGAAAGAAAAAAAGCAAGTTTAATACAATTGACTTTGTATTGTTTCTCCTGTTACCTCCCAGAATATATGTTCCATATTAATGAACAGTGCTGTTTTTTTTTGTGGCAGTGGTGGGAATCTTCAGTAAGTGTAAGTGTAAGTGACTCAGACGGATTTACGTAGTGAGAGATGAAAGCAATGCCTGGCACACATTAATTTTATTGACTTCTGTGAGACCAAAAAGACAGCTGATTAAAGAAGGTCAGAGCTAAACAATTAAAGATATAGAAGGATTAAACCAGAGAAAACCTGTGGAGCATAGCAGTAGCCTTAATTGACAACTATCAAAAAGAATGACAAGGCTATGGGGATCAAACTGTCCATCAAGCTGCATGCTGGGAGTGCCATCTATTCTCTATCATGTATGCGTGTATGGGTATGTGAATATGAAAGTATATGCAGATGTCAGTTTCTGCTGTATATCATCTATGTATTATATGTGTATGTGAGGAATTAAATTGCATGTTTCTTTCAAATGTTGAGTACATCATATGGAGAGATGTGACATAAATTAATACTGCTTTTTCTCAATTAAATTAAAGCTGATTTTGTGATATTTGTGGTTGCTATATAATAAGGACTCTTTGACAGCAGACATTATTCACTGTCAAATGGGATTAGTGAAAGCTTCAAGAGCATTACCTTTTCCTTTCATTGCCTGCATTAGGGTAAATTATTTATGGAATAGTATTTGCAATTTATCTTTGAGTTTGGGCTGACTTAGTAATAGTATCAATCAAGTGCACTATACCCAAGGCTTAATCAGTATATATGTTTAGTTTTATGGTCCAATTCAATCAACATTTTGCTTTTAAAATTCTGAAAGACTGATGGGGTGGCAGAATTTATTTTAAAAAGATAACTGTGTAGCAGCAAGAGCAGAGTTTATATATCCTAATGGATATTGCTACACATCTGTGCACCTCAGTAAAGCATGCATAATCTGATAAAACTAAGTAATGAAACACATAGTAGCCTCCATTGCCTCATATACCTTGCCACTCCAATCTGCAGGCCCTTTGGGGATGCTATCCTAAAAAGAGGGGCAGCTCTGGTACAGCAAAACAGTTGGATCACTTTAGGTACTTTCTTGTTTTGTTGTGGGCACTGTGTTTTGCACATTTTGTAATGGTTGTTTGTTAGCAGTGCACTAAAAGCACATTTATTTCTATATCTTGATACTAGCCACTTCTAGGGAGGAGCATGCAGTTATTTTATAATTGTATATGTTTATGTTTAAAATTGCTTACATAATTAGTTTTCATAAACTGACAAATGCAAAATTAGAACAGAATATATCACATGCAGTTGCAGTGGAACATAGGCCTACAAGATCCATTCAAAAAAGAGTTAGAAATCTGAATCATTTCTTGTTTGTACAGCTTCCACTGTTAACAGACAGAGCATGAGCATACACATATTGACATATAGGACAGAAGACAGAGAGAGTACATGCTTGAAACTTTCATTTACCTTAAAGGTATAAACGAAGTGGAACCTGGGGACCTCATTAGCTTGAGCCAACCTTAGACAATGCAAAACATGGAGAACAAAACAAACAAACAGCAAATGGAAATACTCCAAATAAAACCGATAACAACTACAACAAATACAAAAATGCTTATACTCAAAATAAAACCAATACAAACACAAACAAAAAGAAACTTCTCATTATTGGGTATTTCATTATCCACGTAGTGGAACCCCACCTAATTGCAAACAACAAAAGAGAAATTGTGGTCAAGTGTATTCCAGGAGCCTCTGCAAACAGAGACACAAACTGCATAAAGCAAATTGTGCAGGAAGCAGGGGATATAACACACATCACAATACACCTTGGAACAAATTACTTGGTCAGTCACACAGTACAGGAGGCCAAAAACACTTTGAGAATCTAGCCAATGAATTTTCTTCCCTTCCATCCAAACTAACCTTCTCAGAAGGACTGTCAGTGTAGAAAAATGGAGAGGGCACAAAGCGAGTCAGGGAGATTGAAGTTGGTGAGTTCAGTTTGTGGCTGCAAGAATGGTGCCAAAACAGGGGGTACCACAATATGAAAACTGGAAAAACTTGCACCTAAATAGGGAGGGCGTGTGAGCACTTAAACAAAAATTAGATGTATATGCTGGTTATTTAAACTGAAAAAGGGGAGATGGTGACAAATCTCCATAGGTACACAACCGACCCCAGAAAGGGAATTGGACAGAATATGCACCTCATCCACAGATGTATCAGTTAACACCCCCCCCACACACACACACACACAAAAACAACTTCATCTTCCATTATCCCTTGGGGGTAAACAGCAGATTGAAACAGTCCAGGAACAGGGTGCAACCACATACAAAAGGGAATGCACATTCCTGAAAGGAGATGGCTGCAAACGCTAGGAGCTTAACTAACAAACTTCCTGAACTCACAGTCACCATGGAAGTGGAAAGTTTTGACTGGGTGGCTATGACAGAAACGTGGTTCATTGAAAACCACAATTGGGACACATCTATACCCAGACAGAACCTGTTCAGGAAGGATAGGCAGGGCAAAAAAGGAGGTGGGGTAGTACATTTGGGAAGAAATAAAAGCCACTGAGGTGCAGGGACACCCCAGTGGGCACCGAGTCATTTTGACTAACAGTAGATACAGGTAAAGAAAAAACATTCAAAAAAGGCATCATTTACAGGACCCCAAATCAAAGAGAGAAAGGAGACAAAGACCTAATAGAGGTAATACACAAAACTGCTGACAGAAGTGAAGCGATAATGGTGGGGGACTTCAAACTCCCAAATATAAACTGGAGCACACAAACAGCAGCAACAGTGAGAAGCAGAAACTTCTTATTGTCGCTACAGTGTGCAGGACTGGGTCAGCTGGTTAAAACCCCAACAAGAGAGGGATGCCATTCTTTACTCGGTCCTCACAAACACTGATAGAATAAAAGACATCGACATGGGGTGCCATATGGGAAACAGTGACCATCGTATGGTTAGCTTCAAGGCAAACATAACAGAGGACACCAGCCACTCAAAAATGAAAGTGCTAGATTTAAAAAAAGCAAACTTCCTAAAAAAGAAGACCATTATGAGAAATGACTTAATTGTAGCAGAGGAGGAGCAGAAGGAAGAGTAGGTAGATGTCATGTGGGATAGACTTAAGAGACCAATCCAGACAGTCACAGACCAATGCGCCAGAAGGGTCAGCAAGCCAAAGAGACGACAACATCCTTTGTAGTTTAAAATAGAAGTGGCTACAACAGTGAAAGGAAAAAAAAAGAAGGCATACAAGTTATACCAGGAAACTAAAACAGAAGAGAACTGAGATTTGTACAAGGACAAAATGAGAGCAGCCAGCAAAAGAACTAGACAGGCAAAAGCCCAGACAGAAGCAAGCATAGCAGAAGGGACAACAAGAGGAGACAAATACTTCTTTAGATACATCAAAGAAAGAAGGAAGGTGAAAGGAGTTATAGTAAAGATTGCTACTGTAGATGACAGGACAACAGATGATGACCCAGAGAAAGCAGAAATCCTCAACACGTACTTTTGCCCAGTGTTTACCGAGAAGAACTCAGGAGATGGTGCAAAACTGACAGAATACAACACTCCTGGACCAGGAGTCAACACTAGCCCCTTCACTGAAGCCAAAATACTGGGGGTGCTACATGAACTAAAGGCTAATGAGGCCATGAGACCAGATGAGATGCATAGCAGAATCTTTTTTTTTCCTTTTGTGCAAGCTCTTCCCCCCTCTACAGGTGTTATATTCCACCATTTCGCTCACCACCCCCATCCCCATCCGCAGGCTTTCGCCCCTGGGTGGAGCCGCCAGGCAGTTGTCTTCCAGGAAATATGGGTCTCTAGTTCTGGCTTGCCCCTCAGGGTAGGGTCGTGGGAGCGGACCCCCCCAGTGAACCATGGACTGAGTGGGAGCGGTGGAGGAAGTAGGAGCCGTCATTAGCAGCTGGCATTTTTGCAGCTATTTTTCCCTAGGGGAGGGGATGTGCAATAATGCCAGCATCCACTCCGCCCTCTGACATGTGGTGCTAGTTGCAGCTGGACCCCCAGCCTCCACCAGAAGTCCACCATGTTCTGGACACACTTCCGCCCTCTCCCAGGAGAAGGAGAACAGTCCCTAGGATGCTCAATCCTTCTTCCCCATGCCAGCCCTCCAACACCTGAGTCCACCCCGAACCCGGGATGTGGGCTCCATAGATGAACACCTTGCTGCTGCACTGGTGGGCTGGCTGCACACCAGAATCTTAAAAGAAGTGAGGTTGGAACTGGCAGCACCACTGGCAAAATTGTTCACCAAATCCTTGAAGAGCAGAGTGGTGCTCGAAGACTGGAAAAGGGCAATAGTGGTCTCACTCCACAAATCTGGCAGCAAGGAGGAGTCTGGCAATTACAGACTGGTAAGCCTCACATCAATAGTTGGGAAGTTGATGGAGACACTACTCAAACAGAGGATCATAGCATTCCTTGAAGCTAGTGGCCAACAGGATCACAGACAGCATGGTTTCCTTACAGGAAGGTCATGCCAGACAAATCTACTAGAGGTTTTTGATTATGTTACAAAAATTGTAGATTAGCGTGGGGCAGTGAATGTGGTCTTCCTAGACTCTAGCAAGGCCTTTGACTCGTTTCCACTCAGAAGACTGGTAAAGAAGCTAGATCACACAGGGGTTGGACAGGAAGTAGTAAGATGGGTACAGAATTGGTTACAGGGTAGAACACAGAGAGTGCAAGTAAATGGTGCACTCTTTCTTCAGAAGGTAGGGTGACTAGTGGGGAGCCCCAGGGCTTGGTATTGGGACCTCTGTCCTTCAATATTTTTATATCAAACATCACTAATGGGCTAGAGGGAAAGGTGTGTCTGTTCTCAGGTGACATCAAAATATGCAACAGGGCAGACACCTCAGAGGGAGTAGGCAAGATGGAAGCAGACCTCAAGAAACTTGAAGAATGGTCTGGAGCATGCCAGCTGAGGCTAAACACCAAAATGTGTAAAGTCATGCACATGGGAGAAAGAAAATCAAAGAAGACATATTACCTAGGAGGAGAAAGGCTAGCTGCCACAAACCAGGAGCGGGATCTGAGAATCATAATCTCAGGCAACTTGAAGTGGGAAAACAGTGCAAAAAGGCCAGTGGAATGCTGGGATGCATTGGGAGGGGAATCACGGGCAGAAGGGGAGAGATGGTCCTGCCACTACACTATACAGACCACTGGTCAGGCCTCACCTGGAGTATGGTGTCCAGTTCTCGAGGTCACACTTCAGAAAGGACATTGACTAGGTGGAGTTTTTGCAGAGAAGGGCAATGAAAAGGATTCAAGGATTGAGATGTTCTATGAAGAAAGACTAAGAGAACTGAACATGCACTCCCTGGAACAGAGAAGAGAGAGGGAAGACATTATCAAAATATTAAAACACATAAAAGACATAAACATGGTACAGTCTCTGGAACATTTTCACTTCAAGAAGGACAGTAGAACCAGGGGACATGATCTAAGACTGCAAGGAGAGAGGTTCTCTTCCAACGTCAGGAAATTTTTCTTCACAGAGCCAGTGGTAGATGCCTGTAATAGCCTGCCCCCAGAGGTGGTAGGGGCTATCACAATAGTAGGATTCAAAATGGGATTGACACAAGGGAGCCCTCACACCAAAGGGAAGTCAGAGGGGTAGGTTAGGTCTACAACACTGGGCAGATCAGATGGACTTGGCAGTCTTCTTCTGCCATCAACTTCCATGTTTCTGTGTTTATACTCTTTGCCCACCTATGTGATAACACCTGAGACTACTCAGGTAGCAGCACTGTGATGAAAGAAGCGAACCTCACAGCTGAGGAAAGCATCCTGTCTTACTACCTGAAGATTGTATCTCTCTGCTCAGGTTTTAGTTTCTAATCCATGGAACTTATGCTCCAGTCACGTTCACAGAGCTAAAATGGCAGCACTATTGTTGTAAGACTATATGTATTAAGAGGTAAAATCCTCAATAAAATATAAATTAAAAAAAGTATCCTCTGGAACACTCACTTCTCCTCCTTCCACTGGCCCTCACATGGCCTGAACTTGTTCTCCAACACAGGACACAGATCTCATAACTGCAACATTGTGAGAGGGTGTAGGAAGCGATAACTCAGACACAGCTTGTACAGTTCAAAACACACAACTTGCTCATGTGGTTTTTATTCAAATAATAAACTCAAAATAAAAAATAATAAAGCAAAGAAAATATCAGCTCACTCCTGAGCTTCAGCACTAATTCCAACTACAAACGTGCTGCCACAGAGTGGAGAGAGCTTAGGCATCAGCACATCCACCATCATCTGTGATCAAAGATTATCTTACTACTGCGATGATACTTGGTGGAGCCCCACCACCTGATTTTAGGCCAAGCTTCCCTTTTGCCTGGGCAAACCTGGAACACATTTCAGTACCTGCGCATTCTGGTCTCTACAGATATTAATAAACTTTTTTCAGATAATTATTTTAAACTACTGAACTCCATTAAACAAGACATTGGATGGTGGCAACTGCTCACCCTCTCTTTGCTGGGTAGGGTACACACCATAAAGATGAATATTCTCACCCGTTTTTTGTTTCTCTTTCAAACTCTCCCCATGTCGATTCCCCGTTCATTATGGAAGGACTTGCTCAAAACACTGTCCAAATTTATTTGGCAAGGCAAAAAGCCTAGACTTTCCTAAAACATGCTGTGCATGCCCAGATCAGAGGGAGGTTAAGCCCTCCCAGACCTAAAAAAATATTATGTGGTGGCCCAGGACCCATGGATCTACACCTTGCTTAATTTGGGGTGGTATCTTATGGAGATATAGCAGTCCCAACCAGCAGAGCTTTGGACCTTACCCACAGCCCACATTTCCCCACAACTGTCCTGTAACCTACACAACCCTTTGACTAGACATACATTGGATACCCTGATGTGACTTCGGAAGCAATTGGGCATGCCCGACTCTCTAGGCTCATTAGCTTTGAAAAGGTACCATGAGCAATTTATACCCTCGAGTCAGGATCGGGGTTATAGTTTGTGGGAGAGCCGGGGTCCCACAAGGTTTGCCCATCTATTACACCATGGGTCATGCATGTCATTTTTTCAGCTCCAAAAGAAATTCGGTCTCAGAAGAGAAGGCCATTTCTGCTTCTTACAGGTCAGACACTTCATTTTACAAAGTCCACATTTGGATCAACTACTGAGACCTATGACAGACTTAGAAGAACTGTTCTATGGGTGGGTTAGGCTGAATGTCAGGATGAAGCCTCTCACAACTTTACCAACTGCTTATCAGTAAAATTACCACCTATGTGGATACTATCTATCTAAAGTGGATTCAGGAGGCCCATGTTGACAGCACAGCCTTAGTTTGGAAACTGTGTCCAGCAGGAGGCTGGACGATTACTGCCTCTCCATCCTGGGGGGAGTTTCACTAGAAAGTTTTGATGAGATTTTTCAGGACCCCGGTCATCATGCAGCATTATGCAACATCGCATAAGGCCATGTGCTGGTGTGGCTGTGGTATGACAGGCTCCCATTTTCAGATCTTTTGGGACTGCCCAGTATTATAGCAGTTTTGGAGACAGATTCACACACACCTGCAGACACTGTTGACACCATCTATTCCCCTCTCCTTTTTGGCACTAGTGATGGAGTATTTAGACAGAACAGTTTTTGGAAAGTTGAAACTGCATAAATGCATATATAATATTCTTAGACTGGCTGCCCTGAAATGTGTTACCTAGAAGTGGCTCTTCCCTGAGCCCCCAACTCTGGCAGGGTGGGAGGCGAAGGTGGAGGAGATTGGAAGGATGGAGCACATTACAGCCTCATTAAGACTCACCTTAGATAAACATTTAGAATTGTGGAGACCCTGGAGAGGGGAGAAAGTCTATGAGGGCTCTGGTAACCTCTTACTGCATATACCAGTTGACTGAAGAGGCTTCAGGATGCTTACTAACTCTCATCACTTTCTTAACACAGATAATGTGATATGCCTCCAAAGCAGCACGGCAGGGTTGCTGTGCTCAGCACCTGGATCTTCGTAAAATATAACAACTACTTCAGATTATGGTTGTGTGCAACTTTATTCTGTTTTATTGTGTTTCATAGATTTGTTTACAGTCTCGGTATAGACTCATAAGGAACATCTTCATGGCTTGTCCTGAGAGGGTATTTAAGAACTTTGTTTCTCTGGACAACTACAAGGTTCATCAACCCCAATAATGGATGGGGAGCATCCCAGTTATGTGTAATACCCTATAAAAGGACAAAAGCAGAAATGAACTAAGTCAGTTTATGTGGATTAGCCAAAAGTGTTAACTTTTTGCAATGTACGATTTGGTAGTGAGATCAGTACTGTCTACTGTGCATCAGTAACAATGAAGTTATGAAAAAAAGACCATCTGACTACTAAACATAAGTGACATCTTATACACTTGAGCTGTCTGCCATCATATATCAGATGATCTTCCCCCTATTCTATTACAAATAAATTCCTAATTTACATAGAGTTGGGGGATCCGCAAGGCCAAAAACCATAGCGGCAATAAAGATGCACACTTAAACATAATAATATAGAGTAAAAAGGTGACATAGACTCAGAAAAATACCTTAGCAGACTTAATGTTTAATTAGTGACTCAGGCTCCTCCTTCTGGATGGTGACATCACCTGACATTTTCTATAACTATGCTTCAGAAAGGGGCCGCTGGCCCTTAAGAACACAACAGTGACCAGAGGTTATACTGCTGGAACAGGTATGAACATGTTTATGTTCTATTCCCAGATAATTATAAAAGTATACTATTAGAACATATAAATGACAGTTTACTTTGCAGTTATTATCTATAGGTTGTAGAGCGGGGGGGGGGATTAAAAAATATAAATCAAAAATACACTCTTTTCCTTTTATTTTGTTTAGTGTACTGCTGGCTGGATTCACCAGCCATAGGGCTAAGATTTCATCCAGGAGTTTTGAATATTATGGGGTGTTTTACAAGAGCATAAAAATAACACACACAAAAATCCTTTTTGGACATTTTCTTAGCTGAATAATGTACCCTTTTTCTCTCGTCTACTGGTGTTTTCTTGAATTTGGTACTTGGCTCAGTTTTGCAAACATTCAGGAGCCTAGTACCGCACTGTGCGACTTGTGCATAAAACTTTTATTTCGGAGCAGGCTGCAATAGTATGCTGCTCCGAATTACAGGACATTCTAGTGCTTTTCACATCTTTCGGAGTGCGGTCTGGTGTCTGAGGGAAAAATATTTTACCTCTCTCACTGTGGGAAGCGGATCTGAGAAAAGGACCACAGCAAGGGTCTACACCAAGGAGCCGCACCTAGCGTCCGCTAGCCAGTAAGCGGGAGGGGGGAGAAGAAAATGATACTGTGTGCAGTGGCATATTTCATGTATACTTTCAAAATAATTATAATAATGTCTCTTCCATGGCTGTATGCGGGTAAGGTACCCAAAACTGAAATACTCCAAGATAGGAAAGGAAGGCACAGGCATCCCAGTATTCAACCCTCCACATCAGACACAAAAACAAACTCCTACACAATATTCTTTTCGTTTTTCGGCGCACAAAGGGGCCTTCTTATTCAAACAGTTACAGTCCTATTGGTCCAGAATCCTAAAGTACCTCAGAGGCCTAACAATGCCCCGAGCCTGTCACCACCAAGGACAAGAGCGGAAAGTTAGCAGGGTAGAACAGGAAGAGATACCACAATGGTATGCCACCCCATCATGGTAGAGTTAGGAAAGGAGTCAAGGAAGATTCAAAGGAAGGGATGCTACTGCAGTAGGCTTTAGAAAAGGGCCAGAAAGACAGGGAATGTCCCAGTGTGTAATGGGAGGAGGGGTTCTGTCACAAACATAAAAACATAGAAATATTGAATGTGACAGCAGATATGGGCCACTCTGCCAAACCAGTCTGTCCATAATGTTTTGTGTTTTGTGTTTTTTTTTTGTATTTTGCTATAGACCACTCTTGATCTACAACACCAGCCCCATATTTCCACTTCTTATCCCTGCAATTCCCTTGTGCTTGTCCCAGGCATTTAGGGCAGCAACTGCTATGCCAACAGGCTGGCTATGTCAGTGCTTTCTGCAACCTCAACAGGCTGCCCAGCCTAGTCCTTGGTGGTAACATACTTGCCTCCAGTACTATAATTTCACTGCTTTAACTTGATTAACATTAGGCATATATCATAATGCAATAATATTAAAAATGGGACCACTATATCACGCACTAAGGGACAAATTTATGGTCTATGCCTGTTGCAGTATGAAAGCTCATGGACTGCACTGTTAAATGAGATATTGAGCTTACTTGTAACTGGCAGTTGTCCAGAGATATTGACAGCTAAGTCTGTCCTGTATTGCTACTACAGTGCATTGCCACAATTTGTAGAAGCTTCTGATGTCATGCATGGTAAATCTGCATCTAACAACATAGATGAGAAATACTACCAGTTGGCTAGTGATGGCCACAGTAGTTGCCCTGTGGCCAAGCGAAATATAGCATGCTAAAAGATTCACAGTATCTATGGTTAATTAAGAGGAAACTGCACAAGGTTACGCCCATATAAAAATAAGAACAAAACAAGAAATAATGAAAGGTAGTGCCATAAGTGGATAGACCACCAAAGGCCCTAAAGAAGTGGCATTGCAGTCACAAAACATTGGCCATGCCAGATAGGTGCTTATGATAAAAAAATGATAATAAAATATTATTTAATGAATACAGGAGTTTGAGTCTTCCTTAACATGCACGTTTAGTTATGGTAGCATCCTACAGAGGCAGACTTCCCCACCCATCTTGAACTTAATTCTTATTATAGAAATAGGCAACCAGATACAAACCATTTGCCTAGGTGCAGTTTTGTCATGCATGGCATCATAATGTTCAACAGATGGTGGCAATGTAGTGCCAATATAGAGCAGACATAATAAACAATGTCTCCGGAATGCTGCCGGATACAGCTAAGCTCAATACTTTGTTTCAATGAGCTCTTCATTATATTACAAACCATGATTGGCATTGCTCATAAATATTCCCTTTATAATGATGTACTTGTACAATTTTTGCAGGGCTTTGTGCTGAATCCTGCAGCACTTATGCAACTCGGTCAGAAATCCTAAAATAACTCATCAGAGGAGCAGTTGAATCTGACTTGTACTGTATTTAACAATCCAGACTCAGAAAGTAAAAGTCCACACAGCAACTTGGTTCAAGCGTGGCATATTTTATTATCTGCCTAGGTGGTACACTGTTCTACAGCCATTTCCCTGGTGGCATTCTTTCACAATGGTCTACTGCTCACACAGTTCATTATTGCATGGCCCATGCCCTACCTGACTATTCCTAAACAAACTCTAGCAAGAGCCAATACAGCTGTGATGAGCTACCAAATGACCATAGGTACATGGGTGCATAGAAAATATTGAAAGCCCGGGTGCAACTTGACCATTTTTTGGAGGCAGTGCACCAAATTTTCAACACTGCCTTTTTTGGGACCTCACTTCATGAAGAGTGCCAGTGTCATTTTATTCACTTGTCCCAAATGCTGATTTCGCAGAGCAACTGTGCCATTCTGTGACACAGGTGCAAAAACACATTTTGTGCAGGATGTGAAAAATTACAGCTGTACTGTTACTAAGGAGCTGTGCAAAAATGGCAATGTTGAAAATCTGTAGTGAAAACATTAAAACTTGGCGAAGTTAGAAGCCTCCGTAGAAACTGTGCAACAAATGCTCATAACGCAGTCATTTTTTTGGAATTTTTTCAGCAAATTTGCAACATGGACTTTTTGGGACCCCACCTCATGAACAGTGGCACTGTAGTTTCATTAGTCAATCCAGAAAGGTGATTCCGTGTAGCGATCACGAAATCACCTTTTGGGACCGAGTAACAAAATGTCAGTGACAGTGTTCATGAGGTGGGGTCCCAAGTACCCCATGTTGAAAATATGGGGCCAAAATTCCCAAAAAGAGGCTGATTTATCAACATAAGTTGAAAACCCCATTGACTGCCAGTATAGCACGCTTATCTTTGATTCTTCAGTTTGCAGTTTGACTTTGAAGAGTATAGATGCGTCCTGGTCCAGAGAAGATGACAGTGCCAATCTCCAGAGGTAAGTATGGGGTAAGAGGGGGTGCAGGGAGGTGGGTGCTCAGTGGGAGGTGGGGATGTAGAGGGGGGACTGGGGTGGTGATGATGAGGGACCATTTTTTTTTTACAGGAAAAAAATACATAGGGGGATAGATTTATTCATTTACAGGGAAAAAAGCATACATTTTGGTACACTTGGGTGGGCTCCCAGTGTGCCACATGAGTTTGGGGGAACATGATGCCAACATGGGGATCAGGCACTCTGATGTCTGTGCGGGGACCACATGCATTTGGGCATACTGGGGTGGACTCCCAGTGTGTCACATGAGTTGGAGGTATGTAATGCCAACACAGGTACTGGGCACCCCAATGTCAGCATGGGGAAGGGGAACAGAAGGAGCAGGGAGGATAGCAGCAGTGGGAGGGATGTGGGAGGGTGTTCTTTGCTGTCAGTGCTGGGAGGGAGTAGGGAGGACAGGAGCAGTAGGAGGGTACAAGAGAAATGTCGTCCAAAAGATGGCAAAGACACTTCAACTGAGCATGATCGGCACTCACACATGCATAGTTACGGGGAATGGCATGTTGCCATTCACAACATGGTGGTAACAGTGGAACTGTGCATGGACATGAGTCACACATGCACAGTCCTTGCCCCAGAATGTGGATGAAACAGCCAAAATAGTGTGACTGTTATTCTGTAGTGGCCAATCATGGCGGAGTGTTTCAAGCTCTGTTGGGCTTTTGGAAGGATACTTCCAAAAGTCCAATAGAAGGTTCCACGTTCGGTCATTTTTGTAAGCTATGATCGATCCCCAAATAGCTGTAGGCTCTGCCCACAGCCATAAAACTATTCACTGGGCTTCTAGTTAAGTCTCCACCTATAGTGTGGCATCCCTTTGACTTCTACTCCTCTATCACTGTTCTGGGGGTCTCTAGTGCATCTGTGGGGCCTGTTACCCACTTCACTATCAAAGCTGTTCCCAGGTTCTCCACTTTAACTAGAGGGACGAATTTACATACTGTTTTCAGTAATATATAGGATAGTGGATGGGCAACCATGCACAACCAGTGTATTGTGCCACTGAGGGGTCCTGATTCCCTGTAACCTCGAGAGCAAAGCTCAAAAGGTCCATGCGAATCAAATTCCCAATGTGGCACAACACACTGGTTGTGCATAGAGTTACTCATTCACTATTCTATATAGTGTATGGGCATCCATGCCTATTTCAGACATTACACTTTGTTTCAGTGAACTGGTGGTTGGAAGGAGGGCACTTGAGGGTTGGTGGTGGGTTAAAATTACTGACACAGTGTGCTGAAGATGTTTCTGCACATTCAAGTTTAAAAAACAACAACTTCCAGCTTAATTGGATAGGGGAAACCAAGTGTGTGGCAGCATTCCAAGTTGTTTTGCTGCAGTAGTGACATCACTACTGCAACAGAATGACATAATGACATCACTACTGCAGCAGAACAACATAATGATGTCACTACTGCAGCAGAACAAGCATATTCCAGGCATGGAATTCCATGCATAACAGCATTCCGCCATACACTATAGGTCTGTCTCAACCCTTTAAATTCATAACCTTCCTTTCAGGGTCCCTGCAGCCCTGGCACTCCCAAGACTGACTGTGCAGTGGCACTCTCCCTGGCAGGACCAGAACTATCCTGGGAAACAAGCTGTGCAAGCACATGTCTCTAAATGCCCAAGAGGACAAGAAATAGGAAAGTATATCAGTTTATGACATTACTACTAAGCAATTAAATGTTTTAATTGGTCCAACCATGTTTAGCTCCCTTCCAACATCACATGGATAGCCCTATTAGCCCAACGAACAGATCCCTTTCCTAGCCCCATTCCAGGGACTTACTGACCACAACTTTTGCCAGGCCTCTCCTACCAGATGACCAAACCTCAGCTACACAGCCAAGGGTTCACTATTTGGTCTGCCAAGGACTATTCTAATACAGGCACACACAAGAGTATTTTCTCAAGCAAGGTTAACTTACAGTTTGCTCTCTACTCTGGAATTCCCCCCTTTCCTCCTACTGGGAGTGAACCCCCCAAGGGTCCTGATGACCTCCTCTGAGGGGTGGCTCACCACTTTTCCCAATGTGTCTGTCAGTAGTTGATGGTCTCTGCTCCTCTTGAGGCAGGCTTTCAGGGTCTCCACACCTTCCTGCTATTCCTGTAGTTCTTCTCTGGTGACCAGGCATGAGGATACCAGTGCTCTCCCAATGCCAGGGAGCCTGCCACTATCACTTGGACCACAGGCCTCCTCAGCACAGTTGCGGCCATAGAGCCTGGCCTGCTGTTTACTCTCTCTCTGTCTCTCTTTTCTCTCTCTGGACCTCTCATGCCCTACTCTTTTGCTTTCCCTCTTAAAGCTCTTTGTGGGAAGGGTAGGACCTTCAGAAGCTCTAGTGGAGTGAGGTACCAGGATTGGGATGGTGCATGGACCAGTCATGGGTAACTAGCAATTTGTTATATGGCATGATGTATTTTAATGTAGCTGTGTTAAAGAGCCACTGATGCCTCAAGAAAAACGTTGAAAAACATATTTGGATATAAAGCAGCTTATATTTCTCATTGGCTCTGTATTTCTTATCCTCAGTACTTATTACTGATGTAATTTGCTTCAAAAACAGGATAGTTGTTTCTTGAGGGTTCAGCAGCTTCTACTGCTTCTTCCACAACCTGATGTCATAATACTTTGCCTGTGACATCACTGTTGTACCCAACAGATTGTGATGTCACAACAGGGCATTATGATTTCATGTAGGGAGTAATCTACAGAGGCAGATGAAGCCTAAGGGATAAAAATCTTGTTTTTGAAGGAATTATTTCAGTAATAAATAATGGAGAGTGGAAATCTATAGAAGATATATGAAATACAAGCTGAACTGTGTCTATCTATTGTGTTTTTCAAATTTTTCCTAAGGTATCAGCCACTCTTTAAAGAATAGCTAAATGCTGAAAGTCTTGAGGTATCATTGATGTATCATTGTATTAGTGTGGTGTCTCTGCACCATTCAGCTATTGAACTTTTATGCAATTTATTGCTGTCTTTGCCCTGGTTTAAGTTTGTATTTTTGCACAGGGTGCTTTGCACAAGGAGTGAACAAAATTATAAACATTATTAGCCTTCACTTTGTAGTCGGTGCTTTTGGGAGTTATGTTTTCTCTGTTGTGAATACAGGTCAAGCTAGTTACCCATGCTTTACATTTTTTCTGTGTAGGTAGCAATATTCATGCCCAGGTTTCCTGCTCCTAGTTGAGTTAAGCCACTCACAACACCAATACTCAAACATCCTGCCTCAGTGCAAACCCTCCTAGAGAACAACTTTCAGGGTTTTGGCTTAACCATTCAAATGCTCTCCAGTAACTTGCCTCAAGCTGTTAGAAGAGGGAGGCCGGTTACACATTCACTTGCAAAAATTGTTCTATTCAACCAACTGAAATGGCACGGTGGTATGTTGTCATGAGAAAAATGCGGAATCTCTGACAGAGTCATTGACCTTTGAGCTTGATTCTACTGGTCTCTGGTTTGAGAAAAACCACTAAAAACCTGAACATTGATAAAAGAGCTACTATGTTTTTACCAATAAATCTAAATAATAGAAACATATACATTTGGATCTGACTCTGTGCAGTCAGAAAATCAAGTTGGTGCAATCTCGGGGTGGTCGTTGATATTAACCTATCATTTAAACTTCATAGTGAAAAGTTGTGTAACAAACTAGCACCTACGCTGTATAGGTTTCAAGTCATATATTGTCTACTCATTCAGATGGTGGGCTACCTCCTTTTCATGCTTATGCCTTGCCTGATGAGATCATGAGATGCATAAGGTACCTTTATGGGCAAATGCTTGTAATAAGGACCTTTCTAAGGTTGACAACTGTACTAGAGAGGTATAAGTGTATCTACAGCATAAAGTTTTGCCTCTCACACTCATTATTGTGAGATGAATCTTATTCACAAAATATTATCTTTTGTGTGTGTTTTGTGCATCCCTCCAAACCATAGAATCTTCTCAGGTCTCACACGCAGAGCAAGGCATCATGGGTATGCAAATCATTGTGCAAGGTATCATGGGTATGCAAATGCTTGTGTAAGGCATCATGGGTATGCAAATCATTGTGCAAGGCATCATGGGTATGCAAATCCTTCTGCAAGGCAGGTTGACAAGGTATTACCATTTGTTAAACTAATCAGTTTATATTGACCTTATGGGGACCTCAGGACCATGCAGCATCCCAACCCCATCACTCCTGCCATCTCCTGGAACTAACCTTTTGTCACCCATGTCATTTCAGTGGCTTTCCCCCAGGACCGGTTCTTCGGGCCACCTCAAGTACCTTGAGCAACTTCATGTTGTTGCCAGGGGAAAGCCTAGGTTGGCAGGGTGCAGTGTCTCCAAAAGCTGCAGGGCTATCATCCGGTCATGGTTCCTCTTTTTTCCTTGTATTCTCCCACTTCCATATAGATGCAAGGCTGAAACCAGGCATGAGTGGGGTCTGCATCATTGGCCCTGCTCCAGCCACTCAACACCTACTACCCTCCCTTGTCTGCATTCTGCCTGCACTGCCACCAAGACCACCCAGGATGCACTTGCATGGTGGTAGTGGGAACCTAACCTCCCCAGTGGAGCACAGCATCCTGCAGAACATTCATTCCTCCTCCCCCTGAGTGACCCGAAAATGAGTTGGGCTTGTTCCCAAACCCAGGTCACCAGTGTTGTGATTGGTAGCTCTACCACTACACTGATGGGCTTGCTTTGGACTAAATTTTCTAAACAGGTGACTACTGATTCAGTAGCCTTTTCAACCACCATCATTGTCCATCCAGTTGTGCCAAAACATAGCAGAACTATTTATAAATGTTGATATGGGTGTAACTTGTCCCATTGAGGCTAAGGTAGCCCTAAATAAGAGTTATCATTTTGCATTAAATGCCAAGTGTCATAAACAGCACTGTGAGATGTACAAGGAGCATGACAGTTTATATTTTAAGGCATGAGGTCAGATTCAGAATGGCCTATGGGTGTTTCCAGAGACCTTCACCAGGGCATTGCAGATGGCTTCATCAGCTTGGCTAATAGTTATAGTATCAGTTCCATATCCAGTGGAATATTGACCCTCCCAAACAGGTCTACTTCCCTCTGTCAGAAATCTTTACTACATCAGCCAATAAAATGCTAGAATATCTCACTACCTTTGTTAAAGGAACTTGAAATTATTGATGGGTTCAAAATCACATAAAGCATAGACAATCTGTGTCTTTAAAAAGTGTCATGAAAAAGGAGTAATGTAATTAACTCATCAGCTTTTCTCTTTTCACATAGAACAATGGTGCTAAAATATTAAAAGCTTTACACTTATGCAGCACCAATCTAAGGCTGTTTATGGTGTGACCTGTATTAATTTTGTCATAAATAGCATTGATTCCCCATATTCTTATGCACTGCATACCTAAAATGTGTATTTTAGTAAGTAGGAGTATGCAGCCACTTCTAAGAGTGGGGTTATTCTAGATGCCCTACAGGGGGCATGCCTTAGACAACTAGTATTGGAACCCACTCGAGGGGGAGCAATCTTAGACCTGGTTCTCTCAAACGGAGATGGAGAGAGGATCATAGATGTAGAAGTGGGTAGCCATCTGGGAACTTGCGACCATATAACAGTATGGTTCACAATAAACACAGCAATAGAGTCAAGCCATACAAAGGCAAAAGTACTGGACTTCAGGAGGGCTGACTTTGCCAAAATGGGTGAGTGCCTAAGGAATGCACTAGCAAATGGGCAGGAAGGAGGGGTGGAAGAACAATGGGGAATAATAAAAACTGCCATCACAGAGGTAACAAGCCTTTGTGTGACCCAAATAAACAAAACAAAACAATGTAAGAAACCACTATGGTTCTCAAAGGAGGTGGTAGTGAAGGTTCAAGAGAAAAAGAAAGCATTCAGAAAGTACAAGGAATCACAGAAGGAGCAGGACAGAGAATTGTATCAGTTAAAGCAAAAGGAAGCTGGGAAGGCAGTCAGAACAGCAAAGGCCTGAATTGAGGAAAAGATAGCCAACTCAGTTAAGAAGGGGGATAAAACCTTTTTTAGGTACATCAGGGAGCGAAGGAAGACTAAGGGAGGGATAGTGAGGCTTAATAAAGGGGAAGGGGTTGGCAGAGGGTGACGGTGAAAAGGCAGAGATACTAAACAAATATTTTTGCTCAGTATTTACAAATGAAGAGGGGGAGGTACCTAAAACAAACAATAGAAACACTCTGGATAGAGAAGTTGATACCAGCCCATTCACAGAAGAAAGGGTTCTGAAAGAATTTCTTAAAACTGAAGGTGGATAAAGCAATGGGGCCTGATGGGATTCATCCCAGAATTCTAAAAGAACTAAGGGTAGAACTAGTGACACCACTGACTAACATCTTTAACAAATCATGGGAGGATGGGGTGGTACCTGAGGACTGGAGGAGGGCAGATGTGATTCCCCTTCACAAAAGTGGGAGCAAGGCAGATGCAGGAAACTACAGACCTGTTAGTTTAACCTCAGTGATAGGGAAAATGATGGAATCACTTCTGAAGGAAAGAATTGTTGAGTACCTAGAGGCCAGAGGGGTACAGGACCCAAGGCAGCATGGATTCACAGGCGGAAGGTCATGCCAGATGAATCTAATAGATTTCTTTGACTGGGTGACCAAAGTAGTAGATCAGGAGGGGCTGTGGACATGGCCTACCTAGACATTAGCAAGGCATTTGACTCAGTCCCACACAAAAGATTAATATACAAGTTAGCCAGCCTGGAAGTGGGTCCCAAGATGATAGCCTGGGTAAAGAATTGGCTGGAGAATAAGACACAGAGGGTAATAGTAAATGGAGTCCACTCTGAAGAAAGGGGTTACTAGTGGGGTACCACTTGGGGTTCAGTATTGGGACGGTCCTCTTCAATGTCTTTACAGCGACCATTGCAGAGGGACTGGAAGGAAAAGTATGTCACTTTGCAGATGACACAAAGATCTGCAACAGAATTGATGCACAAGGTGGGGTGAAAAGGATGAGAAGGGACTTGGCAAGGTTAGAGGAATGGTCAAATGTATGGCAGCTTAGATTCAATGCTAAGAAGTGCAAGGTAATGCACCTCATCATCATCATCATCAAATCTTTATTTATTCAGGCGAACATCATTGAGCAAGGCTTATTTACAAGATGGACCTGATAAGGTCAAGGTTCAACAGTTGATACATAACAGATACATCATACACTTATATAAAACAGTTATACATACGGGGAAAAAAACGTTTATAAACACAGTGATGTACAGTAAATTCGCATGATAAAAAACGGTTACAGAAAAGTTAAGCTAATATTTACAGTATATACAGTATATACATATCCCAGTGGGGGGGCCATGGCAAACACACAATATAATGTAATACTAGGATGGTGAAGGTATTACTGGGTGTCATAAGATGGGTGTCTCTGGAAGGATTATGCCATATATGGTTAATTTTTGGGAGGGAGATTGTGAGACGACAAAGCTAGCTCTATCGGTAGCAACTGCATTTCTCTGTGAAGAAGACTGTACAATGCTGTTTAAAGGATGCAAATGGAATGATATTGGACAGTTTTAGGGATTTTTGTAGTGTGTTCCATGCTATAGCTAGAGAATAGCTGATTACTGCCCTCCCTTCCTATCCTGGTGTTGAATTTGGGCAATTTGAGCAGGATGATGTTGTTGCTTCTTAGGGCATAGGAGCTAGGAATGGTCTGGGTGAAGCAGTCCAGAATATAGTTTGGAAGTTTTTTTGATAACGCTCTGTAAATCCATAGTGCTGCATTCCTGTTCCTTCTGAGGTGAAGGAACCCACCCAACTGCAGCATAAAGAGAGCAGTGATGGGTATTAGATGGCAGAACTGTAATGAATCTTATTGCTCTATGATATAAGGTATCCAACTTGTGAAGGTAGGAGATGGGGCAGTGACTATAAAGGAAGTCTGCATAGTCAACAACTGATAGAAAAATGGCCTGGACTAACCTCATCTTTGAGTCTCTGTTTAGGAAGGGTTTTAATCTATAGAGAAGGCCAAGCCTTTGGCGAAGCTTTTTTAACAGTTCTTCTAAATGATGATTGAAGTCGAGTCTGTTGTCAATCCACACACCTAGGTATTTGAAGTTTTCTACATACTCCAGGTTTTCTCCAGGTGTAGTGCATAGCTGGGGGAGAATAATTGAGGAGGAGGTGCTGGTGGAGCTTTGATTTGTGAACATCATCGCTTTAGTTTTCTTTGCATTTAACAGAAGCTTTTTCTCAAGTAGCTGATATTGTAACAAGGAGAATTCTGTTTGTAGGATTTCATGAGCAGCTGCAGGCGAAGGGTTGCTGACGTACAAAACAGTGTCATCAGCAAAGAGGTGTACAGAGGAATTGGTGAGGGTTGAATCAATATTATTTATATAAATGGCAAAAAGGATAGGACCCAGGATAGAACCTTGGGGGACTCCTCTTAACAGTGGTTTTAATGGGGATAGGTCACCTACAGCTTTTACCTGCTGTGATCTACCGGTGAGATAACATCTGAACCACTGAAGGGAGGGTGGATCTAGGCCAAGGGAGTGCAGGGATGACAGTAGAAGCTCGTGGTCCACAGTATCGAATGCTTTGCTCAGGTCCAGGAATACTGCACAGACATTATTCTTTTTATCTAATTCGGTTTGCCAGTCATTTGTGACCTTGGCTAGTGCAGTGATAGTGCTATGCTTGGCCCTGAATCCAGATTGAGCTGGATTTAAGAGGTTAACATTGTCAAGATACTCCCTTAACTGGTTACTCACTAATTTCTCCAGCATCTTGGATAGCACTGGTAGAATGGAAATGGGCCTGTAATTATTAAGTTCCATGGGGTCCCCTGATTTTAGAAGGGGAACCACTTGGGCTGTCTTCCACAGTGAGGGAATAGAGCCAGAGTTTAGAGATAGGTTAAAGAGGTGTGTTAGGCGGACTGCAAGTACATGGCACGCAATCTTTAGAAAGTAGGGGTCCAGAGATTCTGCCCCTGCACTTTTTTTGGTATCCAGTTGCCATAATAGAGCCTCTACTTGCTTCAACAGTATAGATTTGAAGCTGGGAAACAAAAGCCCAGGGAGAGAGTACACAATGGGGGGTGAGATACTAACAACAACAAAAATGGAAAGGGACCAGGGGGTAGTCATATCAGATGACTTAAAGGTGGGCCAGCAATATGAGAGGGCAGTAAGGAGGGCTGGGGGGATACTGGGATGCATAGGGAGAGGCATCACCAGTAGAAAACAGGAAGTTGTTATCCCTCTGTACAGACAGCTGATGAGACCCCATCTGGAGTACTGTGTGCAGTTCTGGAGACCCAATCTCTGCAAGGACATAGACAAGATGGAAGCTGTCCAGATGAGGGCAACTAAAATGGTGCAGGGTCTGCACCAGAAGACATATGAAGAGAGACTAAAGGACCTTAATATGTATAGTCTCAAGGAAAGGAGGAGAGGGGGGCATGATAGAAACTTTCAAGCACCTCAAGGAATCAACAAAGTCCAAGAGGGTAGCATCTTTCAAAAAGAGAGTGCAAGAACAAGGGGCACAATGTGAAGATGGGGCGTCAGAGGTAATGTAAGAAGTATTTTTTCACAGAGAGGGTTGTGGATGCATGGAACGGCCTTCTGGAAGAGGTTGTGGAGTCAAAAGCAGTGGTTGAATTCAAGCATGCATGGGACAGTCATGAGGCAATTCTAGGTGGTGGGGGTAGACAGAAGTAAGCTGCTGGTTAACTAGGACCTGCAGCTTATCCATTAGGTAGGGAAATGGGCAGACTGGGTGGGCCTAGCGGTCTTTATCTGCTGTCAAATTCTATGTTTCTATGTTTCTAATGTAGGTTACTTTTATGTGTTATAGGATTCCACAGGGTCCTAATGAAAAATCAGCCTTGCCAATCCAGGTTGTTTGCAAAATGGCATTGTTGCTGTTTACTACAAAACATATTTATTGAAAATATTGGAATTACAACCTTTGAGTCAAAGACTCCTTTACAAAGGTTCCATTTCAGAGACAAAATTAGTCAAGTATACATCATATAGGTATACAGAGAAGGGTTACAGATAAAACTTATACAAAGTATGGGGCATTACAGAACAGTTGTACAAAATTTGAGACATAAAAGAACAACAGTGGAGAGTAACCTGGAACAAACAAGGTACAAGGTTGAGAGTAAGGCAGGATGAGAATCCTTTGTCAGGGATGAAAGAGGACGGGGGTAGTGACCAGTTGGAAATCCTTAGGTGGGAAGAGGGGCAGAGAACCCCAAGGGTCTAGTAACAGTCACAGTAGCTGCAGGAATGGAGATGTTCCCTAAGGAGGGATTTGAAGTGGCCTAGCTTACTTTCAGTGGCTATGGCACTGGGAAATACGTTCATCCAATATGGGGCTCTGTAGCCGAAGCTGTAGCTGATATTAATTGAATTGATGTCATACCATACTTTAATAAATAAAACTGAATCACATTTTCTCTGATGACACTGTAGTTCAGTAGTTCTCACCATGTTTTATGAGGACCAAATTTCAGCGGGAGTTACCCCTAGACTAAGGGCCACATCAAGCGGCATCTATTTTGTGAGGTTATTATCATTAAAGTTTGGTAAGTTTTTATGTTCTTTTCGATCTGCTTCCTTTTACCTTTTCAGTCTGCTTCCATGTTCTTTCCTATGTGTTTTTTTTTTGTATCAGTTCCCTTCATTCCTCTGTCCCTCTTGGATTTGTTCCTCTACTTCCTACCTTGTGGCATCACCATTCTGCAATTAACCAATCAATTATTAACGGCAGCCACTACCCAAGTGAGAACATCAGCACAGCATCCCTGAAAGCAGGTTGGGAACCACAGAGAAATGCCTCGGGTCTGTATGTGGCCCCTTGGCTGCATTAGGATTTGCAGTGCTCGACTCCATCTTAAAGCAACACTGTCAATTCATTAAAGAGGAACAATCATCACAGAGGCCCCACACTCAAGTGAGAGCTGGTTGCAATGTGCACTTTGTGTGTGAAAACATTTTGGTTTATTTTCTTTTTACTGTAGTATTGTAGATTACTGTAGTATTGTAGATTGTATTAGACTAATCGTGATTGCTTGAAGGCTGACTTCTTCTATCCCTACAAATGCGGAGGTTAGCGGAGGGGATCAAAGAAGGATAAAAGGATTTCTTCAGATATATCAGAGAGAAGAGGAAGAGCAAGGATCAAATTGTTAGGATCAGGAGGGGAAGTTGCTGGGTAGAAAAGGAGGTTGAGCAGGCAGAAGTACTTAATGAATTCTTCTGTTCAGTCTTCATCAAGGAGAGGATGGGCCTGTACCTGAGAGGAAAGGCGAGGTAGGAGAGAAGCAACCATGGATGGAGAAATCACGGTGGAAAGGGTGAGAGAGGGCCTTAAATCCCTGAAGGTGGGCAAGACACCTGGCCCAGACGGAGTCCACCCCATGGTGCTGAGAGAGTTGGCAGAGGTCCTGGCAGGGCCATTGGTGGAGCTGTTCAATACCTCTCTGAACGCAGGGTGAGTGTCCAGGGGCTGGAGGGAAGCACATGTGGTACCTCTCCATCAGAGTGGGCACAAGGATGAACTGGGGAACTACAGACTGGGGAGCCTTACTGCAATTGTGAGAAAACTGATGGAGACAATCATCAAGGAAAGACTGGTACAATTTCTTGAGGATAACAATCTCCAGGACAGTAGGCATCATGGGTTTGTCTCGGATAGATCCTGCCAGACAAACTTAGTTGATTTTTACAACTGGGTTATAAGGGCACTGGACAGGGGACATGCGGCGGATGTCCTCTACCTGGGTTTCAGCAAGGCCTTCGACTCGGTACCACACGATATGCCGACCTGCAAGTTGAAGAGTCTGAGAGCCAGGAGGAAATTGGTCAGATGGGTTGAGAACTGGCTGCAGGGTAGACAGCAAAAGGTAGTAGTGGGGGGGGGGCATCTGAACCCAGGGCAGTAACAAGTGGTGTACCACAGGGTTTGATGCTGGGACCAGTTCTATTTAACATTTTCTTAGCTGAAACTGCATTAGGGATTAAGAGCAAGATCAGTCTCTTTACAGATGACACAAAGATTTGTGCTGAGGTAGATGGTGGGGAGGGAGCAGAAGTACTTCAGGAGGATTTGGCAAAACTGGAGGAATGGTTTCACACTTGGCAGCTTGGTTTCAATGCCAAGAAATGCAAAGTGATGCATTTAGGAGGCAAGAACCCAATTACTGGCTGGAGGGTGTCCCATTAACAAAATACAAGGAGGAAAAGGATCTGGGAGTGTGGGTAACTGGAGAGATGAACCTGTCTGCTCAGTGCAGGAAGGCAGCAACAAAGGCAAACAGGATTCTAGGGTGCATAACAAGGGGGATTACTTCTAGGACTGGGGCGGTCATCTCGCCCCTGTACAGGTCCCTGGTGAGACTGCACCTAGTGGACTGCATGCAATTCTGGCACCCCTACTTGAAAAGGGACATCAAACTACTGGAGGGGGTAGAGTGCATGGCAACAAAAGTGATCCTGGGGTTGGGGAACAGACCATATGAGGAAAGACTGAGAGAGCTCAACATGAATACCCTGGAGGAAAGAAGGGAGAGAGGGGATATGATTAAGAGCTTCAAGTACCTAAAGGTTTGAACAGAGTAGACACCAGGTGTATGTTTAGTTTGAAGGGCGAAAAGGAAACCAAGGAATACTCTATGAAGTTGGAAGGGGCAGGTTCAAGAGGGAACTGAGGAGGCACTATTTCACAGAAAGGGTGGTGGCAGAGTGGCACGCTCTGCCAGAGGAAGTCATATCACTATAGAGTGTTATGGGCTTCAAGAGGTGGTGGGACAGATTCAAGAGGAGGCTACAAACTGGGAGGGGGTGGGAGATGGCGGGGCATATAAGGAAGGGGGGCAGCTGCAATCTAATGGACTGAAGTGCTGCACACACGAGCAAACTAGATAGATTGAATGGCCTGTAATTGCTGGCAATTGTGTGCATACATCCTCAGAAAAAAAATCAGAGTCAGCAGCCACCCAAACCAACAACCTCCATAATCTCTTGGCTGGAAAGAGCAAACTGGAGCAGTCCAGGAAGAAGGTACAACCTCGTGCCAGAGGGGATGTACATTCCTGGAAGGCAATGGTTGCAAATACTAGGAGCCTAACCAACAAACTTCCCAAACTAGCAGCCATCTTAGAAACAGAACGGTTGGACTGGGTGTCTGTAACAGAAATGTGGTTCACAGAAAATCATGGATGAGATATGCCCATTCCTGTTTAGAATATGTTCAGGAAAGATAGGCAGGGCAAAAAAAGAGGGGAGGGGGCACAGCAATTTACATTCAGGAGGAAATAAAAGCCATAGAAGTAAAAGGGCAACCTGTTGTCTTCGAGTCACTGTGGCTAATAGTAGACACGGGCTAGAGAAAACTTTTCAGAATCGGTGTCATGTACAGGCCACAAATCAAGGAGATAAAGGAGACAAAGACCTAATAGAAAAAATCCACAAAATGTCTGATAAAGGTGAAGTAATACTGGTGGGGGACTTCAACCTACCAGATATTAACTGGAGCACACTAACGGCAGCAACAACAAGAAGTAGGGACTTCTTATTGTCACTACAAGGCGCAGAACTGTGCCAGCTTGTTAAAACCCCAACAAGGGGAGATGTCATTCTCGATCTTGTCCTCACAAACTCGGAAAGGATCAAGGACATCAAAGTGGGATGTCATATGGGCAACAGCGACCATCACATTGGTAAGCTTTAAGGTAAACATAACACAGGACACCAGCCACGATTAGATAAAGGTGCTAGATTTCAGAAAGGCTACTTCACAAAAATGAGGAACAACATAAGTAGCCAGTTAATGGAAACAGAGGTTGAGGAGGTGGCGGTCTTGTGGGGGAGACTCAAGAGAGCAATAAAGACTGACACAGATCAATGTGCCAGATGGGTCAGCAAAGGAAAAAGAAAAAGAAATCCTCTACGGTTTTCCAAGGAAGTGGCTACCACAGTCGAAGAAAAAAAAGAAGGCATACAGCATGTACCAGGAAACCAAAACTGAGAAAGACTAGGAGTTGTACAAGGAAAAAATGAGAGAGTCTAACAAACAAATTAGAAAGGCAAAAGCCCAGACAGAGGAAAAAATAGCAGAAGGGGCAAAGAGAGGAGACAAATAATTTTTTAGATACATTAGGGAATGTAGAAAGACAAAAGGGGGAATAGTAAAGATTGCTACTGAAGAAAAGAAATGCACCAGACATGACCCAGAGAAAGCCAAAATCCTCAACAAATCCTTCTGCTTGGTGATTACCAAAGAGGACCCAGGTGATTTCCCAGCCCTGAAAAAACACAACACCCCAGGACCAGAGGTAGATGTGAGTCCCTTTACAGAAGCTGAAGTACAGGAAGTGCTAAATAAACTAAAAGCAGACAAAGCCATGGGATCAGACGAGATGCACCTCAGAATCCTTAAGGAACTGGGGACAGAATTAGCAGCCCCTCTGGCACTTCTATTCACAAAATCCTGGAAAAGCGGTGTGGTACCTGAAGACTGAAAAAAGGCAATAGTGGTTCCACTTCACAAATCAGGCAGTTGCGAAGATAAATACAGACCGGTGAGCCTCACGTCTATAGTAAGGAAACTAATGGGCACACCACTCAAACAGAGGATCATAGCATTCCTCGACACTAGCGGCTGACAAGACCCTAAACAGCACAGTTTCACAGCAGGTAGGTCATGCCAGACAAATCTGCTCAAGTTTTTTTACTACGCTACAAAAAAGTGGATGCCGATGGAGCAGTAGATGTGATCTACCTAGACTTTTGTAAGGCCTTTGACTCAATTCCACACAGAAGGCTGGTAAAGAAGCTTGACCACACAGTGATTGGTCCAGAAGTAATCAGATGGGTACAAAACTGGTTACAAGGCAGAACCCAGAGGATACAAGTTAATGGATCACAATCGATAGAAGGCAGGGTGACCAATGGGGTGCCCCAGGGCTCAGTACTAGGGCCTGTGCTCTTCAGTGTTTTTGTAGCAGACATCACTGATGGACTGGAAGAAAAGATGTGTCTGTTCGCAGATGACACCAAGATATGTTGCAGGGTGGACACCCCAGAAGGACTGAGCAAGATGGAAGATGACCTCAAGAAACTATAAGAATGGTCTGGAGTGTGGCAGCTGAGATTTAATGCCAAAAAGTGCAAGGTCATGCACATAGGAAAGAAAAATTCAATAAAGGAGTATTACCTAGGAGGCAAAAGATTGGCAGCCTCAAACCAGGAATGAGATCTGGGAATCATAATCTCAGATGACTTGAAGGTTAGTAAGCAGTGTGAGAAGGCAACAATGAAGGCCAGTAGAATGCTGGGCTGCATTGGGGGGGAATCACGAGCAGGAAGGGAGAGTTGGTACTACCACTGTATAGATCACTGGTCAGGCCTCACCTGGAATATGGAGTCCAGTTCTGGAGGCCTCACCTCAGGGAGGACACTGACCGGATGGAAACAGTACCGAGAAAGGTGACAAAAATGATTCACCATCTGCAGTACATGTCCTACAAGGAAAGACTTAAGGAACTATATATGTACTCCCTGGAGCAGAGAAGAGAGAGAGGGGACATGACTGAAACATTCAAGTACATAAACGGCATTAACAAGGTACAGGCACAGGAACTTTTTCACTTCAAGAAGAGCTCCAGGACCAGGGGACATGACCTCAGGCTGCAAGGAGGGAGGTTCTCTCCCAACACCAGGAAGTTTTTCTTCACAGAAAGAGTGGCGAATGCTTGGAACAGCCAGCCCCAAGAGGTTGTGGGGGTCAACACTGTGAGGGATTCAAGAATGCATGGGATAGATACATGGGAGCCCTGACTGCAAAGGGCAACTAGAGTGTCAAAATAGGTCTAAAACAAATGGGCAGACTAGATGGACCTAGCGGTCTCCTTCTGCCATCAACTTATATGTTTCTATGTCATTTTGTATGTTTGTATGTTCTTATAATCCCCTGCAGATGACATCTGAGCAGTAGACAGAAGTGGGAGATTCAATAGCCAGCAGTGTACGTTATACCAGCTCTAATCTTTTGTTTGCTTATCTTGTTGTTGGAAAGCAGAACCAGAAAACATCTGACTGCACATTATAAAAGCTCTAACAAGTATTGCAGGCTACTGAATCTCCTACTGTTGTCTACTGCTCTGATGTCTGCTGCAGGGGATTCTGGGATTTGAAGGAACAGATGTCAGCCTGCAAGTAAGCAGGGGAATGGGAGTAAAGGCATATTAAAAACTATGTATAGCTGAAGGCAATAGATTGACAAATAAACCAAACAAAATCTCAGAACAGACCATTGATGAACCCCAGTAGAGGCAGGAAGGATAAAAGATGAACACCCATCCCAGAAAACAGGATTGAGACCTGCCATGCAAATAGGAAGAAAGCCACTTAATATTAGATGAAAAATCATAACAAGAAAGAAGTAACAGATGATTAATCAAATCAAAAGCTTCAGAACGTGCAATAAACACTGATCCCACAAAACAACCAGAATTAAGAAACAGAAACAACAGCAGTCAGAGTTGAAAATTTAGAGTGAAAACCTGATTTATGTACTGAAAGTATTTGATACTGTTTAAAGTAGTCAGACACCTGTATAAGTAAAATGTTTTCCAAGAACTTTGAGAAAATAGGTAAATGGGAGATTGGGTGGTAATGATCCACCACCAATTTAGACCCACCTTTGTGCAATGGAATACCATTGGATTGTTTACAGTCAACAGGAAAACTTTGAGTGGACAGGGATAACGTTTTAATCAAGGGGGGAAACCCCAACATTAGAGCTCAGTTTTAACAAAACATTGTCCAAGTTAACAAGGCCCTTGGCTTAATCAGCTTTTAAAGTGCTCAGTTGTTTGGCAGCTTCACTACATTCCATCTTCTTAAAATAAAAATGTGTCTCTGATGAAGGGACATGTATCAGAGAACTTCGATAAGAAGGATGGAGGATTCAAACCTGCTTTAGATAATGAGGCCAAGGGTGGCTTTAGTAAAGAAGGAATTTAACAACTTGCTAATATCCTCTTTTGCATGAGAAGTATACCCTTATATGATCAACTAAAACAGGGAATTCAGAGCCCACTTTCTAAATAGAGTCTACTAAATGTTTGGGGGGATTGTTCCTGCAGGCAGCCAAAGTTGTGTTAAAGTAAGATGCTTTAGATTTACAAATGAGTAAGACAAAAAGAATACCTGCTTACACTGCTTGTGAGTCTGCTTTCTTTTGCTTTGATACTTTATATTCACCCAAGATAGATCAGATCAAATGTAATGTGGGGTCCTGATTTTATATAGTTTTATATTACATTTACCCAGGATAGTAGAGGTCAGATGTTACATGTGATATCTTGTTTTTAGTGTGGTCCTGCTTTTATAATATATTTTTCTAGGATAGATCATCTTGAATGCAATGGGTTGATTTTCACACTGGTTATGATGCTGTAGCCCCAGCTACGCTGAAGATATGGTGCACTGGGATTGCAGCATTCTCCAGGCTGGCAGTTCGGATTTTCTGTCCCTGCATCAACTGCCACACGTTAGACCAACCATTTGAGGTCTAGCTTGCAACAATCCCTGTGGCCTTTTTTACAGAGCTTGTGTCAAATATTTGGTGCAAGCTGCCATAAAACATAACAAATGTCACGACTGCCCCCACGATTGTAAAATCTGGCGCAGTTGCAGGAAGGAGGTTTGGCACACTGCCAGAACCTAAGTGTCATGGCACTGGGCTTAACTCAAACCTGTGCCATGCTTTCAAAATCCAGCCCAGCATTTCCTTTTCAGTGGGATTCTGCTGTTGGGTCCTGTTTTTATCCAAGCAAAGATAAGCCACTCAGGTACCCTCTGTGCCACATGAAACAAGCATTTGTCAATGCCGAATGTTGCTTGCTTGTATGTGCTGTTTAGGTATTTGGAAGTGATAGTTCCATGCCTTCCTCCCAAGACATGCACTGTGTCTTTCCGTTCAGTATTCACAGAAGAGTGGGAGGGGCAAGGGCCACAACAGTACAGCAGTTGCCAAGGGGGTGAAGAGGTGGACAATAGTCCATTCAAAGGCAAAAGAGTCCTGCAGGAGCTCACTAAATTGAAGGTGGACAAAGCGATGGAACCAGATGGCATATGCCCAAGGATATTAAGAGAACTGTGAAGGGAGATAGCAGTACCTCTGGCAGCCATGTTCACTGAGTCATTCAACATGAGTGAATTGGAGGAGGGCACATGTGGTCCCTCTACAGAAGTCCGGCAGCAGGGAGGAGGCGAGGAACAATAGGCCATTCAGTCTCACCTCAGTAGTGGGGAAGATCATGGAGACATTGCTTAAAGAAAGGATAGTGGGGCATCTAGAAGCCATCAGAGCCCAGGACCATAGACAACATGGATTCACAGTGGGGACATCATCTCAGACAAATCTGGTTGATTTGTTTGACTGGGTGACAAAGGAAGTGAATCAGGGTGGGGCAGTGGACAACGCTTACCTTGATTTCAGCAAAGCCTTTGACACTATCCCACATAGGAGGCTGATAAACTAGCTGGGTAGGCTGGGCATGGCGGAAAGGGTGGTAAACTGGGTTAGAAACTGGCTAACAGACAGGAGGCAGAGAGTGGTGGTAAATGGTGTGCAGTCTAGGGGAGAGGGGGTGACCAGTGGGGTGCTGCAGGGATCGGTCCTGGGGCCAGTCCTGTTCAATGTCTTCATTAGTAACATTGCAGAATGTCTGAAGGGAATTTTTTCACCAAATTTTCAACATAGCCATTTTAAGACCTCTGCTCATGAACAGTGTCACTGTGATTTTTTATGTTTGCTTGCACTCATGTGCAAGAAACATAGTGCCATCATCTGAGTTTTCGGAGGTGTGGCAGCCCTCTTCCAATTCAGTCAGTGTGTTTGCAGGCGCGGCCGCAGTTCTCCAATGCCTACTGCAGCTGTCTATGACAGCAGTCCAAAATGCAGTGGTGTACAGTTGAAAGGGGGAGCTACGCTTCAGTGAGCAGCGATAAGATATCGCCTGCTCGTGCCCGCTCCCCCTATACACACACACACACACACACACACACACACACAAACACGCACACATACTGCATGCTCGCCCCCCACGCACACACTGTGTAGCCGACGGGGTGCCTTAATCCCTCATCGGCTGTGCTCAAGGGCCTCAAAACAGTGCTCCATATGCCACGCTGGATGCCCACTTCAGCATGGCCACACATCGTATAGCCAATGGGGTGCCTAATCCTCTCGTCGCTCCACTGGTTCCACACACCCCCAGAGCACAGGCTGCCACGCTGGGAGCCCACCCCAGCATGGCAACATATGCTATCGCATATGCTATGTCCCGCGTCGTCATTTAAAAAAAAAAAAAAATGAAACTGAAAAATGGTCCCTCGCAGTCTCTGCCCCCATCAGCGCCCAACCACTGCGCATCCCACTTCCCCACACCCCCCTCGCCCCATACTTACCTCCGGACTCTGGTGCGACGATCTTGGGTGGACCGGGAACACGTCTGCACTCTTCAAACCCGACCGCGAAATGAGGAAATGCTGGTAAGCTGTATAATGGGATAGATAGGGTTTTTTCAACTTTGCTGCATATCTCAGGCATTTTGGGAATTTTTGCACCAAATTTTCAACATGGGGTTTTTGGGATCCCTTCTCATGAATGCTCTCACTGTCATGGCGTTAATCGGGCCTGAAGGGTGATTTCTCAGTCACTGCGTGAAATCACCTTTCAGGACTGAGTAATGAAACGACACTGCCACTGTTCATAAGGTGGGCTCTCAAAAAGCCTATGTTAAAAATTTGGTGGAAGAATTCCTTAAAATGACTGTTTTACGAAAGCACGCATTGCGCAGTTCCTACGCAGGCTCGTAAGTTCGCAAATTTTCAATATTTTCACTCCAGATTTTCAACATTGCCATTTTACCACACCTCCTTATGAGCAGTACAGCTGTCATTTTTCATATCTTGCCCAAAATGTGTTTCCCACTATGTGTACAATGGCTTAGTCGGCATGCGAAATCAATGTATGGGACACATTAAGAAAATCACATGGCACTGTTCATGAGCAGAGGTCTTAAAATGGCTATGTTGAAAATTTATGAAAAATTCCAAAATGACTGTTTTACGAGGCTGCGTAGTTCCTATGCACGTCAGGGTTTGCACTTTCAATATTTTCACTCCAGATTTTCAACATTGCCATTTTATTACACTTCCTTATGAGCAGTACAGCTGTCATTTTCCACATCTTGCCCAAAACGTGTTTCCGCCACATGTAGCACGAATGGCACAGTCGGCATCTTAAATCAATGTATGGGACACATTAAGAAAATCACAGTGGCACTGTTCATGAGCAGAGGTCTTAAAATGGCTATGTTGAAATTTGGTAAAAAATCTAAAATGACTGCTTTATGGCGTCGTTGCACAATTCTCATGCCTTTCGTAGGTTTTGCAATTTCTATATTTTCACTCCAGATTTTCCACATTGCCATTTTATTACACTTCCTTATGAACAGTACAGCTGCCATTTTTCACATCACCCCAAATGTGTTTCCGCACATGAAGCGCACAATGGTGCAGTCGGTGTGCGTAAGCAATGTTTGGGACAGATTAAGAAAATCAAAGTTACACTGTTCATGAGCAGAGGTCTTAAAATGGCTATGTTGAAAATTTGGTAACAAAAGTCCATAAAATGACTGTGTTACGAGTGAGCATTTCGCAGTTTCCACGCACCCTCGTAAGTTCATGACTTTGTAATATTTTCAGTCCAGATTTTCACCAGTGGCAATTTTCCACACTTCCTTATGAACAGTACAGCTGTAATTTTTCACAACATGGCCGAAATGTATTTTCACACTTTCAGCACAGAGATGCATGGTCGCTGTGGGAAATCATTGTTCGGGACAGATAAAGAAAATCACAGTGACACTGTTCATGATCGGTGGTCCCAAAATGCCTGTGTTGACAATCTGCTGTAAAAAATTCCCAGACTAATTATATTACAGGTGTGCGTTGCACAGTTTCTATGCACGCTCGTGATTTCACCAGTTTTTTTAATATTTTTACTGCAGATTTGCAACATTGCCATTTTTTACACCTCCCCATGAACAGTACAGCTGTCATTTTTCACATCCTGTTTGGAATGTGTTTTTGCACCTGTGGTGCTAAATGTCGTAGTCGCTGTGCATAAGCAGCTTTCAACTAACAAATTGATACTGCCACTGTTCATGAGGTGGGGGTCACAAAAAAAAATGTTGAAAATTTGGAGTGAAAATACCAACGAATGCCTGATGTGTTAGGGTTTCCAACCATAACGCCCCACCCTGTAGAGAATGACAGGCATCAGGGGTGTGACTTGGGATTCTTGCCTGTAATGCTCATACCATTCCACACCCTGCAGCCAGTGAGAGGCATCGAGGTATGCCTTGGACTCTTGACCCCAAAGTTCATCCTATTCTCCTATACGCACCCATCTCACCGTATTTCCTGATGCAGCAGGGTGCGCATCAGGGCCAAAGACCCCAAGGCACACCATGACACTTGTCAGTGTCTGCAGGGTAGGGTGTGGTGAAATGGCTTGGCCGTTATGCCTGACGACCCAAAGGCACACCCCAATGCCTGTCACTCTCTGCAGGGTGGTGGTGGGGTTGGCTTCAGTTCAATACTTCACTGCCATTTCTATTATGCAGCTCTGTCACTTCTACACTACCAATGCCAATGCCATCTAGCAAACATTCGGCATTGACAAATGCTTGTCTTAATCTGTCCCAAACATTGATTGCGCACACCGACTGCGCCATTGAGCACTACATGCATGGAAACACATTTTGGGTGACATGTGAAAAATGACAGCTGTACTGCTTATAAGGAGGTGTGGTAAAATGGCAGTGTTGAAAATCTGGAGTGATAATATTAAAAATTCGCGAACTTAGAAGCGTGCATAGGAACTGCGTAATGCACGCTCGTAAAACTGTCATTTTTAGGAATTTTTTCACCAAATTTTCAACATAGCCATTTTAAGACCTCTGCTTATGAACAGTGTCACTGTGATTTTCTTAATGTGTCCCATACATTGATTTTGCACACCGACTGCGCCATTGTGCATTACATGCGCGGAAACACATTTTGTGTGAGATGTGCAAAATGACAGCTATACTGCTCATAAGGAGGTGTGGTAAAATGGCAATGTTGAAAATCTGGAGTGCAAATATTAAAAATTCTCAAACTTACGTGCGTGCATAGGAACTGCGCAACGCACGCTCGTTAAACAGTCATTTTTAGGATTTTTTCTCACCAAATTTGCAACATAAGCTTTTTGAGAGCCCACCTTATGAACACTGGCACTGTCGTTTTGTTAATTGGTCCTGAAAGGTGATTTTGTGCAGTGACCGTGAAATCACCCTTCGGGCCTGATTAACGCCATGACAGTGACATAATTCATGAGGAGGGGTCCCAAAAACCCCATGTTGAAAATTTGGTGTCAAAATTCCAAAAAATGCCTGAGATATGCAGCAAAGTTGAAAAAATCCTATCTATTCCATGATACAGCTTACCAGCATTTCCTCAGTTCGCGGTCGGCTTTGAAGAGTGCAGATGTGTTCCCGGTCAACCAAGATCGGCCACACAAGGTCCTGAGGTAAGTATGAGGTGAGTGTGTGTGGGGAGGCAGGGTACAGTGGGAGGTGCGTGATTGTGGAGGGGCCAGGGAGAAGCTCTGAGGGACAGTTTTTGTTATTTACAGTTTTTTTTCAATAAGAATATGAGGGACGTTTGCCATGCTGGGGTGGGCTCCCAGCGTGGCAGCTGGAAGACTGTTGGGGGGGCTGGAGCTGATGGGGGATTGGGCACCCCCGTTGGCCATAACATCATTTTGCCATGCTAGGGTGGGCTCCCAGCATTGCACCTGGATGCTTGGGGGTGTGTGCAGCCGATGGGGGATTGGGCACCCCCGTCGGCCATAACATAATTTTGCCAAGCTGGGCTGGGCTCCCAGCTTGGCACCTGGATGCTTTGGGGTGGCGTGGAGTCGATGGGGGATTGGGCACCCCCTTCGGCCATAAACGATGCTGCCATGCTGGGTGGGCTCCCAGCATGGCATCTGATGCTTTTGGGGTGGAGCCGACGGATTGGGCACCCCAGTCGGCCACAGTGTGGGGAGGGGGAAGGTGCATGAGCATGCAGGCGTGCGTGTGTGTGTGGGGGGAGCCTGATCACTGAAGTGGAGCTCTCCCTTTCAACTGTACGACCACTGTATTTTCAACTGCTGTCATAGACAGCTGCAGCAGTGATTGGGGAACTGGGGCAGTGCCGGCAAACACACTGACTGCATTGGAAGATGGGTGCCACACCTCCGAAAACTCAGATGATGGCACTATGTTTCTTGCACATGCATGCAAGCAACATAAAAAACAATCACAAAACAAGCACACATGGCACCAGCACAGTGTGCAACAAGAGCTTTCAATAAATAGTGTGAATAAATTAATACCTTACTGTGCTGTGCAGATAATAAAGTGCAAGATGTACCAGCGCAGTGGCTGGGACAAACCTGGCCTGGTTTCACCTTTAGGGCTTTATCAAGGGACAGAGTCAGGCATACTAGTCTGCTTAAATAGCTGTCCAGCTAGGGTCACATGGTACAAAAATCTGTGCTATGCTGATTAATCCCTCTTAAAGTGCTACCAGCGAAGCAACAGGATAACTTCCTTATGAAACAAACCATTACTTAAAAGAGCAAATCATACTGTCCGTCTGCTTATTCATGTAATAAATACTTTAGATAAATAAGTCATTCAATTTCATAAATAACAATACTTTCTTTATAGTGTAGTAACACCAGCCTAACCTACATATGTTGTTTAAGACTATCAGAGGTTCTTGTAAGCCAGCAAGATATACAAAAGATAAACTTTATATCACATTCTTCGTTCAACCATCCCTATAACAGCAGCGTGGTGACTTTTGAGAGGATATGTGAGTATGAAATGAACCAACTATTTCATAATAGATGTAACTTTTCAGCAACATTACAGAAGGTGAAAAACTGACCTGAAAAACCTGCAGCAGGACAGCTCCATTACCATTGAAACAGCAGACGGGGGGCATTGTGATACAGAATACAGGTGCATATGTACTTAAAGTGAGAAACAGTTGGGTATCAGGAACATTATGTGACTTTAAATTCTGATCCATCATTACCTTTTAAAAGAAAAGTAGATTCCTTTCTAGATAATGCATTGGAAAGTGGGGTTATTAACCATGATACATTTGATTTTCTAACCATCTCTAACCCTGTAAAACCATGTTTCCATACCCTCCAAAAGGTACACAAAAATCTAGAGGTACCGCCAGGCAGATCTATAGCATCGGGGATAGGCAGCCTGTTAGAACCACTGTCTCATTTCGTAGATGCCCATATTAAGGATCTAGTATCTAAACTGCCTTCACATCTAAAAGATACCACCTAAGTTCTGTGTTTACTGGAGGAGCTAAAATTGGAAAGGGAGGGCTTTTCAGTATCTCTGGATATAGAGGCACTATATACGAACATACCATACCAGGATGGTGTTCGTGCCATGTGTTTCTGGCTCGAGTCCTATACAGACTTCGAGATGCACAGAGTTTTGTACCAGGTGACCCTAGCAGGATAGCTGTTTAAACATACTAGTATGCCTGACTCTCTGTCCCTTGATAAAGCGCTAGAGGTGAAACCAGATTGGGTATGTCCCAGCCACTGCGCTGGTACAACTTGCAGTTTATTATCTGCACAGCACTGTAAGGTATTTATTTATTCATACTACTTATTAAAAGCTATTGTTGCACACTGTGCTGGTGCCATATGTGATTGTTTTGTATGGGTCCTGTTTTTACACAGTTTTGCAATATATTTACCAAACACAACCCAGCTGAGATGCAATATCTCATTTTCAGTAGGGTCCTGCCTTGACACATTTTTGTACTATATTTGCCTAGGATAGCACAGCTCAGATGCTATCTTTTTTTAGTGGACTCCTGCTTTCCCAATTTTTACATTGTATTTACCCAGGATAGCACAGCTGAGATGCAATATATATTTTTTCGATAGGGTCCTGCTTTTACACATTTTTATAATGTTTGTCATCCAGGCTAGCCTAGCTGAAGGGCAAGTTACATTTTTTTCAGTGTATTCCAGTTTTCACTGTGTATTTTTCCAAGGATACAACAGCATAGATGCACACTTCATTGGGGGGCCCAACTGTACTGGGGTCCCAGTTTTTAACATTTTTATTATACTGTATTTTTACCAATGATAGATCAGATGAGATGCAATATCTCATTTTCAGTGGTGTCCGGCTTTTACACATTTTTAGATTGTATTTACTAGTGCTGTGCAGAATGCAGAATTCTGCCAGTGAACTTAGCATGGAATGACCATTCTTCCAGTGGAATTTCCATTGGAATTCCACCGCTGTGATTCACAGAATAATATACCGCAGAGCAGCATTTTCCCATGGAAAATCATTCCGCAACCATTTCAGCAGAAAATAGCGAGATCTGCGGAATAATATTCAGCGGAAAGCATTTTTTCAGTGGAAAATCATTTCTCAATCATTTTCTGTCATGGAATTCCACCATTTCATTTCTGGCAAAATTCTGTGGAATTTCAGTGGAATTTCAAACATTGCAGGAAAGTTTGTTCTGCCGGAATTTGAAAATTCTGCACAACACTAGTATTTGCCCAGCAGAGGCCAACTGAGATGTAATCTCTAACTTTCATTGGGCTCCTATGTTTTGACCCAAAATTTCCAACAAGGTCTTTTTATGAACTGACATTATCATCAAGACAGGTGGAATTTATAAAATCCCATCCGAAAGGTGATTTTGTAGCTTTTTGTACAAGTATCTCAAAAGCACTTTACAATCAACATACAACTACATGCCAAACAGCAACAGAAGTGCAGCCACCTCTGGGGTGGAGCACAACAGTCATTCTGCACTGCATGCAATAAAACAGCTCTCAATGCCTCCATACTCAGTTACAAATTTAGCCCCCTTCCCCGCTAGGAGTCTGCAGCTGACAAGGCTCAAAAAGAGGGGCTCAACATACAAATGAATATTTAATCAGGTCTGGGGTGGCACACAAACATACTGGGCACACAGTGATACACACACTGATACACATAACAGACACACCCTCAACTAAACAGTCCAGAGGCAGAACTAATGCACTGAGTACTTTACAGGCCTTCATTAAGAGGACCCCTACTTTTGACAGAGGTACTTTTTATGTAATTCAGAAAATAATGATTGTTACAGTCATTAAACTAGGTACCATACTACAGTTACTATTGGGCTGAGCCATGGGCCTTGAATCTATTCACATATAGTTTGATTCCTAAGACATTTTCCTATTTTAACAGCCTTGGCAAGCTTCCTTGCTTATGCTTAACATTTTACAAAAGTTCTGTTTCTGAGGCCCTTACTCAGTTCTGGTGCCATAAGCCTACTTGCTGAGCAACAGGTTGGATACTTTCATTTCACTCCAATAGCTCTGAATATCTCTATTTACCCTGCAGGCACTTTTAGCTCTTTCTGAGGGATTACCGAGCCATATGTCTTGCCACTGGTGATCTGACAGCATCAAGGCCTCCCACAAACACTTATAATGAATTTAGCATTTTCATAGCACAGTATGGCAATTAAAGCTGCCACCTCCAGTGCTCTGAGACAATCACACCCAGTTACAAACTCAGGCTTTCTTGACATTCACACCTTTCATCAGTGCTGCGCTGCACACAGAAATCTATTGCACTGTGGAAAGTGGATTTGACTGTACAGCGTTGACGCAGTCATAAGGGCCACAGAGTATGTCTCCCATTGACACTCATTGCTTTGTTCTTTCCCTGTCTCTGGTGCACCCTTAGAACCCTAGAAAAATAATGGTACACCTCCATGGAGCACTCGAGATATTGTCTTATAGATGACACCATCAGATGATAATTTACTCCAGCATGGTGCTAAATCTGTATTAAAACCCCAGTAACAAACAGCTCACAGATAAGGACCTATCTGTCTCCACTAGCCTTATAGAACTTGACAGTGGATTTCAATGTCTTGCTGTCACCAGAGACAAAACCTTCAGATTTATGCCACTCTCTGGCACAAAACACATTGCCACCCCCTGAAGTTTAACACTGTGTACCAGGAACTCCAGCAGAAGTTCAGGCTCTAACCTATTTATTTATTTTTTTTTTGTCTATTTCTTTTTCTGCACCTTCCTTCAGGGAACTCTCTCCAGCAACCTTCAACTCCGAGGCTCTACCTCCCACCTGAGACACCTCCTCTCCTTGCACCAGCCCAACAGGCCCCCCCGGCTCTGACCCCATGTTGGGGCTGCCCTATCCACCCAGAGCATTCTATCTATAATCTAGTATGCTGGGCTGGGCAATTGGCCTGGAGAGGAATGTGTAGAGTAATTGGGAGTGTGGCCTATGGGACAGAGGTGCCTTCGTCTATCCCTGAGGACAAGGATTTTCTTGCATAGATTGCCCCAGAGTGGAGACGCATGATGCTGTCTGTGCGATCTTGGTCACTGACGTCCTCCACTACTCTGCCCCATCTTAGTATGGTTAGGTGCTAGAGTTACCTCTGCTCTCCACCAGTGGTCTCTGCTGCACCGAGCAAGCCCTGGATCCCACCCTGGGAGAGGAAGGAGAGCGGTCCATTGGATGCTTAATCCTCTCCCTCCACTGCTGACCCCTGATGGCCCAGGCTCATTCCCAAGCTCTTGTTCCAAGCATGGCGCAAAGTGTGGTGTCCAACGCCTCAACCCTCAGCGCTACCAGGTCAGCGCAAGCTCCAGCCTTTTGCTGGAGTCACTGGCAGGGATTAGATATTGAGGACTCACATCTAGCCATCTCCTGGAAAGGTGGACTTAATAGAGAAGTCACTGGATTCCTGAAAAGACCCAGCTTTTAACCTTAGCCATTTAAGTTGTTAATAGGAACAGCAGTCAAGGACAAAATATTGCAATATGATTGAGAGCAGGTTACTTTATAACTGGGCCCCTCAATATGTTGTTTATCTCTCATTCTATTTTTGGTTTGTTTTAGCACCCACTTTGCCTCCTGACACCCCTCTTCTTCAGTGCCCACATTGCCACCTAATTGTCTTCCCAAATCTGCCCCTCGATTTGTACCACACTGGGTCATACTCCTAGACCAGATCTCCAGGTGTCTTCTAGGGCCGGCTTATCCCTGTCAGAGGCCTCCCCTGGTCATTGTCACAGGGAATGCACCTGAGAGGGCGTGTGGCCATCAGGTGTATCATCAAGGAGGGTCCAGGCATGAGGAAGGGAAGAGGGGCCCTTACCTGGCATGTTGATATGACATTTTCCCATTTTTGAGTCCTTTCCACCTTCCACCCCATTTGTTCATGTGCACACATGGCTGACCTGGGAGAGTACCTGATGGCACGTGGTCACCCACACAGTCCTCGCCACCTCCACCAGGCACCACTAGGAGCTGCTACAGAGCTGCCCTGTGAGTCCCCCCCCTTCCCCAGGAGGAAAGTGTCCAAAGGATGCCCTTTTATCTTCCCTACCAGCCTTTCTCATAGGGTGTGGAGCGAGAATTCAGGTGACCAGCATGTAAGAGTGACCCCCATTGCTCCGCGCCAGGGAACTGGCTATATTTCCCATTCTAAATAGTAAGGACATTCTGAAACTTGCAGAAGTTGAAGCTGTGCATGATTTGCTACTGTTAACTTAGTTCCTGAAACAAAAAAAATCCTTAGAAATAAGCACTAGTAACACAATCCCTCCCTTGGTTGGGGGGGGGGGGTTACATAAACTAATGAATATTGAGCAGGGTGAATCTGTTTTTGAGTTTGAGCTGATGAATGGGGAAATTTGGCCAAGACATGGGGCAAATACCCAACTCTTCTTTAATGTCCACCTGAACAACTAAAAAACGAAACATGCAGACAGTACCTCAGTTTAAAATCCCATCCCAAAGATAGAACCTCAGAACAGCACATCATCCTCTAACACCATGCTGGGGCATCAGTATAATTCCATGCTGTGGATGTCCTGCATCTGGACTCCAGTAAGGCCTTCGACTTGGTACTGCATGGAAGGTTCTTGAGCAAGCTGAGGAACCTGGGGGCTAGGGAGAAACTAGTGGGATGGGTTAGGAGCTGGCTGGAGAACAGAACCCAGAGGGTAATTGTTAGGGGGGGAGACCTCCAAGCCAAGACCAGTGACTAGTGGGGGTGTCACAGGGCTCAGTGTTAGACCCGGTTTTATTCAACATCTTTATTGGGACATTGCAGAAGGGATCAAGAGTAACATCAGCCTGTTTGCTGATGACACAAAGATATGTGCAACAGTGGACAGTGAGGAAGGGAGGCAGGAACTCAAGGAAGATCTACCAGAACTCAAGCACTGGTCAGGTGTGTGGCAGTTGGGATTTAATGCTAAGAAGTGCAAGGTCATGCACCTTGGAGCAGAACTCGCAGCACCAGCTATTAACTGGTGGAATGCAGATCTCAATTTCAGAGAAAGAGAAGGACCTATGGGTATAAGTCACAGGGGACACATGAAGGTATCAGCACAGTGCTGGAGGGTGGCAGCAAGGGCCAATTAAATGCTATGGTGCATCACCAGGGGTATCACCTCTAGAAGAGAGGAGGTCATCCTGCCATTGTACAGATCACTGGTGAGGCCGCACTTGGAGTACTGTGTGCACTTCTGGTGCCCTTACCTAAAAAAAAGGACGTAAGATTACTGGAAGGAGTGCAGCCTAGGGCAACAAAGATGATCTATGGTCTGGGGGATAAACCCTATGAGGAAAGATTGAGGGAGATCAACATGTATTCCACGGAGGATACAAGGAAGAGGGGGGACATGTTAGAGACATTCAAATACTTAAAGGGCATTAACAGGGTCAAAGTGGGAGGATAGTTCTGCTTAAAGAGAGGGGAGGGTCACAAGGGGGCACAGTCTGAAGGTGGTAGGGGGTAGATTCAGGAAAGAGATAAGGAGGCAATACTTCACAAAGAGGGAGGTGGCTGGGCGGAACATACTGCTGGAAAAGTTGATTGCATTGATGACAGTAGACAGTTTAAAAGTTTTGCCTTTAAATCTCTATATGCTCGGTATGTGTGTGAGTCATGCAATTGCTACTCTAACCCCTAATTTTAGTATGAAGCATCAGACTGCTGCCCTCTGAGCATAGATGAATTTATGATCACTTGTAACCTTTGATGACCTTAACTCTGTGGGTGTTTTATGCCTTAAATGTTTTTAACCCTCTAGAAATCCCGGTAGGGTTATTATTTCTTCATGGCTTTCACGGCCGCTACACCTTACTCACCCTGCTGTCTTTTACATATTGCTTAATCTGTGGCTCTTATTCCCCTACCCTGTACCATTTAACTGCCTTATTTCATCTTCATATTCCCTTTCCACTGTATTCCTCTTTACTATCTTTTTCCTTTGTCCCCTAACGCTCTTCCCTACTGTAGACTAGCCCTTCAGGGGCTCCCTGCCCCTCGGGTAGGAGAAATGCAGATACTGGGTGGTTGTTGCTTCCATAGCCACTGCCTGAGACACCTAGACTGGACTCCTTACTAGTGAGGTGCGGCATTGCTAATACCCAATTGGAACGCGTTTTTATGCTCTGGCGTCTGACTGGCTCCTGCAGTCTGCTCCTGTGTCTCCCTCAATACTAAGCTAAAGTTTGATTTTATGTCTAAAACTTGCACTAAAAATAGCTTTACTTGCTTATTGCCTAACAGGTATGACCTCTATTTTTTCCTGTTTAGAGTGTCAAGAGTTGGGACTCTGTTTGATTACACTCCTTTCAGAATTTCTGTGATTGGGCCAGTCTTTAGGCATCAAGGAATACCCAGTTCTGTTCTCCTATTGTTTTGGTCCTCCCACTGGTTCAGATGTTCCATTGTCTATGGCCCAGTGCCTAATACTGACCCCTTCCTCCATCCCCTGCCAAGGATATGCTCTCCACGGGCTCCCTGCCCATAGGCATGGGAAACTCGGGCACCGGGCGGGTGGCGCTGCCACTACTGCCGCCTGAGAATCTAAGCTTGGACTCTCCATTAGCAAAGCATGGCATCAGCAGCCATCCAATTGGAACATGAGCACTCTTCAGCGTTGGCTTCCGATTGGTTCCTGCAGTCTGCTTCAGTGTCCATTCTAAACCAAGCATAAATCTGATTTCCATGTCGTAATTTGCCAAAAAAGAGCTGTAATTACTTTTTTCCTTGACTGTTAAGATCCTTATCCTTCTGTTCAGAGTTTTACATCTAGGGATACTGTGTGATTACACTACTTTTGAAATTCTGTGCTTGCGTCAGCTCCCTACATGAGCAGCCAATCACTTCTCCCTGCTGAAGTTCCTACTAAGCCTCATCTTATGTCCTCCTTAAATATTACAGAAGCACTCTGAACTGATATGTCTGATGCAACATTGAGTACTTACTTGCATCAGTTGGATTAATTGTTTTTTACTTGTGTTATTTGGCTCTATTGTAAATATATCTGTATGCATTGTACCATTTTACCCAACGCTAACCAGGTCCTGCTTGTAAATGAGCTTGTTCAACGATGTTCACCTGGATAAAGGTTTTGATTGATTAATTGACTGATTGATTGATTAAAAGGGGATGGGATAGAGTCAAGCAGAGGGTAAGTACAAAGAAGAACATGGTGGGGTGGAATCCGGGAGATGGGGATGTTGGAAAAGGACTGGGGGGGGGGCAGCCACAGTAAAAGAAGACTGCAAGCTGCACACTTGGGCAGACGTGATAGACCTATGGACCTTTTTCTGCGGGCATTTTTATACGTTTTAATGCTCGTATAATTATGTATAATGAATGGTGGAGTGCCCTTTGCTATCACCACCACTTTTGGCAGTACTTGGTGTTCATTTGAGGTCTCCCAAACAAACACTGACCTGGCCAGACTACAGATGAATCAGTGCCAAATTTGTATTCAGTGAATGTGCTGAAATTTGGCACTTTTGCCTTTGATTCCACCTAGTCGAACTTTAGGTCTGCTTCTGGATAACTTTGACCTTTAGCCTGTTAATTAAAAAAAAATAAACTTTAGCCATTACCTGGTGACCAAGGTTAGTTCCATGATGATCCCTGGACTTGCCCAGTAATTTCCCACCATCTGCTTCTCTCCCCAGACATGTGTTTTTATTAACAAGCATTCTGGCTGCTGGCACTGTCCCAGATGTTGAATATGACAATGTGTTCTTAAAAGTCTGACTGCAGGACTGGTGGGGTCCTTTCTAAGATGTTAATGACCAATATAGTAGCCAATCAGGAGCCTTGCTAACCTTATGAATAAACAATTGATTAGACTTATAATCCCTACTACCAAGGATTCAAAGTGTCTTTGGCTGATGAGTCTAACCCAAATCAAAGACGGTGGTGGTGGTGGGGCGGGGGTCTCTGAATTAAATACAAAGCAAAGTTTTGCTCATCCATAGGCCAGATCCTCCTTAGCTTTTGAGATTATCTGATTGGATCAGTGTACATGATGGTACGCCAGCTCCCAATCTGCTGCAGAAACTCTGCTGCACCGAGAAACTTAAACAAAAAAAAGCAGCAATAATGATGTCATCAGTATTAGACAGCACTCTTAAAGTAGGCTACACCACTAATATATGAAACATGCTATAGATATACTGTTTGAGAGTGACCTTAAAAACATAGTAATGAGAAGGAGCTATGAACATGCCTTAATTGGCAATTATATGAAAAGATCAGTCAAGGTTATGTACCCATTAATAAAGTAAACTACCATACTACCTCCGTGTTGTAATATCAGTTTAAACAAAATTATATCAGCGGATCACTAAAACCAATAAAAGGAAACATAATCAGTAAAGGGCTTCTAATTCATTTATCATTAATAAACATTTTATAATGGAACAATACAATCCTAGAGACTTGCCAATTGTGTAACCGGGTCTTTGTTCTCCAATTTCATGCAAGGTTCCATTTTACAGTTATAACCCCCAAAAGGAGAGAAGCATTCAGGTTATCGTGAACTACAAAATGTTGTTTGTTTTATGTTAGTGTTGCTTTTCTTCTCAAAACTTTACATTCCAATTTCTCAATAATTCTAAAACTCAATAAATAGCCATTATTTTAATTCAGAATAACACTGAAAGCAGATAATAATAATACTGGATTTTCTTTTTGTTCTATTTTGTCTTCTTCTGCATTTCTCCTCAAGTGGCCTCCCTAACAATGGCAACCCCCATCTCTTGCTGTCTTGGGCTGTACCCCAACTGTTTGCTTCCCTCAGTGGGTGAGTGGGTGTTACAGGTGATGCAGCACAACCTGTGGGGTTGCCAGCCATCTTTCTGTTACTCAGATGGCATTTCCTCATTGGTTTTTGCTCCTCTGCCTGAGGCCAGAAATGCGTGCCATGGAAGACACCATACATACTTGAGCACCTGCCCCAGGTCCTCTAGGAAGAATCTGCTGATGCTATGCCACCCAGCCTCTGCTGAGTGGCAGGCAAGCAGAGGCTCACTGTATCATAAGAACATAAAAACATAAGAAAAGTGTCAACAGATGGGGACCACATGATCCATTTAGTCTGTCCAAGGTGGCACCCCCCCAAGTTATATTTGTTTCTGAGCTGCCTACATTGCCTGCCCCATGTGAGCTTGAATTCCCTTACCGTCTTTGATGCTACCACTTCTGGTGGCAAGCTGTTTCATGGATCTATCACTCTCCTGGTGAAAAAGTACATTCTAGAGTTGCATTCATACTTGCCTCCCATGAGAAGCAAGTTTTGCCCTCTTGTTCATGCCACCCTGTTCTCCTTGAAGAGGTTTTCCTTCTGAGTTGTATTAATTCCCTTGATGTACTTAAATGTTTCTATCCTGTCCCCTCTATTTCTTCTCTGTTCCAGAGAGAGTGAATTCAGCTCCTTGAGTCTTGTCTTGAATGGCTCATGGCGCAGCCCCTGCGCCATCTTTATAGCCCTTCTCCCTACCGTCCCTAAATGGTCCATGTTCTTTTTCAGGTGAGACTTCCAGAACTGGACATGGTACTCCAGGTGTGGCCTCACCAAGATACTGTAGTGTGTCATGATTACCTCCTGATTTCTACTCGTAATACCCTGCCTATCTTTTCCTAGGTGCATTACCTTACACTTCTTGGTTTTACACTGTAAGTGTCAATTCTTGGACCATTCTTCCAGTTTTTTGAAGTCAGTTTTCATACCTGAGGCCCCCTCCTATGTGTCCAGAGCTTTGTGTCATCTGCAAACAGGCAAACCTCCCCCTTCAGTTCATTGGTGATGTTGCTGATGAATATGTTAAAGAGGACTGGACCCACCACCGACCCTTGTGGAATGCCACTGGTCACACCTCCCACCCTTGATAATGTCCCATTGACCAGAACTCTTTGGGTCCTATTCTGAAGCCACTTTTCAATCCAGTTGACTATCTTCTGACCAACTCCTGTGTGTTCCAGTTTGTTAGCCTGTCTCCTGTGGGGAACAGTGTCAAATACTTTGCTAAAGTCCAGATACACCACGTCCACCACCCCACCCTGGTCTGCTGTTCTGGTAACCCAATCAAAGAAATCAATCATGTTTGTTTGGCATGCATGCTCTGCTGTGAAGCCATGCTGCTTAGGGTTAAGTTTTCCACTTTCCTTTAGGTAGTCCACTATTCTCTCCTTTAGTAATGCCTGCACAATTTTTCCCACTATAGCGGTCAAGCTGAGTGGGTGGTAGATTTCTCCCTCCTCTTTGCTTACACTTTTGTGCAAGGGCACTACTGTTGCCCTTTTCCAGTCTTGAAGTACTCTACCGCTTTCCACTGATTTATTGAACAGCTCAGCTAGTGGTGCAGCAATTTCTTCCTGTAGCTTTTTTAGTTCTCTAGGGTGGACACCATCAGGCCCCATGGATTTATCCATCTTAAGTTTGCCTAGCTTTTCTAAGACCCTCTCCTTTGTGAAGGTGCTTGTGTCCACCCCTTTATTATTATGCTCTGGCTTACTTAGTGGAGGTCCTTTACCACTATCTTCTATCGTGAAGACTGAGCAGAAGAATCCATTTAACAGCTCTGCTTTGAATTTCTCTAGTAGCTGGCCCTCCTTTGTTGCTAGTCAGACTATTCCTCCTTTATTCTTTCTCTTTTCTTGTATTTACCTATAGAAAGTTTTCTCTCCCTTTTTAGCCCCCTGTGCTCTTCTTTCCTCTGTCTGGGCTTTGGCAATCCAAACTGCTTTTCCTGCCTCCTTGAGCTTGTTCCTGTATTCCTCCCTGTCTGTTTCATTCTTCAACTGATTGCATTGCTTAAAGGCCATGTTCTGTTCCTTGATTTTGGTTGCTACCACTTTGGAGAACCAGAGAGGGTGTCCCCTTCCCTAAAGAAGGAGAGCTGTCTTTGCATTCTCAGTCCTCCTTCACCCAGCCAACCCCAGTGCCCCGGTGCACCCCCAAACCCGGGTCACCAGTGTGGATGGAGGTGTGGCACTTAATTCCTCATCCCACTGCACCACTGGGCTGGCTAGTACTGTTTATTTTCCTATAATGCACTTTTCCGGGCCGGTTTCACAGATGGGCTCTCAGCCTCATCCCTGCCTGTCACCCACCTTCCCTGGACTCACCCTGTCCAAAGATCCTCACTGACCCCCCCACATGTTGGGACAAGGAAATGGATGGTCCTCCTACTCCCACCCAGAGACTCTCATCCATTAATGAGCTGGTGGTCAGGGAATGGACAGGACATGGCAGCTGGGCATGGCAACATGAAGCCTGTGCCAACCATTTTTGGCTTTTCTTCACTGGGTCCCCTGCCATGGCAGCATTTAAGCATATGTACATGGATGTGTACACGTGCTACAGAACCATGGCTCCTCCCTTCTGTGTTGCCTGAGCACCAGTGCTATCTCCAGGCTTCCACCTGGTGGCAACCAAATGCCGAGTTAGCATGCCTCCCTACCTCTGGAGAGGAGAACTGTCTGATGGAGTCTTGATTCTGTCCCCCTGTCTGACCTTCAGTGACCTGATCTTGTTCCTGAACTTTGGTTGCCAGCATAGTAGAAAGCAAGACATCCAGCACCTCAGCCCTCGGTGGCACTGAGCCAGCTTTAATACTGGACTTTTAAAACATACAGTACTGTACCTCAGTTTGCTAAGTTCACACTTACTAGTGGTCAACTTTAATGAATACCCCCAGATTTGAAGTATCAGTTCGTATACTTCCCTCAGCCTGGTTAGAATGAATAATTTATAGTACTCAACTAGTGATCAAGTTGTAAAATACTGTATTTAAATGTGCTTAATAATTAATTACATTTACAAACACTCAACTGGCAGCACTCAACTAAAGATGATGTTTCAATTGAGTGCTACAGTAATAAGCAACTTTGTTGATGGCTTTTTAGTTATCAATGGTTTATTCATCTTCTGACAGCACTCTCACAAGTGTAAGAGTGCTCTCTTGTGTATTCATGAGGTGTGACACCTGCAAACGAAATGTAAGCTGTTCTAAAATCCTGCAGATGTGAAACCATGCATGCACTGATAAGAGTGCTGACATGGGATGTACAGTATATGTATATAATAAGTGGTTAGTGATGATTATCAACTGTGGGCAGAAGCTGTCAAACTCCATTATACACAGGAGATTATACACAGCCTTGTATAGCTTAGTTCAGTTCAGTTTATTGTTAATTTCAGTATTTATAAAAATAGCAGTTTTGTTACATATTGTACACACTTTAAAAACGTAGTAAAACCACACACTTATCAATGATACAATTGTATATATGGTCAACACAAGTGGGCCACATACTGCACACATATTCAGATATATATGTGCTCCAAATGGCTACATAGTAAGAATAAAACTGTGGCATAATCCAGCCTCCCTTCTGCCACCGTACTCATGGTTTCACCTTACAGTATTGATGAGGTTTCCTCTCTTACAGAAAATCACTAATCAGAGTCTATTTTAGAGAACATTGTTTATAAATGTCAATGGTTAGGAGAGCCAGACAATGCATCAACTTCAGTGCTGTAATCATCTTTAAAGCAGACATTTTGCCCACCATTGAGAGATGAAGGGGTTTCCACCTGTCATACTCATTTTCTAGCTTTTGAAGCAATGGGGAGAGATTGTCGGAGATCTTCCCATGAGGACTTGGGTGTCTCCATATCTCCAGTAATCTAATGTCATTGAGAGACCAGTGCGAGCAAAACTGGGCTATTATTACCTGAGTGCAGAAGGAAATGAGCAGCAGTATCTGTGTTATCTGGGACTGGTTTTTAGACAAAGAGATCCCTTGAAAGAAGGTTTGTAATTCAAGGAGAGGGGGAATGCCCTTAAAGGCATCCCAGAGTAGCACCTGGCAGTCATCCACATAGAGCAAGGTTCAATGTTCCAGCTGACCCATCTGGATGCCCTTCAGATTTTTATGATGTCCGATAGCCACAGCCAGCAGCTGCATCATGAGGACAAATAACAGGCAAATGGAAACAGCCTTAGTAAGCTTCTCTCTGCAGTGAGATTGTAGAGGATAATGTTGAGTTGGTAAGGACCCCCACATTGTGGTTTGTTTATAAAGCTTGGATCCATATCCTGAACAGATAGCCAAACCCCAAACTCATTAAGATCGTATGCAGATACTACTACGTCACCAAATCAAAAGCCTTTTCAAAATCGATGGCCATGTCCACAACGGGGTTGGGGCAGACCTGGCTAGTAATATAAGTGAGAAAAAAGATCTGTGGTGGTCTGTACTAAGATGGCCATTACCAAAACCTACTTGAGAGGATTGGATCAGGATGAGAAGCAGAATCTCAAGTCCTGAAGTCAGTTCTTTTGCAAGAATTTTTGCATTAGCATTTCAGTGAAATGGGTCTGTAACATGCTGGCAGTAAGGTGTCCTTACCATCTTTGGGGGGTCATAGTGATAATAGATTCCCTCATTGGGGAGGGAGTACAGATTGCAGATGAGCTTCCTGAAAGACATGGTGCATTACTGATAAGAAAATATCTGGGATAAGCTGGTAAAAATCAATCAGGAAGCCATCACTGCCCAGTGATTTGTGTGGAGAGAGCAGATGTGGCCATCCACTCTTTAAGAACAGACAGAGGGGACTCAAAGGTGTACCTCTAAATGTCTGTCAAGGTTGGGATGGAAAGGCCATCAAGAAAATCATTTATTTGATCCTGTTGGAGTGGCCCACTGGAGGAGTAAAGTTCTTGGTAGAATTTTTTTCTGATCTTTCTGTTTAACTCGGGCTTAGTCTGAAGGGAGCCTGCCTTGTCCTTCAGACCTGAGATAAATATATCTACTTGCTGCTTGCGTAACCTGAGTGATAGCAGCGTACCTTCCTTCTTTCTTCCATCCTAATGTTTATGTTTAAGCCTAAGTACTGCTAGTTCGGACTTCCTTGTAGCAAGCAAGTTCAACTGAAACCTGAGGGAGCTAACGTTTCTCAAAAGCGAAGGGTTCAGCTGCTAAGCTTTGTCAGTTTTATATAACTTTTTTTCTGTTCAATAAGCCACATCTCCAGAGCTTTCTGTTCCTTCTCCTTCCCCTTGCTGTGGGCTGCTACATAACCCATTATGCACCCCACAACATTGCTTTAAAAGCCTCACTAAGGGTGGCAACACTTGTGTCCCCAAAGACATTTAAGGTGAACAAGTGCAAGGCAGCTTCCTCATGGAAACATTCACCAAAGGCTTTTCCTGGAGCTGCAGGGGATTATTCAAGTCTCCACAAGGCTTTGCCTCAGGTGAGGGTCAGGTCTATCAGGACATGATCAGAGAGATAGAGAGGTCTATGTGGGTGGAGACTGCCATCTGAGTAGCCGGTGATGATGTTAGCTGGAAGTAGAGTACACAGCATAAAAAATATATATATAATCTAAGTTATTGAGGCATTGCTGACACCAAATGTCCATTAATGAAGGGAAGGACATAATTTTCTACAGATCCTCCAGGGCCTTACTGTGAGCCTCAGGCTTGCCTGAGTTAGGGTCTACAGTGGCCTCCAAAGTGACATTAAAATCACCTCCAACGACAAGAGGGATGGAAGGGGTCCCTTGGCTCACTGGGATGTGTCCAAGAGCTGTGAAGATATCAGGGATTTCTAAGCTATCAGGATAGACTGGAAGCTTTAAATATTTACATGCTGGAGTACAGGCATCTAAGGGGGATGTGTCTGATCTACAGAGCATATACCAACAATGATCTTTGGGAATGTTTGGGACTAGAACATAAGAACAGTTGTCGTACAACTAGATCCCATGACCTTCAATTGATGGGCAAAGGTTACAGGACAAGGAAAAGAGAATTTGGTTTACCCAGAGAATTGTGGATGTACAGTACGAAATAGGTTACTGTTGGAGGTAATTGGTAGTGATAATATGGCTACATTTAAAAAAAACACCATATGTACTGTATCTTGCAGTCAAAAGGAGATCATTCCCTTTGATCCAAGGGTGAGCTGTATATGGGCTATTGCCTGTCTGGGCTCATATTTTACTGTGTTTACTATAATAATTTTCTTCATTCCTTCCTGGACTCTGGCTCGCTAGCAGGGGCAGTATTTATTGACCTCTCAAAGGCTTTTGACACTGTGTCCCACCCCCTCCTGTTGGATGCCCTGAACTGCACCGGCTTTGCCGCTGGCCCAGTCTCCTGGTGCTCTAGCTACTTGTCTGACCGCTCTCAGCATGTTAAAATTAATGGGACCCTCTCCAATACATGTCCTATCCGATCCGGTGTCCCCCAGGGTTCCATCCTTGGTCCACTTCTCTTCTCACTATACCTCAATACCATGCCCGGAGCTTGCACGGGTAAAATCCTGCTGTACGCAGATGATGCCGTCATCTTTGCCACCTACCGAAACCCCATCTCCCTTCAAGACACCTTGCAACTAGCCTTCAATGATGCTGAAGCCTGGTTCAAAGAGCACAGACTTGTAATCAATCTAAAAAAAAACCAAAACCATGCTCTTTGCCCATCCCCAAAACAAATTCAGTAATTTCCCACTCCGCATCCTCCCTGGCTCTAAGCATCCTCTCCATCAAGTTCCCCTGTACAAGTACCTCGGGGTCTCCTTTGACCCAGCCCTCACTTTTCACAACCACATTAATACTCTAGCCTCAGCTACAAATACACGGCTAGGTATCCTTTACCGCTACAAGCACTGCCTCCCCCCCCGACGTCCTCCGATTAGCGGTCACCTCCTCAATCATGTCCCTTGTGGACTATGGCCTGCCTGTCTATGGTGCCGCGGACACGACCGCCCTCAATAAAATCCAACTCACCTTGAATAAGGCCTGTAGATTAATTATGGGAGCCACTAGATTAACCCATACCTGCCAGCTATATGACTTGGCTAAGCTGCTTAACCTGGACGAATGGCTCAGATACCAAACCTGCCTCATAACTAAAAAAACACTCCTTGGACTATCCCCTCCCGGTCTGACAGCCTCTATCCACCTAGCTCAACCCTTAGTCCAAACTCGTAGCTCCTCCAAGGCCACCCTGTTTGTCCCTAGGACCAGGATTACTCATGGTCAATGGTCCTTCTGTTACAGAGCCCCCTCCTGGTACAACACTCTCCCCAGCTCCATCACCGATACCCGTACAATCTCCTGCTTCAAAACCACTCTTCGAAGTCAGCTATTTAACATGCGTAGCTGTGCTTGTCCCTGGCTGTAGGTGTCCCAGCTCTTTGAACCTGACAAAACTCTCTGAGTAGCTCCACATCAAAAACTGACAAAACTCCCAGAGTGGCTCACTCCCCTAACTTATCACCTACCCTGTCCCATAGCCACCTGTTTTTACTAACCTAGCAGTATCTGCTCAAGACTAATTGTCTACTTTTCCAATGTATGCTTATCTCTCAATCTTATCCAAATAACTGTAATAACCTGTGAATACCAAACCTGTAACACTGTTATTGTAACAAAGTCATTACTGCATATATCTGCCTAAACTGTGACCGCAATGATGTAAAAAGCTGTACTGTACAATGATGTAACTAAATGTTATACTGTGTTTGTCCTCTTTGTGACGAGGTACCTTTGGAAATCAGCCTCTGGCTCAAAGGTTGTAAACCGATGTACAAATAAATAAATAAATAATATGATTACTATGGTTGCACCCACACATTTATTAAAATTAAGGGCCCTTCTGGCATGTTGAATTTTGTAAGAAGTCACCTGCAGGCATTATTTTTCACACAGTATGCTACAGTCCAGTACAACTGCTTGTGAACCAAAATAGAAACACCTACCTTGGAGGAGGGGCACAGTTACATACCCCTAAGCCCACCCATTCTCTACAAAATGTAGGTGATTTTTCAGTACTAAGTTTCATCTTTTGCAGGAAGACTACATTTGCCTGCACGAATTTCAACCTGGACAGAATTTATTTCATTTCAATTGGTTAATTCAGGCCCCTGACATTCCAGAATATGCAAGTTGGGGATAACATGGGCGATATAATGGGAAGAATGCATTGAGAAAAATATAGCCATGCAATCTACTGTTATGTCATGTCGGGAAAGGACACTCTTGGATCTCCAAACAGCAACCCTTGTTGTCTGCCTATAATTGAAGCATACACTCTGTACTGTAACCATGCTAGAGCTCGTACAAGGTTTGTCTAAGCATTAAAAACAATTAACATAAAACTAAGCACACAGAACCAAAGAACCATTATTGCCAGGGACAGTAATACACTCTGAAAGAGAGGGCAAAGCTCCAGAGGGAACTGTCAGACCCTGCCTGGACCCCACAGACCAAAGATCCGAAGACCTCCAAGGGCCAAGCCTGGGCAGGAGGGGGATGAAGCTGGGTAGGTCAGTAGACACACTTGAATAAGTGACTAAAACACCCCACGGTGATCTGCCCCTTGGGAGAACCTTAAGAAAATGGGGTCTGAAAAACCTTAATGGTTTACAATATTCTGAGGTGACCATACCTTTATGTAATACAGTACAACACATTTCATGACTAGTAACAGTTGTTTGAAAGAGGGGGTGAGGGAGAGGCAGGAGATAGGTAATATGCAGAGAAAGTAGAGCATAGTCCTTTTCTGGGATACCTTGCATGAAAATGGGCTTACCTTGACAGTGACTAACAAGGGGGCATCATCCGGGGTTTAAAAAAAGTTAAGGATGTTCCTTGCATGGATTTACCAATGCAATGTGGCTCTGTATGCTGACAAACAGTATGGCAGTGCCCCTAAAACAACCACTAGACAGGAGGCATTGGGGATGGCAGAACAACCAATCACAGGAGCAGGTTAATGAACTGGTCTCTGCGCTCTACCATCTATCCCCCTACCCAACCCCATGTTGTATGGCTGAGTTACATAAGGCTTCAACCCATAAGTTTAGTCCAATCATGCTAATAGCATCTATCCACCTACAACATTCCACCTCAGGAAGACAGCGTCGGCATACCTTTATAGTAGCCTACAGAATGTTACAAAGAGATTTGTGAACATTTAATCAGCATTTCAGTGAGGACATCAAGCCACTGCCAACTGTGGGAAAAGATGGAGGGGCAGGGGGCAGTGGACAGCAAAGACTACCAAATACTGTCTAGGTGATTACTGTGAAGATAGAACATGGAGGCCTGGGCGGTTGAGGAAGGGAGAGGTATAATAGTCAAACACGCAATGTGGCATGCCACTTCTGAACTGGGCTGGAGCAGTTATAACACCACATAATCAGATGAGGTCCTATGGCACATGGTACAGCCATAAAATCTAACAGAAGACATTCCAGATCATTTCCAAGCAGGAAACAAATGAGCAATAGACATAATCTTGCAAAATAAATTACATAAAAACATAGAAATTTGTTGGCAGAAAAAGACCCCATGGCCCATCTAGTCTGCTCGATTCCCTCCCTCTAGGAAGACCCCTGCCCCCCATTCCCTGTCTATCCCCTGTTGGTTAGGCCCATGTATGTATCCCAATCTCTTTTTCATTTGTCCACTGAATCAACCCCCACCACTCATCCCAGCAGTCCGTTCCCTGCCCCCACCACCTGCTCAGTAAACAATTTCTCCCTGATATCACCTCTAAATCTGCCCCCCCTCCAGTTTGAATGCATGCTCCAAGTGGATTTGTTCTCACTCAGTGTGAAGATGCTGTCAACCTTCACCCTGTTTATGCCTTTAAAGTACTTGAATGTTTCAACCATATCACCCCTCTCCCTCCTCTTCTCCAATGTGCACAGGCCCAGCTCACCCAGTCTGTCCCCGTATGACTTCCACTGCAGACACTTCACCATTCTGGTTGCCCTTCTCTGGACCCTCTCCAGCCTGTCCTTGTCCCCTTGTAGGTATGGCCTCCAGAACTGCACCCCATATTCCAGGTGTGGTCTGACCATGGTTTTGTATAGTGGCATGATCACCTCCCTTCTCCTGCTGGTAAAACCCCTCCTATGCATGCCAACATAATGAGTGCTTTCCCTGCTGCCCTGTCACACTGACTCTGAACTTTCAGGTTGTCTGAAATAGTGATCCCCAGGTCCTTTTCCTGATCTGTTACTCTAGTACTCCCTCCCCAAGCCAGTATTTTGCCCTTGGGTTTTTACGTCCTACATGAATAAATTTGCATTTCCCTACATTGAATTGTAGCTGCCACCTTTCTGACCACTCCTCCAGCCTTGCCAGATCGCCTCTCATACTTTCAACCCCCCTATCATATCAACCCTTTTACAGATCTTCATGTCATCTGCAAACAGACACACACAGATACTGGATAATAAAGTGGCTTAGGAATAAGAAACAGAGAGTGGCCATAAATGGAGAATTATCAGAATGGGCTAATGTAACTAGTGGTGTTCCCCAAGGGTCAGTGCTGGGATCTTGTCTATTTAATGTCTATATTTCTTCCTTAGAATCAAACAAAAATAATATCTGGTTGCTTAACTTTGCGGATGATTGCCACATAGATTTTATTATCAACAACAGTAAAGAAAACATTTTCCTGCAAAACTTCCTTGATGAAGTTACCAACTGGGCCCATGAGAAGAAACTGGTATTGAATAGCGATAAGTGTGAGGTGATGCGCTTGGGAAAACATAACTCCAATTTTACATAAAAATTGGTGAATCAAACACTGCATCAGACTATGGAAGAAAGGGATCGTGGGCTTATCATTACCCCCGACTTGAAATTTAAACTGCATTGTTCCAAACAAGTTAAAAAGTCAAATCAGAATCTAAATTGTATATTCAGACATGTGGCAGGCAGGACTGATGAAGTTATGTAACCATTGAATAATGCTCTGGTAAGACCCCATCTTGAGTATTGTGTCCAAGTGTGGTCTCCATACATAAAGGATGAAGTTAACAAAATCGAAAGAGTACAGAGACGATTTAGCAGGGCACTAATAGGAATGAAAGGGAAAAACTATGCAAAAAGGTTGAAGGATATGAAATTATATACCTTAAAATACAGAAGGCTTAAGGGAGATTAGTGCCTCCTTTATGGCCTACTACAAGATTCTACACTTTTGAATGGAATAGGCTTATTCGAATCCAAATTTAGACTTAGTAGTCGTAGACATAACAAACAGTTACTGATTGGAAAATGGAATTCATTAAGGAGGAAAAACTGGTTCAGCATAAGATCAATCTCAGTATGGAATAATCTTCCTACAATAGTAGTAGAAAGTTCAAATATGGATACATTCAAAAAAAATTTGGATCTGGTGATGACAGATACAGACAAATATATGTAATACACTAAAATAATAGGCAAGCATTATGGACTATTGTTCTCTAGCTTGAAAAAACCTATGAAACCCTCCCATGTATACCCTCCATAATGTCCCCCATGTAAATGTTGAAAAGTATGAGTCCCAGCACTGATCCCTGGGGAACCCCATTCGTCACCCTTTCCTCTTTGTAGCACACCCCATTTACCACAATCCACTGAGTCCTCCCCTTTATCCAATGTTCTACCTATTTTGTGAGCCTGCTCCCCACTCCCAAGCAGCCTACTTTGCCTACCAGCCTCCTATGGGAACAGTGTCAAAGGCCTTCCTGAAGTACAGATAGGCCATGTTCACTGCCCCGCCCAGGTTCCATATCTCCATAACCCTGTTGAAGAATTCAATCATGTTGGTTTGGCAGGACCTAGTACCTGTGAATCCATGCTGGTTGACATCCAGGAGGCTCTCCGCTGCCAGATATTTTATCAGCCTTTCCTTAATAAGTGTTTCCATTAACTTACCTATAACGGAAGTCAGGCTAGCTAGGTGGTAGTTTCTGGTTCCTCCCCCTTTATTGGGGAGCAGTAGTCAAGTATAGGCAGTAGGTTGCCCTGGGCAATGGCAAGGCGTGCTTCAGCCGATAGAAGGTATTTGAGTCTATAGGCAGCACCGCCTTTTTGGTGAATTCTCTGCACAGTGCTGTTAACATGCTCAGTGAAAGAGAGGGAGGGGTCAAGAGTGACACCTAGGTATTTAAAAGATGGGACGTTTTCAAGAGGGGGGAATGCTGGGGTGTGTACAAGGAGGGAGGAGTTGGATTTGGCAGCTTTAGTGAGGAAAGGTTTGGAACCAAAAAGCATGGACTTAGTTTTCTTTTCATTGACTAGCAGTCTATTGGTGAGGAACCATTTATGAGCAGAGCCATAGTTATACGAACATACGAAATTTGCCAGCAGATAAAGGCCTAGAGGTCTATCAAGTCTGCTCGAATGTGCAGCTAGCACCCCTTATTCTGTAGCTGTCCCTCTCTTCCACCCTTCCCCTTCATTGACCCTCCACCTTGTCCTGTCCCATCCCCTTTTGAAGCAGTCCACTGTTCTACTGGATACCACTTCTGCAGGTAACGCATTCCACCCAGCCACCACCTTCTCTGTAAAAAAGTGTCTCCTTATCTCCCTCCTGAACCTTCCTCCCTCCAGTCTCATATCATGGTCATCTGCAAACAGACGTTATGTGTGAGGATGGAGGAGATGGGCTTGATGGATTTATTACTGTGGTAGGGAACCAGATCTTCTGAATAAAGGATTGCTTGACAGCTGAGGCTATCCCTCGGGAGTGCATTAATGAAAATGGAGAAATGCAGGGGTCCGAGTATGGAACCTCGGGGGACTCCAGTGCATACAGGGAGGGCAGCAGAGGAGGCATTGTTGCTGAAGACAGACTGAGACTGATTGGCTAGATAGCTACAGAACCAGGCTGTAGTTCCGCTGGAGCAGCCAAAAAGAGTCAGGGTTGAGTAGAGGAGGTGGTGGTTCACAAGGTCAAAAGCATTTGATAGGTCTATGAAGACAGCTCCTGTGGCTTTGCATTGATCCATATTTCTCAGCACGTGATCAGAGAAAAGGACCAAAGCAGAGGAGATACTGTGGTGCTTATGGAAACCATGCTGGAGAGTATATAAGAGGTTATACTTTTCAAGATGCTCTGAGAACTGGAGGTGCACAACTTTTTCAAGCAGTTTTCTCTGGTGAGGGAGTAGGGAGATGGGCCTATAATTATCAGTGGATTGAGGGTCACCACTTTTGAAGGTGGGTATGACATTTGTATGTTTCCAAGAGTCGGGAACCATAGAAGATGTAAGGGCGAGGTTGAAGAGGAAGGTGAGGGGTTTAATCAATGCAGGGCAGATGAGTTTAAGAAATGCGGGGTATGGTCCATCACTGCCAGGACTGCCTTTGGCAGGGAGAGACTTCAGAAGCTTAATGGTGTCTATATGCCCAATGACTTTGAAGTGGAAAGGTGGGGGCAGGGTGGTAGCTGAGGAGGAGGGGGGTAGGAGGTGGGTAGCTCAGGGCTGAGGACGCTTGTGGTGGGAGCTTGCTCAGATAGGGGGATAAATTCCTGAACTTCATGTTGAAGATATTTGCAATCTCAGTAGGGTCTGAAATGGGACCAGAGGGGGTTGTAAGCTACATCAATTGTCTACTGAACTTGGGGTTAAGGATAGACCCAATAGAGGCCCAGAAATTGCATGGATTGCCAAGGTTGTCTTTCTGTTGATTAATGTAGAATTTGCACTCGAGTGATTTTGCAGTCTGTTTGCAGGTGTTGCATAGCTGTCTCTAAGCACTCCAGAGGTAGGAAGAGGGTGATGCCTTATAGGCTTTCCATTTGTTATCCCAAGCTTTCATTAGTGCCAGCAGTTCTTTGGATAGCCAGCAGGTACAGCCCCCTCTTACCCTTCTGGTTGTGATGGGGAAATGGATGTCCTGTAGGTGGGAGAGTTTGGATGTAAGGTAAGTGACCGCATCGGATAAGCTGCTAAGATGGTAGAAGGTCAACCAGTCTATAGCCCTTATGTCACTAAGGACAAGGCTAGGGTCTGAGCAGTTAAAGTTCCTGAAGGACAAGAGTCTGTGAAGAGGGTGGACGGATTTGGTAGACAACATAGCATAGGTAGGGGTGTGGTCACTTATGGAGTCAGACATAGTGCCTACTTGGAGGACCAAGTCAACTTGGTTTGTGATGACCCAGTGAATCAGGGAGTGATTATGCATACGAGGCTTATGTCTGGTGGGGGTGGAGATAATTTGCTCTAGGTTGTGTACTTTCAGTGCACTAGAGCAGTTCGGTGAATTGTCACCCAGCCAGTTGAGATTGAAATCCCCAAACACAATTGTGTCTCTTAGGGGTGTTGTACTGCCTATGCCATTTAGAAAATTTGATAGACCTGGGATATCTCCTGTGGGGGGGGGGGTTATAGCAACAACCCAAGTAAAGTTTCTTGGATGCACCCAAGATTACCTCCATGAGAAGCCACTCACTCTGAGAGGTGGGAGTGGAGCAACTGATGATAGTGGCAGTAATGTGGTATTGCACATACAGTTCCACACCCCCTTTCTTCTTTCATCCTGATCTGTCCAGTCGTAGGAGTGAATAGCTGTCCAGGTTGAACGAGGAGTCAGGGTGGTGGGGTTTCAACCAGGTCTCAGTGAGACCTAGTGCCTGTGGCTTGTAGAGAGATACCCACACCTCAAGCTCATGGAACTTTGGTGGAAGGCTGCAGATATTCATGTGGCAACTTTTAGTCCCTGGTGTCCTGTCCAGGCTATGTCCATGTAGTCGATGTGGGTGTTTATGGGGCCAGGGTTACTCTCTACATCACCAGAGAGAGCAGATAGGAGGGAGCCAATAGGGGAATTGAAGGGTGAGGGAGTGCACAAACAGGCCGAGCTGATGGCATTCGTAGTTAGACAGTAGTGCCAGGAGGGTTGTACTTGTGAGGTTAAGTTCATGTCCATTCACAATGATCACGGTGTATGAGAGAGTGTGTGGGGATTGGGAGGGGCTTTGTTTTTGCTGCTCCATGGCTAAAATTGATGCACAGTCATCAGTCGCCAGCATCAGTGTGGGCATGGAGACCAGCAAAAGGAGCAACATGCATGTGTTCATTTTAAGAGGTATTCTGGTCATAAAAGAGAATTCAGGGAAGAGAGAAGACCAGAAAGGAACCTTGTGAAAGGGGGAGTAGCACTGCGGTGGAGGAGATTGGTAGGCAGCACCAGGAAAGCTATGGGCAGCAAGCAACCACTCTAGAGGAGGGATTGTTTAGCAGTTACTTTAAGGGAAAGGAGGTGCTTAATAGTGTACTTTGATGGTGGCCACAGCAATACTATAAGCCACTTAAGTTGCAGTCCCTTAGATGAGCACCTTAGTATGTACTTAAGTTAGTACCTTTGGCTTTGTGTTGGGTTTAAAGCTTGAGAGCCAATGGGCGCAGAGAAACCAGTTGAGGGAGGGACTTAGGTCTATTTAATAGAGGTCAGGCAGGGGTGGGGGGGAGGCGGGGGTGATAGTCAGAGTGAGTGAGAGAGACAGAGAGAGAGCGAGAGGGAAAGGAATTCAGCAGACAGTTGGGAGTGGGGGCAATGTTACAGAGCAAGGGACAGAAAAATTAAGTCAGAAAACAAGCTGCACAAAAGCGCTGTAAATACTTAACTATATATATATATGCAGTGAGTAACTGAGGGTGAAAAAACAATACTTAGGCTACAGTTTTAGATCCACAACCAAGAAATCATCTGGGAACAAGTGACCACCAAACAGTGTGGTTCACGATAAACTCAGCTACAGAGTCAAGCCATACAAAAGTGAGGCTACTGGACTTCAGGAGGGCTTACTTTGACAAGATGGGAGAGTGCCTTAGAAAAGCACTAGCAAATAGGCTAAAAGGAGGGGTGGAGCAACAATGGGGAAACATCAAAACTGCCATCACAGAGGCAACACGCCTTTGTGTGAAGCAAATAAACAAATCAAAATGAAAGAAAAAGCCACTATGGTGCTCAAAAGAGGTGGCGGGGAAGGTAAGGGAGAAAAATATAGCATTTAGGAAGTATAATGAAACACAGAAGGAGCAGGACAGAGAACTGTACCAGTTAGGGGTACCAGATTTTGGGATGCCAAAAAGAGGACACTTTGTCCCTCTCCCGATGAGCTCTTGTGCCAGACCCCGAGTAAATAGGTTTAAAGTCTCCACCGCCTTGACAGCCCATTTACAAGGAGGTTCTGGGTAGGAGAGAGTAAAACAAATTATAAAAATAATAATAACAATAATAATATAACAGGCTAGAGAAGGTACATGAAGAATATTTGGCAGCTGGAAAAGAGGACACATCCTTGTAAAAGAGGACATCTGGTAACTCTAGTACCAGTTAAGGCAGAAGGAAGCAGGGAGGGAAGACAGAAGAGCAAAGGTCCAAACTGAGGAAAAGATAGCCAGCTCGGTTAAGAAGGGGGATAAAACCTTTTATAGGTACATCAGGGAGCATAGAAAGACAAAAGGAGGGATAGTGAGGCTGAATAGAAAGGGCGGTGGGTGGGCAGAGAGGGACAGTGAAAAAGTAGGGATACTGAATGAATATTTCTGCTCAGTATTCACAAAAGAGGAGGAGAGGGAGGTGCCTAATACAATTAACAGAAGCACTCTGGATAGGGGGGTCAATTCCAGTCCTTTCACAGAAGAAAGGGTTCTGAAAGAACTCCTAAAACTGAAGGTGGACAAAGCAATGGAGCCTGAAGGAATTCACGCCCAGAATTCTAAAAGAATTAATGGGAGAACTAGTGACACCACTGATTACCCTTTTTAACAAATCATGGGTGGATGGTGTGGTACCTGAGGACTGGAGGAAGGTAGATGTGATTCCCCTTCACAAAAGTGGGAGCAAGACAGAGGCAGGAAACTAACAGACCTGTCAGTTTGACCTCTGTGGTAGGGAAAGTGATGGAATCACTTCTGAAGGAAATAATTGTTGAGTACCTAGAGGCCAGTGGGGCACAGGACCCAAGGCAGCATGGGTTCACAGTGGGAAGGTCATGTCAGATGAATCTAATTGATTCCTTTGACTGGGTGACTAAAGTAGTAGACCAGGGAGGTGCTGTGGACGTGGCCTACCTAGACTTCAGCAAGGCATTTGACACAGTCCCACACAAAAGATTATTAATAAAATTAACCAGCCTGGGAGTGGGTCCCTGGGTGGTAGCCTGGGTAAAACATTGGCTGGACAATAGGACACAAAAGGTAATTGTAAATGGAGTCCACTCTGAAGTAAGAGGGGCTGCTAGTGGGGCACAGCAGGGTTCTGTACTAGGTCCAGTCCTTTTTAATGTCTTTATAAGTGACATTGCAGAGGGACTGGAAGAAAAAGTATGTCTCTTTGCAAATGATACAAAGATCTGCAACAGGGTCGCTACACAAAGAGGCGTGGAAAGGATGAGAAGGGACTAGGCAAGGTTGGAGGAAAGGTCAGAAGTATGGCAGCTTGGGTTCAATGCAAAGAAGTGCAAAATAATGCACCTGGGAAACAAAAACCAAGGGGAAGATTACACAATGGGGGAGTGGAGGTAGTAACAAAAACCAAAAAGGAAAGGGACCTGGGGGTATTCATATCAGATGACCTTAAGGTTGGCAAGCAATGGGAGAAGGCAGTAGGAGGGCTGGGGGATACTGGGATGCATAAGGGAGGCATCCCAGCAGAAAACAGGAAGTTGTTGTCCCTCCATACCAGACAGTCGGTGAGACCCATCTGAGTACTGCCCAGTTCTGGAGACCCCATCTCCACAAGGACATAGACAAGATGGAGGCAGTCCAGAGGAGGGCAACTAAAATGGTGCAGGGTCTGCAAGAGAAGCCACGAGAGAGGCTAAAGGAGCTTAATATGTATACCCTTGAGGAAAGGAGGAAAGGGGGACATGATAGAAATGTTTAAGTACCTCAGTGGAATCAACAAAGTCCAAGAGGGTAGCATCTTTCAGAAAAAGAGATGTGCAAGAACAAGGGGACACAATTTGAAGATAGAGGGGGGACAGCTCAGGGGCAATGTGCCAGACCGAAAGAAAGGAGTGAGAGGGAAGCGAGTGGATCAGCTTGTGTAGTATGACCCCACCATACTACATTCATATATTAGTTTTTTTTTTTATTTTTGCTCCTTTTTTAAATATATTCCTCCTTTTTTTTTTTTTTTTATGTTGGCGTGCTTGCGCAGCCAACATCTTGGGACAGTGCAGCTTTGGAGGTGCGGTCGCTGTTGGGCGAATGCAGGTGTAACCCCCCTGCAAATGGGGGTTCCCAAAAGACTTCCAGGAGCTTGCTTGAATGCTCCAAGCCTGAATGGTGTTTGGCATTTAAGCCATTTATCAGTGAGTGTTTTTAGAGCCTCTGGTACTGTCTCTTTAAGAGCTGTCTGCTTGCAGACATAATTAGTTTGTATGGGGGGACTTTGTGCTTCTCTGAGTACCACTCGAGCTGCTGCCAATTCACTTCATTTTTGCAGTCACTAGGAGTGCAAAGGGAACCTATCTGAAAGATGTAACTGTTTGCCAGAAATTATTTAGAGTAATAATGAAATTACAGTTTGTCTAACCTGCTTTTGCAGTCAGAACTGTGTCTGCTAGTTCCCCATTCTAGTTTTGAACTGCTGAACTGGACCAATCAGTGTGGGGTAAGCTAGCTCTAAAATGGTGCCTTGGAACTCGAACTTGGACTCATAATCTGAGCCAGCCACAAGAGGATTGTATGGGCAGTGACTCTGGGAGATGTAGTTTAGACTTCAGTGCCTTTTGGACCAACAGCAGCAGTCTATTGTGAGTGACAGCCAATCCAGTCAAGAACTGGGAGGAACTCAAAGGAAGTGCCCGTTTTGTCGGTTGGAGTTTCAGTTGAGCTTTGGCAGTGAAGAAGGAAGGAGCCCTGTGCTTTTCAGTGTGCAGTTTTAGTCAAAAACGTGTAAGGCCCAGAGTTCCGTCTGCAGCTGTGTAACAGCTTGTTAGGACTGAATCCGTCCTGTGAAAAGAATCAAAGGATCTCTGAAGAGTAGAAACCAGGCTCACCCTGTAGAAGACTGGAGGAATTGATGAAAATTGCACCTCGGTCTGTCAGGAACTGAATCTGCTGTGTTCTCCCGGGTATTGTGCAGTAATTGCGATCGGGATACAGATGCAGCCTGCCTGGTATAGTGCTTTCTTTTATATGGATGTGTGAAGAGGTTTGTGTACCTCAAGTGAGCCCTGCTGACATTGAAGGACCCTATCTTATTTGGAGGTCGTGAGTACTAATTCAGGTGCTGCCCTGTTGAATTGCCACATTAAATCCAAATGGAATTACTGTACTGCTGACTGTTTAATTCTCCTTTTCTCTGTGTGAAAGGGCCCTACCAGCTGCCACAGTTTGGACTAGCCACTAGGGCTTGGGTACCAGGGACAGTAACTGATAGGGATAGGCCTGTGCACAGAGCCATAGGTAGATTATTAGAGTGATAAGCTAATTAACCTGATTTCCCTGTCCTTGTTATATTCCCTAAATAAATCAGAGCTGCTTGTTTCAGCAAAGTTATACTGCCTGAGGTATTTGTCTATTAAGTACTGTACTGTGATTGTTGCACTGTATCTCATTTCACAGGAGGTCCCAGTGACGGAACCAGACCTGGGGTAAGTGTATACTGTGAAGGTAATTTTGATATATTGTGGGGCCACTAGTGGAAGAAAGGGGTTGCAGTGTCCCAGAGGGCTGTGACCAAGTTAGTTTAACTATTGCAAACCCTGACCTCTGGGTGGAGGCACCACATTGGATCCAGGCCTCAACCTGTTAGTGGCAAATCAGGCAGGGGTAGTAGCCCCTGGGATAGCGCCATCTAGGGGTAACATCTTGGAGGCTCACCGCTGGATTGTGTGTCCTCTAGTGGCCATATTTACGAACCACTGTTAAAAAAAATGGGTACCCGACAGAAGTGGCTGTGCACCGGCTGGTGGAGTGGTGTACTGGGAGGAGATCGACCCCAAAATGCTATGCTTATCCTGGACATCCTCCTGGGTATCAATACGGACACTGTGCAGGAGTACTTTCCAAGGTGGAAGGTTTACAAACCCTGTGGTGGTGGGTCGGCATGCTAATCTGCTCACCCACACTTTCCTGGCCCTAGTAGAGTTTAAGGATCCCATAGATAGCTCCAAAGTGCCACAGACCATTACCCCAGAGGAGCCCTCACTGCTTGGAGAGTGATAACTAAGGACAGTAAAGACCTGGGGAATCAGCCCCACCACTATCTGAAACTTTTGAGGAGAAATTTGCTGAATGGTTGCTGGGAGAGGGAAACTGTGGAGGACTTGAAGAAACTATTCTTGCCACCTGGGGTGTTCCTCCCCAACACCCTCTCCTGCTCCAGTGCCCGTAATGGTGGCTGAACCAATGCAGACTCCTATTTCTGCACCTGCCATTAGTCACGACTCTTACCGAAGGTTGAGGATCTTCTCTGGCACCTCCCACCCCCAAGGGAGGATGACTGGGAGACCTGGATAGACTATGTTGCCCCCAAGTGCTAGAATGGCAATGCTCGAAGGTGAAAAGCTAAAGAGGGTTAGTGAGAGCCTCCGAGGTCCTGCCCTGGCTACCATCCGTGCAAACGGCCAGTAACCCTGAAGCGACTGCACAGGCCTATCTTGAGGCCTTGGAGAATGTGTATGGAGCCCAGATTCTGATGAGGACCTATGGTGGAGAGTAAGAGATGCACAACAGTACCAAGGGAGTTGTTGTCTGTGTATGTATCTCGCTGGAAAAATTGTTGCAAGAATGCCTCAGAAAAGGTAGTTTGCCAGCGATTGAACTGGACCAAACCAGGCTGGACAGGATCCTTAAGTCTGCCCCTTCTCAGAACTGCTGTTGCTTCAGTTACGCCTGGCAGATCGACTGGAATCCCACCCTCCTATGATGAGTTAATGAGAGAAATTGAGGAGTTGAGAAAAAGACGACCTCGGGAGGACCTGCACCAATAGCTGCGGCCACGACCCGAGTGACTGAGGTGACCCATCAAGTGAAGTTCAGGGGCAGAGGTTGGCAGTCAATGAGTGCTCTGACAAGGAAAAAGATATGTCACAATGGGGCGAACTGTTGAGAGAGATCCGGGAATTCAAAAACAGTCCCTTTATGAAGGCCACGCCTGCAAGCACGGGCCCTGACCTATATCCGACTGCATCTGCTATGGGGGTTGGGGTACCCACCCATGTATCTCCTGCTGATAACAGCTCCGAACTCGATTCCTTGACCATGGAAGTGGAGAAACTGACGAGATGTCTCCAAATGCTTATCACGCCGAGACAGAGATGGCACCAAGGTTTCCAGTTAGTAATACCCCGCCCTGGCTCCCAGTGTGTGCCTCGGCCAGCTCAAACTCCAGAAAGTATGTTTTGCTATAATTGTGGGAAAGATGGGCACATGAAAGGGAATGCCAGTCCCCAAAGACACTGACAAAGTTGCATATAGGCTACAAGGAGAGCTTCGGAGAAGAAATCAGTGGTTAAGAGGTCACTACATGATCCCAGTGAGGGCACCAAAATGCTAATTCACGTCCTTTTGTGGCAAGTAAGTTGCCCAGGCCCCCACTACGCCTCTCCAGACTGGTCCAGAATAGTGGGTCCCTCCATGGAGACCACTGTAAAGGTGAACGGAGGTCTACAAGAGCTATATTAGACAGTGGCTCCCAAGTGACAATTATGTTCCAAGATTGGTATCAGAAGCATTTGTCAGACGTATCTTACAACCATTAGAAGGACTGCATGTGGGGGTTAAGTGAGAAGGCCTACCCCTATTCCGGTATATCCAAATTTGGCTGTCTTTCTCCACCTCCGTGGCTGGAGTGGCCAACAAGTAGAGACCCTAGCCTTAGTGTGTCCCCCACTGGACTGTATGATGGTGTCCCTTTGTTGATTGGAACAAATGCTCATATGTTCGGAAGGCTGGCACAGTTGTGTTATGAAAACAGGGGTCAAAGACTAGTAGAGCTTTAAGAGTTCCGGCTTTAATTAAGAAGGCCTATGAGGCACAGAGAGATGCTGAAAAACAGAACCAGAGGAACCGGTCGAATTGTATGGAAGAAGGATCCTGAGTCTCTGATCCTGGCGCCAAATGCCCAGTGTACCTTACAGGAGAGGTCCGTATCAGAAAGGATGTTAAGAATAAAATATTAATGTTGGATGCACCAGGCGATGGAAAATTGCCAGAGGGACTGCTGGTCAAGCCTAGTATTTTGCCCGGCTAGAGCCCATGCTTATGCCAGAAGGGTAATGGTCCAAGTTCATAATGTGTCTGAAAGAGACATTCGAGTAAACAGAGGTTGCATCCTGGCTAATGTGCATTGTGCAGACACTGCAGTGCTACCCAGCAGCAAGAGTTCAAGGAAGAATGACAGAGTAACGCCTGACTTGTTTGATTTCGGCGACTCCCGCTGCCAGCTGAATGGAAAGTGAAGATCAGTGAGAAGCTTGCCCAGAGAGACCAGGTGTTTTCTTTAAAGGAATGGGATGTGGGATGCGTGCAAGGAGCTGAGCACAATATCCAGCTGCATGACGAAAGACCATTTCGTGAGAGGTCTCGGCCTGGCACCTGCTGACATAGATGATGTGAGACGGCATCTGCAAGAGATGTTAGCTGCTGGTGTAATACAAGAATCCAGAAGCCCTTATGCTTCCCCATTGTGGTAGTGAGGAAAAGAATGGAACAGTAAGGATGTGTGTGGATTATCGCACCTTAAACCGCGGACTATCCCTGATCAGTACACAATGCCCGCATTCAGGATGCTTTGGACTGCCTAAACGGGAGCAAGTGGTTCTCTGTGCTGGATCTCCGCAGTGGGTACTACTAGATCCCGATGGCCCCAGAGGACCGTGAGAAGACGGCCTTTATCTGTCCGGCTATTTCTATGAATTCATGAGGATGCCTCAAGGGATTTCAGGTGCCCCAGCCACTTTTCAACGATTGATGGAGCGTGCAGTGGGGACATGAACTTACTAGAGTGCCTGGTATACCTAGATGATGTTATTGTGTTTGGCAGCTCACTGGAGGAACATGAGAGCAGATTATTTAAGGTATTGGACTGACTGGAGGACTTTGGCCTTAAACTGTCCATTGATAAGTGTCAATTCTTTCAAACATCAGTAAAGTATGTGGGACACATAGTATCCACCGAGGAATAGAGACCGACCCAAGTAAAGTTGAGGCCTTGACCACCTGGCCACAGCCCAAAAATCTAAAAGAACTGCAAAGATTCCTGGGATTCTGTGGTTATTATCGGGCGCTCATCAAGGACTATTCAAGAGTGATCCGCCTTTACTTAACCTTACCAAGGGTATCCCCAACCCACAAAAATACCAAAAGTCAGCCCTCAAGACTGAAAGAGTGTATTTTCATCCGAGTGAAGTATTTGGGTCCGCTGGACTCCTGATTGTGAGACTGCTTTTCATGAGATCATATATCAACTTACCCATGCTCCAGTGCTGGCCTATGCCGATCCAAGAAAACCTTACGCCCTGCACACTGATGCTAGCTTGCAAGGGTTGGGGGCTGTGTTGTACCAAGAGCACGAGAATGGCCTGAGACCAGTGGCCTTTGCCAGTAGAAGCCTGACCCCATCCGAAAAGAACTATCCTGTACATAAGTTAGAGTTCTAGCTTTGAAGTGGGCTATTGTTGACCAATTCCATGAGTACTTGTATGGGGCTAAAATACTAGTAAAACTGACAATAATCCTTTGACCTATGTGCAGACCTCAGCTAAGTTGGATGCCACTGGCCATAGGTGGCTTTCTGCATTATCTACATATGACTATGCTTCGAATACGAGCAGGTCTGAACCACATAGATGCTGATGCTCTCCCGGAGGCCTGTTCCCCAGAATGATTGGGTCCGATTGGCAGAACCTGACATTCGGCACTCTGCCGGAAGTTTGACAGGAGGAACAAATGTCCACGGACGCAGTGGACTGCATGGTGGATTGCTTGGGAGCCTCTGAGAATTGCATACCTGCTGCTTATTGCCACTTTTCTGCAATAGACATTGGTGCACTGCCTCAGCTGGACAATGACAGTATTCAGCGGCTCAATCCCGCGATCCCATGATCAAAGCAGCTTTAGAAGCCCTCTATGCAGGAAAAGATGTCCAAATTACGCCCACTGATTTGAGAACTGCACTGTTATACAAAGAAGGTCCTAAGTTGAAACTGATCAATAAACTGTTATACAGAGAAACAGTAGACAGAGGGGACAAGTAGACAAACAACAACTAGTGCTGCCCACTGCCTTCGAGACTCAGTACTGAGGTCCTTGCACAACCACATGGGCACCTTGGTATAGACAGAACACTTGACTTGGTGAGATCCAGATTCTATTGGCCTAAGATGGGGCTGATGTGGAGCAACACATTCAACTTGTAGTCGCTAGCTTACAGAGGAAAGCTTTCCCAGAGGGCTGCCCCTTGTTAACATCACCACCAGTGCACCCATGGAGCTGGTCTGTATTGATTTTCTGAGTTTGGAGTCAGATCAAAGAAATATCAGTAATGTGCTGGTGGTCACTGACCATTTCACGAGATATGCCCAAGCTTTCCCACCAAAGACCAGAAAGCATCCACTGTAGCCAAAGTACTTGTAGAAAACTTTTTGTTCACTATGGGGCTCCACAAAGAATCCATTCTGATCAAGGAGAGACTTTGAGAGTCGCCTGATCAAAGAGATGCTTTCTGTGGGAGGCAAGTCCAGAACCACTCCTTACCACCCCAGGGGACCCACAGCCTGAACGTTTCAACCGCACTTTGCTAGATATGCTAGGCACCCTGCACCCAAAGGACAAGCCTAGATGGAGCCAACAAATTAGCACCCTGGTACATGCTTATAACTGCACCAAAAGTGATGCCACTGGATTCTCCCTACCGCCTGATGTTTGGAAGAGAAGCTCGACTACCAGTAGATGTGTGTTTTGGGGTCTCTCCTGATGGGGTTCAAGCTGACAACTATTTACAGTATGTGCAAAAGTTAAAGGCCCAGCTAACTCATGCATCAACTGGCTCAAACCATGGCTGCCAAAAGAAATCTGGCCAACAAAGAAAGGTATGATAAAAGGTGAAAGCACAGGAACTCCAGGAGGGAGATCGGGTATTGCTAAGAAATCTGGGATTGCATGGCAAGCACAAGATTGCTGACAGATGGCACCATCTCCCTCACATTGTAGTGGGCAAACTAGATGATCTGCCAGTGTACAAAGTAAGGCCTGAGAATAATTCAAAAGATGTAAAACAATGCATAGAAATCATTTACTGCCCATTGGACAAATCTTAATTGAGTCTGAGCCCCTAGAAGATGCCCCTCTGGACCAGTGACTAGAGCTGCTGCTAAGAAAAGATCAAGAAAGTCTGCACCTACAGAAGCAAAGTTAAAGTGTTCCCTCCACAAGTCCCAGTTGAGCATGACTGTCAGTCCATATCGGAAGAAAGTGAGAGTGACTTTGAATACTATCCTTCTACGAACTGAGTCAATTGTTTCGGGCAATCCCTAGTCAATACTGGAGACAAAGCTGGGCCTTCTGGACTGTCTAAGCCCCAGCTTCATCCCTGGAGCCAATGCTCCCAGAAAGTGAAGTGCAAAGCATCAGATCAGATGAAATGGAATCATTGTGCATGGTTGAACTGTTTGAGCTTTCAGGGAGGAAATGATAGATTGGGGCAGACTGGTGATACACCTGAACAAGAAGAGTATTTTGAGTGCCCTGACAGTCCACTGCCAGTGTCCAAAGCTCTCCATGCGAGCCAAATGTTGTGGACTCAGAAACTGTAACTCCTGGAGCTGAAAGTGCCCCAAGTTCTAGCCTCTACCCCCAGGAGACTCCCCTGACAAGTGAGGACAATGCTGAAAATGAGGCTCAGAGTGCAGAGACTATAACAGTTCCCCCTAGAAAGACTGGTCGAGCTGTAAAGCCTGTGGTGCACCTCAGTTATGATTCCCTTGGGAGGCCTGTGGATTTGCCTCTCAATGTTGTCCATAAAGGAGTGTATGTGTCCCCGAGCTCATTGCCCAAACTGAGCATCAGTGCTAACTCCAAGTTACTTGTGTTGCCCTCTAAGTATGGTGCCCTTGCCCCAGTCCAGCCCCAAGGTAACTGATAGGAAGGGCCCTCTCTTCAGGTTTCATGTACAAGAGGTAATAACTTGAGTTATGGTACAATGTGTATGTAATACTGTAAAGAGTGACGTACTGCAATGTTTCAGAAATGTGTTCTTGGTAAAATGATATATTGACTGATGATTACATGTGCGAGCCTAATGCAAATGTATATGGTTGCAGTTGAAACTTATGGGTACTTGCTTGACGCGACGTCAAGCTTTCCCAGGCCAGGAAGGGTGTAACCCCTGCAAATGGGGGTTCCCAAAAGACTTCCAGGAGCTTGCTTGAATGCTCCAAGCCTGAATGGTGTTTGGCATTTAAGCCATTTATCAGTGAGTGTTTTAGAGCCTCTGGTACTGTCTTTAAGAGCTGTCTGCTTGCAGACATAATTAGTTTGTATGGGGGACTGTGTGCTTCTCTGAGTACCACTGAGCTGCTGCCAATTCACTTCATTTTTGCAGTCACTAGGAGTGCAAAGGAACCTATCTGAAAGATGTAACTGTTTGCCAGAAATTATTTAGAGTAATAATGAAATTACAGTTTGTCTAACCTGCTTTCTTTGCAGTCAGAACTGTGTCTGCTAGTTCCCCATTCTAGTTTTGAACTGCTGAACTGGACCAATCAGTGTGGGGTAAGCTAGCTCTAAAATGGTGCCTTGGACGAATCAGAACTTGGACTCATAATCTGAGCCAGCCACAAGAGGATTGTATGGGCAGTGACTCTGGGAGATGTAGTTTAGACTTCAGTGCCTTTTTGGACCAACAGCAGCAGTCTATTGTGAGTGACAGCCAATCCAGTCAAGAACTGGGAGGAACTCAAAGGAAGTGCCCGGTTTTGTCGGTTGGAGTTTCAGTTGAGCTTTGGCAGTGAAGAAGGAAGGAGCCCTGTGCTTTTCAGTGTGCAGTTTTAGTCAAAACGTGTGTAAGGCCCAGAGTTCCGTCTGCAGCTTGTGTAACAGCTTGTTAGGACTGAATCGTCCTGTGAAAGAATCAAAGGATCTCTGAAGAGTAGAAACCAGGCTCACCCTGTAGAAGACTGGAAGAATTGCTGAAAATTGCATCGGTCTGTCAGGAACTGAATCTGCTGTGTTCTCCCGGTATTGTGCAGTAATTGCGATCGGATACAGATGCAGCCTGCCTGGTATAGTGCTTTTATATGGATGTGTGAAGAGGTTTGTGTACCTCAAGTGAGCCCTGCTGACATTGAAGGACCCTATCTTATTTGGAGGTCGTGAGTACTAATTCAGGGTTGCTCCTGTTGAATTGCCACATTAAATCCAAATGGAATTACTGTACTGCTGACTGTTTAATTCTCCTTTTCTCTGTGTGAAAGGGCCCTACCAGCTGCCACGGTTTGGACTAGCCACTAGGGCTTGGGTACCCAGGGACAGTAACTGATAGGGATAGGCCTGTGCACAGAGCCATAGGTAGATTATTAGAGTGATAAGCTAATTAACCTGATTTCCCTGTCCTTGTTATATCCCCTAAATAAATCAGAGCTGCTTGTTTCAGCAAAGTTATACTGCCTGAGGTATTTGTCTATGTTAAAGTACTGTACTGTGATTGTTGCACTGTATCTCATTTCACAGGAGGTCCCAGTGACGGAACCAGACCTGGGGGTAAGTGTATACTGTGAAGGTAATTTGATATATTGTGTGGGCCACTAGTGGGAAGAAAGGGGTTGCAGTGTCCCAGAGGGCTGTGACCAAGTTAGTTTAACTATTGCAAACCCTGACCTCTGGGTGGAGGCACCCGCCATTGGATCCAGGCCCCTCAACCTGTTAGTGGCAAATCAGGCAGGGGTAGTAGCCCCTGGGATAGCGCCATCTAGGGGTAACACAGGGCACGCACTAGTAGGTGCGTCCCTCATTCCCCAATCAGCCTGCATGCCGGCGCCACACCATGCATACATAATGTGGTGAGTACATCTAAGAAAAGGTCTGCTGCAATCTGAGCAAATATCGTCAGAAGCAGCAGACCCCTCCTACATGATCGCTGACATTATCAGCATTGTGGGCTGGTGGCCGCCCAACTGCTGACTTCGGGGGTGCCCAATTCCCCTGTCGGTTTACCCCCCTTTATTTGTGTGCCGATGGGGGAGCCCACTCCCCATTGGCATAACCCCCCCCATCGTTAAATGCCGAGGGGGGTGCCCAATCCCCATTGGCATAACTTCCTCCACCCCCCCATGTTGTGTACCGACGAAAGTGCCCAATCCTCCATCGGCTACATACCTCCCAGACATTTAGGTGGCACGCTGGGAGCCCACCCCTGCGTGCCAAATCCCCTGAAATACAAAAACTGTCCCGCTACGGGGTTTTTTTCCACTTATAAAACGAAAACGGTCCCTTGTAGTCTCCCTGGCCCCCACCCACACCCACCGTCTGTGCACCCTGCCTCCCCACATCCCCCTTCACCCCATACTTACCTCCGAAGTCCACCGCGATGATCATCGGTGGACTGGGAACATGTCTGCACTCTTCAAGCCAACCGCGAACTGAGGAAATGCCGGCAAGCTGTATAATGGAATAAATAGGGTTTTTTCAACTTTGCTGCATATCTCAGGCATTTTTGGGAATTTTGGCTCCAAATTTTCAACATGGGGTTTCTGGGACCCCTCCTCATGAATTCTTGCACTGTCATGGCGTTATTCGGTTCTGAAAGGTGATTTTGCAGTCACTGCATGGAATCACCTTTCGGGGTCTAGTAACAAAATGACAGTGCCACTGTTCATGAGGGGGCTCTCAAAAGCCTATGTTGCAGAGGTCCTAAAATGCGTGTGTTGAAAATTTGGTGACAATACTCCATAAAATGACTGTGTTACAAGCGTGTGTTGCACAGTTTGCATGCGCGCTCGTAAGTTCGCAAACTTATAATATTTTCAATCCAGATTTTCAACAGTGCCATTGTTCTACACCTCCTAATGAATAGTACAGCTGTCCTTTTTCACATCCTGACCAAAATCTGTTTTCGCAGTTCCGGTGCACAATAGCGAGGTCGCTGTGGAAAGCCCGTGTTTGAGACACATTATGAAAATGACAGTGACATTATTCATTAGCAGATGTCCTAAAATGCCTGTGTTGGAAATTTGGGGACAAAAGTCAATAAAATGAGTGTTTTATGAGTGCGCATTCTGCAGTTTGCATGCACGCTCGTGACTTTGTGAATTTGTAATACTTTCACTCCAGCTGTTTATCAGTGGCATTTTTCCATACCTCCTTATGAACAGTATAGCTGGCTGAAATGTGTTTTCGCACGTCCAGTGCAAAATTGCATGGTCACTGTGCAAAATCACTTTTCGGGACAGTTTGAGGAATTGACGGTGACACTATTCATCAGCAGAGGTCCTAAAATGCCTATGTTGAAAATTTGGTGCCGAAAGTCCGTACAATGACTGTGTTGCATGCGTGCATTGCGCAATTTCCACGCACCCTTGTAACTTCATCAATCTGCAATATTTTCATGTCACATTTTCACCACTGGCATTAGTGCACACCTCATTATCAATAGTCCAGCTGCCATTTTCCACAGCCTGCCCAAAATGCGTTTCTGCAGCTCTGCCGCATAATGGCGTACTCGCTGTGCAAAATCACCTTTTGGGACACATTAACAAAATCACAGCACTATGCGTCTCCACTGCTGCCACTGCCAATGCCAGCGTGACAACATTCGGCACTGACAAATGCTTGTTTTTGAATTGCGTGAGCCTACCAGCAGAATGAAAGGAGCACTGGCAAGTGATGGAGCGAGCAGAGGTAGCCCACCCTGTTGGGTATTATTGCTTGCATACTGCAGTCACTTACTGTAAATTCCACCCACAGAATTCCACATTCCGCACTGCCCTACCCACTGGACTTCATAGTATTTTTTCACAGAGAGGGTAGTGGATGCATGGAACAGCCTTCCTGAGGAGGTTGTGGGGTCTAAAACTGTGGGAGAATTCAAGAATGCTTGGGACAGACATAAGGCAATTCTTGTGGGGGGGTGGGAAGAAATAGGCTGTTGGTTAACTAGGATCTGCAGCTTATGCTGTAGGTAGGGAAATGGGCAGACTAGGTGGGCCAAGCAGTCCTTATCTGCCATCAAAGTCTATGTTTCTATGTTTCCCAATCCACATCTGGTAGATTCAGATCGCCCACCACCATGATTTCCCCTTTGCTGATCATTTTCTGTATTTCACTAATGATCTCTCCATCCACTTTCTCCCCTTGATTTGGTGTGCTATAGACCACACCTACCCTCACTGCCCCCCCCCGTTCTGCTTAAAGGATACCTAAACAACATTTTGACAACAAACTATTCAAAAATCTGACTCCATAGGTGACTAAAGGAAATGGCTGCTGTATTCATTAATGCTAAAACTACATATATATAATTTACCTAAATGTGGTTCCAGAGAATTTGAAAATTGCAAAATCAGCCTTCCAATTTCAAAAAAAACTGTCTTACCTGCTTCCTAAAATGGCCGCCAAAAGTGTTATGTGATGACATCATTTGAGTCAAAGTCAGAGAGATATTTTGCTTTCCATAGCGCTAACTAGTTCTTTGTTTCCCCTTTGTCTAGAATTTTCACCCAAATGGTCAAAACCATGTGCATTATTTTGTATAATACACATGTTAGGCTATGATCCTGTTCATTTTGTTTACTTTAACATGCTGAAATTGTGTTTTAATCCAGCCAACTTTCTCTGTAGCAAACCACAGTGCAGTACAAATCTTGAATAACCTGGTGGTCTAGGGGTTATGGCGGATCCAGAATGCTACAATTGGGTTGCTAGGGTGGTGTACATGCTTAATATGCACGGTTTAACATATTTATTAAACCATTATATTTTCTGCTATTATTCTTTTCTAGTACATTTTTAACAAAACCTACAAATGTAATCCATAGTTTGAATGTAAACATTTGTACAATCAATAAATCAGACTTCTTCAACAAAGTGAAATGCAGCAACAAGCATGTTATTGTGTGTGTGTGTTTGTGTGTGGTGGGGGGTTCAGCCACACCCTTCACCACCCCCTAAAGCCACCACTTTTTTGTAGCAAAGTTCTTGTGCAGTCCAATGTTAGAGTTCATACTTTCTCAAAACTCAAATATACGCTTGTCTTGTCTTCTTTTTCCATGGGAAATAATAATAATAATAATAATTCGCATTTATATAGTGGTTTTCATAAACATTGGCCCGGATATTCAAACTGCGCCGTTCTGAGGTGCAAGCCCTTGCGCTGCTCAAAATAGTTGCGCAGGGGTGTGGCCGAGGCGATATTCAAAGGAGTTGCGCTTATTGAGCAACCTTTGAATATCACCCCCCAGCCACAGTCACTGTGCATGGCGCAGTTGTCAGAGTGGAGCATTCAACTTGCGGTGGCGCAAGTACCATTGCGCCATGCGCAAATTTCCGATATTCAAAAGGTGACATGCAAATGAGGCCATAATTCATGCAAGGCGCAAGGTGGGCCATTTGCATCTGATTATGGCCCCATTTGCATGCCATTAGCATGTAGGTGCGCCGATCCCCGAGGACTTGCGCCTGGCCACCCTGCCAGGCAGCAGCCGTCGGGGACCGACGCACCCTGCAGTCCGATCGCGGCAGAACGTGAAAACAACCCCAAACATCTCCCAATGCCCACGCTGGCAGAACGAGTAATGACAACCCCCGCCCAAACATCTCCCTAATGCCCGATCACGGGCAGAATGTATACTGACAACCTCCAGTGCCCGATCGCTGGCAGAATGTAAAAAGACCCCAACCTGAATATCTCCTGGTGGTCCAGTGGACGTAATGCCCGATCGCGGGCAGAATGTATAATGACAACCCCCAGTGCCCGATCGCGGGCAGAATGTAAAAAGACCCCCAACCCAAATATCTCCCTGGTGGTCCAGTGGACTGTAATGCCCGATCGCGGGCAGAATGTATAATGACAACCCCAGTGCCCATCATGGGCAGATGTAAAAAGACCCCCAAACATCTCCCGAGTGTCTGGTGTCCCCACCCCACTCCACCCATGAAGCCCCACCACCCCGCCCCCGCAGCCGCTGGCGGCAGATCCTACCCGCCTTGCCGCCCGGCCGTTGATTGACTGAACAGAGCAGCATTATTGGTGAGAGCCAGAGCCACGAGCGCGAGTCGATATCAGATATGATAGTCTCAGATTTGTGAAATGAACATCATTCACAAATCTGACTGTCACGGACGGGTGTGGGCTGCACGCCCATTGGCTCTAGCCTGCACCAATGGGCGGCAGCCTCACCGACAGTGAGTCGGTGGGCAGCGTGGCGGCAGGCGGATGGATGCTGCCGCCCGCCAGCCGCCGGGGAGCGGGTGGTGGGGCTTCGTGGGTGGGTGGGGGGGGGGACACTAGACACCAGGAGATGTTTGGGGTCTTTACATCCTGCCCGCGATCGGGCACTGGGAGGGTTGTCACTGTACATTCTGCCCGCGATCGGGCACTGGGGGTTGTCACTGTACATTCTGCCCGCGATCGGGCATTACAGTCCACTGGACCACCAGGGATGTGGAACGGGAGGGGGGCACATTGATGCCCGCAATCGGGCTGGTGGGGGCACAGGGACTGAGTTGGAAGCCAGCCACGGGTGGCAGCTGCTGTGTTGCACCCTGCAATACAGCAGTTCACCTGTGGGTGGCCCTCAACTTGATCCTTTTTTTTTTGGCTCAAAGTTCTGCAGACAGGTTGGGGGTTGCGCCTGCACAACTCTGCACAACCCGACTGAATATCGGGCTGTGCAGTTTATGCATGGTTCCTCCCCCTCCTGTTGAGCATGCATTCATTTGCATTGCGCTGTTGCTCAACCTGTTTTCAGTGGCGCAACTGCCTCCTGCTGAATATCGCAGAATGGCGCAATGTAGGACTTGAGCATGCGCAACCCTGTTGCGCATGGCGCAACCCTTTTGAATATCTGGGCCACTGTATCCCAAAGTGCTTTACAAGCAATACTAGGCTGGTAGTGAAGTGGCTGAACATGTAGTGGCAGCCATTTCATACATTAATATCCACACACAGCCTTGGACAATTGCATGAACTGGTTTTATGGGAAGGGGAATGTTGGCCAGGGCAACGGGGTCAGGTAGTGATCAAGGTGCTGGCAGTCCCACATCTTATTTCTCACAGTAATCTGCTCATATTTCTCTCCTTCTGTCTTCCCCTTCCCTCAATATACAATAGCAGTACCTTGCAAGAGTGGCTTTCTCAGTCTTCTTCTGGGTTCCACTTCACTATTCTCTCACACCAAAAACTGGTGAGCTCATCACCCTTCTGCATCATGAATGCAAGTAGTACAGTCCCCGTTTTATTTTGACATATCAAATATAAACATATCTTTCCAGTATGTCAGGCTGATAGCAGCAGGGAACAAAGGGAATGATGGAATTTCCTATCCTTAAAAGATCTAGGTTACCTTCAATTGGGCACTATTAAATGATGGTGTGCACATCATTATGCATGTCATTTAATAGTGCCTAATCATAGGTGGCTTAGATCTTATATGGGTAGGAAAGTCTATTTTTCCCCTTGTGCCATGCTGCTATCAGTCTGGCTTACCACAAGATCATGTTTATTATTAATATGTAAAAATTATAAGGGAGACTGTACTAAACTCATTCATGATGGATAATGGTAGTGAACTCACCATTTTTTGGTGTGGGGAGCAGGTGAGAAGAATGAATACCAGAGAGGGACTGAAGAGGCCATTCCAGCAGTGGTACAGCTATATTCAGGTTAGTTGAAGACATGAAGGACTACGCTGAGTAGATCACTGCGAGATCTGAAATGTGGGGCTGCCAGCATTGTGATCACTACCTGACTGTGGATGAGAGTAGTCAGTGATGACAAATACTCAGAGTGGCAGGGCTGCACCTAAACTGTTACTTGAATTCAGTGTAGGGTGATTACCCTTGGGTTGGGTGGGGGGGGGTGTTGACATTTGTTATAACAGTGTTGAAGGAGCTGTGTAGAGCTCATTCAAGATTTGTAAGGGTGGTGACCTGCCATCTTGCATTGTGGAATAGAGCACAGAAACACACTGGAGAATAATTGCTGGGAACTGTCCTGCGGGGTTCTGCAGATCACAGGTAAAGGAGTAGACTGACGCTGGAAGTCGGGTGGATTCGCTCAAGGTATTAGTATGCCTCTCCTGCTAATAATATTGTTATCCATTGTAAGTGCAGCCCTTATGAGGCATGAACAGCAGTTTTTCTGGTGAGTCATGATTCTTATTGCTTGGCCCCTCCAGGAAGACCTAGTTGTTAGTTAATGAGGTGGGGAGAAAACTCAACAGGGGAACTGTACATACTACCTTCACTGTGCAGAAGAGTGGTGATACACTCAATGTTTACTGTGGGAGCAGAAGTCAAACACTGAGAATGTGGACTAGAGAGTGATTTGGGAGGCATCTTTAACAGTGCCAGCTGATGATGCATATCGGTACAGGTGTGTACAACTCTCTGAGATACAAGATTACAATATGAGGTGTGATAATTCTCTTCATGAGACTGTAAACTTTTTTGCGGCCTCAGGCAGTACTAAGGACAGGGTGTAGGTGGTGGGGTGTTCAACACAAGGCAGGCTAGGTGAAGGGGGTTCACATGGAAAAAGAAAGCCTTATTTTTAGATTAACAAGAGAGCATGAGCTTTGGAACTGAACCAGACCAGTACTTTGCTGTGTGACTCTGAACAAGTCACTAAACTTCCTTGTGCTCCCAGACCACACCTGTAAACAAGCTTTCAGCTTAGTGCATCTCTCTCCTGGTTAACAAAAAACAAAATTCAGTGTATCACATAACCACTAGATCATCAGGTAATTGAAGTGTTGTACTGTAATGCAGTTTGCCAAGGAAAAAGTCAGTTGGATTGCAAAACATTTTCCTCAAGTTAAAGTAAAATGAACAAAATCATAGCCTAACATGTGTACTGATCAAAATAATCCACAAGTCAATACATAGTGTTGATCATTCTGGTACAACAATTCAAAACAAAGAGGGAAAGAAGAACTAGTTAGCACTATAAATAGAGTAATTGGAGTCCACTCTGAAGAAAGAGGGGTTATTAGTGGGGTACAGCAGGGTTCAGTACTGGTCCAGTCCTTTTTAATGTCTTTATAAGTGACATTGCAGAGGGACTAAAAGGAAAAGTATGCCTCTTTGCAGATGACACAAAGATCTGCAACAGGGTTGATACACAAGGAGGCGTGGAAAGGATGAGAAGGGACTTGACAAGGTTGGAGGAATGGTCTGAAGTATGGCAGCTTGGATTCAATGCAAAGAAGTGCAAAGTAATGCACCTGGGAAACAAAAACCCAGGGGAAGATTACACAATTGGGGGTAGTAACAACAACAAAAATGGAAAGGGACCTGGGGATAATCATATCAGATGACCTTAAGGTTGGCACGCAATGTGAGAAGGCAGTAGGGAGGGCTGGGGGGATACTGGGATGTATAGGGAGAGGCATCACCAGCAGAAAACAGGAAGTTGTTATCCCCCTGTACAGACAGTTGGTGAGACCCCATCTGGAGTACTGCCTCCAGTTTTGGAGATCCCATCTCTGCAAAGACATAGACAGGATGGAGGCAGTTCAGAGGAGGTCAACTAAAATGGTGCAGGATCTGCAAGAGAAGCCATATGGGGAGAGGCTAAAGGAGCTTAATATGTATACCCTTAAGGAAAGGAGGGAGAGGGGGGACATGATAGAAACGTTTAAGTACCTCAGTGGAATCAACAAAGTCCAAGAAGGTAGTATCTTTCAGAAAAAGAGATTTGCAAGAACAGGGGGATACAATTTGAAGATAGAGGGGGGACGGCTCAGGGGCAAAGTGAAGAAGTATTTTTTCACAGAGAGGGTGGTGGATGCATGGAACAGCCTTCCTGAGGAGGTTGTGGGGTCTAAAACTGTGGGAGAATTCAAGAATGCATGGGACAGACATAAGGCAATTTTTGTGAGGGGTAGGAAGAAATACGCTGTTGGTTAAACAGGATCTGCAGCTTATCCTCTAGGTAGGGAAATTGGCAGACTAGGTGGGCCAAGCGGTCCTTATCTGCTGTCAAAGTCTATGTTTCTATATGTCTCTATAGAAATATATGTGAGTCTCTGTCTCTGGCTCAGATGATGTCATCATGACTCATCACTTGACACACTTGGCAGACATCTTAAGGAGAAACCAAGGCTGTTTTTTGAAAGTGAAAGGCTGATGTTTACATTTTTCGAAAGCTATGAAACTGCATTTATATTATTTACATAAATGCAGTTTTAGCATGAATGTAAACAGCAGCTTTTACTTTACCTTGCTATAAAGCCAGATTTTGGAGTGTAAAGTTTTCAAAAACTGCTTGTTTAGGTACCCTTTAAAGTGACCCATAGGGTATCCAGTGATCCATCCCTAACTCCACTCACCATCACCTGAATCCCCTCCTTTACATACAGGCAACTCCTCCCCCCCCTTCTTCCTGTCCTGTCCCTCCTGTACAGTCCATACCCCAGCATTTCCACCTCCCAACTGTGGTTATCAGTCTACCAGGTCTCCGTGACTGCAATTAGGTCTAGGTTGTCTACCGCCACCACCGCTTGTAGGTCCACCATCTTATTTCCAAGGCTCCTGGCATTTGTTAGCAACCCTTTCCACCAGGCCCTTCTTTTTCCATTACCCCCCTCACGTCTTCTGCCCCCAGCTGTGGGGGAGTGTGAGTTAGGTAAATTCCACCAGCCATTTTCCCTGGGCCACCCTTAGCTTCTCACCCCTCCCCCACCTAGTTTAAATCGCTCCCCAGTATTTTTTCTATGTATTCCTGGAGTTTCCCCCTCAACAGCCTAGCCCCCTCATCATTTATATGCAGCCTGTCCCTCACATACAAGTGCTGGTCCACCCACGTGCCCCGCCACTCACCTACACATTTGTAGCCCTCCTCCCTGCTCCATTGCCTCAGCCAGTGGTTAAAGCCCTTGTTTCAATTGTCTAGCTGTACTTGTGCAATATACTGGCAGAACGTCTGAAAAAGCTATGGAATTCACCACCCCCTTGCACTCTCTTGCTAGCTCCATGAATCTCTTCTGCATCTCCTCCCCGGCTATGTCATTTGTTCCAAGATGTAAGACCAGGTGAGGTTCCTCCCAATTAGCCTAACTCAATCCCTAATTTTTGGAAGCACCCTGCCCTGCCAGCCTCCATTCCTGGCTCACAAAAAACTGACTTAGCTCTAAAGACCACTCCCTTCCTTAACCAGCAGATCCTTTTTATAATAGAGTCCCCATACACTATCACTGATTTTTAGTGCCCTAACCCCAAGGGTGCCTCTGCATCCCTTACCTGGCATCTTCTGGTGCTACTTGCATCCCCCTGGCCATCCCCTATCTCCACTTATGAGCCCCCCGTCACTTCATCCCCCTGTCCTGTCAGATGGTTCCCTGTCCTAGCCCCTCCCCCTTGACTCCTCCAGTCCCTGTCTATGCCATTTTCCCTATCCCTTCCTTCTTGTATCCCATCATCCACCTGGCTGCCTGCTCTCTGACTACTTTCCTGCTGATCCACCCCTCCTTTGACTTCCCTTCCTGCTCCTTTCCCATTTCTGTTTCTGCCCTCGTCCTGTACACCTTGTCCCTCCATATTATTTTTCATTTCTTTCAGTGCGCCTCCCCTCCCCCCCGCTCTTATCTCGTAGCCCTTTGTGAGGTCCACTCTGACCTCTGGCTTTGTCTGTCTTTCGTGGCCCAGTTTCCTGTTTCCCTTTACTTCACTCCCATCTACATCACAGAGATACACACAGAAATGTGACAGCAGAAAAAGGCCACACGGCCTATTGAGTCTTCCCAATACTACCCCCCTTTTTATACATCAACCTTAATGCCCAAGCCCTTATGTCTGTCCCATGCCCTCTTGAATCCCTCCACTGTTTTGGCTCCCATCACCTCTTCCGGTAGCTTGCTTCAGGCCCCCACCACCCTCTCCATGAAGAACTGCCCTCTGACGTTACCTCTGTATTTCTCTCCTTCCAGTTTGAGGCTATGTCCTCTTGTATTCGCACCCCTCTTCATTTTGAACAAGCTCACACCCTCCACCCTATTTATTCCTTTCAAATTCTTATGCATCTAAATCATGTCTTCACTCTCCCTCCTAGTCTCCAGAGGGTACAGATGTAGCTCTCTCCATCTTTGCTCATAAGGTACCTCATGCATTAGGGTTGTCAGAACTAGTTCTTCAAAGATTCGAACCCTCCTCGAACCCTGGTGTTCGAGTTCTAACTTAGAACTTGAACACTAAAAGGTTCGCAAAAGGGTTTGAATCTGAGTCCCAGCATTTGTGAGGAGAGGAGGGTGGAGGAGGCACGTCCCAGCAGGCAGCCCCGAAGGGGGAGGTAGGGGTATGTGTGGGGACTGGAGGAGGCATGTCCCAGGCAGCAGCAGGCAAGTGGCAGCCCCGATGTGGTGGTGGGGGGTGCAGCAGCAGCAGCAGCAGCAGTGTTGTTGGGGGGGTTGAACGAACTTGCCATTACCATCCACATGAGGTTGTCGGCTAAGCTTGCTTAGGCACTTACGTCGTCGCTCAAGTGAAGTCATCCTCCTTACCACCTGACCAATACTATGTGGTCAGGTGGGGGTCGAGTAAGCTGCGCGAGCCGCGGGATCTGTGGGGGTATTTATAGGCAGATGCAACCCGAGACAGAGCGCCATTTGCTGAGGATTTCAGGAGGCAGCAGCAGCCTACTTAACTGCAGCATTAGCGGTTAGCATACCGCTACTGTACTACTGTAGCCAGGCATTCTCTTGCCCGATACTATACTTATAGGCCAGGGCTCAGGTCGGTGTGGCCGCAATCGGACTGCAGCGAGCACTTGCTAGTTGCTGCAGTGCTATTTAAAAAATTCCATCATCCTGTGAGACCGAGAACGAGAGAAAGGCTGAAAAAAAGGCTCAGTAAATTAATGGTCGGGTGGGAGTGGGACTAGTGGGAGGTTCAGGTGGAGGGATTAATCAAGAATTGGGAAGGGATTGGGAAATAGGGAGGGATCGAGACCGAGATCAATCAATATCAGGATTCAGGAGAGAGAATAAAAAAATAAAAAGAAGAACCTTTGTGAAATGTGATTGTGATTATTTGAAACTGCAGTACTGCACAGTGGTGCACACTCAGCAGCTGCCAGCAACAAGCATATAACAAGGGGGGCAGACAAAAGGCAAATAAATCTGTACCCTACCCAGTGTGTGTTACAGAGAGAAGCCCAGTGGCCAGTTGTGTGGTGGCATTAACCTTACATGACAGAAACATAGAAATATAATTCTCATTCCCTGAGTTGTGTGTTGGTTATGTATCTGACTCCGTCTCCTGTGGTCAGACCATCACCCTGCTGCTGTGTGCCCCTTGACTGCACTGTACCCTACCCAGTGTGTGTTACAGAGAGAAGCCCAGTGGCCAGTTGTGTGGTGGCATTAACCTTACATGACAGAAGCGTAGAAATATAATTCTCATTCCCTGAGTTGTGTGTTGGTTATGTATGTGACTCCGTCTCCTGTGGACAGCCCATCACCCTGCTGCTGTGTGCCCCTTGACTGCACTGTACCCTACCCAGTGTGTGTTACAGAGAGAAGCCCAGTAGCCAGTTGTATGGTGGCATTAACCTTACATGACAGAAACGTAGAAATATAATTCTCATTCCTTGGGGTTGCGTATGTGACTCCGTCTCCTGTGGTCAGCCCATCACCCTGCTGCTGTGCGCCCCTTGACTGCTATGTGTATGCCTATGCCCAGCAGCCCAATCATTCTGTAAGCCTTGAACCTGGGATCCTTTAGTTGCAAACCGTCATATTCTTTATTTGCTTTCAGTCTACTGCATCACAGTGTCGCACAACCAAAAAAAATTTTGGAGTTGTAGCCAGCAATCACAGATTACATTGCTTTCTTACACAGGAATTGTTTGGGTGTGGGTGTGTTCACCGCAGTATACTGGTAGTACTGGTACTGTCTGTTATGGCTGACACCAACATAGATGAAGCATCTGGTGATGGTGTTGGAGTAGGTGTTGGTGGTAGTAGTAATCCTGGTGCTAGCAGAAATAACCAAAATGCTTCATGTGATAAAAATTCAAGAAACAGCAAAAGAGCAACAGTGAAGTGTGGTAAAGGGGACCTTTAAAAACCTGTACAGCTGCTGGGGTCACAAGGAGGCACCATAGGTATGCCATTCATGCTGTTAAGATCCCTGTGACTAGCAGCAATAATGCAAGTGACAGTGAGTCCCTCTCTGACTCAGACAGTAGCTCTTTGTCTCAGTCCAACACTGTTGTGTCTCGCGACGAATCATTACTTCCTCAACAAAGCGAAATGAGCAAGTCTGCTGACAATGAATCAGGTAGTGCACTTGCAAATACATCCAGCACTGTTGGCAATGAAAAGAACATATCCATTGAATCCACCACTTCTGTGTTGGCCAGCAATGAAAATCCATCAGAGTCTTCTGCCCACTCTTCTAGCACCAAGGAGCATGTTCCGGGTTCTGTTAGGCCAGGTGAAAAGACACAAACAGTCTTTAGCTATCTTCCTAGCACTCGAACAAAATCTGTCACATCTGAGGTGTGGAATTATTTCTCTGTCAGTAAAACTGATCCATGCAGATCAATTTGTTCCCTGTGTAAACAGAGTGTAAGCCGTGGTAAAGTTGTGTCATGCCTTGGCAATACAGCTCTTAAACGCCATCTAAAAAAGCATTCAGTTTTGCTTGATCATCCAAAACCCATGTCCTCCATCTTCCAGACCGCACATGAGAAGGGTCAGGAATCTGTAATGGATACTGAATTGTCTGAACTTGATGCAGGCAGAACCACTGTCAGCCCTAGGATCACTGTTACCACCAATGCCAGCACCATTAGTACCAGTTGCACATCCAGTGATGGCACTGAATGTATAAGTCCTAGTCCACCATCTCTGCGTCCATCTGCCCATCGAAGCACGGTGTATAATAAAACAGCAGGGGCATGTTGTAAACAGCTAACACTGTCTCAGGCATTTGAAAGGAAGAATACCTTTACTATAAATCATCCAAAGACCCTTCATCTTAATCACCGAATTGGTGAACTGTTAGCCGGGGCCCTTCTCCCATAATCTTTGGTAGATCATGAGGATTTTAGGGAGCTCATGACATTAGCAGAGCCTCGTTACAATGTTCCTCATCGAAGGTACTTTTCCTATGTTGAAATCCCAAACATTTATCAGGCTTTAAAAGCGACAGTGATGCTTGCACTTAAAACTGCGGAGGGTGGGGTTTATTCATGTCACAACAGATATGTGGACCAGCACTCAAAACATAGATTACATGTCCCTTACCGCTCATTGGGTCACGTTTTCTTGTGCTTCTTCAAAAACAAAGACACCCCAAAAGATAGAGCTGCTGCATATAGAGAAGTTTGGGCAAAGTCATACTGCTGCAAACATCTTGCAGGAACTAAATGACCTCCTTGATGAATGGGTTTATTCTCACGGTCTAAAATGTGGCTTCATAGTAAGTGAGAATGGAGCCAACATCTTGAAAGCAGTACAGGATGGAGGATTTCTGCATGCTTCTTGCTTTGCACATTGCTTACACTTAATTGTCATGGGATTTCTCAGCAATGAAACACAAGTGGATGGTATGATTGCTGTTTGCAAAAAAATTGTGACTCACTTTTCACCTTCAACCAAGGCTATACGGACATTGTCCGAACTGCAAAAAAAAACACAAGCTGCCCCAGCAAAAGCTGATTCAAAATGTTTCCACTCGTTGGAACTCAACACTTTATATGCTGCAGTGCCTCTTGGAGCAAAAGCAAGCCATACATGAGTATTGCTCCAGTTACATTATTGGAGATGGCATTATGCTGTCTGTGCTGCAGTGGAAATTAATGGAGACAGTGTGCTGCATCCTAGCTCCTTTTGAGACAGCTACAAGGGACATGTCTTCTGAAGGCGCATCTGTGAGTCAAGTTATCCCACTGATAAGGCTCATTTCACATCATCTTAGTTTTCTAAATCTACAAATAGAAAAAGACAGATCTGAAGCACAGACATGTCGCCTGTATCATGGGAATCTCGTAAAGAGAATGAGCGGGTGCTTCAAAACCAATGACAAATTAGTTGCAATGACGAAATCAAAACACTACATCCTTGCAACTCTCTTAGAGCCCAGGTTCAAGGCTATACATCTTCCAAAAACAGATGATATAGAGCAGTACAAATGTCTGTTGCTAGATGAGCTGCAGCACTCACGGGAGTCAAACACAGACACGCACAGTACCCTCAGGTTGTCATCACCACAACATGCAGGTTCATCTTCAGAAAGGGATACAGAACTGGAAAAGTCACCAAACATTAACAGTAGTTGTTCCACAACTGCCACTTCTTCAACCCTTAGTAGTAAGCTAAATCTGTGGCAAAACCTTTTCCAAATTGCTGCCATACCAGCTTCTGCTGATTCCTCTTCTGAGTGGTCTCTGTCCATCATGGTAGACAGTTACCTGCAAGAACTGCCTATTCCTATTGATGCATGCCCTCTTGAATACTGGAGATCAAAAAAGTCAATTTGGACAGAGCTGTATGATGAAGCCTGTAAATATCTTGGTTGTCCTGCAACAAGTGTCTCTTCAGAACGCATGTTTAATACAGCTGGCAATATTGTGACAGACACCAGAAATAGGTTGCTGCCAGAAAATGTACACACGTTAACTTTTACTAAAGTTAATAAGTCAAGGTTTTCGTATCCCTACAAGAGTATACAAACTGATCCTGAAGTGATTGATGTTGTGGATGTTGATGGTGATGACAACTCAGATGGTGGTGGCTGGTAAATATTGTGTGGGACAGAGTCTCTCTGCACCAAAAAGGAAACTTTTACAGACTGTGATGACTTTGGTTGTCTCTCTCCTTTCTCGATCTACTACCTTGGACTATATACCCCCCAAAACTTTCACCATTTCATGGCAAACTGGTTTGTAGCTAGAGTCTAAACTAAAGTCAACAAGTTTTATATACAGGGCAATTTTAACATCAGTGGGAACAGGTCCAAATTTGGCATAAAAGGGACACTGTCACGTCAATCCTTTCGGTATCATATTATTTATAGTTAAAGTGCAAACATATATTTTTGGATTTACCTTCTGTGACTTTGTGGTGCATCAGTATGGGCTGGGACTGGGGACGGTCTATTTTTCAGTTTTAAAGAGGGCAAAAGATTGAGTTCTAATTGGTAGCTGTTTATTATTTTTTCAATTACAGAAATGTTAGCCATAAACCAAAAATGGATGCTAGTACATGGGTGAGGGTTGTGGGTTGGTTTTAACATGGGTGTAAGGGTGGTATGGGTGCTACTGCACAGATGAGGGGGGTGGAAGAAAAGTGGAATGGGTGATGGGGTGAAAGGTGGGTGTTGTTTTAGTCCTTTCATTTACAGATTCGTGATCGGCTGGGGATGGTGAGGAAAAAAATGATGACAGACCGAACCTACTGTGTACATATAATATATATTTATATATTTTTTGTTCTTAATAAATACATTGCAAACTGCTGCCGCCTAGCACAATCGTCCTGTCCCCTTTAAAAAAAGAATAAAGGAATCAGAAATAAAAGAAAATCTGCATCAGCAGTTTTCACAGAATGTGACCTATCATAAAGTGTTTTTGCTTTACAAGTAGTGATAATTTGATACATAATGGGGTTGACAGACGCTGTCCCTTAAACATCACATGCCAACTGCTGCAGCTACATTAAATGTTCCTTAAGTTAGTATGAGGTGAGGAAACCACTTTTTTTATTTTTGTGACTGAAATACAGATTTTATTGAAGTATCAGCTGCACAAATGCATCATCTTAGAAAGTTGCATGTATTACTTCAATTTGCCAACAAAAATGTTATTATATGTATGCATTATCTTAGAAAATTGCATGCATTTTTTGCCAGCAACAATGACTGGCATACTTGTTTTATTCAAATGTCTTGACTGACTACGTTATGACATAATATGTTTTGCAACAGTTCCACATGCTACTGCTGTAGTACCTTGGCTTGACTTTGTTATAAAAGCTTTCTTTTAAACATAGCAACTTTTGAGTTACTCATTTAAAACAGAAAGCAGCAAATAGCTGAGATTAGGTAATATCAGTTATTTTTTCTCATAATTCATGATGATGAGTATATATAACTGAGTACATAAATGGCTAATTTGCCTCTTTCTTTCACTAAGGAACTATGATGCAGCTGCAGCAGGAAAACTTTTAACATATGGGTGGGTGGGTGGGCCTGTTACGTATTAAGTTGCTGGCTTTAGCAAACAGAAGAAACCACAGATAAACCTAGTTGTATTCCTATCAATGTCACACATGATAATCTCTCTCCCCCTTATATTGAACAGTTTTTCCTTTACATGTATTTTATTACTATCTTCATTACTGGCAGCAGAATAAAAAAATAGGGTTCGAGTTCTAAAAAGTTCTAAAAAAGATTAGAACCCTAGAACTTTTTCAAAAGTTCTAGACTAGAACTAGAACCCAGAACTTCAGATGGTTCTGACAACCCTATCATGCATCCCCCGCATTGTGTCCTCCTGTTCCACCATATCCCTTAAGGTCCAATATCTGTTTGAGTCTGTTGTGTATGTATGTTCGTTAACATTGGCATGTTTGCCCATTGTACCCCTGACACCTGTCCTGGCACCCCCCCGGGTTCCCAGTATATCCTGTTTGCTCCACCTCTTGTTCTTTCTGTCATCCTGCTTCCTTTTTCCTATCTTTATATCTTCTGTGTTACTCCTTTCCATTTCTCTTTTTGACCAATGCATTTTCTTTTTCAGCCATGATATCTCCACCTCCAGCCTCCCCAGTCTTTGACAAACTGGGCACTCCCCCAGCCTCCACAGACTGCTCACGAATATGGCTACACCACAGTTATTGCACCGCATGATCCTCTCTCCTCTGTGTCCCCCACCTCCCTCTCTCCTCCAGTCCTCCCATCCCTTATACTTCCCCTGACCCACCCCCTGGTATGCCCCTCTACTCTGCCCCTCCATCAGCTCCCACTGTCCCTCCCCCAATCCAATTCCCCCTCTCACCCTTGTGCCCCTCTCACTCCATTCTCCCAATTAGAACTAAAAACCTCAGAACAAGCTGATTCCGAACCCTTCACCCCTGATAGTCAGCTCTCTAAAAAAAACATAAACCTCAGAAACAAACTGTAGCAACAAGTTCACAGAAGGGATAGATACTTGCTCACTTAATATCTATAAATTATATTTGCACAATCTAAGATGTTCATTTGTGTACACACTCTTTACCTACTGTCCTTTGCACCCCTTAAGACGATTACTATGCAGCCCACACTTTTATCTACTGTAACTTAGCCATCATGCCACGTTACTTAATCTCACCAAATCAGTCCCAGTCCAAGATTTGCTTGCCATTGTAAACAGCTCCTTGCTGTTTTAAGACCTTCCAGACTAATTAGTCACTCCAAATGAGTTAACTCAGTCCAGAACTGCCTTGTAGTAATGATCAGCCCGTTTCTGCAGTAAGTCTTTCCCCACAGAGGGCAGCATCTTTCAGCTCTCCTTGGGATTCTACCCTGTTACTGCCTTCAAAATGGTTCCACCCCTCCCGAGCATTTAATACAGGTTGGGCCGGGGTGAGTGGGGCAAAAGTTTTCCCTTCATACAAGTGGCTCTGGCCACTGATCCCCCCTTCATCTGCAGGTAGGCTGTTCTGGACTCGGTCAAGTGGCTGCAGGGCCTTTTAAAGCCCAGTTATTATTCAATCTTGGTGCTCTTTTTTCCGATTGGCTCCTCCTGCTGGAGCCCAGACATCTCCACTCCGATTGGTTTCTCCAGGAGCCCGAGACTTGTGGCACTGCCGGCTGTGGGACTACTGCTTCCCGAGACTTGCAGCACTGCCAGCTGCAGACTGCTGCTCCATCCTCCCTAAAGTGCAGCAATGGCCGTGGGACCTTGGATGCAGCTAGGAAAAGTTTGCCATTTGTAGAAGCGGCTCTGGCCACTGGTCCACCCTTCAGCTGCAGGTAGGCTTTTTTTGCATGGTAACAGTGAACAATAAACACCTAAAATTTTAGAACTGCAGAAAATGATCTATGGGAAAGTCCATGTGGAGACCTGCAAGCCCCACTATTAACTGGTCAGTACAAGTCAGACATTTCAAGTCAGAGGGTGACTAAAGGGAAGGACCTTCTGATTTAGAACAAATAGCAGTTCTTTTATAATGGTCCTCCCATACACCTCCTGGGAGTGTATTCTTGTTAGGCCAGGGCCCAGACAACAGCGAAGTCAAACATAAAGAACCTGTTGGTGATCCCATTTTTAGGACAATGTTCAGAGTGTTTAAAAGTCTAGGCTAGACTTTGGTAAGGAACCCTACTGTTTCATTTGAATGCATCCAACCTGGCACTCCTACAAAATCAGCAATCAATATTTTTTTTCTTTGTTTATCCTTCCCTCCCCCCAGGCAAAATGGGACCTCCTTCCACCATCCACCAATGTGCCTGTTGCTGTCTGATTGAGAATCTGCCAACCATTCTCCTGGGACAACCAGCACACCCATGCTTACAGCAGTGTTGCCCCCCTGGCTTGCCCCTCAGGGCTATGTATGCCTTCAGCTCCGCTATGTTTCTTTCCTACATTAATCTGTCATCCACGGTGGAGATAAAGATTGGTGGTATCCAAAGGAGGTGGTGGGTCATGTCCAGTGTGTGACATGGTGGGCTGGCACAGGATTCGTCCTCCCAATCCTGTGCCATTTTTTCCTTTTTCATCCTGTACTCCCCGCAGCAGTATGTCTCATCACTGGGTGCCAGTCCGTCAATGCACCCAGATGACTCAACGTATGCTCCAAGCTCCCACACTGATGCTTTCCCCTGCATCACCCCCATGGTAACCCAGGTGGTGGTAGAGCAGCAGAACAGCATGCCACCACTCCACAGAGCAGGAAAGTATCCATTGGGATACTCTATCCTCCTCTTCCCCCTGGCTGGCTTTCTGAGGGCACTGGCTCATTCCTGAACCTGGGGCATCAGTGTTGTGAGTGTAGTACTACTGCTGCTTTGGCAGTCCAGCTAATAACCAATATTTTTAATCCAAGTACTTACAGAGTCCTACAAGTGATCTGGGCTGCTTCTGTGGTGAGCGCTGAGGCCTAGGCAGGCCGCAACTGGCTGGGAAGGGAGGGTGCCCAGGTAGCTGTGCAGTAGGCATCATGGCTTTCTCGTCCCAAGACTAAGCAGTAGATTCAACCTGAGTGGTTAGTCCTGCAGTTGGTTCTGTCAGGATGGAAGAAGACAACACGGGGGCTTCTACGCTAGTGGATAGCCTGATGGACATGAAGGCCGAACAGAATCATGACAATTCCGGGTGGATAAGACAATAAGAACTGAGGGGCTACCTGAGGATGTGGAGGAAGGAGAGTCTCAATTGTGGCTCTTCAAAAGATGAGCTGACCTTGCTTCTGACAAGTGCATTTCTGCTTTCAGCCATTTCTGCCATTTCTAACTTTGATCCTGACGCTGCTGGATCCACTGGGATTTCTCCGTCTGTCAAAAAGCACAGCTGGTGCCTTCTCCCAATGCTTGTGGCCCAGAGTTGTCCATAGAGTTTAAAAAGTCCCTGGGGCTTGGTGCACCATGAGTGGGAGCAGAAAATTTATAGTATGACCATTACTTGCTAATAAATCCTGCCACAGCCTCAGGAAAGTCAAACTGACATTGTGCCCCGCTCAATAGCATGCAAAGTCAGGCTGTATATCTGAAGGCTATGCTGACCCCCCAGGGTTCTGAGTTGTCACTTTGCAGTTGTGTTGGCTCTTCTGTGGTATAACAGCTCTGAGGAAAAGTCTTGAAAAAGTATAGCTGGTGACCTACCTGGAGTTGACCCTTTCCTGTGCCATTCTCAATATATTTGCTTTGACAGGGTATGTCAGTAGTTTCAATATGATAGGTCTCATTGACTCCCCTTATTTGGGATGGGGAGGAGCCAACAACCTGTGATCCTGCTCTATTTCAAGTGGCTGACAACTTGGAACATTGAAAATGTCTGGGATCATTCACTGCAGGAATGTGATTAGGTGTGGGTCTTCCATGCCCCTGGGCAAGCCAACCAGGTGAAGGTTGTTATGTCTGGCCTTGTTCTCAAGATTGTCAACTTAGGACTGGTGTCAGCGTGGCTCAGTTGGTAGCACATCCGCCTCTGGACCAGAAGGTCGTGGGTTCTCGCCCCACACCGGGATTGGACTTGCACCTAAAAATCGCTGGCATCCGAGTGCAGTATTGGGGGGTGCTGTACTGCTGGGGTGTGCCGTCCTTCGGATGAGACGTTAAACCGAGGTCCCTTCTACCCATCCTGGTGTTGTCCTGGTGGGTGTCCAGGTGGAAGTAAAAGAACCCAGGGCACTCTTCGCAAAGAGTAGGGAACATTCCCAGTGTCCTGGCCAACATTCCCCTTCCCATAAGCCGGTTCATGCAATTATCCAGGCTGTGTGTGGGTGATGATGTGCGATATGGCCGCCACCACACATTCAGTCACTTCACTACCAGTCTAGCATTGCTTGTAAAGTGCTTTGGATGTAAGAAAAGCGCTATATAAATGCAGATTCTTCTTCTTCTTCTATTTTATCAATCTGTCTTATTCTTTGAGCCATTTATGTAAATCCTCTTCCCTACTCTCCAAGTGAATAATACGCATGTTGGTGTTCTCCACCTTAGAGCCTAGCATGGCCAGTTCTTTATTAGTCTTGGCTGCCTCTTGTTTAATGTCAGTGGTGTCTGTCAGGATGCTGCATAACATAGCCAAGATGTGGGCCATGTCAACTGGTGGAGATGCTGAGGCTGCCATCAGGAACCATATATCGGGTTTCAGTCCAGGCCCAGGGATGAGGTACAGGTCTTGTGGCAAAGCCACACTGTACACGGGAAAGGGAAAGAAAGCAGCACATGCAGTCAATGCAATTTTTAGCAGAACTATGAGCGTTAACCCCAAAATAAAGCGTGTTAACAGTGCATCACATGTAGAGTCATTGTTCCCTGCAATGTTAGACCTCTGTTGATCAAATGTTTTGTTTCTGTAAACTCCCAGGTCGTGCCTGAAAATAGTCATTGCTATGGCTAGCGCACCTTACCCGATCAACAAAAACTAAATAAATAAATAGATAATTGGAAATAGGTGGATGCAAGAAGATTCTCCCTAGGGAAACAGCAGCCACAGAGCTTAAGCTGATATTGTGCTGACAGCTAGCCACGCCCTCTCTAATAAATACTTTATTTTACAAAAAATTTACTTTCAAAATTTTGGAATTCCACTTCTGATGAAATTCCATGGAATTTGGTGAAATTTCAGAAAATCTTTAGAATTATGGCAGAAGCGTAATAGGAAAATTCTGTCTTGTTCTGCTCTACAGACTAGAATAAAGCCTACAATTAAAATTTTCAAAATGTTGTGTTTAAAGAAAATGATGCATATTTGCACATGCTAATAAGAGTTTATGTTCATTTGTTACTGATATATTTTTTATCTCATTCTAATATATAGTTTGCCCTTATTATGGATAGAAACCTAAAACTGCTGAAAAGTTATTGTGCATGTTCCATCATTAATATTCATTAAGCCCTGCCCTATGCAACACCTGATTGAGCAGAATACTCATCTTCATAGAAAAATCCAGATAAACACTGCATATCAAATGGTTCACAGAGATGGTTTGGACATGGACTGCCGTAGTCAGCTTTGAGTTTCCAAACCGTACTAACTTAGCAGACTTTTGTTGTTCTTGGTGTTGTTAAATCAACTGCTGCAGCAATACCTTCCACAGTCAGGAGTGGAGCGGGACCGTGTCAACAGACTTCACAGTTGAGTGAGATGCCGACAGGAAACAGGGCCACAAACAAATGGTATAAACTTCTATGAAACTTTAAACCATCAAACATTTACCTTTTTTCCCAGTCTTGGGGAACCATGTACTATAAAAAAATGCTATGTGGGCAACCATACATGGACACGGCTGTATTTCCATCTCAGGGTTGAGATGACATTGAGACCTCTCCAGATTCACTCTCGAGGTCCCTATGATGTCATCTCAACTCCTCAATGAAAACACAGCCTTATTGTGTATGGTTGCCCATGCACTATTCCTTATGTGCAGCATAGCCTAGTTTTATGTATGTATATAAAACATGAACACACATGAATACAGGACTTTTGTGTCCTAACGTGTATAATTTTCCCCTGTATCAAACTAAAACATTTTACTACTTCTACAACTATTACCTCTACTACCAATACACCGCCAATAATACTACTACTATTACAACTACTACCACTACTACTACTACCACTACTGCCACTACTGCTACCACCACTGCTACTACTACTACTGCCATTGCAACTACCACTACCACCACTGCTACTACCACTACCACCACTACTACCACTACCATTACTACCACTACCACCATTGCTACTTCTACCATTACTACTACTCCTACCACTGCCACCACTACTACTACTACCCACTGCTACTATTACTACTACCACCACTATTACTATTACTATTACAACTGCAACCTCTACTACTGATACTACTACCACTACTGCTACAACCACTACATCTACTACCAGTACCACTACTACCACTTTTACTACCTTTGCTAGCACTACTACTACCACTGCAATTATTGCCAATACTGCTGCCATTAGTAAGTAAGTAAGTAAATATTTATTTCTTTAAGGCGCCCTTCCAAAGCTCAGGGCACCTTTACAATATCAGTCATACAAATCAAGACCACAATTATAAACAACATCAAATTCAATAAACAATCCAATATAATTTAAATCACTAAAAAAATGCTTGGTTAAAAAGGAAGGTCTTTAAAGCTTTTTTAAAGCTTTCCACAGTCAGGCAATTGTGTATCTGGCAAGGCAGAGAATTCCACAGGGTAGGGGCCATAAAGGCAAATGTTCTTCCACCAGATGTTTTTAAGGTTACCCTGGGAATCTCCAGCAATCCCTCACCAGAGGATCGGAGGGAGCGGGAGGGACAGTAAGAAGTCAGGAGTTCTTTCAGGTAGCGAGGTCCCAAACCGTGTAGGGTTTTATAGGTCATCAACATGACCTTGAAAGTTAATTATTAAAACTACTACTACTACTTCTACTTCTACTACTGCTGCTACCACTTCCACTGCTACTGCCACCAGTACTACTGCTACTACCACCATTACTACTACTACTGCCACCACCACCAATACTACTACGACTACCACTGCTGTCACTATTACTTCAGCAACTATTACCACCACCACTACTACTACCACTATCACAACTACTACTACTACCACCACTACTACTACTACAACTACCATGACTACCACCACCAGCACTACTACAACCACGGCTACTACTACCACCACTACTACTGCTATTACCACTTTTACCACTACTAATACCACTACTACTACTTCTATTACTTTCACTACTACTACTACTACCACTATTAGTGCTACCACTAGTACCACTACTACTACCACTAATACTATCACTTCGACTGCCACTACTACTACCACCACCTCCACTATTGCTACAACCAGTACTACTAGTAGCACTACTACTACCACTACTGCTACCACCACTTCTATTTCTATCTAAACCACCACTACAGCTACTACTACTACTGCAATGTTTTATCACTATAAACGGGTGGTGGGATAGGAACATAGATAACAATGGCACAAAAAGACCAGTGGTCAATCTAGATTTTCCAAGTTCCCAATAATCTCCGGAACCTTCCCTGGACTCTGCTGTTCCCCCAGCTTAATAACCCTCCTTATCCTCATCCCATTCTACTCCCTGGTCCTGTCATACCAGGCAACCACTAGTCCCCTAATTCTACCCCAGCTCTGCTTGAATCCCCTGACTGTCTTCGCACTCACCACTTTGACTGACTGACTGTTCCAAGGTTCCACCACCATTTTCATAAGGAAGTACTTCCTCCCATCCCTCCTGAACCTCCCTCCTCTTAATATCCACTTGTGTCCATGAGTTGGTATTGAGGCTGAAAAATTGCTTGCAGTTCACTTTGTTAATTCCTTTAAAGAACTTGAAATGTGCCACATCTCCTCTATCCCTTCTGGTCTCCAGTAAGTACATATTTAGTGCCTTGAGGTGCTCCTCATAGGATATGCCCTGCTGGTCCTGAATCATTTTTGTTACTCTGCTCTGCACTGTCTGCAACATATCCTTAGTCCTTTCTGAGTTTTAATTGTATTACTTTTTTTTTGAAGAAGACACCATTAGCAGCTAAAGTGGTAAACATGAAGAATATGATACACTGAGTCCCCAAGATCCCTGCCAGCCTGATTAGTTTACATGCCACCATCTCACTGGGATACATTTGCCTGAAGCACCACCACACCCCTTCCTTCCCGGCCAGCCTGTACTTGGAGACTCAGCCATCACTTCCTTTGGAAACCCTAAGAACCCCTGCTGTCCTGCCCGTACTACTGTAGTTTACCCAGAAACCCCTGCTGCTCCCCCATTCAGGTATGCTTTGGCATCCTTGCCATCCAGCTTCCCCTGCAGCTATTGCCTACTCTTAAACCATTGCTATTTCCCATGGAGCTATGCCTGCCCTCTTACCTATTATGATCCAGTACTTAAACCCCCAATCCCAGTGCTTAGGGACACCCTGATTAGTTCATCGGCATGGAGAGAGCACATGAATTACTTGCCCAGTTTTCTACCAGCAGCATTAGTATGCATTCCCCAGAAGTTGTGATGAGAGCCCTCAAACTGTGCCCACAGCTATAGCCAGAGTCTGTGATCAGAGCCCCATCTTCAAGTTCTACAGCATCTTAGATGGTAAATCCATAATTAACTGTAGTAAAACACATGAACCGAACCCAGTTCCTACAAGTCTGGTTGGCTGAGGTACCCGACCCAGTGAGAATTACTGGTTTGATGGTGGGTGGGTGGGTGGTGGTGGTGAGGAAGAGATAAAAGAAGAGACAGTATATATTTGAGTCAAATGACAGAGAGTAGGTCACACTAATCAAGGAGGGAGAGTTGATACAACAAAGTGATGCATCTGTGAGTGTACAGTTTCCAAATACTATGAGGTGAGAGAGCACTAGACAGTGCAGTAATATATCTGCTGACTGGAGCAAACAGTGGGACAAGGCAGCTACAGCAAAGCAAAACTTCTGTGGCACAGACAGTGATGCAGTTCAGGAATGCCATTTGTCTAAATATGAACATACATACGAAGAAGCCAGCAGAAGAAGGCCATTTGGTCTATCAAGTCTGCTCGTATTGCAAGGTCCACAGCTTGAGCTACTGTTCCTGCCCTCCCTCCACACCCCTCCCATCATCCCTACCCATGATTCTTACCTTCCTCTTATGCTGATCCCAGCCTCTCTTAAAGCTGCCCACTGTCTTCAAGTAGATGAACTCTTCCAGCAGCACATTCCAAGCGTCCAACATCCTCTCTGCAAAGAAGTGCTTCCTGACCTCCCTCCTTATCCTCCCACTCTTCAGTTTAAGAATGTGCCACATCATGTTATGGTTTCCACTCAGCTTAAAGAAACTATCCTTATCAACCTTATTTGTCCCTTTCAAGTACCTGAAGGTCCCAATCATGTCCCCTCTCTCTGTCTCCTATCTTCCAGGGAGTACATGTTCAGTGCCCTCAACCTCTCCTCATGTGCCTTACCCTGCTGACCCACTATCATCTTTGTAGCCCTCCTCTGGACCTTCTCCAGCAGGTTAATGTCCTTTTTGAGATGTGGGTTCCAGTACTGAACTCCATACTCTAGATGCGGCCTTACCAGTGACCTGTACAAGGACAGTATAACCTCCTCTCTCCTACTACTGATCCCCCTAGATATGCATCTCAGTATCTTGTTTGCCTTTGCTGCTGTTTTCTTGCACTGCATGGAGTGCTTCAGGTCACTAATGATCATCACTTCCAGGTCCTTCTCCTCCTTTGATGCAGATACTGTGACTCAACCCAGGTACAATAGTACTCTGTCCAGGGATTCTTGTTTCCAATATGCATAACTTTGCATTTCTTGGCACTGAAGCCAAGCTGTCAGATCCTGGACCACCTCTCCAGCTTTTCCAGATGCCCCTGTAGGTCCTGTATCCCTTCAACTGTGTCCATTCTCCCACAGAGCTTGGTGTCATCCACAAATTGGCACATTTTGCCCATAGTGCCATCCCCAATGTCACTGATGAAAACATTTAACAACATGGGCCCCAGCACTGAGCCCTGTGGTACCCCACTGGTTACCTCTCTGATGCCAGATAACTCTTCCCCCCCAACCATCTTCTGGGTTCTGTTCCTCAGCCAGATTTCCACCCTTGTGGCCACCTTTTCCCCATCACCAAGATCCACCAACTTCCTGGTCAACCTTTTGTGGTGCACAGAGTCAAAGGCCTTGTTGAAATCAAGATAGAGGATGTCTACCGCTTGGCCTATGTCTACTGTCTGAGTGACACAGTCAAAGAAGTCAGTCACATTCCTTTGACACAACTCCCCCCATGAACCCATGCTGCCTCACCTCCTGGAGACCATGCTCCTCTAGATATTCCACCAACCTTTCCTTTAGTATGGTCTCCATCAGCTTGCCCACAAAGAAGGTCAGACTGACTGGTTCCCTAGGTCATCCTTGGGACCGCATTTGTGGAGGGGCAATACATGTGCTGATCTCCAGTCCTGTGGTCCCATGCCTGACTCTAGTGAACTATTAAATAGGTCTGCAAGTGGCTCTGCCAGCTCCTCAGCCAGTTCCTTTAGTACCCTTGGATGTACTCTGTGGCCCTGATATTCAAACTGCACCCAAAAAGTGCGCAACAGCAGGAGCAAGTGCAAGTCCGCTGCACCCATGCGTAAGAAGCGTGATATTCAAAAACTGCGCAGGCCAAGAAGCGACCACAGCCAACAACTGAATATCGCACCACCTGTGCCATAGCACAACTAGGGAGGTGAAGCTGAGCATATCTGATGCACCATAGCGCAACAAGGGATGTTCAGCTGAGCAGTCCAGGTGCACCATACCGCAACCAGGGATGCCCCCAGCAGCAGGGCAGCAACACAACAGCACAACCGGGGATGCAGGGGCCCAGCACCCATGCCACAGATGGCCAGAGGAACACACAGCAGAACAGACATCGTCCCCCACACCCCATGCAATGCACAATTGGGGGAGAGCTGGATTAACCACTGGCCCATGGATACCAGCAACCAACCCACAGCTGGGCCATGGTGCCCCAGCACACCCCCTGGCAAGCTGTGACTGGCACACAAGGATGGCCGACCACCTCATACCACACCATCCCACCAATGCAGAGCACACCCTGCACCATGATCCCCATACACCCTGCCCAGGAGTAGCACCCAACAGTGCAGGACACCCCATGCATGCCACCACCCCCACCGTGACAATGCAACCCTGTGCACCATGAAGCCATGCAAGGCAGCCCCACCATGGGCACCCTGCAGCGGGCGGCAGAAGACAGAGATGCAATAGATGCATACACAGTGCCACCCTGCACATCCCCCTGAGGTACAGCTGAGAGACCGACCATGCGTTAGCACACAAGGTACCCCACATGTGACAGGGCATGCCCCGGACCCCACCTCCAGTGGTACAGCACCCTGCACACCCTCCCAAGGACACATCCCATCCCAGCACTGGCCACAACAGCCAGCACAGACACACACAGTGTAGCATGGAGGCATGCAGCACACAGGCTGCAACACAGTGCATGGACAAACACCCACCCATACCCAAGGGCACACCAACACAGGGACACAGTAGTGGGTCAGCCAAGCCACTGGCGTGTGGTCACGGCTGACGTGTACACATGGCCAGCACCCCTACATTGCACAGGTGTGCCAGCCACCCTGCGCAGGCACCATGAAGCTGTATGCCACCAGCATGCTGCCGGAGCACAAGTGACAGACACTGGAGCACATCCCCTGCAACAGACACAAGTGACAGCATGGATGGGGGACAACAGTGGAGGCCACAGTGCCACCGGAGGCAGACGTGCACCATACTGGTGATGGCAGGCAACCTAGCATTGTGCCAGGTACAGTTGTTATCCAGCATGGACAGCCACCACTAACATGCCAGCAGACCGTGCATATCACAAACATGCAAGGGTGTCAGCTGCACAGGCCATGGACGGTCTGACAGGGGTGCAATGCATACAGTGCAGGCCCCATGGACCACTGCACACAGGCATCCAGTGCACAGAGTACAACACACAAACCACAGACAGTGACTGATCCCCCTGCCCACACCATAGGTGGTTCACCTCTGCACACACACACACACACACACACACACACACACACACACACGCCCATGTGTGCACCACCCCGATGCCATGCATACCACTGCAGCTGAGCACTTGTAGCCCCCTGCAAATCAGAGACCACCACAGTTGTTATAACAAAATGTATATATTGAAAAGATCAAGTAAAACTATTTACAATTATATACAAGAGGGGGGAAGGGCCACATTACAGGTGGGGGTAGGTAAGGGGTAGGAGTGAACATATGGGAGAGGGAAGAAGGGGTGTGAGGGTGGGTCAAAGGGGGGAAGGTGGTAGTCTGGGCATGGGGACATCAATGGCCACCCCGGTCCTCCTCTTTCTGGTGCTGATGTGAGCTCCTCCTCCTCCTCCTGACCCTGTGGTGGTGTACGCACCATAGGAGCTCCAATGTCTCCCTCGACACCTGCAGCAGCTCTTGAATATCCTGCTGGATCTGCAGAAGTCACTGACCACCTAGGATGAGGGAGCAGAGTCAATAGGTGTGACTGTCTATCCCCCTGCAGCCCACCCATTGTGCATGGCATACAGCCATGTGACATGCCCCTGTGATGGTGTGCGACCACCCACAGTGACTGTGTCCACAAGACCTGCCCACCCAGGCAGCCACAGCCATGTGGACCACTGCACACACCCACTGCCCATGTCCTGCACAGCACCACCATGGCTGTACAGCGACTTGGCTATGCGGTGTGAAGGCAGTGCCACAGCCATGTGCCTGGTGCACACATGGACCACCATTGATGTACTCCCAGACATGCAGTGCCACTGGACAGTGCTGACTGTAACAAGTTGCATGCATGGCACTGGTGTCAATGGATGGTGGCCATGCCCCACTGCCCACCCAGTTATACAGCATGCAATAGTAATCATGGATGTCAGGCACTCACCATCAGCAGGCTTGTCCACATGTCCCGGACCACCATCACCCATCCTGTCCCTCTGCTCTACCATGCAGTGCCTCCTCTCCCTGTTGCACCACCGTTCTTCTGGCCCTAAGGTGAAAACATGGAGAGAAGAACATCAGTACAATCTGGTAGCAAAGTCCCCCTGCCCTCATGTGTGTGCATTCCCACACAGCCATACCCATCCACCCCACACCCTGATACCACCACCACGGCCAACACCGGATGCCCCCCCATGTGCCGGACACATGCAACCGTGATACCTGTATGGACAATAAAAGTGTATGGATGTTGCACCTACCTGGCCATAGCACCGTGCCCCTCCTGGCACATGCCCGCAGGTGGGAAAGCAGGTCCAGTTCCCTGTGCCTCAGGTCCCCATAACAGTGGTGGCACTGCTCCACCATCCGCCCCATACCAGTGGCCTTCTCCAGGGCGTCGGCCACCTCCTGCCAGACCACACTCATGGCCCTGTCCAGGGGTGCCTCTCCAAACAAAGCCTCAGCATGGGGCTCAACTATCGCCACCAGGTTGGTGAGCTCTATCTGGCTCAAAACCACAGCATGCCTCCGCACCATCTCTGCTGCCAGGTTCAAGCAAAATGGTGCTCTGCAGCGTGGTCCTGCCACATGCGGATGCTGCGTGGTACAGTGCTGCCATTCCCTATCGCCCTGTCACCAAACAGCATGATAGTGGTACACCCATGCCTGACGCATGGTGCCTAGAGGGCAAAGGTTGGGCACAGGGTCAAGGGTCTCTGGAGCACAGGCAGCCACAGCACGATTGGAACCCACTGCATGTAGCGTGATTGGGTGCCTGTGTGCCACCTCCTGTAGTGGCCTACAGTGCTGTTGCCCCAGTGCACCTATGAAGCCCCAGTGCCACAGCGCCATATAAGTGAACAGTGCTGTAGCGCCACTGGCACAATGGTGGCTGTGCCCTGCATTGCCTCCCATGCACAGCACGTCAGCAGCACGGCAGGTGCCTGCGTCATCAACCCTGGCATGCGCAGTTAAGTGTGTACTGCACATGTCACAGAACTGTGCCCTTGGCGCAGCACGTTCAACACAATTGCGCAAAGCACAACAGCACGATATTCAGCCAGCATATGCAAGTCATCTAATCAGCCATTCAATGGCGCAGTCACTGCATTTGCATCACCTTAAAGATGCGCCTCACCTCATTTGCATGGGTTGCGCTATAAAAATGTGACATTGGGCTTCACTGGCCATAGTTGGTTACTGCAGTCTATTGCGGTGAGTGGCATGCTGTTTGGGAGTGTGGACTGTGGTGTTTGGGACATGCATGGGACTGCACAGTTACAGGTAACACCTGTCATTCTCACAGGATGAATCATGACCGAGCGTGTGGTGGAAGAAGAGGAACAGAATCGTGGGAGGAAGAGGAGGCCAAATTTTACAAAGGCCGAGACAGATGCCCTGTTTGAGGCCTACCTTGACCAGGAGCCGCTTCTCAGTGGACGCCAGGGAACACCACAGGCCCATGCTGCTGCATGGGAGGAGGTGGCGTATGCTGTAAACCTGCATGGCAGCCACCAGCGCTCTGTGCAGGAGTGCAAAAAGAAGATGGGCACAGACAGGTGGAGGATTAAAGAGAAGGTGGCTGCCATCAGGGCAGCATGGTCTGCGACCGGTGGGGATAGCCAGAGATGCTACACCTGACCCCACAGGAAGAGCGGGTTGCTGGCAGCATGCAGCGTTGCACCACTGAGGGTGTTCCGGGTGGTGGATTCCAGATGGGTGGTAGCCCATCACTGCATGGTAGGTCATGGTCTGTCTATTGGGGGGAACAGGGTAGGTCACTTGCAGTAATGCTACTTTTTTTCCCTGACCGCTCCTGAGCATCTGCATGGGTCAGCGGTGGTAGGCTTCTCCACTGAGGCCAGTAACATGGAGATGGAGGAGGGCCCGTCCACCTCCACAGGAACATGGGAGTCAGGGTGACAGTGGGCCCGCCTGGATGTCCGGACTGATGTTGGTGGAGCAGGTGCGGAGGAGGCCCTGCCTGTGTCCCAGCATGCCAGCATCCATGGATGCCAGCATGCTGAGACTCGGGCTGGTGTCAGATCCATCATGATGATGATGGAGCTAACGTCATGGGCAGTGACATGTGTGTGCCACAGGATGGCCACACAGAAGGTGACATCGTGGCCATGGCTGTGGGTGGTGCTGCCGTGGAGGCCTGCGTGTCATCACAGTCCCAGCCTGTGCCTGTCTGCACCAGTTGGGCAGCACTGGTGTGTGTTCAGGACAGTGAGACTGTTGCGGCCACTGCAGCGGCACCATTGAGCCCTGGATAGCGGCAGCTGGAGGGCCAGCATCAGCAGTCGGCCAATGGCCATGGGGGTACAGTGTCAGAGGGCAGTGTCAGTGCACCACCTTTGGACATGCCCAGGCCTGGTCCTGGTGTGCAGCACCCACCCTCAAGGGGTGATGAGCATCAGGGCCACGAACACCCTGAGGGACAGCATGCCGATCAGGCAGATGACCTCTTAGATGAGCACACCCGCATATTGCAAGCATCAGTCAATCAGCAGATGTGGCTTGTGATGCCGGTGGGATGCACTGAGTGCTGCTCTGCACCAAGCAGAGGAGCAGCACAGCAGAGACACTGCTTTGCTCCTGGCAGGGATGGACCGGTTGTGGGAGGATGAGACCACTGCCATGGACAGGAAGACACAGGCATTCACAGCTGTCATGGCCACAGTGGGCACACAGTTATTTGCCCATGCGTCGCAGACTACCACGCAGTGCAATATCCACTCTCTGCTCCCGAGCCAGCGCATAAGTAGTCCTTGTTGACACTGGTTCAGCTGTGAGATCCCAAGCACACCTGGCACAGGCATGTTCGGTGTGCTGCAGACCCCTGAGTGAGCACGGTCGCGTTCATGCAGTGGAACCCCTGGAGGACTGTCGGTGCCACCCCATGAGGCCAGTGGTCAGCCTGTCACTGCTGGCAGGTCTTGGTGGGGCTGCCTATGCATCTGTGGTGGCCGTGGCACTGTGGCGTGAGACTGATCTGTCTCCCAGCATGGCTACTGTCTGATGCTGCCCTGTGTGCATTGTGTTGTTCAGCGGGCAATGCACGGGTGGGGTACCCGGCCCTGCACGCACACACACAATCCATCTGCACACCCTCCCAGCTGCTGTCTGCTGTTGCGTGTGCATGATGATGCCTGCGTTGTGCTGTATGCCACTGTGCAATGGTGCCCAGCATCTGACACACACACAATGACAGGCAGTGGGTGTGGTGGTCTGTGGACATGTGTGTGGCTAGGGGTGGCAGTCTGATTGGCGCGTTTCCTACCCTTTGTGCATGTCTTGTGAGGTGTGTGTATGACTTCGTGCCAGGTTAGACCTCATCCAACCCTGGTGGTGTGTGTAGTTCCATGCTCGGCCACTTCCCTTGATGGCATGCACCCCTGGTGTGTGTCCATGCATGTTTGTGGGTTGTGCCTTTGCCACTGGTGGTTGCACATGGCCACATGACTTACCTGGGTTGGCTGAAGTGCTCCTCTGTGATGGTGTCCCGGTGCAGCTGTGCCAGCCGGAGTAGTCAGGGGTCCCATTGCCCAAGGGGGAGCTGCCCATCACCATCATCACCAGTGTCCTCATCGTCGCCATCGCTGTCCCCCTCTTCAACCTGTATGGCTATCCCACAGTTGTTGACCATGTTGTGTGCAGGATGCAACAGGCCAGGAATAGCCCGCAGGCCTTTGAGGGGCTGTAGTGTAGGGCACCGCCGGAGGTGTCCAGGCAATGGAAACATGCCTTCAGCATCCCGAACACCCACTCAATGACATTGCATGTGGTGGCATGTGCCTCATTGTAGCGTTGCTGCAATGGGGTCACGGGCCGCCAGTATGGTGTGAGCAGCCAGGGATGGAGTGGGTATCCACTGTCACCTGTGTGTAGAGGGTGGAGGTTAGTTTTGGTGATCAGCATCGCCCTGTCTTGGGCCATATAGGCCACTACCCATGTCACCTCTGACCATGCACCTCCCAAGCTCTATGTTTGTCCATGTGGTTTGCATACTCACCCACTAAGTGGCCAGTGGGGATGTCCCCACTCTTGAATCTGTGGCACAGTGCCGACTGGTGCCAGATGAAGGCATCATGTGCTCCCCCAGGGTGCATGGCACAAACATTGATTATGTGCCCCCTGACATTGCACACCACCTGGCAGTTGATGCTAGCATAGCCCTTCCGATTGATATATGCTTCCCCCTCTGGGCCAGGTGGTGTGCGGATGGCCACATGGGTATAGTCTATTACCCCTAGCACACCAGGCATAAGTGCTAACCTGTGGAACTCCTGTATGTTTGCTGTGCACTCCACCGGTGTGTTGGGGAAATGGATGTACTCCTCAGCATGTGGCAGCAGTGCGCTGAGGAATTGGGTGAGGTGGCATGATGCAGCCGACTGGTTTATGCCTGTGGTGTCCCCTGTTGGTCTCTGGAAGGTATCTGTGGCGAGCAAGCACATGCAAGCTGTCACTTTCATCTCCACTGACAGAGCATGGCTCCGTCGTGTGGGTGCCTGCATCACATCACTGAACAGCTCACAGAGCAGCCTCAGAATTGCCCTATTCAGGTGGTACTGGCCCACGATCTCAGTATCGCTGTACTGCTCAAAGCTGGTGTGGGCTCAGTACTGCCTGTTGGGGGCATACCACTGATGGGCCCTTCCACGGCTGCGCCCCCCTGCCGCCTGCCTTCTCACCCCCCTCATCACTGCCTCCATCTGGATGGTGGCACTGGCCATGTCCCTGGCTTGTGTTCCTCCCTGGCAGCTGTTTCTGTTTTCCCTCCACTGTCCTGGCTGCTACTTCCCCTGCACCGGGAACACCTTCCTGTGATGGCCTCTGTGCTGTGTGGCACTTCGCCCTTCTGCACTGGCTGTGGCTCCCCACACCTTCCCTGTGCCTGTGTGTTCAGGGTGCCCTTTCCCTGTCCTGCCCTGTGTGTCCTTCCTGCCCTGTTTGTCTGGCTAGAGTTTGGCTTCATCTGCCTTCCCTGTAGTGTTCTTGTGCCTCTCCCTTGTTCCTTTTTATTTTGGCTCATTTCCGCTATCGTGCCGCTTGCTCCCCTACTGCGCATGGCACATGTTGTTGAATAACACACTGCGTCATTTATGCATGGTTCCTCCCCCTTCAGTTGCACATACATTCATTATCATTGCACTCTTGCTCAGCATGATTTGGGGGGCACATCTGCCTCCTGCTGAATATCACAGAATGGCGCATTTTCGGACTTGTGCTGGAGCAACCATATTGCGCATGGTGCAACCCTTTTGAGTATCTGGGCCACTATGTAAAATGCTTTTGGGAAGTGGACCATTTAGGCAATACAAGAAGTTTGATTCAGTAGCTAAAAAAATTTAAAACTGAATAAAGGTCAAAATTCCACTTGGTTCTTTAGAAACATATCAGTATTGAGGCAGTGGAGTAAAATAAGAACTAACATTTCAAAGGAGATTGACTTTGTCAGATGTATTTCAAATTAGCAAACTTGGTTGCAACAGTTGGTTGCTAGGAGAAAGAACAATAAGGAAACCCTCAGTCTTGGGAGCACAAAAGCCACTGGTGTGATGCTGCCTGTGGAGTAATGCTGTGTCAGTAAACATCAGGGACAGCACTGAATCCACACAATAAGATCACCAGAGCTGTCCAGAATGAAATCAATTTACCAAGGAGCAGATTTTTTTGCTATCAGTGAACAGCCAGGTTGTCTGTCAGACACAGAAAATTCTGACTTATCCTTCAAACTTCCTTCATAAATGTTAAATGTATGATGCACAGGAGGTGTCATGTGATCTGTCCAAAGAATGAAGTTTTATGGCGTGTCACCCCATGCAGCTGGCTGCAGATGCTGCCTGCTTTCTAGCATTATGATCCCACTGAATATAGCTCTGAGTAGTACTAAGTGAAGGTGTTAGTCTGTGAAAATGGCTTTCCTACAGAGCTGGACTCCAGAAGATATTCTGCTCAACGTGCATGACCTACACCCAAAATCTTTTGTTTTTGAACTGGAGAGCTAGGAAATGAAGATTATGTATATTATTGTGCCTACTGTATGAGAACCTGTACAATGAGCTTAACTTCAAACAGCAGCTAATGCATATCTTTCCAGAGAGAAAAAAAGCCCAGTGACATTGTAACCTTAATTAATGTGAACATAGCTGTGGAATGTAATGAAAAGTTAATACATAATCATATGGTAATCAGTTGACTCCAAGAAATCACACAGTTCACTGAAAAGAAAGGGTCTGGCATGCAAAGAGAAAGATGAAGTGGCTCATAAATTGCAAATGAAGACAGGAACCTTAATAATTTCTTAGAACAAGTTCTGCTGCTTAACAAACAAGATGCAGTGTTTCTGAAAGGCATGCAAGAAGCATGGGCATTGCAGGCTGTCAGGTGAAATTGCTTTTCATTAAAGCTGTGCATAATTTTCAAATCCAGCTTCTGCTGGAATTCCATGGAATTCATGAAATTCTGCCTAATTCTATGGAATTCTGTAAGAGGCAGAATGAAAAAATTACTTGCCTTAGTAATTATGTTTCTTCTAGTGGAGTCTTGCTGTATTCTAACTATTGCAGTTAGCCCCAACACTCAAACTGCCCCAGAGAGTAGAGGGTTAATTTCTATGCAGAGCATAGAATGTTGAGCTCGAGCTCAGTTCAAACCTCTGTCTGCTGCACTTTGAAGCGCAACTGTCAGATTATTACAAGCTAATACTAGCTAACTACTATGTGGAAATTGCAAAATTTTTACTAGCCAAATGGCAACCAAATATTTTGGATCCCCAAAAGACTCAAGTCAAGAAATCCAAAATCAAAAACAAGGTAGTGAATACTTAAAACTGTTAAATTAATAATACAACCCACTCACCCTCTCTAAAAGGAGGGAGTGCCCAAATGCACCCCTTGGGTGCAAAACTGCACCTGCCAGCCCACTTCCCAAAAACAGGTTCTGAGAGGTGAGGCAGTGAGGGAGGTCAGAATACAGCAAGACTCCATTAGAAGAAACATAATTACTAAGGTGAGTAATTTTTTTCTTCAAACAACATGAAGTCTTGCTGTATTCTGACTATTGCAGACTACTAAACAGTACCTCCATGGTGGAGGGAATCGAACCTGCCTTGGGAATAGGCAGTGCTGCTGTACCAAACCGAGCATCACTCCTAGCCTGGATGTCCAGGGAGTAATGCTTGGTAAATGTATGGACTGTTTTCCAGGTGACTGCTTTACATATCTCTACCAAAGGAATATCCCTGGCCACAGCCAGGGAAGCAGCTGTACCTATAGTCGAATGAGCCCTCAGGCCTGAGGGAGGTATTTTGCCTAGAATCTCATAGCAGAATTAAATACAAGACACAATTCACCTGGCAATAGTTCTCTTAGTGGCAGGTTTGCCCTTCCCCACTTCCCCATAAGTGAGAAACAACTGGAGGGAGTCAAACCTGTGAGCCTTAGTACGCTTAATGTAGTAACTAAGGGCTCTTTTAACATCCAAACTGTGTAAACTTCTTTCTCCTGAAGAAGAATGAACAGTGAGAGACATAGATTGGTTCAGATGAAAATCTGAAACCACTTTAGGTAAAAACTTCCTATTAGTTCTAAGGACCACGTTATCTCTATGGAATGAGATAAAATCAGGCTCCACTGACAAAGCTTGTAATTCACTGATACACCTGGCAGAGGTAATAGCTACCAGGAACACAGTTTTCCAAGTCAAGTACTTAAGCTGTGCTGAAGACAAAGACAAAGGCTCAAAAGGGGGTTTGCATAAGCTGAGCAATGCAAACATTAAGATCCCAAGCAGGGGTAGGATCCCTACAGCGGGGATTGGTATGAAGCAATCCCTTGAAAAATTTACAGAATACAGGGTGGGATGACAGTGAGAAAGGCTTTCCCCCTGACAGAAATGCAGAAACAGCTGACAAATGTACTTTGAGAGTAGCTGGTCTGAGGCCTAGGCCATTAAGATGAACCATATAATTCAGAACTGTAGACAATTCAGCAGTATCTGGGGATATATGCTTCTTGGAACATCAAATGCTGAATTTTTCCATTTGGTGTTATACGTTTTTCTGGCGGCAGGCCTTTGAGAGGCTTTGAGAATATCCAGAACCTCTTGGGACAGATGCAAATTTGCATACTGTAACTCTTCTAGAGCCATGCCTTGAGATTTAGAGACTGAAGATTGGGGTACCAAATCCTCCCCTGAGAGGAGGTTAACAGGTTGTAATTCCTGGGAAAAGATGGGGAAGATGGACTGCTAGAGACAGCAACAGGGGGTACCAAAGCTGCCTGGCCCAGTCTGGAGCAATCAGAATCACTTTGCAGGGTTGTGACCTTATCTTGACAAGAACCTTGAACAGCAGAGGAAAGGGAGGGAAGGCATATAGAAATTTCCCTTCCCAGTTCAAAATCAGAGCATCCAGAGGGACTGAGCCCAAGACTGGGGGTCTGCAACAAAACAGAGGAAGTTGGTGATTGTCTGGGGCTGCAAACAGATCTATCTCTGAAGTGCCCCACCTTGAAAAAATCACTTTCAACACCAGAGGGTCCAGGGACCATTCGTGATGGCCCTGGGAGATCCTGCTCAATGCATCTGCTAGCACATTATCCTTCCCTGGAAGGTGGACTGCCATCAGAGAGGTCTGCAGAGAATAAGCTAGGGACCACAATTTCATGGCTTCCATGCACAAGGCCGTGGACCGAGTGCCTCCTTGCTTGTTGATGTACCACATGGTGGTGGTGTTGTCTGTCCTGACCTGAACCACCTTGTTCTGCACTGACTGAGAGAAAGCTTGCAGGGCCAAAAAGACTGCCCTGAGTTCCAAGAAATTGATATGAAAAAGGGATTCCTGAGGGGACCACAGTCCCTGGGCTGTGAGAGCCCCCAGCTGGGCTTCCCACCCCAATAGAGAAGCGTCCGTGGTTAGGACCACAGACTGAGACTGAGTGACAAATGGGACTCCTTGCCTGAGGTTGCCCTGATCCTGCCACCATTGGAGAGCCTGGATCAGAGTCTGAGTCACTGGAACTAGTTTGGTTACAGAATCTTTCTTCTGAGACCAAAAGGCCCTCAGGTGAAATTGAATGCCCCTCATCTGAAATCTGGCCCCTTGGACCACTGCTGCAGAAGCTGTCATGTTGCCCAGAAGCTGAAGGAAGACCCTTGCTGGCCGAGATATCAGAAAGTGGAATGAGGAAGCCAGATCTACAATAGCCCCTGCCCTTTCCAGGGGAAGAAAAGCTCTTGCTTTGACTATATCCAACTCTGCCCCTATGAAGATGAGGAGCTGTATGGGTTTGAGAACTGACTTGGGAAGATTGAGAAGGAATCCTAGGGAAGTGAGCACTTGCTCAGTCACTTGCACGTCTGACTTGACTTGGTCTGGGGACTGACCCTCAATGAGCCAGACATCCAGGAATGGAAATATGGAAATATTTTTCCTTCTTAAAATGGCCACTACTACTGCTAGGCATTTTGTGAATACCCTTGGAGCTGATGTCAGGCTGAAGGGCACAGCTTTGAACTGATAATGGCTTGAAGGCAATTCGAACCTGAGGTACTTTCTGTGGGAGCACCTGATGAGAATGTGAAAGTAGGCATCTTTTAAGTCCAGGGAGGCTAGCCAGTCCCCTGGCCTTAGAGAGGGAAGGATTATTCCAAGAGTCACCATTTTGAATTTTGGTTTTAAAAGATGTTTGTTCAGGTATCTTAAGTTTAGGATGGGTCACCACTCCCCTGTCTTTTTGGGGGTAAGGAAGTACCTGGAGTACAGACCTTTGCCCCTGTGCAATGTAGGAACTCTCTCTACAGCCTTTAGAGCCAGTAGAGATGAAACCTCTGCCTCTAGGGCAATGGTTTCGGAGATGCTTGCAGGTGGAAAAGATCTATCCCTCAGCTTTGGAAATTTCTTGAAGCTGAGAACCAGCCCCTGGCTTACCACCTCCAGGACCCACTTGTCTGAGGTAACATACATCCAGTCCTGGATGAAGTAAGCCAGCCTGCCTCCTACTGAAATGGGGGAGTCGACCCGGGCTGACACATCAGGGTGTCTGCTAGGTAGGAGCCTTGGGTTGACGGGTGGATGCAGCCCTGATCATCCCCCTTCTGACTCTCCCTCTGAAGAACCCCCTGTGAGGAAAGGGAGAGGAGGCCTGTGCTTGATAGAAAGGCCTATGAAAAGGCCTGCCCCTGCCCCTAGCTTGATGCCTTTGAGGAGTTGCCTGCCTTTCCTTGGCCTGTGCACTCCTATAGGTGGACCTATACTCATCCATCTTTTTCATGTAATTCTTTGTCTGCCTCCCAAACAGAGAATTACCCACCACAGGGAAATCCATGGCCTTAGCCTGGGTGTCCTGTGAGAGGCTAGTACATCTGAGCCAAGCCATTCTCTGAAGAGCCACAGATGTAGCCATGACTCTAGATGACACATCATTGGAGTCCACAGCAGCATCGAACTGTACCTTAGATGCCTCAGTCCCATCAGCAGCCACCCCCTCCAGCTCCGAGGCTAGCTGGGGGGAAGTCTGATTTGCCAGTACCAGTACAGTGTCCCATCTGGACTTCTGGTACCTGGCTGCATAGGCCATATAATTAGCCTGCCTGAGTCCCAAGGCGGATGCCATGTACTGTTTCTTTGCCATGGCATCCAGCTTCCTAGAGTCCTTATCTGGGGGTATGAAACCAAGGGTATATTAGTCCTATCACAGGCTGCAGCCTGCACAACCCCAACATGGCTGCATTGTTGATACAAGTACTCTGTACCTGAATCTGATAAGGTGTACCTTTTGCCCATCTTTCTGTCAACAGGAGGTACGGAACTTGGAGTTTTTTAAATCTTTTGTGTCTGTTTCCCAAAAGACTTATGAAGGGGAAGAGACAGTCTCTTGGACTCTGGGATGTCCATCATCTCCACATAATCAGGTTCCTCTTGTTCCTCTACAGCTTCTTCCATAGGGAGCTGGAAGGTTTCTGCCACTTTCCTGTAAAACATGTAGTGGGAAGGGGACTCAGAAAGCCTAGGAGGGGAAACACCAGAAGGCCTGTCTAGGGAGATGTCCGGTTCAGTGGGCTCATCCAGACCTTCCACACCATCGTCATCATCATCATCATAATCTTCATCCCCCTCCAAATCTGATTCATAGAAATCTTCAGGGGCATAATATTGGACAGGAGGAACCAACCGAACCGAGCGCCTGCCAGGAGGCGCCGGATCAGATGGAACTGGACAAAACGATTCTACAATCCTTGTCACTTTGGCAATCTCTTCGGCGGTAGGAAAATGGGTCTCTGGATCCAAACTGGTTGATTTTTCTTTTCTTTTTCTTTTTGTAGGAACCGATCCCTCAGGATCAGCTCTCCTCTTGCCCGAAGAAGTATCGCCCTGGTCAGAGGGCACTCCCTCAGGTTCGGTCGGAACCAAACCGGGCTGGCCATCCAGGTTAGTGGACTTCTCAGCCTCCATATCTCTAAGCCTACCTAATCTTTTTTCCAGGGTAGACTTTGGGAAATTTTTACAGATTTGACAGTCTGATTCAAGGTGGTCAAACCCCAGAAAATAAACACAGGTGGTGTGGGGATCAGCCTTAGCAAAGACCTCCCCACACACACTGCAGTGTTGAAACCCAGTGGGCCCGATTTTTCTTTTGGGTTTCTCAGCTGTAGCCATCCTAACCACAAACTTACCCTTTTTATGGCGAACAACCAGGCAAGACAGCCATATCAGTTTCTAACCGTGTCACGGGTATTGGAAAAAAACCATAAGAAAATGTGTGTTTTTTGAACCGATAAGGACCAGTAACCACGCTCTAAGTTTAGAAACAAAGACAGAATATATAATTCACTAAACGGCTGGTTCAGCTCAGCCAGTTGAAAAATAAATTTTCACAATTTCCACAAGTTTACTATGTCTAGTTCACTACCTAGTATTTACTGTACCACAGACAGAGATCTGAACCGAAACTTGAGAAAAATAATCAATAAAACTGAGGACTTTAACCAACTTTCAAACCGCGAGCAAAGGAGAAATCTCAGGAGCGACCATTCAGTTAGGCGGAGTGAAGAATCTGACAGTTGCGCTTCAAAGTGCAGCAGACAGAGGTTTGAACCTAGCTCGAGCTCAAAGTTCTATGCTCTGCATTTAAATTTACCCTTTACTCTCTGGGGCAGTTTGAGTGCTGGGGCTAACTACAATAGTCAGAATACAGCAAGACTTCATATTGTTTGAATCTGAAATTCCAAGAAAGGATTTTGTTAAACTGCAGATTACTAATCTGCAGTTTACAGAAACCACAGAATATCATTCTACAGTTTGTGTAAATCATAGATTCTTTTTCTACAAACTGCAAACTGATATTCTGCAGAATATGCAATCTATAGACTATGATTCCACAGTTTATATAGAAACATAGAACTTTTTTCTCAGTTAGTGCTGTTTATGCCACCCCAGGCTGGTCCCATCATCATGGACTGACCCCCCCAGGCCCTGTCACCCTGGACATTTATGGACTTACTGCCCTGCTTTCATCTTCTCTACAGCTACTCTCCCCCCCACCAAGGGAAAGGCAGCCCCCATCAGCTGTGAAACGGATCCTCTGATGGAGGCATATCATAGGAGCGGGTGTGAAGCCTGTGAGATGTTGATCCCATCATGCTGGCCAGCCATGTTTTCTCCTCTTAGTATGTTCTCAGGGAGCGCAGTTGTGCAGTACCATCTAGATGTGCCCTCATGCTCTCCTGCATGCAGAACATTGGCAACTGCCACTCCTCCCACACTTAGATTGCTGTTCCTGGGTGCTCAACTTTCACCGTCCCATAGGGGACAATGATAGAAACAGAAACATAGACAATTATGGCACAAAAAGACCAGAGGTCCTTCCTGTCTGCCAAAGTTCCCTATAATCCCTTGAATTTACTGTTGCTTCTGGGAACTAACCCTTCCTGTCCTCTCTCTATTTTCCTCCTTGGTCCTGTAGCCCCCAGTAACCACTATTCTCTTCATTATGTTCCAGCCTTGCTTGAATCCCATACTGTTTTCACACCCACCACTTCAGCTGACAGACTGTTCTAAAGTTCCACCACCCTTTTGGTAAAGTAGTACTTCCTCACATCTCTCCTGAACCTACTTCCTGTCAGTTTCCATTCATGCCCATGTGACCACAAATTTGTATTCCGGCTGAATAGCTCCCTGCAGTTCACTTTGTTAATTCCTTTAAGGAACTTGAAGGTCTCTAGCATATCTCCCCTCTCCCTTCTGGTCTCTAGTGAGTTCATATTTAGTGTCTTGAGGGACTCCTCATAGCATCTGCCCTGCTAGCCCAGAATCATTTTTGTTACTCTGCTGCACTGTCTCCAACCTAGCCTTATCCTTTCTGAGGTGAGGACTCCAGAACTGGGCACAGTACTCTAGGTGAGGCCTCACCAGGGATCTGTAGAGGAGAAGTATTACCTCCTTTCTTCTGCTATCAGTACAGTACTCCTCCCAATACATCACAGCATCCTGTTAACCTTGCTATATGCCTTCTTGCACTGACTCAGTTGCTTAAGTGAGTTGCTAATGATTACTCCCAGATCCCATTCCTCAGCTGCAGTGCTAAGTCTCTCTCCTCCCATCCAGTACTCTGACTTGGAATTTTTTTTCCCTTGGTGCATTACCTTGCACTTTCTAGCACTGAATTCTAACTGCCAGGAATTTGACTACCCCTCTAGCTTTTGTAGGTCTCTCTGAATGTCCCTTATTCCCCCATCACCACCCACCTTCCTACATAGTTTTGTGTCATCTGTGAAGAGACGCAACCTATCCTGGGTTCCTTCTCCAATGTCACTAATGAACATGTTGAAGTGGACTGGACCCAGGACTGATCTCTGTGGAACCCCGCTCATAACCTCCCTCTCCTCTGACTTAACCCCATTGGCCAACACCCTCTGCTGCATTCCCTCTAGCCAGTTACCCACCCAGTTCACTATGGGTTTAGCTACACCCAGGTCTTCCATCTTCTTGAGCAGCCATTTGTGAGGTACCAAGTCAAAGCCTTGCTGAAGTCAAATGGTGCAAAAGTAATGCACTTGATGCAGCAGCCTTCCCTTCCTGGTGGACAAAAGGAATCCTATAGATGCTGCATCTTTGTCCCCTGGCAGACCATCCAACAACCCCAGGTTCGCTGCTGAAGTCGGGACATTGGCACCACAAGCAGTTGCACTACCACTGTGCCAAAAGGCCAGCTGTAGAAACATAGAACATAATGACAGCAAAAGGCCCACTGGTCCATTCATTCAGCCTAATGCTACTTTATGCTCTTGCACTGGCCTTAATGAACTCCCTTATCTTCTCCCCAGCCCATTTCCATCTGCTTCTGCCTTTATCAGGCCCATGTGCCTGTAAAACCCATACTTGAATCATACATAGAAATGCTTTTCAGAATTTCACAGCATTAACAAAAGAAATCCTGAAAAGCATTTTGGAACCATAATTTCCATTCTGCACAGGTTCTGATGGCAGGATATTGCATTCTGCACAGTTCTATTATCCAGTTGAGGGAGGCTGGTAGGATATTTAGGGAGAACAACACAATTAACAGTGTGATCCTAGTAAAGGGAAGCATGGAGAAAGTGGAAATCAAAATCAGTCAGGATGAGAAAGAAGGAGTTAAATGTAGCTTGGAAACCGATAATATCCATGGGTTTTGGTTACAGAACAGCACATAAAGCATAATGTATGGGGGGACCATACACAATGAGCCTGTGTTTCCATCGAGGGGTTGAGATAACAGTGTATGGACCTCAAGAGCCTAGCTTGAGAGATCCATGCTCTTATCTCAACCCCAAGATGGAATCACGGGGTGAGTTTTATACCATGTGTCACCCATATTTTATTTGTTACAGCATATGGTTTCTGACATTATTTTTTTACGAGTTGAATGTTGTCCTTGTGTGAGTGATCAGAGTACTGCAGAGAAAGTGAAAGTGGTGGGAGTGAGCACAAGGGGGGACAGCGTTGTATCAGTGAATGGGGCTCTGTGGAGAAATTGAAAGAAGCAGGAGCACATGCAAGGGGGAAGTATAGCTGAGTTAGTGGTAGAATGTGCACAACAACATCTTTGGAACATGCACTACAACATCTTAGAACATACACAACAGCATCTTAAGAACATACACAACAGCGTCTTTAGAACTTATACAGTAACATCTTTAGAACATGCACTACAAAATCTTTAGAGCATGCACTACAGCATCTTTAGAGCATGCACTACAGCATCTTTAGAACATAACAACATCTTTAGAACATACACTACTACAGCATCTTTAGAACATGCACTAGTACATATTTAGAACACACAACAGCATCTTTAGAACATACAGAACAGCATCTTTAGAACATACACATCTTTAGAACATACACTGCTACAACATCTTTAGAACATGCACTACAACATCTTTAGAGCACACACATCTAGAGCATGCACTACATCTTTAGAACATACACAACATCTTTAGAGCATGCACTACATCTTTAGAGCATGCACTACAACATCTTTAGAACATGCACTACAAAATCTTTAGAGCACACACAACAGTATCTTTAGAACATGCACAACAGCATCTTTGTACTTTCTTTTTATTGATTTAATAAAAAGACATTACAGCTTTTTTTCCCTCATGCAAGAGGATTCATTCAGTTATAATAGCAAAATATGGAATATCACTTCATTCTAGCACTTACATAGTATGCAGCAGGAGTGGGGGATAAAATAAAATAATTGGAAAATTTCACCAACTGTCCCATAAGAAAGTCCAAGTTGCCAGCTGCTTCATGGCTAAGGTGATAGTCCGTTTATTAGGTAGAATGTCCCAAAATTTGAACTGCACTAACCAGCAGTGCTGTGATCTTTCAAAGAAAAAATGTATTAAAGGTAGACATGGTTCCCATGCACTCCGCTGTCTCCTGCTCCTACCCACCCTCCATACAGACAATTAGCTTAGAACAATCTCAGTATACAATATGAGCAATTGAAATAACATGAACAAAATTTTAAACTGTGTCAGTATAACTATGAGAAGGGATTAAACAACACTACCCCCTCTCCCAAAATATCACTTCACCCTCGGTATCCCAGTCTCTAACTTTAGCTATTAGGCAAAGTAAAATAAATGACTAAAGAAAAAGTCAGAGTTAGTACTCACTCTTCCTCCGAATCAGAACTGACATTTTCCAGTCCTGGTTTACTGTTAAATTCAGTAGCCGCTTTTTCATCCCAGGGACCCGCATCCTTTGGGTCTGTAAATTGTCAACTCTGACGCCCATATGTGACTCTTAGATGGGCTGGTAGCAAAAAGGAGTGTGCTATCCCCAACGAATGAAGCTTCTGGCGAACTGCGTCGAATTGTTTCCTCCTCGAGCGTGTCTGGTAGGAGAGATCAGGAAATAGCTTGATTTCATGGTTGTGGATCTCCAAGGGAGAAGCTGCATGACCTGCCCCTATTAGGATGTCTCAGACCTCTGGACCCATCATCTTCAGGATCACTGTCCTCGGTTGACCCACATCTGCAGGCCATACCCTTGGTGTTGCTCGGTACCACTGATGCAGAGCTGTCCATTCGAAATCCTCCGGGATCGATAGGGTTTCAGCCAGCCACTGCCACATAAAGGACAAAAGATTCACCCCTTCCACACCTTCAGGTAGGCCAACTACTCTGACATTCCCCACCTGAATCATATTCTCCACTACCTCCAGGCGATATCTTAATTGTTGGTTTTCTTTCACCAGGGTAGTTGCTGTAGTCTGAGCTGCTAGAGATCGCTTGTCTGCATCAGCAACAGTTGAGCTCAGTGCTGTTATCGCTGCATCACGGGTCTCCAATTTAGAAAGTGTTTTTTTCAAGTTTTGAGTCCATCGCACTGACAGATTCTACGAGTGCTTGCCATGGAGGGTCCTTAGAAGTAGCAGGCCCCATCGTGTGGTCTTGATCAGAGCTAGGAGGCTGAGGTTGAGATGCAGCAGAAGGCCTCAAATTTGAAGCCGAATGAGACTGATTTTGCTTAGTACTCCCCATCACAAGTCTGGTATCATTAGAGAGCTGAGAATCTACAGAATTCACTGAGTTCAGTTAAAATAAAAGGTTCAGCTAAAATTATATGTTTTAATCGGTAATTTAGGAGCAAGAAGTGCAGAGCTGCAGAAAACACTTCCTGCCTGGAAGCTGGCTCTCTGGTGCATCCCACACAACAGCATCTTTAGAACTTACACATCTTTAGAACATTCACAACATCTTTAGAGCACACACAACATCTTTAGAGCATGCGCTACAACATCTTTAGAACACACAAAACAACTTCTTTATAACATACACAACAGCAGCTTTAGAACATACACTACAACATTTTTGATAGGGCTGCTTTCCATACACAATAAACCCTAGTCATGTACTATAATATTATTTTCAGATATAGTTGAAGCAGCCAGGATGCAATACAGTATTTCAGGTTCCTGCACAACAAGCGGGATTAACTGCCATTGAAATTGCACTGTTCCCTACAGTAACTCTGCTGCAGAATGCTGCAGTACTGTGTTGCATTTTGGTGAGCTCCACTACCTATGACAGAAAACATGGCTAATGTTTGACTGCTTGGTGCATAAATTGTCACACCGCTGGAGGAGCACTGTTTTAACATATTATTTATTTATTTATTTATTTATTTAAGAGAATCGGAATTACAATCCTTTGAGTCATAGACTCCTTTGCAAAGGCTCCACATCAGAAAGATACTCAAACATAACATGAACAGTACAATACATAGGCAATATAGTACAGGAATGTATACTGTACAATTGGCAGGTTACAGCTTCAGGGGTCTTAAAGTAGACTCTGGGTCATAGTTATATATATGTATGGCAGGTTTCAGTTTTGGGGGGTCTTAAATGGACCCTGAGTCATAATTTATATACTGTGAGAGAGAAGGAATGGAGAAATGAATCATGCTGCAACAGACATAGTATCCCTTTCATGTGGGCTTCCTAACTGAATAAGATAAACATGTTTAATAATATGCCTCCTAGGATTAAAATATGCCTCCTAGAGAAAGATTTAGAAAGAGGGTGAAATATTATGTGCGGTCACAGACTGTGGAGGCAAGGAGGAGGGTCCTGAGGCTAGCTTTAAAACAACCAAGACTGGGTTCCATGGAGATGAAGGATGGTAGCCTGTTAAGCCACAGTGGGGCCCAATAGCAGCAGGACCTTTGACCAAGGGAGGTCCTACAGTGGGGGACAAGGAGGGAGGTATTGGCAGAATGTCTGGGGGCCCTTCTGTATAGGACTATTTGGATGAGGGGGTGTAAGCCATGGTGTGCTTGCTTCAGAAGTATCTTTTTGCAAAGAAGCAAGTGTGATACTTAAGCCTGCCTTCAAAGTTCAGTCAGTCCGTAAGCTTGTACAGCTCACATGTGTGGGTTAAACGGTCTCATCCAGAGACCAGATGGCAGGCTTTATAGAGGGCTAGGTTATTGCAGTGTAGGGCTATTTGATCTGCAGTCCCATATATCACAATGCCGTAATCCACCAAGGATAGGACTTAGGAAGACACTGCAAGTCGGATGGCCTGGGGGGTTAGGCAGTGCTTATGTCTTTTTAGAAAATGGGCAAAGACAATTCTCTTTCCTGATTGGCTGAGACACTTATTTAGGTGGGCATCTATCAGACAATAGATGCCCAGCTAAAAATAAGAGTCAGTCCAAGTGCCCCTTCTCCCATTGAGGTATCATTGTGCACAGCCTGCTTTCTCATTGGTGGAAAGCACCTAATTCAATTTTAAATCGCCGCCATTTTTTTTCTGAGCTAGTGAGAGATAGAGCCTGCCATACCATGTTGTAACAGATAAAACAGTGGCTGTAACAGTCTGCCTTCCTCCTCTAAAAGAAACCGACAGGACCTTCTGTTGCAAACCATCTTTCTCAGCTGACTGTTTGCACCACCGCTCATGTCCCGATCAGCGCCGCTGTTGACCCGCTCGCACACATAACCTGTTGAAATATATCCCTACTCTACTGTCTCACCTTACACTTTTTGTTTAAATATCTTACTACTCAGTCCAGGAGTAAACATGGCTTACAGCACTGTAACAGTCTGCCTTTCTCCTCCAAAAGAAGCTGACAGGATCACTAGACTCTCTGGCTTTAAAAAAAAACTCACAGAACAGGTTGTTTTTTTGTAATAGTAACGGCAGCGCAGTTTGGCAGCTTTATCACATTCTCCAAATTTGAAACAGTTTTATCAGTGTCTTAAACACTTCAGTCCACAAAAAACTATTTTTTTTTAAATTCCCAACAGTTTAGTCCTGTCACACAATCAAACTCCTTCACAAACTGGAGCGCAGCCCTGCTTGCCCCCCAACCCCAGCCTGCCGTCTTGATCGTCTTTCATAATTAAGCAGACGCGCTGTGACCACACGTACTCGAGCACTCTGGCTTTACATATTTAAAAAAATCTTACTTTCAGTGTTCCTGCCAGCAAACGGTGCCCACTAGCATTCCTTCTAATCTCTCCTCCCGAAGACTTTTTACTCGCGCTCCCCGCCTGACGTAACATAACACAGAGCAGCAGCTTATAAATATAATCTTGGCTCCAAACACTTTCTTCCAACCATGCCACCGATCACAGTCTCATCCCACCTCAGTCTCTTTTACACAAAAAAGCGACACAATGACAGAGAAGACTGCAAATTGTTTAAAAAAACAAAGGGGACACAAGGAAACAACCTCTCAAAGCAGGGATAAAGGCAAAGAAAATAACAACATGCACAACAAAAGCGCCCTCTGCTGCCAGCTACACAGCTTTACCACTACAGGGACTATTTTGCAAAAAAACAACTTCTATTAAGTTACCGTATTTTTTAAGCATATTTTTACCATTTAAAAAGTTATTTTATAAAACATTTCACACTGTGCCCATTTTCTAAGCGCAATAATACCCTCCAGGGTGGGTGGTATGGGCAATACCGGACCTTCAGGGCTATAAGGCCCTCTGCCTGGCGTCGGGCCTCGATTACACCCCTGGGCGGTCCGGATTGCTTCCCTCCCACCCTGTTAGTATTATTGCTCATAGATCCAAAGCCTGATGTTAATGGAGGAGACAACATGTTGGATATGTGTGTGGTAGGTGAGGGAGGTGTCCAGGGTGACATCCAGGTACTTGAAAGAGGAGACCTGTTCAAGCGGGGTGCCTAGGGAGTTTGTAATAATTAATGGGGAGCTACAGAGAGGGCTCTGGTGGTGTGCAAAGATCATAGACTTTTTCTTGTTGTAGTTCAGTAGGAGGTGGTGCTCAGAGAATAAATATGCACTGTTTGGCACTATCATAGAAAACTATGATGGAGCTTGTGGGTGCCATGGGTCATGCAATTTCCAGGTCCAGTATATCGTTTGCTTTACTTGTAAAGGACAATGCTTAATTTTTATTTAGTCCTGTTTCTGCTAAGAGGAGGTCTGTTATTTCTTTTAGTTTATAATGACTGATTGTGTTAGTACTGCTAAGCATACTTCAGCTGAAACATTTCTGAAAGGTCTCTATTCCATGTTACAGTGAGTATCAGATGACTTTCTCTTAGGAAAAGATTAATTAGAGACACTTTGGGCTGGATTTCCAAAGCCCTGCATGCAGACTGCGATGGGTCCAATTATCAAATGCACCCCAAGGTGGACATGACTGTAACCTGTGATCCATCTGCATTTTCCAAGCTTAACACCTGAATGGCAGTCATAGAAACATAGAAACATAGAGGTTGACGGCAGATAAGGACCGTAAGGCCCATCCAGTCTGCCCATTTCTTTTTCTACCTTATAAATGTGCCATCGACCTTTCCTCTGTCAGTGGCCTATCTATTCATACTCATCTGTATTGCTCCCTTATGCCTATCCCATGCCTGTTTGAAGCCCTTCACTGTATTCATAGCCATCACTTCCTGAGGTAGGCCGTTCCATGCATCCACCACTCTTTCTGTGAAAAAGAATTTCCTCACATTCCACCTTAATTGGCCTCTCTCTAATCTCATGATGTGTCCTCTTGTCCTGCTATTTTTCTTATATTTAAACAAGTTAGACTCTTTCATCTTGTTAATGCCCTTAAGGTGTTTGAATGTTTCGATCATATCACATCTCTCCCTCCTTTGCTCAAGGGTATACATATTGAGCTCCATTAATCTGTCCTCATATGTCTTCTGATGCAGTCCCTGCACCATTTTGGTTGCCTTTCTCTGGACTGCCTCAATTTGGTTGATGTTCTTGTGAAGGTGTGGCCTCCAGTACTGCACGCAGTTCTCCAGATGAGGCCTAACCAGTGTCTTGTACAGAGGGATTATTACCTCCCTCTTACGACTTGTGATACCCTTACTAATACATCCTAACATCCCCCTAGCCTTACCTACTGCTTTAGAGGTCTGCTTGGATGATTTCAGGTTATCAGTGATGATGATGCCCAAGTCTCTTTCTTCCTTTGTGACTGCCAGCAACTCTCATCCCAGCCTATAGGTGGCTTCAGGGTTTCTCTTCCCTATGTGCATGATCTTGCACTTCTTTGCATTAAATCCCAGTTGCCACTCTTCTGACCATTTTGCTAGTTTATCCAGATCTCTTCTCATTCTGCCCACCCCATCTGGATCATCTACTCTGTTGCAGATCTTGGTGTCATCTGCAAACAGGCAAGCCTTACCCTCTAGTCCATCAGCAATGTCACTAAAGAAGATATTGAAGAGGACTGGCCCCAGGACTGATCCCTGAGATACCCCACTTGTGACTTGTATCTCTTCTGACTATACCATTTACCACCAATCTCTGTTTTTTGCCCGTCAACCAATTTGCCACCCAGTTGACCAACTTCTGACCCACCCCAAGCCTACCCAGCTTATTTATCAATCTTCTATGTGGAACAGTGTCGAAAGCTTTCCTGAAGTCAAGGTAGGCGACATGAACTGCTCCCCCCTGGTCCACCACTCTGGTTACCCTGTCAAAGAAATCTATGAGATTAGTTTGACAGGGCCTTCCTTTTGTAAACCCATGCTGTCTTGGATCTTGTGCCTTTATGGATTCCAGGTGTTGCACTATCCTTTCCTTAAGGAGTGCCTCCATAATCATGCCCACTACTGAGGTAAGACTGACTGGTCTGTAGTTCCCTGCCTCCTCCCTGTTACCACCCTTGTGGAGTGGGATCACTTGAGCCCTTCTCTAGTCTTATGGGACCGGTCCTGTGTTCAGAGACTCACTAAACAGTTCTGCTAATGGCTCTGCTAGTTCCACCCTTAGCTCCTTAAGTACCCTGGGATGTATGTCATCAGGTCCCATTGCCTTGTCCACCCTGAGCTTAGCAAGGTCTTGTAGGACCCTTTCTTTTGTGAAGGGAGTAGTGCTCACCTTCCTCCCCCCTGTGTCCATGGTGCTGAGCTGTGGGCCCTGCCCTACCTTCTCTTCAGTAAATACTGAGCAAAAATATTTATTTAGGATAGATGATTTTACAGGGTCCTCCTCCTCACATGCCCCCTTTTCTCCTTTGTGCTTAGCAATACCCCCTCTGGACTTTCTCCTTTCACTAATGTATCTATAGAAAGTCTTGTCACCTTCTTTTACTGTTCGTGCTAGTGTTTCCTCAGTTTGGGACTGTGCCTGCCTTACTGCCTTCCCTGCTTCCCTTAAGGCAGTTTGGTATGCCTCCCTATCTTCATCCTGCTGTGTTCCCTTATATTTCCTGAAGGCCAGTCTTTTGGCTCTGTCCTTTTCTGCTACTGTATTTGAGAACCAAAGTGTTTTCCTTCTCCTTTTGCACTTCCTTTTCTGTGTAAAACAATGGGATGTTGCTTCAAGTATTGCATTCTTAATGCTTATCATGCTAACTGTACAAATCATGAGCCCATGATGTGGGTAATATAATGTGAATTCACTTGCTAGTCTTGTTGTACAGTAGAGGTATCATAGGAGATAAGACTCTGACTCTCTTGCTAAGTTAATGGACATATTGTACATGTTATGGTTTGAAATAAGGAGGCAGTATAGCGCAGTGGTTTAACGCTCTGAGCTGCAAACCTTGCAACCTGGGTTTGAATCCCACAGCCCCCACTCGCATAATGTGTGACCATGAGCAAGTCACTTAACTTCCTTGCGCTCCAAGGTCACAACTGTAAACAAGTTTCAGCTTAGTGTGTCTCTCCTGGTTAAAAACAAGATAATAGACCTAGAAAAAGCTGATATTCCAGCCCAGATAAAATATAACAGTAAAGGTAAAATTCCTTAGTGGTTAAATAATGATATTTGTAGGGAAATCAAACAGAAGAAAAAACTATTTACTCATTTAAAAAAATGCACAACTGACGCACAAGAACTCATACTGGAACATTACAGAACTGCCATTAAAGAACTAAACAAGGACTATCAGGAAGGTAAAACGCAACCTCAAGTTCCTCATAGCCCATTCCAAAAATAATCACAAATCCCTATTTTCTTATCTCAATAGCAAAAAAGGCAGTAACAGACAAATGGGCCATTGACCAACAGCACACACACCATTACATCTGATAGAGAGACAGCTGACACATTTAACATCTATTTTGCATCAGTATTCTCAAATCATACAGTCATAATTAATACAAATACTGTCATATCAAGTTCTACTAAAAATAACCACACCATAACTATTTCTGAAGTAGTTTCCTTGCTAAAAAATTTAAAAACAAATACTAGCTGTGGACCAGACTTAATTAATCCTAGATTTTTAGTTGAAACAGCTGAACATATTGCCACACCACTTTCCATTATTTTAATAAATCATTAGTGGAACAATCCGTTCCATCTGATTGGATAACTGCTACAGTTGTGCCTATACTTAAAAAAAATGGTAACCGTTCCATAGTGAGTAATTACCGCCTCATCAGCCTTACTTCCATCCCATGTAAAGTAATGGAAAAAATTATTAAAGGCATATTAGAGGCAGAAATGCAAACTCTAGGCATTATTGACCACTCACAACATGGGTTCAAGCATGGCTTTTCTTGTACTATCAATTTAATAGCCTTTTACAATACTGTCACCCAAGAACTAGACAATAAGATTCCCATGGATGTCATCCTCCTGGATTATAGCAAAGCATTTGATAAGGTTACTCACAATATTCTCCTAGCTAAGCTATCAGACCTAGGTTTTTCTTGTCACATAATAAAATGTTTCAATTGCTGGTTAACCAACAGGACCCAGCATGTTAGGATCAATGGTGCCTATTCCAGTAATATGGCTGTGACCAGTGGTGTGCTGCACGGATCAGTTATGGGCCCAGTACTGTTCAATATTTTCATCTCAGACATGCAGATTAGCTCCAGGAACATACTTTCAAAATTTGTAGATGATACAAAGTTAGGTGGTAGGGTGGATTCCAACTGTAGTATGGACTTATTAGTAAACGACCTCTCAGTATTAGAGCATTGGGCACAGAAAAACAAAATGACATTCAATACAGACAAATGTTCTGTTCTCCACTTAGGTTACAATAATCCCAAATAAATTTATACACTATATAATATTATCATTAAATCTTCAATATGTGAAAGTGACTTGGGCATCCTGAAAGATGACAAATTATCCTCCTCCAATCACTGTAATCATGTAGCTAACACCGCTAATTCACTACTTAGGCACAATAACCATATGTTTATATCTAAGACAGAGGAATGTATTATCCCATTGTTTAAAGCATACATCAGACCATATACAGATTATGGGTCACCAGTGTGGAGTCCATACATGATCTGGGACATTCAAGTGATTGAAATAGTTCAGAGAAGGGCAACAAAAGTGGTGCCCCATTTAGCATCACTACCATATCCAGAGAGGCTTCAAAAACAGGCCTACATTCACTGGAGTTTAGGTGCTCCAGAGGTGATCTTCTGTTCTTATATAAAATTCTCAAATCACTCTCGCTGATGGACAAATGTGGTATTGTTAAAACACAAAGAAAAATAGTACCTAGACTTCATAATCAACAGCTAATGGTGTGTAAAGCAAAAACAAACAGGAGGCTTCATTTCTTCTCAGTAAGAACACCAAGGCCCTGGAACCAGCTACCACAAGAGCTAGTAGACTGTAATACTTTTGAATCCTTTAAAAATGGTGTAGATCACTGGCTCTCCAAAAACTACAACAATGTGTAATTTCCCACAAATGTAGGGGACAATCAAGACAGCCTTCATAGCTTCCTTTTGTCCTCACTTACCTAGTAAACCTAGTGACTGTTGTGCTTTATCATTGGAGTTGACTCCAAAACCTGGTATTATGACTGGTACTATTGGAGAGTTCCTGTAAATGGTCCATGGATTATTTGCATCACTACAGAAAACTGATCTAAGAGACCCAGCAGACAACTTGGTGGACACAAACAACATTATAATGCAATGTATACAGTACGTGGGAGGTCCCAGACAGCTAACCCAACCAGGCTCTGTCCCCCTCGCCACCTCAGTGCTGCACTCTACTAGTAGGTATATGATTTATTGTGTCTTTCAACCTGGGGGAGGTCTCATACCACTCTGTAGCCCCCAGGCCTGTATGTTTGGTATTCTGTGATTGTTGATATGCAATTCCGTTGCTTGTTCTCCCGCCTTAATAATCCCTGATGTCTTATCCCACTATTGGAGTACGACTGCTCCTGATTGTAATGTTGACTATGTAACTGATACTCTGTCTCACTATTGGAGTATGTCTGCTCCTGATTGTAATGTTGTCAATGTATTTCTCCTATGAAATTATCTTGTAATTCTCCCGGGTCGCACCTGAAAATAGGCACTTGCTGTCTAGCGTGCTTACCCGGTTACCAAAAGTAAATAAATAAATAAATAAGATGACACATTTGAGAACCTTCAATGGATTGCAGCAGGAGGACCTTAGCCACTGACCCCTCTGACAACCTGAGTTGACAGGCCAGTGAGGTAGGCAGTGATACTCCCACATGCGGAGAGGCCAGGCAGGCAGCGAGAGTCCTTTAGTGGGTTGAGAGCTTGTGACTGGAGGAGAGGAGCAAAGGGGGTATTTAACCTGGTGGACAGCTGTGCTAACCATCTTTGCTTCTCCATTCTGATTGGAATTCCCACCCTCCCACCATTATAAAAGCAAGGTAAGGGGATGGGGGAGCAGGCAAATAGCTGTCCCACTATGTGGGGGATCGCTTTAGAAGGCAGGAAGGAATTTTACCATTTTTTCCCAAAGAGGTTTCTTTGCTTTTTATCTTCTCCAGTGGGATAAAAAAAGGTTTTTTAAAGGTTATGTTTAGTTGTACTGCAGGTTGTCACAGCTATGTTACATGGGATGGCACGGTAGTCTCATAAGAAGTGTACAATGGGGTAATGGGGAAACTGGAGTCTTTGCTGACAGTCTTCAAGGATGGCAGGAAGTGAGGGCCACCCTGCAGGGAATGGTCATGGGATAGCCTCTTCAGGTGTTGCCTGCTTATGCAGTGCCACTCCTGGGGGAGAGGTGCACATCACATGGCCCAGGAACTACCTCTCATGCTTTGGTGGGTGGTGTCCTTCAGAGACTGTACCCTTTGGAGAAGTGGGGATCCACTCAGAAGGTCCCTTTTGGAGGTTGAGGATGGACTTAGGTGAAGATTTAACCATCCAAAGGCTTGTTATGATTCCTCACTGCGCACGTCATGCTGCTAATGTCACTTCAGTTATAATTAACAATATCATGACTCTGGCCATTTTCTCCAATATATTGTGTTCATTTCAGTCTGTTTGGGTTAAAGGGTGTGAATGTTGTCTGCTAAAGCAAAAGGCACATATGCTGTTTTACCAGTGAGTATGACAGCTATTGTAACTGGTGACAACTGAATGCATCTGAACGAGCACTCTGCATACGTATCCCTAAATGTGATGTCGTGTTTGTGGCATGTTCATTACCTTGTTCTACATAGACCATGGTGCATCAGTGTCATATTCCAACACTTGAACTGACATACAGCACCCCACACAGTTCTGTATAATATAATGCATTACTGACAGCAAACATGCAGCCTCCCCTATCTCTTTCATATTGTCATTGAACTAGTCGTAATCATCATTGTTGTGCTCTGCCATCTGTCTAGCAGCCTACTGCTGGAACCTGCACTTGTTCAGTCAGCTTTATGCTTACTCAGCCTGATATATTTTTTTGTTAGAGAAGCTTTCACTCTGGAATGTACTCACTCACCCTGTCTCTTACTTAATTGTAACATCTACTGTAATTCTGTTGTATCATATGCTGTAAAACTTGTAACTCTGACATGGAACCTTTGTAAAAGAGCACTAGTGCTCAAAAGGTATCATCTGAATTTTCCAATAAATCAATATATTGTGTAATGATCCAGCTGATCGTTACAAGTGGGTAATAGCACAGCATCACAACCGTATTGTAAGGACATGGAAGATGGTCTTAGTTTTACAATTTTTGCCAGGAAAGACATGCTAAGCCAAAGCTTGCTTCCAGGTGCATCCTGGGGGAACAGGGAAGTTAAGTGACTTGCTCATGGTCATACAGTATGCTAAAGGAGGCTGTGGGATTCAAACCCAGTTCTCCAGGTTTGCAGCTTAGTGCTCTTAACCACTACACTATACTGCCTCCCAGTTATGGTACTGTATGTACAGCAAGATATATATATATATATATATATATATATATATATATATATATATATATATATATATATATATATATATATATATATATATATATATATATATCTGTGAAGAGAGCCCTAGGAATCTTACTGGAATTTTCCAGTGACACAGTTTGCTTTGTGACGTGTCCAGCTATCAGGAAGGGGTCGGTCTGGTGTGTGGAGTCCTTAAGGAAGTCTCCCTGTTACAGACTGTCAGGCTACATGCCTGACCTATATAAGTACAAGAGCATCCATTAGGTGGTCCTGCTCTCACCATATGTCCAAGCAGCTACCACTTTCATCTGTGACTATTCGTCACTTCCAGAATGGATCATACAGCAGGGTCAGTTGATGTAGATACGCCACCTCTATGAAGTTTAACCACAAAAACAACAGCTGCATTTGGGGTGTCATAGGCACAGGTGAATACCACATTTGTGAACTGTGGCTACAGCAAGAACTTTAAAAATCCAACTGTTTATATGTAAGAACATTTACCATTGTGATATCAATTGGAGTTGATAACATTTTTTCACTGCCTCTTTAATCTCAACTTCTATTCAAAGCCTAGAAAGTCGTAGAGTCATAAGCAGGGCCACTGGAAAATTGTGCCTGCAATTTTTTTGCAGAATCTGCAATTTTCACCATTCACTGCAAAAACAGACATGTTCCGCAATTTTTTGCAATTTTTGAGTTTTTATATTAAACTGTGTAAAATGCATTAACATTTTAAATAAAATACTCTCAAATATATTGACAATTTTGCATGCAAACTTAGGTTTGGCCAAAACAATGCAGTGCAAGGTAGGTCAAGGGTTTTATGTGACACTGATTTCTTTTGAATCCTTGTCTTGTTTGGTTTCAAAATCCACTGGCCATGCATAAGTACACTTAAACGCTTAACATTTGTTTTGTGCTGAAGCAGTCTATCAGAAAATATTTTGTTGCCACACAGACTGAAACAAAAGATGGGAGAAGAAGTGCAAATTTTCCCATTCACTTAAATGGGGTGCTAACTATGAAACCTTTTTGTAAGTGGCAGGGCAGGTTTTTCTTTGTGAACAAAACTTTCATTCAGACTAGTTTTGATTCAAACAGCTGAGGATTTTTGGATGGCCTTGCTGATTTTAAACTTGAATAAGCTAGTTGCTAACAGTGATCTCACTCTTAGCAATCTACCATCCAAATGCTCACATGCAAAGACTACTATAAAAACCTAACAAAAGTCTAAACACAAGCTTGTAAACCACAAAATGTATCTGAACATTTATCTTTAAACAAAATCACTGCAGCCAGAGTAAAACAAAGGTAATTTACAGGGTACCCTGACTACTGTATGATGCAATAAAAATATTGGTATTTTATTACATTTTTTGGTAACTGTGTAAGGCCCACTAGGCACAAGTGCCTGTTTTCAGGTACAACCCAGGAGCACTGAGGAGGTTACGTGACTTCCTCAGAATCACACAGTATGCAAGTGGAGGTTGTGAGAATCAAATCCAGGTCTGCTAGATGTCGTCAACTCAGTCACAGTTTGTTACTCTAACCTCTAGCTTATACTGCCAGCCACAATAACCCCCAGATTTAAAGTTTAAATATGTGATTTCAAAAATAGTGTACGGTTCATACAGTACAAATTATGACAAACATTTTAACAACATTTTACTAAAACTCAATTATTCACCACTCTATCTGCTTATTTTTGTCTTGTACCGAAGTGGGTGAATAGCTGGCAGAGCACTGTAAACAGCTGTTGAGTAGGCTACATTATTCTACAGCCAGAAACAAACAAAAAAAATGTTCTGGCTTTATTTAATATTGATTTGCTGTGGCTCACTATACAGAAATTGTTTAGCACTGTATGAGGCAGATGCTTTTAAACTTTGGAAGATAGGCAGTGCTTACGATAGCTTATCAGTTTAGTATTCTTTTTAGGAACATAAACTTTTCCTTATGTTTTAAACTTATTCAGGTGTCAGTGTATTCATTTAGCAAGTTATACTAATATATGCTGCAAAAAACATTAAAAAAATTATTGTGAAGCACTCAGGGTCTATAGTCGAACCCCCGCCATTTCCTGCAATTTTTGCAAAATGCTACACAATTTTGGGTAACCTTTTCTGCAATTTTCCAGTGGCCCTGGTCATAAGTACTCTCAGGGCTTGCCCTGCAACAAATGTTCCTTTGTTTCAAGTGTTGCTAAAGTGTTGTGCAGGCCACCGGGCCTGGAATTCCAAGTACCAGTTTGTGAAAGATTCAGGTAATTTGTTCTCTAATGATTAATCATTCAGCAAGGTTACAGAAATAAATCAAATTGTTTAAGTGCACCAACACGGCCAAACAGCTGCAACTCACCAGGACTGCAACAGTTCTAGTCTGGGCAGCCAGTTAATCTAACTGGGACAGTTCACGTGGACTACTAATTGCTGTTTAAATGCTTTGCCAACTCAAAAGAAACACAAATACCCAGCTTTTAATTTGCACCACTTACCCTATTGTTTAGCCTCCTAATAAATGAGGTTTGTTGTTAATGTTAACACTGTCCATGAGTATTTTATTGCTAAATGCCAGTTTACTGTGTCCAGCTATAACGTGCATTGTTGCTAATAACCATTCCTTCCAGGTATACAGGGTGTGCTGCAGTAGTCAGAACCCTGTTGGTAAGTGCACGGTGAGCATATTATTAGCTATTGCCAGTAATTGTACTACTGACTGCAAGGTAAAGCATTATATGGTTATCCATGTGTGGGACCACTGCCGGGGGCAACGCATAGGTACAGCATCCCAGAGGGTTGTACAAACTTGTCATCAGACCCACTTAAAATCGACTCTGGGTGGAGGCACTGCAGAAATAGTTCTACTACTGGTAACAAGCTCCTTCTGTCATCAAAATCAGAACCCAGGCACCTCAACTTGTATTGTTGGCAGCAGGCAGGGTAGTAGCCCATTGGTACATGGTGCCTGGATTACATAGGTTTGTTACCACAGCTGAGTTGCCAGTTTTGCAGGTGGCAGCACCACCGCTGTGCTGACAATCTAGCAGTAGCCACATTTCTTTTTTGGTTTACTAAAAATAACCCAAGAAACATTATTACTTTTTCAGTTGGGTTTCTACTTCCACCTAATTTGACAGATGAGACATATGAACCATTATACGACAACGTGACCTTTCTGAAGGTCACACAGTGAGCCAGTAGCTCAAGCGGGATTCAGATCTTGGATGTAATACTGCTCTGTTCAGCGTTTTAACCACTACACCATGCTAATGTGCCAACCAGTCACATCACCTACCTTCTAAAGGTACTTAGCCAACCTCCATCCCCTCCAAGACTTGCTCCCTATAGTGTGACCTTTGGGATTCTCTCTCAGAGCTCCTCCAGGATGTCCATCCAGATACTAAGATCAAGTGGAGGTGGGTGTCATTGTTTGTGGTGTGGGACCTGCAGGGACTCAAGAGGGTGTTCTGCAAGGGACCAAGATCCAGTGGAGATGTGTGCCATGATTGGTGGTGTGGAGCCTGCAGGGAGGCAGGAGGGTGTCCTCAAGGGACAAAGACCCAGTGGAGGTGGGTGTAGTGACTGGTGGTGTGGTGCCTGCAGAGGGGCAGGAAAGAGTCCCTCAAGGGACCAAGATCTGGTGGAGGTGGTTGTCATGGATTTTGGTGTTGGTCCTCCAGTGGGGCAGACCTTTATCTGGCTGTAATCATTTTTTCTTCCATTTTTTTCCCCTGTCCCCAGGGACATGTACAATGTCCATGGTGGTGGGGGGAGTGCCCTGTAATGCATACAGTGTCCTCCTGCTGAAAGTGTAAACTCCCTGGTCCATACGCAGGAGCTGCTGCCATGCTGTAACATGCTGCCTCCCAACCCCCACCTGGGACACACTGCTTTTGGCAGCATATTCTCCCAGTCTGGCTGCCTAGCAACATCCTCCTGATCTTGATCTTGAACCCAGGTCTCTGACGTGGATGCATGATAGGCTGCCATAAAGCCATCAGGGATCGCTCCTGTGCTTTGTCTCATTAATTAAACAAAATACTGCAGAATTCACTCAGAAGAGGCACACTGACGTAGGGCCAAGGTAGCCCACTATACTGATGTTGATAAACAGTTTTCAATGCTGCCAATATAATACCCCAAAGATTTAGTGCCAGGCCCCAGTGCCCTAGTACCTCCCAGCCCTGGTGCCCCAGTCCCAAGTGTCCCCCATTTACAGTAAATGTGCCCCTCATAGACCTATTCCTGAACAGAATAAAGTGGCAGGGATGGGAAACTGAGCAGTACATGAGGCCCTTTTGTAATATGCTGTCTGCCTGAAATATTTTTTTCTTCTTCCCAGCCATTCAGTACCCCCCCCCAAGAGTGCTGGACCATTGGTTGCCCCCCATGTAGTCAGGAATGTGGCATCCCAAACATTATAGAAACTCCACCCAGCTCCAGCCTCCTTACTAGTGCCAGCATTTGCTCCACTCAACCACCAAAACACTTCACCCCAGGTCAGGGCCGTGAGTTGGTGGCAGTACTAGTGGTACTACTGATTTATTAATTTTAATATAGAGACTTTGGGCATGAGATTTGTGCCAGAAAGGGTGCAAATTGAACACAACGGCCTTGCCTGTGAGGGGACATGCAGGCCCCCAGCAGTAAAGAACCATGTGGAAGAGATTAAGTGGGCAAGAGGCCCTAAGTTAAATAAATGAAGCACCCAGAGGGCAGAGTGAAGGGGGCAGGGCAAAGCCCCATTTGCATAGAAACATAGACGTTGACAGCAAATAAGGACCACTAGACTCATCCAGTCTGTCTGTATACATTTTAATTTAAAAGAAAAGGCAAAAGTACAGAAGGGGCATGGAACAGAGGATGTGGGCAAGCCCTTATCTAAAAGCAGTGCTCACGTGGGCAAGGCAGGCCCCAGTAAAGTAAAAAATAAATGGCACCAGAAAGACAACAGAGTTGGTCTAGTAGCCCAAGGATGACATAAGTAGTCCAAGACAAAGGCTAATGTTAAATAGTTTAAATAGATAATTATATTGACATTGCACACCAGCTCCTGCCAGGAGTAGAGGAAGAGAGTAGACAGGTCCATCATAGTCACCCCCAAGAAGCCATGTAGAAGCTACACTAAGAAGCCATCTAGAAGCTAGTCCAAGAAGCCATCTAGAAGCTAGTCCAAGAAGCCATCTAGAAGCTAGGCAGCATGGTAGCAGGTCCAAAGATAGTAAAATGCATACAAAGTTGGCTAAGTAACAGAACTAAGAAGGTGGGGGTAAATGGAGTTCACTCAAAGGAAGGTAAGGTAACCAGCAGGGTGCCACGGGGGTCGGTACTGGGACCAGTCCTCTTCAATGTCTTTATTAGTGACACCACAGAGGGGCTGGAAGGAAAAGTATGCCTGTTTGCAGATGACACAAAAATATGCAATAGACTGGGAGAGGATGGAGGAAATGAAGGAAAATCTAAAAAAACTGGAATACTGGTCAAAGGTTTGGCAACTGGACTTCAATGCCAAAAAATGGAAAATTATGAACATGGGGCACAGAAACCCAAAGCAAACTATCATTTTGGGGTGAGGTGTTAACAACAAAATATGAAAGGGATCTGGGGTGATCATATCTGATGAGCTGACCTGAATGTAGCAAAGCAATGTGATAAGGCAGTAGAAAAGGTTAATAGAATGCTGGGGTGCATAGGGAGGGGTATCACCAATAGAAAAAGGTAGGCAGTGTTACACCTATATAGATCCATGGTGAGGCCATACCTGGAGTACTGTGTCCAGCTCTAGAGGCCCCATCTCAGGAAGGACATAGACTAGTTGGAGGCAGTACAGTGAAGGGCAACCAAAATGGTGCATGGCCTGCATAAGAAGCCCTACTAGGAAAGACTCAGGGAATTAAATATTTACTCATTGGAGGAAAGGAGAAAAAGGGGAGACCTGATAGAAACATTCAGATACCTCAAGGGTATCAGTAAGATACAGGAGGGTGGCATATTGCACAGAAAGAGATGCTCCAGGATGAGGGGGCATGTTATGAAGCTGGAAGGGAAGAGACTTAGAGAGTATGTGAATACATATTTCTCCATGGCAAGGGTGGTGAACACTTGAAACAGGCTTCCAGCAGAGGTGGTGGGTACTGAAACTTTAAAAGGTTGCAAAACTGGATGGGATAGACACAGCATTGTGCTCGTACCAAGCAAATATGATCAATCTCTTCAATTAGGTTACCAGAACAGTGGACCAGGGTGGGGCAGTGGACGTGGTGTACCTAGACTTCAGCAAGGCCTTTAACACCTTTCTCACAGTGGATTTGCTAACAAACTAGAACACACAGGAGTTGGACATAAAATAGCATACTGGATTAGAGGCTGGGTGCAGAATAGGACCCAGAGAGCTTTGGTCAATGGGGCATTATCAAGGGAGGGAAGTATGACCAGCGGCGTTCCACAGGTATCGATGCTGGGTCCAGCCCTTTTCAACATATTCATCAGTGATATCACTGATGAACTAGAGGAGAAAGTTTACCTGTTCACAGATGATACAAAGCTCTGCAACAGGGTGATATACACTAGTGGGGGCAATAGATATGGAAGCTGACCTAAGGAGACTGGAAGAGTGGTCCAGAAATTGGCAGTTAAAATGTAATGCTAAAAAGTGTAAGGTAATGCACCTTGGGAAGTGGAACTCAGGAAAAAATACATGATAGAAGGGCATCAATTAAAGGAGACAAAGATAGAAACATAGAAACATAGAAGTTGACAGCAGATAAGGACCGCAAGGCCCATATCAGTCTGCCCATTTCTTTTTCTGCCTTATGAATGAAGATGGAATGGGATCTGGGCGTGATCATTACCAATGACTTAAAGGTAGGAAAACAATGCAAAAAAGCAGCGCAGAATGCAAGTGGTATCCTCGTATGCACAGGAAGGGGTATTATGAGAAGAAAGCAGGAAGTTATGACCCCTCTGCAGATCCTTGGTGAGGCCACCTCATGTACTATGTCCAATTCTGGAAATCTCACCTAAAAAAGGACATTGACTATCTGGAGACAGTGCAGAGAAGGGCCACAAAGATGGAGCAGAGGCTGCATTATGAGCCATATGAGACAAGACTCAAAGAGTTGAATTTATTCTCTCTGAAACAGAGGAGAAGAAAAGGGGAGACATGATAGAAACATTTAAGTAAGTCAAGGGAATTAATACAACTCAGAAGAAAAACCTCTTCCAGGAAAACAGGGCAGTGCATACAAGAGGGCACAACTTGTGTCTGATGGGAGGCAACTTTTAAAGCAACTCTAGAAAGTACTTTTTCACCAAGAGAGTGATAGACACATGAGACAGCCTGCTACCAGAAGTGGTGGCATCAAATACTCTAAGGGAATTCAAACTCACTTGGGACAGGCAATGTGGGCAACTTAGGAAAAAATATAATGGGGGGTAGCCACCTTGGGCAGACTGCATCGACTACACAGTCCCCATCTGCTGACACTTTTCTTATGTTCTTAGGGGGATCTTAGTAATATTGCTGGGGGGTGTAAGGCTGGAGATCAATTAGGGTGAATGGTAGCACAGTTGGTAGGCACATTAGGGCAGACTAGATGTGTGCCAAGAAGTCCTTTCTGCCGACAGCTTCTATGTTTCTGAGTTTCTATCTAGCAGTATAGATTCCACAGTCTTAGCCAAGGGCTAGTTAAGATTACAGAAATATTTAAAAGTGTTTACTGATGCTGATCGAGTGGCGCAGATGGCTGAGGCATCATGCCTCACCTGCCACCATGCCACTGATCTGGGGTTGAGAGCGACCTCGAGGCACTGGGGGTTGGCCCAGTAGACGAGGACTGAGAATCCAATGGACAGCTCTCCTTCTCTTCAGGAAGGGCTGGGTAGCACCCACCACTTGCTTGTCTCCTGGCAGAGGTTGGGGTAGGCAGCTCGGGCAAGTAGATTGGGAGATGGGGCAGACTTTGGCACACATCGTGTGGGAGCTCATGGCGTGCAGCTGGACGTCATTGCATGCCGCATATTCAGGAGGATCCAGAACACTGGAAAATGCCAATGGCTGGATGACAGTGCGTACCCACAGGTCCTGCTCCCTGACCAGCTGGGCTCACCAGCCAGAACTGGATTTGTTCATCGGTGGGGGCTTGGGAACCCTTCACCAAACTCACCAGGGGGGTCAACCCTCGGGGAAGAAGGCTGGTGCAGTTCCATGGATGTCAGGGGGATGTGGATGGGGCCGCTTCTGAATGAGGGCCAACCGGGGGCAGAGAAACAGACTACAAATAAAAAGTGTTTATCTGTACCTGGGTCCCTAGAAAGGGAGGGACTATTATCATGGAACCCCTAGCACTCAGGGCTTCAGTACTCAGCCCTAAGCCAAGAGAGCAGGACTACTATCTAAACATTAAAAGCCAAAGTGTGTTGGCCCACATGAGCAGTGGTAGGGCTGCCAGTTACCACGCCAGTGTCCTGCATTCTAGAATGAGCCCAGGTAGTCTAGAGCTGGCTTGGGAAAAGGAGGATTGAGTGCCCCGGAGGATAGTCTCCTTCTCTGGGGAGGGAGAGCAGATGGCTCCTTGGCAATGCTGCTGCCTGGGCAATCACAGGTGGCAGTGCAATGGAACAGCTATGGGGGAGGGAAGATGCAGGCTGGTGCCATGCTATTCATGCTGGCATGCATCTGCATGTGCACCCAAGCCGCCTGCATCTCGAGAGGAGTTACAGAAGCAGAAACTACTCCCCCCACTCCCCCGTGCAGGATGATAGTTCCACGACACCTGCAGGCCCTGCACTTGCTGACCTGGGCGATCTCCTGGATGACTGGATACTGTCTCCTGAAAGACCTGGCCCAGACTGCTCTGAGATGGTTTAAATTGTCCTCAGTCACTGCATGCTCTGAGACTGAGATACTGTCCTTGCATGCTGTGAACCATTTTCAAGCTGATTGCACTTGGTCCAAAAATGTTTGTTGGCCTTGCATGTTCTTGAATTGCCCTACATCTTCTGTAAGTGTCCTGTGTGTTCTCAAATTGCCTTGTAATGGTTGCACGATCCAAAGACTGCTGAAACCAGCAATCCTCAAGTAAAGAGACTGTACTCGCTTTGTTTCTGCCCATTGCATGTTAACATTGTTTCATGCAGAATCTAGAGACAGTTCCATCCAAATACATCCTGAAAAAATAGAGGCCAGTCATTTGAATATGAATAGCGTAGTGATCTAAGGAACTCCTTGTCACCTGTATTCTTCAGGCCAATCCCTCCCTAACAGTGAGCTAGGCAGTGCAGTGTACCTCACTGGTTCACAGACAGGGATACAATGCCCAGTGGGGTTGGGATTTTTGTTTCAAGTTCTTCAGTGATTTGTCTGAGGTCAGCAGCCTGGGAGTGTTTCAGATCTTCAGCTTCATACAGCTGCAGTTATTCAGGTACTTTCCCAGGGACCATGGTGCCAGCCCTGAGGTCTTAAAGGTTTCATCCATTGCTTCAATTTGCAATGCATAGTTCTTCAGACTTCTTCCCAGGCTCAGTGGTGATGGCCCAGAGGTTCTTCAGTCGGCAACGTCAGTTCTTCAGGTGTTTTCCTGGGGTCCATGGTGAGTGCCAGGAAGCTCTTCATTTTGCAGGCACAGGGTCAATATGTCAGAGAGATTAGCAGCGTAGTAAACAACCACATAGGCATGTCAGCAAAACAGAGGTAGTGCTCAGCAAAACAGCGAGCACCATCATCTGCATAAAAAGACAAAAACAACATGTTTGCAAGGATGTCTGACCCCCATGCCCCCCTTATGGGGGTTTCACCCCTGAATCCCCCCATCTTTAATTATCTAATTCCTGAGGGATTATACTCAGGGAAAGAGACAAAACTCAGGGGAGTAACAACAAAGAAGACAAAAAAAATAAAAAAACCAGCACCAGGAATCTGACCCCAGTCCTTCACAGCTCCAGCACCCTACACTGCATGTGGCTCTACCCGCTGAGCCACACCAGCTGCTCAGCCAGCCCATTGCCATGCAGAGCTTTTCACATCTCCCACAATGGCAAGTAACTAAAGGGACAGTGCTATAGTAATTTACTGTCACTATGCTGTCCCTGTAGCCATTATTCCTCTTGTTGTTGTGGCCATGCTATTTATTCTGCATAGTTATATCCCTGACATACTGACCTGGTACCATTTTGACAATGTAACTTGACATTACAAGTGTTTTATTTCTTCCCCAGAGTCCATAGAGATGGCCCAAAGGCTCAACCTGTGGAATACAAGTTTGTGTGGTTCTCATCTCTGGGTTTTGTGGATGCCCAGTAGTTCAAATCCTTTGTTCTTGGTCATAGTCAGCTCTTCAAGCTGACCAACAGAAATAACATGTTGACGGGTTCCTCTGTTCGCAGTTTTTTTGAACATATCCACGGTGTCCAATGGATCCATATAAGCTCTGGGGTGGCATTTTACAGATTTAAAAGTTACACAGTAATAGGGTGATTTTAGAATAGCAATAGTTATAGAAATGATTTTAGAGTACAGTAATACTTAATGCATAATTGTTGTTCAAAAGCACAATGTTATTGCTCACAGCTATTTTCTGGTTCCAATATCAGTTGCTGAGTTGCTCAATAAACTGACCCCTTGTTGTGAGTTGTGTCTCCTGCCTCTCCATTTTTGTGAAAATTTCCATCAAATAGCCAGACAGTCAAAGAAATGCCTTACCCCATGAACTCTCCAAGAGAGCACACCTGAATCAAAGTCCTGACAGGCTGGCAAATCAATTTGACTCAGAAATGTTGGCACACCTCACCTCTTGTGCTGGAATCTGGGTTGGTTTAAATTTGCTCATTATTTGTCTCACTCCACCTGGCACAGTTGGCAGGATACGTGTGTCTGACTAGTCGCTCAATATTCATCTCACTTTACCAGTATTGCCAGTACTATGCTCTTTGTGCCTCTCTGTCTCGCTAAGTAATTACTAACAGAACTTGACATCTGATGCTGGGTAGGCAGCATCACATCAGTCACCTTGAAACAATCATAACCTTCCGGCTAGTACTAATCCTCTGATACAATCTCCTCTTGCCTCATTGGAGCTACAGTAGGAGCACCTTAAAGAAGTGCAACCTGAATTACTAGAAACTTTAGCTATCTGAAGTTGCACACTGGAGAATGATTCCATATAAGGCTGCCATTTCTAAACTTTGTTAGCTAGGTCCTAAGACACAGCACAGTACTCTGACTTTTGGTTTCATTTGTATTATGTTTTAATACACAGATTGTAATGAGAAACAAATATAGTAATGTGACCTACAGTAACTGGGAATTAAAGTCTGGCAGCTATTCTTGCACTCAATTAAACAGGTCCACTTGGTTGAAATGATCATAATTGCTTGAACTGATCTGAACATGATGATTGCTTAATTCAATGACCTTTAAGTGTGCCTGTAGGTCCCCCACACTGTGTGAGACTCTGCAGTAGAGTAGTAAAAGGACCTTGGATTCATACTAGACAAAGAGGCTGATGAATGACAAGCACAGTATGGCCGCTGTCAAAAAAAACAGCAGAAGACACCCCATTCATACAGTGACAAGAGTACAGCTCGTGATGCCATTCTAGAGGATACTCGGCTTGTCTGGAGAGGGAGGGTCACCATCCTCACTGCAATACTGCCACCTTGATGACCACAGGTGACAGTGCAGCTGAGGATGCAATGTGTGGTACAGATGTTTGCCAGGGACTTAAACAGCCTGCTCAGCTTGCATGTGTCCCTTGGTCTCCCCAGCAAGCTAGCATCTGTGGGGATCAGGAGGAAAAATGGAAATAGATGGCCTTGCTGTCCAAACATGAAGGAGTCCTGGTGCATCCACAGCTGGACCTGCCTACCACAGTTCATCTCTTGGTGACACCAGTGCAGTTCAGAGATATATGCCTTCTACCTTGTTCCCAACCAGGCACAAACTGAGACAGTGTTGAAGATGGCAGCTGTAGCAGGTTGGTCTGGTGGGACTTGTAGCATAGGGGATTCTGGAGTGAGTTCAGGTAGTAGTGTAAGAGGGCATAATGAAAGAATGTTTAAAAAAAAGAAAAACAGTGGAAATATGGGGTGCATTATGGAGATGACCAGCAATGCACAGGAAGCAATCCTGCTACTTTAAAAGACCCTGGTCAGACCTCACCTGCAGTTCTTGGATCATCAATATGAAAAATAAATTCAGGCAGTTGAGTGGCTACAACGCATGGCCACCTGATCTGGGGAATTGGGACAAGGAGAGAAGGAATGGTGCATGCCCTGAACCTGTTCAGCTTGGAGAAACTGAAGCAGAAATTAGACACTATCTCAATCTACTGCACACTAAAGGGGATCCCAGAGATCAAACAGATAGAAACTTTTGATCTGGAGTGTCCCGTACAATGCGGGGCCATGCACAGATGTGGTAAATATAGATCAATGTTAGAAGGTACCCTTTCACTCTTGGGGTGAGTGAACCTATAGAGCATTCTACCAATGGAGCCAGAGGATATTAGGACAGTATGGCCCCCATATTCAGAGCTGACCATTAGTGCTGTGCAGCCAGGAGTGCTGCATGGTAGTTAGCACACAGCCAACGCATGGTAATATTCAGACAGTGCACTCTGACTAGAGCACGTTAATTATCTGAACATGGGGCTGGCCAACACAGCATATAGTGATCATGTGCAATGCTGTCATAGCCCATGGTTGAAGCTGGCCCACAGGGGGGCCCACAAAAGGTAGTGCTACCCAAATGGGATAATGTCAAGGCTCCTGTGGACCATATTTATCACTCCCATGCAAAGCTGGGCAGTCTAGAAAGTTAAATGTCATATTACTTTTCCCAGGTCCACATCTGACATTTGGGTTTATATTGAATGCCACTCTGAGGGTTTCAAGCTTTTAAATGTTCCCAGTTACTGTCCTTATGCCAAATAGTAATGATTGCTGGGCGTGCCAATTGTAATACTCAGAAACCAAATGAGGGGGATGAGATTATCCTATACCTATACCCATCACTAAAATAGCTTCAAAACAATGAGCAAAGTGGGTGACATGATACCCAAGCTTTCAGGCTATACAGAGCCTTTCTTTGAGTATACCTTCAAATATACCTGAGGAAGGGCTCTGCATAGCCTCAAAACGTGTGTTCTATAAATGTCTCATTGGTCCAATAAAAAGTATATCAAATCATCCACTTTGTTCATCTTTTTGTACATTGACCAATACGGTTACAAACAATTCTCTATAAAGTAGCTTTGGAAATTTACTGGTATAACTCAACCCATTGACTAGGGATGCTAATTCAGTAATGTTGATTAAAATGGAAAGCTAATAGTTATACACAGTATAGTCTTAAGTAACTCTTTTCTAATTTGCTTCCTGTCTGAAGTTGTGATGATACTGGATACATCAAGCTAAGATTTAATTCAGGTGTCTTTCATTAAGTCCCAAGGTATGTGTTATCTCACAGTAAAACCTCTGCTGTTATTAAAGTTTCAAATGACATTACCTTACTAATGAAAGGCTCTGAAAGGCGTAAAAGTAGGTATGTGTGTATGTGTTCTTTATTTGTTCAATCATAAAAAAGATTTTTACAAACATACATAATTGATAGACATCACATACAACACTGAGTTTAAAAAAATAGAGAGCATAATAATCTTTATTATTTTATTTATTGAGTACTAGGACTACAAATACCTTTGAACCAGAGGTTCATTTACAAAGGTTTTGTATTTGAGTACAAAACGAACAGTACAGGTGGAATGAGATAAAATACAAGGGACAGCTAGGTACATGATTTTAAACATAATAGTAAAGTGTTACAAAATAAAGGTTATGAAACAAGATTGTAGAAACAATGGGGGAAGGAGGCAACAAGTGAGTAAGAGGCAGTCAAAATATGACTTTGTCAGAAAGTGCAGGATCTCAGTAAATTAGTGCAGCTGTGGGATAGAAAGCAGAAGGAGAGGAGGGGATTGGGGAAAGAATAAGAGAGGGGTGAGAAGAGGAGTAGGAAATGGGGAGAAATAGGAAAAGAACAGAGCAAGGAATGTTGGTTTATAGGGTGGAGACATGAAGGAAAGAATTGGGGAGGAAGAGGTGTGTGGAGGGGAAATTAACACACACGACTAGGGAGAATACTAAGGCATGATGGGCGGGGGAGAGAGAGGGAGGATGGGGAGGAGGAGGGAGCACAGGGGGGGAAGGGAAAGAAAAGAAAAGTGTAGGAGATGAAAAGGAGGAGCAAAGTGGAAGATGTGCATAGATTCAACCTAGCTGGAACAATTACAGCTGCTAAGACTAGTGAGGTGCTGACACAGGTTACCACTGAAAGGGCCAAGTCAAGTTTCAGACGAGACATCAGGAGGGAGACCATTCACTAGTGACGGGGCCCTTGCAAAAATTGGGTGCTGAGCTTGGGTGGCGCAACAAAAGGGAATCTGTAGAGGATTTATCGGCACTATGAGCACAGTGCGAGAATGTGGTGGGTGACATGAGTCCACGAGTGGCAGGTGGGGTAAGGCTAAAGTAGATTTTCTTAGCCAGGAGGTAGGTCTGGTAGATGATCCTTCCTTGGAGGTGGAGCCAGGACAATTGTTTATAGTGCTCCCAGGTATGGGTCCTTTTACCAGTGCCTGTCACAAAATGACAGTACTTATTCAGAGCAGTACTGATTCTTTTTAAAGTGGTGTCAGTGACAGCTCCATAGAAGATCAGTCCATAATTGATCACTGAAAGGACTGAACTGGTCACAGCTACATGCATGGCCTCTTGGGTGAGACAGTTGTGATGGTGGTAGAGGGTACCTATTCTATAGCTAATTGCTCTGGAGATTAATTTTATAATGGCAGCACAGGAGAGTGGACTGTCAAAAGTAACACCCAGGTATTTAAACTCATGGACTTGAACAAGTGGATGGTGTTGCTTATTCAGGATATGTAAGATTGCCATTTTGTATTTAGTGGGTGTTGGCAAACAGCATGGATTTTTTTTTTGTAGTTCATCAACACTTTATGCTGATCAAACCACTTTTTGACAAGGTTAAAATTTGTCTGCAGGTCAGAGGATAGTTGGTCAGTGTTAGAATGAGTGGAGAAGAGGACGTCATCATCCGTGTATAGGATCATATTGGTGTTGCATGCTGCTGGGAGTTTGTTTAAAAAGAGGCTAAAAAGAAGTGGGCCAAGGATGGATCCTTGGGGTACGACAGAGCACACAGGGAGGCAGTCAGAGAGAGTGTCCCCAGTCTTAACTCATTAGTATCTACCCAGCAAGTAACTTTCAAACCAGCTGGTAACTTTAGCAGATAGACTTAATGCAGAGAGTGGTGCAGAAGGAGCTGGGGATAAATGGTGTCAAACGCCTTGATCAAATCTACATATACTTCCCCTAGTAACTGTCCAGAGTCTAAGACCTCATGAATATGAGTTGTAAAATCAAGTAAGGCAGTAGTGCTATTATGTACTTTCTTAAAGCCATGTTGCTGTGGGCATTGAATATTATACTTGTCCAGGTATTCCGACAGTTGTTCAGCAACTATGTGCTCTAAGGCTTTGGAAAGTGAGGGGAGAGGATTGAGATGGACTGGTAACTGGAATGTTGGGTACAGTCTCCAATTTTGTGCACAGGCATTACAATGGCAGATTTCCATGACCAGGGGAACCACCTGAGAGAGAGTGAGAGGTTTAAGAGTTTGATGAGTGGGGGTAAGACAACTTCAAGTGTGAGGTGGAGAAGTCATAAGTCAAGGGTGTCACTACTTGATCTGGACTTGCCTAGTACCTTCAGTAGATAACGTTGAGCTTCGGAAAGGGATACACTTCTGAAATAGAAAGGGGGAGTATTAGAGGGAGGTGTAGATTTTGCATAGTTGGAAGGCAAGGTGGACCCGGTAAAGAAGTCAGGCAGGAGAATCAAACTAAGATCAATAAAGGCAATATTAAGGGAGTCCACAATTAACTTATGGTCCTGGGTTAGAGTGCCATTTAGCTCCATTGTAGTAGTGGGGGATTTAGTAGTTTTCCCCTTTAGTTTTTTTGAGTTATCCCAGAATTGTTTACTATTATCCCAGCTGTGTTTTACTACACCTTTGTAGTACTCTTGCTTGGCTCTTTGTACTGCCAGGGTGCTCTAGGTTCTGGCAGATTTGTACTGCTGCAGATTGGTGTACAGGCCTGAGGCCATAGCACGGTGCCAAAGATTGTCCCTATTCTTCAACATCATTATTAGGGCAGGGGAGATCCAAGGGTTAGACACTCCTCTAGGTTTTATTTTCCTGAAGGGAGTGCACTGGTCAGACACCACATTAAATTACATAATGAAAAAGTTTAGTGCTTGGTCAATGCAGTTCATGGTGTTTAGGGAGGACCAGTCAACCATTGAGAGTGCACCCAAAAATTGAGGGAACTTCCTTTTTTTTAGTATATAGAGGTAGGTAAATCTGGTCTTAGGTTTAGGCACCTCGTTGGACCACTGACAGAGAACAGGTAGTAGTAAGTAGTAAAAACATTATTTTTATACAGGAAAACAAATCTTTAGGCTGATTGGCCTAGTTTACAAGATTGTCTTGCTTTCTACAAGTTACCTAAACATTAAAACATCAGGTACAAAGTACAAAAAGGGTACAAACATTCACAATAAATATATATATGAATCACTCATCGAGGTTCAATAACATTCTCCAGACTTCATATAATCCATTCTTACCTTTCATCCAAAACATTGACACATAACAGAGCATGATATAGTTAATTCCTGCTTGAACTGGCTATATAATGGAAATATATGCACTAGATTCGATACAATTTTCCAGTGTTTTGCTGCCTAGTAATGTAATGTCTTTTCCCCTTATTTGTTTTTAAAGGCAACAATGGGGATTTTATTTTTATAATTTGATCTCTTTTGTTCTTAAATCAATTGGGTAACACCCTCCAAATAAATTTTTGTTTATGTAATGCTCAGGACTATCCATGTGATAATTATAAATTACAGTTTACCATTCTCATGGCACATCTTGTTTCAAGTGATAACCATTTCAAGGAGGTCAGCAAACTGCAGTGATGTGTTCTTGGACTACACTGCAAGACATACCTTGCGATCCTGTAATACACTCTAAGTTGTTTAATGGTGTCTTATTTGCAGTACTAAGCAAAAGATCCCCATAAGTCAGTACCAGAATAATTAATTGTTCTGCAACACTTTTTCTACTACTTTCTGTTAGACACTTTGTTGTTCTTCTAAGGGCTTCAACCCTTTTGTTTACCCTTTCAATTAACGCCCCATGTGTTTCACAAAAGTCATGTTCTGATCAAAACTAATTCCCAAATAAATATATCAGTCACTTGTTCTAGAAAAATATTGTTATTCACTTTTATTTTTAACTGTTTGTTTCCTTTTGAATTTGACCCAAAATATAATCATTTAGATTTTTTGGTATTCATCACAAGGCCCGACTTGGTGAACCCCCCAGATTGTTGAAATTCAACTGTGTTTTAGTTTCTAGTTCACTACTACTATGACATGTAACTATTAAAGCAGTATTGGCTGCATACAGCCATACATTTGAGTGCTGTATAACTTGTGGAAGACTGTTGTTAAAGATCAAGAATAACAGGGGTCCTATAATGGACCCCTGTGGCACTCCTCTAATTACTGCCCATTTTCTGGAACTTTCCCCATTTATTGAAACATACTGTATATGATCCTCCAAGTAAGATTTCAACCAGTCCCTTGGGCCTTATGTGAGCCCCATTTTTTCAGCTGTTTGTAACAAAAGGGGGTGGTTCACCAGGTCGAAGGCCTTCAATAAATCCACAAACACCACTGCAGTTTCCAGGCCCTCATGCAATGATGTATTCACAAGGTCATTAAACTCCAGGAAAGCTGATGTAGTTGAGTGACCTTTTTGGAAACCCGATTGACATAATGTAATTAAATTGTATTTCTCTAAATACTCCACCATTTGTGTATGAATATGTCTCTCCAAACATTTAGCCAAGATGGATAGTAAAGCAATTGGCCTGTAGTTATTTAACTCAGTGGATAGACCTCCTTTGAATATGGGGGTGATTTTACTCACCCTCCATTGATATGGAAAATAACTTTCTTGTAAACTTCTGTTAAATATATTAGTCACTATAGGTGCAATCTGTTTAGCAGCTAACTTTAAAAATCTCCCCTCGAGTAAGTCCCAGCCCCACTGACTTTTTGATGTTATTCTTGTTAACCCTCTATAAACCTCAGACACTTTTAAGATTCTAAACCAGAAAGGTGGATGTGGTCCTGTAAAGTTAACTTTATTTTGCTGTTTTTGTGGACCTAGGTTCGGTACAGTCACATCAAGACCTGGTAGGTCCACAAAAAAATAATTTAGTAAGTTTGCTATTTCCTTGAGTATCTTCTATCATGCTTTCACCAATTTTAAGAGTATAGTTAGTTATAATTCCTTGCCCAGGTCTAGATAGTGAATTTATGGATTTCAGAAATTTTCTGAGATCTGATTCATTATTCAAACAGTTTTTGTAGTAGAAGGTTTTAGCCTTCTTTATCTGTCACCTACATCAATTTATTTTCTGCTTAAATAGGTCCCAATCTTTCTCTTGCTTTGCTTTTTTTGCTTTTTTCCAACACCTACCGTATTTTTTCACCCTAATATTTTTTAAGATCTTTTCATTTATTCAAGGAAATTTTGTTGAATTTTTTTTATTTTTTGTAGTTTTTATTTTTGGGGCATGTTTATCAAATAGTTTATTAAATGTCTCAATGAAAAAAATTTAAGTTGAATCTAAATCAGGGATACATTTATATCGATCCCACCTCTCCCTCTCAACATTTAACAAAAAATAAGTTTTCTGAAATGACTTGCATGTTTCTAACCCAGGTGGCATTTGCCTCCTGTATTTTCTGTTCTATCTCTAACAAGATGTCACCCCATACTGGGTTGTGATCTCCTAGGCAAGGAGAAAGAACTCCTGATGCTTCAACTTTTATAGCATGGGATACAAACAATAAGTCCAATATCATGCCCTTTTTGGTAGTGCTAGTATATCTTGTAGGTTCTAAATATCTGTAGGGATACCCCCAAAACAGATATGACATATTTTAGGGACTTGTCCCTTTACTCTTCCCAGTTACAGTTAAAGCCCCAAATGAGGACAATATGTTTATCACCTAATAAACCTTGAATTGTATTTATAGTTTGTTCTATCAGTTTAACATTTGTTTTGGTTAGAGAATAAATTACTGAAAAAAACTGTTTTTAATTTACTTACCTTTACTACTATGTTTTCTATGTTATTTTGACTTCACCTGTTTAGCAATTCAGTGTGGCCCAGACTACTTTTAACATACAAAAGTATGTCCTGGCGAGACAATGTATAGCCTAAAATACCAAGTTCTTCATTGTCTACGTCTTTTACTAGGCAGGTCTCCATTAGTCTGACTATATCTGGAGCTTGTTCCTCGATCATAACTTTTAGAGTATCCATTTTGTTTCTTAAACTTCTAGCATTATCATGTAGAATCCTACATTTTTAAAAACATTAGATCCAGGGTTTAACTCTACATCCCCACTTAAAGTCAATAATATTAAAAAAGCAACTGTACCCTGTTTTATCTGTAAGTTGTTACAGCTGTATGAATTTAAGACTACTATCCTGCCCTGCTGGTTCCACTGTCTCCATTTATTTGTGAACTTATTTCTTCTTTCAATAAAATCATTTGTGTGTGGAGTTTCAAAGCTGGGTGCCTGCCAAAAAGCTCCCAACTTTCTTTTAGACTCTACCTCAGTGGTTATACCTGCAAGGCAAGGTAGCAGTATACGTAGTAACAGCAGACTATACATTATTAGCCCAGTACAATACCAAAGCTAAACAAACAAATGTATTCTTTATTTCTTTATAAAAGCTCTCACCAGTTAGTATTATAAGCAAACTTTTTCTTAACCTCCAATGTTGCTGCGCTTTTGTTTTTTCTCTGTGGAGTGGTGCGCGCGCCACTCACGCTTTCGCTAGGCGCACAGCACACAACACGCAGCTTTAAAGTGCTTTCTCCCCTCCTCCTGGGTGGTCTCTTCTAACAATCAGCTGTGCAGTCCCCGTGAAAAAAATCAGACAGTTGTTTAAATGCATACAAGTCCACAATTAATGCAGAAAGGAATTCAGCTCGCCACAGCCCTGAATGATGTAAAGGGGGTAGAAAACAGCCACTAGAGATGTTGTAGTCAGCACCTGCTGTTCAAGTCTTCAGGCCTGCAGCATGCAGCTTTAAAGTACTGTCACCTCTCCTCCTGGGTGGTCCCTTCTAACAATCAGCTGTGCAGTCCCCATGAAAAAAATCAGGCTCAGTTGTTTAATGCACACAAGTCCACAATTAATGCAGAAAGGCAGTTCAGCTCACCACAGCCCTGGATGATGTAAAGGGGGTAGAAATTAACCGCTAGAGATGTTGTAGTCAGCACCTGCTGAATGATCACTTCGGGAGTCTGAAAGGACTGTAACGTAGGTGACTCTACTAGGGTGTATGGTGAGAATCCAGTCCAGGAGGTAGCTGGATCCAGTTCTGTAGTTCATAAGAGTTGACAGGGTAACTATCTGGGTAATGTCAACTGAGGCAAGAGCATCTTTAAATGGTTCAGCTTCAGGGGCACTCCAGTTTAGGTTAAAGTCCCCCCAAACCACTGTCTCGGTACGATGTGGGAGGTTGTTGAGGTACTCAGTAACCATTTGAAAGCCAGAGGCCTGGTCGCGTGGAGGGATATAGATGAATATGATGGTGAGGGACTTCATCTGTTGACCCAGGATAATTTTGATTGCAAACATTTGTGATTTGTTGGTGGGTGGTGTTGTTAGGAAGACATGGCCCATGAGGGTGTCCTGCAGATAAATGGCACATCCACCACCCACCACCTCACTTGCCAGTACGGTCAAGTCTAAAAAGGACATAGCTGGGGATTGCTACTGCATTGTCTGGAACCTTGGAGGATAGCCAAGTTTCACTGACAGCTAGGATGTACAGTTTATGCTGTGATACCCAAGCATGAGTTCATCAAGCTTGTGCAGTAGGCTCCGAAAATTAATGGAGGCTAAGGTAAGGGAACTTAACATAGAAACATAGAAACATAGGCTTTGACGGCAGATAAGGACCGCTAGGCCCATCTATTTTGCCCATTTCCCTACCTACAGGATAGGCCGCAGATCCTAGTTAACCAACAGCCTATTTCTTCCTACCCCCGATAAAAATTGCCTTATGTCTGTCCCATGCATTCTTGAATTCTCCCACAGTTTTAGACCCCACAACCTCCTTGGGAAGGCTGTTCCATGCATCCACTACCCTCTCTGTGAAATAATACTTCCTCACATTGCCCCTGAACCGCCCTCCTTCTATCTTTAAATTGTGTCCCCTTGTTCTTGCAAGTCTCTTTTTCTGAAAAATGCTACCCTCTTGGACCTTGTTGATTCCACTGAGGTACTTAAAAGTTTCTATCATGTCCCCCCTCTTCCTTCTTTCCTCAAGGGTATACATATTAAGCTCCTTTAGTCTCTCCTCATATGGCTTCTCTTGCAGACCCTGCACCATTTTAGTTGCCCTCCTCTGGACTGCCTCTATCCTGCCTATGTCCTTGAGGAGATGGGGTCTCCAGAACTGGACACAATACTCCAGATGGGGTCTCACCAACTGTCTGTACAGAGGGATAACAACTTCCTGTTTTCTGCTGCTGATGCCTCTCCCTATACATCCCAGTATACCCCCAGCCCTCCCTACTGCCTTCTCACATTGCTTGCTAACCTTAAGGTCATCTGATGTGATTACCCCAGGTCCCGTTCCTTTTTGTTGTTGTTACTACCCCCACCCATTGTGTATTCTTCCCCTGGGTTCTTGTTTCCCAGGTGCATTATTTTGCACTTCTTTGCATTGAATCCTAGCTGCCATACTTCTGACCATTCCTCCAACCTTGCCAAGTCCCTTTCATCCTTTCCACGCCTCCTTGTGTATCAACCCTGTTGCAGATTTTTGTGTCATCTGCAAAAAGGCATACTTTTCCTTCCAGTCCCTCTGCAATGTCACTGATGAAGACATTAAAAAGGACTGGACCCAATACTGAACCCTGCGGTACCCCACTAGTAACCCCCCTTTCTTCAGAATGGACTCCATTTATAATTACCTTCTGTGTCCTGTTGTCCAGCCAATGTTTTACCCAGGCTACCACCCTGGGTCCCACTCCCAGGCTGGTTAATTTGACTATTAATCTTTTGTGTGGGACTGTGTCAAATGCCTTGCTAAAGTCTAGGTAGGCCATGTCCACAGCTCCTCCCTGGTCTACTACTTTGGTCACCCAGTCAAAGAAATCTATTAGATTCGTCTGACATGACCTTCCCGCTGTGAACCCATGCTGCCTTGGGTCCTGTGCTCCACTGGCTTCTAGGTACTCGACTATTCTTTCCTTCAGAAGTGACTCCATCACTTTCCCTACCACAGAGGTCAGACTTGGAGGTCTGTAGTTTCCTGCCTCTGTCTTGGACCCACTTTTGTGAAGGGAATCACATCTGCCTTCCTCCAGTCCTCGGTACCACACCATCTTCCCATGATTTATTAAAAGAGTAGCCAGTGGTTTCACTAGTTCCTCCCTTAATTCTTTTAGAATTCTGGGGTGAATTCCATCAGGACCCATTGCTTTGTCCACCTTCAGTTTTAGGAGTTCTTGCAGACGCTTTCTTCTGTGAAAGGACTGGGATCGACCCCCTATCAAGAGTGCTTCTGTTAATTGGATTAGGCACTTCCCCTCCTCTTTTGTGAATACTGAGCAGAAATATTCATTCAGTATTCCTGCTTTTCACTATCCCCTCTGCCCACCCACTGTTCTTTCTATTCAGCCTCACTATCCCTCCCTTTGTCTTTCTACGCTCGCTGATGTACCTATAAAAGGTTTTATCCCCCTTCTTAACTGAGTTGGCTATCTTTTCCTCAGTTTGGGCCTTTGCTATTCTGACTTCCCTCCCTGCTTCCTTCTGCCTTAACTGGTACAGCTCTCTGTCCTGCTCCTTCTGTGTTTCCTTATACTTCCAGAATGCTATATTTTTCTTCCTGACTTTCACAGCCACCTCTTTTGAGAACCATAGTGGCTTTTTCTTTCATTTTGATTTGTTCATTTGCTTCACACAAAGGCTTGTTGCCTCTGTGATGGCAGTTTTGATAATTCCCCATTGTTGCTCCACACCTCCTTCTAGCCTGTTTGCTAGTGCTTTTCTGAGGCACTCTCCCATCTTGCCAAAGTCGGCCCTCCTAAAGTCCAGTACCCTCACTTTTGTATGGCTTGACTCTGTAGCTGAGTTTAACGTGAACCACACTGTTTGAGGGTCACTTGCCCCAGATGGCAACCCACTTCTAGATCTGAGATCCTCTCTCTGCCCCCGTTTGAGAGTATGAGGTCTAAGATTGCTCCCTCACGAGTGGGTTCCAAAACTAGCTGTCTAATGCCTGCCATCTGTAGGGCATCAAGAATGGCCCTGCTCTTGGATGTGGCTGCAGCAAATGTGCTCCAGTTAACATCTGGCATATTCAGGTCTCCCATCAACAGTATCTCCCCTTTCTCTGCCATTCTAAGAATGCCTTCTATCATATCCTTGTCCATTCCTTCCCCTGACATGGGGGTCTATACACAACCCCTGTGCGGATTGTGGTGCCCTTTCCAGTCTCCAAGGTGACCCACAGTGCCTCCTCTCCTCCCTGTTTACTGTTTTGTTCAGTTGCTTTTATCCCTTCCTTTACATAGAGAACTACTCCTCCCCCTCTTCTCCCCTGCCTGTCTCTCCTGTAGGTTATGTACCCTGGTATGTTAACATCCCAGTCATGGTTCTCTGTGTACCATGTTTCTGTGACTGCTATGATATCCAGGCATCCCTCTTCCATTAAGGCCATCAGCTCAGGGAGCTTGTTGCCCAGACTACGGGCATTGGTACTCATTACCCTTCATTTCCTGATGGCCTTACTCCCTTTTGCCCCATCCCTGTCCTTCTTGCCTTTGTCACTTTCTTCATTTACCCCTGCCCTTCTCTCTCTCTAGCGACACCTCTATGTTGGTGTTTGCCGCACTTACTACCATGATTATTTGGGGAGGCTAGGATTTTCCTGCTCCTTTCCAGTGCCTTCCCCCTTGGCTAGTATAAAAGCTTGCCAATGAAGCATTTAAACCTATCACCTAGGATCCTGGTTCCCCTCCCAGACAGATGCAGCCCATCATGCCAGTATAGGCTTGCATCACTCCAGGTGGACCCCCAGTCCCCAATGAAGCCAAATCCCTGAGCTCCACACCAGATTTTCACCCACTGATTGAATCCCATGGTGCGGAATACGTTAGCCTCTCCTATGCCATAGATGGGTAGCACCTCCGAGAAGGTTACCGTGCGTGCTACTTGACTAAGGCCCCTCCCCAATTCCACAAACTCTTCCTGCACTTCTCTAATCCTTTTCTTAGCCAGGTAATTTGTTCCTAGGTGGATAATGACATCCAGCTCCCTCCCCTGTGCAGCTGCTCTGGCAATCCTGAGGATTCGCTTCCTGTCCCTGCAAGCCATGGCGCCAGGCAGGCACCTTACCTCCCTCTCCCCTTCTTCCCCCAGTTCTACCTTCGTAACAATGGAGTCCCCCACCAGGAGTTGTTTCCTTCCCCTGCAGGGTCCCCTGCCACCTTCCTGTGGGTCTCCTTTGTGGAGGTTCCCAGCATCCTCCTTGGTCTCCATTGTGGGTGCCTCCATAGAGGAACCACACTTTGCCAGAATGGCATAGGAATTGTGGAGAGGTACAATGGGAGGGATGCGCCTCTGTTCCACCATCCTCACCCTCCCTGAGCCCACTGTGGTCCAACCACTCCTCTTTCTTGGCAACCTCTGAGGCAAGGGCAGTGGCACTGGTGGTCCCTGGATGGAAGAGGAGGTCCCACAAATCCTGGCCAACTCAGCCTGGAGATGAGCAACCTCCTCCCTCAGCCCAGAGAGGTGCCTGCAGATGGGACAACACCGCATCCTCCAGAACATCTCCCGGAAGACTGCTGCTCCACAGCCACTGCACTGCACCACTCCAATCATGTCTTATTTCTGGCCCCTTAACCATTTGCAATCCTTACTTTTTCCTCTGTTTTTTCTCTCTCTCCTTACTTTCTGCCTGTGTGCCCTTTAAGCTCCTGATTGTCCTGTTCTGAGACAAGAATATCCTATATTTCGCAGTAGACCACTTACTTGCTCAGAGGCAGACCTCCAGCAGCTAGAGGGGGCCGGAGAGCTACTCTTGCCCTTCTAGGATGGTAGGTCCTTGGTGGTTCTGTGATCACTCACTTCCTGCCCCTAAACAGGAAGTTCCTGTCAGTCAAATTCTGTGCCTATAAAAATAGAACTAGCTTTGGGTGGGGGGGGGTGGATGGGAGGGAAGGAGGGCAATATAGTCCCAGCAGAGAAGTTCAGTCACACAGCAGTCCTTTCTCCTGGTGTCTTCTGCCAAGCTATTTGGAGAACTAAGTGAGTGATTAGGTGTTACTTCGGGACCAAAGCAGGGGTGGACATAACTGAGAGAAGTAGTAAGAGCAAAACAACACTAAGGAGATAATGAGTAAGGAATTTATTGTCCTTGAGCTGTCACCACCTGGGGAGTTTTTTGGGGTGGGTGTTGCAGATAGGGGAGAGTAGCAGTATGAGACTGGAGTACTCAAGGGGGCAATTTCCTACATGCATAGAGATGGGGGCATGGAAGTGACTGGCTGGGATGAATAAATGTCAAGGTATAAAGTACTGGATGGAATGCCTCTAAGGGGTGTAATGCACATGTTTTGTAGAGTGGGGGATGCAGCAGAAAAGTTGGGAGGGAAAGTAATGAGAAAACATAGGAGAGGTGTAGTAATACGATAGAATATAGTTACTGCAGAAAGTGTAGGGGGTAACTACAGAGGACAGAGGTAATTAGTTAATTGAGCAGGTGTCAGTGGTACAGGGAGAAAAAATATGCAACAGTTAGCAAAAGTGAAGATAGTTATTTCAAGTGTGTCAGAAGTATAGTGGGTAGACAGGGAGAGCAGATCAGCTCTGAAAGGGCAGGGGACAATCTTAAGGGAAGCAGTGAGCAGTCTGATAAATGGGAGAGTAGAGAGGTAGGTAGTGAGAACAGCAGCATAAAGAAACTGAGATGCGAGTGTGAGGGAAGGTGATGGGTCACTTTAAAGGGGCACAAAACTGAGTGGCAGGCTGAGGGAAGGAGCTGGAAGGCAGTGTCCCATGAGGGAGGAGGGGTATTTAATAGTGGTCAGGGCTGGAGAGAGCGGGTGAGAAAAATTAGTTGCTCTGGCGAGTGCAGAACAAGCCCAAATACCAAGCAAGAGAAATACAATGTACAATTAAGCACCAGAGATGCTGGCAGGAAGAAGCAAAGGGGAGGTCCAATCTGGAAAGGCAGTTCCAGCCAATGGAGGTTCTCACTCAGCTGAGAGCAGCTTGTAGAATGTCTCGGATTGGGAACAGAGTTAGAAAGACCCTTGAGCAGCGTACCTGGTTTGGGGTAGGTGGGCAGAGAGGAGAGGTATTGGCCAGCTCTGACCCCCACCAGCGCACAAGCTGTAGAGTGCCTGAGGGGGCTGGTTCCTAAAAGGAGAAGCAGAGAGAGAGGGGATTAGTTAAAGGGGGAGAAAAAAGCTATAGTAAGGGGCTGGACTAAGGGGAGACGAAAGGGAAGGCGTTAGTGTGAAAAAGGGATGGGAAGGAAGGATTTAGAAGTTGTGAGGAGGGCTGGGGGCACCTCAGGTTATGGTGCCAGGCTTTCAATAGCAAGATACAAAAATAAATTATTTGCAGGGGAGAGGGAGGGAGGGGGTGGAAGAGAAGTTTGGCTTCGGAGATGCCTAACAGAGGATGGAATGTGGGGGAGGGGAGGTGCTGATAGAAGCACTTAGAGTGAGCAGCAAAAGGTAAAAGTGGTGGAAAGAGAAATGATAGGCACTAGAACAGGAGAAATAGGGAAGCTGCAATTCACCTGAACAAGGTCTGAGTTCAAAAACCAGGGAGGGTGGGTTTAGGAGGTGTTAGGAACAGCAGGAGGTTCAGAGGGAAAAATTCAGAGGACAAAGGAGAGCGTCAGGAAAAACGCAGGCTTGAAAAATTAGCACTTTAACTAATTAATGACAGTGCTTAAAAAATTGAGCTTGTACCAGATTAAACAAATAATACAAGTAAAAGCATGTAATGCAGACCAGTAAAACTAATAAATTAGTTGCTCTAGAGAGTGCAGGACAAGCCCAAATACCAACCAAGAGAAATACAGTTTAAAATTAAGCACCAGAGACACTAGCAGGCAGAAGCGAAGGGGAGATCCAAAGAGGAAAGGCAGAAGTGAGGTTCCAGCCAATGGAGATCCTCATTCAGCCGTGGGCAGCCTGTAAAATGTCTCAGATTGGGAGCAGAGTAAACAAAATCCTTAAGCAGCATACCTGGTTCAGGGCATGTGGGCAGAAAGGATAGGTATCAGCCGGTTCAGATCTCCACCAGCGTGCAAGCTACAGAGCGCTCGAGGATGCTGGTTTCTGGTTCAGGGCAGGCGGGCTGAGAGGATAGGTATCGGCCGGCTCTGATCCCCACTCACACAAGCTGCAGAGTTCCCAAGGGGACTGTTTCCTGGTTCAGGGCAGGTGGGCAAAGAGGAGAAGTATCATCCAGTGTGGATCCCCGCCAGTGCGCAAGTCGCAGAGCAGCCGAGGGGGCTGGTTCCTAATCTGTGCAAAATATAGCAGAATAAATACATACACTATAAATATTTAGGATTGTATAGTGTGTACCATCATTTTCCTTATCTTTTGTGTATTACAGAGATACAGTGCTATCTTTTTTATAATCTGATCATCTTCAGAGACAAATAAAATCCTTAAGATAATATCATTGGGGCAATGCACCAATGAAACCAAAATAGAGCCCAGCCATTTACATCTTGCTGCACGATACCAGTGGCATCTTAACAACTGTAAAAGTAGGTTATATTGGTTATGTATTAGTTCACAGCATGAATTGGTGAAGGGAATGTCCCCAACACAGGAAGCTGATCATCACTGCACCACTTCTAACCATAATAAAGTCCCCATCACAGCACTGCCCAAACAATATAGTTTCCCACCTACAGTAGAGCATTGTCCCCAACCTGGCCACAGTACTGTTCCCCCATGTCAGCTATGCCACCACCCTTACTGTAGTACTGTACCCCACCCTCACCATAGCATAGACCCTCGATTGCAGCTGAGCTGCAGATACCTGAAATTGGGCAGGTGAGGCTGGAGGCATGCCAGTCTGGTGTTAGAAGCATTGCAGAAACATAAAAACACAGAAATTGATAGCTGAAGGTGTCCTGCTAGTCTATCCAGTCTGGCCAGTCTTACCCATAGCATGATTCTAATGCCCTAGTGGTCACCTACTCTCCCTCCACCCATGACATCCTCTCCTACTGTTCTTACCAGCCCCATATATCTCTCCCAACCTAGCTTGAATCCCCACACTTATCTGTCACAAACCATCTCCTCCAGCACCCTGTTCCATTTATCCACCACTCTCTGCAAATAAATATTTTCTGACAGTCCTGACTCTCCCTCCTACCAGCTTCTTTGAGTTCCCCCTTGTGAAATGACCCCCAGCCACAATCCATATGGTGGCCCTGGGAACTTTCTCCTCTTGAGAGACTCACTTTGTCTGTGCAAGAATGACAGGGATAGTACACATGATGCAAACTGTGTTATGAGAAGGCAAAGGGAACAGGTTAAACTAAAGGAACAGGGCCAGCAGTGCTGAGAAAGCCACCAGCCATCCCTCCACAGCCTACAGAAGACACCAGGTATGCCAGCCCTGCTTCAGCTCCTTTAGAAGAATTAAATTCTAGCAGCTCCCACCCGACTGGTCTGTTATTCCACAGCTTGGATTCCCATTGGCTGCTGTATCTAGCCACTTTGGGAACCAAGCTCCGCTGCCTTTTTTTTTAAGCTTTCAACAGCTCCCTAATCTATATTTTGTCCTGCCGCCCTCCCTGACCCCCACCTCTATTAAATACACTTGTGCTTCACCATTTTGGCCCACTACCTTTCTCATTGGCCCTTGTCCTTCGCTTCCCTTCTTAACCCCTTGTTGCACTTGGTTCTTCGCTCCCCTTCTTATCCTACTGTTGCACTTGGATCTTGTAATCAATTGTCAGAAGGTCTTACTGACTTGTCCTAAGGGCCTTCAGCCCCTGCCCTATCATGTCTTACAGAGTCTCACATACTACCTGTTACCCAGCCTTTTTCAGCTTAGAGTTCTCTTTGCCCCTCCCTACCCTCCTGCTTGACTGGCCCTCTTCTTTTCCCTGTCCTTTCTCCAGTGACTACTTTTCTCTTCTTCCTTCACTCCTCCTGTTCCTTGCAGCATTTTGCTGAAACTATCTAGCTTCCTGGTTATTATTTGTTGTCCACTAAACTACATGCCTCCGCTTACTCTCCTAAGCCATGCCATTCCCACATCTGACCCCCTTCCCACATTTGCTTCAATATTTTTTTCCCTTATAACACCAACTGGCTTAAAGTTTTTGCTCAGCGAACAGGAGACAAATTCCATTTCCACTACTCACCCCATTCCTCCTCCCACTCTCTTCCATGGCATCCAAGTGATCCCCACAATTATTGAAGTGATTTCTCTGCTTTCCATCCACTATCGTCCCTGATTCCCCTTCACCACCTCCAAACCGTTATCTTCTCCACCGTGACTTGGCCACTGTCGAAAGAAGAATGCACGCACCATGTTGTGGCACTCCTTAAAATGAATCATGCTCCTTCTAATATGCTCAGGAAATGTCAAGGTGAACCCTGATACCTATACCTCACTTGAATCTCCCTCGTCTTTTGCTTCCTTCCTTCTCAGGCATAAAAATTATGACCATCAGTGTTAGGAGTCTCATTAACAAACTCGACCAATTGCAAGCATGGGCCACCCATACCACTCCCGACATCATTGGTGTCTCAGAACCTTTGCTTAAACAAGCCATTCTGGATCAACAGATCACTCTCCCAGACTACAAATCATTTAGGGCAGACAGAAAGTTCAGGGGAGATTCATTAAGATTCATTAAGAAATTAGGTGCAATGAAAGGTCAAGACACATGAGACAGCTCCTTCATGACATAATAAAATAATTCATGCTACCTTCCATATTTATATAGTTATCTAGATTTATTTTAAAATGTTCTTTATTATTACTTATGATCACACCTTCAGGTAAACTATTCCATAGGTTAGTTGCACTGATTGTGTAAAAGTTTTTTGCTTGATTTATATTTTTTAGATTTGACCTGTAAGGGGTGACTTCTTACTTCAAATCTATCAGAATTCCACAGCCTGAGTACTTACAGGTACTCCTAGATCTTCTCATATTACACCAGTGCTGAGGAACCTGCACTGGCTGCCAGTTCAGTGGCGGATCACCTTCAAAGTCGGTTTACTGACTTTTAACTCCCTCATGATCTGGGCCCTGACTACCTGAAAGAACTCCTGACTCCTTATCGCCCTGTGAGGCCGCTCCGCTCAGCTGACGAGGGGTTGCTAGATATTCCTAGGGTTATATTAAAATCAGCTGGGACCCGAGCCTTTATGTTTGTGGCCCCTTCCCTTTGGAATGCTCTACCCCGTTGGACAAGGGAGTGTACGACCGTGGGGAGTTTTAAACAGGCTCTCAAATCCTTTTTATGGGAAAGGGCCTATGGTGGTTCTGACTAATTGTGGTATCTATTTTTAACAGTTCTTTTTTGTACTACTGTTTGTATATCTTGTTTGTACCATATTTTACTGTAATGCACCTTGGTAATTGAAAGGCGTAATATAAATAAAATTATTACTATTATTATTATCAGGTTTATACTATATGTTTAATTCTGTCATTAACTCAGGGTTATTCATTAAGTCAAAATAAAATAACGTATCTCCCCGCTTTCTACACAGTTCTAAGCTGTGAAGTCCTAGAGAGTCCAGCCATTCTTCATGCAGTTTTGCCTTCAATTTTTTAATAGATTTAGCATACCGACATTGGACTTTCTCAATTCCATTTTTATCCCCTTTCTTATAAGGGTTCCACAACTGTCTTCCATAATAAAGGTGTAGCCTAACATATGAAATATATAATGGAAGAAGAATGGTATTAGACCTATTTTTTATGTTTTCATTTATTGCTCTAATAGTTCTATTTACTTTTGAGATAGCATTTGTACAGTGTTGTTTAAACTCAAACTTTTCATCTGTTAATATGTCCAAATCCTCTCAGATAGTTTGTTCTGAATATTTTTATTGTTTAATACATACCTGTGTTTTTGATTCTTCTTATCCATGTGTAATACACAACATGTTTCGATATTTAATTGCATCCCCCATTGTGTTGTCCATGTGGCAATAGAGGTTATGTCATTTTGTAATGATGACATCTCTTGTTCAGTTTCACATGGGCCGCTGAGTTTAGTATCACTTGCGTATCTGATGATGTTATTCCTAACCCCTTCGCCTAGGTCCACAATAAAAATCTGAAAGAATATTGGACCCAGCACTGATCCCTGGGGTACTCCACTTGTCACCTCACCCTCTCTGGACAGGTGACCCCAGACTGATACTCTTTGTTTTCTATTTGCCAGCCAATTATTTATCCAGACAATAATGCCCTTGTCTATTCCACATTTAAGAAACTTTTCTGTTATAGCCCAATGGGGGTCCATATTAAAGGCTTTGCTAAAATCAAACATTATTATGTCCACAGATATATTATTGCCCAGTTTTTCACTTATATTTTTGTAAAAACTAACTAAATTTGTAATACAAGATCAACCTTTTTTTTTAAACCGTGCTGATTAGGATCAAAGGTACTTGTGTTATTAAGTTTATCTAGAATTTTATTCTTAATTATAGTTTCAAGCATTTTACATATGACAGAAGTTAAACTGATGGGTCTGTAACTGAATGTACACGTTTTTGATTCTTTTTTATAGGTGGGGATAATATTAGAGAGTTTCCAATCCATAGGAATTTGTCCTGTATTTAGTGACTTTTCATATGTAAACCCCAGAGGGCGCTATCCTAAGGGGTACTACCCTTGCCTGCCCTAACTGTAGCAGGGTGAGGGCCCCAGAACCATTGGCGGGTGCCTCCACCCAGAGGTCGGGGTTAGAACAGTCGAGGTTGACTCGGTCACAGCCCTCTGGGTTGCTGCAACCCCCCTTTCTTCCCACTAGTGGCCCACGCAGTTCAATTTCAGTGTCCTTACTATATACACTTACCCTCCCACGGCTCGAACCAGTCAGCTCACTCCAGGGACCCCCTGGAAAGTAAGGCACAATTACACCACATTCACTGTGCAGTATTTCACCATTAATACACAGACTATCCAGTGTACTTTTGCAAAACAAGCAATCTGATTTATTTGAGGGGAGATAACAAGGACCGGGGGGAATCAGGTTGATTAGCTTACCACTACAATATATGAAAATCTACCTATGGCTCTGTGCACAGGCCTAACCTATTAATTACTGTCTATAGGTACCTGAGCCCTAATGGCTAGTTCTTCGACGCAGCTGGTTGGGGCCCTGACACAAGCGAACATTTAATTCCTGAGCAGATCAGATGGAGCCAGAAAGCTCAATTATTGCAGTCAGCAATACAACAAAATTATTTTGTCTTTGTTTGTAAGCTTTAACAGGGAGCTACCCTGATTCAGTACACACAACTCCAGCACCAACTCTTTCACCACTTGCAGGGCTGAGCCTGAGCTTCAAAGGCCTCCTCACACATTTATATGGAAAACAACAGAGGGGTACCATACCAGGCAGCTGCTTCTAGGACCCAACTGAACTCACAGCTATGCAGGCATCTCACTGCAGCTTCACTGTCCTGACAGATCGAGCGCGATTCAGTAGATTCTCCAGTCCTCTACAGGGTGAGCCTGGTAGGTAGCTGTGCTCCTGCACAGCCTTCTCTGACTACTGCCCCGTGGACTTAGTCCGAATATAACAGCGACCGAGCTGCCTGAAATTGGCCTTCACCACACACACACACGCTTCCCGCGTGAAGACCTAATGGAGCAGAAGCCCAGGGCTCCCTCCTCGCTCACAGCCACAGCGTCTCTGCCCTTTGGCAGTTGGGGCAAGTCTCTCTATTCGGGTGCCACCTGATCCCATTGGAGAGCTGCAGATGCCAGTCACTTATTACTGCCCTCATTGGTGCAAAACGGCACCATGGCCCAGAATGCCACTTCCCAGAATTACAAGCTGTGTCCCCATTTGTCAGCCAGCTCCATCTAGAGTCCTGGTTTCTGGTGGGCTGCTTTTTTACTCCAGATTAGATACCCCCTCACTCCTATTGGACCCCTCAAACTGTCCTGGTCCAAGATGGAGGGGCATAGCACACAGAGTCCCATCTGCAACAAAGGCAGGTTAAACAAAACTGCATTTTCACTATCACTCTAAATGATTTCAGGCAAATAGTTACACCTATCGAGGGGGCTCCAGCGACCACAAAGAGGGGCAATTACAGTACAGCTCGAGCGGGACTCGACCAGGGAAACACACAGTCCCCCTCATAAAAAATGATTTTGTCTGCAAGCAGACGGCTCTTAAAGAGACAATACGTGGAGGCTCTACAGGCACTTACCAAGCCATTTCAAATGGCTTAAGCGCAGAACGCCAACCACCAGGAGGAACACTTAGGCAGCTCCTAGGAAGCTTTTAGGAACCCCCATTTATAGGGGGGTTGCACCCTTCCTGGCCTAGAAACAACTTGGCGTCCACGTCAAGTAGTTACCCTTAAATCACTTTAAGGCAAAACAGGTTACACTAACAGCACATCACCTAGGGTTACTTATATTAGTACTGTATTACATGGTTCACTATTGGTCATACAACATTACACATACAGGCAACCTGTTTCTTTTATAAGTCAGGTCATTACTTCCTGTCCATGACACCTGGAAAGAGGGGGCCCTTCCCTGTTAGCTACTTGTGGGCTAACTTGGACAGGGGTACCATATTCAGAGGGCAATACTAACAGCTGAGCATCGTCCCCCAAAACTAATTTGGGCAAGGAGCTTGGGGACACATACACCCCTTTATGGACTACATTTAAAGGCAGGTCCACAGGCTGACCCAGCGACTCATAACTCAACCATACTGCAGGCCGTACTTCTTGGCTGGTGCGTCTAGGGGTCTCGGAAAAACCTGCTACAGGCCTCGATTCCATTTCAGCCTCACTTAGATTAGTAGGGGGGAACCTCCATAGGGGAAGGAGACCCAGAGCCCCTAGCACCTTTGAGAACAGGGCCCTCTATTTCAGAACCCACACCATTTGGCTCAGCTGGGGACATTTTGGGTACTGGCAGGCATCCATCAGGGAACTCAAAATATTCTTCAGGTTCTGGCATATCACTGGCTTGTTCCCCCACATCACTTCCTTCTTCTGAAAAGTCAGATAGTTCAGCCAGGCCAGACAGTTCAGCCAGGCTCAAGAATCCCACCACTTGGGCATTGCTTCTGCTCACTTCATCCTCTAGGAGCATTGGCTCCGGAGACAGAGCTGGGGGCTCAGACAGTCCAGAAAGCCCAACTTCCTCTCCAGAGTTAATTAGGGGATTGCCCCAAAACAGTTGGCTCAGTTCATAAGAGGGATAGTATTCAATATAGAAACATAGAAACATAGATTTTGATGGCAGATAAGGACCGCTTGGCCCACCCAGTCTGCCCATTTCCCTACCTAATGGATAAGCTGCAGATCCTAGTTAACCAGCAGCCTACTTCTTCCTACCCCCAACCCCTAGAATTGCCTTATGACTGTCCCATGCATGCTTGAATTCTACCACTGTTTTTGACTCCACACCTTCCTCCGGAAGGCCGTTCCATCATCCACAACCCTCTCTGTGAAAAAATACTCTCCTTAAATTACCTCTGAGCTGCCCCCTTCTATCTTCAAATTGTGCCCCCTTGTTCTTTCACACCTCTTTTTTTGAAAGATGCTACCCTCTTGGACTTTGTTGATTCCCTTGAGATACTTGAAAGTTTCTATCATGCCCCCCCTCTTATTCTCATTGTCTTCAGACACAGACTGATAATCATCTTCATCAGAGGGGTTTGGACAAGGCCCTCTTATTTGGCTTGCTGAAGAATCAAGTGGTCTGTTTTTTTTCTTGGCAGCAGATCTAGTCATAGGCCTGGAGGGGGGGGCATTGGGAGGTTCAGCTTCAATCAAGATTTACCCGATTGGCAGCAGATGATTTCTGTGTATAGTTTTCACATCTTTTGAATTGTTTTCAGGTCGCACTTTATATACAGGTAAATCTGCCAGTTTTCCCACTACAATATGAGGGAGGTGATGCCATCTGTCAGCAATCTTATGTTTGCCATGCAATCCCAAATTCCTCAATAGCTCTCTATCCTCTTCTCTCAGTTCCAACGCTTTTACTTTCTTATCATACCTCTCCTTATTGGCCAGGTTTCATTTAGCAGCCAAATTCTGGGCCAGCTGGTAGGCATGGTTTAATTGGGCCTTCAACTTCTGTACATACTGTAGATGATTTGCTGCTTGTACTCCATCAGGGGACACCCCAAAGCACTCATCCACTGGCAGTCTAGCCTCTCTCCCAAACATCAATCTGTATGGGGAAAATCCAGTGGCATCACTTTTGGTGCAGTTATAAGCATGTACCAGGGTGCTAATCTGCTGGCTCCATCTAGGCTTGTCTTTAGGTTGTGGTGTGCCCAACATATCAAGCAATGTGCAGTTAAACCTTTCAGGTTGAGGATCTCCCTGGGGATGATATGGGGTAGTTCTTGATATTCATACTCCCCACAAGGATAGCATTTCTTTAATCAGACGGCTCTCAAAGTTCCTTCCCTGGTTGGAATGGATTCTCTGGGGGGCCCCATAGTGGACAAAGAAGTTCTCAACAAGTACTTTAGCCACCGTGGTTGCTTTCTGACCTTTAGTAGGAAAAGCTGAGCAGCCCAATATTGGCCTTCACCACACACACGCGCTTCCCGCGTGAAGACCTAACGGCGCAGAAGCCCAGGGCTCCCTCCTCACTCACAGCCACAGCGTCTCTGCCCTTTGGCAGTTGGGGCAAGTCTCTCTATTCGGGTGCCACCTGATCCCATTGGAGGGCTGCAGATGCCAGTCACTTATTACTGCCCTCATTGGTGCAAAACGGTGCCATGGCCCAGAATGCCACTTCCCAGAATTACAAGCTGTGTCCCCATTTGCCAGCCGGCTCCATCTAGAGTCCTGGTTTCTGGTTGGCTGCTTTTTTACTCCAGATTAGATACCCCCTCGATCCTATTGGACCCCTCAAACTGTCCTGGTCCAAGATGGAGGAGCACAGCACACAGAGTCCCATCTGCAACAAAGGCAGGTTAAACAAAACTGCATTTTCACTATCACTCTAAACGATTTCAGGCAAATAGCTACACCTATCGAGGGGACTCCCCTGGCGCTTTCAGTGACCACAAAGAGGGGCAATTACAGTACAGCTCGAGCGGGACTCGAGCAGGGAAACACGCAGTCCCCCTTATAAACAATGATTTTGTCTGCAAGCAGACAGCTCTTAAAGAGACAGTACGTGGAGGCTCTACAAGCACTCACCGAGCCATTTCAAACGGCTTAAGTGCCGAACGACAACCACCAGGGAGAACACTTAGGCAGCTCCTAGGAGGCTTTTAGGAACCCCCATTTATAGGGGGGTTACACCTATAATATTTTCATGGGACACACATATGATTTTTCATGACTTTCAGCATTTCACTTGTTATGTTGTCAGGTCCTGGTGAGCTATGATGTTTAAATTTTATGTATAACTCTGTTATTTCTTCTATCATCACTTCATAAGTCTCTTTCCCAATCTAGTGTTGTGTTTACATAAGGCATTTTTATTGATTTATTATATACGGAACACAAATATTCATTAACTGTATTGGCTATCTCTACTGGGTCAGTGAAAGTTTTCCCATCCTTTATTATTGATGTTAATTCTTTGAGTTTGTCATTGAGTTAATATAACCATAACATTGATTGTTATTAGATTTTCTTGCCTGTTTTGCCAATTTAAATTCAAAGTTTTTCTTTGCTTTATTTATTTTGTTTTTACATTTTCGTTGTATGGTTTTAAAAATGCTCCATGTATCTTCTGTATTATGTATTTTATGCAATCCATTAGCCTTATTTTTCTTTTTTATTATCTTTTGAATATTTTTTTAAACCATTTTGGCAATTTTCTGTTGTTATTGTATTTTTAACCCTTTTTACATTTCTATTCATAATATTGTGTATTGTAGATTTTATGTATTCCCAACATTCATCCACTGGTTTGTTTTCCAAAAGCTGTTGCCAGTTAATAGCTGATAGTTCATTATTAATTGCTGTAATGTTAGCCATTTTATATAGATATATTTTTGTACTCCCTTTGACATGACTCAAGGGCCCAGATATTCAAAAGGGTTGCGCTATGCGCAATACGGTTGCGCCAGTGCAAGTCCGAAAATCACCATTCTGCAATATTCAGCGGGAGGCAGATGCGGCCCCCAAATCACACTGTGCAAGAGTGCAATGATAATGAATGCATGCACAACTGAAGGGGGAAGAACCATGCATAAATGGCGCAGTGCGATATTCAACAACATGCGCCATGCACAATAGGGGAGCAAGCGGAAGTTGCGCGATAGTGGAAATGAGCCAAAATAAAAAGGAACAATCGAGAGGTACAAGAACGCTACAGGGAAGGCACATGTTGCTGAACCATAGCCAGCCACACAGGCAACACACAGACAGGGCAGGACAGAGACAGAGCACCTGGAATCTTCAGGAACAGGGAAGGTGTGGGGAGCCACAGCCACAGTGCAGTGCAGAAGGGGGACGTGCCACACAGCATTGAGGCCACCGCAGAAAGGTGTTCCCGGTGCAGGGGAAGTAGCAGCCAGGATAGCGGGGAACACAGAAACAGCTGCTGTGGGGGACACGTGGTATATGGCTAGTGCCACCATCCAGATGGAGGCAGTTATGAGGGGTGAGAAGGCAGGCAGCAGGGGGGCACAGCCATGGAAGGGCCCATCTGTGGTATGCCCCCAACAGGCAGTACCGAGCCCGCACCAGCTTCGAGCTGTACACCGATACCGAGATCGTGGGCCAGTACCACCTGAACTGGGCAATTCTGAAGCAGCTCTGTGAGCTGTGCAGTGATGTGATGCAGGCATCCACACGATGGAGCCATGCTCTCAGTGGAGACAAAAGTGACAGCTTGCATGTGCCTGCTCACCCCAGGTACCTACCAGAGACCAACAGGGGACACGACAGGCATAACCCAGTCGGCCGCGTCATGCAACCTCACCCAATTCCTCAGCGCACTGCTGCCACATGCTGCAGAGCACATCCATTTCCCCAGCACACCGGTGGAGTGACTAGAAAACATACAGGAGTTTCACAGGGTAGCACGTATGCCTGGCATGCTAGGGGCAATAGACTGCACCCATGTGGCCATCCACACACCACCTGGCCCTGAAGGAGCTGCATACATAAATAGGAAGGGGTATGCAAGCATCAACTGCCAAGTGGTGTGCAATGCCAGGGGGTGCATAATCAATGTCTGTGCCATGCACTCTGGGGGAGCACATGATGCCTTCATCTGGCACCAGTCAGCACTGTGCCACAGATTCAAGAGTGGGGACATCCCCACTGGCCACTTAGTGGGTGAATATGCAAACCACGCAGAAAGACACGGAGCTTGGGAGGGGCATAGTCAGAGGTGATATGGGTATTAGCCTAGATGGCCCAAGGCAGGGCGACGTTGATCACCAAACTAACTTCCACCCTCTACACACAGGTGACAGCGGATACCCACTCTGTCCCTGGCTGGTCACACCATACCGGTGGCCCGCGATCCCATTGCAGCAACAATACAATGAGGCACATGCCACCACATGCAATGTCATCTAGTGGGTGTTCGGGATGCTGAAGGCACATTTCCGTTGCCTGGACACATCTGGCGGTGCCCTACAGTACAGCCCCTCAAAGGCCTGTGGGCTATTCCTGGCCTGTTGCATCCTGCACAACATGGTCAATGACTGTGGGATAGCCGTACAGGTCGAAGAGGGGGACAGCGATGGGGACAATGAGGACGCTGGTGAAGATGGTGATGGGCAGCCCCCCCTTGGGTGACGGGACCCCTGGCTGATCCGGCTGGCACAGCTGTACCGGGACACCATCACAGAGGAGCACTTCAGCCAACCCAGGTAAGTCATGGGGCCATGTGCAACCACCAGTGGCAAAGGCACAACCCACAAACACGCATGGACAAACACCAGGGGTGCATGTCATCAAGGGAAGTGGCTAAGCATGGAACTGCACACACCACCAGGGATGGGCAAGGTCTAACATGGCACATGGTCACACATACTCACACACACCTCACAAGACATGCACAAAGGGTAGGAGGCACGCCGACCCCCAACCGCCACCCCAAGCCACACACACATCCACAGACCACCATGCCCAGTGCCTGTCATTGTGCGTGTGTCAGACGCTGGGCACCATCACACAGTGGCGGACAGTGCAACGCAGGCATCATCATGCACATGCCACATGGACAGCAGCCAGGAGGGTGTGCAGATGGAACATGTGTGTGCATGCAGGGCCAGGTACCCCACCTGTGCATTACATGCTGAACAACACAATGCGCACAGGGCAGCATCAGACAGTAGCCGTGCTGGGAGACAGGTCAGTCACGCGCCACAGTGCCACGGCTGCCACGGATGTGTGGGTGGCCCCACCGAGACCCGCCAGCAGTGACAGGCTGACCAATGGCCTCATGGGGTGGCACCGACGGTCCCCCAGGGGTTCCACTGTGTGAACACGACCGTGCTCACACAGGGGTTTGCAGCACACCAAACATGCCTGCGCCAGGCATGCTCGGGATGCCCACAGCTGAACCTGGTGTCGACAAGGAGGGTGTTGCACAACACTGGGAACAGGGGGTGGACATTGCACTGCTCGGTGTCTGCGACGCATGGGCAAATAACTGTGTGCCCATTGTGGCCATGACAGCTGTGATTGCCTGTGTCTGCCTGTCAACGGCTGTGGTCACATCCTCCTGCAACCGGTCCATCCCTGCCAGGAGCAGAGTGGTGTCTCTGCTGCGCCGCTCCTCTGCCTGGTGCAGAGCCGCACTGAGTGCACCACCACCATCACAAGCCACACCTGCTGATTGACTTATGCTTGGTGTATGTGGGTGTGCTCATCTAAGAGGTCATCTGCCTGATCGGCATGCTGTCCCTCATGGTGTTCATGGCCCTGATGGTCAGCACCCCTTGAGGGTGGGCGCTGCACACCAGGGCCAGGCCTGGGCATGTCCACAGGCGGTGCACTGATGCCACCCCCTGACACTGTACCCCCATGGCCATTGGCCGACTGCTGACACTGCTCCTCTGGCTGCTGCTCTCCAGGGCTCAACTGTGCCGCTGTAGTGGCCACACCCCCATTGTCCTGGACACACACCAGTGCTGCCCCACTGGTGCAGACAGGCGCAGTCTGGGACTGTGATGTCACGCAGGCCTCCACAGTGGCACCACCCACAGCCATGCCCGTGATGTCACCTGCTGTGTGGCCATCCTGTGGCCCACACGTATCACTGCCCATGGCATTAGCTCCATCATCATCGGTGATGGATCCAGCACCAGCCTGAGTCTCAGCATGCTGTCATCCATGGACACTGGGACATGGGCAGGGCCTCCTCCACACCTGCTCCACCAACATCAGTCCAGACATCCAGGTGGGCCCACTGTCGCCCTGACCCTCATATGCCTGTTGAGGTGGTGGGCCCTCCTCCATCTCCATGCTACCACCCTCAATGGAGAAGCCCACCACCGCTGACCCATGTAGATGCTCAGGAGCTGTAAGGGAAAAACAGTAGCATTAATGTATGTGACCTACCCTGTCCCCACCCCACCATTGACAGACCAGGACCTACCATGCAGTGAGGGGCTACCACCCATCTGGAATCCACCACCCGGAACACCCTCGATGGCACAAGGCTACATGCAGACAGCAACCCACTCTTCTTGTGGGGTCAGGCGTTGCACCTCTGGTTGTCCCCCACCAGTCGCAGACCATGCTGCCCTAATGGCAGCCACCTTCTCCTTAATTCTCCACCTGTCCATGCCCATCTTCTTTTTGCACTCCTGCATGGACCGCTGGTAGCTGTCATGCTGGTTGACAGCATGCACCACCTCTTCTTATGCAGCAGCATGGGCCTGTGGTGTTCCCTGGCATCCGCTGAGCAGTGGCTCCTGGTTGAGGTAGGCATCAGACAGGGCATCTGTTTCTGCCTTGGTGAAGTTCGGCTTCCCATTCCTCCCACATCTCTGTTCCTCTTCCTCCACCTCATGATCGGTCATTATTCCTCCTGTGAAAATGACAGGTGTTACCTGTGACTGTGCAGTCCCATGCATGTCCCAAACACCACAGTCCACACTCCCAAACAGCATGTAACTCACCACAATAGACTGCAGTAACTGACTATGGCCGGTGCAGCCCAATGTCGCAGTTTTATAGCGCAACGCATGCAAATGAGGCAAGGCGCATTTTTAAGTGGATGCAAATGCAGTGACTGTGCAATTGAATGGCTGACTAGCTGATTTGCATATACTGGCTGAATATTGCGCTGTTGCACTTTGCGCAATTGTGTTGACCGTGCTGAGCCAAGGGTGCAGTTTTGTGACATGCACAGTACACACCTTACTGCGCATGCCCGGGGTGATTACGCAGGCACCTGCCATGCTGCTGACATGCTGAGTGTGGGAGGCAATGCAGGGCACAGCCACCATTGTGCCAGTAGTGCTACTGTGCTGTTCACATATATGGCGCTGTGGCACTGGGGTGCCGTAGGTGCATTGGGGCCACAGCACGGTAGGCCACAACAGGAGGTGGCACACAGGCACCCAATTGTGCTACATGCATTGGGTTCCAATTGAACTGTGGCTGTCCATGGGAGAGAGACCCTTGACCCTGTGCCTGACCTTTGGCCCTAGGCACCATGTGTCAGGCATGGGTGCACCACTATCATGCTGTTCAGTGACAGCACGATAGAGAATGGCAACGCTGTACCATGCAGCATCTGCATGTGGCTGGACCACACTGAAGAGCACCATTTTGAATCCAACTCTTTGTTGAGATGGCGCGGAGAAGGGCAGTCATGTGGAGCCAGGTGGAGCTTGCAAACCTGGTGGCCAGTGTAGAGCCCCATGCTGGGGCTTTATATGGTGATGCACCCCCTGGACAGGGCCAGAAGTGCAGTTTGGCAGGAGGTGGCTGATGCACTGGAGGAGGCCACTGGTATGGGGTGCACGGTGGAGCAGTGTCGCCACCAGTACAGGGACCTCAGGCGCAGGGACCTGAACCTGCTTGTCCGCCTGTGGGCACATGCCAGGAGGGACACGGTGCCACGGCCAGGTAGGTGCCCCATCCATACACTGTTATCGTCCATATGGGTATCACGGTTGCATGTGTCCGACACAGTGTTGGCTGTAGTGGTGGTATCAGGGTGAGGGGTGGATGGGTATCGCCTTGTGGGACTGCACACACATGGGGTGGGGGGACTTTGCTACTGGATTGTACTGATGTTCCTCTCTCCATGTTTGCACCTTAGGCCCAGAAGAGCACAGGCAGGTTAGGGAGTGGAGGTGCTACCTGGAGGACCAGCAGGACTGGAGGGGTGAAGGTCAGCAGCAGCACAGAAACAAGCCTGATGATGGTGAGTGCCTTACATCCATGATTACTATTGCATGCTGTATAACTGGGTGGGCAGCGGGGCATGGCCACCATCCATTGACACCACTGTCATGCATGCAACTTGTTATAGTCAGCACTGTCCAGTGGCACTGCATGTCTAGGAGTGTGTCAATGGTGGTCCATGCATGCACCAGGCACATGGCTGTGCCACTGTCTTAATACCGCATAGAGAGTTACTGAACGGCCACAGTGGTGCTGTGCAGGAGATGGGTGGTGGGTGTGTGCAGTGGTCCACATGGCTGTGGCTGCCTGTGTAGGCAGGTCTTGTGGACACGGTCACTGTGGGTGGTCACACACCATCACAGGGGTGTGGCACATGGCTGTATGCCTTGCACAATGGGTGGGCTGCTGGGGGCTGGACAGTCACACTTATTGACTCTGCTCCCTCGTCCTAGGTGGACAGTGACTCCAGGCACTGGAGCATGGACTGCAGGAGCTGCTACAGGTGGCTGGGGTGACCCTGGCGCTCCTGCAACAAATGGACCACCATGGGGTGAGGAGGCGGAGGAGACATCGGCGCCACATGGAGGAAGACTGGGGCAGATGCTGAACAATCCATGCCCCTAATTAAATCTTCCCCCCTGGACTCACCCTCACACCCTTTCTTCCCTTTCCCATATGTTCACCACTTCCCCTTACCCGCCCCCACCTGGTATGTGGCCCTTCCTCCCCATTGTACATAGGTGTATATAGTTTTTGTATTACATGTTTTAAATACATTTGTTTTGTTATGAAAACTGTGGTGGTCTCTGATTTGCAGCGGGCTATAGGTGCTCAGCTGCAGTGGTGTGCATGGCGTCAGGGGTGGTGCACGCATGGGCACATGTGTATGTCCAGTAGGGAACCGCCTATGGTGTGGGCAGGGGGATCAGTCACTGTCTGTGGTTTGTGTGTTGTTCTCTGTGCACTGGATGCCTGTGTGCAGTGGTCCATGGTGCATGCACTGTGTGCATGGCACCCCTGTCAGACTGTCCATGGCCTGTGCAGCTGACACCCTTGCATGTCTGTGATATGCATGGTCTGCTGGCATGTCAGTGGTAACTGTCCATGCTGGATAACAACTGTACCCGGCACAATGCCAGGTTGCTTGCCATCACCAGTATGGTGCATATCTGCCTCCGGTGGCACTGTGGCCTCCACTATTGTTGTCTCCCCTCCATGTTGTCACTTGTGTCTGTTGCAGGGGATGTGCTCCAGTGTCTGTCACTTGTGCTCCGGCAGCATGATGGTGGCATACAGCTTCATGGTGCCTGCGCAGGGTGGCTGGCACACCTGTGCAATGTAGGGGTGCTGGTTGTGTGTACACATCAGCTGTGGCCACATGCCAGTGGCTTGGCTGACCTTCTACTGTGTCCCTGTGTTGGTGTGCCCTTGGGTATGGGTGGGTGTTTGTCCATGCACTGTGTTGCATCCTGTGTGGCGCATGCTTCCATGCAATATTGTGCGTGTCTGTGCTGGGATGGGGTGTGTACTTGGGAGGGTGTGCAGGGTGCTGTACCACTAGTGGTGGGGTCTGGGACATGCCCTGTCACATGTGGGGTACCTCGTGTGGCAACACAAGGTCGGTCTCTCAGCTGTACCTCGGGGGGACGTGTGGGGTGGCACTGTGTATGCTGTTGTTGCATTGCTGTCTGCTGCTGCCTGCAGCAGGGTGCACATGGTGGGGCTGTCTTGCATGGCTCCGTGGTGCACAAGGTTGCATTGTCACAGTGGGGGTGGTGGCATGCATGGGGTGTTCTGCATTGTTGGGTGCTACTCCTGGGAAGAGTGTATGGTGATCGTGGTGCAGGGTGTGCTCTGCATTGGTGGGATGATGTGGCATGGGGTGGTCGGCACTATTTGTGTGCCAGTCATAACTTGCCAGGTGGTGTGCTGGGGCACCATGGCCCGGCTGTGGATTGGTTGTGGATATGCATGGGCCAGTGGTTATTCCAGTTCTCCCCCAGTTGTGCAGTGCATGGGGTATGGGGGATGATATCTGTTCTGCTGTGTGCTCCTCTGCCCATCTGTGGCATGGGTGGTGGGCCCCTGCATCCCTGGTTGTGCTGTTGCATTGCTGCCCTGCTCCATGGGGCATCCCTGGTTGTGCTATGGTGCATCTGGACTGCTTCGCTGAGCATCCCGTGTTGTGCTATGGCACATCAGATATGCGCAACTTCACATCCGTGGTTGCTCTATGGCACAGGTGGTGCGATATTCAGTTGTCTGCCATAGGCACATCTTGGCCTGTGTAGTTTTTGAATATCATGCTTCTTGTGCATGGGCACAGTGGACTTGTGCTTGCTCCTGCTGTTGCACACTTTTTGGGTGCAGTTTGAATATCTGGGCCAATGTGTTTTCCACATTAAATATGACGGTCGCATGATCAAGTTTCCAGTGGGTGCATGCACCTCACAATTTTGGATATTAATGTCTTCTTTGGTTATAACTAGGTCTAATATATTATTTTGTTTAGTAGGAAAGTGTACATGTTGAATTAAATTATTTTCCTGACATAGGTCTAGAAATTGTCTGCTGGGTTTTGATTGACAAATGTTTTTCCAATCAATATCTGGGAAGTTAAAATCTCCCACTTAAATTAGATTGCCCATGTCTACAGCTTTTCGTATTTCCTGAAATAATTAATCATTTATTTCTCTTGTAGAATCAGAGGGCCTGTAATATATACCCAATATAAATATATATATATATATATATATATATATATATTCATTCATTTGGCTAGTATTAAGTTTAAGACACAGGGTCTCTGTTTTACTTGATTGTATTTTTACTTGTGACGTAATATCACTATGTTTTATATTATTGGTTAAGTAGGTTGCTATTCCACCTCCTTTTTGTTTATTCATTCAGTCCTAATTGTGTGATAACCCAATATATCTTTATTCCAACTATCTCTGTATATTGAGCCATGTTTCTGTAATCAGGGCGATAGCTATATAACATGTTTTTAGTGTCGCTTGGAGTTCTGAAAATTTATTATTCAAACTTTGTACATTACTTAAAAGGCATTTGAGATATTTGATTTTTGATTTTTGCTTATTTTTTATGTTTCCTAATCTGTTTTGGGACTATATCATTATTTTTATCTCCCCCCACCCCCACCATAATCAGTTTAAATGAATTCTTTCCATTTTTTTCTTTAATTAAGGTTCCTATAGTTTTTGCTTCTTCTATACTGAGATACAAGCCATCATAACTATATAGGGAAGTTTTACCATAAAAATATCTCCAAGAATCTACAAAATCAATATTATTAATGCACCAGTTATACAATCTCAAGTTTATTGACTGTATCATAAGTCTTTTCCCATGTGATGCATTCTAAACAGTTAACAAACCAGATATGATGACATGAGCACCGTTGTCCTTCAAATTATTAGCAGTCTCTATTAATTCATAACAGTTGTCTTTCTCATGATTCATTCTGACATAATTTTTTCCCACATTGATTGTAACAATTTGTTTTTTGCAAGTTGTTGCTTTGAAAACTTTAGGTATCTGTTTTTCAAGATCAGTTACTTTTGCCTCCTGGTAACAATACCATCCGATTTTCCTTATCCCCCTGGCGGATTATGCTATTCCATTTCCTTATGATGGAATCTTCCATCACAATGAATTCTTTTTTAGGAGTAGACCTAGGGCAGGATTCACTAAAGGGGAGAAGGACCTGCAGCTGTGGGAAAACCTCGGCGCTAGTGGGACTCCACCTGCGAAGCCGCAGGTCGCCCGTAGCTGCGAGTAAGCACGAAGGTGGAGCCGGAGTGTGACCAGCTCCATGAAATACGGCAGCTTGCGGATACTGTTGCCATGGACAGCATCACAGCTGCAGGAGGCTGCTACAGGCATCAGAACCCGCTGTAGCACCCTCCACAACTGCTGCGGCTGTGAATCGCTACTGCTGCAGCTGTGGGCGATTCCAGTCTGCAACAGCAGTTGCATAGGGAAACTTTAAAAATCCCTTGTCGTGAATTTTGCCCTAGTGTCTGGTAGTATGTTTTCATCGTTCTCCATTAATATACTAAATCATAATAAAAAATAAATTTATATCACGAGATGAGAGAGCTCTTCTACCTTTTTCCAATTTACTTTAGTGATAACAGTGTACTACTTAGTACTGCTCTCTATTCCAGTGTGCTTTGATTTTTTTGGGGGTCCATATACCACCTGATGTACCAGGCAATTCACATTCTAAGTTCTGCTACTCCCTAATTCTCTTTCTGGTGAGCGGTGGATGGGGGAGATTTGTTTCAGGATACAGGGGTGCCACAATAAGCTCATTATTGTGTTAGCCATATTATTCTTAAATATTCATTATCTCTTTAAGATTCATAAGTTGTGATGTAAGATTTTTTCATTTATGTTGCATGATATCACATTGAATACATTTGTCACATTCAAATATGTTATCAATGTGAGTCGGTATAACAATAAACATTGAGCATTTTGAACATTTTAGCAATTTGCCAGCCTCACACAGTCTTACAAGCACTTGGTCGATATTGTCCATTTGTTGTCTTGGCTGCACTTTTACTTACATGTCTGAAGTATCTCCTGATCTCCCCTCTCGGAAGCCTGATTGACTGTAGCTACTCTTAGTATTTCCTTTACTCACTGTTGTCTTTTGAGTTTAGCTCACAATCTGGTTTATTAGAGGTTTACTTACTGTTCTATAAGATTCTGGCCTTTCACCCCTTTTTTCCCCACTTGACACGCTAGACATGCACTTGGATGTGGGTGTCTCTGAATGCTTCTCTGCACGCGTCCCTATAACAGCCAAGAATTCTCACAATCTCCATTTGCATACTGTGTGACTCTGAACAAGTCACTTAACTGCCCAGTGCTCCCAGTTCACCGCTGAAAACAAGCACTTGTGCCTAGTGAGCCTTAGCCAGTTACCAAAGACTAAAATAAAAAAAAGAAAATGTTTTCAGGGGTGAACTGGGAGCACTGGGCAGTTAAGTGACTTGCTCAGAGTCACACAGTATGCAAATGGAGATTGTGAGAATCCTTGGCTGTTATAGGCCTCCTGATGGGGGGTTACGATATGTTGCAAACTTTAAGCTCCTTTGTCTCCCAGAGCAATACTGAAACCATTATTCTTGGTGACCTAAATATGGACTGGTTATCCCATAAATATAATAATCTCAAAGATGTCTGTGATGAGCTTGGCCTGACTCAGCTTATTACCCGACATACTTGGGTTAACTCAAAAAACAGTGCAAATAGCTCCATCTTAGAAGTAATTATGACAAACCACCCACACAAAATGTTGCATACTGCCATGTTCCATAATGATCTAAGTGATCAAGGGATTGTGTTCTGCATAGGAGCACATAAAGCAATTCCATCTTTGGCCAGATTTGTCACAAAGTGCTCATTCCATAAATGTAATCCTAACCACTACCTGTCTGACTTAAGTAGTCTTAACTGGCAAAGCCTTTATCTCTCACAGTCTACTGATGAGGCTGTTGAGATATTGAATAACCAGATAACATGGTTGGCTAATAAACATGACCCCTCTATACATACCAGGATCCGCAAGTCATTCAGCTCTTGATTTATGCCTGACCTTAAAGCGGCACTTTCTAACTGTGATAAGCTCTGGTCCCATGCAAGGTGCACCAAGTCCCCATCTGACTGGAGTACCTTTCGTGCCCCAAGGAATGCATGTGTCAAACTTGTATGCACTGCCAAACTGAATTTCTACACTGCATCCCTAGAACAAGCCAAAGGGAACTCTGCACTGACATGGCAATCCAATGAGGCTATTGAAGGAAGGAAATCTGCTCCCACCATTCCTACCACTCAAAATCCATGCTAACAGAATCTATACTGAGGAACCCTCTCAAATTTTAGAAGAGCTGAATACCCATTTCTCCACTGTGTGGCTTGCCTTTGACTGTTCTCCCTGTGCTAGGCTTTGCAGTTCCCTTCTCAAATCCATTTCCTCCCCCACCCTCTCCTCTTCACATACCTTCCAACTCAGGCCTGTCTCTTTTGAGGAAGTGGAAGACCACCTCAAAAAAGTGGATACAAGAAAGAGTGGTGGTGCTGACAGTATTGAGCCATTCTTCCTCAAACTGGGCTACTAATATCTTGCAGCCCCTATACTTCACATCTTCAACCTGTCAATAGTCTCTGCAACTGTACCACCTTATTGGAAATCTGCCCATGTTCTTCCACTATTCAATTCCAGGGTCCCCTGCAATGTGAATAACTATAGGCCCATTTCCATCCTTCCTATCCTCTCCAGATTGAGGTTAGAGAAGGATGCATGCTGTGGTAGCTGTGGAGAAGCTTCCACGAGCAGGACCCACTATATGTTAATATTTTATTTAAAACAGGTATGCCACCATTTACTGCCTAGCGGGACTTACTGTTTGTTCTTGTGCCTTCTCTGACTCTGGTGTGTGTCCTTCAAGTTGTTCTTTGTCCCCCCACAGGAGGAGCGCCAAGGTGGAGGCAAGATTGTTGGCAGACAAAGCTGCCCTTCGGAAAGGATTGAAACTGGGGGTATCACCACTAAAGACGGCTAAAAGAATGTTGGAAGCAGAGGAAACAAGATGATCAGATCTGTGGAACTGAGGAGTTGTATTGTTGTATTGCTGTGAAGTTGGAAGGAAAAACTGTTTCTGGCTTGTTGAGCACCATAGACTGATAATTCCTGCAGTGCCATTTTCTAGGGGGGCCTTGGTGTAGCAGCTTGGTACTTGAGCACTAAGTAATCGGGGCGTTCCACGGCCTGAAGGTCTGCGGCTCTGGGAGAAGATTAATTAAGCAATAAGGCATGACCAAGGGTTATGTTAATGGTCTGTTAATCACCTTCTAGGGGTGTACTGTGGCACGAGGTGTAGCCGAGTGCCACATGCCCCTAGAGGGTGATTAACTGACCATTAACATAATCCCTGGAGTGCCTTATTGCTATTATAATAAAACATGTTTTTTAAACAGTGTTAAACCTTGTTCTGTTAATAAAAGATTAACATAAGGCTGTTAGAATGTTTGCAGCCAATTAGAAAGCTCCATTTCTCAGACCCTTTTTATAATGAGTAAAATGACAACATAAAAGAATCCTAGCAGTAAAAAAGAAGCAGAGTTTACTGGAATCCTAAAACATATTTAGAGTTCTGAACAGATAGAGATAGTTAACAGAATTTCTGTGTGTTCAGTTTGTTTTACTTTTTATACATTTTAGAAAATAAAAAGGGTATTCAATTATTTTAGTTAGGTCGCTAGAGTGCACTAGTGTGATTACAGTGTTTTTTTCTCTTTTTAATATACATTTGTATATGTATTGTTTTAGATATTGTAGATAAGTTTATTTATTTTCCTTTTATTTGGGATTCTGTGGCTTTGATTTTTCGCGTCATTGGGTAAGCTAGACTTGTGATTGGATGATTTGACCCACATGACTAGAAAGGATAAAGCACAAGGGCAGCAGGTAGAAGGATAGCCGTGCTCATTCACCTTCTCACCTGAGAAGGGGGTACATGGTTGAGGTTTCTTCTTTGGGTTATTGTACTACATGCCAGAGTATTCATTGCCAGTTGTTTGTTTTTGAACCTTGTTAATAGTGTGTGGACATCTGTTTGAGGTACGAAGTAACAAGATTGCCCCTTATTTCTGAGTGCTTGGGACCTTTAACTAGTGAAAGAAAATTGGAGCAGTTTCCTGGTCATTTGCTGTCTTTAGGTAGGTGGAAAGATTTCTCTGTATCACTGGTCTTATTGCAATGGCCTTGCAAGTTGTGTGTTTTTTTATTATTGTAAATCACATTAGTATTTTATTTTATTAGCTTTGGCCTGGGTGAAGGGGGTTTGCTATAGTTAATAAATACTCAGGTGTCTTTTTGTTCCTTCTAGTGTATTCTAGTGTATGGGTTTCCTGGCTTGAATAAGAACGAATGGAAGTATTGCTTCTATACTGAAGGAACAGAGTGTCGGTTGCTGTGAAGTATTTTTTTATGTCGGAGAGTGTGGACGTCTACAGTGTGGAACTTTGATTACTGTGGACAGCATTTGTTTTTTATATGAAACCCCAGAAAGAACATGAACCTAAAACCACTGAGAGGGTGTACTAGACTTTTTGGGCTACTCTTGTGAAGTGTGAAATTATTTTTAAGGAAATATTGTTATAAATATATTTTTAACCACTTACTCCCTGTTCCTATAAAAACTAAAAAATGAAAACATATACTAGAAAGGTTGAAAAAAAGGTCAAGAAGGGTAAAGTGGACACCCAGAAGAAGGATGCAACTGGGAGAATAACACAATATCTTTGCCCTAACTTAAACTAGATTGAATTAAGGGATAATAATAACATTTTAAAAAATGTTAATCCCAGGGCGTACCCGGTCAACAAAAACTAAATAAATAAAATAAATTACATACAACCCATCCACTATTAGAGGAAATTAGAGGAAAATGGTTGAGTGGATCTTATTGCAAAGCAACCCAGAAATGTAATTGATATGACAGGCCCTGAGTTACATATTTCTTATTTAAAAGTACCCAATCAAACAAAGCGGAGGTTGACTGAGGGGGTATTGTGTCTTCTTCTCCTAATGTGGTATATAATGTGTACTTGATTTCTGGAACATCAAGGTTGAATAAGGTGACTGAAATGTAGTTTGATAGTGGTTGTTCTGACTCAATCATTTGTGAAACTAATAGTCTTGTGGGGAATGAAGAAAAGGGTTCCCCGTTCCCTACGAAAATGATGTGAGCCCAAAAAAATGGCAACCAACAATGTAAGAGAGCATCTGGCTATTTTTTAGAGGAATTTAAATATTTTCTGATCCCATATATAAAAATGGGACACCAATTACTGCTGAACAAAGTTCAAAATGATGTTTTTTTAGGATCAGGAGGTAATTCTAGTTGTGGGTTGGAAATCTAAGTTTTGATAAACAAGATATATCTGTTGCTGATAACCCTTTATTATTAAAATTAGACGAGTTAAAGAAGGAGATTTTGTTTGGCAGTGCACAATTGCTTGAAATGGTTACTCTTTTTCAGGTGTTTGTTTAATATTTTGTGGATAAGACTAGATCAAGGGGTGAAAATCCTGAAACAAAGAGAAATAGTAATATTGAGAGAGAACACAGGATTGAGTTGGAAAAAGGTGTGAGAAAGCAACAATGTGGAATTGAAATAGTAAGAACTAGTAGGGCAAAAAGAAAGGAATGCCAGTTGAATGATAGTAATATGCTTAGGAAAAATAAGAAAAAGAATAAAAAAGGAGAAGAAACAAAAGTAATTGAACAAAAAACAATTAAAGTAACAACAGAAGAGATTGCCAATAAGGAGGTTAAAGAGATATATTTGTTAATTGTAGAGCTTAATCACAGAAAAGCAGTCCTTCAGAAAAGGGGTTAGAATGGTAGTCAGAACCAACTAAAAAAAAAAACTAGGATTGCTCAAAGTAAGAAAAGGGAAAAACAAAAAGGTATCTGAGGAAGGAAGGGTTCGGGCTGGAAAAGAAACTGAAAAACTATCATTAAACACAGGAAATCAGAAAAATAAAGTAAGATTTGAGGAAGAAAGGGGAAAAAATATAAAGGATAAATCTGCTGGGTCTCATGAAGTAGATGAAGTAGAAAAAGAGAAGTTAATTACAGTGGGGGAGCTTTTGCCTACTTTATTTGTAAGAGGTGCCCCAAGACAAAGGAATGAACATCCTTATACAGTGAAATTAACAGCCTATAATCTTTTTAAATGGATACTGGGGAACAAGGTAAACTGGCAAGACATCAGATCAATTTATAGGTGTCTGTTAAGGGGAGGAGCTGAAAGGGGCCTAGTTGAACTGTGGACTTAAAACAGGAGTTGTTTGTGGTCTCTGTCTGCTGAGACACAGAGAGAGAGAAAGCAGCCAGAGCTTCCTTAAATCAAGGAGGTTATTTTCTAGACTACACTGAACTGAATTATTACTTTTCCGACCAGTGTAAGTAACTAGTATTGATTCTGTTTTTGAGGTTGACTTGTCTTAATTTTAACTTTAATTTGCCAAGGAGGAACTGTAGCTGGGAGATATTTGCAGTCATTTGTGACTAGACCTGTTACTTAACCTCTGTGAAATAGGTGTTTGAAAGGAAGGAAGGCACTCCTTGTGGTGGAAGGTCAGAGTTGTAATTGATTATTTCTGGACAGAATAGGTTTACTCCCTCCCACCCTTCCCCTCACCCACCCCAATTGCATAACTTCCTTTATAGCAGGGGTTCTGACATCATTTCCCCAAAACTGCTAACATACACCTGTTCATATCCTTAAAGGCACAGCACTTTGAAAAAGGGGTTGAGACACTCACAAGCTTACACACACTAAAACAAGAACAAAGAAAACAACAAAAGAAAAGCATCTGTAACAGGAGGGGACACAGACATGTGGGGAGTGGTGTAACGCACTGGCTGTGGAGCAGCAGTCTTCCGGGAGACATTCTGGAAACTGTGTTGTTGCCCTATTTACAGGCACCTCTCTGGTCTGAGGGAGGAGGTTGTCAGTCTCAATGCTGACCTGGCCATGATTCAGGAAACCTGCTCCCTCACCCAGGGACCACCCAGGCCACTGCCACTACCTCAGAGGTTGCCAAGAAAGAGGAGTGGTTGGACCATGGTGGGCTCAGGGAAGGTGAGGGTGGTGGAACAGAGGTGTGTTCCCACAGTTGTGACTCTCCACAATTCATTCACCATTCTGGCAGAGCATGGTTCCTCTATGGAGACACCCACAGTGGAGATCAAGGAGAATGCTGGGAACCTCCACAATGGAGACCCACAGGAGAGTGGCGCAGGACCCCACAGGGGAAGGAAACAACTGCTGGTGGGGGACTCAATTGTTAGGGTGGTAGAACTGGGGGAGGGAGGGGAAAGGAAGGTAAGGTGCCCACCCAGCACCATGGCTTTGAGGGACAGGAAATGAATCCTCAGGATCAAGGAAGAAGCTGCAAGGGGGAGTGAGCTGGATGTCATTATCCACCTAGGGATGATATTACCTGGCTAAGAATGGGATCAGAGCAGTGCAACAGGAGTTTGTGGAGTTGGGGAGGGGCCTTAGACAAGTAGCACACATGGTAACTTTCTCGGAAGTGCTACCTGTCTATGGCATGGATGAGGCTAGGGTACTCCACACCATGGGATTCAATTACTGGTTGAAAAACTAGTGCAGAGCTCTGGGATTTGGCTTTATTGGGTACTGGGGCTCCACCTGGAGGGATGCAGGCCTATACAGGTGTGATGGTCTGCATCTATCCAGGAGGGGAACCAGGATCCAAGGTGATAGGTTTAAATGCTTTATAGGCAAGCATTTAAACTAGCCAAGAGAGAGGCACTGAAAAGGAGAAGGGAAATCCTAGCCCCCCAAAAAATCAGGGTAGTTAGTGAGGTAAACACCAAAATAGAGCAGTCGATAGGGATAAGGGTGGGATAAATGGAGAAAAAGACAAAGTCAGTAAGGACAGGGATGGGGCAAAAAGAAATAAAGCCGTTAGAAATGGAGGGTAATGAGTACCAATGCCCATAGTCTAGGTAAAAAGCTCCCCAAAATGGTGGCCTTAATGGAAGAGGGATGCCTGGATATCATGGCAGTCACAGAAACATGGCACACAGAGAACCATGACTGAGATGTCAACATACCATTGTACACAATCTACAGGACAGACTAGGAGGGAAGAAGAGGAGGAGGAGGAGGAGTAGCTGTCTATATAAGGGAAGGGATCAAAGCAACAGAACTAAAGGGTAAACAGGGAGGAGAGGAGGCACTGTGGGTCACCCTGGAGACTGGAAATGGCTCCACAATCCACACAGGGGTTGTATACAGACCCCCATCTCAGGGGGTGGGAAAAGGACAAGGAAATGATAGAAAGCATCATTGGGATGGCAGAGAAAGGGAAGATATTGCTGATGGGGGACTTGAATATGCCAGATATAAACTGGAGCACATTTGCTGCAGCTACATCCAAGAGCAGGGATATTCTCAGTCCCCTACAGGGGCATGCCTCAGACAGTTCATTTTGGAACCCACTCGGGAGGGAGCAATCATAGACCCGGTACACTCAAATGGAGATGGAGAGAGGATCTCTGATCTTGTAGTGGGTAGCCATCTGGGAACAAGTGACCACCAAACAGTGTGGTTCACAATAAACTTAGCTGTAGAGTCAAGCCACACAAAAGTGAAGGTACCGGACTTCAGGAGGGCTGATTTTGTCAAAATGGGAGAGTGTCTCAGAAAAGCACTAGCAAACAGGCAAGAAGGTGGGGTGGAGCAACAATAGGGAAACACCAAAACCGCCATCACAAAGGCAACAAGCCTTTGTGTAAAGCAAATAAACAAATCAAAATGAAAGAACAAAACACTATGGTTCTCAAAAGAAGTGGCGGGAAGGTAAGGGAGAAAAAGATAGCATTCAGGAAGTATAAGGAAACACAGAAGGAGCAGGATAAAGAACTGTACCAGTTAAAGCAGAAGGAAGTGGGGAAGGCAGTCAGAATAGCAAAGGCCCAAACCAAGGAAAAGGTAGCCAACTCAGTTAAGAAGGGGGATCAAACCTTTTATAGGTACATTAGGGAGCAAAGAAAGATGAAGGCAGGGATACTGAGCCTGAATAAAGAGGAAGATGGTTGGGCAGAGAGCGACAGGGAAAAAGCAGGGATACTGAACAAATATTTCTGCTCAGTATTCACAAAGAAAAAGTGGGGGAGATACCTAATCCAGTCAATAGAAGCACTCTGGAGAGGGGAGTTGATATTAGTCCTTTCACAGAAGAAAGGGGTCTGAAAGAACTCTTAAAACTGAAGGTGAATAAAGCAATGGGGCCTCATGGAATTCACCCCAGAATTCTAAAAGAACTAAGGGAAGAACCAGTAACACCATTGACTACCCTTTTTAATAAATCATGGGAGGATGGTGTGGTACCTGAGGACTGGAGAAGGGTGGATGTGATTCCCCTTCACAAAAGTGGGAGCAAGACAGAGGCAGAAAACTACAGACCTGTCAGTTTGACCTCAGTGGTAGGGAAAATGATGGAATCACTTCTGAAGGAAAGAATTGTTGATCACCTAGAGGCCAGTGGGGCACAGGACCCAAGGCAGCATGAATTCACAGCAGGAAGGTCATGTCAAACAAATCTAATTGATTTCTTTGACTGGGTGACCAAAGCAGTAGACCAGGGAGGGGCTGTGGACACGGCCTACCTAGACTTTAGCAAGGCATTTGACACAGTCCCACACAAAAGATTAATAAAGAAATTAGCCAGCCTGGGAGTGGGTCCCAGGGTGGTAGCCTGGGTAAAACACTGGCTGGACAACAGGACACAGTGAGTAGTAGTAAATGGAGTCCACAGTGAAGAAAGGAGGGTTACTAGTGGGGTACCACAGGGTTCAGTACTGTGGCCGGTCCTTTTTAATGTCTTTATAAGTGACATTACAGAGGGACTGGAAGGGAAAGTATGTCTCTTTGAAGATGGCACAAAGATCAGCAACAGGGTTGATACACAAGGTGTGATGGAAAGGATGAAAAGAGACTTGGCAAGGTTGGAGGAATTGTCAAATGTATGGCAGCTTAGATTCAATGCAAAGAAGTGCAAAGTAATGCACCTGGGAAACAAAAACCCAGGGCAACAGTACACAATGGGGGGTGAGATACTGGCAACAACAAAAATGGAAATGGACCTGGGGGTAGTCATTTCAGATGACCTAAAGGTGGGCCAGCCATGTGAGAAGGCAGTAAGGAGGGCTGGGGGATACTGGGATGCATAGGGGAAAGGCATCACCAGTAGAAAACAGGAAGTTGTTAGCCCTCTGTACAGACAGTTGGTAAGACCGCATTTGGAGTACTGTGCACAGTTCTGGAATCCCCACCTCCACAAAGACATAGACAGGGTGGAGGCTGTCCAGAGGAGGGCAATCAAAAATGGTGCAGGGTCTGCACCAGAATACATATGAAGAAAGACTAAAGGAGCTTAAGATGTACAGCCTCAAGGAAAGGAGGAAGAGGGGGCACATGATAGAAACTTTCAAATACCTCAAGGGAATCAACAAATTCCAAGAGGGTAGCATCTTTCAGAAAAAGAGATGTGCAAGAACAAGGGGGTACAATTTGAAGCTAGAGGGGGGATGGCTCAGAAGTAATGTGAGGAAGTATTTCTTCACAGAGAGGATTGTAGATGCATGGAACAGCCTTCCTGAGGAAGTCATAGAGTCAAAAACAGTGGGGGGAATTCAAGAATGCATGGGATAGGCATAAGGCAATTCTAGTGGGGGATAGGAGGAAGTAGGCTGTTGGTTAACTAGGATCTGCAGCTTATCCATTAGGTAGTGAAATAGGCAGACTAGGTGGGCCAAGTGGTCCTTATCTGCCGTCAGATTCTATGTTTCTATGTTTCTATATTTATAGCTATCAAGTTAACCCATATAAAGGATGGCTGTGTGTAGCCTTGAGAGATATCAAAATACAAACATGTATCCTGAAAGAAAAAGATTGTTTTGTAGAATTGGGGATATCATTGGATGTGACTATTAGAACCACACCTGAAGGTAGAGTCATTGTAAGGGAGGAGCAATTAGGAAAAAATGTTGATTAGAGGAGAGAAGGCAACCCAGTTAAACAACCAAGAATCACTGCTTTTTTAAAGTCGATTGAGACTGTTCATATGTTACAAGGTGAAGAACCTGGTTGTATAGTTAGAAGAGGAAGGAAACAGATGGGACAAAGAAGAAACACTTTGGCAATTTTGGAACTAGATGAGTCATCTGAAATACAGTAGAAGTAGTAAGGTCCACAGTGGAAAGAGAAGAAGAGGAGGATACTTGTAGCGGAATGAGTAGGGGTGAGGGAAGCATGGAGAGTCAGGACTCATTAATTTGACTGAAGGCACACAAGAAGTATATAGAAATAGTTTCATTGAATATTGCAGGCCTAAAAGATACATTGGAGGACAAAATGTGTTTAGAATGGTTGATGAGTTTCTCAATTTTATTCTTCCAGGAAACCTGGATGGGAAAAAACAACAATGTATGGTTCAAAGGTTATAGGGTATGGGTAACCCCAGCATACAAGAATTTTACATTTGGGAGATGTAAAGGGGGTTTGGCTATTTGTATTAGTGTTGCTCCTAATTGTACATGTCCAGATGTAGGAATTCATAATGAATTTTATATGTATACTGTGATATTAGGAAAATAACAGAGTTTGGCATTATTTAATGTGTATATCCCTCCAACTATTAATGGTAGGGAGTTCTCAGCAATATTAGGGAAAATCGGGTCTGATATTGAAGCACTGAAAGCAAGATTCCCAGGAGTTAGTATTTTTATTGTTGGTGATTTTAATGTTCGTGTTGGAGAGGGTTTGGAAGACTTCTCACCCGAGTGGAGGATTGATGATTTATTGAACATCCCCATTAGACAATCACAAGATAGGGTAATAATCCAAAATGGCAAGGTGCTACTACAGTTTTTAAAGAAGTATATTTAAGAATCCTGAATGGTAGGACAAGAGGTGGCTGGAAGGGGGAGGGTACCTTCTCCACAACGAAGAGGGGTAGTATTATATATTTCTGTATAGTGGATGCTATAGATTACCCAAAAGTGAATTACTTAAAGATCTTAAAATTATGGGATAGTGATCACTTCCCTGTATATTGCTCATTTAACTTAGCATTTAAACAAACACTTAAAAACCATAAACAAGAAGTAGAAGAAAATCAAAATATGTGTATTAAATTTGTGAAAAAATAGCATGGAATGAATATACAAAGGATGTAATAGATGACATTACACAGAATCACAATTATAAAGAGGTAATGGGTACAGTAGAGAGTATTTATAGAATTTCTAGTAATAAGGTGGCAGTTCAAAAAATAAAACAATATGAGGCATATATGTGTGAAATAGAGGATGCACTTGGTTCAAGAGGACAGAGGGGTAGTAAAGCCACATTTTGGTATAGGTTACCCTTGGTTTGATGGGGAATGTGAATAAATAAGAAGGGAGATAAAAGAAATTAGGGAAGCTAAGGGTAAGAAATATATCTGTGGTAGTTTTAAAGGCTTTTAGAAATTTGAAATGTGAATATAGAAACATGTTTTATAATAAGAAAAAATGTTATAAAAATTCCTTTTTTGATAAACTACAAGAGGCCATATGAAAAACAGATAATCAGTCATTTTGGACCCTGGTGGCATACTGTATGGGTGTAATGAAAACAATGTGCAATATAATTTATTAGGAATGATTTCAGAAAACCAATGGATTCATCATTTTAGTAGAATTTATAGTACAAACTTTGACAGAGACCCTGAGGAATATCTGATAGAGGGCAAACTTGGTGCTCTGTATCGCAACAAGGATTGCATGCCCAATCAAGTCCGGTTGGAAATTGTTCTTAAAATGAGTCTCCCACTACTTGACTACAGCGACGTGGTATATGACACCTCACCCTTTTCAAACCTGGCCTGCCTGGACATACTTTTCCACTCCTTCTTTCATTTCATCCTGGATTGCCCACCATTGACCCACCACTGCAACGTGTACAGTGACCTAGCCCTGCCCTTACTCATGACCCGCAGACAGATCCACTGCTCCAGAGTCATTGCCAAATTCTGGACTCAAACCCTTCCCCCTTATTTTGATTCCACCATATAGGCTCAGCCTTCCCCTGCCTACTCACTCAGAAGCACAGACTCCAGGCTTCTCCCTGTCCCATTCATGCTCACCTCCAAAGGCCAGTCGGTGTTCAATTATCGCATGCCCAAACTATGGAATGACTTGCCTACAGACATCAGGCACTCCATGAACCCCAGGCGTCTCAACCCACTCCACCATGCTCACTTCTCTGCCACTTGCAGATGCTCTTGGTAACCAAAAACACAGCCCGCATGCCCTCTGGTTCCTACTACCTGATAGTAATGCCATAATCAGCTGCTACACTGTATGATCCTAAAAGTTTAACTGATGTTCTGTTCTTTATGCTGTACATAATGCACAATTATGTATAAACCTAGCGTCCGTCAATGTTACTGTTCTTCAGCCCTCTGGGTGCATATCCTGTTTACTATTGTAAATCCTGTACAGAATATAATAATCATCCTATGTTCCCCTTTACCCCAACTTCCCCCAGGTCATGTCTGGAAACGAATGGTTCTCCACTTGGTACGCCTCCCTGGTTAAACTCTTAAATGAATAAATAAATTCAAGTGTGCTTCATTTTACTTCTACGGAGGTTAAAAGGGCAATAATGGCTCAAAAAAGGAATAAGGCCCCCAGGGTGGATGGGGTCCCTGCAGAAGTTTTTCAGCATAGTATAGATCATTGGGTCAGTGTGCTGACCCTGATATTTAGGATAATAAGCCAATTCCATGTCTTGCCCTCGAACATGAATAAAGGGGTGATTGTCCCCCTTTTCAAAAAGGGCAAAAAACAAGATCCCGCCTGTTATAGGCCAATTACGTTACTTACAGTGGCCCAGAAAATTTGTACATGATTATTACTATTAAGATTGTCAGCCTGGGTACAGGAAAATGACTTGATATCTAAATTTCAATGTGGTTTCAGAAAAAGGTTTAACACTCTGGACTTGACTTTTACACTAAAATATATAATAGATCTATATTTTAAGGTGAAAAAAGTGTTTTTGTATGTTTGTTTTGTTTATATTAGGGCAGCATTTGACTCTGTAAATTGGTGTAAATTATAGGAGATATTAGATATTTTAAAAATTGATAAACAGTTATTGGGAATATTGCAGGTGTTACATTCCAATACAACTGCTGCACTTAGATATACAAGAGATGGTGCACTATCCAAGGAAATAAACATTGGAAATGGGATTAAACAGGGATGTTTACTAGACCCTCTACTTTTTAATCTATATATAGATATTGTTATAAAAGAAATTAGAAAAATAGATACTTTTGCCCCTATAATAAATAATGAAAAAAATCGAAATATTATTTTATGCGGACGATGCTATTGTTACCTCATAGACCCCATTAGGCCTGAGATGAGATATAACCAGTCTTTTGAATTCACTGGATAAACTAGATTGGGAAATGAATGTTGACAAAATGAAAATAATATCATTTGGGAAAAAAGTGCAAGCAAATAGGGATCTGGGAGATTAAGGAGAAAAGGATAGAGGAAGTAAAAGAGTATAGATATTTAGGTATTATATTTGAAAGTAATATGTCATGGAATACACAATTGGCAGAGGTAAAAAATAAGTCATATATTTCAATGAATGTGATCAGTATGTTTGCAAATAAGTTTGCAAATAATTCCTTTGTAGCCCTTAAACAGATCTTTGAAGCAAAAACTATTTGCCAGACATTTTATGGGAATAAAGTCTGGGGTCCCTTTATTAATTAAACAAAAATTGAAAGTATACAAAATAAATTATTGAGGGATGTACATGATTTGCCAAGGGACTGTCCAACTGCATTCATGAGATTGGAGGCTGGGTTACGCCCTTTGAGTGCTAGAATTAAAAGTAGGGCAGTTAATTATTGGAATAAAATAATGAATATGGCCAATGACAGGCTGCCAAAATTATGCTGGACAAATTATGTGGTTTGCTGGAGGCTGGTCAGGCTCTGGCAACATGGTTTTCTGTGGTAAATTTGATGGTGAAAAGAATGGGCCTGGAAGATCTTTGGTCATATAGGGCATTGTCTAATGTGAATTATTATGCAAAAGAAGCTGTCCAGAGAATTAACTATGTTGAAATACAGAACGATCTGTCAAAGATCCTTGAGGTAAATACACAAGGATTATATTCTAGTATAAAACTCAGTGAAGAAATTTAATATTATTTAGTCTATTGTGAAAATAAATGGCATAGAAACATGTTATGTAATTTAAGATTGGAAAATTTGGGAATAAGACATCTGCAATATAAAAAATGGTGGGGTCAGTTTGGGAATGGATTGAAATGTTAATGTAATAATGTGGAAACCTCTAGTTTAATGCACAAACTCCTAGATTGTGATGAACTGTTGAATGACATAATGAAATGGGTAATGCTGCTAATACAAATATGTAACTTAAAATGCAAGGATAATTGTATGAAACAATTATTAAGATTGGAAAAAAATTAAAGAGATTTATGGCCTTGCAATGTTTATAAGTACAAGAAAGACAGGTTGAATATGTTTTTATTAAACTTAGAGCACTCTGTTTTTAAGTGTAAAGTTATTATAATATGGCACTTGTATTTATTGTTTGTACTGCACAGTGATGTAACAAAATGTGATTTTTATACATCTTATTGTAATAAATAAACTTGACTTGAAACTTAACTATCCTCTCCAAAATCCTAGAATGTTTAATTTTTACCCAGCTAAAAGCATACCTGGAAAAATACTCTCTGCTCAACGCTGATCAATCCGGATTTAGGAAAACATCCAGCACCATTTCTGCACTTGCCAAAGCCACTAATGACTGGATTACCACTTATGATTCCAAATTAGTCACCAGCACCATCTTCCTTGTCCTCAGAAAGGCATTTGATACAGTGGATCACAATCTCATTTTACATGGCCTCAAAAACCTAGGAATTTCAGCAACTTAGGTACAGTGGTTCAAGAGCTATCTCTCTGGTTGCATCCAAAAAGTTAAGCCTGATGGCCTATTCTCTAATCCCCTGCTTATCTCATGGGGCATACTACAGGGCTCCATCCTAGGCCGCATTCTCTTCTCTACATATAACGCCAGAAGCCTGAACGTTCTGAAGGTCTCAGAGATATTAACTGAAAAGGCAATTGACATTGCAGAAGTATCAGAAATGTGGTGGGATGATACCTCTGCTTGGCATACCAATATTCCAGGTTATTTAACTTTCAATAACAATAGGAATAATAAAAGGGGAGAGGTGTTTGTACAGATACAATAAAATCAAGGCAACAGAATATTTTTAAATAATTCATCACCAGAAGTAGAAGGTGTGTGTGTTAAAATACAACCTCAGAATGGCAAATATTTTCCATTAGCAAATTATTATAGACATCCATCTGCTGACTTAAATTATGACCAACAGTTAATCTCAGAAATCGAACAGTTAGCCTCTAACTCAGATATAATAGCTGTAGGGGATTTTAATCTCCCTGGAATTGATTGGGAAAAGCTTGTAACAAAATCAACCCTGAAAGGTTTATTTGTGGACTGTTTTGTAATTTCTGGGTAAGAACAAATGGTTCATGATTCAACCATCCTGGACATGGTGTTAACCAATCTAGCTTCTGAACTAACCAATCTAGTGATCAGAGGATCAATAGGAAATAGTGACCATAACACCATTTTGTTTAACATTAATAAGCACAAACAAAGCATGGGTAGAGTTAACCATAATTATAATTACAATAATGCTGATTATAACAAAATCAATAAGAAATTAAAGGGGTATGACTGAGTAAATCTGTTTAAGGATCTTAGCATAGAACAATGTTGGCTACTATTTAAATCAGTTATTACTGAATTGGAAGAATTGTATGTACCTATTAAAAAAACACATACTCACAACGGTAAAATACCATCATGGCTAACTAAGGCTGTTGGAGTTCAAAACAATATAAAAGAGAAAGCATTTTCAAGAATGAAGAAATGTCAAAATTCTTCAAATATTTCTAAATATACAATTGAATTGAAAAAACTAAACACATAATAAGGAAGGAAAGAAGAAAGGTGGACTTCAAGTTGACTTTAACAAAAAAATCCCAAAGCTTTTTTTTCCCTATATCAACAACAATAACAATGTTCTGATTCAATTACATTAAATCATAATGGGATGGAATTAACTGATCCATTTGACACATGTAATAAAATAAATCAATTTTTTGGGGTCAGTGTTTAATACAGATCCTGAGGTAGCGAATCAAATATTAGGAAACTCTTCAGCAAATATAACAACTGAGGAGGAAGTTAATGCAATAAAGGAATTAAGAGCAGACTCAGCTACTGGGCCTGATGATATAACGCCAACATTAATAAAGAATACAATTCTTTCAGTTTCACTCCTGCTTAGAATAATGTTTAACAACTCATTATCACCCATTGAATGGAAGCAAGCTGTAGTTGTCCCAATTTATAAAAAAGGGAAATATAAAGAAGGCTGAAAACTATAGACCAATCAGTCTTACGTCTGCGGTATGTAAGACTATGGAAATAATTCTTTATAAAAGAATTGAATTAGAGATGGACAGCAAAGGACTCAAAGATCTAAAACAACATGGATTTATAAATAGGAGATCATGTACAACTAACCTTATTGGCTTCTAAGAAAAAGTTAGTAATTCATTGGACAAGGGTGTACCAGTTGATATTATTTATTTAGATTTAAAAAAAAGCATTCAACAAAGTGTCACATTACATTTTTGTAAAAAAATTGAGTGACATGAAATTTAAACAACATATTATATTTTGGATATCTGAATGGTTAACTAATAGAACCCAGGTTGCTAGAATCCAAAATGTCTTCCCAAACCCAATCCCAGTGTCAAGTGGGGTACCCCAGGGATAGGTCTCGGGTCCACTTTTGTTTGGGATATATATAAAAGATCTTCATGAGGGTACTGCAGGTCACATCAGTAAATTTGCTGAGGATGCAAAATTAAGAGGAGAAGTATATACCAGCAAAAATATTTTATCCCTACTGAATGATATTGTAATCCTAGAAAATTAGGCAAAATATAATAACATGTCTTTCAATCAGGACAAATGTGTAGTTATGCATTTAGGACCCAGAAACCAGAATTCAAAATATTACCTAAACAATAAACAACTAAAGCACATCAGTTCCAAAAAAGATCTAAGTATTTTGATTAATGATCAATTACTACCAGGGAATCATTGTAGACAAACTGCCCTTAGGTCCCATTATATTTTGAACTCTATTAAAACATATTTTATTAGTAGACAGGAAACCTGTATCTTACCCCTGTATGTTCCATACATTAGACCACATTTGGATTATGGAGAAGCTTTCTAGGCACCTTATCTGACCAAAGATAAGATACTTTTGGAGAGTGTCCAGAGAAAGACTACAAAACTGATTCCAAGATTAAGAAATTTATCATATGAGGATAGATGTAGGGAACATAACCTATATGCTTTAGAGATAAGGCACCAGAGAGATTTACTAATGCTGTACAAAACACTTCAAGATAATTAGCTGATGCAGGATTGTGGGATTAGATATGCAAATTAACCAAACATATTTAGATTTAATAAACAACAGTTATGTGTTCAAAGGGCAACAAGGAACAAAAGAAAATATTTCTTTTCCATTAGAGCAACAAAACTTTGGAATACACTTCCTCAGTCTTTGGTTGTTTCTAGTAGCATTGAACAGTTTAAGAGTAAACTGGACAAATATATTTTAGATACCTAATTTAATATTCCACAAGGCGTGGGAGGTAGACTCGATGGGTCTTATGTCCTTCTTCTACCTTGAAAACCATGTAAACCATATACTGTATAAACACTTAACTCTAAAATTGTCAGCTCCGATATATGCTTCTTCGCAGATGACACAGTCTTGTATATCTCCAAACCGATGCTACCCGAGGTCAGTACTCAACTCCAAGATGATTTCATCAAGCTAGAAGAAAATCTCATAAACACCAAGCTGCTGCTAAATGCAAAAATGACTAAAACATTGTTTTTCTATCATAGCAACCCCCTCACTCCTGGCACAAATTAAGCAAGCTATACCTATTGTCACCACCCTAGGCGAGCCTCTGGAAGTGGTCGATAAATTCAAATATTTTGGCATATGGCTTGACAACAAACTTACCTTCAATACTGACATTAATTATCTCACCAGTAAGCTCAAAACCAGACTAGGATTATTTTTCCATAACAAGTCTGACTTTCCACCACGTGCTCAAGCTAAGCTTGTACAAGCCATGTTTCTATCTTTCTTTATTTTTTAGTCTTTGATAACTAAGTAAGGCCCACTAGCACAAGTGCCTGTTTTCAGGGGTGACCTGGTAGCACTGTACGGTTAAGTGACTTGCTCAAAATCACACAGTATGTAAGTGGAGGTTGTCAGAATCAAACCCAGGTCTGGTCTGCTGGATGTATTAAGCTCGTTCTCAGCTCATTACTCTAACCTGTAGGCTCTACTGCCAGCCCAACCATTCCTTGATTATGGAGACATTATTTACAGCTGAACTTTTGCTTCCAACTTGCATAAATTGAATGTCTTGTACCACCAGGCTATGCAGTTCATAATAAAGGCCCCTCTTCATATACATCACTGTGGTTTGTATATCTCAGTTGGCTGGACTGCCTTAGCAACAAGACGCTTGACCCATATAGGTACATGGGCATTACAAATGCTGTTAAATAAACTCCCAGGATACAAATCCTCCCTTTTCCACATCTCTTATAGCACTTATGCCTTAAGGAAGACTGATTTCATCTTCTTTGATAGTCCTTAATACACGTACGAACTTTGGTAATGGGCCATTTCATATGATCTGCCTGCCACTTGGAACCATCTGCAATCCATCCTCAAAGTTACCAGTGTTGTCTCAATTAACTGTTGCAAAGCCTTGACAGTCAGTAAGCTCCAAACCACATGCAACTGCCCTTAATAATCCCCTGCTGGTACACTTTTCCACATTCCACCCCTATCCCTCCCCACCCTCTTATCCCTTTCTGTCCACATTTTCTTGTAAACTTCCCCCATCCCCATTGCCCACTTACTTCTCCCCACCATCACCTTCCCCTCCTTCCCCTCCCACCCCTCAATTATCTCCCTTTCTAGCTTCATCCAGTCCTTTCAACAATATCTGTCTTCTTTATGACTGGCTTACTCCCTAACTACTTTATCCCACTTCCTCTCCTCCCTTCCTTCCTTATTTCCTTTTATCCTTTTCTGAGTCACTGTTTCTCCCTATTCATTTAGCTCACCATGATAAATATGTTCTTGTATTAAGTTTCACTCCATGTGTGTTTTACTGCTTGCATATGTAAATAATTTGGCAATTTTGGTACGATTAATTGATGTGTGCTACTATGTACTCTGTCATATTCGTGACTACATATCCCTTACTTGTATATATTCTTCTGTAATTTACTGTTATATTGTTATGTGTATAGGACCTCCTTGTGAATGATCTTGCTCAATGGAGTTTTCTTACAATAAACTTAAACTAATTAAACTAAACAAAGGAGTGGCAAGCCTTTCCCTCTGCCAACTCAATCTCAGTTGTGTAAACACTGGGAAAGGGACAGAACCCACCTTCAGATGAAATGCTGTGCTTTGCACATTTAGTTTCCAGCCCACATACAGCAAACCACATATCACAGCATGTCTAAAGCCTGTGGAACTGTGATAAGCAGTTCTGCAGATGAGGTGCTGGTGAGAGGTAGCTGAGGCAGGACTCATTGAGAATGATGATCAATAAGGAACCATGTATAACAGGTACCTACATGGAGAAATACATCTCAGAACCTAGGGATAAAAAAAATAGTCAGGGGGACACTAGAATACCAGGGATAACTGGAGACAGAGGTGCGGGTTTGGAAGCATGACTGAGGCAGTAATAGCTCATGCTGTGACATTTTGCCATTACACTGAGACACGTGGCCAGCACACTACCATGCTCAGATGTCTGTGGTGGTTGCACTTAGAGTGTTTTTGGTCAGAACCTCATTACCAACCAGAAACATCTGGTGACTATCATCTGCACTGTAATTTTGCCACTATGACAGACTCCTCCCCAGTGGCTAAATATGGCTTTTGTGTATACAGTAGGCATTTTTGGGGGGTGCTAGATTGGGGAGCCTTTTTGTGTCCCTTAATCAGCCATTCCTGACAGCAACTGTGTATGGGTCTTGAAGTGTAAAACCTATGCCTCCTAAAAATTATTATCTAAATGGGGCTGGAACTTCTTCCTTGAATCGAACAAAACTTATGATAATATAATCAAAATCACATCCTCCATAGTTAACACGGTACTGAGCCCCCCCATCTCCACACACTATCTTCACTTGCTAACTTTATTACATCTAGTAGGAGCACAACAGATGTAAAACAAGCTCAGTTTCCTTGTTATGTCCCAACCACTCACAATATGCTTGGAAGGGAGGCTGGCCACCAGCTTAGTGCCCTCACAGCACTGTAATGGTAATGCACTCTCAGCCATTAGAGTGAGTACATTAGAGCCATTGCAAAGCAATCAGTAATGTTGTCCAGTGTAGCATTAGTTTGCATCCTCTTAACATGGGAAATAACACAATTTAGATGATGGTAACTCTTCCAACATGGGACTCTAACTTTGAAAGCAAAATTGGTCTAAGGCATTCTGTAGTACTGGAGGTGACAATGACACAGAATGACAGTACAAATAATACCTTATTATCCAGGTGGAGCACAGTACTTATTTATGACATGGTCATGTAGGAAGTGGAATCTGATTTCAGACACAGTTCCCATTGAATATAGTATAAATTTATAGCTAGCTAACCCTAGAAGCCCCACACCTTGATGTTGGTTTACAATCAACATTCAAAGCCCGCACCTTTCTCCATGATTGCAGGGCTACACATCTTGGAAAAGATAGCTGTAAAATGGATCCTCTTCTTTGTTCTGAAGGAAAGAACTGTGGAGTACCTAGAGGCCAGTGGGGCACAGCACCCAAAGCAGCATGGATCCACAGTGCGAAGGTCACGTCAGACGAATCTAATAGATTTCTTTGACTGGGTGACCAAAGTAGTAGACCAGGGAGGGGCTGTGGACATGTCCTACATAGATTTTAGCAAGGCATTTGATACAGTCTCACACAAAAGATTAACAAACAAGTTAGCCAGCCTTGCAGTGGGTCCCAAGGTAATTGAAACATGTGGACAGCCAGTTCTGAGTACACTATAATTTTTTGTAACATAAAAATGTGATATGGACTGTCTCTCATGAGAGATGCTGAGACAGCATGTGAGATGATGCACACACACCCAGGTTTTAGATACAAGGTGATACCTGGAAGGCCAGGAGCTAATTACAGACCAGAACAGAGCTTAGTCAAGGATCTCCTGTTTATCTAAGTTAAATATAGCTTTAACTGCTAAGAGGAAATCAATATCCATTTTATGATGTTTAGAGGAGGAAACCAGGTCATGGCACTCTGGTGAGAAATCATAAATGCTTTGATGTCTGTGTGAGAGAGGATACTGTTCATAGATGAAAGGAAATTTACAGACTTGATTGGGGAAGTCATATGGGGAAAGAAGTTTCTGCTGATGTAACCTTAATTGACTTACCTTCTAAAATGATAAAACATCCTGGGTGTATGATTTTTAATAAACAGAGGAGGAGCTAAGTGACCTCACACAAAGGGGTTGGCAAAGACAGTTTTTTAAACAGTATTCTGTTTTCCATTTTGAACACAAAATATTTGGACTCTGAAAAATAAACGTTGACAGCACTGTGAGATAAGAATACCCAAGAAAAGATGATTTTAAGAGCACTGTGGTGGGAGATTTTGTCTGCACTTTTAAACCTGTTTTGTTTAAGTGATTTGTGTTTTGTGATATATGGTTCTGTATTTACGTTTTACATTGTTTTATCTATTTTAGTAAAACTCTATTTTTACAGCCTGCTTGATCTGTCTTTGAATTTCTTTCTTTAACAAGTGAAGTATATATGGTTAAAGCTGACACTATGTATAAGCTTGAATGGTGATACCAAACTGGAAAAAGGTGAGAGTTTAATCTGAGGTCTTTTATTAGAGTTGTTAAGGGATCACTTTGGTACACCTGGTTAGGTGCCCATAGGCAAAGATATCTGGCCCCCCGAAGAGAGAATTATCTGATCCTGTGCATTGGGCACACTAGCAAGAGGTTCACAGTTTGAATCTCTCCAAGACTTGAGACCAAAGGTTGATTCAAACCCACAAAACAGACAGGAGGTTTACCCTGTTTCTGTTAACTGTTCACAAGACTGCACTCGGAGATTGGCACATTGGGAGTAGAGGGCTAACCTGCTGAGTGGGTTTGTGGCAGATTGATTGGCAGCAGTGTGATACATTTTGGTATTACAAGCATTTATTGTTCAGTGTGTCAGCTTGAGACCGTCAGCTCACTTGCAAAGAAAGAAAAAGGCACTGATTTATTTCTAAAAAGGAGACAGAACTATATCACTTGGCGTACAGTAAGGTTCCTACCTATTTTATTTTTTTCTAAATTGCAAGTCAGAGTAGCCATAGTTAGGGAAGAAGATGGCTACCAACTACAGCAGGCACACTGTAGGCCACTTAAAGCAGTTGTGCGGGGACAGAGGAGTCCTGTTCAAGGTGAAAGCCAGCAAACAGAACCTTGTAGATGCGCTAATGGTAGCAGATACCCAGAGCAGTGAGTCACAGACAGTGACTGAAAAGGACCAAACCTCGAGTGTGGCAGGGCTAATGGCCAGTGCAGTGTCCAGATCTGATGAGGAGGGCAACAGGGCCACTGTCAGTGAAGGGCCACAGCAGCAGGGGAAGGTCACCAGTATCCTGGATCCAGAAGTACTCAGGCTGCAAATTGAGTTGCGCAAGATGGAGTTGGATTTCCAGAGGGAGAGGGACTGTGAACAGTGGGAGGCACAGCAAGAACACTGAGAGGCAGAGCAAGAACAGAGAGATGCTGAGTGTGAGGAGTGTGAGCACCAGTGAGCTGCAGAGGAGAAGAGGGAGCATGAACACCGAGAAGCAGAGTGGGAACAGTGGGAAGAGGACTGTGAGGAGTGTGAGTGCCAGAGGCAACACAAACTGGAGAAGCTACAACTCTCACCAGCTGCACCAGAGCAGGTAAGATGCTTGGGTTTAACTGGGACTACAGGACTGGGTTACAAATTGAATTCCAAACTGATAGCCAAATTTAAAGAGGAGGAGGATATGGATGCCTTTTTAAATTCTTTTGAAAAAGTTTGTATTCAGCCTAAAATTCCTAGGGAGTCCTGGAGCTTCCAGCTATCCCCACTACTTACCGGGAAAGCTCAGGATGAATTGGGTCAAATGGACAATGAGGACAGTGATGATTACAGCAAACTTAAAGCTGCACTGTTGAATAAATTTGAATTAACTGCTGAATCATATGGAGCTAAATTCCGTAAGCTCAGGAGAAGCCCTGACATGAGCTACAAGGAGCTAGCCATGAAACAATGTAAATTTTGAAAACATTGGTGGGAAGGAATTGAGGCAAACTCTGTTGATAAAATTGAAAATGTGATTTTGGTAGAACAGTTTTATTGGACATGCCCAGCAGAACTGAAAACCTGGCTGGAGGATCGAGATCCCAAAACAGTGGAAGAAGCTGCTGAACTCTCGGACCGCTATGCCAAGAGCAGACCTGCTCTGAGAGAAAATGGGTCTGGCGTGGCAGTGTAGAAAGGGAAAAGCACACCTTCAGGGCAGCTAAAACCCTCACTGCCTCCACTGAAACCAGTTAGCCCCAGGTTTCAGAGAAAGAGTTCTCTGAAAAGAGAAGGGAATGTTGGTTATGTAAAGAAACGGGGCATATTGCCAGACAATGTCTCAAAAGAATGAGCAATAATATGCAAAATGGTACTAGAAAGGAAGTGGGTTGTTTGAGTGTCCTTGGAAGCATGCCTGTGAACATGAGGGAACACATACATCTAGGGTTAAGGAATACAGGGGCATCCCTGACATTGGTAAAGGGGGATCTGGTACAGCCTAATCAGCTTATACCCAATAAATGTGTCACTGTACAAGGGTTCACTGGTGAAAAGAAAACATTGCCCCTTGCTAGTGTTCAGCTAGACTGGGATAAAACAGGGGGAACTGTGCAACAAGTGGCCTCAGCCCAAACCTCAGCAGTGGATGTGATCCTGGACAACAACCTCAAACAGGTGATGGTGTGTGCAGTTACCCATAACAAAGCAACAAGGGAGAATTGTATTTCCCTGAACCCAACAGAAGCCATTGTGGAAACCACTGAGAGGCTGGTTCCCCAGCCTGTGTCTCCAGATGGGGAGACTAATGAAAAGGGGATAGAAACTTCCCCAGTAGCAGTTAACCACACAGCTACAGAGGGTTACTCTGAAGAGGAAGGGGTGACTCATTGTCAGAAGGTTGGGATTGACAGTGATCCTGAGTGCCCTGATGCTAGTGCTCGGGACCCTAGTTTAGCGACTGAAGGGGACCTGTCCCATGCCTTGGGAATGTGTGAGGGGTTTGTAGCTGCTCAGAGAAGTGACCCTAGTCTAGAGAAGCTGAGGGCTTGGGCAGACTCTGACAGGGCACAGGGAGGTGACGGCAGACATAAGGTTTATTGGGAAAATGGATAGATGTATACTCAGGCTGTGCAGACAGAGGGAGGGGTGCAAGGCAGGCAGCTTGTCATTCTCCAGGGGTATCATGAGTAGTTGCTCAAGAGTGCACATGATATTCCCTTGTCTGGTCATCTGGGAATCATGCGCACTATGCAGCAGTTGTCCCAGAATTTCTATTGGCCTAACTTTAACCAGCAGGTGAAGGACTATTGCAGGTCTTGTCACCTGTGCCAAGAAATAGGGAAGGCAGGCAAAAAAAAACAATCTATCCTGATTTCATTGCCCATAGTGGAGGAGCCATTCCAGAGGGAGGGAAGGAATGGATATTGTGGGGCCTTAAATACCCCCAGCTCCTCAGGGAAGAGATTCATCCTGACTGTGGTGGATTATGCCACCTGGTACCCAGAGTTAGTCGCCCTAACCTCACTGAGGACAGACAAAGTTGCAGATGCGTTTCTTAGGATTTTCTCCCATGTTGGGTTTCTGCAGGAGGTTATCACTGATCAAGGGTGTTCCTTCATTTATTCATTTACTCATTACAAATCGGGTTTACAACCTTTGAGTCAGAGACTCATTTACAAAGGCACCTCATCGCGGGGGGCCAGACATCAAGACAGTTATTACAGTGCAGATTAAAACAGAGGATAACATTACAGGTGCAGTAAAGGGAACATTTAACATAGATACACTTAGGTTACATAATGTAGTAGTTTGTATGTTATTTAGGTTACATAATGTTACAAAATTGTGAGTTACACTCATGGATATAGTAGGTCCTCACAGAAGAGCGGGTTACATCCCTGTTTGGACCTAGCAGTGAAGAAGTAGGTCTGAGGGAGGGAGAGACTGTCCATTGGATGTTGTCGAGCCAGTGGGCAAGGGGGGTAGGTACCACAAATTACAGCAGGGGTTAGTTGCACCTACAACAGCGAGTATTAAAGATATGGTTCCAAAGGACTGTTTTGAAGAAGCCAATTTTTGGCAAGTTGTAGATGCAACTAGGGAGGGAGTTGTACCAGGTGGGGTCTTGGTAGAGGAAGTATCTCTGGGTAAGAGAGGTCTTGGTTCTGGGCACCTTGAAAGTGGCCTTAACAGAGCTATGGGTGGTGACGGATGATGATGACTACTGTAGGGAGGTGGAGATCCCCATGGGGAGAGTCCTAGCAGTAATTTCTTAGGAAGAAGGCAGGTCTGGTAGGGCAGTCACTCCTCAAAGTTAAGCAGAGTGGTGGTAGTATAGAGAAGGCAGGTGTGAGTTTGGCTGGGGGCACCGGTCAGGAGCCTACAAGCCTCATTGATGGAGAGTTGGGTATTGGAGAGGGCAGTGTTGTCAGCAGCGGCATAGATGGGCAAGCCATAGTCCACGAGGGACAAGACAGAGGAGGTGATGGCCAGCCTGAGGGCAACCTGAGGGAGGCAGTCGCTGTACCGGTATAGCAGGCCAATCCGAGAGTTAATGGCAGCTGACAGAGCATTAATGTGGGTGTGGAAGGAGAGGGCAGTATTGAATGTGATGCCTTGGTACTTGTATGTGGTCACTTGTTCTAGCGGGTGCAGAGTGCTAGGGATAATCAAGAGGGTTTATTTTTAGCTTTATTTTGGTGGTGGGGGAAGAGCATTGATTTGGTTTTCTTTAGGTTAATGACCAGTCTGCAGTCACCAAACCACTTTTCAGCTTGGTTGTAAGCTTGCTGGAGGGATAATTGGAGGGAGGTGGGATTGGGATGTGAGGCAACGATGACTACATCATTGGCATAGAGGAGCATTTTACCAGTACATGAGCTGGGGAAGGTGCTGAGGTAGAGACTAAAAATTACTGGACCCAGGATGGAACCCTGAGGGACCCCAGAGTGAATGGGAAGAGTGCTGGAGAGGGAGTCGCCGATCTTGACACACTGGGATCTAGCGGAGAGGTAGCTAGAGAACCTGGAAATGGGACTGCCAGAGAAGCCAAGTTGGTGGAGAGAGTTGAGTAGAAGGGGATGACAGACAGTGTCAAAAGCCTTGGAGAGGTCAATGAACACTACTCCTGCAAGGCTGCAAGAGTCAAGAGCAGTATGCAGGTGTTGGGAGAATTCCAGAAGAGCTGTGGTTGTACTGTGTTCTGGGTGGAAACGGTGCTGCTCTGGGCACATAGTATCATACTTAGTTAGGTATTCAGAGAGCTGGATCAACATCACTTTTTCAAGGGCTTAGAGAGTGGGGGGCCGAGATCAGCCGGTAATTGTTGGTGGTGGACCTGTGCCTACTCTTATGTATGGGTGTGATTTCAGCAGTTTTCCAAGCACTTGGGAACTGACCCAGGCATAGAGACCAGTTTAAAAGGTCAGTCAGGGGACTAGGACCTCATCCAAGACCATACAGAGGATCCTGGAGTCGAGGGGGTTACTGCTTGGGTTATTGCTGTCCAAGACTTTTAGCAGGTGTGGCATGGCATCTTGGGGGGATAGGGTGCACAGTTAGAATGGGGGGATATGCAGGACTGGAGTTAGAGAGGTGGGGATTGGGTCAAAAAGCTGCTGGGGAGGATCGAGCTTCGGTCAGAGTAGGCAGTGTTAAGACAATTGGCTATAAGTAGTAGATCTGTGGTGGGGGTGCCATTGATAGAGAGCTGAGATGGTGGGGGGCAGGACTTCCATTTAGCTCTTTCATATTATCCTAGAAGGTCCAGGCTGAACCCCAAGTGGAAGCAAGCATGGTCTGGTAGTGCTCTGCCTTGGCCTGCCTAATAGCCTAAGTGCACTTATTGCGTTCTACATTGTAGGCATATCTTTCAGATGCCTTTCCAGATTCTACAGCAGTGTGCCAGAGATTATCTCTGTTTTTCAGTCTCTGGAGGAGGGGTGGGGTGATCCATGGGGCACTGCATTTTTTGGAGCCAATCCTGGTGAGGGGGGGTGAAAAGGTCACAAGCCTTACAGAAGGCATTTGTGAAGTGGTCAAGAGCTGAGTCAATGTCAGGGGCATGCCGGATAGGGGACCAGTCTAGCTGGGCTAGGTATTGTTTTAATTTTCTGAGGCTGCCGGGGCATAAACGGCAGCTTAGAGTGGCCTGGGACACTGGGTTCAGAGTGGAGGATGACCAGAGACAGAGGACTGGGAAGTGATCACTAAGAGAGACGGGAAGGACAGTGACATCCCAGATTTTATAGGGGCAGTTAGATATAACAACATCCAGGAGAGTGCTGGTGCCAGTAGAGTGGTTGAATCTGGTGGGCTGGGTGACTAACTGGGACATATCCAGGGCAGCAAAGGAGTCCCTTATATGGGAGGCAGTGGAAGCAAGCCAGTTAACATTGAGATCACCTAGGATGACTTGCTCCCCTTTGTGAGGGAGAGATGTGAGGTAGTCAGTGAAGGACTGGACCACTTGGTTTTGATTCCTCAGGGGTATGTAGGAGATCATGAGGAAGAGAAGGCCTCGGGCAGGGTCAGGTGTGATTTTTAAGGTGAGGGCTTGGGCTCCATAATCAAGTTTAGGTGCTGGGAGTGCCTGACCTATAAGGGAGTCCCGTGCAAGTAGTGTGCAACCACCACCCCGATTGCCTACTCGGTCTTCCCGTAGATGGTATATCCAGGGAGGGTGATAGTAGAGTCAGGGGTAGATTTGGAAAGCCAACTCTCTACCAGTGCAATTATGTCAGGTTGATGTTGAACAACCCAGATTTCTTTAGGAGACTGCAAATGTTTAAGGATGCAAAGTGGAGGCCAGTTGCAGTACAGGGTTTAGAAGGGCTGGAAGCCATAGATCCTGGGTTTGGGTGGACATTACCAGATAATAATAATAGCAATGTAATTATTCTGGTTAGTGGCTGGTGGTGATGGAGACCCTTGGGTCAACACCCAGCTGAGGACATTACAATCAGGGTGCATGGGACAGATAAAGTGCAAAGGGTGGGAATGGCAGGAGAGAGTAGGGTCCAGGTCAGGCCTTGGAGGGTGGAGGGAGTGGTGGTGTTGGCAGGATGGGGTGTTGGGGGGTAATGGGTGTGTCAAGGGTGGGGGAGTGCCGAGTCACTTTGGGGTAGTCTAGGGATGAGGTGCCTAGTGTGGAGGAAAGGTGCTCCAGTCAGTGTGAGGTCTGTACCAAGAGGGTGAAGGAGAGCAGACTTAGTAATGGAGTGTAGGTACCCATAGCAGCTGAGCAGTAAAGGAAGAGTGTCCAGGAGTAGTAAAGAGTAAGGAGATGTAGAGCAGCTTTGGCACGGTTGGGGGGAAAAACCCTCTAGTGGTCGAAGAGTATAAGCTGCAAATGGGAAAAATCAGTATAAATCAGTAGAAGAGGGAGAGGGCAAAGACTGATGAATAGTGATAGACTGACCACACAATAAGTGAAATGAGACAGGAACTGTATTGTGTTGGATTGGGTAAGTGTACTTATAACTGGGCCCTCTAGGGGCTAAAATGTATAATCTACTAATGGAAAAGTCAGCAAAAAAAAAAAAAACAGGCAGGGAGGTTCTGAAGCAAGTTTTTGGGGGTGGCACTCCAGCAGCCTCAATGGGACACAGAGGTCAAGGGTGCAGCCCACAGACTTACAGCTCTAAGAGAAGGGTACAGGGCTCAGGCAGTTAGCAAAATCACACTACCTTAAAACCTCTCTCAAAACTTAAATCAACTCTTAAGAAATCTCTACATCAGACTAAACATTACTTAAAGTGAGAAATCAAGAACATGTCAAGCAGAGATCAGTCCTAGCATTAATTTCTTGGCAGCAGTTCCTAGAAGACTTCTGGATTGCTGCACATAGTGTGAGAAACACTGGCAAACAGGGGCAAATGAGATTCCTTCAGGGGTAGATGCCAAAATTCAGAGTTCCAACCTGTACCTTGTTGGAGGGTAGCTTCTCCTTAGTCTGCTTACCAAACTGCAGAATGCAATTTGTTTGAGAGGAAACAGCCCGAATTGGCACAGTAGTCCCCTTGCTTGGAGGGTGAGAGCTGGGCAGCTTCTCCTTAGTCTGCTTACCAAACTGCAGAATGCAGTTTGTTGGAGAGGAAACAGCCTGAAAGGGCACAGTAGTCCCCTTTCTTGGAGGGGGAGCATCGGGCAGCTTCCCCTTAGTCTGCTTACTAAACTGCAGAATGCAGTTTGTTTGAGAGGAAATAGCCCAAATGGGCACAGTAGTCCCCTTGCTTGGAGGGTGAGCATCGGGCAGCTTCTCCTTAGTCTGCTTACCAAACTGCAGAATGCAATCTGTTTGAGAGGAAACAGCCCAAAAGGGCATATTAGTCCCCTTGCTTGGACGGTGAGCATTTGAGAGGAAACAGCCTGAAAGGGCACAGTAATCCCCTTGCTTGGAGGGTGAACATCGGGCAGCTTCTCCTTAGTCTGCTTACCAAACAGAAGAATGCAGTTTGTTTGAGAGGAAACAGCCCAAAAGGGCACAGTAGTCCCCTTGCTTGGAGGGTGAGTGTCGTGCAGCTTCTCCTTAGTCTGCTTACCAAACTGCAGAATGCAGTTTGTTTGAGAGGAAATAGCCCAAAAGGGCACAGTAGTCCCCTTCATGTCGGACCTGATGAAATGTTTATGGGAGAAGTGTGGGGTGGTGCAGAGATGCATGACACCATATCACCCACAAGCCAATGGGCTTGAGGAAAGATTCAGTGGTACCCTGAAGTCAATGCTCTGGGCATTTGCTGAACAGCATGGGAGGGACTAGGAGAAATACCTTCCCCACCTGTTGTTTGCATACAGGGAGGTGCCCCAAGAGTTGACAGGATTTTTCCCCTTCAAACTCTTATATGGATGCCGTGTACGTGGGCCCCTAGACTTGATCCGGGAGGACTGGGAAGGTAAACACGCCACCCAGGGAACTCCCATTGTGGATTACGCCCTTAGGTTTAGGGAAAGGCTGAAGGAGCTTATGGGAATGGCCCAGAGCAATCAGGCAGCTGTTCAACAGAAACAAAAAGTGTGGTATGACCGAAGAGCCAGACCTTGTTCGTACATGGTGGGTCAGGAAGTCATGGTCCTTATTCCGGTCCAGAAAGACAAGCTGCAAGCTGAGTGGGCAGGACCATACAAAGTGGTTAGGAAGGTAAATGATGTGAACTATATTATAGAGTTACCTGACAGAAGACAGACAGAAAGGATGTACCATGTCAATATGATGAAGCCATGTGCAAATAGGGTGGACATGGTGTTTGCAGTGTGTAGTCCTGGGGAGGGGACGGACGAGGGAGACCCCCTCTGGACTTGCTGGAGGAAAGTAAGCAGGAGTCCCCTGTGGAGGCAGTTAAATTGTCTCCCCAGCTGACCTCGGACCAGATCCAGAAAGTAAGGGAGGTTTTAGCAGACTTTGCCCCATTGTTTAGCACCAAGCCTGGCCTAACCTCCTTATTGATGCATGATGTGGAGACAGGGGCACAGACACCCATATGGCGGACAGCATATTGGGTGTCAGAGGCTGTCCAAAAGGACATTAGTAGGGAAGGGGAGGAGATGCTGGATTTAGGGGTAATCCAGAGATCCCACAGCCCCTGGGCCTCACCCGTAGTCCTTGTGCCCAAGCCAGATGGCTCAACTCATTTCTGTGTGGACTATTATGAACTGAATGCAGTCACAAAGTCAGACACCCACCCGATGCCCTGGACAGATGAACTCCTGGACAAGTTGGGGTGGCGACCTACCTTATGATGATCGACCTGACCAAGGGGTATTGGCAGGTAGAGTTGAAAGAGAGAGCTAGGGAGAGGTCAGCCTTCATCACTCTGATAGACTTATTTGAATTTAAAGTAATGCCTTTTGGAATGAAGAATGCTCTGGCCACTTTCCAAAGGTTGGTGAACCAGGTGTTAAATGGTGCTGAGGAGTACGCTGTGGCATACCTGGATGACATTGCCATTTTTAGTACCAGCTGGGAGGAACACCTATCTCACCTTAGGGATGTGCTGGGTAGGATACAGAGGGCCAGGCTCACTGTCAAGGCCAAGAAGTGCCAGGTGGCCATGGGAGAAGTGGCATACTTCAGGCATGTGATAGGCCAGGGACAGCTCCGTCCTAACCACATAAAGATAGAGATAATCCAGGCATGGCCCAGACCAGAAATGCAGAAGCAGATCAAGAGTTTTCTAGGGGCAGCAGTGTACTACAGAAAATGTGTACCCAATTACACTGCCCTGGCTGCTCCCCTATCTGACCTGACAAAGAAAAGGATGCCCAAGAAAATTACCTGGGACCCAGCCTGTGAGGAAACCTTTTCCAAACCAAAAGAGGCACTGTGCTGTGCTCCTGTTTTGACAAGTCCTGACTATAACAAACCCTTTATAGTTCAGACTGACACCTCAGACGTGGGTATTGGGGCAGTACTGAGCAAGACATCCAGCCAAGGGAAAGATCACCCAATAGCATACCTGAGTAAAAAGTTACTTCCCAGGGAGCAGGCATACTCCCCTGTGGAAAAAGAATGTCTTGCCATAGTGTGGGCCCTAAAGAAGTTGGAGCCATACTTATATGGGCAGCATTTTGTGATGCAGACTGACCACAACCCCCTGGTTTGTCTGACGCAGATGGGAAAGAACAATGGTAGATTGCTAAGATATAGTCTTGCTTTGACAGGGGTATGATATGACAATCGTACATAGAGCTGGAGCCAGAAACCAGAACTCAGATGGCCTGTCTCACATGTATGAGGAGTGAACTGATTTGGGAAGCTTTTCCCATGCCGGGGATAGAGCTCCCAAATTCAGTCTAGGTGGGGAGGATTGTGACAAGTGGACAGCCAGTTCTGAGTACACTATGATTTTTTGTGACATAAAAATGTGTTTTGGACTGTCTCTCATGAAAGATGCTGAGACAGCATGTGAGATGACACACACACACACATACACACAGGTTTTAGATACAAGGTGTTACCTGGAAGGCCAGGACCTAGTTACAGACCATAACAGGCCTTTGTCAAGGATCTCCTGTTTATCTTAGTTAAATATAGCTTTAACTGCAAAGAGGGAAATCAATATCCATTTTATGAGGTTTAGAGGAGGAAATCAGGTTATAGCACACTGGCGTGAAATCATAAAGGCTTTGATGTCTGCGTGAGAGAGGATACTGTTCATAGATGAAAGGAAATTTATAGACTTGATTGGGGAGGTCACATGGGGAAAGGAGTTTCTGCTGATGTAACCTTAATTAACTCACCTTCTAAAATGATAAAACATCCTGAGTGTATGATTTTTAATAAACAGAGGAGGAGCTAGGTGACCTCACACAAAGGGGTTGGCAAAGACAGTTTTTTAAACAGTATTCTGTATTCCATTTTGAACACAAAAAGTTTGGACTCTGAAAAAGAAACATTGGCAACACTGTGAGATAAGAATACCTGAGAAAAGACAATTCTAAGAGTACTGTGGTAGGAGATTGTGTCTGCACTTTTAAACCTGTTTTGTTTAAGTGATTTGTATGTTTTGTGATATATGGTTCTGCATTTACATTTTACACTGTTTTATCTATTTTAGTAAAACTCTATTTTTAGAGCCTACGTGGTCTGTCTTTGAATTTCTTTCTTTAACAAGTGAAGTATATATGGTTAAAGCTGGCACTATGCATAAGCTTGAATGGTGATACCAAATTGGAAAAAGGTGAGAGTTTAATCTGAGGTCTTTTATTAGAGTTTTTAAGGGTTCATTTTTGTACACCTGGTTTGGTGCCCATAGGCAAAGATATCTGACCCTCCGAAGACAGAATTATCTGAGCCTGTGCATTGGGTACACTAGCAAGAGGGTCACAGTTTGAATCCCTCCAGGGCTTGAGACCAAAGGTTGATTCAAACCCACAAAACAGACAGGAGAGTTACCCTGTTTCTGTTAACTGTTCACGAGACTGCACTTGGAGGTTGGGAGAAGAGGGCTGACCTGCTGAGTGGGGTTGTGATAGTAGCCTGGATAAAAAATTGGCTGGACAATAGGATGCAAAGGGTAGTAGTAGACAGAGTCCACAGTGAAGAAAGGAGTGTTACTAGCAGGGTGATGCAGGGTACAGCACTGGGACCAGTCCTTTTTAATGTCTTTATAAGTGACATTGCAGAGGCACTGGAAGGAAAAGTATGTCTCTTTGCAGATGACACAAAGATCTGCAACATGGTTGACATGCAAGATGGAGTGGAAAGGATGAGAAGGGACTTGACAAAGTTGGAGGAATAGTCAAATGTATGACAGCTTAGATTCAGTGCAAAGAAGTGCAAGGTAATGCACCTGGGAAACAAAAACCCAGGGGAGGAGTACACAATGGGGGGTGAGATACTGACAGCAATAAAAATGGAAAGGGACCTGGGGGTAATTATATCAGATGACCTAAAGTTGGGCAAGCAATGTGAGAAGGCAGTAAGAAAGGCTGGGGGGATACTGGGATGCATAGGGAGAGGCATCAACAGTAGAAAACAGGAAGTTGTTATCCCTCTGTACCGACAGTTGGTGATACCACATCTGGAGTACTGTATGCAGTTCTGGAGATCTACTCTCCACAAAGACATAGACAGAGTGGAGGCTATCCAGAGGAGGGGAACCAAAATGGTGCAAAGTCTGCACCAGAAGCCATACAAAGAGAGACTAAAGGAGCTTAACATGTATACCCTTGAGGAAAGAAGGGAGGGGGGGGACATGTTAGAAACTTTCAAGGGATTCAACAAAGTCCAAGAGGGTAGTATCTTTCAGAAAAAGAGATGTGCAAGAAAAAGTGAGCACAATTTGAAGATAGAGTGGGGATGGCTCAGAGGTAATGTGAGGAAGTATTTTTTCAATGGCAGGGTTGTGGATGCATAGAACAGCCTTCCTGAGGAGGTCGTGGAGTCAAGAACAGTGGGGGAATTCAAGAATGAATGGGACAGACATAAGGTAGTCTTAGTGGAGGCTAGGAGGAAGTAGGCTGTTGGTTAACTAGGATCTGCAGCTTATGTTAGGTTGGAAAATGGGCAGACTAGGTGGGCCAAGTGGTCCTTATCTGCCGTCAAATTCTGTGTTTCTATGTTTAGAGCAGGGTCTGTTCATGAAAAGGGGTTACCAAATTGTGACATAAGGATCAAATTTTCAAATTATTTCTAGATTACATTTGTGATGCATTTCAATATATTATGACCAAAGTATAAAAAAATAAACATATTGGGAGATAAAAACCCCACAGGTTCCTGAGATAAAAGAACTGTATTGTGATGAGTGTAACAAGTGACACCACACAGCGTGGTGAATGTAGCATTGACACAAAACATTTGTTTTAGTAGTAAAAACTTTAATAAACATGTAATGAGTTGTATTAAAACATGAGAAACAAATATTTATAAGAATTATATTACATTAATTGCAAATGTGATGTTTTGCACCACGTACTGTGGTGAATGTAACAAGTGACACTACACTTATGTTTCACTTACTAAAACTATACTAAACATGCCTAACAACTAACACACTACTGCTACTGACTGACATACTACTATAGAACATGAAAAAATGTGACAATTACATTACTGGCAAGTGTAATGCTTAACAGCACATACTGTGGTAAATGTAACGAGTGACACCACACATTTGTTTCAGTTTTACAAAGTTTAGTGAACATGCCTAATGGCTAACATGCTACTAATAATAACTGACACAGTGCTACAAAACCTGGAGAAATCTGACAATAATAACAGTAGTGACAGGTGTGATGTTTGATACCACATTCCATGGTGAATGTAACAAGTGACACCACACTTATGTTTGACTTACTAAAACTGTACTAAACTTGCCTAACAACTAACATACTACTATTACTGACTGACATACTGCTATGAAACATGAAAAAAATCAACAATGACATTACTGGCAAGTGTGATGCTTAACGCCATAGAATGTGGTGAATACTAACATAGTAAAATGCCAGCAGAATAGGCCTAACAGTATTTCACATCTGTTCGTTTGGTCAGCCCCCACCCTGGGAGCTGACCTTGCTGCCCCACTTGCCTTCTCCGGCTTCTCCCTTCCCAGTTCTGGATATTCTCGCTGCATTGGATTTTGCTTCCAGAACCCTTCCCCTGTACCTGTCCCACCCCCTCTTGAACCCCTCCACTGTCTCTGCCTCCACCAGCCCCCTAGGCAGTGCATTCCATGGCTCCACCACCCTCTCAGTGAAGTAGCACCTCCTCCTTTCTCCCCTGAATCTTCCCCCCTCCAGCTTCCACCCATGCCCTCTAGTGGTCCCCTCCTCCTTCCTTCGAAGCACCCTGACTGTTCCTCCCCTATTTACCCCCTTCATGTACCTGAAGACCTCTATCATGTCCCCCCGGTCCCTTCTCTCTTCCAATGTGTACATATTTAGCTCTTCGAGCCTCTCCTCATAGGTCCTGTCCCCCAAGCCCCAAATCATTTTGGTTGCCCTCCTCTGGACCATCTTCAGGAGTTTAATGTCCCTCTTTAAGTGTGGCCACCAAAACTGCATGCAGTACTCAAGGTGTGGCCTCACCAAGCAGTTATACAGAGGGAGTATCACTTCCCTCCTTCTGGAGGTGATCCCCCTAGTGATGCATCCCAGCATCCTGTTGGCCTTGGCTGCTGCCCTCCTACAAGTCTCCAAGTTGTTCATCTTGATATCCACCACCACCCCCAGGTCCCTCTTAGCCATCTCGAGACTTGTAGCATTTCCCCAAGGGTGTACACTTCACCGGGTTTCTGGCCCCAGGTGCAGTACCTTGCATTTCCCTGCATTGAACCTCAGCTTCCACTTTCTAGACCATCTTTTCAGAGCCTCCAGGTCCCCCTGTAGGGCCACCCTCCCTCCTCCCCATCCACCACCGCCCCCAGTTTTGAGTCATCTGAAAAGAGACTCATCTCACTCCTGATACCTGTCCTTATGTCAGAGATGTAGGCATTGAACAGGAGGGGCCCAAGGACTGATCCCTGTGGGATCCCACTAAGGACCCTCCTTGGGGATGAGATTATCCCGCCAACTACGACCCTCTGGGTCCAGCCCTGGAGCCAATTGCCTATACATCTGATTATCTGGTTCCCCACCCCCATTTCTCCCAGCTTATCCAACAGGACCACGTGAGGAACAGAGTCAAATGCCTTGCTGAATGTAACAAGTGACACCACACATTTGTTTCAGGTTTTAAAAACTTTACAGAACATGCCTCAAGGCTATCACGCCACTGCTAATAACTGACATAGTGTTACAAAACCTGGAGGAATTTGACAATAATAACAGCACTGGCAGGTATGATGGTTGACACCACATATCGTGGTGAATGTAACGAGTGACACCACAAAGAAAATCCATTTTAACTCTCCACCCCATATACACTGAATAATCCCTATTACAATTTATGCCCTGCATGTTCCTTAAACATGCAGTTGTCACTTAAATATGCTGTCTGAAAATTTTCCCAACAATTAGTGAATGATGGTAACCAAAGTCTACCTGTGGAGAATGTAACTGCAACCCTCGTTGTTGCATGCAGTGCTTATCTTCATGGAATGTAGCCCTACAAATAGAGGAGCCACATACAAACAATTGGTTTTAAACCACAGCTCAGCTCCTCCCTCTATGATTGCTCCTTGGTTGTGATGGGCAAGTTATGACTTTGCAGCTGTCACAGACTGATGGGTAAACATTGGGCCTGATGTGACCCTAAGTAGAGTGAGGGTCAAAGGTTGCTGTCCCTTCTGTGGGAAAGATAGATCAGGCAGTAACACAGTCAGTTATCACAAGGAGGCAAACTAGGAGAGAAGCCAGAACATATTTTAAAGTGCTAATAGCACAATTACAGATTTGGGGGCCATGTGGGAGAATGTAACGTGCTGTGACACCAACCGTTACATTCACCACACTAAATACAAAGCTGCATAAATTAAAACTGGAGCATTACAATGGGCTAAAGAGTACAGATAATAAAAAAACACAACTCCAGATTAGTAAGTGGACTTACTTTAATAATGGAAAACAGTAAATAAAGTTTGCAAAAACAATTAGTAAAACATGTGTTTTTGCATGTCACACTTTTATAGGTAAAAAAAGGCAGCACAATGGAGTGGGATACCCCATCAAAAAATATGGATACCCTAGAATTCTATAGCTATAATATTTATCTGCCCATATAGCTAGCATTCAGATTTAGTCAAAAACATGGGCCTGACAGTTCTTGATTTTACAGAATGTGGTATGTACTGTATGGTGGGCATTGGTAACCCCTTTTCATGAACAGACCCAGCAGAGGATTGTGGGATATGAAATTCATTCAAAAACCTCCATATCTCCTTTTAGAGTGATTTCCAGCACTCTGTGGCTATCTGGGAATGATGACTGTGTGCGTGCAGTAGCCCTGTGTGCACCTAAAGTGCCACTGGATCCTTTCACATAGTCTATGGGCCACCTCCCCAGTATTCCATGCTGTTTATGGCCATGTAGGTTGACCATGACCCCGTGATAGCCCCCTGACCTGACTGTCAGCTAAGATACCCATATCAGCTTGTGCCAACTTCTGGGGAGGTGTGCTTGTTGCTCTGGTTATGCCCAGGGCCTTTGTATGTGTGGAGAAGAGCCTTTGCACATCTTAGGCCTCCCTACTCATAACTATGTAGGTACATAGGGCAGCAGGACAGCTTTGCAGATATGGTCCTGATAGATGATAGGCAACATCTGCATATTCTAAGATTTATGAATATCAGTAAATGCTTCTATTAGCAAGTTCTGAGTCATATTAAAATTGTTTTCAGGTTTGGATTTTAAAACCTTCCCATAAACTGGCAAGTGGTACTGAGTTCACAGTTCCAAGGACAAAAACAAAGTTTACTTCTAATTTCTTCATGACAACTTTTTTTGAATCAGAACAAGTACGAACTTATACAGTATTCCAGAAAAGAAAGTTCAAAAGGAAGATCAGGAGAGGAGAGACATGAAGACATGACTTCCCCTGGTATTCAGAGAGGGGAGATCATGCCAGACCAACCTCATTGAAATTTTCGACTGGGTGACAATGGAGGTAGATTGAGGAGGGTAGTGGATGTGACCTATCTGGACTTCAGCAAGGCCTTTGACACTGTGCCACACAGAAGGCTATTAAACAAACTGGGGAATTTGGGAGTGGGCCGGACAGTAGTGTGGTGGGTGGGTAATTGGCTGGGTGGCAGGACACTGAGGGTGATGGTACATGGCAGCCACTCCACAGAGGGGAAAGTGACCAGTGGAGTGCCACTGGGATCAGTGCTGGGACCAGTCCTATTCAACATCTTCATCAGTGACATTATGCAGGACCTAGAAGGCAGAATTTCCCTGTTCACTGATGACACGAAGCTCTGTAACAGAGTGGATATGCAAGGGGCAAAGCAAGGCAGCAAGGAAAAATTTATTTAAAAATGCCCAGTCCCAGAGGCTCTGAGTGCTGCACAAAAAAATAAACATCTTCAGAAATAGATCAATGAATACAGAAATATTGTAATTAAAAACACAAAATAGTAATGCATCGTGTACATTTTTACAGACAGATCAGATCAATAAATTACCATTTTAATTCAGAAATGCCTGAGCAAATAGGAGGGCCTTAAGATGGGCCTTAAATATCTCCAAAGTAGGGCCCCCCTTAGCCCCGAGGGGCAGGGAATTCCACAGGATGGGGGCAGAGACACTAAAGGTCCTGTCAACAGCAGATTTCAACCTCGTCCTTTTAATCGCTAGGGGGCCTCCACAGGAGGAATGAAGAGGGTGAACAGAGAGAGCAGGTACAATAAGGTCTGATAAATAACCTGGGCTGTGACTGTGTAGGGCCTTATAGGTGAGAAGACCCACCTTAAAGATGATCCTCCACCTGACTGGCAGCCAGTGCATCTCACGCAACACTGGTGTAATATGGCAAAATTTTGGCTGCCCAGTAAGTAACCTGGCAGCTGTGTTCTGCACTAGCTGCAGTCTGCAGAGAGATCCTCCCATGACCCCGAGGTAGAGCGCATTAGAGTAGTCAAGCCTTGATGTAACTAAGGCATGCATCAAAGTGGGGAGGTTCAGAGGTGGAACAAGGGGCTTTATCCTGGTGATATTTCTGAGATGGAAAAAACAGGAGTGGACCGTGGAGGATACCTGCCCCTCCATAGTTAAACTCCTATCCAGAATGACACCAAGATTTCACACCCTAGAGGAGGTCTTCAATGAAACAGATCCCAGAACAAGTTCAGTCTCTGATTCAGAGGCCATCCTATCATGCACTCTGTTTGACTCCACCACCAATACCTCCATCTTATCGGTGTTCATTCGAAGCCAGCTGAAGGCCATCCAGTCATTAATCTCAGCAAGGCAGCTATTTAGCACATCTACCACGTTGGATGTTCCTGGGGCAAAGGAAAAATTTTCCTGGGTATCATCAGCATAGCAATGAAAACCCAAGCCATACTTCCTAATGAGCTCTCCCAGGGGTAGCATGTATACTGCGAATAACACTGGGGCTAATACTGATCCCTGAGGAACTCCACAGGATAGGAGGCTGAGGTGGAGGAAAAATTCCCCAGCACAACCCGTTGCCTCCTGTTGGTAAAAAGGACTCAAACCAGCTGATGACAGTGCCGGTGAGTCTGCAGAGTTCCCTAAGGTGGTCAAGCAACACACAATCGTCCACAGTGTCAAAGGCTGAGGAGAGATCCAGAAGAACAAGGATTGTCTTATCTCCTCAATCTCTTACCCTGAGGACATCATTCAGCACCTGAACAAGTGCAGTTTCTGTGCTATGCCTCACCCGAAACACTGACTGGAAAGGTTCGTACAACTCATGAGTCACAAGGTGCTCCTCCAACTGAAGCACCACTACCTTCTCTACTACCTTCGCCAAAAAGGGAAGATTAGAGATGCAGTGGGTAGACAATTTGCCCTGACATCAGGGTCCAATGATGGTTTCTTTATGAGTGGTCTCACCAATACCTCCTTCAAGGCATCAGGGAAAACCCCCTCAAATAAAGAACACCAGACAATCAGAGCAAACACCTGGCCAACGGTGTCGATGCATCTCATCAAGAAACTCATCAGTACCTGATCTAATTGGCAAAGCCTTTGGCTGCTATTATTGTAACCATATCTTTTTTTTTCTAAGTTCCATTGTAATGATCATGTTATGTTTTGTACCTTATTGTCCATATTACCTTGACGTGGAACCTTTGTAAAAGAGCCCTCAGCTAAAAGGTGTCATCTGAAAAACAAATAAATAAAAATAAAATAAATAAATAATTCACAAAAGGTGTGCTTCAGATTGGTTGCCATCCCAGTGACCTCACTTACCTCCACTGGTCTGAACTCCTCCCAACCAGGTGGAGTGCACTCAGAACACTTCTGGCAACCACTGCCAGCTGTGACATTACTGACTGGAGAAACTCTTTGTCGTATATCTAGGGTTACCACCTGCCCTGATTTTCGTAGGACAGTCCTGATTTGGGCTGCTGTGTCCTGCAAAAAAACATGAAAAATACTAAATGTCCTGATTTTACAGTAGTAAAAATATTTTCTAACTTTCCACTAAATGTTCTAGAAAACTACAATAGCTTAAGTAAAATACCTTAAAATGATAAGAAACAATAGAAGCAATTAAGAAACTACAATACTTATCCTTAATTCTGATTATATAGAGAAAACAAGTCTGTTGCATCGGTCAAGGTTTGGTATTGTCCTGTGAAAAATCATATTTCGGTAAGAAATGTCCCACTTTGGACTTCTTAAAAGGTGGTAACCCTACGTATATCGGACACTCTGTCCGTGAAGAACCGAGCAAACTCTCATATTCAGCATTTGAAAAAACCTTCTCCGGCTGTAGACAATCAGGATTAAGTAGCCTGTCCACAGTCCGAAAAAGTATAGCTGGTCGGTTCTTCATGGCAGCCATTTTCCTGGACAGGAGCACTGCCTTCTTATGGTTGATTGCTCCCTGGTATGCATTATAGTGCACACACAGGGCCAGTTTGTACTCCTCCAAGTTGGACTTTCTCCAGCAGTGCTCTAACCTCTGACCCTTTCTCCTTCATCTCCCTGAGAACCCCATCATACCACGGGGACCTCAGGTAGGAAGATTTGGGTCATACACGGACAGATGCGAGGGAGTCAATGGTGTCGGAGAGCACTTTATTATGAGTGCCCACCCCAGCACCAATGGCTCCAGTGCATGCATCACCCACACTAGATAGATCAGCTGCCACCAAGAAACCCTCCAGGGTCAATCCCTGCAAAGGTCAACAGCTCATCATCTCTGTAGGGGAAGGGCATCCAGTGAGAGCCCCAAAAATGAACTGCACTGTGCAGTGATCGGACCATACTGCCCGAACAATCTTGAGATTATCTATCTCAAGCCCCAGTGAGAACACCAGGTCCAACATGTGGCTACCCTGGTGTGTTGCAGCAGAAACAACATGTGACAGGCCCAGTAATTACATAATCTGGAGGAGGAAGCTATGGCCAAGCTGGGAAGATTCGTCATCAGTCCAAACATTAAAATCCCCAAGAACAATACATCTGGGGGCTTCCAATGTTTCGCCGATGAATTCGGCAACCTCCTGCAGGAAATTCCTCAGTGCCCCAGAGGGGCAGTAAATAAGGAGAATCCAGCAGCCTGTGCCCAGACCCCCACAACTGGCCACACATTCAAAAGAACCTGGGGTGCCCACTGGGTGCACACTGAAGCCCAAGTCAGATCTAAAGCAAATGGCTACCCCTCCACCCCTACGTTCCTCTCTGGGGCAGTGCACACGGTATACCCAGCTGGGACGGCAGCCTCAAAAACTGGTCCAGCATCGTCTCCAACCCAGGTCTCCATGATGCAAGCCAGATTGACTGAGGAAATCAAGTCTGAAATAATTGCGATCTTGTCCCTGATCAATCTGGCATTGCGTAGCACTGCCCTCAGGGGACTGGTGGGTAAAGCAGCATCTTGGGTTACCTGACCACTCGGTCTGGTGGACTCCCTGAAGACAGGCACCAAACACTTCTCTCTTGTGCCCGTCATAATCCAGGGCACCTTCTAGGCCTGATAATCCCTATCCTACCACCCTCTGCTATGCATGGGGATCCCACCACCCAAGATCACCCCAGCCCCTCCAAATCCCCATCTCCCGGCAATGTCTTACAGTAGTATCAGAAACCTGGTGGCAGGTGAAGGGCCATAAATCACACAGAAGAGATGTCCCATGCACTATCCTGGCCCTCTCAGCTCCCCCCAAATAAACCTGGCACATCACTAAATTTAAAAAAGTATTATAGCTACTAAGAAACAGGCAGTCAAAAACAATTAGACAATCCAAACGTTCCTACCCCTAACACACACATTTAAAAAGAGTTTTAGTTACTAAAATAAAAAACAATTAGACAGATTAAAAGTTCCTACCCTTAACACACTAGAAGGATAAAGTAATCTATATCCAATTTATAGTATGACTCTCTATATGTAAGCATATTTCCAAATTATGACCATTACTAACATATCATTACATTTCACTGTTCATTTTGTTGTTTCTACCCAATGTATTTTTGTAGCACTGCTGTACTGTTCCTCTATTTGTATTATTGCACCCATGTTGCTGTTGTTCCACTGTCCTCTTTTTGTTGTACTCTCCCGGGTCGTGCTTGAAAATAGTCATTTTATGGCTAGTGCACCTACCTGGTTAACAAAAACTAAATAAAATAAAATTTAAATATTATGTTTCCTACTACAAATAAGACTAAGATAACCACCCCCTAAGCCAGCACCAAAAATAAAAACAACCCACCCCACCCCAATAATGAGATCCCTCTTAGAGTTACTCAGTTTTTCAATCCAAGATACAAACCTTGAATAGAGGAGATCAAACTCAATAAACAGCACAAGACCAGAAAGAGGGATGGTGGAAACAGTCGACAAAAGGATGCAATTCCCACTTAAAACTGCGAACACAATAAACTGATCTGTTAGAGCTAATCCATACCCATCAAATATAGATCAATAAACACAGAGTTCAGGTCCCCCCCCAACTGGGAGTACAGATTTGAACACTAAGCCTGAAACATAGAAACATATAAACATAGAATTTGACAGCAGATAAAGACCGCTTGGCCCACCCAGTCTATCCATTTCTCTACCTAATGGATAAACTGCAGATCCTAGTTAACCAGCAGCCTACTTCTTTCTACCCCCACCCCCTAGAATTGCCTAATGACTGTCCCATGCATGCTTGAAATCAACCACTGTTTTTGACTCCACAACCTCCTCCGAAGGCCGTTCCATGCATCCACAACCCTTTCTGTGAAAAAAATACTTCCTTACATTACCTCTGAGCTGCCCCCCACTCTTAAAATTGTCACTTGCCTGCTCTGCACCTCTTTTTGAAAGATGCTACCCTCTTGGACTTTGTTGATTCCTTGAGGTACTGAAGTTTCTTTCATGCCCCCCTTTCCTCGAGGCTATACATATTAAGCTCCTTTAGTCTCTCTCCATATGTCTTCTGGTGCAGACCCTGCACCATTTAAGTTTCTCTCCTCTGGACAGCTTCCATCCTGTCTATGTTCTTGCGGAGATTGGGTCTCCAGAACTGCACGCAGTACTCCCGATGAGGTCTCACCAGCTGTCTGTACAGAGGGATAACAACTTCCTGTTAAACTCCCCGGCCCTCTTACTACCTAACCTAAGACTAATATAAAGGTATAGCTATATTTCTAAGCACTTTTTATGTTGATTGTGCGCATGCGCAACAAACATGCTGTGGCAGCTTTCTCCACAAGCAGGTTGTGGAGGCGTGGCACTGTTGTGCCCAATGCTCCCACAACCTGCAAAGGCTTGTCCCCCATCCCCAAATGCCATGGCTTGCTGCTGCTGACAGTAGTTCAGCCAGCATGCCACAACCTTCTAAAAAATCAGTCGTTGCAATCAAGGGCCGCCTCATCAGTGCAGAGTCAGCCATCTGCTGCAATGAAGGAGCGGCCCGTCATTGCAGAGTGGGATGTATGATCTCTGATATTGTTTGTGAACATGGTGGCAGGTTGACACCATGTTCACAAACAATATTACCCACCATGTTTATTTTGCCGACAGAGGAGCCACCCCGGTTGGCATAATGTAAACCCTCCCAGTATTACTGTCTGCCAAAGGGTGCCCAGTCCTCTTCGCAGAAAGGAACTCCCAATTTTGTTCTTTGCTGATGGGGATGTCCAATCCCCATTGGCTACAGCTGCCCCAAAATCAAGATTCTGGTAGCGGCTGGGAGCCCACCCCAGCTGCCACATGGCCCTTTTGTTGTTTGCGACAGGGTGCCCAATCCCTGTCAGCTACTACCCCCCAAAGCAAGACTCCAGTGGCATGCTGGGAGCCCACCCCAGCATGCCACATGCCTGTAAAGTGCAAAACGGTCCTGTGATTTTTTTGTTTTTACCTGAAAAAAGGAAACGGTCCCTCGTAGTCTCCCTGTTCCCCTCCCTCAACCCACACCACCCACTGGCACCCTGCCTCCCCACACCCCCTTCACCCCATACTTAACTCCGGATCTTGGTGCGATGATCCTTGGCGGATCGGGAACACGTCTGCACACTTCAAAGCCGACTGCGAACTGAGGAAATGCCGATAAGCTGTATAATGTAATAAATAGGGTTTTTTCAACTTTAGTGCATATCTTGGGCATTTTGGGGAATTTTTTCACCAAATTTTCAACATAGGGTTTTTGGGACCTCTCCTCATGAATTCTTGAACTATCATGGCATTAATCGGCCCTGAAAGATGGTTTTGCGGTCACTGCGCGGAATCACCCTTCGGGGCCGATTAATGAAACAACAGTGCAGTGTTCATGAGGTGGGCTCTCAAAAAGCCTATGTTGCAAATTTGGTGGAAAAAATCAAAAAAATTATTGTTTTATGAGCATGCATTGCGCAGTTGCTACACATGCTTGTAACTTCGCAAATTTGCAATATTTTCATACCAGATTTTCAACATTGGCATTTTGTCACACCTCCTTGTGAGCAGTACAGCTGTCATTGTTCACATCCTGGCCAAAATGTGTTTTCACACTTCTGGTGCAGAATAGTACAGTGGCTGTGGGAAATCAGTGTTCAGGACAGAGTAAGAAAATGACAGTGACACTGTTCATGAGTAGAGGTCCTAAAATGCCTATGTTGAAAATTTGGTAACGATACTCCATAAAATTACTGTGTTACGAGCGTGCATTGCTCAGTTGGCATACACGCTCATAACTTCATCAAATTTATAATATTTTCACTCCAGATTTTCAACATTGCCATTTTCCCAGACCTACTTAGGAACAGTACAGCTGTCATTTTTCCCATCCTGGCCAAAATGTGTTTTCGCGCTTCTGGTGCAGAATAGTGTGGTCGCTGTGGGAAATCACTGTTTGGGACAGATTAAGAAAATGACAATGATACTGTTCATGAGCAGAAGTCTGAAAATGCCTATGTTGAAAATTTGGTGATGATAGCCCATCAATTGACTATGTTACAAGTGTGCTTTGCGCACTTTCCACACACCCTTGTAACTTCACAGATTTGTAATATTGTCACACCAGATTTTCAACAGTGGCATTTTTTCACACCTCCTAATAAGCAGTATAGCTGTCATTTTTTACATCCTGACCGAAATGTGTTTTCACAGTTCCGGTGCAGAATAACATGGTCACTGTGGGAAATCAGTGTTTGGGACAGATTAAGAAAATGACAGTGGCACTGTTCATGAGCAGAGGTCCTAAAATCCCTATGTTGAAAATTTGGTGACAAAACACCATAATATGACTGTTTTACAAGCGTGCATTGAACTGTTTCCACGCACCCTTGTAACTTCGCAAATTTGTAATATTGTCATGCCACATTTTCAACAGTGGCTTTTTTTCACACCTCCTTATGAATACTACAGCTGTCATTTTTCACATCCTGGCTTAAATATGTTTTTGCACTCCTGCCGGAGAATAGCACGGTCATTCTGGGAAATCAGTGTTTGGGACAGATTAAGATCGACTGAGTGGGGGGGGCGTGACCGAGCTCAACTGAACTCTGTCGGGACTGCTGCAGATTTGTTTGTGGGCAGACAATGGCCCCAACACAAGAGCCCAGTACAAAAGGGCAGCCTGCAGCACTGGGAAAAACAGAATGAGAGAGCGAGTGAGGGAGGGGGAGTAAGCAAACTCACCGAAGCACTGTCAGGACTACTGCAGATTTCTTTGTGGGCAGAAAAAGGTGTCAATGCAGGCAGGGGCCCAGTACAAAAGGCCAGCCTGCAGCGGTGGGAGAAACAGCACGAGTGAGTGTGACAAGGGGACTTAGTGAGCACAACAGAGCTCTATCAGGACTGCTGCAGATTTCTTTGTGGGCAGAAAATGCAGCAATGCAGGCAGGAGCCCAGTACAAAAGGCCAGTTAGCAGCGCCGGCTGAAGCGGAATGTGTGAGTGACAGAGGGGGAGGGAGTGAGTGAGCTCAATGGAGCTGTGTCAGTACTGCTTCAGATTTCTTTCTGGCCAGGAAAAAGCCGCCAATGCAAGCAGGAGCCCAGTACAAAAGGGCAGCCTGCAGTGCCAGGAGACACAGAATGAGCAAGTGAGGGAGGGGGAGTCAGTGAGCTAAATGGAACTTTGTTGGGACTGCTGCAGATTTTTTTTTGGCAGAAAAAGGCTGCACTGAAAGCAGTGGCCCAGTACAAAAGGGCAGCCTGCAGTGGCAGGAAAACCAGAGTGAGTGATAGAGTGAGCTCAACGGAGCTGTATTGTAACTGCTGCAAATTTCTTTGTGGGCATCAGAAGGCAGCAATGCAGGCAGGAGCCCAATAGAAAAGGCAGCCTGCAGCCCTGGCAGAAACGGAATGAGTGAGTGAGTGAGAGAAGGGGAGTGAGCGAGCTCAATGGAGCTTTGTCGGGACTGCTGCAGATTTCTTTGTGGGCAGAAAAAGGCACCAACAGAGGCAGGAGCCCAGTACAAAAAGGCAGTCTGCAGCGCCAGGAGAACCAGAATGGGTGAGCGAGACATGGGGAGTGAGCCACCTCAACCGAGCTCTGTCGGGACAGTTGTGGATTTCTTTGTGGGCAGAAAAAAAGCCACCAACACAGGTAGGAGCAGAGTCCAAAAGGCAGCCTGCAGTGCCAGGAGAAACAGAATGAGCCAGTGAGAGAGGGAGAGAGTGAGTCATGTCAATGGAGCTCTGTCGGGACAGCTGCGGATTTCTTCCTTGGCAGAACAAGGTGCCAACACAGGCAGCAGCCCAGTACAAAAGAGCAGCCTGCAGCACTGGGACAAACAGACTGAGGCAGTCACAGAGGGCCACTGAGTGAGCTCAACAGACCAACGCAATCAACATTCAGCATTGACAAATGCTTGTTCTATATGGAGTGGCACTCGTGCCACTCACAACACTCGTGCTTGTGAGCAGTGCAGGTATTTAAATCCCTCAGTCCGAGCCTCTCCGGAAGATTGCAGGCAATTAGCTCCCCTGAGCTCCCTACACAATAATGAGTCTGAGATAGATCACACTCCCATAAAGAACTTAAAGGAAGTACAGTCTCTCACAGTGACACTGTCCTTCTGAAGTCTTGCAGGGGAATCCACTCGGGCACGCAGCATCAACAACAGGCATCAGGCAATACAAACAGAGGGTGTAGACAGTATGAGGAGGGACCTACAGAAGCTTGAAGAATGGTCAAGGATTTGGCAGTTGAAATTCAACACAAAGAAGTGCAAGATAATGCATATGGGGCACGAAAACCCTGGAACAACATATCATTTGGGGCATGAGGATATAGCATGCACCAAGTAGGAAAGGGAGCTTGGGATTATAGTCCCTGATGACCTAGATAGGGAAACAGTACGACAAGGTAGCAGGTAAAGCAAATAAGATGCTGGAATGCATAGGCAGGGGTATCACCAGCAGGAAAAGGGAGGTCATAATTCCACAATACAAGACACTAGTGAGGCCCCACCTGTAGTACAGTGTACAGATCTGGAGACCTTAACTACATAAGGACATAGACAGGGTAGAGAAGGTTCAGAGGAGGGCAGCAAAGATGGTAGAGGGTCTGCACCACAAGTCCTATGAGGACAGGCTGAAGGACTTGAATATGTACTTCTTGGAGGAGAGGAGGGAGAGCGGGGATATGATAGCGACATACAAGTACCTTACAGAGAGGAACAGGGTGCAGGAATACACTATTTTTCAGTGAAAAAGATGTTTCAGGACTAGAGGGCATGGGACAAAGTTAGAGGGAGGGCGATTCAGAGGAAACATGAGGAAGAATTTATTCTCAGAATGGGTGGTGGACAAGCAGAACACCCTGCCAGAGGAAGTGGTGGGGGCTGAAACAATCAAGGGGTTTAAGAATGCATGAGATAGACATTAAGGGAATTCTGGAGGTCAGGGGTAAGGGGAAACAGACTTCTAGAAAAATGTAAAGGTAACTTACAAGCTCAAATGGGTAGACCGGGTGGGCCATAGGCCCTTATCTGCTGACAGTGTCTATGTATCTAAAAAGAGACTGAAATAATGATGATGCATAAAGAGGAAATGGAGTGAATGAGACAATTTCTATATAAAAATACTTTATGATATATGATTTAAACCTCCAGATGGACTGTTAAGCGCAGAGACTAAAAGAACTTGAATTAATAATGGTTTTCTTTTTATTACTATCCAGTTAATGTCTTTCTTTTTTTGTTAAAAATAATCTAAATCATGTTTTTTTTCTATGATATGATGCAAAAAGATAGGAGTCATGCGATGCGTCTGGCAGACTGAATCACCTCTCCAGTGTCCAGTGATGATAGCAACTGTAAATGAGTGACTGTTAACACAGCAACTCATTTATAGCACTATCCTATTGGGCTACCCTGTAAGGGTAGAAAGACTATTTGGCCATGACTGTAGGGGAGGGCAATCGGAAGGGGAGGCACGATGTAGGGGAGGGCGACTGGAAGGGGAGGTGTAGGGAGGGGAAGGCGGAGGGATAGGAAACAGGGTTTGTGTGGGGTACTGTGCCCACTGCAGCTGAACTAGCCACATGGTTTGGTGGTGAGAATGGCTAGCTGTGATGCAGTAAGTGCTGCGGACTGGGGAGAGAAAATGTTGTTTCTGCCTGCTGCTGCCGTGTTTTTTTGTGTTTTTTTTGGAATGTCGCCCCATCCGCAACATGTATCCCACTAGAGTTGATAATCCCCACATACACACTTTGTTTACTTGCCGGTTGTCTTTTTGCCAGCATGTGTATATCACCAATTTGCTTTTCGACAACATACATTCACCATAACAGCGATCACTGTTTTGCGATTGCTGTTATGACATGGAACCCACCTCTCCTATAGCCCCACCACCCAGGATATAAAAACCATGGAAAATCAGCTTTAAAAGTAATATTTTTTAATTTATTAGAATGTGCAAGTGTTTGTAAAGTGCCTCTCTCTCTCAGTTTCCCTAGGGAAAAGCTCAATATCATAACGGATAGTGCTGCACAATTAATGGATTTTGCTGTCTGTGCCACCCCGGACACCCGCTTCCAAAAGACAAAAACAGAGAACCAATCCTGCCTCAACAGTGTACCTGGCTGAAACACAAATCCCTTCCCGAAAGCTAGATCTTTCTGTGCAGACTGTCCATTCTAGACTTGACAGATGATTTTAGGGCTTATAAGCCAATGTTAGAAGCCCTAACAATGACAGTCAGTGATGCAGAAGCTCACATACATACTGTACAAAACAAACAGAACAGGGAGAGCACCAAACTCTTGGAACTAAGAAGGAAGATTGAAAAACAGGAAAATAGAATAGATGAGCAAGAAGACTGGAACCACAAAAATAATCTAATGATTGTATTATTAGAGCCCGAAAAAGCTGACAGCAACAAATTGTTGGCATTTATATAAAAAGTTCTGCAAGAAGTGGTGGGATCCCCAGAAATGAATACAGCCTATACCATTGAGAGGCCTCACCACTTTCTATAAACCCAACTTCTTCCAAAGGAGAAACCAGCCCTTACCAAACGGAAGGCAGTATAGCACAGTGGTTTAAGGCTCTGAGTTGCAAATCTGGTAACATCCAGCAGACCAGACCTGGGTTTAAATCCCACAGCTTCCACTTGCATACTGTGTGACTCTATGCAAGTCACTTAACTTCCCTGTGCTCCCAGGTTGCGCCTGTAAAAAAGCTTTCAGATTAGTGTGTTTTACCTGGTTAAATGACTAAACAAATGAAAAAAAAAAGGCATTCCCTTAAGTTTAAAATAACAGATTGACTATTAACATTTCAGCATGAAATTAGCATTCAAACTGTTTTGTCATGTTAACAGTCAGTTGTATTATAAATGGCCATCATGATGGCCTACACAGTCAGAAGCCTTAAGTTATTCTGCCTATAGCAAGAAACTTTTAAATGAGATGCAAATTAGAAGGCTAAGATAACAAGTTTCACAGCAGTCTGGATGATGGTTCAGGACTCCTTTGCTGCAGTATGCTTTTACTGCTGATGATGACTACCTTGTTAACTGACTGTTATTATACCTGCATGGTAGTTTGTTTATTTAATTTAGAACATATTTTGTCCACACAGGAACAGAAGTAGGAGGTAGTTCAGGAAAGGGGGTTGGTTTATCTTCTGCTTTAACTGAAATATTAGAATAGTTTTGTACTTGAAATTAGTTCTGTGTATTAAAAATTATTACTTCGAGTTAGAACTGATACTAGGGCTGTGATATTGTAACTATGGGGGTTTGTGTGCTGGTTGTGGGTCACTTGTTTGGCACTGATAATTGGAGTGAAATTTAAATGTGATGTTTGCCTGGTGTTAGGAGGAGGGGTAATTACAAGAAACTTTCTGGCAGAAGAGAACTGGTTGCAGAGCAAGAAACAGAAGTCCAGAACTACTGATTTTTTATTAATTAATCACTTCTTTCTCAGCAGGAGTAGTACCTGTTTGGATTAAGCAAACAGATACTTTATTAGAAGAAGGGGGTCTCATTTAAGTAAAAAAAAAGGTTTTTTCTGAGGAAAGGGGCAGTGTCAGCTTAATTTACTGAGAGCAGAGAGTGAATCTAATTGGGGGTGTGGCTTAGCAGTTTAGGTGTACAAAAGCACCTGTCTCCAATGACAGCATCCAGCTCTTTCTGGCAGAAGAGAACTGGTTGCAGAGCAAGAAACAGAAGTCCAGAACTACAGATTTTTTACTAATTGCCCTCCTTCCCACCCTTCCACCCTCCCAACCAAAGCCAGTTCTAGTTTTATAGCCACTGAATTTGACTGACAACAGGAACTTCCTGTTCAGCAGTAGGAAGGGAAGGATCACTGAGACACATTACTTTCAGCAACCTTGAAGGAACCTAAAAAAAAAAAAAAAAGAAAAATAACTTTATCCCCACCCGGCTGCTGGAGGTCTGAATCCAAGCATGGAGGGAGGAGACTACTGAAGACTATAGGAAGTTCCTGTCTTAGAACAGAAAGGGTGAGAGTTGTAAGGGCACATAGACAGTAGGAAAGTATGTGTAAAAATACATAGAGAGAGGAGACAATAAGCATACAAAGCAACAGGAGAGGGGACACAAAATAAATCAGATGGGAGTGGTGCAGTGCAATGGCTGTGGAGCAGCAGTGTTATAGGAGACATTCTGGAGGCTGTGATGCTGCCCTGTTTGCAGGCACCTCTCTGGTCTGAGGGAGGAGGTTGCCCGTCTCCAGGCTGACCTGGCTAGGATTGTGAAACCTCTTCCTCCACCCAGGAACCACCAGGGCCACCACCATTACCTCAGAGGTTGCCAAGAAAGAGGACCGGTTGGACCAAGGTGGGCTCAGGGAGGGAGAGGGTGGCGGAACAGAGGTGCATCACTCCAGTTGTAGCTCTCCACAATTCATATGCTGTTCTGGCAAAGAGTGGTTCCTCTATGGCGGCACCTGCAGTGGAGACCAAGGAGGATGCTGGGAACCTCCACAAAGGAGACCCACAGGAGGGTGGCACGAGAACCCACAGGGGAAGGAAACAACTCTTGGTGTGGGACTCAATCATTAGGGGGTAGACATTTGGGGAGGAAGGGGATAGGGAGGTAAGGTGCCTGCCTGGTGCCACAGCTTGGAGGGGCAGGAAATGAGTCCTCAGGATCATGGGAGCAGCTGCACGAGGGAGGGAGCTGGCTGTCATTGTCCACCTAGGGACAAATGACCTGGCTATAAATGGGATCAGAGCAATGCAAGAGGACTTTGTGGAGTTGGGGAGGGGCCTTAGACAAGTAACATGTACAGTAACCTTCTCGGAGGTGCTGCCTGTCTATGGCAAGGATTATGCTAGGGTATTCCGCACCATGGGATTCAATGAATGGTTGGAAAACTGGTGTGAAGCTCAGGGTTTTGGCTTCATTGGGGAGCCACCTGGAGGGATGCAGGCTTATACTGGTGCGATGGTCTGCATCTGTCCAGGAAGGGATCCAAGATCCTAGGTGACAGGTTTAAATACTTCATTGGCAAGCATTTAATCTAGCCAAGGGGGGAGGCACTGAACAGAAGCAAGAAAATCCCAGCCCCCCCAACAAAGTGCACTAGTTAGAGAGGTAAACACCAAGGTAGAGTAGTCAGTAGGGAGCAGGACAGGGATAAATGCAGAAAAAGGTGTTAAGGACAAGGATGGGGCTAAAAGGGGTAAGGCCATAAAAAATAAATGGAAGGTGATGAGTACCAATGCCCGCAGTCTGTGCAACAAGCTCCCTGAACTAGTGGCCTAGATGGAAGAGGGATGCCTGGATATTGTGGCAGTCACTGAAACATCGTACACAGAGAACCATGAGTGGGAAGTCAACATACCTGGATACACACTCTACAGGAGGTACAGGGTGGGTAAAAGAGAAGGAGGAGTAGATTTATATATAAGGGAAGGGATTAAGGCAACAGAGCTAAAGAGTAAACAGGAAGTTGAGTCACTCTGGGTCACCCTGGAGACAGGAAATGGCACCACAATTCGCATGGGAGTTGTGTACAGACACCCATCTCAGGTGGAGGAAATGGACAAGGAAATGATAGAAGACATTCTTAAAATGGCAGAAAAAGGGGAGATATTGTTGATGGGGAACCTGAATATGCCAGATGTTAACTGGAGTACATTTTCTGCAGGCACAAACAAGAGCAGGGTCATTCTTGATGCCCTACAGGGGGCATGTCTCAGACAGCTAGTGTTGGAACCCACTCGGGAGGGAGAAATCTTAGACCTGGTACTCTCAAATGGGGATGGAGAAAGGATATCAGATTTAGAAGTGGGTAGCCATCTGGGAACAAGTGACCACCAAACAGTGTGGTTCACAATAAACACAGCCATAGAGTCAAGCCATACAAAAACAAGAGTATTGGACTTTAGGAAGGATGACTTTGGGAAAATGTGAGAGTGCCTTAGAAAAGCACTAGCAAATGGTCAAGAAGGAGGGGTGGAGGAACAATGGGGAATATTCAAAGCAGCCATCATAGAGGCAACAAGCCTTTGTGTGAATCAAATCAATAAAACAAAACAAAGGAAAAAAAAACACTATGGTTCTCAATAGAGGTAGCAGGGATGGTTAAGGAGAAAAGCATAGCATTCAGGAAATATAAGGAAACACAGAAGGAACAGGACAGAGAACTTTATCAGTTAAAGCAGAAGGAGGCAAGGAAGACAGTCAGAATAGCAAAGGCACAAACTGAGGAAAAGATAGCCAACTCTGTTAAGAAGCAGGATAAAACCTTTTATAGGTATATTAGGGAGCGAAGAAAAACCAAGGGAGGGATACAGAGACTTAATAAAGGGGAGGGAATGTGTGCAGAGGTTGACAGTGAAAAAGCAGGGATAATGAACAAATATTTCTGCTCAGTATTCTCAACAGATGAGGAGGGGGAGGTGCCTAAACCAAACAAGGGAGAAACTCTGAATAGGGGGGTTGATACCAGTCCATTCACAGAAGAAAGGATCTTGAAAGAACTCTTGAAACTGAGGGTGGACAAAGCAATGGGGCCTGATTGGATTCACCCAAGAATACTAAAATAACTAAGGGTAGAACTAGTAACACCACTGACTACTCTCTTTAACAAATCATGGGAGGATGGAGTGGTACCTGAGGACTGGAGGAGGCCAAATGTGATTCCACTTCACAAAAGTAGGAGCAGGGCAGAGGCAGGAAACTACAGACCAGTTAGTTTGACTTCAGTGATAGGGAAAATGATGGAATCACTTCTGAAGGAAAGAATTGTTGAGTACCTAGAGGCCAGTGGGGCACAGGACCTGAGGCAGCATGGTTTCACAGCAGGAAGGTCACATCAGATGAACCTAATAGATTTCTTTGACTGGGTGACCAAAGTAGTAGACCAGGGAGGGGCTGTAGATATGGCCTACCTAGATTTTAGCAAGGCATGCAACACAGTCTCACACAAAAGATTAATATACAAGTTAGCCAGTCTTGGAGTGGGTCCCAAGGTGGTAGCCTGGATAAAAAACTGGCAGGACAACAGGACACAAAGGGTAATAGTAAACGGAGTCCACAGTGAAGAAAGGAGGGTAACTAGTGGGGTACCACAGGGTTCGGTACTGGGACCGGTCCTCTTTAATATCTTTATAAGTGACATTGGAGAGCACCTGGAAGAAAAGGTATGCCTCTTTGCAGATGACACAAAGATCTGCAACAGGGTTGATACACAAGTTGGGGTGGAAAGAATGAAAAAGGACTTGGCAAGGTTGGAGGAATGGTCAAATACATGGCAGCTCAGATTCAATGCAAAGAAGTGCAAGGTAATGCATCAGGGAAACAAAAACCCAAGGGAAGAGTACACAATGGGGGGTGAACTAATAACAATAACAAAAATTGAAAGAGACCTAGGAGTAATTATATTAGATGACCTAAAGGTGGGCAAACAATGTGAGAAGGCAGGACGGAGGGCTGGGGGGGGGGATACTGGGATGCATAGGGAGAGGCATCAACAGTAGAAAACAGGAAGTTGTAATCCCTCTCTACAGACAGTTAGACAGACCCCATCTGGAGTAATGTGTGCAATTCTGGAGACCCCATCTCTGCAAAGACATAGACAGAGTGGAGGCTGTTCAGAGGAGGGCAACCAAAATGGTGCAAGGTCTGCACCAGAAGACATTTGAGGAGAGACTAAAGCAGCTTAATATGTATACCCTTGAGGAAAGGAGGGAGAGGGGGGACATGATAGAAACTTTTAAGTATCTCAAGAGAATTAACAAGGTACAAGAGGGTAGTATCTTTTAGAAGAAGAGATGTGCATGAACAAGAAGGCACAATTTGAAGATAGAGGAGGGACAGCTCAGAGGTAATGTTAGAAAGTATTTTTCCACAGAGAGAGTTGTGGATGCATGGAACGGCCTTTCTGAGGAGGTTGTGGAGTCAGGAACAGTGGGAGAATTCAAGAATGCATGGGACAGGCATAATGCAATTCTAGTGGGGGGCAGGAGGAAGTAAGCTGTTGATTAACTAGAATCTGCAGCTTATCCATCAGGTAGGGAAATGGGCAGACTGGGTGGGTCAAGCGGTCCTTATCTGCTGTCAAATTCTATGTTTCTATTCTAATCATCTTGTCTTTCATTGTTCACTTGGGAACAGAAGTAGGAGGTTGTTCAGGAAAGAGGGTTGGTTTATCTTCTGTTTTAACTGACATATTTGAATAGTTTTGTACTTGAAATTAGTTCTATGTGTCAAAAATTACTACTTTGTGTTAGAACTGTTACTTAGGTTGTGATATTGTAACTACAGGAGATTGTGTGCTGGTTGTGGGAACACTTATTTGGGAGTGTTAATTAGCGTGAAATTAAATGTGATGTTTGCCTGGTGGTGGTAGAGCCCTCCCATCCATCCTGTTTTGTAGGCTTTCTTACATACTAAAAAGCCACTGGGGGTTGGGATTGAAAGGCTGTGCATTTCTGTTTGTGACTGAAATTTGAAGCAACAGGAACTGGTGGTCCAGTGACATCATACAGTACCAGATGTCTGCATACACACACTGTTAGCGGGACTGGACACACACCGGACTGTATGTGTTTGTGAGACTTGGGAACATTATTGGTGGGGTTGAAATTGGGTTTGTAAACAACTGCAGTCAGCATAGAGGGAGACTGTATTCCAGAGGGAAGGGACTGACAGAAGGGGTGTGTGCCATTATGAACAGAGAGGGGCAAACAGGGTGGCCACATTCCACCATGGCAGGCATCTCAGAAGGGCTGTAGGCTGCACAGGCTGTGGGGTGGTAATAATTCTCAATTAAGCCTGGAGAGAGGGAGGTTGTCCACTCTATAGACAGCTATCTCGTATCAAGAGTGAAGTATATTGGTTAAGGAGTAAGCTGGGGGAGTTGGGGGTGTGTCCAAGGTTAAGGGGTGTGGATATGGGTGGCAGAAGGGTGGGGCTGAGGGGAAGCTGGGCTAATGCTCAGAAATTACAGGATGTTATGTTACAGCAATCAGGAGGGGGGATATTAGGGACAGAGGACCCTTAGATAGGGATGTCGATGATAAGGGGAAAACTTATGGGGTAAACATTCTGAATATAAAGAGAGTGGAGGGGGAAGAGTCAGGAGGGGCTGTTGTGGGGAAGCCTAGAAGAGCAGACAGTGAGAGGGGAGGGGCTGTTGTGGGGAAGCCTAAAAGAGCAGACTGAGGGAAGGGAGCTCCTTAGGAGAACAGGGCAAGAGGGGAGGAAGAGGGGCATTTTAGAGAGGCAGTCAAGGGAAACTCAGGTTACTTGATGGAGGCTGGCATAGAGTGTTTCAATAAATTTGAGCTACTAAGCAACCTAGAGGGGGAGGAAGGGGTTGGTGGAAATGAGGAAACTGATACAGAGGCTGGGGGAGGGAGTCAGATACCCATAGAGCATCACAGACCAGCAATGGAAAGAATAGAAATAGTCCCAGAGGGAGAAGGGGAAACATAAATGTTAAGCAGATGGGGGAGATGCAACATATTGCAGACATGAGAGAGGAGAGCACGACTGAAGAGAAACTGGGAGACAAGGAGGTGAGGGAGGGGCCCCCCTCTGGGGGGGTCTGTTCCAAGGATGGGGCCCTAGGTAAAGGGGACCCACAGAGGGCCTCTGGAGGTAGGGATACTATTACAAGGGGAGAGGATGGAGGAGTGTGGGAAGGGAAAACCATCAGGACCAGGATAAATGGCTCGGATAAGAGAGGGTTAAAGGACACCTATTGGGGGTCTGAGTTAAGTGGGCAAAATAACAAGGGAGACAGAAAGGGGAGGGTGACTAGGGGGTCTCTAATAAGGTGGGAAGACTCCCATGGAATTGAGATCACGAATAAAGGGGGGATGGGGGGTTGAGAGTGCATAGTGGAGGTAACCATAAGGATGATGGCAGTGTTAAGGTTCTGTTATTGGGAGACTCTATGAATAGGGGTGTCCATTAGGAGAGACAGGGGGATGGATGCCATAGCCAGGTGAAGGTAGTGAGTATCTCTGGGCTGACAGTGCACAGAGCAAAGTTCATGGTGTATGAACTGGTTAGGGATTGTGAAGGGAAACCGGATTTCCTGGTGCATTTGGGAACTAACAATCTAGAGGAAAACAGCATTTTGGAAATCCAAGCAAGGTTCCGAGAACTTGCCAGAGTCTGTTGGGATAATAGATGCAACATTTCCTTTTCGGAGATATTGCCGGTACCAAAGGCCTCAGTGGAGAAAAAAATGAAGATCACAGAGGTTAATGACTGGCTCAGGAAGTGGGGTGAAGAAAGTGGGTCGAGGGTGTTAGGGAACTGGAAAAGAGTTTGGGAGGATAAGGGACTGTATGCCAAGGACAGGCTTCATATAGCCCCATTAGAGAAGGAAGTCCTTAAACAGGGGGTGGCTGACTACATTCAAGAAAGGTGGGGTTTAAACTTGTGAGGCAGAGGAGGGATAAGGGAGGGGCTGACCAGAAGCCCTCTCCTCCAGATGATGGGAGTAGTCTTTAAACCCAAGGGGAGGGGAAACAGACTGGGGAGGAGGTTTCAGGAGGAACAGAGGAGGATGAAAGTATAAGGAACCTGGGTGGGGTTTGACAAGGAGAACAGGGATAAAGGGTGGGGTGTTAGTAAATGCCAGGGCTTGGGAAACAAGTTGCCAGAGTTCCAGGCCATGCTGTTCGGGGGGGGGGTTGGATGTGGTGGCAGTCACAGAAACATGGGCCAACAAAAACCATGACTGGGACCTAAACGCGCGGGGGTACACTATACATAGGAAGGATAGAAAGGAGGGCAGAGGGGGTGGAGTGGATAAGTTCATTAGAGATGACATAGAAATTGCTAGGGTAGAAGAGGCAGAGGGAAACGTGGAGGCATTATGGGTCACCTTACGAACCCTGGCAGGAGGTAAGGTCAAGTTGGGTGTAGTATATAGGCCCCCCGGGATGGGTGATGTTCTGGAGGATGGTTTGCTGGACAACATTATTGCCCAGTGTGGACCAAAAGGGGAGGGAGTGGTGTTGATGGGGGACCTTAATATGCCAGATAGAAACTGGGGAACCATGTCCTCTATGGTGGCCAAGGAGCAGATGCTGCTGGACGGCTTCCGGGATGTGTTCCTAACACATCAAGTGATGGAGCCCACAAGGGAGGGGCATGTCCTGGATGTGGTTCTGGCGGATGGGGATCTGGTAAGGGACCTGGTTGTAGAGGATCCCCTGACTGGGAGTGACCACAATACTGTCTGGTTTCAAATAAGCATGGGGGAGGGGGGAGAGATCTAGGACACTGGCAGTGGACTTCAGGGGGGTAGACTTTGTGGGCATGGGAAATATTCTCAAGGATCACTTAAAGGAGATTACAAAATGACAAATGTGGAAAAGAGATGGGAGGTCACAAAACTGGGACTTCATGAGGCAGTCAGGACCTGCGCTAAGGTGAAGCGTAAGGAAGCAAGGTCACATAAACCATGCTGGTGGACCAATGAGGTTCAGGTAGCAGTCAGAGAAAAGAAGGCTGCCTACAAAAAAACAATGACAGGGAAGGAAAAAGGAAATGTACCATCTTGCATCTAGAAAAGTCACCTAGGTGGTGCGGGGGGCAAAGTCCAGTAAAGAGCAGCAGCTGGCACAGGGGATACAGGAAGGGGAAAAGGGGTTCTTCCAGTATATTGGGGAGCTGAGAAAAACTAAGGGCCATCTCGGCAGATTGAGATCAGAAGGAGGGTGGGTGGAAGAGGTGAGGGACCAGGCAGAGGTATTAAATGAGTACTTTGCCTCTGTGTTCACTAGGGAGGGGGATGGGATATCTACAAAGCAAGGCACAATGGAGATAGAAGCGGTAGTGAGTGGGATCGGGGAGCATCAGAAATGGAGCTAGAGGGAGGAAGAGGTACCCCAAGGGTGCCACATCAGGATAAGGATAAAAAGGCCAGTAAGGTGGAGGGGACGGATGATGCTATCTCCACCGAAAGTGTGTGGTTAGCCCTTAAGACCCTAAAGAAAGATAAATCTCCTGGGCCGGATGGCATTCATCAGAGAGTACTTTGGGAATTGGCAGACATACTGGCTGCAACCCTGGCAGAGATCTTTAACAGGTCGCTTGAGACAGGCAGGGTACCTAGGGATTGGCGATAGGCACATGTGGTGCCAATCCATAAAGGGGGGTTGAGGGAAGTACCAGGTAACTATAGACCCATCAGTTTGACCTCGGTGGTGGGAAAATTAATGGACAGTTTACTAAAGGAATGATTGGGGGGTGTAGTTGGAGGAGGTGGGAGGTCTGGATAGTCGGCAACGTGGGTTTGTGCCAGGCAGATCATGTCAAACCAATCTTGTAGAGTTCTACGAATGGGTAACATCAGAACTGGACAGGGAAAAGCCTGTGGATGTATTATTCTTGGACTTTTGCAAGGCATTTGACACTGTCCCCCACAATGGTCTGGTGGAGAAACTGACGGGGTTGGGAGTAGGCCCTTTGATGGTCAGATGAATTGAAAACTAGCTATCTGGATGCACTCAGAGAGTAGTGGTCGGTGGGGAGCTCTCGTATCCTAGAGAGGTCGGTAGTGGGGTGCCGCAGGGCTCAGTCCTGGGTCCGATCCTGTTTAATGCATACATTTCAGACATCAGAGAGGGTATAGGGTGTGAAATGAGTATCTTCACTGACTACTCCAAGATGGGAGCAGTAGTTGAGGGGGAAGAGGGGGAAGAGAGGAGGCTGGCCCTGCAAGGGGACCTGGGACACCCTGGAAAGGTGGGTTCACACATGGAAATTATATTTCAATATCACCAAGTGCAAGGTGTTACATCTTGGGTGGAGAAACCCTAAACACAGGTACACCCTGGGCAGGGCGCTGGAGGCCTCAACAGGGGAAAAAGACCTAGGCGTCATGGTGGATGCATGTATGAATAACTCTGAGCAGTGCAGGAGAGCAGCTAGCAAGGCAAACAGGATGTTGGGATGCATCATAAGGGGGATCACCTCTAGGAGCAGGGAAGTGATTCTGCCGCTGTACAATGGACTGGTTAGACCACACCTGGAGTACTGTGTACAGTACTGGAGACCACACTTGAAGAAGGACATACAGCTCCTGGAGCGGGTAGAGAAGAGGGCAACTAAGATGAAATGAGGACTAGGGGATTTGATGTATGAGGACAGACTTGAGGAGCTCTGCCTGTTTTTATTGGAGGAGAGGAGAGATGGGGGGACATGACTGAGATTTTCAAGTACCTCAAAGGAATAAATAGGGTAAACACAGAGGGGATCTTTAGACTAAAGCAGGAAGGTATCACCAGAGGGCATGGTTTGAAGTTGGAAGATGGAAGGGTGGGGGGGAAGAGGAGGAGGTTTTTCACTGAGAGGGCGGTGGATCCTTGGAACGCTCTACATGGTAAGCTGGTTCAGAGATCCACAGTGGAGGGCTTCAAAAGAGGGTAGGACAGACACAGAAAGAGGATGTATCAGATGATGGCCTGGCCCAGGGAGGTGGGTATGGATGATAGGGGTTGCTGGAACACAAGGGGGGGGAGGGCCTCGGTACCCAACTAGGGATCTGAGGTTTGAGCTGACTCAATAGACTGTAAGGCCTAATCTGCTGGCAATTAGTATATTAGATTCACCAAGAAAGACAACATGAGCTGTAAACAGCTTGTTTCCAGAAGCGTCCTGGGGGGAAGGGATTACATGAAGGGGATGAGGAAAAAAACAACAATAAAGTACACAGTGTACAAATCAAATACAGTGCATTTCAAGCCAAGACAAAAAATCATAATGAGATGGATAGTGACAGTAAAATGCATAATAATAATGTCAGTAACATAACTTTGGGATGCAACATATGAATTTAAACATACTTATGAAAATACCAGCAAAATACAGAAGTGTATTACTTTGAAAAGTGTACAATGCTAAGAACACGAGAATGCAAACTGGTAGCCAGGTAAGTAGCATATGCAGCACAAGTGATTAATGAGAGTACAGCAAGAAGGATGCTAAGTGCTATATAGTAACATAATTAGATGTTTAAACCAATAGGGCGGTGGGTGGGGGGGGAGAAGGTAGTGGGGAGGGGGTAAGAAAAGGCAGCCAAAACCTACTCCCCTTCAGGATGCTGAGAACCTTGCAAGGCTACAGGGAGTTGACAAGATAGTGGAGAGAGAAAAAGAGACTGGTAGAGGTAGCAGGGGTGAGACAGAAGGTGAGGGAATGGCAGAGTAGGGAGGTCGATGGGCAAGGTGAGCTGAGGGATGGTGGGGGAGACAATTATGAGGGATGCGGGGGAGGAAATTAGAGGGAAAGGGACAGGAGGGGTATAAGTGGACAAGAAGGGGCTATAAGGTAGGTGGCGGGAGGCAGAGGAAAAGCGAGGGGGAACGGAAGTGAGATGGGGATGGTTTGTGAAGGGTTAATTGCAGCTGCAGCAGTGAACAATGTGTTTGCGAAAGAGGAGTAGAGCAAGGGGATGGCGAGATTGGGAAGAGCAAACCTCGAGGGAGAGGGAGGATTTTTCATACTTTTTCACACTCCGCACCTCCTCAACTGGTAGTGCAGGTATAGTTAGGGTTGAGTAGGCACTTTAATGTTAAATTCAAAGTTGTGCACTTTAATAACTTGGCAACTGTTTAACCGATTTACCTGAAATTTTGCATGTGTGGTCTGGTACCACAGATCTCTGGATCTGGAAAGTTTCTTTCCAGCTCGATTTGCAGTTGTGGAGTTGCAGAGTGTGAAAAAGTGAAACATCCTCAGGCCACATGAAAATCAGAGACAATTACAAAATGTATGCAAGATGGGAGTGCAGGGCCCTCCCACAAGTTCCACAGCCACAAACGAGTAACATTACATTTTCTCAAAAAGAAGGGAAATTCATTGCAAAAAATATCCGTTAAAGCATCAGTTAGGGTTATCATTAAAGTGATAAAAGTTTGGAAATTCGATGTTAGGATTACCAACCCTAACCCCCCCCCACCCTCCACACACCAACAGGCATCAGGGTGTGCTTTGGGGTCATCGGTCCTTACTCTCACCCCATTCTCCTATACTGTACCATCTCAGCTTCCTTAGAAATGGAAAGTTTTTATTTTTTTTTATTTTTTTGAATGATTTAGAACACTTTATGACCTAAGTTACCACTTTCAGGATATGGTACCTTAGGTTTGCCATAGACTCTCTGTGTAATTTCTAACATTTTAATTTCAGCCTTTTTTAAGTTGTAATGGATCATTGTTTGGCCAGATAAGGTTGATCCCTTTCACTTTCTGATTCAGCTACTCTTGTTAGTAGATCGGTGGCTCTTATTAATCTCCAAGTCACTATCATAATGTATTAAAAAGTAAGGAAAAAATCAGAGGATGGATGCCAAAGTGGCACACAGGTGCTCCTGTCTTGCAACTGCCAGCCTTCCTGATGTGCAGAGGGCTGTAGCTACTAGACAGCACCTGCCCATCATGCAGGACTCCTGAGTTTACCAAGGTACACTGGTACCCACAATCCACTGCTCTACATAATTCAGAGGATCCAGTCTGCTGGCAGAACAAGAATCCAATTGGATGCAGGTTGGTGTCTTCCACTCCACTTGCATCTGGATCCCTGTCCCCGCTGCACTCCTATGCACATGTGGGGAAGGGCAAGACAGGCTGATATACCATTTTAAGGCACACAATCAAATGTGTGCCCAGTTTCTTTAACTGCCAAAATGAAAGACTTTATCAATGAAAATGAACTCATCTTTGCTAACATTTGACTGATTTGAAGAAGATTATACCAGATGGAGGGTCCAGATCTTTCGCTGTGTAGAGTCAACTAAAATGGAAAAACAACTATTGAAACTGCAGAGACACATTGCTTTAGGACCAAAATGAGTGATGAATAAACTTACATAGATACAGAGATACTGTACATAGACACTGTCGGCAGATAAGAGCCTATGGCCCACCCAGTGTGCCCATTTGAGCTTGTAAGTTCACTTTATGTTTTCCTAGAAGTCTGTTGCCCCTTACCCCTGACCTCCAGAATTCCCTTATGTCTATCCCATGCATTCTTAAATCCTGTGATTGTTTCAGCCCCCACTACTTCCACTGGCAAGGTGTTCCACTTGTCTACCACCCGCTCTGTAAAGAAATTCTTCCTCACGTTTCCTCTGAATCACTCTCCCTCCAACTTCAACCCATGCCCTCTAGTCCTGGAAAGTACAGTTACGTAGGAACTTACCGTAACAGTAGATCTTTGAGAGAGGCTCTTGCAGTAGGTAATTACATATAGGACTGACGCCGGCCGGCTGCAGGACCCCATGGAAAACTTTCTAGCTAGCAGTCCCTGGCAGGGACCGCCCCCACGTCAGGTGACCGGTGTCATATGACGTCGGTATAAAGGGGCGGTCCCAGACGCCCTCCTTCCAGTTCTTTCCTGCCACAGGCCCGGAAGGTCCGGATGAGAGAGAAGCAGATATTTCCCTCAATGGAAAAGGAGCTGAAAAAGTCTAGGGGGATGGAGGGCGGGAAGGTATTACCTACTGCAAGAGCCTCTCTTGAAGATCAACTGTTACGGTAAGTTCTTACATAACTGTACTATCTTACTTCGAGAGGGCTCTTGCAGTAGGTAATTACATAGAGGACAGAATCCCAAGTAGTCTGGAACAAATGAAAAGGCACCGGGAGGAGGAACTACTCCAATAAGTAGTAAGAAAGCTTGCAAACCTCAAGAAAGGAGGCCCTGCAAGACCGCTAACCCGAAGCCTGCTCTACGGTGAGAGGCAATGTCCAAACTGTAATGTTTAGTAAATGTATGGACAGAAGTCCAAATGGCGGTAGCACAGATGTCTGCCGCAGACACGTTCTTACAACAACATGAGGCGGCAACTCCACCAGTGGAGTGACCTCTGACTTGACCGGGAGGTCTTGTTGTACTTGTCATAACAGAAAGTGATGCTGGCCAACCATTTTGATAGGCATTGCTTAGAGACAGCATTGCCTTCTTTTGTGAGTGAAAGAGACGAACAACTGACCAGTCTTTCTGAGATCCTTCGTCCTATCGGTGTAGTATCTCAGAATCCTGTGAACATCCATGGTATGGAGCAGGTATTCTCCTTGATTGGAGTACTGCATGAAGAAAGCAGGTAATTCAATAGACTGATTCAAGGTAGACTCCGCTACCACCTTCGGAAGAAACTTAGGATTCGTGCGAAGAGCTACTCGTTCTTTGTGAAAAATCAAATAAGAGATTTTGCACATGAGGGCCTGGAGCTCGGAAATTCTGCTAGCAGAAGTAATGGCCACCAAGAAGAGCGTCTTCCACGATAAAAACTTCAACTCTGCGGAAGCCGCAGGCTCAAAGGGAGGAAGGGTAAGTTTCTCGAGGACAAAGTTTAAGTCCCAAGGCAGAGCTGGAGCCCGGACAGGGGGCCTGAGATGAAGGACCTCTCTGAGGAAAGTTGTGGATACCTCCAGCTGGGCAAACACCTTATTATTGAAAGGGACATGGTAGGCTGAAATAGCCGCCATATGGCCTTTCAAAGAGGAATGACTGAGACCCAGGTCGAAAAGATGATGCATGTACTCAAGCAGAATGGTCACAGTGCAGGAAAAGGGCTCCATGTTTCTGGATGCAGCCCAGATAGAAAATCTTTTCCATTTCATGGCATAGGTGGACCTAGTGGAGGGCTTTCTAGCCTCCACCAGAATCTCGGCCACCTTAGGAGAAACGCCAAAACGAGCTTGAGCTAGGTCTGCAGGAGCCATGTGTGAAGTTGAAGGGACTGTATAGGTCATTAGTTAGACCACACCTGGAGTACTGCGTGCAGTACTGGCGTCCGTATCTGAAGAGGGACATTAAATTACTGGAGGGAATGCAGCGCAGAGTGACAAAAATGATCAAGGGACTGGGGGACATATCATACGAGAGGAGGTTGAAGGAGTTGAACATGTACTCACTGGAGGAGAGGAGAGACAGGGGTGACATGATTGAATCCTTTAAATACATGAAAGGAATAAACAAGACAAGTACAGAGGGGCTGTTCAAAGTAAGGGAGGGGAGGGACACCAGGGGCCATGATATGAGACTGGAGCGAGGAAGGTTCAGGAGGGAGATGAGGAGACACATTTTTACAGAGATAGTGGTGGCTGGGTGGAATGCGTTACCTCCTGAAGTGGTATGCAGTAGAACAGTGGACTGCTTCAAACGAGGATGGGACAGGACAAGGGGGAGGGTTAATGAAGGGGAAGGGTGGAAGGGAGGGGCAGCTGCAGAACAAGGGGTGCTAGCTGCACATTCGAGCAGACTTGATAGACCGCTAGGCCTTTATCTGCTGGCAAATTTCGTATGTTCGTATGTAAAGGAAGAGGAAGAGGAGGAACCTCTGAGTATTGTTGTAGAAGAGAGAACCAGATTTGCCTGGGCCAGAAAGGAGCAATCAGAATCATTCTCGTTCCTTCTAAAGCAAACTTCTGAAGCACACAAGGGACCAGAGGAATTGGGGGAAAAGCATAGACGAATCTGTCCTTCCAGCTTAGAGATAAAGCGTCGCTCCAGAAAGCGCCTCGCTCTGGAGCGAGCGAGCAAAAGATTGGAAGCTTTGCGTTTTGGAAGGAAGCGAACAGGTCTATCTGAGGAGTCCCCCAAAGCTGGAAGATGCTTTTTAGAACTTTTTCGTCCAATTCCCACTCATGTGGAAGAGCCGACGAGTGACTTAGTCGGTCTGCCAGGACATTGTCGACTCCTGGAACATGGATCGCCATGAAGTGAAGGTTGTGGAGAGTTGCCCAATCCCAAACCCTCATCGCTTCCCTGCACAGCGGGTAGGACCGAGTTCCTCCCTGCTTGTTGATATACCACACCACGCACATGTTGTCCATTTGGACAGCTAGGTGACCGGGAAGGATGTACTGGTGAAGGGCCTGGAGCGCATACAGCACTGCTTAAAGCTCGAGCACGTTGATGTGGAAAACTAACTCCAACTTTGACCAACGGCCTTGGGTTCGGTGAGGACCCAGATGGGCTCCCCAACCTTCGCCTGAAGCGTCCGTGGTCAGAGTCTGAACAGGGGGAGGATGAAAAAAGGGGACCCCCCCGGAAGAGGTTATCTCGAACCATCCACCATTGCAAGTTTCTTACCATCGGCGAGGAGATCAGAACCAGATGATCTAGGTCGTCTACTCGTTGATCCCATTGAGATCGAAGAGTCCACTGAGAGATTCTCATGTGGAGGCGTGCGCGTGGAACTGTCGGGATGGCCGGCGCCATAAGCCCCAGTAGACGAAGCACTGACCTCGCCGGGACCCTCCTGTGTTCAGAAAGGACGGAAATCTGTGACTGGAAGGAGGCCCCCCTGTCCAGAGGCAGAAAGGCCTTGCACAAAGTTGTGTCGAGAATTGCCCCGATGAACTGGAGTCTCTGTGAAGGATCCAGGTGAGACTTGGAATGATTGATGGTAAGACCCACACCAGTGAAAACCTGCTGGGTGAGGGAGAGAAAATGCAGGAGTACCTCCCTGGACTGGGCCGCCAGGAGCCAGTCACCCAGGTAGGGAAAAACCTGGCTCCCAAAGAACGCAGGTGGGCCGCAACCACCGCCAGGCATTTGGTAAAGACTCGGGTGCCGAGGAAAGACCAAATGGGAGTGCCTGGAATTGGTAGTGGACCCCCTGGAATGCAAACCTGAGGTGCTTTCGGTGTGAAGGGCGAACGGGGATGTGCAGGTACGCATCCTGCATATCTAGTGCACAAAGCCATTGGCCCAGCCGAAGCAGGGGCAAAAGGGATTGAAGGGAGAGCATCCTGAACCTCTTGTATTCCACATACAGGTTCAGGGAGCTGAGATCAAGAATAGGTCTGAGATCTCCCATCTTCTTTGGTACAAGAAAGAAGTGGGAATAGTACCCTGTCCCGTAGAGGTGAGGAGGGATGGGCTCTATAACCTGTTTAGCAAGGAGCACTGAGATTTCTTCCCTGACCAAAGGAAGATGGTCCCTTGAGTATGCGGAGTTCAGAGGGGGGTGACATGGAGGTTTCTGTAGAAACTCTATGGAGTGCCCCTCTGCTATAACCTGGAGCACCCATGAATCCGAATCCCAACCCGGAAGGTGGAGGGAGAACCTCCCTCCTACCGGTTCCTCCGGGGCGTCTGGAGGCGGTGGGAGAGGAAAGGAGTCAGGTGGTGTGATGCAGCACAGCAGCTGGGGCACCCGTTGCTTTTTTGGGCAGCAGGGGCCTGGCAGCTGTGGGGGCCTGACATTTAGTGGCCCACCTTCCCTGAGGTTTCGCTTGAGGCCGGCTGCGTCTGCGAAAGGTATGGCGCTGTGGGGGATGGGGACGGTACATTGAATCAATGGATTTAAGGGCCATCCCCTTCTCCTGCAAATCAGTGATGATGTCCTTGACATCACCACCGAAAAGCACAGAACCCCTGAAAGGTGCTTCTTGGATGGCTGACTGCACCTCCAGAACCAGACCTGACAAACGGAGCCATGCATGACGCCGAAGACTTACGGCGAATGCAGAGCTCCGTCCTGCAGTGTCCACTGCATCGTAGGTCATCCTCAGAATGTGACGACTGGCCGAACGAGCAGAACGGACCAGGTCGGCCAGGTCCTGCTTGACTTGAAAGTCAGGCAAAGAGTCGATCTTGGATTCCGCCTGGGTAAGGACAGCCTTCTGGTAATCCCCCATATGTACTACATAGTTCAGGGCCCTAATCCCCAGTGTGGAAGAAGCATAGATCTTCCTTCCATACTGATCCAGAAGGCGAGATTCCTTATCCGGGGGAGACGAGTTCAAGTATTTCGGGTGTGCTGACCGGCCGTGAGCGGTGCTAATCACAACCGAGTCTGCATGGGGGTGAGGGTCTAAAAGGTCTACACCCTCCAGAGCCTGGTATAGCCTGTTCGACTTCCTGGGAAGTGGGGCTAAAGCCGAGGGTTGCTTCCAAATAGTGGAAACAAGGTGGGCGTGAGGCTTGATCCAGGGTGGCACTAAGGTAGGAGCCGTAAGGGGCAAGTCCAGATGTTCTGCGAGTTTTACTCATTGAGGACCTGGTTCTAAGGAATGCCACTGATGGACTTCCTGGATCTTCCTGAGCAACTCCGTGAAGGAAGGATCCTTCGGAGGAGACTTTGGAGGAGTCCTCGGCCGGGGCTTGGACGGAGAGCGTGGCTAGTCGTCTTTTTCAGAACATCCATCGGAAGCATCCGAGGAGTCCAAGAGAGAAGGGGAGGAAGAATCTGAAGCAGAGTAAGACTCCCTAACTCATCTGGGGGAAGAACGGGTTCCTTGGGAGGGATCCCAGAGCGCGTTCTCCTGCCCCTCTCTGGATCCCGAGGGAAAAACCTGGGAATCCAGAGGAGGAGAGGGAGAGTGCCGTCTAGGGCATACGGGAGCCGGGGGTGGCACCATCGCCGTAAGACGGCTCTTGACTTCCTTGACTGAGCTGAGCCTTGGCAAGAGTCTCTTGAAGATTCACCGGTGGCCTAGGGGGCGGTGGAGGAGGAGGAGGGGGATAGTTGTATGGAGGAAATCCATAGGGGGAGTATCCGTAACCCGGCTGCAGGTATCCCGGAGTCGGGTACTGTGGCGTTGGGTACTGCAGCATCGAAGGAGTCGGCACCGGGTATGGCGGCGCAGGATACTGCGGACCTGGGAAGATTGGCGTCGGATATGACGGCAGATACCCAGGCACAGGAGGAGCTGCCGGAGCAGACAGCCCAGCTGGGTACTCCTCGGGTGGATCAGCCGGGATAGGCCAGTGGGGTGGAGCACCCAAACGAAGAGGAAAATCCTCCGCCGGTGTCAGAGGGGCCGGTGTCAGAACTGGCGTCGGCGGGGCCGGCATCGGGGCCGGTGTCTGAGGAGCGGTGCCAGGGCCGGCATCGGAGCCGGCGTCAGGGGAACTGGCGTCAGATCTGGTTCTTCGGGAAGGGGATCGAATGGTAGCCCAGGGTCCCGAGTCTCATCCGGGGACGGAGGGGAAAAATCCCCGGGGTCAGGCAGGGGGGACTGGGGCTCCCCTGACGGCAACGAAGGCTGCGGGGAGCCTGGTACGACAGATACTGCAGGTTCCGCCGTAGGCTCCGATGCCCGGCGCACGTCGGAGGGGCTGACGTGTGGCTTAAGGGCTGAATCCCGGTGGACGCCAGAGGAGCTGGTGTCTGGCTTCAGGGGTCTCTCGTCGGAGGCAGGCCGAGGATGAAAGGAGACCCGGTCCGAGGGAGACACTGCCGAGTGCCACCCTGAAGGGTCGAGCATCTTAGAGGCCTTCTCCCGGCGTACAATGGAGGAGCCGACGTCCGGCTTAAGGGAGGTGCCCGCACCAGTAGACCACAGGCCTGCGACGGTACTGGGAGCTGGAGTCTCCTTTTTCCCGGAGACGCCCGGCGGGCTCGGACTTGAACCCATCGGGCGGGCCGACGCCTCCTCCAAAGCCTTGGAGGCTGCCTTCGGGTGATCCCCCGGAGGGGATGTTATGAGTCGCGGAAGAGGCGGCCTTCTCCCGGTGCCTTTCCTTGTCTCGTTTCTTATGCCCTTCAGGGGAGGTCAACGCCTGCCGAAGTTTTCTCAACTCTTTCTCCATTGCAGACATCTTCTTCTTGAGGAGATGGGCTTCGAGGGACTTCTGGCGTTGTCTGCGGGTGGCCGCGTTGAACCGGAGGCAGTGCGGACACTTGTCGACCGCGTGGTCGGGTCCTAGACAGAAAAGACAGAGGGAGTGACCGTCTTTGTGAGGCAGTTGGGCGCCGCACGAGTCGCACTTATTCTTAGAAGGGGATGACATATACTGACGTTCACCTGACGAAAGAAGAATTAAAAATTTTCTACTGAAAACTATTTGGAAAAAAACGACGAAGTAACAGGACTGAGCCATATGAACTTCACCGCAAGGCGCTGCACGAGCTGACAGCGGGAAAGAACTGGAAGGCAGGTGTCCGGGACCGCCCCTTTATACCGACGTCGTATGACGCCGGTCACCTGATGAGGCGGTCCCTGCCAGGGACTTCTTAGCTAGAAATTTTTCGTAAGGGTCCTGCAAGCGCGTCAGGCCAGTCCTAAGTGTAATTACCTGCTGCAAGTGCCCTCTCAAAGTAAGATCATCTTTTTCACTGAAAAATAGTGTATTCCTGCACTCTGTTCCTCCCTGTAAGATACTTGTATGTCTCTATCATATCTCCTCTCTCCTCTCCTCTCATCTCCTCCAGGGAGTACATATTCAGGTCCTTCAACCTCTCCTCATAGGACTTGTGATTCAGTCCACGCATCATCTTTGTTGCCTTCCTCTGAACCTTGTCTACCCTGTCTATGTCCTTATGTAGGTGAGGTCTCCAGAACTGTACATGGTACTCCAGGTCGGACCTCACTAATGTCTTGTATAGTGGAATTATGACCTCTCTTTTCCTGGTGGTGATGCCGCTGCCTATGCATCCCAGCATCATATTTGCTTTACCTGCTGTCTTGCTGCACTGTTTCCCCTACCTTGAGGTCATCAGATATGATAACCCCAAGATCCCTTTCCTGCTTGGTGCATGCTATATCCTCACCTCCCAACGGATATGTTATTCCAGGGTTTTTGTGCCCCGTATGCATTACAGTATCTTGCACTTCTTTGCAATGAATTTCAACTGCCAAACCCATGACCATTCTTCAAGTTTCTCAGGTCCCTCCTCATTCTGTCTACACCCTCTGGTATAGCCACTCTGTTACAGAGCCTTGTGTCATCAGTGAACAGGGAAATCCTGCTTTCTAGGTCCTGTGCAATGTCACTGATGAAGACGTTGAATAGGACTGGTCTCAGCACTGATCCCTGTGGTACCCCACTGGTCACTCTTCCCTCTGTGGAGTGACAGCCATTTACCACCACCCTCGATGTCCTGCCGCCCAGCCAGTCACCTACCCACTGCACTACTGTCCTGCCCATTCACATATTCCCCAGTTTGTTTAATAGTCTTCTATGTGGCACAGTGTCAAAGGCTTTGCTGAAGTCCAGATAGGCCATGTCCACTGCCCTTCCCTGATTCACCTCCCTTGTCACCCAGTCGAAAAATTCAGTGAGGTTGGTCTGACATGACCTCCTCCTCGTGAAACCATGCTGCCTTGGGTCCTGTAGTCCTTTGGCAACCAGATGTTCCACCAATATTTCAATCAGTAGTGCTTCCATGATATTCCCCACTACCGAGGTGAAGCTGACTGGTCTGTAGTTCCCTGCTTCCTCTTTGTTCCCGTTTTTGTATAAGGAGACTACATCTGCTGTCCTCCTGTCTTTGAGTACCTCCCCTGTTTCCAGTGATCGGCTAAACAGGATTGCCAGAAGTTCAGCCACCACCTCTCTTAGTTCTTTTAGGACCCTGGGGTGTACCCCATCTGGCCCCATTGCTTTAGCAACTCTTATTCCTTCCAGTTCCTTCAGGACCCTTTCTTGTGTAAAGGGACTTGTGTCCATTTCTGCACCATTCCCACCCCTTGTACTCCCTTCACGCCCATTACCCTCCTCTTCTTAACTTTAACATTAAAATGCAGTTGTGTTCTACATTTTATGTTTATTGGAAAAACAATGCAATACATTTACACTTTTTTCTAAATCTAAGCTAAACCATGCTTAGGATATCCCAAAATGTAAACCAAGTGACAGACCCCTGTGCTTAGGAGTACACTTAATATTTCTTGTCTGTGCTTTCGTATTACCTTCAAGCTGTCAAGTAAAGGGCTACTTAACTTACTAACATTCAAACTAATGCTCTCCACCCACTACAGTTACTGGTCAGTAAGCAAGTTATTGCTGGATATATTTCAAATTTGTTTGCTCAAAGCAGACTTTACAACAAAGAAAAATCACCAATGTGTGTCTTAATTTCTCAGAAACATAGAAAGTAGGGACAGAAGTAGATAACGTGCTATTGCATGTGCCACCTCCCAGTCACCGCAAAAAGCATCTGTAAATATATACAACCACCTTGTGGGTGGATAGTGGCCCCCAACCCCCATCCCTGCCAAAAGTATCAGATCCCTCTGTTATGGGCTACTCATGCTCAACCTGCCCCATACCAAGCTCCCATAGCCCCGCCCAAGGACAACCCAAGCTCTCCCTCTGCCTTAGCCCCAGGCTAGCCTAGCCCACCCTGGCTCTCTCAGTTCCAATGGACCTTCATCTGGACCACACCAGTTCCCCTTGTACCAAGCTTATGTGGCCCCTCCCAGCTCACATGGCCCTGCCCCTGTTCAACACCAGCACCAGTTCATCCTGGTCCATGAAGTCCCCTCATGCCACCCCAGTCCCCTTGGGTCTGTCTATGGACCACCACAACTCCTCCACCATACCTGAGCCACCACCATACCCCTTCTTCCCTAACTTACCCATGGCCCCTACCTATTTCATTTCCTTCCTGCATCATCTCCAGGATATCCTGGTCCATGTTCACCCCCATTTCCATGGCCCTACCCCTAGATTACTGCATTTCACCTCGCACCAGCCATCATCTGCTCTGACTCTATCCCTAATCCACCCCTGCTCCCCATGCCTCAGACTCCCATGGCCTACTCTGCTCCTTAGCTCCCATAGCCCTACCTCAGGACAACCCCATGCCCAGGCTACTCTGGCCCACAACATCTCTCTCTGTTCCCATGGATATTCCCCTTGACTACTCCAGATTTCCCTTCCTTTGACTTACCTGCCCCCTCAGCTCCCACAGTCCTGTCTCTGTTCCACCCCAGCTGAGCTTTGCAATCCCTCCCTCAGAAGGATAGCAGTCTATTGGATATTCAGTTCCCCCCCCACATGACCCTCTGACATTGAAAGTTTGCTCCCAAACCTGGGAAGTCAGCACTGTTATGCTACAACTATGCTGGTGGGATGGCCTACACTAAAATTTCTAAGATATATCCTAGCAGTGCTGCCATATGCCTCCAATTTTATTTATTTATCTCACCAGGAAAGGAATACTGAGCTGAATAGCAGCTTGTTTCAAGATGTGCATGGGGGGGGGGTTAAAGGGAAAGGAGGACAAGAAAATAGTAAACGTACAAATTACAAGAGGGACGTACAATAACAATTTCAGGTCACAATCAATTGCATTCAGATACAAGGTTACACTATGGTAGAGGCTAATCATGAAGCATTGGTGGATTCAGAACATTATAAAGAAAAGTGCCTTTGTTAAACTGGAATGAAGGGGTGGGGGCTGAAAATGTGTTTGCGCAGGAGAAAAGGAAAAGAAGATGAAGAAGGTGTAGGAGGTGACACAGCAGAGGATGCTTCTAGGAAAAACAGCACTAGATGAAGAGGAAGAACAGGGAATAGAACAAGAAGGTTGCTTTGTGTGTTGCAAGGTTCAGGAGAGGTGGTAGAGGGGAAATCAGAGGGGCTAGGGGGAGGAAAAGGGGGAACAGAGTTCAAAGATTAGGGGAGAAGGGTAGGGGAAGCAAATGGGGCTTGGAGCATAGCTAGGGAAGAAGAGACGGGGAGAGAGTGGGAGGACCACGGTACAGAGAAGTAGATAAAGAACAGCTGCAGGAAGGGGAGAAAAATTTGAGAAGGAGAGAAGGTAAAGATCAAAAGGAAGGGGCAGAGCTGACGGTTAAGGGAAGAGAGTTCCAGATTTAGGGGCTCAAGATTTGAACTTCCATCCCTGATGCTCCTAAAATCAGGACTCTATCTCTGAGCTAACGGAACAGAAAATATACATTTGGAGGCAGTGTAGCATAATGGTTAAGAGTGTTGAGCCGCAAACCTGAGGAACTGGAACTGAACCCCACAGCCACTGCTTGCTTACTGTGCATCCATTAAGCAAGTCACTTATTATAACTTCCTTGTGCTCCCAGGATGCACTTGAAAACAAACCTTGGCTTAGTGTGTCTTTCTTGGCCAAAAATTGAAAAAATAAATACATCAAAAGAAAACATTAAGGAATTTCTGTATTCAACAAGCGTGTGAGCACTAACAAGCAACCTACAATTTTAAAGATAACAATTAATAAGAAAAGAAGAAGACATACTTACTCGGAACACACTGCATCTGCAACAGCAACCAGCAAAGCTCAATAACAACATCCAGGCAGAGACAACACTGCAAAACAAAAACAAACGGATGCTTAACCCACACAGGCCTTCACACAGATTAATGATTAATGAGGAGGGCAATAATTATGTTAAAGGAACTAGCAGAAAAAGTCAAGGAAGAGAAAAATTATTATGGTGATAGCACATCACAGACCCTTTCAATGGTAGTATGTTTTTTTTTTGTTTTTTTTTTAAATAGCTGTTTCTTGGTCCTTAGACAGTGACACCCTCCTCCAAGGCTTATTTTGCCCACCCAGGATATGTGCCAGTTCACACACCACTACAACCCAACTGAGCCCCAGCTTGATTAATCATACAACTTCCTCCCACTGCAACACTTCCCACCTGCCTCCTTAAAATCATGACCTAGTACCATTCAATAATATGCACAGTCCAAGAGTCCTGTGGGTAATAGCCTGATTGTGTAGTGAAGCTCCCCTGCAATGCTGTGGCAGTAAAGACTGAAGAAAAAGGTGGGGGGTGCTGGAGCTTTAACAAATTTGGATGTTCAAGCAGCATTACTTCTTGATGCCATTTTTATTTAAAATCACCAATGTTTCACTCAAATTCAAAAGCTTTATCAAAGGATAAATAGTTCATTCTGAAAAATAAATGTACAATTTTAATATATAATAAATTCATAAGAACGGTAAAGTGAAATGTAGAAAATTATGTGCAAACAATGTACCTGTCCCTTTAAGTGTGTGTCCTCTTTCCAAACAACTCTTCCTACAAATTAACTTATATTGTTCTGAAAACAATAAAATAAAACTTTCTGAAACTTGTTATCAGCTGCTTATAGTTGTTTGTGCTACCACCACTGCTCAGCGTAAAACATTAAATATGCTCTAATGAGCTACGCCACACTTTATCTGGGAGATATATGTGTACCTGAAATCTTGTTAAGTTTCTTTTTGTAATTCAATATATGTTTTCAGACAACGGTCCTGTAAAAAGGATTTTTAAGCACTGTATTTACAATCTTATTATAAAATGGGAATCGATTATCCTGCTTTCTGATTGGTTGTTACCTGTACATGAAATCTGTTTCATGCACAGCTAATAAAAAATTCCTAAAAGCAGGATTGCATTATTCAATCAAAATCACTGTGCCATTTTTTTTATTTAAATCTTGGATTACACCTTTTAGAGGATGCTCATTAAATAGGCTGCACGTCAGTTGACAAAAACAGTAAGGTACACCAGATGAGGCATTATATATAGCTGGTACAGAGAGTTACAATACAGTAAAACAGCCGAGGCATTGTACAAAGTATGCCAGCGTCTGGAGGTTAGAATCACACTACTAACATGAACACACAGGGAGTAGCAGATGGAAATGACAGAGAGAGGAGAGGTCAGAGGGAGGGAGAGGGGAGTGGGAGAGGGCAGGCACCGCATTGGGGGTGGAGTGGTGGCAGTGCCCAAGGAGTGAGGGAGGGTGGGGATCACGGAAGTGCTGTGGTTGGGCTGCACCAACTGGGGCAGTTGGCATGGAGGTTAATTGCTGGCAGGTGATTACTGATATGAAGGGACCCAGGGGAAGCAAACACAGTTGCCAGTTGTAATAAGGTGCTGACGAAGTTTGCATTTGAAAGAACCAATTGTTGCAGCACCGGTAATGTCTGGCAGTAGAGCATTAATCCAGAGGGAGGCATGGTAGGAACACACATGTTGGGCCATGGCGGTGCAGCATCTGGGTACGTCGAAGACTTGACTGGTAGAACTTCATTAGAATACTCACATTTGAAATGCGACCATTACACAGTAAAAAACCTTCAACTGGACCATAAAAATAAAACTACAATAAATATAAAATAAAACAAATTAACTAAATGTTGTTTCCTTAACCATCACACTCTTCTTACAAACATAAACAAATTAGAAGCATTACATGTTGTTAATAGTTTTCATTACAACTGTTTCTTTCCTGACGATGAAAAATCTCCCTTCTATGTTTACCTGCACATCAGGGAAATCTCTTCAGCTTGTTCCAACAGTGAGATAATTGAGTCTAGAAACATAGACTTTGATTTCAGATAAAGACCGCTTGGCCCACCCAGTCTGCCATGTCTCTACCTATTAGATAAGCTGCAGATCCTAGTTTTACCAACAGCCTACTTCCTCCTACCTCCCATTAGAATTGCCTTATGTCTATCCCATGCATTCTTAAATTCACCCACTGTTTTTGAACCAATGACCTCCTCACAAAGGCTGTTCCATGTGTCTACCACCAACTCTGTGAAACAAAAAACTACTTCCTCACGTTGCCCCTGCGTCATCCCCCCCATTATATCCGTATTGTGCCCCCTTGTTATTGCACATCTCTTTTTCTGAAAAATGCTACCCTCTTGGACTTTGTTGACTTGAGTACTTGAGGTACTTGAACATTTCTATGATGTTCCCCCCTCTCTCCAGAGTCCCTGGCTCTACAAGAGGCCTTTGTTGTGTATGTGTATACAGTATGTTAGGAGAGGAACATTCTGCCAGTGGAACTGAGCAGAATTTTGAATCCCTGTGTTCCACAGTAAACACTCCATGATAAACATTTTATATTTTGAATGTGGGGAAAAATAAAGCAAAATAAAAACAGGATGAAGAAAGTAGGCAATAATACTTTATAAACAAGAGAAAAGGTGGCAAAACAAGTATTTTTTTTAATGTATCAGGAAACCGAGATTACATGGATTGAGAGAGGGAGAGACAGAGAGAGAGAGAGAGAGAGAGAGAGATAGAGAGGGAGAAAGAGAGAAGGAGAGTGGGCATTTTGTAGAGTGGCTGCACTTCCATGTTGCCCTCCCCTTTTACTAAGCAAAAAACAAATTCACAAGTCATGGTTTTTATTTTCTAAACTGCAAGATGTCAATGCGGAGGGGCAGGTCAGACAACTCTCTAGATACATTAAAACGTAAACAGCAAAGCAAAGGAGCATCACTCAAAACGATCAAATATATATATATATATATATATATATTAAACATAAGACACAGTCTCTGAATATTAGCAGGGACCCCAGTCTCTAAAGAAACATTTTGAAAAAGGATAATTATCCGAAATGCGTCAGGCTTATGCCTTCTAGCATGTAAATAAATATTATTTCTTTAGAGGCTGATGTCCCTGCTAATTATTTGGGGTTTTGTGAGCTATGCTTTTAGAGTTGATGTATTTGCTTTTTTGAACATTTAAGCACCATATTCCATGTGCTTGCACTGTGAGTTTTCATGTATATACATTTTTTTTTTATTGAAAAAAACTGCATTAATGCATCAGGTAGGTTTATAGCACAATGATGAAAAAGTTTGGAAATTGGATGTGGGTTTACCACCCTACACCCCCCACCCACCCCACCCTTCACACACCAACAGGCGTTGGGGTGTCCCGATGGCGTCGTCAGGCCCCAATTAGGTAAACACAACTGTCAGTGTTTACCTAGGGGCAGTCACATTTGAACAACAGCCGTTTTTGACTGTGACTAACTGAAAACAAGATGGTGGCTGCAGAAGCCATTTGCGATCATAAAATGTTGTGGTGGCAGCTTTTGAGAGACACATATATTTTTGTCCCATTGACTATAATGGGAAAATTACAATTTGAATAACTTTTGAATAGATTAATATTTTTTCCCCAGTCTTTAAAAGTCACTTCAGTGACCCAGACTGCATTTGCCTGAAGATTTCAGACCAGATGGACAAACCATGTGGGCTGTAGCCCCGAGCAAAGAAATGTGGAAAAACCTAATCTGTGGACGTTATTTGGTGCTCTGCTGCTCCGCAACTGCACATCTGACTGAAACTCAACTTTACATATCCAGAGATCTATGGTATCAGACTGCACATGCAAAGTTTCAGGCAAATCGGTTGCAAAGTTATTACAGTGCAAACGTTTGGGTTTAACATAGAAATGGCTGGGCAACCCTAACTATACTGGCACTACTGTGCCAGGATAATGTATATATAATATAATATTAATTAATTGTATAATGTTCTTTGGTCCTCCTTTTTGTCTCCTCCATAGGCTCTACATCTGCCTATGTCATGATCAAGGTGTGTAAAAATCATCTTGTGGATGTATCTTGGGGTCTGTCTTTGGGGCTAATTTGACAGAGAGTATGTCTCGGTATGGATCCCTGCTTTCTACATGTTTTACTATAAATTATTATATACTTAAAAGTGAAATCTGTGTATGATAAGTTTTTACATTTTCTGTGTAACCGTAATCTCATCACAGGATAACTTTGAAAAACAGGGCCCTAAAGTCCTAAATGTTACTTCATTTAGAAAACAAAGGTCTATCTATCTATCTATCTATCTATCTATCTATCTATCTATCTATCTATCTATCTATCTATCTATCTATCTATCTATCTATCTATCTATATATATATAGATATATATATATATAGATATATATATATATATAGATATATATATATATATAGATATATATATATATATATATATAGATATATATATATATATATATATATATATATATAGACCTTTGTTTTCTAAATGAAGTAACATTTAGGACTTTAGGGCCCTGTTTTCAAAGTTATCCTGTGATGAGATTACGGTATCCTGTGATGAGATTAATATATATATATGTTCCCAGAGTTACAAACAGCATGGTAAATTAACTGTTCATAACTTTGAAAAATTTGTATCTGTGAAATATTGTATGTAGTGATAATAAGTGCAATAATATATAAAGGACACCACAGTAGATAAATAACTTCACTGATCAATTAAAGTGATTGTAGTGCTTTTAAAAGTGCAAATGTTATTGAGCGTGTTTTTTGGCACAGCAATACTGTTATTAACAAATACTGTAAAGTATTGTAAGTTTATTGATAAACTAATGTATTTGTAGTGCTTTAAAAAGTGCTGTAAATGTGCCGAACAAAAATTAGTGATGGTCTTTAAGACTCAGTGTTAGACCAAATGTTCTGGTTTGAAAAAATGTTTTATTGAGCTCTGTTTTAGTGTGCTGAATCTTTTTTTGCAGCCAGTGTGTGCAGGTTTTGAAGCAACCTCAGACTCATAGGTGTGGCTTCTGCTTGTTGCTCAAGTCACTTCACACACATTACAAAGCATTCTTCTGCTGTACTGTGAGGAACTGCAGCTGTCTCATCCTGTTCTTCATCTGTTTCACTCCTACTGTCAGCAGGCACTTCCCTGGCCAGATCAATGATTGCTTGGTCACTTAGGATCTGGTGTCCATTTTCACAGCTGTCTGTATTGAGACTTTCCTCCTGCTTTTCATGTGTCAGCTCAAAGTGCTCTCTCTCCTCACTGAAGTTAACGTCAGGCACCTTGGCTGGGACTCCTCACTGTTAACACTTGGCAAGATCTTGTTCCAGGGCCTCTTGAGGGATTAATCACCAATCTCAGCCCATGAGCGTGCACACGTGTACACAGCTTCCTTAATGGTAAGGTTCTTCTCAAATGCTGTGTAATTCTCAAAATTTGTTGACTCAAGGAGCAACCGACATAGCAGATTCCATTTGTAGTGCCTCTTTAAATTTTCCAGCACCCCCTGATCCATAGGCTGTATCAGACTAGTAATGTTAGGAGGCAAGAAATGGCACCGAAAACACCATCTGTTGTTATCAAGCCCTCTGAAGATGGGTGTGAGGAGGCATTGTCCATCAATAGGGTGGCACGCTGTGGGAGTGATTTGAAAACAAGATATTGTTTGACAAGGGGGACAAAGTGATGGAAATACCAGTCAGAAAAAACATTTCTGTCCATCCATGTACTTCTTTGCCTGTAGGAATGGTAGTGATGGACAGGGAGAAAGTTCATATTCACTGAAGCAAAACATCTTGGTTTGGTGCTTTTGTGTAAGAACACCAGAGGGAGCCTGAAATCGCCACTCGCATTGGCTGTTGCCATTAGGTTAACACAGTCCTTACAGCTTTTAAAGTTTTTAACCTCTTTCTCCATTCCATCAGCCAAGGTTTTGTTTGGCAGGAGATGCCAGTAAAGTCCAGTCTCATCACAGTTAAAGAGTTGGTCCCCGTGTACATCCGTGTTCCTCCAAAAATGCCTACAATGTTTTTTGAAATTTTCAGCTGCAGCTGTATCTGCAGACATCAATTCTCCCTATAGCCCCAGCTGCCTTATGCCGTGTCTGTTTTTGAATCAAAATAACCACCCAGAGCTCGCTTTAAAGTCAGTCTCTTCTTGGTCTGGGTACATTTGTCCATACAGCAGCTTAGCCTTTTCCATGACTGTAACACCACTTATTGTTGGCCCCAAGCAAAGAGTTTGGTTAGGAACAACAACCCCAAGGTACACCCTGACGCATGTTGGTGTGTGGAGGGTGGGGTGGGGGGATTGGGGTGGTAGGGTTGGTAACCACGACACTGAATTTCCAGTCTTGTATCACTGTAATAGAAACCATAACTGATGCATTATTGAAGGTTTTTTGCAATGAATTTCCCTTCTTTCTGAGACAGTATAATAGTATCTTTATTTAACTGTGGGAGCAGAGAGTCATTCAGAACTTGCACTCCAATTACTTTGTACATGCGCATATGTATGTGTGTGTGGACCCTGTGCTCCATGTGTCCAACAGCAGTGACCCAATTGTCAGCATAGCAATCTTATTACCACACCTCATGTACCATGGTACAGTGAAATTGTGACATGCAAGGCAAATTGTAATTATGCGCAACTGCAATGCCATTCTGCATAACAGGTGCAAAAACACATTTTGGGCAGGATATGAAAAATGACAGCTGTACTGTTTATGAGGTGATGTGATAAAATGGGTATGTTCAAAATTTGGTGGCAAAATATTGAAAAGTACCAAAGTTATGCACGTGCGTAGAATAAATTCAATGGACGCATGTAACCCGGTCATTTTTAGGAATTTTCTCACCAAATTTTCAAAATGTCCTTATGGGGACCTCACCTCATAAACACTGGCACTGTGGTTTTGTTAATCCATACTGAAAGTTGATTTCGCACAATGACCATGCTATTCTACGCCACAGGTGCAAAAACACATTTTGGGCAGGACGTGAAAAATGATAGCCATACGTTTTTTGAGGAGGTGTGAAAAAATGCCAATGTTGAAAATCTGGAGTGAAAATATAAAAAATTGGTCAAGTTATGAGCATGCATAGAAACTGAGCAATGCATGCTCATAACCCGGCCATTTTGGGGATTTTTTGCACCAATTTTTCAACATGGGGTTTTTGGGACCTACCCTCATGAACACTGGCACTGTCATTTTGTTATTCGATCCTGAAAGGTGATTCTGTGACTGCAAAATCACCTTTCGGGATTGAGTAACAAGATAACAGTTACAGTGTTCATGAGGTGGGGTCCCAAAAAGCCCATGTTGAATATTTGGTCCAAAAATGTTGAAAAATGCCAGAGATATTAACATAAGTTCAAAACACCATAGACAGCCATTATACAGTGTTTACCTTAATTCTTCAGTTTGCGGTTGGTTTTGAAGAGTGCAGACATGTCCTGGCCCCGAGAGGATCACAGCCGCCGACCTCCAGAGGTAAGTATTCTGCTCTTCCAGTCTCCTGAGCCCTTGTATGGGTGTTGCAGCCAGAAGCATCTGCCCCTCCTCAGCAGGATGAGACCCCTCTCCTGCCACCATCCAATTTGCGCCCACTGACCACTACCCAGGACAAGACTCCCAAGCCCTTGTATGGGCATTGCAGCCAGAAGTGGCTGGCCCTCCTCAGCAGGATGTGGCACCTCTCTTGCCACAGTTCCATCCGCGTCCACAAGCAACTATCCAGGACAAGACTCCCAAGCCCTTGTATGGGCATTGCAGCCAGAAGCAGCTTCCCCTCCTCAGTGGGGCGTGGCACCTCTCTTACCACCGCCCCATGCACACCCGCCAGCCACTACCCAGGACAAGGTATGCTAGAGTTTTCTCCATAGCCCTGTGCCCATGTGGCGGCTCTTCACGCAATTGGACTGGTGGCTGCACTAGGGGCTCACCGATTGGTGTGCTTGAGGGAACTCAGGCTATGATTGGCTGATTCCCTCAAACCTGCTAGCTCAAGCTGTAGCTCAGCCCTGGCCACTTTTTTTAAACCATGGTCTAGCCCGTCTCGCTCAATGCTGTACAGTATTTTTTGTTGAGAAAGAAGGTGTTGTTTGAGTTAGTATTTTCTCCCTTCCACCCGCCTCGAACCCGGCATCTATTAAATACATCTTTGCTCCTCCACTACCTTTTCCCCCCTTTCATTCACCACTGCACTAGCCTACACAAGCCCACCCCAGGGCACTTTCTTTCTGCAAGGCTTTCTCGCACCAGTTCCAAGGCCGTTCTCAAGGCTGTTCCAACTTATCTTCTTGGCTGCAACAATGTTATTCCTCACCTGATGTACCTACCCCCACAGCTACTGATTCAATCTAAAGTGAATCTACCTGAGAAAAAAAAAATTCTCTTCCACAAGGGCTTTCCTTGCTCTTAGTGTGCCCATGCAAGCTCTGTTCTAAAGACATTATCAAAGACTATCTTTCTAAAATGAAACTGCATGACAACTTTTTTGCTGGCAACTGATGCCTGTGATGTATTGCTCACTCCAGAACCGCTATCTGCAGGTTCCTCCATGTTCGCCTTCCATAGACCCTAATGCCCAGGTATTAGTGGCAGGGAATGAACTTACACTTACGAGTGTCATCCTCTTGGTACTTCTATCCAACTATGAACACCGACTGATAGGCCTCTTTGTGTACTCCCTCGCCATAAAATTGCCTCCCTGGCTCCCTCCAATCTGACGTTTGTTCACGCTTATCCTCCACGCAGGTGATGTTGAAACCAATCCAGGCCCACCAAACCCCTGCCCCATAAACATCCACATAGATGATATGGATTCCACCTGAGTCAGGCATCATGGGTGAAAACTTGCCCATATGAATATCTGCATCCTCCCCTCAAAATTTCACAAGCTTGATGTGTGAGTATCCCTATACAAGCCACTGGTACTAGGTCTCTCAGAGACCAGGCTGAAATCCTATCACTCCAATTCCTCTGTCTCACTACCGGGCTACTCACTTCTATTCCATGACAGGCCTGGCAGAAAGAGGGGCAGGGGCACGGCACTGTATGTGCAAGAACACATTACCACCTCTACAGTGAGCTGCTCAGCAACCACATCCCTGAGTGAGTGGCTACTTGTGGAGATTACCCTATGTGCGTCCAAAAAGCTATAACTAGGGTGCCTTTACAACCCCCCCGCCCCCCACAGGAGGTGTTCCAGTTCTCTTGAACTTCTTAGACGGTCTTGGGAGCACAACACCCACAAGGGACACAACTGTGCTAGGAGATCTTAATCTCAACTGGCTAGATACCTCTGCAGGTATACTGAAAGAGCATAACCTAGTACAAGTCATCTCCTCCCCCACCAGGCACAAGCTCGCTCATGGAACCATTCCCTTATTGACTGGGTCACCACAAACTGTGCTGACAGGATCCTACAGGCGGGCACTATGTCTGATTCAATCAGTGATCACACCCCGACCTATGCTATACTATCCACTAAGTCAAGCCTTTCCCCTCCCAAACTCTTGTCTTTTAGAAACTTTGGCTGCCCCAATCCCGAGCCCGTACTCAATGCAACTTGAGCAATAAATTGGACCTCATTCTACCAACTTAGCAACATCTCTGATGCAGTCATCCTCTTCACCTCCATGCTGTTATGCCTGCAGAAGACCTACTTCCCCATTACAACCAGAAGAGTAAGAGGCGGATGCACCCACTGGTTGTCCAAGGATCTACTGGCACTAATGAAAGCTAGGGACTGCAAGTGGAAGGCCTATAAGACTTAATCCTGCCCCCAACTCTGGAATGCCTACCGACAACTGCACAATACCTGCAAACAGACTGCTAAATTGCTGAAATGCAAATTCTTCCATAGGCAGCAAAGCAACAACCTTGGCAATTCATGTAAGTTCTGTGCCTCCACTGGGTCCCTCCTCAACCCCCAAACCAGCAGGCAAATCTCTCAGCTTTCATCCCCGGTTGGCCCCATTTCTGACCATAATGAGATTGTCAGTGTTTTTAATACTATATTCACTGACTTATCCCCCATCTAAATAAACTCCCTACCCTGACTCCCAAAGGCACAAACTCACATTCTGTCACCCCCCCCCCCACCGAAACCACCACCACCCTCCCTTTCTATTTCAGAGCCATGGGGGCACTCAGACACTGTCAAACTACTAAAGTCTCTCCCTGCCACTGGAAGTCCAGGCAGTGATGACCTATACCATGCATTCCTGAAGTTTATATCTCCTGTTATTGTCAGACCTCTCACATTTATTTTTAATCTCGACCTCACCACATCAGCCATGCCTGTCTCATGGAAACATGCTAAAGTGGTGCCAATCTTCAAATCTGGTGATCCACTCTCCTCTGACAATTATAGGCCTATCTCCCTGCTCCCCCATCTGAGCAAACCTCCTGAGAAAATTGTCTACCTCCAGCTATCCTCAAATCTCAAAAAATACAATCTCCTATGCCCCCTTCAACATTGGCTTTCACAAGTGCTGCAGCATATCTTCTGCATTGTCCCTTTTTTCACACCATGTCCTAAGAAACATGGACCAGGGTAAAGCCACAGGCACAGTCTTTGTAGATCTGTCAAAGGCATTTGACCTAGTTGATCATCACATCCTCCACTCAACCCTGCTTCTCTTTGGATGCTCTGCTGAAACCGCTGTGGTTCCGTAGCTACCTCACCAACCAGTCTCAGTCTGTTGTCATAGGTAAATCGTCCTCTTCTGCCCTACCTGTTGGCACAGGTGTTCCCCAGGGATCCATACTTGGACCCCTGCTCTTCTCCATGTTTGTTAATGAGCACCCCAAAGATGGTCTCAGTTGTGAAGCACTTCTCTATGCAGACGGCCTAGTCATTTATCAAAGCGCTAAATCAGTCGAGTCTGTTTCCTTATCCCTCAAGCAAAACTACAGCTCTGCTCACCAATGGCTCCTCTTATACAAACTCCTAATCAATGAAAAAAAGACCAAATCCATGCTCTTCGGCTTCATACCTTTCCTCTCCAAAACTTCCAATTCAAACTCCACCCTTCTGGTTCTCACCCCTTCAGGCACCTCTCTAGAAAATGTGCTCTCCTTTAAATACCAAGGGGTCACACTTGACCTCTACCTATCTTTTACTAAACATGTAAACAACACCATGCAGAGAATCCACCAAAAATTATGCTCTACTTTCGAATTAAAGTGCCTCTGTCCACTGAAGCATGCCTTGCTATTGCCTGTGGAAACCTCCTACCCCTCCTTGATTACTTCTCTCCAGTCTACTCCTGCATCTCCTCCTTGCACTCACACCTAACCACTACTTAAAACTCAGTCTGTTGGTTTGTCCTCCAAGCACCCACCCGCACCCACCACTGCTCACTCTACCAGTCCCTGGGGTGGCTCCCTCTCCAAGGACGTTTTGACTATGCGATGAGCTGCCTAGTGGACAACTCACTCAGAACCGGGGACCTGTCCCCCTACTCAAAACTCCTGGTGGATAGGGTACTCTCAAGATCTCTCAGAGCGTCCTCTGTCCCACCTCTGGTAGTACCCCGTATCTCTACCACCATGGGAGAAAAAGTGATCTCAGTCTTGGCCCTCTCCATGTGGAACAAACTCTCACTGTCCATCTGCTCATCTCCAACCCACCAGGCCTTCAAGCAGAATCTGAGAGACTGGCTCTTGAATACTGCCCACTGTAATTGCACTCCAAAATAAAATTGACAGTGTAGAAGCCTTTTTCCATCAACTCACAGGATCTTTACCCTCCTGTGCTGCTCACTGCCACTCCTACATTACCTTAATCTTCTTAAGCCCCTGTGGTAGGGCGCAGGTTTATGTGGGCAGTTAGATAGAAAAGAAATGTCTCACCAGTCCTTGTAGATATTTTGAATTCAATTTATTCTTTTTCAGATGTTATTACAACAGGAGAATTTCAGATTGGCAGTGTTTTTGTTCCTTTAAATATTTTCCAGCTCACACTTCCATTTAAACAGTAGATACCAGAGTAGACAAAATCTTCTGACAATTCTAAATCTTCACTTCAAAGCAGTAAGTACCACAGTTCATCATAACTCCACAGAGCACTTTTCAGCAGTTTCCAGAGCATACCTCCAGTCCCACAGCAAAACAGAATCTAATCTCTCATCCCACACAATCTAAATTTATACCCCAAAGGAGTCATGTGATTATTTAACTCCACCTCAATAAAACATTTTCAAATTAATTTCATTAAACACTGCATCATTATTTAGTTTACATAACCTGAACACATCTTTGTTATTCTAACTACTTCATGCTGTCACCAGAATGAATTATAATAGTTTTAGATGTTTTTGTATTCATGTTCTAGCGTGAAAAGGAACTACCCTTTAACAATAGTATAAAGGAATTCAGGAGCGGCCGGCCAACTCCCAAAACAGCACCAAATGCCGAAAAGAGTTTGGACACCAGGAACCCCAAAACACCAACTACAAAACTATCCTCACTCCCCAAAACAAGAAAATGCCTCACCTCAACTAAGGAGGGTATGTAAAATTCCATCTAAATCTTTACATCTAAAGTAAATTAACAAGCTAAATACCTCGCAACAGTGAGCTTATCCAATTGGAAAATGGGTTAACAGCACTACATTGTAAACTAAAAGAAAATTGTCTACCTGAAATGCCACTTTGCAACACACCAGCCCCTTGTACTAAACGGCTGGATTATTAGTCAACAAAAGTTTAGAATTTGTATCTGAGCCCACAACAGAAACACAGACCGAGGGGTTTCTAAATAAAATAAAACCTTTTATTTAAGCGTAAAGCGAACCCCGGTCCTGTCCTGAATAAACAAAATCCACTCTCAATCCCTTTGGGGGAGATTAACACAAAAGCTAACTAAATAATTCAAGTAACACAGAAAGGAAACAAAGCACATACATTTTACCTGAGGCTCCAGACTCTACAGTACTACTCAACAACATGGGGGAGAACCTTCCTCAGCAACCAGGAACAACAAAGCCAGAACAGAAATCCCCTCACTAAGGTGCACACAGCGTCCTGCGCTGGCCCCACATAGCCCCTCACCAAGAACAACATTCAGTCCATCCAAACCTGCGATTTTAGGGGGATATTTACTTTTATAATCCAAATGACAAGCTACTGCTTGCAAACCGAAAAACGGAATGTTATTTTAAACTGCGAGCGTCTGCGCGATTACCGGATGTGCCGTTTTACCGATCGTTCAAACCATGAACATGAGCATCTACTCACAAGGTCCAAACAACATAAATTCTTTTCCTGACAACCCTAACGACCCCACCAAGGGAATAAAAGAAATCAATTCTATCAATTCCAAACTTACCTGGGGGGGGGGGTTCTGCCTGATTACCCTTCAAATATGATTTTTCCTCTTTCTTAAAGGGGAAACTTCCCAACAATCAAATACCCAAAAGAAAATATCTAACACAAATTCTAAAGCCCCCTTTTTATCACAGAGGCACTCTGTGACAGCCCCCTATACCTGCTAACTCTTTGAAGTTTTCACCTACTTTCAGCAGTAGCAATGCCTTAATCTGAACCTATGTAGCTCTTTTCCTGGATTAACCCTGAAACTGTCTTCTTATCTTGACCTAGCAACTATAGGTTGGTACTGTTGTGTTTAGTTAGTATAAGGACATAGGTCCTCTGTACTTGGCCTAGAAACTGTACTATTGTGTATAGTTAATACATTAACATAGGTATGTCTTCCTGTCCTGAGCTAGCTCTAATGTATAGTAAGGATCTTGGACATCCCTGCCATTATCCATTTTTCTGCACTATCATGCTTTTCTCTCTTTTTATCCTCTAGTCTAACTCTACTAGGTTTAATGTAATGCATCATCAACTGCTTATTCATATACTTGTACATTTTGATTTATTGAAAGGAGCACTATACATTTGTATATTGTCTGTAAAGAATGTCATCAACTGTATATTTTTATACACTTGTATATTTCTTATTTTCCACACCACCTCATGCTCGGGGTATGTATTCCCTGACTCTGTATGTATCGCTTGTTGTTTGTTCGTTTTTTCCTGTTTTGCTGCCACCATGTGGCCCTGGTCACGTATGAAAATGGTCCTTTGGATCAGTGCACCTACCCAGTTACCAAAGACATACATACATACGTACATACATACATAAATAAATAAAGTATGGGGGTAATGGGCAGTGTGGGAAGGTGGGTGCACAGAGGTAGAGTGGGGATGGGGGGACGGGGAGACAATGAGGGACCATTTTCTTTTTTATAGTATTTAAAAAAATTAAAAAATATGTCAGGGGACAGTTTTTTCAGGCATACAGTTGTTGGAAAAGCATTTAGTGACACTGGGGGTGGGCTACCCAGGGTCACTTAGTAGTAGTGGTGGTTGGGGGGTATAATATAACTGAGGACACTGGGAGTGGGCTCCCTAGTGTCACAAGTTGGGGGGGTGACTGCCAAAGTGAGGATTAGGCATCTCATCGTCAGAAATGTAAGAGAGAGTTTTGCTCTGTTGGGGACACTGGAAGTGGGCTCCCCAGTATTCCTTACTGGGGTGGGGGCATCTAGTGCCAACACGGGGAATGGGCACCCCTGATGTTGGCATAAACATTTATTTTTGGGATTTTTGGCTGACAACCTAGGATCTTACTCCGTATCTCACCATACGCAGTAGGATCCTAGGTCATACTATGCAGATATGAATTAGGAATTTATTTATTACATAAAGGACATTTTAGGGGCATAATTCCTCCAGTAAAGTGCAGAATGCGCTAAGGGGCCCCCATAAGCAAGCTACATGTTTTGATTCCTTCCCTGAATACCATTTTGGGAAGTTTCCAGACTTTTGAGGGGAGGCATAACTGAAAACATGACGGTGGCAATACAAAGTAGGAATTTCTCCATACGAAGCAGGTTTCCTGCTTTGTTCCATACAGTTATCTTAAAGTGCTTACTGAGCATGCTCCTAAACAATTTCTTTCACATTTTTAAATTGCAATAACTTGAAAACTGTTTATTATTTTTTCACCAGATTAGCAACAGGCACATCTGTGTGGTAGTCACTTTTTACCCTGAAAATTTCATACCCAAAAAACAAACCATTTGGTCTGTAGGCAAGTTCAAAGAAAAATTCCAGCAAAGTCAATGAGTGAAAACATGTTTTTTTCACCTCTCTGTAACTTGGAGATCGCACATCCAACTGGAACAAAACTTCCCAAATCAAGAGATCTGTGCCACAGGAAGGAGCATTCCACATTTGGTGCAAATCTGTTGAACGGTTGCAAAGTAATTTAAGTGCAAAATTTTGAGTTTAATATTGAGCTGCCCACTCAACCCTAACTATTGAGGCATGACCGCACCTATATGTTATATATATATATATATATATGGGATATGCAGTGGCTCAGTGTGTGATAATGCATTCATCTTCTACAGTTTCCAGTGACCTCAAGTAACCTCACGAGTGCTGAAGGCCTGCATTCTAAATGGAACAGCTTCACAAAATACTTTGTTTCTCACTGCTACCTACAACTAGCTAAATTAGCATCGCAAAAGACACTCACCTGTGTCCCATAGTGTTTCTGAGACTCCCAGCCTATTACTATACTGATCTCAGCTTCACTACAGCATGCATTCTAAATGACACAGCTTCACAAAACAGTTTGTTTCTCACTGCTACCTGCAACTAACTCAGTTAGCATTGTAAAGGACACTCAGCTGTTTCCCACAGTATTTCTGAGACTCTCAGACCATTCAGAAAAACTCACACACACTCAGGTCACACACAGAAAGAGCAAACAGCATACAGAAACAGGAAAAGCACACAGGAAAACATAACAATACTTCTGAAGTTCCTATCCCCATTGTATAAATAGCACACATGATGTGCAGATCATGTAGTAGTAAGTAGTAAAAAATTTTTATTCATACAAAAAATGAATAAGGATATCTCCACTGAGCCAAAGCTCCTTTACAGTGAGATCCAGGTGTCATTTCCAGTTACTCTTATAAGTTAACAATATATAACGAAGGAAAACACATATACACTATAAATATAACACAATTCGAAATCATAAAACAAACTAGGACAAGAAGAACATACAAAAAACAATAATTAATTCACAGTATACATTTGATCATGTGCTATGGAAAATATTCTCATTCCTGCAGAGTGAGCTCTGGATACTGTTACTCGTGCCTTCGGTACTTATGAGTATCCAGAGCTCACTCTGCAGTAGTGAGAATATTTTCCATATCACACTCCTGCCCATCATGTATCCTACACATATATATATATATATATATATATATATATATATATATATATATATATATATATTTATACAACATATGTTTGGGAATAAATTCATGAATAAAAGTAGTATCTGAGGGAGGTCATGGAGATATCACTATGACCATGAAGATATCATTGATATCTCCATGTTCCTATACGTCATAGATATCTCCACATTCCTCGATCATTGAATCGAAACTGAAAGTCTGTCACTGTACATTGCCCCATCTCCTCTGTTTAAAACTTGTCCCCCTAACCCCCACACACATACCCTTGTTTTCTATTTGTTGATCTCGTTACTATTTTTTCTGTAATGTGATTTTAAGATTTGTCTTGTTGATTCCTGGCTACTGTGATGTCAGCGGTATATTGATGTTTTTCTTTTCTTCTAGTGATGTGGTGTGAAGATTTGTTATTACTGAAAGCTTGGCATTCATTTGTTGTGGGGGTGTTGTGTACTTATTTATTTTTTGTGAATGATTGAGTAGCCTGAAGACAGAGGTGAGTCGGGCAGAAGAGGATCGCGAAATGCCGTTGCCAGCAAGCGACACGTCATGCTTCCTCCTGCTTATGGATGCTGCCGACTCACTCTGTCTTCTGAATATAGTCGGCAATTTCTCAAAAGTAAAATAGAATTGTACAGCTTTTTTAACTAAATGGGTACAGAGCTCTTTATTATTAACTACTGTAATGTCCTAAGGGGTCGATCTTCACACCGCTCGGTCACGCTACTTGGAAGGGGGAAGTGAACGTAATATGCTATTCTGACTATCACAGTGACAGGATCAACCAGATAAGTGCTTAAATTACATTTTTAGAAAAAAATAATTGGCAGGATCAACCAAATAACATTATTTATATTTTGAAACTGGTAGAATCTACCATACATATGTTTTTATTTTTGAGAACATTATCCCTTGTGTTCTGGGTTGTGGGTGTGTTTTGATTTGTGTTCAGGGAGGGGTTCCATTACAATTCAGCCCAAACATATGTTTGTATAAACAGAATATGACATGGCCTGAGTGAAGATATCATATTTATCTTCACTCGAGGCCAATGACATCAAGCTATCTCACTCGTGGCTTCGCCACTCGTGAGATATCATGATATCATTGGCCTCTCGTGAAGATAAATATGATATCTTCACTCAGGCCATGTCTTATCCCCTATATATATATATACAGTATATATATTATGGTAGAGGAGCCATTTACATGTTAAACCTAAAATTTTGCACCTTAATAACTCTGCAACTGTTCAACAGATTTGCCTGAAATTTGGAATACACAATCAAGAATCATACATCTTGGGACCTGCCAACTTTTGTACTGTTCAGAAATACGGCTGTGGAGTTATTAAGCATGATCTGCGAGCGCATTTAAGCTTTTTTGCAATTCTTTGGTCATCTCTGCAGGTCGCACGGTTTGCATGACCGGTTCAAAATCTTCAGGGAGCATGAGACCAGGGTCCCCGATGTGCCTTTTGAAGATTTCATGAAAAAATATTAAACGGTTCAAAAGTTATTCAAAAAACAGTCTCCCATTATGTCAATGGGAAAAGTTAATAAAAAGATCAACACTTTCGCAAATGCAGTTTTTACTTTCGCAAATCCACCATTTTGTTTTCAGTTGGTGATCAGAAAAATGCTTGGCATTTAAATTTGGGACCCTCTAGCAACACAATTCTTTTTGTGTTTACCTAGTCGGACCCTGAGGATGCTGGGCATGTCTTTATTTTGAGGTTAAACACCCTAGAAATATGTTTTTCAAGTTTCTGGAAAAAGTACTTTCACAAAGTAGTGTCATACTCACGAAAGTGTCGCAAATTTTTGCAAAAGGTTGCAGAATTATGCATACTACTTTTCCAGGCTATGGCAAAATCACAGCAATTCTTTGCCACCTTGCTGCAAAAGAACGGTTTGGTCTTTTGGGCTGAAATTTGGAGGAATGCAGCCAATATCTCACAGATGTGACTTTCAGTATTTCAGTGAAAAAATATTGTAGGGCAGCAAAGTTATGGCACTCCAAATTTGACACTTTTTCCCATAGGATAACATTACGGTGTCCGCCACATTACAGGAATCCTTTGCCGCCCTGCTGCAAAATAACGGTTTGGTCTTTTGGGCTGAAAGTTGGAGGGAAGAAAGCCAACATCCCACAGACATGTCTTTCAGAAAAAATATTACAGGGAGTCAAAGTTATCACACTCCAAACTTCGCTTTTTTTCCTGTAGGATAACATTACGGCATTCGCCACGCCTTTCAGGGCCCGTATCTCGGAAACGGTGTGAGATACAGAATTTTCGTCGGAAAAATGCTTAGCCCCCTAAAGGGACTAAGTACAAAACTAGCCAGAAAAGTCATACATCATATGACTTTTAAATTTTTTTCCTACGTCATATGGTTCCTGAGATATAAGCAATTTAGTATTCCAACTCCTCATTTTCTGCTCCAAGACCCATTATTATGCATACATTCTTTGTACTCACTGTCTTTCTCTATGCAGCTTTTGGGGAAAACCAGCCTGTGTGCTTACATTACTGTTACCCTTATCGCTTCCGCTTGCGGTTCCATACCTGTTTCACTTACCGTTCCCGTCTACCGCACCATGTGCGTTACCCTTTGCGTTTTCATTTGTGCTTGCATTTGCGTTATTTTAGCCATTTGTGTCTACAGTACTGTTTATCTTTCTGTTTCACTTTGCATCACCATGCGCATTACCATTTGCGTTTGTGGGCACCGTGTTACTATGTGACAAGACATCACGTGGGGCCCTGCGCACCTGCTGCACATTACATTCACTATTTCTGATTATCATTCTCAAAAAGAAGGGAAATTAGAGGCAAAAAACTCAGTTTAATGCATTAGTTAGGGTTGTTCCACAGTGACAAAAGCTAGGAAATTCAGTGTAAGGGTTGAAAGCCCCCCATTGACCCCCCCATCCACACCCCCAACCAGCATCGGGGTGCGCATTGGGGTTGTCAGTCCTAACTAATGCATTAAATGGAGTTTTTTGCCTCTAATATATATATATATATATATATATAGATATAGATATATACACACAATAGGGGTGAGTGATAAATGACTGTGATGAATGTAGCTATTTCCACAAGAGTGTGATAAATGCCGATGACGTCACTAGAGTGTGATAAATGACATTTATACATACTGTGCTGATGTCATCACTCACTCACTAACCACAGCCTGCATTCTAAACTGAACTCTTTCACAAATCTGTTTCTCACTGCTACCTGCATGTAACTATTAACATTGCAAATGACACTCACTTGTTTCCCATAGTGTTTCAGCAACTCACAGCCCATTACTATGCTACTCACAAATTCAAGAAAGACTGTATTCTAAATCAGTTTCTGCTTCTCAGTGCAAACTGACTCTAAATCACAGTGCTGCACCACACAGTTTCTGTTTCTCACTGTAAGCTGAAACTAACTCAATTAACACTGCTAAACACATTCACCTTTTTCCCACAGTGTGTCTCATACTCCCAGCCCATTCAGAAACACTCACATACACTGAAAACAACCCCAAACAGTACTCTCAGGATAGACTAGAGGTTAGAATAATGAGCTTTGAATAATCTTGATACAGCCAGCACACTAGACCTGAGTTTGATTCTCACAACTTACACTTCCTCACTGTGTGACTCTGAACAAGTCACTTAACTGCCCAGTGCCCCAAAATCACCACTAAAAACTTACACAGTTACTAAACACTAAAATAAAAGAGCAAACAAAAAAACATAACTATATTTCTGAAGCTCTTACCACCCCCTTGTATATATAGTACACATGGTGGGCAGATAGATTGTGTGCTATGGAAAATATTATCACTCCTGCATCATGAGCTCTGGATGATCTCATTCATTCCTTTGGTACTCAAGAGATAGCCACAGCATACTCTGCAGGAGTGAGAATATTATCCATATCACATGCCTGACCCATCATGTATCCCACATATATATACATTAGAGGCAAAAAACTCCATTTAATGCATCAGTTAGGGTTGTTCCACAGTGACAAAAGTGAGGAAATTCGGTGTAGGGTTGAAAACCCCCCTTGGACCCCAGCCCACCCCCAACTGGCATTGGGGTGCGCATTGAGTCATCAGCCCTAACTCTCACCCCATCACATGTAAAGCAGCAGAAGTATAGAGAATGGGGTGAGAGTTAGGACCCGATGACCCCAATGTGCACCCCAATGCCGGTTGGGGGTGGGCTGGGGTCCAAGGGGTTTTCAACCCTAACACCGAGTTCCTCACTTTGTCACTGTGGAACAACCCTAACTGATGCATTAAATGGAGTTTTTTGCCTCTAATTTCCCTTCTTTTTGAGAATGATAATGATAAATAGTGAATGTAATGCAGCGGCGGGAGTGTGGGGCCCGCTCCCGCCACATGATGTCTTGTGACATAGTAACAGGAACAGCAACGCAAAAAGAAGTGCTAACAGTGGTGCACATGGTAACGCAAGCGCGAATGAGAACAGAAAGGGGTATCGCACACGGTGGCGTAGATGGGAACGGTCCGCCACGTGATGTCTTGTCACATAGTGACATGGTGACCACAATCGGAAATGTCAATGGGCATGGTGACGCAAAGCGAAATAGAAAGACAAACAGTACAGTAGACAGAAATGGCAAAAAATAACAGAAACACAAGCGGAAATGAAAATGCAAAAGATAACGCACATGGTGGCGTAGAGGTGAACGGTAAGTGAAACGGGTACGGAACCGCAAGCGGAAAGGGCAACGGTAACAGTAATGTAAGTGCACAGGCTGGTGTTACCAAAAAGCTACATAGAGAAAGACAGTGAGTATAAAGAATGTATGCATAATAATGGGTCTCGGAGCAGAAAATGAGGAGTTGGAATATTAAATAGCGTATATCTCAGGAACCGTACGATGTAGAGAAAAAATGTAAAAGTCATATGATTTATGACTGTCCTGGCTAGTTTTGTACTTCTGGGGAGCTAAGTGTTTTTCCGACGAAAAGTCCGTATCTCGCACCGTTTCCGAGATACGGGCCCTGAAAGGCGCGGCGAATGCCGTAATGTTATCCTATGGGAAAAAAAGAGAAGTTCAGAGTGCCATAACTTTGCCTCCCTGTAATATTTTTTCACCAAAGCACAGAAAGGCACATCTGTGGGATGTTGGCTGTGTTCCCTGCAAATTTCAGTCCAAAAGACCAAACCGTTATTTTGCAGCAGGGTGCCAAAGGATTCCTGTCATGCTTCGGGCACTGTAATGTTATCCTATGGGAAAAACTGTCAACTTCAGACTGCTGTAACTTTATCGCCATGTAATATTCTTTCAATAAAACACTGAAAGGCACATCTGTGAGATGTTGGCTGCGTCCCCTCCAAATTTCAGCCCAAAACTCCAAACTGTTCTTTTGCAGCGTAGTGCCAAACAATTACTGTTATTTTGGGCATAGCGTCACAAAGTAGTGACTCTCTTAACACAAAAATCAGTAGTTGCAATAGTAAATTGCTTATATCTCAGTAACCGTACGACATAGAAAAACAATGTCAAAGTCATATGTATTATCACTTTCCTTGCTAGTTTTATACATATAATCTTTTGACAAAAACTCCGTATCTAGCACCGTTTTCGAGATACGGGCCCTCAAAGGCGCAGCGAACACCGTAATGTTATCCTATGGGAAAAAAACAGAAGTTCGGACTGCCATAACTTTTAAACAGTTTAATATTTTTTTCAGGAAATCTTTGAAAGGCACATCAGGGACCCTGGCTGCACGTTCCCTGAAGATTTCGGGCCAGTCACGCAAACCGTGCGACCTGTAGGCGCGACAGCAGAATTCCAGAAAAAGCGTAAATGCACGTCCAGATCATGCTTAATAACTCCGCAGTTGTGTAGCTGACCAGTACAAAACTTGGCAGATCCCAAGGCCTATGGTTCTTGATCATGTATTCCAAATTTCAGGCAAATCCGCCAAACGGTTGCAAAGTTATTAAGGTGCAAAATTTTGGGTTTAACATAGAAATGGCTCCTCAACCTAACTATGGCAGCACTACTGTGCTGCCATAATATATATATATATATATATTTGATGTTAGGGTTGAAACCCCCTGCACCCTCCAGCCCACCTCCTCAACTGGAATCAGGGTGCATATTGGGTCATCGGCCCTAGGTGTCACCCCATCAATGTGGAAAGAAGCTGAGGAATAGAGAATGGGGTGACAGTTAGGACCGATGACCCCAATGCACACCCTGATTCCAGTTGGGAGGGTGGGCTGAGGGGTACAAGGGTTTCAACCCTAACATCGAATTTCCTCGCTGTTGTCGCCATGGAACAACCCTAACTGATGCATTAAAAGGAGTTTTTTGCCTCTAATTTGTCTTCTTTTTGAGAATGATAATGAGAAATAGTGAATGTAATGCAGCGGCAGGAGCACTGGGGTGATGTCTTGTCGCATTGTAACATTGTGCCAGCAAACGCAAATCGTAATGCACATGATGACACAAAGCGAAACAGAAAGAGGAACAGTACTGTAGATAGAAATGTTAAACACAACGGAAGCGCAACCGCAAATGAAAACGCAAAGGGTAACGCACATGGTGGCGTAAATGTGAACAGTAAGTGAAACGTGTACGGAACCACAAGCAGAAACGGTAATGGTAAGAGTAATGTAAGCGCACAGGCTGGTTTTCCCCAAAAGCTGTATAGAGAAAGACAGTGATTAGAAAGAATGTATGCAAAATAATGACTCTTGGAACACAAAAATCAGTAGTTGTAATAGTAAATTGCTTATATCTCAGTAACCGTACGACATAGAAAAAAAATTTAAAAGTCATATGTATTATCACTTTCCTGGGGGGGGGTTAAAATTTTTTGACAAAAACTCCGTATCTCGCACCGTTATCGAGATACAGGCTCTCAAAGGCGCGGCGAACGCCGTAATGTTATCCTATGGGAAAAAAAACAGAAGTTCGGACTGCCATAACTTTTGAACAGTTTAATATTTTTAAACAAAATCTTCAAAAGGCACATCGGGGGCCACAGCTGCATGTTCCCTGAAGATTTTGGACCGGTCGCACAAACCGTGCGACCTGTAGGCGCGACCATAGAATTCCAGAAAAAGTGTAAATGTGCACGCAGATCATGCTTAATAACTCCACAGCTGTGTATCTGACCAGTACAAAACTTGGCAGATCCCAAGGCCTATGGTTCTTGATAATGTATTCCAAATTTCAGGCAAATCCATCAAACGGTTGCAAAGTTATTAAGGTGCAAAGTTTTGGGGTTTAACATAGAAATGGCTCCTCAACCCTAACTATGGTAGCACTACTGTGCTACCATAATATATATATATGATTCACCATGGCACTATATGGATATATCTCTGGGTGGGGGTCACCATTAGTTCTGCTTTAATTAAAGAAAAAAAAATACAACTATGGATGCTGCCAAAGGACAAAAGCCCAATAGCAAACTAGGCGGAAGGACTATTTTATCAAAAATTCATCAAATGCCAGCCTTTTCTCATAGATGAAGCTATTTATCTAATTTTAGAAATACTTTTAAAAAATGTAGCCCATTCTATAAGTGCAATAAGACATTCTGGGGGTGTGCATTGAACAGTTTTTACCACACTTCCATGGGCTGAAGGCACTTGGCCTGCAGCCTCATGCTTCACTACACCCCTGGGCATGTGTTAAAATCTGCTACATGCACACCCCATCATGTCTTATTTCTTATGTGCAGCATCATTCATACTGTAGTCTCAAAGTCTTGTTGCAGAATCTTAGTTTAAGTTGCTTTTTAAGTTATACATAGAAAAAAGTTTTGTTACCTTAGTGAGTTAGGTAAACACCATACTATGCAAATCACAGGCATCTGCAGCATTAGAAGATGCCTTCTTCCTCACCTAAAACCTCTCGAGCCCATCTGCCAAGTTGTGGAATGACATGGGAAGCCATAGCTATGTTCTCGTGAGAACGTTTGATCAGTTGCTAAGCAACCAACAACATCCACCGCTGTGAACAGTGGCAAACGGGTTAATGGCATGAGGGCTCATAACACTGAGTGGGAGTAGCCAGCCACAAAGTGATAGTGCTTATAAATGCTTACATTAACTTACTGAAGAGCAAAATAAGTCTTAAATAGAATATAAGACTGCTATTGAAATTAACTGGCTATTCCTAAACCCACAGGATGGGGGGCAGGGGTAAACAAAAACAAGTCCAACAGTCCTCTTCATGATTGGTATATAACCACAGTGTGTGTGTGTGTGTGTGTGTGTGTGTGTATATAACATTTTCATACAGTTTTAATGCATATGATGCAGAACCTGGGGGATGGAGTAACAGTGGAAGGAGACAGATAGAGGGCTATGGTACCCAATCAGGGTGCTGAAAGCACAACCCCCCACCAGGTTACAGTGATAAGTGACCTGAAACCAGGAGCTAATTAAAAGACTTGAGAGACTTAATTAAGGGTCTCCTGTTTTTCTGTCTTAATTAGAACTGACCCAGCTGCCAGGATATAGGGCTCGTAAACTTTTATGACGTCTTAGAGGAAAAACATGTAATACCACCATGGTGCTAAGAGTAATAAAACCCATTGATATGCCTTGGGAATAGGAACTGCTCAAGATCAAAGAGAAAATGTTAATTGAGTAATTTTGGGAAATTAGTTTTTGCTGATGTCATCTTATTTAATATGCCTCCTGATAGGACATCTTGTTTGTATATTTTTTATATTCAACAAGGAGGAGTTAGATGACTCTCAGAAGGGGTGTGTGAGAGAGACACAGTTTAAACTAGGACTTGTGTCTGATCTTTGGACACATATATTTTTGGGCTCTTAAGAAATAAGTTCTAACTGTAAGCAGTATAGAGGTAATAAATTAGATAGAAAAAGTCTAACTGTATCTTGGTAGGAGTTTGATGTATTGTTCTGTGTTATATTTTTCATATTTTTATCCATTTTTAATAAATATATTATTTGAAAGACTGCCTTGGGTTGTCTGCCAGTTCTTTTTGCATGTGACATATAGATGGTTAAGTCTGACAATTGTTCAAGAGCTTGATGGTGTTACTAAACTGGGAAAAGGTAATAATATACCTAAGGTCTTTTATAGAGATTTAAGGGTTCATTTTGGATACCTGATTAGGTGCCCTTAGGCGAAAGATATATTGCATCCCCCAAAGAGGATATTATCTGAGCCTGTACATTTGGGTATGCTAGCATAAGGTTCACAGTTTGAATCCCCCCATAACTTGAGACTAAAGGTGAGTTGGACCCAAAAGCAGACAGGAGGGTTACCCCGTCTGTCACCTGTTCACATTACTGTGCTTGGAGGTTGGCACTGTGGGAGCAGAGGACCTGACTTGCTGAGTGCATTTGTGACACTATCTACCAACAAGATTACCAATTTGTCTCAATATTCATGCCTATCCTGAGCTCTAAAGTATGAAAACTGAAGATCTATTTCATTTCAACAGATTAAACTTTTTTGGTGTAGTCACCCCCGCGTTCAAGTGGTGGTACTACCTCCAATCCCCAAAATCTTAATGAAGCCCTAGTATGACCCATTCTGTTAGCTACTGGGGATGTTTCATCATTGTATCTTATGTCCCCTTTATGTTCTTGAATTCTGACTTTTAACGCTGTACTACTTTGCCCAACATAAAGTTTATCACATTCACTCTGCATAACATAAATTACACCCATAGTGCTGCAGTCTATGTGTTGTTTAATTTTAAACCTTTCTTCTGTTTGTGGATGTGCAAATTCTGTTTTTTTGGGATGTATGCTTGCATACAGAACATTATCCGCAGGATGTCATTCTGGGCTGAAAAGGTCCAAGAAGCAACTGTCTATCCCTCAGTTGTGTTATTTTAAATTGTGATCTCACTATTTGGTCCTTAACATTGCATACCCTTTTGGCTGCAGCAACAGATTTTGGTTGCAAGGTGGGATTAATGGGATTGTCTACTGTAGCCAAATGCTAATGTTTGTTGATGATGCATTTAACGTCAGCATATTTATGGTTGTATTTACTGGCAAAGACAATTCTATCTGGAGGAGTGCATGATTCTCTCTGTCAATAGATCCAATCTGCTATTATTGTCTATCCTTTGGTCTGCCTGTTTGATAGTATTCAGGTTATAGCCCCTATTCCTGAACCTTGAAATGATCTCTTGTTTCTGTTTACTGAATTCCTGAGTGGTGCTATAGTTTCTCTTGACTCAAACAAGTTGAGAGTATGGATTTCTATTCTTTAACCTCGACTCATGAAAATTAGTTCCATGCAGGTTCTGTCAGTGGGTTTTCCGAAAAGGATTGTTTCCAGAACCCCACAGTTTTTTCAGTTTTAGAATTTAAATATGGGATTTCTATATCAGTGAATTGTATGGCAGAATTCAAATTAGCATCTCTGCTATTAAGATAATGATGAAATTCTATTAATACATCATAACTGGCTTGCCAGAGGAAAAAAATGCTGTCAATATAGCGTAACCATAGATACATAGATACATAGACAGTGTCAGCAGATAAGGGCCTACGGCCCACCCAGTCTCCCCATTTGAGCTTGTAAGTTTACTTTATGTTTTCCTAGAAGTCTATTGCCCCTTAACCCTGACCTCCAGAATTCCTTTATGTCCATCCCATGCATTCTTAAATCCCGTGATTGTTTCAGCCCCCACCACTTCCTCTGGGAGGGTGTAACCACAATATTATTTGGGAATGAAAGGGGTTATTCATGGGGCTCGACACATGTTCAAATTCAAAATTCAACATATACGCATTGGCATATGCAGGTGCCATGGACTACATATGGCAGTTCCACAGTTTTGCTGGTAGAATTTACCATTAAATTCAAAATAGTTCTTGGAAAAAATTTCTGCTAATTCTTGTAGAACTATTGTGTTTGGTCTAACCTCTTCTTCACAGTTGTTAAATAATTTCCCCATATATTGTACCCTGTCTGTGCAGAATAGATGGGTATAAGTCTGCCACACCAATGGTGACTAACATTGAGTCTGCAGCAAATCCCTGTTCAGATATGCTTTTCAGCTTCAAAAGCATGTCAGTAGAATCTCTTATGTATGTTGGTAATTTTTTAACCATAGGTTGTAAATGAAAATCACTGTATTGTGATATAGTTTTGAAGATGGAGCCTATCCCCAAATCTATAGGCCTGCCTGGGGGATCTGAAGCACGTTTATGGATTTTAGGTATACAGTAAAAAGTAGGAATCCTGGGATGATTATTAATAAGTAAGTCTGCTTCTCAGGGTAATAAATAAAAAAAATTCAAACATGTTCTTCCACTAAATCCTTAATCTGAGATAGTATTTATCTAGTTGGATCATGAATAAGTTGTAAATAACTAGATGAATCCAATACTAACTTTAAGCACGTTTTTGTATTGTTTCCTGCTGTGTACTACTATCCCTCTGTCTTTGTCGGCTGGTTTGATAAGCATGCTGTCATCCTTGCTGAGATTATACAGTGCAGTTCTTTGCTGTCTACTAAGGTTATTATATCTGGGGACCAGACTTTCAAGAGTACTGAAAAGTTTAATAAGGTCCCTTTCTACTAGCTTGCATAACTTAAGGATCAACTTAAACTAAGAGGGCAGGATTCACAAAGAGGATGTGCTTGGCGCAATACAAATGCACCGGCACAAATCAGAAGCACCGAGCACAAGCAAAGCCATTCACAGAGGCATGCACAGTGGGAAGTGTCGAGCGCAACACCATTGTGAATCACTGTGAAACATGATGGTGCAACTGTAGATGTGCCGGTGCAACCTCCGATGTGCCAGGGCTAGCCGGATGCCTCGCAGACACACAGGGGAGCTATGCAGAGCAAATGAAGAAGGCAGCAGGGCATGAGAAGCAACCACAGAGCTGGAACAATCACACCCACAGACACAAGAGCTGAGAAAAACATGTTTATAAAAGAGTAAGAGAATAAAATCAGTATGACACAAATGAATAGCAAAGCAGAACAACAACAATACCAGATGGGGAAAGGGAGGTGCAGGGATGGGATGGAGGGCAGGAAAGGGACAGAAACAGTGGACAGTGAATAATAACTATGTACATGTGAAGTCCCCAGGAAGAGGCAAGGGACCACTAGTGTCGCCGTGCCCTGCCACGCACCACCCTGGCATGGCCACGGACCAGGAGCCGCAGCAGGATGTCCTGCAGGGCAGCTGACAGGGGCTGAACAGTCCTGGAAAGTAGGCACAAAGCTGCCTGGATGGCCAAATGGATCCTCAGGTCCACATCAACAGAAGCACCACCACCACTAGCCACAGCATGGCAAGCCTGGAGACCTACAGCAATGACAGAAAGAACACACACTGAGGGCCTGAACATGGACAACACCCCCACCCTCCAGTAACCCTACAGTATCCGAAATGCAGCAATAGCAGAATGCAGAACTCACCTGCCCCTGAAAGGGCACTGGGCCTGGCACCCATGATCCTCCGGATCCGTACCTCAGCTGCATCCATGGCCCACTGCCTGGCATCTGGTCCTGCAAAACACAACAGACAACACCATGAGCAACCACTGCCACTGTGCAGAGTGCCCCCCCTCGCTGGCCTGTGGCCATGTAGCAGACAGTGATGACCAGCTGTGAATCACCCAGTGGCCCGCAGGCAGACACAGCCATGCCCAACCCCCCCATGGCACACATGGTAAGGCAGCACAGAACAGGTGCTGCCACTGCCGTGTGTACAGGATGCTGTGAGACCCATGACGGTGCCCCATGAGGGCTGTGACACACACACCCAGCACGTGCCACAAAAGGAGACAGATGAACAACACCTACCTGGTCTTGGCAGTGCACCCCTGCATGCATGGTACCGCAGATGTGCAAGTCTCTCTTGGTCCCACCTCTGGAGGTTGTCATACCGATGCCTGCACTGTTCCTCTGTGCGTGGCAGCCCTGTATGGCACACAAGCCGAGTAGCTCTGGAGGACCACACCTGGACTCTGGGCTCATGGAGGTCATCCTGGCCAAACAGGCACCCCTCCACAGACATAACCAGTGCCACTAGATGTAGCAACTCCACCTGCACCCAGTTCATGACCCTAGGCATGTCTCCCTGCCCTAGGCATCACACAATGGGTACAGACAGTGGCAAGGTGCAAACAGGCAAAGCGCAGTTGAGCGGTCATTATGCTCCACGTGAAGCACTGAGGCATGTGCAGCACAGCGAGCACTGACAGTGAAGCGTGATAGGTCAAAGGCGACGTGCCCGTGCATGTGCAATGCACTCTGCAATGGCATGGCAAGGCCAGGACCTGTTCGCGTATGTGTGATAAGCGTGCAGGCACCATGTTGTGCAAGGCATGTGCTACAAACAACTACTGCACACCGTGCATGATCCATGGGCAGTTCAAGCACAGTGCAGCATGGACGGCGCACAGTGGAACATGCTGCGCGATAGGGTACACTGTTAGCGGTGGAATGGTGCATCATGGAAGATGTGCCACCAGACATGGTGACCTTGCATGCATGACAGAAACGCTTTCCAGAATTCCCCTGATACAGGTAAATGCACCTACTGATATGCGCTTGCACCAGAGATGTGCTGTATGGCCATCGGCGTTTCCCACTGATGCTCCATGCAAATTGAGATAAGGTGGGGGCAATTGTGCAATTCACAGAGAATGCACCCAAAACAGCCTCATCAACCATGCATGGGAGCTCAGCAAATTAGCATCTCATTACCAGGGGATCAGGCCTCATTTGCATGCCCTGAGCCATAAATGCTCCCGATTCAGCAGGCTGAGACCAGGTCACTGAGAGGAGTCAGTGCCTAGAGGGTGAGTACACAGGCATGTTTGTAGGGCAACAGAACACACTGGGGTTACTGACTGTAAGAGTGCACACCAGGCAATGCCCCAGTGCCCCAGATGTGGGACCATTACAACCAATATGTGGCATTCAGGACCATTACGTGGAATATAGTGGCAGGTCAGTACTGAAGATGCACTGGGCACCAATGGACTGTTCCCTGCCATGTCCACAATGGCTGTATGTGAACCGGAATGCACACATTCCAGCCTGTATGACACAGGTCTGCTGAGTGATGATACGGTTGTTGGTGTGCCTAGGCATTGCAATGTGGATCAGGGAGGTCTTGTGACGTGAACAGATGTGATGTCCACTGGACACAGGGACACAGGGTGGTACATATGACTAGGTGTCACTAGCTATATGTGGTGGATGCAGCAACGTGCAGCAGGTAGGTCCGAGGCACACAGCGGCGCATGTTCAGGCATGATGGGACAGTCGCCAAGCCGCACACTGCTGCCAGCTGCACCAAGGTTATTGCCAAATGTCAGTCTCCCTCTGCCCTGCAGCTGTTGCATGGGTGTCTTCCAGGAAGGATGTGTTACCACGGTGGTGGCACACACACTGCAGAGATACCAGGACATGCCCATGGAAGACAGCACAGTGTACCCCCTCCAGGGGTGGCCACACTGTTCCCCCAGCCGTGGACTGAGTATCACAAATGGCATGTGTAGTGTCCCCCATGGACCACGTACCATGGTGCATGGCCATTTGTGCTAGGCTGCTCACCCGTGGACCATGGCCCGGATCAACTGTGGCATTGACCAATGGGGGGAAACAGACTGAGGGTGATGTGAGTGGGAACATGTGTACCCACAGGCATGACTGACACCTGGATGCTTCCCCTCACAGTAGACAGTATGTCAGAAGAAGCAGGTACTGCCAGCAGGCGGTGCCCAAATTTCACTAAGGATGAGGAGAGGGCACTTATTGAGGCACGCCACCCATGCCTGGATGTACTCACTGGCAAGGGAGGAAGCTGGACGGCACATGCAGAAGGCTGGGAGGACATGGCCTGGCAGGTGAATGCAGTGGCACCGTACAACCGTACGGTACAAGAGTGCCGCAAGTACTGGAATGATGGGTGCCGGAGGGCCAAGGAGAAGGTAGCCAGCATCCAAGCATCCCTGTGGCAGACAGGGGGCAGACCCAGCACGGTGGAATGGCTCAACCCCAATGAGGCCCTCCTGGCTGCCAATGTGTCCAGGACAGCCGTGCAAGGTGTCCCCGATGGTGGATTCCAGATGGGAGGCAGCCCATCGTGGTATGATGAGTAGCTGTGTGCCATGGCCTGGCATGCCCACCCATGTGCCACAGTGGGAAAGCCTGGCCCTGTGTGCTGAGCACTGTCACTGTACACTCAGGAACAGTGTCCCTGGGATGGTCATCCCTGGTAAGGCATGTCCTGGCCTGTGGTGCTGTGGGTGTTAGGCTGCAGTGTCAGAGGCCACGTGATCGCTGTGCACCCATGTGGCATGTGATGCCGCTGCTACATTTTGTGCACAATGAATCAGTGGCAGGCTGGACCATGACATGGGCTGCATATCACCATTGTGCCCTGGCCCTGCTGTGGACAAGCGTGCGGACCTGGCAATGTGTGGACTGCCATGCTAACAGTGTTTAACAGTGTCAGTGGCTCAGTAGGTAGCACACTCACCTCTGAGGCCAGGAGATCAGAGGGCTGGAGGTTCAATTCCCACATCTGGCACTTGGATTAATATCCCAGTACTGACACTGTAGTGCAGCATGAGAGGGATGCTGCACTTCTGAGGTGCTATCTTTTGGATGAGACGTTAAACCGAGGTCCCATCTGCCTGGATTGGTGGTAGTTCAGGTGGATGTTAAAGATCCCATGGCACTTATCGAAGAGTAGGAAATTTCCCGGTGTCCTGGCCAAATTTCCTCATTCACTCAAATACCACCAACAGCTTAATCTAGTTCAAGGTCAGTTGGCATTCATCTGTATCCCACTCCCCCGGGTCGTGCCTGAAAATAGGCAGGATTTGTCTAGTGCACTTACCCGGTCAACAAAAACTGAAATAAAAAAAAAAATGTTCACTTATGCTTCGTCACTGTGACATGTGTGTCCTGTGCATTAACCATGGTCTCCCTTCCTCGCTCCACAGCACTATCATGACTCCAGGGTGTAGCCATGGCCATGGCTAACCGTGATGCCCTCGCGGGTGATAATGTTGGCCCATCCCATGGGGCTGATGACACCACCATGGATGACTCTGCACCTGCACCATCCATGTCCCATGCAACATCGGTCACGCCCCTTGTGACGGAGGACCCTGTGAGCCCCTCCACCAGTGATGGCGGGACAGCCAGTGGGTACATCACTTGGTTGGGGATCCTGTCAGGGTCGTCTGATGCTGACCTGGATGAAGCGGTGGACATTGCAGATGCCTTCCTCGTGTTCGTTAGTGGCATGCAGGAGGAGGGCATTGGCACCGCCACATGTATGACCGACACCAGCGCTGCTGACATGGCCGATGGCGGTGCACACATCGCGGTGTTGCCTGTGCACAGGTCCCTGGGTGCCACTGATGTTCCCACTGTGCTGGGTTCCAGTGCAGTGGCAGCACAGCTGCCCATGGCTGTGGGTGTTGTGCCCACTGCCCCACTACCCAGTGCAGTGCTGGCAACATCGGTGTCATCCGGGCAGGGCACCTGTGTGCATGCACCCGGTTCAGTGGCCCTGGAGAACACCACCCATGGGCAGCCAAAGCAGTGCCCAGCCATGCCCTGCCCACATCGCAGCCTGCCAGGGTGCATCTACCACCTGTGGATGCACCTGGTCAGGCTGAACCATCCCGTGATTATTGGTGATGCCACCATGCTGCATCTCCCGCCGACAACATAGGGGCCTACCTTGACCTCCTGCGGGTGACTGTGGAGGGTCAGGAAGCCCTTTGTGTGGAGTTACAGAGCCACAGGACTGTTATGGTCCAAGAGCATGAGTCCACAGTGGTGTGGTGTGCTCAGATGTTGACAGAGACACGCATCATGGAGGGAGGGCATGACCGCTGCTCTGGAGTGGATTGCAGCAGTTGTGGAGGCAGTGGCTGCATCCACAGCAAGCTGTGGACATCATGCATCCAGTAGGATGCCCAGGAGCACGCCCCGTACTCCCCGGTGATGGAGCTAGGTGAACTCCCTGCTGCTGACTCCATCACCATTGGCATCCACACCTACCATCCCATACTCGGCTGGTGAGCATTGGAAGGCCACCCCACTGGGCACCTGTTCATGGTCTCAGTGCAGCACCCCTGTGGGGTCACTGGGGATGCCCCCTGTGGCTGGTGGTGGCACCCCCACCACCAGTGGCCATGGCAGAGGCCACCCTCATGTCCGTGGCTGTTGTGGCTCCACCCTGTGATGCCCATGTCCAGAGGTCTGTGGTGGTGGGTTTGCACTCCCTGTGGGTGGTGCCAGTGGCGGTGTGTGTGGCAGTCACATGCCCCACGGCTGTCCTGGCACCACCCTGTGCTACCTGTGCAGGCTCTCCTGTGTGTCTGTGTGTACCACTGTAATGCCATGTGTCATGGGAATGACGAGTGTGTTACGATGCCTGCAGTGCCTGTGTGCTGGCCGCAGTGCGCACTGACCTGTGACATCTACAGCATGGCCTGGGTGGTGCTCGGCTGATGCATGCATGGTGCCCATGTGGCTGTGTGTCTGTATGTCCCCCACTGTGTGCATGCACCTGTGTGTGCACTCCTGTGTGGCGTCCGGTGTCCACTGTTCCCATGTCATGCTGTCCCTACACCACAGTGCTCACACCTGCACACTTACATACATGCATACTCACCTGTGGGGCCCAAAGTGTTCCTCCACCACACGCATGCGGTATGCCCATGCCCTCTCTGCAAGCCTGAGATCCCGTGTCCCTACCCCGCGTCACCTCCCTGGACCTCATGGGGTGGCCTTATGCTGGCTTTGCCCCATTGATGCACCCTGGTTCTACTCTGTGAATCGAGTTGCACTGTGTATGCATGGCTACACCCCCTGTATGTGCACTGCATGTCATTACATTGCACTTATAGCGCATGTTGTTCGGCGCAGGGCATCTTGGTTGGGCTGGCGCTTTCATCCTGTTTCTGAATTGGCTTCCAGTGCATTTCTGACTTGCACCTGTGCATCTGGGTTGCGCTGGGCGCATCTGTTTTGTGAATCCTGCCCAGAGTCTGCAGACAAGATATTGAACCTCTGAATGATGCTGCACTAAGATTTTAAATACAATGCTGTACAATTCCTTTTTACAGGACCATGGTCCAAAAATATATCATAGAATCATTGAATTCTGCTGGCAGAAAAGGACAATTCAGCCCATCTAGTCTGCCCGAAAGAGCTAGCCACCCCCTCCTGCCCTTTTACCTCCCACCCCTCTGCCCTCTCTCTCTCTTCCTCTGCCTAGTCCCATATAGTTATCCCATGCTCTTTTGAATTTATCCACCATACCCACCTCCACTACCAATTCTGGCAACCTGTTCCATGGACCTACAACCCTCTCTGAGAAGTAACGCCCTCTTAACGTCTGCCCAAAATCTGCCCTTTCCAGCTTGAGTGCATGATCTACAGTGGTTTTGTTTTCGCTCAGTCTTAAGATTCTACATCCTGTTACTTTATTTATTACCTTCATGTATTTGAAGGGTTCCACCATGTCTCCCCTTTCCCTTCTCATCTGCAGAGTATACAGACCAGGCTCCTCCATCATCTCCCCATATGGCCTTCCCTGCATCCCCTGGATCATTTTGGTCACCCTTCTCTGGACCCTCTCCAGCCTATCCTTATCACCCTACAAATGGGGCCTCCAGAACTGAACTCCATAATCCAGCTATGGTCTGACCAGTGTTTTGTACAGGGGTATGCTCACCTCCCTCCTCCTACTTGTGAAGCCCTTCCCAAAGGACGTCAACATTTTTGTTGCTTTGCCAGCTGCTAAGTCACACTGATTCCTAACCTTTAAAGTATCGGTGTGATCCAAATTCCCAGGTCCTTTTCTTGCTCTGTGACCTGCAGTGTCTTCCCCCAAGACAGTAAATAGTCCTTGGATAATTTCATCCTATGGGCATTATTCTGCACTTCTTTGCATTGAATTGCAATTGCCACTTTTCTGCTCACTCCTCTAGCCTGACTAGAACCTGACTCATTTTCTCCACCCCACCTGGTGTGTCTACTCTACTATAGAATTTTGTGTTGTCCATGAACAGACACTCCTTCCCATTTAGACCCTCTGATAAATCCCCCACATATACATTGAACAACATGAGACCCAAGACCGATCCCTGTAGTAACCCCTCATCACCCCTAGTTCCCTGGAGTGCTTCCAATTGACCACCACTCTCTGAGTTCTCCCTCCCTACCAATCCTCCTCCCAATTTTTAAGCTTAGCTCCAGCTCCCAAACTGCTTAACTTGCTTACCAGCCTCCTGTGGGGGACAGAGTCAAACACCTTCCTGAAATCCAGATAGGTCACATCCACCACTCCCCTCTGATCATACACCTCCATTACACCCTTGAAGAATTCAGTCAGGTTGGTCTAACAAAACCTACCACCTTTGAACCCTTGTTGGTTTCATAATCCAGAAAATGTGGGTTCCCTCCCAGTATAGCATATATCAGTAGGGGGCTGGTGGATGGACAGTCATAGTCAGCAAATGAAAAGAAATGGCCAGCCATGCCTGGTAAACATTCCAAAACATTGTTTCATTTATTTTTCTTATTTTTTCTTTCAATAAGATGCTTGTGTAACCCCCTTGTTTCCAAGGGTTACTAGAATCCCAGTTAGAATTAGTGGTAGGCAGGGAAAGCAGCTAGTGAAATGTCATTTAAATGGATTTCACTCTGTCTCTCTCTCTCTGCTATCAGTCACAGCTGACAGCTGGGGAGGTGATGTCATTCGGAACTCTTGCAGCTGCATAAGCTACACTCCAGTAGCTGTGAGTGAGGGAGACAGAATGTTCAAGGGAGTCTTGTAGTGGAGTTCAAGTGGGAGGCTGCAGAATGTAGCTGCAGCTCCTGAAGCAGCTCTGACATAAAGCTGCATTGTTCCTGTTGTGTCTTTTTCTTACCCTAAGGGCACAATTTGAAGATGGGGGGGGCGGCTCAGAGGTAATTTAAGGAAGTATTTTTTCACAGAGAGGATTGTGGATGCATGGAACGGCCTTCTGGAGGAGGTTGTGGAGTCAAAAACAGTGGTGGAATTCAAGCATGCATGAGACAGTCATAAGGCAATTCTAGGGGGTGGGGATAGGAAGAAGTAGGCTGCTGGTTAACTAGGATCTGCAGCTTATCCAGTAGGTAGGGAAATGGGCAGACTGGGTGGGACAAGCGGTCCTTATCTGCCATCAAATTCTATGTTTCTATGTTCTATGTTTCTATGTTTCTAGTGGAGAACAGCCTTTTCCAGCTTATCGAAGTGGTGGAAACCATTTCAGGTTTGGAATTTTCCTGTGCTTCATCCCAGGAGGGAAGGAGAAGGGTGTCAGGATTTCAGGGGCAATCCCCTGATCCTCCCAGGACTTTGGAAGCAGCCTTTGTTTGACAACTTTCTCTGAGTACATTTGGTTGAAGTTTGCCCAGGAGTACCTGCAGTTTTTAGAGGTGGATTCTCTGACAAAGGGACCCAGACACCTTAGCCTTTTCCTTAAAACTTGTCTGCCCACAGTGGAGTCCAGTATGTGACCATCCATGTGACAGAACTTTTACCTCTGACACCCCTGAGGTGTTTTTGTATGATGTTATGTATGATATACATTTCACGACAACATCTACAGTTTTACAGTGTGTGAGGTGTATTTATCAGATGAATAGCTGAGTATGAACTGGGAAACAAAAGGAGGGAGACCACCCCATCTGGAGTGACCAGTTTACTTCTCCGGATTCTGAAGGGCACCTGTGTTTTCTATCAGTGCATGTGGCCAATGCCTGAAGAAACAGTTTTCCCCAGTGAGTGGGATTTTCTACACTTTTACCCGAGTGAGTGGGTTTTTCTCCAGTTACCCCTAGTATGTTGGTCCTACAGTGTTGAGCCTCTTGTGCTCTGTGTGGTCTGACTGCCACATCATCTATCCTATGCAATATGGGAAGTGTCCAAGTACTGGTTGCAAGTGACTAGTCGATGGAAAGTGTCCAAGTACTGGCCATACGTGCCAAGTCAAGGGAAAGTGTGTTCTTCTGGTGGCTAGTCCACATTTCGATAACTTTTCTGTGATAAATGGGAATTCTTGAAGTTCTGCAATTAGATGTCTGAAAGTACCCTGTGTATAACTCTTGGGGGTACATCTTTGATTTGTGTTGTTCCTGCGTGTGTTTTGGAATAAAGCCACACTCTAGAATCCCAACCTAGTATGGACATTCTTGTTATTGCTCCCCATGTGGAATTACTTTGAGTACCCCTGTTCAGAAGTGCAAATCTAGCATAGCCTGAGTAAACATTTTCTACCCGGGACCTGGGTTTTTGGCCAATGGTCATACATTGGCATGTGCCAGGTAGTAGTCGCACTTGGTTGTGTTCTGTATTGGTCCCATCTCGCCTATGGTGAGTAATCAGACATGTTTCAGTAGTAAAGAAACCTAGTTTTTTGGTTTCATTTGTGTTTCGTATGTAAGCCCCACCCCTCTATTTCTACCCCTAACCTGTTTGTGGTGAGAGGAGTTCCTTTTAGTTAAATAAGGGTCTGGTGAGGGGTTACACTTGTAATCCATTTCACCTTAATAGGTTTCTTCTGGGGAAGGATCTGTTTGTAAACATATATAAAGTCTTTTATTATATGATTATACATTATAGCATCATTTGTATTTAACATTTGTAAATATTTTTCTCATGTAATTTTAATTCATGCCACTAGGTGGCGGATGCCTAGAGCCACTAATTCATGTTTTATATTCTTCTATTCTCACATGATTAGAATCTTTTTATATAAAAGCATTATATACATAAAAATAAAATCAAATAAATGAAAGTTATGCCGCAGTTACATTGGCTTAAGTTTAGTGTCTGATGACCCCTGATATACCTTTTGGATACAACTTTAAACACCCAACACTAAGGAAACACAGTATAGATTATTTTTCATTTAGAGTCTTATTTTCTACTTTGCTTACATGATTTTAAAAACACAAATACCTTAAATTAAATACATATAGCGGTACAGTCTTTTACAGTCTTTCCCTGTATGCAGTTGGATTTTCTTATATATCCTATGTATTCTAATAGAAAGTTCTATATTCAGCATTTAATTCTAATGTTCGATATAAATTAGTGAAATAAATTGTCCTGACTAACCTTTGAGTTATTTCTCCTGTTTTGACACTTTACATAGTATTAGACTATGGACTGGATATTCAGAAATGCGACAAAGGCTGGTGCAACCCCAGCACAGCACAACTCAACTGCACTATGGTGCAGTGACTGCGATATTCAACAGTTGCGCACTGTGACTTGTGCCAGCGCAACATGGCTGAATATCACAGGGATGCATTATGGCAGTCAGAGGTGTGTCAGAGAGCATCCCAACATGCTCCATAGCACAGGCAGGAATGCGCAAGGAGCTGAGGAAGATGCGCCAAGGCAAAGAAGGACCAGCCACAGGCACAGCAGGGAGCAAGGCACCAGGGATGGTGGGGGGGACAGCGTGGCGAGGTGGTGAATCCAGGCCAGGAGCACTGGCAGGGACGCACAGCTGGCCCACAGGAGACCACCACCCATGGAGCACAGGCATGCAGCCAGCCACCCACCCCCCCAGTACCGGAGCAGTGGACGCATGGAACAAGCAGCACCAATGTCCAAGGGTGAGCTCCCACTGGCCACCCCCCACTGGATGGCATGCCCCTGCCCACCTGGACCACAGCAAGCCACACCCAGGCACACAGCACCTGACACACATGCCACACAGCCTGGACAGCCAGCCCATGGCCACCCCAAGGCACAGACACTGACTGAGGGGCATGCACCACCATGCACAGCCCACACAATGACACAGGCGCATCACACAGTCACACACCACACCACTGCAGCATGGCTCCACTTGCCAGCTGCAAAGCAGACATGGACACAGATGGGTAAGCAAGGAAAATATGTATTAAACAACTATATATAGTACAAAACAAGGGATAGGGTAAGTGAGTGAGGGATGGGGACAGGATCTGTACAGTGGGACAGGAGAAAGTAGGGGAAGGAAGGTCAGGGGCAAGAAGGGGGTCCGGTGTCCACTACGGGTGGCCATGGCCTGCCACTGCCTGGTGCCTCCCCCTGCACTGATCCCTCAGCAGGATCCTCCTTGTCTGGTCTGCAATCTCCATGGTGGTAGACATGATTAATATGATTTGTCGCAGGAGGTGACAGTAGAGAGGCAGCCATGATCCCCTCCAGACACCTATGGCAAAGGAAGGGACAAGTGATCAGTGCACATCCATAGCACCCAAGCCCTCCCACCGTGCACAGCAGACAGTGGGAACACATGCCCCTGGAGTGGCACCCCGGCCACCCACAGTGGGTGGGCCAATGTCTGCCACCAACCCGGCATGCCATGACAGTGCACAGAGCTGGACACCACTGCCCAAGGGCCACCCGACCACATAGTGGCAGGCAGGTGGCATGGGACTGCAGCAGAACCACAGCAGCACTGGTGGCAGCTGAATGCACACCCAGCCCACCAACAGCTGCCACACATGTGCAATGGCCACCCCATGGTGCCATGTACCCCGCACCATGTGCTGCACACAGTTGACATGGCACAAGGTACAGGAGGCCATGGCCATACCCTCATCCCCACTGACCACCCTGTACAGTGTAGAGGGAATGAACAGTGCCTACCTGCCTGCCACAGTGCTGTGCATGCCAGTCCTGCAGCCACTTCTCCACCACCACTGGGTCCAGCACCCCTTGACGAAGGGCATGCAGTGGCCTGCTGTGGCCCACCAGGCACCACTACCACCCTGGCACAGCATCTATCTTCAGGCCCAAGGGCAGGAATACAGACAGGCACACATCAGAACACAGCCACAGCATGAGCCCACCGCCCCCACTGCGAAGCACAGTGTGCACCCCAGCTGAGCATGAGCTGCAGAGTGCACCCAGTGACAGGCAATGCCACACCACAGGGCGCATGATGACAGAGCCTCCCCCAGCATGGCATACAGTCCTGCCAACACCATGGTATGATGGTCGTGCACAGAAGCAGCAGGTGCCCACTTACCTGGCCGTGGCATGGTCCCCCTGTGGACACGCACCTGCAGCGCCCTCAGCCACTCCAGGTCCCTCCTCATCTAGTCACCATACCTGTGGTGGCACTGCTCCCTGGTATGCTGCACTCCTGTGGCCTGGACCAGCTCAGCGGCTATGGCCTGCCACACCTCACCTCGGTCCTGGCCTGCTACAGGGGCTGCTGCCCAAACAGGCCAGTGGCATGAGGCTCCACCTGAACCACCAGGTTGACCAGCTCAACCTGGCTTCAGTTCCTAGCCTGTCTTACACCACGGTGCGCCATGCTCCTAATGCTACTGGAGAAATAAAATGGCACCCAGTAGCGCATGTGCACAATGTGCATGGGATACGCACCTCGTGGATGATTGCTCAGCCTCCAGCAATCGCACATCTCCATAGATGCATGGCATGGGTGTGGCCACACCGGTACGTGTAGCAGGTGTCCCAATGGGGCATAGGGCAGGGTAGGGGTCACTGGTCAGCATGCACAAAGTGCACGTGGGCACCATAGTGCCTATGTCACATAGTGTGCAATAAGGCCCATATCGTACCATGCCCCATGGGCCCTATAGCGCCCAAGTGACATAGGCACAATAGCACCCAAGCGCCATAGGCCCAATAGCACCCAAGTGCCATAGGCCCAATAGCAGTCGTGCACCATAGGCCCTACAGCACCCGAGCACCATTGGCCCAATAGCACTTGAGCGCCATGGGCCCTACGACGCCCAATCACCATTGGCCCTATGGTGCCTGGGCACTATAGGATCCATGGTGCATTAGGCGCCATGGCCCCCAATAGTGCTCCTAGCGCATGTTGCACAATAGGCAGTAGCACGTGCCACTCTGCATGCGTGTTGATGAAGGGTGCACTGTGCATGTCACAGCATTGCGCCTCGACATGTGCCAGAGCAAGTCTATTGTGCAAGGTGCAAGAGCACAGTATTCAGCCTTCACATGCAAATGAGCTCATCATCCTATTCATGGCACAATGGGATATTTGCATGTCATTACCATTGTGCAACAGCTCATTTGCATGCAATGTGCTATAAAGGCGCCGCACAACAGCACAGACCATGGACCGGTATTGTAACCTTCTGAGGTAAGTTGCGCCTGCCGTGGGGATGGTCAGCATAGCAGGATGGATGGGGTGGGCCACTGCAGGTAGTAACCACATGTCCATGTCCACAGGTATCAACATGTCTGAGCATGAGGAGGGTGAGGAGCATGGGCCTGCCCGAAAGCGCTGGTCCAACTTTACAAAGGCAGAGGCCAATGCCCTGTTCAAGGTGTACCTTGTCAGGGAGCCATTGCTAAGTGGCGCCACTGGCACACCCCAGGCCAGGGCCATGGCCTGGATGGAGGTGGTGGTGGCTGTGAACCAGTGGGGCAGCCACCAGTGATCTGCACAGGAGCACAAGAAAAAGGTGGGCACCGACAAATGCCAGATTAAGGAGAAGGTGGCTGCCATATGGGCTGCCAGGTCGGCCACTGGTGGGGGCCAGGCTGCTGTGCCATAGCTCACAGCACAGGAGGAGCTAGTGGCAGCCACCATGCGGCACAGTGCAGTCGAGGCTGTGCCGGGCGGTGGCTTCCAGACTGGAGGAAGCCCATCACTGCATGGTAGATATGGTGGGGGGCGATGCTGGTATGGCGGCACTAACACATCTGTGTTCCCTTACAGCACTGGCTTGCAAGCATGCAGGGGCAGGGGCACCTGTGGCTGCCATGGGGGCAGGCCCAGCCCCGGAGGACCAGCCATCCACCTCCATGGGCATCCAGGGGCCCTATTGGCTGCAGCACACCACCGCTGTCCAGCCAGATATCTTGGATGTGGTGGTGGACAAGGCCCTGGCTGTGTTCCAGTGGGATGCCAGCCATGGTATGCTCTGTATTGGAGACACAGATCTGGGTGGGGTCTGACACTGATGATGACATGACCATAATCCTGGACAGCAGGGGTCTTGTCATGTGGGAGACACCCATACCATCCACCTTCACTGGCACCGTGGCCAGTGGTCTGTTGGTGGTGGAACAGCTACCCGCTGCTGCCCCTGGTTCCACTGTGTGCACAGTCACAGTGGCGCTGGGTGGTGGTGCAACTGCCCAGGCACTGGCCAGCTCACTGGGGCAGAGGGGCAGCAGCAGCAGATGGCTGGGGACATTGGGCAGCTGGGTGCAGTGTCTGCTGCTGGTGCATCTGAGAATGACCAACCCCATGGTGACCCTGCTGCGCAGTGCCCACCTGAGCAGGGGGCTGTGCTGCATGGTCGTACATCACTGGTGTGATGGCGACATGCCCATGCACCCCTGGACACTGACCCCTTGACTGAGCACACCTGATTGCTATGGGCCTCCATGGAGCAACAGGTGTTGCTCATAGCTGGGGTGTGTGCATTCCTTGCAGAGATGTGCCAGACAGCCAAGCAGTGCGAGAGGGGTACCGCGAAGGTCCTGGAGGCCATACAGTGCCTGCAGGAGGATACAACTTTAGCCCTGGACCATATAGCTAATGTGATTACAGTCGGTCTTGCACCACTGGCTGCCACAGGGCATGGCCGCCAGCCACAGGCACCACGGAGTGCAATGTCCACTCCACGGACCTGACGTCGGGCGACTCCCTCAGAGTCAACAGCAGGCTCTGCTGTGGGCATCCCAGGCATGCCTGGGGCAGGCCTGTTTGGGTGCCTGTAGACTCCTGCAAGGACCCGGTCGAAGTCCCGCAGTTCAACCCCTGGGAGGCAGTCGCAGACCCACCTTGTGGCCATTGAGCAGCCTGTGGCTGCTGAGCAGCCAGCGGCCTGGCCACCCCATTTCTGTGGTGGCTGTGTGTCCATGTGACAGACCTGATGTGTGTGCCACCCTGTCTGCTGTCTGCTGCCACCGCCCAGTGTGCACCTGGGCGATGTGTGTGTGTACATGACACAGTCGCGGCATCTGTGTGTCATGCCACATGCTGCCTGTGTGCACACCTGCCCTGCCACTGGCCCATGTGGTGTGTGCATAATGATGGCAGCACAGCACTGGTTGCACCTGTGCACCATCACCCTGCATCTGATCCATGCCATATGCTAGCGCCTGGGCACGTGCCTGCGAATGCCAGTGTGTGTGCATGTGTGTGTGCGTGTGTGTTTGTTGCTGTACAGTGCTGCATGGTGTTGTGCGTGGCTGTGTGGCATGGCCCCCCCGCCCCTGCCCCACACCTGTGTGTGCATGCCCATGGCCATGCCCACACAAGCCTGTGTGCTGTACCAATGTGTATGTTCTGTGCATGGGGGTTTATCCACCTACCTGCGTGTACCGTAGTGCTCCTTTGTAATTGTGTCATGATGCTGGAGTGCCATCCTCTGGAGCCGGGGATCCCTCCATTCAGGGGGGCCTGCCCACCACACCCCAGCCCATTGCCCACATCATTCCAACTGCTGTCCCCCTCTTCAGCCTTGACAGCTATCCCACAGTCAATGGCCATGATGTGCAGCATGCAGCAGGCCAGGAATAGACCACAGGCCTTTGAAAGGCTATACTGTAGGGCACCGCCGGACCTGTCTAGGCAATGGAAATGTGCCTTCAGCATCCTGAACACATGCTCAATGATGTTCCACGTGCTGGCATGTGCCTCACTATACTGGTCCTCTGCTGGGGATGATGGGCACTGGTAGGGGGTGAGCAGCCAGGGCCTGAGTGGGTAGTCACTGTCACCAGTGTGGACAGAGATATGGTAATCCTGGTGTCCTCTGTCTCTGTGCCTCTTGTCCATCCCTGGTGCCCCTGCCCACCCCCTCCCAAGCCCTGCTGTACCCAGCTGCCCATGGTCTTGCCATACTCACCCACTAGGTGACCCATGGGGATGTCCCCACTCTCAAACCTGTGGCACAGTGCTGAGCTGTGCCAGATGAAGGAGTCATGTGCACCCCCAGGGTGTGTGGCACAGACATAGGTTATGTGCCCTCTGGCATCGCACACCTCCTGGCAGTTGATACTGGGATAGCCCTTTCTGTTCACATATGCTACCCCCTCCGGGCCAGGTGGCATGCGGATGCCCACATGGGTGCAGTCGATGGCCCCTAGCATGCCAGGCATCCGTGCTACCCTGAGGAAATCCTGCATGGTTGCTATACGCTCTGCCTGTGTGCTGGAGAAGTGGATGTATTCCACAGCATGTGGCAGCAGGGCATTGAGGAATTGTGTGAGGAGTCGTGATGTGGCCGATTGGGTTATGTCTATGGTATCCCCTGTTGGTCTCTGGAAGGTGCCAATGAAGAGAAGACACATGACAGCTGTTACCTTCATCTCCACTGTCAGCATGTGGCTCAGTCTAATTGGTGCCTACATCTCCTCACTGCACAGCTCACAGAGCTGCCTCAGAATTGCCCGATTCAGGGGATACCGGCCCATGATCTCCCTATCAACATACGTCTCAAAGCTGATGCTGGGCTGGTACCGCCTATTCCATGTGTACCGCCGATGGGCCCTTCCATGGCCATGTCGCTCTGCCTCCTGCCTCCTCACACCTCTCATTATGGCCTTCATCTGGAATACTGCACTGGCAACAGCCCCTGTTTCCTGTCACCCTCTGGGTGTCCGGCTCCACTGGATCACCTGATACTGTGGGGCAGTGCCCATCACTCTGCCAGGCTCCCTCCTCTGCCACCTGCCCTTGGCTGTCTGTCTCCTGCGACCTCTGTCCCCCGCCCCTGTGGGTGCCTGTGATGCTCCCTTCAGAGTCTGGTGGCTCTTTCTCCATCTCACCCTCTCACACTCACTCTGCCTGTCACCCTGTCTGTCATACACTCTCTGTCTCTGTCTCTCTCTCTCTCTCTGTTAGTCATTCTGTCTCTCTCTGTCTTGCTCCCCTCTGGCACAAGCACTGTCCCTCTGCTTGCTCCCTGTTTTTATATGCTTAAGTCTGCTCGGCGCATCTGGCAGTTGCTCCTCATTTGCGCCATGGTTCAGGGATTGAATATTGCACTGTGCCACATATTCATGGGTACGCCCCCTACCCTTGTGCATGCATTCATTGCAGTTGCATAATGGCACACTGCTACTTGCACTGTGCAATGGCTCCTGCTGAATAACGCTCTATGGCACATCTCTGCAGTTGCGCATGCGCAACCTAGGTGCGCCATGCGCAACTGCTTTGAATCTCCAGGCCTATGTTTAAATCAACTTTTCTTGTCCTGAAATAAAGTCAAGAAGTGTTTTTTTTATTATATTAAATAAACATTCAGTGTTGCTGCTGTTACAGAGTGTATTCATAATGATATGCCTCTAACCTTTCTTGAGTTCTCTGAACTTTAAATTAGCATTTATAGTCATACCCATCTGCAATAGAAAAAGCACAACCCAATGATTTAAGTTTTAAACAAAGCTTTTTTATAAAAAGCCTGCAGCTGTTTTTGTTCTAAAGCAAGTTACTAATTACATGAGAACTCATAAGTTTGTGGGAACTGTGTCACTCTTCTCTGAGTTAATTTTAATATTCTCGGGTAGATACATTCTCTACCTGTATTTAGGCCAACTTGTAAACTCTGTAACAATAGCAACACTGAATATTTATTTCATATAATAAAAAAACACTTCTTGAATTTATTACCAGACAAGAACATTTGATTTAAACAGAGTCTAATACTATTCAAAGTGGTGAAACTGGAGAAATAACATAAAGGTTAGTCAGAACAGTTTATTTCGCCAACTTATATTGAACATAAGAATTAAATGCTGAATATAGACCTTTCTATTTAAATACGTAGGATAAATAAGAAAGTCTTACTGCATACAAAGAAAGACTGTGAAAGACTGTACCACTATATCTATTTAATTTAAGGTATGTATATTTTTACAGACATGTAACCAAAGTGGTAAATAAGACTTTAAATGAAAAATAATCTATACCAAGTTTCATTAGTGTTGGGTGTTTAAAGCTGTATCCGAAAGGTATATGAGGTGTCATTAGACACTAAACTTCAGCCAATGTAACTGTGGCACAACTTTGATTTATTTGATTTTATTTTTATGTTATAATGCTTTTATATAAAAAGATTCTAATCATGTGAGAACAGAAGAATATAAAATATGAACTAGAGGCTCTAGGCATATGCCATCTTCTACCAGGTCAATATGTCATACACCTAATAGTGCACACGACAAAACTCCGAAACAGAAACAGTGTGGTATAGGACAGTGAGAGAATGCAATACCGCAAATGGGTCTTTGCACAGTACTGCACCCTCTCATTGCCCCAGGAAGAGGATAAGACCTCTGCTGGGACGAGGCCCTGCTAAGCAGCTGCCGTGGTTCAATGGGATGAGCTACTAGCAGTAAAGGAGGCAGGCAGTACGTTTGGGATGGTTTCAATTCCGGATCCCAGATGCGTGGAATTTTTCATTTTTTCACACTTTGTGTGATATTTACTTTTAACCCCCCCCCCCCGGAGTTAGTTATTTTAGCTGGGGGTTTGGGGGTGCAGCCCCCGTAATGAGTGGTGTGGGGGGGGGAGCCCCCTGCAAAAACAAGTCTTATGCTGCATGCAGTATATTGCACTGTATTGGCAGCACAGTATATTGTTGTGGCATAATGTCTTGCAGCATTATGACCCTGTGCCCCCGCCACCTAGTGACATGAATTAAAATTACATGAGAAAATTGTTGAAGAATGTTAAATACAAATGATGCTATGATGTATAATCTTATAATAAAATACTTTATATATGTTTACAAACAGATCCTTCCCCTGAAGAAATCTATTAAGGTGAAATGTTGGGTTACACAGATCTTATTGAAAGAAAAAATAAGAAAAATTAAAAGAAATAATTTCTTGCAACTTTTACCAGCTGTGGCTGGCCATTTCGTTTCATTTGCTAACCCATGTTGGTTGTCATCAGTTAGTCCTTCCTCCTCTAGGTGTCATACCAGCCTCTCCTTTATGAGATCTTCCACTAGCCTGCCTGCCACAGAGGTGAGACTGATTAGGCAGTGGCTGCCAGGCTTATCCTTCCCCTTCCTTGTATAGCGGTACCATCTCTGCCTGCTTCCAGTCCCCCAGGACCTTCCCTGATTCAAGAGCTAGACTACACAGCTTGACAAGAGGCCCCACCAGTTCCTCCCTTAACTCCCTAAGTACCCTTGGATGAACTTGATCTGGTCCCATAACCATGTAAGTTTTCATTTTGCCCAGCTCCTCCAACACCCTCACCAGCGTGAAGGGGCTTGTGTTCCTCTCCTTACTGCCCCTCTCCCTTCTGCTTCATACAGGCCCTCTTCCTTCTTTCTCGGCTGTGAATACTGACAAGAAGCATTCATTGTATTAAATATAGTATATATTGTATTAAAAATAAGCTTAACATAACAAGTTTCAGGTATGCATGTACCTCACAGATACACGGTGGCATAACTCGTTAGAGCATGTTTAATGTTTTATGCTAGTTGTAGCACAAACAACTATGAGCAGCTTATAACAAGTTTCAGAACGTTTATTTTATTGTTTTCAGAACAATATACCTTGATTTGTGTGAACAGTTGTTTAGAAAGAGGACAAGCACTTAAAGGGACAGGTACATTGTTCACATATAATTTTCAAAATTTCAATGGTTGTTTAATGTTCTTAGGAATTTATTTGATATAGTAACCCTTAGGCTGCCAACTTAATTAGAACACAGTAATTTTGGACTGATGTATCAGTCCACGGCACAGCAATGGTTAAAATTGTAAAGTTATTTTTCAGAATAAATTATTAACCCCTTGATAAAGCTCTTGAATTTAAGCAAAACATTGGGGATTTTGAATAAAAATTGCATCAGAAGTAATAATGCCTGAATGAGTGCATTTGTTAAAGCTCCAGCAAACCCACCTTTTTATTTAGACTTTACTAGTGCCATTCAGTCTCATGTGTCCAGTAGAAACTCTGACCTTTCCCTGATTTGTGCAGTCCCTGTTGCCCAAGGGTAAACCCAATCACACTCTCTAACCAACAATGAGCAGGCACAGGTCTGTACCAGTACATCCTCCCTTTCCCTGACCCATTCCAAGCAGTCCCTGGTATCCAGTGGTATCCTCTATCTGACTGGTACCAAGCAGTACCTCCTTACTCTTCCTGACCTAAACTGTGCAGTCTTCTGGTGTCCAGCTGTTCCACCTCCTTCTCCTAAGAACTGCTGTTCCACCCTGCACTATCTCTGCTGCTGTTTTGGTAGAGGGATTATGGCAGGCCATTCCTTCTATAAGTGGTGAAGAGTGAGACCCTATGTGGAGACAGCAGCAGCGTGTAAAGATAATAAAAAGAAGGAACTTGTCACTAAGCACCAGTGCACTCTCATTATCTCCTACTGTATTTTTTAGCTCATTTCTGCACTTGTTGGATACCATTTGTACCTCTGTATCTGTTTTCAAAGGAGGCAGTATAGCGTAGTGGTTAAGGGCAATGAGCTGCAAATCTGGAGACCTGGGTTTGAATCCTGTCAGCCCCCACTTGCATATTGTGTGATCCTCAAGTCACTTAACTTCCTTGTGCTCCCAGGTCACACTAGGAAACAAGATCTGGCTTAGTATGCCTTTCCTGCTTAAACAATTCCCTCTTTCACTACTAACATGTACTCAATGCTAACCTACCTCTTCATTTCCCTGGTCTGACCAACGTCAACGTGTGCTTAGCTGATATGTATTATCTTTCTACTAATCTATTCTGTCATGTTTCTCTCCATGAAAAACAAGGGGTCCTTTGTGACACTATTTTTATTTACAGGCACTGCCAGTCTTCATGGCCCCATACCCAGGGCTCACCCTAACCAAATGAGAACTACCTCTGCTTATTACCGATTGTACATTACATGGGGAACTGCAACGATGTACACTTTAGTTGCATCCTATCTGTCTGGTTGCAACTTTTCTTCCTGGCCCAAATAATGCTTTTTTATTTTTTCACACAACCACTGGAAATAGCTTTCCCACCATGGGTAAGTTGCTGTGGTAGGATTTGAACCTGGCTGGCTCTGTTCACGAAAATGTTGTACCAAACTGTGACATGAAGGGTCAATTTTTAAATACAGAATGTATTATTTTTTTCAGGCATTTCAACATGCTGTGACCATGCAGAGAAATGTGCACTGTGTTGTGAGATAACTCACTTTGAAATGTTTGAAAAAAATTATTATTAAAGTTCTGAATGTTATGGTGGACACCACAAGCATGCATTCTGAATGTTATGGTGGACACCAAGCTTCAGTGCAAGTTCTTTAAAGTTAACAATTTGACATCTATTTGAGTTAACTGTATGAAAATGTATTTGTTATGCTGCAGGATAACAGATGGACACAACAACTGCAATTCAAGTGCAACCCAGTTGCTTTCATGGGATGTAAATTTCTTCAAATAAAGAAAAATAAATGTTGCAATATGTCCTCTAGGCTTTTAAAGCAACATTTGATAACGTCCCAAACTAAAACAGATTTCAGTTCCAGCGTTGCTTTAGCTTTTCACATCTCGTTGTGATTATTTGCTGTACTTGAGGTTCAACTTGGCTTTCTGCATTCAGAGCCAATGGCCCATGAAAAAGTCTGTGTTGCCTGACCACATCAGTGTCCTGTTTTCGTGGCCATATGTACGATCCGTTTGCATGTCGCTGCAGAAATTTGACTGAAAAAAGATATCTGTCTTGAAGGAATTCCACCACCTGCCCGATATAAAATGTTTTTGAATAGTACACTGCATATAATTTCCCAACTTCTATTTTGTCTGGGTTCATCTTTTTCTTTTAATCTGTGGAAGTACAGTGTGCTGAGCAGTGGTGGTGGGGTCTATTGCAGATGCACCAGAAGCAGAAGAAGGTTCTGTCAGTGGAGACATGGAAGCAATGTTGCAATTCATAACTGGAGTGCTGGAAACATCACTGGGGTCTATTGCTGGCGTTGCTTTAGCAGTTGAGGGTTCAGTCAGTGGAGTGCCGGAATCTGCATGTGGGTCCATCCCTGGAGTTGAGACACAGGAGTCCATCACTGGATAGACAGAAGCATCGCTGGGGTTTATTGTTGGAGTTGCAGCAGCAGTTGAAGGATCTAGCTGTGGAGTGCCAGAAACAGTGCAGGGGTCCATCACCGTAATTGCAGTCATAGATGTGCCAGGACCAGGGTCAGAGTTCATCCTGTGGGCAGGCATTTCAGTAACGTTTCTCACATGTGAAGTTGTGAGCCTCCTTACTGTCCATGGTTGTACATGTTCATTGTTCAGACATGGGCCATCATCAGTTTGGCAGTGGATGCAAAATCAACTTAAATTTCTACTGGCCACCACACCAGGCACCACAGTCTTCACATTTTGAATCTGTCGAGTTCCAGGGACAGGTTTCACATCTTTTCCTTTTGGCCTTCTTATGCTGTTGTTGGGCACCCAGAAGAAAGTTCTTTGGTAGTATCTGCACTCCTCAGTTGGAGGCGCTAGTGTTAGATTATCCCGACAGTACAGAAACAGCTCTACTGCTGTGGAAATGATTGCACAATGTGACACACCAGCCATCATTGCAATTGATTTAACAATAGCACTCTGTCCATCTGAAGGGCCCTTCCCATGCCTTAATCCAAAGTACGCCCTTTCAATAGAAAATCCAAATTCTTGGTTAGCCATTGAAATTGCATTGAACACCCACTTTGATTTATATTGGCTCCCACAGCCATCTGTAAAATGTACCTCCTTTTCTATGATTAAGTGCTGGATCTTTGTGAGATGTGTGTTGGCCATGGCAATGAAGTGCCGAACTGCATGGTGGTCATGTGTGATGTCCTCCAGGATGAATACCAGGGATTCTGTGATGGTATCTTCACAATGAGCACATCTGTAGTACTCAACAATGGGGTGCACTGTAGCCTGTTCATGATGCCAGTGGCAGGATTGGCTCTCATTCTGGTATTTGCAGGCATAGTTTTCAGCGAAGTCCAGCACCATGATAATCCATCCCTGAGGTGGTTTCTTATTAAGTGTTTTGAACTGGTAGTGTTGCCATGCAGCCACATGCAAGTGGAGCCCCAAAAACTGAAGATCCTCCTTAAGCACGTTGATAAGTTGTTGTAGTGTTGTCACCTTGCTCTTCAGCACTTTTTGTGATGTTTCTGTTTCCAGTCCATCTATCGTTTTGGTCAAAGTCATGCTTTCCCACTGATACCATCTTACCATTTCTGGCCCATATTTCCTCAACAGTTCCTCTGTGTGATTATCTATTGCATTAACGGAAGAGCTTTCGCACATCTTATCCACACAGTCTCTTCTAAAGAACCTGTTACCTTCTTCCTTTGGACACATTGTCAGCTCCACAACTTTGTATATGTTCAGGACTTTGCACTCATTCATTTTATGATTATCGGCCATGCGGTTTAAGGTGCATAGTTTTAAGGAGACATTTTCGCAGAACTCACACAGGCACTGGTCGAGTTTCTGTTCTTTGGCGAGTTTAATATGTGTAGGTTGCAGACTGTTGAATTTCGTTGCACCAATATGGCACTCTGGGTTTTCCTTTAGAACTTCTTGGGGCAGTGTATTGAGCGGTTTGGAAAGGAAGGCTTTCACACACTGACTTCTTTACAGAAACCCCTTCTTGTAAGGTAGAGGGGTGGCAGACTTTTCAAAAAACTTTGAACTTTATTGGCAGTTTCCAAAGACAACACCAATTTGTGTGTATTTTTCACATGCTTCTGTTCCCTGCCCATTGCATTTATCAGGGTTGTCCAGCTGATTCCAAGGGTTCTGCTGGCATCAAGTAGCATCTTATATTTTTTCAAAAACAGAAGTGCTCGGACCCATTCACCTATCTGTTTTTGTCCACTACTGACTTTCTCCTTTGCAGCCTCTAACAGTTTCTTCCCCAAATTTCCCCAACAGGCCATGTTTTTTCCACTTTTTCCCAGTGCTGCCTTCTTTGTAGGTGAACATGTTGTTATCAGCATATCCACTGTACATGCAAAATGGGTGGGTGACCGTGGCAGTGCTGATCGTGCCCTTTGAAGTGCCTTCCAGATGGCACTATCAGATCGGGGATCCTCCACTGCAGCTGCATCAGATACGTTTGCACCGAAACTGTGGTTCTGATCTGTACTTCTTTGTACTCCTTGTAGGTTTGTCATCTTTTTTCATTGATTCTCCGCTTCTTCTGCACTGACATAGCTGAACGTTGCTTTCTTTTTTGTTCCCTCCATTTCTCTCTTTCTTGTTGCTTTCTTTGTTCCTCTCCTCTTGTCTGTCTTCTTGTGGTAGGTTTGCAAGTAACTGCTCAGTCCACATGATTGGTTTGCTCCAGTTTCTTTTGCTTTTGATGTTCTCTGTGCTTCTGTGCTTGCAGCCTAGATTTCTCTCTGTATTTATGGCACTTCTCCTCATCTAGGTTCTCACAGTAAGCTTTTGATCGAGCTTTGCAGGTATTCAGATATGCTTCATAACGTTCGGGGTCATTCTTGATGTCATCTCTGAAGTGTTTACTTCTCTTCTTTCTTGTCAGTGGAGTGGACAACATTCTCAGTCCAAATTTGATCAAGGATGCTGCAGAAACATATGATCTTCGCCATTGAGATTCCATTGTTCAGAAGAACCTTAAAGAGCAGAAAGATTCTGAATTAATCACACACAATAACATCCTCTTTCACAGCTGATATGGCCTGCGCAACAGGGCACCATTTCTTCACTACAGAGAAGGACAGTGGGAGAGTGAACACACACTGGTTGACTCAGAACAGATGACATGATGGAACAAAGGAGTTAGTCACATCAATTGTGGCCTGAGGAGATGCAATGATGAAGGAAGAAGAACATATCAGCAGCTTCACAAACATATTAAATGGAAGAAAGGAGAGGGCATGTCAGTTGCCTCACAAGAAATGATGGAAGGAAGAAGAGTCCACGTCAGTATTTTCAGAAGAAATGATGGAAGGAAGAAGAGCGCACATCAGTTGTTTCAAACAAGATGAAAGACAAGGAATGTGATGAAGAGTGGTCCACTGCAACAGGAACTAAAAACTCTCCATGCATTATATGAATAAAAAATTGGACGCACGGCAGCAACCGAAACCAGACACTAACACAGCAAACCATGGATTAAAAAGGGTAAATGGTCACAACACACACCACATGGTCTCAACATGGTTGGAGCTGAGGCAGAAAACAAAGGCCTGCTCAGCATCCAGCCATGTTAACACCATACGGTGGGTGGTTATGAAAAATTGGTTGGACGTCAGCAGTCAAAACCAAATAAATAAAAGAGCATGCAAAACAGACTTAAAAGAACAAAATTTTTCTGGAAGTACAATACTTTATCACCCCTCCAAAATAACCACAGCCCACATGGTATCAACATGGCTGGAGGTCAAGCAGCAAAGAAAGGCCGGCTCATCGGGCTGGCAGTCTAGCCTACAGGTTAGAGGAATGAGGTGTGAATGAGCTTGATACATCCAGCAGACCAGACCTGAGTTGGATTCTCACAACCTCCACTTGCATACTGTGTGACTCTGAGCAAGTCACTTAACCGCCCAGTGATCCCAGGTCGCCCCTGAAACAGGCACTTGTGCCTAGTGGGCCTTACCCGGTAACCAAAGACTGAAATAAAAATAAAAATAAATAAATCATCCAGACAGGTGGAAACCATGTGGCAGGTGATTACACAGCATCGGACAGATGTCACTGCCTAGCACCACAAAAATGGACACAGCAAGCAAACCAACATAAAGAAAAGCATTTTTACGGCCATTCCCCTGGCAGAGGAGCACTATACCCAGTTGTAATGATTGCCCATTGACAATGTGGAGTGCAACAGAAACATTCATGCCCAGACAATGCTCTGAACTACCCCCAACCCACAAAATAACCACACACTGCATGGTCTCAACATGGCCGACGGTGAAGCAGTGAACAAAGACCTGCCCAGCATCCAGCCATTTTAAGACCATGAGGTGGGTGGTTTTCAAAAATGTTATAAAAGCCCAGAAATGCACACAGACAAGCACATAAACAAAGAAAGATCTCAGTAATATCTCGGTAACAGGCAGGCCGATCAATAGTCCCCCCCCACAACCACACACCGCATTGTCTCAACATGGCCGAAGGTGAAGCAGTGAACAAAGGCCTGCCCAGCATTCAGCCATTTTAAGACCATGAGGTGGGTGGTTTTCAAAAAGCCCAGAAATGCACACAGAAAAGCACATATTATTTATTAAACAAACATCTAGGTAGCAAGCAGGCCGATCAATAGTCCACACACCGCATGGTCTCAACATGGCAGAAGGTGAAGCAGCAAGCAAAGGCCTGCCCAGCCCAGCCATTTTAAGACTATGCGGTGGGGGTAAAGATGAACATACTTAAAACAACACAAAAGTGGCACAATAGTGGCAAACAATACCACTCACCCCCACCCCAGAAAAATTCAAGCCATCTAGCTAGCTAGCAAAGTGTAGCCCAATACACACATCCATTTAAAATCTCCGAGAACACCCACACAACAAACAAAATTTCACTCAGCAGCTTGCAAAATAAGTGTTTTTGTTCAACAGCATCCCCAGCATTTCCCCCACACCAGCAACCCACCATGCCTGCAACCCAGCATATACCCTACACCAGCAACCCAGCATGTACCCCACACTTGATCTCCACCCACAGCCTCACTCACTACCCCACAGCCTCACTCACTACCCCACACCAGCAGCCCAAGTTACCTGCAGCCCTGCATATACCCCACACTAGCAGCCCAGTATGTAGCCTACACTTGATCTCCCCACAGCATCACTCACTACCCCACACCAGCAGCCCAGCAACCTTACCTGCAGCCCAACATATACCCCACACTAGCAGCCCAGCATATACCCCACACTTGATCTCCCCACAGCATCACTCACTACCCCACACTACCCCACACCAGCAGCCCAGCAGCCCAGCATTTACCCCCTCAATACTAGAAGGCTTACCTTGCCTAGACACCTCCCAAATCAGTTTCAGGCACAAAGAATGTCCGGGCTCCATTTCAGGGGCAACAAAAAGTGGTCTACCACTCGTCTGTTCCAGGCATTCCAAGCATTCTCTGGACACCACACCTTGACTGCAGGGACCGTTGTGAATGTGCGCGGATGCCACACATGCCGTTTTGAACACAGTCAAGAAACTGCATCATATGGCATCTGCACCTCAAGAAATCACCCCCCACACTGCAGTAGCAACTCACTGGCCATGCAGAATATAGCAGATTAAGCTGCTTTGCTGCGACATATGCAGCACATTGATCCATTGGTCCCTAGCACACAAGACAAGAAAGAACGCTTACCTTTGGTGTTCCGAGCGCACTTTTGGCAGGCAGGCTCATGAGTTGTTCTGAGCGTATGGAAGCTGCTCACACTGGACACGATAACTTAGGAGGCAAATAAAAAATAAACCAAAAGGGCCAGGCAGCTAGAAGTAGCAAATTTTATACCCCTCACAGCCCACTATTTAAAAGGGCCAAATGAGAATCCTGAGGAGTGAATGCAACCAATGGGGGGGGGGGAGTGTTCTGAATGCACTACAGGAATCCACGGCCATGATTGGTGGAGGGCTACAAACTGATGACCTCACACAAAAATGGTAGTACTAGGCAAGATAACATACCTGGCATTACAAGAAGGGCACATGTGTCAACAAAACAGAAGCAAAAAGAAAAGGCTGCAGCGTGTGTTAAATATGCCAACTGTGTAAGTTCTGAACGCACCAACAGGAGACACCAGCTGCTGCGTTCAGAACACGTTATTTAGGAGCATAGCACAGTAAGATAAAACGTGGAAAGTAACTAATGTGTAGAAAAAATGACAGGACAGCATCGAATTAATTGAAAACAAGCTTTATTTTAAAAAAATACATGCTAGACATTTATGTAGACACACAGCAACAACCTATGATTTCCCATGTCACAGTTTAGGCTGAAGAAATAGGCTATCAATTGATGTTGGACAAAAAATAAATAAAACTTTCTGCAAGCTGAGGACAACAATTTTATCATATGTTTATATACACACAATAAAGATTAAAACAGCATGTGAGACTTTCGTTTTTTTCAATTTGCTTTACTTATCTTACAATGTGCATATTGCCATGGCATTGGTACTACGTTTTCATGAACACACCCGGCTGTAATGGTTCCAAAGTTTCTTCTCTAGCCACAACACCACACTACTTTGTTGGGATATGCATGTGTGCTGTTCTCTGGCTCAGTGGTTGCACACCTGTGAGCCTTGATGCAGTTTTGAAACCTCATTTTTGCCACTTACTCACTTTATGACCTTGCAGGGGGGCAGCATAGTACGACAGAGACAGTTTGACCTATTGGTTACAGCACAGAGCTGTGAACCTAGGTAAGCAGGTTTGAATCACACTTCTACCACACTTATTCATTGGGGGAAGGGCACTTGAAGGAGGCCAGAAGTTTAATATGGTGGTTCGATTGCTGAGCTGTGAAACTGCAGAACCAGGTTTGAATCTATTTGTGAATCTGGAGGTTAGGGGGAGATATAATAGTGATGCACACAGTTTGGCCTAGTGGCTATAGCCCAAGGCTGTTGAGCAGCATAACCAGGGTTGAATCCCACTTCTGTGACCTCTTCAATACAGAAAGACATCTGTGACTCCTCCAGTCACCCATTTCATTTCTTCACTTTTCCTATAGTACCACTGTCAAAACAAGCCTACTGATTGTAGGCAACTCTAGTTTAATTGGGAGACCTGTACAATACCCAATTGGCCCCTGAGCAGCTCTCCCCCATTCCAGCACACAGAGGCTGTGAGAGGTGGCCTGTGATGATGATGACCGTAATTGAGCACTTTCAAAAAGGGTGACTCAGTCACGGCCCCTGTGCATAGAGCTACCTGGCCGGGGGGGAACTGGATGGGGGGTTAGGCAAATATAGTGACAGGATATCACTTTGTAGATACGCATGTGGGGGGGGGTGGAGAGAGACCACTCCATGCGACAGGTGGAAGGGGAGGGAGGGTTTGTGGTGTGTAGTGTGGTAGTGAGTGGCAGAGATGGTCATGTGGTGTGGTGGGTTGGTGGAAGGCTGGGGTTGGGAGGGTGCTGGGTTCTGTTTTGGGAGCACTCGGTTTTTGCACTGGATCTGGGATTTTCTTTTTTTTTTTACCTTTGCACCCCCTCCCGACATGCACCCCCATGGAGTTGAGAATCCTTTAGTGGGCTGGTTTGGGGGGCAAAGTGCAGGTGGAGCTGTCCTCCGCATAAAAGTAAAAAAGCCTAACTGTCACACACTCTTTTGCTGTTCACTGCAAGTGTACATTGCCAAAATTTATTTTTGGCAATGTACACTCAACCAAACGACGATTGCTATTCCACGATTGTCATTATGACATGGAACCTTGCGAGACAATGCTGCAGGCTTAGTGGACCAGGCAGGCTTTTTAAATCCACAGTCCCCCTAAGGAACCTCCAAATCAAGTCCATCACTATAGGCAGGATGCTAGTGTCACTGTCTGCCCAAACATTGTGTACCCTCCCTCTGCAAACCCAAAGGGGTATTTGAAAGTTTTTACATAAGATCCTCAGTCATTAAGCTGAAAGTAAACCATATAATGTTTTAACTAACTTTCACCTGAACATTTAGCAAAATAAAAAAAAGTCACATTGCCGACAATTGTACATGTTAAAGGAGGGTACTTTTACATGTAGATACTGCTTTAACCATTACAGTTGCCTGCAGAGTAATCAAATGCTGTCCAAAGGCTATGGATACCCCCAGTCACACTGGAACCCAAACTATATCACTGTAGCTCCTTCCATACCTTGCATCATTAAAACACAGTTTTGTTGGCAGGGCTGCAGCAGGTGCTTAGAGGCTGAAATGTAAAAAGGAAGTAAGACTGAGCTTCAAATAAGTTAAATAACTGAAGAATCATTTGTTAGAAAATTTTAACTTGTGGCTAATTTAGGTCTGCAGGCAGGGCGCTCCTTGCCATGTGTTGACTGCCTTGATGGTGTCAACTGCTCTTCATAAAATCCAAAAGTACACTTACCTGTCCTGGAGAGGGGAATTTTGTGGGGATCCAGATCCTTGAAGAGTGGTACCTGTAACTTACTTGTCCCAGAGAGGGGACCTTTGTTGGAAACCTGTAACTTGCCAGTCCTGGAGAGGGGACCTTTGTGGTGGAATCCTGATCCTGGAGGAGGGGTACTTGTAGAACAAAACGATTCACAAAGTATCTGTAGTTTTACAAAATGTAAGTAGGAGGACACAGGCACATCTGGTCAGACCTATAAAGTAAAAAGAAAACTGTCAGTAATTTAGGTTAAAAAACAAATAATAAGAGCTGAAGGAAAAAAGTTAAGGAACAGAAAGGAGAGAAAATAATATACTTTATTTATTTATTTATTTAGTTAAACATCATACTAACTTACTAAAATGCCAGCAGAATAGGCCTAACGGTATATCGAGTGTGCTCGATTTTCAGCACCCGCACTGATGGCTGATTTTAGTGTCCCCCTCCTTGGGTTATACTGTCCCCAGTCCCAGATGTTCCCCTTGTATTGGACCTGGTCAGATTTACCCTCCCCCCGTGCCTGTCCCATCCCCTCTTAAACCCGTCCACAGTCTCAACCTCTACCTGCTCCCTGGGCAGTGCATTCTATGGCTTCACCACCCATTCAGTGAAATAACATCTCCCTCCTCTCCCCTATGAGCCTGCCCCCTTCCAGCTTTCACCCGTGACCTCTCGTTGCCCCACCCTCCTTCCTTTGGAGCACCCTGACTGGGCTCCCTTATTGATCCCTTCCATGTACTAAAGAACTCTATCATGTCCCCCTCTGTCCCTCCTCTCCTCCAGGGTGTACATGTTGAGCTGCTTGAGCCTCTCCTCATAGGTCCTGTCCCCCATGCCCCAGATCATTTTGGTTGCCCTTCTTTGGACACTCTCTAGGAGTGTAATGTCCCTATTTAAATGTGGTCTCCAAAACTGCAGACTTACTCAAGGTGTGGCCTAACCAAACAGTTGTACAGTGGAAGGATCACTTCCGCCTTTCTGGAGGTAATCCCCCTGGTGATGCATTCTAGTATCCTATTTTTCCTTGCTGCTGCCCTCCTACAGGTCTCTGAGTTGTTCATTTTGACATCTACCACTTTCCCCAGGTCCCTCTCACCATCCATGACTTGAATTGTGTCTCCTCCCAGGGTTTACCCCTGGCCTGGATTTCTGACTACCAGGTGCAGAACCTTGCACTTCCCCACATTGATTTCTAGTTTCCATTTTCCAGACCACCTTTCCAGAGCCTCCAGGTCCTCCTGCAAGGCCAACCTCCCCTCCTCCTCATCCACTACTGCACCCAGATTTGAGTCATCTGCAAAGAGACTCATCTCACTCCTGATCCCCTTCCTGATGTCTGAGACATAGGCATTGAACTGGAATGGCCCCAGCACTGACCCCTGGGGAACTGCACTATTAACCCACCTTGGGGATGAGGCTAATCCTCCAACTGCCACCTTCTGAGTACGTTCAGAGAGCCAATTTCCTATCCATCTTAACCACTGTCTCCCTATTCCCATTTCCTTCAGCTTAGCCAGCAGGTCACTGTGGGGTACTGAACCAAACACCTTGCTGAAGTCCAGAAAGAGGATGTCCACTGGCCTACCCTGGTCCTGGGCCTTCATCACCCAGTCATATAACTCAACAAGGTTTGTCTGGCACAATCTTCTGTCCAATGGCCTGCAGGTGGCTTGCACTTAAGTCTGCTTGTTTTATACTTATCTTTTCATGGCACATTTGGTATTTGCACGGAGATTACTCTACCGTTGTGCCTTCATCTGGCACTGTGAATCACGTTGTGCTGTGTATGCATGTGTACGCCCCCTGTTTTTGCACCGCATAGCATGATGTACCTACAGTGCTTCTTGTTCAGTGCAGCACATCTGGGTTGCACTGGCACATTCACCCTGTGTGTGAATCGCTTCCCAGTGCATTTTCTGGATGCACAGGCACAGCTCAGTTGCGCCCAGCAAGTCTCTTTTGTGAATCCTGCCCTAATTGTGTAGATTTTTGTACTATAAATGCATCTGAAATGTTTTATGCCTATGTTATATTTTTTCCATTTTTTATGTATTGTCCCAGTATTTTATTGAAATTGGAAAATGTATTTTTCATATATTTTGTTTTAAATAACTGTCATATTAACAATACATTTGACACAATTTTCTATATATTGCATCATATATGTGTTCAATATTTCTTTCATATTACATTTACATTACTAATATCTTCTTTCTGGATGTTCACATGATGCAAGCACTCTTGGAAAATGTGTGTTTTTTATATTTATCTTTCTTGCTTCATTCATTTTTATGTTGGCGTGCTTGTGCAGCCAACATCTTGGGACAGTGCAGCTTTGGAGGCACGGTTGCTGTTGGGAAAATGCAGGGCACACACCAGTAGGTGTGTCCCTCATTTCCCAATCAGCCTGCATGCCGGTGCCACACCATGCATACATAATGTGGCGAGCACATTTAAGAAAAGGTCCGCTGCAATCCGAGCAAAGCTTGTCAGACGCAGCAGACCCTTCTTACTTGCTTGCTGACATTATCAGCATGGTGGGCAGGCGGCCATCCAACTGCTGACTTTGGGGGTGCCCAATCCCCCCTGTCGGTTTACCCCTCCTGCTTTCTTTGTGGGTCGATGGGGGATCCCACTCCCCGTCGGCATAAACCCCCCCATTGTTAAATACCAAGGGGGTGCCCAATCCCTAGGCTCATCCCCCACTTTCTTTGTGTGCCGACATGGGTGCCCAATCCCTATCGGCATAACTTCCACCCCCATGTTGTGTGCCGATGAGGTGACCAATCCCCGTCGGCTACAGATCCCAAACATTTAGGTGGCACTCTGAGGCCCACCCCAGCATGCTAAATCCTGAAATACAAAAAGCTGTCTGGCAATTTTTTTTTTGTTTTTCCACCTGTAAACGATAATGGTCCCTCGTCGTCTCCCTGGCCCCCACCCGCACCACCCTCTGCACACCTGCCTCCCCACCCACCCTTCACCCCATACTTACCTCTGGAGTCTGGGCGTGATGATCATCAGTGGACTGGGAACACGTCTGCACTCTTCAAAACCGACCTCGAACTGAGGAAATGCCGATAAACTGAATAATGGAATAAATAGGATTTTTTCAATGTTGCTGCATATCTCAGGCATTTTTGGGAATTTTGGCCCCAAATTTTCAACATGGGGTTTTTGGGACCCCTCCTCATGAATTCTTGCACTGTCATGGCGTTATTCAGTCCCGAAAGGTGATTTCACAGTCACTGCGTGGAATCACCTTTCAGGGCTGAGTAACAAAATGAAAGTGCCACTGTTCATGAGGGGGGGCTCTCAAAAAGCCTATGTTGTAAATTCGATGAGGCATCCCAAAATGATTGTTTTACGAGCATGCATTGAAAGTTGCTGGTGCACGTACTGTAGAAGTTAACGAATTCAATAATATTTTCATGCCAGATTCTTTCAACATTGGCATTTTACCACACCTTCTTGTGAACTGTTCAGCTGACATTTCACATCCTGGCCAAAAATTTTTCGTACTTCGGCGCCAGAATAATGCGGTCACTGTGTGAAATCACTGTTGGGACACATTATGAAAATGACAGTGACACTGTTCATGAGCAGTGGTCCTAAAATGCCTGTGTTGAAATTTGACAATACTCCATAAAATGACTATATTGGAGGCGTCGTTGCGCGGTTTGCCGCTTGCAGCTCATCAAGATTATCGCAACTTATAATGTTTTTCACCTCAGATTTTCAACAGTGCCATTGTTCTACAGCTCTAATGAACAGTACAGCCATCATTTTTCACATCCTGACCAAAATCTGTTTTCGCAGTTCTGGCGCACAATAGCACGGTTGCTGTGGAAAGCCTGTGTTCGAGACACATTATAAAAATGGCAGTGACACTGTTCATTAGCAGGTGTCCTAAAATGCCTATGTTGAAAATTTGGGGACGCAAGTCAATAAAATGAGTGTTTCACTAGCGCGCGTTGCGCAGTTTGCATGCGCGCTTGTGACTTTGTGAATTTGTAATACTTTCACTCCAGCTGTTCATCATTGGCATTTTTCCATATCTCCTTATGAACAGTACAGCTGGCTGAAATGTGTTTTCGCATATCCAGTGTAGAATTGCATGGTCACTGTGCGAAATCACGTTTCGGGACAGTTTGAGGAAATGATGGTGACACTATTCATCAGCAGAGGTCCTAAAATGCCTATGATGAAAATTTGGTGCCAAAAGTCCATACAATGACTGTGTTGCAAGCGTGCATTGCGCAGTTTCCACGCACCCTTATCACTTCATCAATCTGCATATTTTCATGCCACATTTTCACACCTGGCATTTGTGCACACCTCAGTATCAACAGTCCAGCTGTCATTTTCCACAGCCTGCCCAAAACGTGTTTCCGCAGCTCTGCCGCACAATGGCATACTCGCTGTGCAAAATCACCTTTTGGGACACATTAACAAAATCACAGCACTATGTGTCTCCACCTCCACCACTGCCAATGCCAGCATGACAACATTCGGCATTGACAAATGCTGGTTTATATATTGTCAATGCAAGTTTTATAACAGAGCATATGTTCTAACAACATATTTTCTTTATATTTTGTGTTGAATCAGTTATGCTGTTAACCCTGAGAAAGGACAATATATTTTATCTATTTTTACATTATTAATATATTTGGTTTGTATCATTGGACACCAATTATATACTGCAGACCAGTCTTCCCCACTTACATTCTCCCCACCTGAACCAGCCCTGGGATTGTTTTTTTTTTTTTTTTTTTGCTTTTTTATAGTTGTTTAACCAGGAGTAGCACACTAAGCTGAAAGCTTTTTTACAGGAGCTACCTGGGAGCACAGGGGAGTGAAGTGACTTGCTCAGGGTCACACAGTATGCAAGTAGAAGCTGTGGGATTCAAACCCAGGTCTGGTCTGCTGGATGTCACCAGATTTGCAGCTTAGATCCTTAAACCACTGAGCTATACTACCTCCCTGGATTGTGGATTGTTAGGCTGGACTGTCTCACGTATGTCCCTGTGGTATCCTCACATGGATCAGCCCTGAGATGTCTGGAATGGCCTCCCATATCTACGTTTCCATTGTCTACTTACTCGGACCAGCCTTAGGAGCTCTGATCTGCCTCCATCACATACAATACGTCCTTCATGTCCCTCAATCTGGATTAGCATTGGGATCCAAGGGCTAGCTTTCCCTAGTAACATCTCCCATTTTTGCTCACCTGAACTATCTCTGGGAACCCACATTGGCTGTCCCCACCTATGTCATCATGTTTCTTTACGCAGATAATCCCTTGGAGTACCAGACTAATCTTCCACATCTACAACTTCCCTACCCCACCCTGGGACCCTTGGACCAGTTTTTCCTACCTTTGGTCCCTCCACTTGGACCAGCCCTGAGACCACTATACTGGTCTCCCTCATTTAAGTCCCTTCTGTCCCCCCAACCAGACCAGCTCAGGAATCCCAGACTGGCATTTCCCACCTAATATATATATTTCCTTCATTCTGCCCACCAGGACCAGCCTGGCAAGCTCTATACGAGTATTTGACACCAACCTCCATGTTCATCTCTCACGCTGTTCAGCCCTTGAACCCCCAAATAGGTGTCCAAAACTCAAGATAAGGAATCTCGGTGCCATTGAGGATGGCATACTGACCTTTGATCATCAGGTGTCATCAGCCATCTGCAGGGATGTTTACCAACTGTGTAATATCACCTGGATTTGAACCTGTCTTGTGGCCAGCGACCTGGAAACACTGGTGCACGCTTTAGGGTTATCTGTGGGGCCAATGCACTGCTTACAGCTTGTGCAGAACTCGGCAGCCTGGTAGATTGCTGGGACCTCCCATTTCAAGCATGTGATGCTAGTTCTGTGTGAACTGCATTGGCCACCAGTGAGGTGGTGCATCAGCTTCAAAATAGGTTTGATGACATACAAAGCCTGGCACAATTTGGGATCTGGTTACCAGAAAGACCTCCTGAACTCTTACATTCCTGCCCATCTCTTTCATTCCTCTGAGGCAAGGCTTCTTGTCATCCCATGGTTGGGTTTAAAATGTGCTGGGGACAGGACCTTTTTCATTGCTTCACCTATTCTGTGGAATTCACTTCCTGTGAAAATTAGAGGGTTCCCTCAATGGAATTTTTTAAGGGTTTGTTAAAAACCCATATATTTAATATGACTTTTGGACCACTTAGTCAGTTATAAAAATGTTTCAATGACTTAAATATTAGACAAATACAATACGTGCTAAGGTTTTTCTCAGGGGCCATGTCCGCTTATACAATAGGATTTATATTTGGACATTTTGCAGTAACTTTTTTTGCATTGATAAATGCCAAACGGGAAGAAAGTTAAAAGCTTCCTGTCATAAGATAAGGTGATAAATATCTAAATACAATTCCTTCTCAAATTTAGTTTTATTATCAGCAATCCATTTACAAGATTTTTGTTGCCTCAGCTAGGCTAACTCATCTTGCATAGCCTGGACATTAATCCTATCAAATACCTTAAATTTAACTAATCTGATGGGTGCACTGGTAGGAAGGAACAGCCAGAGGTGTACATGTCCTAACATATATAATAAGTCATTTATTGCAGCTGGCTAGGGAAAAACAAATCCTGAGAGCATATACATCTTCATTTCATCATACAGTACCATAACTGGGGCAATCTGGAATCTGCCAATCTATTAATTTCCATCCAGTCTCTTAACAGTTTTTTCCTAGCAAAGGTTTTTATACTAGCTTAATCCAGTTTGGTGTGAACTACTGGACACATGTGGGAGTAGAAATAAGGACTTATAATGTATGGTGGAACGTTGTTATGTGATGATTTTTATCTTTTCCTCATGTTGTTATGCCATCGATGTGACGTGATAAAGTTGTTAACCCATCGATAATACGTCACATCGATGGCATAACAAAAAAGGAATTAATACGCGCGTAAAATTCCAACAGCAGCACTGCTACCGCGCGATTCAAAATCACCGCAATTGTCATATTCGCAATTGGCATAAACTCAAAAGCACACACAATGAAAATGGCAGCAGCAACATTTTCCAACCCTCTAAGCTAGGAACGTAAAGCATTTATACAGGATCAGCAAAACAAAAGAACCTTAAAAAAAAAAACAGAATCAGATGTAAAGCTTTTTAGCCCCTACCTGGCAGACGTGGGGGAGGCTCGCACAATTGGAGACATACCTGTAGCCGAACTAGATGTCCTGATAGCAGACTGCATCTATAAAATCAAAAGAAATGATGGGACCGATTACGAGCCATCAACTCTGAGGGGGATTTTAGGCAGTTTAGAGCGTTACCTGCTAAACATAAATTATGGCCATTTCATATTCCATGGCAATAAAAAAAGACTTCTCAGAAACAATTGTTACATTGTCGGCCAAGCAGAAATTCCTCAAAAAGCTGGGAAAAGGTAGCAAGCCCAACAGGGCAGAAGCGCTTTCACCCTCACACATTGACAAACTTTATGAAACAGGGACATTAGGGCAACATAGCCCAGTGGCACTACTAAACATGCTTTTCTTCAATAATGGGCTTTACTATGCCCTTCGAACAGTGGAGCAGTATGCGCTCAGATGGGGGGGACCTTAGTCTGCAGAAGGACACAGATGGGTGTCAGTTCCTAGAGTACACAGAGCGTCAAACAAAAACTCGAGCAGGGGACAACCGAAGGGACATTAGGGTAGTGACGCCCAGGATGTATGCAAACAGTGAACGTCCTGATAGAGACCCTGTAAAAGCATACAGCTTGTATGCATGTCAAAGGCCACAAAGCATGTTCACAGCTGACTCCCCCTTCTACCTGGCACCAAATTTATATTTCAAACCTGGCGTATCCATCTGGTTTAGGGCAATGACTCTTAGAGAAAATAAAATTCGCTCCATGATGCAGATCATAAAAACATCTTCTGGTCTGACGCATGAAAAATAAATAACCATCACTGCACCTGCAAAATGGCAATACAGTGACTAGTGGACTGTGCAGTTCCACCCACAGAGGTCCAGCAAGTCTCTGGCCATAAAAACCTGCAGTCGATTAACAACTACAGCTTCATTTCAGAGGCAAAACAGAAAAGAAATTCTGTTATTCTTGGCGGACACAATGTCACAGACCATCAGCAGCCCTCCTCATCAAAATCTACTGCCCAATCAGTTTTGGAAGCAAACCCACAAGTAAACACAGCCAAAAGACTGCCACAGTTCGCTCTGTCCGATCTCACAAACTTTAACTTATTCGGAGACAATTCTATATTACAGTATGGTAACACTACTGTGAATGTGAATAGTTTTTTTGCACCACCGAAGCGAAAGTGAATAGCAGTGGTATTAGACTCCTCATCTGAAAGTGACGATATCAAGGTAAGTTTAATGTAAACCCCCCCCCCCCGTGTGCCCATACAATCAGCATTCATTCATTTAAACTGAAATGCTAACCAGTTGTCCTTTTTTCTTGTTTTGTCTCTGGTTTCCCCGTAGGTATGAAGGAACAAAATTGCAGAATACATTTCCTAACATTTGCCATTTGCAGCACAACCCCTTCTCACCCACTTTACGCAAGGCAGATTGGATGCCACATGACATTCAACCCCGATACCCGGTTTTTTTGCTCTTCTCATTAATTTTAGCCAGATAAGTTTTTTTTTTTAACTCTGTTGTTGTAAAGCTACCACGATGATACAAAATGTACACTGCTGTTAATAGTCAGAATAAAATTAAACTTGAAATGAGCGATGCAATCCTGCTCTCATCTGTATAAGGTAAGCTAACCACTGCTGTGCTAAATGTGTAACTCATCTTTTTCAGATGCATATGACGCCCATACACTATAAAAAACAATGTATGGGCATCGATGAACACCAGTGCTAAGTGAGCCTCTCGTGGTTTCCCTGGCAACCAAGGTAAACCTCTCGAGCTTCGCTCTCGAGGTTAACTTGGGTTGCCAGGGAAACCACTCAAGGCTTACATAGCGTTGTTGTTCATCAGTGCCTATACATTATCCTCTATATTATACACTTTGTTCAGAGGTACTACTACAAGAGATGGTTTTGTATTATTCCCTCTGTATTTTATATTACATTTCATTAAGACACCAAGCAGCTGTCTTAATTTTCTTGCACTCACTTCCAAATGTTTTTTCCATGATGTATTATAGGTGAAGGTATTCTCATTGAAAAGTTCAAATGCTTCCTCTACGAGCATTTAAACTAGCTAAGGAGTGAGGCAAAAGCAGTCAGAGAGATAAAGGTAGCACCCCCAGCATAACATATCTGAAATAAGGGAGCATCCAATTACAGTAGTTCAAGGGCACGATCAAACCCAATAAATAAATTAGATACAATTGTGGGGAGGACAGAAAATGGAACCCAAAAATGTCACAGGGCCGAAAAAAAGGAAAAGGAGGGTGGGCACACAAGCCAGAAACTAATGTGCACAAGTGCCCACAGTCTAGGGAACAAAATCCTAGACCTAATGGCATTAATGGAAAATGCAAACCTGGACATAGTAGCTATTATAGAAACATGGTACACAGTGAACCATGACTGGGATATAACCATACCAGGATACACACTTTTTAGGAAGGATAGGAAAGGGAGAAGGGGAGGGGGGTAGCTTTGTATGTGAAGGAGGGGATTGAATCAACAGAGGCTCAAGGGTTACAAGAAGGAATAGAGGTACTGTGGGTCACCCTGGAGGTGGGAAAAGGGACAGCCATTCACACTGGAGTGATTTACGGGCTTCCATCACAGGGAGAGGATTCAGAGGAAGCTCTTGTGGAAACCATCCACAAAATGGCAGTCAAAGGAGAACTGCTACTAATGGGTGACTTCAACCTGCCTGAGGTTAATTGGAGCACTCAGACTGTGAGTACAACAAGGGGCAGGGACTTTATGACTGCCCTGAATGGGGCAAACTTAAGACAGCTTGTAGCAGAACCAACCCGCGATGAGGGAATACTGGATTTGGTCCTGACCAATGGGGAGAGGATCACAGATGTGGAGGTGGGCAGTCCTGTTGGTACCAGTGATCACAGGACAGTATACAGTAGTTTAAGCTAAACACATTGGAAGAGGCAAGTCATACAAGCATAAAGGTCCTAGATTTCAGGAAGGCTAACTTTAAGGAGATGGGTAGAAATTTCAAAAGAGCCCTAGCAGTGGAAGGTACATGGGGAGATGTGGAAAAACAGTGGTCTAGAGTCAAGTGAGTCATAACAGAAGTAGCAGGTCAATATGTCAAAATGCACAGCAAGAATAAAAGAAAGAAAAGGCCATTATGGTTCTCGAAGGTAGTGGCTGAGAAAGTAAGAGAAAAGAAACAGCCTTCAGAAGATACAAGGAAACACAAAAGGATGAGGGCAGAGAACAATATCTGGAGAAGCAGAGGGAATCTGGGACAATAATTAGAAGGGTAAACCACAGACAGAGGAAGGTATAGACCAGGCTATTAAGAAAGGTGACAAGACCTTCTTCAGGTACATTAGCAAGTGGAAAAAGACAAGAAATAGGATCGTTAGGCTGAAGAAGAAAGGAAGAAAAAGGCTGGGGGATGATCAAGAAAAGGCTGAGATACTGAAGAAGTACTTTTGCTCAGTATTCACCAGGGAAGGGGAGGGTGAGGGACTGAGACTCATTAAGAAAGGTATTCAGGGGAGAAAAGTAGACACTAGGCCATTCACAGTGGAAAGAGTCCTAGAAGAACTTGGGAAAATAAAATCAGATAAGACAATGGGGCCAGATGTGATCCACCCCAGAGTACCAAGTAAACTCAGGGAAGTGCTGGTGGAACCACTGGCTGCCCTTTTCAATGCATCACTAGAGACAGGGGAGGTACCTGAGGACTAGATGATGGCATATGTGGTCCCTATCCACAAGAGTGGATGCAGAGAGGAAGCAGGCAATTATAGGCCTGTAAGCCTGACCTCAATAGTAGGGAAACTAATGGAGCCCTTACTTAAGGAGAGGACTGTGAAGTTTCTGGAGGATAGTGGGGCACAGGATCCAGGGCAGCATGGATTCTCAGTGGAAAGGTCCTGTCAGATGACCCTTATAGACTTCCTTGACTGGAAAACCTGGGTAGTAGATCAGGGAGGGATGGTGGATGTGGACTACCTAGATTTCAGCAAGGTCTTTGACACCGTCCCACACAAGAGATTGTTAAATAAAATTGGGGAGCCTGGGAGCTGGTCCTACGGTGGTAAGGTGGTTTGGGAACTAGCTATGGGACAGGACTCAGAGTAGTGGTGGTAAATGACATAAAATCTGAGGAGAGAGAGGTGACCAGCAGGGTGCCACAGGGGTTTGTGCTGGGACCAGTACTATTTAATGTCTTCATTAGCAACATTGCAGAATGTCTGGAGGGAAAGGCATGCCTCTTTGCAGATGACACCAAGATCTGCAACAGAGTGGACACACCGGAGGGGGTGGAGAAAAATGATAACGGGCCTAAGCCTATTAGAGGAGGGATTGGGTGTCTGGAAGTTGAGTTTCAATGTTAAAAAGTGCAAGATCATGCACCTGGGTTGCAGGAATCTAAGAGAGAAGTGCAAGATAGGTGGGGAAATTCTGACCACCACAATTCAGGAGAGAGACCTGGGGGTTATCATATCTGATGACCTGAAGGTGACCAAACAGTGTGAAAAGGCAGTGGGGAGAGCAAACAGAATGTTGGGGTGCATAGGGAGTGGCATAACAAGCAGGAGGAAAGAGGTGGTGATGCCACTGTACAGATTACTGATGAGGTCTCAGCTGGAGTACTGTGTCCAGTTCTGGCGATCACATCTCCGGAAGGACATTAAAAAAATAGAGGCAGTCCAGAGAAGGGCAATGAAGATGGTACATGAACTGCACCACATGCTCTATGAGGACTGACTTAAGGACCTGAATATCTATACACTGGAGGAAAGAAGGGAAAGGGGAGATATGATAGAGACTTTCAAGTACCTTACAGGAATAAACAGGGTACAGGTGGAAAGCATATATCAGAGAAAACTCTGCACAAGAACTAGGGGGTATGATATGAGTCTGAAGGGTAGAAGGCTCGGGGTAATGTTAGGAAGTGCTTTTTCACTGAAAGAATGATGGAGCCATGGAACAGCCTTCCAGCAAAAGAGGTGGGGGCAAAAACAATATGGAGTTTTAAAGAGTGCATGGGATAGACATAAGGGTTCTCTGGAGATGTGCAGAGCAGGAGAGCCGTAGATCAAATAAGATCTTGGGCTGCAGCAGTGAGTAAGGAAATGGGCAGACTAGGTGGGCCATATGGTCCTTATCTGCTGACAGAGTCTATGTTTCTAAGAAATGGATACTAAGAAAGTCATAATAACAGATCTGATCCAACCATGAGTTATTTATAAAGTGTATGTTCAATGTTTCGTTTATAGTGTCGTGCCTGTGTATACTTATGAACTTGATGTTATGAACTTGGATTTTGGCCTTCCTCGGTTCCCAACCTTGGGGTATCCCAATGTAATATCAACCGAATATGGGTGACTATCAAAACTGCGACTCCATATTCAATGCTATTGTGATAGGCAATCCACAAGGGTAGCGACTACTTCTACCATGAGGGTAGGGGAAGGTGACTAGAAAGGAGGAATGGGAAGGGGAAGGATAGGGAAGAGAGTTAACTGGAGGAAGTGTGCCTGCTGTTGCTGAGCCAGCCATGTGGTGTGGTGTGGTGTTGAGGAAGGCTGGCTCCGGCACAGCAGGTACTGGGTTCAGGGCTGGGGATGGGAGGGTTTGAATTTTGCTGCTGTCTGCGGCTCCTGGACTTAATTTTTTTTTCAGCCGGATTGTTCCCCCTACCCAACATGCACCCCCCCCGAGTTAAGAATCCCAATTCAGGGGGGTGCAGAAACACTTTCGGTTGCCGGGTGTCAGTTCACCGGTAAGTGTATATCACAGATTTGCTTTTCAGCTATATACACTTGCCATAATAGTGATAGACGTTTTGCATTTGCTATTATGACATAGAACCCACCTTTGGTAGGAATGCTGGCTAGGTGTAGGAAATAGAAGACCCAGCATCAAGGGTTAGGAGAGTGTCAGAAGAGGAGGAGGTAGGGGAGGATGGTGGGTGATTTTGAAATGCTTGAAGCGGAGCGAATTGAAGTTGGCCAGCTTAAATGGGGGATGTGGGAGGAGCTCTTTCCCTCATATTGAACCATGGGCTTTTAGCCTTCCCATTCAATGTTTCATGCATAGCGTAGTGCTTGTGTATACTTATGAACCTGAAGTTATGAATTCAGAGTTTGGCCTTTCTCTATTCCCACCCTTAGTACTGTAGGAATGCTGCGTAGGAGTAGGAATAGAAGGCCCAAAAAGATTAACAGTTTAAAGAGTACCTCCTCCAACTCACAGATAGTGTGGTCAGTAGCATGAAGGAGAGTAAAAACTCCCAGGTGAAGGAAAACTCTGAGGACCCATGGCTACTGACCTGCTCATCCTCCGGACAATCTATGAGGAAATAATCTTAAATAATTTGGACCAAGTTTTTGGTTCTGGTTAAGTTGAAGAGTCGTATTCTCTGACTTTGTGCTGGGTGATGAGTCATATCCTCTGAATCTTTGTTGGTGTGAGTAAGAAGGTTGATTCTGGAAGATGAAGGAGAATACAAGTCGGATAGATGTTCAGCTGAAAGAAGATGGGTGGTTAAATGATATCCTGGATTTCTTTTGTGGTATTCAGTATTAGGGTCTTGTAAGTATACATATGGCAGCTTGAGGAATGTTGGTAGATTAGGAAAGTATTGATTGGATGCCAGAGATGTAATTAAAGGTGGTGCTGGAGAGCTGGAGTCGATTGACAGAATAGCGGAGGATTGAGTGGTGGATGGCGGAACTGGAATTCCACAGATGATGTGAGCAATGGATGAAGGAGACATAGTAGGATGGAGGAATGGTTACTGGAAGAGTGAAGCGAGGATGGGTCCAGGAAACAAAATCAATGGATGGTTGAGCACTAGACTATGGCACATTTGAAGGCCCCTAAAGGAATACAGAAGGAAGATGGTTCAAGGTCAATAATGTCACTATGAAGCACTATGAGGAGTATAATCTTCTGATTGCGGAAGCAATAATTATCTGCTGTTGAAATGGAATAACTGAATGGACAGTATGATGAGGACATGCCTTCTGAGTCTTCGAAAATGTAGGAGGGTCGATCCTGGAATTGGATGAAGAGGTCCAAATTGGAGAAAGATTGAGGTGAGGAGATAGGTTGAAGTTGAAAGAGATCCAGGAGAGCTGCCCAGGCAAAGCCAGAGACGGAGCAGCAGAAGAAATGCGGACAAACCGGGATTTTAAAATTTGAGGGGAAAATGGTGGAGCAGGGCTTCCAACCCTGGCAGACCAGAAGCCCACCTTTGCTCAACACCCCATGAGGCAGAGCTAGGGACGGAGACTGTGGAAGGATGGCATGGTAGTACAAACCAGTTGGAATGATGGAACAGTGGTACAAACCAAAGACACGGAACAGGCTCGAGTCTCTGGCAGATGAACAAACGCACCTTCGCTCAATACCCTAAAAGCGGAGCTAGATATGGAGATTGTGGAACAATGGAATGATGGTGAGGCAGCAGGAGAAGGAAACAGAAGGCAGACATGAATGTGTTAACATCAACAGATGGCGAACAGGTACAGATCTCACTATATGCACTGCACTTGAAGGTGGACTATGTTCCCAGAGCTAGGATGGAAAAGTTTACTGACCCATGGTTGGAATCCAGAGAGCAGGCATGGCAATATAGCCATAGTAGCCCTGGGCCAAGAAAGTGTCATAGATGGATGATGGAAACAATTGTTGGGGTTAGTCATTGCAGAGGGCACACTGAGAAGTATCGGGTTCATAAGTCAGCCTCCAGACTTAACAAACAGTACAAACAGGAGATATCTGATCTTACCAAGAAAATCAAATCAGTGGAGGAAGCAATTTATACATCCTCTTTGTCTCAACATTCCCAAATCACAGAGATTATCTCTCTCAGATACAAGTTAAATGCTATTTGTTCTCAGCAAGCCAATAGATCTTTATTTTTTCTGAAACAGTTGTTTTGGGAATCTGTAGCTAAAGTGGAAAAGCTACTTGCTTATAGGCTGAAGAAGAACAACATAGAAACCTTGGTTGCATTTCTGACATCTGATGACTACTCTGTGATTTTAGACCCAGTACAGATGACTTGCCTCTTTAGAAAATATTATTCAATTCTCTATCAATCATCTGTAACTCCTAATATACAGGCTTACATCTTTTTTAATAGGTTAGGTCTACCTCATTAATCTCGAGAAATTACTCAAACGTTGGAGGAGGAAATAACACTGTAAGAGATTCAATCTGCTTTTCACTCCTTGGCTTCATGGAAAGTTCCAGGAAAGGATGGCCTGGGATTGGATTTTTATCAAGCCTTTGAACCCATCTTAACCCCCGGTTGCGTAAACCTTTTTTGGCCATTCGAGAATCTGGTACCTTGCCACCTTCAATGCAGGAAGCTACAATCACTGCCCTGCTGAAGCCCAAAAGGACCCCAAGAGATGTTCTAATTTTAGACTCATTTATTTATTATTTATTTACTTATTTAAATTTGGTGACTGGGGGAAGGCACACTGAGCCGGGGCTCATTTCCAAGTGCAACCTGGATAAAAGCATAACAGTGACATAACAAAATTACAATATAAGTAATGTACAGAAATTTACAAAAAACTTACAAGAATAAAATAAGGCATTTGCTCAATATATATGTAAGGCACAAATAAATTGAGGCAAGACCACATAAGTTTAATTAACTGTTATACCATCAGACAACTTTTGGCCCCTTGTGAGGGATCTGGAGCAAGCTGGTTCTGAGATTGATGTTTTGAGGGTAGCCAGCTCTGGCCAACAGAAACCTATGAATCCAGAGAAGGAAGCTTAAGGAGGCAGAGTAGAGGTAAGGGGGGGGGGTGCACTGGGACAGAAGGGAGATGAGGTGGAGGTTAGGAGCACTGGGGACATTGAGGAGGGGAGGAATTTGAGGAGTCTTTTGAGGGAAGAAAGAGGGGAGGCATGATGAAGGTCAGCAGGAAGGTTATTCCAGAGGAGAGGGGAGGTGGTATTAGAAGGCCTGCAGAGTGAGGATGAGGGTTGGTGAAAGTATGCTAGTCTCTGTGGCAAAGAGAATAGGCTGTGGATTTGGCTGATGTAAGGCGGGAAGAGAGATGGGTGGAGGTAGCCAAAGCAATATTTAACTATCAGGGAGGTGCAGTGGAGAGTTCTTCTGTGAGATAACTTGGCAAAGGAGAGTGGAGCATAAAGAAGACCGTGATGGGTAAGAGGAGCGGAGGTGGTTGGCAAAGCAGCAGAATGAGTTGATAAGAGAGTCTAATTTGAAGAGGGAAGTGGTTGGGGCAGTGCCATAGATCACATCAGCATAATACAACACTGGCAAAATAGTTTTAAGTACTAATTCATGTTGAGTGGGCAGAGGAAAGCTAGCTTTGTGGTGGTAGAGAACAGCGAGTTTGGGACGGAGCTTGGTGGTAATGGCATGAACGTGTGTTCAAAAGTCAAGGTGATTGTCCAACCAGACACCCAAGTATTTGAAGGTAGAGACCATCTTGAGGGGTGACCTATTTCCCTGCTTAATGTGGATTGCAAAATTCTAGCTAAAATCCTGACTTTCCAGTTGGAGAAGATCCTTCCATTGGTTATACATAAATCGCAGGCTGGGTTCATGAGAGGTTGGCAGGGCAGTGATAATATGCGTGCTGTGATTAATCTAATGCAGACTGCTTCCAATGGGCCGAATTCTGCTGCTTTGATTGCAATAGATGCTAAAAAGGCATTTGATTCTATTGAATGGCAATGTCTTTTTTTATATGCTTTCAGCTTTTGGGTTGCGCCAGGTTTTCTAAGATAGGTTCAGTGCTTATATTCCTCATGTAAAGCCAGGGTCCTGGTCAATGGTGTTCTGTCTGGCTCCTTTTCTTTGTTCCGGGGCACCAGGCAGGGCTGCCCTTTGAGCCAATTTTTGTTTTTGCTTGCTATAGAGCCTCTTAATGTTGTGTTGCAGCAACATCCAGAGATTCTTGGGATACATTTGAGGGGTAGTTCTCTTCTACTTTGTTACATGCCGATGATTTATTGTTGGCATTATCCAAGGTGGTGATTTCATTCCCATCAGTTTGGGTGGTTCTTAACACCCTTAGTGCTATGTCCAGATTGAGGGTGAATTGGTCAAAAACAGAAATCCTACCCCATGATAAGGCAGATGTGGCCTGGGCTATTATGCACCTGAAATCCCTAAAATGGGCCCCTAGTGAGATAAGATATGTAGGAATGCTTATTTCACCCGATTTACAAGATATGTGTGAGAAAAATATACAAGATTTGTTGGATGGTCTAGCACTGGATATGAATTGGTGTGGTAAATTGTTTCTGTCCCTTTCTGGGAAGGTCACCGCTACAAAATTGGTGGCTTTTCCCAAATTATTTTATTGTCTGAGTAATTTGGCTATCTCTATTTCTTCTAAACACTTGTTTAAAATAGACAGGCTATTCTCCAAATTTCATATGGGATAGGAAAATCCCTTGTTTTAGCAGGAAGACACTAAAGGGTCCAGTTATGAAGGGCAGATGGAATATGCCTTGGCTATGGGCGTATCATGTTGCCAATGGTTTTAAGCAATGTTTCCATCAGCTTCATTCAGATAACAAGATCACTCCATTATGGGTTGACATTGAGCAATCCATTGATGGGAATATTCTGGTGGTTACGCTATTAAGGGATCCCTGCCCAGATATTCAGTTTTGCACAGTCCTTATGAGATATGCCAGGCAAGCATGGCTTAAGGTGGCTAAACATTTAGGTTGGAATCATTTTCTTGGGGCCTTATGAGCCACTATGGTACAATCTGTTTTTATGGATAGGGGGATCCACAATTTCATGGTTACCGTGGTCCTCTAAAGGAACCTCCAGGGTTAGGGACCCATTAGACCAACAGAGTGATATGTTTAAATCCTTCTCCCAGTTGCAAAGTGAATATGGTCTTTCTAATCAAGATTTCTGGAGATTTTTGCAAATGAGATATATTCTTGCTACTGGGTTTATGAAGGGTTACACCTTGGTTCGGTCAGATCTAAGCATTATGCTGTGGAAATGTTTTTGCAACTCCCAAAGGCCATGTAGGTCTTATCTATAGGTTTGTGCAAAAAAATTCCTCATTTAGGGAACCCCATAGGTTACAATGGGTAGAGGATTTGCAACAGCCCCTTGCCAGGCTAGCTCAGTCGGTAGAGCATGAGACTCTTAATCTCCGGGTCATGGGATTGAGACCCACGTTGGGCATGCCTGCTTTTTAGGGGGGGGTGGTTCAGGGGCAATGTGAGGAAGTATTATTTCACAGAGAGGGTAGTGGATGCATGGAACAGCCTTTCTGAGGAGGTTGTGGGGTCTAAAACTGTGGGAGAATTCAGGAATGCATGGGACAGACATAAGGCAATTCTTGTGGAGGGGTAGGAAGAAATAAGCTGTTGGGAGCTTAAGCAACAGGCTGGTAGAAAAGAGGTCAGGAGTTATATTTTGTTTTAACTGAAATATTTGAATAGTTTGTAAGTGAAATTAGTTCTATGTGTTAAAAATTATTACCTTGAATTTGAACTGTTACTTGGGCTGTGATATTGTAGGTTTGGGGATAGTTGTTTGGCAGGGAAAATTAGAAGGAAATTTAAATGTGTTGTTTGCCTGGTGTTTGGTAGACCCTCCCTCCACCCTGTTTTGTAGGCTTTCTTAAATACTGAAAAGCCACTGGGGTTGGGATTGAAGGGCTGAGTATTTCTGTTTGGGACTAAAATTTGAAGCAACAGGAGCTGGTGGGCCTGTGACATCACTCTGAGTACCTGGTGTCTGCTTACATACACTGTTAGTGGGACGAACACATACTGGACTGTATGTGTTTGTGAGACTTGGGAACTTTGTTGGTGGGGTTGAAATTGGGTTTGTAAATAACTACAGTCAGTAAGAGAGAAACTGTACTCCAGGAAAGGGACTGAGAAAGGGGTGTGCTATTATAAACACAGGGGATAATCAGGTGGCCATATTCCACCATGGCAGGCATCTTCGGAAGGATTGTAGGCTGCACAGGCTGTGGGATGGCAATAATTCTAAATTGGGCCTGGAGAGAGGGAGGCTGCCCACTCTGTAGACAGCTATCTTGTATCAGGAGTGAGGTATATTGGTTAAGGAGTAAGCTGTGGGAGCTGGGGGGGTGTCCAAGGATAAGGGGTGTGGATATGGGCAGCAGAAGGGTGGGGCTGAGGGGAGGCTGGGGCAATGCTCTGAAATTACAAGACATTATGTTACAGCAAGCAGAAGGGGGATATTAGGGACAGAGGACCCTTAGATAGGAAGTTGATGCTAAGGGAAGCGTGCACAGGTGAACATTCTGAATTCAAAGAGACTGGAGGGGGAAGAGTCAGGAGGGGCTGTTGTGCGGAAGCCTAAAACAGCAGACTGTGGGAAGGGAGCTCCTAAGGTGAACAGTGCAAGAGAGGAAGAAGAGGGTCAGTTTAGAGATGTAGTCAGGGGAAACTCGGGTTACTTGATGGAGGCTGACATAGAGTGTCACAATAAATTTGAGATACTAAGCATCCTAGAGGGGGAGGAAGGGGTTGGTGGAAATGAGGAAACTTATACAGAGGCTGGGGAGGAGTCAGATACCCATAGGGCATCACAGACCAGCTATGGAAAGGATAGACATAGTCCCAGAGGAGAAGGGAAACATATATGTTAAGCAAATGGGGAGATGCAACATATTCCAGACATGAGGGAGGAGAGCATGATTGGAAGAAACTGGGAGACAAGGAGGTGGGAGATGAGCCCCCCTTCAGCAGGGAGGTCAGTACCAAGGATGGGGCCCTAGCTAAAGGGGACCCACAGAGAGCCTCTGGAGACAGGGGTACTATTACAAGGGGGATGGTGGTGCGGGGAGGGGAAACCATCAGGGCCAGGATAAATGGTTCAGATAAGAGAGGGTTAAAGGGGACACCTATTCAGAGGGAGTTTGAGTTAAGTGGGCAAAATAGCAAGGGAGGCAGAAAGGGGAGGGTGACAAGGGGGTCTCTAATAAGGCAGGAAGACTCCCATGAAATTGCGATCATGGATAAAGGGGGGGGGCTGAGAGGGCATAGTGGAGGTAACCATAAGGATGATGGCAGTGTTAAGGTTCTGTTACTAGGAGACTCGATGATTAGGGGTATCCATTGGGAGGGACAGGGGGGTGGATGCCATAGCCAGGTGAAGGTAGTGAGTATCTCTGGGCTGACAGTGCACAGAGCAAAGTTCATGGTGTATGAAATGGTTAGGGATTGTGGAGAAACCGGATTTCCTGGTGCATTTGGGAACTAATGATCTAGAGGAAATAGCATTTGGAAATTCAAGCAAGGTTCAAGAACTTGCCAGAGTCTGTCGGATAATGGATGCAACATTTCCTTTTCTGAGATATTGCCAGTACCAAAGGCCTCAGTGGAGAAAAAATAGAAGCTCACAGAGTTAATGACTGGCTCAGGAAGTGGGTAGAGAGAATGGGTTGGGGTGTTGGGAACTGGAATGGAGTTTGGGAGGATAAGGGACTATATGCCAAGGACAGGTTTCATCTTGCCCCATTAGGGAGGGAAGTCCTTAAACAGGGGATAGCTGACTACATACAAGAAAGGTGGGGTTTAAACTTGTAAGGGGGAAGGGATAAGGGAGGGCTGACAGAAGCCCTCCTCCAGATGAGGGGTAGCCTTCAAGCCCAAGGGGAGGGGAACAGACTGGAGGTGGAGTTTCAGGAGGAGCAGGGAGGATGGAAGTATAGGGAAGCTGGGTGGGGTTCGACAAAGAGGATCAGGGATAAGGGGTGGGGGTTAGTGTTAGTAAATGCCAGGAGCTTGGGAAACCAATTGCCAGAGTTCCAGGCCATGCTGTTCGGGGGTGGATGTGGCGGCAGTCACGGAAGCGTGGGCCAACAAAACCATGGCTCGGACCTAAATGTGAGGGTACACTATGCTTAGGAAGGATAGAAAGGAGGGCCGAGGGGGTGGAGTGGCTATGTTCATTAGAGATGACATAGAAATTGCTATAGTAGAAGAGGCAGAGGGAAACGTGGAGGCCTTATGGGTCACCTTACGATCCCCAGCAGGAGATAAGGTCAAGCTGGGAGTAGCATATAGGCCCCCCGGGATGAGTGATGTTCTAGAGGATGGTTTGCTGGACAACATCATTGCCCAGTGTGGTCCAAAAGGGGAAGGAGTGGTGTTGATGGGGGACCTTAATATGCCAGGTACAAACTGGGGAACCATGTCCTCTAAGGTGGCCAAGGAGCAGAGGCTGCTGGATGGCTTCCAGGATGTGTTCTTAACACAGCATGTGATGGAGCCCACAAGGGAGGGCATGACCTGGATGTGGTTCTGGCAGATGGGGGTCTGGTAAGGGACATGGTTGTACAGGACCCCTGACTGGGAGTGACCACAATACTGTCTGGTTTCAAATAAGCATTGGGGGAGTGGGGGTGAGATCTAGGACACTGGCAGTGGACTTCAGGGGGGCAGACTTTATGGGCATGGGAAATATTCTCAAGGATCACTTGAAGGGGATTACCTCAACGACAAGTGTGGAAAGGAGATGGGAGGTCATAAAATGGGGACTTCATGAGGCAGTCAGGATCTGCGCTAAGTTGAAATGTAAGGGAGCAAGGTCACATAAACCATGCTGGTGGTCCAGTGAGGTACAGGTAGCAGTCAGAGAAAAGAAGGCGGCTTACAAAAAATATAAAACAACAAGAGGGGATAGGGATAAGGAAATGTACCAGCTTGCATCTAGAAAAGTCACCTGTATGGTGAGGGGAGCAAAGTCCAGTAAAGAGCAGCGGCTGGCACAGGGATACATGGAGGGAAAGGGGTTCTTCCGGTACATTGGGGGCGGAGAAAACTAAGGCAATCTCAGCAGATTGAGATCAGAAGGAGGGTGGGTGGAAGAGGCGAGGACCAGGCAGAGGTATGTATGAGTACTTTGCCTCTGTGTTCACTAGGGAGGAGATGAGATATCTACAAAGCAAGACACAAAGGGGATAGAAGCGGCAGGGAGTGGGATCAGGGGAACAACAGAAATGGAGCAAAAGGGAGGGAAAGGTACCCCAGGGGTGTCACATCTGGATAAGGATAAAAAGACCAGTAAGGTGGAGGGGACGGATGATGCCATCCCCGCCGAAAGGGTGTGGTTAGCCCTCAAGGCCCTTAAGAAAGACAAATCTCCTGGGCCGGATGGCACATTCATCCAAGAGTACTATAGGAATTGGCGGACATACTGGCTGCACCTCGGCGGAGCTTTTCAGCAGGTCACTTGAGACAGGGAGGTACCTAGGGATTGGCGAGAGGCACATGTGGTACCAATCCATAAAGGGGGTAGGGGAGGTACCAGGTAACTATAGACCCATCAGTTTGACCTCGGTGGTGGGAAAATTAATGGAGATATACTAAAGGAGCGATTGGGGGTTTACTTGGAGGAGGTGGGAGGTCTGGATAGTGGCAACATGGGTTTGTGCCAGGTAGAATCATGTCAAACCAACCTTGTGGAGTTCTATGAATGGGTAACATCAGAACTGGACAGGGGTAAGCCTGTGGATGTATTATTCTTGGACTTCAGCAGGCGTTTGACTCTGTCCCCCCAATGGTCTGGTGGAGAACTGTGGGGTTAGGAGTAGACCCTTTGATGGTCAGATGGATTGAAAACTGGATAGCTGGATAGCAGAGAGTAGTGGTCTGTGGGGAGCTCCGAACCCTAGAGAGGTTGGTAGTGGGGTACCACAGGGCTCGGTCCTGGGTCCAATCCTGTTTAATGCATACATATCGGACATCAGGGATGGTATAGGGTGTGAAATGAGTCTCTTCGTGGATGACTCCAAGATGGGAGCAGTAGTTGAGGGAGAAGAGGGGAGGTTGGCCCTGCAAGGGGACCTGGACACCCTGGAAAGCTGGGCTCACACATGGAAATTAAATTTCAATATCGCCAAGTGCAAGGTGTTGCATCTTGGTCGAGGAAACCCTAAACACAGGTACACCCTGGGAGGGAGGCTGGAAGCCTCAATAGGGAAAAAGACCTAGGGTCATGGTGGATACATGTATGAATAACTCTGAGCAGTGCAGGAGAGCAGCTAGCAAGGCAAACAGGATGTTGGGATGCATCATAAGGGGATCACCTCTAGGAGCAAGGAAGTGATTCTGCCACTGTACAATGGACTGGTTAGACCACACCTTGAGTACTGTGTACAGTACTGGAGACCATACTTGAAGAGGGACATACAGCTCCTGGAGAGGGTACAGAGGAGGGCAATAAAAGATGATACGAGGGCTAGAGGATTTGACTTATGAGGACAGACTTGAGGAGCTCTGCCTGTTTTCATTGGAGGAGAGGAGAGACAGGGGACATGATTGAGGTCTTCAAGTACCTCAAGGGAATAAATAGGGTAAACATGGAGGGATCTTTAGACTAAAGCAGGAGGCATCACCAGAGGCATGGTTTGAAGTTGGAAGGTGGAAGGGTGAGGGGAAAGAGGAGGAGGTTTTCACTGAGAGGGTGGTGGACCCTTGGAATGCACTGCCTGGTGAGCTGGTTCAGAGATCCACAGTGGAGGACTTTAAGAGAGGTGGGACAGACACAGAAAGGGGATGTATCAGATGATGGCCTGTCCCAGGGGTGGGGATGGATGATAGGGATTTCTGGAGCACAAGGGAAGGGAGGGTCTCGGCACCCAACTAAGGATCTAGGTTCGAGCAGACTCGATAGACCATAAGGCCTAATCTGCTGGCAAATAGTATGTTAGTATGTTAACTAGGATCTGCGGCCTATCCTGTAGGTAGGGAAATGTGCAGACTAGATGGGCCAAGCGGTCCTTATCTGCTGTCAAAGTCTATGTTTCTATGTTTCTATGTTGTGGATAGCTGGTGCAGATGTTGGGCAGATGCTCATAAGCTCTTTTAACCCTAAGGAACAACTTATACAAAAGAAGATCCTGAGCCAATGGTATAGGACCCCTATGAAATTAGTTTGCATGGGTCTATTTGGCTCTAATTTATGCTGGAGGTGGCAACATGAGCCAGGATCTCTTGGCCGTATATTATGGAGTTGTGTCTTAGTGAGGGGATGGTGGAGAGAAGTTAATACTACCATACAGCATATCATAGAAACATAGAAAGTGATGGCAGAAGGGGACCTTCAGATCTATCTACTCTGCCCGTAAGCCTACCCCCTCCCCTAACTACTATTCAGTGCTATGATTCCTTTGTACCTATCCTAAGCCTTTTTAAATATTCCAATAGTTTTTGCTTCCTCCACCTCAGGTGGCAGGCAGTTCCATGCATCCACCACTCTCTCTGTAAAGAAGAACTTTTTTGCGTTGCCCTTAAATTTCCTCCTTCTAGCGTCATGTTGTGACCTCTAGTTCTTGTGTGACTCTTGAACTGAAAAAGGTCCTGAACCTGTGCCTTGTTTATTCCCTTCATGTATTTGAATGTTTCTATCATGTCTCCCCTATCTCTCCATTGTTCAAGGGAATACATGTTGTGTTCTTGCAGTCGTTTCTCGTAGTTTATATTGTGGACTCCCGCTATCATTTTTGTAGCTTTCCTCTGCACCGTCTCAAAATCCATCTGTATCCTTTTTGAGATGTGGTCTCTATAACTGTACACTGTACTCCAGATGCAGCCTCACCAAAGATCTGTAAAGTGGCCTGATAACCTCTCTTTTTCTGCTAGTAATTTCCTCCCTATGCAGCCCAGCATTCCATATGCCTTTAGTGCTTCTTTCTAGCATTGTTTGGAAGTTTTCAGATCATGTGATAAGAATACTCCCAGATCTATTTCCTGCATTGCATTGTTGATTCTAATTGGACTGCTCCTAGAAGGTATTCTGCATCTGGATTACTCTTCCCTATGTGCATGATTTTGCACTTTTTAGCATTGAAATTCAGTTGCCATGTGTGTGACCAGCTTTCTAGCTTTCTAATGTCAGCCCTCATTCTTTCCACTTCACTGAGAGTATCAACCCCATTGCATATCTTTGTGTCATCTGCAAAAAGACTCACTTTGCCTTCCAGACCCTCAGATATGTCACTGATAAAAATATTGAATAGGATGGAGCCCAGTACTAATCCCTGTGGTACGCTGCTTGTCACCTCCTTTTCTTTTAATAGGGATCTGTTTTCCACTACCCTCTGTGTTCTTCCTTTTAGCCAACCCCCTATCCAGTCTACAGCCTTTTGACTGACCCCCATGCTGCTGAATTTATTAAATAACCTTCTGTGTGGGACAGAATCAAAGGCTTTGCTGAAGTCTATGTAAACCACATCCACAGCCCCACCCTGGTCTACTACTTAGGTGACCCAGTTGAATAAATCGATAAGATTTGTCTGGCATCACCTCCCAGTGGTGAATGCGTGGTCTCTTTGGCCTAATCTTCCGTTATCTTCAAGAAAGGATACAATTATCTCCTTGGGTAGGGCTTCTATTGTTTTGCCCACAATTTAAGTGAAGCTAACTGGACGGTAGTTGCCAGCACTCTACTTGCTAATATTGTTGTGAACTGGGACAACTGTGGCCTTCCTCCAGTTCTCTAGTACCTCTCCATGTTCCAAAGATAGGTTGAATTGCCTGGTCAGGGGAGCTGCCAGTTCCTCCCTTAGCTTTCTCAGTAATCTTGGATGAACATCGTGGGGACCAATGTCCTTGTTCACCTTGAGATTTTCTAGTTCCTTCAGGACTCTTTCTTCTGTAAAAGGTTCCAAATCAGTTCCGCTGCTGCTTGTACTTTTTTCTGGCATGGCATGGGTGCTCTGCTCCCTTCCTCTTCTATAGTAAAAACTGAGCAAAAATATCTGTTGAGAAGTTTGGCTTTTTGTTTATCATCCTCCACTTGCCTGCCTTCTTCCATTGGCAGTCTGAGTATGCCTCCACTCTTCTTCATTTTGTCTCTGATGTATCGGAAGAAGGTTTTGTCTCCCTTTTTGACTTCTCTAGCGATCCTCTCCTCAATTGCTGCTTTGGCCACTCTGATTAGCTTGTCTGCTTCCCTTTGTTTCTCCTTTTATGCTTCCATGTCCTTTTCATAGACCGTCTTCTTGGATTTTTTGAAGGCAGTTTGCTTCTCCCTGACCTTGGTGGCCAAGTCCTTTGAACACCAGAGCAGTTTCCTACTTTTCTTTGCTTTGATCACTTTTTGTATACAATGGCTAGAAACATCAAGTAAAGCTGTTTTGAGGATGGTCCAGTATTCATCTATTCTTCCCACCTGAGTTATGTTGGCTAGGCTCTGTGTGAGCTTCTTTTTCATTTTGGCGAAATCTACTCACCTAAAGTCCAGGATTTTAGTTTTAGAGTGCTTGGTTTCTTTTTCTGTTTTTATTTGGAATCATACCATGTGGTGACCACTGGACCCCAGGTGGCTCCCAACTTCTGCCCCAGAGATGTTATCACCATTGGTGAATAACAGGTCAAGGACAGCATCTACTCTTGTGTGTTCCTTCAGGAGTGGCTTCAGACCCAAGAAAAGTAGAATCTCCAGGAAGTTTTTGCTCCAGAAAGAGGCTGCTGTATGGGTGCTTCAGTTAATATCAGGTCAGTTAAAATCACCAGCCATTATCACGTCCCCTTTAGCACTCATTTTGTGTATGTTTTCTAAGATCTCCTTGTCCCACTTTTTCCCAGTCACTGGGGTCTGTACACCACCCCCACCTGAGTGGCCATCCCCCTAATGGGTTCTAGTGTAACCCAAAGTGTTTCGGCTGCAGAGCATGTGTCATGGATCCTTGTAGCTTTTATTCCTTCCTTTACATATACAGTATTGCTACCCCACCTCTTTTTTCCAGGTCTGTCTTTTCAAAAAAGGCAGTATGCTGAAATAGTTACTTCCCAGTTATGTTGTTCATTGAACCAGGTCTCTATGATGACGACCCAGTCAGGATCTGACTCTGCAATAATAGTTGTGAGGTCAGCTATTTTATTTGCTAGGCTTCGTGCATTCATGTACATTGCTTACCAAATATGAATTGCCCCTTTTTTTAGTTCAGCCCATCGTTAGATCCTGTTTTTCTATTGTCCTCTGAGCTCCTTCTTACTGGATGACTCCTTCATTCTTTAATTGTTGCCCCGAGTTGGAAGGGTTTTGGGGAGAGGCAGCAGTTTCTTTCAGTGCTGACATCGTCTCCCCATATCCTAGTTTAAACTCTCCATTAAGACATCAACTTTTGATGCAGTGTCCGTAAACCCTCCTTAGTGAGGTCTAAGCCATCATATCTGGAGAGACCTCTGTTCCAAAAGTCACTCCAGTTTCCAGTGAAGAGGAGCCCTTTCTCTAGGCATCAGTTTTGGAGCCATGCATTCAACTCCTCTATTTTATCCTTACGTATTTGTTGTGTACTCCCTCTCTCTTCCATACTGGGAGGACCTCCGAGAATGCAATTATTGGTGAGTATGCAGTTAATCTATCCTCCAGTTGAAATAGGTGCATTTTAGTCTCCTCAACTGTTCATTCCACCAGATTATTATTACCTAGATGGATGAAAACACCTGCGCAGTTTCCCTTCCTTCCCTTCTTATTGGTCTGTCTATTCGGTCAGAATCTCTTTTAGCCGATGCTCTTGGAAGACATCTGACTGCCACACTACTGTCAGGGTGGTGAGTTAGGTGTGATTCCACTCCTCAGATCATAGAACCACCTGCAGTGAGAATTTTTCATTTTCACATGCCGCTTGGTACCTTTGATGTATCACCAATGCATTTCCTTGAAGGGAGATTAGATTGATGGTTGTTTGGGCTGGCCATGCTCCCTTTTTTTGTTGCGTGGGCCAAAGGTGAAAATTGGTTAGTCATCTATATGAGTGTGTCCTGGTTTGGAGGCTGCTGTTGTGTCCTGTGGAACCTGCTCCAGCCCCTTTTTACCATCTACCATTCTCTTGTACCAGGGGATTCCAACAGCATATGGTGTTACTCTGGTGGAAATGGTATAGCAAATAAGAGTCAATGGGCATGTGGTTCTCCAGTAGGTGTTGGGGATGTGCTATATGGTTCCAGGCCTCCCTGAACTGGGTTTGTAGCTGTCCTATAGTCCAGTATGAGGGACAAAGCCCTAATGCCTGTATGCATGCCCTGTGAAAGGATGCTCCACACCACTGGCAGTAGACTATATGGTCATAGTCATCAAGAGTGTGGATGGAAAGACAAATTTTGGCCTTGAGCACATGTGATGATGGTTAGAAAGTAAGTGTGGATGAAAGGAAGAATTTGGTGCTTTGCATGGGAGGAGTGTATTGATTCAAGAATACAGTTTCTCTTGTTAGATTAGATTCCTCCTCCTAGTGTGAAGTTGGAAATTGGCTAAAGTGGTGTGGCCGAAAGAAAAAAGGATGAAAGAAAAACAAAGGTTGTAGCTGAAGGCTGAAGGGGTGCAGATGAAAGAAAAAGGAAGATCATAGCTGAAGGTTTTTTTTTTTCTCAAATATGCAGTAAGTCCCGCCCCTTCCTTACTTCTGCAGGAAGGATATGAGGGGGTCAGGGGCTATGTTAGAGGATGAGCACGGGGTTGGCAGAAATGGAGACAAGGTGGCTGGGTATTTCCCATGAAGAAAATTAGTAGAGGTATTAAGCCTTTGTCAGCCCCCTTCCCCCAGCCAGTTACACTTGTGGTGACTGAACTCAGATGGGTAGTTCATCTCTTCTGGTTGGACCTAGCCCTGCTGTTCATGCACATCAATGGACTCCCCCTTTTTGCTCCTGGCCCCACCCCTACAGTCTCAGCCTGGGTGAATTGCCCATAGCCGTATTCCCCCTCCCATCCAAGAGGCAGGGTAGTGCAGTGGTTCCAGGTTCTGAGCAGCTGACCCACAGGTCTGGGTTCAAATCCCACTGCCCCACCTGCACACTGTGTCACCCTGAGCAAGCCACCCAACCTCCCTGGGCTCCCAGGCTGCACCACCACTCAAGCTTCAGCTTAGGGTGTCTCACACAAGGAATAAACTGCTCCCCTTTTCCTAGCTACCTCTGGGATGGGATCATGCTCCACAGGGCCCCTGTGCCTCTACTGGGTGCCTTGTCCATTTACCATCCCTTTCTTGATCTCCTGTTCCTCCACCCCTCCCCTACAGGGCCTCTGGCACTTAAAATGATTATTTTGAGCTTGTTGCCCATTCACTCAATTAACATACTAACATACTATTTGCCAGCAGATTAGGCCTTACGGTCTATCGAGTCTGCTCGAACCTCAGATCCCTAGTTGGGTGCCGAGGCCTCCCCCCCTTGTGTTCCAGAAACCCCTATCATCCATTCCCACCTCCCTGGGCCAGGCCATCATCTGATACATCCACTTTCTGTGTCTGTCCCACCCTCTCTTGAAGTCCTCCACTGTGGCTCTCTGAACCAGCTCACCAGGTAGTGCATTCCAAGGGTCCACCACCCTCTCAGTGAAAAACCTCCTCCTCTTCCTCCCCTCACCCTTCTCCTTTCCAACTTCAAATCATGCCCTCTGGTGATACCTCTCTGCTTTAGTCTAAAGATCCCCTCCATGTTTACCCTATTTATTCCCTTGAGGTACTTGAAGGCCTCAATCATGTGCCCCTTCTCCTCTCCTCCAATGAAAACAGGCAGAGCTCCTCAAGTCTGTCCTCATCGTCAAATCCTCTAGCCCTCATATCATCTTAGTTGCCTCCTCTGTACCCTCTCCAGGATCTGTATGTCCCTCTTCAAGTGTGGTCTCCAGTACAGTACACAGTACTCAAGGTGTGGTCTAACCAGTCCATTGTACAGCTGGCAGAATCACTTCCTTGCTCCTAGAGGTGATCCCCTTATGATGCATCCCAACATCCTGTTTGCCTTGCTAGCTGCTCTCCTGCACTGCTCAGAGTTATTCATACATGCATCCACCATGACCCCTAGGTCTTTTCCCCTATTGAGCCTCCAGCCTCCCTCCCAGGGTGTATCTGTGTTTAGGGTTTCCCCACCCAAGATACAGCACCTTGTACTTGGTGATATTGAAATTTAATTTCCATGTGTGAGCCCAGCTTTCCACGGTGTTCAGGTCCCCTTGCAGGGCCAACCTCCCCTCTTCTCCCTCAACTACTGCTCCCATCTTGGAGTCATCAGTGAAGAGACTCATTTCACACCCTATACCCTCCCTGATGTCTGATATGTATGCATTAAACAGGATCGGACCCAGGACCGAGCCATGTGGTACCCCAGTACCAACCTCTCTAGGGTCCGAGAGCTCCCCACAGACCACTACTCTCTGGGTGCATCCAGCTAGCCAGTTTTCAATCCATCTGACCATCAAAGGGCCTACTCCTAACCCCATCAGTTTCTCCACCAGACCATTGTGGGGGACAGAGTCAAACGCCTTGCTGAAGTCCAAGAATAATACATCCACAGGCTTTCCCCTGTCCAGTTCTGATGGCATCCATTCATAGAACTCCATGAGATTGGTTTGACATGATCTACCTGGCACAAACCCATGTTGCCAACTATCCAGACCTCCCACCTCCTCCAAGTACACCCCCAATCGTTCCTTTAGTATAACCTCCATTAATTTTCCCACCACCTAGGTCAAACTGATGGGTCTATAGTTACGTGGTACTTCCCTCGACCCCCCTTTATGGATTGGCACCACATGTGCCTCTCGACAATCCCTAGGTACCCTCCCTGTCTCAAGTGACCTGTTGAAGAGCTCCGCCAGGGGTGCATCCAGTATGTCTCTCAATTCCCATAGTACTCTCAGATGAATGCCATCTGGCCCAGGAGATTTGTCTTTCTTTAGGGCCTTGAGGGCTAACCACACCCTTTTGGCAGAGATGGCATCATCCGTCCCCTCCACCTTACTGGCTTTTTTATCCTTATCCAGATGTGACACCCCTGGGGTACCTCTCCCTTCCTTTTGCTCCCCTGATCCCACTCACTGCCGCTTCTATCCCCATCATGCCTTGCTTTGTAGATATCCCACCCTCCCTAGTGAACACAGAGGCAAAGTACTCGTTAAATACCTCTGCCTGGTCCTCACTCTTCCACCCACCTCCTTCTGATCTCAATCTGCTGAGATGGTCCTTAGTTTTCTCCACTCCCCAATGTACCGGAAGAACCCCTTTCCTCCATGTATCCCTGTGCCAGTCGCTGCTCTTTACTGGACTTTGCTCCCTCACCATACAGGTGACTTTTCTAGATGCAAGATGGTACATTTCCTTATCCCTATCCTCTTGTTTTATATTTTTGTAGGCCACCTTCTTTCTCTGACTGCACCTGTACCTCACTGGACCACCAGCATGGTTTATGTGACCTTGCTCCCTTTCGTTTCAACTTAGCGCAGATCCTGACTGCCTCATGAAGTCCCCGTTTTATGACCTCCCATCTCCTTTCCACACTTGTCATTGATGTAATCCCCTTCAAGTGATCCTTGATAATATTTCCATGCCCACAAAGTCTGCCCCCCTGAAGTCCACTGCCAGTGTCCTAGATCTCACCACCCCTCCCCCATGCTTATTTGAAACCAGACAGTATTGTGGTCACTCCCAGTCAGGGGGTCCTCTAAAACCAGGTCCCATACCACAATCCATACACCATTCTGGGGGAGCATAATTCCCCTATGGATGCACCCACAGAGGAGACTAAGGAGGGTGCAGACAACTGTCACAAGGGAGGCCCTCAGGAAGGAGGCAGAGGGCACCGCAGGGAAAGAAAGCAGCTCCTGGTGGGGGACTCAATTATTAGAGGGATAGAACTGGGGGGAGCAGGGAAAACTGAAGCAAGGTGCCTGCCTGTGCCATGGCTTGAGGACAGGAAGCATCCTTAGGATCACGAGAACAGTTGCACGGAGTCTGAGCTGGACATCATTGTCCACCTAGGGACAAATGACTTGGCTCATGATGAGATTAGAGCAGTGCAAAGGACTTTGTAGAGTTGGGAGGGGCTTAAGACAAGTAGCACACACAGTATCCTTCTCAGAAGTGCTGCCTGTCAGTGGCATGAGTGAGCCGAGGGTACTTTGCACCATGCAGTTTAACAAATGGTTGAAAAGATGGTGTGGAGCACCGGGTTTGGCTTCATTGGGGACTGGGGTTCCACCTGGAGGGACACCAGCCTATACTGGCAGGATGGTCTGCATCTGTCCAGGAAGGGAACAAGTCTTTTGGGCAATCGGTTTAAATGCTTCATTGGCAAGCCTTTAAACTAGTCAAGGGGGGAGGCACTGATAAGCAGAAGGAAAATCTCAGCCTCCCCCTACAAAAACAGGGTACTAAATGAGAAAAAGACCAAGGTAGAAAGGTCAGTGGGTGTTGCCGCTACAGAAGGTAAAGCCATCAAAAAATGGAGAGCAATGAGTACCAATGCCCGTAGTCTGGGTAACAAGCTTCCTGAATTAGTGGCCTTGATGGAGGAGGAAGATCTGGATATTGTGGCAGTCACAGAAAGATGGTACACACAGAACCATGGCTGGGACGTAAACATACCAGGATACACTATCTACAGGAGGGACAGGGAGGGTAAAAGAGGAGGAGGAGTAGCTTTCTACATAATAGAAGAAATCAAAGCAACAGAACAAAAGGGTAAACAGGGAGGAGAAGAAGCACTGTGGGTCAATTTGGAGGCAGGCAATGGCACCACAATCCACACAGGGGTTGTATACAGACCGCCCTCTCAGGGGGAGGAAATGGACAAGGAAATGATAGAAAGTATACTTAGAATGGCAGATAAAGGGGAGATATTGCTGATGGGTGATCTGAATATGCCAGATATTAACTGGAGTGCAGTTGCAGCAGCCACTTCTAAAAGTGGGGTTATTCTGGATGTCCTACAGGGGGCATGCCTTAGACAACTAGTATTGGAGCTCACTCGAGAGGGAGCAATCTTAGACCTGGTTCTCTCAAACGGAGATGAAGAGAGGATCACAGATGTAGAAGTGGGTAGCCATCTGGGAACTAGCGACCATCGAACAGTATAGTTCACAATAAACACAGCAATAGAGTCAAGCCATACAAAGACAAAGGTACTGGATTTTAGGAGGGCTGACTTTGCCAAATGGGTGAGCTCTAAGGAATGCTACTAGCAAATGGGCAGGAAGGAGGGTGGAAGAACAATGGGGAATAATAAAACTGCCATCACAGAGGTAACAAGCCTTTGTGTAAAGCAAATAAACAAAATGAAACAAGGTAAGAAACCACTATGGTTCTCAAAGGAAGTGGCAGTGAAGGTTCAAGAGAAAAGAAAGATTCAGGAAGTACAAGGAATCACAGAAGGAACAGGACAGAGAACTGTATCAGTTAAAGCAAAGGGAAGCTGGAAAGGCAGTCAGAACAGCAAAGGCCCAAACCAAGGAAAAGATAGCCAACTCAGTTAAGAAGGGGATAAAACCTTTATAGGTACATCAGGGAGCAAAGGAAGACCAAGGAGAGGATAATGAGGCTTAATAAAGGGAGGAGGGTGGGCAGGGGAGACTGTGAAAGGCAGAGATACTAAACAAATATTTTTGCTCAGTATTTACAAAGGAAGAGGGAGGTACCTAAAACAAACAGTAGAAACACTCTGGATACAGAAGTTGATACCAGCCATTTACAGAAGAAAGAGTTCTGAAAGAGCTCTAAAACTGAAGGTGGACAAAGCAATGGGGCCTGATGGAATTCATCCTAGAATTCAAAAGAACTAAGGATAGAACTAACACCACTGACTACCCTCTTTAACAAATCATGGGAGGATGGGGTTGTACCTGAAGACTGGAGGAGGGCAGATGTGATTCCCCTTCACAAAAGTGGGAGCAAGGCAGAAGCAGGAAACTACAGACCTGTTAGTTTAACCTCAGTGGTAGGAAAATGATGGAATCACTTCTGAAGGAAAGAATTGTTGCGTATCTAGAGGCCCAGAGGGCACAGGACCCAAGGCAGCATGGATTCACAGTGGGAAGGTCATGCCAGACAAATCTGATAGATTTCTTTGACTGGGTGACCAAAGTAGTAGATCAGGGAGGGCTGGGACATGGCCTACCTAGACTTTAGCAAGGCATTTGACACAGTCCCACACAAAGATTAATATACAAGTTAGCCAGCCTGGGAGTGGGTCCCAAGATGACAGCCTGGGTAAAGAATTGGCTGGAGAATAGGACACAGAGAGTAATAGTAAATGGAGTCCACTCTGAAAAAAGGGGGGTTAGCAGTGGGGTACCACAGGGTTCAGTATTAGGAACGGTCCTCTTCAATGTCTTTATAAGCGACATTGCAGAGGGACTGGAAGGAAAAGTATGTCTCTTTGCAGATGACACAAAGATCTGCAACAGAGTTGATGCACAAGGTGGGGTGGAAAGGATGAGAAGGGACTTGGCAAGGTTAAAGGAATGGTCAAATGTACGGCAGCTTAGATTCAATGCTAAGAAGTGCAAGGTAATGCACCTGGGAAACAAAAACCCAGGGGAAGAGTACACAATGGGGGGTGAGATACTAACAACAACAAAAATGGAAAGGGACCTGGGGGTAGTCATATCAGATGACCTAAAGGTGGGCAAGCAATGTGAGAGGGCAGCAAGGAGGGCTGGGGGGATACTGGGATGCATAGTGAAAGGCATCACCAGCAGAAAACAAGAAGTTATTATGCCTCTGGACAGACAGCTGGTGAGACCACATCTGGAGTACTGCATGCAGTTCTGGAGACCCAATCTCCGCAAAGACATAGACAGGATGGAAGCTGTCCAGAGGAGGGCAACTAAAATGGTGCAGGGTCTGCACGGAAGACATATGAAGTGAGACTTAGGAGCTTAATATGTATAGCCTCGAGGAAAGGAGGGAGAGGGGACATGATAGAAACTTTCAAGTACCTCAAGGGAATCAACAAAGTCCAAGAGGGTAGCATCTTTCAAAAAAAGAGGTGTGCAAGAACAAGGGGGCACAATTTGAAGATAGAAGGGGGATGGCTCAGAGGTAATTTAAGGAAGTATTTTTTCACAGAGAGGGTTATGGATGCATGGAACAGCCTTCCAGAGGAGGTTGTGGAGTCAAAAACAGTGGTGGAATTCAAGCATGCATGGGACAGTCATAAGGCAATTCTGGGGGTGGGGATAGGAAGAAGTAGGCTGCTGGTTAACTAGGATCTGCAGCTTATCCATCAGGTAGGGAAATGGGCAGACTGGGTGGGCCAAGCGGTCCTTATCTGCCATCAAATTCTATGTTTCTATGTTACCAGATCCCCATCTGCCAGAACCACGTCCAGGACATGATCCTCCCTTGTGGGCTCCATCACATGCTGTGTTAAGAACACATCCTGGAAGCCGTCCAGCAGCCTCTGCTCCTTGGCCACCTTAGAGGACATGGTTCCCCAGTTTGTACCTGACATATTAAGGTCCCCCATCAACACCACTCCTTCCCCTTTTGGTCCACACTGGGCAATGATGTTGTCCAGCAAACCATCCTCTAGAACATCACTCATCCCTGGGGGCCTATATACTACACCCAGCTTAACTCTTATCCCCTGCTGGGGATCGTAAGGTGACCCATAAGGCCTCCACATTTCCCTCTGCCTCTTCTACCATAGCAATTTCTATGTCATCTCTAATGAACATAGCCACTCCACCCCTCTGCCCTCCTTTCTGTCCTTCCCAAACATAGTGTACCCCTGCACGTTTAGGTCCCAGTCATGGTTTTTGTTGGCCACGTCTCCCTGACCGGCCACATCCACCAGAACAGCATGGCCTGGAACCTGGCAACTTGTTTCCCAAGCTCCTGGCATTTACTAACACCAACCCCCACCCCTTATCCCTGATACCCTTTGTCGAACCCCACCCAGGTTCCTTATACTCATCCTCCCTCTGCTCTTCCTGAAACCTCCACCCCCAGTCTGTTTCCCTCCCTTGGGTTTGAAGGCTATCTGCATCTGGAGAGGGGCTTTGGTCAGCCCCTCCCTTATCCCTTCCCTCCTCACAAGTTTAAACCCCACCTTTCTTGAATGTAGTCAGCCATCCCCCTGTTTAAGGACTTCCTTCCCTAATGGGGCAAGATGAAGCCTGTCCTTGGCATACAGTCCCTTATCCTCCCAAACTCCTTTCCAGTTCCCTAACACCCCCAACCCACTCTCTTCACCCCACTTCCTGAGCCAGTCATTAACCTCTGTGATCTTCATGTTTTTCTCCGCTGAGGCCTTTAGTACTGGCAATATCTCCAAAGAGGAAATGTTGCATCCATTATCCCGACAGACTCTGGCAAGTTCTTGGAACCTTGCTTGGATTTCCAAAATGTAATTTCCCTCTAGATCAATAGTTCTCAGACTTTGTCACAGTGAGCCTCCCCAAATCCATGGAAAATATTTTGAGCCTCCCCAAAAATTGAAATAATCTTGGGCCTCCCCAAAGAAAAATAATGTACTGTACTTTGCACAGTACACCATGAATAAATTGAAACTCCTTTGAGTACTGGCTCAAATTCAGTTATTTGTCTTATACTGAGTGAACTTGTGAAAAAGAGCTCCTGTGCTAAATAAACAAATATTATTATTCAGCCTATTGTAACCCCCCCCCCACAGGCCAACCTACTTGTTCTGCTATTTTCATTCATGAACCATTGTTACCCCTTGTTGCAGTACCTTCATGGGTCAGAGTACTTCCTCCATTTCTTCTCTATATGAAATAACCTTCCTACATACTTTGCCTCTCCCCCTCCTTCTCTGCTCCTAAACAACATCTCGAGGATCACTTTGCTCCTTTCTGCTACTGCTCTTAGCACATCTATGCTCAACCTTTGTATTTGGGCTGTTCTGCCATCAGTTTACAAACTGATCAATTACCACCACTCATTACTAGTTTATTGTTCATATATATTTATTTGCACTATTGCTCCTTGTATATTTCTTGATTGTTTTGCAGTTACCTTTTGAAAATTTTCACTCCCTACCCTTCCCCATGTACACCTGAAATGAGCCTTGGCTCATTCACCCTCCCTCGTCACCTGTTAGTAAATAAATACATAAAATTCACCTACTTTTATTATCCTCTTTTAGTTTGCTTCATCTCTTCAAGCAAAATATATAAAACCCAAAATTTAAATACAGTACTTTTTCAAACTTACTTGAGCCTTCCCTGGAACAGGTTGAGGCCTCCCCAAGGAGGCTGGCCTCACCATTTGAGAACCGCTGCTCTAGATCATTAGTTCCCAAATGCACTAGGAAATCCAGTTTCCCTCCACAATCCCTAACCAGTTCATACACCATGAACTTTGCTCTGTGCACTGTCAGCCCAGAGATACTCACTACCTTCACCTGGCTATGGCATCCATTCCCCTGTCCCTCCCACTGGATAGCCCTAATCTTCGAGTCTCCCAATGACAGAACCTTAACACCGCCATCATCCTTATGGTTACCTCCACTATGCCCTCTCAGTCCCCCATCCCCCTTTATTCATGATCTCAATTCCATGGGAGTCTTCCTGCCTTATTAGAGACCCCCTTGTCATCCTCCCCTTTCTGCCTCCCTCGTTATTTTGCCCACTTAACTCAGACCCCCTCTGAATAGGTGTCCCCTTTAACCCTCTCTTATCTGAACCATTTATCCTGGCCCTGATGGTTTCCCCTTTCCCCACACTGCCATCCTCCCCCCTTGTAATAGTACCCCTGCCTCCAGAGGCTCTCTGTGGGTCCCCTTTAGCTAGGGTCCCATCCTTGGTACTGACCCCCCCTGCTGAAGGGGGGCTGCTCTCCCACCTCCTTGTCACCCAGTTTCTCTCCAGTCATGCTCTCCTCCCTCATGTCTGCAATATGTTGCATCTCCCCCATCTGCTTAACATTTATGTTTCCCCTTCTCCCTCTGGGACTACTTCTATCCTTTCCATTGCCGGTCTGTGATGCCCTATGGGTATCTGACTCCCTCCCCCCAGCCTCTGTATCAGTTTCCTCATTTCCACCAACCCCGTCCTCCCCCTCTAGGTTGTTTAGTAGCTCAAATTTATTGTGACACTCAATGTCAGCCTCCATCAAGTAACCCGAGTTTACCCTGACTGCACCTCTAAACTGCCCCTCTTCTTCCCCTCTTGCTCTGTTCTCCTTAGGAGCTCCCTTCCCACAGTCTTCTGTTTTAGGCTTCCCCACAACAGCCCCTCCCTTCTCAATGTCTGCTCTATTAGGCTTCCCCACAACAGCCCCTTCTGACTCTTCCCCCTTCACTCTCTTTGTATTCGGAATGTTCACCCCGTATGCTTTCCCCTTAGTGTCAACATCCCTATCTAAGGGTCCTCTGTCCCTAATATCCCCCCTCCTGCTTGCTGTAACATAACGTCCTGTAATTTCAGAGCATTGCCCCAGCCTCCCCTCAGCCCCACCCTTCTGCTGCCCACATCCACACCCCTTATCCTTGGACAGCCCCCCCAGCTTACTCCTTAACCAATATACCTCACTTCTGATATAAGATAGCTGTCTACAGAGTGGGCAGCCTCCCTCTCTCCAGGCCCAATTGAGAATTATTGCCATCCCACAGCCTGTGCAGCCTACAACCCTTCCGAAGATGCCTGCCATGGTGGAATATGGCCACCCTGTTTGTCCCACTCTGTTTATAATGTCACACCCCTTTTCTCAGTCCCTTCCTCCTGGAATTCAGTTTCTCTCTATACTGACTGCAGTTATTTACAAACCCAATTTCAACCCCACCAATAAAGTTATAAGTCTCACAAACACATACAGACCAGTGTGTGTGCAGTCCCACTAACTAGTGTGTGTGCAGACATCAGGTACTGTATGATGTCACAGGCCCACCAGTTCCTGTTGCTTCAATTTCAGTCCCAAACAGAAATACACAGCCCTTCAATCCCAACCCCCAGTAGCTTTTCAGTATTTAAGAAAGCCTACAAAACAGGGCGGGTGGCAGGGCTCTTACCAACACCAGGCAAACATCACATTTAAATTTCACTCTAATTATCACTGCCAAACAAGTGTTCCCAAGCCTCAAAAGTTACAATATCACAGCTAAGTAACAGTTCTAACTCAAAGTAGTAATTTTTAACACACATAACTAATTTCATGTACAAAACTATTCAAATATTTCAGTTAAAACAGAATATAAACCCAGACCTCTGTCCTTACCAGCCTCCTGCTTATGTTCCCAAGTGAACAATGAAAGACAAGGTGATTTCTCTTAATTTCCCCTTCCCCTAATACCAGGCAAACATCACATTTAAATTTCACTCTAATTGTCACTGCCAAACAAGTGTTCCCAAGCCTCAAAAGTTACAATATCACAGCCCAAGTAACAGTTCTAACTCAAAGTAGTAATTTTTAACACACAGAACTAATTTCATGTATAAAACTATTCAAATATTTCAGTTAAAACAGAATATAACCCCAGACCTCTGTCCTTACCAGCCTCCTGCTTATGTTACCAAGTGAACATAATTACCCCCCCTCCCGAGCTCAATACAATATTTTGAGGCTAACTGCCCACTTACCTCCTGGCATGGGTTCCCCTGCCCACTGGAGAATCACTGGTGGTGTTAGTGGGGTTAGCCAGGGAGCACCACTTTCCCCCCGACACTTCAGACTGCCCTGCATAGCTGTGGAGTGGAACTCCAGTCGTCCAGGTGCTGATTCCTGCCCAGACACATTTCGTGCTGCACCTTGCGGTCCACTTTCCAAATGGGGCCCCCCTCTCCCTCCAATGCTGCGCGGACTCCAGTACTGGGAGGTCCGTGGCCACAGTAGTGCCATATGTGCTCCAGGGAGGTGGAAGTGGGGAAGCCAGCATCAGTCAGCAACAGGGCCCCACCTGACACCATCAGCCACACAACCAGACAGGACTGGGGCGGGAGAAAGGGGAAACTTGAAAGAGAGAGTAGGGAAAAGAACAACAAAAAAAAGACATATGGGCACAACTAGCCACAAGCTGCCCACTAACAGTGAGCTCTGCAGGCAGCCATGGGGGAAGGTGAAAGCACTGCAAGGCGGCCCCATGGTGAAACACACAGGGCCCACACTCGGATGACCCAGCACCAGCCCCTGAATATGGACAAAAAAATAATAAAATAAAATTCAACCCCAGCCAGCACATGGCAAAGATGGGACAGAGGAGCCGCAAAAACAGCTCCAGGTGCTGCACACTACCAGCCACCCCAGGATATACCCCCCAGGGCACCCTAAACAAGGACTGCCTACTCATGGAAATGGACTGCAGCTGCCTGGCTGGAGGACTGCTGCTGCCTGATTGGAGGATGTCTGCTGCTGCTACTGAAGACCCCAGGACCCCTGGCTACAGAGAAACAGCCACCAAGAAGCTATGGACCCGAGCATCAGGTAAGCCTCTAGGCATCCACACCCTTGTGCTCTCTACTCTGTTAGCCACCCAGTCCAGAACTGCCTTCCGGTTAGCAGGGGAGACCCTTTTCTAGACAGGGGGTGGACTTGGCTTCTGGCCAAGTGATTGAGTGGATCCCTGGGGCCTAGATCAGCCTCTTGGGCAGATTTATGGCCCCTTTAGACATTGGCCGGAGCTAAAGGCCAAAGCCCTGAAAAAGTGCAGGAGGGGGAGGGTGAGAGGGGGACCAGGACAGGAAGTGGTCAGTCTACTAGCTCGGTCAGCAAGCTAGGTGGCTGGATGTGGGGTGGGTGGGAGGGGTTAACCATTTCCTCCTGATGTCCTTCCTGCTGCTTGTGTCTCAACCATTGGGGTGCTACAATTTGGCCACTATTAAACATACATGTCCTCATGTATGGGGCTGAGTACCAGGTTATTCGCACAACATAAGCAATTAAGTTACAATGACACACCAATGACCTGTTCTATGTAAATGCAGTAAGAACTACCTACAGCATGATAAACATCAGTAACGCATTAGACAGTATCAATACCTTGGGTTACCTGTGGCTGAAGTTAGCATAACCACTGAGCAGGAGATACTGCTCACCCTACGTTTCAGGCCCTCAAACAGAGCTCTATGGGGGTAACAGTGGGGGAGCACCTGGGGAACAGTTACCACCAGTCATTGTAGTTTGAAATCACAGAAAGAGCAGAACCAAACCACACAAAAACATGTATCCTGGATTTTAGGGGGGCAGACTTTGGGAAAATGGGGAGATACTTGAAAGAGGCATTAAGGGGAATGGGACAGGAATCAGGGGTTGAGGAACAGTGGGCAGTATTTAAAATGGGGATTACAAGAACAACAGAATTATGCATTAAGCAGGTTAGCAAAAGGAAAAGGAAGAGGAGACCATTATGGTTTTCCAAAGAGGTAGCAAAGAAAGTGAAAGCCATTCAGGCAATACAAAAAGACACAGGCAGAAGGGGATAGGGAGAAGTACCAGGAGAAGCAAAGGGAGGCAGGGAGGTCAGTAAGGGAAGCCAAAGCTCAGACAGAAGAACACATTGCAAAATCAGTGGGTAGAGGGGACAAAACCTTTTACAGGTACATAAGTGAGAAAAAAAAGACAAAGGGAGGGATAGTGAGATTGAAGGGGGAGGATGGGGCCGCGTGGAGGATGACAACAGTAAAGCTGACATATTGAACAGGTATTTCTGCTCAGTCTTTACTGAGGAAGAGGAGGGTAATGGGTCTGAAGGGAGTACAAGGGGTGAGAATGGTGCAGAAATGGACACAAGTCCCTTTACACGAAAAGGGTCCTGAAGGAACTGGAAGTAATAAGAGTTGATAAAGCAATGGGGCCAGATGGGGTGCACCCAGGGTCTTAAAGAACTAAGAGAGGTGGTGGCTGAACCTCTGGCTATCCTGTTTAGCCGATCACTGGAAACAGGGGAGGTACCCAAAGACTGGAGGACAGCAGATGTAGTCCCCTTATACAAAAGCAGGAACAAAGAGGAAGCAGGGAACTACAGACCAGTCAGCCTCACCTTGGTAGTGGGGAAGATCATGGAAGCAGCACTGAAGGAGAGATTGGTGGAACATCTGGTTGTCAATGGACTGACGGACCCAAGGCAGCATGGTTTCACCTGGGAGTCATGTCAGACCAACCTCATTGAGTTTTTGACTGGGTGACTAGGGGAGGTGGATCAGGGGAGGGCAGTGGACATGGCCTATCTGGACTACAGCAAGGCCTTTGACACTGTGCCACATAGAAGACAATTACACAAACTGGGGAATATGGGTGTGGGCAGGACAGTAGTGTGGTGGGTAGGTAACTGGCTGGGTGGCAGGACACAGAGGGTGGTGGTAAATGGCTGTCACTCCACAGAGGGAAGTGTGAACAGTGGAGTACCACAGGGATCAGTGCTGGGACCGGTCCTATTCAACATCTTCATCAGTGACATTGCACAGGACCTAGAAGGCAGAATTTCACTGTTCGCTGATGACACAAAGCTCCGTAACAGAGTAGACACACCAGAGGGTGTAGACAAAATGAGAAGGGACCTGCAGAAACTTGAAGAATGGTCAGGGGTTTGGCAGTTGAAATTCAATGCAAAAGTGCAAGATAATGCATATAGGGCACAAAACCTGGCACAATATATCAGTTGGGGGGTGAGGATATAGCATACCAAGCAGTAAAGGGATCTTGGGGTTATCATCTCTGATGACCTCAAGGTAGGGAAACAGTGTGACAAGGCAGCAAGTAAAGCAAATAGGATGCTGGGATGTATAGGCAGGGGCATCACCAGCAGGAAAAGGGAGGTCATAATTCCGCTATACAAGACACTAGTGAGGCCCCACCTTGAGTACAATGTACAGTTCTGGAGACCATAACTACGTTAGGACATAGACAGGGTAGAGAAGGTTCAGAGGAGGGCAACAAAGATGGTGCATGGATTGCATCACAAGTCCTATGAAGACAGGTTGAAGGAACTGAGCATGTACTCACTAGAGGAGAGGAGGGAGAGGGAGTTATTGAGGCACGCACAGTATCTCACAGGGAGGAACAGGGTGCAGAATACACTATTTTTAAGCGAAAAAGATGTTCCAGGACTAGAGGGCATGGGATGAAGTTGGAGGGAGGACGATTCAGAGGAAACATGAGGAAGAATTTCTTCACAGAACGGGTGGTGGACAAGTGGAACACCCTGCCAGAGGAAGTGGTGGGGCCTGAAACAATCACGGGATTTAAGAATGCATGGGATAGACATAACGGAATTCTGGAGGTCAGGGGTAAGAGGCAACAGACTTCTAGGAAAACATAAACTGAACTTACAAGCTCAAATGGGCAGACTGGGTGGGCTATAGGCCCTTATCTGCTGACACTGTCTATGTATCTATGTATATTTCTGTAATGAGATGAGCAGGGGGCACTCCTTGGGTAGTGCACTGCAACCTCCTTGGAGGTAGCTCAGCAGGCAGTGGCTCTACCATGGGGGGCTCCTGCAGTATGGCAGCGGGTTCCACCAATGAAGGTTCTTGGGGAACATTGACTGGGTTTGCCATCGGCAGTCTCCGTGGCACAGTAACTGGGATAGTGTGTACCCAGGGCCATAAATAAGGGTTTGTTGGGAAAAGTCCTAGAGGCCCTTTTCATGCTTGTACCTGCCTCTCCTCAGGTTCGGAGTCTTCAGGTTCTGGGTTGATGTCTTGTGCAGGTGGCATGGCTTGGGAGGCACAGGGTTTAAGGATGTTGCAGTGCACAGTCTGTTGCTGGGAGGGATTTCACTCCAACTGTATTCAGTAGACATGAAGTTCTGGAAAGAGGGTGTCTACAATGAAGTATGGGTCGGGCTCTCATTTGGTTTTGAGTTTATGAGTGTTGTGTGTCCTTTTCAGCAGGACTGTGTCTCCAATGGCAAGTGGATCAGCTTTGGCTGTGTTGTTGTACAAGTCTTTTTGCTGTTTGCATGCTTTGTCCATGTGCGGGGAGAAGAGTTTGCCAGCCAGTTGCAGCCAGTCGTGGTGCTGTCGGACCCAGTCAGTCATTGGGGTACTTTCTGGCTGTGCCAGGACTCCTAGAACCATGTCCATGGATAAGCAGCTGTGACGCCCGAACAACAAGTAGTAGGGAGTGTGACTTGTGGAGCTGTGGGTGGTGGTGTTGTAGATGTAAGTCAGCTCTGGGAAGATGGTGGGCCATTGCAGGTGTGTCTCATCTGGTAGGAACCTGAGCAGGTTTATGAGGGTGCAGTTGGCATGTTCACAGATCCCATTGGTTTGTGGGTGATAGGCAGTTGTTCATAGCTTGCGGCTCCCATACAGCACCCAAAGTTCCTGGAAGAGCTATGATTCAAAAGAAGGACCTTGGTCAGTATGTATTTTGGTGGGGAACCCATATGTCTTCAAAAAGTGATCCCAGAAGGCCTTGGCAGTGGTTTTGGCTGTGACATCTTGGATGAGCACTGCCACTAGGAACTTGCTGCAGTAATCAATGATGGTCAGGACGTAGGCTCGCCCATCACTGGGGTCCAGTGTGAGGTGATCCATGGCAACTGACTCTAGTGGTGCACTAGTAATGATGGGCACCAGAGGTGCTCACTCAGCAGTACCTGGGTAGCGTTTAAGGCTACATGGCTTACAGGCATTGCACCAGTTGACAATGTTTTCTCTCATGCCGACCCAATAAAATCATTTTTTTCTGAGGTTGCTTTCAGTTTTGTCATGGTCGAAGTGTCCGGACTGGTCATGGAATGCTTCCAGAACAACTGGTGCAGCTTCTCTAGGCAGGATGATCTGGATCAAGGGAAGGTGTGCCTTGGGGCAGCGGACTCTTTAGACCTGCCTGCCTTGCTGGATGGAGAGGCAGTCTTGGTGTTGGAGGAGTTTGAGGAGTTCCTTCAGTGCTCATTGCCGTACCTGGGGTGAGAGGGTGGCCCCAGTTACCAGCACCTCTTGCAGCTGGTTGAGGATTGGGCTTTCTTGTTGGATCAGGCCCCACTGACCCTCATCTTGAGGAACAGGAGGAAGTTTGGTTTCTTGATTGGCACCTAGCCCTTGAGGGAGACTGTGACAGCAGTCTTGGACCACCTTGGTGGGCACATTAAGGAAGGGTGGCATCTTTAAGCTCTCTTGTGCTATGTCATCCCTTTCTGGTTCATCCACTGCAGGCAACTGCAACAGGGCATCTGCATTGGTGTTGACGTGCCCTGACTGGTAGTGGATGGAGAAATTGAAGTTTGCCAGACGGGATGCCCACCTCTGTTCTAGGGCTTCTAGTTTCACAGTATGTAGGTGCACCAGGGGGTTATTGTCTATCTACACCAGGAATGGGGTAGCTGCCAGGTAGTGCTTGAACTTTTCAGTCACTGCCCACACCAGCACCAGGAACCCAAGTTTGAAGAAGCTGTACCTTTCATCATTGTGCTTTGATCCTTTTAGCATTTGGATAGTGTAGGCAATGACCCTTTTGTGCCCCTCTAGGACTTGAGACAGGACTGCTCTGAGCCCGCAGTTGCTTGCATCTGTGTATGCAATGAACGGTTGGGTGTAGTCAGAGTAGGCAAATATAGGGGCTGTGGTGAGGATGTCTTTTAGTTGCTGGAATGCAGCTTGCTGGGGTTCAGCCCATACTATTGAGGCATTATGGGTAATTTTCTGGATCTTAGGTCCTCTGAGGAGCTTGTGCAGTGGGGCCACAATTTTGGCAAAGTTCTTGATGAACTGGTGGTAGTACCCCACGAAGCCAAGGAACTTGCAGACATTTCTGACAGTTTTGGGGACAGGCCAGTCCTGTACAGCTTGAATCTTCTCTGGATCAGGGGAGATTCCTGCTGCACTCATGATGTGACCCAGGTAATTGACACTGTCCTTCAGAAGGTGGCACTTGGACGGTTTGATTTTGAGCCCATATGCTGTGAGCCACTTAAAGACTGTCTCCAGATGTTGTAGATGATCTCAATAGATGCCAGAATAGACAATGATGTCATCCAGGTACAGCAGGACAATGTCAAAGTTTTAGCTGTCCAGGTGGTGCTCAATAAGTTGTTGGAAGGGTCCATGGGCATTGCACAGACCGAAAGGCATTCTGCCGAACTCGTACAGGCTCATGGGAGTGGTGAAGGCAGGCTTCTCTTGGTCCTCTGGGGCAATAGGCACCTGCCATTGTTCACTGGCCAGATCCAGGGTGGAGAACAGGTTGCTGACTTCAGTGCAGCAAGGGATTCTTCGATCCATGGGAGGGGGTAAGCATCTTTGTGCGTGACTTGGTTCAGTTTGTGGTAGTCCACACAAAATCAGAGCTGGCCATCTTTCTTCTTGACCAGCACTATGGGTGAGGCCCAAGGGCTGTGGCTGTCCTGGATAAATTCCACATGCAGCATTTCCTTCAACAGGTCTTTGGTGGGCTGGTACAAGACAGGGGGTATGGTCTGAAATCTCTCTCAGATGGGGGCATGGTCTCCGGTTGGGATGTGGTGCTGCACTGGGTTTGTACATCCAAAATCAAGCAGGTGTTGGGAGAATGCTATGTTGTGTTTGCGGATTAGCCACAGCACCTGTTGCTTTTGCTCTTCCGTGGTAGCTGGGGTCCCCAGATCAATTTTGTGCAACCACTGCTAGTGGGCATTGTTGTCCGGCACCACTGTGGCTATTGTGGAGGCAGTTGCATCAAACGTGCTGAGCGTATGTGTAGGTGAGGCCTCTATGACGCTGTCTGGATCAATCTATACCAGCCACCCAAGTGGTTGGTGCTGGTACAGCCAGGCTGGGGTCACTCCACTGTTCAGGATCCTCATGGGTACTTGTTCATTTTTCACCACCACCAGGCTTTGGGTGACAGCAATGATATTATCTTCTACGTTGATGTAGGATTCCAGAAGGGCGAAGTAGTCTTTTCCTTCAACCCCCTTCTTGGCCTTGCAAATGACAAGCATCTCATGCCCTGGACTTAGCACAATGGGGTGGGGGTCTACTACTCATATGATGACTATCTCCCCTTGATCAGTGGCAAACTGTTGGTGGCTTCAGATAACTTGAATCTCTTGGTGCCAAACACGCCTCTCTGGCCTTGGTAGCTGGGTGGCAAGATTCTTCAAGACGTGAATTAGTTCCTCATGGCAATTGAGCAGGCAATTCATCCCAATGATAACTAAGGGTAGGCTATCATTGGCCATCTGGGTTATGATGATGTCCTGGTTGGGGTATATGGTTCTGCCCAACCTCCATCGATCTCTCGGTAGCCATGGTACAGAATGTCAAGGCCATTTCCTGCAATTAAATTGAGCCACTTTTGGGGTGGATTTTGAAGTGGTGCCTCAAGCTAGTCCTTCAAGAAGTACCATCCTTGGATGGTGGACACCTGGAAGCCAGTATCAAGAAGAGCCATGAGTTTGACGCCATTGATCCAAACTGGTATGATGGGGCACCTTCCAACATCCTACGGCACTCTGGTGCAGACTAAGGGCCTATCTCCTGTCTTCCCTGGGGTTGGCCCACTGCCCTGAGGACTCTCTGTTTAAACTGACCATTTCTGTTGGCCATTGTGAGCACTCCCACTCTATGTGGCCATCGACTCTGCACCTCCTGAAGATGGGCTGGCCACACTCATCAAAGTGATCGGTTGGTCTTTGTCCGGTGCCCCTCTGGCCCCCAGCAGGTGGGCATCTTTCTCTGTCTCCTTGATCCTTTCTCTGATCCCTCATCTCTCGCCTCATGTTCGCCAGCTGCCGAGTGAGCTCAGCCACCCAGTCTTTGAGCTCTTGGGTGCGGTCTTTGGGTGAGGTGGCCCCTCTGATGGGAAGTCGGTCGGGTACCTGGGCCACTTGCTGTACTGCTGATGGGCACTCAGGGAAAGTCTAGTGACCGAGTGTACATGTTGCATCTGCCTAACACTCTTTCTGGTAGAATGCATTCACTGAGGCCATGCCATCAGGCCACATCATTAGCGGGATGTTTGTGCGCTGTATGCCAGCGGTGACCTCCTCAGTTGGCCAGTGATCCCCCAGAATCCAGATCACCTTCTCCTTAAAATCTAGGAAGGTCTCCTCAGGTTCCTGTGATGGGAGTATCCGGAGGTCCTTCCTCTGAGCGGCTCTGCATACTCCCTCAATTAACTTATCCTGCAACATGCGGTTGGGCTCCTGCACTGCTTCCAGATCCTCTTGCTCTATGGCCTTGAGGGCTCCTAGAAGCTGAGTGTGAACTCTCGTGGGCTCACTCTTGTGCTCTGGGTTCCAGAGAAGAATCTTATCTTTAGTTGGGACAGGGTGTGAGTATCGAAGGTCTGGCCCAGTCTGGTAAGAATTCTGTCAGCCATGTCCCATTCCCTCTCAGGCCAGCTGGTGACTTCTCTATGTGCTGCACCTCCCAGCTGTCCAATCAGAACCTCCATCTTCTGGTGTTCAGGGATTCGCTATAGTATAAACATGGACAGCATCCGATTTTGGAACTCTCCCAGGCTGGTTACCTTGGTGTCGGTAGGATCTCCAGTGTACTGGGGCAGCCAGGGGGACACCGAAGTAATAGGGCATCATGATTGCTGATCACTGGTCTCCCTCTTCATCACTGGAGTTGGAGTGGTGGCTGTTTGTCATTTTGGAGCTATCCGTGGGCACATGGACCTGCTTTGGGCTCCTTTGGACCCTGCTCGCAGTGCCAAGTTTGTGGTGACCAAACTCAGATGGGTGGTTCATCTCTTCTGGTCAAGGAGAGGCAGGCACAATGGTTCCAGATGCAAACAGACAGTTTTTATTGGTAGCAGCCACTGGTTCCACTGGAAAGTAATAGGTTAGGTGATTGTCATGCACAAAACAGTGTTAGCAGTATGAGACAATTATACAGGTCTAACGACAGTACTTATAAAAATAAACAATCATGCATTTGTTATCGATGTGCAGATTACCTCTAACAGGGTCACCTAGTGCCCTACATCTGCAGACATGAATAATAATGCTTTATCAAGACCTCACCACCTTGGCCAAGGATACTTAGAAAGGCATCCCAGTTATAGTCAGACAGTCCCGTAGGAGGAGCAGTCATTTTGGTATAGCAGAGGTGGTGGCTAGCTTGCTTTGAAGAATGGGGTACAGTACCTGAGTGACTGATCGGTCTCATTGGCTGGCAGGAGGGCTGAAGAAAATAAGATGGGGATGAAGATGACCATCAAGAGGATGCAGGCTGGTCCAGAGCTGGAGATGCAGGCGATGATTAGATGGAGGATGGTCGAGGTGATGTCCTTCAATGGTGACGGTGGGTCCCCTGGAAGACTGTTGATGGGTTGCTCCCCAGCTGGAGAAGGGAGCTATGGCCACCTCGAAAAAAGTAAAATAAAAATGGGTCAATTTCCTAATCCTGTACTTCAGAGGGAACCTCACTATCATGAGCCGGGGCTGCTCTTAAGCTGACTAGACTGGGGAGGGCACTTATTACTGCTATGCTAGCTAGTGCAGGCCTTCTTCATCTTTGGTGGTTGCTGGCAGGCTGGGCAAAAGGCACTGGATGCTAGACTGAAAGGCAGGTGACCCCTGACCTCAGGGGTGCAGGTAAATGCAGTCTTCTTAGGGTGATTAGTTGGCTGATGGGACTACCACTGTGGGACAGCCTGTCCACTTCCCCACTGCAAAAGCTCAGACTGGAGGTGGAGAGGGAGAGAGAGAATAGACATGTCTCAATGCAGTTGGTGAGGGAGCAGGCAGTTCAAGCCCCTTCAGGGACAGTTCAGGCACCAACCAGTCAGGATGCAGGGCAGACAAGTTCATCCCCAATGTGGGTAGGTGGCTTTGGTGGGTGCATGGCAGGCAGTTCAGACCTTGCTGCAATTTTTGATCAGACCTCGGTGAAATTAGCTCAGTCAGTTGGGGTCACTTGGTGTCCCAGGGTGCAACCCGGGCAGACCTCAGACATAGCAAATACACAATAATTGCTTTTCTGTACCTGGGATCGGGTTTACCTGATGGCCAGGGTCAGGGTAAAAACATTACAATTTCATCATAAATCATCCATATATATATAAACAAACAGTCCATGATATACTTAAATCCTCAATAGTCTTTCATCAATTTCTATTTCTAGATTATCTAAATACTTAAAAAATGCAAGTCTTTGTATCTTACTGTATTACGCCTATAATCCTAATATAAATATTAAGGGTCCTAAGAATAAAGTGCTAAAGTGCTTAACCATTTAAGGATTTTATCTTATCTACAATAAACATTTACTCAGAGCTTAAAAGCTACTGGTTTTAATCCATTTAAATTTCCACCTCAAATTTATTTCTCAGAGGCAGGGAGATGTTTTTCTTTGTACTTCATCACTTGGTAAAAAAACTTTGAGGTCATCCTTGCCTCCCCCAATGCATGGGGATGTAAAAGCACAAATAGCGGATCATATTCTGCATTTACTTATTTGGTAAGGAAATTGTTTAACAAATTAGACCACAGAATTTTATATAAGGGGCATTGCACCATAATATGGTAAAGATTTTCTTCTAAACTCCTATTACAACTACATAATTCGGGACGCAAGTTGGGAGAGGCTTTTCTATTTAAAAATATGTGTTTAGGGCAAATAATTCCCATCCTTGCCCAGGTAATCATTTTCCTATCTAGAGGGGTAAGAGGTAAAGTTAAATAATTCTCCAAAAATGCATCAGTCTTATTTTGGCCTAACCAGATGGCCTGACGTTGAACTCTGAGGAGATCCATTTGTTTTTCTTGAGCAAGCCTAAGTATTTTCTTTTTCGTAAGTTCCTTAAATAAGAGGGATATTGTAATTGATTTTTCCCAATCTAACCAAAGATGGTACATAGCTATTCTTTCCAAAATACTTTGAACAGTTTTAACCCAAGGTGATCTATAATCTTGTTTTTGCCAGGAAATCTTTTCCTTCAAACACAATAAGTGTAAACAGTTAGCCTGATGATTAATGATTTTTAACCAATAACCCATTGTACGCATGTCAATTATTGTAGTGATGGGAACTCTTCCCAATTCGGCCCTGACTATGACATTAAATGTAGATAATGGCACCTGTAATAAAGATTTGTAGAAAAAGGAAAAAGGAGTCTCCAACCATGGAGGAGTACTCCAAACCTCTGCTGTCTACTCTGTTAGCCATCCAGTCCAGAACTGCCCTCTGGCTAGCAGGGAGACCCTTTTCTAGCCTGGGGGTGGACTTGGCTTCTGGCCAAGTGATTGGGTCCGTGGGGTCTAGATCAGCCCTTTGGGCTGATTTATGGCCCCTTTAGGTGTTGGCTGGAGCTCTGGCCTGGCCAGAACCAAGGCTGAAGCCCACAAAAAGTGCAGGAGGGGGGGGGAGGGGGAGGGGAGAGGGGACCAGAACAGGAGTGGTCAGCCAGCTAGCTTAGTCACCAAGCTAGCTGGCTGGATGTGGGTTTGAGATGGGGGTTAGCCCTTTCCCTCCCTGCTGCTTGTGTAGCAACCATTGGGGTGCTATACACTCCTAATCCCCTTGGAAGAGCTGTGGAAGAAATTCAGTTATATCACAGGTATCTAGTCTCAGCCAATCAGAACACAGGAAAACTGTAAGTTATTGTCCCACAAACTACCACATACATGCTCACAGTAGTTTATTTGCCTATAGCCATGCCCACAGTAGTTTATTCATCTGCCCACAGTCATTTATTCATCTATAACCATGTCCACAGTCATTTATTCACATTCCCTTCCATTCCTATCCACTCGGTCACAGGAAATGCCAGACACAGACACTGTTGCGGCGCACCGTATAATTCATTTTCAAACAATGGCACAAACTGTGTAATTCCACTTGTAAAATCTGTACAATTTCCCCCCGAGTTCTCTTCTCAGCTAAAAGAAAATTTATTCTCATACCACACAAAAAATTTCCTCTCCCATACGTCTCTAAGCTGTAGTGCCGAGGGAGCAACTAAGGACATCGTTTATAACTAACTGATACTTTTGTGGCTCTATGTCTAAAAGTAGTAATATGACACACTTACTGGTACTTAGATTATCATAAAATTGGTCCCGTTTAAAACTGGGTGCTACAAGCCTTTTTATTTTATCTTACAAAATCGAATCCATGATTCTGGACATGCGCAGTACCACCTTGTCTAATGCGCATGTCCAGAATCACGGATTCGATTTCAGAACAGAAAATAAAAATGCTTCTAGCCCTCGGTTTTCAACAGGACCAATTTTAAAATAATCTATCTACCAGTAAGTCTTCCATATTACTACTTTCAGATATAGTCCCACAAAACAATCATTTAGTTATAAATGACCTTTCTAGTTGCTCACGAGGCACTACAGTTCAGAGACGCTTGCAGCACATATTACCCCCGCTCCAACTGAAATTTAATTTCTACATAAAAATAAAACTTTACCACAAATTCTAGTGGTATAATAGTAATAACATTAGGTTTTACAGAGTATACTCGCAATAACCGGCTTCTGTGGGGATTAAACACCTCGCTTCACCTCGGTGTTTAATCATCCACAGAAGCCGGTTATTGCTTTGTATACTCTATAAAACCTAATGTTATCACTTAATTAGCTCCTTCTGTTTGAGAAACTGCAAAACCTGTAAGCACAACCTGTAAGCATAAAACAAAATAGTAGCAAAACTGTACTTCCCCTGCAGAAAATCAGTAGCGGTGCCAGTGCCTGTAGAGAAAAACAATCAACTTTTGTCACTGGCTCCAACAAACACCATCAACCACAGCCCCCTGAAGATATCCCACTCTGCTTGTCTGGATACTAAGTGATTCTTTGCTGTTAGATGAGTCAATTTTATAATCAAAGGAATTTATTTTTGTGGTAGCTTTAGAAGCAAAAACACTTATTCTTCAATGGCATTCTATCTCCCTCCTTTTATTTAATCAGTGGTTACAAGTGGTGTCCAAAACAGCCTCTTATTTACAGGTACTTCTTTGGAGAAGAAGATCTACAGTAAAATCCCATAACCCTTGGGATCCTTGGTTAAGGAATATTGAAGTGACTGGATAAATATTCTCTGTCAATGCACTATTCACATTTATTTGATTAAAAATTGCTTTAGAATGGAGGCCAGTCTTATATACTATATAATCTACATATACATATATAGATTTTGTGTGACCATTATGTAGAAAGGTGGTGCTTTATGATATGTTATGCAACATCAGGTTATACTTACTGTATGTACTTTGAACTATATTCTCAACCCTTGTTTTTGTCTTTCTCTGTAGATTTAAAGTTATAGAAGTTGCATTTCAGAGATTATTTCTGATATTTCTAATTTTCTTCTGTAATGGCCTGGATTTTTCTTTTATTGACACATTTATCGGTGTTGTGGTTATTCTTGTTCATTGATTGTGAAACTTGTTTATAGCTTAAATAATCACTAGAATGTTTCTATATGAAAAAAAGGGTTCATGAGCCAACACAATCAAGCACTCAAAGGAGTCGCCAGATAGCTTCACAACTGCAGGAAAACAGAAAAAACTGTGCTGAAATAACAAAATGAGGGTCATGGATGTTCATAGAGAACTGAAGTCCAATAGCATGTCCAAGCCAGCTGGGCCAAGGTACAAGCACCAGCAGAGCTGAGAACTAAGCAGCGACATGAGAAGAAGGAATAATCAACTCCACAGGAGATGGAAAAATTGACAAGGTGAAAATTCATGAGAAGCACAATGTCATGACATGTAGGCAGTGAACAAGCAGGGACGGTTGAGATCCAAACTGAGGTATACTCAGATCATCATTGCCATACAAAAGGGTAGTGCTTCATAGGACAGAAGAGTATAGAGTGAGACATAATACATTATGAGACTCAGTATCGGTTGCATCAGAGGTCTGAAAGTAGAGTTTGCAGCAAGAGAAGGGAGCATCAGGTCATATCAACATCAGCACATGGTGTAATAGCATGGGAGGAAGCACAGATTAACAACTTTCAGTAAGTCGACAAGCAAATCATTCAGGCAAATCAGAACAAGAGACAAACCTGCAAACCAATTCAGCTTTCCAAAGCATGGATCAAGGTTGAACGTAAGGGGACAGAGAAACATCACATCACGCATCAGGAGCAGGACACACTGTGGAATGAAATGCAGAATCCTTGAGGTGAAGAGAGTGCAAACTCAAAGCTGGAACTTGCAGCCGCCAAGAAACACTGAGTGGGCAAAATTCAGCTTACAGTCAACTGTCCTAGAAGCTGAACAACAGGACCACTCAATGGCTGGTGGGCATCCAGAAGGAGATGGCCAGTTCAAGGCACACTGCACGAAGCCCCGAAGGAGTCCAGCAAGCAGTGGAGGGCACAACAGAGGTGGAATGGCAGCTGAGAAGGAGGGCCAAAAAGGGAAGCAGAACATGGAAAGCAGAAACCACCAAAAACAAAAGAGGGAGGGGAAAGGACAAAGCGAGGAGTGGAGAGACAGAAGGGGGGAGAGGGCAGGAATTGTAAAGGAAATGGAAGGGAGCTCAACCCAGCCAGCCAAGGAGCAGAAACACAGCCACTCTGGAGGGCCACAATGCAGTGGACAGCAAACAAACCAGGATCTTGGTAGAGCAGCCAAGGGAAGGACAGGAACAATGGCCAACACCAGCCAAAAATACAAACAGAGCAGGAGCACAGGAAGGTGAAACAGAAGCCAGGATGAGGAACATGGAGCAAGAAGAGCAACCAGAAGGGTGGTCAAACCCAGCAGAGTCAAATCGGACACCAGAGGAGTTGCATGGAGCAGCCACTGAAGGAACAGGCACCAGATTTTGAAATGCTCAAAGCAGAGCTAATGAAAGTTGGCTAGCTTAAATGGGAGATGAGGGAGGGGCTATTCCCTCACATTGAACCATGTGTTTTTAGCCCTCCCATTATAGTTCTTTTTAAAGACTTCTCATCTCACAGTGCCCCAAAACAACGTGATCACATACATTTTTGTCAGCTATTGATTCCATTCTGCCTTAAAGTTTAATTCCTGAAATGAGAGGATAGATTAAAGCAGGAAGCACAAAACAATGAGTTAATAATTCGGTGGATGGCAGAGGACAGTAACTAGTAAGAAATCATTGCTCTTTCTAAATGATGTCAGTCAGCAAGTATTTTACCGCAAGGATCATTGTTGGGATTCACTTTTTCTAAGCGCTCAAATGTGAGCTGGGACTGGGAGGTATGGGTGAGAAGCTGCATCTCTATATTTGCAGATATGATGCCAAAACTGAGAGTCTGTTTAGTTTCATTAATGGTATTCAGTATAAATGGGCTTCAGAGTAACTTAAATTAGTAGAATGGGTAAATAAATGCTGTAAAATGTAAGATGAGGCATCTTGGAACCAAAGGTCATCAATGTACTGTAATACATGGCATGGGACTTACTACCTGTGACCCAGAGGAGGACTTGTGAATTGCTGCAATAAAATAACCAAAATGGGAGCCACAATGGAGAGCTGCAGCAAAACAGGCTAATGACCTCCCTACCTGTATTAAGGTACATTTCACAGCCTGACCAAGAGATGTGATTATGTTACTATATCATCTCTTGTCTTGGCCCATCATGAGTATAGTTCACAATTCTGTTAACCAAGTAGAAAAGATATTAACATAAAAACAGAAACATATTCAATGATGCAGAAAAAGACCAACACTGCATCCAGTCTGCTCATATTACCGTATCATACCCCGGGACCTATTGTCTCTGTGGGGTCTTTGCTTACACTGTTCCCCCTTTTGTTCTCCATGTTTCTGCCTCCCTCTTCTGTCTGAGTAGTTACTATTCCTCTGACTGTATCCCAGCCATGTTTCAAGCCGCTTATGGTTTTAGCTCCCAGCACCTCTACCAACAGACCATTCCATGGCTCAACCGCCCTTTCTGTAAAATAGTACTTCCTCACATCCTTTTTAAAACCATCCCCCATTAACCTTCACTTGTGACCCTGTACTCTAGCTTCTCTGTTCCTGGTACATAGCTTTTCACAGTCCACCTTTTTAATTCCTTTCAGGAATTTGAAGGTCTCCATCACAATTCTCCTTTCTCTTCTGCTTTTGAGTGAATACATGTTCAGTGCGTTTAGTCAATCCACATAGGACCTGCCATCCTGGACCTAAATTATCTTGGTCACCCTGAATTACACCTTCTCTAGCCTGTCCCTGTCCTTTTTTAGGTGGGGACTCCAGAATAAGCCACAGTACTCTAGGCATTGCCTCACCAGTGACCTATACAGTGGTAACAATACCTTCTGCCTTCTACTGCCAAACCCTCCCGATGCATCTTAATATCCTCTTACCCTTGCTGAGGGTCTTCCTACATTGGCTGATTTGTTAAAGAGGGTCACTAAAGATGTCTCCTAGGTCCCTTTCCTTTGATGTATCCAGCTTAGTCCCCGCACCCATCCAAAACTCTGTTCTGGGTTTTTGTTCCTTAAATTTATAACTGCCTTTTTTGCATTTAATTTCAGTTTCCAGACTTTGGACCAATTTTCCAGCCTTTGCATGTCTCTCTGCAGTTCCTTTATCCCCTCCACTTTGTCAGCCCTACTACATACTTTAGTGTTATCTGCGAACATGCAAAACCCACCCTTAATTCCCTGTCCTATGTCACTGATGAACATATCGAGAAGGACTGGGCCCAGAGCAGATCCCTGTCATACTCCAGTGGTGACCTCTCTTTCCTCTGATCTGACCCCATTCACTATAACGCTCTGCTGCCTCCTTTCCAACCAACTCCCTAACCACCTTACTATTTTCCTATCTGTTCCCAGATCCCCCATCTTCTTCACCAGGCTTTGGTGTAGCACTGAGTCAAATGCCTTGCTGAAATCAAAGTAAAGTAAATCTAATGCATGCCCCTTATCAAGTACCCAGGTTACCCAGTCAAAGAATACTACCAGTAAAAGTTATTAATATTCAGTGTGAAAGGGGACTGTTTGCTTTTAAATAAGAGCTTTACTAAATCCTCTCCAAGGACTATAGCTGTGTTTATTGTTTTACAATTGTCAGTAGATCTGCTACTTTTCTCTGGCACTGGGATTACAGTTCATGCCTTCAGGGGACTGCTCTCATTTGTGCAACTAGGAGACTTTGGCAGATCTCGCTGACTTGATTTTTATATTTGGGGGTCTTAGTAACAACATCAGAAAGGGTTGTACTGGTCTCTTAAGACCTTCACAAACTCTGGAACTCCCAATTTTGTTTTAATTTATTACACCAGACTTGCTGCTCAGTGAGCAAGAGCGAGCATCACCAGACTCATTACTTCCTGGTTGTGCTCGCATATTACACTTGCCCTGAGCGAGTGTGCCTCATCACATGTGGAGACGCGCACAGAGACACGCGCATCTGTGTGTGTCTGCTGTGTCCGCTGGGGATGACTGGGAGCAGGCTTAGCAGTATTGTTATTAGGTACAATATTATATTATCATCTACAAAATTGTTAACGTAGTATAACTAAACCTTCTAACTTTACAAAGATGTCTCAGGGTAAATCAAAACATAAGAAGATACAGAAACAATGCAGTTGTTGTTTTATGTATACGGAAGGGACTAAACAAGAAAAGTTTATATATGAAAATTGTTCACTAATAGAAATGCTGAAAGAGGAAATTAAAAATCTTAAACATAGGGTTGAAGACCAGAAAGAAATAGGGGAGCTGGAAAACTTTCTCAATACTATGGTGGAGAAACTTTCAGTACAAGGACAGGATTTAATAACTAGTACACCCAGTAATATGAAACCAGGTCCAGATTTTATTAAAGAAGAATGGGAAATAGTTAAATTAAAATACCCAAATCGCTCAACAAATATAAAACCACAATCCACGGTATTCCCCCAGCCATAAATGAACAGATAGTAACCTTTGACAAAAATGAGATTCTAGATCCCAAGCTTCCAATTCTGTCCAACAATACTGAAACTGATAGTACAATACCATCAAGCATTTCAAAACAAAATCATTATGTAACATCAAACAAATTGGTTGAGGCAAACAGTAGCGGCCTAAATATACCTTTAATCGAAAACAATAATTTGGGTTCACAAACCAAAAATCATCAGAGTCAAGACAGTTATTGCAATTTAGCTCCCCTGAATGCTAACAAAGAGTGTAGTGATATCCTTGTTATAGGTGATTCTATTACAAGGGGAATGGATTCATTAGTATGTGAAGGGAGAAAAGAAAACACTGTAGTGAGTACCCTTCAAGGAGTAAGACTGTCTGACGTAGGACCATTACTGGATGGCTTTATGGAAGGGACCTCTGCTTCATTAGTTATACTCCATGTAGGAGTTAATGACATAGGTAGAAGTTGCAGAACTACCATTCAAGAAAACTTTAAACAATTAGTAGACCGAATTAAAAATAAAGGGGGTGAAATTATTATTTCAGGGATTCTGCCTCTACATGGATTTCATGCCTACAAAAATACAATCATAGACAAAGTAAATACATGGCTACGAAATTTTTCCAAACTAAATAAAATCAGTTATATGGACAATTCCATCACATTTCAAAATAAAACTGCATACTAACTGGATGGTCTGCATCCAAATAAAATGGGAACAAGATTCTTAGCAAAAAGAATAAATGAGGTTATCCAACTTCATTTAAAATAGCTACAGGGGGAAGTCCCAATGGATATAAAGCCACATAAAATAAATAAAAATAACATTACAACTAAACCAGTCCAGGAATGGAAAGGGGTACTCCTAAATGCAAGAAGTTTGGCAAACAAAATGGATGAATTTAAACATTTTGTAAATTCCCATGAAACTCATATAGTGTTGGTTACAGAGACTTGGTGGAATGACTCTGACCCCTAGAATAAAAACATAGTTGGATATACACTTTATACCAAGTCCAGAATCCATAGGAAAGGAGGTGGAATAGCTGTATATATAAATAATGTAATAAAAAGTGAAGAACTTATTCATGAACTCAATAATTTGGAAATGCTTTGTGTAAAATTAATTCCATCAAAATGAGCTAAAATAAACCTTGGCTTAATTTATAGACCACCGTCAATTTCCACTGAAAATGATAACCAACTAATGGATTATATATCTAATCTGGATCCTTATGAGAAATGTATATTAACAGGTGATTTTAACCTGCCAGGAATAAACTGGATTAATCTAAAAGGAAATAATAATACAGAATCCAGATTCTTACAAGCAATGGATCTGGCTGGGTTAAATCAAAAAGTAAATGTCAGTACTAGAGGAGATAATATTCTTGACCTTATATTGTCTAACAGAGAAAATATAGATAATATTGAAGTCATAAATCCCCTTGGTAATAGTGACCATCAAATGATATTATTTCAGGTTAAAGAGGATACCCCCATAGGAAGTTCTATTAGGTCTACACAAAAATTAAACTTTGCTAAAACTGATTTCCAGACATTTAATCAAGCTATGAAAGCATGTGACTGGTATAAAAATTGTCAAAATCAGACTATAGATGATATGTGGACTATTTTTCTAAATAAACTTACACTAGAAACTAGAATTCATTTACCAAACAAACAAATATATAACAAAGCTAAAAACATCAATGGATGGTTTAATAATTCTATAAAAAAAATTAATAAAACAAATGTATTGCATAGAACATTAAGGAAAAACAATGATTTATTTATTTATTTATTTATTTATTTGATATATCGGGTTTACAACCTTTGAGCCAGAGGCTCATTTACAAAAGTACCTCACCACATGTAAGACAGAAGCTAATACAGACAGGGTATAACAACAATTATAATAAGCATGTATTACAAACATTTGTCACAGACATTATTTACAGTATTTGATGTAGATATGTTCAGACATTATTTTAATATTTGGATGATGATATTTATATCATCACAGCAGAAAGACATTATTAGCTTGAGAAAGCATCTAAACAGAGTAGTCAGTCCTTTTGATCCTGAGGGTATGAAAGTATACAGGGCCTTGGTTAAGGAAATTAAATTATTTATTTATTTGATATATCGGGTTTACAACCTTTGAGCCAGAGGCTCATTTACAAAAGTACCTCACCACATGTAAGACAGAAGCTAATACAGACAGGGTATAACAACAATTATAATAAGCATGTATTACAAACATTTGTCACAGACATTATTTACAGTATTTGGATGTAGATATGTTCAGACATTATTTACAATATTTGGATGACGATATTTATATCATCACAGCAGAAAGACATTATTAGCTTGAGAAAGCATCTAAACAGAGTAGTCAGTCCTTTTGATCCTGAGGGTATGAAAGTATACAGGGCCTTGGTTAAGGAAATTAAATTATTTATTTATTTGATATATCGGGTTTACAACCTTTGAGCCAGAGGCTCATTTACAAAAGTACCTCACCACATGTAGGACAGAAGCTAATACAGACAGGGTATAACAACAATTATAATAAGCATGTATTACAAACATTTGTCACAGACATTATTTACAGTATTTGGATGTAGATATGTTCAGACATTATTTACAATATTTGGATGACGATATTTATATCATCACAGCAGAAAGACATTATTAGCTTGAGAAAGCATCTAAACAGAGTAGTCAGTCCTTTTGATCCTGAGGGTATGAAAGTATACAGGGCCTTGGTTAAGGAAATTAAATCAACTATTAGGAAAGCTAAGGCCAATTATGAATTGACCCTTGCTTCTAAAACTAAGGACAATTATAAATTGTTCTATGCACATATAGAATGAAAATACCATCGCATATCATAGGCCCTTTTAGAAAGTTAGATGGAGATATAGCAAATGACAAGGAAATGGTGGATATCCAAAATAAATACTTTTGTTCGATATTTAATACTACTAATAATATTAATCCTCAACATAACTCACCTTCAGTACCAGAAAACATCAAATTGAGTGTTAAAGATGTACATGGATGTCTGAACAAACTAAATATCAATAAATCTCCTGGTCAAGACAATATTCACCCTAGAATATTAACAGAATTATCGAAAATTTGGCGCCACCATTAACATATATTTTCCAAAAGTCCCTAGATTGGGGACTAGTCGTCCAAAGTTGGAAGGACGCAGTAGATGTACCAATTCTAAAAAAAGGCTGCAAGTCGGCTAAAGAAAACTTTCATCCTATAAGCCTAACCTCTATTAAATGTAAGATTTTAGAAGGCATAATTAAAGAGATGATTCTGAAACATCTAGATAGCCTGAATTTGATAGACTATATGCAACATGGTTTCATGAAGTCCTGCTCATGTCAGACCAATATGTTATCTTTTTATGAAAAAGTAAGTAAGGCCTTGGATAGAGGGTAGGCAGTGGATGTGGTATTTCTTGATTTTTCCAAGGCATTTGACAAACTGCCACATGATGAGTTGATAAGGACATTGGACAAAATGAATTTAGATGTCAACATGCTAAATTGGATTACATCATGGTTGGAAGGGAGGAGGCAGAGGGTAACCATAAATGGAACCATGTCAGATTGGGTAGAGGTGATGAGCTGGGTCCCTCAGGGTTCTGTTTTGGGACGCTGCCTCTTTAATATTTATATATCCTCACTTAAATGTGATCATGATAATATTTGGCTAACTAAGTTTGCTGACAACTGTAGAATTGGGGCAACTGTCAACAATACTGAAGATGGTATTAATATGCAAAAAGCCCTTAAGGATATAGGGGAATTGGACAACTCAACATAAATTGGGGCTGAATGCGAATAAGCGTACCATAATGCACTTGGGAGTTAAAAATCCAAATTTATCTTATTGTATGCTGGACAAAATATTACCCGTCACTAGGGAAGAACGCAACTTAGGGATTACAATAACTTCTGATCTCTGTTTTAGTACCCATTGTAGCATACATACAAAGAAAGGTAATCAAATACTCAACTGTATAGTAAGACACATTAAGAGTAGAGACAAAAAAGTTATTGTTCCCTTATATCAGGCCCTGGTTAGGCCCCATTTAGAGTATGGTGCTCAAGTTTGGGCACCTTATAAAAAAGAGAGATTTTGCCAAATTGGAGAGTGTGCAGAGAAGAGCAACAAAGATGATAAAGGGATGTTACAATATGAGTTACCCTGAGAGACTTACACACCTGGACATGTTCTCACTACAGTATAGGAGACTGAGGGGGGATATGTGCATGACTTTTAGAGCCCTACAGGACAAAGTATTATGGTCAGAATATGGTCAAAGTCGAAAGGAACCATCATATAATAATAGGGGACATCCATTTCAATTGGAAACTAACAAATGGAAATTACTAAAGAGAAAATTCTGGTACAGTCAATGGAATAGATTACCACATGAGATGGTTACAAGCAGTACAATGGAACAGTTTAAAATAAGATTAGATACCTTCTATCTAAATAAACATGGGACATCCTAATTTAAAGATCATGTGCAACGGTTTTTGCAAATTTTTTATAAAAGCTTTAAAAGCTGAAATTAAAGTCATTGCATCATGATTAGTGTCTCCTGAAAATTTCATGCTGTTTCGTTTTGTGGTTTTCTTTAAATCAGCATTTGTTAACTTGCTTTACTGTGGCTAAAAACAGGAGAGTTATTTCTGTCCTCTCAGTCAAACTTGGAGTGTGATGACATCATTTTGGAGTAGCCTGCTGTTCCAGATTCCCAATCAGAGCAGCACTCTGTTGGGTTTATGGTTTGCTGAGCTCTCCAGGTTCCTTACAAACCCAGTCTCTGGTTTGTCTCTGGTTTGTGTTTATCATTCTCTTCCTTTACAAAGTTGATCATTTCAATTCCAATGCTGAATTGTAGTAGTGGAAATCTTTTTCTGTGAAAAATCAGCCTGTCTGTATCACAGCTTTGTTCTTTCTAATTAAACTTCATTTTTTTTCTAACTATATGACACAGGGCTGTTTAATGAATATAAAATAAATCTAAATGTTGTTCATTCATGGAAACAGTTTGTCTTTGATGTAACTTTCATAAATACAATCATGTAAGAACATTTTTTTTCATGTCAGATTGACAAACAGGTGCTTATCACACTCTGCTACAGCATTTCAAGCACATGTATTGTCAGAACTCACACATTTAAGCTCTTTGGTGGTTTCTGTGTGAAAATACATCATGTACATGTACATGTACAACTAGAACCACTATGTGGCATCTGGATGCACTGTGTCTCTGCCCCACAGTAGAGGCAGCTGCAATCTACTGCCACAAGTCCCCTACCCCACAAGCCCCCAGCCTTCTGCTCCACATTCGAGGCTGCTGCACCCTGCTGCCCACTGTCTTTTCCCATGCAATCATGGATTGTGCACCCTGCTGCTTCCATCCCCTGCCTAAAGAATCAGGACTACTGCACCCTGCTGCTCCTTGCCCAAGCAATTGGGGTTGCTGCAGCCTGCTGCCCTATCTCACCCGCCCGCAAAGTTAAGGAAGTTGCACTTATTGCCCCCTGTTCCTGTCTCCACAGTCAAGGTTGCTGTGCTGCGCTAGGCCCTCAAGTGCCATGTTTCCTGCCTCCATGGGCAGGGCTGCTGCACCACATGTACTCCATCTCACAGTCAGGGCTGCTGTACTCTGATGCCCCGTGTGTCCTGCCCCACAGTCGAGACTTCTGCACCATGCTGTTTTCTATCACCTATCACCACAGACAGGGCTGCTGCACCCTGCACCTTTCTACACAGTTGTGGTTGCTGTGGTCTTCTGTGCCCTAGAGCCCCATGCTTCTGCAGTTAGGGCTGCTGCACCATGCTGCCACTTACCAAAAGATTCAGGGCATTTGCTGCACCCTGTAGCATGCCTCCACAGTTGAGGCAGTTGGACTCTGCTGTCCCCCTGCCACCAGAGTCAGATCCTTTGCTACACTCTGCTGAGGCAGGAACAGGGGGCAACATGTGCAATGTCCCTGACTGTGCGGGTGAGAGAGAGAGAGAGAGAGAGGGGGTAGCAGGGTGCAGCAACCCCAACTGTTTGGGAAGAGTGCAGCACAAGAGTAAGGGCATTTGTTACACCCTGTCCCCTGCCTGTGGAGGCAAGGGGCTGTGTGGTGCAGCAGGACACAATGGTGGCAGGTGACAAGGGACAGCGTGGTGCAGAAGCCTTGACTGCAGCAGGACTCAGCAGCCCCAAATGTGGATGTTGGCAGCATTAGACTCTAGGGTGTAGCACAGCACAGCAGCCCTGACTGTGGAGACAGGGACAGGGGCAACAGGGTGCCGTGGCCCTGACTGTGAGTGTGGGGACAGAGGGCAGCAGGGTGTAGCAGCCCTGAATGTTTGGGCAGGAGATAAGTGTGGCATCAGGATACAGAAGCTCAAACTGTCGGACAGGGTGCAGCAGCCGTGCCTGTCTGAGACAAGGGATGTGGGCAGCAGGGTACAGCAAAGAATCTGACTCTGGTGGCAGGGGAAAACTGACCGAACTGTGGAAGCATGCAACAGGACACAGCAAATGCCCTGCATCTTGTGGCAAGTGGCAGTATGGTGCAACAGTCCAAACTGCAGTAGCATGGGAAACTAGAGCACAGCAGGCCATGGCAACCCCAACTGTGTAGAAAGGATCAGGGTGCAGCAGCCCTGTCTCTGGTGACAAAGGATAGAGGACAGCATGATGCAGAAGTCTCGACTGTGGTGCAGAACATAGGGGGCAACAGGGTACAGCATCCCTGACTATGAGATGTGGTATAGATGGCGTAGCAGCCCTGCCCATTTGGGGCAATGGAAGTGGGTAGCAGCATGAAGCAAAACCTCACCTCTGGTGGCTAGGGCAGCATGGTACAGCAGCCCCAGCTGTGGAGGCAGGGGACCTGGTATGCTAGGGCTTAGCACGGCACAGCAGCCCTAACTGTGGAGACAGGAAAAGAGGTCAACAGGTGCAGCTTCCCTAACTGTGAGGGAGGGACAGACAACAGCAGGGTGAGTCATCCCCAACTGTTTGGGCAGGGGGTGGCAGAGTGCAGCAGCCCTGATTCTTTAGGCAGATGATAGAGGCAGCAGGGTGCACAATCCCTGGCTGTGTGGCAGAAGACAGTGGGCAGCAGGGTGAAGCAGTCTTGCATGCGGAGCAGAAGGCAGAGGGCTTGTGGGGCAGGGACAGGTGGTAGTAGACTGCAGCTGCCTCAGCTGTGGGGCAGAGACATGGTGCATTGGGATGCTACATAGTGTTTCTAGTTCTACATGCACATGATATATTTTCACACAGAAACCACCAACGAACTGAAATTTGTGAGTTCAGACAGGTGTCTGTCACACTCGGCTACAGTATTTCAAGCACATGTACTGTTTGTCAATCTGACATAAAAAAATGATCTTACATGAACATATTTATGAAAGCTACTTCAAAGACAAACTGTTTCTGTGAATGAACAAAACTTAGATTTATTTTATATTCATTAAACAGCCCTGTGCTATATAGTTAGAAAACAAATCAGATTTTTGATTAGAAAGAACTGAAAGCTGTGATACAGACAAGCTGATTTCTCACAGAGAAAGATTTCCTCTACTTCAATTCTGCATTGAAACTGAAATGATCAGTTTTTTATCAGAAGATAATGATAAGTTTTAAGTTGATCTATCTAAACACAAACCAGAGACTGGGGTTGTAAGAAACTTGGAGAGCTCAGCAAACCATTAACTCTACAAAGTACTGCTCTGATTGGGAATCTGAAACAGTAAGCTACTCCAAAATGATGTCATCGCACTCCAAGTTTGACTGAGAGGACAGAAATAACTCCACTGTTTTCAGCCACTGTAGAGCAAATTAATAAATGCTGATTTAAAGAAAACCACAAAATTAAACAGCATGAAATTTTCAGGAAACTCTAATCATGACACATGGACTTGAATGTCAGCGTTTCAAGCTTTTATAAAAAATATGTAAAAACCATTGCACATGATCTTTAAGGTAAGCAACCTAAGGACGTTAGTCTATATATGCATGATAATCCTATGAAACCAGATTGTTCTGACAGGACCTCCCAGCCACAAACCCATGCTGCAGGCTATCCTGAAGCCCATCCTTCTCCAAGTATTCCACTAGATCCTTTTCAACTAGTATTTCCATCAGTTTCCTTACCATGGAGTCAAGACTGACTGGTCTATAGTTTCCCAGCTGCTTCTTGTCCCCTTCCTTGTGCAGTGGAACCATGTCTGCAATCATTCATTCCATAGAACTAGGGATGGGCAAAACTCTCTCTTGTCAAACGTAGCCACACCGAACTTATGCAGCTCAGTTTTGCCCAAGCCAAACTCTGCCTGTTCAGCTCAGATACGTGCTTGGATTTATACTTTTTTTTGTTTCTTGTTTTCTTTTTTGCACATGCCTGCATATCCAATGGTCACATGTGCAAAGTTGGGGTGGGGGATGTCCATGCAGTGTATCGCTGGTTTATGCTGTGAACATGCACATTCTATTAGGCTATAAAAGGTGACCATGTGGCTATTTGTCATGGCATTAGAAGGAAGCAAAGTAGGGAGCTGTTGTAGTGGGAGTAATCATTGTGGTGGCAGATTGTTTTGGAGGCAATCTGCCTCAGTCCCATGACCTCCAAATCTGGGCTGAAACCTGTGGGTTAGGGAGGGTGGGACACAAAAATAAAAGAAGTAAAGGAAGACCCTTGGAAAAGAGATGAACTGTGGTGGAAGGGGAGTGGCTCTGGATGCTATAGGTCAGGCAGGCAGAACACAGAGCAGAGAGGAAGTGAATCATACAAATTTACAAAACAAATACAAATGTCAGAAGTCTGTCTGAGACAGACAGTGAGTAGGGGAGCAGGGCATTAAGCTAGGTGTGGTGCTATAGGCTAGGAAGGTACAAGTGCACTAAGCAAAGCAGAAGCCCTTGGCTAGTGTGCCCAAGCCTACTTGCCCTAGCCAACCCCTTTTGCTTAAAAATAATTCTGTTTGAACTTTAATAGTCTTGTGTGTGCAGACTCACTAGTATTGGTGTATCCTGCTGTTTATATGAAACATTCTTTGTCTTGGTCACCCTACAAAGCAACAGCCCCTTGGCTAGTGGCATGTTGTAAGTCTGTTGATGTTAGAAAGTTTAGAAACTGGATACAATAAGGGCAGTTTAACTGCTTTGCTACATTTTTTATTTGGCCTTAAATTTAAGCAGGCTATGTAGTAGTGGTGGTGGGGGTGGGGGTGGAGAAAGTAAGTTATGATTCATTCTGCAGTGCTTTTTGCTTTGCAGGTTGGTTAAAATAAAACAAACAAAAATAACTTTTAAACAACAGGATGCAGTGTTTATTATGCGGTATACGCTGTACTGTTATGCCACTGTCCCTTTCATATTTCAAGGCTTTCTGCTTCTGCTTATGCCTTGTGTTTCTATCTCCAGCACATACAGCCAGAGCAGGACAATCCAAATTCTTTTCAAAACCAAAGCCAAGCTTGTCCTGGATTTGGCAAATCCAAATTCACCCTGGCTTTTCCTATTCCTACTGGGAACCATGCCTTGCTGCATGAGCTATTGAATATTCCCACCAGGGTTTTGACTAACACCACTGCAAGTTCCTTTAGCACCCTTGGATGCATCTCATCTGCTCCCAGGGTCTTGTTTGCTTTCAAGGCTGCTGGCATTGTTTACAACTCTTTCACCAATAAGTTTCTGCAGTTTCATTTTCAGGACCCTTCTATCAGCTGCCTTAATGCTTCTCTCTGGCAGGGACCTGCTGTTCTCCCCAGTGGATGCTGAGCAGAAGTAGTCATTTAGCATGGCTGCTGTCTGGCCATTCTCATCTATTATCCTATTAGGACCAGTCCTCTTCAATGTCTTTATAAGTGACATTGCAGAAGGACTGGAAGGAAAAGTATGTCTCTTTGCAGATGACACTAAGATCTGCAACAGAGTTGATGCACAGGGTGGGGTGGAAAGGATGAGAAGGGACTTGGCAAGGTTAGAGGAATGGTCAAATGTATGGCAGCTTAGATTCGATGCTAAGAAGTGCAAGGTAATGCACCTGGGAAACAAAAATCCAGGGGAAGAGTACACAATGGGGTGAGATACTAACAACAACAAAATGGAAAGGACCTGGGGTAGTCATATCAGATGACCTAAAGGTGGGCAAGCAATGTGAGAAGGCAGCAAGGAGGTTGGGGGATACTGGGATGCATAGGGAGGCATCACCAGTAGAAAACAGGAAGTTATTATCCTCTGTACAGACAGCTGGTGAGGCCCCATCTGGAGTACTGTGTGCAGTTCTGGAGACCCAGTCTCTGCAAAGACATAGACAGGATGGAAGCTGTCCAGAGGAGGGCACCAAAATGGTGCAGGGTCTGCACCGGAGGACATATGAACAGAGACTTAAGGAGCTTAATATGTATAGCCTCGAGGAAAGGAGGGAGAGGGGGGACATGATAGAAACTTTCAAATACCTCAAGGGAATCAACAAAGTCCAAGAGGGTAGCATCTTTCAAAAAAAGAGGTGTGCAAGAACAAGAGGGCACAATTTGAAGATAGAGGGGGGGCAGCTCAGAGGTAATTTAAGGAAGTATTTTTTCACAGAGAGGGTTGTGGATGCATGGAATGGCCTTCGGAGGAAGGTTGTGGAGTCAAAATCAGTGGTGGAATTCAAGCATGCATGGGATAGTCATAAGGCAATTCTGGGGGGTGGGGGTAGGAAGAAGTAAGGCTGCTGGTAAACTAGGATCTGCAACTTATACAGTAGGTAGGGAAATGGGCAGACTGGGTGGGCCAAGCGGTCCTTATCTGCCATCAAATTCTATGTTTCTATGTTTCTATCCTACACCCCCACCTTTCATTAGGCTGACAATTCCCCTCCCATCTTTCTTTTTTCTCTTATATAGTTCTATCAAAATTACTACTGCCTATGCTATTGTCACTTTATCAGATTGTAACACTTATTATAGTTATTATTGTTTACATTATTGCCAGAATGATGGGTATCCTGCTGTTTGTTTGTGTTCACTGTTCTTTCTACTAACGTGGAACCTTTGTAAAAGAGCTTCTGGCTCAAAGGTATTGTAGTCTGAGAAATAAAATAAATATATTGTTCTGTTTTTCCCCTCCCTTGTCCCCCTCTGCAATATGCAGGTTTGTGTCTGCCTTCCCTCTTGACCTCTCTATTTTTTTCCTGGTACTGATCCCATTCATTATCCCCCTGCTTTCAGTAAACAGCAGGTATAATAGATGGCACCATACAGAGGTTTTATTTATTTTCTGTAAACTGGGTAAACCCCCCTAGGTGCAGAAATTCACTTTCAGGGGTAACCCAGAAGCATTGGACTGGTTATGTGACATGCTCAGAGTCATACAACATGCAAGTGGAGGTTACGGGAATCAAACCCAGGTCTGCTGGATGTACCAAACTCATTCACAGCTTACTACTCTAACCTCTAGGCTATACTGCCAGCCATATGCTATAAGGTATAAAATAGAGTAGCTGACTTGGGATTGATCTCAGTCAAGAAAGCAAAGTGAAGCCAGCCCAGTGGCACAGATGGTTGAGGCACTGGACACCACACCTTGTACCATGCTGGCGACCCGGGTTCGGGAGAGAGCTCGGGATGCCGTGGGGTCATGGGGGATGGGTGAGGATTGAGCACCCTGTATGGGCTGCTCTCCTCCCCATGGGATGGGGTGGGACTGCTTGGCATGCCAGCAGCTCCTGGTGGAGACCGGGGGTGCTGCAGCATGTCTGGCTGCATGTAGTTGGCATGCCCAGACATGGGCAGGGATTGCCATGCGTCCTACATTGGGGAAGTGCACGTGCATGGGAGGGGGAAAAAGGGAACAGAAAAAGGAAAAAAATGGTGTGTGTGGTTGGTGATGGCACCTTCCCCCATCCCCAACACCAGGCCCATCCAATCTGACCTTCCAGGTTCCTCCACCCGGGTCCTCTCTCCCGTCGGGGTCTATCTCATGGAGTGCCCAAAGAGGAGGGGTGGCCCCACCCCAGAGGGGTTAAGCCAGGGGTACCGACAGTGAAGTAGAGGAGGAGGAGAGAGGAGGTACAGATGGAGGGTTTCAGGCTGGAGAGTTTCAGGCAGGATGCCAGAGAGAGACCCCCCAGACTGTGACCAGAGGGAAAGAGAGTTAAAAAAAAAAACTAAGTGAAGTGGAGATACAGTATTGTAAATGTTTTTATACTAGTGAAAGGAATAACCAATCTGAATAGATAAGCTATTGAGTATGTCAAAGATACAAAAACAATAAGGTACTGAAATTAAGAAATGAAGATTTTGGAAGAATATTTGGAGAAACTGTTTCGCAGAAAGAGTGATATACAGTACATAGTAAATAGTTTTCCTGTTAAAGTAGTATTAACTGCAACATTCCATATCCCAAAATTATGACACTACAAATATTTAAAAGACCTTAATGGACCAAATGCCTTTCTTTCTTTCTAATATTTGAATGCTCAAATGTTTGCAAGTCAAGTACTTTCAGAAGTAAACATAACTGTTGAAATGTGCATTATCTATAAACTACTGTCATTTGCAGTCCTGCATACAGCTTGTCTATTATAGCCTTAAAATCAAGAAACAGAATAAAGTACCCTTGATGAAAATAGACATCAATCATAATCCAAAATACAGATGCATATTAGTCTAGGAAACATCAGTCAAAATGTTGTTTATAAAACAATTGTCTCTTTCATGTTCTGGGGCATTTCAATAAATATTCATTTAAGTTCCACGTTCATATTGCTATCAGGTTGCGCAGACCAAATTTCTTCTCACAATACTTTTTAAATCAAGGATGGAAATGAGAAAGGAAAAGTGTGGCTGATTGGGATTTGAACCTCAGATCTCTAGTATGCCATTCCAGCCCTCTATCCATTAAGCTACAGGCTCACTGGTCAAAGTGTCTGAGGAATTTCCTTACAGCCACACACACCTGCACTGAAAGCAGTGATATTTCTCACAATACTGAAATTCTGATCTTTGTTGGATGTGAGTGCAGTCACTTTGAATATCATTCCTTGCATAAAGACAGATGTTGAATTTTATATTGTCCCTTCTGTTTTGTTAGTTGTCTCTTGACAGTTTAATATTTTACTAAACCTGCAGGCAAGAAGAAAGCTAGAACGAGTAATGAGCTTGTCAATCATCCTCTCGTGTGTACTTGGTTCATTATTTTTTGTTAGTGGTCAGGTTTTTTTAACTAAAAGCAGGCACATAAATATTAAAGTTATTTGTTGCTATCCGCCTGTTACAATGCATTGTCTAAGTTTATTGTGGTGTGTTTATTTCTTGTATTTTTTAATTTTGTAGAGCCAGTTGCCTTCTTCAAGAAACAGATGTTCCTGCAAACCTTTAATGACTTGTACTTTATCATATACTGTGGTAAAATGTTTGTATAATGAAGCTCCTTGTTTGTTTGTACAGTCAAATGCCTTTTTATTCTTTTTACCTTATCTGAGCCTGTGACCTTTGGGCAGGGCTGCTCTTCAGCTGCTACCTATTTCCCTGTCCATCCCAGGAGGAATTTTTGATTCAGACTCAGGGACCCTTGGATGATGTGCTCTAGACATGTCAGGTATCCCATCTGACTCATCCCATTCAGCACCTAAAAGGGCAATCTCTAGTATTCAGTTATGGGTGCTAGGCAGTGGTCGAACAGCAAATGTTTAGGTGGGGGAACTCTTATATCTAGATTTCTAGGTGGTGGATTGCCATTTCTAAGTGGGGGAACTCTTCTATAGTATTCAATGGAGAAAGACAACAAAGGTGGTAGAACTTTCATAGTTTTTTAAGAGGTAGTGAAACTGAGTTCCTGTAGGCTCCTGCCCAATTTAGCCCCTGGTGCAAGAGTTCAGAGGCTGTAAAGGTCATCCTCAGGACAGAAAAAGGATCCCCTGTTGGACACGAGGGTGGACCTTCTCAGTCCACTGCCATATCCAGTTTTTTTTCTCTGAAGAGGCTGTATTCTGGGGATGTGGGGATACCAAAGCATCATCGCTCCAGATGTACCTGTGTATGCATCTTTTCCTCTCGCCATCTCTTCCAGCCACACCGTTACATGTCCTGCAGTGGGAGATGGGACCAAACCATGCACCTGTTCTGTGATACTCAGTCACCCTCCAGCAGGGCCGTACAAAGTTTAAGCTTCCCCTGTGAATTTAGTGCAATGTGGCCGCTACATGCTTCATATAATATCTGCCAAGTGGTCACTTTGTGCTATGCTTCCATTCCACGAAGTCTGAATTCATTAATTGCCACTTCTAGGTAACATACAGCCAAAAAGCGACACATTTTCACAATTGGTATGATGTTTAGCTATGAGATGTGCAAACTTCATGATTCACTGATATGCAAAGTGTGGAATTTTTGAAGTGATTTGTGTGTGAATTTCTGCACTTTGCAGCAAAATTTGCAAACGGAACATGTTTTCATTTTACTGTACCCACACCGATCCTCCACCTGGGTCATTGGAATGTATCAGGCTTGCACTACAGGTTGCTGACACGTCAAGCAGTCCTTACCAATGGTGCACTATTGGGTCAAACTCACAAGGCTTTAACTAAACATTCTTTCAGTTCTCCTTTACTTCCCAGGGATTTGTGTGCCTAGCCAGGGACACGCAAATCATAAACTGAGGTTTATCTGGGAAGTGACCAAGCCTCTAGTGTAGTGAGTTAAGTGATGAGTAGTGGATCAGTATTGTGGAAGGCTGGACTAATCCTGAAAGAAGGATAACCAAAACAGTCCAACAAATCAGGAGCCAGTGTGATCTAGTAGTGAGATCACTAACTTGGGACTGCAAGATCACAGGTTCAAAACTCAGCAGAGTGGAATATCCCCTGTGAGATCTTGAACAAGTCATGTAATGTCCCAGTGCCTCACCCACTTAGCTGTAGAAACTGGCAGCATCAGAATCCTGCTGGAAACAAGATGTTGCATCTCAGCTAGACCACCCTGGGTAAATAAACAGTAAAGTAAAATAAATGTAGGCAGCACCACCTATCCTGACCATACAAACATAGATTTTGTTGGCAGAAAATTACATTCTGACCCATTCAGTCTGCCCCTTGTCCCTGCCTAGTCCATCTCCACTGACCCTAATTGCTCATATGTGTCACTCCCTCCCTGTTTCTCTATGTAATATGCACCTGTGCATATCCCAATCATTCTTGAAACTCCCCACAGTCTTTGCCCCACTATCTCCTCTGGCAGGCTGTTTAGACATCCACTACCCTTTCTGTGAAGAAATGTTCCCACACATCTCTCTTAAACGTTCCCCTTCTTAGCTTCATTGCATGCCCCCTTGTTCTAATGCCTTTCTTTCTCTGAAATTGACCCTACACTTGCATCTAGTTCATGCCTGTGAGGTACTTGTAGGTTTCAATCATGTCCCCTCTCACTCTTCTCTGTTCCAAAGACTACATGTTAGTTCCTGCTGCCTTTTCTCATATGGCTTCTTATGCAACCTCCTCACTTTTTGGTTGCCCTCCTCTGTACCACTTCCACTCTTTCAACGTCCTTGCGGAGGTGCAGCCTCCAGAACTGGACAGAGTACTCCAGATGGGGCATCACCAGTGACCGATACAACAGCAGCACCACCTCCCTTTTCCTGCTAGAAATTCCTCTCCCAATGCACCCCAGCATCCTGTTAGCCTTTCCCACTGTTTTGTTACACTGGCCAGCTACCCTGAGGTTATCACATATGATGAACCCAGGTCTCTTTCTTGCTTAGTGACTGTAAGCTACAGTCTCCCCATTTTATACACAGCCCCTGGGTTCTTCAGCCCTAAGTGCATAACCTTGTACTTTTTGGCACTGAAATGCAGCTGCCACCCCTAAATCACTACTCTAGTTTCTTCAGATCCCCTTGCATTCTCTCCATCCCTTCTTAAGTTCTGTAACTCCCCCTTTCCATCCTGATGCTCACCATGTTTCTACCCCTGGCTCTCACTCTTTCCCTATTAACTCTTCCTGCTACACCCACCCTTCCCTGTCCACTCCAGCCTGGCTAAAGTCCCACCCCGTCCATAGTAGTGTCCCAATTATCTACCCCTCCTCTGTCATTATCATAAAAAACAAGAACAGGGCAGCCATCGTCACTTTCTGTGGTTTTAGCTCAATTTTTTCCCCCCAGTAGTCGGTAATATATCCCTCCTCTTCTTTACCTCTCTAACCTGCCACCCCATACATGGCCTCTTTCCCCATATGTGTAGTTGCTGGCTGCCTCACTCAAAAGATCTCTGCTTATAACCCCTGTATGCCTATGGTTGATTGTACATCTGCTGACTTCTTCAATTGTAAAATAATGCTGTTTTTTTTTTTTATTTCAACCTTGTATAATACTGTATACACTGTATATACTTTTTCTTCCTTGTATATTATTGCTTTTTGTATACCTGCTTCTGTACTGTGCTTTGATGTATTCATGACCAGGTCCACCTTGCAAATGAGCCTTGCTCAATGGTGCCCTCCTGGATAAATAAATATTTTGATTGATTGATTGATTAAGTGTCAACCCTGTTGTGGATTTTTGTATCATCCACAATGAGACACACCTTACCCTAAAGCTGCTTAGCAGGTTGCTTATGAAGACATTGAAAAGGGCTGGTCTCAGCACTGAACCCTGTGGCACCCCATTAGTCACTCTCCTGTCACCTGAGTGATTAATGCTTACTAACATCCTTTGCCTCCTATCCCTTAAACAGTTTTGTACCCAGCTTATCACTTTCTACCCCACCCCCAGGCTGCTTAATTTCTCAAACAGCCTTCTGTGCAGTACAGTGCCATAAGCCTTACTGAAGTTCAGCTAGGCCACGTCCACTGCTTTCCTTTGATCCACCTCCCTGGTAACCCAGTCAAAAAAATATATGAGATTAATTTGACATGACCGCCTCCTGTGAAACCATGCTGCTAGTGGTCCTGTAGCTCGTTTGCCTCCAGGTGCGCTGCAAACCTCTCCTTCAGTGGTGTCTCCATTAACTTCAGTACCACTGATGTGAGACTGACCAGCCTGTAGTTGCTAGCATCCCGCTACTGCTGCTTTTGTGCAGAGAGACCACAACAGCCCTCCTCCAGTCCTCTGGAACTTCCCCCATCTCTAGTGAGGTGCTAAAAAGCACTGCCGGAGGGGTGGCCAGCACCGTGCTAAGTTCCTTTAGGACCCTTGCATGAATCCTATTTAGCCCCATCATGCTATTCTTCTTTAAGGCTTCCAGTCCCTTCTGGACCCTCTCCACTGAGAATTGACGTGTTCACTCCCTGTATCCCTGTTGCTTACTGTAGCATGCTGGTCTCCCCCCTCCCCCCACTACTATGAAGACCGAGCAGAAGTAATCCTTCACTATTTCTGCTTTACTTGATCTTCCTCTGCACAGTCCCCACCTACCCTCGTGATTCTCACTATCTCTTCCATTTACTTCCTCTTTCCCCACATACCTGAAGACTGTCTTGTCCCCATTTTTGACCTCCATGCCTATCCTCTCCTTTGTTAATGCCTTAGATGCCCGCACCATCCCTCCTGCCTCCCTTTGCTTTGCCAGATATACTGCCATCTTCATCCTTCTGGGTCACAGTGTCTTTCCTAGATGCTGTTTTCATCTCTTTCACTGCCTTTGTTTGCCACCTCCTTGGAGAACCATAGCAGCCGCTTTCTCCTCTTTCCCTTGCTCACTCCCTTCAAACAGCATGCCATTGCCTGGGCTATACCTTCCATAATTTTACTCCACAGAGTCTCCGCTCCCTCTCTGCCCCCCCCTTTGAGGCACTCTCTTTGTTTGTAAGTACCAAGTACATCACTGCCATGTCCCTAATGGGTTCAAAAACCAGCTGCATGAGAAATGTCTCTTGTATGGAATCGAGGATGGCATTACCACTTAATATTGCTGCAGCGAGAATTCCCCAGTCTATATCTGGCAGATTAAACTCCCCAATTTTCAAAACTTCCCCCTTGCTGACCATTTTGCTAATGGTTTAAGCCAGGGCTCTGTCTAAATCTTCCTCCTGTGTTGGAAGTCTCGGGGGGGGCAATTTCTGCCTCACCCCTAGGCTAGTTTAAATGCTTGTCAAAGTAACATTTAAACCATCCACTCAGAACTGCTGTTCACATTCTGTATGGATGGAGGCCATCTCCCTTGTACAGGCCTCCATCTCCCCATGTGCGACCCCAGTCCCAGATGTAGCCAAAGCTCTCCTCCATACACCATGCTTTCAAACACTCATTGAAGAATCTGGTGTGGAGTTCCCTAGTCTTCCCCTGACCATGCACAGGTAGCACCTAAGTGAAGGACAGTGTGAGCTACCTGCTTCAGGCCTCACCCCAGCTCCCTAAACCTATCCTGTACGATGCCTGTAGGTTCCCCTGCCAGATCATCCATTCCCAGGTGGAGAACAACATCCAGCTCCCTCTCAATCACTTTTCCCTGGTGATCTCAAAGATCCAACCCCCAGTCATCCCAACCAAAGTGCCTGGAATGCACTGTACCACCCTGTCCCTCCTTTCCCCTGTCCCCAGCTCAGTACTGCTGACTATGGAGTCTCCTACCAGCAACTGCCTCGTCCTTGGCCAGGGGACTCTCCCACCCTCCTTGAGACATGCTCCCTTGAGGACACTGACCTCCTCTCTTACTCCTGCCTTAGGGGTCTCCCCTTTTTTGTTTTGTTTGTTTATTTATTGGCTTCCCTGTCCTGCCAGAATGGTGAAGGAATTGTGTTACAGTAAGATTGGAGGGTTTTTTCCCTCCTTCCTCACTCCACCCTCCCAGAGCACACCAAGGTTCATCTGCTCTGCCTCCTTGCTGGAATACTTTGTGGGAGTGAAGATAAACTTGGTGGCCCCTGGTGAGGCACACAGGGTCCTGTACTTGTGCCAGTTCAGCCTGGAGTCCTGTGACCTCTGCATTCAGTTCAGAGAGGTGCCTGCATATGGGGTAACACTTCAGTCTCCATAACGAGCTTCTGAAAATTGCGGCCCCACACCCTTTACACTGCATCACTCCCTTACCTGATGATTTGTTTATCTTCCAGACTGTTTGCTTCCATGCCTCTCCCATGCCTGTAGGCTTCCCTTAACACTAAACCCCCTCTTGGTTTCTGTTTATCTTCCTCTTCCAAGTTTGTGTTCAACCCCTTATCCTAGATATAGTTTTCCTTCAATTCTCTTTTTTTGGTCCCTTGGAATTTAGGATAGTTGTTTTCTCTACTTACTTTCTCCCCCTCCCCTAGATAGAGTGTTGCCTCTATTCCCACCCTACTGTGTGTTTCAGTTGCCTTTAGCTTGACCTTTGTAGGTCTTAACCTCCCTACCCCACCCCTCTGTATACCCCTGTCCCACTGACAGTACACCCTTTTAAACAGGCAGCAACCAGTACACTGGTAGTCATAGAAACATAGAAACATAGACTTTGACGGCAGATAAGGACCACTTGGCCCACCCAGTCTGCCCATTTCCCTACCTACTGGATAAGCTGCAGATTCTAGTTAACCAACAGCCTACTTCCTGCCACCCCCCACTACAATTGCCTTGTGTCTGCCCCATGCATGTTTGAATTCCCCACTGTTTTAGGCCCAACAGCCTCCCAAGGAAGGCAGTTCCACGCATCCACCACTCTCTCCGTGAAAAAAGATTTCCTCACATTACCCCGATCCGTCCCCCCTCTATCTTTAAATTGTGTTCCCTTGTTCTTACACATCTCTTTTTCTGAAAGATGCTACCCTCCTGGACTTTGTTGATTCCCTTGAGGTACTTGAATGTTTCTATCATGTCCCCCCCGTCCCACCTTTCATCAAGGGTATACTTATTAAGCTCTCTCAGTCTCTCTTCATATGATTTCTGATGCAGACCCTGCACCATTTTAGTTGCCCTACTCTGTACTGCTTCCATCCTATCTATGTCCTTGCGTAGATGAGGTCTCCAAAACTGCACACAGTACTCCAGATGGGGTCTCACCAACTGTCTGTACAGAGGGATAACCACTTCCATTTTTCTACTTGTGATGCCTCTTCCTATGCATCCCAGTATCCCCCGGCTCTCCTTTCTGACTTCTCACATTGCTTACCCACCTTTAGATCATCTGATATGACTACCCCCAAGTCCCTTTCCATTTTTGTTGTTGTTAGTACCTCCCCTGCTATTGTGTACTCTTCTTCTAGGTTTTGTTTCCTAGGTGCATTACTTTTGCACTTCTTTGCATTGAATCTAAGTTGCCATATGTCTGACCATTCCTCCAACCTTACCAATTCCTTCTCATCCTTTCTACTCCCCCTTTTGTATCAACTCTGTTACAGATTTTTGTATCATCTGCAAAGAGGCGTACCTTTCCCTCCAGACCCTCTGCAATGTCACCTATGAAGATGTTAAAGAGGACTGGACCCAGTACTGAGCCCTGAGGTACTCCACTAGCGACCCCCCTTTCTTCGGAATGTGTTCCACTCACTATTACCTTCTGTATCCTGTTGTGCAGCCAGTTTGCAACCCAGGCTACCACCCTGGGACCCACTCCCAGGCTGGCTAACTTGATTATTAATCTTTTGTGCCGGACTGTGTCAAATGCTTTGCTAAAGTCTAGGTATTCTACCTTACCTTATTGGACTGGCAGAGTTCCCTGTGTTCCTGCTGATGCCTACTGACCCCTACAATGCCAGTCTTACTCCTGTTTCAGTCCTTTGCTGTTCTACTCACTCACTGGACACAAATGTGGTGGGCACATTGTAAAAAGGATAGAGTAGACAAAATGCAGACACTTGCTTCACTTCTGCCTAAGACAATCCCCCAATTCACAGCTATCCTCCTGACCCAGCCAACTGCAAATATGATAGCCATTTCTTTTTCCTCCAGCTTAGACTAGCACACTAACTCCTGTTTTTTTGTTGTTACCCTAACCGAAGGTCCCAATTTACCTTGCAAACCCTACACTTCTAATACAGTATCTGCCTACTTACCCCTAGTAAGAAATGTTCTAACAGAAAAGTTCTAGCAGCTTTAGTCAGCTGCCACCTTGCTCTGACAGTTAGATTGCTCTCTGAGCAAACGGTAACTGCAGGGAAGTCTAAATACAGATACCTGCTTCACTTCTACCTAAGCCACACCCCCCAGTGCATAGCTATCCTCCTGACCCAGCTATGAGGAGACCAGAAATGGTTTCCTTTCTCTTCTGTTCTGGTAAAGAACAGGTAATGCAAAGCTATTAGGGACTGGAACCATATTCTTCTGCATCTTTGGCACCTGGCAACTACTCCTTATCCAAACCTTTATATCAACTCTTAAACATGCAAGCTTAGAAAATGGGTTTAACATTTACTGCATTCTGATTGGCTGAGGTCCTAGCCAAGGTGAGCATATATGAGTCAAAATTTCCCACCTAAAACAAATCCCAGTGCCAACTGCATATATATCTGGCCAAATTAATGTGCCAGCACAGTGTAAACTAATTTATGACATTCCTGGTTAGTTTTGTACTTAGCCCTGTGATGGGGGGCTAAGCATTTTTCTGATGAAAAGTCCGTATCTCAAAGCGTTTCCGAGATACGGGCCACGAAAGGTGTGGTAGATGCCGTAATGTTAGCCTATTGGAAAAATTGTCAACTTCGGAGTGCCATAACTTTGCAGCTCTGTAATAATTTGTCACCAAGTCACCAACAGGCACATCTGTGGGATCTTGGGTTTCTTCCCTCTAAATTTCAGCCCAAAAGATCAAACCGCTCTTTTGCAGCAGGATGGCAAAGATTTCTTAGTCTTTTGGGCATAGTGTTGCAAAGTAGTATTGCAAATCATGACACTTTCACAAAAAAAATCACGAAAGTGTTGAATATTCGACACTACTTTGTGACACTATAGTTTACAAAAATTTCAAAAACATATTTCTGGGGTGTTTAACCCCCAAAAAAAGACATGGCTAGCATCCTCAGAGCTCGACTAGGTGAACACAAAAATAATTGTGTCCCTAAAGGGTCCCAAATTTAAATGCCAAGCATTTCCGTGACCAGTAACTGAAAAAAAAATGGCTGACTCACGACACTATAGGGGTCATTTGTGACACTAAAAATGGCATTTGCAACACTGTCGAATAGTTGGTTAACTTTTCCCATTGACTAGAATGGAAAACTTTTTTTGAATAACCTTTGAACTGTTTAATATTTTTTCATGAAATCTTCGAATGGCACATTGGGGACCCCGTCTGCATGTTCTCTGAAGGTTTAGGATCGGTCACGCAAACCGTGCAACCTGTAGGCATGAGCAAAGAATGCACAAAAAAGCGCAAATGCAACTTTCTATTGCACTTTATAGCTCCGCAACTGTAAATCCAATCATTACAAAACTTGGCAGATCAAGAGATCTATGGCACCACTCTGTGTATTCCAAATTTCAGGCAAATCTGCTATACAGTGGCAAAGTTATTAGGCTGCAAAATTTCACACTTTAACCTTAAATGGGGTACTCAACCCTAGCTATAGTGGCACTACCATGCCACTATAATATATATCTATATATATATATATATATATATATATATATATATATATATATATGTACATATATTTACAGTTCATCATTTTTTTAAATACCCATTTTTTAAGGGCAATAATACCCTCCAGTGTCAGTGGTATGGGATATATCCACCCTTCCAGGGGCTATAAGGCCTTCCACCTGTAGCATTGGGCCTCATTATTCCCCTGGGTGGGTGGGTATACCCAAATACCACCCAACATCTTGGGTATTTGTACTTGCAACATCTATGGAGTAGCCAGTCTGACTAGCCATTCCTATAGTGATAGGCAAAATCACAACCTTTAATGGGATGTTTAGATTTCACCTTGGCTGCCATAGGCACACACACCACTGCTCACTGCACAGTCAGCTGGAGCTTCTTTCACCAAATTCAAGGAGGAAACACAAATGGGCTGCCTTGTTCTACACTCCTGTGACAGGGATGCACCCCACACACCTCACTGACCAGCTGGAAGGAACTACCTTATTCTACCAGCTAAGGACTCATGTCAAGGAGGTACTATAGTCCCTAGAGGCTGCAAATCTAAATGTAAACTTCTTTTTTATTTGCCTTATACTGCATTTGTTTGTACAGTATCTCTATTGCTTGTGTTTACAGACCCGCTTTTACAGTACACTTACCTGGAGCGTTGCTGTCTTAAATTAACTTGATCCACTTTGCTTGCACTTCCACCTTTTTCTTTTACACACTGAGGCTGTGCAGCATCCCTGATGGCCTTTCCATGCTTTGGGAGCAACCCTGCACTCCACCTTCCCAACAAACCAGGGATAATGTATTTGCACAATGGATTGGTTTGCAATGCTCCAGCACCTCTTTACACTGCTGGAACTGCATCAGTACAACTGATCCACACCTCAGGCACCAATGCAGATCCAATAGTGTAAAAGCCTATTTAGTCCAGCCAGCTAAACCTCAGGGAAGGATCCTGGAGGGTCATCATTTGAATTTATCTCTGTTGGCCATCCAGTTTGGAAAGTGTGGGGGGATGTATACCTCTCAACTGTCCCTGATTTTCAGGGATGTCCCTAACTTTGTCTCAAAAATGTCCTCTGTCCCTCATAAAATTTGTGTTTTTGTAATAGAACAGTGGGGATTAAAATCACAAAATAATGTAAAACATTAAAGTTACAGACTTGTTCTTCTTCAAAAAATGCATCTTAACACAAATCCCCATATTCTAGCAGCATTCTGAGTGAATAGTACCAATATTGAAGATATGTCCATGATTTGGGGTCTTTGTCCCTGATTTTTTTAAGCCTTGTCCCTGATTCAGGAGGCAAGAGGTTGAGAGGTATGGGGGGAAGGCTTCATTGCAATGAGTAAGCTATCAACAAAGAAAATAAAAATGAGTCCTGTGGTATCATCCACTCCCTCCCACTGCTGGTAAAGCAGGAAGAAAGGAGGATTCAAACAAATCAAAAGGTGACTTCACAAGCAACATTTTTCCAGCAGGGTTTTGTCTCCACAGCAGGGAGACTTGTTTGTTTAACACCAGCCTCTCAGTGGGCTAGTACAGCTCCTAGCAGGTCCATTCACATTTAGAGGGTGGACCCAAAGACAGAAAAGTAGAAAAGAAATCAGAAAGAAGAAACAAAAGGATAAACATAGACATGGTTAAGAGGACATGTGAAGCAAGAGGAGAAGGTGGGAGGGGAGTACAAGACTAGTGTAGTGGGTTGGAGTTGTTATTAAGAGTAATTTTGTGCTGGAATATTTAATTAGTTCTATTTGGAATATTGGAAGCTGTTACTGTTTGAAATTCAATGCTGTGTAGTTGAGTCAGCAAACTACAGATCAGTTGGCTTTGTGAGTTGGGAGGAGGAACTAGCAGGAGCCAGCTTTGCTAGCTGAATCGCTGGGAAGCAGTGGACAGAGAAGCAACAACAGTAGGGAAGTGCGGATTTCTTTTCACTTTGATATTGGAATAGTCTGTATTGCGAGGGTAAAAGGTGGTAGTGAAATCAATTATTGCTATGTGTTGGAGCTGTTATTGAGAATAATTTTGTTCTGGAATATTTATTTACTTCTGTTTGGAATATTGGAAGCGGTTGCTGTTTGAAATTCTATGCTGTGTAGTTGAGTCAGGAAACTATAGATCAGTTAGCTTTGTGAGTTGGGAGGAGGAACTTGCAGGAACCAGCTTTGTTAGCTGAATCACTGGGAAGCAGTGGAACAGAGGACTGTGGGGTGGTGGGTCAGAGCTGTGGCTGATTGTTTCTGGAGGGCACGGGCTTGGTCCTGTCCACCCTGCCCCTCACCCCACACACCCACCCCATGCAAATCACTTTCTTTATACCAGAGGTTCTGACATCACTTCCCAAAAAAGACAATGGACATACACCTGTCTTATCTTTATCAGCCCAGCACACTATGTAGGGGTAAACACATGCATACACTAACAAAAATTGGATTTCTTCAGCCTATGTTTATTTAAATTAGAACTGTTCTGAGAGTCACAGAGAGAACTGCTTTAGGTTTCTTCAGCCTGTGTTTCTATATTTATATATTTTTGAATTTTATAGTCATTTTATAGTTCTGTATAACTGGAGGCTAGGAGAGGCTGGGCTAGGAGGATGTGGAGGAATAGGTACATGTGTGGAAAGCAGAAGTGTGGTAAACTGCAATAGTTGTGGGGCACCAGTCTTTCTCAGGGTGATGTGGAGTAAAAGGGGATGTCCTGTATGTAGGAGTCTGGAGCAGCTAAGGGCTGAAATAAGGCTGCTCAGATGAGAGCTGGGGAGGATGGTGTGGGAAGTCAGAGGAGCAGAGCAGTGGAGGGAAAGGCAGAGGGGTGATGCCCAAGGGAGTGATGGCATCAGGCAGGGGATGGGAGTGGGGAGGAGCATTCAATATACAGAAGTATTTCTTCCTCAGAGGAATAAGGAGCCCAGGGTGGAGGAATGGCAAGTGGTAACGGGAAGGGTTGGGAATGTGAGAGTAGCATCGGGGTTGGAAATTCTAAAGGGGTGCCTTTATTGAATAGATTTGCACTACTGTCTGGAAGGAAGGAGGGGCAGTGGGAGGTGAGCTAGAAACTAGAAGGTCAGGTTGAGCCATGGTTGAGAGTAGGAGCACAGGGGAGGAGAGAGGGAACTAATTAGGGTGGGCAGGAAAGAGGAGGCAGGCAAAACAGAGTGGAGGATGGGGAAGAAGGGAGAGAAAAGGAAAGGAAGAGAGGAGGGAAAACTGAAAGCAGATACCGATAGCCAGAATGGGAAGGGCAGATTGGGAGATGGAAATACAGTTAAGGGGATAAATTGTGGATGTGGAGATAAGTTCACCAGGGTGTAGAGTGAGCAGTTAGGTGGGGAAGCAGCCAGTACCAAAGATGAGAAAGGAAGGACAGGGAGCACGGATGCAGGGGATGGAAGGGTGGCAATCATAGGGGACTCCATAATTAGGGGTATTCACTGGGGAAGGAAAGGGGACCCAAATGCAAGCAGGAGGGTGGTTTGTATGCCAGGAATGACAGCAGGGAAGGTGGGCCCAAGAATAAGGGAAATAGTAAGGGAGGTTGGAGGAAAACCTAATTTCGTTATACATTTGGGAAGCAATGAACTAGCAGGAGAGGAGGCTTAGGTAGTGCAAAATAGGTTCAGGTAGTTACAGAAGATCTGCAGGGAGGAAGGAAGTTTGCTGGCCTTCTCAGAGGTGATACCAGTACCAAGGACAAGCATAGCCAGGAAAAGAAGAATAGAGTATTTTAATGACTGGCTGAGAAAATGATGCAGGGAGATGTTCATCTATATTGGGGGCTGGGAGGAGACCTGGTCAAACAAAGCACTCTTTTCACCATACAGGCTACACCTCAGTAGGGAGGGTTTGAGGGTACTCAGTGACTAACTGGGGGAATACATAACCACTATACTTAATTTAAACTACTGGGGGGGAACAGTTGGTGTGCAGGCCCACAGACTCTGACAGGAGGAGGAGGTCAGTGACCCCCCCCCACCAGTGATGGAACAGGTCTGGAGGGAGGAGGTGGAAGGGGCAAGAACACAGTTAGCAAAGGGTGGAGGGGGTGAGGAGCACATAACAAGGGTACGTGGAGGGGTGCACACACAGAGGGGATAAATGTGAATAGACAAATAGAGGGAAGAGAAGGAAGGTCAGATTCTAGGTGGAGGGTGGTATCTCTGAATGCACAGAATCTTGGAAACAAGATGGACGACCTGCAGGCACTATTAGCAGACAGAAGGGTGAACATGGCTGCAGTAACCGAGACTTGGGCAACATCACACCATGGCTAGAACCTTGCGATCCCTGGATATGAACTATACGGGAGGGACAGGGTAGTCAGGAAGGGGGATGGGTGGCAGTTTATATCAGGGATGGAATAACTTGCACAAGGGAGGAGTCAGAGGAAGGGAAGGAGGAGGCATTATGGGTTCAGTTAAGTTCCAATAGAGGGAGAAAGGTAAAGTTGGGGGTGCTTTACAGACCACCCAGTCAGGGTGAGGAGAGGAACAGGGAACTGAGCTCACAAATATTGGAAGCTGCTGGGAAAGGAGAGGTGATAGTTGTAGGGGACTTCAACCTGCCCAAGGTGGACTGGAGCATACCATCCACAACATGTGCTAGGAGTCAGGTGATCCTGGAAGGACTGCAGAGTGGATTCCTGACTCAGGGTGTCACTGAACCAACAAGAGCTGAGGCATTCCTTGATTTGGTGCTCACAAATGGGGAGCATGTACAGGAAATAATCGTCAAGGAGCCGCTGGGTGGAAGTGACCATTGCACAGTGTGGTTCCAGTTGGATATGAGGATGGAAAGCATCCTGACTAAGACCAAAATCTTGGATTTCAGGAGGGCGGACTTCAGGAAAATGGGTGAAGTGCTAAGGAGCCATTTGGTGGACATCAGAGCAGATATGGGAGTGGACCAAAGGTGGTCCATCATTAAGGAAGGAATACTGGCTGCCACAGATGAGTGCATTAGGCTCAGTGAGAAGAATACAAAGGCCAAAGTGCCCAGCTGGTTCAGTTCTGGGGTTGCCCAGGCAGTAAGGGAAAAGAGATTGGCCAATAGAAAATTTAGGAAGCCCAAGAGAGAGAGGTGGATAGGGAAAATTACCTAAGGTTGGCTAGTGTGTCAAGTAAGGAAGTCCAGAAAGCAAAGGCACAGAAGGAGCTGCAGATAGCTGAAGGAATTAAGAAGGGGGAGAAGGTTTTCTTTCGATATACAAGTGAGAAAAGGGACAAGAAGGAAGGGATTGTTAGGCTTAAGAAAGGGGTGGAGTGCGTGGAAGATAATGGGGGAAAAGCAGAGATACTAAATGAATAATTCTGTTCCGTCTTCACCAGGGAGAAGGATAGACCAGTGCCTTCAGGAGGGAAAAGAGGAGTGGGGGGAGTGGAACACAGATGTAGTGACAGAGGAGGATAGCATGAGGGAGGGGCTGCTGGCATTGAAGGTGAGCAAATCACCAGGCCCGGACAGAGTACATCCAAGGGTACTTAAGAACTGGCTGAGGAGCTGGCAGGGCCACAGGCAGACCTATTTAATAGTTTGCTAGAGTCAGGTATGGTACAGCAGGACTGGAGAACAACACATGTAGTACCCCTCCACAACAGCCATCCCAGGAATGACCCAGGGAATTACAGACCAGTTATTCAGACCTCCATTGCAGGCAAGCTCATGGAGACCATACTAAAGAAAAGGTTGGCAGAATATCTAAAGGAGCATGGTCTCCAGGATGAGAGGCAGCATGGGTTCATGGGGGGAGATTGTGTCAAACAAATCTGATTGACTTCTTTGACTGCGTCACTGAGGCAGCAGACAGGGGCCAAGCAGTAGACATCCTCTATCTTGATTTCAGCAAGGCCTTTGACTCTGTGCCCTACAAAAGGTTGATCAGGAAGTTGGTGGATCTTGGGGTTGGGGAAAAGATGGCCAGATGGGTTGAAAACTGGGTAAGGGACAGAACCCAGAGGGTGGTTGTGGAGGGAAAGTTATCTGGCACCAGAGAGGTAACCAGTGGGGTGCTGCAGGGCTCAGTGCTGTGGCCACTGTTGTTCAATGTCTTCATCAATGACATTGGAGATGGCATTAAAGGCAAAATGTGCCTATTCGTGGATGACACCAAGCTCTGCAGGAGAGTAGACACAGATGAAGGGATACAGAACCCACAGAAAGCTCTGGAAAAGCTGGGGAAGTGGTCCAGGATCTGGCAGCTTGGCTTCAATGCCAAGAAATGCAAAGTTATGCATATTGAAGTCAAGAATACCAGGACAGAGTACTATCTGGGTGGAGTCTGAGTATCTTCATCAGAGGAGGAGAAGGACCTGGGAGTGATGACTAGTGACCTGAAGCACTCCACGCAGTGCAAGAAAGCAGCAGCAAAGGCAAACAAGATGCTGGGATGCATATCTAGGGGGATCAGTAGTAGGAGAGAGGAGGTTATACTGTCCTTGTACAGGTCACTGGTAAGACCATATCTAGAGTATGGAGATCAGTACGGGGTGCCACACCACAAAAAGAACATTAACCTGCTGGAGAAGGTCCAGAGGAGGGCTACAAAGATGATAGCTGATCAGCAGGGTAAGGCATATAAAGAGAGATTGAGGGCAATGAACATGTACTCCCTGGAAGACAGGAGAGAGAGAGGGGACATGATGGGACCTTCAAGTACTTAAAAGGGATAAATAAAGTTGATAAGGAGAGTCTCTTTAAGCTGAGTGGCAACCATAACATGAGGGAGCACAGTCTTATCTGGAGGTTGGGAGATTTAGGAGGGAGATCAGGAAGCACTTCTTCACAGAGAGGGTGGTGGACACTTGGAGTGCACTGCCGGAAGAGGTAATCTCATTGAGGATAGTGGGCAGCTTTAAAAGAGGCTGGGATAGGCATAAGTGGAAGGTAAAGATTATGGATAGGGAAGATGGGAGGAGTGGGGAGGAAAGGCAGGGACATTGACTTGATCTGTGGACCCTGCAATACAAGCAGACTTGATAGACCAAATGGCCTTCTTCTGCTGGCTTCTTTGTAAGTTTGTATGTTTGATTGTAAGACTGAGAGTGGCCAAATTGCAATCTGCAGCTAGGAAAATAGCTTTTTTAAACAGAACAATGTTGAGTATGGAACAACACAAAGGGACAGGGGTAGGTATACCACCTGTCCTGATCTTCACAGGGCAGTCCTGATTTGAGCAGCTGTGTCCTCAAAAAAAAAAAAAAAGAAAATACTACATATCCTGACCTTATAGTAGAAAAATATTTTCAACCCTACTTCTAAATGGTGCAGAAAACTATAATACCTTAACTAAAATTCCTTAAAATGATAAGAAATAATAGAAACAACTAGAAAACTACAACATGTCATCTAAATTCTGATTATGTAGAAAAACTGGTCTGGTGCATTGGTCGAGGTTACATATTGTGCTGTGAAAAATCATGTTTAAATAAGAAATGTCCCACTTTGGGCTTCATAAAAGATGGTAACTCTAGACAGGAGAACTGACCCGAACACAAACCATTAAACAATCTTTTGTTGCAGCCACCCCAAGAATCAGAAATCTGTTCCAGAACAATAAAAAAACATAAAAGAATGTTCCGCACCTCAAGAAACACATATTTATTCAGCTTTTAACACTCTGGTCACTAACCATCTGTCCGTGCCTCTGCCCGTATCCCCTTCCTGTTTGCGTTCCTATCCTTACACCCCTTTACTTCACATTACTAATGCACCCATGTATTCTGAGCCCAGCCGAACAGTTGATGAAGCTTTGATCTAATTGAACTATAACTACAGTAAGCATGTTGACATGCTATGTACTGTACAAAATACAACTGCATATTCCTTGTGAATGTAACCTTGTACCTATGGGGAAATTGGGGGAAATTGTCTAACCGGGAAAGGGAAGGGAAAACAGATTGGTAAATAACAGCCCACTCACCCAGTGTATATAAAAATATTTTGTTTACCTCAGAGGTATAATCAATATGAACAGATGTGACACATTCTGAATCACAGACGTTTCGGATTACACTCTTTATCTTGTTTATATATCCTCCTGCTCTCTCTAGGGCTATCCTAGAGAGAGCAGGAGGTCACACACCACGCTAGCAGCAACAAAAAAATTTTTTCCAGAAGATGAAGTGAAAGATTTCTTATAAGAAACTTTGATATATAAACAAGATGAGGATAAAGAATGAGATTCTAAAAGAAGCTGCACACATTTGGTGGTGAAGAATCTTTTGATATGGTTGTGATACAGGTATGCACAGATGAAGGAGTATAATTCGAAATGTCTGCAATTCAGAATGTATCACATGTATTTATTTTGCTTGTCTCATTGAAGTAAAAAGTTGAGAATAACTATAACGCTATGTACTGCAAGCCCATTGGTCCACAGTGTGGACTAATGAGCTTGCAGCTACTACTGTAAACTGTCATTTGTCGGGCAGCTGCAGTGGTATGTGGGCAGGTATGCTACCTGGTGATGACCGGGGAAACTGGGTGGGCTGGGGTCCTGTGTGGGTGGGGGGTACCACTGGACTACCATGGAGTGCACTTGTCTCAGTATGATAGGAATTGGGGATTCGGACGGGGAGGGGGGCCCCAGTGGACCACCAGGGTTATTTCTATTATTCAAATCATGGTGATCAGAGGTACAGGATGGGATGGGGGAACCACTGGACCACCAGGGATCTCTGGACAGTGGTATTTCGGCACTCAGGGTTACGGGTTGTGGAGCGGGTACTACTGCTGTCCCTGGTACAGGGACCACATGCTGTGCAGGGTGCTAGGTGCATTTTGCTGGTTGTCCCTGCACAACACATGCAAATGGGGCCATAATGACATGCAAATTGCCCCATTTGCACCATGCATGCATAATGGCCCCATCTGCTTATCCAGGTCTGAATATCAGGATATTGTGCACGGAGCAGCTACAGTTGCGCTGGAGCATTCCAAGTCCTGGTATTCAGACCTGTCCGGGGGGGTGCTCCAACACATTGTATTTGCACCGCATGCATTATTTGCAATATTCTGAAGAGACATGCCATGGCACATACCTTTTGAATATGTCCCTTTGTTGCTTCAGCGCAACTCAGTTGTGCTGCACAAGCACTTGCACCATTGGCTGGCGCAATTTTGAATATCAGGCCCAGTAATTAAAAAAAGGAAATGTTATTACACAGAAACTGGGAACTGGGACCAGCCCCAGACTTTGTGTAATAAGTAAGTGCTGACTGTTCCCTTAATGTATTTGATGATTGGACATGCAGTAGTATGAGAACATATATGCCAGTCTCCTGGGATACTGGCTAGCTTAAAAAGATAGTAGCTATTATCCAAAACTTCCTAAAAAATGGTTATGATCAGATATCAAACTATCATAAGAAAAACAGTTAGTAGGTGTCCCAAAGGAAGTCATGTCAAACAAGTCTGATAGATTTATTTAACTGAGTGACCAGGGAATTATATCAGGGTGGAGTGGTGGATGTGACCTACCTAGATTTCAGTATGCCCTTCGACACCATTCCACACAGGAGACTAAGAAGCTGGGCAGCCTGGGAGTGGGTCCTCAGGTGGTAAACTGGGTTAGAAATTGGTTGAGGGATGGGTGACAGAGGGTGGTGGTTAATGGAGTTCACTCCGAGGAGGGGAGAGTGACCAGTGGAGTGCCACAAGGATCAGTACTGGGGCCAGTCATATTTTATGTCTTTATTAGTGACTTTGCAGAGGGGTTAGAAGGAAAGGTATGCCTTTTTGCAGATGATACAAAGATCTGCAACAGGTTTGACACTCCAGGGGATGGTGAAAAGAATTAGGAGGGATCTAAGTAAGCTTAAGGAGTGATAAAGAGTGTGGCAACTAAGATTCAATGTGAAAAAGTGCAACATCATGCACTTGGGGACAGAAACCCAGGGGAAGAATACATGAATGGGGGAGTGGTACTAATGACCACCAAGCAGGAAAGGGACCTTGGGTACTCATCTGATTTCCTAAAAGTTTCCAAGCAGTGTGAGAAAGCAGTGGGGCAGCCAGTGGGACGCTGGGGAGCATAGGGAGGGGTATAAAAAGCAGAAAGAAGGAGGTAGTGATACCACTGTACAAATCATTGGCGAGGTGTCACTTTGAGTTCTGTGTCCAGTTCTGGAGGCTACATCTCCCGAAGGACATAGACAGAGTAGAGGTGGTACAAAGGAGGGCAACAAAATGGTGCATGGTCTGCACCAAAAGCCCTATGAAGAGAGGCTTAAGAACCCTAATATGTACACCATGGTGGAGAGGAGGGAGAAGGGGAATGTGATAGAGACTTTCAAATACCTCATGGGTATAAATAAGGTAGAAGAGGGAAGCATTTTTCAGAAAAAAGATGCTCAAGAACAAGGGTTCATGATATGAAACTGGAGGGGGGTACACTAAGGGGAAACGTAAAAAAGTACTTCTTCACAGAGAGGGTGGTGTATCCATGGAACAGCCTCCCTGCAGAAATGCTGAAAGCAAAAACAGTAACGGAATTCAAAAATGCATGGGACAGACATAAAGGAACCTTAGTGAAACATAGAAACATAGAAGTTGTCAGCAGATAAGGACCTCTTGGCCCACCTAGTCTGCCAGATTTTCCCTACCTATTGTGTGACCACAGATCCTACTTAATCTCCAGTCTTTTCCCCCACCTTGCCTTACTTCTAAGGTCCCCTTGTGTCCATCCCATGCATGGTTGAATCCTTTTACCATTTTAGCTCCCACCTCCACTGGAAGGCTGTTCCAGGCATCTACCACCCTATCTGTGAAGAAGTATTTCCTCACATCTCCTCTGAGCCTCCCAATCTTCAGCTTCATAGTGTGACCCCTTGTCCTTGAGCATCATTTTCTATGGAAAATGCTACCTTCCTGTACCTTATTAATACCTGTGAAGTATCTGAACGTTTCTATCATGTCCCCATTTCCATCTTTTACTCTAGAGAGTACATATTTAGTAGTGCTGTGCAAAATGTTCAGATTCCAGTGGAATAAAATTTCGTGGCATTTTTGAAATTACACTGAAATTCTGCCGAATTTCACCAGAAATGGAATGGTGGAATTCCACAGAACAAAATGCTGTTCTGCAGAATATTATTCTGTTCATGTCAATATTTTCAGCGGTAATGGTTATGGAATGATTTTCCATGGAAAAATGTTGTTTTGCAGAACATTATTCCATGGATCACAGCAAGCAGAATTCCACAGAAGGACCAGCAAAATTCCAGTGGAAATTCAGCCAGTGGAATGGTCATTCCAAGCTAATTTCTCCGGTGGAATTCCACATTCCACACAGCACTAATTTTTAATTCTTTGAGTCTTTCCTTGTAGAGCTCTTTATGCAGGCCCTGCACCATTTTGGTTTCTCTGTTTTGTACTGCCTCTACCCTATCTATGTCCTTCCAGAGCTGAGGCCTCTAGAACTTAACACAGTACTCGAGGTGGGGTCTTACTAGTGATCTGTACAGGGGTGATACTACCTTCCTCTTTCTGCTGGTGATACCCCTCCCTATGTACCTGAGCATCCTGCTAACCTTCCCCACTGCATTATCACACTGCTTGGCTACCTTCAGGTTATCAAAAATTATTGCCTCAAGGTCCCTTTCTTGTTTTGTGGTTACTAATTCCTTCCTGCCCATTTTGTACCTTGCCTCCTGTTTTCTGTACCCCATATGCATGATTTTGCACTTTTGTGCACTGAAACCCAGCTACTAAACCCTTGACCATTCTTCCAGCTTTTTCAGATTATCCCTCATTGTTTTCAACCCCCTCCCCAGTTTGTACACTGTGTTGCAGATTTTTGTGTCATCCACAAACAGGCATACTTTCCTTTCCAGCCCTTCTGTATTGTCACTAATAAGGACATTAAAGAGGACCAAGCATAGTACTGACCCCTGCTGCACCCTGCTGGTCATCTTGCCCTCTCCAGAGTGGACACCATTTACCACCACCTTCTGACTTCTATTGCTTAGACAACTCCTTGCTCATTTTTCCACTGTTTTGGACCCACTCCTAGGCTGCCCAGCTTGCTCGCCGGTCTTTTATGTGGAATGTTATTAAGGATCTTGCTGAAATCCAGGTAGGCCACATGTACTGCTCCCCCTGATCCACTTCCCTGACCACCCAGTCAAAGAACTCAATCAGGATTGTCTGGCAAGCCCTCACCTCATGAAATCATGTTACCTCAGATCCTGTAATCCACTGGTTACAAGGCATTCCCCGATCCTTTCCTTCAGTAGCGAGTCCATTACTTTACCCACTACCAAAGTCAGGTGGACAGGTCTATAATTTCATGCCTCCTCCCTGTTTCCACTTTTGTGAAGTATGACCACATCTGCCCCACCCCAGTCCCCCCGAACACCCCCTATTTCTAGAGACAGGATGAACAGGGTCCCATTACCTTGTCTACTTTTACTTGTGCTAGTTCCTTGAGGACTTTCTCCTCCATAAAAGGACTAGTGTCCTCCTCCCTTCCTAAAATGTCCTTGCCCCTTATCTTTGGCCTGTCACCTACCCCTTCCTTCATAAATACTGAACAAAAGCATTCATTCAATATGTCTGCTTTTTTCTGGTCCTCTTCCACACAATTCCCTCTTTCCTTTTTTAGCCTTACTATCACTCCTTTGGTCTTTCTCTTCTCAATTACGAAAGTCTCCACCTCCCCGGTGTCTAGGGGTATGAGTTAGTAATGTTCCATGGGAAGGAGGCACTCACAGCAGCAGAAACCAAAAACATTTTTACCTTACCAGGATGGCTGGCGTTTGCAGGGTCCACAGCATGGGGGGGAAGAGAGTGCTATCTTCTGGTGCTTGGTTGTGAAGTAATTTATGTTTGTAGGCATAAAAAGTCCCATGAAGAATTAAATGAAGTCCACACAAGTATAACAATAACAAATGGGGATCCCATTTAATGAACAACATCTCTGGTGCCTTAACAATTAATACTGTACATCAGGACCGCGGGGGTCCTTTCATGGGGGTTTTAGTGGATGTATCTTGTGGCTGAAATGACCCCATTAATTCTGGGTGGTTTTTGTCCAGGCAGAGATGGCCACTGATAAGTTAGGCAGCAATTCTAAGGACCAAATCAGGCCCTAATTGTCAGCAGGCTATCTCTCTCCCTGTCATCACATCTTGGTTCCCAGAAACTTTCTTCTCACTCCAAACTGGGTCGAAACTGTTCTCCATGTCCAAACCACTGGATCTCTAGGTGAGTTGGCCATGGTGAGTGACACCACCCTGGCACACAGGCAGACGTCCCCACAGACTGGTATCCTTCGGGAGGGCATAGTGAACTCCCGGCTTTAGCTTTTGAGCCCAGACTTCCCCAAAACCCCTAGCAGAACTGCTCTTCTCACACTGTAGCTGGCTCCCATCTTTGTCCATGACCATGCCTGTAATCCACATTCCTCTCAAGGCCTCAACAGAGCTGCCACAACTGTGTTTTCATATCTGCTCCAGGGCTACTGGTCTCTCGGGTTTCAATTCTCCCCTTGGCTCTTCATCTCTCTCTCCCTAGAAAATTTTTTAATTGTTTAATTAGTATTGGAGTGCAAAACAGAGCCATGCTTCACTCCAGACATTAACTTCACCAGAGTGGCACATGACAAGGTAAGTCGATGGCTGAATTCAGCAGCTGCAACCATGTCCACTGCTGGACTGGTTGTCAGACACACCAACACACAAATTGCTGGCCCCGAGAGAAGGTTATCAGTCCTGCTCTCCTTTACCGCCTCCCCACATCTTTCACTATGGCTCACACTCGCCTCGTCTCTCCCTGCATGCCTCTCTCTAGGTGCTAAAACCCACCAATTTATAATCTTGTGCACTGACAGTGACCTCTGACTCACGGAGTTCCCACCAGCACACAGAGGCAAAGTTTACCTTTAATTGATGGCCAAACTTAACATTTTCCTAACTGTACGAACACGCCCCATGGGGGGTGTTGCATCTCTCCTCTGACTGAAAGACTCATGGCTCCAGTGAGTATTTGACGAGCTCCTCGCTGATGGGCAACAGACAGCTATGTGCACTCCCAAACTACACGCATGAGTCATCTAAGCTGGCAGCTCCGTCGAGATGGTGCATTCACCCAGCCCACAACACTTTTGAAGCCTAAAATATGGGTGTCCCAAACCCATCTGTTCTAGCAACCCACTATATGGAATGTTCTGAATGGATTGCCTGGCAACAGGGGCAGCATCCCAGCCCTAAGCTCTCATTAATCCAAACCCCCACTATGCTGAAATAGTGCCCAACTGCCTAGCTGCCACTCTACCAAGCCATATTAACATTATACAAGATCAGTATAGCCCAGCACACTAATCTGAACTATTTCAAACATTTTAGAACAGCATGCACATATCAATGAACAGGAAACATAGAACAGTGTTTTTTGCAGCTTTAAACAATAATACAGAACCCCTCTCTCCCCGTCTCAGCACTGAAGTGCAGAGTCCAGTCTCAGAATATTAATATCCAAGCACCTCAAAAGTCTCTACCATTCTTGAAAATAAAACAAAGAAAAGGGTTTATCTCACCCATTTAAGCTGGCAGTCTGTTTCAGTCCAAGTCCATTAGCTCAATCGTCGCAGCACCTCAAGGGGAGGACACATGAAAACCATGGAACAATGACGCTGTGTAGAGTCCTCAGGGCACAACAGTCACCTTACTGCCTGGACTAATAATAATTAGGATTCAGTCTGGAGGTTGCTTGCCAAAATGAGTGCACTCCTGTCACAAATTGCTTGGTTCATTTCCCACCAAGGTCTTGAACCAGTGCAAAGGTCTTGAATATGGTAAGTCCCTCGTAGACATGCCTGGAACATTTCACCTTTGCAACCCGTTTTATCTCCTGCAGGGCCATATTGGTACCATTGGGACCCAACTTGTGCTTTTAGTACAACTTATCAAGTGTACTGCAATACACCCAGTCCTGGCTGTTCTCTTCAATTATGTCCCATATCCATTCAGACAGGTATGGGTACACATTCTCAGGATAGTCCTGGTGTATCTTCCTCCAGATGATCTACTCTGCCTGTGACCATTCAGACAGGCTTCATTCTGTGGACCTTGGGGCCTGACAATCTGGTAGTCACACACTCCCTCTCGGTATCCCCGCACATGCAGATCTCCATCCTGGACCTCCTCATACTACTCTCACCTCTTCCGTCACTTCGAGGCAGGCTGGGTCGATCCTACCAAGGGGTCAGGTACGCCAGTTCATACTGGGATGGAATATCCCTTTCCAAGTCATTGTCACTTAGATCAGCAGCCCCCTCCACAGGCTGGTCAACAGTCTCAGGATTACTTGCCTTCCCAGCTGAAACAGGGGGAACACTGTCTTCCACTGGCTTCTTAGGTTGCCACTTTGGTTCTGATACAGCTGCACCCATGGGTTCTCTGGGCACATGCAAGGACAACTTCCCTGAGGTCAGAAAGTCCTTAGGGGTTAACAGTTTCAGTTGCACTCCTCTGCCTTGACCTCTCCCACTGGTCATAGGTATTGGCTTTTCAAGCAGAGCTGCAGGCTTTGTTTGTGCTACTATGGTGGGAACAGGGGAGTCATGGGGGCTAGAAGACTGACGACTGACTTCCTCAACTTTTTTTGCTGCTGGGATGCCAAGTTGACTGCTCATCTCCTCCCAGTATTCAAAGACTGACTCCTCTGACAATACAGATCCACTCTCCCTGGGAAAGATAGCCATTCCACAGTTGATGGAGCCTTCCGCTGGCACCCAGTGGACACTGGCAAAAGAGTAATTCCTGGTCCCTCGAACTGGCACAGCCCACATTTGGAAACAGTGAATTTCTCAACCACATCCCACATCCATCTAAACATGGCAGAGGGGATGGTAACCTAGGGGGTGTCTGAAGCTTTAGTCATCTTGTAACAAGAAAATCCTGCTGGTTCTCACTTGGCACCACTGTTCACTCTCCAAGAACCTGATGTGATCTACTTCTCATGGTCCAAAACATGCCTAGCAACAGTTAACTCTGTTCCCAAAAGTTCCCTAAGTCCAATTGGCATGACTGCCTCAGGCACTTACATAAAGGCACATGTCCTTGCCCTGTGAAATACACCAGCTCCAGACCTACTGGCACCACTGTTTTGCAATAAGGCATGAAATTCCTCGCCACTGTGCCATTTTTCCTTTCAATCCCATATACCAGAACAAAAGTTTCTTCCAGGCAGAGATGGCCACTGATAAGTTAGGCAGCAATTCTAGGTGCCAAATCAGGCCCTTAACAGCAGCAGGCAATCTCTCTCATTCTCATCACATATTGGCTCCCAGAAACCTTCTCACTCCAAAATGGGGTGAAACTGTTCCCCAAGTCCCAACCACTGGATCTTTATACGAGCTGGCCATGGTGAGTAACTCCACCCTGGCACACAGGCAGACATCCTCACTGACTGAAACCATCTGGGAGGGCATAGTGAACTCTGGGCTTTAGCTTTTGAGCCCAGACTTCCCAAGAACCCCTGGCAGAAATAAAATACCATGGATTTACCGCTGCTGCGGTAAAAAAATATGCATTCAATAACATATTTTGTCTGCAGTACATAGTAAATCTGCAGTATTTTTTCCACATTTGCTGAAAAATATCACGGTACCGGTCAACTGTTCTGCATTTACTACAGTAGTTGCCTGAAGAACACCTCTTGCATGGAGTCCATGATGTCCCTACTTCTAACTGTTGCCACATCTGGGAGACTCCAATCCTCATCCTGTAGATTGAACTCCGCCACCAGCAACACCTCTCCTTGTGTGCCATCCTTCAGATTGCTTCAATCGTATCCTCATCCACCTCTCCCCTATGTGCTGGAGGTCTGTAGATCACTCCTCTGTGAATAACAGCCCCCTTCCATGTCTCCAAGGTGACCCAGAGTATCTCAGAACCTCCCTGCTCTCCCTCTATTTCCATAGCTTTTATGTTGTCCCTTACATAAAGAGCCACTTCTCCCCCTTTTTTGCTCACCTTGTCTTTTCTGAACAGATTATAACTTGGTATGGCTACATCTCAGTCCTGGTTTTCATTGCACAAGGACTCGGTAATTGCAACTATGTACAGGTCCACTTCTGCAATGGTGGCCTCTAGGTCTGCAGTCTTATTGTCCAGACTCCGAGCATTTGCACACATGGCTCTCTAGATTGTGTTGCCACCCCCCCCCCCACATTCTATTTGCCCTCACTTATTTCCTCCACTATTCTTCTTACTATTTCTCTTTCCTTCTACACCCTGGATTCCTTTGTTATTTGGTTCATTTTGGGATTTCACTCCCTCAGGATTTCCACTGCTGACCTCATATGCTTGTGGGTAGGGGGCAGCTTATGTCTCCCTGCCTCATTCTGCCTTCCTCCTCAGCTTGCCAATGTACAGTAGTATTTAAGCCGTTCACTTAGGACCATGGTTCCTCTCCTGGATAAATGCAGGCCATTGCCGCTGTACAGGCCCCAGTCCTCAGTGAAGCTGAAACCTTCCTCTCTGTACCATTCTTTCAATCATGCATTGAAGTCCCTGGTGCAGAGAATCTTGTCCTCCTGGAAACAGTAAAAAACAAAAAAATACCTGCACTCCAGAGATAGGAGAGCTACTATCCCCGCAGTGAAGGTAGTAAAGATTATTGGAATCCCTGCTTGCTTGCAAAATTAGGATTTATTCCTGGTGTTATCACACAATGGACAAAGAACAGCAGTAGGCACAACAGAAACTCTACATGCAAGGTCCCCGGTGCTTCGCCAGTTAAAGCTTCATCAGGGGAATGGTCCTTGCAATCAAGACAATCAATTTATACCATTAAAATTCAAATCCAGTAATGACTAATTTTTCAACCAATCACAGAGCCCAGAATTCAAACATACAATTATGCAGCTCATCTAATGGTATAAAAAAGAAAAAAAAAACATTTCTACAACAACCAAGAGAATAAGGCCAACATAAAATATTATTTACCCCTTTTCTGCTTCAATTCACCAAACATGTTTGACAGAACATACTTCACCATTAGTCAAGGCCAACATATAAAGCCAATTGAAAATACACAATATTTCAGTTGCAGTTTTGCTATTTTCTGAATTGAGTGATCTGATTGGCTAATATCATTTTGGTACATATTTTTTATATTTGGGATAGTATCCATTCATTAACCATGTTGGCCTTATTCTCTTGGTTGTTGTAGAAATGTTTTTTAATTTTTATACCATTAGATGAGCTGCATAATTATATGTTTGAATTCCGGGCTCTGTGATTGGTTGAAAAAATTGACATCACTTGTTTTGAATTTTAATGGTATAAATTGACTGTCTTGATTGCAAGAACTATCCCCCGATGAAGTCTTAATTGGCGAAGCACCGGTGACCTTGTATGCAGAGTTTTTGTTGTGCCTACTGCTATTCTTTCTCTATTGTGTGATAACACCAGGAATAAATCCTAATTTTGCAAGCAAGCAGGGATTCCAATAATCTTTACTACCTTTGCTGGAGGGATAGTAACTCTCTTGGCTCTGGAGTGTGGGTATTCTTTTGTTTTTTTACAGTTTCCATTAGGGCACACAGCCCTCACTTGCACCCCACCCTAGCTCTGTAGCATGGTACTGTTTGATCCTATTCAATCCTGTCTTTCCCCCTGTTATAGACAGGTAGCACCTCCAAGAAGGTCACAGATAGTTCTAATTGCTTAAGACCATGCCCCAATTCCCTGAACTTCTCCTGAACTATTGCTGACTCATTCCTAGCCAGGGCATTAGTCCCCAAATGGACAATGATGTCCAGCTCTCCCTCCCTTCTTGCTGACCCAGCAATCCTTTGCATCCTCTTTCCATCCCTGCAAGATTTGGCACCAGGAAAGCACTTCACCTCCCTGTCCTCAGCCTTACCTGCCCCAACTGTATCCACTTCACTGTGAAGTGCCCCACCAGGATTTACTTCCTCTTCCTCTGGGATCCTCTGCCACCTCCCTTGGGGTCTCCATTATGGAGGATCCCTACATCCACCCCAGTCACAACTTCAGGTGCCTCTGTGTGACATTCCCGCTTGGCCAGTTTGGCACAGGAATTTTATAATGGGACCAGATTGGATATTTGCCTGTGCTCCACAACTCTAACACTCCTGAGCCCACTGTTGTCCTGCCTCCTACTTTCTTACAGTGCTGGTCCCAGGAAATGCCCCTGCAACAAAAACCAAACACACCAAAACACCCACCGAACTGCTGAATTTGCAAAGAATCAAACTCTCACCTCTGTTGTGGCACCCCTGAAGGAATGTGAGAATGAAATTAGTAGTCCTAACAGTTATTTTATACTCCCCCTCCCGGTGTCTGCCTCATCCGATTGGATGGCAGTTGCTAGTTTCCAGTGGTAAGGAAAGGGAGGGTAAAGCCGGAGATCATGTAGAATCTGTGGTATTATAGTAGATAGGGAAAATGGACAGACTGGGTGGGTCAAGCGGTTCTTATCTGCTGACAATTTATATGTTTCAAAAGTGATCTCCACGTCCCCCCTGTTGGTATCATCCCATTCATATCCACTTCTTTAAACATGCAAAGTTTATTAAATAGCTTCAGATTACACCATCTGAGCTTGTACAGACAGATAATTGTAACAGTGTCAGGCAATGATACAATTTATTATATATTGCAATTGATGGCCTCGTTCTCTCACTGCGACTGTTGTTTTACAGTATGTAATCATAAATTTCTTCTCAATGCAAAGTCAAATTCACTATTAACAGTACACTGGTGCCTATTATGGAAAAGGAAAGGGGAAATTGTTTAACTAGGAAAGGCACACTAAGCCAAAAGCAACTAAAAGCAGTCACCCCTATCACACCATTGCTGGTATACCAAAGGGACAATTTTTCAGGATAAAGAGGAACTGTAGCGATAAGGCTACCTATGAGAAACGAGTAGAAGAACTGAAAAATAGGTTACAGGAAAGACAATACTCGGAGAGAGTTATCACAAGGGCAAAGGAAGAAGTCGGTTTGTTGGAAAAGTCAGAGGTCATGAAACAAAATAAGGAGAAAAAGGATCTAAGGATCAACTTTGTGAGCACATACAATGCTCAATCCAAAGAGATAGGAGCAATAGTGCAGAAACATTGGCACATGGTGGGATTGGATCCAGATCTGAAAGACCTTAGAAATACAAAACCTCATCTGGTACACAGAAAATGCAGAAGTTTAAAAGATATGTTAGTACATTCAGTACAACCAAAAAAAGAGCAGTATAAAACATGGTTACTCATGAAGCAGGATGGGTATTACAGATGTGGTAATTGTAAATTCTGTTCAGTAGTGAAACAAACTAAGAACTATGTAACCCCAAAATGAAAAGAATCACTAAAGTAAGGGGTTTTATCACCTGTGCAACTGAAGGGGTAGTGTATATGGCCATGTGCTCATGTGGGAACTACTATATTGGCAAAATGAAAAGAAAATTGAAAGAACGCAGAGGGGAACATCTGAGAGCAATTAATAATAAAGACCCCAGAAATGCATTAGCAAACTATATGGAAAGAGTAAGCAATGTGAAGGAACATGGTCATTTATGGGAGTAGAAAAGCCGATAAAAAGTCCAAGAGGTGGTGACTATAAAAATGTCCTCCTGAAAAGGGAACAGTATTGGATTTTTTCTACAGGGGCATCAGAGAAACCAGGTCTAAATGAAAGAATTGATCTGAAGCTTTTCCTTAAGAAATAAATTATCTCCACCTCTTACTTGTTATTTTAGTTCAGATTCAGAGATATGAAAGAAGAATAGAATTTGTACCCTAATACAATAAGACGTTCTGATACCAGTGAAAATAATCAGTTTGTGCTTGCCTTATTTTAATAAATTAAAGTTTAACCGATACATGTATTCTCTTTTGTAAATGTTTATGTCTGGGACCTGTTCTTCATCGTGGATCCTCAAGGGAAACCATGAATAAATATGATGAGGATACAGATTGGTGTTTAGTCCAGAAGTGGTAAAAGTAACAAGTTAAAGTTAAAAATAAGAAATGAAATGAAACAAATATAATATAGAATAAAAATGTACAGTGATAAAATGTTAAGCAAATGTTTCTTTTTTAAAAAAGAAGATATTGGAATTGTTTAGGTTAAATATTTAACACTGCAAGTTAGCCTTTTTAAGTATTTGATGTGTAGTTTTGTGAATGTCATTTATATCAAAAAAGAGGTACTGTCTGTGAACAGAAGCACTGTCACTTTACGATTCACTCTGTTTATTGCGTGTTGGTGTAATAGATTGTTATCCTATGAGTAAGAGCCAGGGGACATGAAACACATAAGGAAGCTCTTTTTCGGAGAGGGGGTCAGCTCGCTTGCAGGTTGTAAGCAGAAAGCCGGAAAGCTGGAATGTGCTGTATTCATGCACTTTAAAATAAAGATTAAGCACTGCATTTGCACCTTGGATCAGGATTCTGCTTCTGTTTTGTGGGCTGAGTGAGACACACACCATAAGAACTGAACGAAACTAAATCAGACTGAATCATTCTACAACTGTGAGTAGCCAGTGCCTGCAAATCTTTTTGCTCACACTAAGCCACAGCTTATTTCCAGGTGCAACCTGGGAGCACGAGGAAGTTAAATGACTTGCTCAGGGTCACACAGTATACAAATGGGGACTTTGGGATATAAACCCAGGTTTCCAGGTTTGCAGCTCAGAGCCCTAAACCACTGCACTATACTGCCTCCAACTATGGTAGTTTACATTACATAGTTAAGATACTCTATCAACTGATAAAATAAAAAGCTTTGTCAAACCATAACAGTGTGCTCTGTGTTTTCTTTTTTTTTTTACATATACTATAGGTATAGATGGGTGGTGGAAACAGAAATTAAATAATGCACTTGGATTAAAAGTTGTTCTAACACCAGAATGTCTTTCTGAGATTCTCTGTAATGAAAATATGGTAACAATCTTGAATTATATGTATCTGTTTGCAGTCTTAATAAGGCAGCAATGGCTTTCATTGTGTTAATATTGTAGATGTTCTTCTGCCATTGCTGTATCTGTAGGCTAGAATTTCTCCTCCATAACTGAGTGGTGGCCTTCCCCGCTGCAACTATGAGTATCAAAAATAAGTATACTTTGTGTGTTAAGTGTGCTGTGGGGAAGGGGGCAGAGCTAAAACTAAATTTTCAAAAGCTGGTGGTAGAGGTAGTTCTAGGATGGCTTGAATAGGCTGCTGAACCTCTGTCCAGAAGGGTTTCAAAACTGGGCATTCCCAGAAGATGTGGAACTCTGTATCACTATGTCCACATTCTTGCAGCAGTGGCCAGATGTTCTTGTCCCAAAGTACTTAGAGATAACCGGGGTGCTGAAACCTCTGTAACCAATTTCCACCTAAACTCCGTCCAGGAGTGTGCTGCTGTGGTGCTATGAATTCCCTACCAGATGTCCACCCAGCTTCAGGGGCCCAGGTGGGTTGTTGCTTCCCCTTCCCATGTTTCTTATAACTCCATAATTGCTTGTATCCTCATCTCACCATTTACCAAGGGGTATGCATTAGAAATAAACCCTGGTTAATCTGGCTGTTGAGTACTGGCTATTTCTAATGTGGTTCCTGGGGCAGATTGGCTTGTAAGCCTGTATGGAGGTTGTTCTCTTAATGTAATCCCTACATTGATGGTATTGGTGGAAGTCTGGACAGTTCAGGCCATATTCCTGTGTCATTTGCTGAATACTTTTGATAGTGCCTGCCTCAGAAATGTATTGCCCTAAGTACTGCAGGCAATTCCTTGCCCACCTAGGGCATCCATTGTCTGAATGCACTGGGGAGAAGGCTGGAAGCCACTGAATTGGGATCTGTTGCCACAATGGTCTTGGCAATTGCCATCTTCTTTTGACCTGGAGCTACTAAATTGTTTTATAAAACAGGAATGGTACAATAGTTACCATTTGACCTGATAAATCCAATGTGACCAAATTACATCATATATTTTGGACTGAGGTTGATTATTTAAAATCTCTACAACATTAATATGGAACTGCAAATAATACAGTAGTTGACCAAATCAAGATCCAACTGAAATAGCAAACAGGTTGTACAAACATACATTATTTAAGCAAACTGTTTGTTTTGATATATGTTTACTTGCTCCTTAGTGTTGCAGCAAAATACGCAGTTGCTGGTGCTGATGCTGGATATGATATTCCCAGTAAAAGATGAACACAGATGGAGAAACCTATTTATGGCAAAAGCAAAAGATCATTTTTCTTTCCTACAGCGCAGCTGTAGCACCCCTGAGAGGCCATGTACTCAGAATTTTATATGAGCTGAAATAATTCATATGTTGTTTTCCGTGTGTTTTATAACATCCATTGGTGATAGAGTATACAGTGACATGCATTTCCTGTGAGAAATCCACCTTCACTCAATTTTCCTCTCACATTTCATACAGTATAAAAAAATATTTTGTTGGGGTTGAAAATGTTTACCCATCTGTTGTTAAGGAAACAAACTACTACTGTATTTATCTCCCCAGAAAAAGTAATACAGATATATAAATAAAAGAATCAATAAATATATTGGTTATACAATTGCTGAATGAAACCCTTGACAATCACTTGTTGCAGCTCAGTATTCTGGTTTTACAGTATAGTGTGAAATGCCTCACAGATTGTTTTGCCCAGTGCTTTAGGCCCAAGGCTATGCACCTCCAAGCCAGCGTTTATTCTTACTCTGTGATCCTGAGTAAGTCAAGTAACCTCCATGTGCTTAAAGGGGAACAGTCAACACTAAGAGCCCCACACCCAGTTGTGGGGCCAATCCCAATTTGTACTATGTGTGCAAAAACATTTTTTTAACTTACTGTTTATTGCAGTATAGTAGAGTGTGTCAGACTGATTCTGCTGACTTGCAAGCTGACATTTTTTGCAATCAGAAATTCCAGAATTCTCTGCAGCTGACATCAGAAGGCTGTAGCAGTGGGAGATTCAATAGCCTGCAATGCATGTTAGAGGTTTTAAAAGCTGTGATCTTGTGTTTGCTGGTCCTGCTGTTCTCCTTGGGTTCAGTGCAGTCACAGAGGCAAACTGCAGTTCAAATTGGGACCAGCCCCACACTTGGGTGAGGGGCTCTTAGTGCTAACTGCTCCCCTTTAACCTCAGTGTAATCTCTCTTTCTGTCTGTCTCTGTAACCTATCTCTGTGCTCAGACAAGCTCCCTGTACCCTGAAAAATGTTCTCTCCTCTCCCTTTCAAGGACAAAAAAGAACTTCAAGGTACAGTATGTATGAAAGGTGCTATAAGAAACCAAATTATATACGAACATATGAAGAAGCCAGCAGAAGAAGGCCATTTGGTCTATCAAAACTGCTCGTATTGCAGGGTCCACAGCTTGAGCTAATGTTCCTGTCCTCCCTTCCCACTCCTCCCATCCTCCCTACCCATGATCCTTACTTTCTCCCATGCCTATCCCAGCCTCTTTTAAAGCTGCCAACTATCTTCAATGAGATGACCTCTTCCAGCAGTGCATTCCAAGTTTCCATCACCCACTCTGTGAAGAAGTGCTCCCTGTCCTCCCTCCTAAAGCTCCCACCCTCCAGCTTAAGACTGTCCACCCTAGTGTTATGGTTGCCACTCAGCTTAAAGAGACTCTCTTTATTAACTTTATTTATCCCTTTCAAGTACTTGAAGGTCCCAGTCATGTCCCCTCTTTCTCTCCTGTCTTCCAGGGAGTACATGTTCAGTGCCCTCAACCTCTCCTCGTATGCCTTACCCAGCTGACCCACTATTATCTTTGTAGCCCTTCTCTGGACCTTCTCCAGCAGGTTAATGTCCTTTCTGAGATGTGGGCACCAGTACTGAACTCCATACTCTAGCTGAGGCCTTACCAGTGACCTGTACATAAGGGCAGTATAACCTCCTCTCTCCTACTACTGATCCCCCTAGATATGCATTCCAGCATCTTGTTTGCCTTTGCTGCTGCTTTCTTGCACTGTGACGAGTGCTTCATGGCACTAGTGATCATCACTCCTGTGTTCTTGTCCTCCTCTGATGATGATACTCGGACTCCACCCAGGTAGTACTCTGTCCTGGGATCTTGGCTCCAATATGCATAACTTTGCATTTCTTGGCATTGAAGCCAAGCTGCCAGATCCTGGATCACCTCCCCAGCTTTTCCAGATCTTCCTATAGGTCCTGTATCCCTTCAGCTGTGTCCACTTTCCCGCAGAGCTTGGTGTCATCCACCATTAGGCACATTTTGCCCTTAATGCCATCCCCAATGTCATTGATGAAAACATTGAACAACACCAGCCTCAGCACAGAGCCTATGGGACCCCACTGGTCACCTCCCTGATATCAGAAAACTCTCCTCCCAAAACCACCCTCTGGGTTCTGTCCCTCAGCAAGTTTTCCACCCATCTGGATATCTTTTCCCCAACCCCGAGATCCACTGACTTCCTGATCAACCTTTTGTGTGGCACAGAGTCAAAGGCCTTGCTGAAATCAAGATAGAGGATGTCTACTGCATAGCCGCTGTCTACTTTCTTAGTGATACAGTCAAAGAAGTCAATCAGATTAATTTGAAATGACCCCCCCCACCATGAACCCATGCTGCCTCGCATCCTGGAAACCATGCTTCTCTATATATTCCACCAGTCTTTCCTTTAGTATAATCTCCATGAGCTTGCCCACAATGGAGGTCGGACTGACTGGTCTATAATTCCCTGGGTCATTCTTAGGACAGCTTTTGTGGAGGGGCAGTACATATGCTGTTCTCCAGTCCTGTGGTACCACACCTGTCTCTAGTGAACTATTAAATATGTCTGTTAGTGGCCCTGCCAGCTCTTCAGCCAGTTCTTTTAGTACCCTTGGATGTACTCTTTCTGGCCCTGGTGATTTGTCCACTTTCAAAGAAAGCAGCCCCTCACCCACTCTATCCTTCTCTATCAATACATCTGTGTTCCCCTTCCTTCCTGCTCCTTTTTCCCTCCTGAAGGTACTGGTCCGTCTTTCTCCCTGGTGAAGACAGAGCAAAAGTGTTCATTGAGTATCTCTGATTTTCCCCCATTATCCTCCATCCATCACTCCACCCCTTTCTTAAGCTTATCAATCCCTTCCTTCTTGTCCCTTTTCTCACTTATATAGCAGAATTATTATTATGGCTATTTATTTCCTTAGTGAAATGTCTTGAGACATACAGTACTATTGCTAAAATCCTCAATGTAGGCATTCACATGTGGCAGGATTGTGCACTGAATAGCAGTATTTAAAGTTACCCATGAGCTCATCAGTGGTAGTTCTAGGTTTTGCAGGAAATCTTAGTGTATTTTCCAAACTGGGTGATGTCAAGTCAGGGATAAAGCAACACAGTGACTGTTAGAATTAGAGCTTCCTAATGTAGATGGCAGAAACATTATAGCCAGAGACAGGAGGATATACAGCAGAGCCAGCCAGGATACAATGCAGTACCTTGCAGTATTACTGCTGAGTGCTGCAGTACACTACACGGACCAGTGCAATTCAATGGCATTTAGCCCTTTTGTTTTGCAGCATTTTGTGACATGTCATCTACTGCAAGGAAAATCATTACAGCCTGACTTCAGCGTAGGAACTGAAGTTCTTTGAGGGGGAAGGGAGTCAGACTACCATTCAGGAGAAGAAAAAAAACAGCACCTAATCTGGCCCACAAAAGACACAAGCATGAAACATTATAGTGCAACAATAGTGAAATATTGGTATTTACATAACTTACGCATGTAAGATGGATAAAAAAGCCCACAGTCGTAATGCCCCCAAAGTCAACATTTCATGCCTTTCTGCCTTAAGATAGATGATTCAGCCAATCAGGTTTTCCTAGGAGCAAAGATGTCAATATTCATCCATGCACCAGTACCATTACTGACTGGACACGGAACAAAACAGATGCTCTGGGCTGGGGGACTATTTTCTTTATTACAGGGTGCATTTTTTCTGGGTGCTGGTGGGACAATGTTGGTGGTGGAAACCAGAGAGGGGTTTAGTTGGAAGTGCTGTGATGACTAACTGACCTGGTGGTGGGACTAAGGAAGGGAGAGGTGGGGAAGTGTATTTTATTGATTTATTTATTAGAATTTTGGTAACCGGGTAAGTCCACTGAGACCATGCAGTCCCTTTTTCAGTGACGACCCGGGTGGCAATGATGAACATAGTACAACAGATAAATACAGTAATAATATACCGGATACAGAGAGATTTAACAATGTTGCAAAAATTATTACAGTGGAAAGCCAGGTAAGTAACTTAAAACAGATCAGGCATTAAGCATATATAAATAAGCAGAATAACTAATATTATACACCATATACATAGCAGGAACACGAGAGCAGGTGGATTACAAGATACATCTATCAGAGTAACATAGACTAGGCATTAACAACACTATAAGGGTTATTTAAAACAATTGCAGAGGAGGGGGTTAGTAGGAAAGAGGTAAGCTCTTTTTTGAAGGAGGATAGGGTGTGGCAGGAGAGTAAGTTAGGGGGGAAGGAATTTCAAGCTGAGGGAGCTGAGAAGGCGAATGAGCACTTACCTGATAGGTGTTGCATCTTCTGGATTACTAATAAGGGTAAGGAAGTAGATCTAAGCGTGCTTGTTGGTGCTTTTTTGTAAACAATTCCCCTTAGGCAAGGGGGATTAAAGAGCTTGGTAAGTTTGAATATAAGGCATAAGGTGTGAAACTGTAACCTTAAGTAATAGGTAGGTCATTGAAGAGAATACAGGGCCTCATAGTGGTGTTTTATGGAGTCCGCTCCAAGGGCAAAACGTCCAATCCTATGAGAGAGTTGACTCACCAGTGCAAGGGAAGAGGACTGGGCAGAGAGTAGTAGAGGGGCACCATAGAACAAAATAGGGAGAAGGGATGTTGATGCAATCTTTTTACAGGCGGTGTTGGAAAAAAGAGGGTGGAGGCAGTATAATAACCCAAGCTTCTGGTTTACCATGTTGGTAAACTGAGTTGCATGATGCTCCATTGAGAAGGAAGCATCTAAGTGAACCCCAAGGTATTTAAAAGTACTAACCACCTCTATGGGGTCTCCTGACTGTGTACTGATCTGGAGCTGTTTGGTAGGTTTGGGGGACAGGTTATGGAAAAACATAGCTTTTGTTTTTCTTCATATTTAGAATTAGGTGATTGTCAGAGAATCAGGTCTCAAGCACAATTAAATCAGAGTTAAAGCTTTGGTTAAGCCAGTCTATATTGTTAGATGTGCAGTATAAGATTGTATCATCAGCATATAATTGCACGGACGCACTTCCACAGAAGTTGGAGAGCTCGTTGATAAAAAGCAAGAATAGTATCGGGCCAAGAATAGAACCTTGGGGTACTCCGTGTGAGATAGGCCTTGAAGAGGAGAGTGAATCAGACCATTATACCCTTTGCGATCTTCCAGTGAAGTAAACATAGAAACATAGACTTTGACGGCAGATAAGGACTGCTTGGCCCACCTAGTATGCCCATTTCGCTATCTACAGGATAGGCCGCAGATCCTAGTTAACCAACAGCCTATTTCTTCCTACCCCTCACAAGAATTGCCTTATGTCTATCCCATGCATTCTTGAATTCTCCCACAGTTTTAGATCCCACAACCTCCTCAGGAAGGCTGTTTCATGGATCCACTATAGAAACATAGACTTTGACGGTAGTCATGGAACCATTTGAATGCTAAGCCTTCTAGACAGAATTGATGCAGTTTACCAAGGAGAAGGTGGTGGTTGACTAGAAAAAAGGCCTTAATCAAGTCGACGAATACTCCACTGGTTAGAAGACCAGCATCACTTGCATTAAGAATGTCAGTCAAGATTTTGACAAGGGCTGTGGTAGAACTATGGCCCTTCCTGAAGCCATGTTGGAAGTCTGTAAGAAGATGATGTAAGTCTAGGTAGGATTGTAGCTGAATGTGCAGGATCTGCTCCAGGATCTTAGCCAGTGGGCAGAGAATTGAAATAGGCTTATCATTTTCCTCAGTGTGGGTCCCCTCTTATGGAGGGGGACCATCACAGCCACTTTCCAAAGACTTGGCGCTTCACCAGAGAGGATGGATCTATTTAGAAGATCATAGACAGGAGTGGTGAGTGCTGCTGCCCCTAGTTTGAGAAACCTGGGTTCTAATGTGTCATGGCCAGGGGAGCTCTCTGACTTGAGATTTGATAACAGCCTGAGGACTTCTCTTCTAGTCGCTATTTTGGGTGGAAAGGGGGTCGGTAGCCAAGAGTGGTGTGATGCTGAGTAGAGACAGAGAAATTCGAGACTGGTGGCAGGTGAGTGTACCAGGTGTGTACCTATCAAGGTTAGTGAGGAACTGATTAATTCCTTCTGCAATGGATGGGGGATCTTGAAGGAGGTGGCCGCTGGATGATAAGGAGCTTGGACATTGGGTTGATTTACTTTTGATCAAAGAATTTATATGTTTTCAGAATTCTTTGGGCTTGCTGAGATTCTCAGTCAGAAGTGAGCAGAGATAGGTATGCTTAGCACCCTGTATCCTATTTTTACACTTATTTCTCAGATGTCGATAATATAGCCAATCAGAATGAAGGAGGCTGGTGTACGGGAGGAGGAAAAGATTTATTGCACTTATATCATGTGCTTGTTTGTATTACTTTGAGCTGAAATTCACCAGGGCACTGGGGTTGAGGAGGTAGGAGGGTACCAGCAAGGGATTGAAGGGGTGCTATAATCACTGTTATACCTGGTGGTGAGACTCAGAGGGAGGCAGGGGTAGTGTGTTTGGTATGCTGGTGGGGGGATGGGTGTACTCTACTTATGACATGTGCATATTACTGCACATTGGGGGGATATTTTCTTACAGTTAGAGATGCAATTGACATAGTTATTCACTGGCTAATTGTAAAAATTTGAGCTGCAAACTACGGGAATTGCCTAATTTGCCCAATTTGCATAGATTTGCAAGGTCAATTTGGTCAATTCACTCGATGAATAAATGAATGACAGTCATCGGCAAAGTGAATTTGCCGAAATTCACAAATTATTTTGCAGAGCGAATTTCAGCAACTTTTCACACCTCTATCTATGGTACAAACCTCATAAGAGGAACTTATATTGTGAATTGGTTCTGTTCAGGTTTCCACAGGTGCATATTTTCCCAGGGTTTGTGCTGTCATCAGAGTTCACTTCAGTTCAAGTTCATTGATCGACAATATTTTTGTCATTACACATATCAAAACAGTAAAACTATCATCACAAAAAGTCTAAAAAAAATGTATCCCTTTCAAGTACTTGAAGGCCCCAGTCATGTCCCCTCAGTATTTCACCATGCTCATTTCAAGTATGCATGTATCATCCTTATCACATTTTCTGATTTAAATTTCTTGTTTATCTATGTGGAATTTTTTCTTATCAATTATTTTGCAGTATGATATAACTCTATTTAATACATGTGTATCCTCGGACATTAATAAGTTGTTTGTTTGATATTTTGGTTCCAAATCCATGTTGGCTATTAAATCTCCCCCCCAATTTTTTCTTTCCATATTATAAAGCAGGCACAGGATCAGCAGGTGGGTTAGATCATCTTCATCTAGGTTGCATTTACATAATTTCATATTCTTTTTCTGGTTCCATGTCATAATGGCGATCGCTAAAAGGTGATCATTGTGATGGCGAGTGTACATCACCAAAAATCAATTTCGGTGATGTACACCCCTGTCAAAAAACAAAAGGGAGCCAAGGACTCTAATTTTTAATGTTATGCAGGGGGCTGCACCCTTCACCCCACGCACCCCCTACTATAGGATTCTCAACTCCGGGGGGGTGCATATTGGGGGGGTCGAAATTGTAAAAAAACACTATTCAGGATGGACGCAACAAACATACCTGCGCCTGGACCAAACCCAGCATCCTGCCCACCCCAGCCCAGCACCCACCACCACACCACACCATGGAGCCAGCTTGGCAGCTCACCATGGCACCACCCTCACAGACCCTCCCTCCCTCCCTCACTCAGCGTGCTCACTCCCCCCACCCATGCGCATGTACATATGGTGACATCCTGTTGCTATTCGCTAACCACCCCATCTGGTCATTCTCCCTGTTCTCTCACCCTATCGGCATGCACCGTAAGTGGGTACCCGTTTTGGTAGGCACCCACTCGTTAGTAGTACTTGTCACAGGATACCTCTTTTTCCTGTAGAAGGTTGTTAGCCGTTGGCTGTCATAATATTCTAATCTGAATTTAGTCAGTATATTTCTACTTTTTGGGTCTTTAATTAAATTCAGATATTTTTCAATACCCCTAAGTCTTTTATTGTTTGCCATCCATCTGCTGATCTTGTAGCCTCTGCTTAACCCCACATCTTTTGGGGAATGTATATCCCTAAATTGTTCCTTTATCATATTTTCTATTATGGGGTAAGGTTTAAAAAATATCTGTCAGGATATTTAATAAACTGTAAGGTTTAATAATATGCACTAACACTTTTGATGTTGGGAAGAATGTCTGGCGGCTCATATAGTCTAACGTTTCTTCCATACATATGTGCAGAAGTCTGGATTCTTCCATGGTATATACTTTTAACCAATATTTTATCATTCTTTCCTCATGGTGCATTGCACTGGTAATTGGCCTATTTCAAGTCTAACTAGAGTAGACAGTGCCCCAATGGGTAGCCCCAGTAGTTTTTTATAGTATTGATTCATGGTGGATTCCAATTTTCTATTATCTGCCATCCCCCATATTTCAGCCCCGTACAGTAGCTAACTTTTAATTTTAGCATCCACTATTTTTAAACATCCCTTAATTAAATGTTCTCCATGTTTATATGCAAAATTATTCACAGAAGAAAGAAATCTTTTTGTTTTCTGCTTAATTTTTTTTTGTTTTTTTATCACAGTTTTATTTCTCCTTGCTGCAGTGCCTTACCGGCGGGGGCATCCAGCCACCCACCCTGCCCATGGGGAGAGCAGCAGGCTCACTCGCATGATGGGGGGGTCCGGCACAGCCGTCGCCTATCATCTGGAGGGTTTTCCCTGTCCCTGCCAGCTGGATCAGTGCCGAGCCCCCCCACAGCACGATTCCATGACAGTCCTCCCCGCACTGCAGGGTACGGCCATCAAGCTGCTCAGTTGCACCCAGCCTTTTTCCCGTTTTCTCACCAATGGGAGCATGGACATGCAATGACATCCATGCACCAAACTGCTGATGTCTGCCGTGCTATCCCCTGTCTATACACCTGCACATCTGCAGTACCATCAGGCATCCCCAGGAACTGCCAGAGCGTGGTATGTAACCCACCCATTCCCCCAGGGCTGGGAGAGCAGTCATCGGATGCTCGATCCCAGTCCTCCCCTGATGACCCCCAACATCCCAGGCTCATTCCCAAACCTGGGTCACTGGCGTGGAGCAAGGTGAGGTGTGAAATGCCTCAACCCTCAGTGCCACCGGGCCGAATGCTGAATTGTTTTTTGTGTTTATTCCAGCTTAAGATCCAGGTAAGTGTTATTCTCAAGTAGCAGAATCCTGACACATTTTCTATGGTTTTATTATCACTTCACAGTTTATATTTTGATAGATTTATCCCTCCTTTAGAACTGCACATCATGAACTAGGTTTTGTCATAATTAATCTCAAGGTTCATTGCCTCAGACTCCTTTCTGAATTTCTTTATACTTCTCTGTATTCCCCAAAATACTTCTAGATATCAATATTATATCATCGGCATAAGCCAGGTATGGACAGTACCTGGAGCCCACCCCAAACATATGTAGATCTGGATCATATAGTTTTATTAGGGCCAGATATTCAGAAATGCGCCAAAGGCAGGCACAAGTCCAGCGCAGCGCAAGTCTGATGTGCCTTGGTACAACATATGTCATATTCAGAGGTTGTGCATGCCGAACTGCACCAGCACAATGCGGTTGAATATGGCAGACTTGTGCCATGGCACAACAGGAGTTGTGCTATGGTGCAACCAGAGAAGCATCAGTGCAACCGCAGAAACGATGAGCAAAGTGGTGCAACAACAGTGGGGGGCAGCACAGAGACATGTGACCCAGGGACACAGCTGAGGAAGGACAGTGGCAATAGGCACAGGGCCAGGCCAGCAGGGCACACCAGTGCACACACAGGCAAAATGCATGGTGGAAGAACAGAACACATGTGAGGGAGCACAGCCACCCGCAGTGGTGCCATGCACCACAGCACCCAATGGCCGTCCACAGTTGGTGGACAGGGGCAAGTCTAGGAAACGGAACCAAGAATACAGATGTGGCATGGGCAGGAGGTGGCAGTAGGGGAGGATGGCCAACACAGGGAAGCCAATGGCACCCCCTCAACAACAAGGCCACCATACCCATTGCCATGCTGCAGTGGACGGCCACCCCCAGGACCATGGAACCAAACATGCCCAGGCCCCACATGAGCACATGCTACCCACACACCGGACAGTGAAGGAAGCAGGGCCCAGGCAGAGTGGCAGCCCACACAGGACTGAAAGCACAGCCTGGGACCTCAGCAGTTGTCCATTTCTTGTGGATTTGACTAGTTTCTTTTCATCACTGACTGTTGGTCTCTTGGACAAGACATTATATTACATATCTGAACTTACATTCCCTGAAGTATCTCACCTACTATTGTATTTCCTTTGTTACTGGCATAAAAAAAAAACCCTCTGGCATGCAGACCATCAGATGTGGCATCCTAGTGACTCCATCAACAGGGCTTCTTCCACCATTGAGAGTAACCCTGGCCCATCTGACCCAAATTTAACTGGCAGTAAACTCTGATCTGGCCCTATAGGTCTAAGGTTAGTGCACCTAAAAGTTTATAGCATGGTCTTTAAATTGTCGGAAGTCGCGGCCACATATCCTAGCCATCACCAACAGCTGGTTAAAGCCTTACATCACTGAATTTGAAATTTTGCTACCCAATTTTATGATCCACCATAAAGATAAACCCACTTAAAAAGGTGGGGGCATACAATTCTATGTTAGGTCTGATCTGGATTCTGAGTGTCTCTCTTGTAATTCCTTAATCACTACCAATTGTCAAGGCCACTGATTTTTATAGTGATTAAAACAATGAAATTCTGTTTTCAAGACTTCAGATTCCAGAATTGCAATGGTGATTGTTACTCTAATTTCCAGATTTTACCAGGATTCTGCTATCATTCTTTTAGTATGAGCATAAATAATCAGAATTAAAGACAGCTTGATATACAGAGCATTAAATGAAGCAAATTGAAAATAGTACAGAAAGGAATTAAAAGAAAAACACAAGTTTCGTAGATTTACTGATCTGATACAAAATGATAGATTCCATGAAATCTTTATTTTTACCGGTCTTCAGGTAGCCCTAATTCTGGAATTTTACCGGATTTTCCAATAAAAACTGAAAAACAGTGGCCTTGCCAATTGTGAATGACTATTAATTCAACTGAGTGTGGGCATCAAAAAACTAAATTTCTGCTGCATATACAGCACTCCAAAGGTTGGAAGCGAAAGCTTCAATGACTTAGCCCAGCTGGTTTCTACCATAAGCAGGACTGAGTTAATAATTATGAGTAGAGGTGTGTGAAATTGAAAAATTATGCCTAGCGTAATATTTTGCATAATTTCCACATTACGTGAAATATTTTGTCTAGGCATAACGTAATTTCACGCCCAGTTCAGCTTTCACACAAAGCACAAAATTACGCCCAAATTATGTCAATTTTGGTCCCAGGAGGTGAAATTTCTCTATTTGTTTCAATTTCACAGATATTTTACAATTGCGCCAGCAACATTGCAGTGCATTGTGGGTAGATAGCTGAAATCTCATGTGCAGGGTGTTTCCTGCACAGTATATTGTCTGTTGAATCCGAGACCAGTTCAGTGTGGTGCATCACAGCAAACAAACCCTTCAAAAACCTCTTTTATTGTGATTTTTGAGAGTTTATTGCTCACAAAATCGCAAGTTTAGTTCCTAGTGCTGCTAGTGAGCATTTTTTTGGTTTTGTCTCTTTGGAGAATAGTTAGTTAAACTTAGTGTTTCAGTTTTCTCTGTGTCTGTGAGGGAGTGAGTGGAGGAAGGTCTACCGTGCGGTTTCTGTGTGTGTGTGTGTGTGTGTGTGTGTGTGAAATGAAAGTAGAGCAGGCTAGTTCCTTAGATTTGATATATTTCTCACAAGCTGTGAGTGAGTTTCTGTAATTTCCTTTAAGGCTGAAGATTTGTGGTTTGTGTGCTACTTATTTGATATATTTTTCTTAAATATTGACTGTTGTTTGGGTCACTGTTTCTGAACAGTTACTACATTCTTCTGACTGAGTAGTTCTGTTCCAGTATCCCTTTGCTGAATCACTTTTGTGATATATTTTCTTTATTGAAAGTATTCATGTACATTGACCACTTGACTTGTCCATATCCAGGTACACTGCATTGTTGAATTTCTTACAGAAATTAAAATTGTGATCTACAGTAACCTCTGCATTGCAGCGTTCCTATTTTTCGATTGAATTTGCTTACCATATTAACCCTTTCCTCCCTGTTACACCACTGTTGTTTACTACCTGGTCTAGCCGGCTACTATATAAAAAATGAATATGTCTGCCAAGAGACATTCAGGCAATGGTGCTAGGGTGGGAAGTGGCTCAAAGAAGTCTGATAGAAAAAGCAAACCTATTTGTAAATCTGTGCCCTCTGGGGCCTCTGCTGCTGCTGCTGTGGTAGACAGTTGTAGCAAAATTGAAGTTAGAAGTGGCTTGAAGTCTGTGATTCATTTTTATACTGCCCAGTCTGTAGCTAGCATGCTTGTTGGGGATGATACTGGGAATAAGGGACACTCACAGCAGCGGAGGCACAGAGGTCCAGGAGGAGGTCGAAAAAGTTGTCAGTGTGACTGTTGTTCATGCTGAAGGAGGAGCTGATGGTGGTGAGGGTGATAGTGTCCAGCTTCAGTGTGTTTCTCTGGGAGAAGGAGAAAAGAAAAGTCAGCCCCCCCCCCAGTGAGGAGATGCCAGAGAAGGGAAAAGTTTGTCTGGCAGTAGGCAGTGATAGGGATGAGGAAGAGGATATAATATGTTTTGGTACAGATGATGATGATGAGGTATTGGATCCTCTGTTGGAGCCAGAAGTGAAAAAGATGAAGGGTGATGATGTAGCCCATTTAGATGACAAGACTGAGGGTAAGGATATCAGCAAGCCTACAAGCAGTCCAGTCACTCCGTCTCCCAAACGTAGCATGGCGGATATCATGCAAGTGGCACAAAAAGCAAAAACTTCCCCACCTTTGACTATGCTGTCCAAGTCTCAGTCCCATGTCAAATCTAGAGGTGCAAGGTCTCTAGTTGGGGATTTTTTCATGCTTGATGCAGCTGATGACACCATGGTGATATGTCAGCTGTGTCAAGCATGTGTAAGTCATGGAAAAAAGGGCAGCCAACTAGGCACCGGTGGGCAGCATACCCACTTGAAGTACAAATACCCATTCCACTGGCACCAACGCTAGAAAGATACCAGAGCTGTTGGCAGGACTTCCCTTGTCAAGCTTAATGTTAGAGACAGCAGTGCAACAGAGCAGGAGGAGGGAGGGCTGAGTGGGTCGGAGGAGGTGGAGGAGGAGAAGTGTGGGGAATAATTTTCTCTCCCGAGCAGTGGACATAATAGCAGTGGAGCTGCCACTTCCATGAGTCATAAAAGTACACCATCAGGCCCCAAATCCAGCAAAATAATCAGTTTTATACATGCTGCACATCCTAGACCCCAAGAGTCACCTGGTACCCCAGCAAGAACAACACTGGTGGCATGAGTAAAACATTTTTGTTGACCCACTGCTAAGATGCAGCCCGCATTGAGGAGTGTGTTTGAGCAGCACTCAAAGTAAACCCCCCAATCATGCGGCTGCAGGTGAACTAAATGCAGCCACAGCTGAAATGCTTGCCATCAATCTGTTGCCCTTCTCCTTCATGGAGAATGCAGGAATCTGCCATTTGATGGCCCGTGCCTGTGCCAAAGGGTAAGTGCCATTGCAAACGTATTTCTACGAATGTGCCATGCCTGAACTCTACAGCAGAGTTTCACAGTCTGTCCTACATGTCATGAAGCATTCTTTCTCAAAATATATCCACCTTACCATGGATATGTGGACAAATGGGCAGACAGTGGGCAGCTCATATCTGTGCATAACAGCACACTGGGCACAGGTACCTGAGGTGGTTGTTGATTTGGGCCCTGGCAAAAGCTGCATAAAGCAAAGTTGTGGTCATAGCAACGCACCTGGTATTCGACAGAATGCAACCATAACTATGCAAAGTGTTACAGGATCTCACACTGCTGAGAAAATGCAGAATGTGCTGCTAAATAACATTGATGAGTGATCAGTGCACAGTCACTCACAGCGGGGTTTATTGCCAGTGACAATGGCTCCAATGTTGTTACTATAAGTGCATTCGTGACGGTGTTTTTTTCAGAGTTCTCTGCCTGGCACACTGCCTTAATCTAGTTGTGCAGCAATTTCTGAACCAGGATGTAATAAAAGAAACTGTGTCTGTTACCAGATGTATCTGTGTTCACTTTGCCCATTCTGCAAATACCCATGACCATCTGCGTGAGCTGCAGTGCACTAACCATCTGCCTCAGCACCATATGAAGCTTGATGTAGAAGACTTGGTTTGCTGGCCAAGGCACCTAGCTTCACCTGAGCTCTTTCCTTCTAAAACTGCTTGAAAGGCAGAGTAGAGAAACTTACCAGAGCAAGGGAAAAGGATTAAGACTTAGTTTGGCTAAGCAGATTTACTGTGTGGTGGTGTTTATATTTTTTACTCACAGGGATTGCAACTGTTTGTTGCTAACATTTCATTGCTTTATTTTTCTCTGATTCAAATTGTTGTAGCTGGTATACCTTCTTCTGCATTATTACAAGGTGTGCCTACAGGTGTGTGCTAACAGATTACTCCTGTAATCTTCTGATTCAAATTGTCTTTTGCAAGGTATATCTTGTGTTACTGCTTTATTTTTCTCTGGAGCAAAGTGTTTCTTACAGCGTATATCTTCTCTGAAATTATTACAGGTGGTGCTTTACAGGTTTTACAGTTTTATCTAACATTAGGATAAGCTTTCAGGGTTACTGCATTTGTTGTTGACTGATTGTTTCTGCCTTACCTCCTTGTTCTTTCGTCTGTGGTTCTTCTTTTAGGCAGGGGAAGGGCCAGCCACCACCCCATCCCCAACCACCCCACGCTACACTCCTTTTATAGGGTACCACAGTTGTGACATTTCCTGTGGCAGAGCAGGAAGAGGCGGATCAGTGGGGCCTCCACAAAGTGATCTCATTTACAGGGCACTAGTAATTTAACTTGTTATAACAAGTTAAACAAAGCACAATTAAACCATTACTTGTATTTTTTCTTTTTTTTCTCCTTCTAATTACTCTGACTAGGTTACAAACCCAGCAACTTATTTGGAATGGATTTCATTAACTGCAGGTACTGTGGAACAATTTTCAGAAGGACAGTCTTACAGGATTTAGGACACTGTCCTATATGCTGGGCCTTTGGAGATCTTAGGGCTCAGCTCCGGGCAGCATGGGCAGAGATTGCACGCCTCAAATTTCGTATTGAAGAGGAAATACATTATAAGAACCACCCGCCATTTCCCCAGCATCCAACAGAAAAACCTCGACCGCAGAGGGTAGTTGGTCCAGGAGGTTGGCAGGTGGTTAAGAGGAGGAAATCAGGTGCCCCATCACTCTCTGCTCTCCAACACATTACCTCCAAAAACCATATAAACACTACAAACAGGTATCTGCCTCTATCTCTGAAATCAAATAAAGAGGCAGAAGACACTGCAAAGCAGGACAATGCAGCACAGGAGCTAGCACAACAAAACTCACCCAAATCAGGAACCAAAACAAAACAAGCACAAAGGAAATCCCAAAAACTTCTGATCATAGGAGACTCCATGATTCGGGGAGTTGATACCCATCTCCAGCCAGGGGTGATGGTCAGATGTCTCCCAGGTACATCAGCATGGAGAGACACTGACCGCATTACTAAAACTGTTCACAAAGCAGGAGAAAAACATTGATATCCTAGTACACATAGGGACTAATGATCTCACCAACCCGGTCAGTTGTGGAGACCAAGGGAACACCTGACTAGGCTGGGTGACAAACTATCATCTATTTCAGCCAGCATCTCCTTCTCTGAGATCCTGCCAGTCTGGAAGAGGGGAGCAGATGGACGGAAGGTCAGAGAAGGGGAGATAAGGGGCTAAACACGTGGCTCAAGGGCTGGTGCCAGGAAAAAGGACACAGATTTGTAGGGAACTGGCAACAGTTCTGGGAGCGAAAGTTCTTTAAATTTGATGGACTGCATCTGACTAAAGAGAGTCAGTGCATTGGGGCAGAAGTTTGATGTCTTTGCAGAATATTTAAACTAGCAAATGGGAGAGGGTGCAGCACCCATACGTCGAATGGGAAGAACACCCCCCCCTCAGCTAGTGGTCAAACAGGAATTCAGCATATTGTCCATTCATTTGCATCACCAGGTAAGAAAAAGGTTTGTATCCCCTCCGCCTTTGGGAAATGCCAAACTTCACCCAAAACTAACACACCAAAATCTGGCCAATGGAAAATCATGTACACAAATGCTCACAGCCTGGGAAATAAGATCCCAGACCTGCAGGCAATAATGTCAGAGGCTAAACTGGACATAGTAGCAATTAGTGAGATGTGGTTTACCAGTAATCACACTTGGGACACTTCAGTACCTGGCTATGTATTGTTCAGAAGAGACCAGTGCAAAAGGGGGGAGGAGTGGCCTGTGTTAATGAAAATATCAAAGCTACAGAAATTCAGAATACACATAGAGCCAGAAGAACTGTGGGTCACCTGGAAACAGGAAATGGGACAGCTATAAGAACTGGGGTTGTCTACAGGCCCCAGACCAGAAGGAGGACATAGACACATTACTGTTAGAAGATATACAAAACATGACAGCTAAAGGGAGGTTCTGATAATGGGAGACTTCAACATGCTGGATACAGATTGGTCAATACCAGCAGGAACATCTGCCAGAACTAGACTCATAGTGGATTCCTGCAGGAGGGCCTCAAACAACTGGTACAGCAACCCACAAAGAGATAGGGCTATCCTAGATCTAGTACTAACTAACAAAGAAGGGATCACAGATCTCCAGGTAGAAGGTCACCTGGGGCCAGTGACCATCACATGGTATGGTTCAATTTGGCTACTACATCTAAATCATCCCATTCCAAGGCAAAAATATGGGACTTCAGGGCTGACTTTGATAAGATGGCCAACAGAGTTAAGCTAGCCCTGGAAAAAGAAACACAGGTGAGGGGGTACAGGCAAAGTGGGCAAGCATTAGGATGCAATACTTGAAGCAACATTCCATTGTGTTAGACAGAAAGGAAGTGCAAAAGAAGAAGGAAACCACTTTGGTTCTCAAATACAGTAGCAGAAAGGTCAGAGCCAAAAGGCTGGCCTTCAGGAAATATAAGGGAACACAGCGGGATGAAGATAGGGAGGCATACCAAACTGCCTAAGGGAAGCAGGTAAGGCAGTAAGGCAGGCAAAGTCCCAAACTGAGGAAACACTAGCATGAACAGTAAAAGAAGGTGATAAGACTTTCTATAGATACATTAGTGAAAGGAGAAAGTCCAGAGGGGGTATTGCTAAGCTTAATGGAGAAAACGGAGCATGTGAGGAGGAGGAGGACCCTGTAAAGGCATCTATCCTAAATAGATACTTTTGCTCAGTATTTACTGAAGAGAAGGTAGGGCAGGGCCCACAGCTCAGCATCATGGACACAGGGGGGAGGGAGGTGAGCACTACTCCCTTCACAAAAGAAAGGGTGCTACAAGATCTTGCTAATCTCAGGGTGGATAAGGCAATGGGACCTGATGGCATACATTCCAGAGTACTTAAGGAGTAAAGGAGGAACTAGCAGAGCCATTAGCAGAATTGTTTAGTGAGTCTCTGAGCACAGGAGAGGTCCCAGAAGACTGGAGAAGGGCTCATGTGATCCTGCTCCATAAGAGTGGTAGCAGGGAGGAGGTGGGGAACTACAGACCGGTCAGTCTTACCTCAGTAGTGGGCAAGATTATGGAGGCACTCCTTAAGGAAAGGATAGTGCAACACCTGGAATCCATAGGGGCACCGGATCCAAGACAGCATGGGTTTACAAAAGGAAGGTCCTGTCAAACTAATCTCATAGATTTCTTTGACTGGGTAACCAGAGTGGTGGACCAAGGGGGAGCAGTTTATGTCACCTACCTTGACTTCAGCAAAGCTTTTGACACTGTTCCACATAGAAGATTGATAAATAAGCTGGGTAGGCTCGGGGTGGGTCAGAAGTTGGTCAACTGGGTGGCAAACTGGTTGACGGGCAGAAAACAGAGAGTGGTGGTAAATGGTATACAGTCAGAAGAGATGCAAGTCACAAGTGGGTACCTCAGGGATCAGTCCTGGGGCCAGTCCTCTTCAACAACAATTAGTGACCTTGCAGATGGACTAGAGGTAAGGCTTGTCTGTTTGCAGATGACACCAAGATCTGCAACAGAGTAGATGATCCAGATGGGGTGGGCAGAATGAGAAGAGATCTGGATAAACTAGCAGAATGGTCAGAAGAGTGGCAACTGGATTTAATGCAAAGAGAGTGCAAAATCATGCACATAGGAATAGAAACCTGAAGCCACCTATAGGCTGGGAGGGAGTTGCTAGCAGTCACAAAGGAAGAAAGAGACTTGGGCATCATCATCACTGATGACCTAAAATCATCAAGCAGACCTCTAAAGCAGTAGGTAAGGCTAGAGGGTGTTAGGGGTATTAGTAGGGTATCACAAGTCATAAGAGGGAGGTAATAATCCCTCTGTACAAGACACTGGTTAGGCCCCATTTGGAGTACTGCGTGCAGTATTGGAGCCACACCTTCCAAGGACATTAACCAAATTGAGGCAGTCCAGAAGGGCAGCCAAAATGGTGCAGGGACTGCATCAGAAGACATATGAGGACAGATTAACGGAGCTCAATATGTATACCCTTGAGCAAAGGAGGAGAGAGGTGATATGATCGAGGCATTCAAACACCTTAAGGGCATAAACAAGGTGACAGAGTCTAACATGTTTAAAATATAAGAAAAACAAGCAGGACAAGAGGACACAGCATGAGATTAGAGGAGGCCGATTAAGGGGAATGTGAGAAATTCTTTTCTACAGACAGGGTGGTGGATGCATGGAATGGCTTACCACAAAAGTGGTGGCTATGAATACAATGCAGGGCTTCAAACAGGCATGGGATAGGCATAAGGGAGCAATACAAATGACTATGAATAGATAGGCCACTGACAGAGCAAAGGCCGATGGCACATTTATAAGGTAGAAAAAGAAATGGGCAGACTGGATGGGCCTTGCGGTCCTTATCTGCCATCAACTTCTATGTTTCTATGTTACCAGGTGGAACTCCACACTGTACATGCTGGACCAGCTTTATGAGCAGTATAAGGTGATTTCAGATTACCTACTGCTGCACATCACCAGGGACAGTGCTGGAGTGTCCATTGCCCTAACAACGGAGCAGTGGAGACAAATGGATGGCATAATATGCATTCTGCATCCATTTGAGCATGCAACTCAGGCTGTGAGTGGAGGCACTGCCTACAGTCAATACCCCTGATATGTGTGCTAAGGCAGAAACTGGTAAATGTCCATCACCAGATGGAGGAATGTGATGATCAGAGTTCTGTTCATGCAATGGGTCACATGCTCCATGTACTGGACAGTGATACACATATCTGTGGCATTATGCAGTTTAATGAGTTTGCTGTTGCTACCATGCTGGATCCATGGTACAAATGTGGCTTGCCTGCCATGATTGAAGGGGGTCACGTGAGAGTGGAGAAACTGACCAATTTACTTGTCAGTTGGGTACATGGGGCACAGATAAAATATGCAGAGACACATAAGGCACATAAAAAAATACCAGGTGTTGTGACCACCACCACCACCAATAAATCATCAGAGGCCACCAAATCAGACAAAATGTCAAAGTCACAGCACAGCACGACAGGTAATCCCATTTGGGATCCTCTGTACCAGGTGGGCATTGAAGAAATTGAAGAGAAGGAGGAGGAGCATGATGGGGCAGCAGGACTCAGGGCAGCACAACTTATGGTGGATGCCTACATGGGAGACAGCAAGCATCTTGGCATCACTGATGAGCCATTGGTGCACTGGAGCAGCAAAGTGAGTGAGTGGCCTGCACTGGCATCTGTTGCTTTTAAATACCTCTGATGCCCACCATCCAGTGTCAGTGTGAAATGGGTGTTCAGTTCTGCTGGGGCCATTGTGCATGACCGTAGGACAAATCTGTCACTGAAGAATGTTTCCAGCCTAACATTTATAAAAATGAATAAGGCTCATATTCCATATAACACAATTATTTCAATGGTGTTGCCCCAAGAACTGTGTCTCGGGGACGATGATGACAACAAAGACGTCCACAGTGGTAAGGTCTCCACTAGCAGGGAGGTAGATGCAGCAACAATGCTGACTAAATTTCCACCCAGTGATGACTCCAGTCTCGAAGACTGTGAGGGCTGCTTCATGGATGATATGTCACTGGAAGAAGTCTAAAGGTGTTGTACCCCACCCCCACAGCCAGCACCAGCACCCCACCCCCATTTCCACATATATCTCCTCCATGACACCATGAATGAATGTCTAGTGAGTGTGCCACCACTGCATATACAACAATGAAAACTTAGTCGGACAGTGCACAGCCAGTACTATGTTACTCAGTATACATTAATGCTACCTCTAAGTCCAGCTAAATTACTCATCCTTCTCCTCCTCCTCCTCCAACAGTTTTCCACCAAAAAGAACTGCATGTTTTTAGTTGTCAGCAGAGGCCCACACCTCGCAGGTGCAGCACCTCGATCCAGCATCCACACACAAGGATGGAAGACTTCTATTTAGTCACCAATGCTGCACAGAGATGGGATGCTTTGGAAAATGTCCACCAGAAAATCAAGCCACCATTCCAGTTCGAGTACTTTGTACCTGTCTGACAATAAGAAAAAACAAAGAAAACATTTTTATCATTGTTACAACAACTGGGTGCCCCCCCCACCATCATTACAGGAAGCTACAGTTATATCAGGGAATGGCTGGTAAACTGGAACACTTGACATGAACAGACTAAGTCTGATGAGTACAGCCAGTGCCCAGCAGCCAGATTTGGAGAGAGGTAACATACTATGCACATCTGCAATGGAAATCCTGAATATTGACAGAGCCATATATAAGATAGTTACTGTCAAAGTCTGACATCTCTGTCCTGCAGTAACCACAAACTTAATACTTAACCATATCCACCAAACTGACCTCAACCACCTCCTTCCGCCCACCCACCTGCCCACCAAAGGCCATCATAGATTAAGAAATACTTACCACCAGTTAATGAATTGCACATCTATTGAACAGCAGTGGCAGTGCACCTGGAGCTGACAGCTCTTAAATTCCTGCATGTGTTTAGAAAGAAAAAAATTATACAATTACAATCTGACTCGGATATCCCAGCTGCAGTCACCTATCCATTCCCGTAATGAAAAATTCAGTACTTACCTTGTCCTTGAGCAATGTTAAATGTGGTGCATTCCAATATCCCTTATCCAGACCTGGGCTGGCATGCATGTTATCATGACGATGTTCTCCTAGCACACTAGATACATATAAAATAAGTACAAATATATAAGAACTCGTGATGTCCCGATACCAACCCACCATCCACTTTCTTTTGCACCTGAAAAAATAAATACAGATACATACGTGTGCAGTAGCAGCAGCAGCATTGATTGATTATGTGAAGAGGCTCCCCATGAAGCAGACAAAGCATTACTTCACATGGCAACTAGTCAGAGCAGCAGGCAGCAGCTACAGGCAAGCAACAGCAGCAGTACTCAAAATGTCATTCAATCCACACTGATGGACGGAGCAGACCAGTCGCTAGGTCACTGTGGAGAAGCTCTATTAGCAGGAGTTGATGAAAGGCTAAAATCTATCTTACAATAGGTAAGCCACCATTGCCACAAGTGGATAGATAATTTTTCATTGACCTGTCCAGAATATCTTTGGGTTTGCAAAGTCTGAAGCATGAAGAAAAGCAAAATTCAGAGTCATGGCCTGCACAGGCCTCTGGGCTAGCAACGAGTTTTGGAGCGAGCCCTTGCGGTGGCAGGAGACCCTTTTCAGAAGCTTTGATGCACCAGGGAGACCTGCGGGGGTTGAAATGGCCTGATGGACCAGCTCCCTTTTTTGTCATGCTAAAGTAAGAAGACGGAGAAGAAATACTAGAAGGAGTGGACAAGAAAAGTGGAAATAAGGAGGAAAGAAGGAGAAGCTTTGTTTTAATTTTATTTTGGATTTTATCCAAATATCAGCAGGAGTTTACTTGTGTTGTGTTGTGTTTAGCAAGAGTTAGCGTGGAAGTAGAGTGGTGAAATTTTACCACAACTAAAAATGCACCTGAGTACTTTCCCAACTATTTTACATTTTTAAGCAATTTTGCTGCAAGTTTGTATGTTTACAAGGTTTTAAAGTATAGGTTAAGAGAGCTTTACCTTTAAGCAGTGGTGGGCATCTCACTAACGGTGCTCAAAAGTGCAGGACCAAAAAGTAGCTAAAGGGTATGACTGGTATTAAAACAAGGTGAATTAAAAGAATTCCAATAAATATGAATAAATAAATGCAAACAAAATAGAAGAGTTTGTGTTTTAGAGATATAGGACTTTTGGTTTATAAATACAGGAGGGGAGATAGCAGGGATTTCATATCACAAGTGACAAAGCTCTGGCTATATAGCACATGCTCTGGCGTTCTGGTAGGATAGATGCCATTTTTGACTCGCACTAGTAGGGGATCGACTACACTTTGGGAGCAAGTAAATTGCAAGAGAAATAGTCCAGTTATAATTTTAACAATAGCATGGTCTGCTGAGTGAACCCCTGCATTAAGAAGTGATCATATAATCGGGCTGGGATCCAGTGTGCTGGGACAAAGACAGAGGTCCCTCGGAGAAGAAAATTCCCCTAGCTGCCTATCCTTTAAAGGAAGGGTGAAAGGGTTGAAGGAAGCCACTATACTAAATCAAAGTCAGAAAGTAAGTAATAGCAACAGCATTAACAACAGTAATAGCAATAGTTCAGGCTTAGAGGCCCTGCATGGTAAACGGGGTAAGATATAAAAACAGGAAATAATCAGGTTATGAAACTTATTAGATTGCTTGTTTGCTAGTCTGCTAGTGTGATAAATGGGTAAAATCAAAAGGAGATGTTTTAATATAAAAAGCGAGATATTATAAAAATCATCATATTATAGAGCCTTTTTTTTTCTTTTCTTTATATTTTGAAATAGTGGAGAAGAAGGTGCATTTGAAGAGAATCTATTTTGCCCAGCTGCTCGCACCCTCATTTGTATCATATATATTACTGCATTGGAAAAGGGAAGTTGTGTTGCTAATACTGTTACCTGACACAAATCGAAGAAAGAACTTTAAAGGAAGGACTTTCTGGGCGGCTCAATTATCAAAGGCTTTTAGAGGAGTCTAGTTGATTTGCAGCAAAACAACTGCAATGGCTAAGAAGGCACTTGGTCTAGGGATTACAAGAGGGGCGATTATTTTTTTGAAGATCTGAAGTGACTGTGAACAGCTGGAATATTCTGAATACTGAGTGCCAAATAGGCATTTATCTAAGGACAATAATGGCAATAAGAATAAGGACAAAAAGTGCAGTAAGGAGAATAAGAGTACTTAGTGGTAAAGTAATTGGGGAATCAATAATTGCAGCATTTATCAACCTAATTGTATACTAAAAGGGTATTTAAGTGAGTGGAAAAAATCTTGCCAAGAGGGATATATCCAAATGAAAGATTGTTTTAGATTTTTGTATTTTCATATGAAGAAAGTAATATTTTATATTTACATTTAGGTACACTTTTTAGTGCTAAAAGAAAGAAATTAGCTAAAGAGCTAAGAATTTATTAAACCTTTTCCCTACAGAAATGGAGTTGTACAGGCTTCTACAGGTTTTGCACAAAACAGCAGCCACTAGGATCTTTAGGAACCCATAGACTAATTTGTGGGCTAAAGGCCTAGTGGCTTACAAGAGTTTAGGGGCCCTCTTGTGGTTTCTGATATTGTGTGTTAGATTTTTTTGACAGACTCTTGTATAGTTGGGCCATGCTGGGTTCACAGGCCCATAGAGGAATATTTAAGAAAGAATAGAAGCTACATTCATTTACTGTAACCCTTGCAGGGATAAATATTGTGAATAGAAAGAAAGAAAATCAGAATGCCAGTCAAAACAAGAATTAATACAGCTCCAAAAAGAAAGGAAATGGTCCAGAAGAAACAAAATCTGAGGGCACAGACAAGTCAGCCAGAAGGAAAAAAGAATATAGCTAATAAGGGAGACAAAGTAACAAGGAAAAGAAAAAAAATTGAAAAAAGGTGGCAAGATTGAGAAATAGTATACAGTACTCCAACCCAAAATTACTACATATATGGCAGATTATAAATTAGTAAAAGACTCCATTGAGATCTGGGAGGAAAAAGACATGGGAAAAGTTTCAACACCTATAAGTGGAAATGAGAAAGAAAGTGAGGTCCTGAGTGAGGTAGGAGACTGGAGAGTAAGAGCAGTAGGGAGTGAGGCTTTGAGAGAGATTTCAAATATAGTAGAAGATTGAGAAGTTGAATATGAAGGGAGAGTGAGTTTGAGTGAGGAGGGTCAAGAGGGGCAAGAGGTAAAGACAAACGGGGGAGCAAGTGCTAAGAAGGGTTTGACTTTGGGGTTGAATGAAGTTAGAGACCAGTTACAATTCATAACGCAAGGACTTAAGGTAATAGATAGTAAACAGAGGGAATGTGGTAAAAGTAGAGAAGGTAAATTTGAACAAAATTACAGACTGTATGAGTCTTATATAAGTGAACAAAATTCAAGGGAAGAAGAGAAAACTGTGTTTATGAGTCAGGAGGAATCTAGTCGTCTTGATATTGATGGGCTTTCGAGAGAAGTAGGGAAAACATTAAGGGACCCAATACAGGCTAATATTCTGATACATGAACAACTGATCAGAATTTCTCAAGATCTAAAATTTACAAAAGGAATTTTAATAGAAAATAAGAAAGCAATTTGAGAGCTCCAGGCTCACAAGGAGGAATAAAGAAAGAAAAATGAAGAAATAGAGCAAGAATGGGAAAATGGCCAGGGACTGGAGAGTCAGGACTATTCTTTGGAACTAATCATGTTACTCTCACCCCGGTTTAGAAATAATAGTATTTGTGAAGATTTGAAGCATAAACATATGAATTTATGGAGTAAAGGGGAGGAGAGGGATAAAGGGAAAAAAGTAAAATTTAATAAAGGAGGATACTTGCAGAAAATTGAGGAACCATCTAAAATAGAAGCTGATGTTAATAAAATAGAGAAGAAGAAAGTAGAAACATGATTAGAGATGGGTAAGCCTCATAAGCAAGGAAAGCAAAAAGTGAATCACCGGAAAAAAGGTAAGATAATTGTTAAAGGGGATAAGGGGGAAAAGAAAAGGAATACAACAAGGAAAATTGAGAAGTCCAAGAAATTGTATAAAACAATAAAGATAGTATTAGGTACTGAGATGGCTGTTGAGGTAGGAGCCAAGGAAGGGCCAAAGCCAACTAGTAATAACAGGATGGAGAAACTGAAAAAGTATGGATTAGGGAAAAAAGAATAAACAATTTAAGGCAAGGGAAGAGGAAAGTAAAAACTAAGAAAATAAATAAATAAGCAATGACTTTTATAGATTTATGGAAAAACTAAAGAATTCAGACTTTGTATTGTCACTATATGAGGCTAAAATCATGCATTATGAGAATGAGAGGTCTTTGAAAGATAACATTAAGAAATAGATATCATGTGTTGTGTCAACTGACAAGACTTTAATATCTAATTTCAGTAGTATTAGGCCGGTTAAAGATTAAAACTGGGTACTACTAGTGACAGACCAATTTTTTGTCTTGCAAACAATAGTATATTGTCTTTAATGGTTTAACGTCTCATCCATCTTTTGGATGAGACGTTAGACCGAGGTCCCATCTGCCTGGAATGGTGGTAGTTCAGGTGGATGTTAAAGATCCCATGGCACTTATCAAAAAGGGTAGGTGAATTTCCCCGGTGTCCTGGCTAAATTTCCCTCATTCACTAAAAATACCACCAACAGCTTAATCTGGTTCAAGGTCAGTTGGCATTCATCTGTATCCCCCTTCCCTGGGTCATGCCTGAAAATAGGCAGGATTTGTCTAGTGCACTTACCTGGTCAACAAAAACTAAAATAAAAAAAATATATAATAAGGCAAAATTTATTGCTAAAAACAGTGGGAATTAAGAGTGGTAAAACTGGAATATTAGCACATTTTTTCCCTGACTATTTTCAAAAAGAACGTGATGAACCAAGAGAGAAAATAGGGCAAGGGAATAAAATGGTTTATTAGTTATCTATATTCGGCCTGGAGCAATTGTCTAATGAAAATAGTGTAAATTTAAAATATAAAATAGGAGATTTTTTGGAACCACTTACAAAAATAATGGGTTTGAGAAATAAGATTTATAAGGCCATAAGATGGGAAAAGAGTGTCCAATTAATCTTGTGGTTGGACAAAGAGTTGGTCTTTGATAAGCTGGTGAGAATTAGTCTGGATTTGGACTCATTGGGGATTCATTTACTTACAGATGATGAACATTTGGTTAACAATAAAGAACAAGAAGTTAAGCCAGAATGGCTTAACATGATAGAAAATATAAATAAATTTGCTATTTTAGAGGAACTTGATGATAACTGACAAAGAGAGACAGGAAAGGGAAAGGAAGGAGATAAATCAAATGATCAGTCATTGAGGGTCCTGTCCTGGAATATAGCTGGTATTGGATATAAACTAGGGGATGAAGAGTTGGTGAATTACTTTAAAGGTTTTGATATCATATGCCTACTGGAGACTTGGGAAAGTAAGGAGATTATGTTGAATGAATGTAAAGTATTTAATTTACCGGCAACTAAGAACAAAAGGTGGGGGAGGAGAAAGGGAGATCTGTTAATATGGGTTAAGGTAAATTCAGTGTCAGAATTAAAGGACATGGAAGTGAATTTGGGAAATATACAGGGTTTAAAAATAAACCTGGTGTAAATCCAGAAGTCATAATACATATTTATATACAACCAAATGGAGTAAAGGAAGTGAGGGAAGAAATTATCAAGGGATTAGGAAAAATAATTGATGAGGATTTGAAAAATAATCCATCAGTAGGATTAATGGTGTTGGGGGATGTAAATGCTAGAGCTGGAAATATAGTTAGACCGACCAGAGACATTGAAGACTTGATGTCTGCAGAAGATATAGGGAGTTTAAGGAATACCAGGAATACAAGGGACAGGAAAATCAATGGCAGAGGTTTGAGAATAGCCAAGGTATTAAGAGAAAGGAATCTGGTGTTAATTAATGGAAGGTCCAAACCTGACCATGAGGGTGGATTCACATTCATAAACTCTAAAGGGGCCTCAGTGATTGATCTGGCTTGGATTAATATTAATTTGGTCACAGAATTTTTTTACTTTAAAGTGGAAAATAGAGGTGAAAGTGATCATTTCCCCTTGGAGATCCATTTAAAAAAGGTAGGTAAAATAGAAGTCATTAATAATGGATTACCAAATCTGATTCAAACTAGAAAAGGGTGAACTGGAAGGAGATTAATTGACAAAGCTTCCTGGATACTATGGTTATAAAGGGTATAATGCAGAGTATTGAATATTTTAGTGACTTTAGGGAAGAGAAATGTATCTCTAAATACAAGAGTATAATTAACAAGCTTGCTAATTTGGTTCAGAAAGAGGTTAACATTTATCCAAAGAAACAAGGGGCATCATGGTATAATATGGATTGTGTAGAAATAAAATGGAACTTAAATAAACAAACTAGGAGAACGTTGAAAGTGCCTTCACAAAATAATAGGAAGAATGAAATAAAACCAGAAAAGAATATAACACTTTAATTAAGAAAAGCAAGGACAGATTTAGACAGAAACTGTGGAAAGATCTAGAAAAAGCAGTTATGGATAATGATTCTAGAGAATTTTGGAAAATTGTGGCAAAAGGCATAGGAAGATATAATCAAGAAGTAGACTCCCATATAAAGCCCCAAGAATGGATAAATCACATTAAGCCAATTTTTAATTAATTAGGTATAAAAGAGGAAGGTGAAGAGCTTCTAGAGGATTGGATACCTTTAAAAATTAAAATAAAGGAAGAGGAAGTAATTAAAGCAGTTAATACATTTAAAAGACATAAGGCCCCAGGACCAGATGGGATCCCGATTCATGTGATAATGAATCAATTATATTTATGGGTACCAATATTGATGAGATTATTTAATTATGCAGATAGTACATGTAAGATCCCAAGTACAGGGATAAAATCAGTTATAGTACCAATCTTCCAAAAAGGGGAAAAAAGATCCAGCATGTTATAGGCCTATAAGCCTCATAGACAATACTCAAAAAATAATGACAAGGATAATACATATGAGATTAATAACATGGATTAAGTCAAACAATTTGAATGAGGAAGCCCAAGCAGGATTTATTGAGAATCATTCCACCACTGATCAGTGTTTCATACTTAAGCATTTAATGTATAAATATACAAAGATCAAAACACAGAAATTATTTTGCATTTTTGTGGATTTGAAGATGGCATTTGATAGTATTAATTGTGAATTATTGTGGATATGTCTTGAAGAATTAGGAATGGAGAAAACTTTATTAGACATGATTAAAGTTTTGTATAGGCATACCCAGATTAAGATCAGGTTCAATCCTAGAGGAGATTGCATGGAAGAATTTGAGGGGAACAAGGGAGTTAAACAAAGATGTGTCCTTTCACCTATTCTTTTTAATCTATATTTGAATTGGATAATGGAGAAATTATATATGGATGAATATCATATGCCTAAAATAGGGAAAAGGGCAAACTCTTATTTAGCATTTGCAGATGATATTGTTTTTATCTCTATGAGCAGTTTAGGAGTTAAAAGATTATTTAATGCATTCCAAAAAGAATGTAATAATGCAAAATTATGTATCAACCCAGAGAAGACCAAAGTTATGGTCCTTGGTAAGAATAGTAAAGGAAAGCTGAATATCCGTTATAATGATACAACTCTTGAACGGGTAAAATGTTTTAAATATTTGGGTATAAACATTAACAAAAATCTAACATGGAATAATCATATTAATGAGGCAAACTTGAAAATAAAGAAGTTTGTCCCTCCAATTACTAGTTTCTTTTATAAGTATGGAGGTAGTTCTATTAAGGGTGCATTAAAGGTTATCAATGCGAAAATAAGATCACAAATTCTGTACGGAGCAAAAATCTGGGGTTTGGAGGTTGATGAAAAGATAGAAGGAATAATAAACACCTTTTAGAAAAAGCCTATGGGTCTCCCTAAGGGAGCACCTGCAGCCTTAATAAGAGCAGAGTTGGGTCAGATAGCAATAAATAACTTGGTACAGGAAATAATTATTTTGTACCTCTTTAAGGTGTATACAATGCCAGATAAATGATTGCCAAAACAATGTTTAGATGAGGCCATACATTACTATGATAGAAAGTTTAAACTCCCAGTTATGGATTTTCTAGAAAAGTGGGTAAAACCGTATAGGTTGATAACTTATTTTGTGGATATATTAAGAAGACCTCAAGAGGACATCAAAGGGGAGATAAAAACAAGATTGAGAGACGTATTTAGACAAAACGACATGGAGAGATGTCCAAAATACAAAATAAGTAAATGGTTGGCAATGAATAAGAAGATTTTCAGGAGGGAAAGATATTTAATGATTCTTAAGAACTCAGTAAGAAGAAATCTTTGTATACAATTTAGATTTAAATATTTTTTAAGTGAAAAGAACAGATCAATGAAAATGGAGGATTCCAAGGGGATTTGTAAATTTAATTTAGAAGAAGATGATTTAATTCATCTACTGATTAAATGCCCACTTTATCAGAAGGCATAAACAAAAGTCCTAGGCCCATTTTAGAGTTTCTGGAAGGGAGCCCCCAGATGTTGACAGACAAGGTAATGAACTCCCAGTCAGTAAGAACACTAGAGGCGGTGATTACCTATATGAAAACTATTGCTAAACAATGCCTCCATTTGAGGGAAACTGTATATCGAGGAGTCCTGTTTATTGAAAGAAGCGAGAGGATTGAATATAAGTAAAAAGGGGGAATTGTGCAATAAGAGATTGACTGTAATAAATACCTGTTTATGTATGGAATTTTAATGGCTATTTATTATGTGTATACTTATAATATATATATGGTGTGAAAAAATTGTAACAACATAACTTGTTAAACAATAAAATTGAATTGAATTGAATTGGTGACAATCCACACTGACTTATAACTACAGAGACAACAGAGCTAACTAGTGGATCATCATTGTGAAATGATAATTTCACAGTTCACAATCACTGAGAATGCAGCAGCAGGAGGAATTAAGTACAAGTTTAAGTTGCAGCAGAACCATTTTGCAGGAGGATTTAATTTTCTCATAATGGTAAAGTGACTTATGTTGCATGTTAGGCAGCTGCAACACCACACTTAGGCCTGAAAAGCATTTAAATGGTGCAGAAAACTGCACATTTGGGTCCTCATGGTGGGTGTGAGCAATGTAACTGCATGCCTGACACCTGATTTCTGTCTCAGTGTACTGTGAAATTTTTTGGGAAACATTTGTGGACATTTAGTGCCTGTGCTGCACTGTCAGAAGCAAGATGTGACTGAAAAACAATTGTAAACAGTGGACCAAAGACCATCATTTGGTCTGGGTGTTGGTCTGGGTGCCATAAAACATCACGGCTGGGACCTGATTTCAGTGTCAATTTTATGTAACATGTTTTGGTAAACATTTCTGGACTTGAAGGCCCTGTTTGGCATCAGCAGCAGTGAGTTTCAGGCAGAAATGTTGGGCAAACAGGCCCTAAAACAGCTATTTAATGTCGGGTGGTGGTGGTGGTGGCACCCTAAAACATCATGGCTGAGACCAGATTCCACTCTCAGTTTAATATACCATTTTTTCTGCAACTTTTCTGGACATTTACTGCCTGTGCTGCACTGGCAGAACCAAGATGTGACCGAAAAACAACTGTAAACAGTGGACCAGAGACCATCGTTTGGTCCGGGTGGTGGTTTGGGGGCCATAAAACATCATGGCTGGGACCTGATTTCAGTCTCAATGCACTATACAATTCTTTTGAAAACATTTCTGGACTTCTGGGCTATGTTTGGAACCAGCAGCACCACACTTAGGCCCTAAAAGCATTTAAAAGCTGCAGACAACAACACATTTAGGTCCTCAAGGTGGGTGTGAGCCATATAACTGCATGTCTGACACCTGATTTCTGTCTCAGTGTACTGTGCAACTTTTTTGGAAACATTTCTGGACTTGTAAGCCCCATTTGGCACTAGCAGCAGTGAGTTTCAGCCAGAAATATTGGGCAACAGGCCCTAAAATGGCTACTTAATGTCTGGGTGGTGGTGGTGGTGGGGGGGGCACACTAAAACATCATGGCTGAGACCTGATTTCGGTCTTGATTTATTGTAACATTTTTTGGGAAACATTTGTGGAATTATGGGCCGTGTTAAACAGTGACAACACTCTGTCTCACTCTACATACTCAATTTCATCCTAATTGTTTCTGGTCATACTATATTTCTCATCTTATCATGCCTACTCTGCACAGCATGGCTTCAAGAGGCTGTGTTAAACTGTAGCCCTACTAGAGCACATTTTGTACCGAGTGGTGGTGGTGGTGAGGTTGGGCACTGTAACACCAAGTTAACAATGTGGCAAGCCCAAGCCATGGGGACACACATGTTAAACACCAAAAATATTTACATTATGTTTAACTTCACAATAAAAGTGCTTATGTTTCTATGATTGTTGTGTACATTATTCATTCAGACTGACCCTGCACGCAGCCAAAACAGCTGCTGCCAGACCACAGCATCACACATAGCTTTGGGACAAAATGTTGTTCCAAGGAACAATTTACAAATTACAGTACTTGACATTTGTGGCTAGGAGGAGGAAATACATACAAGTCAGAGGGACTAACATAAATCAAGTAGAAAGGTACAGTGATTATGGATAAAAAAGACTAAAAGTGACTGACAGACAGTAATACATCACGGGCGCATCATAGGGGTCAGGTCAGGGACAGGGCATACATATGAAAGAGGACAGGGAGGGAGCGCAAACATTGCACAACACACAAAAAACTGGACAAAAACAAATGAAAGGATATAGAAGAGGACAGAAAACATATATATATTTATATATATATATATATATATATTTTTTTTTTTGCTTTTTGTTATTTTAGAGGGTGCAGATGAGGGAAGAGTGACAGTAAGAAAGCAAAGACAAGAGAAAGAAAAGAAAAAAAAATGTTGCTGCCAGTGCAGCGCTGACTGGTCTGGAGGCTGACCGTTACACTGCACTGGCAACAGGTACACATTCTGTCCTGCCACCACCACCACGCAGCTCCATCAGGAGCTCAAACATTTTTTCTTGCTCCTGAAGGAGTTTCTTGAGGTCCCCCGACCTCCTGTCAGAAATCAGTGAACTCACTGCGCAGAGCCCCCACCTCTCTGCGCAGTGTTCTCAGATCTTCTTCAATGTTCACTGCTGCTGGTGCTGGCACTGGGGTGGCTACAGGCTGTGCTGGGTCGCTACCATGAACCCGGTGATGCCTGTGTCTCTGGAGTGAGGGTGATGGGGTCTCTGCACCTGCCTCTTGCTGCTGTTGCCTTCTCCAGTGCCTATGCTGACCACTGGCCCATGCCTCCTGCTGTCCCCCTTCCCTTCTACCTGCTTAGCAGCACCCCAGGTCTCTCTACCTGCTACCAGCTCTTTTTTCCTTTTTATGCCAATCTGCAGTGTGCTGTTGCTGCAAATGGCTCCTTTGGTCACCTGTGCCAAAATCATCCCTGGTCTTGCCCCTTCTAACTGATCTGCCACACAAGTTGCAGATCACAACAGAATTATCATTTGTGTTTTTGCTAACAAAACACCACATAGCTGATGACACTTTCTGGGGGGGGGGAACTGCTGATGTCCCAGGGCCAGTGGGCACATCATGCTCCTGCTTGGGGAGGGTGGGGCACATGCTTCCAGCCAGGAGGGATGGCATCTGGAGGTGCCTGCTGCTGCTGCCTGAGGTTGGGGGCCACAGGAGGGTCCTGCTGCTGCTGGGACAGGGTGAGGGGCTCATGCTGCTCCTGGGGAGTGGGGGCTACATTCTCCTGCTGGGGGGTGGGAAGCACATGCTCCTGCTGCTGTTGGGGGGGCAAAGATATAAAGGCCCACCTATTAATATGGACACTGGGTGGGGGAAGTCCAGCTACCTTCTTCTCAGTCTTAGAATTATCCATTCTAATCTCTATCTCCTTCTCCTCCTACAACTCCCCCCCCCCTTCAAAACAAGCATTTGTCAATGCCGAATGTTTGCTTGCTGGCATTGGCATTGGTAGCGTAGGAGTTAGAGAGCTGCATAATAGGAATGGCAGTGAAGTATTGAACTGAAGCCAACCCCGCCACCACCCTGCAGAGACTGACAGGCATTGGGGTATGCCTTTGGGTCGTCAGGCATAACGGCCACGCCATTTCACCACACCCTACCCTGCAGATTCCGACAAGTGTCACGGTGTGCCTTGAGGTCTTTGGCCCTCATGCTCACCCCATTCCATCAAGAAATGCGGTGAGATGGGTGCTGTATAGGAGAATGGGGTGAACTTTGGGGCCGAAGAGTCCAAGGCACACCTCGATGCATCTCACTGGCTGCAGGGTGTGGAATGGTATGAGCATTACGGCGAGAATCCCAAGTCACACCCCTGATGCCTGTCAGTTTCTACAGGGTGGGGCGTTATGGTCAGAAAACCTAACGTCTCAGGTGTTTGTTGGCATTTTCACTACAAATTTTCAACATGGGTTTTTTGTGACCCCCACCTTCTGAACAGTGGCAATATCAGTTTGTTAGCCGAAGGCTGATTTTGCACAGCGACTATGCCATTTGGCACCACAGTTGCGAAAACACATTTCGAACAGGATGTGAAAAATGACAGCTGTACTGTTCATGGGGAGGTGGAAAAAATGGCAATGTTGAAAATCTGTAGTGAAAATATTAAAAAAACTGGTGAAGTCACGAGCGTGTGAAGAAACTGCACGACACCCATAATGCAATTAGTTTGAGGATTTTTTACAGTAGATTGTCAACACAGGCATTTTGGAACCTCTGCTCATGAACAGTGTCTCTGTGATTTTCTTAATCTGTCCCGAACAGTGATTTCCCACAGCGACCACACATTTCTGTGCTGGAAGTGCGAAAACACATTTCAGCCAAGGTGTGAAAAATGACAGCTGTACTGTTCATAATGAAGTGTGAAAAAATGCCAATGGTGAAAATCTGGACTGAAAATATTAGAACTCCATGAACTTACGAGGGGTGCGTGGAAACTGCACAATGGTCGCTCATAACACAGTCATTTTATGGCCTTTTTTCACCAAATTTTTAACATAGCCATTGTAACACCTCTGCTCATGAACAGTGTCACTGTGATTTTCTTAATCTGTCCCGAACATTGATTTTGCTCATCGACTGCGCCATTGTGTGCTACATGCTCGGAAACACATTTTGGGTGAAATGTGAAAAATCACAGCTGTACTGCTTATAAGGAGGTGTGGTAAAATGGCAGTGTTGAAAATCTGGAGTAAAAATATTGAAAATTCGCAAACTTACGAGCGTGCGTAGGAACAGTGCAACACACGCTCATAAAACAGTCATTTTAGGGAATTTTTTCACCAAATTTTCAACATAGGGTTTTTGGGGGCCTACCTCATGAACTGTGATACTGTTATTTTGTGACTCGTTCCTGAAAGGTGGTTCCACACAGTGACCATGAAATCACCTTTTGGGGCCGATTAACAAAATGACAGTGAAAGAATTCATGAGGTGGGGTCCCAAAAACCACATGTTGAAAATTTGGTGAAAAAATTTCCTAAAATGCCTGAGATATGCATCAAAGTTGAAAAAAAACCTATTTATTACATTATACAGCTTACCAGCATTTCCTCAGTTCGTGGTTGGCTTTGAAGAGTGCAGACATGTTCCCAGTCCACGAAGATGGTTGCACTGGACTCGGAGGTAAGTATGGTGTGAGGGGTGTGAGGAGGCAGGGTGTACAGAGGGTGGGCACGGTGGGGGAGGCGGGAGTCAGGACAGTCAGCGAGGGAAGGTTTTCTCTTTCAGGTTTCTTTTTTTTTCTTGGACGACGCAGGACTTTTGCCACACTGAGGTGGGCTCCCAGTGTGGCAGCTGGAAGGCTGTTTTGGGGCAGAGGGCAGTGGAGCTGACGGGGGATTGGGCACCCCCGTCGGCCATATGGACTGTTGCCACACTGGGGTGGGCTCCCAGCATGGAACCCGGTTGTCTGTTGGGGTGGCATTCCAGCTGACGGGGGATTGAGCACCCTCATTGGCCATACAGTGTGTGGGCGGGGGCGCATTAGCATGCAATATGCATGTGTGTGGGGGGGCTGCATCCGGCCGCGGCTATTTTCTTTCAAGTTGGTGGCAAGGTTCCAAACTAGTGTCACCGGCTGTGTCCCCCATTATTGGTGGACATCACACACGCCCTAAAATGCCGTGTCGGTATTGACCACAACAGTGCAGCACCTCCAGAACCTGCTTCGGCACCAAGCTGCTGCAATATGTTTCTTGCGCTGTGCGCAAGCAAACATAAAAAGAGAAAAAGAAAGGGGAGCTTTACACACACACACACACACACACACACACACACACACACACACAATAAAAAAGATACATAAATACAAAAATGAAGAAAAAAACACTAACAAAAAATATTAACTTTTTAAACTAACGGAGGACAGATCACAAATCAAATAAGCTGCAAATGCAAACACGCACACACAAACACTACTTTTTAGAAACATAAGTTTGAGCTCTCCTGCTATAGTCTCTGTCCTCTCCTACTTCCTACTAAGCTGAAACAGCTCTAAAGGAAGCACATTTAGTCTGGCTTCCTGCCTAAGTGCAGTCACCCACGTGTCCAGCAGTCTGCTAGAGAGAAAGTCATGTGATAAATTTTTTTCCCCAGTTTCGCCTGATACTTACATGCGGCAATATGTGCTACAAAAGGAGTAATTGCAAGTGTAATTTCGCAGGTGAAATTTTACCATCGGGGCAAAATGTTCTGTGCAGTGAAATTGGCGATTTCGAAGGAATTTCACCGGCGTAATAAAATGTCGTTGCATCTCTAATTACGGGTGACTTTAATTTTAACTGGATCAGCATCACAGCATCATATTGAGACATTCTCAATGACTATGGCCTTACCATGCTGCAGACAGACAATCTTAGTGACTCTCAGAAATCTGGAACTGCATAAACTCCTTGCTTAACACCAGAACTTCCACCTCCTCTCCCTCACTTGAACTGAACAGCCTCAACCACAGTGATCCTAGATCTGTTGTTCATTTGTTCAATGACCACTTACAGAAATACAGACTCTTCTTCTGTGGCACAGTATGTCCTCTGGATTCCAATATGCCTAACTCATGGCAATGCCATTCCCTAGTTTATTTTAAGAAAGTCACTGTCAAGGATGTCCACAAACTGCTGCTTTATCTAACAGCTGACAAATAGGCTGGCTGCAAAAACTTATTTTCCAAATTCTTTAAAACTGCAGCCACATAAGCTGCTCTCCCTGTTTCCAAAATGCATAATCTTTCATTTGAGTCCAAAAAAATCCCTGATTTCTGGAAATCAGCCTCTGTAGTACCATATCACAAAAAGGGCAAACAAACTCTCCTGGATAACTACGGGCTCATTTCTGGTCTATCTGCTTTAGCTAAGGTGCAGGAGAGGATGATGCACAATCAGTTCACTTTCTACTGACCAGCAAAGGCTACCCTCTGAGGAGTAACACAGCTTCAGGAAGGGTCATTGAACATGCACAGTGTTGGTCAGCTTCATGGACACAGTACACCATTCTAGGGACAATGGCCTGCTGACCAGTGTCATGTTCATGGACTTCAATAAGGCCTTTGATTTGGTGGACCATGATTTGCTCATACAGAAGGTGACTGGGATGGGTCTGGGGGGCTCCAGCTACTCTGTGGTTCTCCAAATATCTGCAACAGAGGTCACAGTTTGTCAGAATTGCTAAAGTCTTGTCCAGATTGAACACTATCTCCTGTGAGTCCCACAGGGATCCATTCTAGGCCCTCTCTTATTTACTATTTCCATCAATGACTTTCCCAAGATCTGTTATAGTGCCAAGACCATTCAGTATGCAGATGATGCAGTCATCTTTGTGCATGCAAAGACACCAGCACTATCAACAGAGTCCCTGAGCACAACTTCCATTCCCTTTAACAGTGGTTCACAAGAAAGAAATTGGTCCTAAACATTGCTAAAACAAAAGCCATATTATTCAACTCATCCCAAAAGGTTAGAAGATTTTCCCAAGACTTCCTATCTCAACCTTAGATGGAGTGAAACTGGAACTAGTTAATGAATTGAAATGCCTTGGTGCTGCCGTTGATCCCGACCTCACGTTTGATGCTCATATGACCAACACCATAAGAAATGTTCATCAAATACTGCATCTACTCTATTGTATTGCAAAGTACCTGGCACCCAACACTAAAGTCAGAATCATGCAAAGCTGCATACTCCCCCTGACTGAGTATGGCTCCATCATTACGGATGCCACTCCCTTCATGATCTGAGCTAAGAAAAGTCTTAGCCAAATAGCTGCCAAATTTGTATCCTCACAGGGCCCACAGTCCCATCACTGCACCAACTTTGAATTACTTGGTTGGTTATAGAATGTGACAGCAGATAATTTATTTTGCTTTTGGTAACCAGGTAAGTGCACTAGGCTTAAGGATGCCTATTTTCAGGCACTACCCGGGGGAAAACACAATTTAGACATACATAATTATATATGAGACTCGGCACATGAAAAGCAGCACAGTTCGGAGTCAATAAAAACTTACTGGTATGGTGAGACATATTCTGCAACAAACAAGAGTAGGTTCAAATGGTATGCAGTTACAAAACAGTAGGACAAGTAACACAAGATCAATGCAATGTAAGAACACAGGCATTGCAATAGAGGGCATACATAGAAACAATATAGCAAGTCCCAATTTGGTGGTTAAAGAACAGGGGGGGAGGAAGGGAGAGTGATAGGAAAGAGAAAGAGAGAGAGAGAGAGAGAGAGAGTGGGGATGAGAGAGATGACCTGATAGAGGGTGCTAAGAGAGGCGGGGAAGAGATGTCATAGAAGTGGATTACTTTGCAAAAAAAGGGCAAGGGAAGAAAAAAGTAGAACTAAGGTGGATTAAAGCAAGTGCAGGGGTTAGTATAGCGCAGGTGCTCATGGTGAAGTTTCTTAAAAGTGGCATGGGTGGTTGCTCGTCGAATAGCTTGAGGTATGGAGTTCCAGTATTTTGGAGCCGTGTGAGAGAAAGCGCGTGCACCCATATTAGTTCTGCATCTGGGAATGTGAAAAAGGGCTTGGTCAGTTGAACGTAGCCCATAGGAGAGAGGTTGTGTGTCCAGTAGGGAGGTGAGGGATTGGGGGAGGCCTGATCTGACAACACAGTCAATTAGTCAGCCAAAGGGCTGGAGTTGGTGGGCCGAGGGGCACGGCCATTTTAAGTCAGCAAAGAGCTGGCAATGGTGTTTGTAACGTGGTGATGCAGAGGCATAGTGGCAGATGTTATTGTAGGTGGTGTCCCATTTATGGAGGGAGGATTTGGAGGCAGATAGGTAGGTGACTGAGCCACATGCTAGGGCTGGGAGAAGAAAGCCTTGGGCCATGGCTAGTCTAGCCGAAGGGGTAAGGGCATAGCTAGTTTCATAGGTACTACCTAATTTGGCATTTACCGACTTACAGGTGGTTGTAATGTGCAGATCAAAGTCTAGAGATGCGTCGAGAGTAACACCCAGGTATTTAAAGGAATTGGTGTTAATCAGTGGGGAGCCATCTGCACAAGGGATTCTTAGGGTATTTTGATTTGCTTTAAGTCTAGCAGATGAGCCAAAGAGCATAGAGTATGTCTTACTAGAGTGCAGAACAAGTTTGTTTTCAGTGAGCCAGGATTGAATACTTGAGAAGTCCGAGGCAAGAGGGTGGTTTAAGTCAGCGACAGTTCTAGCACTGTGGTAAATACTGTAACTAGGTCATCAGCATAGAGCAGAGATTAGCAGGTTGGTGCAAGGAGTGGGATGTTGTTATTGAAGACAGAGAAAAGCAAGGGGCCAAGGATTGAGCCCTGGGGCACTCCAATGTGAATAGAAGAAAGATCTGATATGGCTGAGTTGAACACTACAGCTTGTTTTCTGTCGGACAGGTAGCTTTCAAACCAGGCCACTGCATCAGTGGCGAAACCTAGGGGGTGTAGTTTTGCAAGAAGAAGGGTATGGTTGACCATGTCAAATGCCTTAGATAGGTCGATGAAAACCACACCTGTTAGGAGGCCCGAGTCCATGCAGGCATATATGTCATTGGTGAGTTTGAGGAGGGCGGTGGAGGTGCTGTGTCCTTTGCGGAAGCCATGCTGTGAGCTAGAAAGAAGGTTGTATTTTTGGAGATATTCTATGGATTGGGTGGACACTAGTTTTTCCAAAATTTTGCTAAGTACAGAGAGAATTGCAATAGGACGGTAGTTCCTTGTTTCTTTAGGGTCACCCTTTTTAGGAATTGGGGTGAATTTGGCTATTTTCCAGATATTAGGAACTAAACCACAGCATAGAGACAGGTTGAAAATTTTGGTTAGGGGAGAGGCTATGAGTGGAGCAGTGGCTTTCAGGAGCCTGGGTTCAAGTCCATCAGACCCCGTGCTGGTACTGTCAGGAATGGATGTTGGGCCCACCCAGTCTGCCCAATTGTGTGTTTTATTTCTTTTTCATCCCAGACCCTGCTTAATCCATGCTGAAATTTCTTCTTCCCTCTACCTTACCCCCATGATTCTCTTGTGCCTTCTGTAAGCATTTCTGAGCTCAATTACTGATTTAGCCCTCCTTACCTCCTCTGGAAGGCTGTTTCAGGTATCCACAACCCTTTCTGTGAGAAAGTACTTCCTCACATCCCTCCTGAATTACACCCTTCCAGCTTCATATCATGCTCCTTTGTTATAGACCACCTCTTTCTCCGTAAGATACTCTCCTCCTGTACTTTATTAACTCCCATAAGGTATTTAAACCCTACTGATTTCACTCACAAAATGCTACATGAAAGTGTTTCCCAATGCCTATCTAAGCTATTCACATCTGTGGACAGCCCCTTCTCTTGCTCCTCTGCAGACACTCTATTGAACGTTCCATTCATGCATATGGCATGGGCCAGAACTCATTCAGATACAGAGCAGTGTCATTCTGGAACACCATCCCATTCACCATCAAAACTGTCCCTTCCCCTAACATATTTGCTGCCAGTGCCTTGCTGAAAGTAAATCTCCAAGAGTCTGTCTGTATCTGCTTTGCATGACTTACAAAACACTGCTAACTCAATGTGCCATCTGAATGCCTTACTTTGGCACCATCCCACTTCATTTTCTGGTATGATACTCATGCGCTTGTTCCTGTTCTACTGTCTTATTGCGTACTCTTCTGTACTCAGACTGTGCATGAAGAAAGACACTTCGAAACCGGTACACTTCCTGTACCAGGTCATCAAAATAAATAAAAATAAATAAAATTGCATATGGTGCACCCATATGTACAGTTAAATTGTTCCCTAGTTTCTGTAAAGCCCTCATCATTGTGTTATTTGTATTTATTGCTGTAAGCGTGCCCTGAACCCATGGAATGGTGCACTACAAATAAAAGGAGTCCACAGCAATAACACTTCATTATTTCTGCAGTATTGTAACTGAGGTAATAAAGGAAATCAGATCTTCTTATCTTGATCACTCAATATTTGATATAATACTGCTCTTCATTGATGTATAGCACTCAGCTTGTTATGCAGAACACAGTCAGCATGTGACCTAAATCAGAATATACGGATGTCTTGTAGTCTGAATAAAGGTTTTACATGTGAAATAACTACAGAAAATATATTTATACATTTACATAAAAAAAAGTTGATATGGAACAAACATTATGAATATTGGCCCCTATGCACTGAAGGGTGGATTGTCTATGCACTGCAGATCCACAGCCTGCAGGCAACCTTAAGTAAGCAAACCACACACCTGGGATCTGTGCCCCTTCCGACCAGCAGCACACACAGAAGGGATGTGCAACCCTTCTGCACTTGATCACCAGGCAGTTCTCACAGCTGCATGCACGGCCAGTGTGAGGCGTGTTTGGGGGTGTGTTCATGCCCCAAGCCATTCACGAAGGCACAAAGTGCTGGATGACAGGATGCAGGTTATAGCAGCAGGGACCCTACTGCATTTGTTGGGTGCCCCCCAAGCAGCACCCCCACATGCTATGGGGACATCAAAGGCCCTCATGCCATGCTGCTCCAGCCCTGCAATTAGGCAGAGAGGGCTCAGGACAGCCATTCTGGCCTTCACCCCTCCATGTTTACATTGCTGTCCCACACTGTCATACGCTTCTGCTTTGCATGGAACAGGGGTTCTACTGACTGGATATGAACAGGCATTTGATTGGATCCACTGATCTGCTTCCCCCAAACACACACACACAGCAGCACACTAGGGGGTCAGAACCACAGGCAGGCACCACATGGTGGCAACTCTCCTCTTTCCTCGACTCATTCTCCTCTTTCACACCTTTCTGGTCTGGGTTTCGAAAAAAACACTCCACCACTACCTCCCTCCTTCGGCTCACTGACTCCATTCTCTCAAGCTTGGATCAGGGACGCATCACCTCTGCCATCTTTGTCGACTTGGTCAAAGCCTTCAACACTGTCTCCCACTCCCTTCTCCTCAGCAAGTTTTCTGCAGCTGGTTTCTCTGACTCAGCCACCAGCTGGTTCCAGTCCTACCTCGTCGGCTGGTCTCCGTCTGTCAGAGTAGGCAACCCCCCCATCAACATTGGTGTCCCACAAGGCTTGGTACTTGGTCCTATGTTATTTTCTATATTCCTGATTGACCTCCCAAATGCCTGCACATCCTCACATATACACATGTACCCAGGTGATACTGTGTTATTCTCCTCTGGGAACTTCCCTTCTGTGGTGGCCTCCAGCCTTCAGCTGGATTGCAACAATGTTCAACACTGGTTTAATGCAAACTAACTCTCTATGAACGTTAAGAAGACTGTATCTACGACCTTCAGCTCCAGACAAAAACTGGCCAGGATGGACTCTTCTCCCAACTTCCACACCCTCACTGGCACAATGCTGGATGATGTAGCCATATTTAAGCACCTTGGTTTATGGCTAGACAAGAATCTTGACTACGGGGTACACATCAATGCCATCCAGAATAAACTACTTCCTAGGCTCGGTGCTCTATACAGACACCACAACTGTCTCCCACAGCAAGACAGGATAGAAATCGTCCAAAAGATGATTCTCCCTGTCCTTGATTTTGAGGACATAGTATACAGCTCTGCCCCTTAAACCACCCTATCCAAACTAGACACTCTCTTCAACTCCTTCTGCCGCTACATCCTCGGCTGGCACCCATGTACTCATCACTGTGACCTATACTCCTTGCTCTCCTTTCCCTCTCTCCATGCCAGGTGGCTATCATACATCACTAATTCAGTTGGGAAATTCTGGCTCAGTTCTCTGCCACCCTATTTGTCCTCCCTCTTAGCAACCCCACTCCCATCCAGCTACAGTACACCCTCCATGCCTCCACCCACAGAACTCTCACCCTCCCACCCCGGTGCACTACGTCAGGCTGCACCACCTTCTCATATAAGTTTCCCTATACCGGGAACTTCCACCCACTAGAAATTCACTAGGCACATTCCCGCCTTTCACTCTCATTCCTTCTCCACAAGCACACTGTTCATTCCTGTAACTGCACCTAACCACCCCTCCTCTCTCTTCTCCTTTTCTACTTTTCAGGGTGGTCGTGTCCCCTTGCAAGGCTCTCCACATCCTGTGGGGGTATAGTCCTTAGCTTGCACCATATTCCCCCTATTCCAACCCCCAACACTCCTCTCCCATTCACCTCCCCCCCACTCTCCTCTTCTCTTTCTCCCTTTCTCCTTCTGCTAGATCCAGTCCCTTGCAGGGTTCCCAGCATCATGGAGAAGAACAGTTCTTGTCTCAAAACCCCACCTCAACCCCCACTGCTCCCCTCCCCTTTACTCCTCCCCCTCCTCTCACCTCCCCTTCTCCCTTTTCTGCTGGGACCTGTCCCTTGCAGAGTTCTCTGCATCCTGGAGGAGAACAGTTCTTGGTCTGCCTCCTCCTTCCTATCTCTCTCTCTTTCTCCCTTTCTGCCAGGTCCTATCCCTTGCTGGATCAACAGCAACCTGGGGGAATAGCTACTTAGGTTTCCTCTCTTCTCCCCTCCTACTCTCCCTCCCTCCCTCCCCCTCCACCCTCCTCCCTCTTTCCTCTTCATATCTGCCAGGCCCTGTCTCCTTGCAGGAGTCTCAACATCCTGAAGGGGATCTAGTTTTTGACCTCCCTCTCTCTTCCCCTTATGCTTCTACTTTCTCCCAGATCCTGCCCCCTTGCTGGGTTCCCAGCATCCTGAAGGGAATTAGCTCTAGGTTTGCCTCTTTTTTCTCTCCCTCCTTCCCTTCTCTTCTCCCCCCTTCCCCCACCACCTCCACTTCTTGTGTTTCAACTACATTCTCCTAAATCCTTCTTAGCACTTAGTTACCTTTCTAGATCTAATTGCACTTAGGAATTCATGTGCTTAGCTCGATACTTTTGCTCTTATCCTGGCCTTTACTGTACAGGCTACTTTTTCTCAGATTGCTACCTTATATGTTATACTTGTATATTGTCCTGTTTACCTCTGTTATGTCACACCCACTGTCTCTGGCTTTTTACTTTGCTATATAGCACTCTTCAACACGATACTGACTGTTGCCTAAAATTGCGATGTATTGTATTAGTACCTCACTTCTTGTCTATTTAAATTTTGCACTGAATGTATTTTATTTTATTATGTTTTTGCTTATTCTACCCTTATATAACCCTCCCCTCCCCCCTCCCCCCGGACACTTCTGGAAACAAGCTGTTTATAGCTCATGTTGTCTTTCCTGATGAAACCTTTTCAAATAAATAAATAAAATTGTTCATGCATGCTGGCCACCACACACTTGTCCATGTCTATGTAATTGTGCAGCCAGGTTATACACCTCTCACGTGTACCCTGTGCCACATGATACACAGGTGCCATTCTGAATAACCTGTATATTTGACTCATATGTGATTGTACTCATGATAGGCCCCTTTTACCATCATATTTTGGTGATATTCCAGTTTATTCTCTTATTATTTAAATTTTGCAGTTCCTATTCCAGGATACATATTACAAAACTGTCAAACTGCAACAGAAATGCAGAGGTACATGTCAACAGCCAAGCTGAGTGTTATTCTGTTTTAACACACTTGAAAGCAAGTGACTGGGGCATGTGAACAATAGCAATGCAACGTATATTTATATATATATTATACCTTATAAATTTAGGGGTAACTTTGGGAAGTATTTCTTCACTGAAAGGGTGATGGACAGCTGGAATGAGTTACCAAGGAAGGTGTTGTGGGAAAAGACAGTGGGAGGGTTCAAGAGGGCCTGGGATGAACACAGGGAATTATTGAAATGGGGGGAAGGACTACAGCAACAGGCTAGTGGACTCTGGGTAGACTGGGTGGGCCTGGTTGCCATTTTCTGTTTTCACATTCCTATGTTTCTATATTCATTATTGTCAAGTTTGTTTTACATTCAGTGGAAACATACTATAAAAAATGCTATATATGAAAACACCATGGTCCATCCTGATCATTTCCTGTTATCCAGGCAACTGTAGTTCCTGACATTTTGGTTAACAAAAAATGGGAACCTTGGGAACCTTCCACTCCTCAGTGAATTCAAGCTCTACATGGTGATGGTGTTCTCCATGATTTAGCCAAACTGACCTGAGATTAAATGATTCAACATTACCCCTTGCATTGCTTCCACTGAATGCTTGTAATTTAAGTTTACCACTTGCTTGGTGGAAAAAAAAACACTCTCTCACATATGGGTGAAATCAGGAACAGATACTGCTTGCATTTCCAGAGGTACCCATCCCTCTGCCAGTGTCTAAACCCTGACTGATGCAGGATGAGGGTGCCCAGTAATGGTCCTGCATTGTGGCTACCTACTGCAATAGTACTGTAGCATTATTAGGTTCCAAAGTAGTGCATGGGGCTACCAGTCACATTTGCATGTGCTCTGCAATGTAGCACTGCATACAGGATGAGCCATCCAGTGAACAATCAGACAAATGTGGATTCAAAATATTTTCTGACTTCATTGTCTGCCAGCCCCTTACCACCCAGATCCCACCCTCAAATCACAAGAACAAGATGGATGGGTACACAGACACACTACTACTTGTGTCACTGAATTGAAATTGACAGGATTCAGCTCTTCCAGGTGTGGCTTTCCTGCCATCCAATTGTGTCCAGTGCCACCATGGCTGTTGGGGGTCATGACCATGGTATGTAGAGTGATCCTTCTTCCCCAGCATGTGGACTACACCACAGGAGTGGGTGGTACAGGGCACAATGCAATGCTCCCTATATGCTCTTGCATATTCATCAGCTGGCATCCACCTGAATCACAGGCAGACTACCGCGGTCTGTTACTGCCGGGACATGGGGTGCTGTATCCCTCAGTAGGTAGGCAGTGACAGTCCACCCCTTATTTAGAGCAGTATGTCTTGGATTTCTTAATCTAGCCTATTATGTCTAAATGTATTATGGAGGAAGTACAGAGGTGATTGTGATGCTGTGTCTCAACTGCAGAATTTTGGATCCTAGGCCTTCACAACTGTTGGTGAACTGCCTTGAGGCCTTGTGCCCAATGTTTTCTAGCATTATCTAGTGTTCCCTGTCAAAGTGTTGATTCCCCTTGGCTCTTAAAAAAGCCATGGTGAAGCCCTTCCTGAAGAAACCATCATTGGACCCGGATATGCTGACTAATTACAGACTTGTCTTGAATCTTCCAAGACTCACCTCAAGAGTTATGACATTATGAGCAGTTCCAATCAGATTTTAGGCCTTGTCACAGCACAGAGACCGCATTCATCAAGGTCTTTGGTGACCTGCTTCTTGTGAGGGACAGGGGAGCTTTCTGTTCTTGTTCTCTTGATCAGTCCTCAGCATTTGACACTGTGGGACAATGAGGGTTTGAGCATCTTGGGGAATATGGTGGATTCGCCAGGACAACATTGAAATGGTTTGAGTCCTACTTTTCTGAGAGATCACAGCAGGTCATGAATGGTAGTTACTCATTGCAACTCACTGCAGTCTGCTGGTGAGTTCCCCAGAAGTTGATTTTGTCCGCCATGTTGTTTGTGGTATACATGTTGCCATTAGGATGGGTCATCAGATAATATTGTCTAGGTTTATACTGCCTCATAAGTTATATTTAACTGTACTTGTGTTTTGCATTGGACAGGCAGGAGGCGATCGCCATGCTGGAGTGCTGTCTAATAGGAATTTCTGACTTCATGGCCTCCATCTGGCTGAGTCTCAACCTGACTGAGATGGAGTTACTGCTAGTGGAACCAGGCCCACCAAGGTTGGCTGGAAGTCTGGGGTGCTGTCAGTTTACCATCCCTCGATGGCACTCTTATGACAGCTGTGGATAGGATGAAGTATCTGGGAGTCATTGTGGATTCAAGGTTCACACTAGAACACCAGTGTCAGATGCAATCAACAGTGGATTTTTTCAGTTAAGGAATATCTGTTGGACTAAAACCTATTGTGGGCAAGAGGATCTGATGATCCTAGTTGCTCTATACTTAGGGCTATCTGGGGAGTTGGTGTGCTACCTGCAGCTGTTGCAGAATGCGTGGCCAGGTCGGCATCTGGTGCATCTTAGAGGGACCATATCTCACCAGTGCTGTGACAGCTGCACTGGCTTTCCATTAGGTAGTGCACCACCTTCAAGATTGCTTTGCTAACATAAAAAGCCCTGCATGGATCAGGCCCTGCCTAGCTCAAAGACTGCTTGGCCTGCTATACTTCAGCCACTTTCTTTGTTCCACCAAGGAATTACTGCTGGCCGTCCTGAGGTCAGACTTGAAGCAGTCTGAGGATAGAGCATTACCAGTGGCAGCCCTGCTTGTATGAAACTCCTTGCCCTTCCATTTGAGGCTTCCTTCTCAGTAGAGGCATTTTAAAAGAGGTTTGCAAAGCTATCATTTTGACCAAGCCATTGGTGCTAATCTTTGATCTTACTGATATGTACTGTACCTCTGATTTTAGATGTATTTATGTCTATATTTATTTTGGTAGTTTATTGTGTATTTTATTCTATCTGTGGAGTAATGTATTTATGTGAAACACCCTGATCCCTTGGGATAGTGCTCTCTAGAAATAAAATTGCCTTGTCTTTATCTTCTTTAGGTGTATGGTATGCCAGCAAGTTGTATTGCCTTAAACATGCTGAAAAAGTTTCCACTGATTCATCTTCTCCGACCTTCTATGTTTCCAAAAAGTAAGCGTGGCATGAACTGGATAAAAAACAGTGATGAAATGTGCTGTTACTACAATAAAAAGATGTAGGCGATGGCAGACACAGAATATTATTGTTATGCAAGTAAATATTTTTATTGAGTATGAGGAATAATGAATAAAATAATACTGTCAAAACAACATATGAGTCATAATATCTTATTCAGGAATAATGCATTGAAAATACTATAATAAATCTGGTGCACCAGCCTACAGACATGCCTTTGTAAATATAAATGCAAGAAGACACTTTCTGATTGTTTATTTCCAGTAGAATTATTTATTCCCTACTCATTAAGTACTTTTTGCCTAGAATTCCTGAATAGATAAATGTCATACATCAGAGATTAGGTGTACTATAGCTTTTCCACAAGATATAATAGTTAAAAATTCCGAAGGAAATTGGAAGACAATACTTGAAGCACCATTGATTGATTCTATTACTTTTACTATATTTCTATTAACTTGTTCTTATTCTTTCTGCACATGAAATTGCATACATAATTTCTTTGTACAAGTTTATCAATCACTATTGTAATTCTGTGCATAATTTAGAGGACCAGGGTCATATACCAATATTTATTCAAGGCCAATAATCCAATACTTATTCACAAATTTTTGTTTAGTGGCTGTTTGTACCAGACATACTGTATCATTTAAGATCAGTATTAGTGCCATATGCACAGTTCTCAGAAGCAAGTAATCAAAATGTCTTTTTTTGCAGCAAACTCCCTTAAGCATAGCAAATAAAAGAATTATGTGTTAAATTCTAAAATCAACAGCCCCATTTACATGCAAAAGAGTGCCCTTTCTGATTTAAATTCTCAGTGTCTATAAACGTGGTCCCATGTGCAAAGTTCTCTTGTACTGTAAGAATTTCTAAGAATTCACATATGAAGTGATGGGAAAATGTATTCATAATTCCCCAACATGCATTTGCAGAGATTGATTGTACTAAAGCCATGTAACACCCTCAAGGTCTCTACTTTATTTCTGTATTCAGTTGCATGCTTATGGCAATTTTAATGGGATCCTTGATCCTTTTGTCAACACTGTCAGTTGCCTATTACATATTTAATGAAGACACAAAGCACCACAGAATATCATTTAACAAATATTTGTCCATATTAAAAATGTTGTTTCTGTAATATTTAAATATGACATGGAGATGGGGTGGTATGGTGCATCTAGAGCCACTTTCAACCATAAATGACTACAATACTTTGTTTATACAACTAAATGTCCCTATTTTATTTTCATGTTAGAATGTAAAGGTTTGCATCAGGTGATAGGTTATTTTGTGCATTAGACTGTCAGGTGAATGATTCCTGCGCATTGTAACTGTTTATAATTGTTTTGCATTGATAGAATGGTGAAACCCATAAAAGAAGAATCAAATTAACAAAGATAACAGGATGATTTACAATGCCTTTATAATTGATTTTTATGACTACAGTGGGCAGAGCCCTGCAGATGTCTTGCAAGCACAGTAGAGAAAAGGTAGCTTTCCAGATACCGAACTAACTTATTAAATAGTGGAGGTGAATGGCAATCATTGTGTATTCACCACACCTATGTTCATTGGTACTGGTGGAACATGGTACTATCTGCCATGTCCAAGATGGTGGCTGGAGTTCTCTGTGCATGTGTGATGACTTGCGCAGGTGAACTGAACTATGGTGGCACAGTGGCACAGTCTGCCATTTCCAAGATGGCTGCCAGAATTTTCTGCGCATGTGCGGTGACTTGCGCATGGACACTTGGCTCCAGCATCCATGTTGGACATAGTGGACTGTGCTGCTGTGCCACCAGAGTTCAGTGCACATGTGTGAGGCATCGTGTATGCGCAGAGAACTCTGACCACCATCTTGGACATGGTGGACAGTGCCGTGTTCCAGCTGCAATCTTGGCTACAGCCATACCGGCTCTGGCAAGAGTTTGTATTACTAGTGGTAGTGCTGCTTTGTTGAGCAGGGTTTTTGCTGTTTTACCTAAGCACTAAATGTTGCCAAACAATCTGGCAGAAAGGGAACCCTGGATACATTTGATTATATTTACAATTCAAAGGCAGGATTTCCAAAAGTCATAAAATTAAGTTAATTAACACAACTCCTAGTTACAGCAATGTCAGGGAATCAAGGAAATCTGAGATATGAGTGCATATAGTATGGACAGCATGAAAACATCTGCACCGAAGAAAAGCTTTGCAAGTTCAATAAATTCTCTGACCATGATGAGTTCCCATATCACAGGTCTCTATGCACTGCATAGAACTCAAAATGCAATGACATCTAACTTTAATAATATATTATATACTGTTTTTTAACACTCAGACAAACTCAGATTATGTTATTATTAGTCCCACCTACTAAGGTGCTGTATAGTACATCATTCTGAGAACATTTTCCTTTCTCACTCACTGATTTGGGCTGTGATTACATTGTTAGATCATTTTGATTTTGATGTTGGCTTGAGATTCTCATCTTATAATGGAAAGATATGTTATTATTATAACAGAAATATGTATTTTTTGTTCATATATTAGATTCATATATTGATGCAAGGCTATTTAAATCATAAGTGTTGTCACAAATCATTTGACTTCCACAAAGTGGTTTATTCAAACTTATTAAATTAAAATTTATATATATATATATATATATATATATATATATATATATATCCTATGCAGACTAATAACTAGGACCCTTTTATTTATTGTTATTTAGCTTTTTTTGTCATACTGTTGTAATATGACTCACTTTAATTATTGTTAATCAGAAAGTAAAATTAATTTTATAACAATTTTAAAAGCAGAGCACAGGTGGTATTTTCAAAAGTCATAAAATGGACCATATTCCTAGTTTCATCACGTGGTATTTTCAAATGTCATAAAATGGACATAACTCCTAATTACTTTGGGTGCTATTTTCAATAGTCATAACATCAGTACAGTTGCTAAGGTGACTGGGACTTTCAAAACTCCTGCCGTGACCTCAGTTCCTAGTTACATTAATACCAGGGACTGCCCTAATACTGTACAGTTGGGTGGGATTACCAAAAGTCAAGTAATGGGCAGAACTCCTAGATACATTCAGGTAGGATTTTTAAAGGCCCTTAAATAGATGCAACGTTAAGTTATGTTGGGGTGCATTTTCAAAAATCATAACATGGGGCTATTTTTAAAAGTTTGACTTCTCTGCAGCATGTCTAGCTGTTTCATGGTACATTACATTCTGTTTTCATTCAAACGTGCTAGACATAGATGTAAATGCAATAGCCTAGGTTACATTTGCTCTGAAAATTGTGCCTGGGCACATTTATATATGAACACTGCAAACCAGACATAATGAAGTCAGAGATTTGAGAACTGGACATCCTGTAGTTATGTCCTAGCTTTGAAAATAAGACATAGGGGAAATGTGGCTCATAGAAACATATAATTTGCCAGCAGATATGGACTGGTTGGCCCAAGTAATCTACCCAATTTTCCCTTTCTATAGTATCACTGCAGATCCTACTGTACATGAGCACTGGCCCATTCACCCCACTTTCCCTTTCCCTAAAATTCCCTTATCCCTATCCATGCATTCTTGAGCCCCACCACTGTTGGAAGACTGTTCAAGCAACCCACCATGCTTTCTACAAACAAATACTTTCTCATATCTCTCCTGAATCTACCCCCCTCCAGCTTCATATCATGCCCCTGTCCTTGAGCACTTTTTTTCTGAAAAATACATCCCTCTTGTATCTTATTCACCCTGTGAGGTATTTAAATGTCTCTATCATAGTCCCCTCATCTCCTCTGTTTCAGGGCATACATAATTAGGTCCTTTAATCTCTCCTTGTAGGGCTCTGATGCAGACTGTGCACCATTTAGTTGCTCTCCTCTGGACAGTTTCCACTCTGTCTATGTTCTTTTTAAAATGTGGTCTCCAGAAGTGGACACAGTACTCTAGGTGGGGTCTTACCAGTTATCTCTACAGAGGCAACACCACCTCCCTCTTTCTACTGGTGGTATCTATGCACTCAGACATCCCACTCTTCCTCCCAACTGCCTTATTGCACTGACTGGCCACCTTTAGGCCATCAGATATGATCATCCCAGGTCTCTTTCCTGCTTGGTAGTCCTCAGTACCACCCCCCATTTTGCACTCCACCCCAGGGTTTCTGTGCCCCAAGTGCATTATTTTGCACTTTTTCACATTGATACTTAGCTGCCATACCCTTGACCACTCCTCAAATTTCCTCAGGTTGCTGCTCATCCTTTCCACCCCCCCAGAGTGTCCACATTTTGCAGTTTGGTGTCCCCCACAAAGAGGCAGACCATCCATTCTCACTCCTCTGCAATGTCACTTATAAAGACATCAAAGAGGACCAGTCCCAGCACTAATCCTTGAGGTACCTGAGGTTCATCTCCCAAGTCGTACAATAGAAAACTACATTTGCAAATGGAATTTGAAACCCCTCAGAGTCTATATTAAAATAAAAGGTTCAAAATATATATTTACAAAAGTGGTGTGTGTGTGTGTGTGTGTGTGTGTGCCTATGTATAGTATTTTTACCTATTTGTATCCTTATTGAGGAACTTAAACATTTTGCTGAAGAATTACTTACACCTCAAACAGCAATCTGATTGAATTGCTCTACAAATTCCACTGCTATCATGGGCTGCCTCTGTGCTATGGTAATGTACCAAAACATGGGGGAGGGTGTCTTTCTTTATGATGCCATACTGCATGCATGCAGAGGCATTATCAGCTTTGTCCTTAAGTGGATACATTAGGAATCCTGTTTTTTGTTCATGATTGTTAAAGCTTGTGGGGTGCCAGCAGAATGCAATCATTGATAATAAGTCTTTTACATAGTCTAGCACTCATGTCTTAGACCAGCAGATTGTACCCACATCTGGGTTTCTAAAAGGCAAGTAAAGGTGCCAAAATTGCAGCACTGTTTAAACAAGCATTTGTCAATACCAAATGTTGTCTTGCTGGCATTGGCATTGGTAGTGCAGGAGTTAAAGATGCATATTAGGAATGGCAGTGAAGTATTGAAGTGACGCCAACCCCACCTCCACCCTGCAGAGACTGACAGGCATTGGGGTGCGCCTTTGGGTCATCATCTATAACACTCATGCCATTTCACCTCACCCTATCCTGAAGACACTGACAAGTGTCATAGTGTGCTTTGGGGACTTTGGGCCTTATGCTTACTCCATTTCATAAGGAAATACACTGAGATGGGTGCAGTATAGGAGAATGGGGTGAACTTTGGGGCTGAAAACTGCAAGGCACACCTCGATGCCTGTCACTGGCTGCAGGGTGGGGGTTGGGGTGGAATGGCGTGAGCATTACAGCCGATGATCCCAAGTCACACCCCTGACGCCTGTCAGTCTCTACAGGGTGGGGTGTTACAGTTGGAAACCCTAACGCTGTAGGCATTTGTTGGTATTTTCACTCCAAATTTTCAACATGGGCTTTTTGTGACCCCACCTCATGAAGAGTGGCACTATCAGTTTGTTAGCTGAAAGGTGATTTTGCACAGTGACTGCACCATTTGGTGCCACGGGTATGAAAACATATTTTGGGCAGGATATGAAAAGTGACAACTGTATTGTTCATGAGGAGGTGTAAAAAAATGGCAACACTGAAAATCTGGAGTAAAAATATGAAAAATTAGAGTCATGAGCATGCATAGAAACTGTGCAATGCACGTCCGTAACCCAATTATTTTTGGGATTCTTTTAACCACATTTTCAACATAGGCATTTTGGGACCTTCCCTCATGAACAGTGGCACTGTGATTTTGTTAATCTGTCCCAAAAGTTGATTTCCCACAGTGACCATGCCATTGTGTGCCACAGGTGCGAAAACACATTTTGGGCAGGAATTGAAAAATGACAGCTGTACTGTACATAAGAAGGTGTGAAAAAATGCCAGTGTTGAACATCTGGCATGAAAATATTGCAAATTTGTGAAGTTAAAAGGGTGAGTGGAAACTGCGCAACTCACACTTTTAACACAGTCATTTTATGGACTTTCATCACCAAATTTTCAATATAGACATTTTAAGAATTCTTCTCATGAACAATGTCACTGTCATTTTCTTAATTTGTCCCTAAAACTGATTTCCCACTGCGACCGTGCTATTCTGCGCCAGAAGTGCAAAGCCAGTCATTTCAGCCAGTATATGTAAAATGACAGCTGTACTGTTCATAAGGAGGTGCAGAAAAATGCCAATGTTGAAAATCTGGAGTGAAAATATTACAAATTAATGAAGGTATGAGCATGCATGGAACTGCGCTATGCACACTTGTAAAACAGTCATTGTTTGGATTTTTTTCACCAAATTTGCAACATAGGCTTTTTGAGAGCCCACCTCGTGAACAGTAGCACTGTCATTTCATTTATCAGTCCCGAAAGATGATTTTGTGCAGTGACTGCAAAATCACCTTTTGGGACTGAATAATGCCATGAGAGTGATTGAATTCATGAGGAGGCATCCCAATAACCCCATGTTGAAAATTTGGTGCAAAAATGCCCAAAAATGCCCGAGATATGCACCAAAGTTGAAAAAACCTATTTATGCCATTATACAGCTTACTGGCATTTCTTATAGTTCGTGGTCTGCTTTGAAGAGTGCAGACATGTTCTCGGTCCACTGAAGATCATCACTCCATGTTCCAGAGGTAAGTATGGGGTGAGGGGGGTGTGGGGAGGCAGGTGCACAGAGGGTGGAGTGCGGGTTGGAGGGCCACTGGACTCAATGAAGGACTGTTTTCTGTTTTACAGATTTAAGAAAAAAAGAAAAACATCACAGGAAGGTTTTTTTTTTACAGACATTTGGCATGCTGGGGAGGGCTTCAGTATGCCACCTGAGTGTTTAGGGGCTGTGCAGCTGAGGGGATTGTGCACCCCATCGGCACATACCGAGTTGGGGGACAAGAGCCAGGATTGGGCACCCTCAGCACCTAACAAATGGGGTGGCATTATGCCGATAGAGTGGGTTCCTGTCATCAGATTGAACTGGGAACAGGGACTGAAGCAGATGGGATTGGGACCCCTGTCAGCAAGAAAGACTGTTGAGGGGCACATGATGCCGTGGGGATAGGGCAGCCTTGGCACACTAGTGGGAAATGGAAGGAGGGCATTATAGAGATGGGAGTGGGCTCCCCGTCAGCTATGAACTGGGTTGGGGCATGCCAACAGGGGGATTGGGCACCCCTGAAGTTGGTATTGTGGCAGGCGGTGGCAGCACTCACTTCCGCCATGTTCATTGGAATACTTCACCAGGAAGGGCATGTCGGGAGGCATGTTATTGTACCGCTGCATGACGAGCTTGCCTCTCATTGCAGTGGCACTTTTGTTAGATGTGATGACCACTTTACGTATTGCTGGTGTCAGTGCCTGCATGCTGGCTTATTGGGGAATGAGGGATGCACCTACTGATGCATTCCCTCCATTCGCCCACAGTGACCGCACCCCCAAATCTGCTACTACTGCAAGATGTTGGCTGGCACGCACGTGGAAGCCAACATAAAAATAACCAGGAGTCTCCTGAGCTGATGGAGCTGGGTCATTTCTAAATGAAATGAATCCAATGTTCCATTTGAAAATCGTTCACCTGTATATTGTGGTGACACTACTAAATGGCTAACATTTAGCTGGATGGAGGAGCTGCAGTGCATGACGGGAATGCTGACAAATCTTGGCCAGCAGAGTTATGTGGCAAATGCTAGGCAGAGTCTGTAACATGTTGAGGTGTTTAGTTCTACACTGAACAGTACATTTTGTTCTTGGGTTGAGCCATATGCACTTGAACTATTTTTCATTCTCTAAAGTAAATGCATAAAAAAAAAAACAGCTGCACTGGGTGGGCTGGGGTGCTCTGTGACAGTGAACAGAAAAAACAGTCATGGCACTCACCTCAGCACATTTATAAAACAGACTCACAGACCCTATAGATGTGAAAAAATATCTCCATTCTTTTACTTATTTATTTTTCTATTTGTTTAGAAGCCTCCTGTAGGTGAAGCATCCGAGCTTTTTTTCTCCTTGACCCCGATGGGTCTTATGTTTGTTGCTGGGTTTGGAATAAAGCAAATATTTTTTCATGCCTAGTAGGTCTGGGAGTCTGTTTTGTAAATGTGCAAAGGTGAGTGCTGTGACTGTTTTTTCTGTTAATGTAAATGCAATTGAACTTTTTTTCATTCTCCAGTTAAAGTAAAAAATAAACCTTTGGGGTGTGTAAATATGTTTTTTGAATATTCGGCCAAAAATTCAGTATTCAGCAGCAAAATATTTGGATATTTGGGTATATCGTATTTGTGCAAGCTTTACAATAAAAGAAACAATTACCATCCTACTCCCCAGCTCAAAACCCAGTAAAAGGTAACCCGTCCCCCACACCTTGATCAGCAGGCCCCCCTGCAATTTGTTTTATTTCTTCAGTATACTTGTAAATAAAATCCCCTGATGGGTGATCGGCAAAACTCATCCCACGGCTGGCACTGTCTTTTAATGTTAATGTAGCACTTGTTTGCACTTAGGAAAATATTCATTACGTCACTCCACACCCCTACCATGGCAGCTCCCTACTCTGATCTTCCTCCCCCTCAGCACCCAAGTCTCATTATAAGAAGGTGACCAACAGAACCCACCCTCCTCCACACATGAATGAAGCCACTCTTAAGCTGTCCGTCTCTGTAAAGTAAAACCAGCCACTCATGTAATTTTTTTAGCTATCTGGAAGAAAGAAAACCATCCCTTATAGCAGAGAGATAACCTCTCCATTCAGTAATTATCAGATGAATGGTGAGTAAAGGTGTATTTGCCTTTGGGGAGGATGTCACTGTAAAGCAGGATTGTTTTCTTACTTACTGATACATTTTTGGGGGTGCTGGAGGGGCAGAGGGTGGTGCGGGCCAAAGGAGGGTTTCAGGGGAGAATTTAATACAAGATGGGTACTGGACTGGGGTGGGAGAAGCAGCAGCAGTTGGATTTTGATGTGTGAGTGGGGGAAAGGGTTTTAACTTAGTAGGAGCAGCTGATTAATGGCAGGAGACTTTGCTGTGAGTGGGGTGGAGGTGGTTTTTGTACATTAGAAGGTGGTTTTGGGGGGACATATTTTACAATGCTCTGGGTGGTAAGATGGGGTGAGTACCTGTAAACTTGGTGGGTTGAGGTCAGGATTTTTTTTAATCATGTCTTGCTCTAAATTGAAATACTTTTCATTGTTCTATGCAGGCAATGTGTCATTTGTCCCAGCCTATAATTACACATAGTGTCACTTCCCTAGCATGTCATGGCACTCCATGTACTTTTACCAGATGAAATTTGGCCTTTCACCAGCCCATGAACTTCGTGAACGTGCTTTGCTAAATCTGGAAACTTTGTGAAGTTCTGGTGAAGCTAAGATTTCCCAGCTTCACACATTTCCTTTTTTTTTTTTTTATCCCTCCTATATCCCTCCGGGGTCGCATCCTCAGGATGTGCTAATTAAGCCTGACCCTACTGCCACATTACCTGACTGCACGGGTCCACCATCCTGCTGTGGATAGCCCCCCACGCGGGGTTGGGGTGGGGTCACCCCTGAACCTTCAAATCTTGTCGGGCCCTGAGGCAGCTGGGCAGGTGGAGCCAAATCGGGACTTGGCTCAGCGCTTCCATCCCCGACTCCAGAGGGTGTTTTCCCATTTTTCTGTAGGACGTCACTCGCCCAGACATCAAGGCGCAAGCACTGACATCGTGACGTCCTCCCCCACAGTTCATGCATGGTAGCTTGCTATGTCCCAGACCTCTGCCTCGGGCCAGTCAAGTGCCACGATCTGCCCTCCCCTCCCTCCCAGAGAAGGGGATCTGTCCATAGGACGCTCAACCCTTCTCCCCTCGGCTAGCCCTCTAGCTCCCGGGCTCATTCCTGAACCCGGGTCGCTGTTGTCGCAAGCAGAAATCCAACCGCTGTGCCAGCAGGCCGGCTCTTCGCACATTTCTAGTTACCATCCAACATGGTGAATACCTATCAGACAGGATACCTGTTTACTCAGTCTCCATACAGTACTTGTGATACCCTGCTATGATCAGACACTAATGCCATTAAAGTATGTTAATGCTGCAGTCAGAACTAAAGTAGACTTTTGCTGCCCATCGAGAGCATTCTCCCACTATCTCTGTGGCCCTATTTAGTGACCATATTCTCTTCCATAAATTTATCTAACATGTTCAAAAGAATTAAAATCATTTTCGAAAACATTGAAGAGGACTGGTGCCAGTACTGATCCCCGTGGCACCCCGCTAGTCACTCTCTCATCCACTTAGTTTCTGCCATTTTCCTTTATCCTCAGTCTCTCAGTCTTCAAACAGTTTGGTACCCAGCTTACCATTTTCTCCCCAATACCCAAGCTGCTTAGTTTCATTATTAGCTTTCTATGTGGCACAGTGTCAAAGGACTTACTGCAGTTCGGATAGGTCACATCCACTGCCCTACCTTGATCCACCTCCCTAGTCACCCAGTCAAAGAAATCTATGAGAATAGTTTGGCATTGTCTACCCCCATGGAGCCATACTGACAGTGGCCCTGCAACCCATAAGCCTCCAGGTACTACATTAGCATCTTCCTCAGCAAAGTCTTCATTCATTTCCCCACTACTGTTATGAGACTGACTGGCCTGTAGTTTCTAGCCTCCTCTCTGCTGCCTTTCTTGTTAAGAGGGACCACATCAGCCCACATACAGTCCTGGAACAAACCCCTGTTTGCAATGATGTGTTGAATAGTGTTGCCAGAGGGGCAGTTAGCACTGTAATCAGTTCTCATAAAACCCTTGGGTGAATCCCATCTGGTTCCGTCATCTTGTTCTCCTTTAAGGCTTCCAAGCCCTTCCAGACTCCCTCCTCCAAAAATGGACTTAAGTCCACATCCCCCTTCCCTGGTGTCTGTTGATACTTGATGGTCCCCCCTCCACTGTGAAGACGAGCAATACTCACTTAAAATATTTGTTTTTTCCTGATATTCTTCTGAGCACCCCCCCAATTATCCCTATTCCACTCCATGCTTTTCTCTTTCTAATCATGTTGAAGAAAGTCTTATCCCCTTTTTGATCTCCTTGGTGAAACTCTCCTCTGTCTGTGCCTAAGATGTCCTAGCTCTTCTTCCTGCCTCCCTGCCTCCCTTTGCTTTCTCAGATATACTTCCCTATCCACCTCCATCTGGGTCTCAGTGCACTTCCTAAATGCTGATTTTTTTCTTCTTCACCACCTTAGCCACCTCCTTTGAGAACCATAGTGACCTCTTCCTCCTCCTACCCTTGCTTACCTCCAAACAGCATTCCATCACCTTAGCTATTCCCTCTTTGATCTTTATCCACTGCGTCTCCACTCCCCCAGGCCATTCCGCCCCCTTTGAGGTATTTACTGAAGCAACTCCCATTTCTTTAAAATCTGCCCTCCTGAAGTCCAGGACCCTCATCATAGTGCTTTGTTTTTCCTCTTGCCCAATCTGTATGTTAAACCACACAATACAGTGATTGCTTGCACCTCTGACCAGTGCCTACCCACTCTGATGACTACAATGCTGTCCCTATTCATAAATACCAGGTTCACCACTGCCAAATCTCTAGTGGGTTCCACAACCAGCTTCCTGAGAAATGTCCCCCTTAGGGAGTCAAGGATGGCTCCACTTCTTGATGTAATTGCAGACAGAATGCTCCAGTCTACATCCAGTAGATTAAAGTCCCCCATAATCAATACGCCCCCTTTGTTTGCCATTCTGCCAATGGCCTTCCTAAAACCTTGTTTAATTGCAATACCTGTGTTGGTGGTCTGGACACCACTCACACTTGGATAAAGGCCCCAGACCCTGTCTCTAAGTCAACGCAATGTACCTCCCGCACTTCCTTATCTCCCTGGTGGTGTCCCTATATATCCAAGGTCTTTATACCTTCCCTCATATGTAAAACAATGTCCCCACCTTTCCTCAGTGTCCTGTCCTTTCAGAACATAGTGAAACCTGCTATAGCCACTTCCCAGGTAGGGTTGTCTGTGCGCCATGCCTCCATTAAGGTCACCAGATCCAGGTTTGCCTTTGCAATGATTGCCGTAAGGTCAGGATTTATTTCCTAGGCCCCTTGCATTGGCACACATGGCAGTCATCTCCCTTTGTCCCTCTCTCCTCCAATTTTGCCATCCCCTCTTGTTTCCCTCCTTTGCTCCCCACATTTCCCCAGTACTGTCCTCCCTTTTTTTTATTAACCCCTACCTACCATCCATAACCCTTCTCTCAACTATAGATCCACATCCTGACCCACCCTTGCTGTTCTACTCCTTGTCACTATGCATCTCTACCCTTGGGGAATTTATTTCTCCAGGGCTTCTCCTCTCTCCTCTCTTCTGCTCCATTCTATGGGATGACAATCTCTGCCTCCTTCACTTTTTCTGCCTCCCCCTTGGCTAGTATAAATATCAATCAAAGTAGCATCTAAACATTTCACCCAGGACTGATTTTCCCTTCCTGGATGGATGGAGGCCATCTCCCCTGTACATGCCCCTATCTCCCCTGGTAGGACCCCAGGCCCTGCTTTAGACAAAACCCTCCTTGCTGCACCATGCCTTCAACCAGTCATTGAAAGCCCTGGTGCAGTGTTCCCTAGCACCCCGATGCCTGCTTACAGGTACCATCTACCAAAAGACCTAATGACTTAACTACTCCTTGTATCTTAAAAGCATTGTCACTCACCTCATGGGTGGGAGACTCAAGGTCTTCACTGGTCACATCAAGGATTTCACTAAATATGTAATTTTGAAGCCATTGGTTGGTCTTTTATTGGAATATAATTCTATTTATATGCATATTAAAAGCATTGATAATGATGTTACTGTGCTTATTTACATTGACCAAAATTTGCACTGCATATTTATAGCCAAGATTTTCCCCACTGTTTACTTTTATGTGGCTTGATGTGTATTATCAGTCTCATTAACAGAAACCCCATTTTTCACATGAACTTTCAGGTAGTCTATGACCACCGCATCTTTTGGAGTTTAAAGATAATTTTTGAGATATTAAAGGCAAACCAGTACATGCAATTTTAATATGTCCAATTATGTCCCATACTTTGAAATGTACAAACATTGAATTAAAGCCAAGTTTCATTCTGTGAGGAGACCTGGGGCTATATAGAAGTGTGATCTCATTGGTGCTGGAGTTTATCCATAATTGAAAATGTAGATGGAATGACTGAAAGTAATGTAATAAGCTTTTAAGATGGTGGCCTTGTTAGAAGAGGTGCATGGTAAATCACTTTTGCGAAGATAGCAGGGCACCATAGGATTGTATAAATATGAAGGTACTTTTTTTCTTTCTGACTCCAGTACTCTGCTTTCATAAGAAACTGTTTGCTTACATTTTAAAGCTAAGACTTCCATTTCAATGATGATTTTTCCTTGAAGATATTCACATCTTAAACTGATTATACAAATGGTGAAAGTGCTATACTTATTTGTTGCAATTTCTAAGACATGGCATATTTTCAGACTGGGTACTCCTTACTATTCTATATTTTTTTGACACATTTAGAATGCTCACCCTAGTGATGTGCTTGTGCTGTTGATACTGATCTATAATGCAGTTTCTAAATAATAACACTGTTCCTGGAGTGAAAATTATATTAGGGCTTTTTACGGTCATGCACTCCACTACTGTCCTCTAGCACTAGATTCCCTATGTCTCAGGGAGCATTTTGTACAACAATAGAATAAATTACAGTTCAATATAGTAAACTACAACTACTGCTACATGGTTTAATAACTAATTTCTGCTATCAATGAAATCATGAGGAACCCTGGGTAATAGGGTGGGTGTGGTGGAGAATCACAGGGTACCCTGGGTTGTAGTGTAGGTGGGGAAATCACAGGGTACCCTGGGTTGTAGTGTGGGTGGGGAAGCACAGGACACCATGGGTTGTAGTGTGGGTGGGGAATCACAGGGTACCCTGGGTCATAGTGTGGGTGGGGAATCACAGGGTACCCTGGGTTGTAGTGTAGGTGGGGAATCACAGGGTACCCTGGGTTGTAGTGTGGGAGGGGAATAACAGGGTACTTTGGGTTGTAGTGTGGGTGGGGTATCACAGGGTACCCTGGGTTGTAGTGTGGGTGGGGAATCACAGGGTACCCTTGGTTGTAGTGTGGTTGGGGACTCACAGGATACCCTGGATTGTAGTGTGGGTGGGGAATCACAAGGTACCCTGGGTTATAGTGTGGGTGGGGAATCACAGGGTACCCTGGATTGTAGTGTGGGTGGGGAATCACAAGGTACCCTGGGTTGTAGTGTGGGTGGGGAATCACAGGGTACCCTGGGTTGTAGTGTGGGTGGGGTATTATGGGGTACACTGGGTAGTAGGATGGGTTGGAAATAACAGGGTACTTTAGGTTGTAGTGTGGGTGGGGAATCACATGGTACACTTGGTAGTAGGGTGGGTGAGGAATTTTATCTATTTATTTATTTATTTAAAAGTTTGGTAACCAGGAAAGGCACACTGAGCAGGAACTAATTTCCAAGTGTGACCCTGGGAGGAGGAAGTCGAGAAAATGGAAGAAACAATACAAAGGAGCATACATGGCAAAAGGTGCAATAAAATACAGGATGTTTTCAAAATATCTTCAAAAAAATACCGGAAATATAGCAAATGTATACCATATATACAATAAATCTAAGTGAGACTATTCACTACTATATGATCAGGCAATAGTATTTGGAGTGAAGTGCAAGGAGCCACAAATGAGTGGTTAGAGAGTTAGGGGGTGAGGTAGGAGGGGGAAGGGGAAGAGATCTGGGGAAGGGAGGGACAGAGGGTGTCAAGGAGGAATCACAGGGAACCCTTGGTAGTAGGGTGGGTGGGGAATCACAGGGTACCCTGGGTAGTAGGGTGGGTGAGGAATCACATAGTACCCTGTGTAGTAGGGGGTGGGGGAATCATAGGGTACCCTGAGTAGTAGGGTGGTGGGGTGGGAATCACAGGGTACCCAGGGTTGTAGTGTGGGTTGGAAATCAAATTGTACACTGGGTATTAGGATGGGTGGGGGAAGCACAGGTTACTCTGGGTAGTAGTGTGAGTGGGGAATCACAGAGTACACAGGGTAGCAGGGTGGGTAGGGAATCACAGGGTACGCTAGGTGGTAGGGTGGCTGGGGCATCACAGGGTACCATGGGTAGCAGGGTGGCTGGCGAATCACAGGGAACCCTGGGTAGTAGGGTGGCTGGGGAATCACAGGGTTCCCTGGGATGTAGTGTGTATGGGGAATTACTGGGTACTTTGGGCAGGAGGGTGGGTGGGTGGGGAATCACTAGGTACCCTAGGTAGTAGGTTTGGTGGGAAATCACAGGGTACCCTGGGTAGCAGGGTGGCTGGCGAATCACAGGGAACCCTGGGTAGTAGGGTGGCTGGGAAATCACAGGGTACCTTGGGTCATAGGGTAAATGGGGAATCACATAGTACACTAGGTAGTCGGGTGGGTGGGGAATCACAAAGTATCCAGAGACTTGCTAGTCTACTAGGGTATTACTATATACAGATGATGCAGTCATCATATCCAGAAATACCAACCACTGTAAAATCACTACAGACCTCCAGATCAAGTTTTAGTACCTGGTAAAATGGTTCACAGCCAACAAGTTGGTGCTGAACTATAAAGAAGCAAATAAAATTCTCTTCTTGAGCCCGGAACTAGAAAGAAAAAAGATCCCCCCACTGGTCATCCTGAACAAAAAGGGATAATGTCTAGAACAAGCACAAACTTTTAAATACCTCAGCATCTTTCCAGATGATACCCTCTCATTTGCTCCAAATGTGGACAGCACTGTGGCCACTGCTAACAGAAGACTGGGTGCCTTATATAGGAACCACCGCAACATCACACCGGGAGCCTGATGCCTGTTGTGTCCGGTCCTATAATGTCTCTCACTGACTTTGGCCTCCCTGTGTATGCTGCTGCTCGAGACACTTTATTAAACAGGATCAAAGTTATCTGCAATAAAACTCTTCGATTCATTTTAGGAGCTGATAAGCTCACCCACACCTATGCACTATACTCACTGACCAACTTGCTACCGTCAAATTGACAGAAGAAAATACCAATCCTGTCCGCTTGCCAAAAAGGCACTTCTGGATCTCATCCCTCTGCCTATGCAAAGCTGCATCAAACATGATAACAATCAACATGGCACTAGAAGCATATCAAGATCTGCCCTGAACTTCCTCGTTGTAGAACAAAACTGGGCAATCACTGCTTTGCTGTATAGGCAACAATCTGGATGAATGAACTATATGAATGCATTCTAAGCCTAGCAGTCATTACCCCATTAAAAAAAAATGCTTTTGCATGTAGCTCCCTCCTCCCAACTCCAACTGCACATGTTACCAGTAATCCATAATCATGCATTGAAGGTTTTAAAACCCCACACAGTAGCATAACTGTTGGCTTAATTGTACCATATTCAGCCTATTACATGTTGTGTCTATATTGACGACATGTCATTGGAATTTTTGTAATTGATTTGTAACTATGCTTTGACATGGACCCTTTATAAGCGAGCATCTATGCTCAAAGGAACTCTATAAGTATATTAAAATAGAATAAAAAATAAAATGACTTGGGCAGTAGGAAAGTGGGGAATCACAGGGAACCCTGGTTGTCAGGGTGGGTGGGGGATCACAGGGTACCATGGGTAGTAGAGTGGGTAGTCTCAGAATCACAGGGTACACTGGGTGGTAAGGTGGGTGGGGAATCACAGGATACCCTGTGTAGTTTGGTGGTTTGGTGGGAATCACAGGGTACCTGGGCAGTAGGGTGGGTGGGGAATCACAGTGTACCCTGGGTTGTAGTGTGGGTTGGGGAATTGCAGGGTACGCTATGTAGTAGTGTGGATAGGTGGGGAATCACATGGTACTCTGGGTATTAGGGTGTATGGAAGGGAGGATTTCAAAACCTGGCGGCCATGCTGGGCTGTCCATGATACATGGAGGAGCAACTGGGAGCATTGTATAATTTCTAGAAGGAATGCTGAGCATTTCGGAGCAGAGTTCAGCGTTTTTAGTGTTTTAGACTTATCTGTGTTTGCTTGGAAGCTGTCTCCAGAATTTCTGTAGCAAACAGGAACAGTATTTTGATTACCTTTGTGGGAGACGCTTTGCCCATTGAAAAGTGCTGTTCGTTGATTTTCAGTACTGTGGAGCAGAATCTGGAGATCGACCTGTCGGATTGAACTGTTGGGGGACTGCGGTGGACCATGCAGGGCTAAAATGCTGGCCTAATGGTGCCCTGTGAGGAGGATCAAAATGGCAGGGCTGGTTTGAGTAGGAACATTGTTGGAGTAGGACGAGGAGGAAGGAAGAAGGTGGGACAGTTTGTGTTGCTGGAGTCACCTGGAAGAACGAGTCCCCTGGAAGAACGAGGGGTTGAGCTGTTTGTGCATCAGAAATGTAGGCTGTAGTGCTGGAGTTTGTGGATTGTTTGGCTGGTGAAGATCCGTGACTGAACTTTGGGTTGTCTGTGGGGAGTATCTGGAGGGTCAGACATCGGAGGGTGTCTGACCAGAGACAGAGAGAACTAGTGGGGCATGCACTGGAGGGTGACTGCTGCTGTGGGGGGGGGTCCCTGAAGCGACCTAAGGTTTGGCTGGGTCGGGAAGATCTAGAGAAATTGCACTGCAGTGAAGATGTCAAGAAGGCCTACAGAGATCGGTGCTTTTCCTCCTCCTCCTCCTCCTCCTCCTCCTATATGCTGAAAATCAGTGAGTAGTACTATAGCTGTATCAAGTGATTGGAATAGTTTTTTAAATAGACTGATTAATTGACAGTTAACGTTTTAGCAAGAGCTAAGAGGGTGAGAGCCTGTTGGTGCCTAAGCTATATGGACTGTGGAGCTGAGAGTTCCCCAGTAATTATATGCGCTATGAAATCTGGACATTTTTGATTCTGGACTTCTTTGGAGTACCTTTAAGATTGGGACTCACATTTTAGAAATGTTCTGCTCCTGTCTGTATAATTTCTGGAGACTTCAGAACCATTATATTTAATTGTGTGGTTGTGTAAAGTGTTTCAGTGTAAGGTGTGTGAAAGGTGTGTGGCTGTGTAATATAGAAGCTATATGGTGGTGGGTGGGGGGTGTGAGTATTTGGAGAAGTGAATTATTGGAGTGGGTTTTGTTTTTAAGAAATGTGTTGGGGATTGGGGTCCGTAAGGCACAGCTACTCGGGTGATGACCTCCGGGACCTTCGTCCCTTCAAGCTTCCAGTACTGATGGGTGAAACCTACTTTTGATGTAGGGCTTCAGGGATAGCTTGGGGGGGCCTGGAGGAGTGTCTCCCAAGTGGCTGCCGGAGTGTCCGGGATCTAGGTGGTGAGGTCAAGGAGACGCCCTGGGATGAAATGGGGGCTTGAACGAGGTTTACCTTGTCTGGTCCCCATACCCAAGGGCTCCACCTTAGAGTGTGGGCAGATGGCTGATCCGGCTGCTCCACTTCATCCTACTCGAGCTGTGTTGTGCAATACCAGATCAATAAGGAACAAGACGGCTATAATAACGAACTTGGTATCCTCTGTCGATCTGGCTTGCATCACGGAGACCTGGTTGAATGAAAATGCCGCTCCAATTTTGGAAACGGCGGTGCCAGCCGGTTACTCCATGCTACGCAGCCTGAGGAAGGATCATAGGGGCAGGGGGGTGGCCATTTGTTTTGAATCTAGCCCAAACCTCACATTGCTGACTATGGGTCCAATATGGTCTTTTGAGTGTGTGGCTGCCTGAGGGGGTGCGGGTGTGGATTTCAGTGTCCTGCTGCTCTACCGCCCCCCAGGTAATGATAGGGATTTTTTGTGAGAGGTTGAGAAGCTCATCGCAGGCCTGGTATTGGAGTCCCCCAGGTGGTTGGTCTTGGGTGACTTCAATGCCTGGGTCGACAGGGGGCTATCAAAATTTGTGACAGACCTTCTTGGGAGCATGAGGGCACTGGGCCTGACACAAAAGGTAATGACAGCGATGCACTCGGGCAGCCACACATTGGATCTGTTTTTTTTCTTCTGAGTTGGATATCATGGGCCTTAGTGTAGATCCAGTGGTTTGGTCAGGTCATAGCACCATAGGGTTCATGTTTAGGGTCCCCCTCCCAGATGGTCCTTCCCCTATGGAGATGGTCCAGTACCGGTTGTTAAGGGAAGTATCCTCAGAGAACCTATTGGCAGTGCTGGACCTATCGGGTGTTGGGGCAGCTTGTGCGATTGGGTTGGAGGAGGCAGTAGTGGCCTATAATGGAGTGGTTGGTGCTGCCTTTGACTCAATCACACCCTTGCATGTCCGACCCCTGTCTACTCGTTGGAGATCTTCATGGTATGATGAGGATCTCCTAGGTTTAAAGATGAGGGGCCAGAGGTTAAAGAGGCATTGGACAAGATCTGGCCTGGTGGGGGGCAAATTGACCCTGAGGCCACATTATATGGAAGATCAGGGGGCAATCTCCCGTAAAAAGGCAGAGTTTCTGTGTAGGGAGATTGCTACAGAGAGAAACAGACCAGCTCAGCTCTTTTACACAGTGGACAGGTTTTTACGTCCAGCCTGTCTGCGTGCGTGCTGGAGGGGTGGATTCTAGCACAAGGTGCAAGGAGCTGGCTCTGCTTTTCGCTGACAAGATGTCCTCCATCAGAGCCGAGGTCTCATCGAATGTCTCTTGAAAGGGCTGCAGGTCTGGCCTGAGTTGAGCCGGAGCATGCCTCCTGTTTGGGATGAGTTTGAGCTGATTGCGGTCAGGAGGTGGTAGAGATAATCTCTAAACTGTGGCCAACACACTGTGATTTAGATCCAGGCCAAACTCGCCCTTTGGTTTAATGTTTGGACCTGATTGGTCCTGTGGTTGCTGAGTTAGTCTGGAGTTCTTTAAGGAGTGGGATCTTTCCTTTGGCCTTGAAACAGGCCTTGGTTAGGCCCCTTGTGAAAAAGCCATCTTTGGACCCGGACTACCTCAGCAACTACAGACCTGTTTCGAACCTCCCATTTTTAAGGAAGGTTGTAGAAAAGGTGGTGGCCATATAGTTTGAGAGACATCTTGCTGCTTCCTCTGCCTATGAGCCTTTCCAGTCTGGGTTTCCGTGTGGGGCATAGTATGGAGACGGTCCTACTGAGGGTGTTTAATGACCTCCTGAAGTTGAGGGATAGGAGGGAGTGTACCATCTTGGTCCTCCTAGACCGTTCTGCAGTGTTCAACACCGTGGACCATGAGGTGTTACTTGACCACCTGCGGTTCTGGTGTGGCCTGTCTGGAAATGTCATCAACTGGTTCAGGTCATACCTGACAGACAGAATGCGCTGAGGGTGACCATGGGAATGTTCTCATCAAATCCAAAGCCTCTGTGCTGTGGTGTTCCACAGGGGTTGGTCTTGTCGCCTCTGTTGTTCACTGTGTATATGCTGCCTCTGGGGGACAGTATCAGGCAGTTTCCACTACTATGCAGGTGATACCCAGCTGTACCTGTCCTGTGCCCCCAATAGCCTGGTGTTGGACTCAGTATTTAACAGCTGCCTTGAGGAAATCCAGATGTGGATGACTCACAACTGGCTTAGGCTCAACCCAGACAAGACTGAGGTACTGGTGGTGGAGCCGAGTCATCAGGGCAGAGGGGGGCTGTGGTATTACCGCCCGACCTTGTGCTGGGGGATGTGCCTTCAGCCCCCTCTAGGCAGCTGAAGAATTTGGGAGTAATCCTGGATGATGGTCTGACACTTGATGCACAGGTGTCAGCCGTGGTGAGAAGTGGGTTTTATCATCTCAGGAATATTGGCTGAATTCGAGCCCTGACCCCGCCTGATGACCTGCCCACACTGGTGCACGCTTTCGTCACCTCCAGGTTAGATCACTGCAATGCCCTGTACCTAGGGTCATCTGGAGGTAACCTCCGCAGACTGCAGCTGGTGCAGAACATGGCAGAGAGATTATTGATGGGGGTGAAAAGATGTGAACATATCACCCCGGTACTCCGCAAACTGCACTGGCTGCCAGTCCGGTGGAGGGTTGTCTTCAAGATAGGGCTATTGACCTATAAGACCCTGCATGAGAGGGGTCCAGTCTATCTGCAAGAGCTCCTTGTGCCTTACCGTCTGGCCCGGGCCCATGGTCTTCTTGGAGTTCCCAGGGTTAGGCTGTGGCATTCAGGAGACAGAGCATTTGCGGCAGCTGTGCCTACCCTGTGGAACTCCCTGCCTGGTTATCTAAGGGAGGCCCCCTTGGTGAAAGCCTTTAAGAAGGGCCTCAAAACATATTTCTTCTGTCAAGCTTTTAACTGAGAGTATATTACAGCTTATTGTATTTCACGATGGATAGATAAGTTCATGATCTCAGTTGCATCCTGCTGAGTTTTAATTTTGTCATCACTGTATTTTTAAAATGTTTTGTATGATCTGTATGTCCACATTGTGCAGCACCCAGAGTTCTCGGAGATGGGTGCTATATAAATAAAATATCTATCTATCTATCTATCTATCTATCTATCTATCTATCTATCTATCTATCTATCTATCTATCTATCTATCTGTCTATCTGTCTATCTAAACAAATTAGCACATGTTTGCCCAGCATACTTGTTGGATCCTGCTGAAGAAGAAGAGGGAACTTGATGGAGCTAGTTTCCCTCCTGATCTTACTTTACTGTTATTATATTATTAAGTTTACAGTGGAACACAAATACAAGTTAAACAGTCATGTCATGGGATTGCACTGTTAAGCCTCACCCATGTCTGTGGATCCCAAAACAGAACTGAATAATCCCTGCAGTGTTGCTGAATAAAGGTATTGAACATGTTTACATTTCACCCATCCCAGGGTGTATCTGAGTGCTTAGTTACCCTGGGACACCAACCACCCTCACCCTTCGTGATGAACAGTGACCTGTTATGTAGCAGTTATTGATATGGAAACTAGGTGTGATTGCCATGCTTGCTAAGCAGGGTCATCTCTATGTCCAGCTTTCAGTATTGTACACGAGCACTCAGCACAAGTTTTTAGTGCCACTATAAGTGCTAGTTTGTGGTGTAGTCTTTCTACCTTATAAACACTGCTTTTCTATACTTCTCTCTCTCTCTCTCTCTCTCTTCTCTCTCTCCCTGTTACTTTCACTTGAATCTTGTCTTCTCTTTGTCTCTTTCACCCATCTTAGTCAGCCTAATAACACATCCTTTTATTGGTCCCATCATTAGTTTTTTCTTTTTTTTATTCTTTGTTAACCTGGTGAGGCCTGTTAGGCACAAGTGCCTGTTTTCAGGGGTAACAAAGGAACTTTGGGGTGGTCAAGTGAGTTGCTCAGAGTAACACAGTACGTAAGTGGATTTTTGGGGGGAATCAAACTCAGATCTGCTGGATGTACCAAGTTAATTCACAGCTTGTTACTCTAACCTGTAGGCTATACTGCCAGCTTAAGTAGTAGGGTGAGTGGGGTTGCCCTCTATTTTTTCATCTATCCTGATTCAATCCCCCAGAAATGAGCAATACACAGTTGTAACCGTTAAGCTGTCCTGATATGTTGAACATTTTTCATATTTCTAAATAGATTCTTCCTGGTGCCCTTACAGTGGCACTGTAGGTAGCAGGGCATTTCTCTGTCTCTAAAGACATCACAGACATTTTAGGAAATATTTTGAGACATCATAGGCTGCAACTATGTCTTACAGAAAACTGTGTAGTCCATTTCATTCCACTTGTAGCCCTCCTAAAGAGCCCAGCTCCTTAGTTAGGACTACTAGAGAATTTATAGCTTTATAAGTAGGCATCCATACCACAAAGAGTTAACTTCTGGTTCCTTTGAAGGCTGAGTCAGCAGGTCTGATGCAGTATTCAGGGTCCCTACCATTTCTCCTGCTGTAGAGGGGCAGGTAGTGGGTGCCTCGTATCAGGTCAAGGGGAGGTAGGCTGGCATCTCCCCAGGCATTGTTGCAGCATAAAATATCCCCTGCCATGCTCGAGCTGCTAGTACACTTTTCAGGATTTGCGTGAGGTATCATTTGGCTGTTTAAAATGTGAAGTACTATTCCTTATAGGATGAGCAACATGTGTGAGTATTTTAGTACCAGTAATGAGCACAGAGTGCCCCAGATTTATGGGTGATAAGTCAGATTGATGCCTCTGGTGAGTAGTGTTCAAGAAAGAGAATGTGCACCCCAGTGGGCTGCTTGCAGCCCCCAAATTAATTTTAATTTGTTTTGAACTGTGTGCCAAGGATTTAAAGTGGGTCCGAAGTATTACAAACTGCCACCCCTGCGGGCAAACTGGAGTGCCTCTTGGAGAAAAATTTACTGAAATGTGCACCTGAGAAGGACTTTTAAGATGAGAACAGACTGTTGCAACAGTACCTCCTTGAGAAAGAAGCCCATGAACTCCGAGATAAAATAAAACGGATCCTGACTTGGCTCTATGTTCTGTGTGGACCTCCATTAATGTTTGGATCCTGTTTCCTTGCTAACCCCTTTTAACTGCAGCTCTGATGGACTCGAAAGTGGCTGGGGGCTCCGGAGTTCATCCCAAGTCCTGGCAGGTCAAGTAGGTACATATCATTGTTCATATGCTCCCCTCCTCTTGTTACTACCTACATACCCCTAGACCTGGGTAGGGGCTACAGACACATGAGGCATGACAGTTCAAAGATCATTAACACTGCATTTACTTCTCTCAATTGTTTTATTTTAATCGTGTTGTCAGCTTTTCTATGCTAAAATGTTAAGAGTCGGTTTTAGTCTTCTTAAATCTGAATCTGAACTTTAAAATGAGTTTATTGAAGACCACACTATAAATAACTTGATCTAATTAAATCTGCTTAGTGCCATTCATGACAGGGGCCTGTCAACAAATGTTAAGATGAAGATGATGTCTCACTTTAGAGTGTTCTGATGAAGCTTTCATGTTAAATCCTTGGCTAATAATGCATTCTTATTATTATTGTTCAGTCAAGAGCAAACATCAACTGCCTTTTATGTTTGATAAAACTGAACATTTTGTATAGTCCATACCTTTCAACAGAGACAGCTAATATACAGTAAAGTCTAATGAAAATCTCACTTTGACATTCTAATGTGTATGGCAACATATCCACAATCTGACTTTAAAGGGACCTGTCAACCCTTTTTGCATTGTATTATTTCTAGTTAAAAACCCACATTGTATGATTGTTTAAATTCTCTAATATTCATTGATGTTGTTGGCTATTTTATTTGCTTATTTGCTTAGAAACATAAAAACATAGACATTTTGTCAGCAGATAAGGACTGCCTGGCCCATCTAGTCTGCCCGTAAGCCCTTGTACTGAATTACTGCTTCCAACCCACCCGCTGTTATACCTCTATGGTTCCCCTATGCTTGTCCCAAGCATGGTTGAATCCATCTGCAGTGCTCGCTCCCACCAACTCCTGAGGCAGACCATTCCATGTGTCCACCACCCTCTCTGTGAAGAACTTCCTCACATTCTCTCTTAACCTCCCACCTTCCAATTTCATGTTATGCCCCCTCTTTCTTTTACTCCTCCTGTATTGGAAAATGTCTCCACCCCACACCTTGTTTATACCCTTGAGGTACTTGAATGTTTCTATCATGTCCCCTCTTTCCCTCTGCTCTTCCAGTGAGTACATATTGACTTCTCTTAATCTCTCCTCATAAGTCTTGTGTTGTAAGCCCTGTATCATCTTAGGTGCCTTTCTCTGGACTGTCTCCAGCCTGTTAATATCCTTATGATGGTGTGGCCTCCAGAACTGCACACAGTACTCCATGTGAGGCCTGACCATGGTTTTATATAATGGCATCACTACCTCCCTCCTGCTGGTGATACAACTGAAATACACGCTAATGGTATTGTTATACCCAATCTTGGTTTGTTTAAATCCTTTATCAACTCTAACTGCACACTTCATTAACATTAGGAACACCACCAAACAATGCAGGCACTCATGATGCAATACCCTTATAGAAATATAAATGTGCTGCGTATATGCAGAATGCATGCCACATGCTTAATTGTACAATGTTTGCATCTGGTTCACATACACAAACAGAACCTATGTAAACCAGGTCTAAAAAGCACACCAGGTTTGCATGCTGCAAGCTTGACATGAGTGCAGCAGGTAAGCTGGTGTGAACATCATCATTTAAAAATCACATCAGGTTTACATGTTGCATGCCTGTCATGTGTGCAGCAACTAAGCTGGTGAAAATCTCATGTAAAAACATATCAGTTTCTATTTCTCATCCTACTGCTACCAATTACAGCCATAAAAATACCCTTCTCATTAATGTCCCATTAAAATTGGGTAAACTCATTATTTCTGATCCTTTTGCAAGTGGTTTAATGGCTTTGGATTTTTGTCATTAAATTGTTATTAATTTGTAAAGTATTGTTTGCTTACTGCACTAAATGCCTAGGATATAGCCAGCCAACATCCCCCATTCCAGATGTGCGAAGAGGGGCCTCCGTGTTGTGAAGCCTGACCTTTTTGTTTTGGGCCATGCAAATCCCCTTATGCATATTTAGTGCTACAAATGTGTTTCTCTGTGACTGTTTTGGCTTACTTACTTTCCCTTTGTCATTCTGTACGGAGCATATACAGTATGGCCATGCTCAGCGCTCTTTGTGCTGAGTAGGGTCTTGGAAGCATGTACCGTACCTCACATTTTGTCACTGAAATGATGGACATGGACTCAAAATGAGGGACAATGAGGGACACCAACCCTCATGATGACCAGAACACATCCTGCAACCTGGAGATACAGTACCTCAGAACACAGTGGAAACCATTGTATTTACTTGCACTGATGTTAGCCTCTGAGAATTAATTTCTACCATACAGCAGCGGTGCCATTTAGGTAGGGCAGAGGGGGGCAGTTGCCCGCCTCCCGCATTTGTGCCTAGGTTGTTCTTATGGTGTAGCAATAATGGCATTAAGTTTGGATTTAATCTTTTGTAGCATAAGCGTCCCCCTAGCTTGTGTTGCGCTCATGCTGCAGGTACACTTCTGACTCGACTGCATTTGTATTGTGTTGTCCACTCTCTCCACCTATTAGTGGCAGTGCCATCACACGTGTCATGGAGGAGCTCCAGCCAAGCAACAGCACATGAGTCATGTGAGTGGGACACTGTCTTTCCCACCAGAGAGTAGACAGGCCACACTCTACAGCTTGGAGGAGTTGGTGAGCACTGAACTCTCAATAGCAGTGTTGTGGTGGCATATTTTTGTTTGTCTACTCTTAGTGAGCCTCCGTCTCCCTTGGTTGCTGAAGGGGCTGGGGGTGAACTAGAAGCTAACTCAAGACTAGGCTACCTACTTACTCTACCAGGCTTGCCTCACACAACAAAAACAGCGTGGGTTCCCCATGGCTGCAGGCTAGGCCTTGCAGCAGCAGTGACAGTGGTGTGGGCAGCATTCATAGACCTTGATCAGTGCAATGTGGCAGCAGCCATGGCATCAGCCAAGCAAGAAGCAAGCAACACAGGTTGGGTGGGTAAGGCTGATGAGGTGATTTGGTTGCAGACCATGATGGGGACCTGGGATGATCAGTTCTAGCATCCAGTGTCTAGCGGAAGGATGAAGTAGGAGCTGACTGAAAACTGGGCTGTGGCACACTGGGCGAGGCCACAGGTTCTAGCCAGATGGCTGGGTAAGTAAAAGTAAATAATTTTTTTACAGGGTGATTGGGGAAGGAGGAAAGGCTGAAATATTGATGTGTTTTTCACTTTCTTTTGCCTTTGGACAGCATATCACTCTTCAATCACAACAAATACATTTTACCTTTTAGACATGTTCCAGACATTCTAGAGGTTGCCAGCTAGGGGCTAACTGGTACCTGCCCTCCACTGATTGTTGGCTCCCCCCTGCTGAAATCTGAAATGGCTCCCCTGCCATCAAGTCTACATTTGCAGGACATCCTCTGTGTGAGCAGCATGTTTTCCATGAGGGATGGATGTAGGGCAGAGCAGTTTTCAAGGTTAAGCTGACCTCCACATCCCCATGCTCAGGCACATTATGAGATAGAGGGCAAGGGAGAGTGCAGGCATGTGCCCCATTCAAATGGATGAGGGTATTTTTTTATTACTATTTTATACATTATTGATGGAGACTTGGAGATTAATGAAGACCACAGCTCAACTAACAAGGGCCTTGTTGCAGAACAGTGGCCTTCATTATTCTTTAACTCATCATCATAATGTATAAAATGGTAATAAAAAATAACTCCATTCATTTCAAGGGGGTACACTTTAGCACTCTGACCCATGGACAACATCTCTTAAAGATGCCTACCTCTGGCTCCCTAGTAATCAGGTAAGAGACTCTCAGCTTATATCTATACTGTACTTGGTGGGTTGTCTGTAGCAATGTGGCCACACCCACTACAGTGTGTGTTCATGGTGTGGGGGGGGGGGTTAAGTTATTGCTACTTTTGTGTTTACCTCTTAAAGTAAAACTATGACGAGACAATAATAAGAGTACAGGCCATACAGAAGTAATTAAGTAGTTTTTTGGATAAGTGTCTATATTGGGAGTGGGAAGAACCACATGTTTTTCCATTGGTATGTGTGCTACAGTTCAGGTGTGTAGCTGAAATGATGGGGCAAGAAAACTAAGAAGTATTTCAGTGGCTAAAAGCATGCCACATGCGTGCAGATGTATACAGATCTGTATTGAAGTATAAGCGAATCATACTGTATGCATGCATGCCATCAGTATAGCTTAGTGGTTAAAGGCACTGAACTGCAAACCAGAAGACCTGGGTTTGAATCTCATCAAACCCCACTTGTAGCTGTGTGATCCTGAGCAAGTCTTCTAACCTTTATGTGTGCAGTTATCAGTAACCACCTGTTTTTTGCACTCATGCCACATGCATGCAGTCTGTTCCAATTTAACATAAAAAGCATGCTTTTCACACTTGATTGCTGCATGCAAGCCACATGCATGAAATTGGTTCCAATTTAACATTTAAATCATGCTTGCCACATGCATATCACAGGGATAGTTTTATGTGCACAGCATGAAAACATTTCATATAATTATTTCTGTAAGGGTAGTCTCCTCTCCTTTCATTGGATTGCAAGTTTCTAGACTGTGCTGGGTGTGTTTTCAAGTCCAGGAAAGATGCAGTGGGAGATGCTCAAGGGCTATAAAAAATGTTTTTGTGTGGTAACATCAGTGTGGAGAGCAGTCCGTTTTTCACTTTTAAAAAGGAAAAAGGAATCAGAATCAAACTACTAGCTGTATTAGTCAATTCTACTGAATGCAAGCAATCATATATTTTTTTTAATGTAGAGACACTCTGAGGCATAGAGGGGTTAACAGTGTCCCTTTAAACTCCCTGATATTGATTGGGACACTTTTGAGGCTAAACGTCAAAACTGTCAAAGATTCTTGTAGGCACTGTAGGACTGCTTCCTCAGACAGTCGGTAAGAGGGGCAACTTTTGTGGGTGTAATCGTAGTCCATGTAATGTCTAATCTAGAGTTTATAGCTCATTTGACTGTAGAGAGCCCTGTGTTGCAAGGAGATTGAAACACAGGTTTTAAGATCACTCTGGAGGTTCAGGACATAAACTCCACCACCCTAGAAACATAGACTTTGATGGCAGATAAGGACCGCTTGGCCCACCTAGTCTGCCCATTTCCCTACCTAGAGGATAAACTGCAGATCCTATTTAACCAAAAGCCTATTTCTTCCTACCCCCCACAAAAATTGCCTTATGTCTGTTCCATACATTCTTGAATTCCCCCACAGTTTTAGACCCCACAACCTCCTCAGGAAGGCTGTTCCATGCGTCCACCACCCTCTCTGTGAAAAAATACTTCCTCACATTGCCCCTGAGCCATCCCCCCTTTATCTTCAAATTGTGTCCCCTTGTTCTTGCACATATCTTTTTCTGAAAGATGCTACCCTCTTGGACTTTGCTGATTCCACTGAGGTACTTACACGTTTCTATCATGTCCCCCCTTTCCCTCCTTTCCTCAAGGGAATACATATTAAGCTCCTTTAGTCTCTCCTCGTATGGCTTCTCTTACAGACCCTGCACCATTTTAGTTGCCCTCCTCTGAACTGCCTCCATCCTGTCTATGTCCATGCGAAGATGGGGTCTCCAGAACTGGACGCAGTACTCCAGATGGGATCTCACCAACTGTCTGTACAGAGGGATTACAACTTCCTGTTTTCTGCTGGTGATGCCTCTCCCTATACATCCCAGTATCCCCCCAGCCCTCCCTACCACCTTCTCACATTGCTTGCCAACCTTAAGGTCATCTGATATGATTACCCCCAGGTTCTTTTCCATTTTTGTTGTTGTTACTACCTCCCCCCATTGTGTAATCTTCTCCTGGGTTTTTGTTTCCCAGGTGCATTACTTTGCACTTCTTTGCATTGAATCCAAGCTGCCATACTTCTGACCATTCCTCCAACCTTGCCAAGTCCCTTCTCGTCCTTTCCACGCCTCCTTGTGTATCAACCCTGTTGCAGATCTTTGTGTTATCTGCAAAGAGGCATACTCTTCCTTCCAGTCCTTCTGCAATGTCACTTATAAAGACATTAAAAAGGACTGGACCAAGTACTGAACCCTGCGGTACCCCACTAGTAACCCCTCTTTCTTCAGAGTGGACTCCATTTACAATTACCTTCTGTGTCCTGTTGTTCAGCCAATGTTTTACCCAGGCTACCACCCTGGGACCCATTCTCAGGCTGGTTAATTTGACTACTAATCTTTTGTGTGGGACTGTGTCAAATGCCTTGCTAAAGTCTAGGTAGGCCATGTCCACAGCCCCTCCCTGGTCTACTACTTTGGTCACCCAGTCAAAGAAGTCAATTAGATTCATCTGACATGATCTTCCCGCTGTGAACCCATGCTGCCTTGGGCCCTGTGTCCCATTGGCCTCTAGGTACTTAACAATTCTTTCCTTCAGAAGTGATTCCATCACTTTCCCTACCACAGAGGTCAAACTGACAGGTCTGTAGTTTCCTGCTTCTGTCTTGGTCCCACTTTTGTGAAGGGGAATCACATCAGCCTTCTTCCAGTCCTCAGGTACCACACCATCCTCCCATGATTTGTTAAAAAGGGTAGTCAGTGGTGTCACTAGTTCTCTGCTTAATTCTTTTAGAATTCTGGGGTGAGTTCCATCTGGCCCCATTGCTTTGTCCACCTTCAGTTTTAGGAGTTCTTTCAGAACCCTTTCCTCTGTGAAAGGACTGGGATCGACCCCCCTCTCCAGAGTGCTTCTTTTGTTTGGATTAGGCACCTCCCCACTTCCTCTTTTGTGAATACTGAACAAAAGTATTCATTCAGTATCCCTGCTTTTTCACTGTCCCTCTCTGCCCACCCACTGTCTATTCTATTCAGCCTCACTATCCCTCCCTTTGTCTTTCTACACTCCTGATATACCTATTATTATCCCCCTTCTTAACCGAGTTGGCTATCTTTTCCACAGTTTGTGCCTTTACTATTCTGACTACCCTCCCTGCTTCCTTCTGCCTTAACTGGTACAATTCTCTGTCCTGCTCCTTCTGTGTTTCCTTATACTTCCTAAATGCTATCTTTTTCTCCCTAACCTTCACTGCCACCTCTTTTGAGAACCATAGTGGCTTTTTCTTTCATTCTGATTTGTTTATTTGCTTCACACAAAGGCTTGTTGCCTCTGTGATAGCAGTTTTGATATTTTCCCATTGTTGCTCCACCCTGATTCCTAACATCAGCACAGCAGATTTTGCCAGGATGCAGGATATATTAAGGACAGGCTGAAAGAAATAATATTGGTGGCAGGGGTGGAGAACTAATGTTTAGTAATTAAAAATGCAGTATTAGGTGCCACAGAGGCATAAGTCAGATGTGTTACAATGGGCAAGAGACATAGGAATACTAGTTGGTTCAGAGACCGGGTGAGAGCAGGAATCAGGGAAAAGAAAGGTGCATTTAGGAGATACTTCATAATGGGAACCAGACTGATGGTAATAAAAAAGAACACAAGGGACAATTAAAACTTGCCATCACCTCATCGGTATTATCACTGGCTGACTACGGACTCCCGGTTTACGCAGCTGCTGATGCCTCTGCCTTATCCAAAGTCCAGACCTCCATCAACAAAGCCTGTAGGCTCCTTACCGGTGCCCACAGCAGAACCCACACCTGTCTGCTATACTCCGCCACAAAAATACTCACTCTTGAGGAAAGACTGAAATATCAAACCTGCCTACTGGCCAAAAAATCCATGTCAGGTCTCTGCCCTCCTGGGGTCTCTGGACCTTTGCAGCGGGCTGCTAGATCCCTTCCAACCCGGTACGCCACCGCAGCCACCTTCAACATTCCCAAAGCAAGGACCTCCCATTGCCAAAGATCTTTCCATCACCTAGCCCCGTCCTGGTTTAACTCCCTTCCTGAAACCATCTCCAAGATCCCAGGCATTGGCCGCTTCAAAATTGCCCTCCGCCAGCATATTATTGACAACCCGATGCTGTAAATGTTTGTAGCTGCCCTGTGCGGTCCTTTCTTAACTTTTTCAAGCCCCTCCCGTCCGGTCCTTTTAACTCTACATATTAGTTGTGACATGTTGTTAATTGAATAACGTATCTCTGTTGTTTACCAATGTTAGCACCTTACACGAGTTTGCTCCAGTACAGCTTCGCTGTCTGCACTCTCCAAATGTATATTTTATGTATCTAACCTGTCTGTCATCCCTGTCCTAACCCCACTCTATTTGTCGTCTCCCCCACCTTTCTTGACGAGGTACCTTTGTAAACGAGACTTTGACTCAAAGGTTGTAAAACTGATCTTACAATAAATAAATAAAAAAGCAGCAAAACAATAGGAAGGCAAAGGATGAAACAATAAGATCTGTAAAAGTCATAAAGAACAATAATGAAACATTCTTCAGATACTTAAGGAAAAAGCAAAGGAAGAGGGAGGCCATTAGGGGATGAGTAAGGATGTGGTGAAAGCGGAGGATGATGTAGGCAAGGCAGATATCCTAAACAGGCTTCTCAGTTTGTGTTCACAATAGAGGCCTCAGGTCCCATGCCTGAAATCTAAATAAAAACCATGGGTCACTTTGAACTAAGGTTAGAGATGGAGGGAACTGCAGTGACAAAGGTGAGATAGGGGTTGCAGAATCAAAAAGGGATTCACCCAGTGTTGTTAAAAGAGACTAACCAAGCTTTGGCAGCACCCCTAACAAAACTGTTCAAGAGTGCCTTATAAGCATTCAAATCACTGATTATCTGGCTAAGCATAACATTTTATGCCCAGAGCAACATGGCTTCCGTGCTGGTCACAGTACCAACACTGCCCTTATTGAATTCTCCAACTTTCTACACTCCTCCTTGGATACCAGCTCCCTAGCTGGTGCAGTGTTCATCGACCTCTCACAGGCTTTCGACACCATCTCCCATCCACTTCTGCTGAATGCACTCTGCCACACTGGTCTCTCAGCTGGCCCCCTAGCATGGTGCACTAGCTATCTTGACACTCGATCTCAGTGTATAAAAATTAATAACACACTCTCCGATACCCGTCCCATTCTCTCCAGGGTCCCCCAAGGCTCCATCCTGGGCCCCCTTCTCTTCTCGCTCTATCTGAACACCCTGCCCAGTGCATGCCCTGGCAAAATTCTACTGTATGCAGACGACACTGTCCTTTTTGCCACCCACCGCAATCCCATCTCCCTACAGGACTCCCTACAGCAGTCTTTCAACAGTGCTGAGGCTTGGTTTAAGGAGTGCAGACTCGTCATCAATCTTAATAAAACCAAAGTTGTGCTCTTTTCCCACCCCCAAAACAAAGCTAGCAACCACCCACTCTATATCCTTCCAAGTACCAATCAGCCACTGGAACAAGTCTGCTCCTACAAATACCTTGGGGTTACCTTCGACTCAGCCTCACATTTCACAACACATCGACGCCCTAACATCCGGGCCACTAACAACACACGTTTGGCATCCTCCTCCGCCATAGAACCTGCCTTCCCCCAAATGCTCTCCGGCTCGCTGTTACATCATCCGTTCTGTCCCTTGTAGACTATGGTCTACCAGTATATGGTGCTGCCGACACCACTGCCCTCAACAAAATTCACTTAACCCTGAATAAAGCCTGCAGATTGATTACTGGTGCCCCCAGGCTCTCACACACCTGTCAGCTGTATGTCGAGGCTAACCTGCTTACCCTGGATGAACGGCTCCGATACAAACCTGTCTCCTCACAAAAAAACCCTACTGGGCTCTCCCCTGGAATACGGCATCCATCCACCAGAGCCCTCCCACTATTGCAACACGGTCATCCTACAAGACCACTCTAAAGGTCCCCAGATCAAGAACCAGCCATTGCCAGAGGTCCTTCTGCTATAGAGCCCCAACCTGGTTTAACTCTCTCCCTGCCCCCATCACCAATGCCACCACCATCTCCAAGTTCAAAACCACCCTTCGGAACCACATCATCAGCACTCGTAACTGCTCCTGTCTCTGAACATAGCCTCCACCTCTGCTTCTCTTGACAACACCCCCCGGGCAGCTCTCCACCTAGCCATCCCCACCACCACTTCCCTGTATACCATGCCTATGTTTAACCTGGCCAGTGCCAGCTGTTTAGGTGTTTACCAACTAGATTGCTCACTTGATACCAACTTGTGTAACACCTGTTATCAATTACATGTACCCTGTAACCTAATTGTATTTGTCTGACCACAGTGTGACGTGGCGCCTCTGTTGAACGCCTATTGTTTTGCAAATCTGTGCTATGTAACCAAAAACACAATGTATGTCTTTATGTGACGAAGTGCCTTTGGAAACGAGCCTCTGGCTCAAAGGTTGTAAACTGATTCTTAGAAATAAATAAATAAATAAAGGCAGGATAGGGTCCACGAAATTGGTGGGCAGCAGAAGTGGTACTCCTTCACAATGAGGCGGGGGAGATAAGGAGAACCTGAGGAACTACAGACTAATGAACAAGTCTGATCTCCATAATGGGGAAGTTATTAGAAACTTTTATCAAGGAGTACATAGTGGATTTCCTGGAAGGAAAGGGGTTGCAGGAAAGGAGGCAGCATGGGTTTATGAGGGGTAGGTCATGTCAGAGGAGTCTGACAGATTTCTCCAATTCAGTGACACAAATGGTGGACAGTAGTCAGGTGGTAGATAGCCTTTTCCTGGATTTCTGTAAGGCCTTTGATTCTGTTCCACAGAAGAGGTTGGTAATGATGTTGAGAGATATGGGACTAGGAGGTAGACTGACTAACTGGATAGGGAACCAGGGAGAGGGAAGGGCCCAAAAGGTAGTCCTAATTGATAAGTTCTCTGTGGTAAAGTATGTTATCAGTGGTGTCCCTAACAAAGCCTCATTGCTGGAGGTGAAGCACTGGCTCATTTATCTTGTTACAACTGCCTCAGTGTCTGTATGTACCAGTTTTGATGCTTCATGTAAGATGCCATTCCACATTTATCTGGGATGCATGAAACAACAAAACTCATCTACAGAAGTCTTTTGATGCCTGTCGTGTGATTAACAATTAACTAATTTCTGAAGTGCTCAAGGTCCGTATAAAGATATTAGTGGAGGACTATAGGGTTCTGTTCTAGGCCCCACCATCTTCAGCATGTGCATAGGAAGCATACTCAAGTTTCCACCACCCTCTGTGCAAACAACTACCTTCTCCTTTCAATCCTTGATCATTGCCCCTTGAACTGGCAGAGTATTCTCTAGCTTTCATGCTGCATGTCCTTTAGCTAAATGCAATGTCTCTAGTAGCAGTGTGTTTTTGATGGCTTTATGAACCAAAATCATGTCCCCTCTAAGTCTCCTCCAGGGTGAACGTTCAATTCTGACAATGTCTACTTGTAACGTTTCCCTCTCATTGGTCATTCTAGTCACTCTCCTTTGCACTTGACTAATTCTTGTTATTTCACATATTATAGGGGCATGGTAACACCCCTATAGTTTGGGGGAAATTGTTTAACACGGAAAGGCACACTAAGTCAGAACTTGCTTCCAGGTGTGACCTGGGAGCACAAGGAAGTTAAGTGACTTACTCAGGGTCATACAGCATGCAAGTGGGGGCTGATGGGATTTAAACCGAAGTATCCAACTTTGTAGATCAGTGCCCTTAGCCACAATGCTATACTGTGTTGAGTAGGGTGCTCAATGTTAAACCCCTAACTTTGTACCTTAATAACTTTGACAGGGTTTGTTGGAATAGCCCAGAAATCTACATTTTCCATTCATGTGCCATGTTGTGAAAACATGGAGAGTTTTGTGATGACATTTTGTGTGGTTTCCAAGATCTGGATATCCCGTATTCTGTAAAATTCCCATTTTTCCGTTATACTTAACATATTTTTTGCATTTTTTTTTTGCTGTCAGAATTAGAATTATCAGAGTTCTTTAATGGATTCCAAATAGTTAAATCTTTAGGTATAATGTTGTTCCTCTTATACTGGGTTAAAAAATAGATATTGCTGTCTAGATGGGCCAGTTTTTTCTTGATGTTGTGCAACTGCCATATTCTACAGAAAATTCAATATCTTCCATGATGACATATTAAAATAGATTAGTTGCTGTATTGGTCCTTGTACAAACAGATCCAGAAGCAAATGGTTTGATACCTTCTACTTGACCAACATACAGTAGATTGTAAAAAAAGAAAACAATGTCTAAGCTTTTGGACCAACCAAGTCCTTCCTCGGCAGTTGTTTAATTCCATTGGGGTTTTATTCAGATTCTCAAGACTGTTTCTATTCATATAGTTAATTGATTACATACTAACTCATTATTGAACTTTGAACATTTTAAGATGCATGAACTCATTTTCTAGGTGGTCCTTGAGAGATTTACTTTTATTCTTTTATTTGGCAATGATAATGACGATATTATTTTGTAAAAAATATTGTTACAGCACTGTAGGTTTTATTGTTTTTGCAGTGTGTTAACTGGTTGAGAGTATAGTTTAGAAAATATCTCCAGATAGGTTTAATTCTGTATGAATGTTTTAAACAGTTGTTCATACAAGGTTCATTTTTCCTATTCCCTCTTATTTCCACACATACATTTCTGTTATACAGTTTTTTTTAATCATACAATACTATTAAGTTTTAACTTGGACATTTGTGGTATCAAATCTAAAGGTCTTGCTTTTCATTTTGAATGTATTCTCATAACACACTGATTCATTAATAATTTCAGTTAGAGGTTTGTCTAGTTGAGTGTTCTGCTTATCTACTTTGGATGTCATTTGACCTTGAAAAGATTCTCAGTAGTAGCAAGCTAATGGAATACTGTTCATTCTATGTAAAGCTGTGATTTTTTAAAATAGGTACTTTAAACCAAAGAGTATTTTCAGTTTTTTTTTTAATGTATGATCTGGGTGTTAATAGAATGTGGCTCTCTGGACAACTGTCATAAGTCTCCGAGGAAGGCCTTGGTTGGTCTGGAAGCTTAGACATTGTTTTCTTTTTGTACCATCTACGTTGGTCCAATAAAAGGTATCAAACCATTTGCTTCTGGATCTGTTCTTACAAAGACCAATATGGCAACTAATCTATTTCCGTATGTCATTAGTAGGATAGAGCAGCTACAATATTTCATTTTCAATGGGGTCCTAGATCTCACCCTCATTCCATGTGTAAAAAAGCGGAGGTGGTACAGTATAGGAGAATGGGGAGACAGTTAGGCACAATGACCCCAAAGCACACCCCGATGCCTGTTGGTGTGTGGAGGGTGGGGTGGTGGGGGTGGTAACCCTAACATCACATTTCCATGTTTTTGTCATTGTGCTATGAACCATAACTGATGCATTAATGGAGTTTTTTGCCATGAATTTCCCATCTTTTTCAGAAAGTGTAATAAAACTGCTTAGTGGAATGAGTTAGTGGGAGCACAGGCCCTCTGGGTCCTGTGCTCCCTTCATATTGCCCATTTTTTGTGTAATGGTATGCGTCTGTGGGAGCGCAGGCCCTCCGGACCCTGTGCTCCCACTTATACATAACTAGAGAGCCATACAGCAGCCCTACAGAGCAAGGAAACATTGAAACATAGAATTTGACTGCAGATAAGGACCACTTGGCCGACCTAGTCTGATCATTTCCCTACCTAATGCATAAGCTGCAGATCCTAGTTAACCAACAGCCCACTTCCTCCTACCCCCACTAGAATTGCCTTATGTCTGTCCCATGCATTCTTGAATTCCCCCACTGTTTTTGACTCCACTACCTCCTCAGGAAGGCTGTTCCATGCATCCACAACCCTCTCCATGAAAAAATACTTCCTCACTTTACCTCTGAGCCATCCCCCCTCTATGTTCAAATTATGCCCCCTTGTTCTTGTATATCTCTTTTTCTGAAAGATGCTACCCTTTTGGACTTTGTTTTCCCTTGAGGTACTTGAAAGTTTCAATCATGTCCCCCCTCTCCTCGAGGGTATACATGTTAAGCTCCTTTAATCTCTCTTCATATGTCTTCTGGTGCATACCCTACACCATTTTAGTTGCCTCCTCTGGACAGCCTCCATTCTATCTATGTTCTTGCAGAGATGGGGTCTCCAGAACTGCATGCAGTACTCCAGATGGGGTCTCACCAACTGTGTGTATGTACCTTGAACCCTTGTAACACTAATTTGCTAATATCTCAGCAACTGTAGCAGCTAGGAAAAAAAATTCTAGTGCCGTTGTAGTCATGACAGTGAGTACTTCATGCAAGAAAATCAACCAAATCTGTATCTCACATTGTTTACATGATATGGGCGCTGCAATACACTGAAAAGGCACTCTTGGAACCCTTGTGACACTGATGTGTCAATACCTCCATAACCATAGCAAGTAGGAAAAAAATGCCACTGCTGGTGTAATCTATGATTTCCAAACTTGTTTCTGCAGGTTAGATCACATCAAGGTGGTCTAAGCTGCAGGTATCAAAAACTCTGTATCTTATTTCATTTTCGAGATATGGGCGCCGAAAGGTGTTATGGGCGCCGCAATGTTATCCTATGGGACATTTCTCAAATTTGGAATGCTATAACTTTGGGCCAGTTGAAATATTTTGGCACCAAACTACCAAAAGGCACCTCTGTGGGACCAGGGCTTGCCACCCTGCAAATGTCTACCCAAAAGTCCCAACCATTTTGTTGCAGGGGGATGGCAAAGATTTGCATTTTTCAGGCAAAGTTGTTTCGCAATTTGCGAAAGTTTCACAAAAAACAGCATTAAACTTTCTCATTTGTGAAAGTGTCATGGCCATTTCTTTCACAACTTGCGAAAGTACTGTGGAGCCAATTTTAAAACGGCATTTCTAGGGGGTTTTACCCTATAAAAAAAGATAGGGCTGGCATCCTCAGGACCCGACTAGGTTAACCCAACATTCAGTGCTTACCTAGAGGGTCTCAAATTTAACACCAGACATTTTTCTGTCTCACTAACTGAAAACAAGATGGCAGCAGCAGGAAAGTAAAAGGGCCATTTGAGAAAGGAAAATTGTACTTGCGATACTTTCGCGAGACACATGTATTTTTCCCCCATTGACTATAATGGGACAATTGTTTTTTGAATAACTTTTGAATGGTTTAATAGTTTTACACCAAATTTTCAATAGGCACATCAGTGACCCAGACTGCATCTTCCCTGAAGTTTTCAGACCAAACAGACAAATCATGCAGGCTGTGGGTGTGAGCAAATAAATGCACAAAAAGTCAATTTTTTTGAGTTTTGTGTCATTCAGCTCCGCAGCTGTACATCCAACCATAAAGCAACTTGCCATATCCTGAGATCTGTTGTACCAGACTGCACATGCAAAATTTCAGGCAAATCCATTGTACAGTGGCAAAGTTGTTAAGGTGCAAAATTTGAGGTTTAACATTGCAGTGCTTACTCAACCCTAACTATAGTGCCGTGGCACTATAATATATATACTGTATAAATATATATATATATATATATATATATATACACATACAGTATCTCTCTCTCTCTCTCTCTCTCTCTCTCTCTCTCTATCTATATATTAATGCAACAGTTAGGGTTTTTATGAGACAAATGTGAGGAAATTCACCGTTAGTGTTACCACCCCTTGCACCCCATGACCACTCCACCCCTCACCAACAGGCATCAGGGTGTGCGTTGAGATCCTCGGCCCTAACTCTCACCCAATTCCATGTGTAAATAAGCTGAGGTGGTGCAGTACAGGAGAATGGGGTGAGAGTTAGGACCGACGACCCCAACACACACTCTGATGCCTGTTGGTGGGGATGGGGTGGTCATGGGGTGCAATGGGGGTATCCCTAACAGCGAATTTCCTCACTTTTGTAGCTGTAAAAAACCCTAACGGTTGCATTAATGCATTTTTGTCCAAAGAATTTCCTTAGTTTTTGAGAAAGCATAGTAAAGTACAATGTTGTGCAAGTTGGTGGGGCGCTCCCACCAACTTGCAAGTTTCTGCCTAACATAACAGTACAAGTACTGAATATCATATGTATTGTGGGAGCACGTATTGTTGGGAGCATGAGGCCCTTCAGGCCCCACGCCCCCACCAACTTGAAACAAACCAAATTTTTATGGGTTGGAGTAGCATAATTCTGCACCTGTTTACATTTTACACACCTAACCAGTGAAAATTACCTCCGTGGCAGTAAGGCTAGCTACCCTATAAATGTCAAGCCACTACCACAATGCAGAATGCTATCCGCAAAATGTAAACTGCGTCACACAATATCTCTGCAGCAAATAAATTTTCCAACACCTAAATAATTCACATCTACAGGACATCCCCTCAACACCCTCCAAATTTCAAGTTAAAAGACCAAACTGTTTCTGAGATATTTAATTTTAAAGTTTTTGCACCTTTAAAAATTCTTTCATCATGCGAATTGGCCACGACCTCATGATCAAAGATCATCTTTGATCATGAGGGGACATCTGGTCATGAAATTTGGGCTATCTGGTCCCTCCCAGAGACATCTGGTCCAGCAAAAATCTGGCCATCTCATCCCGCCCTCACGAACAAAGCTCGTGATCAAAGAAATTTCACGACCAAAGAATTTGCAGGCTCGCGATCAAAGAATTTAAAAACATTAAAACTCCATTTTTTGACACAACTACATTAAACCACAGGCATGGCTCGATAGAGGGAAGCCCTCTGAGCTAAACCCATCCTAGTTTTACTTCACAAGTCACCCCTGAGCTGAGATATTTGTTTTTTTCCAACCAGAAATCTGGCCATCTCATCCCTCCCTCCCTCATAAACGAAGATCACTATCAAAGAATCTCGCGATCAAAGAATCTGCAGGCTCACGATCAAAGATCATTAGCGAGCCAGAATCAAAGAATTTAAACGTTTAAAACTCAATTTTTTTTATACAACTACATTAAACCACAGGCATGGCTTGATAGATGGAAGCCCCATGAGCAAAACCCATCCAAGTTTTACTTCAGAAGTCACTCCTGGGATGAGATATTTAAGCAATAAGGCACGACAGCGTGTGGTATATCATGGGATATCGTCACACCTCGGGAGGTTGGGCACAAGGCATGAGCCGTCGTCAACCATCGGTGATATCCGCGATATCACACCCTGGAGTGACATTACTATTATAAGTGGATTGCATATATGTATCAATAAAATATTTTACAAAAAGCTTCTAAAATGTTTTAGTAATGCATTTTGTAATGTGTAGGATACATTGAAATAATATAGTCCATTTAGTTTTTGATGTGGGTGGTAGGTGGCCTTATTGTAATGCTTTGTTAGAATGAGGAAGAACTAGGTTGTGAATTGAATTAATTTTTTTTTAAATTTGTAGTTGCTTGTTCAGTGGGTAACAAGGTTCTGAATTCCCGAGCAGGAATGGTGCTGGCAACCCATGACGAGAAATCACTTTTTTTGACGTGTATTTTCCGAACATAGAAATTAATTTATAAGTTCACCCTGATGTCAAAATACTAGTGTAGTGCTTAAAACGAGTGTTATTTTAGTTGGGAAGTGCTTTTGAAAACTAAAGCCGTGATTCTGAGGAAGTCCATCAGTGTCCATCACAGATGCTGTCGCATGCTCGGAGTCTGGTGTTTAGCTTTCGAAGGCGGTTGCCAGGTAAAAAAAACATTACTTTGAGTAATGAAATATTTTTTTTACATCAGCGTGAATTCAGTACTTTATTTTTATGTCCAGATTGTAAGACCGCACTGCTGGAGACGAACAGGTGCAGCTGACTGCGGGGGAATTTTTGTGTAAAAGAATGATGCAAGCGGGAGTACGTGAGGAGCTATTGCTGCTGCCGACTGTAAGTTCAGTGTGGCTGCCCGTTGTCGTCGGAATGATTTTTTTTCTGCTGGTGAGAAGGCTGGTGACCGGAGGTTTTCTGAAGCCATGATGCTGTAGCCCTATATCATCATGGCTTCGAAACCCTCTCGGCCAATCAGCTTCCTCCATTTACGATTGCCAGTTCATAACTGTATTTTTCCAACCCCAAACTGAAAACAAGATGGTGGCCATCACGATCGATAAATTTCTCACGATCAAAGAATCTTTCATCCTGAGCCTGCAAATTCTTTGATCTTGAGAAGTGACCAGATGGCCAAAACCCCATTCTTCTTTCGCAAAACAACCATATACATTTTTCCATAGACTCATAATGGGAGCTAAAAAGTTTAATAACTTTTGAATGGATTAATATGTTTTTGCCAAACAAAAAGTGGCATGTTCCTTAACCCAAGCTCTTTCTATGTGCCAGGTTTCAGACCAGTACACCACATGGTGACCGCGCAGTGCCACGGACAAAACCCAAAAAACTGCCCTCAAAACTGGCGAAAAGGGCATTTTTCAGTGATTCACTGCACAAAAACCATAAGTCCGACCAAAATATAATTGGCAAATCAAGAGACCTACCATGCCCCACCGTGCCTACCAAATGTCGTGCAAATCCATTGAATGGGTCCAAAGTTATTAACATGCAAAATTTAAAGTTTAACATTAAAGTGCCTTCATAACCCTAACTATAGGGGCGCGATCGTGCCCTATAATATGTATTATATGTCTGTGTGTATATATATATATATATATATATATATATAATATAATATATATATGTATATACACACATATATATATATATATATTATAGTGGCACAGTAGTGCCACTATAGTTAGGCTTGAGTACCCCATTTAAGGTTAAAGTCTGAAATTTTGCAGGTTAATAACTTTGCCACCATATGATGGATTTGCCTGAAATTTGGCAGACATGGGGCGGTAACATAGATCTCAATCTGCCAGGTTTTGTAACAGTCGTATATACAGTTGTGGAGTTATAAAGAGCAATAGAAAGTCATATTTACGCTTTTTTGCGCATTCTTTGCTCACACCTACAGGTTGCACGGTTTGCACGACCAGTACGAAACCTTCAGAGAACATGCAGCCAGGGTCCCCGATGTGTCTTTCAAAGATTTTTTAAAAAAATATTAAACAAATTTCTCATTATAGTCAATGGGAAAAGTTAGCAAACTATTCGACAGTGTCGCAAATGCAGTTTTTAGTGTTGCAAATGACCCCTGTAGTGTCGTGAGTCAGCCATTTCTTTTTTAGTTACTGGTCACAGAAATGCTTGGCATTTAAATTTGGGACCCTCTTGGGACACAATTCTTTTTGTATTCACCTAGCCGAGCCCCGAGAACGCTAGCCATATCTTTTTTGGGGGGTTAAACACCCCCAAAATATGTTTTTGAAATTTTTGTAAACTGTAGTGTCGGAAAGTAATGTTGTACTTGCAACACTTTCATGATTTTTTTTGCGAAAGTGTCATGATTTGCGGCACTACTTTGCGGCACTATGCCCAAAAGAATAGAAAATCTTTGCCACCCTGCTGCAAAAGAACGGTTTGGTCTTTTGGGCTGAAATTTGGAGGGAAGAAAGCCAAGATCTCACAGACGTGCCTTTTGGTGGTGTGGTGACAAAATATTACAGGGCTGAAAAGTTACAGTACTCCAAAATTGATGATTTTTCCCATAGGCTAATGTTACAGTGTCCGCCATGCCTTTCGGGGCCTGTATCTCGGAAACGCTTCGAGATACGGACTTTTTGTCAGAAAAACACTTAGCCCCTTCCTAAGGGGCTAAGTACAAAACTAGCCAGGAAAGTCATAAATTATATGAAATTTTATCTTTTTTTCTGTGTTGCACAGTTCCTGAGATATAAGCAAATTAGTATTCCAAATGTTTATTTTCTGCTCTGAGGCCCATTATTATGCATACATTCCTTGTATTCACTATGCTTCTCAATGCAGCTTTTGGGGAAAAAAAGGGTGTCCGTTTTCGTTACTGTTACAGTCAGCATTTCCACTTGCGTTTCTGTAACCGTTTGCATTAAAGTTCCCGTCTATGCCACCATGTGCGTTACCCTTTGCGTTTTTGTTTGCACTTGCATTACTGTTAACATTTGCATTTCCATTACTGTTTTTGTTTGCGTTTCCTTTTGTGTCACCATGTGCATTTCCATTTGTGTTTGAGTACGTGCTTCCATTTGCATTTGCATTTGTGTTTCTGTTTCCTTTGGTGTCATCGTTGCTGTTACCGTAAGTATTTTCGTTTCCAATTGCGTTACCATAACCGTGCGCATTATGATTTGTGTTTCCGTACGTGCTTGCATTTGCATTTCTACTTTCATTAACATTTTTGCTCGCGTTTCTATTACCATTTGTGTTATTGTTTACGTTTGCATCACCATGTGCGTTACTGTTTGCGCTTCTGTTTGTGTTACCGTTACTTCTCTATTTATAGTATACATTCTCAAAAAGAAGGGAAATTCATGGCAAAAAACTCCATTTAATGTATCAGTTAGGGTTGTTCCACAGTGACAAAAGTGAGGAAATTCGATGATAGGGTTCACACCCCCTTTGCACCCCACCCCCCCACCAACAGGCATCCGGGTGTGCATTGGGGTTGTCAGTCCTAAATCTCACCCCATTCTCCTATACTGCATCACCTCAGCTTGTTTACACATGGTATGGGATGAGATTTAGGTTCAACGACTCCAACGAACACCCCGATGCCTGTTGGTGGGGGCAGGGTGGAAGTGGGGTGCAAGGGGGGTGGGAACCCTAACATCGAATTTCTTCACCTTTGTCACTGTGGTACAACCCTAAATGATGCATTAAATGGAGTTTTTGCCATGAATATATATAATATATATATATATATAATTATATATATATATATATATATATATATATGTGTATATATTTATATATTTATTGAGGATTTGAAAATACCTTTGAGTCAAAGACTCCTTTTCAAAGGTTCCATATCATTACAGGCATACTGAGAGAGAAAACAGTACAGAGCAATACAGAAATGGGACACAAGCAAACATGCATGAATACAAGAGTTACAGTACTAGACTAACATTTAGATACTAGTAGATTCACGGTATTAGTCTCAATGTATGGATACATTAAATAAGCTCCCTTAGGAGCTAGTACAGAGAGTTTCAGATTGGGGGTTAGCCGGCCATAGGCCTTGGTCAGGGGAAAGAGGGGTCAGGGCTGGGTTTAGTGACAATCACAGGGATTAGAGGACTGTAGGAGGTTCCTAAGGTATGCTTTATAGGGGCCGATTCTATTCATGTTCATGAGATTGTCAGGCAGGTTATTTATCCAGGAAGGGGCTCGGTTGCTAAAGGACCTTTGGAATTCAGAGGTGCAGCATTGGGGAATCATAAGGAGTTGCTTGCTTGATCTACTAGTGTGTTGGTGTGACGGGGTCCGTTGCATTAGAGGTAAGAGACTGGAGGGGGCGAGACCAAGTGTAATCTTTTTGGCCATGAGGCAGGTATGAAACCTAATTCTGTTATCCAGATTAAGCCAGTTTGTGAAATTATAAAGGAAGCATTTGTGGGTTAGACGATCACAGCCCAGGATGAGGTGACAGGCTTAGTTGAGGGAGAGTCGGAGTCTTGATAAGGCAGTAGAACTGGCAGTGCTATAGATAAGTATGCCATAGTCAAGGAGGGAGAGGACCAAGGAAGAGACCACAAGGCGAAGGGCATCAGGTGTAAGGCAATGTTTAATCCAGTAGAGGATGCCAAGTCAGATGTTGAGGGCTGCAGATAGTTGATCAATGTGCTGGTGGAAGTTAAGGGCTGGGTCTAGTGTGATACCCAGGTATTAAAGGAGTCCACTTGTTCAAGTGGAGTCTGGTTGGTGGTCAGAATTTGTGGGCAGTGGTCTTTCCTGAAATTACGTGGGTGTGAGAGGTACACAACTTTGGTCTTCTTATACTTTAGAATAAAGCATTGTGTGGTGGACCACTTTTCTGCATCTGTGAAGGAGGACTGAAAGGCGAGGTGGAGCTGGGTGGGGTTAGGATTGGAGGAGTACAGAACAAGTGTTGTCCACAAAGAGTAGGATATTTCCTGTACAGGACTGGGGGAAGGAGTTGAGGAAGAGACTAAATAATAATGGTCCGAGGATGGACCCCTGTGGGACACCGGAGAGTACTGGCAGCTTGCTGGATAAGGTGGTACCAATACTGACCTGCTGGAAGTGATCTGCCAAGTAGTCAGTGAACCAGCAGAGGGCATCTTGAGAGATGCCAAGCTTGGATAGAGTAGTTAGTAGGAGGGAGTGGTTTACAGTGTCAAATGCTTTGGTGAAGTCGATGAAGACCACACCCAAGAGATGACCACTGTCCAGAATGGTATGAATGTGTGAGGTGAACTTGAGAAGGGCAGTGACCGTGCTATGTCCTTTGCGGAAACCATGTTGCTAGTTGCAAAGTATATTGTGTTTGTTAAGATGGTCAGTGAGCTGGTCAGAGACAGTACGCTCTAGTGCCTTAGATAGGGGAGGGAGAATAGAGATGGGGCGATAGTTGTGGGGGGAGGTACGGTCCCCGCTCTTAAATATAGGGGTAATTTCCCAACACATAAAGACTGGTTAATAATGTGGGTGAGGGGGATTAGCATGTCTTGTAGAGTGAGCTGAAGAAGTCTGAGGTCTAAAGAGTCGCTGCTGTATTGGGAGTGCCTTTTGGCTTTTTTGAGGTAAGGTTCAGCAGACCTAGGGGAGATGCAACGTAGGCAAAATGGGGTATGAGCTGGGGGAAGGGGCATTGGAGAAAGGGGCAGATCAAAGAAGTGGGAAGGGAGGATGTGGCTGAGGTCGGTGAAAGCATTGTTAAGTGTGTCGGCAATCCGATAGGGGTCAGTGGACAGGCCCACTTCGACTAAGATTTGTGTGGAGGCAGGGTTTGGGGCTTTGCCACAGATGTCCTTAATATTGCTCCAAAATTTACGCCCTTGGCCCCAGGTAGAGGTAAGGGTAGATTTGTAGTACTCAGCCTTGGCTTTGCACAAGGACCATGTGCATTGGTTTCAGGCTTCTCTGTACTTCTGTCTGTCTGCTGGCAGGCCAGTCTCAATGGAGAGAGGCCATAGAGAATCCCTAGCCCGCATCAGGGCCAGTAGGTGGTCAGAAATCCAGGGCACTGGGTTGCCTTTGACCATCCTTTTGACAAGAGGGGAGAACATGTCACAGATAGCATTGAAGGAATGAATGAAGAGATCAAGGGCTCTGTCAGGGTCAAGGGTGTTTGTTATGAATGACCAGTCCAACGTACTAAGGTGAGCTTTTAGGAGTGTGAGTTTACCAGGGCCAAGTTTGCATTGTAGGACCATTTTCAGAGGGGACTTGGAGGCCCTACAAGACCAGGAGCAGAAGACAGGGGAGTGGTCACTAAACACATCTGGGAGAATAGTAGTGCTAGTGATTTTGTGAAGACGGCAAGTGAAAACTAGGTCCAGTAGGGAGGAGGACCCAGTGCGATGGTGCAGGTGGGTGGGGGAAGGGACTATTTGTGTTAGGTCATGGGCTGTGGCTTTGTCAATGAAAGAGGTGGTGGACTTAGATAGCCAATTGATCTTGAAGTCCCCAGAACAATTTTTTCCATTATGAGATGGTAAGGTGGCCAGGTAGGACATTACAGAGTGGAAGGCTGCCTTTTGGTCTCTGGGGGGAATGTATATAGTGGTGATGAGAAGGGGAAAAGAATGACCAAAGGTAAGTTTGAGGGTGAGGGCCTGTGGTCCAGGAATGAGATGGGGAGGGAGGAGCAGTTGTACCTGGAGAGTGTCCTTAATGTAAATGGCACAGCCTCCACCACGCTTTCCCTGTCAGTCGGCCCAGAATATGTTATACCCAGAAAGGGACACCGATGAGTCAGGGATATGGGAGGAGAGCCAGGTCTCACCCATGGCAATGATGTCAGGCTGATGTTGCAGTACCCATCCCTGGAATGAGTCCCATTTTTTTAGTAAGCTGCATACATTAAGGGTGGCAATATGCTGCCCACCTGCAGGGGAGTGGGTGGACATGGAGGGTTCGAGAGGTCCTGGGTTGGGGTGTATATTGCCTGACATAAGGAGGAGGAGGAGAAGAGACCCGAGGAAGGACTTACAGGTAAATTTGTTTTGGCAGTACGATTTGTGTGCTTGGGCCCCTTTAGAATTTAGAAATGCAGGAATGGGGAGGGTAAATAAGTTGGGGAGGCCAAGATCAGGAGATGCATTGAGGGGGGAGATGGCAGTATCAGGGCTGGGGAGTGAGATGTCTGCGAGGCACAGGGTGCCGAGCTCCCATTCCTGGTGCCAGTATGAAACTGTGTGAGGTGGTTGATGTGACAGTAGCTCACTTGCAGTGCTGTGGGACAAAGGATCATTAGCAGTACTGTGGAGTACATTGTGGAGGGTGGTAGCCATATTGTCAGATGGACATCACATCTATAAGAGGGGAGATATTCAGAGAAAGTGCAGGGTGGAGGTGTAAGTGCAGGGAACAGCAGTATGAGTGTGGGGATGACTGACAGAAACATAGTGAGAAGTGATGGGAGGAAGACCTGGGGAAGAGCCCGTAGTGGGTGATGAAAAGCTGAAAATCTACCCCTAGAGGTGAGAGAGTATAGGCTGCTAGTGGAGAAGTGGGCTGATTGGTTCAGGATCACAATCTCACTCTCTACATAAAGGAGAGATCACCAAGGGTGGTGGTGGGTGAGGTGGGGAGCTGATGCCGAGGATCGGTGGGGATAAAAACTACATAGCTCCCGCAAGCGAGGAGGAGACAGAGCTCCTTGGCCAGCCAAGATTCAGAATTCCCGTACCTTGCAGAAAGAGGTGGTTTCAGGGGGGTTGGGGAGGGCGACTTGTCCCCTTGCCCTCTTGACCTCCATGGACCCTCGCAGGATCAGCTGTGGAGAGAATGGCAGACCAGGAAGGGATTAATAAGTAGAAATGGGTGGGGGTTCAGCTGGAGGCTAGAGGTCTGAGTAGGTCTGAATTAGAATCTGAGCCTGCCCTTATCTGGTTACAGGAGACTCAAGTTGCAGACTGGCAGGAGAAATACTCAGGAACTCAAGTTGTTCTAAAATTAGCTCTAAGGTGTTGTAGATTAGCTTACACCAGCACAAGAAACTTTAAGGCAAATTTAGGGTATAAAATTCAGTACAGGAGATCTTTAGAGGACTTTAAGAGTTATGTTGGCTGTTAATTAACAAAATGCCTTTAAGCTTTACACAGTGCCCATTGCAAGCGTACAGCCTATTTATGCAGAACTTTAACTGGGCAGCTAGTAAAACCTTAACATTCCTTTAAATTCTTGGATAAAGCCTTAAGTAATATACAGTGCATTCTTTCATACAGCCTGAATAAAAAACTATAGCCACATATACGCCGGCAACAATTTAAAATAAAATTAAGAAAGACGTCATACACACACAGGGTTTGAATTTAAAAATGGTGCCAACTACACAGCTCCCACAAGCGAGGAGGAGACAGAGCTCCTTGGCCAGCCGAGATTCAGAATTCCTGTACCTTGCAGTAAGAGGTGGTTTTGGGGGGGTGAGGGAGGGCGACTTGTTCACTTGCCCTCTCGACCTCCGTGGACCCCGGCAGGATCAGCTTGCAGTAAGAACTGGTTTCGGAGGGTGGGGGAGGGTGACTTGTCCGCTTGCCCTCTTGACCTCAGCGGACCCTCGTAGGATCAGCAATATATTTATGCAATAGGGGTAGAGATAAACAGAGTGTGATAAATCCGTTTATCTGAATAACTGTGTACATAAATTTCATTTATGTATACAGTGCCTATGTCATCAGCCATTTATCCACACAGTGCTTATGTCATCAGCCATTTATCTATACAGTGCTTATGTCATTTAGAATGTTCAGCCTCAGTAGCAGTATTAACCATATTCAAATGTGAATAATTTTAAAGCGAAAAATGATAGCATGTTACGGTGAGCATGAAAGTTGTTCAGCACGGAAATATCTACAAAATAAGTGGTGTTCTGTTTATTGATACTTTTTAGATTTTTTGATAATTTGCAAAAACGCAGCAGAACATTTTTTTTTTCATTTTATCCGCTAACAAATGTAAATAACTTAAAACGAAAAATGATAGCAAGCATTTAAACTAGCCAAGGGGGGAGGCACTGGAGAGGAGCAGAGAAATCCTAGCCCCCACCCCAAAAATCAGGGTACTAAGTGAGATAGACACCAACATAGAGATGTTGATAGGGAGAAGCGCAGGGGTAAATGGAGAAAGTGACAAGCGCAAAAAGGACAGGGATGGGGCAAAAAGGGGTAAGGCCATCAAGAAATGGAGGGTAATGAGTACCAACACCCGTAGTTGGGGCAACAAGCTCCCTGAACTGGTGGCCTTGATGGAAGAGGGATGCCTGGATAATGTAGCAGTCACAGAAAGATGGTACACAGAGAACCATGACTGGGATGTTAACATACCAGGGTACACAACCTATAGGAGAGACAGGGAGGGGAGAAGAGGGGGTGGAGTAGCTCTCTATGTAAGGGAAGGGATAAAAGCAACTGAACAAAAGAGTAAACTGGGAGGAAAGGAGGCACTGTGGGTCACCATAGAGACTGGAAATGGCACCACAATCCGCACAGGGGTTGTATACAGACCCCCATGTCAGGGGGAGGGAATGGACAAGGATATGATAGAAGGCATACTTAGGATGGCAGAGAAAGGGGAGATACTGTTGATGGAGGACCTCAATATGCTGGATATCAACTGAAGCACCTTAGCTGCAGCAACATCCAAAAGCAGGGCCATTCTCAATGCCCTTCAGGTGGCATGCCTCAGACAGCTAGTTTTGGAACCTACTCATGAGGGAGCAATCTTAGACCTCATACTCTCAAATGGGAACAATGAGAGGATCTCAGATCTAGAAGTGTGTAGCCATTTGGGAACAAGTGACCACCAAACAGCGTGGTTCACGAAAAACTCAGCTACAGAGTCAAGCCATACAAAAGTGAAGGTTCTAGACTTCAGGAGGGCTGACTTTGGCAAGATGGGAGAGTGCCTTAGAAAAGCACTAGCAAACAGGCTAGAAGGAGGCGGTGGACCAACAATGGGGAAATATCAAAACTGCCATCACAGAGGCAATAAGTCTTTGTGTGAAGCAAATAAACAAATCAAAATGAAAGAAAAAGCCACTATGGTTCTCAAAAGAGGTGGCAGTGAAGGTTAAGGAGAAAAAGATATCATTTAGGAAGTATAAGGAAACACAGAAGGAACAGGACAGAGAACTGTACCAGTTAAAGCAGAAGAAAGCAGGGAGGGTAGTCAGAATAGCAAAGGCCCAAACCGAGGAAAAGAGAGCCAACTCAGTTAAGAAGGGGGATAAAACCTTTTATAGGTATATCAGGGAGCATAGAAAGACAAAGGGAGGGATAGTGAGGCTGAATAGAATAGACGGTGGCTGGGCAGAGAGGGACAGTGAAAAAGCAGGGATACTGAGTGAATACTTCTGTTCAGTATTCACAAGAGAGGAGATGGGGGAGGTGTCTAATCCAATTAACAGAAGCACTCTGTATAGGTGAGTCGATCTCAGTCCTTTCACAGAAGAAAGGGTTCTGAAAGAACTCCTAAAACTGAAGGTGGACAAAGCAATGGGGCCAGATGGAACTCACCCCAGAATTCTAAAAGAATTAAGCAGAGAACTAGTGACACCACTGACTACTCTTTTTAATAAATCATAGGAGGATAGTGTGGTACCTGAGGACTGGTGGAAGGTAGATGTGATTCCCCTTCACAAAAGTGGGACCAAGACAGAGGCAGGAAACTACAGACCAGTCAGTTTGACCTTTGTGGTAGGGAAAGTGATGGAATCACTTCTGAAGGAAAGAATTGTTGAGTACCTAGAGGCCAGTGGGGCACAGGACCCAAGACAGCATGGGTTCACAGGAGGAAGGTCATGTCAGATGAATCTAATTGATTTCTTTGACTGGGTGACCGAAGTAGTAGACCAGGGAGGGGCTGTGGACATGGCCTACCTAGACTTTATCAAGGCATTTGACACAGTCCCACACAAAAGATTAATAGTCAAATTAACCAGTCTGGGAGTGGGTCCCAGGGTGGTAGCCTGGGTAAAACATTGGCTGGATAATAGGAAACAGAAAGTAATTGTAAATGGAGTCCACTCTGAAGAAAGAGGGGTTACTAGTGTGGTACCGCAGGGTTCAGTACTGGGTCCAGTCCTTTTTAATGTCTTTATATGTGATATTGCAGAGGGACTGAAGGAAAAGTATGCCTCTTTGCAGATGACACAAACATCTGCAACAAGGTTGATACACAAGGAGGCATGGAAAGGATGAGAAGGGACTTGGCAAGGTTGGAGGAATGGTCAGAAGTATGGCAGCTTGGATTCAATGCAAAGAAGTGCAAATAATGCACCTGGGAAACAAAAACCCAGAGGAAGATTACACAGTGGGGGGTAGTAACAACAACAAAAATGGAAAGGGACCTGGGGTAATCATATCAGATGACCTTAAGGTTGGCAAGCAATGTGAGAAGGTGGTAGGGAGGGCTGGGAGGATACTGGGATGTATAGGGAGAGGCATCACCAGCAGAAAACAGGAAGTTGTTATCCCCTGTACAGACAGTTGGTGAGACCCCATCTGGAGTACTACATCCAGTTCTGGAGACCCCATCTCCACAAGGACATAGACAGGATGGAGGCAGTTCCGAGGAGGGCAACTAAAATGGTGCAGGGTCTGCAAGAGAAGCCATACAAGGAGAGACTAAAGGAGCTTAATATGTATACCCTTGAGGAAAGGAGGGAGAGGGGGAACATGATAGAAAAGTTTAAGTACCTCAGTGGAATCAATAAAGTCCAAGAGGGTAGCATCTTTCAGAAAAGGACATGTGCAAGAACAAGGGGACACAATTTGAAGATAAAGGGGGGATGGCTCAGGAGCAATGTGAGGAAGTATTTTTTCACAAAGAGGGTGGTGGATGCATGGAACAGCCTTCCTGAGGAGGTTGTGGGGTCTAACGCTGTGGGAGAATTCAAGAATGCATGGGACAGACATAAGGCAATTTTTGTGGGGGGTAGTAAGAAATAGGCTGTTGGTTAGATAGGATCTGCAGCTTATCCTCTAGGTAGGGAAATGAGCAGAATAGGTGGACCAAGTGGTCCTTATCTGCCGTCAAAGTCTATGTTTCTATGTGAGCACAAAGTTTATTCAGCACAGAATTATCTACAAAATGAGTGGTGTTTCATTTATAGATACTTTTTAGTTTTTTCAGAATTAGCAAAAAACTGCAGAAAAGTCCATTTTTGTGCACTTTTACATCAAACAAATGCAAATAACTTAAAAAAATGATAGTGTGGTACTTTGAACACATAAGTTGTTCAGCATACAAATATCTACAAAATGAGAGGTGTTTCATTTCTAGATTCCTTTTAGATTTTCTATAATCAGCAATAAATTGCAGAAAACTCAATTTTTATTCACTTTTTTGACTAACAAATGCCCCCTACAAAAGCAAAACCAAAAGAACTGCATAAATGGAATATGCAGTGGAAAACTTATGTAATAAATTATTTATCTGCACTCGAGCAGATTGACCTCGGACACCTCACTTGCGGCTTACGCCACTCGTGAGGTTACCCGAGGTCAAACTGCTCTTGTGCAGATAAATCATTTATTACACTTGTTTCCATTGCATATCCCTTATATATATATATATGTATTATACCTGCCCAATAGGGCAGATATAGTTAGGGTTGCGCAGTCACTTCTATGTTAAACCCCAAATTATGTACTTTAATAACTTTGCAACCATTTGTCCAATCTGCCTGAAATTTTTCATGCTCCGTATGGGACCATAGCTCTTTGGATCTGGAAAGTTTTGTAACGGTTGGATTTTCAGTTGTGGAGCATTCGAAAGTGTGAAAAATCCTCAACTTTTTTTGAATGCTTTGCTCTTCTCTACAGCCCAAACAGTTTGTCTGTCTAGTCTGAACTTTTCAGGGTATATTGGGACTGGGTCAAGGATATGCCTTTTGAAGATTTGGTGAAAAAATATTAATCTGTTCAAAAGTTATTAAAGTTTAAAGTTTCCCATTATAGCCCATAGAAAAAAATATATGTTCATTACAAAAGCTTTTAAAAGGTTTCGCAAAAGCAAAATTTCCTTTCAAGCTATGCTGTTTTGTTGTCAAGCTGCCGCCATCTTGTTTTCAGTTAGCAATGGACAAAAATGCTATAGTTCAAACGTGGATGCACCTAGGTAAACACTGACAGTTGTATTTACCTAGTTGGGCCCTCAGCTAAACAGCACAATCTTTTTGAGGGGGTAAAACCCCCTAGAAATGCCATTTCTAGATCAGACCCCCCATAGTGCCGCAAATTGTGAAAGAACGGATGTGACACTTTCGCAAATCACGAAAGTGTCATGCCATTTCTTTCACAAATGTTTGTAAAAGTGTTGCAATTTGGGACACTACTACATCAAAAAACAATAATTCTTTGCCACACCACTTCACCTAAATGGCTGGGGCTTTTGGGCTGAAATTTGCAGGGTGGCAAGCCCTGGTCCCTCAGATGTGCCGTTTGTCAGTTCAGTCCCAAACAATTTAATGCTTCCTTAGTTACAACATTCTGAAGTTGAGAAAGTTCCCATAGGATAACACTGCAGTGCCCGCATCTCGAAAACGTGTGTGTGTGTGTGTGTGTGTGTGTGTGTGTGTGTATAGGAAGCAGTATAGTGCAGTGGTGTGTGTGTGTGTATAGGAAGCAGTATAGTGCAGTGGTCTAAGGCTCTGAGCTGCAAATCTGGTGACATCCAGCAGACCAGACCTGGGTTTGAATCCCACCGCTTCCACTTGCATACTGTGTGACCCTGAGCAAGTCACTTAACCTCCTTCTGCTCCCAGGTCGCTCCTGTAAAAAAGCTTTCAGCTTAGTGTGCTATACCTGGTTAAAAAAAACAACTATATATATATTACCTGTAGGTGGACTAAGCCCATGTGGAGGTTTCAAAGTCATGATTACAACTGCAATGGAATTTTTTCCCGTAGTTCCTATGGTTACTAAAATATTGCAAATAAGTGTTACAAGGGTTCTTTTTCAGTAGTATGGGGTTGCTGTACATCTCCGTACTTATGTGTAAGTAGGAGCGCAAGGCCCAGAGGCTCCACATTCCAACATACGCATATTGTTCTGTAAAAATGGGCAGTGTGAAGCAAGCACAGAGCCAGGAGGGCCCGCACTCCCACAGCCACATACCAGTTACATTACACTTTTTCAAAAAGAAGGGAAATGCATTGCAAAAAACTCTGTTAATGGATCAGTTAGGATTAATGCCACAGTGAGAAATCTTTGAAAATTTGATGTTAGGGTTATCACCCCTAGAACCCAACCCTCCCAACCCCTTACCTTCACCCACCAACAGGCACTGGGGTGTGCCATGGGGTCATCAGGCTAACTCTCACTCCATTGTTATTCTGTAGTATGTCAGCTTGTTTAGACATGGAATGGGGTGAGAGTTAGGACTGACAACCCCATGGCATGCTCCGACACCTGTTGATGTGTGGAGTGTGGGTGGGGTGGGGTGCTACCTCTACTATCAAATATATATATATATATATATATATATTTATCGAGAGAGATGTATATCATGGGTGTGAGAGCGTTCTCAGTAGAATATCCTGTGTTTTTTCCACTGCAGTGAGGATAAATCCTGATGACATCAGTAGAGTGAGGATAAATGCCATATATCCACAATCTGCTGATGTCACCAGAGTGAGGATATCTTCACTGCAGCTTGCTTTCTAAATGAAACTGCTTCAGAAAACAGTTTCTCTTTCTCACTAACTCTGCAACTTACACAATTAGCTTTTAAAACACTCTCACCTGTGTCCCATTGTGGTTCTAACACTCCTAGCCCATTACTGTGCTGATCTCAGCTTCAAAACAACCTGGGCCAGATATTCAAAAGGGTTGAGCCATGCGCAACAGGGTTGCGCATGCGCAAGTCCTAAATTGCGCCATTCTGCGATATTCAGCAGGAGGCAGTTGCGCCACTGAAAACAGGCTGAGCAACAGCGCAATGCAAATGAATGCATGCTCAACTGGAGGGGGAGGAACCATGCATAAACTGCACAGCCCGATATTCAGCCAGGCTGTGCAGAGTTGTGCAGGCGCAACCCCCAACCTGCGCCTGCAGGACATTGAGCAAAAAAAAAAGTAGTAGAGGGCCACCCACAGGTGAGCTGCTGTATTGCAGGGCGCAACACAGCAGCTGCCACCTGTGGCTGGCCCCCAACTCAGTCCCTGTGCCCCCCCGCAGCCCGATCGTGGGCATAGTGTACTCCCCCCCCACTAGCCCGATCACGGGCATCAATGTGGCTCCCCACCTCCTCCTGTTCACATCCCTGGTGGTCCAGTGGACCGAAAGTATGTTTAATAAATCCCCCTTCCCGTTCACATCCCTGGTGGTCCAGTGGACGAGAATGCCCGATGGCAGGCGGTATGTTTTAATAACTCCCCCTCCTGTTCACATCCCTGGTGGTCCAGTGGACCGAAATGCTCGATCGGCGGGCGGTATGTTTAATAACTCCCCGTTCACATCCCTGGTGGTCCAGTGGACCAAAATGCCCGATCGCGGGCAGAAAGTAAACTGAACCCCCGAGACATCTCCCTTGTGCCCGATTGCGGGCAGTAAAGTAAGTGAAACCCCCAAACATCTCCCTTGTGCCGATCGTGGGCGGTAAGTAAATTGAAACCCCCAAACATCTCCCTGGTGGCTGGTGTCCCCCTCACCCCACCCACCCACAAAGCCCCACCACGATCCTCCCGGCGGCGGCGGGCGGCAGCATCCCACCTGCCGCCGCCTGCGCGCCTGCCGCCCGACTGACTGCCGGTGAGGCTGCTGCAGCCAGTGGTGCAGAGCAAGAGCCAATGGGCATGCAGCATACCGTACATGACAGACCAGATTTGTGAATGAATGTTCATTCCGGCTGGACTATCATGTCTTGACTATCAAGCTACTGCGTATTAATACTCTCACCAATGACGTCACCTTCCCAGGCAATCAGCTCGGCAGCCAAGTAACAGCGGTGGGATACTGCCGCCGCCCGGCTGCGGGGAGGCGGGGTGAGTGAGGCTTCGTGGAGGTGGGTAGGGGTGGGGACACTAACCACCAGGGAGATGTTTGGGGGTTCAATTTACTTACTGCCCGTGATCGGGCACAAGGGAGATGTTTGGGGTTTCAATTTACTTACTGCCCGCGATCGGGCACAAGAGAGATGTTTGGGGGTTCAGTTTACTTTCTGCCCATGATCGGGCATTTTGGTCCACTGGACCACCAGGGATGTGAACGGAGGGGATTGTTAACATACCGCCAGCGATCGGGCATTTCGTCCACTGACCAACCAGGACATGTATGGAAGGAGGTGGGGAGCCACATTGCTTGCCCACTTATCAGGCTGCAGGGTATCGGTCCCACGGCTGCTGCTCGGCAGGCGCCAGGCGCAAGTCCTCGGGATCGGGCGCACCAACATGCTAATGGCATGCAAATGGGGCCATAATCAGATGCAAATGGCCCCCCCTGCACCTTGCATGAATTATGGCCCCATTTGCATGTCACCTTTTGAATATCATGATTTTGCACATGGCGCAATGGTACTTGCGCCACCGCAAGATGAATGCTCCACTCTGACAACTTGCGGTGGTGCAAGTTCCACTGCGCCATGCACAGTGGCTGTGGCTGGGGGGTGATATTCAAAGGAGTTGCTCAATAGCGCAACTCCTTTGAATATCGCCCCGGCCACACCCCTGCGCAACTATTTTGCGCAGCGCAAGGGCTTGCGCCTCAGAATGTCGCAGTTTGAATATCCAGCCCTCTGAATTCTAAGTGGAACACCTTCACAAAGCAGTTTCTCTTTCTCAGTGCTAACTGTAACAGTTTCTCTTTCTCACTGAAACCTATAACTTACTTAATTAGCTTTGTAAAACACACTCACCTGTGTCCCATTGTGTTTCTAACACTCCTATCCCATTATTGTGCTGATCTCAGCTTCAAAATAACCTGAATTCTAAATAAAACATATTCACAAAGCAGTTTCTCTTTCTCAGTGCTACCTACAACAGTTTCTCTTTCTCACTGAAACCTACAACTTACTCAATTAGCTTTGCAAATCATACTCACCTGTCTCCCATTGTCTTTCTGATTCCCAGTCCATTCAGAACAACTCTCACATACACACACACACACACACACACAGACTCACACACTCACCACACACAGAATGAGCAGAAAACACACAGAAACAGAAAAAATGTTCCTAAAGCTCTCACCATCATAGTATAAATCACACATGATGTGCAGTTCATAGGATACGAGAATTCTCAGTCCTGCAGAGTGAGCTGTGCATTCTCACTTGTGCCTTCAGCACTCATGAGAATACAGAGCTCACTCCACAGGAATGAGAATATTTTCCATATCCCACTCCTGCCCATCATGTACCCTCTATATATACATGTACATAAGGGATATGCAGCGGTTCAGTGTGTGATAATGCATTTATCTCTTACAGTTTCCAGTGACCTCAAGTAAACCTCACGAGTGCCGAAGGCACGAGTGAGAGTTACGAGAGGTCACTGGCAACTGTACAAAATAAATGCATTACCACATACTGAACCGCTGCATATTCCATTTATGCAACAGGTTTAGATGTTGTGTGAACATTTTGATTTTGGTAGGTGTAAATAATTTGTCAAAAAAGGGAAAAGAAAATTGAATTTTATGCTGTTTTTTGCTAATTATAAAAAAACAAAATGGTATCTATAAATGAAACACCACTCATTTTGTAGATATTTTTGAGCTGAACATTTTTCGTGCTCACAGTACCATGCTATCATTTTTTGTTTTAAAGTTATTTATATTTGTTTGTCAAAAAAGTGAACAAAAAATTACATTTTCTTCTGTTTTCTTGCTAATCATATACAATATACAGGGTTTATATAAATGAAACAGTATTCATTTTGTAGATAATTTTGTGCTGAACAATTTTCGTGCTCACAGTACCATGTTATCTTTTTTCATTTTTAAGTTATTGACATTTAAATATGGTTAGTACTGCTTCTGAGGCTGAACATTCTAAATGAATTCTGAAGAGAACTGTGTAGATAAATGAGCTAGTGATGTAGTTACTGTGTGAATAAATGGGTGATGATATAGTTACTATGTGGATAAATAAATTTATTACCATAGTAGCCAAGATAAATGGTTTTATTCTACAGTTTTATCCTGACCCTGTTGCATAAATACATATATACACACACACATATATATGTGTGTATATATATATATATATATATATATATATATATATATATATGTAATATATGGATTTGCCAAATAATACCATCGAAAATGATTTAAAAATCCTCGTGAAACCATCTCGGAGAACTGGCGGGCGGGCGGGTGGCAGGCGGGTGGATGCTGCCGCCCGCCGCCGCCGGGGGAGCGGGTGGTGGGGCTTCGTGGGTGGTGGGTGGGGGACACTAACCACCAGGGAGATGTTTGGGGGTTCAATTTACTTTACTGCCCGTGATCGGGCACAAGGGAGATGTTTGGGGGTTTCAATTTACTTACTGCCCGCGATCGGGCACAAGGGAGATGTTTGGGGGTTCAGTTTACTTTCTGCCCATGATCGGGCATTTTGGTCCACTGGACCACCAGGGATGTGAACGGGAGGGGAGTTATTAAACATACCGCCCGCGATCGGGCATTTCGGTCCACTGGACCACCAGGATATGTATGGAAGGAGGTGGGGGAGCCACATTGCTGCCCACTTATCAGGCTGCAGGGTATCGGTCCCACGGCTGCTGCCTCGGCAGGCGCCAGGCGCAAGTCCTCGGGGATCGGCGCACCAACATGCTAATGGCATGCAAATGGGGCCATAATCAGATGCAAATGGCCCCCCTGCGCCTTGCATGAATTATGGCCCCATTTGCATGTCACCTTTTGAATATCATGATTTTGCACATGGCGCAATGGTACTTGCGCCACCGCAAGTTGAATGCTCCACTCTGACAACTTGCGGTGGTGCAAGTTCCACTGCGCCATGCACAGTGGCTGTGGCTGGGGGGTGATATTCAAAGGAGTTGCTCAATAGCGCAACTCCTTTGAATATCGCCTCGGCCACACCCCTGCGCAACTATTTTGCGCAGCGCAAGGGCTTGCGCCCAGAATGTCGCAGTTTGAATATCCAGCCCTCTGAATTCTAAGTGAACACCTTCACAAAGCAGTTTCTCTTTCTCAGTGCTAACTGTAACAGTTTCTCTTTCTCACTGAAACCTATAACTTACTTAATTAGCTTTGTAAAACACACTCACCTGTGTCCCATTGTGTTTCTAACACTCCTATCCCATTATTGTGCTGATCTCAGCTTCAAAATAACCTGAATTCTAAATAAAACATATTCACAAAGCAGTTTCTCTTTCTCAGTGCTACCTACAACAGTTTCTCTTTCTCACTGAAACCTACAACTTACTCAATTAGCTTTGCAAATCATACTCACCTGTCTCCCATTGTCTTTCTGATTCCCAGTCCATTCAGAACAACTCTCACATACACACACACACACACACACACAGACTCACACACTCACACCACACACAGAATGAGCAGAAAACACACAGAAACAGAAAAAATGTTCCTAAAGCTCTCACCATCATAGTATAAATCACACACATGATGTGCAGTTCATGGGATACGGAAAATATTCTCAGTCCTGCAGAGTGAGCTGTGCATTCTCACTTGTGCCTTCAGCACTCATGAGAATACAGAGCTCACTCCACAGGAATGAGAATATTTTCCATATCCCACTCCTGCCCATCATGTACCCTCTATATATACATGTACATAAGGGATATGCAGCGGTTCAGTGTGTGATAATGCATTTATCTCTTACAGTTTCCAGTGACCTCAAGTAACCCTCACGAGTGCCGAAGGCACGAGTGAGAGTTACGAGAGGTCACTGGCAACTGTACAAAATAAATGCATTATCACATACTGAACCGCTGCATATTCCATTTATGCAACAGGTTTAGATGTTGTGTGAACATTTTGATTTTGGTAGGTGTAAATAATTTGTCAAAAAAGGGAAAAGAAAATTGAATTTTATGCTGTTTTTTGCTAATTATAAAAACAAAATGGTATCTATAAATGAAACACCACTCATTTTGTAGATATTTTTGAGCTGAACATTTTTCGTGCTCACAGTACCATGCTATCATTTTTTGTTTTAAAGGTATTTATATTTGTTTGTCAAAAAAGTGAACAAAAAATTACATTTTCTTCTGTTTTCTTGCTAATCATATACAATATACAGGGTTTATATAAATGAAACAGTATTCATTTTGTAGATAATTTTGTGCTGAACATTTTTCGTGCTCACAGTACCATGTTATCTTTTTTCATTTTTAAGTTATTGACATTTAAATATGGTTAGTACTGCTTCTGAGGCTGAACATTCTAAATGAATTCTGAAGAGAACTGTGTAGATAAATGAGCTAGTGATGTAGTTACTGTGTGAATAAATGGGTGATGATATAGTTACTATGTGGATAAATAAATTTATTACCATAGTAGCCAAGATAAATGGTTTTATTCTACAGTTTTTATCCTGACCCCTGTTGCATAAATACATATATACACACACACATATATATGTGTGTATATATATATATATATATATATATATATATATATATATGTAATATATGGATTTGCCAAATAATACCATCGAAAATGATTTAAAAATCCTCGTAAACCATCTCGGAGAACTCTGCAGACTCAATAATTACTACCTTCACTGGCATACAATACTATCGTTGCAAGAAACTATAGTATTATCACCAAATGCCACAGCGCATGTGCAACTCTGCCCGCAAGAAATCAGGTTGCCATGGAGCCACGCCTCTTCCTGCCCATCCAGAGTCACACCGTGCATTCTAATTCATCATTGTTCTTCTGTGGGCGGGCACACTCATTTTGAAAACATGGCGGCTCGTTACTGTCGCCTAGCGAGCCAAATGCATCTGCTTCATTTCTTCGTTTTTTTTTTTTTATAAATGGATTATCTGGTTGATCCTGCATTACCTAAAGGATCATAAAGGAAAAGGTAGGACTTCATGAAATTCAAACAGATGCTGACAGAGTGGCGGTGACGAGTGGGGATGTGGGCAAGTGACCCTGTCTCCAGTCGACGGTCAACTGACTACTGCAAGCATGTCTTCAGTACTGCGACTGGCTAAAAGAAGAGCAAATCCATATATTACAAAAATAACAAATAGGCAGTGTCACATGACTGGGAATTATACCATCTCGAGGGTTCTGGGGTCAAGGCAACCTCTCGAGCTTCGCTCTCGAGGTTCTCTTGACCCCAGAACCTCTCGATGGTATAATTCCCTTGTAATAGACACTCGCCTATCTATTATTCTATTTGTAATAGATAACCCACTCTTAGGTGTACAGTGACACTCTGATATATGCACACCTTGGTGTGTGTTGTATGCATGAGGCCACAGGCTGAGTGCATCAACCACCCAAGGTGTGCATATATCAGAGCGTGACAGCACACCATGGAGTGGGTTATCTATCTTATAAAATGGCAAAATTGTTTTGGAGGGGGGTAAAAGGGGGACAGTGAAAAAGCAGGAATACTGAACGAATATTTCTGCTCAGTATTCACAAAAGAGGAGGGGGAAGTGCCTAATCCAATTAACAGAAGCACTCTTGATAGGGGGCTTTTAATGTCTTCATCAGTGGCATTGCAGAGGGACTGGAAGGAAAGTATGCCTTTTGCAGATGACACAAAGATCTGCAACAGGGTTGATACACAAGGAGGCATGGAAAGGATGAAAAGGGACTTGGCAAGGTTGGAGGAATGGTCAGACGTATGGCAGCTAGGATTCAATGCAAAAGTGCAAAATAATGCACCTGGGAAACAAGAACCCAGGGAAGAATACACAATGGGTGGGAGGTAGTAACAACAACAAAACAGGAAAGGGACCTGGGGTAATCATATCAGATGACCTTAAGGTTAGCAAGCAATGTGAGAAGGCAGTAGGGAGGGCCGGGGGATATACTGGGATGTATAGGGAGAGGCATCAGCAGCAGAAAACAGGAAGTTGTTATCCTCTGTACAGACAGTTGGTGAGACCCCATCTGGAATACTGTGTCCAGTTCTGGAGACCCCATCTCCGCAAGGACATAGACAGGATAGAGGCAGTCCAGAGGAGGGCAACTAAAATGGTGCAGGGTCTGCAAGAGAAGCCGTATGAGGAGAGACTAAAGGAGCTTAATATGTATACCCTTGAGGAAAGAAGGGAGAGGGGGGACATGATAGAAACTTTCAAGTACCTCAAGGGAATCAACAAAGTCCAAGAGGGTAGCATCTTACAGAAAAAGAGACTTGCAAGATCAAGGGGACACAATTTAAAGATAGAAGGAGGGCGGTTCAGGGGCAATGTGAGGAAGTATTATTTCACAGAGAGGGTAGTGGATGCATGGAACAGCCTTCCTGAGGAAGTTGTGGAGTCTAAAACTGTGGGAGAATTCAAGAATGCATGGGACAGACATAAGGCAATTCTTGTGGGCGGCAGGAAGATATAGGCTGTTGGTTAAATAGGATCTGTGGCCTATCCTGTAGGTAGGGAAATGGGCAGACTAGATGGGCCTAGCGGTCCTTATCTGCCGTCAAAGTCTATGTTTCTATGTTTAAAAGTGCAGGTTGTGTGGTCATGCTCTGATATATGCATGGTCACCTGATTGTCTTTGACCAATTGCTGATGATCTTTCTCCTAACCCATTATATATATATATATATATATATATATATATATATATATATATATACATACATACACACACACACACACCCATACCCACACCCACACACACATATATATTATACTGGCATGGTAGTGCCAGTATAGTTAGGGTTCAGCAGCCACTTCTATTTAATACCAAGACAGTGTCAGTGGCTCAGTAGGTAGCACACTTGCCTCTGAGGCCAGGAGATCAGAGGGCTGTGGGTTCAGTTCCCACATCTGGCACTAGGGTTAATATCCCAGTACTGACACTGTAGTGCAGCATGAGAGTGGTGCTGCACTTCTGAGGTGCCGTCTTTAGGATGAGATGTTAAACCGAGGTCCTATCTGCCTGGATTGGTGGTAGTTCAGGTGGATGTTAAAGATCCCATGTCACTTATCGAAAAGAGTAGGAGAATTTCCCCGGTGTTCTGGCCAAATTTCCCTCATTCACTAAAAATACCACCAACAGCTTAATCTGGTTCAAGGTCAGTTGGCATTCATCTGTAACCCCCTCCCCGGGTCGTGCCTGAAAATAGGCAGGATTTGTCTAGTGCACTTACCTGGTCAACAAAAACTAAATAAATACATAAATAAATTTGAACTTTAATAACTTTGCAAGCATTCATCCTATAATAGGCTGTGGGAAAAAATATTTATGGCATGAATGTTTCTGCAAACATATTGGGTATTTACAGGAAAGTACCATTGGTTTACATGGGGGACTTTTGCAAGAGTACTGGGTACTTTCGCAAAAGTCCCCAATGTTAATCACTTGTGATTTTGTGAAAGCACTATGTACATTCTCGACAGTACCATTTGGTTTACATGGGGGAGTTTCGTGAAAGTGCAGGGTACTTTTGCAAAAGTCCCCATATAGACATATGGTACTTTCACAAAAGAACTGCACGTTTGCTAAAGTACCATTGGGGCATCAGGAGGGAGGGGATAGTTCTTAAAAAATTTATGTTGGTCTTGGAGGAGGGTGGGGCCCAGGCGGGTTCAGTAGCTAGGAGGCAGCTGCTTTAAAATAAAATTGTGTTGCTCTTGGAGGGAGGGAGGAGGGAGTCTGGGAGGGTCCGGTGGAAGAAATGGTACTGCTGCTGTGAAAAAAATGTATCTGGTCTGGGAGGGAGAGAAGAGACATGCAATGTACTATTCTGTGAAAAATGTTTTGTTTTAAATATACATTTATAAACTGAGCTGACAGGAACAGAACAATTTCTTTTTAACATGTATGCCAGTCAGCTTGGTCCATCCCTTGCTCCTATGGTATGTATTGGTGGAGGATGGAGTCGGGGCAGGCTGAGCCCAACCGGAACACATGTTTACAGAAATTGTTCTGGCCTTTGGTTAAGGGTGGCTAGATCATGGGCTGAACTGACTGGCATAGAACAATTTTCTTTTAACATGTATACCAGTTGGCTGGGTCTGTCCCTTGCTCCCGTGGTTTGTCTGTCCCTTGATCTGGTGGTTCCTCGATGATGGAGCATGGAGGGGTGGGCCTGGCAGACTGACACACTTGTAGAAAAAAATTGTTCTGGCCTCTAGCGAAGGAGTAGGCTGGGACGGTTGAGCAGACTAGCACAGAACAATGTTTTCCAACAAGTTTTCCAATGTTTTCAAAGTTTTCCAACTTGGAAAAATGAAAGGAAGTGAACAAGGCAGTAAGGGCAGCAAAAGCCGAAACTGAGGAAAAGCTTGCTAAATCAGTGAAGGAAGGAGGAGGGGCATTCTTTAGGTATATTAGCATGAGAAGAAAGACAGGAGGAGGAATTGTGAGACTTAGAGAACAGGGAGGCAGGGTAGTAGAGAAAGACATTGACAAGGCGACCGTCCTCAACAAATACTTCTGCTCCGTATTCACAGAAGAAGACAATGGGGATGGTCCTCCATTAATGGAGAAGGGAAAACAGGGAGAAGGGGTGGGCATTAGACCTTTTTCAGAGGACAGAGTAAAAGCTATGGGGCCTGATGGGATATACCTGAGGATCCTAAAGGAACTCTCTGGCTAAGCTGTTCAGTGGATCTCTAGAAACAGGCGTGGTTCCAGAGGAGTGGAGGAGGGCACAAAATGATACTCCTGCACAAAAGTGGTAGCAAGGAGGAGGCAGAAAACTACAGTTTGACCTCGATAGTAGGTAAAATGATGGAAACCCTGTTTAAGGAAAGACTGGTGGACTACCAAGAGACAAGGGGGCTGCTGGACCCAAGGCAACATGGATTCATGGCAGGGAGGTCATGCCAGACCAACTTGATTGATTTATTTGAGTGGGTGACAAAGGAAATAGACCAGGGCAGAGCAGTAGATGTGGCCTATCTGGACTTCAGGAAGGCCTTCAACACATTCCCACACAGGAGACTAAGCCACAACCTGTCATACCTGTGAGTTAGAAACTGGTTGAGTAACAGAACACAAAGCGTGGTGGTAAATGGGGTTAACTCACAGGAGGGACGGGTAACAAGTGGCGAACCCCAGGGATCAGTGCTGGAACCAGTGCTCTTCATAAGCGATATTGCAGAGGGTCTAGAAGGGAGAGTTAGCCTGTTCATGGATGATACAAAGCTATGTAACAGGGTAGATACACAGGAAGGTATAGAAAAGATGAGAAGGGATCAGAAGAGGCTAGAAAACTGGTCCAAGGAATGGCAGCTGGGTTTCAATGCAGAAGGTGCAAGATTATGTACCTAGGGAGAGGGAATCCTAGGGCTGAGTATGAATTAGACATGGTAACATTGGAGGTTACCACAGAGGAAAGGGATCTGGGGTAGTCATAGAAGACAACGTCAAAGTGGCTAAACAGTGTGACAAAGCAGTTGGAAAGGTTAACAGAATGTTAGTGTGCATAGGAAGGGATGTAACAAGTAGAAGGAGGGAGGAGGTGGTGGTACCACTGTACAACTCCCTGGTAAGGCCTCATCTGGAGTACTGTGTTCTGTTCTGGAGGCCCTATCTCCAAAAAGACACAGACAGGATGGAGACAGTACAGAGGAGGGCGACAAAAAAATGGTGTTGGGGATGCAGCATAAGTCATATGAGGAAAGACTCAGAGCTTTAAATATGTACTCCCTGGAGAAAAGGAGAGTGAGGGGAGACATGATAGAGACTTTCAAATATCTAAAGGGGATCAACAGGGTACCAGAGGGGAGCATCTTTAACATGAAGGGAAATAGCAGAACAAGGGGGCACAGCATGAGACTAAAAGGGGGAAAACTTAGAGGAAACTTGAGGAAATTTTACTTCACTGAAAGGGTGGTGGAGAGATGGAACAGTCTCCCCCAGGAAGTGGTGGGGGTGGCCACGGTTCGGGGATTCGACAATGCGTGGGATAGGCAAATGGGAACTATCAAGCTAGGGTGAAGGGGGGGCTTGTAGCATCTAGGGCACCTTAAGCATTAGAAAGACAGGTAGGGTAGACTGGATGGGCCACAAGGCCCTTATCTGCTGACAACATCAATGTATCTATGCATCTATGTAACATGTATGGCAGTTGACTGGGTCTGTCCCTTGCTCCCGTGGTTTGTCTGTGCTTTGTTCCTGTGGTTCCTCAATGATAGAGAGTGGAGGGGTGGGCCCGGCAGACTGGCACGCTTGTTGGAAAAAATTGTTCTGGCTTCTTGTGAAGGAGGAGGGTGGGGTGGTTGAGCAGACTGGCACAGAACAATGTTTTCCAACATGTATGGCAGTCAACTTGGACCATCCCTTGTTCCATTGGTATGTATTGGTGAAGGATGAAGTCAGGGGCAGGCCTGGAAGACTGGCACACATGTTGGAAAAAATTGTTCTGACCTCTGGTTAATGTTGGATGGATCATGGGCCATGGGTGGATCCAACTGGCATGGAACAATTTTTTTAACATGTATGCCAGTCGACTGGGTCCATCCATTGCTCCTGTGGTGTGTCTGCGCCTCTCTGCTGTGGTTCCTCTGAGATGGAGGGTGGAGAGATGTGCCTGGCTGACTGGCACACATGTTGGAAAAAAATTGTTCTGGCCTCTGCTGAGGGAGTAGGGTGGGGTGATGGAGCAGGCTGGTACAGAACAATTGTCTTTCACATGTATGCTAGTGGACTGGGTCTGTCCCATGCTCCTGTGGTTTGTTCATGCTTCATTCCTGTGGTTCCACTTTGATGGAGGGTGGAGGGGTGGGACTAGCACAATGGCACACATGTTGGTCAAAATTGTTCTGGCTTTCCTTGATGGTGGAGGGTGTAGCCGACTAGCATACATGTTGAAAAAAATTGTTCTGGCCTCTGGTTAATGGTGGGTGGATCTTTTTTTTTTTTAACATGTATGCCAGTTGACTGTGGTTAGTTGGTGTGTCGCTCGTGTGCTTAGTCCATGCATTGTTCCTGTGGTTAGTCAATGCGCCGCTCCTGTGCTTAGTCCTTGTGTCACTCCTGTGGTTAGTCCATGCTTCACTCCTGTGGTTAGTCCATGCATCACTCCTGTGGTTAGTCCACGAATCGCTCCTGTGCTTAGTCCATATGTCACTCCTGTGGTTAGTCTGTGCATCACTCCTGTGCTTAGTCCATGTGTCACTCCTGCGGTTAGTCTGTGCATCACTCCAGTGCTTTGTCCATGCATCGCTTCTGTGGTTAGTCCATGCATCGCTCCTGTGGTTAATGTGCATCACTTCTGCGCTTAGTCCATGCATTGCTCCTGTGGTTAGTCTGTGCGTCTCTCCTGTGCTAAGTCCATGTGTAACTCCTGTGCTTAGTCCGTGCACTACTCCAGTGGTTTGGAGAATGGATGGACTGGCTGAGCTGATGTGCACACATGCAGCCTTGCTCCTGTGGTCTATATAGTGCCCAGATTAAAAAAAGAAATTGAGAGGTAGCAAGAAACAACAAGGCAACTCCAGGAGCTGAGGTTTTGAAACAAAACAGCCCAGCATAAAACATAGTGAGATACAAGCTAGTGGTGTGACATGGGATGATCAAGCATCAAAAGGAAAGCTCTCCTTCCTCTATGCAATGATGCTCTCTTTCAATTCGTAATTTTTTTTCTGGTATCATTTTGGTTTTTTAGTTTAAACTACACCATGTCCACATCAGCACCTTCCGGCATTCATGTGAAGAGGCCAAGGACCATCATGTCTTACATGTTGTGCGCATCCACGATCAGGCTCGGTTGTATCCAGAGGATCTTTATGAGGATGTAGGATTGCTGTTTTGTTGTGCTTGCACCCACACCATCGACTATGTGCGGATGCATACAACTGACATGCACATGAAGTAGCAGAAACATCTGGAAAGAAAAGAAGTAGCAAAGAAAAACCTGCAAAATAAGTACCACTCGCACAGATATTTGCATTTTTTTTCCATATTCTGTTTTTCCCCTCCTGGGTGCACATTGTGCAGCTGGTATCTGCCCTATCCCTGCCTCCCAAGTCCATCTCACCTCTCCGGCACCGTGGAACCCCATCCCCCCACCATTGTTTGCCTCAGTTTCTCCTGCTGCTTACATAAGCCATTGTGTGCATGTGCCTTGTTCCCATGCCTCCCTCCCTCTTTGCTGCTAGAGTTCAACACCACCACCACCTGGCCGCTAACTGGTAGCAGCAGCAAAGGAGCAAGACTGCAGATTCCCACCCCCACTCAGGAGAGGAAAACAGTCAGTCGGACACTCGATCCTCTTCCTCCCCACTGACCCCCGGCAACTGAAGATTGTTCCTGAACAGAGGCTGCCAGTGTGGCAGGAAGTAAGGCACACAGCGCCTCAACCCTCCTTGCCACTGGGCTGGCCTGCAGTTAATTTTTCCCTGTAAAATATTATATCTTGATTGCTGTTTTTTTTTTGTTTGTTTTTTCCAGGTGCACCTCTGTGCCAGCAGTCACTGACTTCTTGCGTGGCAGGAGGTAAGGCTCCCAGCACCTCAGATCTCCATGCCACTGGTCTGGCGTACATTTTTTTCCCTGTAAGATATATCTTGATTGCTTTTTTTTTTTTGTTCCCAGGTACACCTCTACGCCAACAGTCACTAACTTCTTGTTTCAGCCGAGCAACTGAATCATCCATTGAATGGAAGGAATTTGTTCTTGACTTCGCTCGCTGTTTGACCTGTGCAGACATCCCACTGGAGAAGGCTTCTGGATTTCAAGAATTCTTAAAGAAGCACAAAAACAAGGCAGTAGTCTTCCTGAACCAGCACAACTTTGGAGTATGTACCTCCAAGAACTTCGGCCTGATCATGAACGGTCGTTCATTTTATCCCCCAGGATCCTAGCATTCATGGTGACCCCCTTCCATCCTTTTACCTTTCCTTCTCCATGCCTCTGCCCTCCACTTCCAACATCCCCTCTATTGCTTCCACCTAGTGCATTGCCCTTGTTCTGGGGGGGTTAAACCTGCTCTGCTTCCCATCTCATGGTCACTGTATGCCCTCCCTCCACTTGCCACCCCCTTTCCTAGTTTAAATGTCCAGCAATCTCAGTATATTCCCCAAGCTTCCATTTCAGCACCTTCTTTCCCTCTTCATTTAGGTGAAGTCTATCCTTAGCATATAGACCATTGTCCTCCCAGGTCTGTCCACACCCTTCCACCAACCCATATCCTTTGGTGTGACACCATTTGCCTATCATTCATTAAAGGGAAACAGTGGAAAACGCACAGCTTTACCCAGGCACTACAAAAATGCCTGATTAGTGCTTTCAGACAGTAACATTTTTTAACAAATTACTCTAATTGATTTTTTAGTGAGTTAAACAGTGGCCTTCAACTTTCACTTTCTATTGTTGGTAGCCACCATTTCATGAGTAGCAGAGAGCTTCCTGAGCTCACTTTATGCTAATATGTCCTGCCAACCAATAGCTGAGGTCAAACAGGCATATTAGCATACAGTGAGCTCAGGAAGCTCACTGTTGCTCATGAGATGGCTGTTACCAGCAACAGGAAGTGGAAGTTGTGGGTAGCTGTTCTAAATCATTAAAGTTGTTACTGTCTGAAAGCACTAATTGAGAGTTTCTGCATTGTCCGAGGAAAGCTTTGTCTTTTCCATTGTTTCCCTTTAAATTCCTTGATATTTTGCTTTCTAGACATGCTTGCCTTAGGCACTGGTAATACCTCAGAAAAAGTTACTGAACTACCCTTCCCCTCACATAAAGTTCCCAGCTCCTCAAACCTCTTTTGGGCTACCTCTAATGTACTATCAGCCAGGTCATTTGGCCCCAGATGTAGAATTATATGAGGTTTCTCCCTTCCCCTTTTAGCATATTTCAGGACTGATCATTCGACTCTTTCAGCTGTCATCTCTGGCATGGCCTCCACACATATATGACTATGCCTTTCCCCCTTGCTACCCCACCTTACCCCCTTAGTACTGAAACCTCCAGTACTGGTATCCCCCCCATATTTCTATCTACATGCTTCCTCTCCCCGTTCCCCTCCTGTCTGACTACTCCTCCTCCAGCACATATTTCCCCATGCCTTGCCCTGCCACTGTTTTTATCCTGCCTGACTCCTCCTCCTGCACATAATTCACCCATCTGTCCCTGTTGCTCTCCTGTCTGACTCCTCCTGCACACAATTCCCCCATCTGTTTCTGTTGCATTTCCCCATCAGTGTTCCTCCCTGCCACAGCTGCTATGCCCCTTCTGTCTTCTCTATCCACCCTACTCCACTCCCCCACATCCCTGCTCCATGTGACCATCCCTCCTATTATGCCCCTTTCCTCTTCACCCCTGCCACCCCCCTTACACCGGCTACCATCCCTTGTGCATTTCCTTCCCCTTCCCCTCTTGCCCCCTCCTGGGTATCCTGCGCCCCTCCTCCTCCTCCACCAATCTTGTTAGCACCATGCCTCATTACCTCCTCTGTATTGCTGTGCCTTGGTTCCTCCCTCCTGACTTGAGCCTTCCCTCCAGCGCCAGGCCCCTTGTTCATTTTGCTGCCACTCCTACTCCCCCTCCCAACCCCCCACCCTTGGTCTGGCGTACCTTCCATGTTGCGTCCTTATGATTCTCCCAGGGGGAGGCCCTCCTGCCCTAGGTTCTCTCCCCAACCCCCATCCTCTCCAACTGCCTTCAAAGCCACAGCACTTCCTCCTCAAGACTTCTTAGCCTGTGACAGATTGGACAACTTTCTAGCTTCCAAAATATGTTCATCCAAACCGCTACCCCACATCCATTGCAGCCCACTATTCTAAACATTGTTCTACATACTATTTAGAAAGTAAAGTTCTAAATAGAAAACATGGGCCTAGAAGATACTGTCCTAATTTAGGTAGCCTACCTGGTTACCTACTAGCCCAGATCCTAACTAGAAATGTAATACCAAACGAAAAAGTACTTTACCAGTTGTATACTGCAAGAAGCATAAAACAGTACCATCTATATCTTTTTTACCCACTTTAGCCTGAGATGCTGCACATTTTTCTCACCCCCCGCCACAGACAGTAATACCCTAGAAGGTATGCTGACAGGAGGCTGACACCACTACCGCGAAGACCAGCACAGTGACAGATTTTGCCTAAAAACGTCGAGTTGCTGTGCTGGTCCCTGCAGACACCGGTGGTGTAGCTCCTGGTGTTGTGCTTCCTCCTGACTCTACTCTGACTTGGGTTGGATATCTAGAGACTGGGGTAGGGGTGGGGGGCAGATTCCCCACATGGAATGTTTTGGGGCGCAGCCCCCTGATTGAAACACACTGCCCTTACGAAAATTTCCTCGGAAAACTGTAGCATTACCATTTGTCCACCATTTCCATACCATTGTAAATTCCACTGCAGTATCACTGCATCCCCTTAACTGGTAACACACTGAATTCGTTTCAATTCCATTGCAAAACCACTGTTGTCATTGTGGTACCACATGGACTGTGGTATCACAATGAGAATGTGTACATGGATGGTACTACAATGGCTCAAACACACACCACTGTATTCCCACTGCTGTTTTGGTAACACAATGGATTTGTTTCAATTCCAGTGTATAACCACTGCTGCCACTGTGGTACCATGTACCATGGTGGTAACACTGGGGTGATTTCCATGTAGAATGGTAACACAATGAGCTGCCATTGCAAAACCATTGTAATTGGTCTCACAATGGATTTGTTTCAATTTCATTGCCATACCATTGTTGACACTGTGGTACCATCTGTGTGCAATGGTAGTGCCGTGGTTCTCTAAGGGGATGCTGGTAGCTCAATGATGACATTGCACTACCACTGCTATTGGTAATCAGGGGGTAGCACATGTTAGTACAGTGGTTCTCATGTGCAGGGCTGCAGCTATGAATTTTGGGGCCCAGGACAAGTCACTTTAAATAGGCCCCTGTTTCCCAAATCAGCTAATGCCAGGGGTAATGCAAGCTCCTCAGATGGGCCCCTCCTGAGCTTGGGGCCCCAGATAACATCCCCACTCCCCCCCCCCAATACTGTGGCTCTGCTCATGTGGTGTGACATCGACCACTCCAGGTCCTCCTGCTAGTCCCTCCCCCCATCAGACTTGACATCAGATCCTCCCCAGTGCCTCCCCCGCATGCCTCTCACACCCCTCCACTTTGGCTCCCCATGCCTGTCTCCCCATCACCAGTTCTCACTGAACTTAGATCTGCAGCTGCACAATAAGGACAACACATGCAACAGTTTTGCTTGGTCATAATAATTTTTAATCAGTACTTTTGGTGATGCTAAATCATTATCTGTCATTATCGATCAATACCCAAAGCCGCCATAAATCATACGTTTCCTTTCACTGCTGACGGTGTTTTCTTTTATCATCATAGTTAATCAATAGCTGATGCAGGTTATTGGCAGATAATCAACGTCTGCTTCACTGATCATGCTTGGTCATAGGCATTCACTAAACAAATACCACCAAAGCTTAATCTGGTTCAGTGTCCGTTGGGTACCATCTGTATCCCCCTTCCCCCTGGCCACCCGTGAAAAAGGGACATCTAGTCTCGATGGGCCTACTGGGTCAACAAAATGCAATCAAATAAAATAAATAATAAATAAATAGGCTTGTAATCTTTGGCCATGATTAAAGAGCAGCTCTCAGCTAGCCCCCACCTGACACGATATGGCAACTCACCTGGCCAGGAGTCTTTTCCACAAATGATTCCTTTGTGGGCTATCACTGTAAAATGTTAATCCACTCGTAAATTTATTCCCTGACCCGATCAGTCATTGCCTTTTAAAATAAAGGTGTGACATTGTGTATTGGGCTTCATTAAGCCCATCCTGCAGTGGTGATAATCTCTCAGTGCAGAAATTATAAAATGTACTGCTGTCCTGTAAGGGAGGAAGGGACGGTAACTCTGGTGAACTGCTGTCCAGCCGACCCCTTTCCACTGCCTGGTCTGCCTGCTCTGCCCCCACATTCTGACATTACATGTCTCCAGAGAGGGCACGTGGAATGCCCCAGACAAGTCTATGGGGCTCATTTTCAGAATGATTTTATAGACATTGAAGCAACCTTTGATAGAAAATGAAAGCCACTGCTCAACTAATAGGGACCCTCCTGAATGCAGATGTTTTTGCCTTAACCTTCCCCAACACTTCCTCTGTAAACCATAGTGGTGTTTTTTTCCCTCTTGCTTCTGTTTACCTGTCTAACAACTTTCAATATAATTCTTTTTAATTTCACCCACTGTTCCTGTATTTCTCCCTAGTCTCCCTCCCTTCCAGGGCATCCCTGAAGCAATCCCCTATCTTTGGAAGTCTTTAACTGCATTTCCTGGTAAAAGGAAAAGTTAACTTACTTGTTCTTGGTTATACAGTGTGTAAGTGGGTGGGGGCTGGGGATTCAAACCTGTGTCTCCATCCATGTTTGCCGTTCCGTGCTCTGCGTTCAAGCATACAGTGCCTCAAAAACAGCACATAATGTTCCCACCACATATACGTACAGTATATATAGTATTTGTTGCAAAACAAAAACACTACATTAATGCAGGTATTATTCAAAGTACACAAAACAATAAAATAAAAAACAGGGTTTGAGCCTCACAAATCTTGGCAAATTGGTTATGTGGCGTTTCTTGGAATTGCCAACCTTAATACCCATCCCCAACCCCATCCCATTGTCTCCTTTCTAAGGCACAAGGTACAGCTCCAACCCAGTGCCTCATATAGCAGCCATTCGTACCTGTAAAACAAGAACAGCAATGGGGTCACAAAGGATCTGCATCTCTTTATGAACTATGACAAACAGCGTAGAGTAAACACAAAAATAATGCTGATACGTATGGTCAGTGTCCTCCTACACCTGGTCAATGCCATGTTAGACCTGTAGATGTAAAAGGGAAAATGGGTCAGTATGAAAAAGAAAAAAAAAGTGGGTTGTGTGTTTTGGAGGTGGGGGTTGGGGGATACCAAACCTGCACCACACCATCAACCTGGCTTTTAGAATGGACTTGGTCACTCAGGGGATGTCATGGTTGGGGGAGGGAAGAAAATTCATTGCCCCTGTGCCCCTAGAAATGATTGTTTTGGGGGGCAGGAGGCCATGTTACTCTACACATTGACCAACACATGGCAGAATAAAGACACAGAGAGACAAATATTCAAAAACTTTGCCCAGGCAAAATACACAGTATGCTTCCCTGGTGGTGTAGTGGATCCCCCTCCCTTTTCCTAACCTGTTTGTATAATACATGGAAACACATATACGTGACAGCAGAAAAGGCCACAGGCCCATCTAGTCTGCCCAGTTTGCCTATTTCCACTAGGCCTTTTCTGCAGTCCCCCCCCCATGGCAATTGCCCTCTGTGCTTATCCCATACCCTCTTGAACCCTCCAACCATCCTCTCCCCCACCACTTTCCTCAGCAGCCCATTCCAGTTGTCCACCACTCTCTCAGTAAAGAAGTACTTCCTAATGTTTCCTCTAAATTTCTCCATTGATTTGGAATTTCCAACCACCATCCATTGCAGTATAGCAGAGCACAACAGGCCAAATGTGACTATCTGTAGGCCAACATCCCCAGCCACAACTAGTCCCATAACTCCCTGCAGCTGGCACCAGACCAACAGGCAGCAACTGAAGCTCCAATAGCCCAAAGTGCACATTCGAGCTTCCACAATCTCTGATCAGATGTTTTCCACTTCTACTTTTCTCCAGGGCCTAAGTTCAGTCCTCCGTGACAGAACTTAGCCCAGGGAGTACAGTGGGGCCAGTAAACAAAAGATGAGAGCTTATATAAACTCTTAGCATGCACTGTAGGACACAATCTCCCACCACATGAAAGCCAGCCGCAGAGGACTCCAGGATCAGCTGAAAATTAAGCCGTCAGTGCAGAATCAAGCAAAATCAGTTCACCATAATTCACTGCACTACAGCAAACAGCAAGCAAGCCAAAATGGCTCCACTTGCAAAGTGCACATTGGGACCAGACCTACATTGTGTGGGATCCCTGGCACAAGCCAGCCAGTTGGTGTAGTGATAAGGAGGGACAAAACCTTTTACATGCAGGTACACAGTGAGAAAAGGAAGGCAAAGGGAGGGATTGTGAGTCTGAAAGGGGAGGATGGAGTGAGGGTAAATGATGATGACCACCAAAAACCAGAAATACTGAACAAATACTTCTGTTCAGCTTTTACAAAGGAGGGGGCAGGAAATGGGCCTGTAATAAGGATAGGGAGAGCACGGAAATGGACACAGGTCCCTTTGCAAAATAAAGGATCCTCACGGAACTGGCAGCAATAAGGCTATGGGGCCAGATAGGGTTCACCCCAGGATACTGAGGGAGCTAAGGGAGGTTTTAGCACGGCCTCCGACTACCCTGTTCAACCTGTTATTGTAAACAGGTGTATGTGCCCAGGGATTAGAGGAGGGCTGATGTGGTCCCTCTCTATACAAAAGTGTTAACAGGGAGGCTGCAGGGAACTACATACTGGTCAGCCTGACCTCAACAGTGTGACAAGTCATGAAAATACTACTGGAGGAGAGAACAGAAGAACACCTAGCTGTCAGTGGTCTACAGGAGAAGGGGGTAGGGAACACTGTTTAACCAGGAGTAACACACAAAGCTGAAGCTTGTTTCCAGATGCAACCCAGGAGCACAAGGAAGTTAAGTGATTTGCTCAGGATCACACAGTATGCACCTAGGCTGCTGTGGGATTCAAACCCAGGTCTCCAGATCTGCAGCTCAGACCCTTAACCCACTGCACTATACTACCTCCAGGACCTAAGACAGCTTGGTTTTATGGAAAGAAGGTTGTGCTAGACAAACCTAACTGAGTTTTTTTGACTGGGTAACCAGGGAGGTGGATTTGGTGGGGGGTGTATGTGGCCTACCTGGATTTCAGCAAAGCCTTTGACACCTTGCTGCACAGAAGGCTGGGAAATGAGCTGGAAGGCTTAGGGGTGGGAAAGAAAATAAAGTGGGTAGAGAACTGGTTGAAGGACCGAAGCTAGAGGGTAGTGGTAAATGGGGTACATTCCAGGATGGAAGAGGTGTGCCCCAGGGGTCAGTGCTGGGACCCATCCTTTTTTAATATCTGTAGCAATAATATAGTGGAGGCATTGCAGGGGAAGGTGTGCCTATTTGTAGATGGTATGAAGATCTGCAATAGGGTGGACACCCGGGGGGAGGGAGGCAATAAGGGAGGGCCTAAAGATTCTGGAGGGGTGGTCGGAAACTTGGCAGCTGAAATTCATTGCCAAAAACTGTACAGTAATGCACATGGGGTATAATAACTCACAAACCATTTACACACGGGGGGGGGGGGTTAAGAAAACTGAGCAGGAGAGAGAGATCTTGGGATTATAATTTCAAATAACTTTAAGGTGGGGAACCAACAGAAACATAGAATTTGACGGCAGATAAGGACCGCTTGGCCCACTTAGTCTGCCCATTTTCCTACCTAATGCATAGGCTGCAGATCCTAGTTAACCAACAGCCTACTTACTCCTACCCCCCACTTGAATTGCCTTATGTCTGTCCCATGCATTCTTGAATTCCCCCACTGTTTTTGAGTCCACTACCTCCTCAGGAAGGCTGTTCCATGTATCCACAACCCTCTCCGTGAAAAAATATTTCCTCACATTACCTTTGAGCTGTCCCCCCTCTATCTTCAAATTGTGTCCCCTTGTTCTTGCACACCTCTTTTTCTGCAAGAAGCTACCCTCTTGGACTCTGTTGATTCCCTTGAAGTACTTGAAAGTTTCTATCATGTCCCCCCTCTCCCTCCTCTCCTTGAGTGAATACATATAAGCTTCTTTAATCTCTCTTCATATATCTTCTGGTGAAGACCCTGCACTATTTTAGTTGCCCTCCTCTGGACAGCCTCCATCCTGTCTATGTCCTTGTAGAGATGTGGTCTCCAGAACTGAATGCAGAACTCCAGATGGGGTCTCACCAACTGTCTGTACAGGGGGATAACAACTTCCTGTTTTCTGATGGTGATGCCTGTCCCTATATATCCCAGTATCCCCCCAGCCCTCCCTACTGCCTTCTCACATTGCTTGCCAACCTTAAGGTAATCTGATATGATTACCCCCAGGTCCCTTTCCATTTCTGTTGTTATTATCTCACCCCCCCCACCCATTGTGTACTCTTCCCCTGGATTTTTATTTCCCAGGAGCATTACTTTGCACTTTTTTGCATTGAATCTAAGCTGCCATATATTTGACCATTCCTCCAACCTTGTCCAGTCCCTTTGCATCCTCTCCACCCCACCTTCTGTATCAACCCTGTTGCAGATCTTTGTGTCATCTGCAAAGAGACAATGCAACACGGTGGTGGCCAAACTGAATAGAATGCTGATGTGCACAGGGAGGGGTATAAAATAGAAAGAGGGAGATGCTGATGCCCCTTTATAACTCCATGGTGAGGCTTCACCTGGAGTATGGGGTTTAGTTCTGGAGGCCTCACCTACACAAGGACAGACAAGATTGAAAGGGTTCAGACAAGGGCAACCAAGACGGTGCATGCTATGCATAGGAAGCCCTATGAGGAGAGGTGGAGGAAATTGGATCTGTACCCATTGTAGACTAGTAAAGTGAGAGTGTGAAGCTTATTTACAAGGAATGTAAGTGCTAGTACTAGGGATCATAATCTAAGATTAGAAGAAGGAAGGTTTAGGGGCAATGTGAGGGGCCATTACTTTACTGAGAGGTTGGTAGAGTCCTGGAACAGACTACTGGAAGAGGTGGTGGAGGCAAAAATGGGGAAAGGATTTAAGAGGGCATGGGACAGACACCAGGAGTTGATCAGTTGTAGGCGTGGGGTGTCTCTTGACAAAGGAGATGAGTTGGGGAGGGTTAATTGGACGAAATGGTCCTTTTCTGTCACCAGATTTCTAGGATTCTAAAGCAGTTAAATAATTATGACTTACCTGCTCTATCAGAGTTGGGGTGTCCTTGGTTCAGGGTATTCTGGTAGGACCTGAAAGGGAAGAACAGAGAAGGTTAAGGGGACACAAAGGGTCGGAGGCGCTAGAGGAGAGATTAGGGTGTTAGGATTAAACAAAGGTACTGTACTTATCCAATTGGAAAACAGTTTGGCCAGACCTGTTGAAATAAAGGGAAAAATAGATCAGTATTGGGAACTTATAATAGCGAGAGTAGAGAGAGATACAAAAAGGGCACAGTACAGCATGGGCGTAAAGGGAGGGGAGTTTTAGAGGAAAAGATAAAACTCCAGTAGTTTGATGTCCTATTCAAGTAGGGGCACTAGAATTGCATGCAGTACTCTAGGTGAGGTCTTACCAGGGACCTGTACAGGGGCAAGATGACCTCCCAACTCCTAGAAGTAATCCCCCTTGCTATACACCCTAGCATCCAGTTTGCCTTCGCTGCCGACTTCCTGCACTGAGCAGAGTGGTTCATCTCCCCGGTTACCAGCATACCCAGATCCTTCTCCTCCTCCTTGGATTTTACCCTCCAGCTAGTAATTGCATCCTAGGTTCTTGCCTGCTAAATGCATCACTTTGCACTTCTTGGCATTGAAACCAAGCTGCCAAATGTGAGACCATCCCTCCAGTTTCATCAAATCCTCCTGAAGTACTTTTTCTCCCTCCTCCCAGTTTACTTCAGCACAAATTTTTGTGTCATCTGCAAAAAGACTGATCTTACTCTTAATCCCCACTGCAATGTCGGCTATGAAAATGTTAAACATAACTGGTCCCAGCACTGAGCCCTGTGGTACACCACTTGTTACTGCCCTGGGTTCAGATGCCTCTCCCCCCACTACTACCTTCTGCTGTCTACCCTGCAGCCAGTTCTTGACTCATCTTACCATTTTCCTCCCTGTTGACAGACTCCTCAACTTGCAAGTCAGCCTATCGTGTGGCACCGAGTTAAAGACCTTGTTGAAATCCAGGAATAGGACATCCACCGCATGTCCCCTGTCTAGTGCCCTCATAACCAAGTTGTAAAAATCAACTAGGTTCATCTGGCAGGATCTGTCTGAGACAAATCTGTGCTGCCTTCTGTCCTGGAGATTTTTTTCCTCAAGAAATTGCACCAGTCTTTCCTTGAGGATTGTCTCCATCAGTTTTCCCACAATTGCAGTAAGGCTTCCCTGTCTGTAATTTCCTGGTTCGTCCTTTTGCCCACTGTTATGCAGAGGTACCACATGTGCTTCCCTCCAGTCCCTGGGCATGTACCCTCAGTTCAGAGAGGCATTGAATAGGTTCACCAATGGCCTTGCCAGGACCTCTGCCAACTTTGATCAGCACCCTGGGGGTGGACTCCATCTGGGCCAGGTGCCTTGTCCACCTTCAGGGACTTTAGGCCCTCTCTCACCCTTTCCACCATGATTTCCCAATCCGTGGTCACTTCTCCTCCACCCTCTCCCACCTCACTCTTCTTCTCAGGTATGGGACCATCTCTTTCCTCGGTGAAGACTGAACAGAAGTATTCATTAAGTACTTCTGCCTGCTCAGCCCCCTTTTCTACCATTCCACTTCCCCTCCTGATCCTAACAATTAGATCCTTGTTCTTCCTTTTCTCTCTGATATATCTGAAGAAATCCTTTTCTCCTTCTTTGATCCCCTGTGTTAACCTCTGCTCCCCTAGCTGCATTTGCTGCCCTTACCACTCTGCTCACTTCTCTGGATTTCTTCACATATTCTTCCCTGTCTTCTGCCCTGTTGGATCTCTTGTAGGTCCTAAATGCATTTCTCTTCTCCTTCACCTTCTCCACTACCTCTCTACTTATCCAACTTGGTTTCTTGGTCCCGGCTTTCTTGCCCTGGCTCTTGACACATGTTTTAGTGGCTTCAGCCAGTCCTGCTTTGATGACTGCTCATTTTTGTTCCATGTCCATTTCTGGGTAGATGCTTGCCATATGACTTTCCAGTATTCATCCCATCCTGCCAAAGTCTGCCCTTTTGAAGTCCAGGACCCTAATTTTTGTGGTGGCTACTTCCCTACCCAGATTGATTGAGAATCACACTGTGCAGTGGTTACTACTTGCCAGAGGTTCCACCACCTGTACATCCCCAACCTGTTCACCATCCTCCAGTACCAGGTCAAGTATTTTTCTCACCCTCGTAGGCTCCATTACTCTCAGGGTAAGGAAGCCATCCTGGAACACTTGCAAGTGGTCACTGGAATGCTCCAACCCACCCCTAGTAGATTAAACTCTCCCACCACCACTGTGCTCCCTTTGCCACTATGCCTCCTTATCTGCTCACCTGTCAATGTCAATGTCCTACTTCTCAGCTGGAGGTCTATAAATGACCCCCAGGTAAATCTTGGTCTCTCTCTGGCTTTGTAATTGCAGCCAGATTACTTCTGACCTGCCCTACTCCCCTTCCTCCCAATTACATCCGATCCCTTCCCTAACATAAATGGCTATTGCCCCTAGCCATCCCTTTATCTCTATCCCTCCAGAATAGTTTGTACCCTGGGATGGTTAAGTCCCAGTCATGGTGCCTGGCTTCCCATGTCTCAGTCATGGCAGCTATGTCCACCTCCCCCTCTGCCATCAATGCCTGCAACTCTGCCAACTTATTCCCCAGGCTCCTAGCATTTAGTGAAACCATTCTCCACACTGCTACTAGCCTTCCGGCTTCTTTACCCTTCACTTCAACCCCTATTTCACCTAAGCTCGTATCTATCTCAGTGGTGGGGGGAGGTCCATTGTACCCCCTCTCCTGGTGATTCCCAGCTCCAATACCTCCCCCTACCTAGTTTAATTGATACACATTGATGAAATCTCCCAGCTTCTGCTTCAACACCTGTGACTCTGCCCTGCTGAGGTGTGACCTATTCCCTGCATAAAGATCTGTGCTATCCCATGTGCTAACCCAGTCCCCCACCAGTCCATACCCCTTGGACACACACTATTCCCTCAGCCACTTGTTGAAGTCACTGATTCTTATCTTCCTGTCTGTGCTAGCCATTGGCACTGACAGAATTTCTGAGAAGGCTACCATTATTCCCTCTTTGCTGCATAGTTTCCCCACTTCCCTGAAGCTGTCTTGTACCTCCTCTATCCCTCTCCCTTCCAGATCATTTGTTCCAAGGTACACCACAATGTGCAGCTTCCTCTCCACCTTCCCCACGTATCTGACCATATTCTGCCCCACTCTACTCGATGTCATGCCTGGCATTCATTCTACCCAGATGTTACTTTTTCTGGCACCTCTTCCCCCACATTTTTTGCCCTTAAGTATAGAATCCCCCAGAATTAGTACTCGCTGGCGCTAATCCTGCTCTCTTGTTGACCATCACTCCCCTGCCCCCCCAACTTGTGTGGCTCTCTGATCCCCCTGTCCAGCCTCCGCTTCACCTCCTCTAAATTTTGCCCTATCATCTTCCCCCCTCGCAAATATGACCGGGGTACTGACCTCCACCTCTGAACTATTTTCCGTCTGTGGAACCTCCCCTTTGCACTCACTTGTTGCTCCGTTCACCATGCTACCACCTACTCTGCTATTACTTCCCCATGTCTTCCCTCAAATGTGGCCCTTCCCCACTCTGACTCCCCTCCTGTCCCTATCCTTAGCCTTCCCCAGTCTGGCTGCTGCTTCCCTTATACTCCTGTCTCCTTGCTCCTAACTTCCCTCCAGAGAGAGTGCATCATCATCTCCTCCCTGAGCCACCCCCACCACTGTGTTTTCTTGGTGTACTCCCTACTGCCTCCCTGCTATGTAACATTTCCCCTGTAGTGACCTCTCCCTGCTCCTTCACTGTAACTTTCCTCTTCTCTGCTTCCTGGCCTTCTGGACTAGCTAACCTTGAGAATCTGTTTGCAGTGCTAATCTCATTTCCATTAATGAGTCCCGTTCCCCTTTCCCCAGGCCGATATTTTTGCTCCGACCCAGTCTTAATCATGCCTCTGTGCCGGACCCATCTCCAGTGGTCACTTCCTTCCCAAGGTTGCAGTCACTTGTGTGGCCCTACTGCTGTCCTACCTAGTTCCCCCTCTTATCTGTGCTTGTTATGAGCTCTTTTGAATGCCTCATTAGTCCCCCCTGGTTGTGTTCCCCCCATTCTGTCTCCTCCATGCCTTCAGTTCCCTTATCAACCACCCTATTTCCTGCCTGAGCTGGCCCATCTGCCAGCACACTCTGCAGCCCCCTGCCTTCCAAGCCACTCCCAGGAATATGGCTGCTCCACATGCTTGGCAACATACAACCCTTCCCATCTCCCACCCTAATTGACTGCCACTGCACATCCTCTCCTCCCTTAACCTGGTCTTGCCTCACTCCATGGACCCTGTCCCCCACCTTGAACTCCCCATGTCTGTAATGGATATATGCGGCTCTCCCAGTTAGGCTCTTCCCCGTCTACCAGCATGTCCTGCTGCCTGCTCTCCTCCCTGCTGATGCCCTGCAGACGCTACTCAAGATGCTACACTCCTGCTTCGTGGCACTCAAGTTTCAGGGTTGCTCGGTCTGCTTGAAATATAAGTGGATCCCAGCCCCATTATTGGCTGGTCCGAGTCAAGTGCCCACCCCTCCCTCTCCTGTGTATTTCCAACCCTTCCCTCAGTTAAATGCCCCCCATCTCCCAGCCAAGACAAAATCATTTGTTTGGAACTTGTACTGTTGAAATCACACAGCACACATCGCCATCTCATGAAATGCTAGCTCAACCCTAAAGGAAAACAAACAGCACAGAGAAAGTACTTATCTTCTACCTCCAACTGCCTGTTTCCTTCTGCTGGGTTTCATTCCAACTGGGTTGAGGCACTGGATGCCACAACAGCGACCCTGGTTCAGGAGCGGGCTCAGGCAGTTGAGAGCTGGCAGAGGAGGGGAAGGGATCAAGCATCCGGAGGACTGATCTCCCTTCCCAGGTGGGGATCCAGGAAACTCGCTGCTCTTGGGCAGCCCCGGATGGTGGTCAGGGGCAGTGTAAGGAACAACCAGCATTGCAGCTGCAAGAATCAGAGTTCCAGTGTATGTCAGCATATAGTGCCATTGGACGCAATTACAAATTTGTAACTCTGAGGGGCAACCATGTAGGAAAAGCCCTCTGGTGACCAGCGGAAATGAAGGTGACCCCAGAGACCTGCCAGCATCCCGCTGTTAGACCCACTCACATCATGATCTCCCACGGGCAACCTGATCTCTCAGTAGAACCCTCTAATTCAAGCCCAGGCCACCAAGGGTGGGCAGACCCTCCACAGGGGGGGTGATCTTGGAGGCTGGACTTACCATGGATCAGAAGGGAGATCAATGTCTGCATGGGGGGGTAGGATGGGAGTAGAAGGCAGAGCTGAGTGGGTATTCTGGAAGGATGCCCTGGGCATCCAGAATGAAAAAAACAGAGTCCACCAAAAAAAAAAAAAAGAAGATATAGACCTGACCGAAACACACTGTGGCTAAGGCCAGTGCCCAAATGGGCTTAAAAGTAGTTGTGGGAAGTAGTCGGTGAAATCAGTGGACTCCTCAGAGGAGCATAAAGGCAGCAGGCACCACATACCATAGACTTGTGCAGTGACTGATTAGTTAGCCCCTGGTGCTCTAAAGGATTGACTGCAAGAAAAAAGCATAACAGCCAGGAGTGCCCATAATAAAGAACTCATAGCAGCAAATAGAAGGAACTCTTAAGTTCTGTTGGATAATCTGAGTTGTTTTGCTGGAAGAAATAGTTAAGAGCTCTTGGGTGTTAGATGCACGGTGGTGTATTTTGGAGCTTAATATGACCATATAACACACGTCTGTTAAAGTAAAGGTGTCTGATTTTTGGGCTTAGTAGCTCATTACTCTGCTGCAGTGATAGTCCCTCCTTGTCAAAATTATAAATGTTAATGCTGTCCTGTAAAAGCTGGAACGGACTGTAACTCTAGCTGAACTACTGGCCAGCTGATCCGTTTCACTTCCCAGTCTGCTGACCACACCCCCAGGCTCAGACATTTTATGACATCTGTCTACAGCACTCTTCACCAGCTCACCTCCACCAACAGAACCCTATGTCAGGCCACCTCTGTCCAAAGCACCCTACACCAGACCACCTCCATCCAAAGCACCCACCAGCCACCTCCCCCTATGGTTCCCACCATACTAGCTTCTTCCTTCCATGGCCCCACTTCAAATGCCTCTCACTCCACAGCTTTGGACAATAGTGTCCCTACCTCCATGCTCCAACACAATCCCCCTTCCTCCACAACACAAGACAGTTGCCCAGACACTAGGCCCCACCCTCCAAAGTACAGTAAACTAGCCCCCTTCCTCCACTGCCCCAGTCAGCACCCTCCTTCCCTCCCTGATGACCACCAATATCCTGACCTCCACTCTCCCACAAAACAACCCAGTTTCTTCCACAGCCACTGTACTAACCCTCTCCCTCCAAGGTCTCTGACATTCTCATTCTCTCTCTCACCTCCCTCTGACACACACTGTAATGGGCACAGCCACAGCATTACAGCCAACCCACATATAGGCAGAATCTGAGTCTCTTACCTGAGGAATAGCAAGCTAGAGGCAGGTCTTTAAGGGATGATGTAAAATAAAACACAAAAAAGGGCCACAAAGGATCTGCAGTTCTTAGTAAATAGGGTGGAAAGAACAAGTTAAAATGATAGATAATACTTATCTGATGAGGAAGAACAATCTGTGTCCTGTCAGACCTATAAAATAAAATCAGGTTTATATGGAGAAAACACTGTAGCAAGAGCAGAAACAGAGAGCTGAGAAATGCAATAGCTATAGAACAGCACAGAAGTAAGGAAAAGGGTACATTTAGAATTAGAGGAACAGTTGGGTCAAAGTAGGAAAAAAAGACACATAGAGAAAGGAAATCAAATAATACAGGAAATAAAAGAGAAGGCATTTGGGAAGGGGCTCAGATAAATCCTCTTAGTGTACTGGATGGCCAGGTGGTCAGTATTTCAGAACAGTAACCCAGGTGGGTTAGTGGAGCTTCTGATGGGCTAATGGCTCAGCTTTAATGAAATGGGGAAAGGGAAGGGGAAAATGATTAACCAGGAAAAGCACACTAAGCCAAAGCTTGTTTTCAGGTGTGAGCTAAGAGTACAGGGAACTTAAGTGACTTGCACAAGGTTACACAGTATAGTAACAAAGGGCTGTGGGATTGAAACCCTGGTCTCCAGGTTTGCTGCTCAGTACAAAAGGTGCAGTGTGGTGCATACTTCCAAGATCGTACACACCACAGAGTGCTGAGCATGTCCATAGTGGCTGTATGTTTTTCAAGCTAAAACTGCCGTTTTCACTGTGAGCACACAGCGAAAAATGAGTTTTCACAGAAGCAAGCTTGACTTTGATTTTGTGCACAGTTGGCTGCCAATCGGTGCATGGAGCAAATTAGCCCCTTTCCCATCTAGGACAGATGTGACACAGCAAATATTTGGACTGCATTCCAACTTTAGGACAGTTGGCAGCTGAACAGGACTTGGAGCAACAGCCCCCACCCCTTACAGCAACCTGATGCCTGTGCTCCCATCCATCCAGCAACTGGAGGCCGAGAGGTTCCACGATGCGAGACTGCATTCCTTTTTTAGCACAGCTGGCAGCCGTACAGGACTTGAAGCAACAGCCCATACCCTTCCAGCAATCCCAGGTCCAGCGGCTCCACGATGCAAGGATGCATTTCTTTTTGTGCACAGTCGGCAGCGTGGATTAACACCACCCACCCTTCGAGCAACAGGAGGTTAAGTGGCTCCATGAAGCAAGGCTGCAGGACAAAGAAATAACCTTGTTATTTTAGCTGCAACAAGCATATTAGTTAACAAACATGACAAGTTAGGACTTGTATGTCACGGAGACACCTGGTTTTCATGGTAATCGTGAAATCCATGTGCTATGTGAAAAACTTAAAGCCTTGTCCATATGTAACCATGTCCTGCAGATTGTGACGCAATCATTTGCCCAGATGCAGGATCAAGGGACCCCACCCCCAGCTAATGGCTCCCTAGGCCTTCCTCCCCACTGGCACCTACAGGTTCCCTTGGCCCTCTTTCCCCTTCAGCAACTACTACCTGCAACCCCCCCAGCACCATTTAAGCCCCCTGTCTCCCTCCAACCTCCCAAGCTCTGTAGTGAACTCCTGTAGCTGACACATCACTTTAAATGGGGAGATACAGTAGATCTACAGAGTCATAGCTCACAGTTTAATTCCAATACTGCAGTAATTAAATCCACCTCCCTTCAAGTTTGAATTTTAATAGAACAGCTGCCCCCTCAAAGAGCTAAGTCTTTTCTTCTCCCTTACTTAATCTCAGGTTTGAATTCATGGGCTACAATACAGACCCCTCAATCCTCCATAGCTCAAAGTTTAATTTACTGCACTAACCAAGACTCCCTTCATTCTCACTCATATTTGAATTTGCAGAGATGCAGCAGCCTCTTCAGAGCTAATTGCTGGGATTGAGGATCAAGACCCCTTGACTTTTACTTGTATATTATTTTCAAACTTTTTTGGGCCCATCCTTCAGATCTGACAGATCTTGCTCTGTAGGTACAGTTTGGCCTAAATGTTTTTCATCAAATTACTGTTTGAAAGATAAACCAAAAAATGCTACCTTTTCCTCAGCCTGCTCCAACTTTTTCTTCTGTTTGCAGACCATTTCTTGTTGCTTGGTGAAAGAATGCTTTGAAGTCTGTCTGGATAGTAGCTGGTCTCAGATTACTCACTGAAGCATGCTTGTTCAAACGGCTGAGTTGTGCACATTCCATCCTGAACCCTTCTGGTTTAGTGCCCCAATGAAAAGGGTCCCCAGGTGCACATGTGCCTGTTGAATATTCCTACTGGACCTCAAATTTGTGTTGCTGTTTCCAAGCTGGCATAGTTTCATGCAACCCCATCCAGAGAAATGTACTCATTCATTCTGTTTTATTTCTTTTCCTCATAGATTTTTATCTGTTTGATATTTTTTCTACATTTTGCTGTGTTTGTTAGAAGGAACCTAAATAAGCCCCCAACAGTAAAAAAGTAGGAACAACTAAAGGTAGGAAAGTTATGTGCATGACAAAACATTGTTGGAATGAATTGTTCTGGGCTACAGAAAATCTTGTCAGGCAGATGGACTTTTAGCCCTGCCTGCTAGTGGCTGTAAAAGTTATTTTCAGCTACTGGAAATGACAAAAGGGATGATGGCAAAAGGAGGTGCAGCAAAAAAAAAAGAAAAATATGATTACGTGCCTAAAAGGGGACTTGACAGAGGGCAATAGTGAAAGGGATAATATTAATAGGAGGCTATAGTATGAGCAAGAAGTGAGGACTCTTTGTAATGAGAGGGGAGTCAAAGAAATTAAGCTGGGACTACAAAGGAAAATGGGAATGGGGGCATGAGATCCAAGAGGGCAACCACAGTATTCCTCCTGGGGTGGGGGGGGCTGAGTGCCATCCAACTGAGGAATTTTCTCCAACTTTTGCACCTTCCCAGCTTCTCTCAATGGCCACCTACAGTTCAGGTTGCTGTGTAGAGACACATGATGTATGATTACCCACAATGTCACGGCCATCACCAATCAGCCACAGATGATGCTCAAGCTGTGGGAGAATTTACTGGGCACAGTAGTTGCTAATGGGGACTACTGAGGATACTGGCAACTTGTTTGGGTAGAATATGCCTAAAGTAAACATGTTTTTCTCTCCTGCAGGTGAACTAAATTGTTCCAAAGGGGATCACGAACACACTATCATGCCCTGCCTGAGATGCCCGGTGAGAGCAGTTTATTTTGGTAGGGCTCCTGGACACTGCTACTTGGAGGCACTACTGTATTCTGCCCCACCCAACAGCAGGAACCCCTCTCCCACAGACAAGCTACCCCCTGCAGCTGCCACTCCCTCTCTGGGAAGTGGAAGATCCACAGCAGAGAAGTGCTGCTCAGCTTTGTGTACTCGTAGGAGGTGCTGCTTGGGTGGGGGGGAAGAGGCTGTTTGGGGGGGTCCAGACCCACAGACTATGCTTTTACTGAGGGATGTTATGTATCTAGCAATTGTGCAAAGTAGCTCATGGGAACAGATGCAGGTAGCTTAAGGGAGTAGAAACCATCCTTGAGTGACACACGTACCTCAGGCTTATCTCACCTGCAACCACTCCTTCCTGCATATGGAATGGCCATTCCCCCTCTGATTCCACTCTGCACAGATGGCAGGCTCCTGGAACAACCCACCTTGGTGGCAGGCACTACACATGGCATTTTGCTGTGGTGGTACTGCATGTGCCCCCAACCAGTGTCACTGCACTGTCCCTGCGCATGCTTTGCTGGTACCATGCCGTGTCATGTGCAGTACTGTTACTTTACTATGCAACATGTGTTGCTGATACTTTGCTGTGCCATGAGAACTGCTGTCACTTCCCTGTGCCACATGCACTGAAAAAAGATGTGCTCTATAATATGAAGTGCAGACGCTGCTGGGCCACGTGCAGTGGCAGCCCCGTATTAGGCCACGTGCAGTGCAGACACCACAGTGCATCACAAACAGTGCTGACACAGCAATGTGCCAGTTGCAGGGGTGACATTCTGCAGTTCAATATGCACTGCTGACACTGCACAGTGCCATGTGCACTGCTGTCAGTCTCGGTGCCACATTCTATGCAGGCATCGCGTTTTGCTAGATGACATGCAGATACTGTGTGGTGATATATACACTGCCAACACCACACTGTGCATTGTCATCAGTAAGCTGTGCCACTTGCACTGTTTTCACATCACTGTGCCACAGGCAATGCTGACACAACACTGCCATGTGGCATACTACTGTTTACCACTATGTTGTGCCATGGTGATGCTGACACAGCACTTTGCCTCATGCAATGCAGACCCTGTACTGTGTCACATGTGATACCAACATTGTGCTGTGCCATGTAGGGCTCCTGATAAGATATATTCAGAGTGGGTATGCTCACTTTTGAACACTGGTAAGTAAAACCAAATATCGATGCATTCAAATGGCGAAATACGATGTGTGAGGAGCACACATTAAAAAGCTACAAAAAATCATTTGTGTTATTTGCCTTATTTTACTATTGTGTTTTTGTCAATATTGCCATGTGAAATTAATGAAGAGCACAGCTGAGCACTTTACAGTTTAACTTTGCCGGCCTGCCAATGCAGCGGTATAGCTTTCACTTGTGACCTGAGATTCTGGGTTTGGAAGTGAGCCCAGAATGTCAGAGGGCCAGCTGGGGAGAGGAGGATTGAATGACTCATAGACTGCTCTCCTCTACAGTGGTGAGGGAAGCATCTGGCTTTTGACCAACCACTGGTGGAGACTGGAGATCTGACAGCCGGTGCTTGAGATCTTCGTGAGGTGTGTCAGACATCCAACGCTCTTTGCACCACTATGTCATTACATGCCATGCCTCCCTGGGGATCAGCATATTCAGAAAAGACAACATCAGCCACATAGGAGGACATCCGTCCTCAGCTAGACCTATGCAACCAAATTAGGCACTCCCCCCTCCCCAGGATCATGAAGCAGCATCCATTTGGGGAGAGAGTAGGGTCTGCAGTAGCACAGTAGGAAGGCATTTTAGGCCATGCTAGGTGGGCCAAGAGGTCCTTTTCTGCTGACAACTTCTCTATTTCTATGAGAAGTCCCTCACCAGCAGCCCTGTCCTGGGGGTAAGTCAAGATGCATTCCAGTGGTATGGGTAAATCCCTGGAGAGGGGGGCTAGGTGGTGGGGTTGGATAGATGGTGACCAGACGATGGCAAAAAAAGGATTTTGCAGCTCATTACATTTTGCAATTTTTTTTTCTAGTGAGCAGGATGTTTTGGGGGGCTTCTCTGCACTGTTCCTCTCCCTAAAGATCAGTTCTTGTGTGCCCCGGGCTCACCTCATGGAGGGGTGCCACCACAGATTCCCCAATGGCAGGGCCAAGGGAGGGAGGGAGGAAGGGCCATATTCCCACCCCCCACCTGACACAGTCTAGTTCAGACCATGGTTAGAGTGGCAGTATGGGTCCACAGACAAACATGCAGGGCTTCAATGAAATGCCAGCTTCCATTTTCCAGTTTTCTCCCATCCCTTCTGCAGCCAGTGTGAGGCATGCATGTAGAGGCATGCAAGCATCACCAGCCCACTGTACCTCTCTTCTGCACCACCCTAGCCTGTGCTATTACCAGTCAGAGGTTGGGGCATACATGCCCTCCCTCCCTGGAAAAGGAGTGCAGTCCCAAGCTCAGTCTCTCCCCCTTCCAAACTGGCCCCAGCATCTGGAATCCACTTCCAAACTCAGGTCACCAACGTAGAGTGACATGTGGCATCCAGCACCTCAATCCCTCAGCACCACTGGTCCAGCCCCTTTATATGATTAAAAAAAAAAAATATATATATATATATATATACATATACACACACACACACACACACACACACAGTATTTACTGTACATAAGTATCTTGATGGGAAATTGCATTGCCCCTTTAAATGTCTTACCATTAAGCACTATAAATAGAGGGTTTTGCATTCTTTACATCACACCTTGAAAAAATGAATAGGGCATCTGTGAAGTATGAGCCATGAGAGTGTATGATATACAATGCATTCGATAAAGGTAATTACTGTCCTGCAACATGGCAGTGTCCTTTTGCATTTGATGAACATTGATGAATGATGGGCCAACTTCTTGTAACTGTTGAGAGCCAGAAGTGATCACACTGACCCCCACTTGTAGTGGGCAGTGTACGGAGTCCCAGCATGGGCTTGGGGATGGGTCTGGGAGCCTGCAGCTGGGAAGGGGGCAAACCAGATTCCATGAATTGGCTTGCTGGGTCTTCAAGTACTAAGAGCCAAAGCTGAGTGGAATCAGTATACAGCTGCAGTTGTTGGAGGATGGGGACTATATGAGCCTGTAATCTGGCAAGTTGAGTTTTTGTTGCATGCTTTCTGAAAGTTTAAGATCTTAATCTGTGCTCAAATGCATCTCCAATTAACATATTCTGAAACTAAAATCCTGAACCAGTACTCAGTTACTAATTTAAATACTCAGAAAGCATTCAACTGCACAAGTTGAGCTTTTGTTGAGTCCTTGCTTAGTTTAAGTGCTCAACACCTAGAACTCAAAAAGCGCTGGTGACTGCAGTTCTGTGTGGGTTATTCTGTGGAATCTTTATACTGCTTATGATTGCTAATAACTTTGTTTATAACCTTGTATTTATGGGCCCTACTGCCTCCTCTCTCCACTCTCTCAGACAGCCTCTCTTGCACGATCCACCCTCATCATGGTCTGCCCCTAGAGTACACAGTTCCACTAACCTAGCTGCCCAGTTAACCCCCCCCAGGTAGGGTGAGGAGGGACCCCCCATTCTTACCTCTCCAGAGCCACACATACTGTGACGTTGGGCTGGTACAGTGGAGTCTGCCTCGATGAGCCGAAGATGTGCAGTGAGGTGTCGTCACCTAGGAGAGACCACGGTGTTTTTTTCCCCTTGTTCGTCCCCAGATGTTGGCGTGCAATGAGGGCCAATGAGCTAAGAGGCACGCTGAGATGTGCCTCCTGCTCTGCCCCTCTGCTGACATCTGCCCAATGCCCTTACTGCTTCCCCAACTACCGCACCTTCTACTCAAGCTCCCCCAGATGGCGGTACTGTGGCGGGAGCGTGCAGATGACCCCCCGGAGAAGGAGATCAGCCACTGAGCACTCCATCCTTGTCCACCCCAGCTGGCCCCTGATGGCCTGTGCTCATTTCTGAACACGGTTCACTGGCGTGGTATGAGTTAAGGCGTCCAGCGCCTCAGCCCTCAGCGCCACCAGGCCGGCTTGTTAATGACTATTAATAACAGTAAACATGGTTAGCAGTATTTAACATTAGAATCAGCTCAGAATGACTGTGCTAAACTGAATGCTAAACTGATTGACTGCTAAAATACTACTAAGGAACTCTATTTTTGCAGAATAATCTGCATGCTAATATACTGTTAATATAGCAGTCGGCTTGGGTAAGAGCAGTCAGTGCTCCTGCAATTCCTCAGGCTGGGCAGGGACAGGAAGTGAATTGGGGGAATTAGTTCACTGATGTGTTCAGTATAGACTTAGAAACATAGAATTTGAATTTGATGGCAGATAAGGACCGCTTGGCCCACCTAGTCTGCCCATTTCTCTACCTAATGGATAAGCTGCAGATCCTAGTTAACCAACAGCCTACTTCCTCCTACCCCCACTATAGTTCCCTTATGTCTGTCCCATGCATTCTTGAATTCCCCCACTGTTTTTGACTCTATGACCTCCTCCAGAAGGCTGTTCCATGCATCTACAACCCTCTCTGTGAAGAAATATATCCTCACATTACCATGCGTGCAAAAGTTCACAGCCGCTATAGATCTTGGAACAGTGAGTTTTTTTAAACTTGTTTGTTCAGTGTGCCTTTCCTGGTGAAACTTTTTAGTAAATAAAATAAACAAATGTATTCAGAAACAAGCACCAATGACCAGTTAGGTTAAGTAAAACTTTTAAAGGGACACTGCCAACTTTTTTTTTGCATCATATTTCTAGATAAAAACCCACATTTTATGATTGCTTACCTTCTCTAAAATTAATTGGTGTTGCCAATTGTTTTATCTGTCTCCTTGCTTAGTAGAACTGAAATGCATGGTAATGTACCCAGCTTTAATTGGCTAATTTAAATCCTTGGCTGGCTAATCTTCATTCATGACTCAGTAGTATTAAAAAAAAATTGTACTTTGAAGAGCATTACAGTTTGACACAGCAATATTAATGTCTTAGCATACGCAGCAGTGCAGCCACCAGCAAGTCAGCAGGGACTTGCCATCCCCAAGCAGGCCTTGATCAGTCCTCCAGCTCCTGCTCCATCCTCTCTGCTTTATCCCGCTCCTCCAGGCCGTGCTGAGTCGGACTCCCACTCCAGCAACACTGGCATCCACAGACATCACCACCACTGTCCTACTGACTCCCCCCAGGCCCCCAATGACTGTCCAATCAAAAATCAACCTCAAGCGAAGTTTTAAGAGGCTTATCTAAGGCAAGCTAGTCCCCAGCAGCTGGAAGTGCAGCTCCTCAAATTTATTTTAATCCCTCTTGTTGGTATTGGATCTGTTTGGGTTGTGATCTGGAGTCATGGATGGACCAATGAAAAACATGAAAACGGTGAGCGACTCACTCTCAGAATCGAAGGCAGGCAAGGCAGCTTGACTCAAATCACAGCAGCAGCAGGCCACTTCACTTTCTTTCCCGCTCTCTTTACCATCCCATGGTGAGTCAGGCTGTCTTGGGCACACGCGCAAAAGTTCACAGCCGCTATGGATCTTGGAACAGTGAGTTTTTTATACTTATTTGTTCAGTGTGCCTTTCTAGTAAATAAACAAAATAAATAAATGTATTCAGAAATAATCACCAATGGCCAGTTAGGTTAAGTAAAACCCAGAGTGTAAAGTGAGTGTGTCCAGGGTGATAAAGGAGGCTATAGCGAAGTGGCAAACAGTAGCCAAGCTAGTGTTGTAAAATAGTAGAATTTACTGATTTAAAGTGCACTTGGGTATAAGTTTCAGTCAGAAGCAAGGGAAAGGGAGTGGACCAGGCAGTTATCCACACGAGCAGCAAAGTTGCCACAGCCCTAGTAGCCTGTTAGCCACCCCAGCAGCATAGTTGCCACAGCCCCAGCAAAGGACTAGTGATCTGAGTAACATATCTTGAGATTACTATAGTACTAGCCTGGCTACTGGAGTCAACTTGGCTACTATAGTTACCTGTTTCACCCTGGGGCACTCTGACTTTATAATCTGGGACTTACTTCCCACAACTAGCTCCCCAGCGCTTATTTCTGAATAAAAGAAACCTTTGGGACAGCTAGCAGTTATTCACCAGCCCAACTGGCTAGCTTGGCTATAACTGGGGCTTTACCCCAACCTTGCTCCTTAACACCCTGTTCACCATCTAATTCAGGGCATGCATGCCCTCTGTTCCACCTCTCATAATTACTTCATTTGAGTACTGCCCACTCCATGCTCCATTTAGGAGCACAAGTTAAATAAATTTAGGTATTTTTGAATAAGGCCACCATCTCACTGTATGCTCCCTTCCTGGGCCGATTTTGAATACATTTGAATAGATCCACCCTTGGCAGTGCCTTGCTCCAAGGCCTTTCCCTGACCACACTAACATCCATGGCCATTCTTTATTGTGCACACAGCGTGAAAAGAAACATCTTTTTTTTATTTCAGTATTTGTTGAGGTGGACAGTGCCTGGTTTATGACACTGTCACCAACTCACCACCCCAAACTGGGGAGAAGTTGAGACAGGAGGTGGGTTAAGTGTATGTTGGATGCCCTGATGGCTGCAGGCTGGTGGGAGGTCTTCCCTTGATGGGTAGCTGGCTCCTCCTGATGCTCATTCATCTAATGATGCTTTCCTGTTTGTGGGGGCCACTGCCAAGGAACTGCCATTTACTTTTTCTTTACAAAAAAAAAACACAAATGGGATTAAATAGAACCCACACTACCACTGCCAACTGCTGATCCTGGGGACCGACACAACTACTGGACCACTGACACTGCTGGGACCACTGAGACTGACATAGGGATGAGAGTAGGGCTGCAGGTACTGCCTATTGCTCTGAATTTACTTTCCTGTGCCCCCTCTTTTTTCTGCTGCACTTTCTTCATGTTTTTGTTTTTCTTCATGACACCTGAACTCCCCTGACTGTCCTCCTTCGCAGTCAATTCAAACTCCCCCAGTGGCCATTACTGGCCACTCTCAGTATCCTCCATGGCATCCAGGATGCTGAATCCATAACAGCCAGCTGTCCAGTGAAAGCTGGACCTTAGATGTGACACTGGCTTGTGCCACCTTTACTGGGCAAGCTGCAATAGGAAGAAAAAAATGTTTTAACTGCAGACAAGCACTTTATTTTTATATGGCTCTGGCCACTATGTTCACCCCCACTTGCAACCTAAACTATAGGGGCACCTGTGGTCACCTTACTGGGGCTTGTTGGCATCAACAGAGCTTACTGGTGACCCAATCTTTGGGAATATTACACGCCTTCCTTTGCTGCCCAATAAAACATACTCAGAAATTAAACTACCTCTAAAACAAGAAGCTGTCAGCTCCCCTCATTTTGATGACTGCTCCTTCCTCATCTGTGTACAAAAGTAGCAATCCTCTTCATGAGCTTCCGGCAGGAAGTCACATCCCACACTGATTTCCTTTCCCATTGGCCTGATATCTGGTCTGAGCCAGGACTGTTCGCTGTTGCTACACAAATATCGAGAACAAAATGCAATTGAAATGAATGGGCCTATATACATTTCAATCGGACCAATTATTTCAATGGAGATTTTTCTGGTCATTTTGTGCTGGACTAGTGAAACTCCCTGTTGGGTCAGTGGATTTTTCTAATCACTAGCCCTGATGGCTAGTGGCTAAAAAAGTTAGTATTGACCCCTGTGTCAGTCTGTAAAATCTCTGGCATCACAGTGCAGGGTGGCTACACATGGGAAAGGGACTGTACCATACCTCTCAACAGTCTCATAGTGACATGTCCCTCATTTTATCCCTCAGCATTGCTGTGTCCCTCACTGTAAATGGTGTTGCCAACGTGTTGTAGCAAAATGTTAGTCTTCAGCTGTGGGGGGGGTCCAGCTTCAAGGTGGGGCTCCAGCTATAGGGGACCAGATCCAGAGAGACTGATCCTATACCTCTTAACTGTCCCTCATTACAATATAGCATCATGGCAACAACCATCTGGACTCCCATTGTAATGGATGCAGATTCAATTATGGCTCAAACTCCCCATCACCAATCACGTAACTAATTCATGGGTACTTTATGGTCCAGGTGAGGGAACCTCTTTGGAGATGTTGACTATGGAGAGTGGATGGGGATTACCTGTAAAACAAAAGGTTACACCGGAAAAAAGGGGACCCATAGTTCTTAGGGAAAAGTAGTACTGATAGTAAATAAAACTATCCCTAATGGCCATTACTGTATTGCCACAAGATGACTGTTATTTTCTTGGTAATAAAAAGCTCATTTGGACAGTTATAATGGCAATTAATGGATTAGCGGTACGTGACCATCATTTTCATGGCAATGAAAAGCTCATTGCTCAGTTTCAATGATTATTAAACATGCCATTAAAATAGGCTGATACAAACTTTAAGGAGCATACCACACACATGAAATACTTAATGGATACCTGTAGTGGCTAATTTATGGCATGAGTGAGTAAATTAATGGTTTGCACCCATGAAACAACAATTAATTTAAATGTAATGGGAATAAAAACTGGCAATTAAAAAGGGTGATACAAAAGGTAATGGTGAAAAGTAATGGGAATGCATGAAGAAAATGGAAGATTAATGGAAGTTAATATAATTTTGATGGATTTCAATGAAACAGTGATATCCCAATCAATTTGGGAACTTCACTGAGGGTTGTTATTGTAATTTGTGTATACTGTGCAGCTCCTAATGCGTTTATCAGTGTATGTTTCATTTTGTATTTCTTTCAAACTTTGTTTGATTTTGATGTGTACCATGTTGGTACCACAGTGATATCAAATTTCTAGATGCACTGATACCACAGTCATACCAAATAAGCTTGGGATTTATATGTGCACCAATCTGCTCCTTTAACTTAATAATAATAATAATAATAATAAAACTTTATTTATTTAGCGCCTTTCAAATACCAAGGCGCTGTACAAATGAATCATAAAATCAGAATATACATATAAAAACAACAGTTGATAACAGCATCAGTCCACAAAAGCCTTGTTCCACAAAAGAGTCTTAAAATCCCGCTTAAAGGCGGTAATACCCGTGTAGTGACATTACAAAATACTGATACCACGGTGCTATCAAATAAGTCTTGGTGGTATATAGAAAACATTGTCGTACTACCATTGCATTATCATTGGGAACTTCTAGGGCAATATAGAGTCCCACATGAAAGTGGACTCAAAATTATGTAATACCACTGTGGTACCATTACCCAATTACCAGTCCGGGCAACCTGCCAAAATTGCCGTAGGGATGCCACTGTGCTATGGCACTACCACTGAGGCCAGAAACCTGACTGGGTTGGCACCATTGTACTACCAGACTACCACTGGGTAGTACCATTGCACAATTTCAGACATACCCAGGTATTGCCATTGATAGAACACTGTGTTGCCATTGCAAAACATTTGGTAAGGGTGGCATCCTCGACAGTACAATGCCGACACTCGGCATTGTGTCTGTCACTGTTGGGGATGTCAGCGTGAGCACTGTTGCAGTGCTATACAAAAACCACCCTAGAACAGTCTTACCATCATCTTGTAGTCCAAGCCCTGGGGCCACTCCTTCCGACATGCCCCTCCTCCTGTCCCCTTCTGGTTCTCTTCCTCCAGGCAAAGCAGCAGAGCTGGTGACACAGGTTACTTTTGTGTCAGAACACTCTTCTGATCTCATTAACCTTATTCTACAGTTACAGTCAAGCACCCAGCCACAGGGGCACTCCATATTTGGAAGGCCAATTTGATTGGAGTATAATACATCTTGTTTAAAATGCAATACTGAGTTAATCTATATCAGTCTTGAGTGAGGTAGATGTATAAATCTTTCCATAGGTGTTGCCAGTTAATGTCCATGTCAGGAAAGAAATCATACCATATCTTTTTTGTTTTTGCAAATAACCAAGCTTTATTGAAATATATCAAGCATAACAAATATATCATACAAGTACATAATACAGAGACTCCATAAAACACTAAATAGAAAAAAAACAATAACAAAGCGAAACAAGGCCCCTAAAACCCCCCACCCCTGGCAGCTATCCCAGTGACTGACTCACCTGTGTAATGAATGCAATCCTAATGTAACCTCAGAAAACAAACAAAGTAAGACCTAATTATAAGTAGTATGACTAAGTCTTGAAGGAGGTACCATGGAGAGAGATTCACCCAAATAATGTACCGAACTAGGGTGATATCGTTCCAATAATTAGAAGTGAATATTATAAGCTTTAGCACTAATATCCGTACCTATCCTTCAAACATTGGAATAACTTCCCCCAACATTGCAGAAATATTGGTGAAGCATTATAAAAAGAGAGAATCAATCTTTCTGCACTTAATACTCATAAACTCCTCCACCACTCCGGCTGCGAAGGAGTCCAATCCCCTCTCCTCCAGTTGCGCAAAATTATCAGTTTAGTTACCGCTGCTACCATAGCTACTCGACCTTTAGTTAATTTGTTATGTATTTTGTCAAACACACCAAATATACACGCTCTGGAGTGAAGAATCTGTCCAGGTCAGAAATTGACCAATCGCTTGTTTCACCAAATGCCACAACCCACCACCTGGGGCAGGTCCAAACTTATGGTAGCTTGCAGCCAGAGAATCATTACATCAGTACAGTTCGCTGTGAAGTACCATCATCCTTGAAAGCTTAGCTGGTGAAAATATAAATTATGGAGTAACTTGAAATTGTACTTCTCGTAATCTATCCTGCTTGACAAATTTATAGATATCGACCCAAGCCTTTTCCCAAATTTCTGCTGATTTGCCCAAGGACAGACTTAGTTCCCAGTGTATCGGAACTGGTGACACTTTCAAAGACTCTTTAGCTAATATATATTTGTACATTTTTGATATCACCCTGCCCGTTTGCACAAACCTTTTCAACTCTGCAAACATAGGTCCCAAAATATTTTGCCCCAACCTCTTACCAAAATACGACTTAACGCAGCTTAAAACTTGACTTAGTTTGAAATAGGATTGACATTTACCTTCCAATTTCTCTGCCAGAGCCTGAAGTGAAAGAGGCCTATTATTCTGGAAGAGATCCTTAACTCGCCACTTCATTTCCCCTTCAATTCCCCGTCTAGATATAGGTTGCTTCCCAATGATCAAATGCGGATTCCCTACTATAGGTTGGGATAAATCATATCGTTGTGAGATCTGAAATTTCGTGAAAAGCTGATGCAAGGCTTTAATATCCCATCCTAATGGGGTATCCCTCGCCCTCTTTGGAATTTTGGCCCATGGGACATAAAGTAAAGACTCTAAATCCAGCTTAAAGCCACTAACAAATAAATGATCTAAATGAAGGCCAGGATATGTTAGGTCCTCTTCACACGCCCAGGCACTAGACCTCGCCAGGTGGATCGCAAGGTAATAAGCGTAAAAGTCCTGTAATTGGAGCCCTCTGAGTTGTCGCTGTCGAGTAAGTTTGAGGTAACTCCTTCTAGGGGGTCTCCCATTCCATAGGAAAGCCACACATTGTTGAAATAACGGCTTAAAAAAGGACTTAGGCAAGTAAACATTTAAGTTCGATAGAATATAAAAAAGTTTGGGCATAACCATCATTTTTATCATATTGGCTCTTCCTGAAAAGGTCAGTGGGAGCTTTGACCATCTAACCAAATCTTCCATGATAGTTTTAACTAAAGGTTTAAGATTTAAATCAATTAAGTTCTCTAGGTGCTTGGATATTTGGATCCCCAAATATGTTATTGATTTGGGTTGCCAACAAAGTCCCAAAGAGAGGAACCAGCTTCTATGAAGAAATGGGGACAAAGCATAAACCAACGTTTTAGCCTTGTTCAAATTATATCCTGAGCACCAACTAAACTTATTGTTTAAATCAAGAGCTTTAGGAAGGGAAGAAGTAGTATCCGAGATATGTAACAGTAAGTCGTCTGCAAATGCAGATAGTTTAAACTCAGTGCCTCCAATCCTTAACCCTTTCACCTCTCTATTGGACTTAATAGAACAAATCAACGGTTCAATGTATAAATTAAAAAGGTATGGTGATAAAGGGCAACCCTGCCGAGTACCTCTAGAGAGGGGGAAGACCTCAGAAATTAAGTTATTACATTGAATTTTGGCTACAGGGCAAGAATATAAAATGCGGACCATGTGAATAAATCTATCTGGAAGGCCTAGCTTTGACAGGGTAGCGAACATAAAAGCCCATTCCACCCTGTCAAAGGCTTTTTCTGCATCTACAGAAACTAATAACGCGTCCAACGCAGGGTCCATAGACTCAGAAACCAGGTAAAACAATTTACGAAAATGATCAGCCGAGGAGCAACCCTCAACAAAACCAGCTTGCTCCGGACTCAATAAAGTCCGCCAAACTCGTTTTAATCTGTTGGCCAGAATTTTAGCAAAAATTTTAACATCCACGTTTAGCAATGAAATCGGCCTGTAGTTACCCACCTCATCAGTGGGTTTGCCTGGTTTTGGCAACAGAATGATCTTAGCCTCAAATGGTGTCTGGTCCTTATTCCTTGATCACACCAAAAGGAAAATAGCTTCTGCAATAAAGGTGCAAGAGTATTCTTGAATTGCTGATAAAAGAAGGCTGAAAATCCATCCGGGCCAGGCGCTTTATCAGGGCAAAATGAATCAATAACCTTTTCTATTTCTTCCACCGAAATGGGAGCTATCAATTGAGGACCAGCATCTTTTGACAATTTCGGTAACGGAATGGTTTCTAAATACTCTTGGGTCTCATCCGATACCTGGGTGGGGGGCTGCTGGCTTGTATAAAGCTTCTGGTAAAAGGACTTAAAGATAGCTAGTATTTCAGCCGGATCCGTGATCACTTGTCCTGATTCTGGGTGGTTAAGAGCAGTCACCCACCTAGCCGAAGATTTCTGTTTTAGCTGCCAAGCCAGCAGCCTCCCTGCCTCTACATTGTCCCAAGTATAAGGCCTTGACTCTGGAGGCTAAACTAATGACTTTCTCTCTTTGCATGTCTGCATACCGGTTCCTTAGAAAGATTAGTTTGTTATCTTGTTCTTCCGTTCTTTGACTATCATTTAACTTTTCTAATTCCTTTATCTCCTTTAAACATTTGTCTAATAGAGTCCTTGACTTCATCTTGCGGACAGTTGCTAAGCGTATTAACTCGCCACGCCACACAGACTTAAGAGCCACCCACGTTTGGTCAATGGCATTAATGGATCCCCAATTACTAATGATAGAGCTTTCTAGGAACAATTTAAAGCTGGCTAAAATCTTGGATTCTTTTAAAATACTGTTGTTTAATGACATGAGTATGACCTAATTGGTAAAAGTGGTAGAGAACATATAATCTTTATAGGTGAATGGTCAAAAATTACTCGGGGCAAAATTGTGGCATCTACCACCCAGGACAAACTAGACTGGCTGGCCAGAAAAAAGTCTAATCTTGAGTGTGATTTATGCACTGCAGAAGAAAATGTGTACTCACGGAGGCTAGGGTTCTATTAGACCTATTGATGACATAAGCTCCTGCAAGGCCTTCTGAGCTGGAGAGAGGGAAGAGCCTTTACAGTGTGATCTGTCTAGTCGGATAGCCTGAACTAAATTCCAGTCCCCACCTATGATTATTGGGACATTCCCAAAAGAAGCCAAGGTCAATCCTAACTGTATAAAAAAGTCTGGTGAATCTACGTTAGGCCCGTATACTGAACCCAGGACTAGGTTAATCCCACCAATACTACCTGAAACAAATATAAATCGACCTTGCGGGTCGGATATTATTTGAGAATGCGTGAATGGGATCCCCAAGCAACTAAAATAGCTACTCCCCGGCTATTGGAGGAGAATCCAGCTCCAAAAACCTGATCCACCCACTTCTTCCTGAAATGGGCCAGTCGGTCAGCCAGAACATGAGTTTCTTGTAAAAATACTATTGCTGGTTTCAAGCGGGCAAGGTGATTCAGAATAACAAATTTTTTACAATTATCCTTTCCTCCCTTGATGTTCCAGGAAATTATATTTAACCTACCATCTGTTGTACAAACCATAGAATTCTTGGGATAGCTGCTCCCTCCCCTTACGAATTCCTCGAAACAAAAGAGTTTACCATTCCAAAATACCCCCAACCCCAAACAAAAAATAATAACATACCCTAGATAACTTATAACTCACCCTCCTGGCCTGAAGCCAACACCCTTCTCCGTACATGATGCTACATAGAGACGGTATATCCACCCCTGCCACAACTATTGTTGTAGTTGAATAGATAAACGCAACAGACTCTATCTATGGGCTAGGCTACTAAAAGAAAGTTAACCTCCCTCATTAGGTCTATGGTTGCGTCACGTAGTAAAACTCTAATTGACAAGAATTTCCCCCCAAAAAAGAAATTAGAAATTAGAAATTAAGGGGTATAATGCAGCCATTAAGCCAATAAATCATATATTAGGCTATTAAGTGCCTCCATCCTTCCAGACACTAATAAATGAAATTATAGGCCATTCCATGACACACCGAACATTAGTCTCTGTAAAAGGCTCTATCTAGGCCTACTAAACCGAAGGCGGGCCGAACTATATCAAGCAGAACTAAAAAAGTAAACAAGGCAAGACTATCCGGCCTGCCATAAAAACATAACTAGCATTATACCCCTTGACAATTCGGAACTGAACTGGACCTTATAACTAGTTAGGAACCCCAGCCATAGATTACCATTAAAAAAAAAAAAAAACTATTGTTATACATCAAACACCATTAATAGAAATGTCACAAAAGAAAAGGAACAAAAATATTCTACCCGGCATACATGCAAACAACGTAGCCTGCCTCCTCAAAAAGTATTAACCTAAACTTTATGTCTACAAGGACTGAAGTAAGACCCCCCCCTGTACTCTAATTGTAATCCAGAGTACCATAAAACTTCTAGCCAAGATATATGAATAATATAGTAGGTAAAATGCCCTTGCTCATCTTAATAGTGGTTAAGTATCGCACACATCCACAGGTATAATACTTAACCCAACTTGTCAATAATCTTTAGGCATTCCCGAATTACATATCGCCCTAATACCCCCAATCAATATCAGATTATAAATGTCAATAGCAATCCAAGAATCTTAGTCACCAAACTTAGCAAAAGCAAAAAGATACTATACGCTGTCCATATAATCAGACTTATATCTCATCCCTTAGGAAACAAGTCGGTAACAAAGTTCTCAAGGAGTCAGTGCTTCTTCCATGAGTTGAACCTCTTGACCTTCCTTAAAAGTAACCTCAACCTCGCAGGATAAAGTAAGCGTTGCGGATCCCTGCCGGCCAGAGCTTCATGAATCGGCCTGAAGCTGGCACGAGCTTGTCTCATCTTCCAGGTTAAGTCGGGCACCAGACGCAGTTTCTTGCCCTCCCATTGGAAAACCTCCAGCTTCCTCACACCATTTAAAATGAACTCCCTGTCCAAATAATTCAAAAGTTTGAAAATAACCGGCCTCGGTGGCTCCGAAGGTAGAGGTTTGGCTCTAAGGGCTCTATGACCCCTCTCTATAATATATTCCAGCCCATTGGGTGAGGGGCCCACTGATTCCTTAATAAGCTTCTGTAGAAATTGAATAGTATTCGGCCCTTCCTCACCTTCTGGAAGACCCAGCAGGACCAGATTGTTACGTCTGTTACGGCCCTCCAGGTCGTCTAGACGATCCTCTAGTTTGGCAATATTTCTTTTACACTCCACTATATTAGGGCCTAATTTGTCCATAGCTCTCTCCAAAGATGAAATTCTGGCCTCCGCATCAGTCACCCTTCTCGCTAACTGTGTCAAGGCTGGTTTTATTTCTGCCACTTCCTCTATGAGTTTGAATAAGGCTTCTTTTATGGTAGACAGGTCATTGTAAATCTTCTCAGGTTTTAGTTCTTGATCCTGGAGCAGAGGCGATGAGCCCCTGTGTGGACGTTTGGCTTCCAATTCCAAATCAGTTGCCTGCATCTTCTGAAACGAGAGTTATCAATAGTTGCCCCAAAAACCACACTTGCAGGGACCCAGAAGTATCCCAATATCAGTTCAGGTAGTTTTGCCAAGCAGAGTAAAAGATTTGGGGAGCAGAGTATACTTTTAACTGTCTGGGAGAGAGAAGCCCACAGGCTGTTGCTTTACCACCAGCGTGCAGCTAACAAGTCTGGTACTGGCTGCTTTAAATATCCAAAAACGAGCGTTGTCTCTAAATCCCTCAAAACCGGTGTTGACAGACTACTATCAGTGTCCCCAGGCCTGTTTGACATGTAAAACTGGTCTAAGTTGAGATTTAAGCTGGCAGGAAGCAAAAGAATATACGCTGCAGCCTAATCGCAGGTGGACATTTGCCGTCTTTAAGTTCGGCTCGTCGAAACCTTAAAACGAGCGTTATCCCCAAATGAAGCGGGACCTAATCGTGGGGGGTCAGGCTGGTGTCCCAATGGCTAAGCACCCTGTTATCCCTTGCAGAGATTGTTTTTGAGGTGGCAGGGAGCGGAGAACCCTCAGGCTGCTGCCATCACTCCATTAGCGTCACGTGGTCTCTCATCATACCATATCTTTGAGCCCATTGAAGATGGGGTTTGGGGGCTTGCAAGGAGGAGCTTGTATAGTATGGAAATGCCATGTGGTCTGCATGTTGGACTGTTAATCTTAGATGAACCCCTTGAAGTAGTTGATACCTTTAAATACCTAGGGTTCTGACTGGATAACAAGCTCAACTTTCTGTGCCACTTAAATGAAATCTTGAAGAAACTAACACAGCGATTAGGTTTATTCTATCACATTAAACACCTACTCACGTTAGAAGCCACAATGAGACTAGTATAAACTACATTCCTACCTATACTGGACTACGCTGACTTCCTTTACAGTCATTGCCCATCAACGATGCTAAACAAACTAGACACCCTTTACCACCGGGCTTTAAGATTTATCTTAAATCTGCCCCGTAGTACACATCACTGTTGTCTATACCAGGTTTCAGGATGGACCTCACTCTCAACTAGAAGAAAAAGGAATGCTCTCCTCTGTTTTTAGAGCATTATCTGATAACCTCCCTGCATACATCTCGAACATCTTTAAATGGGCTAAAGGTTCCTATGGCCTGAGACGCTTCTCCTTAATCTGCTTCCAGATTCCTAGAGAGAAAACTACCCTTGGCTCAGCAGCAATCAACTTCTCACTTCCATCACTTTGGAACACTATGCAAGACTCATTAAAATTATCCTCACTTCCAAGCATTTTCACATTCAAAGCTCTATTAATGGATTATCTGAAGGAATCATGCAACTGTTTCAGATGCCGATGACCCCTAAACCTCAGGTGCCACTCTCAAATCTTACGCCTAAGTATCTCATCCACCCCACATTCCTAACAACAGAAACCTAGGACCTACAAGCCTAGTTCACTTAATCCAAGATGACCCTGCCTATTCTCTACCTTTTACCTATTCTGGCCTTCCTTTTGGCTGCCTACTTTTTCACCCCAATTTCTACCCTATTCCTTAATACCTCCTTATTTTTTATCATTTAGGTATGAGCTCTTACTCAGCGGAGACTATATGGGATTGTTGTCTCTTCTCATTTCAGTAAAGCTTATCATTATGTACCTTTTCATGTTAATTATGTTGACCGGTATGAATAGGCCCATATTGACCGGCACCTTCACAATGTTTTTTTTTTTTTACCGTTTTCCACCGTAATTGTAATGTTATGAAGTGTGCTGTGTTGTATTTATGCTCAGGACCACCTAGAAAATGAGCTTGCTCAATGGTGTTTATGCCTGGTTAAATAAAGTGATTGATTGATTGATTGATTGATTGATTGATTGATTGATAATCTGTTGTAGAAAGTCACACAAATAAGAGGGTAGGAGTTTTGGTCCAAACGTTTTAATCAGAAGATGCCTGAGCTGAAAGATTTTGAAGATATATGTTGATGGTAACCTATGATTAGCTAGAATCTCTTGTGAAGTCAGAATATAGCTATGGGAGTAAGTGTATTTTTTTTTTATAAAAAATTATTCCTTTTGATGGCTGTCTTTAATATGCATCACAAAGCAATTGAAATTGAAAACCTATATTTGTACCTCACTGACGAAAATGCATGCATGTCAGGCCACTAAATCCCTGCAAAATACATGCAAAGTCCTGCAAAATCCCTGCAATATTTTCGGGGAAAAAACCTGCAAAATCCCTGCAGAATTTGCCAAAAAATTCCGTAATTTCCCAGTAGCCCTGGGCTATAAACCAAAAAATGATTAGGACTTTTGGGCTGAAATTTGTAGGATGGCAAGCCCTTCTCCCTCTGAAGTATGTTTTGATGCTTTGGTGAAAAAGTTTATACCGGTTCCATTGTTACAGCATTCTTTTCTTGAACAATTTCCCATACCCAAACATTGTGGTGTCCTCAGCGCTTTTCGGTGTCCTTATCTCGGAAATGGTTCAAGATATGGATTTTTTTGCCCTGGCTGTCTTAGTCAACATTTAGGGGATCTAAGCCCAAGTGGAGGTTTCCAACTCATGATTACAACTGCAGTGGAATTTTTTTAATTGTTGCTACGGTTACTAACATATTGCAAAATTAGTGTTACAAGGGTTGCTTATCAGGACTATAGTACTGTGGCATGTCTTCATACTTAAGTGTAAGTGGGAGCGAGGAGCCTAGAGGGTGCATGCTCCCACAACCACATACCACTTCCATTACACTTTCTCAAAAAAGAAGAGAAATTCATTGCAAAAAACTCCATTAATGCATCAGTTAAGGTTGATAGCACAGCAACAAAAGCTTGGAAATTGGATGTTAGGGTTACCACCCCTACCACCTTACTCCCCCACTCCCCCCATCCTCCACACAGCAACAGACTTTGGGGTGTACCATGGGGATGTTAAGCCTAACTCTCACCCCATTTTTGTATATTGTAGCATGTCAGCATGTTTACACATGGAATGGGGTGAGAGTTGGGCAAGACAACTACATGGCACACCACAACATCATCTGTAACTGTGTGGAGGGTGGGGGGAATGAGGTGGTGGAAACCCTAACATTGAAAATATATATATATATATTTTTTTTTACGATTGTCTGAGGATGGAGCTGGTAAAGATTGAGCGACCATGTGTTATGGTCTGTCAGGTGAAGCAGAAGATGGGGAACGAGCACAACATTTGGAGTGCAAACAATGGGGCCGATAACTAAGTTTAAAAGAACAGCAGTGAAAAACCTTTCTGCCTTTAAAGTCTGGTGTGCTTCAACCCTTTTACTGCTCTTTTTGTCTGCCCATGTGAGTTATAAGCAGTGCTTGTCAGATACCAGTGGCAGGTTTCTTTTTTGTGCAGTTAACCATGGCCAAGGAATCCTTACAAATTACTAAATGTTTACACAGAATATTTTTCTTACTTGAAGAAGTATGTATTGAGAGCAACCAAGTGGCGGTCTGTATTCAGACTGCAACAGAAATTAAACAGACTGAGCAGGAAGCTGCAGTGAGGGTGTAAATGGCGGCAGCAGTGAGTGATCCAGTGAGCGGTGTGGCGGGGGGGCTTGTTCTGATGCTTACATTGAAAGCTGATTTGTAATGTGGGTTAAATTAAGAAACCCATTTGCCATAACGTTTTTGTCTGTAGGGAGACAGGGTATTGTAGGGGTATTTCTGTTGTACTAAGTGGTGTATTTGGTCAGTTTGGGGGAAAAATGGTGGTTTTTAACATTCTTACCATTCCTGAAGATTCTAAATGGACATTTATGTTTTTGTTTCTTTTTTCAACTGCGTCCAGACTGTCTGCACTTGTTTTTTTGCTTTGCATTAGACAGATCTAATGCACAGGTAGCAGCTAATTAGGATGCAGGGGTTTCCCTTGCCATCTTATAAACTTTATTATGCAGTCAAAGTGAATCAGCAAATTGACCCAGCCACAAACACCTCAATGTTTAGCGCAAGCGGACTTTCTCAAGAAGCTAATGTGCTCATAGAATAATACCCTTAGAAATGCAAAGTGACAGGTGACAATAATTAACAGACACATAAAAACAATGGGCGTCAAAGGTGCATACCCCGCCCATGCAGCTGTGAACCTGTGGACAGGTGCACACCGGCCAGTATTAACTATGGCCTGCCACTTGTCTGCAGCCCGGCCCCACCCTTGTGCACAGGTCTCCACAGGGTGGCGGAGTCGTGGACCTGGGCAGGCATCCAATCGGATGCCTGTCCCTCATGCCCATGGGGCGATAGTGAATGGGCCCCCCAGGGATCCACGGCAATGCTGGTATGGCAAGGTGGATGGGCACCCACCCTGACAGCAGGTCCTGCCATCCACAGTGGCTCTGTAGGCTGTGGCAGCATGGGGGGTTTGAATACCAGTCCTGTTGCGATTGGCAGATGACATCCATGGGGGTGCGCACACAGTTATGGCAGGATCCTGGCTGCCGGAACCCGCACTCCTTGAGCCCGGCACTATACTCTTTTGTTCATGCCACATAGTGCCGGCATGCTCCCAAAATGCCCCCAATGTGTTGCAGTCTGTATGGCCGGGGGAGTGGCTGCGTGCCTGCCTTGCACCCTATTAGTGAATGCTGTTCAGGATCCACTGGGCCCCGCTCCATGGCATTCATGCGTATCGATGCCAACATGCCCGGTTTACATGGCACGTTGGCATTGTACATAGTGCCTAATAATTGTCTAACCAAATCAGACACAATGCATACAAGCGTAAATAAATGTGATGCTAGTAGGCTTAAGTAACTGTATTAGAAAGTCAAAGACATGCTTATCAGAAATTGCTATTAAATATATGCTCATAAATGCATAAGAAACTTGCTTATCATAGCGTACACATTTGATTACTATAATTAGACAGGATCACAATTCAGCGGCTGAAAAGATGACAATAGTGGCGGCCAGTAATAAACCCAGAGGTTAAACACAACGAATTAATTGACTCTGCAGTTGTCAAGTCCTAGTTCTGATATAAAACCATGCACTCAATAGATAAAAATGTACATTGCAATTGTTATTTAGGCAAGCTGTTGCAGCCAATAATAAACCCTAAAATTTAACATGATGTGAAAGCTTTTAGCTGCAGTTGTCAAATACGTGTTATGACATGAACCTGTAACCTCTGCAAATGGGGATTAATCATTGAATTTATTATCGCAGCAAAATACTGCATTGCCATAGTCCTAGTCACATCAAAGTTACCCCAAACAGGACTCCAAACAAGCAGAAAAAATGTCATAATAAAAGCTAAAACAGACAAAAAACTGTAAAAATAAACGCATATCGTAGTACTAACAAATTGGAGCAGATGTGCCATTGCCATTGAAAGTACATTTTTAGGTCCCTGGAGTGGGGATTTGGTAAAGGTGTTGGCCAGAAGAGAAGGTTTCTGGATACACAAGTTGGGGATGATGAGAGGCAGGGGATTAAATGACAAACGGAATTGACCCTGTGTCTTTAAAACTCACTTAGCTAATGTGTTACTCTTATGATTTATTAATGCACCTCATTTTATTTAGTGTTGGTAGTTCTCTCTATTGATGCCTCTTTTATGCTACGGATGGTGCTGAATTTGTTTTGCCCCAGTCTGTAAGTGCTATGACTTGCATTTATTTTTACAGTTTTTTGTCTGTTTTAACCTTTTTCAATAACATTTTTTTCTGCTTGTTTTGAGTCCTCTTTTGGGTAACTTTAATGTGACCGGGACTAATGCAAAAAGTCTGATGAATAGAGGAACAGTTTCAGATTTTTTATTTTTTTTTATATGCTCTGTGTATTCCCCCTTCCAACCCGGCTGCCCTCTCCAACGGGCGGCCTAGTCTCACCCTCCACTGTTCCCCCATTCTGCAATCTGTTGCCCCCGCTGCCTGACTCTCCTGACGTATCCCTTCACCAGAGGGCCCCCCCACCCATGAAAGGCTTCCGAGAGGAGAGATGGTAGTACATTTCAGTACCCCCTCACATCATGGTCAGGTGGCAGGGTGCAACTTGGGGGCTTTCCAGTTTCACGGCCAGGGGAGGTGGGTCGCAGTCATCCAGTCTGCATGGGTGGCCATTTTCCTTTTACGGTTTTCCCCCACCCTTGCTGGATGTATGCTGTGACATCCTCATTGCCTGCACATGTGGTGTGTGGTCACCCACACCGCAAAGCACAAGGCTGAATCCAGCTATGAGGAGCTGCTGAAGGGTGGTGCATTCACATCCCTCCCGCTGGGAGGAGAGCATCCAAGGGATACTCATGAGCCCTCCCTGCCAGCCTCCGCTCCTGATGCTCTGGGCTTAGGTGCCAACCCAGGTCATCAGTGTGCCAGGCAATCCCCTATAGCCCAGCGCCATGGAGCTGGCCAGTTTCAGAAGTTTCGTAACAGTCATTTTCTAGTATGTAAGCCTATTTTACTGTTTGTCATTCGCATGAGTATACATTTAAAAAAATGACAGATAGCACACAATATATGTTTATTTATGCATAGTGGCTTCCAAGTGGTATTATTCATCAATGCAGAGCTAGGATGTCACAAAGTGATAGTGTACACAAGCCTTTATCTGTCATCTGGCAACACTGTCATTTGCTTCTGACCGTTTTACTTCTACAGTGTCTACTAGGCTAACGATAGACTAAGCAAGACAGACACATAAATTATGTACTGCATGTCACAAGTCAGTGACTGGCTCATACCACGCTCTCATGTACAGTACACGACCAGCCACCGAATGACAAATTGTGATAGACTGCATACTGTGTCAAATCTTTCAATATACAGTCAATCTTAAAGGAGATGGGTGAAAAAAAGACTTTTTTATTCCACATCAGTGATCATGCTTTAGATGGATGTTTAGGTTGCTGAAGTGTTTTCTGTGTTTTTTATTTTTTTCTCACCACCAGTAACGATTGCAGATTTGTCAGATTCCGGCTGAATGAGCGCATGGCTACAGATTCGCACTGACATCCACAACTCCAGTTTCTGTTTGTGTATTAATGCTATTACCAGCGGGTATGCCATTGTGAGGGTGCTGCAAGTAGGATATCATAATCAGTGCACTGTCATCATGACGTATGCTATTGCAGTGTCCCATATTCCCAGACTGTCCGGGACTGTGAGCACTGGGGCTGGAACTATTTACCTCTGCCCTAACTTGTGCGACCAGCAGGGGTGTTTATATTTATTGAAAAGCTGGGAGTGGGGGGGCATAGCCCCCCACAGAAAATAATGTTAACTACAGTGTGTGATCTGGCTGGGGGGGTAACACATTCCCTGCTGCTCAGCTTTGGTGTCACCCCCCTTTGCCTGCACTCTCATTTACTGAGTGTTCTGTATTTATGCACCGGCATGGGTGAAGCTTAGCAGAGATGACAGAAATTGTGCCAATTGAAAATAGTGGAAGCAGGGATGGTATCAGTGTTCAGGGATCAGAAAGTGAACGTAGCAGTGGGCTTTATGTTTTTCATCTTTGCACACCATATATCAGAAACCTTTGTTTTGTGAAGCTGGAGGTTCATTTGCAGATTTACTGTCAGACAATGAATCATCTGACTACAAGCCACTTGACTGGGACGTGGATAAATGGGATATCCGCTTTATTGAGATGTCCCACTGGGCACCTATTAAGTAGTCATTGACTTCAGTGTTAACAGTTGTCAGATAATGGATAATGGATATGTCAGCTACTCAGGATGATTTTGTCCAGTGGTTAGCTGCATTACAGCCCTTCAATGAGGTGCCAGTGAGTGGGAATGAGTTACTTCCTGTACTTTTTTTTCTCCCCACATCTCCTGACACTGCTACCAATCCTTATGGCCTTGCTGTACTGTTGATCCCCCCCACCCACACATGCCCTGTTTATAGAAGTGTAGCTTCTCAGCGAGAGATGGAATGCAAATCACACAGAGTGAATGAGAGAGAGAGAGAGAGAGAGACCTTTGATTTTCACACAGGTAGAGGAATGCAATTGGATGAGAATGTGGTAGGTGATACCCCCCTTTTTGTACCCATTTCTCACCCCGAACACTAGTCCACAGTCTTTTCCATAAGGTAATTATCTGGCTGACACACTGTTCTGCTGTGCTATCAACACCCCTGGTATCGACCCTGACGCTGACCACAACAGCAAAACAAACGAGGGGCAAAGGTAAAAATCAAGAACAAAAACAAATATAAATCTTTATTTAGTTTACTTTAGTTTGGTTTACCTTGACAGTGTTTTCTAGTCTTATATTGGCTCTGGGCATACACACAGTTACATGCTCTTTCCAGTTTGGTTCAGCTCTGCTCAGTAAAACTTGAATACGGTACTGTAAAAAGAGATTTATTTGGTCAAAAGGAAATAACACAAAGACAAAATGTTACTTCAATTGATGGGAACATGGTTGGGGCACGGATTTTGAATCAGTTTAAATATACAAGCACAGTAAAGAAAATGGTCCTGAAAACAAAGAGAAAAACCTGAACTTTTGATAATAGAGACTGCCACTTAATCAGGACAAAAGGGCTGCCACCAGCCGGTCTCGATTAAGTAGATTCTACTGTATTATGGTAATCACTTCCTAATTTTCTTTATGGCACAAATCTGGTCTCATTATACGTGGATGAGAATTGTAAAACTCACTACCAAATGCATATGCTTACAGTGACAGTATTACTCCCTTTTTACAAGCCATATTTTCAAGGATTAGTAGCTGTGCTGTATTAAAACAATCTGAAACCTCTTTTCTCATTTTGAGATTGTGTGTGATTGAGTCCAAAAGGTTTTTTTTTTTTGCTATACTATGCAATTTTTTCAATGCATACAAATAAGACACACACCAGTAACTGCAGACTGAGCCAACTCCTTATGCAGATTGAGAAATAGATGATCACTGAGTGCGTTCAGCAAAATATAAAGCAAAGGACTGGATATAATGACAGGTCTGAGCAACATCACCAGTGAAAGGGCTGAAACTCATGCTAGGGTTGTAATGTTCAACCTGCACTACAGAGATTGCATCGCAATTATGGAAACACATATACTATATCTGCTATATTACCTTGGCATGACGCATATATAAAAACCTCTAGCTTGGAAAATGAAAACCCAGTTTTATTGATTGCTGATGTCCCCCCCAAGCCATGTCAAAACAGACTGCTTCTCAGTTAATCTATTCATAGGATTTTCACATCCTGTACAGTAGAACAGACTACTAGTAACTGTGTGCGCATAAACAAGAAGATGTCATTTATCTGACACCAAAAAGAAACGAGCATTTGTCAATGCTGAATGTTGATTGCATTGGTCTGTTGAGCTCGCTCAGTGGCCCTGTGTCACTCGCTCATTCTGTTTTTCCCAGTGCTGCAGGCTGCACCTTAGTACAGGGCTCCTGGCTGCATTGACATGTTTTTTCTGCCCACAAAGAAATCTGCAGCCATCCTGACAGAGCTGTGTTGAGGTGGGTCACTCGCCCTCTCTCAGTCGCTCATTCTGTTTCTGCTGGCACTCAGGCTGCCCTTTTGTACTGGGCTCCCGCCTCTGTTGGCAGCTTTTTCTGCCCACAATGAAATGTGCAGCAGTCCTGACACAGGTCCAATGAGCTACCTCACTCCCCTCTCTCGTTCGTTCCTTCTGCCAGCGCTGCAGGCAGGCCTTTTGTACAGGGCTCCTGCCTGCGTTGCTGCCTTTTTCTGTACACAAAGCAATATGCAGCAGTCACGATAGAGGTCTGTAGAGCTCACTCACTCCCCCTCTCTCGCTCGCTCATTGTGTTTGTCCCAGCGCTGCTGGCTGCCCTTTTGTACTGGACTTCTGCCTGCACTGGCACTTTTTTCTGGCCACAAAGAAATCTGCAGCTGTCCCGACACTGCTCTGTTGAGGTTGCTCTCGCCGCCTGTCTCACTCTCTCATTCTGTTTCTCCTGGTGCTGCAGGCTGCTCTTTTGTACTGGGCTGCATGAGTAGGTTTTGCTGCTCACAAAGAAATCTGCAGCTGTCCCGACACAACTCCGTTGAGGTGGGTCACTCCACCTCTGTCACTTGCTCATTCTGTTTTTGCTGGGGCTGCTGGCTGCCCTTTTGTACTGGCCTCCTGCCTCTGTTGGCTGCTTTTTCTGCCCACAAACAAATCTGTAGTAGTCCCGATAGAGCTCCGTTGAGCTCCCTCAGTCCTCCTCTCTCACTCGCTTGTGCCATTTCTGTTGGTACTGCAGGCTGCCCTTTTCTACTGGGCTCCTTCCTGCATTGCCACCTTCTTCTGGGCATAAAGAAATCTGCTGTAGTCATGATAGAGCTCCGTTGAGCTCACTCACTCACTCACTCCCCCTCTCTCACTTGTTCTTTCTGTTTCTCCCACCACTGCAGGCTGCTGTTTTGTACTGGGCCCCTACAGGCATTGCTGCCTTTTTCTGCCCAAAAAGAAATCTGCAGCAGTCCCAACAGAGCTCTGTTGAGCTCACTCACTCCCCCTCCCTCACTTGCGCGTTCTGTGACTCTTGCTGCCGCAGGCTGCCCTTTTGTACTGGGTTCCTGCCTGCGATGGCGGCTTTGTCTGCCCACAAAGAGATGTGCAGCAGTCCAGACACAGCTCCATTGAGGTCACTCACTAGCCATCTGTCACGTACTTATTCTGTTTCTGTGGGGGCTGCAGGCTGGCCTTTTGTACTGGCCTCCTGGCTGCACTGGCACCTTTTTCTTCCCACAAAGAAATCTGCAGCTGCCCCAACAGAGCTCCAGTGAGGTCACTCACTCTGCCTGTCTCATTCGCTCATTCTGTTTCTTGTGGTGCTGCAGGCTGCCCTTTTGTACTAGGCTTCTGCCTCTGTTGGCATTTGTTTCTGCCCACAAACAAATCTGCAGCAGTCACGATAGAGCTCAGTTCAGCTCGCTCACTGACTACCCCTCTCTCACTTGTTCGTTCTGTTTCTCCCGCCGCTGCAGGTTGCCCTTTTGTACTGGCCTCTGCATGCATTGCTGCCTTTTTCTGCTCACAAGGGAATCTGCAGCTGTCCTAACTGAGCTTCGTTGAGCTCACTCACTCCCCCTCCCTCACTCGCTCATTCTGTGTCTCCACTGCTGCAGTCTGCCCTTTTGTACTGGGTTCCCGCCTGTGCTGGCGGCTTTTTCTGCCCACAAACACATCTGCAGCAGTCCTTAGAGAGCTACATTGAAATCGCTCACTCCACCTCTCTCAGTCACTCGTTCCGTTTCTGCTGGCGCTGCAGGCTGCGTTTTGTACTGGGCTCCTGCGTGCATTGCTGCCTTTTTCTGACCACAAAGAAATCTGCAGCAGTCACGATACACCTCCATTGAGCTTGCTCACTCCCCCTCTCTCACTTGCTCATTCTGTTTGTTCCGGTACTGCAGGCTGCCCTTTTGTGCTGGGCTCCTGTCTGCTTTGCCACCTTTTCCTGCCCACGAAGAAATCCACAGCTGTCCCGACAGAGCTCCATTGACGTCGCTGGCTCACTCCCCCATCTCCCTCGCTCATTCTGTTTCTCCTGGTGCTGCAGGCTGCCCTTTTGTACTGGGCTTCTGCCTCTGTCAGCAGTTTTGTCTGCCCTCAAAGAAATCTGCAGCAGTCCCGACACAGCTCCGTTGGCCTCACTCACTCACTCCCCCTGTCTCACTTGCTCATTCCATTTCTGCTGCCGCTGCAGGCTGCCCTTCTGTACTGGGCTCCTGCCAGTGTAGCCAGCCTTATCTGCCCACAAAGAAATCCGCAGCAGTGATGATAGAGCTCTGTTGAGCTCACTCAGTCCCCCCCTCTCTCGCTTGCTCATTCTGTTTGTCCCACCGCTGCAGGCTGCCCTTTTGTACTCAGGCCCTGCATGCATTGCTGCCTTTTCCTACCCACAAACAAATCCGCAGCAGTCCCAACAGAGCTCCGTTGAGCTCACTCACTCCCCCTCCCTCACTCGCTTGTTCTGTGTCTCCCGGCACTGCAGATTGCCCTTTTGTACTGGGCTTCTGCCTACGTTGTCACCTTTTCCTGCCCACTGAGACATCTGCAGCAGTCCCGACAGAGCTCAGTTGAACTCGGTCACTTCCCTCCCTCCAAGTCACTCGATCCTAATCTGTCCCAAACATTGATTTCCGACAGCGACTGTGGTGTTCTGCACCGGAAGCGCAGAAACACATTACGGCCAGGATGTAAAAAATGACAGCTCTACTGTTCATAAGGAGGTGTGAACAAATGACAGTGTTGAAAATCTGGTGTGAAAATATTATTAATTTGCAAACTTACAAGGGTGCGTAGCGCCTGTACAATACACGCTTGTAACACAGTCATTTTATGGAGTTTCATTACAACATTTTTAACATAGGCATTTTAGGACCTCTGCTCATGAACAGTATCAGTGTGATTTTCGTAACATGTCCCGAACACTGATTTCCCACAGCGACTTTACTATTGTGCGCCAGAAGAGAGAAAACACATTTTGTCCAGGATGTGAAAAATGAAAGCTGCACTGTTGATAAGGAGGTGTGGCAAAATGGCAATGCTGAAAATTTGAAGTGAAAATATTGCAAAGTTTTGAAGGTACGACCGTGAGTGGAAACTGCACAATGCACATTTGTGACACACTCATTTTATGGACTTTTGTCACCAAATTTTCAACATAGGCATTTTAGGACCTGTGCTAATGAACAGTGTCACTGTGATTTTCATAATGTGTCCTGAACATGGATTTTCTACGGCGACCATGCTATTCTGCGCCGGTACTGTGAAAACATGTTTTGGCCAGGATGTGAAAAATGACAGCTGCACTGTTCATAAGGAGGTGCAGAAGAATGGCAATGTTAAAAATTTGGAGTGAAAATAATATAAATTTGTTAATTTATGAGCGTGTGTGCAAACTGCACAATGCACACTCATAACACAGTCATTTTATGGAATATCGTCACCAAATTTGCAACATAGACATTTTAGGACCTCTGCTCATGAACAGTGCCACTGCCAGTTTCTTATTCTGTGAGAAACACAGATTTCCCACACCGACCACGCTATTCTGTGTTGGAAGTGCAAAAACACATTTTGGCCAGGGTGTGAAAAATGACAGGTGTGCTGTTCACAAGGAGGTCTGAAAAATGCCAGTGTTGAAAATTTGGGGAGAAAATATTGCAAATTTGCAAAGTTACAAGCGTGCTTAGCAACTACACAACACACGCCCATAAAACAGTCATCTTCTTTTTATTTTTCCCACAAAATTTGCAACATAGGCTTTTTGAGAGCCCACCTCATGAACTGCACTGTCGTTTTGTTAATCAGTCCTGAAAGGTGATTCCGTGCTGTGACTGCAAAATCACCTTTCAGGGCCGATTAACGCCATGACAGTGGTAGAATTCGTAAGGAGGGGTCCCAAAAACCCCATGCTGAACTTTTGGTGCCAAAATTCCAAAAAATGCCTGGGATATGCATCAAAGTTGAAAAAACCCAATTTATTCCATTATACAGCTTACCGGCATTTCCTCAGTTCGTGGTTGGCTTTGAAGAGTGCAGATGTGTTCCTGGTCCACCAAAGATCATCGCCCAGACTCCTGTGATAAGTTTGGGGTGGGGTGTGGAAGACAGGTTGCACAGTGGGTGGGTGCGGGTTGTGGAAGGGGGGCAGGGAGACCACTGAAGAATCATTTGCTTTTTCACGGGTTACAAAAAACAATTACATCACTGGACCATTTTTATGTTGATTGCACGCATACACAAGAAACATATTGTGACAGGTTTGTCCAGAAGCAGGTTGTGGAGGCGTGGCACTGTTGTGGCCAATGCCCCCACAGCCTGCAAAGGCTTGCCCCGGTTCCCCCAATGCCGTGGCACGCAGCTGCTGACACTGGTTCAGCCAGCGTGCCACAACTTTCTAAAAAATCAGCCGCTGCAATCAGGGGCCATCTTGTCATTGCAGCATCAGCCATCCGCTGCAATGAGGGAGCGACCCGTCATTGCAGGGCGGGATGTAAAACCCCTGATATTGTTTGTGAACATGACAGCGGCTTGCTGCCGTGTTCACAAAAAATATAACCCCCAAACATGTTTAGTTGCCGACGAGGGCCCCAATCCCCATCGGCTTTGGTGCTCTTTTGTTTCTTTTGTTGCTGACGGGGGAGCCCACTCCCCGTCAGCATTCTGTAACCCCCCCGCTTTTATTCCTGCTGACGGGGTGCCCAGTCCCCATCAGTTTTAGTGCTTCTGTGGTTGTTTTGTTGCCAATGGGGGATCCCACTCCCCATCGGCATTCTGTAACCCTCCTTTCGTTCCTGCCAACGAGGTGCCCAATCCCCGTCGGCATAATGTTACCCCCGCTGCCCGTTTGCTGATGGGGGTGCCCAATCCCCATCAGCTACTGCTGCCCCCGATAAGAAAGCCTCTGCTGGCACACTGGGAGCCCATCCCAGTGTGCCAGATGCCCCTGCAAATTAAAAAAACTGTCCCACGACGTCTGGCTTGTTTTTTTCTCCTGGATAAAAGGAAACCGTCTCTCGGCACTCGCCCTGCCTCCCACCCACAACCTGCATCCACCCACTGCATGTCCTGCCTCCCCACACACTCCTCACTCCATTCTTACCTTAGGAGCTCAGTGCGATGACCTTCGGTGGACCGGGAACACGTCTGCACTCTTCAAAGCCAACCGCAAACTGAGAAAATGTCGGTAAGCTGAATAATGTAATACATAGGGTTTTTTCAACTTTACTGCATATCTGGGGCATTTTTGGGAATTCTTTTCACCAAATTTTCAACATGAGCTTTTTGGGACCCCTCCTCATGAATTCTTGAACTGTCATGGCGTTAATCGGCCCGGAAAGGTGATTTTGCCGTCATTGCATGGAATCACCTTTTGGGGCTGATTAATGAAATGACAGTGCAATTGTTCATGATGTGGGCTCTCAAAAAGCCTATGTTGCAAATTTGGTGGAAAAAATCCAAAAAATTACTGTTTTACGAGCGTGCACTGCACAGTTGCTACACACGCTTATAACTTCATGAATTTGCTATATTTTCATGCCAGATTTTCAACATTGGCATTTTGTCACACCTCCTTGTGAACAGTATGCTGTCATTGTTCACATCCTGGCGGAAATGTGTTTTTGCACTTCCGGCGCAGAATAGCGCAGTCGCTGTGGGAAATCAGTGTTCGGGACAGATTAAAAAAATGACAGTGACACTGTTCATGAGTAGAGGTCTTGAAATGGCTATGTTGAAAATTTAGTAGCGATACCCCGCCAAAAATGACTGTATTACGGGCATTACTGCGCGTTTGCAAAACACGGCTAAGCTTCGCTGAATTTATAATATTTTCTCTCCAGATTTCAACATTGCCATTTTCTCACATTACTTATGAACAGTAAAGCTGTCATTTTTCCCCATCCTGGCGAAATGTGTTTTCGCTTCGCGCGCAGAATAGAGCGGTCGCTGTGGAAATCACTGTCCGGGACAGATTAAGAAAATGAGAGTGATACTGTTCATGAGCAGAGGTCCTAAAATGCCTTTGTTGAAAATTTGGTGATAATAGCCCATCGAATGACTGTGTTACAAGTGTGCGTTTCACACTTTCCACACACCCTTGTAACTTTGCAGATTTGTAATATTGTCATGCCAGATTTTCATCAGTGGAATATTTCCTCACCTCTTTATGAGCAGTACAGTTGTCATTTTTCACATCCTGACCGAAATGTGTTTTCACAGTTCCGGCGCAGAATAACGTGGTCGCTGTGGGAAATCACTGTTCAGGACAGATTAAGAAAATGACAGTGGCACTGTTCATGAGCAGAGGTCCTAAAATGCCTATGTTGAAAATCTGGTAACGAAACTCCATAACATGACTGTGTTACAAGCGTGTGTTGAACTGTTTCCACGCACCCTTCTAACTTCGCAATTTTGTAATATTTTCACACCAGATTTTCAGCACTGGCATTTTTTCACACTTCCTTATGAATAGTAAAGCTGTCATTTTTCACATCCTGGCCAAAATGTGTTTTCACACTTCCGACGCAGAATAGCGAGGTCATTTTGGGAAATCAGTGTTTGGAAAAGATTAAGAACAAGCGAATGAGAGAGAGGGAGTGAGTGAGCACAACTGGGCTCTGTCAGGACTGTTGTGGATTTCTTTGTGGGCAGAAAAAGGCATCAACGTAGGCAGGAGCCCAATACAAAAGGGCAGCCTGCAGCGACGAGAGAAACAGAATGAGCAAGTTAGAGCAGGGGAGTGAGCGAACTCAATGGAGCTCTATTGGGATTGCTGCAGATTTTCTTTGTGGACAGAAAAAGCCACCAATGCAGGCAGAAGCCCAGTACAAAAGGGCAGCCTGCAGCACTGGGAGAAACTGAACGAGTGAGTGAGAGAGGGGGAGTGAGCAAGCTCAGCGGAGCTCTGTCAGGACTGCTGTGGATTTCCATGTGGGCAGGAAAAGGTGTCAACACAGGCAGGTGCCCAGTACAAAAGGGTAGCCTGCAGCACTGGGAGAAATTAAATGAGTGAGTGAGAGAGGGGGAGTGAGCGAGCTCAATGGAGTTCCATCGGGACTGCTGCAGATTTCTTTGTGAGCAGAAAAAGGCACCAATGGAGGCAGGAGCCCAGTACAAAAGGGCAGAATGCAGGGCCGGGAGAAACAGATGAGTGAGTGAGAGTGGGGGAGTGAGCGACCTCAGTGGAGCTCTGTCAGGACAGCTGTGAACTTCTTTGTGGGCAGAAAAAGGTGCCAATGCAGGCAGTATCCCAATACAAAAGGGCAGCCTGCAGCACTGGGAGAAACAGATTAAGAAAATGACAGTGACACTGTTCATGAGCAGAGGTCCTAAAATCACTATGTTGAAAATTTGGTGAAGAAAGTCCATAAAAAGACAGTACAAGTGTGCGTTGAACTGTTTCCATGCACCCTTGTAAGTTCACAAATTTGTAATATTTTCATGCCACATTTTCAACAGTGGCATTTTTCCACACCTTCTTATGAACAGTACAGCTGCCTTTTTTCACATGGTGGCTAAAATGTGATTTTGCACTCCTGCCGCAGAATAGCATGGTCGCTGTGGGAAATCACTGTGTGGGACACATTAAGATTGAATGAGTGAGAGGGGGGAGTGACTGCACTCAACTGAGCTGTCAGGACTGCTGCAGATTTGTTTGTGGGCAGAGAAAGGGCCCAACGCAAGAGCCCAGTACCAAAGGGCAGCCTGCAGCACTAGGAGAAACAGAATGAGAGAGCGAGTGAGGGAGGGGGAGTGAGCAAACTCACCGGAGCTCTTTCAGGGCTGCTGCAGATTCTTTGTGGGCAGAAAAAGGCATCAATGCAGGCAGGTGCCCAGTACAAAAGGCCAACCTGCAGTGGTGGGAGAAACAGTACGAGCAAGTGAGACAGAGGGACTGAGTGAGCTCAACGGAGCTCTGTCAGGACTGCTTCAGGTTTCTTTGGGGGCAGAAAAAGGTGCCAATGCAGGTATGAGTCCCGCACAAAAGGGCCGCTTGCAGCGCCAGGACAAACGGAATGAGCTTGTGAGACAGGGAGACTGAGAGACCTCAATAGAACTCTGTCAGGGCAGCTGCAGATTTGTTTGTGGGCAGACAAAGGTGCCAGTGCATGCAGGAGCCCAGTACAAATGGGCAGCCTGCACTGGCAGAGAAACAAGAATGAGTGAGTGACAGAGGGGGAGTGAGCGAGCTCAACAGAGCTCTATTGTAACTGCTGCAAATTTCTTTGTGGGCAGAAGAAGGCAGCAACGCAGGCAGAAGCCCAGTGAGTGAGAGAAGGGGAGTGAGCGAGCTACACAGAGCTTTGCCAGGACTGCTGCAGATTTCTTTGTGGGCAGACAAAGGCGCCAACAAAGGAAGGAGCCCATTAAAAAAGGGCTGCCTGCAGTGCCAGGAGAGACAGAATTAGTGAGTGACACGGGGGAGTGAGCCACCTCAACGGAGCTCTGTCAGCACAGCTGTGGATTTCTTTGTGGGCAGAAAAAGGTGCCAATGCATGCAGGAGCCCAGTACAAAAAGGCAGCTTGCAGTGCTGGGAGAAACACAATGAGTGAGTAAGAGAGTGGGAGTGAGCGAGCTCAATGGAGCTCTATTGTGACTGCTGCAGATTTATTTGTTGGCAGAAAAAGGCGGCATCGCAGGCAGGAGCCTAGTACAAAAGGCTACCCTGCAGTGCCAGCAGAGATGGAATGAGTGAATGAGAGAGGGGGAGTCAACAAGCTCAACAGACCTGTGTTGGGACTGCTGCAGATTTATTTGTGGGCAGAAAAAGCCACCAACAGAGGCAGGAGCCCAGTACAAAAGGGCAGCCTGCAGCACCAGGAGAAACGGAATGAGCGAGTGAGAGAGGGGGAATGAGCCACCTCAACGGAGTTCTGTTGGGACTGCTGTAGAATTCTTAGTGGGCAGAACAAGGTGCCAATGCAGGCATGAACCCAGTACAAAAAAGCAGCCTGCAGCACTGGACAAAACAGACTGAGCGACTGACAGAGGGCAAGTGAGAGTGCTCAACAGACCAACGCAATCAACATTCAGCATTGACAAATGCTTGTTTATTTTGCAGGGGCATGTGGCAAGCTGGGATGGGCTTCCAGCATGCTAATGGAGTCTTTCTTTTTTGGGGGGGCAGGTGTAACCAACAGGGGATCGGGCACTCCCATCAGTACACAACAAAAGGGGGTTATTACATTATGCCGCGTGGGATTGGGCACCCCGTCGGCATACAACAAAAGTGGGGGGTATATAATGCCGAAGGGGAGTGGGCTCCCCCGTTGGCAACATAAATATTGGGGCACTGCAGCCAATGGGGATTGGGGCCCATGTCGGCAACTAAACATGGTGGGGGGCACATTCCGCTGAGGTGGAATGGGCACCCCCTCAGTATGGAAGGTTAATATTGTTTGTGAACACGGCAGCAAGCCACCACCATGTTCACAAACAATATCAGGGTTTGAAGATCCCACCCTGCAATGATGGGTCACTTTCTCATTGCAGCGAATAGCTGACGCTGCAATGATGAGGCGGCCCCTGATTGCAGCAGCTAATTTTTTACAAGTTGGTGGCACGCTGGCTGAACTAGTGTCAGCAGCAGCATGCCACAGCATTGGGGGAAGCGGGACAAGCCTTTACAGGCTGTGGAGGCATTGGCTATAACAGTGCCATGCCTCCACAACCTGCTTGTGGAGAAACCTGTGACAACATGTTTCTTGTGCATGCGTGCAATCAGCATAAAAATAAATATATGACCTTGATGAGATTATACAGAAAGCAGATTTAGCTTGCCAGTCAGTAGCAAATGACAGTTATTGTTTTCTGCACTAATGTGATGACAACCCAAATAAATGATGTTCATACCTATATTTTAACAAAATTCCTCATGTATGAACACTGCTAGAGCAAGAAGCACCCTCCCATTTCTTGCTGATGATGGCTCCGCCTTGCGCACACCCCGCCACACACACACACACACACACACAAACTATTATCAGAATGGATTTTGCTGTCAGCTATGCTCTTCTCCAAGTTTTCACCCCTGTACATTACATTACAATACAATACTACTAACTGTGTGCCATACACAAGAAACTGTCATGCATCCCACTGTTAAAAAAAGTAAAAACAAGCCGACCAACCAGCACAGTGGTTGGATTTCTGCTTGCAATGCTGATGACCTAGCTTTGGGAATGGACCAGGGAGTTGGAGGGCTGGCTGGGGGGAGAAGGATTGAGCATTCTGGGGACTTCCCTGTTCTCTGGGGAAGGGGGGAGAAAGAGTGTCAGGCACTTTATGGACCCCTGGTGGAGGCTGTGGATCCACTGCGGCTGGAACCATCACCTTAGGGAGGCAGGGTGGACACTGGATGTCAATGCATGTCCCCACCCCCAGGGATCCAGCAAGCACTGAAAAAGTTGGCCCCCCAGCATGACGACCTGTTTTGCAGCCATCTCCACTGCCTTTGATGTCTGCCGGGGGGGCACTCCCATGGCCCTGACCCAGGGGGTAAGCCATGGCTTGCCTACAGTGTCTGTTGGGGAGAGCCCTCCTGGCAGCACCACCCAGGGGGGTAAGCCTGGGGATAAGGGATGACAGGCAGGGCAAGTCTGGCCTATGATTGGAGGATTGGGGAACCCAGGACCCAAAAAAAGAAGTAAATAAAAATAAAATGAAGCTTCCTCGAGTATACAGGCAGAAGTTTAAATTGATTGTCAGTAGCTTATGGCAGTTATTATTCACTGCACAAATATGATAACAACACAATGATGTCTGCAAATAGTCTATGTGGTCATACCTATATTTTTAAGACTATAATATCATTATAATTATTAGTAGACATGGTTGTATATAGAATGACAGATGAAAGTTGAAGGTTTTTCACATTAGTGCTTAGAAGGGTGCCAATAGAAAACATAGATAATGCGGTTTCGTCTCATTTTGTGAGGACTTACTCTAATGCGGGACGAGACCTAAACACGCGGTTCATGTTTTCTGTTAGCACCCTTTGCAAACTGTGTGAGAGGCTCCTTTCGCACCATGCAATTCTGCTTAAAGCTGGACCAGCATAACATCTCTGTGGTGATTTGCATATGCAGCCCATGATGCTTTGCACTGTGGGGGTATGTGTGATGTTGTATTTTCTTGAAACTTGGCTTCCCAGCCAAATGCCCCTTGGGGTAACCCTTACCTCAGTGTTTGCGCACAGAGGTTCTTTGTTTTTTAAGACTATGTCTCATATATGAAGACCACTTATAGAAACAAGCATTTGCCAATACCGAATGTTGATTGCGTTGGTCCGTTGAGTTTGCTCACTGCCCCTCTGTCACTCACTCATTCTGTTTCTCCCAGTGCTGCAGGCTGCTGTTTTGTACTGGGCTCCTGCCTGCATTGTCACCCTTTTTTGTCCACAGAGAAATCCGCAGCTGTCCCGGCAGAGGTCCGTTGAGGTGGCATACTCCCCCTGTGTCACTCGCTCATTCTGTTTCTCCTGGCGCTGCATGCTGGCCTTTTGTACTGTGCTCCTGCCAGTATTGGTGGCCTTTTCTGCCCACAAAGAAATCTACAGTAGTCTGGACACAGGTCCGTTGAGGTTGCTCAGTCCCCCCTCTGTCACTCGCTTGTTCCGTGTCTGCAGGCGCTGCAGGCTGGTCATTTGTACTGGGCTCCTGCCTGTGTTGCCATCTTTTTCTGCTCACAAAGAAATCCACAGCAGTCACAATAGAGCTCTGTTGAGCTCGCTCACTACCCCTCTCTCAGTTGCTTTTTCCGCTTCTACCACCGCTGCAGGCTGCTCTTTTGTACTGTGCCCCTGGGTGCATTGCTGCCTTTTTCTGCCCACAAAGAAATCTGCAGTAGTCCCAACAGAGCTTTGTTGAGCTCACTCACTCCCCCTCCCTCAGTGGCTCATTCTGTGTCTCCCGCTGCTGCAGACTGCCCTTTTGTACTGGGCTCCTACCTGCATTAGCGGCTTTTTATGCCCCCAAATAAATCTGCAGCAGTTACGACACAGCTCCGTTGAGCTCGCTCACTCCCCCTTTCTCAGTCGCTCATTCCGTTTCTGCTTGCACTGCTGGTTGGCCTTTTGTACTGGGCTCCTGCCTGCATTGCCACCTTTCTCTGCCCATGAAGAAATCTGCAGCAGTCATGATACAGCTCCATTGAGGTTGCTCACTCCCTTTGTCTGACTCGCTCATTCTGTGTCTCCTGGTGCTGGAGGTTGCTCTTTTGTACTGGGCTCCTGCCTCTGTTGGTTCCTTTTGCTGCCCACAAAGAAATCTGCAGCAGTCCTGACAGAGCTCCATTGAGCTCACTCACTCCCTCCCCCTCTCTCACTCGCTCATTCCGTTTCTGCCAGCGCTGCAGGTTGCCCTTTTGTACTGGGCTCCTGCCTGTGTTTGCACCTTTTTCTGCCCAGAAAGAAATCCACAGCTGTCCTGACAGAGCTCCGTTGAGGTCGGTCATGCCCTCTGTCTCACGCACTCATTCTGTTTCTCCTGGCACTGCAGGCTGCCCTTTTGTACTCAGCTCCTGCCTGTATTGGCACTTTTTTCTGCCCACAAAGAAATCTGCAGCAGTCTGACAGAGCTCCGTTGAGCTCTCTCACTCACTCACTCTCCCTCTCTCACTCGTTCGTTCTGTTTCTCCCGCTGCTGTAGGCTGCCCTTTTGTACTGGGCCCCTGCATGCATTGCTGCCCTTTTCTGCCCACAGAGAAATCTGCAGCAGTCCCAACAGAGCTCCAGTGAGCTCACTCACTCCCCTCCCTCACTCACTGGTTCTGTGGCTCCCACTGCTGCAGACTGCCCTTTTGTACTGGGTTTCATCCTGCATTGGCATTTTTTTATGCCCACAAAATGATTTGCAGAAGTCCTGGCACAGCTCCCTTGAGGTCACTCACTCTCCCTCTGTCACTCGCTCATTCGTTTTTGCCGGTGCTGCAGGCTGGCCTTTTGTACTTGGCTCCTGGTTGCATTGCTGCCTTTTTCTGCCCACAAAGAAATCTGCAGCAGTCATGATAGAGCTCCATTGAGGTCGTTAATTCCTCCTGTCTCACTCGCTCATTCTGTTTCTCCTGGCACTGCAGGCTGCCCTTTTGTACTGGGCTCCTGCCTCTGTTGCCAACTTTTTCTGCCAACAAAGAAATCTGCAGCAGTCCTGACAGAGCTCCTTTGAGCTCGTTCACTCCTCCTCCTGTCTCAGTTGCTCGTCCCATTTCTGCCGCTGCTCCAGGGTGCCCTTTTGTACTGGGCTCCTGCTTGTGTTGCCGCCTTCTTCTGCGCAGAAAGAATTCTGCAGCAGTCATGATAGAGCTCCGTTTAGCTTGCTCACTCCCCCTCTCGCACTTGCTCATTATGTTTCTCCTGCTGCTGCAGGCTGGCCTTTTGTACTGGGCTCCTGCATGCATTGCTGCCTTTTTCTGCCAACAAAGAAATCCTCAGCAGTCCCAGCACAGCTCTGTTGTGCCGCTCACTCCCCCTCTCTCACTCACTCATTGTGTTTCTCCCGGTGCTGCAGGCTGCCCTTTTGTACTGGGCTCCTGCCTGTGTTTGCACCTTTTTCTGCCAACAAAGAAATCCTCAGCTGTCCCAACAGAGCTCTGTTGAGGTCGCTCACTCCTCCGTCTTACGCTCTCATTCTGTTTGCCCTGGCGCTGCAGGCTGCCCTCTTGTTCTGGGCTCCTGCCTCTGTTGGCACCTTTTTCTGGCCACAAAGAAATCTGCAGCAGTCCCAACAGAGTTCCATCGACTTTACTCACTCCCCCTCTCTCACTCACTCATTCCGTTTCTGCCAGCGCTGCAGCCTGCCCTTTTGTACTGGGCTCCTGCCTGCATTGTTGTCCTTTTTTGCCCACAAAGAAATCTGCAGCAGTCACGATAGAGGTCCATTGAGCTTGCTCACTCCCCATCTCTCTCAGTCACTCATTCTTTTTCTCCAACTGCTGCAGGCTGGCCTTTTGTACTGGGCCCCTGCATGTATTGCTGCCTTTTCCTGCCCACAAAGAAATCTGCAGCAGTTCCAACAGAGCTCCATTGACCTCACGCACTCCCGCTCCCTCACTCGCTCATTCTGTGTCTCCCAACACTGCAGGCTGCCCTTTTGTATGGGGCTCCTGTCTGCATTGGTGCCTTTTCCTGCCCACAAAGAAATCTGCAGCAGTCCTGACAGATCTCAGTTGAGCTCGGTCACTACCCCCTTTCTCACTCACTGAATTCTAAACTGTCCCAAACAATGATTTCCAACAGCGACTGCAGTATTCTGTGCCAGAAGCGTGAAAACACATTTTGGCCAGGATGTGAAAAATGACAGGTATACTTTTCATGAGAAGATGTGGGAAAATGCCACTGTTGAGAATGTGGCGTGAAAATATTACTAATTTGTGAAGTTACAAGGCTGCATGAAAACTGCACAGCGCACGCTCATAACAGTCATTTTATGGAGTTTCATCAGAAAATTTTCAACATTGCCATTTTAGGACTTGTGCTCATGAACAGTGTCAGTGTGATTTTCTTAATGTGTCCCGAACACTGATTTCCCACAGCGACTGCACTATTGTGCGCCGGAAGAGCGAAAACGCATTTCGGCCAGGATGTGAAAAATAACAGCTGTGCAGTTCATAAGGAGGTGTGTAAAAATGGCAATGTTGAAAATCTGCAGTGAAGATATTGCAAAGTTGCGAAGGCACGAGCGTGCGTGGAAACTGGGCAATGTACGCTCGTAACACAGTCATTTTATGGAGTATCAACACCAAATTTTCAACATAGGCATTTTAGAACTTCTGCTCATGAACAGTGTCACTGTCCATTTTTGTAATCTGTCCTGAACACTGATTTCCCACAGCGACCAGGCTATTCTGCGCCGGAAGTGTGAAAGCACATTTCAGCCATGATGTGAAAAATGACAGCTCTACTGTTCACAAGGAGGTGTGGAAAAATACCAATGCTGAAAATCTGGCATGAAAATATTGCAAATTCGAGAAGTTATGAGCATGCGTAGCAACTGCGCAACGCACTCTCGTAAAACAGTAATATTTTTGATTTTTTCCCACCAAATTTGCAACATAGGCTTTTTGGGAGGCCACCTCATGAACACTGGCAGTGTTGTTTTGTTAATCGGTCCTGAAAGGTGATACCTGCAGTGACCGCAAAATCACCTTTTGGGACCACTCAATACCATGACATGACAGAATTATGAGGAGGGGTCCCAAAACCCCATGTTGAAAATTTGCGACAAAATTTGAAAATGCCTGAGATATACATCAAAGTTGAAAAAATATTTATTCCATTATACAGCTTACCGCATTTCTCAGTTCACGGTTGGCTTTGAAGAGTGCAGACGTGTTCCCGGTCCACCGAAGATCATCGTGCCAAGCTCTGGAGGTAAGAATGGGGTGAGGGGGGGTGTGTGGGGCAGGGTGCACAGTGGGTGGGTGCGAGTTGTGGGGGAGAAAGGGAGACAGCTAGGGACCGTTTTTTGTTTACGGGGACAAAAAAATCAATAAAAAACATTGCGGAACAGTTTTTGCCTTTCAGGGAATGTGGCACACTGGGGTGGCCTCCCAGCATGCCAACAGACTCTTTTGGGGGGCGACAGCTGCAGCTGATGGGGGATTGGGCACCCCCATTGGCACACAACCAAGGGGGGTACATCATGCTGATGGGGACTGGACACCCCCGTCGGCACACAACTAAGGGGGGGTACATCATGCTGATGGGGGATTGGGCACCCCCGTCGGCACACAACTAAGGGGGGGTACATCATGTTGATGGGGATTGGACACCCCCGTCAGCACACAAGAAATGGGGGGGGCATGCTGATGGGGACTGTGCTGCCCCTTAGCAACAGCACTGCAATGAGGGGTCACTTCCTCATTGCAGTGGATGATGCTGCAATGACGAGGTGGCCCTGACTGCAGCAGCTAAAATGTTACAAAGTTGTGGCACGCTGGCTGAACTAGTGTCAGCAGCAGCATGCCACGGCATTGTGAAAGGCAGCTGCTTTAAAGGCTGAGGGGCATTGCCACAACAGTGCCATACGTTCTCACAGCCTGCTTTTTGCAAAAGCTGCCACAACATGTTTCTTGTGCTTGTGCTCAATCAACATAAAAAGGCATTCCATTTCTTTATAATGTAGCTGTCAGCACCCCCCCCAACCTCATGTCAAAACTGACTTTTCTGGCAAATGTTTTTTTCTGAAAACTTTCATCCCCTGTACATTTGAATACTACTGCATCTGTGTGCCTCTAAACAAGAAACTATGTATTTTTTTATAAATATCATCTTTATTGGTCTTCTATACATGCATAGTCAACAGGTCTTGAGTGTTACATTTCATCAGTACTGCAATACATCATTGGGAGGTATCCCACAAATATCTTCAAAAAATCATAACTGGATATCACATTGGGATCAATATAAAGTTTTTATCCTTAAGTCTTTCAAGCTTCAGTGATGTACCTGGGAAGTCATGGGTTCCGGAGTTCTGTTGGATTCAATAAAGGAGAGCAGGCACCAAACCTTTCCTCTCCATATTCCCTGCAATCCTTCAATTTACAGCTGCAGGATTCAGACCTCTGGAGACTCAAATCTAGTTTTTATGACCATGTGGATCATGTCAGGTAAGTTGTTATGGTTGGGACCATGGGGGGAAAAAACTAGGCAACCAACAGCGTCCCCCCACTGTCCTAGACTGGGGGTGGGGTTCCCATTTGGGAGGGGGGTAGAAACTGGGGGAGAAAACCAGGAGGAGGTTGGGGTAGCATGGTTTTGATGCTTTTAGGGAACAAATGTTTCATCCTTTAGCATGTAGAATAATAGCCAGTGGGTCCCTCTGAAGCTGCACATCTCTTCTCTTTATTTGAGTTTATGGGTGATTTGTTCCATTTGATATATTTGAAACATAGAAACATAGAAGTTGACAGCAGATAAGGACTGCAAGGCCCATCCAGTCTGCCCATTTCTTTTTCTACCTTATAAATGTGCCATCGGCCTTTGCTCTGTCAGTGGCCTATCTATTCATAGTCATTTGTATTGCTCCCTTATGCCTATCCCATGCCTGTTTGAAGCCCTGCACTTCATATTCATAGCCACCACTTCTTGTGGTAAGCCATTCCATGCATCCACCACCCTTTCTGTGAAAAATAATTTCACATTCCCCTTAATCGGCCTCCCTCTAATCTCATGCTCTGTCCTCTTGTCCTGCTATTTTTCTTATATTTAAACATGTTAGACTCTTTCACCTTGTTAATGCCCTAAGGTGTTTGAATGCCTCAATCATATCACCTCTCTCCCTCCTTTGCTCAAGGGTATACATATTGAGCTCCGTTAATCTGTCCTCATATGTCTTCTGATGCAGTCCCTGCACCATTTTGGTTGCCCTTCTCTGGACCACCTCAATTTGGTTAATGTCATTGTTGAAGGTGTGGCTCCAATACTGCACTGCAGTACTCCAGATGGGGCCTAACAGTGTCTTGTAAAAGGGATTATTACCTCCCTCTATGACTTGTGATACCCTACTAATACACCCTAACACCTTCTAGCCTTACCTACTGCTTTAGAGGTCTGCTTGATGATTTCAGGTCATCAGTGATGATGATGCCAAGTCTCTTTCTTCCTTTGTGACTCTAGCAACCCCTCCCAGCCTATAGTTAGCTTCGGGTTTTCTTCCTATGTGCATGATTTTGCACTTTGCATTAAATCCCAGTTGCCACTCTTCTGACCATTTTGCTAGTTTATCCAGATCTCTTCTCATTCTGCCCACCCCATCTGGATCATCTATCTGTTGCAGATCTTGGTGTCATCTGAAAACAGACATGCCTTACCCTCTAGTCCATCTGCAAGGTCACTAATGAAGATGTTGAAGAGGACTGGCCCCAGGACTGATCCCTGAGGTACCCCACTTGTGACTTACATCTCTTCTGACTGTATACCATTTACCACCACTTGTTTTCTGCCCACAACCAGTTTGCCACCCAGTTGACCAACTTCTGACCCACCCCGAGCCTACCCAGCTTATTTATCAATCTTCTATGTGGAACAGTGTCAAAAGCTTTGCTGAAGTCAAGGTAGGCGACATCAACTGCTCCCCCTTGGTCCACCACTCTGGTTACCCAGTCAAAGAAATCTATGAGATTAGTTTGACAGGACCTTCCTTTTGTAAACCCATGCTGTCTTGGATCCTGTGCCCCTATGGATTCTAGGTGTTGCACTATCCTTTCCTTAAGGAGTGCCTCCATAATCTTGCCCACTACTGAGGTAAGACTGACTGGTCTGTAGTTCCCCGCCTCCTCCCTGCTACCACTCTTGTGGAGCGGGATCACATGAGCCCTTCTCCAGTCTTCTGGGACCTCTCCTGTGCTCAGAGACTCACTAAACAGTTCTGCTAATGGCTCTGCTAGTTCCACCTTTAGCTCCTTAAGTACCCTGGGATGTGTGCCATCAGGTCCCATTGCCTTATCCACCCTGAGCTCAGCAAGCTCTTGTAGGACCCTTTCTTTGTGAAGGGAGTAGTGCTCACCTCCTCCCCACTGTGTCCATGATGCTGAGCTGGGGCCCTGCCCTACCTTCTCTTCAGTAAATACTGAGCAAAAGTATCTATTTAGGATAAATGCCTTTACAGGGTCCTCCTCCTCACATGCTCCCTTTTCTCCATTAATCTTAGCAACCCTCTGGACTTTCTCCTTCTCACTAATGTATCTATAGAAAGTCTTGTCACCTTCTTTTACTGTTCGTACTAGTGTTTCCTCAGTTTGGGACTTTGCCTGCCTTACTGCCTTCCCTGCTTCCCTTAGGGCAGTTTGGTATGCCTCCTATCTTCATCTCGCTGTGTTCCTTATATTTCCTGAAGGCCAGCCTTCTGGCTCTGACCTTTTCTGCTACTGTATTTGAGAACCAAAGTGGTTTCCTTCTTCTTTGCACTTCCTTTTCTGTCTAACACAATGGGATGTTGCTTCAAGTATTGCATCCTTAATGCTTGCCCACTTTGCCTGTACCCCTCACCTGTGTTTCTTTTGCCAGGCTAGCTTAACTCTGTTGGCCATCTTATCAAAGTCAGCTCCTCTGAAGTCCCATATTTTTGCCTTGGAATGGGATGATTTACATGTAGTAGCCAAATTGAAACATACCATGTGATGGTCACTGGCCCCCAGGTGACCTTCTACCTGGAGATCTGTAATCCCTTCCCTGTTAGTCAGTACTAGATCTAGGATAGCCCTGTCTCTTGTGGGTTGCTGTACCAGTTGTTTGAGGCCCTCCCCCTGCAGGGAATCCACTATGTGTCTAGTTCTGGCAGATGTTCCTGCTGGTATTGACCAATCTGTATCCGGCATGTTGAAGTCTCCCCTTTGTTTGTTGATTAGCCACTAGTCTTGAATCGATGGGATTCTAGGGGTAAACCATGCTTTAGTTATGGCTTTCTTAGCAGCTGTAAGAAGGAGGTCGCACAGATATCTAGAATTAGAATCTCTCAATCACGGGGAAGGAGCAGAAAAAGATATATATTCTCTGTAAGCTGGAACTGCACCCCTAACATTTCCTGGAGCTGAGACTGGATTTCTAGCAGAAATGGGCTAAGTTTGGGGCATGACCACATAACATGCATGTGGTTTGCCATATTCACTCCACATTGGCACCAACAGTCAGCAGTGCCCATAGGTGAGTAGTGCTTGGTGATAGCTGGAGTTTAGAAGTACCTGATTAGATTTTTCCAGGCATACTCTTGCCACTGGTAAGATCTGGTGACCCTCAATGCATGTTGGCATGCCAGTTTCCTTTCCTCTGAAGAAATGGGCTGCCCCAGTTCCTCCTGCTATTGCAGTCATGTGACCTCGGTGGGGCCTTCATATTGTGTGATAAGTGTTTGGTAGTATATGGAGAACAGACGTCCCTGGTTTGGGTTAGTATTTAGCTGTGTCTGCTTAGTGATCAGTGGAAGATGCAGTGCTGGGATTCTAACTCCCCTTGGTAGGCTATCGTAATAGTGTCCAAGCTGTAGATAGCGGTAAAATTCCCTGCATGGCAACCCATATGTTTTCTGTATTTCCTCAAAGTTCCAAAGCTTTCCCAAGGTTATTATTTGTCTTAGGTACAGTATTTCAGACTGTGTCTTTCCCAGGCTTGGAAACCGTGGTCCTATCTATTTGGTTGGAAGTGGCAAGAGTTGGAAATTGAGCAAATGAGTGCCAAAAAGGTGGTCAGATGGTGGGATTTCCTGATGGAATTCCAGATACTTAGGAGGTGTATAAGCTAAGGATTTGTTAGGTGTGTTGGGGGTGGTTCCGCTACCTTCTGATATACAGTCTGAAAATGTTAATTGTTGTTCATGAGGTTTATTCTATCTCAGACCAGTGAGAGCAGGAGAGACTAGTTTGTCTGGCCATCAGGTGTTTTAGGAGAGCTGCTCTATGGCATACTTGTAAATCTGGCAGCGATAGGCCTCCCATGGATCTTGGCAGAACCAGCACTTTTTTTTTTATTATAGAATAATTTTTATTGATTTTATAAAAAAGGCAACAGCTCATGAACACCATTACACATTTCACCTTGTCAGGACAAAAACACCTATAAGCAGTGTAAAGTGGTACGACAGCTTGCTCTGAACAAGTACCATATTAACAAAACAGTTAGCAATAATTGCGATTCAGATCTAGCCAGAGGAGCAAACAGGTTCCCAAAAACTTATACTTTCATACTAAGGAAAGAAGAAGAGATGAGGAGCTACAGGTAAGGGTCTGGAAAGGTAGCTATGCTGAAGGAGTTCAAATAGGAAGATTACTGTAGGGAGTAGGAGTTTGACATAGTGATGAGTGAAGGTAGGCTTCCCATTTTGCCAAGTGCTTGTCTATCTGCCTAAGATGGGGTAGGAGAGGCTTTCAAGAAGGGATAGATGAGCTAAGGCCGCACGCCAGGCTGCTCAGGTGGGCAAGGCCATTTGACAGCAGTGCATTAATAATAGCCATTTGGCCTCAAGGAGGGATGACATCAACCAATCATGATGAGGCTTAGAAAGGGCCCCCAACGCAGCGGTGTCGCCCAGCAGAAGCTTTGGATCCACCAGAGAGATAGGACAGCCCCGTACACTGGAGCAGTCTAAAGCCACCGATGTCCAAAAAGAAAAGAGCTGAGGACATGACAATAAGACATGCAGCAGGTGGGCTTCAGGTTGTTGGCAGCACCAGCATTTGGAGTGTCCTAGTAGGCCACGAGCATGTAAGACAGCTGATGTACGATACCATAGTAGCATCACTTTGAACTGGAGAAAATGACTGTTGGTATCCTTATATAGGAGATGCACCTCCCATATGTACCATGCCCAAGAGTTCTCAGGGATATTGACATTGAAGTCAGCCATCCATTTCAGTCTGTAGAGGCAGAGGGGTCTGGTTGGGCATCTCTCCAGGTCCTATAGAAGTGGCCGATTAAGCCTCGGAAAGTAGGGGATTTATGTATGGATGCCAACCAGCTCCACTTGTAGTCACTTCTGTAGTGAGTTGTGAAGTCATGAACAGCACTATGCAGTAGGAGCTATCTCCAAAAATCCTTAATAAGAAAATTGAACTTTGTCTGTAGTTGTTCAAATGAAAGCAGAACATCAGAATCAGGTCAGCAGAGGTCTTGCACTCGATGGATGCCCCGTGTTTCCCAGGTAGGCGCGTGTAATGGGGTCCCACCCACTGTGATGAGCTTGTTACGCCACAGAGGAGAATATAGCAGTGGAGGGACCCAGGCTATACAAGGGGCATGTGAGAGAGACATGAGTGACTGCCATGCCCATCTAGTCTCCATCATGACTGGAGATAAATCTCGGCTGGAGCGAGTCTTTGGGCTAAGCAACATACTCATAGTATCTTTCGTCAAGCTGGACTCCAACTGCACCCAGGGCAGAGGACAGGAGGCCACAGGAACAAACCACCTAGTAGCGGAGGCAGCCATGCAGGCCAAGTGGTAGCCCTTAAACCAGGATCTCCAGCCCACCCCGCGTCCAGTGTGCTCTCAATTTAAATTTGCCCCATCTCGGTGTCTTCCCTTCCCTTCCCAGAGGATGCGGGACGTGAGATGCTGTAAGGAGACAAATAATTTAGGAGAAGGGCATATCGGCAGATTATTGAGGAGGTATGTGACCCGCAGCAAGAGTACACACTGTGGCCACTTTACTGGGTAAAGATAGTTGGAGTATGCACCATCTCTCCACTTCAGAGGACAGTTGTTCCAAGAGAGGGGAGAAATTGGCTGACTCCAACTCCATCCATCTATTGGGAATGTAAAGCCCCAGGTATGAAAATCCCTGAGAAGTCCATGACAGTTTGGTTCCCTGAAGGCAGTCTCTGGAACAAGCTGCATTCAGGGGAGCAAGGGTGATTTTCTTTTGGTTAGCCCATAAGCCTGAGATGGTGGCAAAATTTTGTGGGAAGGATAACACCACTGGGAGGGATTGCTGAGGTTGGGATAGGGTAAGTAGAAGATCTTTGGCATAGGCTACCATGAGATGAGAGGTACCAGCTATGGCTAAGCCTGTAATTTTGTTCAAAACTATAAAGGCCCGAACTATTGGGTCCAGGGCCACCAAGGAAAGACGAGGGGATGGGGGCATCCCTGTTGCGTCCCTCTATGCAAGGGAGATGTTGGTGTTGGTTAAGATCCTGGTCATCGGAGAGCTGTAAAGTGTGGTTTCCCACTGGTGAAACTGGGGGCCAAAACCATATAGCCAGAGCACCTCATGTAGGTAAGTCCCATTCTTTAGAATCAAAGGCTTTGGTGAAGTCAATAGTGAGCGCAGCCATAGGCAGGGCTGACCAAGGCACCACCTACTTAAGATTTAACAACAGCCTGGTGTTAGCTACACCTGACTTGCCCTCCATAAAGCCAAATTGAGCAGGATGGATGATGGAAGGTAGGACATCCAGCATCCTGGTGGCCAGGATCTTAGCCAAGATTTTGGTACTGACGGGCAGTAGGGAGATGGGGCAGTAGTTAGCACAGTCCAAGGGGTCATTTGATTTCTTCAGAAGAAGAGTGATAAGGGCTTCTCTCATGATTGGAGGGAGGGATCCTGCCATGTGGGTTTCTTGAAGGGCCAAGAGTAGTGGTTGGGCTATAGCTGCGTCCAGAGTTTGGTACAACTCAACCAACATCCCAACTGGGCCAGGAGCTTTCCCTTTGGCCACGTGTGACAGAGCCTGCTTTAGTTCCTCACCTGTAATTGGGGCATCCAACTTGGCTGATTGGCTAGGGGTGAATCCCGGTCTAACAGACTTCTGGAAAAAAGTTCTAAGTTCCTGCTCCAGCTGGGGTGGGGAGAGAGAGGAGTGGGACTGGTACAGAGCCTCATAGAAAGACCACATGGTGTTATTAATCTCACAAGGATCGTGAACTATGCTTTCTGTCTTCTCTCGGAGGACATGGATACTGGAAGAGGCTTGTTGTTTCTGCAATCTAAAGGCCAAAAGCCTGCCGCCTTTTTCACCCCATCCCAGTATGCATGTTTGGACCTCAGTAGAAGTTGTTCTGCCTTCTGGTGGAGGATGGTGTTAATCTGATATTTCAGTCCCACTATTTTCCAATTAAGGTAACTGTCCCAGGAGGAGGATTTAGAGGACTTGAAACTGCTCTTAAGCTCAGCCAGATCGGCTTGCAATTTGGCCAGGGTTGTTTTCCGGGCTTGTTTTTAGAGGCTGAGTAGGTAATGATACGACCCCTAAGTACTGACTTGAAGGTTTCCCAGACCATGCCTGGGGATACTCTGCAGTTCAAGTTAAGAGAAAAATAGTCCTGAGCAGTTTGGGATATCACCTGGAAAAATTCAGGGTCTCTGAGGAGCAGAGGGTTACACCTCCAGTGGGTGCCGGATGACTGCAGGCCTACCGGGGTGTAGGTGGGCAGAACAGGGGCATGATCAGAGATGAAAATATTTCCAATTTTTTTGTCTGAAATGCCTTGGACCGCTGCCACATTGGCCAGCCAGAAGTTAATACAACTATGGATGGAGCGAGCTGAGGAATAATAGGTGTGGTCACGGCCAGTGGGGTTGTCCCTTTTCCACATGTCAGCTAGGCTCCACTCCTCCTGCATGTCCTTTAATGCTGCCAAGGCCTTGGGGCTTGCATGTGGACTAGGTTTGGACTTGTCCAAAAAGGTATCTAGCACCAAACTGAAGCCACCTCCAATTAGAATTTGTATAGAAAAGCCGACTGGAGATAGGGAGTATAGAGCCTGGCTGAGCATGGGAACGAATTTGGTGTGGTCCTCATTGGGGGCATACACATTATCTATGAGCAGCTGCCCACCCTAGGAGAAAAGCTTAACCACCACCCACCTGCCCTGTGAGTCTTTCTGGGTCTCTTCCACCACCCATGGGGAGGAGTGGCATATGAGAAAAGAGACCCCTTTAGTTCTGGACAAAGCAGAGCTAGCATGAACCGCCCACACCCAAAATTTCTTCAGCCAGGGCACAGCCTTACTTAAGAGATGTGCTTCTTGAAGCAAAGCAATGTCTGTGTGAAGACATCTGAGATATTGTAGCACCTTCATGTGCTAAATAGGGTGATTGAGGCCCTTAACATTCCACAAAACTAGTAGTGTCCCAGTGTTAGGAGGGCTTGCCATATTCGCTATCTTGAAGGGAGACAATATAGAGAGTACTTACTCTGGTCGATAAGAGGAGCAGAACCAGATTGGGAAAGAGTACCTCTGGATAGGATGCAGCTTCCGGGAAGCCCCAATCACAAACCTGTAGCACCAGACAGAGGAAAGTGTAAGTATGGAGGAGTAAAAGGGTGAATGCACCCACTCAGGAGACGAGCTGTAAGAGGAGAGATAAGAGAAAAGTATCAACAGTCAACAGCAATCAGATATGCAAAGAGAATAAAATGCAATAACACTGATTAAATTTGAGGGCAAGAAAATTGCCCTACCCAAAGTGAATTAACACACTGCACACAAATTGAAGTAACAACTTTAAGCAAGTGTAAACACACTAAAGGGTTTGAGGCTTACAGCAAAAGAGGGTAGCTGTGTACAGTTACCCCTCAGCTATGCAGGCTCCCAAAGCCCAAAACAGGGGAGGTGTTCAGAACCAACAGGGTTCTACTCCCCCTAAACTGGTAACTGCCCCAAGGTCGGACACGAGGACATAAGGAGGGGAAAAGGGGGTGGATAAGAGTGGAAGGGGAAGGTAAAGTAAAAGGAAGGGCAAGATGTGGGGGGGGGTATAGGTGGTAGTAGGGGAGGGGAAGAAGGAGGGTAATCCCTCCTACCAGCATGGCTATAGGCCTACCAGCTGTAATAGATTGTTGTGGGGGGGGTGCAGTGCCAGGCTACAGTTGCCCCCCATGAACATTCCATTTACTAGGTATGACCCTAAGAAGGAAGCTAATCCAGATGCCAGTCAACCACCCCCCAGCCTCCCACCATACATAGAAAAGGGGGGGGAGCAGAGCTGACCAAGCTTGCAGAACCAGGTGGCACTGATACAGGAAGTCGGAGACATAGTGGGAGCCAGTCACCACCCACATCCTTAAGGTAGGCCCGGTAAGCAGGCAGTGGAACATCTAACATCACCCTGCAGCATAGAGGGGTAATAAAGGGGAGAAGCAGGGCAAATCCCCACAAGCCATCTCTCTCCCCACCTTCCTCACACTCAGTGCGATGAAGAACCCTGCCCCCAGCTTTGTGGGAGGACTGGGGCTTAAGGTAGGCAGATATCAAACAGGAAAGCAGAAAAAACATTAGGGTAAATAAGCAATTAACAATGAAGTTCAAGGATTGACCAGTTTGTCCTTTAGCCTGCCCAGAGGGTGCCGGGGGAGTTCCAGCAGGGTTCTGAGCCTCTGCAGAAACAGCAGCCACGTAGGTAATTAGGCCTGGCCTCACAGGAGTTGATGCATCTGCCACTGCCACAAGTGAAGAATCAGGGTAATCGGCCCACTCCACAGGTGCGTCGGTGTCCAAATCGAGTAGTTCAGGAAAAAATGTCTGTGCTAGTGGAGGGTCAGGTGCATGGTCTTCCCTGGAGACTTTAGCAGGTGGGGCACTTATATGGAATTCTTGTGGCAGATGGTTCCTGCTCCATGCCCACTGCCTATGCCAAGGGGTAGATCCAGGTAGGTGTGGAGACATGGAGGGGGTAACTGCAGGGGAAAACTGGGTGGCAGGAATGGCAGATGAGGATGTCCAAGCAGAGGAGCTGGAGAGACCCGTTTGTAATGCAACATGTCCGGCTAAATAGCTGTCCTCTGGAAACTTCCTCCCATGATTTCAGCTCCTTTTAGAGATCACGTCCCTGCTGGGGTCCCACAGCTTTCTGGGAACTGTAGTTGGGACAAGGAGAGCAGGCCAGAACTTGCCACGCCACCTTTCAATTTCGGCCGGATGATCAGCCACCAACTCTCTCCCATCTTTAGAGACAAGTAAACTAGTGAGTCCTCAAAATTTAAATTGGAAATTATGCTGGTATAAACATTTTTTTCAGAGGGCCAAATGATCTCCTTTTTGTTGCTGTCTCTTGAGCAAAGTCCCAGTAGAAGGAGACAGATGTCCCCTGCCAGCAAACCTCCCCCCGATCCCTGGCACTCTTGGTACCCTCTCTTTGGTGGTCTAGTGCAAGAAGTAGGCCACAATTGGTCTAGGGCTTTGAGTATTCCTGTCACGCCTCTCAGCTATGCGGTGTGCTCTCTCCACATCCATAGTGCCACTCCATCTATCACCTAGCATGACAAGGATGGTTTCATTAAGGAACCGTTCCATTGACTGGCCCTCTGCTCCTTCAGGTATCCCAATAATGCGCAAGTTATTGTGCCTTGCCCTGTTTTCTTGGTCCTCGGCTCTGTCTGACAGGGCTGCAAGCTGTTCCTCGTGAAGCTGAATACGGTGGAGGAGCTTGAGTTGCTGTTGTTCACACGTGTCCATCCTCTGTTCAGACACATTCATTCTGTCTTGAAGCTGCCTTACATCAGCCGCTGTGTCAGAAAGAGAAAGATTGGTATCCTCCACACACGTGAGCAGGGCCTCCAGCATCCGTGTAATGTACTGTAACAAGTCCCCCACAGATGATGGTTGAATGCCCTGGAGCAGTTGGGAAGAAGGCCCTCGAGTAGCCATACTGTTTCACTGCAGAAAAGCCAAGCTCATGATAATTAGGCAGATACAGTGCTCCACTTGCCCGAGCCAGTACATTAAGGGATCTAGGTGCACCTGGTAGTGAGTCATGCCACCTGACAAAGCACAGTTGGAATATGACCTGTGCAGCCTTACACCTCGGAATGTCTCTCAGATGCCCGGTGCTACTAAAGAAGCAAATCACATCAGAATCCCCTGAATACAGATGCTGCCTGGTAGGGGGGAGAGTTATCCTGGCATAAACTGTCACTTGGGGGTTTTGATGTCCCGAGAGTGTGGTGCCAGAGCTCAGATGGTGTCCAGCTTAGAGAGACCTCAAGGGATAAAGCAGCCATCACTCTGGTGACTAAACCATGCCCAGGACTCTGCCCTGCCCAGATGAACTTAGAGATTGTCCAGTTCCATTCCCAGAATGTCTTTTGGGTTATGGGGATAGGGACATTCTGGAATAAATAGTGCCCTGGAGAATGTAATCATTCTAATGATTAGGAGGCAGTATAGCATAGTGGTTTAAGGCTCTGAGCTGCAAACCTGGAGACCTAGGTTTGAATCCCACAGCTCCCACTTGCATACTGTGTGACTCTGAGCAAGTCACTTCACTTCCTTGTGCTCCCAGGTCGCACCTGGAAACAAACTTCAGCTTAGTGTGCCTTTCCTGGTTAAACAATTTCTGCTAATGAGATCTATTTTCCTGGTTAGGCACAGGGGTAGTATATTCCAAGAAGCAAGATTGATTTTTAATTGTGCAGCAAAGGGAGCATAGTTGTTTTTGTATACTGCAGTTGTGGATTGGGATAAGTAGACCCCAAGGTATTTCAATTTAGTTAGGCCCCAGTTCCATGTAAAGAGGGCTTGTATATCTTGGGAGGGGGCATAGTGAAAGGCCAGAATTTAGGTCAAAGTCTTCTAGTATTTGCTTAACCCTTGGCAGTGTCCTCTCTGGGTCACATAGGTATAATAGAACATCATCTGCATACAGAGCAATACAGTGCTCTGTGCCCCCAATTGCGATCCTTGTTAAGTTCTTCACCTCCTGAATTCACTGTGCTAGTGGTTCGATAAAGGCTGCAAATAATAGAGGGAATAGGGGACACCCCTGTCTAGTACCTCTATGTAACAAAAGGTACATTGAGTGGTGCCCACCTACCTTTACACATGCCTTAGGGGCAGAGTATATGTTCCATATAACCTGGATTAGGGCCTGTGGTATCCCCATTATATCTAGCTTTTTCAGCATCGAGGTTGGTCAGGACCGAGGGGAAGGGGGGAGTTAGTGGTCTGCATTTCACATGTTATATTCAGGATGCAGTATAGCACAGTGGGTTAAGGCTCTGAGCTGCATGTCTGGAAACCTGGGTTTGAATCCCACAGTCACCTAGGTGCATACTGTGTGATCTTTAACAAGTTACTTAATTTCTTTGCGCTCCCAGGTTGCATCTGTAAACAAGTTTCTGCTTAGTGTGCTACTCCTGGTTAAACAATGTTCCCTTCCTATGTGCAGGGTGCGTTTAATATTATCAGTAGTGGAGCAGGCTCTTACAAAGCCAGTCTGGTCATTTTCTATCAGCAGGGGTAGGTAATTGTCTATTTGATGAGCAATGATACTCAAAAATAGCTTATAATCAACATTGAGGCCCGATATTGGTCTGTAAGAGCTGCAAAGCTGTGAGTTTTTACCTGTTTTAGCTATGACAGATATGGTGGCATAAGACCAAGACGGTGGTGGAGAGTACCCTTCCAGGACTGAGTTGAAGGTTGTGAGCAGCCTAGGGGTGATTTGGGCTTTAGTTATTTCATAGAACTCCATCCCATAGCCATCAGGGCCTGGGGCTTTGAGCTTTTTTGCCCTGGCTAAGGCCGCTGAGAGTTCAAACTCTGTTATTGTTGTTGTTAGTACTTCTCCCTGGTCTTCAGTGAGCCCAGGAAGAGTGATAGTTTGTAGGTAGTCTGTTATCTTCTGACTGGGGGGATTATTTTCAGGGGTGTAAAGAGTGGCATAGTAGGACGTGAAGGCCTCTGCTATGTCATGAATCTTGGTGAGTGGTCGTCCATCAGTTGGGTGTCTGACTGTGGTGATGGTAGAGGACTTTTTTTGTCTACGAACTTGGTAGGACAAAAGCCTTGTGGCATGAGGGCCAACTTCATAAAACCACTGCCTTAGAAAAGTCAGGGCAATTTCTGTCTGTTGGAGGCTTAGGCGGGCAAGCTCACTTTAGTATGTTGTAGTTGTGTAAGTACAGAACTATCCCCCTGTTTATGTGCCATCTAAAGAAAGTGGAGGGTCTCTTCCAGCCTTGTCTTTTGTTCTCTTCATTGCCTGGTCTGGGTCACTGTATATTGTATTATATGGCCTCGGAGAACTGTTTTGATAGTGTCCCAGTGTATTGCAGGGGTCAAGTCAGTTAGGGGGTTGTCCCTCTGAATTTCAATGATCTTGTCTGCTGTATTCTCCCAAAACTGTTGGGATCTAAGGTAATAGGAATTAAGTCTCCAGCATGTTTTTTAGTGTTGCAAATCCAAAGTCCATGTAGTAATCAGGTGGGTGAGGTCAGAGTATATTATGTCTCCAATGCGGGAGTCATCCAGAATTTCTAAGTTTTAAATTTGTGTGTAGGTTTGGTCTATGCAGGAATATGCGTGGTGCACCGAGGAGTAGTGTGAATGGTTTCTGGACCGATGGTGTAGATGCCACCAGGTGTCACTCTAGCCCACCTCTCCTATAAATGTTTGGGCAAACTTCTGTGAAGGGGTCTGTCGTGGGGGTCTTGGGTTTGAGGAGTCTAATGTAGGGTCCGGGAGGAGGTTAAAATCTACTGCAAGTAGGAGCAGTCCCCTAGTCATCTGTACAATTTTGTCGAGTAGAGTCCTCAGCTGGGGGACATCAAAGCCCATGGAAAAGTATGCATTGGCTAAGGTGACCTCCTTTGAGTGCATTGTTCCCTATACTATTACTAGCTGGTCATTCAGGTCTAGCCATTTAGGGCCTGGTTGAAATAAGGCATGGGAGGGAATCAGAATTGCCACCTCCCGCCTCCTCCCGCCCACCCCAGAGGAGTAGTATACCTCTCCCTTACAGAACATTTCCAATTTGGAGTGTTCTGCGTTGGTTAGGTGGATCTCTTGTAAATAGATAAAGTCCAAGTTGCTTTTCTTGAGATAAGACATGATTCGGGATCTTTTAATTGGGGAGGCCAGACCATTAATGTTTAGGGAAAGTAATTTTAAATGGGATCCTGACATTTTAGTTGGTGAGTGGCGGTGCTAGAGGGCCCACACCCTGACCCCAGAACCCCTTGGGTCATCCCTTTTCTGGGTCTCCCAACCCTTAATAGTTAGCACCTCTTGACCTTTATTGACATATGTGTACAAACATTTGTTAACATCAACATCAAGAACAAAAAGAACATTCATGACAACCTGTTGATAGGAGCAGTGGACTATACAGTAATGGAATGAGACTCCTGTGGCTGGACTGAGCTAACTTGCCTTAGCACACATAGAAGTCAAAGACAATTTAGACAACTAGGCTAAAGTAACAAAGAACAAATAACAAGTACTTCCACTATTTGGGGTCCTATCCATGCCTCTAGAGTAAGGGTTGTTACCTTACTGGGTGGTATCACCTTGGATGAGGGACCTTGAGACACGTACTGTGTCTATGGGTGAAGGGTAGAGTTTTGGATGTCAAATGCTCCCTCTGGGAACAGCTTGAGAGTGCAGTTTAGGAATGGAGTGATAATGAATTTCTGGTATAGCAATAATTGGTGATAGTGCCTGGGGTTAACAGGCCTAGGGGTGTACATCTGAGTTTTCTATATGGGTATGCATGTATTCTTATCAGGCAAAAATTAACTGGTGTCTAGGTGTGTCCCAGTACTATGCTGCATCCCACTGTACGGGCAGCACCAGAAGGAATGCTAGGAGTAATGCATTATTTGTTCATCAGGAAAAGAGCCAGGCAACCCAGCTAATGATGTCAACAACCAATGTAGATGTTCATACCTGTAATTCAACATTATGCCTCATGTATGAACACCTGTTACAGAAACAAACTAAAAAAAAACGTCCATGTATTACTGATTAAGCTGCCGGCTTGCACACCCTTTTGTGAAAATCTTGTAAAAATGAACTTTGATGACAGGTGATCTTTTCTTAAAATGTACACCTCCTGTACAGCAGAATACAGTACTATGGAGTGTGTGACCCTAAACAAGAAACTGCCATTCATCCGAATGCAAGTAAATAAAAATGAAGCAAACAAGACTGTAAGGGCAACATTTGACCCATCCTGTCAGAGGTAAATGCCAGTTCTTCTCCACTCTGCAGTTTGTCAGCTATAAAAAAAGAATGATAAGCTTTACTAACTGTAAAAAGGTTACTCTCCCTGTCTATGGTGCTTGTTTTTTGACCCCCCACTACCAACCATGATTTATACTGACTTTCACCTCTCCAACCCGAATCTTCTGTTACTCTCCCACTCTCCTCCCCCTCCTCTACCTGTCACAAATTTGTGACTGGATCATACCCTACTCTCATATCCAGGTATCAGATCTTTCAATATGCAGTCAATCATATTTCATTTAGCAGCCCGCCGTGGAGGTGAGAGGTGCATATGTGTAGGTTGCTGAATGAATGGGGAGCTGTTGAAATTGGAAATGGCAGATGCACTGACTCCAAAAATATATATAGACTATAGATATATAATATATATATATATATAGAGAGAGAGAGAGAGAGAGAGATAGAGATAGAGAGAGAGAGAGGGAGAGGGAGGGAAAGAGAGTGAGAATACTGTATGGGTAACCATGCATAACCAATGTGTTCTGCCACAGAGGGGTCAGATTCCCTGTTCACTCTTGAGGTCCTTGGGAATCAGATCCTGAGGTGGCAGAACGCACAGGTTCTGTATGGGGTTACCCATCTGGTATTTTTTTATAGTGTATGGTGCCCCTGGGATTATTTTAAAATACATTTTTTTAGCCCTCAAAACTGTATTTTAATTGTAGATAAATTGTCTCCAAGCATTGTGTGGTTGCTATGGACTGGGCGTCTCTACCTTAGCAGCCCATATGCAATTTGGTTGCTGCTGTACTGTGGGTAAATATAGAAAAAAAAACATGGTGGCTTGATGTCTAACTTAACAAGAAAAGCAAGGGTCCCAAGGCTGAAACATGTAAGTAAAAAATGTCAAATCTGGTATATGTAATATATGTTGAACTGCTCCCTTGTTGAAGTTTATTGTTTAGCAATTAGCTATTACAATACAATACACCAAAGTTTAAAAAAGGTGTTTAAAATTACAATTTAAAAACTCCTTAAATATTTACATATTACATTATTAATTCTATTGCACATTACAGTTACTATTGCTGGTAATAAAGTTGCCAGGGATCTATTTCATCTTAATGAGCTAAGTTAGACATCATTATCAGACTCTCTGTACATCTTAAGGCCTATGATCAGGTTTATATATTGCCTAATATCTGGAGGCATATTGCAATTATAGATCATACAGTTCTAAGCATCCTGTTCTTCACTTTACTAATTGCATTAAAAAACATGTTAGCTTCTGAACAGTAGTCACATCTGCAGTGTGAATAAGAGTCTTCAAATCAACTTGATTTATATAATTAATAAATGATCTAAGCCAATGCAATCTTTCTTTTCCATAAGACATGAATTAAGTCTTCTCTACTACCTTCAGTGCAATCACAAATATCAGAGAGGTTAACATCTTTATTATATCTTCGTACTAAAACATTACTTGGGAATTGTTCAAATTTAAATCTCAGAAACACTGATCTTAAGGTTTTGTCAGTTAAAACGTCTAAGTGTGGCTTAAAGCCAAAATAGAAATTGTTTCCACTATACCACAGTGAATAACCTGACTCAGAAAGGAATGTAAGGTCTTGGAAATTCCAGCAATTAATACCTTCTTGGTGATATATTTTTTTATATTGAAGACTAAGTACTATTCCTTTATCTACAGAGTTTTTTAGGCTCATTAAGGAATGCTTTTTTTTTTGACTGTTCAGAACTAGGATGAACCAGTAATCACTTCTATAACCTAGTTTGATCCAAGTTTCTTTTTCTATGACACATTGTTTAATAATCATATATCAGGTAATCTAGTTATTTTTATCCAGTAATTTAATTTTCTAATTTCAATTTTAGCTCTTATATCTGTAATGTCTAATTCTGCTTGTAGATAAGCTGTAGAACATTAATGTCTGCCCTTAAAGTAGATCTCAATACCATTTTTAATGATGTTAGCAGGTTACATATTTTATTAGCCTTAAACTACCAAATTTCTGCACAGTATAGTATTTGAGCCTCAAGTTTTGCCTGCATAGCTTGAACTAATGGCCTTATTGAACACTTGCCATATTTAAAATTAAATCTTGCAAGGCCACCAGTAGTTTCCTTAGTTTTGTTCAGTAGTGATGTATGATGCAAGTTCCATATACGGTTTGGATTAAATTCTACCCCCAGGTAAGTATAATTCTGCACTACTTCCACTTTTTGGTCCCCTATTTTCCAGCAGCAGGATAAATTTCTAATGCTAGGCATAGCCCTCCCCCACAGCTCGCTACCAGAAATGGCCACAAGAAATCGGATCCCCGCCAGTCGAGAGGGCTGCTAGGCATAGCCCTCCCCCACAGCTCACTACCAGAAACGGCCACAAGAAATCGGATCCCCCGCCGGTCGAGAGGGCTGCTAGACATCGCCCTCTCCCACAGCTCGCTACCAGAAATGGTCACAAGGTAGTTAACTCAGCAGCAAGCTTGCCTGACTTTGGGAACCTGTGATTGAATCTGGCTTTGCTCAGCTTAACGCCACTGCCTCGCTCCCCACCACCCCACCTCCACCCTTGGTTGGCATCCCATTATATAGGTTGATTTCTGACCTCTACATGATCATGAAATAACCTATCAGGCCACTTTCCCATCTGCAGCTTATCGTCTTCCACCACTAGCGGCCCTCCCACCCTCTCTCCCTCCTTTTTCCTTTTTACATTTTTTCTCTAGCCCTGTTTCCTTACCTCCTCACATCCACCAGGCCATGCTCCAACTTACCCTCATCACTCTGCTCCTGCACTTCCCTATGGCACCCACCCACCCCACAAAACATGGAAAAATAGGGAACAATACTGAAACCCCCTATCAACATCCAGGCTGGCACCCCTGTCCTGCAAACAATAAAACTACCGACTCCCCCCCACGGCACATACACTGACACCTCCACCTGCAACTCAGGTTGTCACCTCCCACGGAAAGAAACCAGCTGGTGCCCCCCTTCCCTTGCCAACCTCCCTCCACATCCGCAATGCAGCAACCCTGCACCCTCCCTTTCCTCCCCCAATCTGCCCCCCTCACCCTGAAACTTCCAATACCCATGATTGGGTGCACACAGCATAAATGTCAGAGACCCTCTACTCAACAAACTCCAACCGACTCAGGTCTCTCATTCTACTTCTTCTTCTAACAGGTAATGTCCACCCAAACCCCGCCCCCATTTTTCATCGCATCTTCCAACGCTGGGAAAAGGCCTGCGCATCGCCTCACTAAACATCTGCAGCCTACAAAAAAAATGGGACTCCTTTCATAGCTGGGTACTCCAACACGACCCTGACATCATTGCCCTCAGTGAAACCTGGCTGTCCCCCACCATCCCCGACTCTGCAGTTAACCTCCCTGGGCTCTGCCTTTATCTCTCTGACCATATAGGAAAATGAGGGGGTGGCTGTGCTGCCTACCTCAAGGACTCCCTCACAGCCCACCAACTTCCTCTACCCAGGCTAACATCTGGGGCCCAGGCCCTCACCCTAACAATAACTCTAGGTAGATCAACATCACCCCTCCTCCTCACTACAGCCTACGTCCCACCCAGAGAGCAGAAGCCAGCCTTCCAAGCCATCATGTCCTACCTCACCACCCTACCCCCTAAACAAGAAAAAATACTATTGGGGGATTTCAACATAAACTGGCTGGCCAAAACAGCTGCCCCTTGCATAAACGAGGCCGCGGCACTCAATCTCACTCAGGTCATCAAAACTCCTACCCGGTTCCATGCCCACACAGGCTCAACCACTTTACTAGACCTAGTTTTCACAAACCGACCTCACAAAATAACGAGCACCCAAGTTCTCCCCGACTCCCTCAGCGACCACTCTCCAGTACTCTGCAACTGGTCTGGTATCCCCGCCAAAACCTCCCCCAAAATCACTTCACAACGCAAACTAGGGCCTGGTAAACTGGCCTTTCTCAGGGCCCGCCTCAGAGAATGGGACTGGACACCCCTCACCAGCACCCTCGACCCTGACCATGCCCTTGAACTTTTTATAAACATCTTCAACTCAGCCTGTGACAAGTTTGCCCCCCTCACCAAATCTACGATCAATGGAAATCATGCCCCATGGTTCTCAGATCACCTCCAAGGCCTACTACATCAGCAGGATGCACTATGGCACCTTGCCAATGAGACTAGATGGCCTCAGGACAGGCAACGTTATTGGGAGGCTCGAAACAAATGCACCTGGGCTATACGCACCACCAAAGCAAACTACTATAAAGCCACCTTAACCTCCACTTGGGCAAATGGGTGTAAATTCTGGGAGAACATAAAGGAACTCTGTGGCAAAGGCCCCAATCTGCCACCTGACTGAATACTCTTAAATGGTAGCATCACCACCGACCCTCTCAAAATTGCCTCGGCCCTAAACAACGCTTTCACTAATCTTTCCCACATGTTACCCCCAAATTTCTTCGACCCCCCACCCCCCCCTTGCTCCACCTTTCTAATTACGAGTCCTTACTCCAGAGACTGCCAAACCCTACATTACAAAGCTATAGTAAAACCACTACAGTCACGACTCCCTTGACCTTAAACCTCCTCCGCCTCACCTCCAGGAAGTCCTAGCCCCGCCACCCACATTCTAAATCGCTTCACTCTGTCAAGGAAATTCCTCACGCACTGGAAATCGGCCTACATCACGCCTATCCATAAAGGCGGTGACCGCACATGCACAAACAACTACCGCCCTATCTCCATCCTACCCCCTTTGTCTAAGGCTCTAGAAAGCATAGTCGCCGACCAACTCACTGAACACCTAAACAAATATAACCTACTAACCAGACAGCAACATGGTTTTCGTCTTGGCCATAGCACCACTACCGCCCTCCTCGAATTCACCTCCCATGTCCACTCAGCTCTAGACCAGGGCCACCTCACTGGCGCCATCTTTGTGGACCTATCCAAAATTCGACACAGTAAATCATGCCCTCTACTAAACACCCTGGCCTACACAGGCTTCTCAAATGACACACTAAACTGGTTCACCAGCTATCTTTCTGATAGAACGCAGATAGTCAAGGTAGGCCCTGTCCTATCACCACGCCTCCCAATCCACTCCAGTGTCCCACAGGGCTTCATACTCAGACCCCTACTTTTCAGCATGTACCTCAACTCCCTCCCATACTCATGCCCTGAAAATCTGCTCCTTTATGCAGATGATGCAGTCTTGTTCGCCTCTGACCCGGCCCCCCTCAAACTCCACCAATCTCTCCAGCACTCTTTCTGCAAAATTGAAGACTGGCTCACCTCCCAGCGCCTTATTATCAACTATAATGAGACCAAAGTCATGATATTCGCCCACCCACAGAACCCTCACAAGAACCTCTGCCCCCAACTTCTCACTGCAAATCAGACCCCCCTAGAACAAGTAAATTGTTACAAATATTTAGGGATCACATTAGACCCCGCCCTCAGTTTTACTCAACATATCCAGCACCTATCAACTGTCCTTAGCTCCAGACTAGGCGTACTCTACAGGTACAAGCACTACCTCACCTCTGAAGCACTCCAACTCACCATAAACTCCTTGATCCTTTCACTGCTAGACTACAGCATCCTAATATACAGTGCAGCCCCCCCATGACCCTTAACAGACTCAGGCTTGTGCTAAATAAAGCCTGCCATCTCATCCTAGGTTGCGATCGTCTCACCCACTCCTGCTCCCTTTACAGCAGATCAACCCTGCTAAACCTAGACAGCAGAATCAGATACCACACCTGCCTTATGATGAAAAGGGCACTATTAGGACTCACCCCCACTCCCTAGATCAATTTATCCTCCCTGCACCTCCAGGTAACCAACCTGTGCTCAAGCAAACGCCTACTAACGATACCCCATTGCTGGACCTCCCAATACCAACGTACCTTCAGCTTCAGGGCCCCCACCTGGACAAACTCCCTCCCTAGTCATATAGCTGATGAAATAAGGCTGGGTCCTTATAAATCTAAGTTAAGGGAACACCTGCGAACCTCATACCAATGTGACTGCCCTTGACAATGTTTCTGAATATCTGTTAGCCATCTACTAACTTACTTATGTAACTGATTGTGAATTGTCATCTGTTATGTGCTGAAATCTGTATCTCAAGTTCTTTGTGTTGCTATCTGTATCTCAAGTCTCATAACTGTACCATTGTATGTATGACGTGGAACCTTTGTAAATGAGTCCCTGACTCAAAGGTCTTTTCTGAATATTTCAATAAATAAATAAATAAATAAATGTTTATCCCCCAAAATAATAACTTTTATTTTTTAAATTGATTTTCAATTTTAATTCTGTGTATTGAGAAAAAAAGATAGTTTAACTTATCCTGCAGTCCTTTCTTGGAGAGAGAAAACAACACAAGATCATCTGCATATGCCAGTAATGAACAAGAGTCAGCTCTAATCTTTGGGGAATCAGAAATAATATAATCTGCTCCATTAAGCATCTTGTCAGTACTGTATATAAAGAAAATAGAAGAGGAACCAGGACACATCCTTGGCGTACTCCTCTCTTTATTCTAAAGGGTGCTGATAAATTCCCTTTCATCCCCAATCTTATACTAGCCCATGTTTCATGATAGAGAGTTGCTACTAAATAGACCACATTAGTATCAATTCCTCTCTCCACCAAAAGAGACCATAATAATCTTCTAGATATTGAATCAAAAGCAGATGAAAAATCAACGAATACTGAATATACTTTTTATTTACGCAGTATGACATATTTCTCTAGGAGGTGTTGCAGGATGAATACATTATCTGTTATAGAGAAATTTGTTCTAAATCCTGGTTAAAATTTCAATATTCCACCCATTTCCTCTACCTGTACTTTTAATTTGTCCAAGACAATTTTAGAAAACATCTTTAGACTAATATCTAAAAGACTTATAGGATGGTACATTGCAGGATCTGTTATGCTGCCCTTTTTATGCACAGGTATTATATTTGCCCCCTTTTCAAGTTGGCTGGAACTTGTTATTTCTAATACAATTATTAAATTATACAGTCAATAGTCTGCACCAAAACAAAGGAAAACTTAAAAATACTTCCACCGGAATGCCATCAGGGCCTGCAGATTTATTTCTTTTAAGTGAACCAATCGCTAAATAGACCTGTATAGTGGTTATAATTATCCCATTATCATTGCTTTTCCAGATTACAGGGATCTCAGATTTTTCTATGGGGTCAAGGAAGATTTCTGTAAAGTATTTGACCCATTTGTCCTCTGGGATATAAGTATTAATTGCATCTTTGTATGTATGAGTCCCTTTAGTGACTAATAGCCAAAAGGTTTTTACATTATTAATTTTCACAGCATCAAGCATCATTTTCCATTTGCTTTCATAGTACAACTGTTTATCTTTTATAACCATTTTATAATTTCTATGTGCATCATTAAGTTTTTTTAAGATGTCCTTAGTTGATTCCTGTAATTCTTATATAGTTTCCTAATTTCAGTTTTGATATTTTGACAGTCTGAGTCAAACCAACCAGCTGATTGAGAGTTTTTGCAATTCTTAGGAGAATACTCAAGCTTATGTTGTATTGCAGTAAACAGATCATTCAATAGTTTTGTTAATTCAGAACAGGGCAAACCATAGAGGTCAACCATGCTAACAGGCAGAGTAAATGACTCTACTACTTGAGAAATTTATCTGTCAGGATTATTGTACCATCTGTTCTTCTTTGAGGATCTAATTTCTGAAAATTGTACAGCATTACCAGTAGGCATACTAGTTTGTTTGTGCCCAGAATATTCTAATATTAATGGAAAGTGATCACTTTCAGGTTTCACATCAATGTAGAGTCTACACCGTGTTTCAATAGCCCCAGACCATAATGCCAGGTCAATCACAGAAGAACCTTTAGATGAAATATAAGTGTATTCCCCTTTTTTATCCCCATTAATTCTCCCATTTATGGGTACAGATCAAAATTAGACAAAATATATATCATTTTTTTTTCCCTGAGACATTAATATTAGTATTCTTGGTGCTCCTTGATAATACAGATTTGAAATTTTGAGTACATAAAAAAATTGATTTGTCTATTAATCCATCCCATGAGCCAATACATGCATTAAAATCTCCAATAAGTAAGATGTCAGCACCTGGATACTTAAACAGTGCCTCAGAAATAACATCAGCCAATTCCTCCCAAATAGAGCGAGAGTAGAAATTTGAATTTTCTGGGGGAACATATCCACAAATAAGACAAAAAGTCCTTCTGTCTAGGCCTAGCAGAAGGGAAATAATGTTATTCTGAGTTTTCCAGCAATGAACTCTATGAAAAATTCCAATCTTAATAAAGACCAGCAATGCACCAGACAGCCTTCCAGAGTTATACTTTCTTTTCCCTGGTATTTTAAAGCACTCATAGCCATTTGAGGTAATTAAATCTAACTCATCATGCCATGTTTCTTGTAGGCTTATAATATCAGACTTCATAATATACTTCTTCCATTCCTCATCTGCAATTTTAGTGTTACAACCAGCAATATTCCATGATAATAGCATCAAATTGGTTGAATGGCAGTCAGTGGCTATGTCAGATAATGTGTATCTGTGCAGTGAGTCATCCTCATAACCAAGCCGGCCTGGTGGCATTGAGGGTTGAGGTGCTGGATACCATACTTCATGCTACACTGGAGACCTGGGCTCGTGAGTGAGCCTGGGCGCTGTGAGTTGGCAAGGGAGGGAGTTGGATTGAGTATCCTACCCCCTCCCCCCTTCCCTTCTCCCTAGGCTCCCCCTTTTCTTTCTTTCAACTCCCCTCTCAGATTTCCATTTCGGGCCTTTCTGCCCCTCCTCAGGGGATTATGACCCAGTCTCCTGGCCAGTCACTGCCTCCCTGCAGCACCATCAGCCCCTTGCCCAGGGCCCCTAGGGCACTCAACCTGCCCTCCGACTATCTTTGTGCCAGCCATGCCCCCAGCACCTTCCTTAAAGGGTGGGTTGGTGGGAAAAATTCTCAACAAAGAGGTGGCCCTGCCTTTGTCCTGGCCTGGCCTGGTATACCCCTGTATGATCCCTGGTCAAGACCCCTAGGGGTTCCACTCCTCAGCCAATCTCTGGGGCTCTGGCATCACCTGTTATATTACCCTTCTATCTGCCTGGTGATGTCACTAGCTCCACCCCCTCTACCTGTTCTTTCCTTCCCCCTCTCCCCCTTTTGGTTCTTTCCTGGCAGGGGTCATTAGACAACCTGGCCTGCCTTTTAGTGGCAAACACAATTATAATTAAGAGGCAGCTTCTTTACTAACATGTGAGGTCCCACTTTGTTTCCAGTGTGCTGAACCATCCAGAAAAAATCCTGCTTCTCTACTTTTAGTAGGTTCACCACTGAAACAAACGCAGGACAAATATTAACTTAAATGCAAATAAAATTTTACCTAAATAAAGAGCAGGGGACAGCACCTAAAACACTAGAGCAAGCAAGGCCTATATAGCCCCTCTTAGCTAGACTACCAGCCAGATTCCCAAGTTTGGAGTAACGAGTTGGACTATAAACAAAATAAACAAAGATAAAGAAGAAATAATCTCTTACTAGTATCAAACACTCTGTGTTGGTATATGAGCCTATGATTAAGTGTGCAGCTGTTGTTAAAGGTCTCCGTATAAATTCAGGAAATACAATCACAAGACCAAATGATGAAAAAGCAGTGTAGACACATGCTTAGTCAGATGCTCCAGTCACTTTTACATTTACAGCAATAAAGAAAACAGCAATAGAGAAAACAATTCTACTCATTCTACATAGTTCTCTGCCCCAAAGCTGAATAAAGACAATAACTGCGCTCTTCAGCCCTGATACATCTCTGATCTGATTATAATCTGATTCAATGAACCCTCCTATGTGTATTATAGGGAACGGTCACATGTCTAATTAGCATATGGTGCGAAAGGCCGACATAGAATCTAAAAGGGAAAAAACAGTTTTTAAATGAATAAAATAGAAAAAGCTCAACTAAAATACTGTGTATACTTTCTTGAGACAAAAATAGGTACTCAACCATTCAGAGATAAATAAGTTAAAAGCAAATTTAAAACATGATATCACAGTAACTGGAAGACAGCATACAAACAATTAAAACATCCCTTCTGTATATGTCCAGCTTTCCATGATTTCCAAGGTTGAGGAGGAAAAAATACAGTGCATGGTTTCCAGTCTGCTCTCGGATGCCACAACTCTTCCAAAGGGTTGCTGTCAGCTCTGCCAGATCGCGGTCCACCTCGTAGGTTATCCAGATTCTCCCATTAGTGAGCCTTCTATCACCTGGAGAATGACGCGCAATTTGCAAAATATTTTGCGCAGTGAAATTGCCAATTTCATGGCAATTTCTCTGGTGAAATTTTATTTTGCAACATCTCTGTTCATAAGAGAAAACAATCCTTTCAGCACTGCACATGTGCATCACACAGTAGATGTCAGGCACACACACATTAACCCCCCCCCCGCCCAACAGAAGGTGCTCTCTGTCATTGGCTGACTGAGTCAAGGCATTTCTGCACATGCTCACTGATCTGAAATATGATTATCAAGATGGCATTCCTGCCTGAGCATCATAGAGTATACAACAGGGACATGTAAGCAGCTCTGAACTGGTATACATTCTGGTTAACAAAACCATTTAAAACTAAGTTTCATAAGGTCACTAATATTGCTGTTAATCACAAAAAGGATTCTACCTTGATGCACTGCTGCTTTAATAATACATTGTATTGCAGTAGGGATCTCTTATTTGTGTTTTTGTCCTGCAGTTAATTTAACAGAGTGACACAGCTGATATGTAGAATCTTTTTCATCATGCCATCCAACTTCCACTACACAGCTGCCAGTGGTCAAGGTATTCCTCATAGAGCACAGAGGATGAAGTGGGAATCAGTTTAACAATTTAATCAAGCTCAGTAGCTCCTGATTGAGGACCCAGGGATTGCTCTTGGTATTCTCAAGCTGACTAAGGCTCACTTCTGAAGCCTTGAAACCCCGACAGTGCTGACAGACTTCACTCTAAGAAGAGAGGAACAGAGAAAGGCATGGAAGTGACTCCTTCAGAAACTGGTTCGACTGATGATGTTCAGACATCAGAGTGTACCCTTTCTGATTTTCTACCAACCCAAAGAAAATAACATGCCCACAATACACCTAACAGAGCTTCTGCACATGAAACTGTAATAGGAAGGCAGCTGATGGAATGACAGGTGTAGAGGAGGCAAAAAAAGTTACCATTTTTAAATTATCAATTACTGATACTTAGAAAGGAGATGAACGGAGATGAGGCTGAAAGTGGAAGAATTTAATGATTATAATAATAATCACAGCGAGATATTACAAGTGATACATCCTTCATTCTTCATTCTTCAAACTAACAGTGTATAGTGGCTTGCTTATATAGTGGAAGACAGTACTATGGTTGTCTATGATTGGTACAAAACAAGTATAAACATTATCAAAAAAGGCAATTCTCCTTTTAGTTCTTGCATGACAAGGCAATTCTCCTTTTAGTACATGTATGAGCTCAGCACAAATGTATTGATAGTGTAAATTATACTACTATATAAGGATAATAATAATGGACATTACCAGTTCTTAGGATCTAGAAGGAAGAAATAGGTTTGCACTTAAGAATGTGCATACAAGCATTTATTCTGGCCTGTCCTCCTGATAATAATAGTCAAAAGGGTAACTTGAACTCTCTCCCTGTATTTCTGTTTTGCAGACACTTAAAACACCTGTCTGCCATTACTCACTTGGTCAGTATAAATATTAAAAGACACTTGAATATTACAAGTTGTGGCTCAGTTAATTAAACTTGTAACTTCACAAGTTTTGATATGATCTAGCATCATAGATCAATATTAGTTACACAAACACCTTATGTTTTAGACCAAAATAAGGTTTGTCTGCAATATTGGGACACATTTCTTTATCCCTTGTTACAAGCCCCCCCCTTTGGCCCAATAATTGCCTAATTATTATTTATGCAACAATGCAACTCCTCTGAGCATGTACATCTCACTATGTACTTCACATTATTCACAATCACTTGATCAATAAGTGTTGATTAAATCCACTCTCTGGCCCTTTTGTCACATTTGGACATTCAGTTGGTGTTACAGTTAAGTATATGGCATTTGAGACTACAAAACATAATGAGTTGCTTAAACTAGCATAGTTACAAACACTATTATTACCCCAAAAACAGTAGGACAGAGTTAACACATAAACATAATTGTCCTTTGGTGTGAATCTGTCTATGACAAGAGACACATTTTTTTTGTTTTTAGTCCATGTAGCTTTGCTGTGATCCAGTCTTGATCTTTGAGACACAGCTGCTAGACCAGCTGTTAAGTATGTTCACATACCAATTTAGGAAATTTAGTGTTCATATTGCTGGCTGGCTGATTAGCAGACACACTGCACTGGCCAGGGGTGCATTAGAGTGTGCATTGAGTAGCCACACACACACTGGCATGGCATTTGTGTTGTGGTAGTTGATTACACCCTAGCACACAGATGAACAGTCCATAAACAGTCCATAGTAAAGCAACAGGTTTGCATAAAATATCAGCCATGTTTGGAATAAACAACAATGAAGAAAATGGATGTCTTGCTTGGAGATCAATTGAAGAAGAATCTTCTTGCTGAAGTTAGGGGATTGCCCCTACCCCAGACTTTACTTCACAGTAAGTAGAAACAATAAGCTTGATTGTAGAGTTTAAACTGATTAGACCTTTTCAGTTGATTTAAAGTTGTACAGTCCTTATGTGGAACCAATTACACACCAAAACTGTGACAGTTTTTTTTGTAGGAAAAAGATGAAAGTCTTGTCAACTTAGATAACTGTTGTTGAATGTAGAAATCTTATGTGTGCCACACTGTGGAAACCTGCAAACTTGCAAAGTTTTAGAAACTGAGTTACCAATGAACTGGTAGTTGAAACCCAAGAAGGTCAAATAAAATGCAAAAGGTCACATAGTGTGCATACAACTTAAGGTATTAATGCACTGCATAGAAAAAGCAGTATGTTTAGACTTCTTGGCTGATGTTACATTGTACAGGAAATTAAAACAGCTTTTTATGTAATTAACTTAAACATTTTTTATCCAAGGACACTTGAATACCACATTTAAAAATATGCCAACATCATTTTTAATGAGAATCTTTTGTCCTTTAGAAACTCTAGTGTTACTGATAACATTATTAATCATGCCAAACAACTCTGAGTGGTTTGTTTGGTCATGGTAGCAATTACAGAAGAACAAGTGGCTAGCATTAGCTCTAGTCCACTCCACAGCATACTAAGAGTATCTAGAATCAAACTCTTTAACATTAGAAGAGACAAGGTCTTTGGACATTAAGTTAGCATGACTTGCCAATACCTGACTTTTTACTCCTACATTTTAACTGCTCCTATACAGGAGTTAGCACTCTGTAAAGTGTTTTTTTAGATTTTAAGACATTTACATCTTACAAACGTGCTACAGAAGCTGTGTCATAGTTTATATTGCAATTAATAAAAGATAATTATCCCTATCTAAAAAAACAAAGGTCTCCCTGTACCTTTTACAAACTAACTTTAGTTATGTCTCTTTTCTTTTGCAGGGATTTTGGCTCTTGACTTATTTTGCATTTCTAAGCTATTTATTTTTTGACTGCAGCTAGATTATTACATCTTACTGTTCATGTAGCTTTCCTTTTTTAAAGATCTCATGTGTTATAGTATTGGCACTTTTAACTAGAAATGCCTCTACCCATTTTAAGAACATATCTATTACTACCTTTTTATTTTTACTAACTTGCCTTCTACTTTCTTTTATCCCTGTCCGTCCCTCTCCATCTCCTGTGTTTCCTCTCTTTTCACCCATTCCTCTTTTTTAGCTCCTGGTGGGGAGGTAGTGGGTCCTTTTTTATCACTTTCTCTGTGATGTGCCTCATTATCCTCTCTCAAAGTATCTCTTACTTTTGCATATTTTTTATCATAGCTATCTTCTTGCTTTTTATGTCTTTCTGCCTCTTCCATGTTTCCCATTTTTTCAGTGTATTCCCTTTTTAATCCATGTTTAGCACACTTGTTTTGCAGCTCTAAAGCATATTGTTCTTGCTGATACCTTGTGGTAGCAGACATAGGTCCGCCGGTGGCTGTCATTCCCCTTGTTTGCACGGGTGCCACCTTAACCTTTATCACCCCTTCTTCTATATTACTTAACTCTTGAATCTTCTGCATTGCATCCTGTAGTTCTGTATACAGTTGCCTGGTTTCACTAGCCTGCTCTTGTGACTGTTGGTCTAGCTTAATCTGTAGAAGGGCATGATCCCTATTTAACAGACACAAATCCCTTTGTGCTTTTATTAGCTGTGTCCTAAAATTAATACACTGCTGCTCTAACTCTTGGTGTTGATCTATTGGGATGCTATCTTTATACATCAATGTTAATTCTTCTAGTTGTTTAGCATTTTGATCCCTTTTATCCCTCATCTGAGCTACTTCTTTAGTCTGTTGACACACAATAGTCTGATTATACTGCCACAGCCCTTGCAATGCATTTGCAAAGATTTCCTTTTCATTTTTACTCCCTCATTACGAAGGGACACTTGCTGAGTAAATACAATTGTGCCTGTTGATCATCAGGCACTGGTTCATATGCTTCCCCTTGTTTTTATACTCATTTTTCTTATCTTTTCTTGCCTGCCTAGCCTTTACAGCCGGGTGCACCCGTGCACTGGTGCTCTGGTCTGTTTAGCTATGTCTTATGGCTCCCTTGTGAGGTCCGGCTTGCAAGTCCCAGCACCTTCACTAACCTACTCTGCCCCTAGAGTTCCTACAGAGTTAAGCATTACTTTATATTTAAAACAATTTGAAAAGCATACAAAGCATACATCACCTGATTAGCAAATGGCTGTGACTGTCTGTGTGCACCACTTTCTCTCGCTTTAAGCAAAAGGAAGGTCCTGTCAAACTAATCTCATAGATTTCTTTGACTGGGTAACCAGAGTGGTGGACCAAGGGGGAGCAGTTGATGTCGCCTACCTTGACTTCAGCAAAGCTTTTGGCACTGTTCCACATAGAAGATTGATAAATAAGCTAGGTAGGCTCGGGGTGGGTCAGAAGTTGGTCAACTGGGTGGCAAACTGGTTGACTGGCAGAAAACAGAGAGTGGTGGTAAATGGTATACAGTCAGAAGAGATGCAAGTCACAAGTGGGGTACCTCAGGGATCAGTCCTGGGGCCAGTCCTATTCAACATCTTCATTAGTGACCTCGCAGTTGGACTAGAGGTAAGGCTTGTCTGTTTGCAGATGACACCAAAATCTGCAACAGAGTAGATGATCCAGATGGGGTGGGCAGAATGAGAAGAGATCTGTATAAACTAGCAGAATGGTCAGAAGAGTGGCAACTGGGATTTAATGCAAAGAAGTGCAAAATCATGCACATAGGGAAGAGAAACCCTGAAGCCACTTATAGGCTGGGAGGGGAGTTGCTAGCAGTCACAAAGGAAGAAAGAGACTTGGGCATCATCATCATCACTGATGACCTAAAATCATCCAAGCAGACCTCTAAAGCAGTAGGTAAGGCTAGGGGGTGTTAGGGTGTATTAGTAGGGGTATCACAAGTCGTAAGAGGGAGGTAATAATCCTCTGTACAAGACATTGGTTAGGCCCCATCTGGAGTACGCTGCAGTATTGGAGGCCACACCTTCACAAGGACATTAATTCCAAATTGAGGCAGTCCAGAGAAGGGCAACCAAAATGGTGCAGGACTGCATCAGAAGACATATGAGGACAGATTAACGGAGCTCAATATGTATACCCTTGAGCAAAGGAGGAGAGAGGTGATATGATCGAGACATTTAAACACCTTAAGGGCATAAACAAGGTGAAAGAGTCTAACATGTTTAAATATAAGAAAAATAGCAGGACAAGAGGACACAGCATGAGATTAGAGGAGGCTGATTAAGGGGAATGTGAGGAAATTCTTTTTCACAGAAAGGGTGGTAGATGCATGGAATGGCTTACCACAAGAAGTGGTGGCTATGAATACAGTGCAGGGCTTCAAACAGGCATGGGATAGGCATAAGGGAGCAATACAAATGACTATGAATAGATAGGTCACTGACAGAGCAAAGGCCGATGGCACATTTATAAGGTAGAAAAAGAAATGGGCAGACTGGATGGGCCTTGCGGTCCTTATCTGCCGTCAACTTCTATGTTTCTATGTTTCTAAGCCATTAGCACCATGTCTCCGAGTGTCATCACCTTCTTATTAAGGCTTGCAGACTAACCAGTAGTTAGGCAGCCTCCTTAGCATGCAGCACCAGCGATCCGAGTCACGGCACCAGTTGTAGAGGATGCAAAAAAAGTTACCATTTTTAAATTATCAATTACTGATACTTAGAAAGGAGACGAACGGAGATGAGGCTGAAAGCGGAAGAATTTAATGATTATAATAATAATCACAGCGAGAGATTACAAGTGGTACATCCTTCATTCTTCATTCTTCAAACTAACAGTGTATAGTGGCTTGCTTATATAGTGGAAGACAGTACTATGGTTGTCTATGATTGGTACAAAACAAGTATAAACATTATCAAAAAAGGCAATTCTCCTTTTAGTTCTTGCATGACAAGGCAATTCTCCTTTTAGTACATGTATGAGCTCAGCACAAATGTATTGATAGTGTAAATTATACTACTATATAAGGATAATAATAATGGTCATTACCAGTTCTTAGGATCTAGAAGGAAGAAATAGGTTTGCACTTAAGAATGTGCATACAAGCATTTATTCTGGCCTGTCCTCCTGATAATAATAGTCAAAAGGGTAACTTGAACTCTCTCCCTGTATTTCTGTCTTGCAGACACTTAAAACACCTGTCTGCCATTACTCACATGGTCAGTACAAATATTAAAAGACACTTGAATATTACAAGTTGTGGCTCAGTTAATTAAACTTGTAACTTCACAAGTTTTGATATGATCTAGCTTCATAGATCAATATTAGTTACACAAACACCTTATGTTTTAGACCAAAATAAGGTTTGCCTGCAATATTGGGACACATTTCTTTATCCCTTTTTACAACAGGAGAAAGAAAAACAGAAGCCCTTGGTTCCCCAATGAGGCCACTGCCAGAGTTTCTACTTTCATTAAACAAGCTGATGATTTGGAACACCTGAGCACAGATCCACCCCGGGACACCTCTCCTAGCACAGAGAAAATTTCACCCAAAAATCATTGACCGTAAGACCCGACCCTGCAGCAGTTGGAGATGGGAGGGCATGCAAACTCTCAGGAGGTGAGAGAGAAGTGTGAGACTCAGAACTGTGATTATTAAATTGCAGTGATTTTTGAGCTGTTCAAACATGTGGCTTCAGTATCTCCTATGTTCGGGGAGGGGTGTCAGGCTGGCAAAGAGGGGGGCTTCTACTCTGTATGACAATGATGAGAACTGGGTAGAGAGGATGTGCTGTACCTAGTCACCAGCTTTAAGGTCTGGAGTTCATATGAAATTGTGCTGAAGTGCATGCCATGTGTGTGTGTATGCATAGTATATCAACCAACTGCCTATCTCAAGTTTAGGGACTGGCCCTTCTGGGATTCTGACCATACAATCTTTTCAGAGCTCTGTGTGTCCCATTGATCATGCTACAGGAGAGACAGGACTCCTAGAAGTCAAAGCCCCCCTTTGCCATAATCTCCAAAACCCACCAATCAACCCCAAAATTTCTTGGCATCTTCCCTTTCTTCCCTTGGGCACTGTGCATCTGCATCTGTTCATGAAAGTCTGTTTGGGACCTGCATGAATGAGGATACAATTGCACCAGCTCAAAAAGAAAGGAGATTCTTTGCAAAAAACTGCATTAATGCATCAGTTAGTACAACTTAACACCAAAAAAGTAGGGAAATGTGGCTTTAAACCCTAACTCCCTACCACCAAGCAGAAAAAGGGCAAGATCACACAAGCAACCACTGATGGCAATCATCAGGTAAGACAAAAAACATACAACTGTTTCCAGATGACACAAACGCTGTAGCACTGATGTGCTACCTTTGTCAATTTTTATTTGTGGCATGCACACTGCAAGAAATGCACTCTCATTCACTGACCCCAGCAGATTGAAATCCAGGATACTCATATCACAAAACTGCTTCTATGTGCAGAAGCACAGGCCCCTTACAAATCCACTATGTCTGGGATTAGCACCCACCATATATACATGCAAGGACTTAAACAAAAAGGCAACCTGTACTATATAATATCCTCTCTCTCTGATTCAAGGAAAATAGTCCCACTCCTGTTACCATGGTCCCTGACCAATTTCCTGACCAAGCTGAAACTACTACTCATAGGAGATATAGAGATGAACCCCAGCCCCCGAGGCACAAATGTTCATATCACCTCATCTTCCCAGTCTGTATGGGTCAATTCAAAAGGGTTACGAATAACCCACATGAATATCAATAGTCTTAGGCCAAATATGCAAGAATTGGAAGCCTGGGTGTACCTTTACTCTCCAGACATGGTTGCTATCTCAGAAACCTGTCTCAATCCACATGTATTGGACCATGAGGTTGAGCTTAAAGGTTTCAAGACTTTCAGACAAGACATACTGGGTAAAAAGGGAGGAGGGGTCCTGATCTACATAAGATTCTCCTTAACTGCTTCCTTGGTGTTACTCTACCCCCAAAAAAATAACACCAGCTGTGAAACAGTATTCACAACACTGCTGCTGGGAGGCACCAACCCCCTTACTATCGGGTACGTTTGTAACCCCCCCCCAAAGCAGCCGACGCTGCCCTAAACTTGCTTTTCGCAGTACTGCCTGACCTCTATAAGGGTGAGAAGGTCATACTGGGTGACTTCAACCTACATTGGGGACCCCAAACAAATGGTAAATTGAAGAACCTACTACTTGAGGCTGACCTAACTCAGTTAATCCACGAACACACCAGACTAAACATGAAGCCAGGAAACCACTCCACACTAGACTGGATCCTGGCCTCAAAGCCTGAAAGCTGTAAACTGGAAGGCACTTTTGCTGATGCTCTAAGTGACCACTCACCAGTGTTCGTGGTATGGAAACATAACTTTCAAGTCCCCCTCACCCAGGATACTCTGGGCCAGAATTTTCTCTCAGTTTGTTACAGGATTCCTTCCTTGACACACTATCAGAGATAAATTGGACCTACATCAATAATGCCCCAAACCATGATGCAGCTCTAGAATTCTTCATAAATAACTTCTTATCTGCTGCTAATAAGCATGCCCCACTGAACAAAATCAGGGTAAAAGGTCAGGATGCAAGGTGGTTGTCCTGGGACCTGAAAAAAACTCATGAAGGCGACAAGGCCTGGGGGACCTATAAAATCACCCATCAATCCAAGTGGCAGGACTACAGAGAACTACAGAACAAATGTAAAAAGGAGCTAAAAACAGCAAAAGAACACTACATTAGAGATCTCCAGAATAAAAAACTCTCTTACCCAAGAAAATTCTGGTCACAGATCAATACCCTTATCTAAGGCAGTCCCATCCAGGGCAATTGCTCTATAATAGCTAATGGTACATGCTTAGAAAACCCATTGGATGATACCAATGCACTCTACCCCTTCTTCACTGACCAAAATAAGTTCAAGACTCCCCATGCAGGGGCTCCTATGCCCACCATACCCAACTACAATAAATTCCCACCCTCCCCTAACTTCCACTTTAAGTTGCTGTCAAAAAAGAGGTCTTAAAACTACTTAAGAACATGAAACCCCATAGTTTGACAGGGTACAACAAGCTGGAAACAAGACTGCTGAAGACTGCAGCATCAGCCATAGCTGCTCTAGTCTCATGGCTGCTCAACAGATCCCTCCTTGAAGGGACAGTTCCCTCACTATGGAATATTGCCCTGGTCACACCCATCCATAAAGGTGGTTCATGTGAACATGTGGAAAACTATTGGCCCATTTTGATCCTCTCAATCCTAAGCAAAGTACTGGAGAGGGCTGTCTATAACCAACTAATGGACTTTATTGAGAGGAATGGCATATATACACACAGACAACATGGCTTTAGAAAAAAACACATGGTACAGTCACAGCCCTTGTCTGCCTCATTGATCACATTTTCTCAGCTCTAGACAAAGGCCAGTCCACTGGGTCAATCTTCATAGACCTCACCAAGGGCTTCAACCTGGTGGACCATCAGCTGCTCCTACAGAAACTTAAACTCATTGGCCTAAACTGCCTTACAGTTTGGTGGTTTACTGACTACCTTTGGGAGAGGTCCCAATTTGTCAGATGGCAAGGTATGCAATCAGAGAATTGCCTAATTAAAGATGGAGTTCTCCAGGGTTTTATCCTGGGGCCCTTATTATTTTCTGTCTTCATAAATTATATGCCAAAGCACTGTGGTGAGGTGAACATACTCCTATATGCAGACAATGCAGTGCTCCACAGGTCTTCTAATTACCTGAGCTCACTGAACAATGCATTGACAAATGACCTGCAACTCCTCAGGGGTTGGCTGGCTAACATGTTACAACAGACTCTTGTTAAGTAGTAAAAACCAAAGGCTATTTTATTCAGCCCAACTAGCTTCGGGACAGACAGAGCCTCAATTCTAACTCCAAGCCTCACAAATGGCACAAGAATTGAGGTAGCCAACACAATAAAGTACTTAGTTATAACATTAGACCATAACTGTACTTCCAGGCCACATATCAAACAACTGACAAAGGCATTGAATCAGAAACTTGGACTACTGTACCACCTCAGCCCTTTCCTTACACAGGGCTCCCAGCTAAGGATTGCTATAGGAACCCTACTATGCACCCTACTGTATGGGTTACCAATGCTACTCACCGTAAAAGGTAGTGAAACACAAAAACTCATTACCGTTTACCACAGGGTGTTCCATTTCACCATTGGAGCTCAGCCAAGGGAGCATCATTGTCAGATGCTCCAAGCCCTGCCATGGCCTTCACTGAAAAGTTGCCTTGAGTACCCATCCTTATGCTTAGCCTACAAGCTACAGTCGGATAATGCTCCACCAAACCTGGCTACAATATTGTCTGCAAAACAAAACAGTAGGCCCCTTTGATCATAGAGCCATCAGCTCCTCTTGTGCCCAAAGTCCGGTCCTCCCATTGACAGAGGTCTTTTTTGGCCAGCATCCCACCCCTATGGAATTCTCTTCCTGGTAGTGTACAAACATGTTATTCTCGTGGGGGTTCAAAAAAGGACTTAAGGTCCATCTCTTAGAACTTAACCATAGCACTTGTTATCGTTGAAACTGTTACTCTCCTCTGGGACAGTTATATCCCTACCACAACTTTGTCCATAAACATGCATGTCAACTTTTTATTGCCCTATGTTATGTGCTGCTGTCTGAAACTTGCCATATTGTTATTCTAGAATTTGTATTATAAACATTGCCACATCTGTTGTACTCATATCTATGTTCACTGTATAACTTACAAAATGTCAATGTGTTATTGCAATGTACCATCATGGATTGTTTTTACCTGTTATTAATCTCAGGTCACCCCGACAAGATCTCAGTGGGTTTACTCAGTCAACAAAATTAAATAAATAAAATAAAAGTAAAGAAAGAAAACAAACTCTGTTCAGAGCAAATACAGCTGTTATATTGAGACATGTTAAGCTATAGAAGGCCATCATTGTGCCATCACTGGAGAATATATTTGCACTATTTTTAGAAATAGATAATTTTAACTTGTAGATATTTTGATTGGCTTGATTGGTTTGATTGGTTTGACTAGCAATACTGTCGCTGATACATAAAAGCTGAATTGGACTGCTGAACAAGATAACAGCTCAACTATGCCAGAAGAAACCAGAAGGGGGAAATTCAATTCTGAAAGCAACCCCTTGAGTAAAAACAAGACTCACAGTTTGCAAAACAATAACAAAGACAAAAAAAAAGTAGAAATAACTTGAAGAAATCTAGAATTTCAGAGAAATCAGAAATATTGTCACACCCCATAATGATTGCAAAGGAAAGAAGGGAAAAAGTGGGGATTAAGGCAGTTGTGAAAAATAAGAAAACAATAGTGGACACCATAGACAAAATAGACATAACAAGAGACTTGATTACAGGACAGAGTGCTGATAAAGCCCAAATAAAGCCCCAAATGATACAACCTCAAATTAGGGAATTACGGGGGACAAAAGAACAAAATAAACTCCTAGGAGAACAATTAAGGGAAACCAATGACTGGAATCCAATAATTATTAATGTACATAGCACACCTGTATTAAATAAATCAAGTCCTACGCGTCAATTACTCAGGATTTGGGTTTAATTGAGATACTGAACAATGAGGTAAGCAGAACAGTAGAAAGTAGTAAAGAAACTATGCAAAGTAATAATAGAATATAACAAAAGATTAGGGAATTCAATAAAATAAAGATGGGAATCAAAGATTCCGGTTCCTTTCTTTTAATGCCATCGAAGAAAGACAGTAACTTAACTAAAATTGAGGGACTCGAGGAGGATACAAGAGAGATAAGTTGGATAGCTGATGATGAAACACATTGTATGAGCCCTTTTTTGTTAAACACACCCCCATTGGAGACTTTAACTACGGAATACATTAAAGCATTAGGGGTCCCCTCCAGGCTAATGCCATGATGTATAAATAGGGTTTCCGGTTTTAGGTTATAACCGATAAACACCGATAAAACACCACCGTGGTGAAAATCGGGAAATCAGTTATAACCGAAAAACACTGAATTTCATTGTGTCCCCACTCTTTCAGCTGACCAACTGTGAGCTGGATATGTGGGTGGATTGTGTTTTTTTGTATTACACCTTTCACTTGCATGGTGGAACAGAGCTCTAATATTGTGCTGCTCCTAGCTCACCATCACCATCTACATATTTATATATGTATAGTTCTACAGTTATGGTGCACTATTTTGTAAAACTAATGCAATATTAATATGGTACAATATCTATGGTGCTAACATGCAATAGTCATGGTACATAGTTTGAAAAAGTGTAATATCTATTTTTTTAACTAGAGTGAATAAACACTGATTTATAAAGATTTTTGTTGTCCAAGAAATTGATTACACCTTAAATAACAGATTTTTGGTACTTCTGAAAGGGGGAGAAAAATGCTGAAAATAAACACCTTTTTTCACAAAAAATAAACACCTAAAACCGGAACCCCTATGTATAAATAATTGATAGTGAACAAACAGGATTTGGCATTTATAAAAGGAATTTGTATTGAAAACAAAAAGACGATAGACTTGATATTAGGAAAAATTGTCACACAAGGATATCATAAACCAAAAAAGCAAACATTTGAGCTAACTAACAGAACTGATATAGAGAAAGAAACACCAGGAGAAGAAGAACCCACACAAACCATGACTGAGACAGATAAAAACATATTTGACTCTCTACACTCAAACACTCTAGAGACGGAAAGTTATTCAGAACCATAATCTGAATGAGTAATGCTACCAACAGGACACAACATTCAAGACAGTAGAGTGGAGGAGCTAAGAACCCATAACTTAGAGATATGTGAAAAAGGAATAGAACAAGAAAGACAGAGAAGGGAAAGAGGGCTAAATCCTAAGAAAAAAAATCAAAGTTCAAAAATTAAAAAAAGGCAAAGCAAAATGATAAAGTGATTTACAAACAAGATGAATCTACAGAAAGGACATTACAAAACAAATAAACTAAAAAGGTAACTGAGGAGACAAGCAAAATACTAAAAGAACATTTCAACTCTAGGAATAATTTAGAGATAACAAATAACAACCACAATGCTAAGAGGGAAAAAAGAAACACAAAATAGTAAGGATGAGTCGAAAGTAAAAAATAATACAAACTCAAAAAGAAGGAAATACCTTAGAAAATCAGGAAAAGAAACAGGTGATAATAAGAAGACAAAAGGAACAAAAAATAACAAAAATAAGAGCAAAAAAAGAGAATCAAAATCGAAACAAGAAAAACAAAAGGGAAAAGACAGTGAGAACATAAATAAAAATAATTACAAAGAAAATGCCAACCCAGAATTCACAACAATAGGAAGCATAAAGGAGAAGGAACTCCAGAGCAATCTCAAAGAGGTTTTAAAAAGAACTGTGGAAACAGATTTTGTGTTACCACTATTCAAAGTACCCATAATGCCAGAAGAAACAGAGATAAAATTAAACCAACATATAAAACAATTCCTTGGTGTAACACTACAAACAAATAAGAAATTAGAAAACATAGAAACATAGAATTTGACAGCAGATAAGGACCGCTTGGCCCACCTAGTCTGCCCATTTTCCTACCTAACAGATAAGCTGCAGATCCTAGTTAACCAACAGCTTACTTCCTCCTACCCCCTACTAGGACTGCCTTATGCCTGTCCCATGCATTCTTGAAGTCTCCCACTGTTCTTGACTCCACGACCTCCTCAGGGAGGCTGTTCCATGCATCCACAACCCTCTCAGTGAAAAAATACTTCCTCACATTACCTCTGAGCTGTCCCCCCTCTATCTTCAAATTGTGCCCCCTTAATGACAAAATTTAGTGTAATCAGACAATTAACAGATAAGGAATGGGTATTACTTTTATCTGATCAATATTATGTATTAAAAGTAATTGAAAACCAAAAAGAACAAATTAGAGAATTTGGTTTTGAATTGGATAGCGCAGTAAGTATAAAAATGTTATTCCCAGAATATTATAGAGTATATTATAGAGACAATAGTAACAATACTAAAGAGACTGAATTACAGATCTCAATTAATGGTCTTAACAAATTCCTGATGGAAACCAAGCAAACCATTAGAATAAAAGTGGTGGATATATTACAAAACCTTACAAAAGATAACTACTTAAATGAGATGATTAAGAAAGTCATAAGATGGGAAAGGGATGGACAAGTTACAATGTGGGTAAAGAGTGAAAGGGATTATCACCAGATTATGTCAAAAGCAGAAATATTGGATAAAGTCAAAATAGATCTACAAGGGGATGTAGAATCAGTCAGAAAAAAACAAAATGTCGAGAATAATAATAACTGGTTAAATTTTATGAAAACAGCCAATAGATTCCAAACTCTGCAAAATTTAGAAGATTGACAAACAATAAGACAGGGAAAAAACACACTAAATGATAAAGGGATAAACCCATATGAACATATGAAATTTGGCAGTAGATAAAGGCCTAGAGGTCTATCAAGTCTGCTCGAATGTGCGCTAGCACCACTTATTCTGCAGCTGCCCCTCCCTTCCACCCTTCCCCTTCATTAACCCTCCCCCTTGTCCTGTCCCATCCCCTTGTGAAGCAGTCCACTGTTCTACTGGATACCACTTCTGCAGGTAACGCATTCCACCCAGCCACCACCCTCTTGTAAAAAAGTGTCTCCTCATCTCGCTCCTGAGCCTTCCTCCCTCCAGTCTCATATCATGACCCCTGGTGTCCCTCCCCTCCCTTACTTTGAACAGCCCCTCTGTACCTGTCTTGTTTATTCCTTTCATGTACTTAAAGATTTCAATCATGTCCCCCATCCCTCCTCTCCTCCAGTGAGTACATGTTCAACTCCCTCAGCCTCCTCTCATATGATAAGTCCCCCCAGCCCCTTGATCATCTTTGTCACCCTGCGCTGCACCCCCTCTATTAACTTAATGTCCCTCTTCAGATACAGACACCAGTACTGCACATAGTACTCCAGGTGCAGTCTAACTAATGACCTATACAGTGGCAGAATCAGCTCCTTCCTCCTTGAGGATATACCCCTTGCAATACAACCCAGCATTTTGTTGGCCTTTGAAGCTGCCTTCCTACATTGAGCTGAGTTGTTCATTGACCCTGTAATGAGCACCCCGAGATCCTTCTCCTCCTCTGTCTGGGCTAACTGCACTCCCCCCAGCTGGTAACTCCTCCTTGGGTTCTTCATCCCAAAATGCAGCACCTTGCACTTTTTGGCATTAAATATGACCTCATGGAACATGACAGGGATAAAGGAGAGAATGGTGGAGCCAACATTTTTTGAATACATAACACAATTCAACTATATATGTCTTCAGGAAACATAGAATAAAGAGAATATAAACATAAATGGATACAAAACATTCCAAAAAAAGAGGCTAGAAGAATAAAAAAATATGGTAGAATGTCATGAAGATTAATAACTTGGTGTAGAATAAAAGACAAGAAATATGTAGAACTTAGGGAAATACACATAGATTCAGAGCACATATTGCTGGTGCAAATCTTAATGAAGAAGAAAACGAATATTATCATAAATGTTTATCTTCCACCTAGGGTGAAAGACTAGGTTTGCTGGCAAAGACACCTAGGTTCACCTGAGCTTTTTTCTTCTAGGTTGCTTGAAAGGACAGAGCAAAGAACCTTACCAGAGTAAGGAAAAGGATTAAGACTTCGTTTGGCTAGGCAGATTTACTGTGTGTTATTATTTTCTTTTGTACTCACAGGGATTGTTACTGTTTGTTGCTAACATTTTATTACTTTATTTTTCTCTGATTCAAATTGTTGTTGCTGGGTATACCTTCTGCTGCATTATTACAGGGTGTGCCTACAGGTGTTTGCTTACAGATTACTGCTGTAATCTTCTGATTCAATTTTTTTTTTTGCAAGGTATATTTTATGTTACTGCTTTATTCTTCTTTGTAACAAAGTGTTTCTTACAGGGTATATCTTCTGTGACATTATTACAGGTGGTGCTTTGCAGGTTTTACAGTTCTAGCTATCATTAGGATAAGCTTTCAGGGCTACTGCATTTGTTGCTGGCTGATTGTTTCTGTTCTTACCTCCTTGTTTCGTTCATCCATGGTTCTTTTTCGGCAGGGGAAGACCCAGCTAGCCACCCCCATCCCCAACCACCCCACGCTACACTCCTTTTATAGGGTAGCACAGTTGTGACATTTCCTGTAGCAAAGCAGGAAGGGGCAGACCAGAGGGGTATCAACACAGTGACCTCATTTACAGGGGCACAAGTAATTCAACTTGTTATAACAAGTTATACACAAACAAACAAACAAAACACAAAATCAATATTTTGCTTTCATTTTCCTCCTTCTAATTACTCTGACCAGGTTATAAACCCAGCAACTTATCTGGAATGGATATTATTAACTGCAGGTACTGTGGGAAACTTTTCAGAAGGGCAGTTTTACAGGATTTAGGACACTGTCCTACATGCTGGGCCATTAGAGATCTAAGGGCTCAGCTCCAGGCAGCATGGGCACAGATTGCAGCCCTAAAATCACATATTCAAGAGGAAATATATTATAAGAACCACCCGCCATTTCCCCAACATCCAACAGAAGCACCTTGACTGCAGAGGGTAGTTGGTCCGGGAGGTTGGCAGGTGGTTAGGAGGGGCAAATCGTGTGCCCCATCACTTTGTGCTCTCCAACATATCACCTCCACAAACCATATAAAAACTACAAACAGGTATCTGCCTCTATTTCCAAAATCAAACAAAGAGGCAGAGGACATTGCAGAGCAGGACACTGCAGCACAGCAGCTAGCACAACAAAACTCATCCAAAACAGGAACCAAAACAAAAAAAAGCAAAAAGGGAAATCCAAAAAACTTTTTATCATAGGAGACTCCATGATTCAGGGAGTTGATAACTATCTCTAGCCAGGGGTAATGGTCAGATGTCTCCCAGGTACATCACAGTGGAGAGACACTGACCACATTGCTAAAACTGTACATGAAGCAGGAGAAAACATTGATGTCCTGGGGCACATAGGGACTAACAATCTCACCAGCTGGTCAGTTGTGGAGACCAAGGAACACTTGACCAGGCTGAGTGACAAACTATCATCCATTTCATCTGGCATTTCCTTCTCTGAGGTCCTGCCAGTCTGGGAGAGGAGGGCAGATGGATAGAAGGTCAGAGAAGGGGAGATAGGGGAGCTAAACATGTGGCTCAAGGCCTGGTGCCAGGGAAAAGGACACAAATTTATAGGGAACTGGCAACAGTTTTGGGAGCGAAAGTTCTTCAAATTTGATGGACTGCATCTTACTAAGGAGGGAGTCAGTGAATTGGGGCAGAAGTTTGACATCTTTACAAAATATTTAAACTAGCAAATGGGGAGAGGGGTGCAGCACCCGATATGTCGATTGGGAAGAACGTCCCTTCCCCCCTCAGCTAGCAGTCACATAGGAGTTCAGCATGTTTGTAGTTCATTTGCATCACCAGGTAAGGAAAAAGGTCTGGCTCCACATACAACACACAGGGGAAATGCCAGACCTCACCCAACAACTAGCACACTGAAATCTGGCCAATGGAAAATCATATACACAAATATTCGCGGTCTGGCAAACAAGATCCCAGACCTGCAGGCAATAATGGCAGAGGCTAAACTGGACATAGAAGTCATTAGAGAGACATGGTTTACCTGTAGCCACAGCTGGGAGACTTCAGTACCTGTCTATGTACTGTTCAGAAGAGACTGAGGTACAAAAAAGGTGGGGGTGGAGTGGCCCTTTATGTCAATGAAAATATCAAAGCTACAGAAATTCAGAATATAAACAAGGAGCCAGAAGAACTGTGGGTCACCCTGGTAACAGGAAATGGAACAGCCATACAAACTGTGGTTGTCTACAGGCCTCCAGACCAGGGGGAGGACATAAACACATTACTGTTAGAAGATATATAAAACATGACATCTAAAGGCAAGGTTCTGATAATGGAAGACTTCAACATGCCAGATACAGATTGATCAATACCAGGAGGAACATCTGCCACAACTAGACACATAGTGGATTCCCTGCAGGGGGAGGGCCTCAAACAACTGGTACAACAACCCACAAGAGACAAGGCTAACCTAGATCTAGTACTTGACTAACAGGGAAAGGATCACAGATCTCCAGGTAGAAGGTCACCTGCGGGCCAGTGACCAGTACATGGTATGAATTCACTTTGGCCACTAGAACTAAATCATCCCATTCCAAGGCATAAATATGTGACTTGAGAGGAGCTGACTTTGATAAGATGGCCAATAGCATTAAGCAAGCCCTGGCAAAAAGAAATACAGGTGAGGGGGTACAGGCAAAGTGGGCAAGCATTAAGGATGCAATACTTGAAGCAACATCCCATTGTGTTAGAGAGAAAAGGAAATGTAAAAGAAGAAGGAAACCACTTTGGTTCTTAAAAACAGTAGCAGAAAAGGTCAGTGTCAAAAGGCTGGCCTTCAGGAAATATACAGTAAGGGAACGCAGCGGGAAGAAGATAGAGAGACATACCAAACTTCCCTGAGGGAAGCAGGGAAGGCAGTAAGGCAAGCAAATGTCCAAACTGAGGCAACACTAGCACACATAGTAAAAAAAGGTGGCAAGACTTTCTATGGATACATTAGTGAAAGGAGAAAGTCCAGCGGGGGTATTGCTAAGATCAAAGGGGATATGGGGTGTGTGAGGAGAAGGACCATGTAAAAGCATATGTCCTAAATAGATACTTCTGCTCAGAATTTACTGAAGAAAAGGTAGGGCAGGGCCCACAGTTCAGCACCATGGGCACAGGGGGGAGAGAAGTGTGCACTAGTCCCTCCACAAAAGAAAGGGTTCTACAAAAGCTTGATAAGCTCAGGGTGGAAAAGGCAATGGGACCTGATGGCATACATCCCAGGGTACTAAAGGAGCTAAAGGTGGAACTAGCAGAGCCATTATCAGAACTGTTTAGTGAGTCTCTGAGCACAGGAGAGGTCCCAGAAAACTGGAGAAGGGCTCATGTGATCCCGCTCCACAAGAGTGGTAGCAGGAAGGAGGCAGGAAACTACAGACCAGTCAGTCTTACCTCAGTAGTGGGCAAGATTATGGAGGCACTCCTTAAGGAAAGGATAGTGCAACACTTAGAATCCATAGGAGCACAAGATCCAAGACAGCATGGGTTTACAAAAGGAAGGTCCTGTCAAATCTCATAGATTTCTTTGACTGGATAACCAGAGTGGTGAACCAAGGTGGAGCAGGTGATGTTGCCTACCTTGACTTCAGCAAAGCTTTCGATACTGTTCCACATAGAAGATGGATTAATAAGCTGGGTAGGCTTGGGGTGAGTCAGAAATTGGTTAGCTGGGTGGAAAACTGGTTGACAGCCAGAAAACAGAGCATGGTGGTAAATGGTATACAGTCAGAAGAAATGCAAGTCACAAGTGGGGTACCTCAGGGATCAGTCCTGGGGTCAGTCCTCTTCAATATATTCATCAGTGACATTGCAGATGGACTGGAGGGTAAGGTTTGTCTGTTTTCAGATGACACCAAGATCTGCAACAAAGTAGACGATCCAGATGGGGTGGGCAGAATGAGAAGAGATCTGGATAAACTAGCAAAATGGTCAGAAGAGTGGCAACTGGGGTTTAACACAAAGAAGTGCAAGATCATGCACATAGGGAAGAGAAACTCTAAAGCCACTTATAGGCTGGGAGGGGAGTTGCTGGCAGTCACAAGGGAAGAAAGAGACTTGGGCATCATCATCACAGATGACCTGAAATCATCCAAGCAGACCACTAAAGCAGTAGGTAAGGCTAGGGGAATGTTGGTGTGTATTACTAGGGGTATCACAAGTCAAAAGAGGGAGGTAATAATTCCTCTTTACAAGACACTGGTTAGGCCCCATCTGGAGTACTATGTCCAGTACTGGATGCCACAACTTCACAAGAACATTAACCAAATTGAGGCAGTCCAGAGAAGGGCAACCAAAATTGTGCAGGGACTGCATCAGGAAACATAAGAGGACAGATTAATGGAGCTCAATATGTAAACCCTAGAGCAAAAGAGGGAGAAAGGTGATATGATCGAAACATTCAAACACCTTAAGGGCATTAACAAGGTGAAAGAGTCTAACATGTTTCAATATAAGAAAAATAACATTACAAGAGGATTCAGCATGAGATTAGAGGGAGGCTGATTAAGAGGTAATGAGAGGAAGTTCTTTTTCACAGAAAGGGTGGTGGATGCATGGAACGGTCTATCTTAGGAAGTGGTGGATATGAATACAGTGCAGGGTTTCAAACAGGCATGGGATAGGCATAAGGGAGCAATACAGATGAATATGAATAGATAGGCCATTGACAGAGCAAAGGCCGATGGCACATCCATGAGATAGAAAAAGAAATGGACAGACTTGATGAGACTTGCGATCCTTATTTGCCGTCAACTTCTATGTTTCTATGTTTCTATGAGTTTGAATTATGTGGACAAGGGAGATATGGAGAAATTAATAAACTTATTAGAAGACTGAATCACTAAAGACCCTAATTGTGGAATCATTATTTTGGGTGATTTTAATGCCAGGATGGAGCATCGCCTGGATTTACCAGATGAACTAACCCATGCATGTGTGGCTCTGGGTGTACACGCCCTCAATACAGAAAGAAAGTCTAAAGATATAAAAGGATGTGAAAGAGGGATAAAGTTAACTAGAGATCTGGAAGACAAAGAATTTATTTTGATAAATGGTCGAACAAAGGGAGACCAAGAGGTGGCATTCACTTATATGGGAAGCAGGGGAACCTCAATAATTGACCTTTGTTGAGTTTTAATAACTATAATATCCACTCTGGAAAACTTTTGAGTGGGAACAAGATCTGAAAGTGAACACAATCCACTGGAAATAAAATCAGAAATATGGCCATTGATAGATAACAGGGGAAAAAAAAGGGAAGATATTATCAGGGTTAAATGGGATTTAATAGAAAATGTTAAATCTATCCAGCTCTTAAAAGACTATGGTATAAGGGAAGATTTAATGGAAATTAGATTACAAGAGAAACCAGACTAATGTGTCAAGATGTTTGAACAAGTCATGAGAGATCTCTCCTAAATCATATTAAAAGTCTCTATAAATAAAGATAAACAAGCATTTGTCAATGCCGAATGTTGTTGCTCTGGCATTAGCAGTGTGAGTGGCGTAGCTAGAGATGCATAGTGCTGTGATTTTTGTGAATGTGTCTCAAAAGGTGATTTTGCACAGCGCGCACACCATTGTGCGCCACAGCTGCGGAAACACATTTTGGGCAGGCTGTGAAAAATGGCAGCTGGACTGTTGATAAGGAGATGTGCACAAATGCCAGTGGTGAAAATGTGGCATGAAAATATTGCAGATTGACAAAGTTACAAGGGTGCGTGGAAACTGCACAATGCACGCTTGCAACACAGTCATTGTATGGAGTTTTGGCACCAAATTTTCAACATAGGCATTTTAGGACCTCTGCTCATGAATAGTGTCACCATCATTTCCTCAAACTGTCTCAAAAACTGATTTTGCACAGCGGCCGTGCAATTCTGTGCCGGACGTACGAAAACAAATTTCAGGCAGTTGCAGTGTTCATAAGGAGGTATGGAAAATGCCAATGTTGAACAGCTGGAGTGAAAGTATTACAAATTCACAAAGTCATGAGCCTGCATGCAAACTGTGCAATGCACAATCATAAAACACTCATTTTATTGACTTTTGTTCCTGAATTTTCAACATAGGCATTTTGGGGCATCTGCTAATGAACAGTGTCGCTGTTATTTTCATCATGCGTCTTGAACACAGACTTTCCACAGTCACCACGCTATTCTGCGCTGGAACTGCAAAAACAGATTTTGGTCAGGATATGAAAAATGACAGCTGTACTGTTCATTAAGAAGTGCAGAACAATGACATTGTAGAAAATCTATAGTGAGAATATTAGAAGTTTGCAAACGTACGAGCATGCGTGCAATGACAGCTGTACTGTTCATAAGGAGGTGCAGAAATCACCTTTCAGGACTGATTAATGCCATGACAGTGACTGAATTCATGATGAGGGGTCACAAAAACCCCATTTTAAAAATGAGTTGCCAAAATTCCAAAAAATGCCTGAGATATGCAACAAAGTTGAAAAAAAAACTATTTAACCCATTATACAGCTTACCGGCATTTCCTCAGCACATCAAACAGGGAGAGGAAACATACTGCCGACGGGGACTGGGCTCCCCCGTCAGCAAGTCAGCACAAGGGATGGATGCCAATGGCTATTACGGCCCTCGTCGGCAAAAACACACTTCTGTGGGAAGGGGCACATGCTGCAGAGGGGGATTGGGTACCTCCTCGGCACTGGGTCTGTTTGATATTGTTTGTGAACACGGCAGCAAGGCACCACCATGATCACAAACAATATCACACTAGCAATGTTCCACCCAGAAATGACGGGATGCTCCCTCATTGTAGCAAATCAGTGATGCTGCAATGATGAGGTGGCCCGTGATAGCTGCGGTGAAAATGTTACAACTTGGTGCAACTTCTGGAAGCCAGTGTCATCAGCATTCTGTGCCTCCATTGGTGCACAATGGCCAGGCCCCCAAATGCAATGCTTCTGTTGGATGCCACACTGCCATGCCTTCCCAACCTGCTTCTCTCCTAAGCTGCCACATGTTTCTTGCGCATGTGCAAGCAAACATAAAAAGGAGATAGAGCAGTACCAAATCATTATAGACCAATTAGCCTATTGGATAACTCCCAAAACTTATTTACTAAAATCATATTTAATAGAATACTATAATGATTAAATAAATATAAAATTTTGGATGAAGCACAAGCAGGGCTTATGCCAGAACATTCCACATTGGACCAGTGTTTTGTATTAACACACATAATACACAAATATATATACACATAAAAAAAACTAAAATTATTTTGCGTCTTTGTGGATACTAAAGTGGCTTTTGACAGAATAAACAGAAAAAAGTTGTGGGAAGTTCTAGAGGGTTATGTATTAGAAGCTGCTACCCTTAATATGATGAAGACCCTTTATGAAGACAATAATACATCAATCATATATAACAAAGAAGGAGACTGAAGTCAAAAATTCTCAATTAATATCGGGTTAAGACAGGGCTGTGTTCTTTCCCCAATATTAGCCAATATATTTTTAGATAAGGTACTGGAGGGCAATGATGATCCAGACATACCATGACTGGGGCCTAGGTGGTGCCCCTACCTGGCATATGCAGGCAATGTTGTCTTAATCTCAACAAGTTACTTAGGAATGAAAAGAAGTATTGACAAATTTAATGAAGAATGCACTAAGCTATCTTTAGAAATAAACATTGACAATACAAAATACATAATATTTAATAAATATTCATTGAGAACACCGGCAAGATGTGCACCCTAAAATGTAAATTACCAAGAAATTGAACATGTTAATAAATTCTGCTAACTGGGTATAACATTCAATTTTAACTTAAGATGGAAAGAGCATATTTGTACTATAATCCATAAGACCTATAGATTGATTCCATCAATAACAAGATTTACACATAAATATGGAGGTCACTCAGTTAAAGGCCAATAAGGGTGATAAAAGCCCCAGTCAAGAGCCAGATTCTTTACAGGGCTGAAATATGGGGGCAAGATAAAGTAGACAGACTAGAAACTCTACTGAACAAATTTTATAGACAACTCTTAGGTCTACCGAAAGGTGTGACTTCGAGTATGATCAGAATGGAACTAGGACAGCTACCAGTTAAGTGTGATATAGAATAAAGACTCTCTTTATACTGGATCAACATTTATAATATGCAAGAAAACAGATTGCCATGCATATGTTTAGAGGAAATGATGATCTGTAGATATGATGGACTATACTACCCAAGCACTCACACATTAGAAGAAATTATCAAACCATATGGCCTCTTGGATTGTCTGACTGAGAGTGTTAAGACTCCATTTAAGCCAGCCTGGTGGCCTGAGGGTTGAGGCACAGGACGCCACACCTTGCACCACGCGGGCGACCCGGGTTCAGGAGCGAGCTTGGGTCACCGGGGATCAGCCGGGGAAGGGTTGAGGATGAGTGCCTTCTGGTGCTCTCCTCCCCGGGTAGTATGGGGTGGGTTGTCCCGGCATGCTGGTGACCCCCAGTGGAGGCCAGAGGCACTACAGCAGCCAAGACATGCACCCATATAGCGTGGACGACACTGGCAGGGTTGCCGTGTGCCAGAGCATTGATGTGCACCACACAAGGAGGGAGTGGGAGGGCTCACAGAACAAGGAAACCAATGGCAGCAAGGGCAGGTGATGACACCTGTCCCCCATGCCCCTCACCAGGCCAACCCTGACTAGCCTTCCAGGTCTTCTGTTCCCAAGACCTTCCCTGAGCCAGAGTCTGACTAGTAAGTGCACCAAAGAGGAGAGGGTGACCCACCCCGGGCAGGTCAAACCAGGGGTACTGGCTATGGGGGTGGGGGAGGAGAGAGAAGCTTCAGTTCGGGGAGGATTCAGGCTGGGCAGGTAACAGGACTAGGTTACCTGAGAGAGGCTCCATGGCACCACTACTGGAGGGAAAAAGAGAAATAAAAAAAAAAGACTCCATTTAAGGAAATAAAAGACAAGATCAAACCCATAATTGAGGATATATATATATATATATATATATATTCAGAAAGAATGAGGCACAGCCAGAAGTTATAAATGAAGCTCTTGGCTAGCCCTAAATATAAAGAGACAATTCAGAATACAACAATATTTAATAAAAATAAAAAAAAAAACCAAAAAACAGAAGACTTGCACCAAATTTAGATCTGGCTATGTGGAGAGCCAAAAATTAAAGAAGCTATATGGTTTGACGAATCTAAGTGTTTGTGCTTGTGACTTGGGTGAAGATAGCCCTTTACATTTATTAATACACTGCCCTCTATATAAATCTAAAATAAATGTTGTTAATAAATAATATCTTGATGAATTTGGACATGGAATCCAAATACCGATTTCATTATTTAATGAAAAACAATAACACCCATCGTCTGGAAAATATATTGAGATTTTGTAGAATAATTGAAAGAAAGAAAGCGCACATTATAGAAATAGCAAACAGGGAAAGTGCAATATAAAAAACTTAGATAATGAATATACAGAGAAAATAAATGGATACTATGAACAATAAGAATGGGAAAACGGCAATAAAAGGAAATAATGGTGGTAAAGTAAGAAATGAATACAAATGGAAAAGATAATTTCTTTCCTTTTTTAACTAATGATGACAGGAAGTCATGAATAGCCCATGTACATAGAAAGTGGAAATACTTGGCTAATTTATTATAGACACAATAGTGCATATGTTCATGATTTTGTAAGCATCGCATTTTAAAGATTTTGTAATTCTGATGACAATTGAATTTTATCAACAATAAACTTAAACTTGAGTGAAAATATTGAAAATTAGCTAACGTGAGTGACAATTGAAATACTGCAATGATCAGTCATAACCTGGACATTTTACTGCATTTTTTAATATTTTTTTTTATTTGTATGCTGACAATTTGGTGTATTTGAACACCAAATTTTCAGCATAGCCTTCTTATTACCCCACCTCATGAACCCCATAGGTGAGACTTTTAAAATCCCCACCAAAATGTGATTTTCTGCCACTGAAATGTCACTCCATGCCACAGGAGCGAAAACACATTTTGGACAGGATTTGAAAAATGACAGCTGACACGTTCATGAGATGGTGTGAAAAAAATGATTATGTTGAAAATTTGGGGTCACAATATTTAAAATTACATAAGTTATGAGTGAGCATAGAAACATTTCAAAATGCTCTCATAACTTTGTCATTTTTAGCTATTTTTACTGCACATTTTCAACATAGCCTTCTTATGACCCTAGCTCATGAACAATGGTGGTGAAAATGTTCAAATCCAGCCTGAAAGGTGAATTCACCAAGTGACCACAAAATGGCCTTTCATGCCTGATTTACATAATTCCACCACCACTGGTCATGAGGTAGAGGCCCAAAAAGGCCATGTGGAAAATTTGGGATGAAAATATACAAAAATGACAAAGTTATACCTCAAAGTTCAAAACCCCATTGAAATACATTGAACTGCACTTACCTTAGTTTCTCATATTGCAGTCTCTGATTCCAGCAGCAAGTTGTGTCTTGAACTGGAGAGTGGATCTACTCCATGGGACATGTTCAGGTGAGGGAGAGTGTGTGGGAAGTGTAGTGGGGGGTGTGGGGTGGTTAATGCTTAGTGGGAGGTCAGGGCGGCAGTGGTCCAATCAGCGAGGGACCATTTTCTTTTTTACAGATTTAATGAGAAAAAAGAAAACACATTGAAGGATGGTTTCCTTTTTTACAGCTTACATTTGAAAATTAATACGAGGGCGGTGAGTGGGTGCCACTAGATACCAGGGAAATATTACATAGAAAGGTGGATAGCAATCAGGAAGGGGGTGCCACTAGAGACCAAGGGAAATGAACAAAAAAAACATTGAGGGATGGTTTTCTTTATTAAAGTACACATTTAGTAAATTAATACAGGGATCAGAGGATGGGGGTACCACTAGACACCAGGGAAAAATTACAAATATATGGTGGGACAGCAACTGGAAGGTGGGGGTGCCACTAGACCCCAGAGAAACATTACATACATATGAGGATGGCAATTGCAGAGCAAGGGGTGCCACCATACACCAGGTAAACAGTATATAAATATGGGGCCAGTGATCCAAGAGTGGAATGCCACTAGACGCCAGGGAAACATTACATATACAGCAGGGATAGGGGTCAGAGGGTGGGGGTGCCACTAGACACCAGGGAAACATAAATATGGAGACAGCAGAGAGGCTTCTGCTGGTTTGAAAAAAACAAGTGCTAACTCTAAACCCAGAAGTGTACCAGAAGGGAGCATGGAGCAGGAAATAGTGCACCAGGAAGAAGGAACATTACTGTGATTAATGGAGAGGACTGTATATGCTTCAACCCCACTGAGGAAGAAAAGTCTTGGTATCTGATCGCATACTTCCAGATCCCTTTTTCTCATGGAGTACTAGCAAAGCATCAGCATAGCTCTACCATGCAGCCATAAAAATGGGAGTTGTGGAGAATGGGAATTATTAAGACAATCTCCCACTGTAGCAACTCAAGGCATGTGGAAAAACCAACAGAGTGCTGGGGTGTATAGCGCAGAGCTTTACCTGCTGCAGAAGGGAGGTGGGTCTGTACTTTATTGGTCTCTAATGAGGCCTCACCTTGACCACTGTGTTCACTGCTGGAGTGCACAACTTAAAAAAAAACAGAGATAGACTGGAAACCATCAATAGGAGGACCACTAAAATGAACCGGACACAACAGGGAAAGCCATATTAGGAATGACTGGAAAGCCTTAATATGTACCCTCTGGATGCAAGAAGGGGGTTGGGATACAATAGGAAAAATAAACACAAGTTTCCATTTCCAGCTTAGTGGAACTTTTGCAAAATTTGGCAACTTTGGCAGAAGTTTCTGAGCTTCTGTCTCTGGCAGATCGGAAAGCTTCTGAATGTTAGGGACAATATTTTGCCCAGTTCCACCTTCCTGATCTGTTAACAACCCTCTCCCATAGCTAGCGGTCCCTTCCCCACCTCATACCCCCCCAGTGGCTAGCAGTCCCTCCCCTACCAGTCACCCGCCCACCCGACATGTATTTAAAAAACACCTGGTGACTGTGGTCCACCCCCCTCTCGATCACCCACATGCCTGACATGTATTTAAAAAACTTGGTGGCTAGCAGTCCCACCCCAGCACACCCACCCAGTCCATCCAGCAGTAGCCACTAGTCACCTCCGTATCCTCTCATCCCTATCCCCATAGTAAAATATTGGTGGTCTATTGAACCCCCTTCCTCCATATCCCCGATCCCCAATATGTTTGTTTTTGTTACTTATTACCTCTCTGGTGGTGTAGTGGCCTCCCTGTCCCCCACCACAGTAGGTAATGTCCCACCCCACTCCCCCGTCCCGAATCAGAGCTGGCACGGGCACAACCCTGCACTCTGCTCCACAGCTGGCAGCCCAACTAAGCTGTCAATGAATGAGTTCCTGCTTGTACAAGCTTTGCGTTCATTCATTGAGAGCTCAGTGGGGCTGCTGGCGATGGAGAAGAGTGGAGGGCTGTGCAGGTGGATGCTCCATTTGGGGATTAGGGGGGCAGGGTGTGACACTACCTGCCAGGGTGGAGGGTTGGGGGCCACTAGACCACCAGGGAGAGAATAAGTTTCAAACAAACAAATAAAACATACTGTGGCTTGTGAAAACATGCAGATCTGCTTATCTTGCTAAGCATAAAAAAAAAAATGAAAAGAAAAACTGGAGATTAGAGATAGGGAGGGTGGGAGGCAGGAAGGGGGTTCACTGGACTATCAAAATTTTACTGTATGGGGATAGGAATTGGGGGGGTTACATGATGAGATGATTAGTGGCTAATACTGGATGGACCAGGTGGGTGATCGGCTAGGGGGAGGGACCGCTAGCTTCAAGGTTTTTTCTTAAATACACATCAGGCTTGCGGGTGGTCAGGTGGGGGGAGGGACCGCTAGCCACCGGGGATTTATTTTATTTATTTTAGGTGATCGGGGACCGTCAGGGAAGCACTAGACAACAGGGATAAAGATGAATGCAGAGCAGGCAGAATTTCTGTGAAAGTTCAGAAATGGATTTCCGAACTCTCATGGAAGCAAAAGTCAGACTTTCACTTAAATTCTGCCTGTGAAAGTTTTTTTCGCACACCTCTACAACACAGTATTTGTGATCAAATAATACCGAAGGCAGTTCTTGACTAAATTCAAACTGGATTACAAGTAGCAGTGCAAAAAAAAAAAAATCGGGGCAGCAAAAAGAGTTATTCTCTGCAAAATCCTCTGTGCAGTCCATGTCACAAATAGTTACAACTGCAAAATGCAAACACTCATGGTTTTTCAGTAACAATTCCTGCACTGAGTAGCACTGAGCAGACAGAGCAACCCAGTGCTTTTTGGTTTACACGTCTTCATTGGATGTCACTTCTGATACAAAACCCATGCTTCCATGTAATCTGTACTGTATATAATGTATATTAAGGGCCCAATATTCAGAAGTGTGCCCAGAGGATGCACAATGGAATGCGCAGTGCAATGTAGGTGCACCATGGAAAACACACGCCATATTCAGAACATGCACCAGAGACATGCGCAAGAAGCACTGAATGTAGCACAGATGCACCACCGTGCAACCAGACATGCGCTGCACAACCAGGACTGCACAGGAGCAGGACAGGAGGCAGCAACAGGCAAGCTGGGCAAGCACAACAGACAAGGGGGCACAAAGGCAGGGCAGCACAAAGGCAGGGTGGCAGGCCAGCCACATGGTCTCAGGACACACAGGGGGTGGGAACACAATGCAGAGCACAAGCACACAGCCAATGGGCCACAGGGAGTGGAAACTGCACTACAGAAGCACACAGGCCAACAAACATACCCAGCGGCCCACCCAGAGGACAGAGCAGACAGTGGCCTATGGCACAGCACCACCTCCACAACCCCGACATGCCACACAGCACAGGAGACTGCAACAGGTACGCCGTGCATGACTAGGCCCAGCACAGTGTGAATGAGCACAGGAGCCGCATGGGCACAAGGAAACAGGGTGCACATGCCATGCCACCAAGCGACCACACATGGCCCAGCACCGCAACACACCCCAGCACCTGCAAGGGCAATGGTGCAGGTGAGGGGCACGGCAGCAACGCCATACAGGGATGTGCATCACTGGACTGCAGACAGGCCAGAAGTGCACCCATGGCTCAACAGCCCGAGGCACAGTGGCAGCCGGCACACAGCAGCCACAGCACAAGGGAACACACCACAAAGGGCAGAGCCGTGGACCACAATGGGCACACCCAAGAGCAGCACAGAACAATGGAGGCACAGTGCAGGTAAAGGAGACAGACACAGAGGTACAGATATAAAACAGTTTACTGAAACACATAACAGGGGTGTGCAAACAGTGCAGAACAGAATACAACATGATGTGAGGAGGAAGGGTGGGGCTGGATGGCATAAACAGGGAATGGGATCAGGAGCACAGTGGCAGGAACAGGCAGTGGACAGAACCGCAGGAGGGGGCAACAAGTCCATGGCCCAGTGATGGGCTGATCCACAGTCAACGGCGCACATGGCCCAGCGCCTCCCGCAGCAGGTGCACCTCGCTCACATGCACGTGGCTGGCACCCAGCTGCCTGTGGCGGATGCGGAGAATGGAGTCCAGCCACTGAAACATCAGCTGCACCAGACCTTGTGGCACGTGGAGCATCATACCGGATGCCCTCTGAAGGCACCATCCCTGCAGCCCTGCTTGACCTACAGTAAGGAAAACAATAGAGGCAATGAGTACCGGTGCCCACGTAAACCTGCCCTACCCACAGGTGTGCACAGGACAGCCTCTGCATCCACAGGTGGACAGAACAAGAACAGGCACGTACACAGTGGACAGCAGCAGCCGACTCCATGATGCCCCAAGGGCTGCCTGCAACGGACTGACCCAACACCCGGGCAGTGAACAACACAGACCAGGTGCAAGGGGCCCTCCAGTCAGTAGAGGCCACCCCATGCAAAAGATGTGTACCAGGGGATGTGCGCACACCCCTGCCCCCCTGGGATGGCATCATCCCTGTGCCACACACAGACCATGGCCAGGCCCTGCAACAGGCATAGCATGGCACACATGCCAGTGCCTGGCACTGCCTGGCACAGTGGGCTTGCATGGCCACACAGGCCCATGCACCAGCCCACAGCTACCCCCACAGCCAAAAATGCCCCCACACACCATGCCACACACACTGACCTGCCTGCATAGGCATGAGTGCAGCCACGCCACCTCCATCTCTGTGTTGCCTGACCTGCACCACAGCCAACCTGGCCAGCCTGTAGTCCTTGGGACCCGTGGAAGGAGAGAGACAATGCACATGAGTGCCATGCCATGACCACAGCCACTCTCAGTGCACAGTGCCGGCAAGGCATCGGCAGCCATGCATACCCATACTCACGGCATGGTGCATGGCCCTCCAACACTGTGCAAACCACAGGCATGCAGTGCAGCAATGGAGGATGTGCACCAGCCACCGGTGCAGGCCCCACACAGCCACACACATGACGCAGAGCACAGTGCAGGCCTGTAAGCTCAGATGCATGCAGTGACCAAAGTGACACCTATCTGGCTGTGGCACCAATCCCCTGCACATCCGCTCCTCGAGCCACCGTAGGCATCCTGGATCCTGCCTTCACAGGTCACCATAACTGTGCCTGCACTGCTCTGTCATGCATGGCACCACTGTCTGCAGCTCCAGGCCAAATGCCACACCCTGCCACACTGTGGTGCCTGGCTCCTGCAGATCTGCCACACCAAAGAGAACATCCTCAATGGGCAGGATAAGGGCCACTAGGTTGACCAGCTCTACATTGGTCCAGTTGACTGCCCTGCAACCACCATGCTGCCCTGAGTCTGACATGCTGCCTACTGACACTGTACAATACGTGAGCTGACTGTGCCTGCACGTGGAGCAGTGCACCTCAGATGTGCAACAGGGCCCCGTATCTTGGCTGCACAGCATAGATCTGCATGATTGGGATGCGCAGCTGCCACCAATCATGCAGCTATGGCCATGTCAGGCAGGAGTCAGGAGTCAGAGCCATTGCCCCACAGACGCACAGCATGATCCCGCACGGCAGCATGCAAGGATGTACATGCGTGCATTTGCAGCCTCTGTGCAGTAGGGGTTTTGGTGCAAGCGGCAACATTGCACAATAGGCCCACACAGTGCAGTGATGCAGCGTGTGTGTCTGCACACAGGGCCGCATGCGCAATGGGGGCACCCCATGCAATGCGCACCAGTGAGCCATAGGCCACACATGGCAGCCACACTGTGCAAGGTGGAAGCAATGCCGTGCACCATGCATGTGCAGGACGTGCACCAGTGGCACTCCCCAGTACATTCAGGATGCACATGATGCAACATAGCTATATGCAGCAGTGCTATGAAAATTGCCTACTGAGCCTAAGCATGGTGCAATCTGGCACATTAGCATACCATTAAGGCTGTGCAGCCACTCATTTGCATGAGTTGTGCCATAAACATATGCCACCATGGCATTAGGCACAGACAAGTATTGCGGCCATATCGGTATGGGCTTACATACATCAGGATGCTACTGGGAGTTCAGGCTGTGCAGTGGTGAACCAGGCTGGCCTGACAGTCCACTAATGGTGCCACTGTTTCTGTCCACAGGTAGCAGCATGTTGGAGAATGATGGAGCAGAGGAGCAGGGGCCTCCATGGAAAACGCAGGCCCAACTTTACCAGGGATGAGCAGAAGGCCCTGTTTGAGGCCTATGTGGGCAGGGAGGAGCTGCTGAGTGGGGCCATGGCACTCCACAGGAGTGTGTCACAAGGTGGGACAAGGTGGCGACATACGAGAATGCCCATGGCCACCATCAGCAAAGTTCTCAGGAGTGCAAGATGAAGATGAGGACCCACAGATGATGCATAAAAGAGAAGGTGGCCACGATCAGTGCATCCTGCCAGAGGACCAGCGGGGTCTTTGGAGCCACCCCCATCCTCACGGTGGGGAAGGAGATGGTGGCATTGACCATCAGCTGAGTGGCCACTGAGGGTGTCCCAGCATTGAGTTCCAGATGGGTGGCATCCCATCACAGCACTGTGAGTAACCATGTGCCATGAAGGGTGATGGGCTGGGCTGGGGAGGCCGAGGCTGGGGGGTTAGGGTGGAGCATCGGGGGGCTGGGGTTGAGGGGCTGGGGAGATGCATGGTGGCATGCTGTTGTGTGTGCAGCCATGCTGTGGTGCCCATGTATGTCCTATGTACTGCGGCGCATGCTGCGTGGGTTGCCATTGTGCACGCCCTGGACCACCTGTGTGTGTTGCAGTTTCTGTAAGAACACTGGACACTGGATGTGTCACTGACCCCGGGATGTGCTGCATGCCATGCTGGCACCTCGGAAGCACATGCCCGGTGGCCACGGGTCTTGGCATGGCCCACAGGGGTGTGGGCAAACACACAACGCGCAGTGGGTGGGGTGGTTGATGGCAGTGTGCAGCCATGGCATGCCACCATGTATGTGGTGGTGTGCCACGTGTTCTGTCCACCATGCTTGTCTGACCCTGCATGAGCAAAGTGCATGGTGTGCCCAGCCCACTGTGTGGCACAGCAGCCCCACCCTGACCAATGGTGGCCATGAGTGTATGCTCATGCCCCCCCGGTTGTGGCATGGGGTGCACACTTCCATCGTTCTCATGTGTGCCACCATTGTGTGTTTCAGCTCCATCATACCACAGGAGTGGGTTGCAGGATGCACCCACCAACGTAGGACCCACTGAGGACAAGCCCTCTACATTGACAGACATCAGGGCCACAGAACACCAGTGACACGGCAGTGAGGGTCTGCTAGCCTTCTTGGGCCTGGGAGATGATGACCCCCGTTGGACCCTCTACTCCTGGAGGAGCTGCCCGTACTGGTACCAGACACACAGTTGCCTGGTGGGTCCAACACAGATGATGCCCTTGCACTGAGCCTGGGTGGCAAGGGCCTGGGGTTGCCACCGAGGGTACAGTCCAGCAAACTGGCTGCCTTCAGCTGCGGTGGTGGTACAGCACCCGTGTTGGCCCCCGCGTCCATGGCCCTGCAGTGGTGGGTGGCAACCCCACTCAGGCCGGCCAAGGTGGGGCAGGTGCCATAGACACAGAAGTCATGGGGACTGTGCAGCAGACAGCAGGACAGTGGCACAGGGCAGCAGTTGCCACCATGCAGCACACTGCAGGGACCACTGAGGGGGCATGCCCCCAACCACCTCCCCCCTGTGTGGACCACTGTGCAGCAGTCCCCAGCAGGGTCTACCACCGGGCATGCCGCCATACCCCCAGTGGGTCAGCACTGGCCCCAGGACAAGCGCGCTGCTGACAGGGTGGAAGAACACACCATGCTGCTGCGGGCATCCATCGAGAACCAGGCTATGCTCGGTGCACAGTTGCATGCACTGTGGGTGGAGCTATGCCACTGGTCTGAGCGTGCAGACATTGGAAGCGCACAGCTGACGGTTGAAGTCCGGCTGCTGCGGGACACTATGACCTCCTCGCTGGACCACATTGCCAGTGCCATCACTGCCGGACTTGCATCACTGGTATCCAGTGGGCATGGCAGGGTGTGTAGGACTACCTGCAGTGTGGCGTCCACTCCGAGATCCCAGCATCTGGTGACCCCAGCATGTTTGACACCAGGCTCCAACGTGCCCATCTCCAACACCCCCAGCAGGTCTCTGTTTGCCGGGCTGTTCACGCCAGCGGGGATCCGGTCACTTTTCCACCATTCACCCCGGTGAGTGTGTTGCATACACCTCCTGTGGCCATTGAGCAGCCTGTGGCTGCCGCATGGTCAGGGCATGGCTGCCCACATGGCCATGGTGGCCATGCCCCCACTTGGTGGGCCTGCTTGGTGTGTCATCCCATCCTGCTGCCCAGCACAGTGTCCTTGTGCAGGGTCCGATGCGCATGTCTGTGTGCGTGTGGCAGCATGTCTCAGTGGTGTGCGACATGCCCCCCCCCATGTGCATGCTGTGCTGCAGGGCCCTGTAGCATGGGCATGATGAGGCCAGTGCTGTGCTGGCCTTGCCAGTGTGCCAGTGCTATCTGTCTAATCCATGCCACCGCCTGTGGCCCGCATGTGTGCGTGGCCTGTCACCACAGCCGCTGCCTCCTGATGCACCATCTGCACTACACACTGTGGGATACTGTGTGCTTGGTGTGCCACTGTTGCTACCTGTGCCCATCTGGTTTGGATGGCCATTGTCTAGCCCCATGCCCGTGTGTATGTGTGCGTGGGGCACCCATGCGTGTGTGCCATGCAGCATGTATGGATGTGTGCTGGCACTGTCCCTGTGCTGGCTGCATGTGTGCTGGTGGCCCCACATTCCTCCCTGTGTGGCCAGGTACCTCCATATGTGTGTGTGTGGGTGTGGGTGTCTGTTCCATGCTTACACAACTGTCATGGCTCCTACTTACCTGAACCTCCCAAAGTGCTCTTGTACGATAGTCACCCTATGCATCCTGGCCCTTGCAGTGAGCCTTGCATCCCTCCATGGCAGGATTGGCTGTTCCACCCCTCTGGCCCTTCATCCCCAACGTCATCACTGCTGTCGCCCCTCATTCACCTCTATGGTTATCCCACGGTCAATGGCCATGTTGTGCAGCATGCCGCAGGCCAGGAGTAGTCCACAGGTTTTCACAGAGCTATATTGCAGGGCACCACTGGACCTGTCTAGGCAATGGAACCACATCTTGAGCATGCCAAAGACCCTCTCGATGATGTTGTGTGTCACAATGTGGGCCTTGTTGTACCTTTCTTTCGGGGGTTTCCTGGGCACTGGATGGGGGTTAGCAGCCAGGGTCACAGGGGGGTATGTGCTGTCTCCTGTGTGGGTAAAGGTGTACAGGTTAGCACATTGCCATGATGGTGGTCCCCCCTCCCATTCCCCCTTCGACATCACTGTCAGTGGCTACCGCATGTGGCTTGGGTCCCCGGCCCATGCGTAGCCATTCTGACACCCCATCCCAGCTCATACTCACTCACCTACCAGGTGGCCCAAGGGATCTCCCCACACTCAAATCACTGGCACAGCATGGAGCTATGCCAGATGAAGGCATCATGTGCAGTTCCAGGTTGTGTGGCGCAGACATTGGTGATGTGCCCCATGGCATCGCACACCACCAGGCAATTGACTGATGGGTAGTCCTTCCAGTTCATGTAAGCTGCACCCTCTGGGCCATGTGGTGCGCCTATGGCCACATGGGTGCAGTCTATCACCCCTATCATGCCTGGCATGCGTGCCACCCTATGGAAGCCCTGCATGTTTGCTGTATGCTCTGTCTGTGTGCTTGGGAATCGGATGAACTCTGAAGCATGTGGCAGCAGAGCATTGAGGAACTGTGTGAGGAGATGGGATGTGGCTGACTGGGTGATGCCTGTGGTTGCCCCTGTTGGTTTCTGGAAGGTGCCCCTGGTGAACAGGCACTTTGCAGCTGTCACCTTGGTCTCCACTGTCAGATCGTAGCTCCTCCTGGTGGGTGCCTGCAACTAATCATGGCACAGCTCACAGAGCTGCCTTAGAATTGCCCTGTTCTGCCTGTACCATCCCACAATCTCAGCATTGCCAAAGTCCTCAAGGGTGGTCCAGGCACAGTACCTTCTCTGTGGCATACCTCTGGTGGACCCTTCCCGGCCACACTGCTGTTCCTCCTCCCACTTCCTCATACCCCTCATCACCGCCTCCATCATAAATGGTGTTCTGTCCATGTTTCTGGTGTGCACTGTCTCATGAGCATCTGAAGTGAGTGTGCATTTGAACCTGTTTTTATAGGCTCAACTCTGTGCGGTGCATTCTGAGTGTTGCTCCTGACTTGTGCCATGCTTTACGGCTGCATATGCCATTGTGCAATGTATTCATGGGTATGCCCCCTTGTACTTGTGCCGCATATATTACTGTTGCGCATCTGCGCAGTGGCTTTTGTGCTGTGTATTTGCGTTGATTGAATATGGCTCTGGGGCTCATTTCTGTGGTTGTGCATGCGCAACTCAGTTGTGCATTGCGCAACTCCTCTGAATATCTCCCCATAAATGTTTATATTTATTGTCTTAGGTCTCTTTTGTATTTGGAGAACTGCTTGATTGTTCTGTAATGCCTAGGACCCCGTAAATGCGCAGTAGCTCAACTGAGACAATCCTAATTCATATGACCTTTGTATGAATGAAATATTTTACTACTACTACTGTTACAAAACCAATTTAAAGACTCATCTCATGCGACATGACCTTATTTGACCCCTTTAAAACATGGTGTTATTTGTGATATCTAATTATGATCCTTGACAAGTATTTTCATACAGACTTCTAAACCAATGAAGCCTTGCATCAGACATGTTAAAATATAATACTACCAGGCAATATTAAACAATAAATAGTCAATGCTTAATAATATGACAACTTGAATGCCATCCATGTTCTTGCATATTGCAAAGGAAAATAATCTGCAAAATTTAGAAAAATAGGAAATAATGATAGCTGTAGTTATTCCTTGAAAGTTCTAAGTCAAGTCAGGATAATGTGCTATTGCCAAGGCTGCATTATTTTCAACAAACAATTGTTAGATTTCTAAAGTGATATGACAGAGTTTCACAAATCAAAGATAGGATTCAGTGGACAATCCTAATGCTTATTACAGGAGCATCAACGCTGATGAACGTGCCTGGAGTCATGGCCTCACTTTTAAAACCCCTGCATTTAATGAGTTATAATATATGGATACATCATATTAATATGTTTGTAAAGCATTCAAAAAGAAATCCAGTAACACTACTGCCCGGAACTGATAATAGCATCTTTGATGAGCCATAATACTGTCATTCAGAGCTTGTAATACTATCGTTCAGAGCTCTGAACAATAGTATTATCAGAGAACTAGAACAGCACAAGCACACAACTGTCTTACACTGTAATCTAGTTGCTACGGTGCCAAGTGAGCTTCCTAGATGGTACCCTGTCAATTGAGCACTACCAGAATAGCTCCACACTATATGGCACTAGTCTGGTAAGCACTCACATGGACAGCAACTGGGGATTTACAGTGCATGCTGTAAGTGCTCCCCTGGTCACTGTCCATGGTCCTGTACACAGGACAAGAGCACCAGGAGCCTAGCGATTCAGCGAGCTGCTCCTGTGGTGTGGAGGGCTGGGGCATCAAGCAGTTCAGCCAGCAGTAGTGGAGATCAGAATTCTAATCCTGGTCTCTGACATTTTAGCACACCTCGGGACTTGTAAATACTTTCTACATGGGACCATAATGGCCCCGTAAATTTTAACTTTCACCAGGATCCACTCCGCCTCAGACTGAGAATCCTAAAGTCGGGGGTGCAGGAGGCAGAGCCCCCCACATCAGGGGATGCAGGGGGTGCAGCCCTCCCACAAAAAATAATTGGTGCTGGTTGTAGTGTAACATTGAATTGCAGTATAACATCTCACAACATTTGACACAAACATCCTGTAATAATCTTATTAGGAAGGTGGGTAACAAAGAGAATGTTGCGCAACACAGTTTATGAATAACATGTTGTCCAGCACCACAGTCTATAAATAACCTGTTGTGATGCCACATTTATGAATAACATGTTTTCAAGCTACACACTTTCTATAAATAACCTGTTGTGAAGCCACACAGTCTATAAATAACCTGTTTTGGAGAAACAGGTTCATCACAGCTTAAAATAAACATGTTCTTTGTTTTATGATTGGTTTATGCTGGGGTGTTGGCTTTTTCAAGATAACAGTTTTATATATAAGCACTGCATGTAGACTGAGTAAGCAGCACCACTATTGATGAAATGATATGAACTTGTATGTGAAGATGAATAACCGCAATAAACTTTTAGAAGTAATCTGAAGGTTCGAGTGAAATTCTTTTGCAAACACAACGCAAACCTTACACAGTTTTTACCATGTGCAGCATGGCGACGCTATTGTTGTCGGCGCTGTTTGGATCCACTGCCTCCTAGACTATACAACATGATGTTTTTCAAAGCGTGCCTTGTGATTGGCTGCTTACTGTCTGTGGGAGTGTAGAATAATTTTCAAAACATGGCAGCTGTCTCTTGTTTAGCGAGAGTAATTTTCATCCATCCTACGATCGGCAGTTTTTTTTTGTTTTGTTTTGTTTTACATTTAAATCATTATCTGGTTGATCCTGCTTTCACTCAGCTCTACAATTAACTAACAGGTAAGAAGCTGCCTACTGACACTGTCAGATCAAGCCAGTCATCACTGCAGTGATCTTGGAGTGAGTGAGTGTTTAGTGTAGTTGTCGGGTGCCCATCATTGAGCAAGTGAGTGTTCAGGGTTGTAGTCGGGCACCTGTTGTCAAGCTGAGGGATTTTTTCACCTGGATCCATATATTACAAAAAAATAATAGATAGTAGAGTGTGTCTTACAAGGGAGTAAAACCACTTAGAGGTTCTGCCGACATGGGAACCTCTTGATCTTTGCTCTTGAGGTTCCCATGTCTCCAGAGCCTCTCAATGATATTACTTCCTTGTAAAACACACTCTACTAACATAGTATTCTATTTAAAATGCTCATTTTGAAAATTAGAGTAACACTGGCAACTTCATTTGACTTCATAGATTCACATAATGGGGCCGATTCTCAAAGCCCTTACAATGATGCAAGGTGTCGGCGTCAAACATATATGATGCAAGTGGCACCTTGTGTCACAAAATGCACCCCCAGCTAGTCTCAAAGCAGCCTATGGCAAATGCAGGCTGCTTGTGATGAAGGGGACTTCTGCCAGTCTTGCCTCAAAAAATGGCCTGCGGCATGATGCTAGTGGGTTTGTGGCAGATGTAAGCTACCACATCCCCTACATTGGTATTCTAAAACCACCCGCAGAGGACAACTGTCTAAGTACATTTAGACCAGCCAGGGGCTGGTCTAAGTGTACTTACATGTCCTCTGGGGGTTGTGCCAGTGTGCTGCCAGGGTCCCAGTGCTGTGTACATGCAACCCTGGTAATCTAGGGCACCCCTCCAACAGTCCCGATCCCTGATCCCCTTGAATTAATACTGAAAGTAACCTTGTATTCTAGTGGGTCCCCCCAGGCCCCAATCTCCCATAATATTTTGTTTATTTCCCTGGTAGGCTAACACCTCCCCAAGCCCCGATCTCCAATAATATGAATTTATATTGCCCTGGTGGGCTAGTAGACCCCCAAAGACTCAATCGCACATAATATCTGGGACTATGCATGAATGGGTGGAGTGGCTACGTGCCACGTATCTGCAGTGCATAGCCACAATGCACCCATTGTGCCCCCCATGTGGGATGCTTGAACTGGGGTGTGCAACATCCCGAACTGGGGCGTGCAGACCCTATTCACCTGATCCCCCAGTGGCATGTACAGCAATGGGTATGGGGAGGGTGGGGGTGTGTGCCAGCACTACATGCCATGCACCAAGATGAGTAGTGCTGTGCACCGGGGTGCAAAGAAGGGTGCCTGTTATGCCAGGGAGAACCCTTCAGTAAGTCCTCTACATGCCCTGCCCCTGCACACACTGGGCAATGGAATGTCCCCACAACAGATGGGCATCCCCCACAGCAAGGGCCAGCCCTCACCCTGTACCTCAGAGGCAGACCCCCAAAAACACACACACAGTGCTGACCCATTGTCCCGATGCACCACCCCCCACCCCAGGGCTGCACCTCTGTGTTCATGCTGCCCACTACCTGACACAGTGCCAGCAAGGCTCCCGGAGTGGCACAGCACACACACACCCTCAAGGCAACATCCATCCCCCATCCACACAGCCCCTCCATGTGGGTCCCTGTCATGGGTAGTTCAGGCCCCCACAGACACACAGATGTGTCCCTGAGCCACACACCAATCACTAGTGGTCCCACCCCACACCTGCATCACCAACCCCCCCCCACAGGTCTGTCAGTGCCGTGGCTTGGGATGGCTGACAGCACTGCCTCCTCACACCTCCATGGCTACTGGCCAGTTAACATCCACAGGAGCACACAGCCAATGCATGCCCTGCTGTGTAGAGGATCCACGGAGGGCCCCAGGATGGGCATCCGATTGGATGTCCACCCAGGTCCACTGCTCTGCCACATGCAAACCTGCATGCCAGGGGGGCAGGGCTGTGGGCAGGTGGCTGGCAGATGTGCATGCCACCAGGTGCGCACGTCTCAACAGGTGCAGCACTCTATGGGCAGGATACGTGCCTGTGGCATATACCTTCCACCTCTTTGTGCATGGTCCCTTAAATGTAAGTTCCCTGGTGGGCTAGCAGACAGCCCCAATCCACCGGCACATGATAATTCCAACATTCTGGTGGTCTAGTGGACCCCCCCACGCCACAGTGCCCTACCACCCCACTCCCCCAACCCGTAACCCAGCCAGTGACCGACACAGATTAGGTGGGCCAAAGGTCCTTATCTGCCATCAGTATCTATGTATCTATGCTCTATCAGCCCCATTAAAAATGTTAAATTCAGCTACTGTATCAGTGCTGCTTCCCCTTTCTCAGTATGAGCATGCGGAAACTAAATGTTCCCCTTCCCCTGTAGCTCAATCCACTCATCCGTTGATTATTTTTGCTGCCACATGCTACACCCTCTGTACCTTTAGAATATGTTGCACATCATTGTGACTTATGCAGTATTCAATATTCTAAATGTGGTCTCACTAGTACCTTGGATAGCAACTAAATGTCCTAAAGGTTATAATTATGCTATTATTGATGCTTGATTGTTTTATGTTCAGGGGTCACTGAAAAAGGGCTGTGCCCAGATCACTTCCTGGTTAAAAAAAAATAAATTACTTCCCTTGTACTTGCTATTACTGTTACTGAGCAGTCCCCCCCCATATAGTTAGCCTTGATTACTGTATTCACACATTGTACTTGAGTTTCAGACAAGATGCAGCAGCGCACTGGACTTGTGGCAGGGTGTGTGATGCAAGTCGCGATTTGTGTCACACCTTGTGGCAAGCGTGATTTTCAAAGAAGTGTGCTGCAAACACCTTCCACAAGTCCAGAACTTGGGATGCAGTGAGTTAGACCAGCTACTGCCTGGTCTACCTTTGCATCTGGGATCGCAGTACTTGTGCCAACCCTTTGCTGCAAGGTGGTATAAAGTGGGGAATATTTTGCAAATGTATCATCCCTTTGAAAATCAGATCGCTCTGCATCCGAGGGGCTTTGGTGCATCTGCGACCCCTTTGTTTCAGACACAGGGCTTGATGCAAGCTGTGTGGCAGCATTCTAAAATCAAGCTCAGTGTTGCAAGGACTTTATTTTCCAGTCCAGTATCAAGCTCATGTCTCTTTCCTGGTTCCTAACTGCTTGCTTCTCATGATGGCGTCTCCAGTGGTGACAGAGGAAGGGTACCAGGAGACTTTGAAGGGCCTTGAGTTTTGGGGGGCCAGATATGGGTGATGGTGGAACCAATAGACACTACAAAATGCTTGGAAAATGAAGTGACTTTATCTAGTTAGCAGGTAATGCTTAGAACATGATGGGATGCAAGGAAATTGTACTAGGCACAAGGGAGTGTCTTGAAATAGGGGTGAAGAGGGGGCTGGCCCCACTGATGTGGTGCTACAGTATAGCATTGCAACATGCATTGAGTATATATCACAGTGCTAAACAGTTATATATTTACAAGCTGTTGCTAGTAGAGTAGCAGACGCTATTACTGATGGTGACCACTGACATCTCTGAATCAGGGGTATGTAGTGCACTGCATTTACATATGGAGGACTCCTGCACTAGCAGCATAAGAGTTTTTATTTATTTTATTCTTTTGGTAACTAGACAAGGCCCACTAGGCACAAACACCTGTTTTCAGGGGCGACCTGGAAGCATTGCAGTGGTTAAGTGACTTGTTCAGACTCACTCAGTGTGCAAGTGGAGGCTGTGGGAATCAAACCCAGGTCTGCTGCATGTTCCAGCCTCATTCTCAGCTCATTACACTACCCTCTAGGCTATATTGCCAGCTCCACTGTTGCCAGATCACTGCTGGGAATTTGGTGGAAGCAACATGCAGAGTGTGAACAAATATTGGGTATGTAATGCCTTTTAAACTCTTCCAGATAACCACACTGTCACAAAATCAAAAGGAAAAACTTACCAAGCTGAAAAATATAAAATGCCAATGTATAATTAAAGTTAACACAAGTTTTTTTCAGAAAGCTTTTTACTGACATATCTCATTGCAGGGTATCCTGTCAAGATCGCAAAGGAATGGACGCATGGTAGAAAACCACGTGGTCAAAACAATGTGCTTAGTTTGTAGTTAGTATATTTAATTTTAGCACGGCTTTAGACCACCCACTTTTGGGATCTCTATGCAGCACACTGTTTGACCTGCGCAGGTTTCAATTGCGCTGCAATAGGGGTGAACCCTCATCACAGATACAAAATCCACAAGTACAGTATGTTTTCCTTAAAAATCAACAAGTATTTAAAAGGAAAAATTCACAAGAATACTGCACGTTGTGCTTCCAAAGCAATTTCCAACATTAACAGTACATGCTGTACCAGTCTCAGAAAAAAAAATGAAAATAACTCTGCTATGGATCATTGTTACTTATTTTAACTCTTGTGTTTATTTGTCATCCAGGTGTGAATAAATTCATTTTAAGACTGTACATTTCTCACAGAAGACCTATAAAATGTGAAGCCAATTAATCATTCTCCTGGGTTTTGAGGTCCCACAGCAGTGTCAGACAAGTAAAGTTAGTTCACTGCAGCTGTTGGTGGCAATTTAAAGAGGATTTCTACCTTTAATGACACTCTTAACTTGTTGTAACAATCCCAACATCTTGGTCTCTAGCATTTTCAGATGTAGCTTTTGTGATTCCATTAGTCTTAATGCACAGATGAAGAAAAGGAAGGAGAACAAATAAATAGAACCTAAGATGTTTATGGACTTGCTACAAACTATTCTATGTAATGTTTTTATTACTCAACACTGTCACGGATCATCAGATGTATACAAACTGGCTTTGCAAACAAGACATGTTGTTTTATCCCCCGCACTGTATAGGAAACAATGGCTTCTGAACCCACACAAGAAAGTGAAAAAAAAAATAAAAAATGTACAGTACTCTAGGCTATGCCCTCAGCTGGCTCTCTAACTGCACTCCAGAGCGTCACCTGATCATGATAGCCAGAATACATAGCTACATTAACATGCTTAAAGCATTGTTTAAGTAGCGAGAACATTTTTTTAAAAAATACGATATTTATATGAAATTTGGTATAAATCTCATTAGTTTCTGTTTACTCCCGATAGGCCAAATACTGTCTTGCCACTGTTCCCGCTTACCTCTCCTCTCTTCTTAACACTGCCATCCTCGCCTCCCACTCCTTCTGATCATCTCAAATTGTTCCTTTCATATCCCTCACACTAATTCTATAGCAGACTAGTCTGCTTTCTCTAGCCTCCTTCCAACACCATTGAACAGCCTCCTTCTCCCCGTCCGTTTCTCTTCCTCCCTACATTCCTTCAATCTACTCTTACTGACACACTCTTCAAAGCATGCACCTGCAGCTTCTTTTTCTTCTCTTCACATTACAATTCATGTCCTTAAACTACATAGGGAGGCGGTATAGCACAGTGGTTTAAGGCTCTGAATTACAAATCGGGAAATCTGGGTTTGAAACCCATGGCCCACACTTGCATGCTGTGTGACCCTGAGCAAGTCTCTTAACTTTCTTGTGCTCCCAGGTTGCATCTAGAAACAAGCTTCGGCTTAGTGTGCCATTCCTGGTTAAACAATTTCCACTTTCTCTTTCCTTTATATTTGTCCTTTCAACTCAGTAAACCCAGTAATGGGAACACCATGAAGGGTTGTGAGAGGCCTTTACAACAACGTGTACTCTGAAGTAAGTGTGGGCTCCCAAGGCGGGAGGAGGAGATTGATAACCACTGAGACACTCAGCCAGCCTACAGACTAAAACAAACCGGATGAACCAGAGTCAGTCATAGGGAGAATAGCTTTTGAAACTGTCATGGTAATGCCATAGCCAAAGGAGTGCTCTTGGGCTGTGAAGGCTCCACTCTCGGCAGCTGACGTCTTAAATTCTGCATCAAAAGGTGCGCCATATGACAACATGCTAAAGCTCTGCCCAGAATGAGGATATTCCCACTATGAACCACATGAGAAGGACCCTGCCCCGAGGTTCACATGCTCAAAATGTGAACTTTGTGAGTGCAGAGTGAGACTGTTGGCTTACAGGCTGAGTCCTGAGCTAGAAAAGGTAATGGACATGGTTGGCATGCCTCCAATTTATGAATAAGAGTGAGAATCAACTGTGAATGTTAGCTAGGTGAAGACCAGGAGAAGCCAACGCTGAAGATTAGGTAGCAGATTATTGATCAGGAGGCCAGAAGAGGAGACAGGCCTTGAAAGGTTGCGAGTGAACTCTGTAACCACAAGAACTACTAAGGCGGGGCCTGGGTGAGGTAGTAGGCTGCAGTGTGAGCCAGCATTTGGTAGTTTGATAGTAGTAGCATCCAGCGGAAAACAAGTTAACCAGTTCCATTGCAAAAGCCGATCTGATGTTGACATAAAAGGTACTGTAGGTGTTTAGGCAGTGAGAGGCTGTGATGCCAGTGATTGATTCATTGAGGTTTTGCGTAAATGAGGTTTAGCAGATAGAAGATGTGTAGCAGGATTTGCAACAGCATTTGCAACAGCAGTAAAATTGGCAGCAGCATAGGTAAGCATGATGCATCACAATGAGGTAAGCTGAATTATGTATGTGCTTGTCCAACCAGTTCCATAAAGGAACATATCATAGTTTATATAAAAGCATTTGCTGCTATGGATGCAGCATGAATAGTGAATGTATGTGATTGAATGAATAGCAAATTGATATTTCTCTATTTATTTGAAAGTTTGTGACTGGGAGAGGCACAATGAACCTCAAATCATTTCCAGTTGTGACCCAGGGGCAAGGGAAGGGGAATATTTGTACAGGTGAAAACTGGCTTACAGAACCAGATTAAGCTGTTGGTGGTATTTTAGTGAATGGGGGAATCTAGCTAGGACTCAAACATATAAGGTTGACCAGAAGCTCCAAAAGCAACCACCTTAAGTGGATGGATCTAACACTCCCCCATACGTATGGAGCCACACATTTCTGTATACAGTATACTTTCAATGTCAGTAGCATTAAGAATCACAAGAAGACATTAGTCTTTTCTTACCTAACATCTCTCAAGGAAGGTATTTTCTTCTTACAGGATACCAGACTACACACATTGGCTGTTTTGAAAACAGCCATTTCTCAGTGGTACGCAGGCCCCTTGTACTGCTGCATTGGGCCTGACCCTTGCTCAAGAGTTGCTATATTATTCTTGAATACATCTTTTCAGTTCATAAAGCTTATTGATTTATTGCCAGGTAGAGCTCTCCTCTTAGAAATCAAATTCCAAAATGTATTACACAGATTAATTAATATCTATGCAGCCCAGACTAAGGTGAGAGGACTGAGTTATTTAAAGTAGTGCAGCCTTATCTATACTCCTCACAAAATGGGATTTTTTGGAGGAGATTTCAACTGTGGATTGCCACCTTTTGACAGAGGGAAAAAATTCTGAAACAAAGAAAATGTTTTGCGATATGGCATTTCTGAAACAAATGATTCAATCTACTAATTGAAAAGACACCTGTTACACATAACAGGTAAATCAGAACCCACATCTCAAAAGGGCCATTTGGCCACAAGAATTGATTATTTTTTTATTTCATCCCTGTACATATCCAAAAGACTCAAATATAAGTAACTGAATTCTCAGATCACAGAACTGTGCAATTAAACTTAGGGAAACCCAGCAGAGCCCCCTATGGTCCAGGTACATGGAAGCTTAACTCTTTCCTGTTTCTGACTAATGACCTTCAACAAGAGTTGGGTTACTTTATTGAAGCAAGAAAATCGGTACGTGTTTTTTATGAGAATCCTGCAGTGTGGTGGGAAGACACTATTTTAGATGTTACAGATTTATTAAAAGCATTTAGTAAAAATTCCAGAAATGAGACCTATTGGCAATAATTACGGTATCAGCAGCAACTACAGAAACTACTGTCACTAGCCCAAACTACAAGCCAAGACTCTGGCATTCAGATTAAAAATATTAAACAGGTGGTACAGTTTCATCAGACCCGAGTTCAAAATCTGCAGCACCAGCAGAGGTTTGGGACATTAGGCAGAAAAGAATATACTTGTCCATTTGAATCTTGCCACAAAACTACCAAACAACAGCAGATGGAAGGCCTACTAGATACTATTGGTAAAATGTGTACTGACATGCAAGATATGGTGCATATTGTTACCCAGCATACACAACAGTTGTATAGTGCAGGACAGCAGCAGACTGAGAATTTAGCCAAAAATGTTCTATCCATCACTAGCCCTAAATGTACCCAAGATCATATGAATATGTTAATTAGTCCAATCCAATCTGCAGAAACAGAGTCAGCTATAGCCACTCTCTCCAATAACAAATCACCTAGTAAAGATGGTCTAACAAGCGATCATAGGTAAAGAGCTCACGCAGGAATTTTTATTTATTTATTGAAAATGTTTTACCAGGAAAGGCACACTGAGCAAAAAGATGCTCGTCTCACGGTGCGACCTGGGGGGGGGGGCTACAGAGGAGGCAAGTAAACATATAATAGTTGAGCTTAACAGTAGTACAATTCAGAGACAGTGCATAGGTGGAAGGGATTACAACTGAGCATGTACATAGGGAGAACAGTATAGTACACCACAGTATCAAACAATGACAGAATATACAGAATCTTGGTTACACAGTGAGTTTGGAACAGAGCAGAACATGAACATAAAGGTTTGGAATACAAATCATGGTACACATTGAGGCAGTATGATGTACATAAGTGCAAGTTTCAGAACAGGGGTAGTAATAGCAGAACTTGAGTGCCAGTAGCAGAATTTGAGCTAAAGGGAGATGTAACAGGTTGGCAGGGAGGATTTGGAGAGCAAGATGGGGGTAGGGAAAGGAGGGAGTAGGGGTGATTAGCTGTGAAGGGGAGGTTAGGTGAGGAGGGGGAGGGGGATGGGGAGCGGGTTGAAGGGAAGGGGAAGGAGAAATTGACAGTGGGGGAGTGAGTAAAGAGGAGTGTAAGTGTGCAGGGTAGTAGAGAAGCCAGACAATTAGGCGATAGCTGGGCCGCTGGTCAGGTGCAGGGGGGGGGAATGGGGGAAGGGGAGGTAACGGGGGGGTGGTCAGGGGCAGCAGCAGTTGGGTGTAAGGAAGTTAGACAGGGCATAGGAAAGGGAGAGTTTGGATGAAGAATGGCGGATCTGGGTGGGCGGTCATTCCAGAGTTTAGGGAAGAGGTAAGAGAAAGCGGATTTGCCGGTGGAGGTCCTTCGATGGGGGATGAATAATAGCCTAGCGTCAGCAGACCTGAGGGCATGCCAGGGGGGAGGTGGGGAGGATAGGGTGGATGCGAGGTAGGAAGGGAGGGAGCCAAGCCAGACGTTAGAAGTGAATTTAGCGCAATGAATTAGGCACCGGTTACTTAAAAAAGGCAGGGACAGGGAACGATAAAGCATGCAATGGTGTGTACGAGGGGGGGCATCGAGGGCAAAGCAGCAGAATGCATTGAAGAGGGGGTCTAATCTGGCTAGGGTGGTCTGTGCAGCGGAGCTGTAAACTACATCACAGTAATCGAAGGAGGGTAGAATCATTTTCTGGACAATTTCGCGTCTGACAGGAAGTGGGAGACTAGTGCGGTTTCTATAGAGGGCACCAAGTTTGGGGCGTAATTTTGAGACAATGGCATCCACGTGTGTAGAGAAGGAGAGGTGACGGTCAAGCCAAACCTCTAGATACCTGAAGGCGAGTACTTCTTCGAGGATAGTGTTATTTAGGGTGTGGAATCTCAGAGGGGGAGGTGAGTTTGGATAGCCGCTGTCTGGTACCAAAAGTCATGGAGTTGGTCTTCTTAGCATTTAGGGAGAGTTGGTTGCTACTGAACCAGTGTTGGATTTTGTTAAAGTCGGTTTGAAGTTTGGAGGTGATTTCTTCGTGGGTCCGGCCGGAGGTGAAGAGGACTGTATCGTCTGCGCACATGCGAATGGCAGAAGAAGAGCACGAGTTTGGCAGGTCATTTAGCAGGATGGAGAAGAGGATGGGGCCGAGAACTGAGCCTTGGGGTATGCCAGTGGTGATTGGGAGGGAGGGGGAGATGTGGTCAGCTATTTTGGTGGATTGGATTCTATTTAGTAGGTAGGCACTGAACCAGTTTGTGGCGGATTCGGCTAACCCAGCTCCAGAAAGGCAGGATAGTAGGAGAGAATGGGATATAGTGTCGAAGGCTTTAGCTAGGTCAATGAAAATAGCAGCAGTGATTAGCCCTTTGTCCATCCCAGTGAGGATATGGTCTGTGAGTCTTAGCAGGGAGGAGGTGGTGGAGTGGTGCTTTCTGAACCCGGACTGGAAAGGGGTGAAGAAGTTAGTTTCTGAGAGGAAGTGGGGAGATTTGGGATAGCACTAGGTGTTCCTGGAGTTTAGTGAGGGTGGGGAGGAGGGAGATAGGGTGGTAATTAGAAGCGGAGGTAGGGTCCCCACCTTTAGGGAGGGGTAGAACTGTGGCGCGTGCTTCCATTCGGAGGGGAGTGACTCGGTAGTGAAGGAAAGGTTTAATAGGGCTGCAAGGGGGGTAGCGATGGTGGGAGCAGATAGGAAGAGCAGTTTGTTATCAAGACCATCGGGGGATTTACCTTTGGAGGGGTTTAGGGTGCGAAGGGCATCTAGGGTTTTGGTGGGGGAAATGGGTCTAAAGGAGAAGGGGTTCATACCAGATTGATGGGGGAAGAAAGACTGGGGAGATGGAGTGGTTGTATGTGGTAGGGAGTCAAGGGCGCAGGTAGTGAATAGGAATTAAACTCAGAGGCTACCTTCTGGGGGTCAGAAAGGAGAGACCCTTGGGCAAGGAGAAGAGGTGGAGGGCTAGCTGTTTTGGAGGAGAAAAGGGAGTTAATGACTTTCCAGAATTTGGATGGGCTGCCAATGTTAGCATTAAGTGTGTTATTAAAATATTCCAACTTTGCTAGGCGGATGGCCTTGGTGCATCTATTGTGGAGCACGCGGTAGGAGGTATGGTCGTCTGGGAGGAGTGAGGATTTATAGTTTCGCCAGGCCTTATCACGGGCTTGTTGGCAGGCAATCAGCTCGGGGGTTATCCAGGGTAGGTGAGAACCACAGACTCTAGTCCAGCGTATGGGGGCATGTTTATCCCAGGCGGAGAGGAAAGTATTCCAAAAATGCGTAAGGGCCGAGTCCATATTAGAGCGGTTTGAGCTTGGGATCCAATTAGAGTGATAAAGGTCGTCCAAAGGGGGGGAGAGGCTGAGGGATTTATACGAGCGCTGGAATATAAATTTGGGAGGGGATTTAGCTCTGTGTTTTTTGTGGACTAGGTAGATTAGGTGATGGTTGCTAATGGAATCAGGGAGAAGACCTGAGCTGATGACTCGGTGAGGGTGGGAAGTAAGTGCCTAGTTGAGGAGTGAGTGATTGCCGGACTTAAAGTTTGAGCGAGTGGGTTCCGTAATGGTTTGGGTTAGGTTAAGGGCAGTTAACTCAGTTTGGGTTTTGTTTACAGTGGGTGCTAGCCAATTGTGGTTAAAATCACCCATAACATAAAGTTCACCCAACTGGGCAAGAGAAGAGAGCTGGCCCAGCAGATCAGTGACTATTGTTGTTAGCGTACCTGGACAGCAGTAAATACCAGCCACAAAGATAGGTAATGAGGAGGCGGGGGGACAGTTTCACCATCAGAAGCTCGTAAGCTTTGGGTACCATTTTTGTAAAGGAGACAGTGAAGTGGAGGGCTGATCTGATGTAGATAGCCACCCCACCGCCTCTGATGGGCCGGTCTTGCTGTATGATATTGAACCCAGGAATAGCGAGATTTTTATCAGGTAGGCTATGGTTTAGCCAGGTCTCAGATAGGATGATAATATCAGGGGTATAATGGGTGGCAAGGACTTGGAGCTGATTGAGCTTAGGTGCTAGGCTATGAATATTTAGATGGAGGAGACGCAGGCCTCGGGGGAGGTAGCTAGGATGGGAGCTGGAGTTTATTCTGGTCTAGGAGTTTGATAAGAGGTGGCCTGGACTTTGAGTAGAGGTTGGGCCGGGGTTAGGGTGAATAGCCACAGTGATTACATATATTTTACTTAATCGAGCCCCATCTTCCAGAATGACTAGCGGTCAACTAATTTTTATTCATAAAAAAGAAGATAAAGAGAATATCCAGAATTGGAGACCTAGCTGCTTTTTAAATATAGATTTTAAGATACTTGCAAAAATCTTAAAAACAAGGCCATTGAAAACAACACAGTACCTTATATGCCCTGCATAGACTTGTTCCGTACCTAATAAGAACATTTCAGACCACTTAATCCTATTAAGAGAACTCTTCAAATTAGGAAATAGGGGAGCACTGTCAGGTATAATTCTGTCTCTAGACCAGGGGAAGGCCTTCAAAGCCATAAACCATGATTTCTTATGGGCAGTTCTGACATGTTATGGCATACCTCTACAGTTTATAGACTGGATCAAATGCTTGTATAAACAAGCTACTGTATCAACCATTATACAGGGCTGGAAGAGGCCACTAATCCCAGTGCAAAGAGAAGTATGGCAAGCATGACCTATGAGCCCGCTACTCTATGCTTTCTGCATAGACTCCCTATTGTGCAGCTTGAATGCAGCACCAGAAGTACATAGTATAAACTTAGAAGGCACAGATATACCATTTTCTGCCATCACATATGCAGATGATTTGTGTATATTAGTGCAGGATGAAACCTCTGCAGAAGCTGTAATACAGATCTGCACAGTTTATGGTAGATTTTGAGGAACCTCCTTAAACATAGATAAGTGTATTGGAACATGCCTGGGCGGTATCTGCTCTGAACTTTCTAGCATAACCAGCATTACAATAATTAAAGAACCAATAAAAATCTTGGGAAAAACACATAGAGCAGAACAGGCTGACAGGCTAAATTGGGAACCACAAATATAGCAGGGCCAACAGTTAATCTCAGGATGGAACTGGTGGAAACCCTGTAAGAAGAAAAGATTCTATATAATAAAAACTTTTTAGTACCTCTTCTTCAATATGTGAGTAATGTGCCCCTCCCAAAGGGATTAGAAACCACTAGAAACATAGAAACATAGAATTTGATGGCAGATAAGGACTGCTTGGCCCACCTAGTCTACCCATTTCCCTACCTGATGGATAAGCTGCAGATTCTAGTTAACCAACAACCTACTTCCTCCTACTCCCCACTAGAATTGTTTTATGTCTGTCCCATGCATTTTTGAATTCTCCAACTGTTCTTGACTCCACAAGCTCCTCAGAAAGGCTGTTCCATTCATCCACAACCCTCTCCATGAAAAAATACTTTCTAACATTACCTCTGAGCTGTCCCCACTCTATCTTCAAATTGTGCCCCCTTGTTCTTGCACATCTCTTTTTCTGAAAGATGCTACCCTCTTGGACTTTGTTAATTCCCTTGAGGTACTTGAAAGGTTCTATCATGTCCCCCCTCTCCGTCCTTTCCTTGAGGGTAAGAACTATTTTAAGCATTTTATTTCAAGCTGTGTGGGGCAGTAGACTCAGTCCGCTGAAAAGAAACATTACATACCTTCCAATAGCCTCAGGGGGCCTTGGGATGATAAACCCCATCACCTTTTTCTATAGTATATTTTTTATCATTAACCTAAAACCACTATTGGTATACAGGTCAAAGCTGGACCAATTTATTATCATATTACTGTGCCCTATGGTTTCATCAATGGGAACAGGGGAATTTATGGGTATTAAAAAAAGTCAAGAGGAGTCCCAGAATATATTAGAGAAACCTTCTTAAAACTGAAACAATGGAAATTACCTAGTTTAATGATTGCAACAAAACAAAGAAGAGAACTTTATGTCTGGCTGAAGACAACACACTTTCAGGAATCTGCAACCTTTCCCCTTTGTCCAGAAAATTGCCTTCAGTCCCTAACACACCTGCATAAGGAGATAAGAATATCAGAAAAAATGTGGGACCTCCGTTGGCTTAGCTTCCATGACAAAATCAATGTGAAAAATAATCATAAACAGAAACAGATTGAGGAATGATATTGTAGCAGGCACGAGTATAGGCAGGACTTACAGACTATTGAACATCTTTTTTTACCTGTTCTTATATTAAGGATTTCTGGGACCTATTATCAAATACGTGGAATGAACCATGATTTAAAACAGTAAATTATGAAGCTTTAACTTATGGTCACTATACTGGTCAAGCTACTAAATTGAATAAGAGTACAGTACACCTTGTACTTCTAGTAATTAAATGGTACATCTGGAATAGCAGAAACGTGTTTACACTACAACAGAAACCGATAGATCATATAGAATCAACTGCAAACATTAGTAGAGAGATACAGGCAATCTGTCACTCAGAAGCACAACAGTTGAGCCAAAGAAGCCTTCGGGCACAATGGCAAAATATGCCTTGGGTAACTAACTCAGATGCCCCAATAACTTGAACATTATTGGGGCAACTTAAAGAAGGATAGCTCTCTGTACTAAAAAGTGTTTTTTAGGAGTTTCTATTATGTTTTGGTGGTATCAGATGAATGTTTAAGACGGATGACTATATTTTGTTTTTATTATAATGCTGATGTAAGCTTTTTTATTTCTAATTTTTCTTTTTTTCTAAATGTACTGCATTATGTTCTTAAAAATGTAACATGCTGGATTTCTTGCTTTTGGATTTTCCTTCTTTCTATGAGGATCTTATACTGTACATAGGACATGTTTATTTTTTGAAATTCAACTTCTTTATTGATTTAATGAATAACAACACACTCATGAGTCACAAACATTGTTGTAAGCTATAGTCAGATAAAGTAACATACACACAACAAAACCATAGAATCCCTGGGAATGGAGGGGGTCTGAGTAATCACAACCAACAAAAAAAAAACAAACACCCCACCCATAAACCCTCCCCTGCCCCTCCCCCTCCGGAGGGTGCCACCAGAAATCCTTAGGTAAGAAGAGTAAGAGGGTAAGAAGTTATCTAGAGTTTAAGGTAACTCAGAAGGGACCGAGTAGAGTAAGGTTGTCAGAGGATGCTAGTGCCTGGGCTTAGCGCAGATATAAGGCGTATAGTTTGCCCCATTTCTGATTAAAGGAGGCCATGTGATTCCGGGAGCTGGCTATTAGCCTTTCAGTTTTGAAGCAAAGAGAGATTTCTCTAAGCCATTCAGAGTATGATATGACCAGCTAGTCCATCCAATGCTTGAGGACCAGTCTTTTAACAGCAATTAAAATCAAAGCCATGTGGAACCTGTGTTCCTTGACTCCAATGTTTGAAAGCAGCCCAAGAATACATATTTCTATAGTAAATAGCTCCCCCAGACCCAGGAGGGGATCCAAATTGGATTGGATTGTATTTCTTAGAAGGGCCACCTTATCACAGTGCCAGAAAGTATGCAGCAGGTTCCCCTCAGCTGCTCCACACCGTGTACAATTAGTTGATGCCATCCTGCCAAATTTGGCTAACTTAACCGGAGTGTAGTATAAGTTACTGAGGATGTGAAACTGAATTAACCTGTTCCTGTCCTGGGTTAGGTACCTGTGTGTATCCCTCCAGATCCGAGTCCAGGGCAAAGAAGAATCAGCCAGGAGGGATGCCCAGATCTTGGACCCGGTAAGGGTCACAGGGTATTTAGAGTCTAATAAATAAGAATAAATCCTGGCAATTCCATGAGGTTTATCTGCACAGGCTTGGATTTGATCCAGAAAAGGGCTGGTTTGGGATGGTATAAGTACCATGCCAAACAAGTTGGCTAAGAGGTGTCTTAACTGAAAAACCTTGAATATGTGTTTTTGGGGGATATGCAGTTTGGAGGGCATTCCAGTAGAGGGGAGGAAAGAACCCTGAGAGTATAAGTACTCCACTGGTGAGTCATGCACCTTTGGAAGCCAGTCAGGAGCCAGTGGGGAGCCTCCTATTTTGATATTGGGATTTAGCGTGAGGGGTTGTGCCACGTGTTTTGTGTATGGTATGTTTAAAAAGCTCCAACATTGAGTTAAGATTTTAATAGATAGGCCTATAACTGACCCTTGTATAGTCTCGGGCAATGTAGAAAAGGGGTGGTAAAATATTCGGGGAGGAAGAAGATTATATTTGTCCAAAAGATTGAGTTCTAACTGCAGCCACACAGGCTGGGATGAGTTGGGGTAGGCGCTTAACCATTGCCCTATTTTGAAAAGTTGGCTGGCCCAATAGTATAGCATAAAATTAGGAAGACAAAGGCCTCCTCTGTCCCTAGGTAGATTAAGCTTTAGGAAGGCCCGTCTGGGGTGTTTACCTTTCCAGATAAAATTGGAGAGGGCAGAATGAATCTGTTGGAAGTAGAATTTAGGGAGATATATGTTTAGTATATTTAGGGGGTAGAAAATATGGGGCAAGATGTTAATTTTAATGATGCTAATATGGCCCCATAAGGACATCGGCAGACTGTCCCATCTATCAAGATCTTTCTGAACTTTAGTCAGTAGGTCATCCAGATTAAGTTTCTTGATAACCTCTGGGTCCCGCGCAAGATGTATACTTAGATATTTGAGCGAGACTGGGGACCACTTCATACCAAACTGAACAAAATTGGCCTGTGATGTGAGAGAGTTTAGTGGGAAAATGAGTGATTTGTTTAAATTTAGTCTGTAATTAGATACTTGGCCAAACTGATCGATGATTTGTATCACCTGTGCTAAGGAGGTTTCTGGGTTGGCCAAGTGCAGGAGGATATCATCTGCAAATACAGAAAGAGTCAGGGGTACCTGAGAGATAACACAACCCGTGACCTGGGGTGAGGCTCTGATACTAAGTATTAAGGGTTCTAAATACAGGTTAAATAAGTAAGGGGAGAGAGGACAGCCTTGTCGGGTACCAGAGTACAGAGGGAATCGAGATGAGAAAACACCATTACAGTAGATTTTGGCAGAGGGCGACTTGTAAACTGTTCTGATCCACTGGATGAAGGACGCGGGGAAGCCCATTCTCCCAAGGGTGGCCCACAAAAAATCCCAGTTAACCCTGTCGAAGGCCTTTTCTGCATCGAGTGCAATTAGAGCCATGGGTACTTGGGAATCCTGTGCAGCCTGAAAGATGTGAGAGAGGGTTCTCAGGTGATCTGCCGCAGATCTGCTCTGAATGAACCCCACTTGCTAGGGGCTCAGCAGTTGCTGCCAGACCTGTTTGACCCTAAGAGAAAGGATTTTAGTTAGGATTTTGATATGTTAGTTTAATAAAGAGATGGGGCGATAGCTGGCCGGTTGAGATAGAGGTTTGTCTGGCTTCGGAATTAGGATTATTGTGGCCTCTAACAAAGAGGGGTCTAGGGAGTCTGAGGAGAACATATAATCATATAGTTTTAAGAGGAGAGGAGAGAGTTCCTTACAGAACACTTTATAGAAATTGGAAGGGAAGCCATCAGGACCAGGAGATTTATCCAGAGTAAGGCTACTTATTGCTTCCTCAATCTCTGCCAGAGTAATGGGAGAAGACAGTTAATCGATTTGATGTGCCTGTAAGGAGGGGAGACAGACCCCGTCTAAAAAATTATCTATGTCGGCAAGGGACAGCTGTGAGGTACCTCTACCATATAGTTCCCTGTAAAAGGACTCAAAAATGTGTGCGATGTCCCTTGGACAGGTTTTGGTAGAGCCATCAGGGGATTTCAGTGCAGGAATTAATCTTGAATTTTCTGTCTCCCTCAGTTTAAGGGCTAATAGTCTGCCAGGTTTCTCCCCTTGATCCAGGTACCGCGATTTGGATTTAAGAATAGCATATTCTGTTTTTTCTTTAATTAAGTCTTCATATTCATTTCTGAGCTTACACAAGGTTACCAAGTCGGCTTGAGAGCAAGAAAGGGAAAAAACGTCTTCCGCTACCTTGATTTGACTGGTCAGTGAGACAATTCTAGCCTCTCTAAGCCTTTTCCTTTTACATACCAATTTAATAAACTTGCCCCTGATAAAACATTTAAGGGAACACCAAATTAAGTCCTCTCTAGTGACAGAACCCTGGTTGTGTTCTAAAAATGACTTAATTGAAGTTTGAATGTGAGATATTATGCTTTCCTCCTTGAGAAGCTGTGTGTTTAGCTTCCATGAGGTGTCCCTTTGTCCCTGAGGGCCAAGAGATACCTTAATCCATGCCAGGGAGTGGTCAGAGATGACTATGGGTTCTATGCCTGTATGGAGAATGCCTTCCAGGAGGGTAGTGCTGATTAGCATATAGTCAAGTCTCGACCAAGTCTGATGTACTTGAGAGTAAAAGGAAAAGGTGCGGCCAGAAGGGTTAAGCAGGCGCCAAGGATCACATCGTCCCAGTAGGTTCATGAAATCCTTGAGGGCGACCTGGGAAGGGAAGGGGGGTCATAGGGGTCTGTAAGTTTTATTGGCCTCTTGGTCTGGAGCAATGTTCCAGTCACCTCCCAGTATAAATAAGGAGGGCAAGAACCCACTCAGTCTATCCGCTAGATGCAAAAGAAACTTGGGGTCACCTCCCCCAGGGCCATAGATTGCCCCTAGAACCAGTCTGACATTATTAAGCAGGCCCTTAACCAGGACAAATCTGCCTTCTTGGTCTATAAAGCTATCTTCCACCACAAATGAGATGTGTCGCCTTAACAATATAGCCACCCCCTTGGAAGCCGATAACCCCCCAGATGCAAAAACTGGAGAAAACCCATGGTGTCATAAACCACTGGACTCTGACACCAATAAATGAGTTTCCTGCAAGAAAAGGATGTCAATATCTAGCAAAATACAGTTGTGGAGAACCTGCTGCCTTTTGGTGGCATTTCTGATGCCTCTGACATTCCAGGTAGCAATTTTATTAGGCCTTGTAGCCATATAACTTGAGGGAGTAGTTACGAGAGAAAGAGTTCAGTGGTACTTCCACCCCATACCAGTGTTGGTGGTACCCTCCAGATTTCACGCCCCCTCCCCTCCACCCCCAAGAATGACCGCAAAAGAACAGTAATTCGTTGGCTCCATGGAAAACTAAACCTGAGCCTATGGATAACATATCAGGTAAAAGTAGCACGTAGATACAGCATTTGGATGAAAAGATAGCATGTAATCCCCCCCTTTCCCCCAAACCATAACACACAAAACCCTCCCATACCTCCCCGAACTATATACAGTAGTACCCCATATGATTGAGAGGAACAGTAACGAGAAGCTAAGTAATCTTAATGGGGACCATCCCCAAAGGGTAGCAGCACCAAGGATGAGCAGTAATATAACAAGCTGAAGTGCAAAAAGTTGGTCCAATTCAGGGAGATGGGAAATTAAACCCCAAAGTATACATTGCCATCCAGGTCCCCTGAGTGTTGCTACCCTCACCCCCCTAACCAGACCGCAATGCAGGGTTCCCAGTGCTTGCCCTTATCACTGAGCCCCCACCCTCTGGACCTGGAAAAAATCACAGGAAGGCTGAGCAATATACCCCACTAGAAAGCAGCAATCATTGTTATTGTAGGCGACATAAAGAAGTAAACTAAGGGCCATACCATAAACTGTCAAATAAGGAAAGCAGTAGATGCTCCAATGGTCCCCTTCGCACCAACGATCAATACACAGGAGGTCGAATAGTCACCAGACGCTGCAGCTGACTGTGGACTTAAAATAAGATTTGGGGCAACCCCTGTACATGGGAATGAGCAGGCCCCGAAGTATGGGAAGAAACCGGGAGGAAAGAGGTCAGGAGGGACCAAATAGTCCATCACTTAAAAGGACTGGAGGAAACAGCAGACAGAGATTTGGTTTCCCTGCCTCCCCATCTCCTCCTCAGGGGACTGTAACGAGGCCTTTACATCTACTGAGACCTCCTGGGCCATGACCTGGACCCCAATCACAGCCCCAAAAAAATGAAACCAACGGGGAAAGGACCAGTTAAGCCTTACTGGTAATGAACTTTAACACCAATGCAAACACAGGAAAATCTAATAAACAGGACCAACAGTCCAAAGTTAATTATTTTTAAAGAGGCTTGGTGGCTTGAGGGTAAGGTTGGCTGTGGCTTGCTCCGGGCTTTCATAGGAATGCCAGACACCATCCAAGGCCACCTGTAGTTTGGCTGGGTACCTCATCCGAAAACAGATTCCAGCGGCGATGAGCTTGCTCACAGTTGGGTGGAAGGCAGCTCTTTTCTGTCGCGTTTTGAGGGCCAAATCCTGTGTAAGCCTCAGTTTTGAGCTACCCCAGAGAAACAAATGCAACTCTTTGGCTTTGGTGAAGACATGTTGTTTTTCTAGATAGCTGAGGAATCTCACAGCCGAGGTGGGGCATTAAGTGGTGGTTTTGGTTTCAGTGAGCGATGAGCTCTCTCGATGTGGTATTGTGGGTTAAGAGGGAAGGGACCCACAACTTTGTGGAAGAATTTCTGAATGAAGGTTATGGTGTCCGAGCCCTCTTCTGACTCAGACAGGCCCAGGATCAGAATATTATTTCTCCTGCTTCTACCCTCGAGATCTTCTGTTTTAAGTTGAAGCTTGTTAATCTGTTGCCTGAGTCGGCTGATCTCAGGATCGGTTTTCCCCTTCCAGTTTTCCAGTGAAGCTGTTCTGGCCTCTGTGTCACCGACTCTTAAAATGAGTGAACTAAGATCGCGTCTGATGGTTTTTAACTCAGAGGAGATATCTTGTAGAGTTTCATGGAAGGGTACAAGCTCAAGGAGAAATCGCTCCTCTGTTAAAGCATTTGCAGTAGAGGCCGTAGTATTCATCTTAGTGCCATGCCCCGAACCTTGGGTTTTAGATTTTTTAGCCAATTTCTCGGGGGTGGCCAGCGGGGTGTGCTTAGAGCTGGCCTGCTTCATCTCCACTTCCATGCTTGAAGAAGCCCAGACTTAAGAACTGCTGGGTCAAAGTAGATCACTACCGCGTTCCAGGCAGGTAGAATAACCAGACGGATTGTGCCAAATGCTGCCAAAAATGTTAAAGAGGCAAATAAAACAAGATTTTGTTGATCGGTGGGCAGGAGCTCTGGATCAAGCTGCTACTAGGCTTGCTGCATCACGTGACTTCCACATAGGACATGTTTATGTAATCTTGTGTGATGAATCCATTTGTATGATTTATTTTCCTTCAATAAGCTTCCCTACCCTTGGCAGGGGGTGCTGTCGGCTTCCTTACCAAGGTGGCTGACTCAGACTCATCAAAGGAAATGGAGGAGAAGCATCACCTAGCTGGTGAAAGTGCGATGGAAGTTGAAATTGAGGAGGTTTCTAATTTAATATCAGAAGCAAGGACAGCTGAAGGAGAAATAGACTCACAGGTTGCACGGTGAGTGACAGCCCATGCACAGTCAAGCTCGGATGGCTTACACTTCCAGCAGACTTCTGAGGGAAACTCCTCACAACAGATTTTGACTATAGTAAACAGACATGAAGCAGGTAGTGTTCATTGACCTTAAGGGGAATCAGGTGTACTAAAACAAACTGAGCCTACAGAAAAAATCGTATTCCAAGACATATTAAAAGCAGCACTCCTTTTATTATTTCAACTATAAAAAAATGTGCTAAAACAGATTCAAATCAGGGAAAGAAGGGTATTGTATAAAACAGGAGGAAAGGGACGATCTAATTTGAAATAAAATATATGATTTAAAAAGTTCATCACTGACCAGAAATGCTGCTTGATGTAATCACAAGCCACTGGAGATTAAACAAGAACCGCTTGACTATGGCTATGTACATGGGGTAGTGTACAGACCACCATCACAGGGTTGCGACCTGGACTGGGAACTGGCAGAACAAATTTGAAGGGTAAGCAGGAGGGGAAGCACAGTGGTGGTGTGGAATTTCAACCGACTGGGGGTGGATTGGAGCACACCTGTCACCATGAGTCCAAAAGAGGGGGTCCTGTTGGAAGCTTTTCAGGACAACTTCTTGACACAGCTGATACAGGGGCCAACACAGCTGCAGGACTTTGGATCATGTACTGGATAATGGGAAAGCTGTAAGGAACCTAGAAGTGGGGGAACCACTTGCTGGGAGTGACCTCTATTCAGTGTGGTTCACGCTTAACATGGCAAGAGACACAGAGGGCATGGGTACAAGGGTGGTTGAGTTTAGGAGGGCAGACTTTAGGATGATGGGGGAAATTCTGACCAAGCACCTGGCAGACATCCAACAACATATGGCTACAGATCAATAATGGAATATAATAAGGGAAGGCTGGTGGAGGCAACAGAGACCTGTATTAGGGAAAAAAAAAACAAGAAGGGCAGAGCATTGTTATGGGCCAGCCACCTGTTTTCAGCTGTACATATTGTAATTGTATATATTTCTGCCATGCAACTGTTCCTGCACTACTGCCTGTTCTCCACTCACTATATGTTTTTTGCCTCCCTGTCCTATTCTGTGTATGACGATGAGCCTTTGTAAATGAGTCTTTGACTCAAAGGGTTGGAATTCTGAGAAAGAAAGAAAGAAAGAAAGAAAGAAAGAAAGAAAGAAACCCAGTTGGCTGTCACCAGAGCCAAGAGGGTGGCATTTCAGAAGTATAGGAAAATGGGGAGGGGAGAAGATAAAGATATATACAGGGAAAAGTCTAGGGAGGTCACCAGACTGGTCAGGGGGGCCAAAGCATCTAGAGAGCCAAGACTGGTGCAGGGGATCAAAAGGAGAGAAAAAGACTTCTTCCATTACATAGGTGAGAAAAGGAGAAGCAAAGACCAGCTTGTGAGGATCGAGAAAGATGGGGTGTGGGTGGAGAAGGGGGCGGAGCAGGCAGAGGCACTGAATGAGCACTTCTGCTCTGCATTCACACAGTAGAGGGGGAAATTACCTCAGGAAGTGGGGGATGGGAAAGGGGGGAGAGAAAAACAGATGTAGGGATTACAGAGGGCAGGGTGCTGGAGGGGTTGAGGGCATTAAGAGTGAACAAAGTGCATGGGTTGGATGGTATTCGCCCTAGAGTACTGAAGGAGCTGGCAGAGGTCCTTGCAGGGCCACTGCCAGGCCTGTTCAATACCTCCCTGGACACAGGATGCATACCACAGTACTGGAGGATTGCCCATGTGGTGCCCATCCATAAAAATGTGCCAAAGGATGAACCAGGGAACTATAGGCCAGTGAGCCTCACCTCGATCATGGGCAAACTCATGGAAACCATCTTAAAGGAGAGACTTGCGAGCTTCTTGGAGACAAACAGTATCCAGGATGACCAGCAATACTGGTTTGTCATGGGCAGATAGTGCCAGACAAACCTGGTAGAGTTCTATGACTGGGTGACATGGGAACTGGACAAGAACCTGCTGTGGATGTCCTGTACTTGGACTTCAGTAATGCCTTTGATTCAGTGCCACATGGGCGATTGGGGGAAAGCTGGATTATGGGGGACAGGAGCAAAAATGGTGACTTGAATCAGGAACTGGCAGAGGGGGAGAGAGCAAAGGGTGGTTGTAGGGAGGAACTCTCATCACTGAGAGCGGTGACAAGTGGGGTACCACAGGGATCTGTTCTGGGACCAGTACTGTTCAGTATTAATTTGCAGATATCTTGAATGGGATCTGGAGCAAAATCAGTCTGTTCACAGATGATACCAAGATGGGAGCTGTGGTAGATGACACAGAGGGGGAAGGGATTGTAGAATGACCTGAATAAGCTGCAGGAGTTAGCAGATAAATGGCAGCTGGGGTTCAACGTCAAGAACTGCAAAGTTCTGCACTTTGGACCCCAGAACCAGGGGAGGGATCATCACATAAATGGGGTTCAGCTGGGTTGCTCCACAGAAGAGAAGGACCCAGCGATGATCATAACAGGGAGCATGAACAACTCTGTTCAATGCAGAAGGGCAGCAGCAAAAGCCAACAAAATGCTGGGGTGTATAGCTAGAGGATCTTCTCCAGAAGTAGGGAGGTTATCCTGCCCTTGTATAGATTGCTGGTCTGGCCCCACCTGGTGTATTGTATGCAATACTGGTTTCTGTTCCTGAAGAAAGATATCAGATTGTCAGAGGGAGTACAGCATAGAACTTCAAAGATGATCCAGGAGATTGGCTGGGGGAGTTGAATATGTACTCTATGGAAGAGAGGAGGGACAGGGAAGATATGCTTGATACCTTTAAGTACCTGAAGGGAATAAACAATACTAATACAGAAAGGATTTTCCAGAGGAGAAAGGGGATGGACACGAGAGGACGCCATAGAAACATAGAAACATAGACTTTGACGGCAGAAAAGGACCGCTTGGCCCACCCAGTCTGCCCATTTCCCTACCTACTGGATAAGCTGCAGATTCTAGTTAACCAGCAGCCTGCTTCCTGCAACCCCGCACTATAATTGTTTTGTGTCTGTCCCATGCATGTTTGAATTCCCCCACTGTTTTAGACCCAACAACCTCCTCAGGAGGGCTGTTCCATGTATCCACCACTCTCTCCGTGAAAAAGAATTTCCTCACATTACCCCTGAGCCGTCCTCCCTCTATCTTTAAACTGTGCCCCCTTGTTCTTACACATCTCTTTTCTGAAAGATGCTACCCTCCTGTACTTTGTTGATTCCCTTGAGGTACTTGAACGTTTCTATCATGTCCCCCCTGTCCCTCCTTTCATCAAGGGTATACATATTAAGCTCTCTCAGTCTCTCTTCATATGGTTTCTGATGTAGACCCTGCACCATTTTAGTTGCCCTCCTCTGGACTGCTTCCATCCTGTCTATGTCCTTGCGTAGATGAGGTCTCCAAAACTGCACACAGTACTCCAGATGGGGTCTCACCAACTGTCTGCATAGAGGTATAATCACTTCCCTTTTTCTACTTGTGATGCCCCTTCCTATGCATCCCAGTATCCCCCTGGCTCTCCTTACTGACTTTTCACATTGCTTACCCGCCTTTAGGTCATCTGATATGACTACTCCCAGGTCCCTTTCCATTTTTGTTGTTGTTAGTACCTCCCCTGCTATTGTATACTCTTCTCCTGGGTTTTTGTTTCCCAGGTGCATTATTTTGCACTTCTTTGCATTGAATCTAAGTTGCCATATGTCTGACCATTCCTCCAACCTTGCCAAGTCCCTTCTTATCTTTTCTACCCTCTTGTGTATCAACTCTGTTACAGATCTTAGTCATCTGCAAAGAGGCATACCTTTCCCTCCAGACCCTCTGCAATGTCACTTATAAAGATGTTAAAGAGGATTGGACCCAGTACTGAGCCCTGAGGTACTCCACTAGTAACCCCTTTCTTTGGAATGTGTTCCATTCACTATTACCTTCTGTGTCCTGTTGTGCAGCCAGTTCACTACTCAGGCTACCACCCTGGGACCCACTCCAGGCTGGCTAACTTGATTATTAATCTTTGTGCGGACTGTGTCAAATGCCTTGCTAAAGTCTAGGTAGGCCATATCCACAGCCCCTCCCTGGTCTATTACTTTGGTCACCCAGTCAAAGAAATCAATTAGATTAGTCTGACATGACCTTCCTGCTGTAAATCCATGTTGCTTTGGGTCCTGTGCCTCGCTGGCCTCTAGGTGCTCAACAATTCTTTCTTTCAGAAGTGATTCCATCATTTTCCCTACCACTGAGGTCAAACTTACAGGTCTGTAGTTTCCTGCTTCTGCCTTGCTCCCACTTTTGTAAAGGGGAATCACATCTGCCCTCCTCCAGTCCTCAGGTACCACCTCATCCTGCCATGATTTGTTAAAAAGTGTGGTCAGTGGTGTCACTAGGTCCCCCCTCAGTTCTTTTAGGATTCTGAGGTGAATCCCATCAGGCCCCATTGCTTTGTCCACCTTGAGTTTTAGGAGTTCTTTCAGGACTCTTTCTTCTGTGAATGGACTGGTATCAACCCCCCTACCCAGAGTGCTTCTATTGTCTGGTTTAGGTAACTGCTCCTCATCTTCTTTGGTGAATACTGAGCAAAAGTATTCATTCAGTATCTCTGCCTTTTCACTGTCTCCTCTGCCCACCTCCCCTCACCTTTATTAATCTTCACTATCCCTCCCTTAACCTTTCTATGCTCCCTAATGTACCTATAAAAGGTTTTATCCCCCTTTTTGACCGAGTTGGCTATTTTTTCCTCGGTTTGTGCCTTTGCTATTCTGACTGCCTTTCTTACTTCTTTCTGCTTTAATTGATACAGTTCCCTGTCATGCTCCCTCTGTGATTCCTTATACTTTTTGAATGCAGCCTTTTTCTCCTTAACCTTCCCACCAACGGAGACAGGAGGGAGGTAGATTCAGGAGAGAGATGAGGAGACATTTTTTCATGGAAAGAGTGATGGACAAGTGGACCTCCTTGCCAGGAGAGGTGGTGGCCTGCAAAATGGTAGACATCTTCAAGTGGGGTTGTGATAGGATAAGGGTAAGGGGTAATAGGATATGGAAAATGGAGGGTCAGTGCATTATAAGGTGCTAGGTGTGCACTCGAGCAGACTCAATAGACTGTGAGACCTATTTCTGCTGGCATTTTCATATGTTCATATGGCTGTGGGGGTGAGGAGGTGTTCATGTGCATGATTAGTTTTTATACCCCCTCCTATTGACTAGATGATCATAATAAGGAAGAATTGAATTGACACCTGTAGTTATATGTGTCTTACAGTGCGTAGCACAGAGGAGCCTCATTGCAACAACCCATAAAATTGTTACACACATAATTGTCCTCACACACTAGAGAGTCCCAAGCCCATTAGCAGAATGCAAATTAGACAGTCCAGATGTTATTAGTAATGATGTGTGGAATTTTCAAATTCTAACAGAACAACATTTTGTGGAATTTTCAAAATTCTGCCAAATTTCACCGGAAATGAAATAGCAGAATTCTGCTGCAGAAAAATAAAATGTGGAATAGGTTTTTCTGCAACATTTCCATGGACTTTTATTCTGCAGCTCTCAATATACTGTATTCCACAGAAATGGTTGCAGAATGATTTTCTGCAGAAATAAAAATGCTGTTCTGCTAAATATTATTCTGTGGATCTCAATATTTTCAGCAGAAATGGTTGTGGAATGATTTTCACAGAAAAAAATGCATTTCTGCAGAATATTATTCTGCAGGTCTCAGCAGGTAGAATTCCACAGAAGAACTAATGAAATTCTAGGTGGAAATTCCACCGGCTGAGTGATTATTCCATGCTAATTTCGCCACCGGAATTCTGCATTCTTCACAGCACTAGTTATTAGGTGTAAAGTGGGTTTGTGCTCAGTAAAACTGCAAAATCAGAACAAATGCACAGCAGTACATGACTCAATGCCATGCACAGACATGCATGCGTATGTCTGGCACTCACACATGTTCCCCAACCTATTCAACCTGTAACTTAGGTATACTTGTGGACCATGAAGAATGTTTTTCATTTTTCACCAATCAACATCTCTCTTGGTGTTCCAGCATCCCCCCTCCCAAACCTCAATGAACAGCATAGTCTCTGGTGCCAATGGCTCTTCTCTCCCTAATCCTGTTATCATACAAGTGGCTCCTACTGTTATCACTCCCTCCCAGGTATCAGTCCCCAGATGTGTCTGCACATCGGGTACAGTGGTCTGGCACACCTACTGCTACATGGATAGGTCATTTTCCCCATAAGAAAACTGATGGTGTACCATGACATATGTCATGTTACTTAAGGTCATATGCACTAAATCATTTATGACATCAGCAGTACAATAAATAATCACTTCTGACATCACCAAATTATACTTTAAATTTCTAACCTTAATTTTAAATCAAAACTAATCTTTACAAAAAAAGTTTTCTCAACAGTGTGTGTTCCCCATCAAGCAGATTTTAATAGCAATTTTTGTTTGTTTGTTTGTTTGTTTATTTTTATTCTGTATAATCAGTGAGCAAAATGCCCATTTTCACTGATGCCCAGTCACAACATAAAACATACATAAATAATATACAAACATATAAATATAAACACACACATACATATAAAAATACATTATTTAAAACAACAACACTTTGAATTAACAACCAAAAAATTTCTTTAAAACCCTCTTAAATGACAAAATTGTAACACATTGCATAATATTAGAGGGTAATTCATTATACAATTTCACCGCATAAAATTGAAGGGAATTCTGAGCAAACGCACTTTTATAGTAGGGAATCCGAAATTTAAAATTTAAATTAACCTGCGACCTGGTTCTTACACCATTAATCAATTTAGAAAACATATCACAAATAACACCAGAAAAAATTTCTAATTTAATTTTTTTTGAAGAAATACTAAAACACGTAATCTAAACCTATCAACTAATGACAAACACCCCAAAGAACTATAAAGTAAACAATGATGAGTTCTTTTCTTCTGTCCTGTAGCAAATCTAATAATACTATGATAAGTAGATTCCAACTTATTACGCATTCTAACTGAAGTAAAAAAATATATAATTAATCCATAATCAATAACTGAAAACATTAAACTATTAACCAAAATTATCCTAACCTCATCTGTTAAATACTTTTTCAATCGATAAAGCATTCCTAATCTTCTATGTAACTTACCTATTAATTAGCAATTCATAACAGCAGCTTTTACAGATAGTAATAAATACCTTTATTTTATACAGAATATAACTGTTAGGGATAGATGCCCTGTTTACAAAGTTGTTACAGTGGCATAGTTACTTGGTTCTTTAATGGCATTCACATACAGTAGATATAAACAAGACAATTCTTTGAGGTAAAATGATTAGTAGATAAATATACATATTGGCAACCAGTTTAACTTTGATGTTCCCTCCAAAGCTTGATAGGGTAATTCCTGCACTACTAGAACGTTTTTCACATCTATAATAAAAAGTTTAAATAAAGTAATTTTCAACTAACCAAATGTATGTGTCACTTTAAATTAAGCGACTTAAATAGTATCTAAACATAACTAGCTATTAGCATTCATAAGCTATGCACAGTGATTAATCAGCAGTAATATGCTTTTAATATGAATGCTAGTTATATTAATAGGGATGTTAATTTGTATTGATTTGCCTTACATTCTTTTGATTATGCTCCTTTGATATACTGTGTTGCTGTATATGACATCTGTTTTTGTACTGCTGCAAGTATTATTATTTTCTCTCCTTTTGAACTACCTCCCTTACACCTCACCCCAGCACACATCTAGAAATTAGCTGTTATCAGTTCAGTATGTCTTTCAAGGTGAAACTTCTGAAATAAATAAATAAATTAGATTAATGCAACTAATAGTCAATTATGCTTCAAAGAAACTTATATCAAGGCAGTTATTTCTATTTCATTGAAAAATCAATTAATGTTTAATAAGCATCCAGAGATAGTTTAAGAGCCGAGCATCTGCTACTTAACATGTCATTATGTCATGATGACATATCAGTACTACCCATTGCTGCCATGAGGGGGACAGGGTTTGTACACAATGTTTCAATTTTATTCAGGTTATTTGCAGTTCAGTGGCCAGGTTGTCAATGACTACTGAAAATGTGAATGTGGCAATCAATACAAATGTTTTTTTTTTTAATTTGTTTAATTGTCTAGTCATCTTTAATAAGCAACCAGAAACATTTTAATAGATGTGCATTTGTCATTTAAAATGTAGTGGTGTCCTAATGATGTTCCTACATGGCCCTTTGCTGCTATGTGGGAAACTAGACTTTGTACCAAACACTTCAAATGTATACTTAGGCTATAGGAGATCTAGTAGCCAGGTGACCAGTTACTTGAGTTGTGCAGAATATAATAATTTCACTCTCAGAATGCCATAGAATTTCCATTCTGATTCCATAGAATTTCACAGAACTTGTGTAAACATTCTGTGAATGTTTGTCAAATTTTAAATTTCAGTTATTTTAGTCTATGTTGCAAAGTAAATATCCAAATGATACCAAATTTGGGCAGGAATACAGATCCTAATTGATGTCATAAATGTATCAATTTGCATGAGTTCTAAATTGAAAGGGAACTGAGTTATGGGTGGACAAATATTTTAATCAACATTACATTTTCAGTTATTTCCATCTACATTTAACAATTCTTTTGCAAATGTCTTCATAGTTTCAGCTTTTATAGAAACATGCAACATGGGTATGTGCACTATGTTTTAAGTATCAAGCTTTAAAGAGGGTTGTTCTATAGATAGCCAAACATTTTCCCAAAATTTAGATTTTAGCTGTGTTAGTATAACTTTGAAAGCATTCATTCAAATGTTATAATATTTTGCAGGTGTATTAGTTACTTCTGCATTTATATATGTTCCCAGTTTCAGATTTCTAGCTCCAAAGATGACTGTGGTATATGCAGATAATTTTCATGAAATTTCCCACAAAAAAAATTGACAGATTTTGAGCACCTATTATTGTGAGACAATGCTCCCTAATGCCATGGTATCCATCATGCTGTCATAGTTCCTATCAACAAGTAGTCATGCCAACTTTCAGATCTCTAGCTCAACGCATAGCTGAGTAATGACCAAATTAATACAGTTCACAAATTCTGTGAAATTCTGATGAAATCCCACAGAATTTCAAGCAGTTTTATGTAATTCTATCAAAAATTCCACAAGTCTGGAATTTTTTTCATTCCACACAGCTCTACCAATTACTGATGGAAAATGTCTAGAGGGATCTAATGAAAAGGCTTGTAAATTACTTAGCACATTTCAATAAAGTGTAAAAAGTATTTATTTTAGTTTCCACCAACACGTGTTCACTAATCACTGGTCACCAGGCTACTAGAAATTATATAACCTAAGTAACATCTAAATCATTGGGTGCAAAATCCTACCATGCGTCAGACAACCACTGATCCTGCTTGTAAGTGCTTACATTTCAGTTAGCGCTGATTGAAACTGAAGTGTTTTTCATTTAGGATTATTAGTCATTGTGCATCCTTTAATTCTTTTCAACTTCCAAAAGAAACAGTACCATGACTAGAATTAGGTGGATCTGTAGCATCTGTGTGTGAGGTTGGTTTCTGTTTTTTTTTTAAATAATGACAAAATTGGGAAATTTGTGTGCTCAAAGACCGGCTCAGTAAGTATTTGGCTAGGGGGATCAGCATCAATGAAGAAATGTCAGAGACACAACTCTCAAGTGGCATGAGTTGGCAATTAACTGAAACTCTGTTTTTCAGTATCACAGTGTGGTATTATAGATTGAAGGAGCACTCCTGAACAATTGGAGCACTCCTTTCTTCTGTGCGTGAGACTCTCTTATTCCGTGAAGTGTGTCTAACGCACAGATGCCCAGGAAATGGGCACATTCTGGGACAGTTTTAAAAAAACTAATATATTATTGATCAAGCTCGATCAATAATATATTAATTTGTCCTGTCGCCACTCATTGCTGAATAAGTGGTTTCATTTGCATTCAGCTTGAGCCAGAACAGCGAAGCAAACTCCAGCCGAATGCATGTGAAACCACTCGTACAGCAACGAGTGACTCCAGGAGACATATTAAAATATACAATAGTGGTCCATGAGTTTCTAACAGTGGTGCAACTAGAGCTGGGCAAAACAGTGAATTCTGAATTTGCAAAGATTTCACAAAATTTCACAACATTTTCTGAATTTCTGACTTTGGCAAAATCTGACTCTTCTGAATGTGTTTGATGAATTTTCACCCTATTCTGTCAGATTTGCTGGTGTATTTTCCTTCCATTCTGTAAAAGTTTCTGGCTGAATTGTGGAATAATACATATGCACTGTGGAATGATAATTATGAGGAATTCAGTTCCACAGTTTTAACATGTCAACCCACAATACATGTAATTATTCTGCAGTTCAGTAATCAGTTCTGTGGAATTTCTTTTTGTAGTTTCATACATTATTCTACAATTCATACATTTATTCCACCATTCTAAGTTAGAATTTTCATGAAAGTAGCCAAAGTGCATTCCAAGATTTCGTAGAAGCAAAATTCCAACTGTGACGGGAAAGGGGACTGGAACACTTTATTCTTTTGATTCATTTATTCTTTTCTAAATATGCAACAACTTCAGGAGCAAGACGGCTTCTAGATCACATGATCAAGTAGTATATGACAGCTTATGTTAGAGGTCTGATGTTCTCATGGGAAAGGTAACAGGAAAGCCATTGAAGACTCAATAAAGCAATAAACCCAATGGGAGTGTCCTTCCTGGAGATGTTCCCATGCTGAACAAAGGACCCAGGTGGAAATCATTATGGTAGCAAAGAGGTGCTGAAGGATGGGTGGACACACACATGCACAAACACACACACTCAAAGAGGGCTGGGACAACATGGAACTGTCACTCAAAGTGAGCAAGACCCCTCCCCACAGAGAGGAGAAATATATTGTGGTGCTATAAGCCGGCTCTTTCTCTTAGGCTGCAACATCAGACAATGCCAGAGCTCATGCCATACAAAGACTAGCTGACTGGTAAGATACCCCAGTGAGGGATAGTGCTTCTGTAGCTAGGGCAGGTGAAGGATTTTAGATAAGGATAGTGCAGAATTTTGCTGTACACCAACTATCTGTTAACTTACTTAATTTTCTGTTTCTTAGTAAATGTGCAACTCTTTTTTTTTGTTCCGTAGGTACTTTATGGTATTTTTTTTTTTCTCCCCAGTCTCATCCATCATGTCCCTGACCTGGTGCACACATGTGGATACACACACACTTCAAGCCCTATGGGATGATCCACCGTACTAGTCACTCCATTACCACCTATGCCTGCCACTGGACCTCCATCCGGTGATGGTGAGACTGCAGACGGGTGACCCCCCTCCCAGGAGAGGAAAGCCAACACTGAATCCTGCTCCAACCCTCTCCCTGTGCTGGCACTCTAGCAACCTGAGGTCATTCCCAAACCCGGATCACCGACATAGCATGAGGTAAGGCATCCAGTGTTTCAGCCCTCAGGGCCAGTGGGCTGGCAATTTGCAACCCTTTTGTCTTCTTGCAAATACATCCTGTTGTAAATACTTGTAGTATTTTACTAAACATTCTATTTTATAGAATCAGTGACTGCTTGTTTTATTTAAAAGGGTAGTTTTACTATTTCTGCTGGACTCTGGTTGCAGTCCATCTCTGAAGTGGCACTCTACCCACAGTTATTGTGTTGACCTTCCTGACTTTGAGCAAGGAGGAGGTAAAAAAAACAAAACTGGTTTCTTGGTTCCTGTTGGTTAAAACCTTGTGGTGGCAGTGAGCTGGAAATCCCTGGTGAGTGGGGATTTCTGTTACACACTTTCACAGAAATTCTGCTAGTGGAATTTTATTTTCATACAGTGGTAGGTGGAATAACATTTTTTAATCAGCACTGATTTCAGTATCTGACAGGGTGGGCAGTACTGGGACATACTGGACCACCCATGGGCATAATGAGGCCTGGCACCACAGGCTGAGGGCCTTATAGACCATGGAAGGTCCGGTATAACCCAAGCCACCCACCATAGAGGGTATTATTGTGCTTAGAAAATATGTTACACTTCATATTTTGATAAAATATTCATGAAATGAAACCAAAATCACCTTACAAATCAATTTTTATTTATTTTTATTCATTGAAATTTCAGAAAGTACCTTTGAGTCAGGGATTCATTTACAAAGGTTCCATGTCAGGTTGGCAAAATAACAGTGACAACACATTTACAGGTACAATAAAATAGGACAAGTTGTTGTTACATTTGAGTTCCATTTAAATGCATAACGATTAGATTTATATAGTCACCCCTAGATGGGTGGGGGAGGGGGAAGAGGCTGACCATAGGCCATTATCAAAGTTTGGTGTAAGGGGGGGGCAGGCTGAGTTAGGGAAGGGAGAAGGAGGGGAAATCAGAGGCAGTCACAGGGTTAGATGATTGAAGGTGCTCCCTGAGAAGAAATTTGAAGGAGCCAATTATATTTTCATTAGCAATGGAGCTGGGGAGGGCATTCATCCAGGAAGGGGCCCGGTAGTTAAAGGCTCTTTGAAGCTGGGAGGTCTGGCATTGAGGAACCTGGAAAAGGGGCTTACCTGAGCTATGAGTCATCCTGACTGCAGGAGTCGGCTGTATGAGTGTGAAGAGGCTAGAAGGCGAGAGACTGAGGGCAGTCTGTTTGGCCATGAGGCAGGTGTGAAACCAAATTTTTATTTTTTTTTTAATTTGTTTAACCAGGTGTAGCACACTAAGCTCAAAGCTTTTTTACAGGAGGTTAAGTGACTTGCTCAAGGTCACACAGTATGCAAGTGGAAGCTGTGGGATTCAAACCCAGGTCTGGTCTGTTGGACGTCACCAGATTTGCAGTTTAGAGCCTTAGACCACTGCACTATACTGCCTACTGCTGTCTAAGTTTAGTCAGTTTTATGGACCTATAGAGATAGCAGATTTGGGTGTAGCAACCACAGCCAAGGATGAGGCGGCAGGCTTTGTTTAGAGCGAGTCAGGGTCTGTTAAGGGCAGTGGTGTTCGCTGCACTGTAAACAAGTATGCTCTGGTCAAGGAGGGAGAGGATCGAGGAAGTGAGGGCAAGCCAAAGGGCATCAGGAGTGAGGCAGCATTTATACCAATAGAGTATGCTGATTCTGGCATTAAGGGCGGTGGACAGGAGTTGGATGTGTTGGTGAAAGTTGAGGACTGGGTCAAGAGTGAGGCCTAGATGCTTAAAAGATTCAACTTGTTCGAGAGGAGACTGGTTAATTAACAATGAGGAATAAAAATATATTTTATTGTAAAACAGTCACTCTGCCGGAATACTTGCTAGTAAAGGGCATTGCTTTTTTATATTTTTTTTTAAACATTAAGTTGTAAGTCAAGTGCTTGTGTGCCCCCCCCCCCGTAGCCCATGGGAATATTACCTGATGCTCGCCCATTTCAAAGGTTGACTTTTGTGACCTGATTTGTGGTGCTGATTGGGAAGCTCTTTGCATTTAAACTGCTGGCTGGCGTGATCTCCCATAGGCTGCAGTCAACGGATGTAACACCCCGATGTATACTGCAAGAGAAGACAGCCTTCTTACTTTACTTTACTTTATACTGTTTATTTTTAAAGTGGTACAACATCTTGATTTTTTCTGGGAAGCTGTTTAGATGGCACAGAGGCTTTCACATAAAACAGGGAGGGAATGTTTGGAACTGACTCTGTCAGTTTTGGGAGAGTGAGTGTGCTCCGGGTCTCATCATTGCAATGATTGGTTGGCAGCATAAAGCACTGACGAGGCATCAGAGAACATATTCATTAAAAAAAAACAGTTACGTTACATTGAGGTTTAACATTTTGGCATTTATGGCTACAGAGTTGTTTGTTCTGACAGGATATCTCTTGCTCGCCATATGAGAAAAAATGATGGACATATGAATTTGAACATTCTAAGGGGTACAATTTTTTTTGTAAAAAGGCAGTCTGACACAGAGACTAGTCATTCACTGGTTTATCACCTTAGCACCTTTGTTTTACTAGGTGAGACACACTAAGCAGAAAGCTTGTTTGCAGGTGCAACCTGGGAGCACAGGGAAGTTAAGCGACTTGCTCAGGGTGACACAGTATGCAAGTGGGGGCTGTGGGATTCAAACCCAGGTTTACAGCTCAAAGCCTTAAACCACTGTGCTATACTGCCTCTCTGAGGTTTCTGTTGCTTGATACCAGATGAGTAGAGTGTGCTCACAGCCAATCAGGGAGCAAGGTTTCCTCAACCTACTTTCTAATACAATACAAAACAATGCAAACTATATACTGTAGCAAGTTTGTTTTGTATACACTACAAAAGAACCCCAGAGTAAATGCCCTGAGGCATGGGTTTCCTTTTGTATACACTATATATCTATATCCTTATCTATCTATCTATCTATCTATCTATCTATCTATCTATCTATCTATCTATCTATCTCTGTCTGTGTCTGTCTGACAATCTGTGATATGTCTCTAGATAACTGTCTATCAATCTCACTATATGTTTGTCTATCTCGTGTGTGTGTGCACGCGCATGTGTGTGCATATGTGTGTGTGTGTGTGTGTATCAATCATATTTTGAGTCTGATTTTGTTGAAATATCTGGACTTCTTTGCTCTCAAATATGTATTTTGTCTTTCATTTACCGTTGTTGTTATATCTATGTGAATTATTTGTATTTCCTTACCTTATGCCTTAATCAGTGTATCCTCTAAATATGTGTAATATTTATTGATTTGCAGCTGCTGTTATTATGTACACATCATATTTTTAAGTGTGAAATTTTTGTATTTTCCTTATTTAAAACTTCAGTAAAAACAAAGTTACAAGGAATTTCTTTTTCAATTTTTGTAGCATGCTTTAATTTCACATATGCATAATCACTGTTGAGGAAGGAGTGTGGAGGGGAAAAAAGAGCCAGCAATGCCAGCAGTGAGCCATCACACAGCGAGCACTGCAGGCAGAGAAGAGGAAAAGAAATTCATGTCAGAAGAGAAAAAGATGTCCCCGATCCACAACTCACCCTCATGACTAGATTACTTCTTAACCTCCCCAGATGTCTTCACAGATACCATCCAATGTGATATTCTTCCTAACGTGGTCTCTGATTATGCTCCAGTTCTCCTCTCCTTCATGCCGTCCACAACCTCCAACAAATACAGACTATGGAATGTTAATATCAACTTTTTAAAAGACTCTACAATGCCAGATAGAATCAAACTCTACATGGATAACTTCATTAAAAAAAACACAGACTTAGAAGACAACTATGCCCACGTTTGGGGGTCGTTCAAATGCCGAATAAGTGGGAAACTAATCAGGCTGGTGACAACCAGAAAGAGAAAAAGGAACCAAGAATCTAAATGATTACTACAAGAAATCAGAGCAGTCAAAAAAAAATATCTCCCAAACAGGACTGGCTACACTTCAACACCCTCAGAGCACAGTACAGTGAACTCCTATGGGAGCAGGCAGAATTCTGGATACCAAGGGCCAGAACCTGGTACATGGACCAGGGGAAATGTTGAAAACTCCTAGCTATTCAACTAAAACAGCAGGAATCATTTAAAAAAATAAAAGGCAACCAACCACTGGCCTGGTGGCACTGAGAGCTGAGTTGCTGGATGCCTTACCTCGCTCTACGCCTACAACCCATGTTCGGACATGAGCATGGGCCACTGGGGGTTGGCAGGGGAGGAGAAGGACTAAGCATCCGAAGGACTGCTCTCCTTCTCGGGGGAGGGGGGACTCCAGCAGTCGGTGCATGACTGGCCCCTAGTGGAGGCTAGTGGCTGGCACTGGTGCTGGGGAGACAAGGCAGACGCTTGGAGGAGTGCATGCGGATGCATTTGTGCTTTCTCCTTGTGGCATCATTGCATGCCTCATCTGGGAGAGAAATAATGGAGGTGGAAAAAGTGTCCTGGTACAGTCTTATGAAGCTGATCCCTACAGGCACCACCCCTGTGAATAGCAGTAACCTGCAGCACCGGATCCATGTGTTCAGTGGGTTGAGGGATCTCCGCTAGCCCACCATGACGGGCAAGCCGTTGGGAAGTTGGAAGGTAAGCTGTGAGTGGGGGATGGGGCTGGGGATCAGGCAAGATGCACCGCCAACAGGGACAAGAAGCATAAATAGATTAACTGCAAACAAAAAAGGCAACCAACCATCAACAAATGCCAACCTAACTACCAAATCTAGGGACATAGCTTCCACATTTGCACAATAATACCAAAACCTTTATTCAGCAGATCTGCTTACACTGGTGGTGCACATTCAGAACTTCCTGGATGCAGCAAATCTCCCCAAACTCTCCCCTGAAAAATTAAACATCCTGGGAGCAAACATAGCCTCCACAAAATAGAACAAACCATATCTGAGCTGACCCTGGATAAAGCCCCAAGCCCACATGGGTTCTCCACAAACTTCTATACGGCAATAGCACAATGCCTCTTAAAGCCTCTAACCAGGCCTTTTTAATGAGTCACACAAAAATTGCACGCTGAATACCGCTTTACAAGTAGCAACAATCACCTTACTCCACAAACCAGACAAAAAACACAAAAACATGTCCAACTACTGGCCAATGTTGCTCCTAAATATAGATATCAAAATCCTTTCCAAAGTCTTGGCTACCCATGTACGTATGGTATTGAATACTTTAAACGGACACTGTCAAACCCCTTATGCCTCAGAGTGTCTCTTTTTTAAAAAACACATGTTATGATTGTTCATATTCTGTAGAGACTGCTTATGTAGCTGGTAGTTTGATTCTGGTTCTTTTTTCCTTTTAAAAAGTAAAAAATGGACTGCCCACCATACTGGTGTTACCACACAAAAACATGTTTGTTTACATTCCTTGATCAACCCCCACTGCATCTTTCCTGGACTTGGAATGCCTCCAACACAGTCTTACCACTCAGGATGCAGTGGGAGTTTAGGAGGCTATTGTACTGTGAGTGACTGCACTGTTTGGGGGATTTTCTAATGTTCAGGAAGTACTCAGTAAAAATAGATTCCAGATTTGAAACCAAATATGGTTTGTTTATAATTATACATTAGCATGCATTTCAGTTCTGCTAAGCAAGGAGGCAGACATAACAACCAGCAACATCAATGAATTTTAGAGAAGGTAAGCAATCATAAAATATGGTGTTTTAACTATAAACAATATGATGCAAAACAGGTTGGCAGGGTCCCTTTAACTGGTGCAGAACAGATGGGATTTATGCAGGGCTGCCTAGTATCTTCTGACTATGCAAGCAAGATTGCCCACTCCAATGCCGCCTTCCAGGATGCTAAGTACCCAGCCATCCTAAGGTCACTAGATGCTGAAAAGGCCTTTGACAAGGTCTCCTGGCCATTCCACTTCCCAACAGCATTCATGGACTGGGTCAGACTCCTATACTCAAGGCCCTCATCCTTCATCAGATGCAATGGGGTCAACTTGGCAACCTTTGACCTACACAGAGGTACACGTCAAGGATGCCATTTGTCCCCTTACCTGTTAAACCTCTACCTGGAATCCCTAACAATACAAATTCTGGCAGAAAACAAAACAAAAGGGTTACTGGCAGGCAAGCACAAGTATAAAATCTAACATATGCGGACAACATCCTCTTGCACCTCCAGGATCCCTCCAACACTATCCTGGCAGCAATAAACCTCTTACAAGAATCTGGATAATTATCAGGCTGTAAACTCAACCTTAACAAGACATGCATTATGCCACTCAGTACCCGAATCATCAAACAGGAAGCAACACAATGTGGAGGCACATGGTCTCCTAGTGCCCTCAGGTACCTCAGAATATTGGTCACCACCAGCAAAAACCAAACATTCTCGCAAAACCTAGACATGCTTCTTGCCCAAGTCAGACATGATCTCAAGAGATGATCGATCCTACCCCTGACACTTCGGGCAAGAATAAACACCATTAAAATGAACATCCTGCCTAGGCTAGTATATCCACTAGGAATGACAAAACTCTTCATTGCAATACAGTGGTTCACTACACTCAAAGCTTTAATCACGGTCTTACTATGGATAACAAGAAACAATGAGGAGCCTATCACAGGTTCACTCCCCACAAGTTACAAAGAGGCCTTCAACTCCTTGAAATATACCTCTACCACCTGGCCCCTTCATGCAGGGAAATTCTTACAGTGGAAAGCCACCGATCCATCTAACCAATTCAGTACATACAAACCACAATGGCATCAGACTGAACTTGACCTGTGCCACCAACCCCAAATCAATATCAAGGCCTTAATGCACATATTGCATTCTAAATTACCGCCTGCCATAAACTCCCCTAGGCACTTCACAACTAGTCAGCAAACAAGTACACAGAATTCTGAAAATGAAGTCCCACCTCACCTTGGACCAACCTGTCCTAGGCAACACAAACTTCAAAATACAAAACTGACCAACATCGGCAAACCACTTCAATCCCCCATATAACACATGACTTGAACAAATTATCCAAAATGACTCCTTAGTAACCTTCTATAACTTCACCACAGCTTTCCCTGATGCCAATGTGTCCCAACTGGCACAGCCACCCACTTGATCTGGTTGCTTGTTCATTTATTTATTTATTTATTTGTTTGTTTATTTATTGATGTTTTTGGTAACCAGGAAGGTGCACTGATTCAGAAGACCATTTTCAGTCACAACCTGGGCCACAACGTGGTGGCATGAGACATAGCAGTATACACAGTATACACGTATGGTTACACTTTACAGACATTTGAAATTAAACACCGAGATGGGTGTTGAGACATCTGTTCATTACCTGTGGTATACAATCATGGTAAATTAAGGTACCGTGAGACATTAAGGTCTCATCACTGTACCATGGAGTTCATGTTTGGGTCTCCCCAGTAATTCCCCCCAAGGAAATGGTCAGCTTCTGCCCTTTAAGAGGGGTGTGCCTGGAAGGACTGTTGGTGTTAGCTAACCTATCTCTGGTTGATATGGCATGTTCGCTGGGTTCCGGAGAGGTGGTGGCCACTTATAACAGGGTGGTCTTGGAAGCTCTGGATGCTCTTGCACCAGTTCATATACGACCCACATCTTCTCACTTGAGGGCCCCCCGCTCTGATGGGGACCTCAAGGCAATGAAGATCAAGGGTCGGGGTTGGAGCATTGCTGGCAGAAGACCCAGCTGGAGGCCAATAGGCTGGCCTTATGTGCCCACTATGAGGTGTACCAGGGGGAAATTTCCAATAAGAAGGCAGACTTCCTGTCTAGCAAAATTGCTGTGGGGAAAAGCAGACATCTCAGCTATTTTGGGATGTAGATAGGCTCCTCCATCCTGCCTGTCTGCAGCTGAGAAAAGCATTGTCATTCACCTTTTGTGAGGAGTTTGCTCTGTTTTTGTCCAACAAAGTGTCAGCTTTCCAGTCGGGGATCCCACAAGGGAGGCATTTGCCTCACAGTGGTCAGGCTGAGGGTCACGGAGACACTCCGCCTGTCTGGGAAGAGTTTAGGCCAGTGAAGGTGTCTGAAGTGACTAGGGTGATCTTAAAGCTGAAGCACACTTCTTGTGAACTGGACCAGCCCCAAAGCATTTTTTAATGGGATGTGTCGAGGCTGTCAGTCCAGTATTTGCCAGGATTTCCAGGTGCTCGATGGTGGAGGGAGTCTTCCCTGTGACTTTGAAAGAAGAACTGGTGAGGGCCCTCCTTAAGAAACCTTCCCTTGACCCTGACGTCCTGGCAGATTACTGTCCTATCTCCAACCTGCCCTTTTTGGGAAAGGTTGCTGAGAAGTTAGTTGCACATCAGCTCGATGATCGCCTGGTGTCCTCAGATATCTATGAATCATTTCAATCAGGTTTTCATGCTAAACACAGCACAGAAACAGCTCAAGTGAGGGTGCATAATGACCTGTTCAGGGCTAGAAATAGAGGAGACAAGGCAGTTTTTGTTCTCCTTGATTTCTTCTCAGCATTTGACACTGTGGACCACTCTGTGCTTCTTGATCGGCTCTGTGAGTTTTGTTGACTCGCCAGTACTGTCGTCAGGTGGTTTGAGTCCTATCTCTCAAACAGGGTGCAGTGGGCAGTGATGGGGAATTTCTCCTCCTCCCCAATGCCCCTGTCTTGTGGAGCGCCACAGGACTTGATCATGTCACCGATGTTGTTCACAGTGTACATGCTACCCCTGGGTGAGATCATTCGACAGTACAGCGTAGAATTTCACTATTATGCTGATGATACCCAGCTGTACTTGTCCTTTGCCCCAAGAACATCAGGAACAATTGATGTGCTTCACAACTGTCTGGCTAAAATCAGTGACTGTATGGCTTTGATCTGGCTGAGACTTAACCCAGCCGAGACGGAGGTACTGGTGATTGAGCCTAGTCGCAGATGTGATGAGTTGTGACCTGGGGCTGACTCAGGGCTTTTCCTGGGTTCTGCTCCATTGATGGCTGCCCCAAGGGTGCAAACTCTGTGCGTGGTTCTTGATAACAGATTGACTTTTGAAGATCAGGTGTCATCTGTTGTTTAGTAGCGGTTTCTATCATCTACGGAACATTCCTTGGATTAATCCCCTTGTTCCATCCAAGGACCTGCTGATGCTAGTGCATGCCTTTGTAACCTCCAGACTCAACTACTGCAACTCTCTATATTTCAGGGTCATGGGAAGGATCCTCTGCAGTCTACAGCTACTGTAGGACACGGTGACCCTGTTACTGATGTGCCTTTCCAAGTCCAGTTATGTGACCCTGGTCCTGCAGGCTCTTCACTGGCTGCCTGCCAGGTGCAGGTTCCTTTTCAAGGCGGGTCTTCTCATCTTTAAGGCCCCATATGGACTGGGTCATGGTTACCCATCAGAATTCCTGACACCGGTGGCCTCTGCTAGCTCCCTCCACTCCACTTTGAAGGGCCTCCTGGACATTCCCATTGTTCGGCTCAAGACCTCAGGAGATCATGCGTTCAGTGTCTCTGGGCCAACCCTGTGGAATTTATTACCATCTTTTGTCTGGGAGGCTCTCTTAGTTGAAGTGTTCAAGTGGAGGCTGAAGGCCCATCTCTTTGTCCTGGCTTTTCCAGATTTCTGAGTACATTCTGATCTAGTCCCTACTGTGACAGTCTGAAAGCCTGTTAAGTCATTTTAAATTGTTATAATTATATTTCTGCATCATTATCATTTTATTTATTTATGCTGTTTGTCATTGTGTTTTGTTATAACTCCTGTTTGGTGCCCAGAGCTTCTGGGATTGGGCGCCCTACAAATAAAATTGCCTCTACTTGCCTTCTCTTGCCATTTGCCTTCTTGCAGCTATCGCAATCATTCATACATGGTCTTGGGCCCAGACCCTGGTCCTTGTCAGATCCCACTCCCTGAGAGGAACTCTACTCCCTATCCACCCAACCTCCCAACTGTACAAATGGTTGCTTTCTCACACTGCCGCAGATGAGCAGGACCTTTGCCCCTACTGGGCAGCAGCCATTCCAGAACTGAAGGATAACAGCAACACATCCACTGTGTGAAGGAACACATACAAATACTTGAGGTTTGATGGCCTGTGACTCATGCAATACCAAATAACCCACAAACTATACTACGTACCATCCAAACATGTGGGGCACCTCCCCTGTCCTGCTTATAGAAGATGCAAGTAGGAACAGAAATTGCTGAAACACATACTTTGGCACCGCTCAAAATCCACACTACTATGGGAATCTATAAAAAATTGTGGGCCCCCTTTTGGGCTTGGAATCTGCCTTTACTCCACAAATATGCCTGTTAGGCCTCAGCCTTGACAAGATCTTTGGCAACAGGAAACATCACATCTCACTCATAGCTGCCACAGGAAAAAAAATTATTCTGAAACACTGGATGGACGAAATGGAACCCACAAACCAAGAGTAGCACAGCGCCATCCTAAAGACCCTTAAGATAGAAAAGAAGATTAGTTCATTGGCCAACTGAGCACAACAATTCCACCATAGATGGGACACTGATGAGACTCTTCTGCTACTCAGATAGGGGCATACTAACCTTCTATATAACTCCTGACTATACGGTCAAGGCATAAAATCACTCTGCTTGAATCTTCACGGAACTTGAGTCATATACCTAGCTTGTACCATCTTTATATTCACCAGCCTCCCTGGATGTACATGAGAGGCATACCTGTAACCATTTCTTCCTCAGTCTTATGCTATTGAATGTAATTTCTTTTGTCTATATGTTGTATAATAAAAAAAGAAGAGAAAAAGATGTTTTGAGAAAAGTACTGTGTCTGTGGAAAATACTGAGTATGCCAATAAGAATAAGAGAAGAAAGTGGAGTGAAAGTTGGAGAGAAGAAGCAATTTGTGTGTTGTGGAGCTGAGAAAGTAAGGGAGAGTGCTGAACCAGACCTGGTCCTGTTAAACTGTGTGCAAGTTTAGGATGAGATTCTGGAAGTGCCACTTGCAGGAAGTGACCACCACGTGGTGTGGTTCCACCTGAACATGAGCATTAGTATGATCAGGTCCAAGGCCAGGGTTTTGGAGCTTAGGAGAGCTGACTTTGGTAGGATGGGAAATGTTCTAGTAGAACACCTTGTTGGGATCAGAAAAGGGACTGAAGTGGAACAGAAATGGGCCTAAACAAAGAAGACGGACTGATGAAAGCCACTAGTGAGTGTGAAAAAAATCAAAAGTAAGAAATCTAATGCCTGAAAGCCTAGCTAGTTTGGCAGGGCAGTGGCAAAAGCAGTAGGGTACAAGATGGCAGCCCACAGGAAGGTCAACATACTGTACACAGAAGGAGGAGGATAGGGAGGGATTACTGTGTTAAATCAATCCAATTGTAGAAATGAAAGGAAAAGTGTTCTCTTACTGGGATTCAAACCCAGGACCTTGGCATACTGTGCCTTGCTTTCAACCATTTGAGCATTAATGTGATGTGTTAAGTCAAGGAAGACAAGCAGAGCGGTTAAGTAGCAAGGGCTATAAGGGATGTACAGCTAGCACAGGAAGTAAAAAACGGTGAAAAGACCTTTTTCCAACATATGAGAGAAGAGGAACATAAAGTATGAGACTGGTGGACTAAAAGTGAAGAGTAGTAAAGAGAAAGCGGAGGTACTCCACAAGTACATGTGCTCAGTCTAATAGGGAGCAGGATGGACCAGTGCCAAAAAAGGCAGCAGATTTGTTGAAAATGGGATTGGTGAAGACACAGATGCATAATACAGGCAGACAGGGTGCAAAAGAGCCTACAGGCCCTGAAGCTAGATAAAACACCATGGCCAAATGATGTACACCCAAGGATGGTTAGGGGACTGGCTGATGTTCTGGCTGGTCCTATAGCAGACCTGTTTATCACCTCTCTGGAGTTGGAGATCATGCCGCAAAACTGGAGAACTGCACTTTTGGAGCCTCTTCATAAAAGTGGACTGAGGGATGAATCAGGGAACTACAGGTCTGTCAGCTTGAACTTGTTAGTGGACAAGTTGGTGGAGACCATTCTGAAAGACAGATTGGTAAGCTTTCTAGAGGAAAATGGTCTCCAATATGAGAAGCAGCATGAGTCTGTGTTGGGGACGTCCTGCCAGACCAACCTAATTGACTTGTTTGACTGGGTCACCAGGACAGGGAACAGAGGACAGGCAGTTGATGTCTCATATCTGGAGTTCAGTAAGGCTTTTGACTCTGTGCCTCACAGGTGATTGGTCAGAAAGCTGGAAGAGCAGGGGTGGGGGCTAAGCTTGTTGGATGATTCAGAAGCTGTTTGCAGGACAGGAGCCAAAAAGTAGTAGTTGGGGAGAAATTCTCAGAAACCAGGCCAGTGACCAGTGGGGTCCCACAGGGTTCAGTGCTCAATCCAGTGCTGTTTAACAAATTCATAAGTGACATTGCAGATGTGATTATTGGTAAAGTCTTCCTGTTTGTGGACAAGACTAAGTTTTGTTGGAGAGTGGACATGGAGGAGAGGAGACTGGAACTCATGGAAGACCTGTCTAGAAAAATGGTCTGTAAGGTTATGCACTTGAAGGTGAAGAACTCGGGGACCAAGTACAGGTTAGGAGGTGTGCAGGTAACCAGATCATAGGAAGAAAAGGACCTAAGAACAATCATTACAAGTGACCTGAAACACTCAGCACATTGCAGGAGAGGAACAGCCGAAGCAAATCAGATGCTGATCTCCATAGACTGGGGAATAACCAGCAGGAAGGCAAAGTTCATTCTGCCACTGTACAGATCACTAGTGAGACTGTACCTGGAGTACAGTGTGCAGTATTGGTGCCCTTATTTTAAGAAAGCCATCAACTTGCTGGAGTCTGTCCAGAGAAGAGTAATCAAGATGATCAAGGGCAGCAGGGTAAAACCTATAAGGAGAGTCTCAGGGACCTCAACGTACTCTCTCTTGAGGACAGAAGGGAGGAGGGGGGACAGGATTGAGACCTTTGGGTATCTTAGAGGTATAAACAGTGTGAACACAGAGGGCCTCTTCAGCCTTGGTGCATTTTTTCACTGAGATGGTGGTGGCCAAGTGGAATGAATTGCCAGAAGAGGTGGTATAGGTAGAGAGGATGGGACAGTGTGAAAGGGAAAACTGCAGGAAAAGGAAGTGTGAGAGGGGTGAGGGGGAATTTGAGGGGAGGTCAAGAGGTAAGTGGGGACAGAGACAGTTCCCTCTGTAATCACATGAGGAAATGCACAATCAAACAGACTAGACAGACCATAAGGCCTTTTTCTGCTGGTACGTTCATATGTAATATATATACAGTATGCATCTTTTGCTTAGCGTTTAAAAGAAAAATGATTTGCTGTGTGTTTCATGGACTTTATGGTATGTTGAGATGGGTGCTGCTGTGTAGAGATGGAACTAGAGATGGGCAAGTCAGAGTGGGCTCGAGCCTGGCTCAAGCTTAGTGCCCATGACTTGACTAGGTTCGACCTCTATAAGCAATTTAAAGCCAAGCCAGTTATGCTCAAAGAAAGCATTTTTGGCAGCTTGAGCAGTTAGTGTAGTGTTGTGACATGTTAACTCATATGTAGAGAACATCCTGTAGTAGCCAGGGCTTTGCTAGTGTTTTAGCTCGTAGAGTCAAGCCAAACCCATGGCTCTGCTCTGGCTTGGCTCTAAGTACAAAATTCCTGGCTTACCCACCTTTGGAAGGGACTGGCATCTCATGGGAGATTCTGTTGCTAATGTCCTTTCAGTTTTTTCATTCTAGTTGGTGGTGTTGTGTGTTAGAACTGTGGAAAGTGGTAGTGTGTTACCAGTGCTGGTAGGAGATGATATGATTGACAGAGGTGGTGTAATAAATCTAAGGTTCCACTATTTATTTAACACCAGTGAAAATAAATGGAATTATTACACCCCCTTCTGGGTCCACATCTATTTCATAAATATACATTTGTATATTCTATATTTCTATTTCTCTAAAAGTCGAGTGAGAATGCTCCCAATTGATGCCAGTAATTATTTTATTTTGTATAATTACAGTACAGTATTAGGAAATCAAAATGCAGTGCATCCAAGAGCTTAGGTAACTGCAGTTATAGCCAAGGATAACCAATCCCAGTAAGTTCTTCTGACCAAAGCAATGCTGGCAGCACTTGATGTGGTGTACTGTAGAAACAATTCACATCCACATTGCAATTTATGCAAAAAGTGATAAGACTTTATTGGTGAGAATGCAGACAAACTGTGCAGAACTTGGAAAACCAACTACAGTATTAGTCTGTCTGTTTATTTATCGATCTCTCTGTCTATATCTATCTACTCTTATCTATCTCTCTCTCTGTCTGTCTGTCCATCTGTCTACCTGACAGCATCTATCTGTCTGTCTGTCGATCTATCTATCTATCTATCTATCTATCCATCTAGCTATCTGTCTATCTCTGTATTAAGCAATTGTCTATGTCTTGAAAGTAAAAAACCTCATTTTCCATGGGTTCCCACTTCTACCCCATTTGCTGCTGGGAGGACTGAAGCACAGGAAGTCAAGTGACCTGCTCAAAGTCATGCAGTAAGCCAGGGCATAAGTGAGAAAATAATGAGTTATCTCCCGCTGTACAGTTCAGTGCTCTTGCTACTAGTCCGCATTACCTTTCACTTTCACCTAATTAATTATAAGTGACATTTTATAATGAACCTGAAATTAAAGCCCTAATCTTGTACAGTAATTAGAATGGGAGCTAAATTAATCGCACTTTTATTATTTGCTGTACCTGTAATTCAGAACAGGAATGTCCTATTAAAAGCTGCATTCTGTTCTAAGAAAACAAGAAAAGAACAATCATATGCATACCTACATAGACACGCACATACACAGACAGACACACTCACACACACATATGCAGTCACACACACACATGCACACACACACAGTCACACACAGACATACACACATGCAGTCACTCACTCACACACACACAGAGATGCACACACACAGTTACACAGAGACATACACACACATGTACAAATGCACACAAACACAGTCACGCACAGAAACACACACAGTCACACACAGAGACACGCACACATGCACGCACACACACACACGTACACATGCACACAAACACAGTCACACACAGTCACACACAGAGAGAAACACACAGTCACACAGAGACACACACACATGTACACATGCACACAAACACAGTCACACACAGAGACACACACACACAGTCACACACACAGACACACACACGCATGTACACATGCACACAAACACAATCACACACAAAGACACACACACATACACAGTCACACACAGAGACACACACACACATGTACACATGCACACAAACACAGTCACACACAGAGACACACACACAGTCACACACAGAGACACACACACAGGTGCACACACACACGCGCACGCGCGTGCACACACACACACACACACACACTGTAAAGGAGTGTGTTTTTAAAAAAGCAAACTTAAAAAAGCCTAAATAGACCAGGTACTTTCAGTTGGTAGATTCAAAAAGTGGATCATGATTTTGTGATCGATATCAAATAAATGCATCTGAAATAATATATTTTAAAGTAGTAGAGCAACAAAATATGTTTCCTTAAAAAGCTAATTTCAGCTACAAATAAAAATATTAGCATGCATGGCAGACCTACTTTTCTAGATACCTTCTATACTGGCACCAAGATTTGTTTTTTTCTCAGTCTAACCTTTGCCTGAGCTACAATGCTATTTCTAAGCTAAATGTGGTGTCCAGCTTTTTTCCTTAAAAAATAAATTAATGAAAATATTCATATAATATTCGTACTTTGATGGAACTAAAACTGTTACCACTGCACAAAACTGGAAGATGTCTGGATTCCTTTTCATGAAAAAAAGGTATGGTCAAATTTTTGTCTCAGTCCCATTTCACTGTTGCTAAAAGTTCAGTACTTTACTAATGGAATCATGGGTAAGAACAACACAAGAGCCAGATATTTAAACAATTAGCCCCATGCTCACAAGAATAGCACAATTCTAAGTAGAACATGGCCAACAGCTGGTTAGCGCAAACACTTCTATATTCAGAGATGCAAAACACAGCACTGGCTACACTCCAGGACATACTGTATACTTTGAAAAAGGTTTCAAGACAAAGAAATTTAGAATAAGCTGCTGTGCCAAATGTTTTACAGAGCAGAGCTGTTGAGATCAAGGCAGAAACTCCAGTGCTTCTAGTCCAAAAGGAAACTCTTTGTCAGGGAGAGAGATGCTTTTGTCAGATGAAATGAAAGATACAAGAGCATGTACCATGAGTTGTAACAGCACCACCATACACACCACCCAGAGTTTTTTTTTAGATTTAATAATTTGATAATATATTGCAAGTATTTATCTTTAAAATGTATAAGTGTGCAATAGTTGCTCATTCTTACATTAATCTTTTAAATTTTTGAGCACTGATGTGATTTTCTAGTATATTATATTCTTGGGGTCACAGTTAGAATTTATTTCTATTATTTTAATTAATGAGCTATAGTGCTTCCAATATGCCCTGATATCCATGCTGCCATGTGTATAAAAAACAGGGTTTGGGTCCTCTTCCCACCCCAATATGTCCAAATGTTTTCTATTACCAAAGGAATTCTCCAGTAATCTAGTGGTTCCTCTCCTTCACACAATTACCTTCAGTATGAGTATAAATATTTAAACCCTCCCTGGTAGTCTAGTGACCCCTCTGCCTCACCTGATTACCCTCAGAATGAGTTTGCAATATTTTAAACCTCCCTGGTAGTCTAGTGACCCCTCTCCCTCACCTGATGACCCTCAGAATGAGTTTGCAATATTTAAACAGTCCCTAGTAGTTTAGTGGATCCTTCTCCCTCACATGGCACCACAGATTTCTTAGTGGAAGTCTTCCATACGATTCCACAGACCACCAGCTAGCACCACACAGATAAATGAGGCCTCTATAGGATGTAACTGACCTCTTAGTGCATTGTGTTAGCCAATAGGTCATGTCCTTGGTGACCTTAAAATATAGCAAGTTACTGCAAGTGCTCTAACATATTTGGAATGCCCTCTCTTTGCTCCTTGACAGCCTATGGTACTGTAAGTACAGGCACATACACTGTCTGTGTTTGCCAGCAGTGGGTGTGCTTATTGCTGAGTTCACCTTTTTGTGCCTTCATTAGGGATTTGCTTTAGTGTGCTATGTTAAACAAACTTGATATCTGACACTGTGCTCCAACATTGTTTAAATACAGCAACATCAGGGCAATATGTTACTTTTAAGTCAGGATAGGGATGTTTGGAGCTGGAGACATAGATCTTTGAATATTTGGCCCAAATTGTAAGAAAAAAAAACGGTGTTGCATCAGCCAGCATACAGTTACAGCAACAGATATGGTCAGATATTTACAGATAGTTTGTGATATTTCTAAAGAAAGTCTCTCTGCTTGTCTTATAGTGGTACCACAAGCAAGCAGTGACATTCTGGAGAGATTTGAGAGAAATTTCAGGAAAGATCGACCATGTCAATTGCTGCAACTGTACGGGCAGTAAATGACACAAAATGGTGCATCATAAGTGCACGTGTGAAATAAAACTTTATGATTAATCACCCTTATGGCTAATAACAGGTGTGTTGCTCCTATAAAGGAACAAAGCCTCTAGCATATGCACAAACTCCATTTCTAACATTAATTGTCAAGTGATTCCCCTTCCCAAATAATACCACACAACCCAATCCACAATTGGGTGCTCAGCTGGCATCCTGTCATTTAGTTTCCATTACACCTTTTATTTACATTCTTATAACACTCACCAACAATTTATTACATATCCATCTTTATTTCATGCCATTGTTTTAATGATCCATTCCATTCCAAAGAAACCATTCTGGAAATGGACGCATACCTGACACCCAATTCAGCCCTGTGACGTATAAACCCAACAAAGTGCCAGCACGGCTAGGTGCACACCCAGCCCAAGTACTTGTTTACTGGCATGGTACCCCCTGGGCCCCCTGTATCCATTTCTTGTGCCTTCTTACGCCCTTCCTCCCCCTCACTACACCCCTTTCCCCTCTTCCTTCTACTAGCCCATTTCCAGCTATTGCAAAGGATGATAGGCTCCCCTTTTACTGTCCTTCAATGAAGAGTTATAGACTGTCATAGATTTCTAATGAAAATAAGAAGAGAGGAAGACAGATTGCATAGGAATAAATTCAGGAGGAAAGGAGACTGCAGATGAGGTTGCCATTGTTGATGCTTGCTAGCCATGCTGCTCTCCATTATTTATTAATTTAGTATATTTTATGCAAATTGATGGTTACTTCAACATCCTGAGTGAATTTAGGTTCTTGGATGTTTGCGGGACTTTAAGTATTAGCCAAGAAAACCATTTGGTTTATCCCATAATACTCTGCTTTTTCATGAGCACAGTTGGAATGATAATGTGTGTAGGGCAACAACAGCACCTCTATACAGCGATCATGACTGTTTTTGTAACCAGCAAGTCTGACCTGTTAGTGTTACCTACCAAAGGTACCTCAGGTAAAACTACAGTAAGTAGTTACCCATCCCTCCCCTTATGGAATTTAGATAGGAGTCAATTGCTGTTACCTAAAACAACAAGCATTTGTCAATGCCGAATGTTGTCTCGCTGGCATTGGCATTAGCAGCGCAGGAGTTAGAGACACATGATAGGAATGGCAGTGAAGTACTGAAGTGATGCCAACCCAACCCCCACCCTGCAGAGACTGACAAGCATCGGGGTGTGCCTTTGGTTCATCAGCTATAACGTTCATGCCATTTTACCTCACCCTACCCTGTAGACACTGACAAGTGTTGTGGTGTGCTTTGGGGTCCTTTGACATTATACTTACCCCATTCAATAATGAAATACACTGCAGTGGGTGCAGTATAGGAGAATGGGGTGAAATTTGTGGCCGAACACTCCAAGACACACCTCGATGCCTGTCACTGGCTGCAGGGTGGAGGTGGGGGTGGAATGGTGGAAGCATGAGAGCAATTGATCCCAAGTCGCACCCCTGATGCCTGTCAGTCTCTACAGGGTGAGGTGTAACAGTTGGAAACCCTAACATGTTGGTGTTTTCACTCCAAATTATCAACATGGGCTTTTTGTGACCCTACATCATGAAGAGCGGCAGTATCAGTTTGTTAGCCAAAAGGTGATTTTGCACAGTGACTGCGCCATTTGGCATCACAGGTACATAAACACATTTTGGGCAGGATGTGAAAAATGACAACTGTATTCTTCATGAGGAGGTGTAAAAAAATGGCAACGTTGAAAATCTGGAGCGAAAATATGAAAAATTGATGAAGTCATGAGCATGCATAGAAACTGTGCAATGCACATCTGTAACCCAAATATTTTGGTTTTTTTAACCACATTTTCAACATAGGCATTTTGGGACCTCCCATTATGAACAGTGGCACTGTGATTTTGTTAATCTGTCCCAAAAGTTCATCTCCTACAGCAACCATGCCATTGTACGTCACAGGTGTGAAAACACATTTTGGGCAGAAGATGTGAAAAATGACAGCTGTACTGTTCATAAGGAGGTGTGAAAAAATGCCAGTGTTGAAAATCTGGCATGAAAATATTGCAAATTTGCGAAGTTACAAGGGTGCATGGAAACTATGTAACGCATGATTGTAACACAGTCATTTTTTATTTTATTTAGTTTTTGTTGACTGGGTAAGTACACTAGACAAATCCTGCCTATTTTTAGGCACGACCCATGGGAGGGGGATACAGATGAATGCCAACTGACCTTGCACCAGATTAAGCTGTTGGTGGTATTTTTAGTAAATGAGGGAAATTTGGCTAGGACACCGGGGAAATTCCCCTTTTCTTTTCAATAAGTGCCATGGAATCTTTAACACCCACCAGTCCTCAGTTTAATGTCTCATCTGAAAGATGGCACCTCAGAAGTGCAGCACCCCTCTGATGCTGCACTACAGTTACAGTATTTGGATATTAACCCAAGTGTCAGATGTGGGAACTGAACCCACAGCCCTCTGATCTCCCAGCCTCAGAGGCAAGTGTGCTACCTACTAAACCACTGACACTGACTTTCATCACCAAATTTTCAACATAGGCATTTTAGGACCTCTGCTCATAAACAGTGTCACTGTCATTTTGTTAATCTGTCCCTAAAACTGATTTCCTACAGCGACTGTGCTATTCTGCTCTTGAAGTGTGAAAACACATTTTGGCCAGGATATGTAAAATGACAGCTGTACTGTTTATAAGGACGTGGGGAAAAATGGCAATGTTGAAAATCTGGAGTGAAAATATTAAAAATTCACGAACTTACGAGCGTGCGTGGAAACTGCGTGATGTACACTAGTAAAACAGTAATTTTTTGGATTTTTTTCACCAAATTTGCAACATAGACTTTTTGAGGTCCCACCCCATGAACAGTGGCACTGTTGTTTCATTAATTGATCCTGAAAGGTGATTCCACACAGTGACCACAAAATCACCTTTCGGGACCGAATATCGCCATGACCATGACTGAATTCATGAGGAGGGGTCTCAATAACCCCATGTTGAAAACTTGGTGCCAAAATTCCCAATAAATGGCCGAGATATGCACTAAAGTTGAAAAAAAAACTATTTATGTCATTATACAGCTAACCAGCATTTCTTCAGTTCGCGATCGGCTTTGAAGAGTGCAGATGTGTTCCCTGACCACCGAAGATCATCGTGCCAGGCTCTGGAAGTAAGTATGGGGTGAAGGGGGGTGTGGGGAGGCAGGGTACACAGATGGTGGGCATGGGTTGGGAGAGGGAGCAGGACAGACCATGAGGAACCATTTTCTGTTTTACAGGTAAAAAGAAAAAGGAACATCTCAGGAATTTTTTTTTAACAGGGACGTTTGGCATGCTGGGGCAGGCTCCCAACATGCCACCTGAGTGTTTTGGGGGGTGGCTGTAGCCAACAGGGGATTGGGCACCCCCGTCGGCACTCAACAAATTGGGGGGAGGATATTATGCTGACAGGGAGTGGGCTCCCCAATCTGCAAATTAAACTGGAAAGGGAGGACTGTAGCTGACAGGGATTGGGTCCCCATTGGCAAAGAAAGACTTTTGTGGTGGCGCATGATGCCGAGGGTGATTAGGCACCCCCTCAGCACACACTTGGGATGGGGGGGCATTATGTCAACAGGGAGTGGGCTGCCTGTCAGCAAATGAGGTGGGTTGAGGCATGCAACAGGGGGATTTGTCACCCCTAGAGTTGGGTGGCAGCAGTCAGTGCCATCATGTTTAGGGAAAAATTCAGTAAAGGGACTTTGGGAGGCATGTTATTGTACCACTGCATGAGGAGCTTGTCTCTCATTGCAGTGGCACTTTTGTTTGATCTGGTGGCCAGTTTATATATGCCTGTTGTCAGCACCTGCATGCTGGCTTATTAGGGAATGAGGGATGCACCTACTGATGCATGCCTTACTGTCGCCCACAGTGACTGCACCTCCAAATCTGCTACTACTGCAATATGTTGGCTGGCCTGCAAGCGTGAGCCAACATAAGAACAAAAGACCCAGAACATGTTGTAGCTAGTTTTGTAACTGAATTTAACAACATAGCTGGGAAACTTGGGAATGTTGTATCTAAATACTGACCCATTTTGTTAAATGACCCAAAACTGACAAAATGTTTGGGGAACCAGCATAGAGAATCATTCTCTAAAGGAAGGAGTCTAGGTGACATGCTGGTACATAATCAGTTTCAAGGGAAAACAAACAGAAACCAGACATGGCTACCCATTAAACCTTTAGGCATGTACAGATGTGGCAATTGCAACATCTATATACACTGTTCTGTTCTGGAGACCCAATCTCCACAAAGACTTAGACAGGATGGAGGCAGACCAGAGGACGGCAACTAAAATAGTGCAGGGCTGCACCAGAAGACATGCCAAGAGAGACTTAAGGATCTTAATATGCATAGCCTCGAGGAGAGGAGGGAGAGTGGGGACATGATATAAACTTTCAAATACCTCAAGGGAATCAACAAGGTCCAAGAGGGTAGCATCTTTTAGAAAAATAGATGTGCAAGAACAAGGGGGCACAATTTGAAGCTAGAGGGGGGACGGCTCAGAGGTAATGTCAGGAAGTATTTTTTCATGGAGAGGGTTGTGGATTCATGGAACAGCCTTCCTGAGGAGGCTATGGAGTCAAAAACAGTGGTAGAATTCAAGAATGCATGGGACAGACATAAGGCAATTCTAGGGGGTGGAGGTTGGAAGAAGTAGGCTGTCGGTTAGCTAGGATAGCAGTGTCAGTGGCTCAGTAGGTAGCACACTTGCCTCTGAGGCCAGGAGATCAGAGAGCTGTGGGTTCAGTTCCCACATCTAGCACTTGGATTAATATCCCAGTACTGACACTGTAATGCAGCATGAGAGGGGTGCTGCATTTCTTAGGTGCCGTCTTTCGGATGAGAAGTTAAACCGAGGTCCCATCTGCCTGGATTGGTGGTGGTAGTTCAGGTGGATGTTAAAGATCCCATGGCACTTATCGAAAAGAGTAGGGGAATTTCCCCGGTGTCCTGGCCAAATTTCTCTCATTCACTAAAAATAACACCAACAGCTTAATCTGGTTCAAGGTCAGTTGGCATTCATCTGTATCCCCCTCCCCTGGGTCATACCTGAAAATAGGCAGGATTTGTCTAGTGCACTTACCCAGTCAACAAAAGCTAAATAAATAGATAGGATCCGCAGCTTATCCATTAGATAGGGAAATGGGCAGACTGGGTGGGCCAAGCAGTCCTTATCTGCCATCCAATTCTATGTTTGTATGTTTCTAACTTTCTCTGTCAACAAGGGAAAACATTTGTTGCTCTTACTAATGGTAGAGAAATACTAATCAGGCAATTCATGTCCTGTGTCACCAATTATGCTGTCTATGATCTCTGGTGTTCATGCCACAAATTATATATAGGTAGAAATCTGCGGCCATTAATGATTAGGATCCAGGAGCATGTGAGGTGAGGGATGTTAAGAATATAGATCTGACAAGTCCAGTGGCCACACATTTTTTTGATGCACATAACAATGATCCATCTTGTGTACATGTCTCTGGTATTGAACAAGTGAATGTTGATAGGAGAGGTGGAGATTGACTCAACAGATTAGAACAAAGGGAGATGCATTGGATTTATGTTCTGAAAGCCCTTATACCAGATGCTTTGAACAGAGAGTGGGACCCAAAACCTTACCTTAATTGATTAATTTTGTATTTTCATTTGTTATCCCACCCCCCCCCCGGGTTGTTGTTTGGCTCATCCCTTCCACCTTTAAACCTCTCAGCCTATATTATCAATAATAGTTGAATTTATTATTTTTTGAATTTTTTTTTATACTCTGAATAACCAAAGAGCCAGAATTTATTTTATTATACACATAGGCCTCAGAGTGATTTTTAGTGATTCCAGTCTCTATAATCAGCTGAAGTTTTGAATATATTTTATTATTCGTACAACATACATGGGATATTGAATTAATCCTCAGGGTATATACAACACATTGATTTTTGTCTTTTTTGTGTTTTTATTCCTTGCAGGTGTTGTAAGAGTGCAGTACCCTCTGCTTTCCATTTATGCCCTCGCTATGTATCATGGCTTGGACTTTTTGGATTAAGCTTCTTACCCAACATCTTCTTAACGAGTTCAGATTAAAAATATGGAATGTAGATGTATATAAAATGTAATATTGCACTAAGAGAATGTTGACATAGATTGAAAAAAATGTGATTGTATAATGATATTGCCAATTGTTTTCTCATTAACTTTTTTGTTTCCCGTTGCTAGTTGAGATTGTTTTTTTTTTGGCTTCATTTGCATTTCTTAACATTTCTACAGCTTAATTTTACATGTCCTTCAAGTCGACAGAAGATTTTTCTTGAAAATCTATTTCTTTTAATTCGTGCAGTCTGATTGGCTGTTGAACCTAGAGTGCTCAAAATATTGATTTTTTTGCATTAACAATTTGATTATATGCACTGCTGAAGGTCTGATATTGACAGAAATATGTTTTTATTTCATTTATACTGATTGAATTGCTATGAATTTTCAAATTTGGAAATCAAGCTCTGTGATTGGTGTATAACTCTGACATCATCAAATGTTGAATTTAATTGGCATAAAAGTTTGGTCGTACCTGCAAGGTTAATCCCCTGATGAAGCCTTACTTGGTGAAGTGCTGGGGATCTTCTTTTAAAACTTGGAAATTAAAAATAATTTTTTGCAAGTAAGCAAATATTTTGACATCTTTGCACCTTCATTGGAGAGTTAGCAGCTCTCCTGGCTCTGGAGTGCATGGTGGTTTTGTTTTTGGTATTACAAGTAGGGCTCACAGCCAACACACACCCTGCCCCAGCTTTGCAGTGTGGTGCTGTTGTTCCAGAGGCCTGTTAGTGTTACCTACCAAAGGTACCTCAGGTTAAACTACAGTAAGCAGTTACCTATCCCTCCCCTTATGTAAGTGTTTATTGTGATCTCACCTATCTCTACTTTATAATATAATTAGTGTATCTTAGAAGCAGTAGTTATTAGAGTTGTAAATCAGAACCTCACTAAAAATTTAATTTGTCTCAGTTGAGCTATCCAATTCATTCATCATTGTATGTAATGAATAAAAATGTTTACTACTACTACTTTTACTACATATATTGTTCCTAGTAAGCCCAGTGTTGAATACAAGAGTCAGTTAATATTGAATCAAAATATTTACTGGTCTTACATAGACCTTACTTTTAACATTCTAAGTAATTATTTAATTAATAAGGCCAGTTTCTTGTGTACTTTGTACCTTTAGTGGTAATCATCCTTCTTTGTAAGCACTTAACACCTCCTTGACAGTTTGCTAGTATTCCAGTAATAATTCATATTACATTACTAGTTTTCCATTAAGCTTAATTAAACTTTTCACTCGTTCTGTTTAAAATTTCAACCCTTTAAGTTTGCATCATGGAATGTTAATGGACTTAGAATGCCCATCAAAAGGGGAAATTGTGCTCAATTACTTAAAAAAGCAACAGATTATATATCATTGCAAAAAAACTTTGTTAATGCCCCATTAGAGTTGAAGCATAATAAGTAGGGAAATGCAATATTTGGGTTCCCATGTATAAGACCCTGCCCCCACCCTCATCTTCCAACCCACACACCCCACCTTCACCCTTGGCTTCCAAGCTTAAGGCCCACCTCCACCCTGCATGCAGGAACAGATGTGAGGGATGTGCCTTGGGGTTGTGAACGCTAATGCTCATCACATTGTTTTATTCTGTACCCATGTCAGGTTATTAACTGTAGAAATGGGGTGAGCGTTAATGTTCAAAACCCCCAAGGCATACCCCTCACACCTATTCCTGCATGCAGGGTGGAGGTGGGCCTTAGGGTTGGAAGCCAAGGGTGGGGCAGGGTCTTATGCTTGGAACCCTAAGAGCATATTTCCCTACCTTTTACACTTCAACCATAATGGTGAATTAATGACATTTTTTGCAACGTATTTCCTTACTTTTTCAAATAGTACAGTATAATAGTGTCCTTATTTTACAGTGTGAGCACAAGGTCCTTTGGACCCTACCCTCCCATTCCCCCATTGAGACAGTACATCAGTACCCTTGAGACTATAACAGTATTCTTATTTTACAGTGGGATCTCTCCATTGAGACAGTATAATATTATCCTTATGTTACGGTGGGATTACGGTGGGAGCACAGGGCCAGTTGGACCCTGCACTCCCATTTGTGCAAAATTGCATAACTAGCACAAGATAATGTTGTATTTGGTACAAATTATGTAATTTTCGAAAATACAACAGTATCTTGTGAAAATTATGTAATGTGTGCAAATTACAGCTTTCATGCCTCACAGTATCTTATGTAAGTTACTGTATGTAACTTGTGCAAATTACAACTTTCCTCCCTGACATATAAATTTTTCCATAGGAAATAATGGGAAATTAAAAGTTTAATATGTTTTGAGAAGATTAATATGTTTTCACCAAACCTTCAAAAGGCAAATCTGTGAGGCAAAGGCTTTCTACCCTGAACATTTTAGACCACTACCTGAACCTATTTCTGAGATAGAGGTGGACAAAGAAATGTACAAAAACTGTTAAATTTAGGATTTTTTGATGCTCTGTATCTCAAAAACCACAAAACCGATTTGCACGAAATCTGGCATGTCTGGAAACCTTCTCCTAGAGATTACTCATGCCAAAGGTTGTGAAAATCCATCAAAATGGTTCCAAAGTTATTAAGGTTCACAAATTTGGGTTTAGCATGTTGTATTTTGCATACATTACATAATTTGTGCAAAATACAAGTATCTTATGCAAGTTATGTAACTTGCACAAATTACAACTTTTGTGCCTGACATTCCGTATGAAATAAACGGGAGATTTAAAGTTTAATAACTCTTGAACAGATTAATATTTTTGCACCAAACCTTCAAAAGGCACATCTGTGAGATGAAGGCTTTCTACCATGAAAATATCATATTATTACCTAAAGCTGTTTCTGAGATACAGATGGAGAAGGAAATGTAAAAAAATGGTAAATGTAGGATTTGTGACACTCTGTAGCTCAACAACCACATATCCAATTCACAAGATGTTTGTCACATCAGGAGACCTGCCTCCAGAAATTATCTGTGCCAAATGTCATGCAAATCCAGTCAAGGTTTATAAAGTTATTAAGGTGCAAGTGTGCGAAAAGTACTTTCACTTTCACTATACATATACATTTTCCTCTAGGAAATAATGGGAAATTAAAAATGTTATAACTTTAGAATAGATTAATATTTTTCACCAAACCTTCAAAAGCTACATCTGTGACCCAAAGGCTTTCTACCCTGAACATTTCAGACTACAACATGAAGGCATTTCTGAGTTACAGGTGGACAAAGAAATATGAAAAATAGACTGGTAAATTTAGGATTCCTTGACAGTTTCTTCTCACAAACCACACTACAGCTGTGCACAAAATTCTGCACATCAAGGGAACTATCAATGTAGATTATGCGTGCCAAATGTCGTGCAAATTCATTTCATTATATGGTTCCAAAGTTATTAAGGTTCAAAATATGGGGTTTAACATAGAAGTTTGCACTTAACCCTAATAGCAGTGCCAGTATAATATATATATATATATATATATATACACATACAAATATATATATTCTTCAAGAAGCCCTATTTAAAATCAAAAGAAACTGACAAATTATGCAGAAAGTGGGTTGCTGTTTCAGAACACAATTGTACAGCGGTGCTAGAGGCTGTCTTCTGCAGCTGGTGCTTCAGGAGTAGAATGAAGAGGTCACAACACTTTGGCTTGTACATGGGTGCTTGAGGCTATCTTCTGCTGCTGGTACTTTAGGAAGAGAATGTAGCGGTCACTGCACTTTGCCTTGTACAGTGGTGCCAGAGGATGTTGTCTGCCACTGGTACTTCAGGAGTAGAATGATGAGGTCACAACACTTTGGCTTGTACATGGGTGCTTGAGGCTGTCTTGTGCTGCTGGTACTTCAGGAGGAGAATGCAGAGATCATGGCACTTTGCCATGTACAGTGGTGCCAGAAGATGTCTTCTGACACTGATGCCTCAGGAGGAGGATGCAGAGGAAAGGAGTTCATCATGGGCATTCAGTTTCCCATAGGATAACACTGGAAGTATAAGATGCCATAACTCTGTCAATATTTGTAATTAAGCAATAATCTATATATGGTTAGAAAGGTCACAGCAGCCACCACAGTCTTTGTAAGCGACATTGCAGAGGGACTGGAAGGAAAAGTATGTCTCTTTGCAGATGACACAAAGATCTGCAACAGAGTTGATGCACAAGGTGGGGTGGAAAGGATGAAAAGGGACTTGGCAAGGTTAGAGGAATGGTCAAATGTATGGCAGCTTAGATTTAATGCTAAGAAGTGCAAGGTAATGCACCTGTGAAAGAAAAACCCAGGGGAAGAGTACACAATGGGGGGTGAGATACTAACAACAACAAAAATGGAAAGAGACCTGGGGGTAGTCATATCAGATGACTTAAAGGTGGGCAAGCAACAAGCAATGTGAGAGGGCAGTAAGGAGGGCTGGGGGGATACTGGGATGCCTAGGGAGAGGCATCACCAGTAGAAAACAAGAAGTTGTTATCCCTCTGTACAGACAGCTGGTGAGACCCCATCTGGAGTGCTGTGTGCAGTTCTGGAGACCCAATCTCCTCAACGACATAAACAAGGCGGAAGCTGTCCAGAGGAGGGCAACCAAAATGGTGCAGGGTCTGCACCAGAAGACATATGAAGAGAGACTAAAGGAGCTTAATATGTATAGCCTCGAGGAAAGGAGGCAGGGGGGGACATGATAGAAACTTTCAAGTACCTCAAGGGAATCAACAAAGTCCAAGAGGGTAGCATCTTTCAAAAAAAGAGGTGTGCAAGAACAAGGGGGCATAATTTGAAGATAGAGGGCAGCTCAGAGGTAATGTAAGGAAGTATTTTTTCACAGAGAGGGTTGTGGATGCATGGAACGGCCTTCTGGAGGAGGTTGTGGGGTCAAAAACAGTGGTTGAATTCAAGCATGCATGGGACAGCCATAAGGCAATTCTACGGGGTGGGGGTAGAAAGAAGTAGGCTGCTGGTTAACTAGGATCTGCAGCTTATCCATTAGGTAGGGAAATGGGCAGACTGGGTGGGCCAAGCGGTCCTTATCTGCTGTCACATTCTATGTTTTCTATGTTGCTACCAGAATGCCATATGCAAGAGCTTTAAATAATTGTGGCCATGAAGAAAAGCAAGCGATAAGACATAATTAAGCCTATAGAATAACACTGCAACATCAACAGACCATACTTCTGGCAATATTTGGACCAAAGTAAAAATCTATATATGGTCTGAAAGGTCTCAGTGGCCACTACAAGAATACCACATGTCAGAGCCTTAAATAATTGTGGCCATTAAGAAAAGCAAGCAATAAGACATAATTAAGCCCACAGGATAACACTGTAACTTCAACAGGCCAACATACACATTCATATCTTACCTTCAGAGCTGAGAAGTACAGCTGTGAGGACGGCACTCGAGCATGATGCCCATTTGGCCTATGACGTGCTACCCCAAAATGGTCTTTTGATTGGATGCTACCTGTGAGGGAGACATAATGAAATGCAACAAGAGCTGAGATAATTCTTGATCTGGTGCTCACAAATGGGGAGCCCGTACAGGAAATAATGGTCAGGGATCCACTGGGTGGAAGTGACCATTGCACAGTATGGTTCCATTTGGATATGGGCAGGGAAAGCATCCTGACTAAGACTGAAATCTTGGATTTCAGGAGGGCAGACTTCAGGAAAATGGGTGAGGTTCTAAGGAGCCATCTGGTGGGCATCAGAGCAGATATGGGGGTGGACCAAAAGTGGTCCATCATTAAGGAAGGAATACTGGTTGCCACAAATGAGTGTGTTAAGCTCAGGGGGAAGAACACAATGGCCAAAGCACCCAGCTGGTTCAGTTCTGGGGTTACCAAGGCAGTAAGGGAAAAGTGGTTGGCCTATAGAAAATTCAGGAAGACCAAGAGAGAGGTGGATACAGAAAATTACCTAAGGAAGGCTAGTGAAGCAAGTAAGGAAGTCCGCCGACCAAAGGCACAGAGGGTGCTGCAAATTGCTGAAGGAATTAAGAAGGGGGAGAAGGCTTTCTTTCACTATATAAGTCAGAAAAGGGACAAGAAGGAAGGGATTGTTAGGCTTAAGAAAGGGATGGAGTGGGTGGAGGATAATGCAGGAAAAGCAGAGACACTAAATGAATACTTCTGTTCTGTCTTCACCATGGAGAAGGATGGACCAGTGCCTTCAGGAGGGAAAAGAGGAGCGGGGGTGAGGGAAACACAGACATAGTGATAGAGGAGGATACAGTGAGGGAGGGTCTGCTGGCATTGAAAGTGGATAAATCACCAGGCCCGGACAGAGTACATCTAAGGGTACTAAAGGAACTGGCTGATAAGCTGGCAGGGCCACTAGCAGACCTATTTAATAGTTTACTAGAGTCAGGCGTGGTACCATGGGACTGGAGAACAGCATATGTAGTGCCCCTTCACAAAGGTGGTCCCAAGGATGATCCAGGGAATTGCAGACCAGTCTGACCTCCATTGTGGGAAAGTTCATGGAGACCATACTAAAGGAAATGTTGGTGGCATATCTAGGGGAGCATGGTCTCCAGGATGAGAGGCAGCATGGGTTCATGGGGGGAGATTGTGTCAAACAAATCTGATTGACTTTGACTGTGTCACTAAGACAGTAGACAGGGGCCAAGCAGTAGACATCCTCGATCTTGATTTCAGTAAGGCCTTTGACTCTGTGCCACACAAAAGGTTGACCAGGAAGTTTGTGGATCTTGTAGTTGGGGAGAAGATGGCCAGATGGGTGGAAAACTGGCTGAGGGACAGAACCCAGAGGGTGGTGGTGGGGGGAGAGTTATCTGGCACCAGAGATGTAACCAGTGGGGTCCCACAGGGCACCACGCTGGGGCTGGTGTTGTTCAATGTCTTAATCAATGACACTGGGGATGGCATTAAAGGCAAAATGTGCCTATTTGCAGATGACACCAAGCTCTGTGGGAGAGTGGACACAGCTGAAGGGATACAGGACTTACAGGAAGATCTGGAAAAGCTGGGAAGGTGATCCAGGATCTGGCAACTTGGCTTTAATGCCAAGAAATGCAAAGTTATGCATATTGGAGCCAAGAATCCCAGCACAGAGTATTACCTGGGTGGAGTAAGAGTAGCTGCATCAGAGGAGGAGAAGGACCTGGGAGTGATGATCACTAGTGACCTGAAGCACTCCACGCAGTGCAAGAAAGCAGCAGCAAAGGCAAACAAGATGCTGGGATGCATAGCTAGTGGGATCAGTAGTAGGAGAGAGGAGGTTATACTGCCCTTGTACAGGTCACTGGTAAGGCCTCATCTAGAGTATGGAGTTCAGTACTGGTGTCCACACCTCAAAAAGGACATTAACCTGCTGAAGAAGGTACAAAGGAGGGCTACAAAGATGACAGCCGGTCAGCAGGGCAAGGCATATGAGGAGAGGTTGAGGGCATTGAACATGTACTTCCTGAAGACAGGAGAGAGAGAGAGAAAGGGGACATGATTGGGACATTTAAGTACTTGAAAGGGATAAATAATGTTGATAGGGAAAGTCTCTTTAAGCTGAGTGGCAACCATATCATGAGGGGGCACAGTCTTAAGCTGGAGGGTGGGAGGTTTAGGAGGGATGTCAGGAAGCACTTCTTCACAGAAAGGGTGGTGGACACTGGGAATGCACTGCTGGAAGAGGTCATTTCATTAAAGACAGTGAGCAGTTTTAAGAGAGGCTGGGATAGGCATAGGGGGAAGATAAGAATCGTGGGTAGGGAGGATGGGAGGAGTGGGGAGGGAGGACAGGGACATTAGCTCAAGCTGTGGACCCTGCAATACGAGCAGACTTGATAGACCAAATGGCCTTTTTCTGCTGGCTTGTTCATATGTATGCTTTTCCAAAATGCCCTACATACATCCAGGCTGTCTCTCTGTTCCATTTTAATAAGCCCCTGCCCCACACCCCAAAACAGAAAGAAAACAACAGATTAAATACTTTACTCACCGTTGCTGTTCATATCTAATGTGTTACCAAGAGTTCATCACCCTGGTGGTAAAATGCCTGTATACCCAAAAAAAAAAACGGAGAAAAACATGATTAGAAATACGCTTTATTCACAATTTACCCCCCCCCCCCAAAAAAAAAAACAACAGAAACAGAAATAAAAGCATTAAAAGATTGCATATTTCACTTACTGTTGCTGGTAGTACACAATGTGTTCATCGAAGATGAGAAGCATCTGACTCTGGCTTTGGCAGTCATCGGTCATCAGTAATATATTCCAGATTTCTTCGGAATCATTATCATCATTATCATCAGCAGCAGCAGCAGCATCAACAACTTATTGCAACAAAACAATGGTACAAACTGGTGGTAGTCAGGCAACTGGTATATTTCAGTCATGTGAAATACTGGAGACTGGAGATGCCATTCTGGTAACTGGAATATTTCACGCATGGGAAATACTTGAGAATGGTGATGCCATACAGGTAACCAGAACATTTCACTCATGTGAAATACTTGAGACATGTGATGCTATACTGGTAATCAGAATATTTCAGTCATGTGAAATACTTGAGACTGGTGATGCCACACGTTAACTGGCATATTTCAGGCATGGGAAATACTGAGACTGGAGATGCCACACTAACTGCTGTATTTTATGCATGTAAAATACTTGAGACTAGTGATGCCACACTTGTAACTGCCATATTTCAAGCATGGGAAACAGTGAGATTAGAGATGATACACTGTTAACTGCCATATTTCAGGCATGGGAAATACTGAGACTGGAGATGCCACAGTAACTGCTGTATTTTACGCATGTGAAATACTTGAGACTGATGATGCAACACTTGTAACTGCCATATTTCAGGCATGGGACATACTGAGACTGGAGATGACTCACTATTAATTGTTATATTTTATGCAAGTGAAATACTTGAGACTAGTGATGCCACACTGGAAACAGGCATCTGGAAAGCTGTTAAAGGGATGGATGGAATATGGGCACCAGCAACACAGGGGATGCATGAGGTAGCAACACCAGTTGAGGATGTTTTGTTAGGAACAGCAGTCAATAGGTGGGTGGCAGTTTTAGGCACTGGGAACTGCAGGGCATGCTCTTTCAAAAGAATACACCATGGCAGTGGAAGTAATAAAGAAAAAGGGTGCTGGCCACATATTTGTGTTAGTATGACTGTGAATGTGATGAACATGTTTGACTAAATGTTAATATGTTGTGCTTATTTGCCAATAGAACAACGATGGTTAACACAGAATGGATTGTGTACGGGTCAATGCTACAACACACAAATGTATCCAGTACAAGATGATTATTTAATGCAATTGTTAGTGGCCATACATGTGCCCAAGGTGAGGTAGATTTATTTTTATAAACACAAGTTGTTCCACATATGCTGGGTCAAGTGAGGATTGGTGAGGTTCCACCACATCCCCAGCAGTGTTGAACATTCATTCAGACGGTACGCTGGTAGTGGGGGCAACAGATATATTTAAGGGCCAACTGTGCCAAGTGAGGAGATGCTTTCATCCTTTTGATCCAGTACTCCACTGGATTTATGGAGAATGACTTCAGAGGCTCATTAAAATAACTGTTCAGCAGATTGGGTGCCAACTGTGGCTGCTGTTCTGTTCTCTTCCACTGCTCAGCCTGTAGTGATGAGCTGAGTTCAGCCAAATAGTCACCCTCCTTCTCAAGGTTTTCCATACTGCATTCAGTTTGTGATTCTGAGACTGGTTTGTCGATAGGGTTACCTGCTGGTCTTTTCTACCCAAGCATGCAGAAACTAAGTTCTGAGCACATCTGCTTCTGAAAATCTGTAACCCTGTGAGTGGGCATTATAAGGTGTAGTACCTCACACTTAAAACATGGATCCAACATAGTGGCAAATATGTGCTTTTTATTGGAACAGAGATCAGAAAATCTAACTTCTAGTTCTGTGGTGAGATTTTCCACAAGAGATATCACTGTTCCTGCTGTCTGGTTTGGATCTTTCTCAGCATTTTCACTGAATCTCCTCATGGCTTTTTTCAGGATCTGTACAGCAGGAATTACCTGACTTAGCAGTGCAGAATCAGAGCTAAGGTCACGCGCACTCCTTTCAAATGGGGCTAAAACCTTTACCAAGCCCTCAATCACAGCCCAGTCCTGATGTCCAAGGACTCCCCCATGTCAGTTTCCATGCTCATCTAATGAAGGGCCTGCTTCTGCTCCAGAAGCCTTTGCAGCATGTAGTAGGTATAATTCCACTGGGTCTGTATATCCTGGATGAGATGATACTGCAGCATCTGAAGATGCTCTTGTAGCTGATGCAGATGGTTTGTGGCTTTCACAGAGTGATGGAAGTGGCTGCATATGCTTTTGGCTACTTTGACTGTGTGATCTGCCTCTGCTGTGTTTGTCAAAGCCTTTGTCACCACCAAATTTAGTGTATGAGCAAAGCAGTGTATCCCCTCAAAATTGCCATCTCTAAGTGCTTTTATCATATTTGTGGCATTGTCTGTGACCACAAACCATACCTGCAAATTGTTGCCATCAGTCCATGAACTCAACATCTCTTGCAGGAATGACAGTATGTTTACAGCCTGGTGATCCTTTTCCATAACACTGACATGTAGCAAAGCAGACCTGCAGGGAGAGGGGGAAGAAACAGAACCAGTACCAGTACCACCATCACCACCAGTGACTATCACATCTGCAACACACCAGTGTGCTGTCAGTGACATATATGCAAGATTTTAATTCATACTGGTCCATATGTCAGTTGTGCAGTGGAAAACTCCACCAACAGCCTGTGCTAGTAGTCTGGCAACTTCTTTTCTCAAATCATGGTAAATGTTGGGTGCTATAGTACGTGAAAATGTTGTCTGTGATGGTATATTATACCTGGAGTGCAAATGCTGCAGCAGCCTTTGAAAACCTGTGTTTTCCACAATGGAAAATGGCTGCGATCCAAGGCCATCACCTCACCAATTAAATTGGTGATCTGCTGTGCTGTTGGGTGTGATCCCTGGTATTTGGTGCAGGCAAGAAAGGCTTGAATGATGGGTGTAGTCCAAGTGGTACCACATCACACTGATTTTGACTTTGAACCCATGGTGGAGGGTGTTACCATAATAGATGATTGAGTAGAAGAAGGCAGAATGGGTGATGCTTCTGAACGGGGATGCACTACAAATGGTGTAGGGGGAGTTGATGGCACATTGTCTGTCTCAGTAATAGAATAACTACCAATATTTTGTGCATCTACTGGACCAGTACCAGAAGAGGGGCTAACAGGCATATGTTTTGGAGGGGGAGGAACAGCTGTAGATCGTTGAAGTGCACTGGGATGTTTCATTCAGAGATGGTTCATCATTGATGTTGTTGTGAAATTTGAAAGGTTTTTACCATGACTTACAGTACAGCTGCACACAGACGATACTGCCTTTGTTGAATCATCTTTCACAACACTAAAGTAGAGGCACACTACACTTCCCCCCCACTGACAGTGGAAGTACTGGTCCCAATAGGGTGACCATGGCCATGCTTTGCCCCTTTCCCCTTATCAGACCTTGGTGTAGTGGATGAGGTTGTTCTCCCTCTTTCTTTCTCTGCAACAGATGTAGAACCACTTTGTGTATCAGATGGAGATGAACTTGACACAACTCTTTGAAAGGACATGGTGGACTGTTTAGGTTTTTTTTAGGAGGGAGGAGGAGGGTGACCTGACTGATCTGCTTGCCATGACGAGCAGCACTGCATTTTATTGCAGCTGCACATTCATGCTTCTCACACAGATATGCCACATATTCGGCCTCATCGTCAAATTGTCTTAGGTGGGTATCACTGTCAGACAAAGCATTGAGCAAGTCTTGTGGCTCTGGTAAATATTCAGAACCAGATGAATGCTCTTTTTTGGAGTCCTCCACATCAGCAAAAGGAGATGTGGTGAGAGGAAACTTACAAGGCTGAGCAACAGCACATTTTGCAATACAATTGGTGCAGACATTGTAACAGTCTCGTGGTTAGTACTAGTCACAGTACCTATGGTCATGGGCACAGTTGGCAAGGTATTAGCACTGTTGACAGTAGTCCTGGTGCCAGAATTACTATGAAGAGTTGCAGTCAAAGAAATTGGCATCATATGCCTGTACAGACCTTTGATGAATCCCCCCATCTGAACAGACCCCAATTTCACCTGAGAATGGACAAGGTGAGCGAGGTCTGTAAACTTCTAATAGCCGTCAAACACAAAGGCTCTGGTGGCCCAGATGGAATCAGCCTGAGGCTACTCCAGGAAAGTGCACTGTCCCTGGCCAAACCTCTGACCTGGATCATCAACAGGTCTTTACTTGAAGAGTACGTTCCATACCAGTGGAAGGCTGCCAATGTGGTCTCCATTTACAACGGTGGCTCTCGTGAACAAATTGGCAATTACAGGCCCATCTCCCTGCTGTGTACCCTGGCCAAATTGCAAGAAAGACTAGTTTATGGGCAACTGAGAGACTACCTGGAGCTCCACCAAATCCTAGCCTCTTCATAGCATGGCTTTCAGGCAAACCATGGAACAGACATGGCACTCATCAAACTCACAGTGGACCTATTCAGGGCAATGGATGAGGGCATGTTGACGGGTGCTATCTTCATAGACCTGTCCAAGGCATTTGACCTTGTGGACCACGACCTTCTTCTTACTAAGCTTCAAGGCATTGGGCTTGATGCCCAGGCCCTAAGCTGGTTCAAGAGCTACCTCTCAGGCAGCTCCCAGAGGATCATTTGGAAGGGAGAGCTTTCCACCTCTTTACCCATCAAGGAGGGTGTGCCTCAGGGCTCAGTTCTTGGCCCTCTTCTGTTCTCTCTCTTTTCACAAATGACCTAAACCAGCACTGTGGAGATAGCTCAGTAGTTCAATATGCAGACGATACAGTCATCTCCCAAGCCAGGTCCACACCACATGATCTGGGCCCTCTCCTACAAGGGGACCTAAACACACTCGAGGCCTGGCTCACATCAAACAGAATGATCCTCAACACAGCAAAAATGAAAGCCATGTTGTTTGGTCCTAGATCCCTTGGCCTAGGATCGGACCAATTCCCTAAAAGTTACTACCCTTGGGGATAAACGAATAGACGTAGTTGGCAACATAAAATACCTAGGGCTAACTAATGACCAAGGTCTCATCTTTAAGCCCCACATTGACCAGGTAACAAAGTCTATCCATGCCAAACTTGACACCATGTACAAGCTAAAAAAACAACTTATCCCAGAGGTTAGACAAGCAATCGCCTCCAGTGTCCTCCTACCCACATTAACCTATGCTGCCCCAGTAATCCAGGGCATGGCAAAGAGTGAGATAAGCAGGCTTCAGGTCCTGTACAACAAGGTCATGAGGTTTGTGACAATGTGTCAACCAAGAAGCCACCCCTGCATCTCACTAGTCCAGCTGCAATGGCCTTCTTTCGAGGCTCGTCTACAGAATCCCCTGCTCTGCCATGTATACAAATTGCAGAGCCTGGTGGCCCCACTAAGCATAACAGGAATAATCATGGCTAAGCCTAACCCTCAAATGCTCAGGACCTCAGGTCGGTCCCTACTGGCAATCCCCAGAATCAAGAATCACAAGGGAGGCAATTCCTTCAGTCTTATAGCCCCTAAACTGTGGAACACTTTACCACCTCTGGTACAGGAAGCCCCCTCGCTACCAATCTTTTGCACTAGGATTAAGTCCTATTTGCTCAGGACAACCTCATGCAATTGTGAGGGTATAGAATAATCACCCCCGATCCTAATCACAACACCCATCCCCCCTCTCTTCTCACCTTAAGCTACATTAAATCATGCCTTAAATCCTTAAATCTTTCAAGTATTGCACTTATGGTCTACAATTTGAATAATTGCCTGTACTGTTATCCTCATTATCTTGTCTACTTCTTGTAACCGTGTATCACCTGACTGTATATATTGTATTGCTTCTGGATCACCTGATTGTATGTATTGTATTGTATTGTATTGCTTCTGTTTCCCAGGTCGCCCCTGAAAAAGGGACCTTCGTGGGTCCAGTGGGTCAACCCAGTCATCAAAATTCAATAAATAAATAAATATTACAGCTAGTTGTAATACTGGCAGCAGTAGTCATGGTGACAGCAGAACACTCAGGACTACTAATAGAGGCAAAGGTTGTGGTGACAGTAGCTGTGCAAGGAGCACAAATAATAGTTCACACTGTTATGGCAGTGGTTGGGTCAACAGTACACTAAGGAATTGCTGTGGTAGCTGAAATCATGGTATTGGTAGTGGTGGGGAGGAGCACACTAACAGGTGATATTGCCTCTATGGGGGTGGTTGTGTGAATAGCACTACCACTGGTAGTGAGGGTGGGTTCTTGTTCTTGTATGACTGGAGCTATCAGCTGTAAAGCCCTCCAACTTTTATAGAATGATGGTACTGCAAATACAGTACTAGTAGTAGCAGTTATAGTTATAGTACTACTAGTACTACCCCCAATCCTACTGACACCAGAACCTGAAGGCTTATCAGAGGAGAAAACTATTTTAGAGTGGCAAATATGAACAGACCTTCTCTCACACTGTTCCTCACCACTTACAACTGGTGGTGAAGATGGCTTGCTTGGGCTAGACCATGCACATTTATGGGACTGATGAGACATGGTCTGTAACAAACTGTATTTTTTTTTTGTGATTAGTGTTTATGTTTATGTTGGTGTTTCTTGCAGAAAACAACAATACCCACACTGCTGACGTAGCAGCTAATAAAGACAGGCTGATACTAGAGAGAGATGGAATCAGCAAACAACTTTTTACTTATACAGTGTCAGTCGTGCAGTCATACAGTACAGTAATTCAAGCTTTGAAGGTGCACTAAACAACTTACAGCCCACAGAACCCAGTGGGTCATGCCTGATACACACAGAAATATTAAAGCAATTCACAGAAAATGCATGTGTACACAGTCACAGCAGTGCACACACAGGGGCTGAAGACACTCAAAAATGAAAAAACTCACATGCAAAGGAGGCCACTCAGGTGCAGTGAGCTGTCAAGTGAGGAGTCATTTGCAACAGCCTCCTTACTCAGTTGTACAGGGAACTGATCCAAGAACCAGACCACAGTCAGCAACAATTCAATGGGCCAAGTCTTACCCAATGAGAAAAAAATGTACTACTTTATAAATCACACAAAAAAAATACATACAGACAACTGTGCATGCACTTGAAGGACAAAGATTAGAAGAACAACAATACAGTGCACACACAGACAATGTATGCACCATGGTGAGCTGCAACCCAGACAAGAGGGAGTCACATAACAATCACACCTCACGTATGGTGGGAACCAATCCCAGAACCTGATGACAGCAAAATACCAATTTGCTTCACAAAAGAAATAGAAAATACCACAGGGGCTGTTTATGGATTTTGAACAAAAAGCTAAGCAAGCACAGCAGTGGGGATGGGACAGTCAGCAAAAACTTGAACCAGTCACTGTTACTGAGCCCAGTAACAATTACTCACTACATGCAAAAGTCAGACTGGACTTTGTTTACAAAAAAAATCCTGACAATAACTAATTGGTTCTTAAACAAAAAATTAAATCACACTGCTTCAGCTGAGCTGTGAAACTGTAAGCAGTGGGGAAGGGGAGGGGAGTCAGCATGCAGCAGCACACACAGTCACACACATAGACTCACTCACACACAAACTCCCCTCTTCCTTGAAACCAAGCCCAGTTTCAAGGATGAAAAACAAACCTGCAGTCAGATGCAGTCACAGGGTGATCAGATGTCAAAACTGGATCACACACAAAACATTTTTTTAAATAGTTATAAAAGTCATAAGTAGTAAACTAAACAGGGCTAGCTCTCTCAGAAACAACTGTCTCCTCTCATCTACACACTCAGAGTGAGGCTGTGAACTCCAAAAACAGCCTCTGATTGGCCAACAAAGCACTGTGAGAGTTTGAAATCTCACCCACCGAATAGTACATCTTGAATAGCAGCCGAACAGTGAACTATTCAGGACATCCATACAAATATTCGGCAAGCCTTCTATTCATGGTATTCGGGAAATACTATTCAGACTATGCACAGCCTTAGGCAAAACACAGATAATGCCTAAAAGTTGCTCAGAAGTTATAAAATCAGTTATCAAAACCCATCGTCAGACAGTTAATCTAGTTAAAACACTAACATATCTAGGCATTTCCCTTTATAGCACAGTAAAGTGCTGTGGGTTACGGCTCTGAGCTGCAGATCTGGAGACCTGGGTTTGAATCCCACAGCCGCCTAGGTGCATACTGTGTGATCCTGAGCAAGTCACTTAACTTACTTGTGCTCCCAGGTCATACCTGTAAACAAGCTTTCAGCTTAGTGCGTTTCTCCTGGTTAGACAAACAAACAAAAAAAAAATATATCAACATTGTGAAGGCATTAAATAAAAATCTAAAACCAATAATTGAAACTTAAAAATCAATTTTAACAAATGGAAAAAAATTAATCTTTCATTATGGGGAACGTTTATACTATAAAAATGATTGCAGCAACAAAAGTATTCCATGTTCTGCAATCCATACTGTGTATTCTAAAACATATCTTTGAGACTTTGGACAAACTTAATAAGAGATTTCTTATGAGAAGGCAATTCTCACAGAATTTCTCTTTGCAAACTCAGGGCTCCTAACTCTCAAGGTGGCTTTGTACTACCTTGCTGGCAGAAATATAATCTTGCCTCTATATTGACACAATCCTTTTTGCATCACAGTACAGCTAATGGACAGTACATAGCATTACGGTATGAAATAGAAAAGAAAATATTGCTTCATAAACATCTAACAGATTTTCTGTCCCTCTAAGCCATTGCAAAAACATGTTTTTTTAATAAGTTCACTTTAAGCTTTAAAACTATTTCTTAAAGAAAAAAACAAGATAAGTAATCCCTTGGGAAGAAGCCGCAGTATGGACAACTCTTCACTAGAGAACAACCTCAAAGGAATAGAAGACACAGGATAAAAGAAATTCGGCATTAAAAGAATGTCAAACATAATTAAGAGTCATACAAGGACTCTGAAATCTTTTCATGATATTCAAAAAGAATTCAAGTTTCCAAAGTATCGTTTCTATTTTTATCTACAACTCTGGAACATTCTGGGACAACACATTCTAGAGGTTGACCTCTCACTGCTTTCACACACGCAATGGGACCAACTTAAAAAATAGCTAGGACTAAAAAAGGCACCAGTCTAATTTATTTTTTTCTTCTTTAGTTTTTGTTTGCTGGGTGGGTAGGCATAAAGATGACTGTTTTCAGGCATGACCTGGGAGGTTACAGGGCAGACATTGCAGGTATAACAAACAGTAGATTACATTGAGATACATTAACAAGGTGTTGTGAAACATTAAACAATAGGCTAAGTAGCACAGATAGGATACAGGGTATTTCAAAAAATATTTAACAATAAGCTAAGCATTACAGGCACTACACAGTGTGGTCCTGGTAGGATCATAAAGATTGTTACAGTCATAGCATGATGAAAAATATACAGTAGCAAGACTATTGGAGTAGTAGTCCTGAAAATATGATTTACAAAGTACAACAAAAATAGATAAATAAAAATGTGATCAAATAGTGACAATCGCAGGGGGATAATGGGCAGGGGAATGGCAAGATTGTGAACAGTAGGGATAATAGCAGGTCAGGATAAAGAAAGGTAGGGTATAGGATAGGAGCTGGCAAGGAGAGAAAGGGATGGCTGTAGGGGCTAGTGTCAGGAGAGAGAGCTGTGATAGGCTGTACTGCAAGGGGAGTATTGTGGAGAAAAGGTAAGAGCTCCGGGATAGGCAGGATACCCAGAGGACTAAGGAGGTCTGAAACAGGAACATTGGTTGGTGGAGCTGAGATGCTGGTGGAGCACTTTTTAAAAGCATTGTGTGTAGGAGCTAGTGGGATGTCCAGAGGGAGTGAGTTCCATAATTGAGGTGCATGGTGGGCAAAGACTCTAGAGCCTTTGGTGGAACTGCATTTGGGGATGCATAGTAGGGATTTGTCAGCCGAGCATAGGCTGTAGTTGGAGGTCTGGTAGGTGAGTAGCTCAGCTAGAGCTGTTGGGGTACAAGATCTCATGATGCTGTTAACAGTGGAGCCGAGGCAGCAAAGTCTAGTATTATTGGGGGGTCACCAGTTTAGATCAGAGTATAGTAGACAATGGTGTTTTAGTCTGTGGGAGGCTGAGGTGAATCTGCAGATGTTGTTATAGGTGACATCTCATCTTTGAAGATTTTATTTTGGTAAAGGAGCACAAGTTGCCACACCATAGGTCAGAGTAAGTAGAAGCATGCCCTGAGCTATAGCCACTCTAGCAGTAGGGGTTAGCACGTGGCTGGTCCGGTATGACATGCCTAGCTTGGAATTGACTGATTTGTACACATTGATGATGTGGAGTTCAAAATTTAGAGATTGATCAAGGGTGACCCCAAGGTATTTAAACAATGTTGCAGGAGTTATGAGTGAACAATCTAAGCAGGAGACCCTGAACTTATCTTGAAATGTCTTGAGTTTAGGGAGGGTCTCGAATACATGGACTGTGTTTTTGCCTCATTTAGAACAAGTTTATGGTCCCGTAGCCAGGCTTGTGTGCATTGGAAATTGGAGGCGAGACATAGGTTGATACTGGACACATCTGTCGCACTGGCATACATGACTATGTCATCCGCATAGAGTAGAGATGAGGTGTCAAGGAGATTATTGGTAATGCTGTTGATAAAAATTGAGAGGAGAAGTGACCCAAGGATTGAGCCTTGGGGAACTCCAATGTTCACCATCTTTAGGTCAGAGCATGTAGAATTGAATTTAATGGTTTGGGCCCTATTTGACAGGTACAGTAATTGTTAAACCAACTGACAACACTTGGAGCAAAGCCCACAGAGTAAAGTGTGTCAAGGAGAAGTGGGTGGTCTACCAAGTCAAAAGCTTTTGACATACTGATGAAAACAGCTCCTGTGAGAAGCCCTGAGTCCATGGCAGTGAGGGTGTCTGTAGTAAATCTGAATAGGGCAGTTGTGGTGCTGTGACCTTTTTGAAAGCCATGTTGTGCAGCAGTTAGGAGGTCACTGTCTCAGAGGAATTCAGTGGTTTGCATGGCAACTAGCTTTTCCAATATTTTGCTGAGAACTGACAGGATGGCTATGGGCCTGTAATTAAAGGGGTCTTTAGGGTCATCTTTTTTGAAGACAGGAGTGACTCTCACAGTTTTCCAAATGTCTGGGACACTGCTATGACATAAGGAATGTGTAAAAATTCTAGCCAGGGGTCCTGCAAAGAGAGATGTGGCAATTTTTAGCAGCCTGGGCTCGATATCAACTGATCCAGTGGTTGTGTTGTCTGAGATCTTTCTGAGGGGTTTTGTGACCTCCCAATGAGTATCGGCCTTAAAGCCAAAGGAGGGGATTTTTGATGCTTGGCGGGAGGGAGTTGAAGGACCCAGTTGATTCAAGGCAGGGAAAGCAGATGTGTATTTGTTTAAGTCTGTAAATTGGTCATTAAAGAAATTAGAGATGGTCTGAGGATTGTTGCAGTGGGCACTATTTAGTACCATGTCATTCGGGGTAGGAGAAAGGTTAGATCCCAGGAACGTTTTTATGTGGGAACAGAATTTTTTAGGATCCCATGATACACTGGTTAATAAGCTATTGCAATAGGAGCTTTTAGCTGCCCTGATCTCTTTTTTCCATGTATTTCTAAGCATCCTGTAGGTGTTTTGGTCTTTCTGTAGGCCAGACAACTTGAAAAGGCTCCAGCTTTTATCACGCTGTTTTATTTTGTTTAGTAGATCTTATTTTAGCCATCGGGTAGGCTTTACTGATAAACTTTGATACGCAGGCTTTTAGTGGTAAAGTATTAAAATGAAATGGGAAAGACAACGTAATACTCCCATAGAGGATAAGAAATGGGAAAAAGTATTGCAGAATGCCTTAAGAAGCAGCAGAAAATTACAATGTAGATTAATTAAATTCAAAATTCTGTATTACATTTAAATCACTCCTAAGAAACTAGAAGAAATGGGGCTTTGTGCACATAATCAGTGCTGGAGATGTAACTTGCCACACGCAGGCCTTACACAGGATTTGGGAATGTCTGCGTGTCAGTACTTTTTGGTTAAACATTATAGATTTTTTCTGTGAAGTAACTAATCACCAGATTCCTAGAGAAGTCAACCTATTTATTCTTGGTCTGTTACCAGACAACTGGAGCATTCATTATTCACAGAAACTATGGATATTAACAGCAGTGTGAGGAGGGAAAAGGCTACTTTTAAGGTACCAGAAATCTGACACAATCCCTACTTTTACGGAATGGTTAGAATACATGAGCTGAATAGCAAACTATGAAAGGATTAGTCATAATTCGATTGTTAAAGAAGAAATGTTTATTGATATGTGGTCTCCTTTCTTGAAAAAATTGCAGTTAAATTAGGATTAAAAAATTAGGAGGTAATTTAGTATTGTATTATATCTGCTATATACATAGGGCCCCATATTCAGAGTTGGCCGGATGCACACACAAAATGATGCGCCGCACAAAATAAATGGGCCAGCCAGCTCTGGTGGCTTATTCAAATAGATTACATGATCTGAACAGATTGTGAAAATCTATATGTATATTCGATCCTGGATGCATGGAGCACAGCAGGGGGTCGCCAAGTAACATACAGCACATCCAGGGTGCGGGGCTCAGGACTGCCCATGGGGGAATGCGTGACGCATACCTTTATGCGCCACAGTCCCCATGGTTGATATTCAGCCCAAACATGCAAGTGAGCCATTTGGGCATGCATGGCCCAAGGGGGTCATTTGAATGCCCATTATGGGCTCATTTGCATGGCTGCACCAGGTGGAATGCTTTGAACCCATCCCCCATCCCTATCCCCATAAACATAAAGTAAACTCCCCCAATTACCCTGGTAGTCTAGTGCCCCCCCAGCCCTAATCACTATTACTGGCAAAGATCCCCTTTTCCATAGTTTAGAGTCCCCCTCCCCAGCCCCGATCACTGTTTAAATTGAAAATAACACCAATCCCCCTTTTCCATAGTTTAGTGTCTCCCCTTCCCAGCCCCGATCACTGTTTAAATAACAAATAACACCGACCCCTCTTTTCCATAGTGTAGTGTCCCTTCTCTCCAGCCCTGATCACAGTGCTCATAATAACATATAATTATCCCCCATTCCCTGGTAGTCTAGTGTCCCCCCAGCCCCGGAACCCATTAGCTAGTGACCCGCCACCCGGCTTACCCACAACCCGACAGGAGTGAGTGATTGGCACAGCCCACCTCACACCACACCGGCCAGCCACTGTCTGAACTGTACAGGAGTGCTGTACAGTATATACACCGGTCAACCAGTGGGTGTGTACTATATACTATACAGTGCTCCTGTACATATGGACTAGATGGGACTGATGGCAGCCACTAGTGAGTGTGCCAAAACCAATAGCAAGAAATCTAAGGCCAAAATGCCCAACTGGTTTGACAAGGAGGTGGCAAAAGAGGAAGATGAGCAGAGCGATGAAAGAGGTAAATGCTAAGAGAGAAGTATAGCTAGCACAGGGGGTAAAAACAGGTCGGTAGGCCTTTTCCTGGTATACAAGGGAGAAAAGGAACATAAAGGATGAGATTGTCGGGTTAAAATGGAGAGAAGCAGACCGAAGGTGGCTAAGAAAAAGTGGAGGTGTGTAACAAATACTTCTGTTCAGTATTCACTGGGGAGCAGACAGAACAGTACCACAAGGAAGCAGCGGAGTGGGGACTGGGAGAGAGAAGTCACAGATGGTTCAATACAAGCTGGCAGGGTACTTGAGGGTCTGAGGGCCCTAAAGGTGGACAAATCACCAGGGCCAGGTGGCATGAACCCAAGGGTCCTAAGAGAACTGGCAGAGGTTCTGGTGAGTCCTCTGACAGACCTGTTTAACACCTCTCTGGAGTTGGTAAAGGTGTTCCAGAACTGGAGAACAGTGTATGTGGTGCCTCTCCATAAAAGTGGTCCAAGGAACAAACCAGGGAACTACAGGCCAGTCAGCTTCACCTCAGCAGTGGGTAAGCTGTTGCAAACTATCCTGAAAGAGAGACTGATTGACTTTCAGGAGGAAAATAGGCTCCAGGATCTGAGGCAGCATGGGTTTGTGTCAGGGAGGTCCTGCCAAACTAACCTAATTGATGTCTTTGATTGGGTCACTAGGACCGTGGACTAGGGTCAGGTGGTTGATGTCCTGTATCTGGACTTTAGCAAGGCCTTCAGGTAGGTGCCTCATAGACTGGTCAGGAAGCTGGAAGACCTGGGGGTGGGGCTAACCTTGCAGGATGGGTCAAAATATGGTTACAGGCCAGAAGACAAAAGGTGATATTTGGGGGATGGGAATTCTCAGAAGTCAGACCTGTATCCAGTGGGGTCTCACAGGGCTCAATGCTTCATCTGGTGTTGTTCAACATCTTCAAAAGTGACATAATGGATGGCACAGGGGGTAAAATCTGCCTGCTTGTGGATGACACCAAGGTCTGTGGGAGGGTGGACATGGAGGAGGGAGGACAGGAACTCAGGGAACACCTGGCTAGGCTACAAAAGTGGTCGCCATTTAGTAGCTGGGGTTCAATGTTAAGAAAGCAAATTGGATGCTGGGCTGCATAGTCAGGGGAATTATCACCAGGAATGAGGAGGTCATTCTGTTATTGTACAGATCACTGGTAAGACTGCACCTGGAGTACAGTGTTCAGTATTGGTGCCTGTATCTTAAGAAGGATATCAACATGCTGGAGACAGTCCAGAGAAGGGCAACCAAGATGATTCAGAGCCAGCAGTGCAACACCTATGGGGAGAGGTTCCGGGGGCTCAACATGTACTCTCTTTAGGAAAGAGGGAGACATGATTGAGATCTTCAAGTACCTTAATGTATAAACAGGCTAAGCACTAAGGGCCTTTTCAGCCTAAATGGGAATAAGACCACTAGGGGACACAACCTAAAGCTGCTTGGGGGAAGGTTAAGAAGGGAGATGAGGAGGCACTTTTTCAGTAATAGGGTGGTGGTCAAGTGGAATGAGATGCCAGTGGAGATGGTATCCCTACAAACAGTGGACAGCTTGAAGAAGGGATAGGGCAGGGTGAAAGGGAAAGTAGCGGGTGGAAAGGGGGTGAGTTGGGGGGAAGTTGAGGCAGGTTAGAAGGAAATGGGGAGTGGGCAGTGCCTCTGTACATACACTGAGAACTGCACACTTGAGCAGACTAAATAGGCCATAAAGCCTTTCTCTGTTGGGATGTTTGTATGTTTCTGTAACCCCCCCCTGATTTGCCTGAGGTACTTTGATTTCCATATCTGCATAGTCATTTTCAAGATCTCCCCTCCATTTCCATGTTTCATTTAGAGTACTGTACCTCTCCACCCAGAGTAAACATTACTCCATTTTATTTGTCTGAAAGTCTTTATGCATCTCACTGTGCTGCGACATCCCTGGTTTGCCAGCAAGAGGTATGAACTTTTACTGAGGGGAACAATGTGGTATATAATCTCACTTTATGGCCCCTAGGATTACCTTCCCTCAGAAGTCATTTCAGAGTGACTACGAGGTTAGTCCCACTCCATTATCCCCTTGCCCTGTGGTCTGCCATTTTAGCATCTTCCTCACTCCTACTTGTTTCTTTTTCTTGCACAGACTCCCCCACATGTAAAACATTAACTGCTGGTTGTTTCCATCTTAAGTTAATGAGCCAAAGCAATTATTTGTTCTACCCCTACCTTATGAATTAGCACCTACTGATTTAAATAGGTAACCTTACATAGAAACATAGAATTTGACGGCAGATAAGGACCGCATGGCCCACCTAGTCTGCACATTTTCCCTACCTATTTTCTATCCACAAATCCTAAGTGATCGGCAGCTTACCCCCTATTTCCAATCACTAGGGCACCCTTATATCCATTCAATGCATTCATGAATTTCCCTACCATTTTTGCTGCCACAACTTCTGATGGTAGGCTGTTCCATGCATCTACCACCCTTTCCATTAAAAAACAAACCTTCCTCATGTTACCTCTAAGTCTACCCCCATCTGTTCTCATATAAAGGGCCTTGTTCTTGCACATCTTCTTATCTGAAAGATGCTAATCTCTTGCACCTTATTTATACCTTTAAGGTATTTGAAAGTCTCTATCGTATCTCCCCTCTCTCTCCTCTCTTCCAGACAGTACATATTGAGGTCCACTAGTCTATCTTCATATGGCTTCTGGTGCAGCCCTTGCACCTTTTTTGTTGCCCTTTACTGAACTGCTTCTACTCCATGTGCTTCCAGAGATGTGGCCCCAGAACTGTACACAGTACTCCAGGTGAGGCCTCAGCAATGTTCTGTACAGTGGCATCACCACCTCCTTCCTTCTGCTGGAGATACCGCTACCTATTCATTCCAGCATTCTATTTGATCTCCTCACAGCCTTCTTACATTGTTTGATCACCTTTAAGTCATCCAATATGATCACTCCCAGGTCTCTTTCCTGTTTGGTGGCTGTTAGTACCCACCCCAACATGTATTCCTCCCCTGAATTTCTATGTCCCAAGTGCATGATCTTGCACTTTTTTGCCTTGAATCTCAGCTGCCACACCCTTGACCACTCCTTGAGTCTGTTTAGGCCCTTTATCATTTTTTCCAACCCTCCTGGAGTGTCCACCCTGTTGCAGATCTTCATGTTGTCTGCAAAGAGACATACCTTCTCTTCCAGCCTTTCTGCATTGTCATTTATGAAGACATTAAAGAGGACTGGTCCCAGCACTGATTCCTGTGGGACCCCAATGGTCATCCCCCTTCTTCAGATTGGACACTTTACCACCACCACCATTTGTGTCCTGTCACTCAGACAATTTCTGAACCAGTTTACCACACTGGGGCCCACACCCAGGCTAGTCAGCTTGTTTACAAGCTTCTTGTTTACAAGTTTACAAGTTTACAAGACATAGACAAGATGGATACAGTCCAGAGGAGGGCAACTAAAGTGGTGCAGGGTCTGCAACAGAAGCCATATGTGAAGAGAGACTAAAAGAGCTTAATATGTATACTGTTGAGGAAAGGAGGGATGGGGGACATGAAAAAAACTTTAAAGTACCTCAAGGGAATCAACAAAGTCCAAGAGGGGAGCATCTTTCAGAAAAAGAGATGTGCAAGAACAAGTGGGCACAATTTAAAGATGGAGAGGGGATGGCTCAAGGGCAACATGAGGAAATATTTTTTCACAAAGTGGGTGGTGGACTCATGGAACCGCCCTCCTGAGGAGGTCATGGGTCAAAAACAGTGGGGGAATTCAAGAATGAATGGGACAGACGTAAGACAATTATAATGTGGGTAGGAGGAAGTAGGCTGTTGGTTAACTAGAGTCTGCAGCTTATCCAATAGGTAGGGAAATGGGCTGACTAGGTGGGCCAAGTGGTCCTTTTCTGCCATCAAAGTCTATGTTTCTATGTGGGATGGTGTCGAAGACTTTGTTGAAATCCAGGTAGGCCACGTCCACTGTCCCTCCCTGATCAACTTCCTTGTCACCTAGTCAAAGAAATCTATCAGATTAGTTAGACAGTACCTTCCCACTATGAATCCATGCTGCATCAGGTCTGGTGATCCACCGGATCTTAATATTGGAACCTAATTTATAAACCTTTTTTATGCCTGTCCAGTGTTACAAAGAGCTATAAAAATATCATTAGAAAAATGTAAGAATCATGTAGGTCTGTATTTAGGGTGCACCACATGCAAATCCCCCAGTGCATGCTCCAAACTCTTTAACATAAATGTATCTGGTAGTGAAATTGTTAACTCTAAACATATATAACATCAGTTTTCAAACTGAGTTGCCCAAAGGCATTAATAGTGCCAAAGCTATAAGGGAATGTCTTCCTTGACACTCATAGTACCTACTGTCATTTCTCTGATCCCTGAGCTGGTACTGTGTAGGTTGATGGGGGGTGTTGACTGTGAGGTTGTTGCAAAAAATGTATTATTTTCCTCCAGCAATGGTGTGTGCACCACTTTTTTCATTTTAGTTTTGCTTCAGGTAACTGTCCCCTGCCTCCGCAGTAGGGGCTGCTGTACCATATTGCCCCAGGCCACCAGAGGTAGGAATTTTGCTGCACCCTGCTACCCACTTCCATTGCCCCAAATAAGCAGAGCTGTTGCATCATGTGCACCCCATCCCACAGCCAGGGCTGCTGTATCCTGTTGCCCCCGTGTCCTGCCCCACAGTTGAGGCTTCTGCACCATGCTGTCCTCTGTCTCTGCCACCACAGCCAAGGCTGCTGCACCCAGATCCTGTCTGCACAGTCAGGGCTCCTGTGGCCTGCTGTACCCTACAGCCCCATGCCTCCATAGTCTGGGCTGATGCACTATGCTGTTACTTGCCAAAAGAGTGAGGTCATTTTCTGCACCCTGTCCCCTGCCTCCACAGTTGTTACAGTTTCTTCCTGCTGCTCCCTGCAACCAAAGTCTGATCCTTTGTTACGTGTCCCTTGTCCCAGACAGGCATGGATGCTGCACCTGATGCCTCCCATCTCCTGCATGAACAGTTAGGGCTGCTTCATCTTGCTTCTCTCTCTCCCTCAGCTCCATAACACAAGATTAAATTATTTTCCATTTTTTTTTTTGGAGCAGTTTGGGCAGTGTAGCAAAGGATCTGACTCTGGTGGCAGCGGCAGCATGGTGCAGCAACTCTAACTATGGATGCAAGGGGCTCTAGGGTGCAGTAGGTCACAGCAGCCCTGACTGTGTAGACAGGAGCAGGGTGCAACAGCCTTGGCTGTGGTGGCAGGGGACAGAGGACAGCCTGATGCAGAAACTATGACTGTGGGGCAGGACACAGGGGGACATCAGGGTACAGCAACCCAGACCATGGGACAGGGTCTATATTGTGCAACAGCCCTGCCCATTTATGGCTATGGAAGTGCATAGCAGGATGCAGCAAAAGCCCCACCTTTGGTGGCCTGGGGCAGCATAATGCAGCAGCTTCAACTGTGGAGGGAGGGGACATGAGACTCTAGGGAGTAGCAGAGCACAGCAGCCCTGACTTTGGAGACAGGAACAAGGGGCAACAGGGTACAGTGGTCCTGACTGTGGTGGTGGGGGACAGAGGGCAACAGGGTGCAGCAGCCCCGAATGTTCATGCAGGAGACAAGGGAGGCATCAGGGTATAGCAGCCCAAACTGAGGGACAGGGAACAGCAGCTATGCCTGTTTGGGACAAGAGATGTGGGCAGCAGGGTGTAGCAAAGGATCTAGCAATGGAGGCAGGGGGCAGCAGGGTGAAACTGCTCCAACTGTGGAGGCAGGGGACAGAATGCAGCAAATACCCTGACTCTTGTTGCAAGTGTCAGCCTGGTGCAGAAACACTAACTGTGGAGGCATGGGGCTCTAGGGCACAGTAGGCCACAGCATGCCCAACTGTGTAGATAGGATCAGGGTGCAACAGCCCTGGCTGTGGTGGCAGGGGACAGAGGACAGCATGGTACAGCATCGTACAGAAGCCTTGACTGTGGGGCAGGATACAGGGAGCCATCAGGGTAAAGCAGCCCTGACTGTGAGATGGGGTGTGCATGGTGCAGCAGCCCTGCCCAGTGGGGGGCAATGGAAGCAGGTAGTAGGTTGCAGGAAAAGCCACAATATGGTGGTCTGGGGCAGCATGGCGCAGCAGTCCCAACTGTGGAGGCAGGGAACATGGGACTCTAGGGCATGGAAGAACACAGTAGCCCTGACTCTGGAGACAGGAACAGGGGACAACAGGGTGAAGTGGCCCTGACTGTGAGGGGTGGGGGAAGAGAGCATCAGGGTGCAGCAAGCCCAACTCTTCAGGCAGGGGCAGCAAGGTGCAGCAGCCCCAACTCTGCAGGAGAAGACAGTGGGCAGCAAGGTGCTGAAGCCTCAAATGCGAGGCAGGAGACAAGTGGCTTATGGGGCATGGGATAGGGGGTAGCAGAGTGCAGCTGCCTCAACTGTAGGGCAGGAGACAGGGGGCATCAAGATGCCATATAGTGTTTGTAGCTATATACATACATTATGCATTGTCACACAGAAACCATCAAAGAACTGAAATTAGTGAGTTTATACAGTACATGCACCTGAAATAGCAGAGTGTGGCAGGTGCCTATTTTTCAATCTGCCATGAAAAAAAAATGTTCTTACATGAACCTACAGGTATTTATGGAGGCTGTATCGAAGGCAAACTACTCACATGAATGAACAAAATTTAGATTCATATCCATTATCTAAATACAGTAACCCAGTATTATATAGTTAGAAAAAAGTACAGAGTATTGATGATAAATAACTGACAGTTGTGATACAGACAAGCTGATATCTCACAGAGACACTTTTATACCACTTCAGTTCAGCGCCTTAACTCAAATGATCAACTTTTTATAAAATCTGAATGATAGATGTTAAGCTAATCTACCTAAATACAAACCAGAGACTGGATTAGTAAAAAACATGAAGAGCAAATGATTAACTTTACAAATTGCTATGGTTAGGAAGTGAAACAGCATCTCAGTCAAGCAGGGACTTACCTGCTGAAGCAGCCAGCTACCGCAATATGATATTCTCTCTCCAAGGCTCACTCAGAGGGACAGAAACATCCTCACTGTTTTCAGTTACTGCAGAGCAGGTTAACAAATGCTGAGTTACAAAAAACTACAAAACCAAATAGCATGACATTTTGAGGAAACACTAATCAGGACACAGACACTTGAATTCAAGCTTTTATTAATATGCAAAATGACTGACGTTGATCTTTAAGGGAAAACAAGGGGCCAGGTATGAGAGTGCTATTTTTGCCACAGAAACATCCAAGTAAGGAGGATATAAGCAGGGTCATAAAGCTGTGATTAAGGATCTCACTAGGTGTGTGAAAAAGGTCATGTAAACTGGTGATGTCATCACATAGACACACACATGTGCACACATACACACACACACACACACACACACACACACACACACACACTCTTATGCGGGTGGAGATGCTGGAGGGACTGTCACTCCAGGGAGAGGTCACACCCCACAACTCTGAGCACATACGTAGAGGAGTTGGAGCTTACCTCACTCTCTCTCTCTGTGTCTTTTGGTAGCCTTTGAATAGGACCTGGGTGTGACACTCTTGGTGATGGTGAGTATAGAACTCTGCCCTATAGCTAGCTGATCTGTGTGATATAGAATCTAGTCAGAGACTACATTTTGAGATCATTCTAACAGTTATCCATCTGTGCAACTGAGTTACTTTTCTTTTCCCGTAAACGTGTAAATCTTTTTGCTGTGTTGTACATAGCCTGTTCATTTGTTAATGTCTGTAGTTTAGTAGTAAATAATCTATTTTTATAGAATCAGTGACTGTGCCTTATTATTGAAAAGGTGATTTTAATTAGGGAAATTGTCCCCATTAGGACCACAATACAGGACTTTAGGAGGTGGACTTTAGGAGAATGGAAGAAGTACTAGAAAGGCACCTAGGAAAAATTACAGTGACTATGGAGGTGGACCAAAACTGTGCTCTTATTAGGGAAGGCTTAAGGTCTGGACTGAAGGAGAGTGCTAGGTACAAGAGGAAGAACTCAAAGGTCAAAGCACCCAGCTGGTAGAGCTTCGAGGCAGGCCAGGAAGTGAGAAATAAGAGGCTGGCCTACAGGAAATTCCAGAAGACCAAGAGAGAGGAGGACAGGGAAAAGTACCTTGGGCTGGCAAGAGAGGCAGGAAGGGTGGTTTGGAGATCCAAGGCACAGATGGAACTGCATTTAGTAGAGGATATTAAGAAGGGGGAGAAGGCTTTCTTCCACTACAACAAGTGAGAAAAGAGACAAGAAAAATGGGATAGTTAGACTAACATAAGGAGACAGGTGGGTGGAGGAAAATTGGGAGAAGGCGGAAGTAATGAATGAATATTTCTGCTCTGTCTTCACCAAAGAGAAAGACGGATTGGTGCTGACAGGGAGGAAAAGGGGACCAGAAGAGGGGAGGAGGACAGATGGGGCAATAAGGCAACAGAAGTGTAAAGAGTGAAGAAAGGGTTCTAGCATTGAGGATAGATAACTCACCAGACCAGGATAGAGTTTACTCTAGGGTGCTGAGAGAACTGGTGGAGAGCTTGCAGAGCCACTGAAAGACCTGTTCAGTTGTTCACTGGAGTCAGGCATGGTACCACAGGACTGGAGAATGGCACATGTGGTGCCTCTCCACAACAGCAGCCCCACGGATGACCCTGGGAACCATAGACAGGTCAGTCTCACTTCAGTAGTATGCAAACTTGTGGAGACCATACTGAAGGAACAATTGATACCGCATCTAGAGGTACATGGTCACCCAGATGCAATGCAGCATGGATTTATGGGAGGGAGGTCTTGTCAAATTAATCTGATTGACGTTATTTGACTGGGTAACCAAAATAGTGGACAGCAGCCAAGCAGTGAACATCCTCTACCTGGAGTTCAGCAAGGCCTTTGACTCTGTACCCTACAGGAGGCTGATCAGGAAGTTGGAGGTCCATGGAGTAGGAAGGAAGATGGTTAAATGGGTGGAAAACTGGCTAGGGAACAGGACCCAAAAGGTGATGGGGGGGGGTTGTGTAGTGCCAGGGTGGTCAAAAGTGTCGTCCTACAGGGCTTGGTGCTAGGGCCGGTGCTATTCAATGTTTTCATTAATGATATTGGGGTTGGTGTCAAGGGAAAAATGTGTCTGCTTGTGGATGACATCAAGATCTGTGGGAGGATGGACTCAGCCAAGAGAATACAGGACCTTAAAGAGGACCTAAGAAAATCTGAAAAGTGTTCTGGATCTGGCAACTGAGCTACAATGCCAAGTAGTGTAAGGTTATGCACATTGGAGCCAAAACCCCCAGGACAGAGTATTACCTGTGAGGGGTTCAGTTATCTCCTGCTGAGGATGAGAAGAATCTGGGAGTGATGATAACTAGTGACCTGAATCATTCTGCACAGTGCAAGAAGTCAGGGGCAAGGACAAACAGAATGCTTGGGTGCACAGCCAGAGGGATCCATAGTAGGTGACAGGAGGTGGTATTGCTCTTGTACAGGTCACTGGTGAGACCACATCTGGAGTATGCAGTGCAGTTCTGGAGCCCTCACCTTAAAAAGGACATCAACATGATGGAGACAGTCCAGATGAAGGTTATAAAAATGGTTGCAGGGCAGCATGGTAAATTGTATGAGGAGAGACTGAGGACACTAAACATGTACTCCCTGGAGGACAAGAGGGAGAGGGGAGACATGAGTAAGACCTTCAAGTACTTGAAAGGATCAATAAGGTGAACAAGGAGGGTCTCTTCAGGCTAAGCTTCAGCAAAACCATGAGGGGCACGGCCTAAAGTTGGATGGGGGATGTTTAAGGGGGAAGTTAGAAGACAATTCTTCACAGATAGTGTGGTGAGCAAATGGAATGCACTGCCAGAAGAGGTGATATTAAGGATGGTGGGTAGCTTCAAGAGAGGCTGGGATATATATATAGGGGAAAAAAGTGTCATGGAAGGAGGAATAAAGGGATGGAAAAGTAGGGGAGGGGGAGCAGGGATACCAGCTTGAGCTGAGAACCCAGCACAATGAGCAGACTAGATAGAACAAAAGGTCAAAATTCTGCTAGCTTCTTCATATGATCGTATGTGATATTTCTGCTGGCAAAGAGGAGAATTCTTTCTTCATTGTCCACCAGTGCACACTATCAAATACTGTTGTGTTTGACCTTTTAGTGCCTGAGCAGGATGGAGGTATTTTTTTATATAATCAGGTAGTGGCAGCAGAAGTGAATCAGTAGAGCAAACTGCCATGTAAGCTGGCATGGCCCAAGGGGTAGTTTGTCACAGGGTGGTAGGAGGTTATAGGGGTTATGGCCCTGAAGGGCAGAGCTCTTTGACCAGCTGCAGTGTTTCTAAGGGGGAGTTTGAAGGTTAATTTGGCTGTGGGTGAGTCCCCAGGCTGTTGGTGGAGCAGGGAAATGGTGAAGTGATGCATGAGGGAATTTTAACAAGGGCCATCTTATCTAGAAAAATTGCCACCCTACAGGCAAAATGACATTCCTAGCATAGGCAGGCAGTAGATCTGTACAGCTGGCAGTAGTGGGTGCGGTAAGGCAAGCCAGTCATGAAGTGGCAGATGTTTTTATAGACCGTGTGAACTATAGCCTGAAGGAGCAGCAGCAGGATAAATAAGGGATCTCTTCCAGCCAAGCCTGGTAGCATCTGGATTAATATATACTGTATATATATATAATTTTTTTTAGTCCACTTTTTGCCTCCTTGGCCACCTTCTGCTTCCCCTGTCCATTGGATCGTACTGGGGATCAAGCTGCCATCCATTTCTTCCACAGTCACATGCTGGCACCATCTAACCCCTGAGGCTTACCCCCTGGCAATGGGGAGGCAGGAAGTCCCCAACTTCCCACCCATCATGGATCCAGTTTCAGAAGCCTGCATAGCCCGGCAAACATTCGTGGACTGCCATCAAGCTGCTCGAGAGGTGCCAAGTTTTTTTACTGTTTTTTCCTTGTCCCCTGGAGTCTAGGGCATGCAATGATGCCATGCGCTCCCTCCAGGCATCTGCCCAAACTCCTCCCTGAGCTGTCACCCCCATGCCCTGACACCCAGCCTCTGCCAGGGGGTGATCGAGCATCAGGAAGTGAGACCCCACCGGAGAAGGAGAGCTGTCCATCGGATGCTCAATCCTTCTCCACCCTACCAAACCCCGGTGGCCCATGCTCACTTCCAAACAAGGGTCACCGGCACGGAACGAGGTAAGGCATCCAGCGCCTCAGCCCTTGGTGCGATCGGGCTGGCTGGATTTATATTTTAAATCTGATAGAAAGGTGCTTTTCATTGGGTGAGGTCTCCAGACTGCCCTCTGACATATACTCTTTCCGCTATGTTACTTAATTCCCCATTTATAAGTTGGCTTATCATGAACTTGCTCAAAGATTCAAGCAGCGGTCAAACCAGAGTTGACTCACAGCACATTGACAGTGTTAGGATGTGTCACAGGACTTGTCACATTACTTCTTAGCTGCAGTCAAGCAACAGCAATCACAAACACAGAGTCGCCATAAGAGTACCAGATGCACAAGGGCAGAACTCAGGCAAAGTGCTGCTAATAAATGAAACTATGTTTGAACAATTTTTCTAAATCTAACATCCTGCAGGGGTCTTGTAATCACTGATGATCCCTTGTAAGAACAAGATGAAATAAAACAGACATTTAAAATAGAAGATTACAAATAATTCTGTCAAACTGCTCATTTCTTGCAGTGGCAAGGGTTTATTGACTACAAAAACTGTCCCCAGAAACCAAGGGTACTTAGTTTGAATAGGAAAAGTACGTGAGAGATGGATTTTGTTGAGTTTTCAGCTTTATTGTGCTGTCATTTTCACTGCATGGTTCTATTCAATAGAAAATTGCTTGCATTACCAACTTAATAAGGAACAGCAAGCTTTAGCATTTACCTCAGCTTACTACTACACATTAGGCAGATGGGAGTAACCTAATTGAAAAGGTCTATTCAAAATGACTTCTACAGTGTAAAACAGTTTAGCTAATTACATTATGGAAACAGGCTAAATACTTTAGAATAGATGGTAATCATTGACTGATGTTCAGATTAATGTCACTTTGTGCATGTTAATAAGTAGAAGAGATGCAAATCCTAAGTAGTGCATGAAAAATTAGAATTCAGCAAGAGGGCTAAATGTCTGAACAGAAGACTACAGCGCAGTCAAAATATCTGTACGGGTCTACTTGCAACAAATTGCCTTTAATATTGTCAATGACAGGTGATTTGTGGTGAGTGTTCCAATTACAAGAATGGCTGCTGATCAGCGGTTTATTGTTTATTATTTTTTTAAGTTCAGCTGTGTGGGTGGATTCAGTCATTATAACAAATCAAGATGTTTCAGCATCATCATCACAGCCCCAAATCTACCCTAAATCTATCACAACTAAATTAAGTTTATGTAAGAAGTCATATATAATTGACTTTATATTCATTGTTATGTTTACATTTATAAATGAATCAAGTCAATGTTTTGTACTGAATGAAATCTTGGCTTGCTCAAACAAATGCCAACTACCTTGCAGTTTATGAAAAGCCTTCTCTTTTTTGCTTAGGTCTACCATCAAGGCCAGGCATTCCATATATTTTGAGGGTTCTATCTCCTTCCAATGAATTAGTAGAGGGTTTTTTTTTTGCCAATAAAAATAGCTAAATTAATCAGATTTGACCACATTGATTTCATCATCCTCGTTTATCCCAACAATCACAATGCCAGGGTCAAAAGGGAAATCTCTCTCCAAAATGTCTGACAATAAACAGAAAACATCTGATCAAAATTTAACTAACAGATGGCAGGATGCCAACATATGATAGATTGTTCCTTTTTTAACCAAGGCATCTTTGACATTTATCACAGATGTTATCACATTTCTGTAGTTTAGCTGGGGTAAAGTATGTCCTGTGTATAAGATAGCTAGCTAGACAGACAGAGAGACTGATATATTATTTATGAAGCACCCAGTTCCTGGAACTCTGGGCACTGTACAATAAAAACAACAATACAACAATCCAATTATTTAAAATCATGCAAAAAGCACACGTATAATAACATCATTATAAATATGGACATCATTCTATCTGTACTTCATAACAGAAATCAATCAATAAAGGCCTGTTGGAAGAAATATGTTTTTAATCCCTTTTTAAAGGCTTCTGCTGAGGGGAATCCCCCTTCAAGTAATCAGGTAAGGAGTTCCACAGGGAAGGCATGCCCACCATGAATCCCATATCCCCCAACTGCCGCAGCCTAATCCTAGGAACCCTAAGGAGGCCTCCCTTGGTAGAACAGAGTGCCTGGGCCAGACGATAAGGAACAATGAGATCTTGCAAATAGACAGGACTCCTTTAATGCAGGGTCTTATAGGTAAGGAGCCCTAACCTGGAGACAATCCTCCATTTGAACAGCAGCCAGTGCAGTCCGCGGAGGACCGGTGTGATTTGCTCACACCTCCTTGCTCCAGTCAGACGTCTCGCTGAAAGGTTTTGCACAAGCTGCAGCCTGCGGAGGTTGCCTCCAGATAACCCAAGGTACAGGGCATTACAATAGTCCAGCCAGGAAGTTACAAAAGCATGCAACAGTGTGGAGAGGTCCTCACGGGGGATCAGATCTCTGATTCAGGTGATGTTCCTAAGATGATAGAATCCACTTTTGACCACAGCTGACACCTGAGCATCAAGAGTCAGGCCATCATCTATAATCACACCCAAATCCTTCACCTGTCCAGAAGGGACAAGGGGAACGCCCCCAACCAACATTAGGCTGGGGGGTAACCCCATCAACCCCCTTCCCCCACAATGACCCAGATCCACCACCAGTGCCTCAGCCTTGTCTGGGTTAAGCCTAAGCCAGTTGTGAGTCATCCATGACTGGATTTCCTTGAGGTAGCTGTTAAATACAGAGTCCGACACCTGAATATCAGGTGCACAGGACAAGTACAGCTGGGTATCATCTGCATAGCAGTGAAAACCCAGCCCATACCACCTGATAATGTCACCCAATGGCAGCATATACACCATGAACAATAAGGGTGACAAGACTGAACCCTGCAGAACCCCACAGCTCAGAGGCTTTGGGTCAGATGAGACAAGTCCCATTGTCACACTTTGTACTGCGTCTGTCAGGTATGAACTAAACCCGTTGATGACATTACCGGACAGGCCATACCAAGACCGCAGATGATCAAGCAGCACCTTATGTCCATGGTGCCAAATGCCACAGAGAGGTCCTGGAGAACCAAGATGGTACAAGCTGTCCTCTCCCTCACCATCAGGAGATCATTTAGCACCCACACCAGTGCAGTCTCCATACTATGCCCCACCCGGAACCCAGACTGGAAAGTCTCATAGGTAGTGGAAGAGGTGAAATGTCCCTCAAGCTGCACAGCCACCACTTCTTCTATTACCTTCCCTAAAAACAGTAGGTTCGAGACAGGCCTATAGTTGCTGAGGCAATCCAGGTCCAAAGAAGGCTTCTTCAAAAGGGTCTAATCAGAGCCTCTTTTAAGGACAATGGGAAGACTCTATTCCTCAAGGAATTCCACACAACCTCAGCAACCACAGGTTCAATCAAATCCAAGCATCCAACCAAAAGGTGGGTCAGACCTGGGTCCAGATCACACTGTGTAGGCTACAGCTTTGAGATTATACCCATCACCTCTTCCACGTCAACTAGCTCAAATTTATCCCAGACAGCAGGAGTGTCTCGACACAACTCAGATCAGATACTGCATCTCTTTCAAGAGATACTTGAAGAGACTTCAGCCTTGATAGAGGACACCATGTTGGCGAAGAACAGAGCCAGTTTCTCGCCCCTAGTGCTAGAACCCACTCCCCCAACATGAAGACAGGCAGGATGTAAAAGCTTGTCTGCCATGTGAAAGATCTGAGCCGGTCTGCTCCTCACTGCAGCAATTTCACTAGACAGAAATTCCACCATCTTTCCATAGTCGACATAATGCAATCTTAGGGCCAATTTGTCCTCTAGCAGGCAAGATCTTCTCCAGCATCTCTCTAACCTCCACCACTTAGTCTTTAAGCTCTGGAGATCCTCATCATACCAAGGAGGTCTCAAGTGAGTGGACAGGGGGAGACATGAATGGGTGCAGTTGAGTCAAAGGTCACAACAACAGCCCTATTATAGGTTGCCACAGCTTCCTCCAACCCAATCGCACAAGCCACCGTAACACTCGATAGGTCCAGTACCTCCGACAGTCCCATAGAGGAAACTCCTCTTAATATGTGATACCGGACCATCTCCACAGGGGCAGGATCATCTGGGTACACCATAAACATGAACCCCATGGTGCTGTGATCTGACCAAACCACTGGATCAACACTGAGGTCAGTAATATTTAAAACTACAGAAAAAAACAAGTCCAGTGTGTGGTCACCTGAGTGTGTTACTGATGTTACATTTTGTTTCAGGTCCAGGACCTCCATGCTCCCAAGAAGATCGCTCCCAAATATCAAGGGCTCGCCATTGATCCAAGCATTGAAGTCCCCCAAATTCAGTCCTGGGGGACTCCAACACCAGGCCGGCTACAAGCTCTTTGATATCCCTCAAAAAGTCCCTGTCTATTCCTTAGTGACGTTAGAACAGGAGAACCCTAAATCCCACATCAATGCCTCCTCAGGTGGCCACATACTCAAAGGACCATGTAAGACCTACAGTTAGTACCATGAGGTTCAGGCTAGATTTAAAACAAATGGCCATCCCCCCACCCCTGCAATCCTCCCTTGGAGTGTGTATCATGGAGTACCTGTCTGGCACTGCTGCCTCCAAAATAGGAGAGGCATTTTGATACAGCTAGGTATCCACTATGCAAGCCAGGTCGACCGAGGATATCACATCCGCCATTATGTCAGTCTTGTTCCTCATCGACCTGGCATTGCATAACACACCCTGAATAGGATGAGGCAAGGCAGCCTGCTCAGTCATCCACCCAGACTCTAAGGTGGAACCCTTGGGTATTGGAACTAAGCATGTCAACCACATCTCGGGTTCCCATTTCACTCCAGGCTGTCTCCTTGACTTCACTCGAATCCCAGACACCCCGGCAACCACTCGGGTACAATCCCCTCTGGACCGCTCCTCCGAGCTATCTCCAAGGCCTACACCTTCTATAGGCCTCTGATGGAAGTGTTGGAAGCTCGAAGGGATGAGGGTCATGAAAGTAGCCCCCAAGTAGCTGCACCTTCTGGGTTTCTGTCCCAAACACATTCACCAACTTGTCCCATACTAAAATAACCAAGTCCTCAAATTCACCCACAACCACCCAACAAACCCCAAATAAACCCCACAACTTAAATATAACCCTCACAATAACAACCCTCAACCTCCCATCTCCCACCCACAACAAAATTCCACAACCACACACCATACACATGTGCATGCGCGTGCACACACACACACACACACACACACACACACACACTCACCAAACACCCCCCCAAAAATGACTATAATTAACAAACTAATAACTCAAAACTAGCAACAGTCATAATTCTCTATTAAATGATATCTAGTACTGATTGAGGGCAATTCACTGTCCAAAATAATTCCAGTGAAGATTAAAACAGTTTTACTCAAAGACGCACGCCAAAAGCTCCACAATAGATTTTAAATATTGGAGGATGAACTCTCAGCACCACCTTCACAATTTGTCCATTTCCATAGCACTCTCACAGCCACAAACTGTTTTTTAAATGTAAATTAAGCACAGACTGAGGGTCTCTCACTGCCTCACCAGTTAGATTTCAGCCAGTACAATACCACTCATAGGTTCCGTAGATATAATTCTGAAATTATCTCCAAACAGAAGCAACCCAAAGTTCTGTAATCCAATCCGTCGGCACTAAACAATCCTCGACCAGCCAGCCTGAGAAAAGAAGATCTTAGACACAATTTTAATGTCCAGCAAGCTGGTCTGCCGAACCTCAAAGCAGGCACCCATCCCAAACGCCCTCCCAAATTGGAGCCGCAGATGCATGTCCAGTGCTAGTCAGATGGCCCTCCATGGCCTCCAGGGCACTTGGACAAACACCCACCCTCTAGCAGGCATCAGCTGACCCCCCAGGGGAAACAATTTAGGTCAGGCACCCACCTGCGAGGAGGGCTGATCAGGCTTACCCAGTTCATCACAGTGGTGGAACCAGTCCTTCTCAGGGCCAAACAAATGGTGGTCCGATGACACAGGTCCTTCTCCGAACAAAATAATCAGCAGTCTAATCACCAACAGCTGACCCAGCAGATCTTCCGACCGCACTGAGGCTATAAGTCACATCCACCAAAGCCAAGCTCGATGCTGAAGCAGCACTTAATTTAGTACAGGTTCCACACAGGTCCGCTCCTTCACCACTTGAGCACTCCGGGAACTCCTAGAACCCTCCAGGAGATTCCTCCACAACTTCTCCACTGGATACACCAAAACTGACTGAACTAGTTAAACAAGTCCCAGGTATTTGTATTGTAGTCTAAATGTAAGGAATACTAACCAGCAAAATGCTAGTTTTTGGTGTTTTTGACGTCCGGATCCCCAAACGAATGCAGCAGATGCGCTAAACAAATCAAAATGAACTGAAACGTACTTGCTTCACGCTTTACACTAATCTTACTCACTTCGTGCCCTAACTATACTAAGACTGTTGCTAATAAAAAAATACAGATAAATCCTGTAAAAACACAAGTTAAAAAAGAACTTAGTTACACTACAAACAACAGCTGGCCAAATGTGACCACCATCTTGAAAAACTTGGCAGTATAACGTTAACATGTATCTGTTTTAATCTGTTATTTTTTAAGTTGATTCTTTTTAGATTGTTTTTAGCCATTTGCTCTACTGTACTGCTTCCTCACCTCTATAATTTTCCCAATAAGTTTTTATACTTACTAGATTTTGTCCTGTCGATCTCTGGATAGTATATTGGTATCAACTTCTTGTTTGATTCTGCCTCTAGCAAAAGCAGTTCTAATTTCAAATAAGGTGGAGAATTAAGATTGTCATAAAGATTTAGATTTTTATTTGCTGATACTGAAAAAAACTGGTTTCCTGGTATCTGATACTTCAATTTCAATTGCTCAGACGTAATGAATTTGCCATTCACATATGAATATGAGACATGCCATGGGCTGACTAAAAATATCACATTTATTTTTATCTGTAGGGTTTGACCTCTATGAGCTCACATGTGGTGAAGCCACAAGTGAGCTCTGTAGAGGTCAAACCCTGCAGATAAAAATAAAGTGATATGCAACCCCTAGGCAGCATTAATCTAAGGGCTACTACTCCTGCCTGTATGGCAATACACAGGTTAAGGGCCTGAGTTCTCTAATTAGGTGCCTCCACCCAGAGAAATGGTACTGGGGTTGTTTATCTGCTCTGGTATAGCCCTCTGGGAAGCTATAACCACCCACCAACCCTTCTAGCAGCCTATGAAGTAACACAATGGTGCATTCACAATAGGCAACAGTAATAATGTGCTTACACCCTTTTTACTTACCACCGACCTGCGGCAACTGCCCTGGAGACCCCTTGGAAAATAAGATTAGCAATGCAGCAAGTCAAATTTAATACTGTAACACAACTAATAATATGCACACTAGCCAGGTTAAACATGAAAAAAGACAATCAGGTTTATTTAGGGGCAGTGAACAAAGGAGGGGCATGAATCGAGCAGAATGATTAACACTCTGATTCCAATTTCCCTTGTGATCCAAAGGGTTCAGTTGGCTGAGGGAACTGTCAGTTACAGTAAGGGCTCCCCCTCCAGGTTCATTTATATACCAGCACTCAAAACTACAGAATTTCCTTCCCATAATACCTCTGGGGACAGGCTCCATTTTAGGTCCCCAGTGGTTTGATTGGTCCAATTACTGGAAGTCCAGGACCTAACATGGTGGCTCCCATCCAAATGTTCAAGCTGCAATAAAAGCAGGTTAGACAAACTTCTCTAACTTTACAATAACAGCAGATAAGCAGTAAACAATCAGAGTTCCTATGAGAGCTCCCCCTGCTCAAATAGTGACAGCAAAATGAAGCAAAATAACACACAGTCTGGCCGGTCGCAAGCCCTAAATCACATGGGCCCAGCCCAGACTAATTTCTAAATACAGATTAGGTGCTCTCTTAAAGGGACAGGCACAAAGGCTCACTAGGGCACTTTCGCAAAAATAGAACTTCTTAAGACTGGACACCAGCCTGACAGTAGGCATTAAGGAGCCCAGGAAGACATTATAGTAAACCCCAATTTGTAGGGGGTTACACTCTTCCCTGCCTGGAAAAACTTGGTGTTCATGTGAAGTCTACACATTTTTGTAAGATTCTATAGAAAAATACTATTTGTGAAATACATGCATGTTCTATTGGTATACCATAACATAAATGCTGATGCATCAGTGAAAACAACTGGTTGTAACAACAGTAGTACTATATTCTTACCATTTGTCATGAAATTTTCATAAGCACACACTTTCATAACACATTTCATAAACATGTTAACAGGTTCAAGTAGTTACACACATCACTCTTACAATTCTGGTTCGTACTATCTCCTGTACACTAACCCACATGGCTTGGGGTCTGTCCCTGTCAGCTACACTAGGGCTGCATGGGGCAAGGGCATTAGTACACTGACTGGAGGGTTTTACTATTAACTTGGATATGGCAGAATAACCTAGTTTTGGAAGAGAATTTTAAGAAATGTACAACCCGTTGTGAACTACATGTAATGGGAGGTCTACATGCCTTCCTGGGGAGTCATAACTAAAAAGCACTACAGGCTTTGTGACTCTTCCAGTCTTTCTGGGAAGGATAGGAACAGGCTCAGTTATTTCAACATTTGCAATTGGGCTGCTCAGTCCTGGCTCATTGCTTGTCAATAAGTCTGCTTCTGAAGAAAGGGATACCTATGCACTGGTTGTCTGCTCTGTACTGGAAGCACTTAAGCTTCTGGTTCTGTTAATACTGGTTCAACAAAATTACTTTCACTACTTAGCTCTGAGGTTCATCATCAAGAGGAAATTTTATGGAATTTAAATCACATAACACATCACTGATACTTTCAGAATCATCATTTTTTTCCACATCATTGTCCATGACATTGTCAGAATAATTGACTGCAAACAGTTCAAAACTTTCTGGTATGTCACCAGTTGTACTTTCTGTCTCTGGTTCTACCACTTGGGGCTCAGCTAGTTCCACAAGACACAAGGAGTCAGCTGTATCAGAAGTCACATTTTGCACTTCACTTTCAGGGGGCACTGGGGCTGTGGAGATGGTTGGAAGATTAGACAATTCTGAGGTTCCAGCTTTATCTCCTGTATTACACAGTGGGTTGCCTTGAAATAACTGACTCAGTTCATAAGACTGCAAAAAGGGCTTCCCACTCACTGCCATCAGATTCGGACCACAGTCAATTTCATTTAGGGCATGACTGAGGAAAGGCCTTGGGTCTTTGACAACTAGGGAGGAAGTTAACTGTTTCATTTTAACTGCAACTCTGGTTACAGGCCCAGGAGGGACAGTGTCTTGGGGTATGGACTCAATGATGATTTGCCCAATTGGTAATAAATGATTTCAGTGCATTGTCTTTATGGCTTGTGGGTCATTTTTTGGATACAATTTATAGACTGGCAGATACTCCAGCTTGCTGACAACAATGTATGGGGTGTGCTGCCACCTGTCAGCTATCTTGTGTTTCCCATGCAATCCCAAATTCCATAACAAAACTGTGTCTCCATGTTGCAGTTCTTGTGCCTTGACATGTCTGTCATGCCTTTCTTTGTTTGCTAGGTTCCTCTTTGCCTCTAAGGTGTGTGCTAGCTGGTATGCATGATATAATTGGGCTTTTAGCTTCTGCACATACTGAAGATAAATCTCTGCTTTGACTCCATCAGGAGAAACTCCGAAGCAGATGTCTACTGGCAAATGGGCTTCTTGACCAAACATCAGGTGGTAGGGAGAGAATACGGTGGCATCACTTTTAGTGCAATTATAAGCATGGACTAATGTGCTTATCTGTTGGCTCCATTAGGACTTGTCCTGGGGATGAAGTGTGCCCAGCATGTCTAGTAGCATTCAATTGAACCTTTTGGGCTACGAATCCCTCTGAGGATGATAAGGGGTAGTTCTGGACTGTCGCATTCCTAGAGTAAGAGCACTTTTTTGATCAAATGGCTTTCAAAGTTTCTCCCTTGATCAGAGTAAATTCTCTGGGGGCACCATAATGGACAAAGAACTTTTCTATCAGGACTTTTGACACTGTAAATGCCTTCTGGTCTTTGGTTGGGTATGCCTGGGCATAGCAGATAAAATGATCAGTCACCACCAGCACATTGCCGATATTCTTTTGATCTGGTTCAAGACACAAGAAGTCAATACACACAAGTTCCATGGGTCTGCTGGTAGAGATATTGACCAAGGGTGCAGCCCTCTGTGGCTGAGCTTTTCTGTGCAGGCAACGACTACAAGTTCCGATGTGATTCTCAATGTCAGCCCCATCTTTAGCCAGTAGAAGTGAGCATGGGCCACATCAGTAGTTCGGTCAAAGCCTAAGTGTCCCATCTGGTCATGAAGGGCATGTAGAACCACACATTTGAAAACTGTAGGTAATGATAGTTGTTGCTTAATAACTTGGCCTTGTTGATTGAGGGTTCTCTGTAGAGCAGTTGGTTACGCAACTTTAATCTGGATCCCTCTCTAAACAACAGAGTAGCTCAAGGATCTGAAGAATGAAGTTTGGAGACATTTTTTCCAGCATGAATAGCATCCAGAACAGGCTTAATCATAGGGTCTTGGGCCTGTGCCCATTGTTTATTGTCAGGGGTAAATTGGGGGCAATGTGCTGAGATCCAAGGCTGTAAGATGGCAGTGGGCTGCGGGAACACAAGTGTCAGGAGGGCCCAAGCAGTCCACCAGGCAATCAACTATCTCGTGAGAGGGGTGCTCATCTCTATCGAATTTTTAACAAAGAGCTTTGACAGATTGTTCAGACATTCTTACCCACTTTGCGTTAGAGTCAGGTCTTCTGGAAAGGGCATCAGCATCAATGTGGTTCAAGCCCGGTCAATACTCTACTGAATAATTGTAAGTGGAAAGTGCAGATAACCAGCGATGCTTGGCGGCATCCAACTTAGCTGAAGTCTGGAAATAGGCTAGGGGATCGTTATCAGTTTTTACTAGAATCTTTGCACCATAAAGATATTCATTAAATTGGTCTATCACAGCCCACTTCAATGCAAGAAATTCAAGTTTATGTACAGGGTAGTTCTTTTCAGATGGTGTTAGGCTCTGACTAGCAAATGCCGCTGGGGGTAAGCCTTCCTCATATTCTTGATAGAGAACAGCACCAAGTCCCTTCGAGCTGGCATCAGTATGCAACACATAGGGTTTAGCGGGGTCTGCATACACAAGCACTGGTGCATGGGTGAGTTGGTGAATGTTATCATAGAAATCCATCTCACTCTCGTGAGTCCACCTGGTTCCAAACACTTGTTGTCTGAAGGATCCAAACAGACCAGAGCAAAGTAGAATCTCTGAACACCTGGCCACAGCCTAGCAATCTTAAAGAACTGCAAAGGTTTTGGGGGTTCTGTGGCTACTATCGCAGATTCACAAAAGATTACACTAAAGTCATCAACCCTTTGCTTAACTTAACTCAAGGTTACCCTCCCACAAACAGGAAACACACAGGAACATGAAATACAAGAGAAGTGCAGTCAAAGAGGAAGAAAACGTTTACTTTTGGACAAATGAACCTTTTGGAACCAGTCTGGCCAGGTGCAAGCCCTAAATCACTTGGACCCAGTACAGACTAATTTCTAAACACAGATTAGGTACTCTCTTAAAGGGACAGGTGCAGAGGCTGACTAGGGCACTCTCACACAAATAGATAGAACTACTTGAGACAGGACACCAGACTGACAGTGGGCATTAAAGAGCCCAGGAAGACATTATAGTAAACTCCAGTTTGTAGCGGGATTACATATCATAGAATCATAGAAATCTGTCAGCAGAAAAGGACCACAAGGCCCATCCAGTCTGCCCCAAACCACCCACTCTAGGAAGATCCCCACCCTCAATCCCCAGCCTGCCCTCTGTCAGTTAGTCCCATGTCTGTATCCCAGACTATTCTGAATTTGTCCACTTTATCCACCCCAACACCCATTCTGGCAGTCTGTTCCATGGCTGTACAACTCTTTCTGTGAAGAACTTCCCCCTGACGTCTCCTCTGAATCATCCTCCCTCCAGTTTGTAGGTATGCCCTCTAGTGGAATTGTTCTTACTCATTCTGAAGATGTTGTCAACTTTCCCCCTGTTTATGCTCTTCTAGTACTTGAATGTCTTCACCATATCCCTCCTCTCCTCCAGCACGTACGTGTAGCTACCCAAGTGTCACCATGTTAGTTTTAAATTACTACCTATTTTTATTTATAACAGAACCCAAATTGTTGTATCTGGTGTACTAGATGGTTTAGCTACATCACTGTATAGAACCTGTATAGAGTTTCACTCTCTTATGAATTGTATTCCTGGTATTTATGTACATACATGTATAGTGTTTTCCTATATAGAGTTTTTGTTCTCATATGAATTTCATCCCTTGTATTTATGTATACACATGTATAGTGTTCCCTACATAAATCTGTACTCTATGTAACTACGTCTTTATTTGTATATATTATCTGTTTCCTGATGAGGAGCTTTTGTAAATGAGTATCTGACTCAAAGGTTTGCAATTCTGATTTATACTAAATAAATAAATAAACAATGCACAAACAGGCTCAGCTCCCCCAGTCTCTCCTCATATAACTTCCCCTGCAGCCCCCTCACTATTTTGGTTGCTCTTCTCTGGATCCTTTCCAGCTTGTCCTTATCCCCTTGCTGGTATGACCTCCAGAACTGGACCCCCATATTCCATGTATGGTCTGACAATGGTTTTGTGTAGTGGCATGATCACCTCCCTCCTTCTGCTTGTGAATCCCCTCCTTATGCATGCCAGCATACTGAGTGCCTTTCCTGCTGCTTTGTCGCACTAACTCCGAATTTTCATGTTGTCTGAAACAGTGATTCCCAGGTCTCTTTCCTGTTCTGTTACTTCTAGTCCCCTCCCCCCAAGCCAGTATTTTGCCTTTGGGTTATTAAGCCCTATTGGCATAATACTGCACTTTTTGTATTGAACTGCAGCTGCCACCTTTCAGACCACTCCTTCAGCCTAGCCAGATCTTCCCTCATACCCTCTACCCCTCCCCCATATCAACCCTATTACTACATATCTTCGTATCATCTGCAAATAGACACTCCTTCCCTTGTAGACCCTCTGTGATATCCCCAATGTATATTTTGAAAAGTAAGGGTCCCAACACAGACCCCAAGGGAACCCCATTCAGCACCTTTTCTGCCGTTGAGTGCACTCCACTCACCACTACCCTCTGCGTCCTCCCTTCCAGCCAATGTTCTACCCAGTTTGTGAGTTTGCTTCCCACTCCTAAGCTGCCTACCTTGCCTATCAGCATCCTGTGGGGGATGGTGTCGAAGGCCTTCCTGAAGTCCAGGTAGGCCATGTCCACTGCCCCACCCTGGTCCCATACCTCTGTCAAATAATTCAATCATATTGGTCTTGCAGAATCTACCACCTGTGAAACTATGTTGATTGACATTTAGGATGCCTTCCACTTCTAGATATGTTGTCAGCCTTTCCTTAATAGGTGACTCCATTAGTTTACCAACCACGGAGGTAAGGTAAACTGGGCAGTAGTTTCCCAGCTCCTCCCATCCTCCGCTTTTATGTAGAGACACCACCTCAGCCCTTTTTCAATCTCCAGGAACACTTCCAGTGTGCAGTGACAGGTTAAATAACCTTGTGAGTGGTCTTGCCAACTCCTCCTAGCCTGACCGCCCACACCACCAACTCAGGACCCCACAGAGACTCCTGCAAAGCCAGATCCAGCCCTGGACCAGGCTTGCTTCTCATGCGGCCATGGCTATCCTAGCCTGACCTCCCACTCCGCCAACTCAGGACCCCACGGAGACTCCTGCAAAGCCAGATCCAGCCCCTGACTGGGCTCACTTCTCGTGTGGTTGTGGCTCTCCTAGCCTGACCATCCACACCGCCAACTCAGGACCCCATGGAAACTCCTGCACAGCCAGATCCAGCCCCTGACTGGGCTCACTTCTCATGCAGCGACGGCTCTCCGAGCCTGCCTGCCAACACCGCCAACTCAGGACCCCATGGAGATTCCTGCAAAGCTGGATCCAGCCCCTGACTGGGCTCGTTTTTCATGTGGCTGCGGCTCTCCTAGCCTGACTGCCCACACCGCCAACTCAGGACCCCACAGAGACTCCTGCAAAGTTGGGTAAGCTTTCAGCCCAGACCGGGGAAGCCGAGAGCTACTGGGATTGGTTGCTTGCTCAGAGCAGGTAGCCCTGATTGGACTCCCGTTTTGGCTTCTGCTCCTAATTGGCCCTTTCTCTCTCTGTGCTTCTCTGGGCTCAGCTCCCATTCAGTTTCAGTGGAAAGTGTCATTTGCAACCTGAATTGTGTAATTTGATTCTCTCTCTCTCTCTCTCTCTATATTAAATCCACTGCTGTTGGTATAACTAAAATCACTGCCTTAAAACTCCTGCTGTACATAGGGATCACTGTATTGCTGTGAAACAGTTTCTACTGCCTGTGTTACTGCCAGTTTGCCCTGACCTGATCCACTCACTGCACCTCCTAATATCTTTCTTTTTTACTATTTTTTTCCTCCGGTTTTCCGTTTTTTTCTCTGCATTTTCTGCTGCCTACCCCTCTGCTCGGAGGCACCAGGACAATTCTTGACTCTGCTCATTTGCTTGTCCCTGGCCACCCTCCCCCCCATGCTTTCTTTAATTACTGCCTCCTCTCGGCCATCTCTGGCCGTAGTCTACCCACCCCCAGATTAAACTTCTGCATCAATCCCTTTTGTTTAAGCCTCCCTTAAACTAACCGTCTCTCTCTGCTTCCCCCCCTTAGATCCAGACCCTGACCAGGCTTGCTTCTTGTGCGGCCGTGGCTTTCCTATCCTGACCTCCCACGCTGCCAACTCAGGACCCCATGGAGACTCCTACAAAGCCGGGTAAGCTTTCAGCCCAGACCGGGGAAGCTGAGAGCTGCTGGGATTGGGTTCTTGCTCAGAGCAGGTAGCCCTGATTGGACTCCCATTTTGGCTTCTGCTCCTAATTGGCCCTTTCTCTCTCTGTGCTTCTCTGGGTTCAGCACCAATTCAGTTTCAGTGGAAAGTGCCGACATTTTACGGTCACCCCCACCCCCACCTTTATTAAATAGACCTTAGCTCCACCCATCCCTCCTGTCTCCATCCCATTTATCCCTCCCAGGTTCCGCCCCTCATTTCTTTTCTCTTCCTTGACACACTACATCCATCCTACCTTCCTCACCTCCCCTCCCCTGCCTTTTCTCTTGCTTCTTTTTTCTACTGATCCCTGCACCCTCTCCCCCTCTCTCCTCTTTCATTCCTGGTGTCCCATCTCTACTACCTCTTGCATACCCACTGAAAATGTTTACCCTCCCAAATCTGTTGCTTTATCTCACTATTCTCACCTCCCTACCTCATCTCTCATACTTACCTGGAGCCTGCTATCCCTCCTCTATCCTCACCTACCAGATTGATACCCTGTATCACCACCCAGGCACACAGCATGATGAGCACTACTCTCCCCCAAGATCCCCTCAGGGTCCTGACTGGCAGCTCCACATCTCCTTCAGCCTCAGACCATGGAGCTTACTAACTCCTCTGCCATACATGACTCCACTCTGGGAAAAATGACGGCACTGCCAGATTTGTTGTCACAAGCAAGAAACCCATAACATAACTCTCAAGAAACTCCGTCTATGCACATTGAAACTTCTGCTCCTCCCCCTGCTGATATAAGGAAATGTGCACCCAAACCCAGGCCCATGCACAACCAGCACTGCATGCCATGTGAAGTCTTCAGGGGGACTGATCATCGCTACCATTAACATTTGCAGCCTGATCCCCAAACTTGATGCAGTACGTGTCTTTGTATGCCAACACAGGCTAGACATCCTTGCATTTGTTGAAACTTGGCTGTCACCTAAAATTTCAGACTCGTCAATTGAACATCCAGGATACAATGTGCACAGGCTGGACCACTTGTCCAAAAGAGGAGGGGATGTGCAGTCTACATCAGAGACTGTCTCACAGGGTGCCCCATCACAACCCCCCTCCATGACACTACTGCTCGGATCCTACCAATCAAAATACTTTTAGGGGCCCACAACAAGGTCCTCAAGGTCACCACCGTTTACATCCCTCCAAGAGACCAAGGAAATACCCTCACAGCTGTCTTGGACTTTATTAAAACCCTACCCAGAGGTGCTGAGGCTATCATACTAGGTGACTTCAACATAAACTGGCATGCACCTGATGCTGCTGCCTCATGGGATGCTATAACATCAGCTAACCTCTCACAAATGGTTAGCTCCTCCACTAGAATAAACTACAAAACGGGCACTAGTACTCTGCTGGACTGGGTTCTTACCAGTCATCCCTCCCATATCTCCAGCACCACTGTCCTTCCCAACTCACTAAGCGACCACCCCCTTGTTATCTGTGTAAGGTCAAACAAATTACGGAAGCCCCAGCCTAAAGTCATCACCAGTAGAGTCCTCCCTCATGGTCAACTAAAACATCTTAAATCCTGCCTCCAAAAACAAGACTGGTCCCCTAGCTACCATTCTAAGGATGTTAACTCAGCTCTCAACTACTTTATCTCAACCTTCAATGCAGCATGCGACACCTTCGCCCTGCTCAAAAAGTGAAAAGTCAAGGCACTCTGCAACCCATGGCTAACTGGTGAGCTTCTAACACAGCTAAAAACCAGGGACCACCTATGGGCTCTAGCCAGGGTCTCTGGAAACCAACAGGACATACAGAACTATAGATGTGCCTGTAATAACTGCACTAAAGCCATTTGACTACAAAAAAGTACGTACTACAGAGAAGCTCTATCCAACACCTGGGGAATTGGGTCTGATTTCTGGAAAAACATCAAATAAGTCACAGGGAAGCAATCAAAATCCTCCCCAACCATGCTAAGGATTGATGAATCTACCACTCTTGACCCACTGGTCATTACAAACACTTTCAATTAAACTTTCACTGACCTAAGCCACGTCCTCCCCCGGGACTTTTTCCTGGATACAAACTCCGACACCCTCTGTGGCTCCCCAACCCCGTCAAATCACCCACCTTTCTATTTCAAAACAGTTAAACTGCATGGAGCCCAGAAGCACATCACCAAAGCAATCTCCAAGACAAGGATGAGAGGGACTCACTAGACCTAACACTACTATCTCTCACCCTGGATGAAATAATAATCCCACTAATCCACATTATCAACCTCTCCCTCAGACTCAGTCAGTTCCCTGACAAATGGAAAGCTGCCTCAGTTACTCTGGTCCACAAAAGTAGGGATAAGCCCATCCATGGGATCTATCGGCCAATTTCAATACTACCTCCTCTCTCCAAGGCCCTTGAACACCTAGTGGCCGACCAATTCACTGACTACCTTGAAAAGCACAATCCGTTAAGTCCACAACAGCATGGTTTCAGAAAAGGACACAGTACTTCATCAGCCCTACTGGAATTCACTGGAGTACTACACAATACCCTGGACAAGGGCCACCTAGCAGGGGCAGTCTTTGTCGATTTGACCAAGGCGTTTGACACTGTTCACAATGATCTGCTGACTAAACAGCTCCAGCTTATTGAGCTCTCCCCTGATGCTGTAGAGTGGTTCAATAACTACCTACAAAATCAGTCGCAAAGAGTAAATATTGCGGGTGTCCTCTCAGACCCCAGACCGGTCCGATCCGGAGTCCCCCAGGGGTCCATCCTGGGCCCACTACTTTTCTGCCTTTTCCTCAACACCCTCCCTAAATCCTGCCCTGAAAAACTCATCCTCTATGCATATGATGCTGTTATTTTCTCCTCCCACAAGGACGCAATGACACTACAACTCAATCTTCAGCAAGGCTTTGCATCTGTGGAAACTGGTTCAGCAATCATAAGCTGGTCTTTAACCATAAAAAAACTAAGGTAATGCTCTTCCACAGCCCTCACAGCAGGCATAAACTTCACCCCCTCACTATTTCAACATGTCTCGGAAGTGCACTTGGGCAGGTGCAGTCTTTCAAATACCTAGGGATATCTCTGGACTCAAATCTCTCATATGTGGACCACATCGCCGGTGTAGCCAAAGCTGCCAACACGCAGTTAGGCCTACTGTCCAGAGTTCTGTGGTCTCCATTGTTGACTATGGTCTAATCATCTATGGCTCTGCTTCCACCACAGTGCTCAGGCAAATAGCGACATTCTTAAACAAGGCCTTTTGGCTCACCACTGGCACTCCTCATCTCACACATACCTGTGACCTTTATGCTCAATCTAGATGGCTTCAACTTTCCAACTGCATAAAGTATCTAACTTGCATCATGGCAAAGAAAGTCACTATGGGCCTCGCCCCACCTGGAGTCCAAGCCTTACTGAAACAAACACTAAATCCTCACACCATCAGGGGTTCTGGATCCCAGCTCCTCCAGGTCCCCTGCTGCCGCACTTCCCAGGGTCAAAGATCCTTTGCCCACAGAGCCTCCAGCTGGTTAAATGAGCTCAGTCTTGACATCTCCTCCACCTCCATGCTTGGCTCATTCAAATCTAATCTTCTCCTCCATCTCACCTACTCTAACTCCTGTGACTGTTACATATAATCACCTCAGCCTACTCTCTATCTCTACCCCTCCAAGCACTTATTATCCCCCCTTCTCCCTTTCCCTGTCTCTCACCCCCCCTTTTTACTCCCCACCTCGCAACTCATCGGGCTTATTCTGATGCCTTATGCCTGGTACTGTCGACAAGGCCACCGGCTGCTATCACTTCCCCTTTTGTGACCCTACCCACCTAGTGTCACCTTCACCCCCACCCCTATCTAGTTTATAACACCAATCTTTTCTTATATTATCTCAAGCTGTTACAGTTTTCTCCAGTAGATATTAGTTATACTAACTTATTGTATTGTACTGTTTTGTGCTTAACGTATTGTAACTGTTTTCTGATGTTCAACCTTTGTAAAAGAGCCTTGGCTCAAAGGTATGTTGTAATCCTAGACTTATTAAATAAATAAATAAATAAATAATTCTTTAAGTACCATCAGGTGAATCCCGTCCGGACCCATCGCCTTATCTCTCCACAGCTTTCCTATTTCTTCCAATACTCTGGCCTCCATGAAGGGACTTGAGGCCATCTCACTACCCGTCCTTGCCCAGTTTTCCAACTTCGGCCCTTTCCCCTCTTCCATGGTGAAGACCGATGTGAAGTATTCATTCAGGACATTGGCTTTTTCTATATCTCCCTCAACCAGTGCCCCCTTTCTCCTTGAGCTTCATAATCCCATGCTTCCCCTTCTTTCTGTCACTGATATATATTTTTAGTCAGCACATACCGTATGTCATTTATAGAGTGACAGTGCCCCTATGGCAACATAAGTTCTTTCAATGAAGATTTTACTCTTTCTGTTTGATTTCACTGCAATGGCTTTAACTGCATCAGTGCCATGGTGAAGTAATCAGGCATTGTGCAAGCTGGTTAACAGCTCCTTTGTGGTCAGCCTACAGTGGAAATAATGCTTATGACCCACCTAAGATTGAAATAAATTTTTATTTCCACTTTAGGCCCATCAGACATGAAACTAAATGCATTTATTTGCAAATGTTTATTCTCACAGTCATTGTATAAATCCCCCTTTTCTGCTAAATACTTTGTCCTCCAAACTACAAAAGTGTGATGTAATACAGAGGGTGTAAAATGTGTATTGTATGACATTGGGGGGAAAAGAAAGGCTGCTTTTATCTTTTAAGTAGTCATGTGACATTTGCTACACTTGTTGACCTGGCATGTATTATGGGGACCTGGCTGGGGGATGATGCAGGTCTGGTTCTGAAGGCATCTTTCCCACCAGGATACTCCATTGTGCACTGCCCAAGGAGCAAATGCCGGGGTTGGGGGAGGGGCCATCTGTTTTAGATCTGACCTGAAGTTCTCTATTACCCCAATGGAGTCATACTAACATACTATTTGCCAGCAGATTAGGCCTTATGGTCTATCGAGTCTGCTCGAACCTCAGATCCTTAGTTGGGTGCCGAGGCCCTCCCCTCCCTTGTGCTCCAGAAACCCCTATCATCCATCCCCACCCCCCTGGGACAGGCCATCATCTGATACATCCACTTTCTGTCTCTGTCCCACCCTCTCTTGAAGCCCTGCACTGTGGATCTCTGAACCAGCTCGCCAGGCAGTGCATTCCAAGGGTCCACCACCCTCTCAGTGAAAAACCTCCTCCTCTTTTCCCCCCTCACCCTTCCACCTTCCAACTTCAAACCATGCCCTCTGGTGATACCTCCCTGCTTTAGTGTAAAGATCCCCTCCATGTTTACCCTATTTATTCCCTTGAGGTACTTGAAGACCTCAATCATGTCCTCCCGTCTCTCCTCTCCTCCAATGAAAACAGGCAGAGCTCCTCAAGTCTGTCCTCATACGTCAAATCCCCTAGCCCTCGTATCATCTTAGTTGCCCTCCTCTGTACCCTGTCCAGGAGCTGTATGTCCCTCTTCAAGTGTGGTCTCCAGTACTGTACACAGTACTCAAGTTGTGGTCTAACCAGTCCATTGTACAGTGGCAGAATCACTTCCTTGCCCCTAGAGGTGATCCCCCTTACGATGCATCCCAACATCCTGTTTGTCTTGCTAGCCGCTCTCCTGCACTGCTCAGAGTTATTCATACATGCATCCACCATGACCCCTAGGTCTTTTTCCCCTATTGAGGCCTCCAACGCCTCCCCTCCCAGGGTGTACCTGTGTTTAGGGTTTCCCCGCCCAAGATGCAGCACCTTGCACTTGGTGATATTGAAATTTAATTTCCATGTGTGAGCCCAGCTTTCCAGCGCGTCCAGGTCCCCTTGCAGGGCCAACCTCCCCTCTTCTCCCTCTACTACTGCTCCCATCTTGGAGTCATCCGCGAAGAGACTCATTTCACACCCTATACCCTCCCTGATGTCCGATATGTATGCATTAAACAGGATCGGACCCAGAACCGAGCCCTGTGGTACCCCACTACCAACCTATCTAGGGTTCGAGAGCTCCCCACAGACCACTACTCTCTGGATGCATCCAGCTAGCCAGTTTTCAATCCATCTGACCATCAAAGGGCCTACTCCTAACCCCATCAGTTTCTCCACCAGACCATTGTGGGGGACAGAGTCAAACGCCTTGCTGAAGTCCAAGAATAATACATCCACAGGCTTTTCCCTGTCCAGTTCTGATGTTACCCATTCGTAGAACTCCACAAGATTGGTTTGACATGATCTACCTTGTACAAACCCATGTTGCTGACTATCCAGACCTCCCACCTCCTCCAAGTACACCCCCAATTGTTCCTTTAGTATACTCTCCATTAATTTTCCCACCACCGAGGTCAAACTGATGGGTCTATGGTTACCTGGTACTTCCCTCGACCCCCCCTTTATGGATTGGCACCATGTGCCTCTCGCCAATCCTAGGTACCCTCCTGTCTCAAGTGACCTGTTGAAGAGCTCCACCGGGGTGCAGCCAGTATGTCCGCCAATTCCCATAGTACTCTCGGATGAATGCCATCCGGCCCAGGAGATTTGTCTTTCTTTAGGGCCTTGAGGGCTAACCACACCCTTTTGGCAGAGATAGCATCATCCGTCCCCTCCACCTTACTGGCCTTTTTATCTTTATCCAGATGTGACACCCCTGGGGTACCTCTCCCTCCCTCTTGCTCCATTTCTGTTTCTCCCATGATCCCACTCACTGCCACTTCTATCCCCATCGTGCCTTGCTTTGTAGACATCCCATCCCCTTTCCTAGTGAACACAGAGGCAAAGTACTCATTAAATACCTCTGCCTGGTCCCTCGCCTCTTCCACCCACCCTCCTTCTGATCTCAATCTGCTGAGATGGCCCTTAGTTTTTCTCTGCTCCCCAATGTACCGGAAGAACCCCTTTTCCCCTCCATGTATCCCCTGTGCCAGCCGTTGCTCTTTACTGGACTTTGCTCCCCTCACCATCTGGGTGACTTTTCTAGATGCAAGATGGTACATTTCCTTATCCCTATCCCCTCTTGTTGTTTTATATTTTTTGTAGGCCGCCTTCTTTTCTCTGACCACTACCTGTACCTCACTGGACCACCAGCATGGTTTATGTGACCTTGCTCTCTTACGTTTCAACTTAGCGCAGATCCTGACTGCCTCATGAAGTCCCCATTTTATGACCTCCCATCTCCTTTCCACACTTGTCATTGATGTAATCCCCTTCAAGTGATCCTTGAGAATATTTCCCATGCCCACAAAGTCTGCCCCCTGAAGTCCACTGCCAGTGTCCTAGATCTCACCCCTCCCCCATGCTTATTTGAAACCAGACAGTATTGTGGTCGCTCCCAGTCAGGGGGTCCTCTACAACCAGGTCCTTACAGATCCCCATCTGCCAGGAACCACGTCAGGACATCCCCTCCTTGTGGGCTCCATCACATGCTGTGTTAAGAACACATCCTTGAAGCCGTCCAGCAGCCTCTGCTCCTTGGCTACCTTAGAGGACATGGTTCCCCAGTTTGTACCTAGCATATTAGGTCCCCATCAACACCACTCCTTCCCCTTTGGTCCACTCTGGGCAATGATGTTGTCCAGCAAACCATCCTCTAGAACATCACTCATCCGGAGTCTATATACCACACCAACTTGACCTAATCCTGCTGGGGATCGTAGGTGACCCATAAGGCCTCCACATTTCCTCTGCCTCTTCTACCATAGCAATTTCTATGTCATCTCTAATGAACATAGCCACTCCACCCCCTCTGCCCTCCTTTCTATCCTTCCTAAGCATAGTGTACCCCTGCACGTTTAGGTCCCAGTCATGGTTTTTGTTGGCCCACGTCTCCGTGACCGTTGCCACATCCACCCCCCCGAACAGCATGGCCTGGAACTCTGGCAACTTATTTCCCAAGCTCCTGGCATTTACTAACACCAATCCCCACCCCTTAGTCCTGATCCCCTTTGTCAAACATCGCCCAGATTACTTATACTTTCCATCCTCCCTCTGCTCCTTCTGAAACCTCCACCCCCAGTCTGTTTCCCCCCTCCCCCCCTTGGGCTTGAAGGCTACTCCCCTCATCTGGAGGAGAGGGCTACTGTGTCATTTGAATGTGAGGCTGTACATGGGGTCTGATTGCAGGTCACAGGATCCTCTTCATATTTTGTCCTCTGTGCCACAAGGGGGAATTCCTGCAGGAAGTCATGGAAATGAGTCACTGACAAGTGTGTTGGGAGTCACCCAGATAGTTGATTTGGGGCAACGTTAGTGCCTGGATTGATGATGAGCTCTGTCATTTTGGTAAAGACTTCCTCCAGATAATGACATCTCTGGGCCTTGCACAAGTGGTTGCTTCCATGACTCATGCCCACGGCCATGCCTTGGACCTACTATTCTTGCTGGGGCTTAAGATCACTGATCTCAAGATTGATCTGGTCAGTTGGTTGGATCTCTGTATGATAGAATTTTCGTTTGACCCCCCCATTAGTCCCTCCCCTGTTGAGATGTCCTGCTACCGCCCTTTGAGGAGTTTCTCCTCAGAGGGACTGATGGCAGTAGAGGATTTTTTATGGTGTGAGTGCTGCTTGTGAGATAGGGTTAAATGAGGCAGTGGCAGAGTATAATAATGCTGTCACCAAGGCACTGGACACTGTTACACTAGTTCATATAAAGAACAACCTGGGTCTTCTCACTTGAGATACCCATGGTTTGATGGGGCTCTCAAGGAGATGAAGACCAGGGGTCAGAAGCTGGAGCATTGCTGGAGGAAGACTGGGACTTTGGAGGACAGACTGGTCTTGAGAACTCACTATGTTGAAGATCAGGGGAAAATCAACTATAACAAGGCAGAGTTCTTGTCCAGGGAGATTGCTGCAGGAAGGAACAGACCAGCTCTGCTCTTTTGTACTGTAGACAGGTTAATACAGCCAGCCTGTCTGCAACCGAAAAGGGCATTTTCAAATGCATAGTGCAAAGAGTTTTCTCAGTCCTTTGCTGACAGAGTGTCAGCCATTAGGACCAGGATAACTCCAGTGGAGTACAATCTGACCTGCAGTATTGAGCCTGTTGATTACAGTAGCACTCCAGTTGTCTGGGATAAGTTTTGGCTGCTAGGGGTGTCAGAGGTCAATGAGGTAATTTCGAAGCTGTGACCCACCTCTTGTGAACTGGACCTGGGCCCAAAACATCTCCTAATGGGAGATGTTGAGTCCATTGGTCCAGTGTTCACTGATATTGTTCGGTGCTTGCTTTCAGTGGTGGTCTTCCCTGATGCCTTGAAAGAGGCATTAGTAAGGCCCCTGCTGAAGAAACCATCACTTGACCCTGGAGTCTTGGCAAATTATCAACCAGCCTCCAACTTCCCATTTCTGTGAAAAGTTGTGGAGAAAGTGGTGGTGGCATTGCAGCTTGAGGCACACTCTGGTGGCTTTTGACATTTGTGAGTTGCTCCAGTCTGGAATTTGGAAGAGGCATAGCACAGAAACAGTGTTAGGGTACAGAATGATCTCCTCAGGGCAAGAAATACTGTAGTGGGGAATGGTCAATTCTTGTTCTCCTCGGTCTCTCATCAGCTTTTGACACCATGGATCACATGGTGCTACTTGATTGCCTGAGAGCCCTGTGGACTCACTGGCAATGTCATCCACTGGTCTGAGTCCTTTTTATCAGATATGATGCAACGGATAGTGATAGGAAGTTTCTCATCATGCCTGAGACTCCTGTCCTATGGAGGACCTCAAGGGTCAGTCTTGTAGTTCATGGTATTTGTTGTGTACATGCTGCCCCGGGTGATGTCAATAGATGTTACAGTCTGGATTTTCACTGCTATGCAGATGATACCCAGCTGTATATGTCCTTTGTCCCCAGCACATCGGATGCTGTGGATGTGCTTAACAATTGCTTATTTGAGATTCAGGACTGGATGTCCTCTAATTTTATGAGACTTGAACCCAAGCAAGACGGAGGTATGGTGATTGAGCCAGGCTGTCAGTGTGAAGTAGTCACCATCGGGGCAGGAACAGGATTGTGTCTGGGGTCCAGCTCACTGGTGGTGGCAAATAAGTCGTGAAATCTGGATGTCATCCTTGACAATGGTTTGACACTTGAAGCTTAGGTGTCTACTGTTGTCCGGAGTGGTTTTTCCACCTAATTAATGTTGCCTGAATCAATCTCTTATTCACCCCTGAGGCTCTGCAATCACTGATGCAAGCTTTTGTCAACTCCAGGCACAATTACTGTAATGCTCTGTACTTCGGGGTCAGTGGGAGCAACCTCCGCTGACTGCAGCTGGTGCAGAACACTGCAGCCAGGTTGTTGATGGGCCTTTCGCGGTCCTATCATATAAACAGTGTGCTGTGTGAACTGCACTGGCTGCAGGACAGGTGGAGTATTGTCTTTGAGGTGGGCTTGCTCACCTGTAAGGCCCTATATTGATTAATTGATTGGGTCCGGTCTACCTGTCTGGCCTACTGGCACTTGCTCGTCCAGTGGGCTCCCTATGGTCATCTGTGGAGGGACTCTTAGTGGTCCTGAGGACACAACTCAAAACTTTTGGTAATTGTGCCTTCGAAGTGGAGGGCCTGACTTTATGGAACTCACTACCACGTTCATTGAGGGAGGCTCCCTCCAAAGAAAGTTTCAAACAAGGCCTAAAGACACATTTATTTAAGCTAGTATTTGATGTATACGGATTAATGTGAGAATGATCTGGAATTTTAGTTCAAGACTTATGGTTATTTATGAAATGTTTTAAAGTGAACTGACCCTTATAATAATTTTTTTTTTTAATTTAATAAGCTTTATTTAAATAAATACAAGGAGAACAAATACAGAAACCACACAGAGAGGAATATCCAATACATCAATGACATTACAACATCATTACCTGTTTCCATTAACTAGACAGTGTTAACCTAACTGTATAAATTTGCCCCATAACTCTCCCCCAAAACCGTCCCCACCTCCCACCCAACCCCCACCCCATGCAAGCATATACAATAGATCAAATACTACATCCAGATGCAGGTAAGTCTAAGAAAGAGCAAAAGTATGTGAATGATTGTATGAATAAGAAAATCAAACTAACTAACCTTAAGAAAAACACAAAACAAAAGAAAACCTTGATGGGAGGGATGAGAATTTGAACACTTAACTCAATTCCCAGCAACAAATTGAATAAAAGGTTCCCACTGAGTCTGAAAGTTTAATAAACTAATACTGAATATCACAATAGCTGTTTCTGCATTTAAAGTAGTTAATAATTCTTGTACTCATTCTCTCAAAGAGCCCAAATTATCTTTTTTCCAATCCCTCTTAATACTGAACTTGGTGACACCTGCTATTAGTGCCATATAGGCTTTCTCTTTGTTTGTACCAATAATGGAATAATTGCCCAAAATACGTATTTCTTCAGTAAAAAAGTAAGTGACAAAAAAAGGAGAAAACATCATTTTTATAGCCTGCCAAAGCACAGGAACAAGAGGGCATGCCCAGATCATATGTAATAAGGTGCCTTCTTCTTGTGAACACCTGTGATATATGGGGTCTGGTATCCTGCCCATTCTATACAGTCTGCAAGGAGTGAAATACCATGTAGTACATTAAACTGCAACAGTCTCAGTCTGTCTTCTTTGACATGTTGATACATATTCTTCCAAATTGACACCCACACTGCAGAATCATAAATCAAGTTCAACACTTATTGCCAGTAATATGAAGTTGGGGAGCACGACTTCCAGGTCTGCTTGCATAGTTCTTTATAAATCTGTGAAATAGATCTATTTTGTAATACCAGATAGGTTAAAATTGCAAAAATGAACTTGCCTCTGAACACCAAGGTGGCTTCCCCCAAGAAAGAATGCAGATAATGTTTGATCTGGACAAACTGTAAAAAAAAGCTTTGTGCTGGAATGTTAAATTTGTCTCTAAATTCTACAAAAGTAACATGTTTGTCATTTTTAACAAAATCTGTTAGCGAAGATAAATTCAAATCCTTCCCAAGCAGCACCATAATCGGTTTCCGCTTAATCATAATGTTCACGTTCTTGTATAATGGTTGTCCCAAATCTTTTTAATAATTTGAAAAAATGACACAATTGCGAACGAGCTCTTATAGACCAGCCGACGACTGCAGAATACTTTGATGAGTCTGGTAATTTAGAGAAGGGGGTGTACAGCAAGGATGGTAGTGCAATGTGGTGAGTGTTAGCTTCTATCAAATTCTGTTTGGAACCAACAGGGAATGGACGCCTTAGCTTCTCTCAGTTGATTCCACTGAAAATATTTGGCACCGTATAGAGCAAAATGTTATGGCAACATAGAAACATAGACTTCGATGGCAGATTAGGACTGCTTGGCCAACCCAGTCTGCCCATTTCCCTACCTATTGGATAAGCTGCAGATCCTAGTTAACCAACAGCCTACTTCTTCCTACCCCCCACCAGAATTGCCTTATGTATGTCCCATGCATTCTTGAATTCCCCCACTGTTTTTGACCCCACGACCTCCTCAGAAAGACTATTCCATGCATCCACCACCCTCTTCATGAAAAAATAATTCCTCACATTGACCTTGAGCAGTCCCCCCTCTATTTTTAAATTGTGCCTCCTTGTTCTTGCTTATCTCTTTTTCGGAAAGATGCTACCCTCCTGGACTTTGTTGATTCCCTTGAGGTACATGAAAGTTTCTATCATGTCCCCCTCTCCCTCCTTTCCTTGAGGGTATACATGTTAGGCTCCTTTAGTCTCTCTTGGTATGGCTTCTGTTGCAGACCCTGCAGCATTTTAGTTGCCCTCCTCTGGACTGCCTCCATCCTGTCTATGTCCTTTCAGAGATGGGGTCTCCAGAACTGCATGTAGTACTCCAGATGGGGTCTCATCAACTGCCTGTACAGAGGGATAACAACTTCCTGTTTTCTACTGGTGATGCCTCTTCCTATACATCCCAGTATCCCCCAGCCCTCCTTAGTGCCTTCTTGCATTGCTTGCTTACCTTTAGGTCATCTGATATGACTACCCTCCGGTCCCATTCCATTCTTCTTGTTTTTAGTACCTCTCCCTATTGTGTACACTTCCCCTGGGTTTTTCTTTCCCAGGTGCATTACTTTGCACTTCTTTGTATTGCATCTATGCTGCCATACTTTTGGCCATTCCTCCAAACTTGCCAAGTATTTCTCATACTTTCCACCCCCCCCCCATATATCAACCCTGTCACAGATCTTTGTGTTGTCTGCAAACAGGCATACTTTTCCTTCCAGTCCCTCTGCAATGTCACTTATAAAGACATTAAAAAGGACTAGACCCAGTACTAAACCCTGCAGTACCCCACTAGTAACCCCCCATTCTTTGGAGTGGACTCTGTTTACTATTACCCTCTGTGTCCTGTTGTCCAGACATTTTTTTACCCAGGCTACCACCCTGGGACCTACTCCAAAGCTGGCTAATTTGTTTATCAATCTTTTGTGTGGGACTGTGTCAAATGCCTTGCTAAAATCTAAGTAGACCATGTCCACAGCCCCTCTCTGGTCTACTACTTCAGTCACCCAGTCAAAGAAATCGATTAGATTCATCTGACATTACCTTCCTACTGTGAATCCATGTTGCCTTGGGTCCTGTGCCCCGCTGGCTTCTAGGTACTCAACTATTCTTTCCTTCAGAAGTGATTCCATCATTTTCCCTACCACTGAGGTCAAATTAACAGGTCTGTAGTTTCCTGCCTCTGCTTTGCTCCCACTTTTGTGAAGGGGAATCACATCCATCCTTCTCCAGTCCTCAGGTACCACACTATCCTCCCATGATTTGTTAAAAAGGGTAGTCAGTGGTGTCAGTAGTTCTCCCCTTAGTTCTTTTAGAATTCTGGGGTGAATCCCATCAGGGCCCATTGCTTTGTCCACTGTCAGTTTTAGGAGTTCTTTCAGAATCCTTTCTTCTGTGAAAGGACTGGTATGCCCCCCCCCATCCAGAGTACTTCTATTGATTGGATGTGGAAGTTACAATCCCCCCAAAATCTTTAGGTCTGCAAAGATTGCCAAAGGGGGTTTCCCTACCCAGAGGAACTTAGACCAGATAGAATTAAGATTTACAAACCAGTGTTTAGGAAGGGCTAAGTTCAACTTCATTAACGGGTACATTAACCGAGGTAAAGTGACCACTTTTTTTAGAATATTAGCCCGGACCCATAACGAAAGTGGTATCTGTTGCCACCTCTGTAGATCTATTTCTAACTGTTTAACCACAGGATCAAGGTTCAACTTCATTAAAATATTAATATCCTGAGTAAGTTTAATCCATAAGTAAGATAAAGAACGTGATTCCCATTGAAGCCCCGGGGCCAGTATGTCCAATTGTGAACAAGTATTGGATAGGGAGAACACAGTGATTTTGTGGAGATTTAATTTATAACCAGAAAGTAGGCCGTAGTCTGAAATTAACTGGAGTACTACGGGAAGAGACGTTTGTCTATGTGAAATATGAAGCAACACGTCATCAGCAAACGTGGAAAGCTTATACTCTGTTGACCCCACCGAAGTACCCTTAACCCCAGAAGAAGAAATAATCTTCCTAGCCAAGGGATCTGTGTATAAGTTCAATATCATGGGGCATGGGGGGCATCCTTGATGTGTACCCCTGGTTAAGAAAAAAGGAGCAGAAAGTTCCCCATTACACAAAATCCTAGCTGATGAATGTACATGTAAAATCCTTACTTACAGAATAAATCCCAGGGGAATACTGTATTTTGGTAACAGATCAAATAAAAAATTCCAGACCACTCTCTCCAATGCCTTCTCCACATCTAGAGAGAACAACACCGCATCAGTGCCCACGGATAGAAGGTGAAACATTTTATGAAAATGGTCACTGGAATGATGGCCAGTGACAAATCTCACTTGCTCCTGCCCTATTAATCCATCCCATACTTTTCTAAGCCTAGAGGCCAACATGCTCACCAAAATTAATTTCAATATCAATAATTAAGAGTGAGATAGGTCTTTAATTAACAGGAGCTGTAGGGTCACTTCCCTGTTTGGGTAACACAACAATTCTAGCTTCCATCAGAGCTGTCTCCTTAATATTTAGGGTATATTAAAAATTATAATTATAAATATCATTTAAAAAGGGTCAAAGCAGCTATTGCCATGGCAAAAAGGAAATATGAGCTTAACTTAGCTACTAAAACGCAAGATAATTATAAAAGCTTTTATGCTTATATCAATAATAACAAGCATTTGTCAATGCCGAATGTTGCCTTGCTGCCATTGGCAGTGCAGGAGTTAGAGAGATGCAGCATAGGAATGGCAGTCAAGTATTGAACTGATGCCAACCCACCCCCACCCTGCAGAGAGTGACAGGCATTAGGGTGTCCTTTTGGGTGTTAGTGCAGTGTGGGAAAACATGCTGGGCAGGATGTGAAAAATGACAGCTGCACAGTTCATAAGGAGGTGTAATAAAATGCCAGTGCTGAAAATGTGGCATACAAATATATGGAATTTGTGCAGTTACAAGGGTGCGTGGAAAATGTGCAACGCACACTTGCAGCACTGCCAGTTTATGGGCGTTTGGGTACCAAATTTTAAACATAGGCATTTTAGCACCTCTGCTCATGTACAGCGTCACTGTCATTTCCTCAAAGTGTCCCAAGAAGTGATTTCGCACAACGACCACGCTATTCTGCACTGGAAGTGCGGAAACAAATTTTGGGCAGTGATATGTGAAATGGTCGGTAGTACTGTTCATCAAGAGGTGGAAAATGGCAATGCTGAAAATCCAAAGTGAAAATATCACGGCACGAGCATGTGTGCAATCTGCCAACGACGTCAGAATATAGCGTCATTTTATGAGTATCAGTCCAAATTTTCAACATAGGCATTCTAGGAGCTCTGCTCATGAACTGTGTCACTGTCATTTTCATAATCTGGCCCAAACACTGATTTCCCACAGCGATGTGCTATTGTGTGCTGGAAGTGCGGAAACACATTTCGGGAAGGATGTAGAAAATGACAGCTATACTGTTCACAAGGAGGTGCACAAAAATGCCAGTGCTGAAAATCTGGCATTAAAATATTGTGAATGCACAAAGTTACGAGCCTGCGTAGGAACTGCGCAATGCACACTCGTAAAACAGGCATTTGTTGGATTTTTTCCTCCAAATTTGGAACATAGTCTTTTTGAGAGTCCACCTCATGAACATTGCACTGTCATTTTGTTAATGGGTCCTGAAAGGTGATTTCACGCAGTGATTGCGAAATCACCTTTCGAGGCTGATGAACGCCATGACAGTGATAGAATTCATAAGGAGGGGCCAAAAAAAACCCATGTTGAAAATTTGGTGCCAAAATTCCAAGAAATGCCTGAGATATGCAGCAAAGTTGAAAAAACCCTATTCATTGCATTATACAGCTTACCGGCATTTCCTCAGTTCGCGGTCGGCTTTGAAGAGTGCAGACGTGTTCCCAGTGCACGGAAGATCGTCGCGCCAGAGTCCGGAGGTAAGTATGGGATGAAGGGTGAGGGAGGCAGGGTGCCAGAGGGTTCGTGCTGGTGGGGAGGGGCATCTAGACTACGAGGTTTCGTTTTGCAGGGGAAAAAAAAAAGGAAAACCGTTGTGGGACAGTTTTCATGTTACAGGGCATTTGGCACGCTGGGGTGGGCTCCCAGCATGCCACCTAAGTGAGTTTTTGGGGGGGTGTCAGTAGCCGACGGGGGATTGGGCACCCTTGTCAGTACACAACATGGGGTGTAATGCCGATGGGGATTGGGCACCCCCATCGGCAAACAAAGAAAGTGGGGAGGGGAACATAAGCCGAGGGTGATTAGGCCTCAACTCAGCATTCAACATTTGGGGTATGCCGACGGGAGTGGGCTCCTGCAGCACCTAAACACTGGGGGGTGCGACAGGAGATGGGCACCCCTGATGTCAAATCAAGCATGATCGGCAAGCAGGCGGCCGCACCATGGTCATAATGGTGGCGAGCACAGCAAGCAAAGGACAGCTGTGTATGACAAGCTTTGCTCGGATTGCAGCGGACCTTTGCTTAGATGTGCTCACCCCATTATGAATGCATGGTGTGGTGCCAGCATGCAGACTGATTGGAGAATGAGGGACGAACCTACTGATGCATGCCCTGCTTTCGCCCAACAGCAGCCGCACCCCCAAAACCCATACTAGCACAAGATGTTGCTTGCACATGCGGACAAGCCAACATAAAACGGGACAAGGACGTACAGTTGGTCCATTAAAAGATGATACTGGTAAACTAATAACAGACAACAAGGACATGGCTGATATGTTTAATACATATTTTTCATCAGTATTTAATGTAGGAAAAACATCTATGGCACAGAATCAACCACCCAGGGTGGAATCAGATCTAATAATAGAGACTGAAGAAGTCAGAACTAGATTAAGAAATCTAAATCCAAATAAGGCTTATGGACCTGATGGTTTACATCCGAGACTATTGAAGGAATTGGCAGATAACTTGGCAGGGCCTGTAACATTGATCTTTCAAAAATCCTTGGAAACTGGCCAAATTATTGAGGCTTGGAGACAGGTAATAGTGATCCCAATTCACAAAAAGGGTTCCAAACAAAGTGTGGGGAATTATAGGCCGATTAGCTTGACATCTACCCTTGGGAAAATTTTGGAGGGTATCATCAAGGACTTTATTATGGATTATGTAGAATTAGCCGGGCTTAGGGATGCGACACAGCATGGATTTACAAAGGGACACTCATGCCAAACTAATCTAATCGAGTTTTATGGGAAAATAAGTAAAACACTTGATGAGGGAGGTTCTGTGGATGTGATATTCCTGGACTTTGCAAAAGCATTCGATAAAGTCCCACATGAACAACTGATAAAAACTATTCTTACACTTGGGATACACCATAAACTGGTATATTGGATAGAGGATTGGCTGATGGAGTGGAAGCAAAGGGTATGTGTCCTTGGGGAATTGTCTGAATGGGGCCCAGTCACAAGAGGGGTCCCTCAGGGATCTGTTCTGGGCACATGCTTGTTTAATCTTTATATTTCTACTACGCAGGTTACAACAAATGTCTGGTTGTCCAAATCTGCAGATGACACATGCATAGGTTTCCCAGTAAATAGTCAGATGGATGCATTAAAATTGCAGAAGGCCCTTGCAGAATTGGAGACATGGGCTACAGAGAACATGGCATCTTTTAACATTGACAAATGTACAGTAATGCACTTGGGGGAAAAAAATCCAGAAGTGGATTGTAGTTTAAATAGCCAATTACTTAGGGTAGTAAAGGAAGAAAGAGATTTGGGTATTACAGTTAGTAATGACCTCAAATCCCATTTGCACTGTAACCATGTGGTCAAGAGGTCAAATAGTATTCTAAATTGTATACATAGGCATATTAAAAGTAGGGAAAAAGGAGGTTTTGCTTCCTCTTTATACCTCCCTGGTGCACCCGCATGTGGAGTATTGTTCGCAATTCTGGGCACCAGGCCATAAGCAAGACATAGATGCACTGGAGAGGGTTCAGCGCAGGGCTACAAAAAGAATTAGGGAAGTACAGCGTAGGAATTACGGGGAAAGATTGAGGAGTCTGGACCTTTATTCTCTAGAGCATCGAAGGTTGAGAGGAGATATGTGTCTTATTTATCAAGCACTATCTGATAATGAGCTTTGGAAACAACTAGGATTAACTTTGAGACACCAGTCTCATAATACACGTGTCCATCATTTACAACTTAACATGGAAAAGTTTAATACAGAGGCAAGAAGGAACTGGTTTTCGCTAAGAGTTGTTAAAATTTGGAATACATTACCAGCTGGGGTCATGGGTAGTCCAACTATGTTAGTCTTTAAGCAATCACTTGATTATTATCTGAAGAGTAAGAATATAAAAGGGTACTACTTTGTATTGATTAATTTATTAAAGTAATAGTATGGCGAGCTAAATGGACTTTTTGTCTTTAAAGAGCTCATGACAACCTATGAAACTATAAAAACTAACTTTAGTGTTGGCACCAACTCAGTTGTGAAAGTTTTATAGAAAAGAGGAGCATAACCATCTGGCCCAGGGGTTTTGTCTGAGAGAAAGGATCCTATTGCCTCCACAATCTCTGCTTCAGTAATGGAACCTCTCAAAATAATCCTTTTGGGAGTCATTAAGCATAGGCAAATTAATACCATCTAGGAAAGATGAAAACTTCTCCTGAAAACAGGGGTCTACATCCAGTGCTGTATATAAAGTTTGATAGAATGCTAAAGTCCATTAAGGCCGCCACCCAACATGAAGCAACTTTTTGCTTCAAAGGCAATTAGAGTAGCTTTCCTACATTCTCCCCCTGTCCGATATATGTAATCTTCAAGGAGGCAGCCAAATGTGTCACTTTATCATGCAAATAAATGGAATATTTCACTTTTAAAGATGCTAGTTCTGTCCATAATTTATTGTCAGGGGATTTTGAAATTGTAGATTCCAGTCTCTGGATTTGGACAACCATGCCTCAACATGGGAATTCAGTTTCTTTTTTTTATGGTGGCTAATCTTATAGACTCTCCTCTCCACAATGCTTTAAATGACCCCCATAGCAAGTCCTTTGCTTCAATGGAGTTGACATTCTCTTCTAATAAGTGAAGAATGAATTTCTTCATGTGTTTGTTGATGTAAGAATCCACCCATAACCTGATATTAAGGGTCCAAGTGCCAGCACTTGGGGGGGATTGTGATAAAGTTAAACATAAGTGGATTGGGGAGTGGTCAGAGATAACTCTGGGATATATTTTTGTGTCCCCGACAGATGACAAAATGAATTACTAACTAGAAAATAATCTATTCATGAATAGACTCTGTGGGGGGAGAAAAAAAAAGTATAATCTTGGATCCCTTGATGTAAAAGTCTCCATGGATCTATTAGGCCCATGTCATGCATAAATTCATGTAATGTCCTCTGGGCCAGAGACAAACCCACTTTCCAATGTAAGGACCTGTCTAAATCATTAGAATACACTAGATTCTAATCTTCCCCCAAAATGCATGGAATATGTGCAAGCGGTGCCAGAAGAGTAGCCAAGGCAGGAAAAAAGGATTGAGTGCCTATGTTTGATCCACAGAGCCCATCACCACTTCCACATTAACTAACCTACCACATAAAATAATGTACCACCCCTCTGGGTCCTTCCATTCTTGGATTAACTGAAACCAAACAGATTTGTGGAATAGGATAGCGCCCCTCTTTCGCCCTGCACTAGGATCCATTTTATAAACCTGTCCAACACATAATTTGCTCCAATTGTTGAGTTGCTCCGTAGGAGTATGTGTCTCTTGCAACATAACAATATGCAGCTGAAACCGATTTAAATGTCTTAAAACGCAATATTTCTTAATGTTGTCCTTCCTCCTGTTGATATTCCAGGATATCATCTTCCAGTACTGTATTACTGTATGAGGTTAAGCAGACTCCACTGTCCTACTTCTCTGAATCTATACACCTGCATAAAACTCCCCTACTGCCCCAACCCTGAACTACCCACCTTATACTATAAAAACCCCAAACCCTCCTCCCCGTAACCCCAACAAAGAAAATTAACTAACATCCTTCTTACCTCTAGGGTCTTAAGCCAACTCCCAAATGTGTGGTCCATGACAGCAAGCTGTAGCACAGCCCCCATCTAACCATCATTACCATTCGAAATTATCCCCCCTTGCCCATACCACTCACCTTCAATATAGCCATAAGCTCCTACAGTTAATAAAGGAATAATGCCCTCCAGGGTGGGTGTTATGCTGGGATAACATCCCACCTCAGGTGGTTGGCCCGTGCCAACGGCCGAGGGCTGCCCAACACCTGAGGCGGATGTTATCCCAGCATAACACCCACCTTGGAGGGCATTATTCCTATTATACAATGGTTTATTGTTTCATAGTTAAAAAAAGAATTTTAAAGAATGTTTTTGTTAGTGTGTAAAAATATTTTTGTTTCTCAAGAGAAAAAAAAAAAGCGCATCAGGAGCATGCTCCATATGTACAAACAATCAGCAGGGATGTTATGCCAGGATAACATCCCTGCTGTGACAGCCAACTGACCAATCAGAAGCCAGGATTCTTTCTTGCCATTGTATAATCAGACATGTCATATACCATGCACAGTTAAGACCCGAGCACTGCCTACTGGAGGTCAAATTTGCAAGTCTTTGAAAATTCCTAACAGAAAATAAAGTACAAAACCTAAGAAAAAAGTGTTTTGCCATTTAAAGAGATACTGTAAATCTGTTTGGTAATTCTCTATAACAGTAAACTGATATAAATAGATGTTTTCCCCTGCTAAAACTTATATGTGAAACATGGTGAGCTAGCCCCAACAGTTATTCTTATCCCATATCAGCATAGAACAGAACATTGCCAAATGTATCACTTAATTCTTTGCATATATGAGAAACAGGCTTCCTGCTTTATGCTATGCCCATTGATGTTGAAGATATCTACTAAAACGTCTTGGGGCTATTGAAATCTACAGACTGTATAATGTAAAAGCTAAAAAGGATTCATGAGTTTTACAAAGTATTTCATTGTACTCATGGCCCTGATGTATAACTGAAAGTTTAAATGCAGCGCTCTTAATGTCCAAAACCAACATGCCGAAAGAAGGTAAAAATAAGGAAGAAAATCAAATAGAAGGCAGTCTATGGTCTTGCCAAAAGTCAAATTCCTGCTTGGGGGGGAGCACTTTTGAATGATATAGTCAAGGTCCAGAGCGTTCTTCGATCACAGCACAAGCAGTCAATGGATTCTCCCAACTCAGAAAAAGCAGACAGATGAAAAGAAAATTCTAGAAAGCTCCCTTGGGCCAATACCAAGACTGTCCGGTCCCATATGCTTACTTTTCTCTATCCCATATCTTCTTTTAAAGGTCCATCCACAGGAAGGAAAATCTCTTCTACGTGTAGCCTGCCCAGCTCAAATTCTATCGGTACCCAACTGATAAATTTAAATCCTTAAAGCGACAGATATGGACCGAGTAGTGAAAATTTTAAAAGTTACTGACCATTCCTTCATCTGTATTTCTGCAAATTATTCAGGCTAAATTACTTAATAAATCCACATCACAACAAAGCTGGCACTTCCAAAAGTATCATTGCAATAGAAAAAAATGCACCTCACCCTCCTTTGCCAAAAAGGTCAGGCAAGAGTTTTGCTAGCTTGGTCGAAGCTTGTTGAACAGAGTAGAACCGATGGATCCCTTTAGTGGTTGTGACATCTAACTGTGCTTAATTTTAGCTGCCCCATGTCTTGTTTGAATGGAATGATGTGCCGCATGATCATGTCGGACTTTATATGTCAGGTCAGGCACTAGACTTAGTTTCTTGCCATCCCATTCTAGGCAATCCATTTTTTTGGTAACTTTCAGCAAATAATCTCGATCTAAATAACTGTGGGCTTTAAAGATGAGGGGCTGGGGGGGGGGTTCTCCCACAGCAGGTGCTGGTCACGCTGATCTATAAGCCCTCTCAATAATATAGTTGTCACATTCGGAGAAGGGTCGGCAATTTTATTACAACATTTTGGGATAAACGCTGGACCTTCTTCCCCTTCTGGGATCCCCAACAAAACCAGACTGTTTCTTCTGGAATGGCCCTCTAAGTCTTCTTCTTTCTCTTCTAATTTTTTGACTGAGCACTTAAAGAGAAATGACATCTGGCTCTGTTTAATAAGTTTATCTTAGGTGGATGATACCCTCGTCTTGGAATCAGAAACCCGCTGAGCCAACTCCTTGACTACCGGTTTCCAGTCTTTAAAATCTTTCAATTAGTTAAAACAGTGCCTTTTTAATCATTTGTAGTTCTATGTATACCTGCTCAGTGGTGACTGAAGTAGCAGATTCAGGAGTAGTGATGAGCGAAGTGGCTAATTAAGCTCCAGCGAGTAGTTCACAGGTGGTGGTCGGAGTACTCTGCAACAAGCGGAGTACTTGGCTTATAATGGGTAAATTTGAAGTCCATTGAAAACAATGACTACTGCTACTCCACCTTCCACTTCGGCCACTTCACTTGTTTTAAGCTGCAAAGGCGAATTTTGCAGTGATTCATGGGATTTCAGGTCACATGGGCTCTAGATTGTTCTGCACAGCCTCAGTTTGGGGTAGTGTGTGTAGGAAGCTGTAGGAGACAATCTGCTCTGAGAGGTCTCTGTGATTCAAACCTTCAAAAAACTGTTAAAAAGGTTTTTTTGGGTCACTTTTTTGGCTGAAACTTTATTTCATCGATTATAGGAAACCCTCCTGTGCTCATATCATTGAGCATTTATTGTTTGTGTATGGATTTTGAATGTTAATGTACAACATTCAGTCTGTGTACTGAGAGACAGTGGAAGTGTGCTTTGGGGGTGGGGCGTATCTGTGGTGTAGGTAGATCAACTTGGAGAAAAAGACAGTGCTTTCTGTTTTGGTGATATTTTTCTTGTATAACTGTATTAATGTACACAATAATATTTTCAATATTTCTTGCCATTTTTTTGCTGATTGTTGTGGTGCAGCAGTGCATAATTTTAGTTTGTTTAAAATATGTGGTTATATTACTGAAGTTTTTAATTTGCTATGCATTACTTAGTGTGTCATCAAATCAGACACCTTTTATTGTGCCACATAATAATTTCAGCAATGTGAAGCTGCTATCCACTGCAGCTGTGTGCTTTTTGTACTTCTTTATGATATCTTTACTGGTACTAGTACTAGTGGCTGTTACTGCTGCAGTGCATAATTTTAGTTTGTTTAAAATATGTGGTTATATTACTGAAGTTTTCAATTTGCTATGCATTACTTAACGTGTGTGTGAGTATGTGTGTGACATGTGTCATCAAATCAGACACCTTTTATTGTGCCACATATTAATTTCAGCAACGTGAAGCTGCTATCCACTGCAGCTGTGTGATTTTTGTACTTCTTTGTGGTATCTTTACTGGTACTAGTACTAGTGACTTTTACTGCAGCAGTACAGTACACTGCTCCCCCCCCCAGCGGCCCACCCCAACCAGCAAAGGAATTCTTTTCCAGATTTTAATTTCTGATGGTGAGCACTGGTTAGGTGTTGTGCCTTTCTGTCTGCATCTCTTCAGTGCGCAGCATAATCTTAATCTATCTGTGCATTTGCATCTCGTTAGGGCCCAATCTCCATCTGTAACTTAAGTTACAGTTGTTTCTTTGGCTTCCCTTCAGAGTACTGGACAGGTGTGGTGCTTAATTCTGCATGAACATTGTACTCATTAATATGCGTTTTAAAGTCAGGACTATCATCACGAGTCACTCGTGACACAAATCATGTTCTTCATCATCATGGTCACAAATGCAGTCACAAATCACGATTCAAAATTATTCACGTTATGAATCACAACATAATTTTTTTTTCTAGTTACTTGGGTGTATTGTAAGCCTGTTTTGTAGTATCTCTCCAGGCTTCATTTCCCCACCATTGTACTCACTGATATGTGTTTCTAAGTCTGGGAGTTTTAGTTGCCCTTCTTGGACCCTCTCCAGCCTCTCCACACTCTTCCTAAGATGCGGCCTCAAGAACTGGACTCTATGCTCCAGGTGTGATCTCACCAATTACTTGTACAGAGGCATTATGACCTCCCGCTTTCTACTAGTGAACCCCCTGCCAATACAGCCCAGCATTCTACTGGACCCCGCCACTGCCCTTTCACACTGCTTAGCCACCTTGAGGTATCCTGGAATGATTATGCCCAGGTCCCTTTCTACCTCAGTTGCCTTCAGGACCTGCCCCCCCCATTCTGTATTCTGCCTCTTGGTTTTTCCTCCCTACATGCATGATCTTGCACTTTTTGCATTGAAGACAATTGCCACTCCCTTGACCAGTGCTCTAGGTTATCCAGATCATTGTGCATTCTTTCAACCCCTTCCTCGGTATCTGCTCTATTGCAGATCATCGTATCATCTGCAAATAGACATACCTTTCCCTCTAGCCCCTCCGCTATGTCTCCTATAAAGATGCTAAACAGTAGCGACCCTAGTACTGACCCTTGAGGTACCCCACTAGTGACTGAGCCCTGTGTTGAGGGCACCCCATTTACAACTAACCTTTGCCTTCTGTCCTTTGCCAGTTCCCCACCCACCTTACTACTACCAGATCTAGCCCTAGGCATCTCATTTTGTTCAGCAGCCTCCTGTGTGGCACAGAGTTGAATGCTTTGCTAAAGTCAAGGTATGCAATCATGTCCACTGTCCCCCCAAATCCACTACCCTGGTGATCCAATCAAAGAACTTAATCAAGTTCATTTGACATGACCTGCCCTCTGAGTACCCATGCTGCCGACGGACTTGTAGTCCATTGACTTCAAGGTTGCAACTAATCCTTTTCTTTAGCAGTTTTCCATAATCTTCCCCACTGCTGACGTCAAGCTCACCTTTCTGTAGCTGCTTACCTCCTCTTTTTTTCCTCCCTTGTAGAAGGGGGCCACATCTGCCCTCTTCTAATCCACAGGAACCTCTCCCATTTCCAGGGACCTATTGAATAGACTAACCAGAGACTCAACTGTTTCCTTCCTTAGCTCCTTTAATACCCTGGGGTGCACCCCATCAGGAACCATGGCATTGTCCACCATCAGCCCCTGTAATTCTCTCAGGACTTATTTTTCAAGGAACGGACTAGTGTCCATCTTCTTTGTTTTTTATTTATTTATTTTTTTTATTATCTGATTTTCTCCCTCCCCTTCCCAGCACTGTCACCCGGCTACCTGGTCTGGCCATCTCTTCCTACTGGAAAACCCCCATGGATTCCTGGCTTACCCCCCAGACAGGGACACACTGGGTGGGGGGGCTCCCTCTTAACCCCCTCCCCGAAGGAAATCAAGTCTGCGTTGGGGTCTCCGTGGTGATACTGTAGGTGCGGACAGGTGAGGACCCACTATCGGGCCCTCACGTCAGTGTTGTGCCAGGAGAGGCATTATCTGATGTATGCCCTCACCAAGCATGATGTGCCACACGACACCATGCCTTAAGCCAGCATCCATCATGCTCCCCCTACTTGTTGTGGGCATCGGGGCGGTAATACCTCTGGTTGTCACCAGAGATCAGGCCGCCCCGAGCCAGTGTGCCCCCTTCCCCCAGGAGGAGTAGAGTGATCCATTGGATGCTCAGACATCCTCCTCCCATACGGCCCTCCAGCTCCCGAGTCCACTTCTGAACCCAAGTCTCCAGTGTCACAAATGGAAATCCCCAACTGCTGTGCTGATGGGCTGGCTCCATTTCCCTTGTTGCCACCCCTCTTACATTGATCCTACTGCCCTCCCCCTCCACCGTAAATACAGAACAGAAGTAGCTGTTTAATATTTCTGACTTCTTCTGGTCATCCTCCACCAGCCCTCCCCCCCTTGTCCTTCAGCCTAACTATCCCCCCCCTTTGACTTCTTCTCTCACTTACATCCTGAAGAAAATTTTATCCCCCTCCTTGACAGAGCTTGCTATATTCTCCTCCGTTCTCGACTTTGCTTTTCTGACCTCCAATACTGCCTTCTGCTTTACATGGTATATCACCCAATCCTCTTCTTTCTGAGTCTGTTAGTATCTCTTAAAAGAGGTTCTCCTTGCTCTAACCTTTTCCCCCACTACCCTGCTGTACCACAGTGGCTTCCATTTTTTCCTGCTTTCGCTGACGTGCTTGATACAATGGTTTTTTGGCCTCCAATATTGCCCCCTTTATTGCTGCCCACTTTTCCTCCACCCCTGTCTGCATGTCCATCCCTGCCAGAACTTTCTGAAAACAGACACCCATTTTCCTAAAATCTGCATGCCTGAAATCCAGTACCTTCACCTTGGAGTTGTGTCTCCACCTTGAACCAAATTGTACTGTGGTCACTTGTGCCAAGGTTCTCTCCCACTGAAACCTCCCTCACCCTGTCCCCATTTGTGAAAACTAGGTCTAGGATAGCCCACTCCCTGGTTGGATCTTTCAACAGCTGTGTCATTAATGCCCCCTGCAATCAGTCAATGATTTCCCTACTTCTGGTGGATGCGACTGATGGGGAACACCACTGTACATTTGGCATATTAAAGTCCCCCATCAGAAATAGGGGTTACGTGATGACAGCTTGAGAAGCGGCAGCAATCCTTCATCAATCCGAGCCCCTGCTACACAATTTAGCTCCATATACATCTTTTTAGTGTGAGAATACTATAAAACTACAACATCCCATCTGTTTGACATCCGAGACTGCTGCATCTTACACTAAGAGATGGAGGTATTCATGAAAAAGGCGCCGCCGAGGCATTCACCACCGCTCACCCCAGAGAAAGACAAGGCCGCAAAGCGCCTGAAGCATCAGACAGCGGGCTCCAGTAAAATCGGCACTGCTACGGGTGCTCTCTCAGAGGAGCGGTTTCTGGAGGTGATGTAACCACTACAGGAGAAGATTACAGAGATTTATGATGACCTGCAGCAGGTCAAGGTTTCTGTTCATTCCCTGACTAACCGAGTTACGGACTCAGAGGTTAAATTGGTGTCCTTGGAGAAGAGGCACGATAGAAGTGAATTGGCTATGACACTTTACGGAAAGTGAATCAAGAAGCTCGAAGAGAAGATTGAAGACCTAGAGGGGAGAAGTAGAAGAAATAACTTGCTGGTGATCGGAATTCCTGAAAAGGAAGAAGGAACGATGCCCATTCTTTTCCTTCAAAAGCTATGTGAGCAAATCGCCGGCCCCTGCCCGAATGGTGCATCTTATATTATCGAGAGGGCGCATCAAGCTCTCCGACCTCCTCCACAGCCTGGTTCCCCACCCAGACCTCTCATTTTTAAGATGCTTAATTTTCTATATAAGCAACATGTGCTTGCAAAAGTGTGTGAATTGCAAGACGTTCGGTGGGAAGGGCATAGAATTCGGATCACGCAGGACCTTCCACAGTCAGTGCAAGTGAAGCGCCAAGGAATGCATCCTATAGTGACCAAGCTTATCGTGGCAGGAACCCCATTTCATATGAAATATCCAGCGGACCTTCAGGTCAAGGCAGGAGAAAAATGGGTTTCCTTTGAGTCGCAAGAGCAGGCACAGCAAGAACTCAAAAGTTTTTTCCCAGACCTGTTTAAGTGAAGGATCCAGACGATCCAGGTTGGGCATAATGGCTCAGCGCTGGAGTGAAAGAAGGCTGCCTGCATTTGATAGGGTGGATATCCTTGTGGACTTTGGACTGGATACACTCTGAACTCTTCAATATTAAGTGTCTGTGGGACAGTAGTTCCCTCCTTTTGTTTTAGGCTTTCCTTCTATGGGGAAGTCGTAGAAACGGGGTGGAGAGTCTCCCTTTCCTTTTTATTTTTCCAGAGAGAATTTGAAATGGTGCCTGATATCGGGTTGCTAAATATTGGACTCTCGGAGAATCAGGCTGTCCGGTTACTGGACTTATTGGCTAAGCATAGCTGCACTGCCCCCCAAGTTAAATATGTTGGTGTGACTGAGCTTAAATATTGGGGGCCTATTATTTTTCATTTCTCCTGGGTGTTTTTCTCTTTTTTTAGTATTTTAAGATACCATATGTGTATTATTGATCTCCTGTGACTGTTACATTCTTACAACTATTATAGAGAATAAGCCTTATTAGGGAGATGCTATATATATAGTGGATTAATAAACCATTTTATTAGGGGAGCTTAAATGGTTAATATAATGGGTAAATAAGTAGCGGGGGTAGGGGGGAGATAGAGGAGGGATAGGAGGTTTCCTGGTGAAACTCAGTACCTGCGCTAAGACATCACTCACCTGAGAGTGGATTGTGGTGCAGTTGATTAGAACTGGGGGGGATAGTGGATAGAGTCTTATTAGGGATTTATGGGCATTGTGGGGGTTAGGATAAAAGAATAATACGATAGATAAGTTTTCTTTTTTTACAGTTGTCGGGGGTATAGGGGGTGGTAAGTCAAGTGTGTTAATCTCGCTTTTTAAAGTAGAATTTTCATTGATGCTCAGTCAGATTAGGTTGGGATCTTATGTAGTTAGATTGATCATCTTACCCTCTGTATTATTTGCAGTGTTAAAGGATGGCTAATTAATATAAGATTGTGAGTTGGAATGTCAAAGGTGCACAGGATAAAGGTAAGCGGCTGGTTATTCTCAGACACCTTCACCTATTGCAAGCTGGAATTGCTTGTCTCCGAGAGACACATCTTCGGAGGCATGTTGTTAGTTTATTTCTTAAGATATGGGTGGGACAGGCCTATGGAGCAGGGAAATCCACGTCTAGTGGGGGAGTTGTGGTATTAGTAAATAAAAGAATTCCTTTTAAATTAGACAAAGAAATTTGGGATCCGGAGGGTAGATATATAATATTATGTGGATCACTGGAAGGGCGGCAGATTACTTTAGGATCCATATATGGACCAGACTCTGAGTCTCCTGATTTTTTCACCCGCCTATTGAACCTTCTTGTCACTGATCCACCCATTTTAGCTATTTTGGGAGGGGATTGGAATGTGGTACCGTCCACGTATATAGACAGATCTGACTCCCGGAAACGGGGCTTATCTCCCTCACAGAGGGCGTTACATGACCTTATGGCAGGTGCTAACCTCCTGGATGTATGGCAAGTTCTTCATCAGGGAGAACGCCAGTACACCTATTTTTCTCCCCCTCATAAATCCTTTTCCCGTATAGATTTCTTTTTATTGAGTTCTTTTGCATTACCTGGGGTAATCTGCGCAGATATACATGCAAGAGTCATCTCAGATCATGCTCCAACCTCCCTTACGTATCTCCCTGGGCCGAGTATCCAGAGGGATGCTCTCTGGAGATTGAATAATCAGCTGCTCCAAAAGCCAGAGTCTCCCCAGCACATAAAAGGTTTTATTGTTAATTTTTTACTAGATAATAGGGGGTCGACTAACAGGATAGATATGATTTGGGCAGCCCTAAAGTGCTCCCTCAGGGGGAGTGCCTTAGGTTATCAGCAACAAGATGTCGCCAGTTTCGGGAGAGGCAAGCAACCTTGCTCCAACAGATACGGGCTATGGAGCGCACTCTCTCTCGGCATTCCCCAGATGCGGATTGGGCACTTATGTACCAATTGCAAAGTCAATATTCCGATCTCATGTACCAAAAAGCAGAGCTTGCTTTGCGATGTACAAAGATGAAATATCTTGATGCTAGTGAGAGGGCTGGTAGGCTACTAGCCATCAGGCTTAGGCAAGCTGCAGCCTCACGAGCCATTCCTTGTATCAAATCGGCTACTAGTGATAGCCTGGTGACGTCCCCCAGGGAAGTGTCTGAAGCTTTACGTTCTTTCTACCAGAGGCTGTACTCTGAAACTCAAGAAGAAAAGCCTGTAACTCGGGATATGGTGGAGTACCTTGAAACCACTATCTTCCTAAGCTAAGGGTACCTGAAGGTGAATATCTCGGGAATTTAATTACATTGCAGGAGGTGGCAGCGGCAATTGAGCAATTCACACCTGACAAGTCCCCTTGCCCTGATGGCTTTTCTAACAACCTGTATAAAAGCTGCTCACAAGAGCTTGCACCCCTTCTGGTTGAAGTCTACAATTACTGGTTTGCTGAAGGGATGTCGGAATCAAACTTCCTTAATGCTATAATTACTCTTATTCCCAAGTCTGGTAAAGATCCCTTATACCCGGAAAGTTATAGGCCTATCTCTTTAATTAATACTGATGTCAAAATTCTAGCTAAGGTTCTGGCCATAAGGTTGGGTCCATTTCTCCCCACGCTCATTAGTAGAGAGCAGATAGGATTCATGAAAGGTAGATCCTCAGTGGACCATTTACGTAAACTAATATATATCCTCTCGGCATCCAAGGACTCAAACATTCCTTCTGTTCTGATCTCCTTGGATGCTGAGAAGGCCTTTGACAGAGTTTCCTGGGATTTCCTGTTTGTAACCTTGACCCACCTGGGTCTCCCCCCGGATTTTCTTAGATGGATCAGATTATTATACACATCCCCATCGTCCCGAATTTGGTCTAACGGGATACTGTCTGCTCCCTTTTTACTTCAGAGGGGGACCAGGCAAGGTTGCCCCCTCTCTCCATTATTATTCAATCTCTATTTAGAACCCCTGAGCAGGAGATTGTTAACTTCCCCTAAGCTCCAGGGTATTGAAATAGGATCACAGAAGTATTCTCTTTCTGCATATGTAGATGACCTTCTTTTACATCTTCAACATCCTGCAACAGGTATTCCAGAACTTTTGGCTGAGATAAAGCGGTTTTCTGCTATCTCCCATTATAAGCTTAATGAGTCTAAGACAAAAGTTTTTCCTTTAAATAATAATACGTCCCAGTCAGTGATTGATAACACTAACTTAATTTGGGAGTCTAGGTCCCTTACGTATCTTGGGATTAAAGTTGCCAGAGAGGTCCCCACCATGTTTAAATTAAACCTTATGGAATTGCTGGTTACAATTAAGTCAGACTTAAACAGATGGGGAGATCTTCCTCTTTCCTTAATTGGAAGAATAAATATTGTAAAGATGAATATTCTGCCCCGAGTATTATACCCCCTGGGAATGTTGGGTCTGTTTGTCCCTAAAAAATGGTTTGGTAAACTAAATCAAATGTTAACTGCCTTCCTTTGGAAGGGTAAGGGTGTTAGGCGCTCCTACCTGAAACTCTCTGCACCTAAGGAGCAGGTTGACTTAGCAGCTCCCTCCTTTTTCTCATATTATTGTGCCCATCATCTTAGCAGGATGTCATACTGGTCACAGAAGATACTGAGGGAGGAGCAACAAACATATGTGCCCTTGTGGTTAGATATTGAACAATTTCTAGCGGCTCAGTATTGTTGCTCCCTGCCTGCCCTGCTATATGCTAGTCCTAATGCAATTCCTAAACCTCTTAGGAATATCCCGTTGGGTTGGTCCATTAGGGCTTTACATCAGCTGCAAACCCACCTATCCCATAACTGGCATGCTTTGCTGGAGCAGCCTGTTGTGGGGAATCCCCATTTCCAGATTGGGCATAAGCCCATCTCCTTGGCTTTTTGGCCTTCCCTTAGCAACACAAGACTTTGGGATATATATGAGGAGGGTAAAATAATTCCTTTTACTCTTTTTAGATATAGGTTTAAGGTGCCTGTGACAGCCTTTTTTAAGTATGAACAACTTAAGAGGGCTATCCTTGCCAATCTGGGTCGAGGAGAGATAAATCAGGGATCTGCTGATGTTTTTAATAATTTTCTGAAAGCAGCCAAGAACCCCATCCTGTGTCTGCAGTATATAAAGCAATCCAGTCGGCTGACCCTGGGCTGCCACAAGGAGTGTGTTTTTATTGGCGGCAGGTGTTTTCCCTTAATGCTGAGCCAAATTTATGGATTAAGATTTGGCAGACCCTGTATAAATTTGTTAAGCAAGATAGACTGCGTTTGATGCATTTCAATATTATGCATAATTTATATTTTACGCCACTCAAATTATGCAGATTGGGAAGTAGGCCCTCTCCTGATTGTCCTAAGTGTGTGAACCACACTGGGACACCATATCATATGTTGTGGACCTGTTCTTCGGTCCAGAAATTTTGCCGAACCATTAGAAAGACACTTGACCCTTTGTTGGGCCTGGATTCCTATATTACCCCAGAGATCTGTTTGCTATATTTATTTCCAGAGGGTATTCTCAATGTTAGAAAAGCACATTTGGCTTTGATCTCGGCAATGCCAAGTTAATTATTCTGAGACATTGGACGGATGATTCAGCCCCTTCAGTTATAGAATGGCACAAAGAAATGTTGTTTGCCTTTCGACTAGAGAAGCACATTTTAACCATGAATAACCGATCACAGGTTTATCAGACTAGGTGGGGCCTGCTAGATGCCTTACTCACCATATGGAAGCCGTGATAGATTTTAATATGGAGAATTTTTTTTAGGGGCGTTTTCTTTTTAATATAATCTGATGACTGAGCGTGTGTAGGCTTGATGGGGGTGGGTTAGGGAGGGGTGGGTGTTGGTAAGATACATTAATTTCATTGTCATGTGCTTTGTTGAGGGTAGTTATCTCTGTTTACTTATTTGTTACCCATGTTTGTATTGACGTTTATCAAATGTTAATAAAGTGTATTGAATTATAAAAAAAAAAAAGTCCCCCATCAGAAGCACCTTCCCACTGTTTGCTATCCTTTGGCTTTCATCCAGCATTGACCTATCCACCATCTCTCTCCTGCAAAGGTGGCCTATATACACCACCCCTGCTCTTATGGGTTCTCCTTTCCTGTCTCTAATGATATCCATGTCCACATTCCCCACCATCTTCACTGCACTTCTGTAGCTTTTATGCATTCCCTCACATAGCAAATTTGGCCCTCCTTTTCCCTCCAGTCCTTTCTGAAAAGCACATGCCCTGGTACTACCATGTCCCATTCCTGATTCCCATGGCCCTACATTTTGGTGACTCCCACAATATCTAGGTTTGCCTCAGCCATGACCTGCTGCCAAGGCAGGATCTTTTACTCGGTTTTGGTGTGTTGGCACATGGCCTCCGTGACATTTGAACTATTCTTATTCTCCCCATGAGCACTCTTTTCCCCAATAATCCCCTGGGGTTACCTCCCTCCTAGTGGTTAACTTTTCCTGTTTTGCCAAATTTCCCCAGGCGTTGAGTACATGCCCCCCTAATTTCTACCGGTTCTGCCCCCCGAAGCTTCTATGACAACCTCCCCTTGATTACCTGCAATTGCCCCTAGTCATCCAGGGCTGTCTGAGTACACATCAAATTTTTGCACTAGCGTACTGACCCCTTCCCTCGTTAAGTGAAGGCCATCCCCCTTGGAATAACTTCTTATCCTAGAAATCCCCCCAGTTACCCACAAAATGGTACCCTCTAGCCTGACACCACATTTTCATCCAGTTGTTCAGTTCTGTGATTTCAGCATGTCTAATGTTTCCTCTCCTACCCCCCCCTTCTCCCATACAGGCAGTACCTCAGAGAATGCCAGCAAATCTGCCCTACCCTCTAGACTATCTGCAAGCTGTTCCAAACTTCTCTTGGCCTCTTCCACCGACTGCCTTGCCAAGTCGTTTGCGCCTAGGTGAATCAGGCTCCCCAGACCCACATCAATTCTATGGAGCATCCCACCAATCTTCTCCCTATCTTTCCTTGCTGATGCTCCTGGCAGACATTTAGCCATCATACCCTTACCCCCTCCAATCTGGAGTCCACCCCTCTGACCATTGAGTCCCCTATCACCACTAATTTCTCTATATTCCTATGCCCTTCTGCCTTATGATGTTTTATGATGTTTTTTTTCTGTTAGGGCACCCTGAACCTTTGGGGAAAGGTGCATTAAAGAAATAAAATCTACTACTAGTACTAATTGTATGCAGCCTTGTTTTGTTTCAAATCCTTGATCAGTTCTTGATGCACACTTAATGAACATTAGGAATACCCCCAAACAGTGCAAACACTAATGAAGAAGTAGTTTCCTCTCCTCAGACTGCATAATGAGTGGCTAGTCTGTGTTAGGGGAGTTTCCAACTCCAGGAAAGAGGCAGTGGGAGGAATGCAAACAAACATGTTTTGTTGTGTTAATACCAGTATGGGGGGGGGCAGCCTGTCTTATTTCAATTTTTAAAAGCAGAAAGGAATCAGAATTAAACTGCCAGCTGCACCAGCAGTCTCTACACAATGCGAACAATCATAACATGTGTTTATAATTGGGGTGCTCCCCTCCTGTCTCTCATCCTCTCTCTCTCCACTCAGCCTCCCCCCACCCACTCTCTCAGATCAAATGACGCCAGCACCTTGACAGTCCCTCGCAGCTCCACCCTCATTGGTCAGACTGGTTTCGCCCATTGTTTCCCTAAAATCTGGAATTTCCTTCCCCCTGAAATACGACACTCCTCCTCAAACTACTCCCTTATCTCTGCCCTACACAATTACCTTTCCCTCAGCTGTTCCTGCTTTAACCCACCTTAATACCTATCCTCAGTTACTGCCTTCCTACCATGACTCCCCCTGGCAGGGTTCTCAACATCCCATAGGGGAAATCAGGAAATGGCTACCCCTTCTCCTCATATTCAGTTCTTGCCTCTCCCCCCTCTCTTCTCCACCTGACCTTCTGGGTCATCAGTGTGCACAACCTAACTCCATCCTTTTTACTCCAACAGCACTTGCGTACTACCTTGAGCCTGCTCCTGGTACACTCATGCACTATAAATGGTTCTATGGCATTATTACTGTTTTGTACATTTATATGTTCTTTTGTACGATTTTGGACATATATTGTAATTTACTCAATGTTCCACTACTGTTTATTGTACAATACCTTGTGTTCCAACTGTTGCACAATCTTACAATGTTGTATTGTTTGTACTACCCACATACTATTGTAACTGATCATCCTTCACAACCCTATCTAACCCTTCCCCCCAGGTCGCACTGTGAGATGAGCAGCTTATTCAGTGTGCCCTCCTGGTGAAACATTTCAATAAATAAAATCAAAAAAATATCAAACTAGGGACACAATGAGGCCAAAGGGGGTTGACAGTGTCCATTTAAAGGACAACTACACTGAACCTTTCAGTCATTTTCCACTGTAGAATCTGATTTTTATATTTGCTTGCACACACAGCGCACAAGAAACATATTGAGGTAGTACAGCATTGCAGAGGTGTGGCAGTGTTGTGGCCAATGCAGCAGATGTTTTCATGGGCGCATCCCTCAGCCACCAATTAATAGGGACGCTGCCCATGATGGCAGTTTCAGAGCGAGCACAGCACTTTAAAGAAATCTGCTGCTGCAATCTGAGACAGTCTCGTCATTGAAGTGGCAGCTCCCCACCCTTCCTCGTAAGCAGTACTCAGTGAATGTAATGGAGGATTGATAGTAAAGAGAACTGCTTGTGAGTCTCCCCCAACCCCTCAGGGAAAATGTTGTCACAAAAGGCACTGTGAAGGGAAACAGCTTGTAAAGGGCATCTTTCCATACCAGAGGAGTGATGTGTAATGAGTAATCCTAGTACTGGAGATGCTGTTGTCATCTAACTATGAGGGACCTCCTCCATCCCTCGCAAACAGGTGGGCTCCTGCCGCTGACCACTCTGCCCCCGGCCCTTCCTCCTGAGCAACTTGTTTGTTCAGTTTGCCTTTCCTGGTGAAATATTTCAATAAATAAATGAGCTTGTGGTGGCTCCTGCCACCTGCCACACACTCCCCAGAAAGCCAACATCAGGGTGCCTAATCCTCATATCTGCATGTATGTCCCTTCCCCCATTAATGTGCCACACTGGGAGCCCACCTCATTGTGCCAAAGTAATTGTTTATGTTTTCCCGACACCGGGATGCCTATTCCCGGTGTCAGATGCGCCCCTTCACCCCAAAACCAGTCTGTAATCTCTTCCGGTATCGGGGTGACCAATCCCCGTGTCAGCGTGCCCCCCAACGCTATTGTGGCACTCTGGGAGTCCACCCCAGTGTGCCTAAATGCATTTTATTTTTTTGCCAACATTGGGGTGCCCAATCCCTGTGCTGGCATGCCCCCCCCACACTCATTATTGTGGCACACTGGGAGCCCACCCCAGTGTGCCTAAATCAATTTATTTTAACTGTAAATTAAAGAAAATGGTCCCCCAAAGTATTTTTTTCTTTTTATTTACCTGTAAAAGGGAAAATGGTCCACAGCCATCTCCCCGTTTCCCTTCCCCATCCCCACCCTTCCGATGAACATCCACCTCCCCACACCCCCCACACCCCATACTTACCTCTGGAGGTTGGCAGCAGTGATCACCTGCAGAGTGGCACACATCTGCACTCTTCAAAGATGATTGGCAAACTTAAGATTTTAAGGTAAGCCATATAATGAGAGTCAATGGGGGGGGGTTCAACATTATTTTTTTATTTTATTTTAGTCTTTGGTAACCGGGTAAGGCCTACTAGGCACATGTGCCTGTTTTCAGGGGCGGCCAGGGAGCACTGGGCGGTTAAGTGACTTGCTCAGAGTCACACAGCATGCAAGTGGAGGTTGTGAGAATCAAACTCAGGTCTGGTCTGCTGGATGTATCAAGCTCATTCACACCTTGTTCCACTAACCTATACTGCCAGCCCAACTTAGGTTGATATCTCAGCCATTTTTAGAATTTTGGCCCCAAATTGTCAACATGGGGTTCTTGGGACCCCACCTCATGAACACTTTCATTTATTTATATTTTTTAGCCACGAGAGAGACACTAAGCTGAAACCTTGTTTACAGGTGAGACCTGGGAACACAAGGAAGTTAAGTGATTGGCTCAGGGTCACACAATATGCAAGTGGGGGCTGTGGGATTCAAACCCAGGTCTCTAGGTTTGCAAATTAGAGCCTTAAACCACTGCGCTATACTGCCTCCAAACATTATCACTGTCATTTCATTACTAGGTCCCGATAGGTGATTTCACGGTCGTTGTATGGAATCACCTTGAGTAACTGAGTAATAAAATGACAGTGCCACTGTTTATGAGGTGGGGTCCCAAAAGATTCATGTTGCAAATTTAGTGAAAAAATTCCAAAAAATTACTGCATTATGTGCTTTACGCAGTTTCTACACATGCTTGTAACTTCTCCAATTTTTAATGTTTTCACTCCAGATTTTCAACATTGCCATTTTTTCACACCTCCTTATGAACAGTACAGCTGCCATTTTTCACATCCTGCCCAAAACATGTTTTCTTACCTGTGGCACAGAATGGTGCAGTCGCTGTGGGAAATCAACTTTTGGGACAGATTAACAAATTCACAGTGCCACTGTTCATGAGGAGCTGTCCAAAAATGCCCACATTGAAAATTTGGTGAAAAAAAATTCCAAAAATGATTATGTTACAGGCATGAGGTTCACAGTTTATACACTCATTCATAACTTTACCATTTTTTCATATTTTCACTCCAGATTTTCAACATTACCATTTTTTCACACCACCTCATGAATTGTGCAGCTGTTATTTTTCACATCCTGCCCAAAATGTGTTTTTGCACCTGTGGCACCAAATGGCACAGTCGCTGTGTAAAATCATCTTTTGAGATTGAGTAATGAAATGATAGTGCCACTGTTCATGAGGTGGGGTCACAAAAAGCCCATGTTGAAAATTTGAAGCAAAATACCAACAAACACCAGGGGCATTAGGATTTCCAACCATGATGCCCTACCCTGTAGAGACTGACAGGCATTGGGGGTATGACTTGGGATCGTCGGACATAATGCTTATGCCATTCCACCCCACCCCCATCCAGCAGTCAGTGACGGGCATCGAGGTGTGTCTTGGGGTCTTCGTCCCCAACGTTCACCCCATTCTCCTATACTGCACCCATCTCAGCATATTTCCTTATGGAATGGGGTGAGGGTAAGGGCCAAAGATCTCAAGGCACACCGTGACACCTGTTGGTGTCTGCAGGGTAAGATGAGGTGAAATGGCATGAGCGTTATGGCTGATGAACCAAAGGCACACTGCCAATTCCTGTCAGTCTCTGCAGCATGGGAGTGGGGTTGATGTCAGTTCAATACTTCTCTGCCGTTCTTATTATGCATCTCTTTAACTCCTGCAATACCAATGCCAATACCAGCAAGCAAACATTTGGCATTGACAAATGCTTGTTAAATAATAGTTCCTGTTCTCTTACCACTCCACCACTATGGGCTATTTAGTTACCTTAGTGGGTGTTTCTGATTTACACACAGGTAGTAAGTGTCATTTTAGAACTGTGTGATATAGTTTGTCCCTTGCTCACCTCTTCCATTGTTGGAACAATGCATCCATGTTCTACTATAGAACTGTATGGTTCAGAGGGACATACACTACATCACTCAGTTCTAAAATGGCACTGAATACCAGAGTGTAAATCTGAAACATCCACTGAGGGTACTTGGAACCGGCATTGAAAAGCAGCTTCTGCTGGTAAAATTGTTTTTCAGGTTCAGCGCAGTTCTCCTTTAGGGGACTCAGTTTAGCATAAAGTTATGAAATCAGAAGATGTTGCTTCACCGAATTATTACAAAGAACTGAGGAATAAAAGCAAAATTTAAATTATGAAAATTAAAACTCTAAAGAATAAACAGAAATACTTTTTTAAAAATTCAATACATTTTGGGACTGTGTTAATGCCATGATAGGACAAAGAAAGAGAGCAAATGTTCATTACCACAAAATTAATGATTGCCTCATTTCTGAAGAATCAAATTGGCTAATTGTCTCAGTACTTACTTTGGAAATATTAGTTGTGACCTTCTGCTGACTTCCAAGAATGAAGTTATAGTTTGCTGACTGAATTTTACTTCCTCTGATCAGAGACAACCTCCTTATTTCAAAAGGGGTTTCAAGGTCAGAGGTTGCACAATACATTATGAAACCAGAGCCATCCTTAAAAAATGGAAATGATGGATTGGATTTTAAATTGACTAAATTAGCAGCCTTTGCATCTGTCATATTAATTGATAATACATCTATTTTTGTGTTTTGAAGAGCTACAAAATCACACACACACATGCATGCATGTACACACATGCACACACACACACACACACACACACACACACACATATATGCCAATGATGCAACACATCTTTAGAAGCATTTGCACATCAACATGAAAGAAGTTTTACTGGTTTTATTTTAAGCAGGCATATATGGAACCAAATGGCCTCTCACACAATCTGTAATGGCTGAAAGCAGAAGACACAGACATATGTTATCTCCCTCCCAGGAGAACTCATCACCTCGAGTCATCTGTATCTTACCCAAGGGGAATATGGAACCAGCTTTAAGATGTTCTTTCCAGTTTGGGGTCATAGTGAACTGAAAATAGGAAAGCAATATTAAACTCAAAGAATCTCAGCACAAATGCACTGAGGCAAGGGTTACCCAAGGAAGGCACTAACTTTATTGGCAATGAAGGTCCCGGGTAACCATTGCAGTGCTTTCATATTGTGGTTCTTTGTTGCTCTGTGCATTAAAGCTGAGCCTAAACTAAGGAACCAAGCAATAATAACTCCCACAGATAAAGGTGGTAGTACACAGAGATCAAATTAATTTAAACTGGACCTGTGAGGTTGGGAATTTCACACCTCACAAAGCTTCACAAACTTTCCAACTTACTCCACCAACTTAACATACGAACATACGAAATTGCAGCGGAAGCAGGCCATGTCTGTCTATTAAGTCCACTCGAGTGTGCAGCTAGGTTAGATACCATGAAGCTGCCCCCCAACTCCTCCTGGAGTTGAACTTCACCCATCTCAGTCCCATCCTGCGATCCCTGCCCACCAGGGCCTCCATCCATCCTAATCTTCTTCTTTACCCTGTCCCACCCCCTCTTTAAACTAGTCATTGTCCTAGCTACCACCACCTCCTCCAGCAACTCATTCCACACCTTAACCACTCTTTCCATGAAAAAGTGCCTCCTCATTTCCCTTTTGAATCTGCCCCCTGCCCATGTCAGGCTATGACCCCTTGTACCTTCCTTCCTTCCTTAAGTTAAAGATGCCCTCTGTGCTTACCCTATTTATGGCCATTAGGTACTTGAAGGTCTTAATCATATCCCTCCTCTCCCTCTTCTCCTCCAGTGAGTACATGTGCAGTGCCCTGAGCCTCATCTCATAAGTTGTTTCCCTGATGCTATGGTTTATTTTGGTTGCCCTGCGTTGGACATCGTCCAACAGTTTGATATCCTTCTTCAGTTAAGGGCACCAGAACCAAACACAATACTCCAGGTGCAGCCTCACCAGTGACCTGTACAGTGAAACATAGAAACAGCACAGACTTTGACAGCAGATAAGGACCACTTGGCCCACCTAGTCTGCCTGTTTCCATACCTATTGGATAAGCTGCAGATCCTAGTTAACCAACAGCCCACTTCTTTCTACCCCCCACCAGAATTGTCTTATGTCTGTCCCATGCATTCTTGAATTCCCCCACTGTTTTTGACCACACAACCTCCTCAGGAAGACTGTTCCACACTCACTCTGTGAAAAAATACTTCTTCACATTGACCCTGAGCCGTTCCCCCTCTATCTTCAAATTGTGTGCCATTGTTCTTGCACATCTCTTTTTCTGAAGTATGCTACCTTCTTGGACTTTGTTGATTCCCTTGAGATACTTGAAAGTTTCTATCATGCCCCCCCTCCTTTCCTCAAGGGTATACATATTAAGCTCCTTTAGTCTCACTTCATATGGCTTCGGTTGCAGACCATGCACCATTTTAGTTGCCCTCCTATGGACTGCCTCCATCCTGTCTATGTCCTTTCAGACATGGGGTCCCCAGAACTGCATGCTGTACTCCAGATGGCATCTCACCAACAGTCTGTACAGAGGGATAACAAATTCTTGTTTTGTACTGGTGATGCCTCTCCCTGTACATCCCAGTATCCCCCAGCCATCCTTAGTGCCTTCTCACATTGCTTGCTTACCTTTAGGTCATCTGATATGCCTACCCAGAGGTCCCTTTCCATTTTTGTTGTTGTTAATACCTCCACCCACTGTGTAATCTTCCCATGGGTTTTTGTTTCCCAGGTGCATTACTTTGCACTTCTTTGCATTGAATCTAAGCTGCCATACTTTTGACCATTCCTCCAACCTTGCCAAGTCCCTTCTCATCCTTTCCACACCCCCTTGTGTATCAACCCTGTGGCAGAGCTTTGTGTCATCTGCAAAGAGGTATACTTTTCCTTCCAGTCCCTCTGCAATATCTCTTATAAAGACATTAAAAAGGACCAGACCCAGTACTGAACCCTGCGGTACCCCACTAGTAACCCCCCCTTTCTTCAGAGTGGACTCTGTTTACTATTACCCTCTGTGTCCTGTTGTCCAGGCAATTTTTAACCCAGGCTACCACCCTGGGACACACTCCCAGGCTGGCTAATTTGTTTATTAATCTTTTGTGTGGGACTGTGTCAAATGCCTTGCTAAAATGTAGGTAGGCCATGTCCACAGCCTCTCCCTGGTCTACTGCTTTAGTCACCCAGTCAAAGAAATCGATTAGATTCTTCTGACATGACTTTCTCAATGTGAATCCATCCTACCTTGGGTCCTGTGCCCCGCTGGCCTCTAGGTACTTAAGAATTCTTTTTTTCAGAAGTTATTCCATAATTTTCCCTACCTCTGAGGTCAAGCTAACAGGTCTGTAGTTTCCTGCCTCTGCTTTGCTCCCACTTTTGTGTAGGGGAGTCACATCCATCCTCCTCCAGTCCTCAGATACCACCCCATCCTCCCATGATTTGTTAAAAAGAGTAGTCAGTGGTGTCACTTGTTCTTCCCTTAGTTCTTTTAAAATTTCGGGGTGAATCCCATCAGGTCCCATTCCTTTGTCCACTTCCAGTTTTAGGAGTTCTTTCAGAACCCTTTCTTCTGTGAAAGAACTAGAGTGCTTCTATTGATTGGATTAGGTACCGCCCCCTTCTCTTCTTTTGTGAATATTGAGGAGAAGTATTCTTTCAGTATCCCTGCTTTTTCACTGTCCCTCTCTGCCCACCCACCCTCCCCTTTTGTAAGCCTCACTATCCTTCCTGTGGTCATTCTTCACTCCCTAATGTACATATAAAAGGTTTTATCCCCCTTCTTAACTGAGTTGGTTATATTTTCCTCAGTTTGGGCCTTTGCTATTCTGACTGCCTTCCATGCTTCCTTCTGATTTAACTGGTACAGTTCTCTTTCCTGCTCCTTCTGTGATTCCTTATACTTCTTGAATGCTATCTTTTTCTCCCTAACCTTCCCCGCCACCTCTTTTGAGAATCATAATGTTTTTTTTCTTTCATTTTGATTTTATTTGTTTCACACAAAGGCTTGTTGCCTCTGTAATGGCAGTTTTGATGTTTCCCCATTGTTCCGCCACCCCTCCTTCTTACCTGGTTGCTAGTGCTTTTCTGAGGCACTCTCCCATTTTGACAAAGTCAGCTCTTCTAAAGTCCAGTATCCTCACTTTTGAATGGGAGAATAACTTCCTCCCTTCTAGAGGTGATTCCCTTGGCAATGCAGCACAGCATTTTATTTGCTTTGGTTGCTGCCTTCCTGTACTGTGCAGAGTGTTTTATGTGCCCCCTGACCATTACCCCCAGGTCTTTTTCTTTCTGTGATACTGCCACCTGAATTCCCCCCAGCCAGTAACTGGTCTTCGGGTTTCTGTTTCTTATCTACATCACCTTGCACTTCTTGGCATTAAAGCTGTTAGAAGAGCAAAAACACAGATGGATGATAAAATAGCACAGGGTGTTAAGGAGGGAGACAAAACCTTCTATAGATACATAAGAGAAAAAAGAAAACCTAAGGGAGGAATAGTCCGACTAGCAACCAAGGACGGTAAGATGGCAGAGAGTGACGAGGACAAGGCAGAAGTGCTAAATGAGTTCTTTTGCTCTGTCTTCACCATAGAAGACAGTGGCAAAGATCCCACACTGAGCACAGAACAAAAGAAGATACCCAGGGAGCAGATACTAACCTCTTCACAAAGGAGAGGGTCCTAAAAGAGCTTAACAAACTGAAAATGGAAAAAACAATGAGACCGGATGGCATACACCCTAGGATATTGAAGGAGCCCCGAGAGGAACTGGCCACACTGCTGGCTGAGCTCTTTAACAAGTCACTAGACAGTGGGAAAATATCTCAGGACTGGAAACAGGTAACCGTTGTGCCCTTACACAAGAGTGGAAACAAGGAAGAGGCAGGAAATTACCACCCTGTCAGTTTGACTTCAGTTGTGGGGAAAATGATGGAGTCACTATTAAAAGAGATGATAGGGCTTCCGGTGATGTCACTGTAATGGTGGGAGACTGACTCTAAGAGCTCCACAGCCACCTCACCTCAATCAAGAAGCATCCTCAGTATTCGATTTACCCAGCTAGAAATCAAGTGACTCCTTATAAGCGTTAGATGACTGGGAAACCACAGAAAGCTAAAGAGGCTAAATACTCAGCGTCTACTGGCAAAATGAAACAAACGTACTTGGGAAGATCTCAGGATGGCCTATCAACCCTACCTCCACGTAGACACTACCCCTCAGAATCTTCAATCAACTTTGACCCAGATGAAGCAGACAATTCAGAAAAAAAAGCTCAGACATTAAAGAAAATACTAGCTACAGTCAACAAAATAGACACAGTACTGGTTGACCTGAGGCAAGATGTCTGCACACTTGATAAGAAGGTCTCCGTTAATGAATCTTGGGTCACGGAGCTGACGGAGGCCCAGGAGAGCAATGACCGCCTACATCTGTATTTACTCCAGCGAGACCGAGAGACACAAGCAAGGATGGAGGACCTTGAGAACCACTCACGATGGAATAATTTTAGAATACATAGGACTCCTGAGGGAGTGGAGCAGAGCTTTGTTACTACAGGAGATTTTATTCAGCAGCTCCTCCAATGAACGCTCTCTATCCGGGCAGACCTGAATTTAGACATCAACCATGCTCATAGATCGCTGGTTCCTAAACTGAGTGATCCGACAGTCAGGTCACACTCCTTCATACCAAATGCTCTATTTTCAAAGTAAAGAATGGATCCTGCATGAAGCCTGGTGGCATAGGGATCTGAAATATCAAAAAGCTACTGTTTATTTTGACCAAGATTTTTCGTCAGCATTACAGGTGGAGAGGCAAAGAGTCAGGGACATCATTAAAGAGTTGAAAACTAGGAAGGGAATTAAGGCACAACTGCTTTTCCCCTCAAGGTTAAAACTCCAGCTTGATTCGGGCATAAATATCTTCCCTTCTCTCATGGAGGCAATTCCTTCCTTTAAAGAGCTCAACATCCTGACCCCCAACTTGGAAATTGAAATGCTAGAGAGGAAACTTAAGGCAGGGGCTTGGAACATCATCAGTCAGGGAATAATGAAGAGACATGGTGTTCCAGGATCTGTCTCCCAATCTGTAGTCCTAGATGTTACCAAACTGATGCAGTGAGCCGGTCAACGAGACCAAGCACAGAACACCTCTGAGGCCGCTTCCTCACCCTTGAAGGAATGAACTGTAACCTCCAAGGTACTGTAAACTGCATCCGTTAATGATCTCTGACACACCCAAAAGCCCTGAAGTGTATTAACACTTAGATGGGCTCAGGGAACGACAACAATATGGCCGGGGGATCCCATGGGGACTACAATGCTACAAAACTGTACTGCCAAGGGGGGGTGACCTTTTAGGTGGGGAAAACCACCATCTGAACCCCCTTTAAAGATTGAAAGTGGACCTTTAAGAGCTGTGTTAACCCAGGCTTCCTAACATGCAGCTACATACAAACACCATTGGGGGAGGGGGGATGACCCATGGCTTCAATGATATACTGTGATGTATGTAGGGTAATGCATGCATAGGGGAATAATATCATCAAATACACGGGTTAAAGGAGTAAGCCTACAGATTGAGACTGGCTCTGCAATAGGGTTTGTTTTGTTTGCTTTGTTTTTAATAGCAGTAAAACTGTGAGGCACAGAAAAAGTAATAACCTAAGCTGAACCTGAGGATGAATAATATTTTAGCAGTATATCTAAGGGGGGGGAATGGAAGGGCTGTGAGAGCACTGGGTTAACAGACTTAACCGAGTGATGTTTTTTTTTCCTATTAGTTGGGAGCAAGTTACAGAAATCTCTGTAACAGCTACAACACCCTGATAGATGCAGCACTGGGGTATCAGAATAGTCATACAAAGTGACTGCTTATGGTACTTATTGCCATTAAGATTTCCCTAGGAGGTCAAATCAAGTAGGTTTTGCGTATTAAAGTTAAATGTTTTCTAGCCAAGACTGGCTGAGTTTAAATGTTATGATTAAAAGTCTTTTAATGCTGACTGTTGTTAATGTTAGTCAAAGTGGAGACTACTTAAATAAAGGAGAAATGAAGGTAATCAAATGGTCTATGAGGAAGGCAGTGTCGCATGAGGAGAGAGGGATTGGTGGACAGGGGCAGATTGGGACTAATGGAAATATGGCACAATCAAACATTATTTCCTTCAGTGTTAAAGGGATTAATTCCCCAATAAAGAAGATGAAAATATTGATGGAATTAAAGAGACTAAAGTGTGATATTGCTTTCCTCCAAGAGACACAGCTGTTAGAGTTAGAACACTCGAAACTCAGATGTCAATGGGTGGGCAGAGTGGAATCATACAAAAAGGGGAAAAAGGCAGGGGTGGCAGTTTTATTTAAGAGAGATTGTCCACTGGAGGTTCAAGACGTGGAAGGGGCCTGTCATGCCAGATTTATTCGGGTTTCAGGGGTAGTGCAGGATAAGTTAGTGCATTTGGTGAATGTCTATGCACCGAATATAGGAGCAGACAAATTTCACTTAGAAGTTTTTCAAAAAATAGTGGAGCTCCCTAAAGGTCTCCTGATACTGGGAGAAGACTTTAACACCACCTTATGTCCGGCGGTAGACCACTCCTCGGGTCAAACAACCACCTCATTAACAGCTAGTAAACGATTGAGGGTTTTGGTGGAGGAGTGAGGGTTTGTGGACGTCTGGAGGTCACGCCACAGAAGTGAAAGGGATTATACCTTTTACTCAGCAGCCCAAAATTCATACTCATGAATAGATTTATTCACGATGCATCAATCAGACCTCCACGTGTTCACTGCCTCCTGAATCCATTCGATAACCCTGTTGGACCATGCCCCACTTGCCACCAGAATTAGTTGGGGTTCGGAGGTTAGATACACCAGTTGGAGGTTAAATGTATCTTTGCTAAATGATAAGAATTTTGTACAGCAAATTACCCAGATTATTAGAAATCTTATGTTGGATTCCCCCATGGAGGTGTGTTCACCGATGCTCTGGTGGGGCACTATGAAGGTGGTGGTACGAGGCCACATGATCAGTTTGGCCTCAGCTAGGAAGAAAACTAGGGAGAAAAAGCTCAAGGAATTAAATAATATAATTAAGACTTTAGAAGCTGACCATAAGGATAAACCTCAGGGGGAGATATCTTAAAAGAGTTAACAAGAAAGAGAGCTGAATTAAACGCTTTGGAGATTGAGAAAGCAGAAGGGCTTTTACGCTTCTCTAACCAAAAGTACTACGAAGGGGGAGGGAAGGCATTTAAGCTATTAGCACTTAGACTAAAAAAAGCTCAAGTGAATAGACATATCCCATGCATTCAAAAGAATAAGAACAAGCATAATGAGAAATGGGTACAGCCAGGGGACATAGCAAGGGCAATTAAAATATACTATAAGGAATTATATACTGAGAAAAGAGATCCACAGGAGGTGAAAAGCCAGACTAAAACATTTCTCCATAATATAACACTCCCCAAACTAACTCAAAATATGCAGCAGGAGCTTTTGGCCCCGATAACAGAAAGGGAAATTCTCTCAGTAATAAATGGCCTCCCTTCAGGAAAGCCTCCAGGGCCAGACAGATACCCTGCAGAGCTATACAAAATATTTAAAAAAACTCTTGCCCCAAAGCTTGCAACAGTAATGAATGCCATGTTGGCAGAAAAATGACTCCCAAACTTATGGCAAGAGGCGTTGATTGCTGTAATCCCCAAACCAGGAAAGCCACAAATGTGCTGTGAATCCTACAGACCCATATCCTTCCTAAATCAGGACTTCAAAATACTAATAAAAATTTTAGCAAACTGCCTCCAGAAATATATAGAAACCCTGATACACCAAGACCAAAATAGATTCATACCCCATAGACGTATGTCTAATAATATTAGAAGGTTGCTCAATATAATTAATAACAATAATAACTCCACCACACCCCAAATGGTGATTTTTTTTTAGATGCCGAGAAGGCAATTGACAGGCTAAACTGGGCTTATATGAGGGAGGTGCTGATCCATATGGGTTTCGAGGACTCATTTCTACAATGGGTAATAATGGCCTACCAAAAGCCATCGGCTAAGGTGCGAGTTAATGGCACAGTTTCGGATACATTTTTAATAGAAAGGGGTACCAGACAGGGATGCCCGCTATCGCCCCTCCTTTTTTCCCAGGCCATAGAACCTCTGGCTCAGACATTGAGATTGGAGAACAAGGTCCAGGACATTCAGATAGGGGAGGCTGTGAATAAGATCTCCCTGTACGCGGATGACACCCTGATTTTTCTGAATGACCCAAGTGATTCAGTCCCTCCGCTATTGGACATCCTAACTCAGTTTGGGAAAATCTCAGGGTTTAAGATTAACAGGGACAAATCTGAAGTGTTGTTACTGAATGGCATCATATCGGCTGAGACTCGCCAGAAGATCCCATTCAAGTGGATGAAAGAAAAGATTCTCGATACCTGGGGATACAGGTGCCAATTAGGATTTCTAGACTCTATCAGATTAACTATGGGACACTTCAAAAGCAGGTCTTTGCAGACATAAATAGATGGCACACATTTTCTCTTTCCTTCACGAACCGAATTGACACAGTTAAAACAAACATCTTACCTAGGTATCTCTTCTTATTTACAAATTTGCCACTACCCTTTTTAAGGAAAGACTGAAGGGAACTTAAATAGAAGCTATCTAGATTCATTTGGACTGGAAGATGACCCAGGAAAAGATGGGAGTTGTTAACAGAGGTCAGGGACAAGGGAGGGAGGGGAGTTCCAATTTTTGCAACTACTATAAAGTGGCACAGCTACTACCAATTCTAAAAATGGTAAACCCTGAGTATAGATAGGATTAGTACCTTATGGAAAAAAGAGCGCACTCAACTATCCCTCTTAATAAACTGCCATGGATAGCACTTCCCCCAGACCTTAGGTTAATTAAAAATAGATGGACAAAACATACCATTAAGGTATGGGTTGACACCAGACAGTGGTGGGAAATTCTCACACGGGTCTGGAGATACATTCCCTTGGATTGCCTCCCTCAATTTCCAGCAAATGTGGGAGATACCTGTTTTTGTCATTGGTGAAGTCTGGGCCTATTATCTCTTGCCCAGTTTGTGGAAAGAGAGACTATAAAATCCTTTACTGCATTGCAGCAAGAATTTGGCCTACCCAGGGCAGATTTCTTTAAGTTTCTACAATGTCGACATTACATAATCACCACCGTAGGGTTGCCTGGGCTTACTTGTGATCCTGCTCCTCCAGTTATGGCAACATACCAAAAAAGCTGAACGGCAGACTCTAAAGGCAATACCTCCTATGTTTATGGAGCCCTCCAAGAAGAAGTAGGGAAACTGCTGATCCAAAAAATAGAACAGACATGGCAGGAAGAATTGAATACCCCCATATCAGAGGAGGAGTGGACCAAGGTATGGGTGGGGATATTCAAAACTACTAGCTCTTTTAGATGGAGAGAATATAAATGGAAGGTGACTTCTAGGTATTTCATCACTCCAGTGATCTCAGTGCATTACACAAGCTCACCTACAGATCAGTGCTGGAGGTGATTTGGGGAGAGGGGTACACATGCCCATATTTTTTGGGCCTGCCCACAGATTGTTAGTTATTAGCAGTTGGTTACTCAGGCAACACAGGAAATTTTTCAACTACCTCCACACTGACGGGAGTTAACATACTACTAGGCCTACCTCCCATAGAAATTAGATCTAGCAATCAAAAATACTTATATTATCTTTTGGTGGTAGCAGCCCTAAAAGTGATTATGTAGCACTGGCTAAAACTTCATGCACTGTCCCTGAATATGTGGCAAGCCAGCATACACAATATTAAAGAGATGGAAGCAGTTACAGCCCGCCTGAGACTTTGTACAGAATGCTATAATACGAAATGGTTACCATACTATGATTACATTGAAACTAAGAAGGATATCCCACTTTTGGAGCAATACCTTCTACCATGATTATTGGCAAGACCTCAGACATGGATTAGAGGGGACAGAATTGAAGTAGGGACCCAGTTTGGTAATATTATGAAGCTTAGAGAAGGGAATTTCTTGATTACCAGCCAACAAAAGGATTTTGAACTTATGACACCTGATCACCGATTGGTCTAGGCTTCTAGTGGCGTTTACTGCTGGCTGTGGTGGCGTTTAGATCTACCATGGGAAACTACAGCTGGTTCCTCGGTGTGTCACTAGCTTTACTAGTGCTCAACTCAATTCTTTGGAACCATCATCCCTCCTTAAAGTGGAATGACCCTTGCGCTTCTCCCTGTCCTGTGTCCAACAGCTCCTTTCAGGTAGTTGTTCTGGACTATTGGCCTTCTCAGCTGTCTCTGCCGGGGAGTGGGACATCTCCCGAGCTGCCTCTGCAGATTACTGTCCCATCCAGACTTGAGACTTCCTACTCATGGCAAATTTCTGCCAGGACACTAGTTGCTGCAACACTAGGCCAGAATAACACCAGGAGTGGGTAAAGGCCTAGCCATCAACGCCGCCTCCTCTATCACCCAAAAAATAGTGTTTACAAATTACAGTTTGCTGCCTTAAAAAGAATTCTGCTTCTTTTACTATTGTGCTCAGGCAATGTCGAACTCAACCCAGGACCATTAGACACCCTTGTCTCTCCATCAGACCTGGCAGGTATCAAAGGAATGTCTTTTATGCATCTTAATGCCTGTAGTTTGCTGAAAAAGTTCACCCTTATCCAAGCTTGGGTGAGCCACACCCTACCTGACATCCTAGTGATCACTGAGACCTGGCTTAGGCCAGCCACCCCAGACAATGAAATCAATATCCCAAATGATTTACTCTTCCGAGCAGATAGGCAATCAAGAGGAGGTGGGGTGGCAATTTATGTAAGGGACAAATACTCAGCTGCATGCATAGACGCATCATCCTCTCCCAAAGAATTTGAGTGCTTGACCCTAAAGATTGAATTTTCTCCTTCCAGTGCACTCTGTGTAATAGGCTGCTACAGGCCCCCTTCTGCCAGGCCTCATCTCCTGTCTCACCTCAGTTCCATACTGGGGGCTCAGTTCCTTGGAAACCATTATTCTTGGCGACCTGAACTACGATTGGCTATCAAGTGCATCAGCTCCCTTGAAATCCTTTTGTGACACTCTAGGGCTGGTGCAACTCATTGGCGATCCTACTCACCCAAATAAAAAGAACCATAACAACAGCTCCCTCTTAGATGTAATTTTGGTTAGCAAGCCACACCTGTTCTCTCATGTCAGAACATTTTTCTCAGACATTAGCGATCATTGTATAATCACCACCGTTAGATCCATGCACAACCCACAGTTTGTGGCAAAGTTCTCTATCAAGAAGTGCAAACGCAACTTTGATTTGTTTACTTACACCCACAACTTGAAACATTCACTGCAATGGCAGGAATTCTTCCTAGCCAAAATGGTTAACAGGGCATATACTATTTTTTATGATATTTTAAGTGAGGCTTTAAATAAGCATGCACCCTTGGTTAAGGTGTGGGTCAGGAGCAGCACTTGCCATTGGTTCTCATCTGAGCTCAGAGCTTCCCTGTTAGAAAGGGATACTTTATGGAAAAAAGCCCGAAGAAGCAAGAACAACTAGGATTGGTGTCTTTTTAAGAGAGCACGTAACAAGTGCACCAAGTTGGTTAGAGCAGCCAAGGCCACCTACTATCGTTCGGAGCTAGCCTCTGCCTCAACAAATCCTACAAAGCTCTGGAAAACATTAAAAGACATGTCTGGACATGCACCTGGTAATTCCATTCCAGCAAAAATTAAGTCCGGTGGCAGCGTTATCGCTAACCAATCGGAGATAGTGGAAGCCCTCAATAACCATTTTGCAATGGCAGGGCTAGCATTTGATACTTCTCCTGCCAATGACCTCCGCGCAGCTCAGGTCCCACCAACCCATGAGTCCCCCTCTACTGAGGAGGCCTTGTCCCTCCTGCCTGTCTCTCTAAAAGAGGTGGAAGACCTACTGCTGCAACTGGACACCAGGAAGGGAGCAGGCTCCGACTTCATAGAGCCATACTATCTGAAATGTGCCTACCATGTGCTTGCGGTGCCAATCACCCACCTATTCCACATGTCACTCTCCCAGGGTAGCCTCCCCCCTCAATGGAAAATAGCCCATGTCATCCCTCTATTAAAAGCAGGTGATCCCTGCGATCTGAATAATTACAGACCGATCTCCCTCCTCCCCATCCTGTCTAACTTACTAGAAACATAGTGTGTGGCCAGCTAGGGGTATACTTAGAATCCAAAAGCCTATTAAACCCGGTTCAGTCTGGATTCAGAGCAAAGCACAGCACCATAACAGTCCTAGCTAAGGTGACCAATGATTGGCTCCTAGACCTTGACAAGAAGAAGCATGTCTGTGCTGTTTTCTTGGATCTTAGTAAGGCATTCGACACAGTCGATCACAGCCTGCTTCTTTACTCCCTAAGCACCTTAGGCCTGGACCATAAATCTATGTGCTGGTTTGCAGACTACCACGGAGACCAGAAACAGCAGGTTAAGGCTGAAGGTGATCTTTCTTCATTAAAACCTATGCTGAGGGGCGTGCCCCAGGGATCTATCCTAGGTCCTCTCCTCTTTGCAGTCTACATTAACAACATCAATGACCCCATCAAAAAAGCCAACATCCACTTATTCACAGATGACACTGTACTGTACTTGAGTCGTCCCACGCTGGAAGCAGCCTCTGAAGACCTCCAAGCTGAATTTAACCTTCTACAATACCAGCTCATAAACAAAAAGCTTTTGCTCAATGCGAAAAAGACAAAAGCCATGCTCTTCTCCCCCTCCTTGCATGTGGCAATTCCTGCTGGGGGGGTAGCTATCCCACAAATTACCGCCGTTCTTGGAGAAACATTACAGTACGTAGCTAAATTCAAATATCTAGGAGTTTGGCTCAATCATAAACTTTCCTTCGCCGACCATCTCAAAGAACTACAGAAGAAACTAAGGCAAAGATTAGGACTATTCTACAGAATTAACCACCTGCTCACAAAGAAGGCCAAGATTCAACTGGTTCAAGCTACCTTCCTATCTTTAATAGATTACACGGACCTGCTGTACAGCCACTGCACTGCCTCTGCACTGGCTAAGTTGGACACCCTCTACCACAGAGCTATCAGGTTCATTACTGGCCTTCCACTTTCCACACACCACTGCTCCCTGTACTCATCGTTAGGCTGGACTTCCCTTCACTATAGAAGGAATAGAAACACCGCCCTATGGGCTTCCAGAGCGGTGACCAACAAGCTCCCCTCATATGTCTCAGATTGTATTCCCCGGAGTGTGTTAGGCACCTATGCTCTAAGAAGCTATTCCCTAATTGCCCTCCAAGTTCCAAGGGTCAAAACTCATTTCGGCAAAGCTGCTCTAAGCTTCTCTTTACCCACATTGTGGAATGGTTTACAAAGGAACTTGAAGCTGAGCTGCCCTGTTAGCCTGAATATCTTCAAGGCGCTCTACGATCGCTACATGAAAGCACCTTGCAAATGTTTTCCTCATCGCTAGCCCACTAATTCCCCAACTTCTCCTTTCCATCCTGACGCTCGCCATGTTTCTAATCCTGGCTCTCACTCTTTCCCTATTAACTCTTCCTACTGCACCCACCCTTCCCTGTCCACTTCAGCCTGGCTAAAGTCCCGCCTCATCCATAATAGTGTCCCAATTATCTACCCCTCCTCCGTCATTATCATAATAAACAAGTACACAACAGCCATCGTCACTTTCTGTGGTTTTAGCTCAATTTTCCCCCAGTCGTCGGTAATATATCCTTCCTCTTCTTTACCTCTTTAACCTGCCACCCCATACACGGCCTCTTTCCTCTATATGTGTAGTTGCCGGCTGCCTCACTCAAAAGATCTCTGCTTATAACCCCTGTATGCCTATAGTTGATTGTACATCTGCTGACTTCTTCAATTGTAAAATAATGCTGTTTTTTTTTATTTATTTCAACCTTGTACTATACTGTATACACTGTATATAATGTTTCTTCCTTGTATATTATTACTTTTTGTATACCTGCTTCTGTACTGTACTTTGATGTATTCATGACCAGGTCCACCTTGCAAATGAGCCTTGCTCAATGCTGCCCGCCTGGATAAATAAAGATTTTGATTGATTGATTGATTGATTGAGAGGAAGGGATCTAACATTCCAATAAGGAGATACACTTATCACAATTTCATCCTGACACTTGGACAAAGAAGTAGAGAAAATAAATCCACATCGACTAAAAGATTCTTTGTTTTTTTGGTTTTTTTAGATGGTTAAAATTGTATTTTAATGTATATATGTTTCGTGGTTCAATGTACTTCAGTGAGAGTGCTACATGATTCTATACTAGTTTAAATCATTGCTTAAAGACAGGTTGTATAGGCAGAGATAGAATTTAATTGAGTTTACACTCTCATCATATACTTGTGGAACAGCCCGGAGAAGTGAGGTACTTCATGGACTTTAAAAGAGACTAAGTCAAACTTGCTATTAGAATGGAGTATATCCACCTGTAAATGAGAAAAGAAATCAATTGTAAGTACAAATATGTAACAAATTGTAACCTGTTTCCAACTAAAAGACAATATCTGCCTAGTATATGAATGTAATTTGAACTATCAATAAACTTTATTCAAGTTCCAAAAAATTTAAAGAGAGGATAGTGTCGTACCAAACTGATACTGGAAAAATGGACCAAAGCAACATGGCTTCAAAGCAGATGCTCTTGTCAAACCAACTTGATCGACTTCTTCGAGTGGGTCACCAGAACACTGGATCAAGGAGGGGCGGTGGATGTTGTATACCTAGATTTCAGCAAGACCTTTGACACTGTCCCTCACAGAAGGCTAACCAACAAACTGGAACATATGAGAGTTGGCCAGAAGATGGTCAGCTGGATCAGTAACTGGCTAAATGAGAGTACCCAGAGAGCGTTAATCAATGGATCATTGTCAAGGAAGGGCAGGGTGACCAGTGGCGTCCTGCAGGGATCGGTACTAGGACCAATCCTATTTAAGGTATTTATAGCAGACATAGTGAATGGACTAAAAGGGAAGGTTTGCCTGTTCACAGATGATACAAAACTCTGCAACAGAGTGGACACAAGGGAAGGGGCAGACAACATGGAAGCTGACCTTAGAAGGCTTGACGATTGGTCCAGGGATTGGCACTTAAAATTTAATGCCAAAAAGTGTAAGATAATGCACTTGGGAAAGAGGAACCCTGGAAAAAAGCACACACTGGGAGGACATCAACTTGAGGAGACAGAAATAGCGCGAGATCTCAGCATAATCATCACTGACAAATTAAAGGTAGGAAAACAATGTGAGAAAGCAGCACAGAAAGCGGGTGGCATCCTTGGATATATAAGTAAAGGTATTTCTAGTAGAAAGAGGTAGGTTATCACTCCCCTCTACAGGTCCTTGGTGAGGCCACACTTGGAGTATTGCGTTCAGTTCTGAGACCTCACCTCAAGAAGGACACAGACCATTTGGAAACGATGCAGAGAAAGGCTACTAAGATGCTGCATAGACTGCATCACAGGTCATATGAAGCAAGACTTGGGGAGCTGAACCTATACTCCCTTGAGCAGAGAAGAAACAGAGGGGACATGATTGAAACTTTTAAGTACATGAGGGGATTTAATGCAGCTCAGACAGGCAATCTATTTCAACAGAACACAGCAGCACATATGAGAGGGCATGATATGAGATTGGTAGGAGGAAGGTTCAAAGGCAACCTCAGGAAGTACTTCTTCACAGAGAGAGTGATAGACCTGTGGAACAACCTGCCCCAGGAGGTGGGAGCATTGAGGACAATCAGGGAGTTCAAACTTGCATGGGCCAGACATAAAGGACAAGTTAGGATGAAGGCTGCTTAGGAAGGGGGTAGTTTCTAGGGCAGACTAGATAGATTGCACGGTCCCCATCCGCTGATGCTTTTCTTATGTTCTTGTTACCAAACTGCCATATGCCTGACCATTTTTCCAGCTTTGCTAGGTCCTCCCTTAAATCCTGTCTCCCTCCTCTGTGTCCTCCCTCCCACAGAGTTTAGTATCATCTGCTGACAGGCAGATTTTACTCCTGACACCCTCTGCAATGTCATTAATAAACGCATTGAACAGCATTGATCCCAGTACTTGAGCCCTGTGGGACACCACTAGTCACTGACCTTGATTCAGAGAGCTCCCCACCCACCATCACTCTCTGGTTCCTGTCCTATAGCTAGCTCTTTACCCACCCCAGCAGTTTCTCCCCTAATTCTAGGTCTCCGACTTACTGGTCAGCCTGCCAAGTGGCACTGAATTGAACACCTTACTGAAGTCCAGGTAAAGTACATCCACTGCCTGCCCTTTGTCCAAGGTCCTTGTTACCCAGTTTTTTGTTTACCTGCTCCTGTCTGGCTCCTTAGGACTCTCTCCAGTGTAGTCAACTTGGATCGGCTGCCTTTCCACACTGCCTGAGGCCTCCTTGAGCTATGCCTCCATCCCTGGAAGTCTCCCCTTCACAGTCACAACATCCCGGCCCCCTAGGGCAGGACTGCATTACTCCTTCTGGTGCTCTGTCTAAAATCTAGATGGGCTGCTGCAGTGTGGGAGGAGACTCGAAGGTGTGGCCAAGGCAGACACGGCGTTGTGCGTGGGTGCTGTCCCCTGGACCCAACATTGCCTTCCTGGGTGCCAGGGCATCTTTCCATGTTTTTGGTACCCCCCCCACAGTGCAGACATGCAATGCTGTCCAATGCATGGCGTGCATGCTCCCACACAGGCCCACAGGATGACCACAGACGCCAGCCCACCATGAGAGCTCCCAACTGCGGTGCACCTAAGCTCTACTGGGTGCCACTAACATTGTGGAATGCAGCCCCCCTCCTTCCCAGGAGAGGAGAGCAGTCTGGCAGATTCTCTCTCTCCTCCTCCTCCCTGTCCAACTCCCAGCTCCCTGGGCTCATTCCTGAACCCGGGTCACTGGCATGGCGCGAGGTAAGGTGGACGCCTCAACCCTCAGTGCCACCGGGCTGGCCTGGTTATCCAGTTGAAGAAGTCTATCATGTTGATTTGACATGACCTATTCCTAACAAACCCATGCTATCTCTTCTCCTGGAGACCATTTTCCTCAAGGAAGGACAACAGCCTTTCCTTTAGGAAAAGCTCCATTAACTTACCCACTGTGGAAGTTAAGCTAACTGGCCTGTAATTAGCCGGCTCATCTCTGGGACCACTCTTGTGGACAGGTACTACATGAGCTGTCCTCCAGTCCTGAGGTACACACCCTGTCTCCAGAGAGGTGTTAAATAGGTCTGTCAGTGGTACTGCCAATATTACCGCCAGTTTCCTCAGAACCCTCAGGTGTACTCCATGTGGGCCAGGTGCCTTGTCCACCCGCAGTTCCCGCAGTTCTCCTAATACTCCATATACATCAATCTCCCCCTCATACTCCCCCCCTTAAGGGGGCTCCCCAATCCCACCCTGTGGCATAGGCCCGCTAGCCTCCGTGGTGAAGACTGAACAGAAGTACCCATTCAGTGCTTCAGCTTGCTCATTACTTTTATTTACCCAACCAGCCTCCCTTTTTATCCTAACTACAGATATTGTGAAATGTCATTTTGCAAGTGAAATTGACACAAAATCAGCAATTTTGCCTTGTGAAATATTTCGCGAATTTGCAGTGAAATTACGTAATTTCACCTGCAGTTTCACCCACATCTCTACAGTAGGTACCCCTCTGAGTCCCTGGTGTCTAGTGATCCCCACCCCCCTTGCCAATCACTGGCCAAATTCAAATTAAGAACTCTCCCTCCTCCTTCAGTCACCCTGAGCCCCAGTCCCGTATCTCAGTAAAAGAAAAAAAAAATTCCATCCCATGTCCCTGGTGTCTAGTGCCCCCACGATCACTGGCCAAATTCAAATTAAGAACCCTCCCACCTCCTCCAGCCACCCTGAGCCCTGGCCCCGTATCTTAGTAAAACAAAAAATACCCTCTCCTGTCCCTGGTGTCTAGTGGACCCCCCCACCTCATCTTAAGTCAGAGGCTGATATAGTCACGTGATGCAGAACGTCTGGTGACAGCCTTTTCTGGAGCTCCCACCCTCCACCTCATTATTTCCTAATTTTGTGACATCTCTACTTTGATTTTATTGAAACCTCCTCTGTAATCCTGTTCCCGTTGTCTGGCGATGCTCAATAACGAGTATCTGTGGTTTCTCAAGCACTAGGAAGGATTTAACGACACGATGGATACGGAGATGAAACAGGCCGGAATGAGACACACTCCGCCCACTACTCCCGAGAAGAGCACTAAAAAAGCTAAAAACCAGAACCCGGGTCAATCTTCCAAACAGAACCCCTCTGCTTCCTCAGCGAATTTGCTCACAGAAGATCGATTTTTACAAGAGCTGCTCCCGTTTCGAGAAACCCTCCAAGATATCGCTACGGAGGTGAAATCCATTAAGTGTGAGCTGGGAGCTGTAACGCACTGAGTGGGGGATATGGAAGCAAAAACGGCCTCCTTGGAAGCCTGGAAGGGGAAAACAGACCCTGAAATTGTGAAGCTCAGGTAACAGATTCACAAATTACAACTCAAGACAGAAGACTTGGAGGGCAGAAGTAGACGAAATAATATTTTAATTCTTGGTCTGCCTGAGTCTGAAGAAAGTGGTGACATGATTACCTTCATCCAAAAGCTACTAAATAAAATAATTGGCCCCTCTCCTCTCAGTTCCAATTACCATATTGAGAGGGCTCATCGTTCTTTGAAGCCTAAACCCCAGCCCGGCTTTCCCCCTCGTCCCATCATAATCAAGTTCCTCAGCTTTATTGAGAAACAATACGTGCTGACTAAAGTGAAAGAGCTGGATTCAATCTTCTGGGATGGGGCCAAACTGCGTATCACCCAAGATTTACCTTATGAAATGCGTCAAAAGCGAGCTGCATTCCACTCTACTGTGAAGAAGCTTATAGCGGCAGGAATCAAGTTCAGAATGAACTATCCCGCTAAACTGCTGGTGCTCCTAGAGGGAGTCTGGCACCCATATGAAAATCCAGACCATGCGAAGGCCGACCTTGCCTTGAAACTGCCAAATCTTTTCAATGGAGACTGAATCTGTGGACTAGAATGTTTGTTTCACTAGATTCCCCAATTATTTAAACGATTGTGTTATTTTTCCCTTTTGATTCTCTGTTACCTGTTCAAGATGGCTTGATGGTGTACTGGGGCCTGGTTAGGTGGGCTTGAGGTGCAGTTCTGTTCATGGCCTGATAGGCCGCTGGAAGTTTCAGATGCCTGCGATTCTGAGGGTTAAACGGAACCTTACGCGGACCCTATGTTTACCCGGCACACCTTTTAGGTGGACCAGGGGGTTCTTCCTTTTGGCTCTCCGTTCCACTTCCTCTTCTTGTTTGCGAGGGTAGGTCCGGTCGTGAGTCGGAAGGGAAAGTCGTTGTATGACTGGACTATTAGAGGTTGGTCCTCGCGATCCAAGGTAATTTTGCTGCTTCTTATCTGGAAAACTAAAGGAAATTGGTAATTTATGGAAGAGCCAGTAGCGATACAGACGCGATATGTCTGGTGTCCCCCTGGCTACATCTTTTGCTCTACCTCGCCCTACTTAATTTATTTTGGAGGCATTTCAATCTGGTGAATCTGGGCAACTCTGGAGAGAGTGCCTATTTTTCCAGGATTACTGTTTTTAAAGTTGAGTAGTTTAGATTTTAACTTGTGGCTATTTGATGTTGGTGGGGGGTGGGGGTTCGGGGTGAGGAGTTACACTGGGGGATTTGCCTCGTGGCCTAGATAAGGGGTGTTGGGCTACTATGTCTATGAGCTTCTTTATTAGATGTTTTGATTTTTGTATCTTACCATACTGTTCTTTGGAATTGGTTCCTCACGGTCTGTATTACAGTTTAGTTCAATCTGCTCGTAGACATGTATCCTTTTGGGGGGGGAGGGATTTAGTCCTGCTCTGTACTTTGGCACTTAATTTCATGTTATTTTTGGAGTCTGATGTATATAGTCTAAAGGGGTTTGGGATGGGGGAGGTGGAAGTGATTCAACTATTATGCTCGATGGGCCTACTCATCTCTACTACCTAAAGATGTTATTATTTCAATATGTTTGGCTTTTTGGACATGAGGGGTTTGGTATTATTGTGGCATTATTGGGGGGGGTGGGGGAAACCTGGAAGGTGTCACTCAGGGAGTGGTAGGGGGAGATTATCCCTGCATTTTCCCTTTACTTTCCTTTGCTACCGGTTTATGTCCATGAAACCTATTAAATTGACAACTTGGAATGTCAGAGGTGTTAGGGACAATGTTAAAAGAGCTCAAGTTTTGTTAAATTGTTCACTTTTGGATGTTGACATTTTATTTATGCAGGAAACACATTTGCTAGCTTCAGAGGCGAAGGGTTTACGTCGAAAGGGGTTTTCTCAGATTTTTACCTCTGAAGGTACTACTACTAGTAGAGGGGTGGCAATTTTGATTAAAAAGGGTATCTCATTTCTGGCTGAGGATTGTTCGACTGATCAAGAGGGTCGAGTGGTACTGGTCAAGGGTTTGCTTAACAGTGTGAGGGTAGTTTTAGGGGCAATTTATGGCCCTGTGGGTGGGGACCCCAACTTTTTCATGCAATTGACGGCCCAACTGAGTCGTTTTTTGCCATCTTTATTCATTTTGGGAGGGGACTGGAATGTCTCCCCGACTCAGGAGTTGGATAGAACTCACAGACCTATTAAGCCCCTCTCTCCTTCCCAACTAGCTCTCAGGGACTTAATGAATCTAGTAGGTTTGTGTGACCCTTGGCATTTATTGAATCCTCAAAGCCATAGCTACTCCTTTTATTCGCAATTATACAACTCCTGGTCCAGAATCAACTATATCTTAACTAGTACGACCTTGGTGGAGAATGTTTCCCATGCAGGCATAGATCCAATCATTATCTCCGATCATTCCTTGGCTTGGATTAAGATGTCTCCGGGAAAGCCTGGCCAGAGAGATACTTCCTAGAAACTTAATACACAGCTCTTAAAAGACGACTGCACAGTTGCACATCTCAAATCCCTGATTTCCTCCTTTCTTGAGATTAATCAGGGTTCCATCACTAGAGATGACCTTTTCTGGTGTTCCTTAAAATGTTTTATTAGAGGGGAATTTATAAAATTGGCCTCTAGGAGGAAAAGGATGAGATAAGCGAAAATTATGTCACTACTGAATCAAATTAAAGGGGCTGAAAATATCTTTTCTCTCTCCGGCTCTCGGGCCGATCTAGAGAAGTTGTGTAAGCTAAGGAATGATTATGATGATTTGATTAAAGAAAAAATGGAATATGCTATTCTTAAAACCAAAGCGCGTTATCTGGACCAGGGGGAGAAACCTGGCAGATTGCTTGCCCTTAGGTTAAGGGAGGTAGAAAACTCTAGGCTGATTCCAGCCTTGAGAGCTCCTGATGGTTCAATTAAAACTTCACCAAGGGATATTGCACAAATCTTCAAATCTTTTTATCAAGATTTGTATGGGGGGGGGGGTCTGACCAGGCCTCTCGTTTTGAGGTGGAAGACTTTCTGGATGGTATCTCCCTTCATTGTTTGCAAGAGCAACAATGTGAGTTGCTTTCCTCCCCTATTACCCTGAGTGAGATAGAAGAGGTTATAAAAGGGCTACCCTTGGATAAATCCCCAGGCCCTGATGGGTTTTCCCCTAATTTTTATAAAACTTTCTGCAGTGAGATTTCCCCTTCCCTTCTCAGGTTGTTTAACCACATGCTCTCTTCAGACTCTCTTGACCCCTCACTCCTGGAAGCTACTATAATTTTGATTCCTAAACTGGACAAGCCCCTGCTGGACCCGGCCAGTTACCGACCGATCTCTTTATTAAATTACGATATTAAAATCCTAACTAAAATTCTTTCCTTGAGAATCAAAAGAGTCTGGCAATCCTTGTTAAGTACCAAGCAGGTGGGGTTTGTTCAGGATAGATCTGCAACAGACCATCTGCGCACCCTTTCCCACATTCTCCAGGCTGCACAGGAATCCCAATCCCCTATGATGTTGGTAGCCCTAGACGCCAAGAAGGCCTTCGATAGGGTTAACTGGGATTTCCTGTGGTCCACACTTGGTAGAATGGGTTTCCCTGAGATTTTCATCCAGTGGATTAAATCAGTCTATCGGTCACCCTCGGCCAGAGTTTTTTGTAATGGCGTTTTTTCATCTCGCTTTCTTTTGTATTCCAGAACGCGCCAGGGCTGCCCCTTGTCTCCGTACTTATTTAATTTATATCTGGAACCTCTTATACTCAGTATTAAAACTTCACCGCAGGTCACTGGTTGTGTTATTTCCCAGAAAGCCCTGACTTTATCAGTTTTCGCTGATGATATCCTTTTGCACCTCTCGAATCCTGAAACCTCTCTACCAGCAGCTCTCCAAGTTATTACGCAATATGGGAAGGCATCCAACTACAGGTTAAATTTATCCAAGTCAGTGATCTTTCCCCTTAACTCCTTCACGTTTCAAGCCAACTTCCTCCAGCTAGGTATGAAATGGTCCCAGACCTCGCTCAAATACTTAGGTATATATCTGGCCCGGGATGAGGAGGTTATCAAAAAATTAAATCTGGATGACCTCCTGGATAGAATTCAGAGGGATCTTGATAGATGGTCTGCCCTGCCGTTATCCATAGGGGGACGGATTAATATCATTAAAATGAACATATTACCCCATTTTTTCTATCCCCTGAACCTTCTTAATATCTGGCTCCCCAGAACCTATTTTCAACGGATACACTCTGTTCTAGTTAAATTTATTTGGGGGGGGTAAGCACCCTAGGAGGCCTTTTTGCAAACTCAACTTGCCTAAGGACAAAGGTGGTCTTAGCCTCCCTAATTTCTGGTTTTATTACTGGGCTAGCCATTTAGCCAAACTGGGGCGCTGGTTTAAATCTCAGAACGAGTGCTACAGGCCCATTTGGCTGGATTTAGAACTTAAAACGTTGGGTAAACACAACTCATACCCTCCTCGTATTTTTTATTATAGTTACTCCTCCCTACCAGAAGACATCCGTAACTCCCCCATAGGATTCTCCATCAAAATTCTCTCGCAATGCTGGAATTATTTTAAGATTCCATACACTAAAGATATGGCTCAGCCATTTACTCTTAATCCCAACATTAAAATAGGTGGGTCACCGCTTTCCCTAGATTGGCTCCCACAAACCCAAGATCGGTTAGTAGAGGATTTTTACCCCCAGGGTTCCCTCCTGCCATCCAACAATTTGTTGGAGGATCAGAATATCTCACCGAAATATATATTCAAGATTTACCAGCTGAGACACCTTTTGTTGAAGAATTTTGGGAATGTGAAGGTACCTTCCCGAATCAGGCCTTTCCTGGAACACATTCAGGATTGCGTTTCCAGGCCTCATGGAATTTCCCGTATATATCTCTATCTTTTAGATACCAAATACCCTGTTTCATTATCTGGGTCGATAGTTTGGAACTCTCTAATACCTGATTCTCCTGGGATCTGGTATCAAATTTGGCGTGATACGCATAAATATCACACTCTAGATAGAAATAGGCTTATCCAGTTTTTTATTCTGAATAATTTGTATTACACGCCGTCCAGGTTGATTAAATTAGGTAGGCTGGGGGGGTCAAATGTCTGCACAAGATGCGGGGAGAAAGAGGGTACTTTATTGCATATATTTTGGTCCTGCTGTAAGGTGGCACCCTTATGGAATGCTATTCAAGCCAATTTGGATCCAATCTTGGGGTTGGAAGATCATTTCACAGCTGAGGTCTGTATACTGGGTTGATATTCAGATATCACAAGCAGCGAAAGGAAATATCATATTGCTTTAATTTCAATTGCTGTTAAAAGACTGGTTTTGAGGCATTGGCTGGACCAAATAAATATATCATTCAATGAATGGCTTAAAGAAATCTCTTTCTGTTTTAAGTTAGAAAGACTGATTGCCAGCTCCCGTAATGCCATGCCTTCCTTTAACCAGAAATGGGGGAAGCTGTATGCTCTATATCTACATTAGTTTCCCTGTTAATTATGCCTCTGACTAAGGTATTGTTTCTGGTTTTGACTTATGGTTTCGGGTCTAACTTGTTTTTCAGGTTTATCTTGCCCTATCCCTTTTGGTTTATCCTTACCAAGGTTAGAAGTGGCACCTTCGGGGGTTTGGGGGGGAGGGGGAGGGTAGGGTACATGGCACTCTGGTTCAATCCTTTTAAGATATTTGTTTTGGAGGGGAGGGTTTGTCTGGGCCTGTTATAGTTCTGGCTGTTATCTGTAGCTCATGTTTGGTTGTTGTGAAAACTTAATAAAGTTATCTAATTTCAAAAAAAAGTCAAAGGCTGAGCCCACCTCGCTCCCCCCCCCCCGATTGGGCCACCAGCACAGCTTTCCACTCACCTCCACAGACGGCAGCTTGTCTGAGCGCGCAGTGAATGAATGCCTGCTTGTACAAGCTCATTCATTGACAGATTCAGACAGCCAGCACTCTTGCTACACTACACACGCTCATTCATTGAGCTCTCAGATGGATTTTATTTTACCAAGATACGGAGCCGGGGCTCAGAGTGACGGGGGGAGGAGGGAGGGTTCTTAATTTTAATTCAGCTGGTGATCGGCTGGGGGGGGGCATTAGACATCAGGGACAAGTGAGGGGATTATTTTATTAAAGAAAGATTGGGGGCCGGTGGCAAAATTAAGAAATTTTGTACGCGGTGGCAAAATTTCACCCATTAGCGGCACATTTTGCTGGTTCATGGGCAAAATTTCATATTTCGCCTGATGAAATATTTTGTGTAATGTGCAAATTCCGCAAACTATTTTGCCAGGTGAAATTTTCCAGTCTCGCACAACACTAATCCTAACTATTCCATCCCTTCTTCTTCTTCTCTTCTTAATGTATCAGAAGAAGTCCTTTTCTCCTTTCTTAATCCCCTGTGCCAGCCTAAGTTCTTTCTCTGCTTTGGCCACCTGGACCTCTTTCCCTGTCTTCCTAGATTTCAGATTGTAAGCCTCTCTGTCTTCCTCCTTTAAAGTGTGCTTGTAGTTCAGGAAAGCTGCCCTCTTCTCCTTTACCTTTTCAGCCACTTTTCTTCCATACCTGCTAGGCCTCTTGGTTCTATGATGCTTTTTTTGATTCCTTTCACAAGTGTTGGTAATTTCTTATTGATGGCCAATTGTTGGTCCTCATACATCTATGGATGAGCTCTGCCAGGTGCTCCGGTACAATGCTCCCCATCTTGCTGAAGTCAGCCTTCTTAAAGTCTACCACCCTTGTTTTCATCTTGACTGCTACCTTCCCCAAGCAGATTGAAAACAAGACAGTGCAGTGGTCAATGCCTGCAAGGGGTTCCCTCACTTCTACCTCCTAGGCATGCTCCCCATTAGATAGCACAAGGTCAAGAATGACCTCCTTCCTCATTGGCTCCGTGACTCCCTGTGACAGGAAACAGCTCTGGAAAGCATCCAGGAGGACTTGTTTCCTGATACAGGTGGTAGTTGGGGTAGTCCAGTCTATTCCAGGTAGGTTGAAATCACCCAGATTCTAGGTGATTTCAACCTACCTGGAATAGACTGGACGACCCCAGCTACCATCTGTCTAGGTCTTAGAATGACAGCTCTTCCTCTCTCCTGTACCTTCCTGATCTATTATTCCAGCTCCCTATCCAACTCCAGTCCCTGTGAAGGTGGACAATACACCACCCCTACACAAACTCTTTTCCCAGCAGTGTTCTGGAGTACCACCCACATTGCTTCAGCTGTGCCTCCCTCCCCTTCCTCCCTTCTGCACTTTATCCCTTCCCTAAAATACCGTCTCAGCTCCAGCTATAGCCTATCCTCTCTCATTAATCGTAAACCTCTCTTTCTCCTCCTCATCTGTCCCCCTGCCCTCGAAACATGCAGTGGTCCTCCTTCTTCCTAAGAGTGGTGACCGTACTTCTCCTGGTAACTTTCATCCTATCTCTCTCCTTTCCACCCTCACTAAGCTCCAAGAACACTTGGATCTCTCCCAACTCACCTCCTTTTTTAAATAACCCTTCCTTCTTTGCCCTGTTCCAATCTGGTTTTCAAAAAAATCACTCCACCACCACCTCCCTACTGAGACTCACTGACTCCATCATCACCGGGATGGACAACAGCCAAATCACCTCCGCCATCTTTGTCGACCTCGCCAAGGCTTTTGACAGTCTCCCATGACCCCCTTCTTGACTCCCTCTCAGCAGCCAGTCTGTCTGCTCCAGTCACAACCTGGTTTAGGTCCTACCTCACAGGCAGAACCCAATCTGTTTAGGTCCAGGATTCCATTTCCCCATTACTCCCTATAACCACAGGAATCCCACAGGGATCAGTGCTTGGTCCCATTCTCTTTTCCATCTTCCTAAATGACCTCCCATCAGCCTGCTCACCCTCCTCCTCCTCTATACACATGTATGTCAGATGATACTGTCTTGTATAACTCTGTCAAATACCCAGCTGATGTTGCAACCACCCTCCAACATGACTTCTACCAGGTTCAGCTCTGGTTTGCCTCCCATCTGCTCTTCCTAAATGCCAAGAAGACAGTCTCCATGACCTTTGGCACTAGACAAAGACTCTTAAGGCTCCCTGGCCTGCCATCTTTCTACACTCTGGATGGGACTATCATAGAGGATACCACCTCATTTAGATACCTTGGGGTTTGGCTCAACCAACACCTCAACTTCACTGGACATATTGACGCTATCCTGAAAAACTGCACCCCAAGCTTGGTGACTTATACTGGAACTGTAGTTGCAACCCTCCTGTGGCCAGGCGTGAACTTATCCAGAAGATGATACTCCCGATTTTTATGTTGGTTTGTGCGGCCAACATATTGCAATAGTAGCAGATTTGGAGGCGTGGTCACTGTTGGGCAAATGCAGGGCACGCATCAATAGGTGTGTCCCTCATTCCCCAATAAGCCAGCATGCAGGCGCCTCATCAGGAATGCATAATGTGGCAAGCACGTCTAAGGAAAGGTCTGCTGCAATGACAGCCAAACTCGTCATGCAGTGACACCAAAACACACCCTCCCTACATGCCATTCCTGGTGAAGCCCTTCCATTACCATGGTGGTGCTGACTATCGCTGCACGGAAAGCCAACTACAGGGGTGCTCAATCCCCCTGTCGGCATGCCCCAACCCATGTCATTTGCCAATGGGGGCACCCACTCCCCGTCGGCATAATGCAACACCCCCTCCCATTAAAGTGTGTGCCAAGGGGGTGCACAATCCCCCTCAGCATCATGTTTCCCCTTCCTGGATTCATTTGCCGACGGGGGAGCCCAATCCCCATCGGCATAATGTCCCCTCCCCCCATTTGTTGTGTGCCAATGGGGGTGCCCAATCCCCCTTCGGCTACAGACCCTCCCAAAAACAACACTCAGGTGGCATGCTGGTAGCCTACCCCAGCATGCCAAATGACACTGTAAAAGAAAAACCGCCCCGCAATTTTTTTTTTTTTTAAATCTGCAAAGCAAAAAACTGTCCCTAGTCGACTCCGGTGGCCTTCCCCAACCCGTGCCTATACTCTGCACACCCTGCCTTCCCACACATCCCCAACCCATATTTACCTCCAGAGTATGGCACAACAATCTGCAGTGGGCCAGGAACACGTCTGCAGTCTTCAAAGCCGAACGAGAACTGAAGAAATTCTGGTAAGCTGTATAATGGCATAAATAGGGTTTTCAACTTTGGTGCATAGCTCAGGCATTTTGGGAATGTTGGCACCAAATTTTCAACATGAGGTTATTGGAACCCTCCTCATGAATTCAGTCACTGTCATGGCATTACTCAGTCCCAAAAGGTGATTTCATGGTCACTGCATGGAATCACCTTTTAGGACCAATTAATGAAATGACAGCACCACTGTTCATGAGGGGGGCTCTCAAAAAGCCTATGTTGCAAATTTGGTGAAAAAAATGGCTGTTTTACAAGTGTGCATTGCACAGTTTCCACGCTTGCTCATAACTTTGTGAATTTGTAATATTTTCACTCCAGATTTTCAAAATTGTCATTTTTCCACACCTCCTTATGAACAGTAAAGCTGTCATTTTATGTATCCTGGCCAAAATGTGTTTTTACACGTCTGGCACAGAATAGCGCAGTCACTGAGCAAAATCAGTTTTTGGGACAGTTTCAGAAAATGACGGTGACACTGTTCAGGAACAGAGGTCCTAAAATGCCTATGTTGAAAATTTGGTGACTAACGTCTATAAAATGACTGTGTTACAAGCATGTATTGTGCAGTTTCCATGCACCCTTGTAACTTCACAAATTTGCAATATTTTCATGCCAGATGTTCAACACTGGCAATTTTTCACACCTCCTTATGAACAGTACAGCTGTCATTTTTCACAGCCTGCCCAAAATGTGTTTCCGCACCTGTGGCACATAATGGTGTGGTCGCTGTGGGAAGTCAAAATTTGGGACACATTAACAAAATCACAACACCATTGTTCATGAGGGGAGGTCCCAAAATGCCTGTGTTGAAAATGTGGCTAAAAATCCCCAAAATAATTGGGTTATGGAGGTGTGTTGCGCAGTTTCTATGCATGCTCATGACTTCACAAATTTTTCATATTTTCACTCCAGATTTTCAAAGTTGCCATTTTTTTACACCTCCTCATGAACAATACAGCTGTTATTTTTTACATCCTGCCCAAAATGTGTTTTCGTCCCTGAGTCGCCAAATGGCATAGCCGCTGTGCAACATCACCTTTTGGCTAACAAACTGTGCCGTTCTTCATGAGCTGGGGTCACAAAAAGCCCATGTTGAATATTTGGAGTGACAATACCAACAAACGTCTATGACATTAGGGTTTCCAACCATAACACCCCAGCCTGTAGAGACTGCCAGGCATCAGGGGTGTGACTTGGGATCATTGGCTTTAATGCTCAGTCTATTCCACCCCCTCCCCCACCCTGCAACTACTGACAGGCATCGAGGTGTGCCTTGGAGTGTTCTGCCCTAAAGTTTACCCCATTCTCCTATACTGCACCCGTCTCAGCATATTTCCTTATTGAATGGGGTAAGTATAAGGCCCAAAGACCCCTAAGCACACCACGACACTTGTCAGTGTCTACAGGGTAGGGTGAGGTAAAATGGCATGAGCGTTACAGCTGATGCCCCAAAGGCACACCCCAATGCCTGTCAGTCTCTGCAGGGTGGGGGTGGGGTTGGCATCAGTTCAATACTTCACTGCCATTCCTATTATGCATCTCTGACTCCAGCACTACCAATGCCAATGCCAGTGAGACAACATTCGGCATTGGCAAATGCTTGTTGACTTCTGTGATGTAGTCTATGGTGCTGCTCCCAAATCCTCCCTGACCAGATTGGACACTATCTTTAACTCTTTTTGTCAATTTGCACTTGACACTCCCTCCTGGACTCATCATTGAGATCTCTATCACGCTCTGTCCTTTTCCTCACTTGCAAACAGGCACCTCTCACATTGTGTAAAATTCACCTCTAAATATTGGCTTGGTGAACTCCCTCCTTGCCTTAGCACATCCCTCTCTACCCCACCCTCCCACTCACTCTGATCTACTGACGCTCGTATTTTGGCAGTCCCTCGCCACTCCACAATCATCGCCCAGTCTGGTTTTTCATATCACTTCCCCAAGGTCTGGAACTCCATCCCCCCTCAAATTCGCCAGTCCTCCTACTCCCTTGGTTCTGCCCTTCACAATTTCCTCTCCCCCCGCTGCTCCTGCTATAACCCTCCTTGACTTCATCCTAATACTCTGCTCCTGATTACTCACCCCTAATCCACTCCCTCTAATTTTACCCCAATGCCTCTATCCCCTCTTCTACTAACTACCCTCTCTCCCTACCTCCTACTGCCCCCCTCTTATTTATCTATCCACTCTCACTCATGTCTATCCTTTCCTTGCTCCACCCCAAGTAGGGTTCTCAGCATCCTATAGTGGACAGTCCTTGTATTCCTCCCTCTCAATCCACATCCCTCACCTCCCCCCTCATCCACCGCACTCTTTATTACTAACTCTTTACCTCCCTTCCTATCTATCTTCTCTCCACCACCTCTATCTTTGCCTTGTTTCAGACCCCTGGCAGGGTTCTCAGCATCCTAAAGGGGCACATTTCTTGGCATGTTCCCCCCTCCCTTCCCCTCTGACTTTGCCTTGTTTCTGCCCCCTGGCAGGGGTTCTCAGAATCCTACAGGGGTTTGCTCTTCCATACTACCTCCTCCCTTCCCTCTCCCCTTCTTCCCCCTCACTTCACACTTCCTTCATGGCTCTCCTCTGCACTAATCTGCTAGTCCACATTCCTAAAATGCACTTGAATTTAACTTGTACTTCTGAGACACTGAAGCTTGTCCTGTTTGTCCTATGTCTACACCTGCTAGCCCTAAGACCATACTGTATGCTCTCTAGTTTATGTACTGGCTGCTAACCACCCCCCACCATTTTCTTCCCTCCACTTAATGTCTTTTGTAGAACCAGCTGTATACTTGTTTCTAATTGTATGCCATTTCAATTGTAAATGTTGTGATTCTGTATCATCTCTGTGTTATCCTCTTGTAACCTGACCCCCCAGGTCACACAGTGAGATGAGTAACTTGTTGCTCAGTGTGCCCTCCTGGTGAAACATTTCCATAAATAAATAAAACATACAATGCCACACTACCACCACCCTTCCCCCTTTGCTCTGTCCTTCCTATAAGGTTGGTACCCAGGGATCTTGATCTCGAACTTCAAATGGTGATGTTAAAAAATATAATTTTTTTGTCACAGTCTACCCTTCACCCACTCAGTTTAGTTGTGCCTCCTCCCACCATCCCGTCACTTGCAATATCCCCCCACTGCATCTCACCCTCTGCTGTAAAAATCCCCCCTCCCCACCCTCCAACAAAGTTCTCTGCACTGCAGGGCTTCTAGATCTCCATGAACTGCTGTGTTTTACAGGGAAAATGAATAATCTATAGGGGGACTGTTCCCATAGGCTTGCATTGGTTATACAGGAAAACTGAGCAATTCGGCTTCCAACTAAACTAATCACTAGCTTAAAACATAAACCTTATTAGAATGGTTTACAGGAATTACATTTGATGTATCTGGAGCAAAGGAGATTAAGGGGAGATTATTTACATTTTTTCAATGTAACTAAAAACCAAGAGCTATTTTCAGCTTACAAAAATCACTTCCCTGGCAAAGCCACTCACCCTCAGATCTCACAATAGACGATTTGAAACATGTAGAGCAAACACTATTAAGAGACAAAATTATGTCACGATCAGGGCACCTAGACTCTGCAATAAATTCCCTCAATATTTGGTGGAACTTAGTGACAGTGACCAATTCAAAAGAGAACTTGACAAATACATGGGTTTCTAATGTAAGGCCACACAGTGTGGCAGACAGTCTTGATGGGCTAACGCCTTCTACAATCTGCAACCGACCAAGTAACCAAGAAACCAAATAGAAAACTACATAATCTACAGGAAAACTCAGGAAAATTGCCCTGGAGTTACAGGGAGAAATCCAAACCATTCTGGGAGCACTGGAACTGCCAGTAATTTTTTTTTTGCCATGTTTCACCTTGTTGGCTCCCTTCTAACCCTGTGGCTCTTCCAACCCCATCATCCACTAACTCTGAGACTTACCTTGAAGATCCACCTGCTCCTCCACAGATTTTCCCCTGTGGTGGTGTCATCAGGGGTTTCCCAGCCCCCCCAGATGGCTTGTTAGATGCAGTGGCCCTGTACGCAGTAGGTGGTGTGAGGTTTGTGAGGAGTTGCGGGATTCACATTGCTGCCTGTGATTTTTCCAGTGTTTTGGTTCCCCAACCTCCGGATGCTCTGTGGAGGTGACATCCTGACATCTTACAGACGTGAACAGACATGCTGACATCTTTCATCAAGAGAGTTCCCCACACAGAACTGCCGCTCCCTGGCCACACTGCCATCCATGGTCACCTAGGTGGGGGTGTTGCAGCAGAGCAGGCTGGCCTCCCTCCCCAGAGGGGTATGGGGTCATATCACCATCAACAAAAACAATGCAGCAATAAATGCAGCAAACATAATGCTGTGGACAGAAATAAGTGCTGGCAAAACTCCAACCGTATGAATACAATGCAGACCCATTGCAATCAATGGGACTTTTCATCTTTTGTGGTAGGTCCGGCCGCCTACACCCCCAGACTACAAATAACAAACTCCAAGGGGGTGTGGACTGTGGGGATAGGACAAAATTCAGGAGGGGGTGAAATAACTTTTTTAAAATTAAAAAAATTGGCAACACCATGAGACCTGGGGGGAACCAAACCGTGGTCCCAGGTCTCCAAAGCTGGCATGTGCAGGTGCCTTAGCCACTCTACCATGGTAGCAGCTCAGCCAGGCACAACACTGGCAGCCACTTAATCACTCCCCAATAAGAGTGTACAGCAACAGGGGTAGCGGTTATTCCCTAACCCTGTAAAACTCTGTCACTGTACAAGGTTTCATGCTATCTGCAGTGAAGTTATTGCCGTGCGGTTCAAGTAGTGACATACTGACCTGGCATCCCCAGAGATGGACAGCATCTGCTGGGATGCTCGATCCTCCACCACCCACCTGCCAACCCCCCAGCAGCCAAGGTTTTATCTCATACCTAGGTCACTGGCATGGCAACAGGTGAGGTGTGGATGCCTACATCCTCCATGCCACTAGACAGGCTCTGCACTGCCAGTAATTAAAAATCCCTCCCCCCCAAAACCATCTCCACCCTCTTCCCCACCACACTGACACTTGTCTTTAAGTTGATTCCCCCCATGACAACTCCCCTCTTGCCCCCCATCTCCCTCCTCCTGCAGAAACCATGACCAACTCACATTAGGTATACTTGTTAAAGAGAAAATTGTCCTGTATTTCAGAGTCATCCTCTCTATTTGATAAGTATCAGAATGAATGAATGACACCTTCAACTATAGCAAAACCTAATTGACTGAGGTCTCAAGATTTTGTACCCACCCCATCCAGCACCCCATGAACCCAAGCAAATTGAATGCTGAAACACAACCCATGTTTAATAAATATGTTTTCACATTATAAGGCAAGGCAAGGCAATTTTATTTACAGGGCACACAATCCTGGAGGATCTATGCACCGAAAATAAATAAGAACACACAGCAATAAATTAAAACATAATAAAACCTCATTAAAACATAACAAAATTAAAATTCAGTAAAATTGTGGTTTCCAGAAGTCAGACTTCAAGGGACAGGTCAAAACTCAAAAAGATGTGAACAGTCAAAGGACAGGCTGAAGAGGTGGGCCTTTAACCTCCCCTTGAATACCTCAGTTGTGGGAACCTCCCAGACTGCAGGTGAAAGCAAGTTCTACAGGGTCGGCAGAGATACACTAAAAGCATGATCTCCCGAGGTCTTGAGCCGAATCGTGGGAACGTCCAGGAGGCCCCTCGAGGAGGAGCAGAGGACACCGGTGTCAATAGATCAGAGAGGTAACCAGGACCCAGCCTATATAGATCCTTAAAGGTGAGAAGACCCACATTGGAAAGGACCCCCCACCTGACTGGCAGCCAGTGCAGATCATGCAGGACCAGAGTCACATGACTGGACCTCGAAAGGCCCATCAGCAACTGGGCCACTGCATTCTGCACTAGCTGCAGCCTGTGGTGGTTCCCTCCCATGACCCCAAAGTACAGGACATTGCAGCAGTAGAGCCTAGAAGTCACAAAGGCATGTACTAGTGTCGGCAGGTCCTCAGGCAGAGTGAGGGGCTTAATCCGGGCAATGTTCCGCAAGTGGTAAAAAACACTACTGACTACAGATGACACCTGATCTTCATAGGTTAATCTGCAATGAAGGATCACGCCAAGATTTTGCATCCTCTGAGAAACCACCAATGGAGCAGACCCTAGAACAAGTCCAGAGTCAGCCTCCGTGACAACCCATCACACCAGTGACCAGGCTCAATCACCAGCACCTCAGTTTTAGCCGGGTTGAGACTCAGCCAGCTGGAAGCCATCCAGTCATTGATTTTAACCAGACAGCTGTTAAGCATGTCAACAGATCCCAATGTTCTGAGTGCAAAAGACAAATATAGTTGGGTATAACAAAGTGCAAAGAATACAGTTATAGCCTATGACAAATACTACACTCTTATGTTGGGAAACACAAGGCAACAAGATACAGATCTGGCACAATGGCAGCTATGTACTATTGTGGGATTGGGTATACATGGATCACACATTCCTGGCCTGCACAGCTCTGCACCAGTGGACAGGTGCACGTCCTCAGGGTGCTTATCCAGAGCCCCGACTCCCAGCATGCTGCTGCATGGATTGGATGTACTGAGGGACAGAGGTGGGCATCCAAGTGGATGCCTGTCCTGGGTCGCAGATTGAATGCCCTACTCCATGCAATCAGGGGATTGTGGGAAGGTGTGGGAGGTATGGTGTCAGTGTAAACAGGCAAGTACCTGAATGGCTGCTCCCAGCCATCCCTCTCTGCCCAGTGGGCTGGGGCAGCATGGTAGGGGGGTGGTTGTATCTGCAACAGCCGGTGCTCAGATTCAAGGGGGGCATGCAACAGATATGGCAGGTGGCCTGGCTGCAGTTTGTGAGGGGCAAAGAATATGGTGGCAGAGATTCTTGTGGTTGATGAGCATACAGCGTCATCTCTGATGAGACTTCTTGATCTCTTAATTGGTAGCTATTTGGAATAGTATGTAATAGGAATAAGGAGTTGTTGTAATACATTACTGATATGAGTGGGAAGGGGACCCTCAGGGAGGCTTTGTACCCTGAAACAAAACAATCAACTGTGTGTGTGTGTGTCTGTTGGGGGAGGTGGCACAGCCGCCTGATTGTCTCTATTCCAGTCAGCACCAAGACTAGGAAGATATTAACTGTTGCCTAGCAACAGTCGGGTCACTGAGATCATAATCTTGTCCACCATCTTTGTCCCTCACAAACTGCAGCTGCTCCATTACAGGGTCCCTGCCTGCAGATCCTGTGCCCCCCACATGTGGCACTCCACACCTTCATAATGGCATGGAGTGCGAGCATGTCTCCAGACACACCCCTAGACCAGCCATGCAACCGACCAATGGATCCAGTTTGAATGGGTTGGGCATCTCTTTCATGCATGCGTACAGGGACCCCAGGTGTGTGACATTGTCAAATAGGATTGCCTACACACCACTAAACTGGGCGCATAGGCAAGTCACACAATAGTGCATAGACTCCATAGTGTGAATGAGCTGTGTTATAATTTGCCTGTGTAGTTATTCATGTAGAAAGCCACAAGTCCTGGGAAATGTGTAAGATGATCCAGCTACTTAATGATTGACCTTCAAGACCATTCCTGAAGCCTGCTAAAGGCCCAGGGGCCAGGGCAATGTGCACGATGGCACAGCTGTTTTGCAAGTTGCCTGCCGAGTCCAGTGCATTCTGTGGGATGATGCAGCTGGTTTGGGCCACTCACAAAGCCTGCTACAGGCCAGGAATAATGTCTGTGATGGCTCAACTGCTTGCAAGTGTCCCACAGAGCCACTCACAAAGCACACTATACATCCAACACAATGTGTGTGATGATACAGCTACGTCATGAGCAGCCAACACTGTCAATCATGAAGCCTACTTCAGGCCAGGGACCATCCCTGTGATGATGCAACATCTTCCGAGGATGTAGCTGAACTGTCACACACATTACCTCAGGCCTTTATCCAGCAGACTTGTGTCTAACAACATACAAGTTCAGTGTTCGGAATGGGCTATAACTGTATTACTCATATTTTCTTATTTATGTAAAACACATTGTTTCAGTCCTTCCTAAGCCACAATTGCATTTCATTTTGGTTTCAGATATAATTAGACCATGTAATAGCTGGTTTAGCAGTTGGATTGATTTCCCTTTTGCAAATAGTGTCCTTAGTGGATTCTTGTGAAAATCCTACCCCTTTTGCACTTTAATAGTAATCCCTAACTTGAGCATTAATGTAAGTTTTTGCAATGATCTACTAAAAACATAGATATACTGTGAAATAACTGAATGAACATATTTACAATTTCAGGACCATACATTGTCATTCTCAGTCAATTGTGCTCTCAGTGTTCTCGTGATAACTGCTCTATATAATTGAAATACTTTAAAAACAGTTAAGAAATAATCACATACCAACATAGATGCTGATGGCAGAAAGAGGCTCTTGGTCCATCCAGTCTCAATCAATCAAATCTTTATTTATCAAGGCAAGCACCATTGAGCATAGCTCATTTATAAGATGGACCTGGTCCAGATGGAGTCTATCCATCTTACATAACTATTCTGCCTTTCCCTAGTTGCAGTCCTCCTCTTGATTACTGTCCCAATTTTTCTAACTAAATCCACATGCTTAACCTATCCCTGCTTGAAGTTGCTGATTGGTTTAGTCTGTACCATTTCCTCTAGTTGATTATTCCACTAGTCTGCCAACCTTTCCATGAATAAGTGCTTATGGACATCATTTTTAACCCCCCCACCCCCCCCCCCGCCAGCTTTAGTGAATTTCCTCTTATCCCTGTCTATGAACTCAAGGAGATGAGTTCCTTGGCATCCATCCTAACTATCCCATGCAGGTACTTGTATGTCTCAGTCCTGTCACTCCTTTCCCTCCTTGTCTCAAGGGTGTACATGTTTAGGTCCTGCAGCCTCTCATACATCATGTCCCCTAGGCCTTGGACCATCTTAATTGCCCTGGTCTTTGTTGCCTCTATCTTGTTGCAGTCTTTCCTCAGGTGTGGCCCCAGTACCTTGAGCAGTATTTTATTTATTTAGCTTTTGTTGACCGGGTAAGTGCACTAGACAAATCCTGCCTATTTTCAGGCATGACCCGAGGGAGGGGGGATACAGATGAATGCCAACTGACCTTGAACCAGATTAAGCTGTTGGTGGTATTTTTAGTGAATGAGGGAAATTTGGCCAGGACACCGGGGAAATTTCCCTACTCTTTTCGATAAGTGCCATGGGATCTTTAACAGCCACCTGAACTACCACCAATCCAGGCAGATGGGACCTCGGTTTAACGTCTCATCCGAAAGACATTCCAGGTGTGGCCATGCCGGTAATCTGTACAGTGGGAGGATCACCTCTCAACTTTTAGTGCCCATCCTTCCCCCTACCTCCTTCCAGGTAAGCAATGACTTAAGCAAAGATCATAAATGTATTTGTCACCATGCTGTATGACCTTGCCACCACTACCAAGATTGGGACAGTACATCATATACTTTCAAAGTCTAGAGTCCGTTTTAGCTTAATACTCAGCTGGCTTCATGCTTCCAGTTTCTCTGTAGATCACCTCCTGATGGCTAAAGAAAATGTGTTTTAAAGGTTGTAGGAAATAGCTCTTTTCACCTCTTGATGCTTTCTTGTTTTCCTTTTAGTGATCTGTTTTGAACTATTTTTCTTAAATTAACAATCTTGGTTTGTTGTCTTTGAATCATATTTTCTGCAACAGTTGCTGTTCTCTTTTTACATATTGCCTGAACATTCTGAGATATTAACCCCATTCCAGGCCATTCAGATGAACAGCATGGAAAGGTATAACTGACATCATGGAATGTCATCAATATATGAAAAGAAAGTGCAGTACTGCAGCTGGTGAGGAAAGTGGGACTCTGTGTCAATCTGAGGGCATCCCAAAGCTAGACCATTAACAATTGGTCAAAGCACATCTGAATACATTGCTGGCATGTCCATAAAAAAGAAGAGGGCAGTTTACTGTGTACAAATTATTACCTATCAACCGTAAAGCTCTCTGGTGAGACTGTGTTGTCCTCTAAAGCACTGCCCATGTACTAGGCCACTTTATCACCTCTTTTGGCTGGTAAGACTGTGCTGCAGTTAGGCATCTTAGTGCTGTGGTTTACCCCTTTTGTCAGATATGGATGTCTTCTGTTGGGTCTTTTTTTGCTCTGTAGCCTGAATCCTGCGATCCTACTGACTTGCTAGGCCTGAAAATGTGCTGTAAAAACTTTCCTTACAACAGGCTTGATGGATGAACTGCTGCTTCTTCTTCCTGGAATCTTGTTGGGCTACAGATCACAGGCTCTCTGATATTGTTTGCAACATCTTTATTTAACTTTGTTAACCCTTTATTTTGACGTTTTCTTCAAGAAGAGGTCTAGTGCCAAGTAAATTATGAAACTGTTTAATTATGACCATCATATCCCCAATAAGCATCATGTCAAAAATAAGATCTCTATGCTACTGTTTTAAAATGTTACAAGCTATTTTATAAACCTGACTTCACTGCACTTTCAAAAAAAACTGGTTTTCAGGAAGAGCTACTGATGACATATGCTCCAGAACTCCTAGCAAACAACATTATATACCTTATTGACTTTTTTTCACTTTGGTAACCTGGAAAGGCACACTGAGCCATGGCTCATTGACAGGTGCGACCCAGGGATCTTATGTCTTCAGCATTTAAGAAACTGTGCTGTAGCTGTAGCAATCATTTAAAAAGCTGACAGTGGGTTGGGCACAATGTATGCATTTCCAGGATGCTCTGATTCAGGGTACTCGACCTCAGACTGTTGAAGGGAGGTTGGTTTGGAATGCAGCAGTGGGCATGACTTTGGAATGTCAAGGTTGTGTGCCATTTCAGAAAATTGCAACAATGAGATTTCAGAATGTGACAGGGTCACAATGTTACAATGCAAGAGACATAATTTCAGAATGCAGGAAAGACACATATTTGAAATTTTGCAGGGCCATAATTTCAGAAGGTGTGGTACATGGTTGTGGAATGAGGGATCTTCAGTCTCAGAGTGTGGTAAGGGCTTGTGATTTCAGAATGTAGTGGGATGCACAGTCCTGGGATAAAGAGGGGATGCCCAATATCAGAGTGTGGGAACATATGCAATCACAGAATGTGGTGGGGGACTCAGTTTCAGAGTGAGGGTATGCAATCACGGAATGAGACAAAAAGTGTGGTCTCAAAATAGAGCAGGGATACATAATATCAGAATGTGTCGGGGACACAATTTTGTAATGAAGGACATACAGTAATGAAATGTGGTGGCAATGTGCAACCTTGGAATGTGGTGGGGACATACAGTCTGAGAATATGGCAGTGACACAATGCATGCCTAACCTGCAGTTCACTACTCTACGCAGATGATCTTGTCATCTTTCACAGTGACAACTCCCTCCCTTGCTTATCCTCTGTCTTATCCGAGAAATACTATGTGACATCAAACTGGTTCTCATCCAACCTTTTGTTGGTCAATGCTAAAAATACCAAGGCCATGTTGTTTGGGTCAAAATCTTACCAAGCCAAGACCCTTCACGCCAATGATGCCCTCCTCATTTACTCCTCTGATGGCCCTGCCCTGGAAAATGTCTTCTCTTTCAAAGTATCTGGGAGTGCTGCTTGACCCCTCTCTCACCTTCAATGACCACATTAACCATATAGTCAGCTGGGTAAATCAGAAACTGGGTGTTGCCTATCACCTGAAATCCTACCTCACCAAGGAGACTTGGTTTGCTATAGTCACAGTAAACCTGCTCCCCATCTTTGACTATTGCTCCCCTATCTACTCTAGGACCTCTACCACCCTTCATTCTAGGCTCTCGGTAGCCTACAACAATGCCTGTCACTTTTCCCTGTCAGCCCCCCTACACTACTCACCACTGTGACCTCTACCGCTCCCATGGCTGGCTCTCCCTGCAAGGGTGCTTTGACTATACCCTTGGATGTCTTGTGGATACCGCCCTTAGAAGCGGCAATGCTTCTCGTCTCTCCACCCTCTTCAATTTCAAAACCCCTACCAGGAACCTTCTATCCTCCACTGTACACTCCCTCTAGGTACCTAAATCCATCACCAACATGGGTGGGAAAGCTCCCTTAGTTGTGGCCCCCTCCATGTGGAATGGATTACCCACCCCTTTTCGATCTTCTGTGTCCCATCTTATTTTCAAGCACAACCTTAAATCATGGATCCTTGTCAAACATAACTGTAACTGTAATTGTAATGCTCGCTAGCATCTCTCTTCAGTAAATACTTCTGTAATCACTTTCCTAAGCTCTCTACTTTTCCCCTACCTGCCCTCCCTAGGGCAAATCTTATAGTGTTTAGTAACTCTTCCCCTTTATCTATGTTAATGTATATCTAATGCAAAGCTCTGTTATGTATACCCATGAAAGTTTGTACATTGCTCAATTTGTATGTTAAGTCATTATTATTCCTACCTGTATTAGTGAGTTTGCCTGTTATGTTTGTGTCACCTGTTGGCCCGGGCCATGCCTGAAAATGGTCCCTTGGATAAGTGCACTTGCCTGGTTACCAAAGACTAAATAAATAAATGAGGCATGAATGAGATGGCTGCTTAAATCAAATCCTCCTTCCACCCACTAAATAATTTGTTTTATATCCAAGGTAACAGTGATCAAATGCACACCTAACATATATCACTAGAAAGGTAAAAATTGACTCTAACACATTCCCAATTTGGACTTAGCTCTGAGTTACCTTGACAAAGAAAACAACAAAAGAGGAAGGTGGTCAGTCAGCAGTTCCTGAGACAGCATTAAGGTAACGGCTCCCTCGCAGTCTCTGTTCATGGACACGGTGGACATTAAATGTCTACTGCAGGCTGTCCTGTGACAGATAATACTTTTAAATCAGTAGCCAGTGCCCTTGAGGAAAAAGTGTAATCATTGACAAATAAGGCCAGGGACACAGAATAGTTCCTGCCATACACTGAGGACAAGGACATTCAACATGAAAGCATTATACAGGATCTAGAGCAACTGGTCAGCCTCTTGTGATATGGGGCAGAGTACACTGAAAACTGTAACTGGAGCAATAAACTCAGGTTCCTAGGCTTTCCAGAGGGTATGGAGCAAAAAGATGTAGCAGGCTACCTCCAACAGGAACTGCCCCAACTCCTATTGCATAATTGGTGGCCAGCTATGGAAATTGAGAGGGCTCACTGAACCTTGGCCTCTGCAAAGCAAAATAGCTGTCCCAGGCCCATCGTTACCAGGTTTCTCAGATTCCCAGAAAAGGAGCACATTTTCTCACTTCTCAGAGACAGGGGCCCACTGACACGGCAGGGCCACATGATCAATAGTTTTAACAATTTCTCCAATGACCTGGAACAATACTGTAAAACTAGTTATTTTTTACGCAAAATAATTTTAGCACAAACAAAAAGGCAACCATAATTGCATAAATTTAATTTATTGCTAAGTCATTAGAACCACATTCACCACAATAGAAAAACTGCTAATTAGTGGAAATTTATTTTCATGCAAATTACTGCTTCAGTGAAAATAGAGAATTTTATTTGACAGTGAAAATTTCAAGTTTTACAGTATAGAAAGAGTTCTTCACTGAAGTCCTGTGGCAGTTTCAGGTCCTGGGGATCCCCTGCCAACTGCAATACTCATCTACCTTGAAGATTGTCCAAAATGGAATCCACAGTGCTTTTCATACCCCACTGCACTACCTGCAAAAAACTAGCCAGACAAAGGGCAAAAACTGTCAGCAACTCTTCACTGACACAAGAGGAGTAATACCAACCTCCCAGCTTCAGGAAAGGTCTATTCCCTCTCTTACCAGCACAGAAAATGGACACACAGGCACAGGCAATTGAATGGCAGCTTTCCAAGGCCAAAATGAGCAATTAAAGTGGCAGAACCACACATTGAATTAGACAAGCTAACCTTGTAGCAGGACCCCACAGCAGGGAATGAAGCAGGGCATTGGGTGGGTTGGCAGCTAGCACAGACTCCTTCAAGGAACAAGTCCCAAAAAGACTTGAGAAGACTCCACTTTCTGCAACTATGGAAGCTTCTTCTGGACCACCTCAGCTAGAGGAGTCAGTCTAAAACAATGGTTTAGGACTCTGAGATGCAAACCTGGAGACTGGTTTGAATCCCACAGCCCTCACTTGCATAATCTATGACTCAGAACAAGTCACTTAACTTCCTTGTGCTCCCAGGTGACATCTGGAAACAAGCTTCAGCTTAGTGTGCCTTTCCTGGTTAAAGAATTTCCATTTCCTTTTCCTTAAATAACTCTCTAAGCTTGCCTATGCAACCTAATCTTCACAATGCAGTACCCACATCATGGGCAGATATTGTAAGCGAGATAGCAGGAACTGTGGCTGGTAGTAATGGAGCAGTGGCCAGTCAGCTACCACACACTTGAAATTTTGCTGCAATTCTGTTTGGCTAACTAGTAAGCCTTGACTTAATGCCAGGTAGTTCTCCTTTCTTGCAGCTTCACTAATGTCAGATTCATTTGGACTATTTTCCTAATGCAACCTACATTAAATAAAAAGCTCTGATTCCCAGTATTTAGTGCTTAGAGTTGCATGTGCAGTTCATTATTCAATGGTTAGATGAGCTGAGCAGCTGCTATCTGGTAGATGCCCATAACTAATATACTGGGTACAACTGTACTACCACGGTAAACTCAGCTTAATAACCCCAGCCTTCACCTTCAGCTAGTTAAATCCGTCTCTGAGCCAAGTGACTTGTGGGCCTATCTAGACAGCCCAGTCTGTGCAATGAATTACTATCCAGACATCAGTCTGTATAGGACTTGCCCCTCATACACCCCAAAACTCACCCCTTGTCAAGCCACACTGAGCTCTGATAGCTAAGACACAAACCCTAAGGTGGCTGCAGACAACAGGCCCACAGCATTCACAACCCCTTTTCTCCTTGTCTCACATCTTTATTAAGCAAGAGAGGCAACACATTCAGAATGCACTCTTCCTGTATCAGGCTGTATCAGATATGAGAAGAGGAAAAGTAAGGTATGACGACCCTCAGCTCTATGAGGGTACACTCAAAGCTCACCCCCTTCCCTCATTGTTTCTTGTGCTGGAAGCTGAGGAGACTGAGACAGGCTCAGATTTCACTCCCTTCTCTAAACCTGAGGAGGGCTTGCATTTGCACGGTGTCTGATTCATCCACCTCAGGCATTGGTAATTTCACACACAAACTCCATCTGCTTTATGTGGCATTTGCAAATCCAACCTAATTCTCAGATAAGTTAGTTGCTCATTACTGACTGACAGTATAACCAGCACTTTTTACCATGAGACTCTTCTAGGCATGCAGAATCTCGACTACTCCTCCTGCCTTGAAGCAATTACCAGTTGCACAAAAGGATGAGATATTTATTTATTTATGCATTTGTTTACTGGGTAAGTGCACTGATCCAATGAAACATTTTCTTACTTGTTAGCTGCACTCTGGTACCAGTTAGTGTTGCTTAACAGAGGCAGAGAAAGGGACCCGACACTGACCATCAGATCTCATTGCAGAGGGATGGTAAATCGTTTTGGCAGTTGTGGCGATTGAGGTCAGTGAAGGACACCTATCTGGAAACAAATTGTGTCTGCCCCTTTGGGCAGCCAGGAGTGCACAGATTTGGGAGTATTCATAGTCAAAGGTAGGCAAACAAGCTCCACCACCCAACAGTGTGCAAGGTAATCTAAGTTAAAGTCACAAAATCAATGCCTGCACCACTCAGCTGCATAAAAAGGCCTACTTTACAAATTACATACTGCCACAATCAATAACCATGGGACATTACTGAAACCCCTACATGTTTTGCTACAATAGTGTTATCAGAGAGATCATCAGTTTGGACCAGCCTGGGAAAAAGGTGGTCCCCAGAGATCAAAGGCAGAGACAAGGTGTGATGTCAGAGAGAGAGAGGCCTGTCTAGTGATGCAGAGATAGTAGACCAGCCAGTCTAAGGCATTTTTATTGTACAATATGTTTACAATAAGAATTTTCTTAAATCTGAGATTTTGAACTTGTAACATCATGTGTTTGAATCAACCATAACTCAACAGTTCCCAGTTGGGGTAATGTTCTTCTGTTCTACTTAGGAAGTCAGTTAGCATTGAGTTAAGCTTTTCTGTGTGATTTCTAACTTTTCAAATGCATTTCTTTTTTATCTTTGTAGATACTGTATTCTCTAAACTCTTTAGTGTGTATGATCCTGCAACATATGTAAATATCGTGAAGTATTAAATTCTACTTTTATATACTTCATGTTTTCTGTGACTGAGTCATTTCAGGTACTGTATAGATAACCAGGGATACATTGTTAAGTATGTGATCCATTTCTAAAGAGGCTACAAGACTGCCATATCTAAGGCAAAGTGTTATTATCTTAGACAACGGGGTGGGTCATTTGCCTTTTGGAAAAGAGCACTGTACTGTTCTATATCACCATTTTTATTTTGTTTTAAGAATAGATAGCTTGAAGACACTATGCCTGAGTCATGCAAAAAATTGAAGTTGGCACATCTTGAGGATCATTGCACAAGGAGAGGGCTGGTCTTTGAGGAAAGCAAGCCACTGGCAAAACTTATAGACCTCCGTTTTTCAAAAAATGTAAAATGCTTTATTAAATGTAACCCCCCTGCAAATGGGGTTTCCCAATAGTCTTCCAGGAGCTTGCTTGAATGCTCCAAGCCTGAATGGTGTTTGGCGTTTAAGCCATTTATCTGTGAGTGCTTTTAGAGCCTCTGGTATTGTCTCTTTAAGAGCTGTCTGCTTGCAGACATAATTAGTTTGCATGGAGGGACTGTGTGTTTTCCTGATTGAGTGCCACTCGAGCTGCTGCCAATTCACTCCATTTTTGCAGTCGCTAGGAGTGCAAAGGGAGCCTATCTGAAAGATGTAACTGTTTACCAGAAATCATTTAGAGTAATAATGAAAATACAGTTTGTCTAACTTGCTTTCCTTTGTAGTCTGAATTGTTTTGCCTAGCCATCCATTCTAGTTTTGAACTGCTGAACTGGACCAATTCAGCGTGGGGGACCTTTTGAAGTGAAGCCTGCTGCTGGCAAATCAGAACTTGGACTCTTAAGTTGAGTCATCCACAATGGGACTGTATGGCAGATGCTTCTGGGAATTGTAGTTTGGACTTTGGCCCCTTTTTGCACCAACAGAGGGAGTCTATTGTGAGTGACAGCCAAACCAGCCAACTGAACTGGGAGGGACTCAAAGAAAATGCCTGGTTTTGTCTTCTGGAGTTTCGGTTTAGCTTTGGCAGTGAAGAGTCAAGGAGCCCTGTGCTTCTTCGGTGTGCAGTTCGGCACTGGAAATGCATGTAAGGCCCCAGGTTTCAGTCTGCAGCTTGTGCAAGCACTTGTTCAGACTGAATCCAACCTGTGAAGAGAATAAAGGAGATCTGAAGAGTAGAAACCAGGCTCCCTGTAGAAGACTGGAGAAATTGCTGAATCGCGCTTGGACTGTCAGGAACTGAACCTGCTGTGTGTTCTCCCGGGTATTGTGCAGTAATTGCAATCAGGATAGAGAAGCAGCCTGCCTGGTATAGTACTTTCCTTTTACCTATAAATGTGTGTAGTGCTTGTGGGGAATCACATTTCAAATCCCCTGTACAGTGAATTGAGTGCATGAAGCTAGAAGTAAACCCCAGCTTAATCCAGACTACATCCATTTGCTCCAAACTGCAGTGGGGTCCAGTCACAAGGACCTTGCCCACAAGGTCTGCTCCTCCTGGCAATCCAGGACAATCTGCCTTCCATCCAGTTCCCAGTATTGAGTTTGTGAGTACAAAGCAGGGTAGCTCCCTGCCATCTGTTTATCGAATTGCAAGTGTGTTATCTAATTGTTGTGTTTTATTTCTTCACGAACTGAGCCATCTGGCTCCAGATTACAATTGGGTATTGTGTAAGTGTTTTTTTCATCACAGGGCCCCAACCAGCTACACCAAATAGGCTAGCCTTCTATTGCCTGGGTGCCCAGAGACAGTGACTTATAGGTTAGGCCTGTGCACAGTGCCCTAGTTATATATATATATATATATATATATATATTAGAGTTGTAAGCTAATTAACCTGATTTCCCCCCGTCCTTGTTATTCCCCCCCTAAATAAATCAGATCTGTTTGTTTCAGCAAAGTTACACTGCCTGAGGTATTCATTTATGTTAAAGTATTGTACTGTGGATTTTTCACTGTATCATCTTGTTTTACAGGGGGTCTCCAGACTCCAGCTGACTGAACCAGTGTTGGGGGTAAGTGTATACTGTGAAGGTAATTCTGATATATTGTGTGGGCCACTAGTGGGAAAAAAGGGGGGTCGCAGTGTCCCAGGGGGCTGTGACCAAGTTAGTTTAACTATTGCAGACCCTGACCTCTGGGTGGAGGCACTCGCCATTAGACCTAGGCCTCTCAACCTGTTAGTAGTTAAGCAGGCAGGGGTAGTAGCCCTTGTGATAGCACCACCTAGGGGTTACATAAAGTTTTAATATATACAGAAAAGTAGCACAATAAACAATATAATCAACCAATTAACAGCAATTACAACACACAACAGTAACCCCTAGTAGAGATGTACAAAATTGGCAAATTTCGTTATGCGACATATTTCATTTTGCAAAATGTTTTATGGAAGCAAAATTCAGAATTTTGCCTGCATAATGTGCAATTTCACCTGCAGAAGGCAAAATTTCATGTGTGGAAGGCAAAATTTCACCTGCAGAAGGCATAATTTCACCTTTCACAGGTGAAATTTCATCTTCTGCGGGCGATATTTCACATTACGCAGGCGAAATTCTAAATTTAGCACCTGGCAAAATATTTCACATAATGGTGCCACAAGATATTTTGCATGGTGAAATTGACAATTTTGTTGGAATTTCACCAGCGAAACATAATTTTGCAACATCTCTAATCCCCAGCCGCAAACCACCCCCTTCCCCCCAAGAAGGTTTTAAAACCAACAGAAGTATAAGTCTATCTGATAAAATGGAATAGCACAGAAACATAGGTCGCATATAAACAATAAATAACTAAAATAAAATAAAAAGGGGAGACACTTTGGTGTAACTAATAAGACAGGAATGAAAAGACACAAGACCACTAAATTGTACTATGTTATTTTACAATGCACATTAAATAAGAACATGAACTAATACAGTGCTCTACTAACCCACTCAAAGGGAAGATAATAAAGAAAATAAGGTATATAATTTACTCTGTTTCATGTTGTAAACCACTATTCTATTACGAAGGCTGGCTATCATCTTCTGAAGGTGAAGATTACCTAACAACTTATTAAGCCATTTTGAATAGGAGATATCGGACTGATCCTTCCAGTGGTGGAGTACCACTCTTTTCACTGAAAGGGAGATCATGGATAGATGGTACTTCTGCTCCCTAACCCAGATTCACGAGTAGTCTCACACAAGGCAGATGTTGGGTATAAAAAACTCATCTAGCCCCAGAAGAGGGTCTGCCCTTGGTCTAATCATCTCCTAGAGAAGGCAACTTTTGGACACTCCCACAACACATGCAACAAAGACCCATCCGCTTGTCCGCATCTGGCGCATAAGAGAGAGGACAATCTCCCCATTTTAGCCAGATGAATGAGAGTGAAATAAATGTTATGTAAAATGTAAAACTGGGTGAGACACAGTTTATCATTGGTCATGTAAAGATACAGTTCTGCCCATATACAATCCCAATTAAAATTAGAGGTAGGGAGAACTCATAGACCTCCTTGAGAAAAGTGACACAGAAAGCATTGCAAAAGTGGTCACTGCTAATCAAACTCATGAGACAGAGTATAAGGATTATGTAAATGAACCAGAACCTATAATTGGGGCAGCTGCCTAAGCAGATACAAATGATACAGTTGACCACACCCTGGTTAAGGTGAAGGCAGAGGCTAAAAGGCAAAAAGGCAGACTCTGGGCTGCAAAGAGTGAAAGTGGTGGCAGAGCTGCAAAAACTAAAGGCTGGAGTCAGAGGAGCAAGAGAAGCAGCACCAGCATGAGATCCAGATGAGAGCAGAGAGATAGAGAGAGGAGCAAGAGGAACCATGTCAGCAGAAGATCCAGATGAGTGGGGGGGGGGAGACAGAAAGAGAGGAGCAAAAGAAACAACACCAGCAGGAAATCCAACTGAGAGAGGAACAAGAGAAACATTGAAAGGAGTGAAAAAGACAATGCCAACATGAAAAGGAGATGGAGATTCTGCACAAGGGGGCACCACCACAATCCACAAGTATTGGTATGTCAAGTACAGGAATCAGGGGATTGATCTAAGAAGTCAAAATTAATTCCAAAATGTTTCCAAGATATCAGGAGGGAGATGATCTTGATTTGTTTTTAAAATCTTTTGAGCCCAGTTGGGCTAAGGACACAGTCAGAATATAAAACTTGACAATACAATCAAAAGTGGAAGGATTTATCTTTTCTTACCAAGAACTGGCAGGTTGTGGAACCAATTACCAAAAACTTTGGTTGAATGTAATATATTAGGTTTATTTTAAAAAAACTTAGACAAATACCTTTCAGAAAAGGGGTGTATTTGGACCTGCTGATGCGGGGAGATGGTTAATATGGGCAGAACTGCCTTCTTCCATCCATAACCCAGTATGATTACCCTGTATGACCCTGAGGGCAATTTGAAGTGGACAGGGCTTCTTGGGTAACTCACATTTTACTACTTCCTATGGGAAGAGAATAGGAAATCTTTACCAGAATTGGCAATGAGGACTGTATGGACTATGTATTGGATTGTCTTGTATGGAATGTATGGACTATTTTGCCATGGGATGCAAAAGTTCTCTCCCCCAGATGGCAAAAGATTAGGATGGAAAGAGTTAGGGAGAGAAGCCCTTAGCAAAGAAAACTCCCCTAGAGTAGACCACAGAAGGAAAGGGACATGGACAGGAAAGAAGAAAGTTGAAATGTAAAGCAGGTATGGTAGTAAATAAGATTAATGGGGTCCAGTTATGGTGAAATAATAAGAGAAAGGGTGAGATAAGGGGTAAGCTAAGGAGCAAAACAGACAGGCATGGGAGGAAAAAGCAGGGTAGTCGACAGTGAAGAAAAAGATTTGGAATGTGATGTGCATTAACGTAGAGCATTGGAAATACAGTTTTGGGCCTGGAAGTCACCATGGGGTTATAATGGAGCCATGGTGTTCTAAAAACCATAAATGGAAAATTAATATACCATTATACACTCCGTTCAGAAGAGACCAAGAGTGAAGAAAAGAGGAGGAGTTATATTATATACGAGGTAGGGTGTCAAAGACATAGAGGTACAGGGACACAAAGAGGAGAATGAAAGCTGAAATTACTATGGGTCAGTCTGTAGACAGACTCTGGGTAGACTACACATGCTGGAGTGGTGTACAGACCTCCAGCACAGGGCGAGAAAATGTAATAGGAACTTATGGATGCCATAATGAGAATTGCAAGTAATAGGGGGTACTACTAGTTGGCTGCTACAATCTGCCAGATGTAGAGTTGAGTCTTCCAACTGTGGCATGGGCAAGGATAAGGGCCATCCTTGACTCCCTGCAAGGAGCTTTTCTCAGGCAGTTAGCCAAAGACCCTTCTAGCGATGGTTCAGTGCTATACCTGGTGCTTACCAATATGGACAGCACTGAAGGCATCACAGTGAGCAGTCTCATTGGTACAAGTGATCATCTCACAGTGTGGATCAACAAAAAGACAGAAGCACAGCTGAACCACATGAGGAAGAGGGCTCTGTACTTTAAGATGGCAGATTTAAAACAAAAAAGGGGTGACTGCCTCAGGAGCTGCTTAGAAGGGGTGGGGCGTGCCAGGGAGGGGTAAAGGTACAGAGGGGGAAAATAAAAGAAGGAATATGTCAAGCAAAAAACCTATGTGTGAAGGAAGTAAGTAAAAACAGAAGGAAAAGGAGACCATTATGGTTCTCCATGGAAGTGAAAACGGTGGTAAGAGAAAAAAGGGTTGCATTCAAAATGTATAAGGCAGCACAGAGAAAGGAGGAATGGGAGGTATGGGGTCACTACAGAGAAGAAAACTTTCTTCAGGAACATAAATGAGAAGATGAAAAAAGGGGATGGATAGTAAGAATTAGAAGGGCAAAAGGGAAGACTGTTCAGAAGGAGACCAAGAAAAAGCTGACATTTAACCAGGTACTTCTGCTCAGTCTTCCCAGTGAAGGGTGGAGGGGACAAACCACCAGGAGAAAACATATCCATGTTCTGAGGAAAGAGTACTGAAAGGACTAGCCAATCTTAAAGTGGACAAAGATGTGAGACTGGATGGGATTAACCCCAGGGTACTCAAATAACTTAGGGAGATTCTAGTTGCCTACTGACAGCCTTGTTCAATAACTCACTGTAAACGTGAGTGGTTCCAGATGACTGTAGAAAGGACTGATGTTGTCTCTCTACATAATAGCAGCAGTAGAGAGGAGGCTGGCAACTATAGGTCAGTCAGTTTCACTTCAGTGGTGTGGAAATTGGTGGAAATACTACTAAAAGAAAGGATAATAGAATATATTGAATCAAACTAGCTTCAAGACTATAGATAACACAGATTGATGAGGGGAGGTCATGCCAAAGAAACCTAGTAGATTTCTTTAACTGGGTGACTATGGACATTGATCAGGATAGAGCAGTGGATGTTGTCTATTTGGATTTGAGCAAGGCCTTTGATGCAGTGCCACACAGAAGACTCATTAGGAGGCTGACCAACCTAGGCATGGGATCCATACTGGCAAACTGGGTTGGAAACTGGTTGTCGAATAGGAGGAAGAGGGTGATAGTTCGTGGCACTCATTCTAAAAAGGGGAGTATGACTGGGGGGTACCACAAGGCTCAGGACTGGGACCAGTCCCTCTTCAATATATATTTATAGGGGACATTATGGAAGAGCTGCAAGGAAAGGTGTGCATTTTGCATGATACCATAATCTGCAATAGGGTGGACACTCAGGAAGTGGTGCACAAAATGTGCAGGGATCTTAAAAAACTCAAGTAATGGTAAAAAATATGGCAGCTGTAGTTCAATGCCAGAAAGTGCAAATAATGTACTCAGGACATAAAAACCCCAGCACTATAGGCTGGCCCAGTGGCACAGAGGACTGAGTCGCTGGCACCTTACCTCATGCTATGCCAGTGAGCTGGGTTCCAGAACAACCTCAGGTTGCCAGGGTGCTGGCTCGGAGGGTGAGGGCTGGGCTGGGATTGAGCCATGGCTCTCTCCCCTCCAAGGGGTGGATGACCACCCATCCATAGTCCCGCTCCCACTGGGTGGAGGTCCGGTGGGTGCGTAGGGGGCAACAGGGGGTGACAGACGTCAGGGAAGGGGTGGAAGGGGTCACTGGTTCCTGGCATGTACTTACGCCTCCACACACTTATACGTATGTGTGTGCTGTGGTCCCGGGGGTAGGGAACAAAATACCAGAAAGTGAAATAAAACTGTATATGGAAAAAAACCCAGCACTGAGTATAAGATGGAGGTGGGAAGTATTAACAGACACTCAGCAAGAAAGGGACATTGGGGTTATCATATCTGAGGACCTCAGGCTTACAGGGCATTGTGACCTAGCAGTGGGTAAGGCTAGTGGAATGATGAGTTACAGATGGAGGGGTATCTCAAGCAGGAAGAAGGAGGTGGTTTTGTCATTATATTGCCACCTGCTGTGATCTCAGGAGGAGTACTGTGTTCAGTTTTGGAGACCGCACCTCTGAAAGGACATAGACAGAGTAGAGGCAGTCCAGAAGACAACAACTAAAGTGGTTCACAATTTGCAAGAGAAGCCCTAAGAAGAGAGATTCCAATATCTCAACATGTATACCCTAGAAGAAAGGAGAGAGACAGAGGATATGATAAAGACCAAAAAGTACCTTAAAGATGTGAATAAGGTATAGGTGAGGAGTCTCGTTCAATGAGAACAAGCACTAGGACAAGGGGGCATGCAATGAAGCAAGAGGGGGGAAATTGAGAAGTGATGTGAGGTAGTATTTATTCATTGAAAGGGTAGTTGATGCCAGGAATAGATTGCCTGCAGATGTGGTGGAGGCCAAAACAGTGTGGGCTTCAAGCGTGCATGGGATAGACATGCAGGTATATTAGATACGATTCTAGGATGTAGGAAGGGGAGAGTTGATGGTGCCCAGATAGGATCTTCAGAGACAGAATAGGTAGGGAACACCTGGGTAGACTAGGTGAGCTAAGTGGTCCTATTCTGCCATCAAATTCCATGTTTTTATTTTTCTATAAGAAACTGAAAAATGCACTGTTAAAGCATTTTGAATTGACTTCGAAGGTCTATAGACAAACATGTTTAGGCTTAGTGAAGGCACTAAGAAATAACTATTGAGAAATGTGTGTACAACTAGGCAATCTGTTGGAGGGATGGTTTGAGGGTGCAGAAGATAGCTCTGTGAAACAGATAAAAGATTTGTTCCTCATTGAATAGTTTCTAAGGATTGTACCAGAGGAGTTGAGTATATAGTTGCTGCAGCAGTCTCCTAGCTCTTTGAAGGAGGCAGTTGTGAGGGTTTATCACTATCAGTTCATATCCAATGGACCATACACTCAGCGCAAAAAACAGGTGGGAAGGATCATCAGGTGGTTTTAAGGGAACCATGGGGGACAACCTATGGGAAGCCAGCCTGTGACCAAACCAAAGCAGAAGCCAAATTGTTTCAAAGGTAAGGGGCAAGAGGAATGCAGGTGTTATATCTGCCAAAAAGTTGGACAACTGCCAAAAAATATAGAAAAAGGGGAGAGTGCAGCTGGAGGGCGTAGTTCTGGAAACTCCCAGAAGCTAGTGGACTATACCCAGATTGCAGTTCCCACTAACTCCACTGCACATATGCACCTTGTGTTAGTAAGTGGAATGGTAACCCAGGAATTGAGGACACTGGTGCCTCCATTTCAATGGTAAAACAGGATTTGGTTCACAAGGAACTGATCCTGCTGGGCCGATTTTGCAAAATTAGAGGAGTGACATATCCTGCAGTTTCATTGCCAGTGGCCTAGATCTTTTGAAACTGGGAAGTTGGGCCAGGCATATGCGAAGCAGGTATTCTACTTTACCGGATATGCCCATTGGCGTAATTATGGGTAATGACTTCGACAGTCAGGCCAACATTGTATGTGTCACTATCTATAGAAGGCAGGGGAACTGGTTCCAGAGTACACAGAGGTGGCAGTGAAACTGGAAGTAAATCCTCCTTCAGCAGCAGTGGAAGTTGTAGCTGGAGAACAAGCATGAAGCAACGGTTTTGGCCATGGCTACCCACTCGGGAGAGGCCAGCTGTGACTGGGCTCTTCCACAGAAGTGTTTTTTTAGGAAAGGTCAGGTGTATGGAGCATAGGAGAACTGAGCAAGCTGACCATTCCTACAGAAATTAAGGGAGTTGGCCAACAGGGTGAAAGGTCCCTCTCAGGGTTCAGAAAAAAGGGAGGTACACTGGGAAAATAGACTTCTATATCATGAGGAGGTTCCAAAGAGAGGACTGGAGGAAGGGGTACTCTAGCGGATGGTAGTTCCTAAGGAGTATAGGAAGCAGTTTCTGCTCTTAGTTGATGATATGCCGTTTTCCGGACACTTCAAAGTCAGCCATATAAAAACATAGCTAACTAGCAATTTGTACTGGCTATCTTTGAGGATATAGCAAAGTACTGCCAGACTTGTGCACAGTGCCAGCAGGTTGGAAAGGCTGGGGACCAGACTAAGATTGCTTTGATTCCCCTGTGTATAGCTGAAAAGCCATTTTGTCAACTTGCTGTTGATATTGCGGGGCCATTCAAGTACAAAAAGTTGTAGACAACAGGTATATTTTGGTGCTTGTGGATTATGCTACAAAGTACCCAGAGGAAATGGCCTTGTCCTCCATTGAGGCAGAATATGTGGCCAGTTAACTGCTGAGGATTTATAGCTCGATGGGATTTCACCAGAAGATTCTGCTGGACTAGGGAACCAATTTTATGTCTGCTCTATCTGCTAGTTGTTTAGGGAACTGTGGGGCATGGCAGCTCAGAACGTCCCCACACCACCATCAGACCAGCACTCTGGTTGAGTGATTTAATGTGTTGCTTAATTCTAAATTAAGGGTATTCACCGACTAACATCTGAGGGAGTGGGTCAAGTAATTACCCCATCTCTTATTCACATATTGGCAAATCCCCAAGGAATCTATAGGGTTCTCAACCTTCAAGTTCCTATTTGGCCATAAGATATAGGATCCCCTTGATCTGGTAAAGAATGAATGAGAGGGTGAGTTTGTTCCCCAAGAGGAATCTGTTGAGAGGATGTCGTGAATGTCAGGTCATGGCTCATGTAGCTCATGTGGTTCACCCAGGAGCACCTAGCCACTGCACAACAGAGACAGATGATGGGTATGACCATGGGCCCAGAGCCAGGGAGTATGAAGTCAGGCAACAGGTGATGACACTCATTCCTGTCTGACAGAATAAAGTGTAAGTGGCTTCAAAGGGTCCTTACTCAGTGGTCAGAAGGGTCATGATGTTAATTACATTGTGTTGTACCTATCATGAGGTGCAAGAAGCAAGTCTACTGCACCACATAAACATGATGACACTCTACCATGACTGTGACAAAATGGTCCTGGCTGTGTACAGCTAACTGGAGGAGAAGGCAAAAGCAGGTTCACTGGTGGATCTCTGGGCAGAGGTTAAGGAAGAATCCTCAGTAGATGCAGTCACCTTCTCAGAGTGACTGAAACCAACCCAAGGTGCCATAATGAATGGGATGCTGCACACATTTGAGGGAATGTTCACAAGAAAACTAGGGTATAACACACACAGAGAACAACATGGATTCAGGGCCCCAGCCCTGCTGAGGCAATCACCCTACAGAGTCCCTGAGGGAGTGAAAAATGCAAAAGAAATGCTGTCTCTTAGGGTAATCCAAGAGTCTAGTACTCCCTGGGCCACCCCAGTGGTACTGATCCTCAAAAAGGATGAGACCATGAGATTCTGAATCAGCTGCTGCAAGCTTAACAGCTCTAAGGAGTCAGACGCATACCCAATGCCCAGGATGGATGAGGTTCTAGAGAGGTTAGAGGGTACCCTGTACAGGACCACCATAGATCTAACAGAGGCTATTGGCAGATACCCCAACCCCTGAAACCATAGAATGGTTGGCCTTCATCTTTCCATCTGGTCTAGTTCAGTTTTGAGTAATGCTCTTCAGAATGAAGAATGCAACAGCCACCTTTCAACAGTTTGTGGACAGCATTTTGTCTGGGGCAGGACACTTTGCTCTAGCAGACATGGATGATATCACCATCTATAGTCAGACATGGGAGGATCATGTCAGGCACATGACTGAGGTGCTCTGCCAACTGATGGCTTAAAAGCTGACATTCTTTTTTTTTTATTTTTTTATTTAGTTGTTTAACCAGGAGTTGCACACTAAGCTGAAAGCTTTTTTACAGGTGCGACCTGGGAGCACAGGGAAGTTAAGTGACTTACTCAGGGTCACACAGTATTCAAGTGAAAGCTGTGGGATTCAAACCCAGGTCTGGTCTGCTGGATGTCACCAGATTTGCAGCTCAAAGCCTTAAACCAACTTAAATTTACTGTTATTACCTATCTGTATTGTACATTGCTTAGTCTCTATGTATCAGGACCTCCTTGTGAATGAGCTTGCTCAATGGAGTTTTCCTGCAATAAACTTGAACTTGAACTTGAAACCACTGCACTATACTGCACTCCAGGTTAGGTTAGACAAGTGCCAAATAGGGACGGCAAAGGTGTCATACATTGGGCATAGGCTACAGACTGGGTACATCTAGCCTAAGCCAGTAAAAACTGAGGCCATACAGGGATGGGTTACACCCACAACAAAGAGAGAAGCACAGGCTTTCCTAGGGATGGTAGGGTACTATTGAAAGTTTGTGCCAAACTTCAGTAGTATGACCAGACCCCTGTCTGATTAAACAAGGAAGAACATGCCAGAAAAAGTTCAGTGGACAGATCACTGTGAAACATAGAAACATAGACTTTGATGGCAGATAAGGACCGCTTGGCCCACCTAGTCTGCCTATTTACCTAACTAAAGGATAAGCTGCAGATCCTAGTTAACCAACAGCCTACTTCTTCCAACCTCCACCCCCTAGAATTGCCTTATGTCTGTCCCATGCATTCTTGAATTCCCCCCACTGTTTTTGACACAACAACCTCCTCAGGAAGACTGTTCCATGTATCCACAACCCTCCCTGTGAAAAAATACTTCCTCACATTACCTCTGAGCCATCCCCCCCTCTATCTTGATATTGTGCCCCCTTGTTCTTGCACATCTATTTTTCTGTAAAAATAATACCGTCTTGGACTTTGTTGATTCCCTTGAGGTACTTGAAAGTTTCTATGTCCCCCCTCTCCCTCCTTTCCTTGAGAGGATACATATCAAGCTCCTTTAGTCTCTCTTTGTATGTCTTCTGGTGCAGACCCTGCACCATTTTAGTTGCCCTCCTCTGGACAGCCTCCATCCTGTCTATGGCCTTGCAGAGATGTGGTCTCCAGAGCTGCATGCAGTACTCCAGATGGGGTCTCACCAACTGTCTGTACAGAGGGATAACAACTTCCTGTTTTCTAATGGTGATGCCTCTCCTTATGCATCCCAGTATCCCCCAGCCCTGTGAGTCAGCGTTGCACCAATTGAAGGAGGCATTGTGCCAGGCATCTGCACTCGCAAACCATGACTGTTCTCTGAAATTCATTGTGCCCTTGGATTTACAGTATCCAGTCATGAGCTGGGGGGGGGGTTAGGAGTAAGGTTATGCACAGGGGGAAGAACTCACAGTTGTGTACCAGAGCAGGAAGCTGCTGCCCAGAGAGGAATCATACGTCACAATAGAGAAAGGGTGTCTGGATATTATTTAGGTTCTGCAGAATCTGCAACCATATTTGTATGTGATGGCATTCACACTGGTCACAAACCAGAACAATCTCATAGTATTCCACAGGGACAGCAGGCAAAAGTCCAAATTGTTAAGATAGAGCCAGATGCCGCAGTCCTATAACATGAACATTAGTCACCACGACATGGTGATGGTTTGTCAAGGCATTAACCAGTGGCCCAGTAAATGACAGGAGGTGACTTAAACAATTAAACAAATTGTTAAACCGGAGAGAGAGAGAGAGAACTAGGGGTGTTGCAAGTAGAGCAAACCTGGTAACATGAGGAGAAAACATCATTTAGAGTGCTAAAAGATTTTTTTTTTCATTTTTCAAGGGAATAGAAATGTGGCAACTTGCAATGTGTTTTTTTTGTCTAATCATCTGTATCTTTATGAAGAAGTTCAGCTGAGGTGTGAGGACTGATGGGAACTGAAAATTACATTCCTCTATAGCCCAAGCCAGATCTATGACCGGTCATCGACAAAATGTTTGTTGAATAACCGGACAGCGAAATCGTTATGTCGACCACCTTTTGCAGTCTGTATACACTTTTCTACTCACTAACATGTTTTCTTTGGGGGGCTTCACTCACTCAAACCCCACATGCAGGGAATGTGCTCCCCTGCACCCCCACTAATTGTAATCAACTCTGAGTCACAGCTGATTGGGGAGGTGGTGCAAGAGCCCCCGGATACAGTGCCGGGATCCAGTGCGGACACTACAGTGACCTGGTGCTGTAGTCGCTAAAGTGTCGGTCGATGTTGAAGTTTCAGTGACGGAGGTGTATACTGCCCAATCCTTAGGACACTTAAGTAGAGACAGTCCCTCTTTAAGCAGTCCTTTTCCTGTCCTGTTGAGGCCCTTTATTTTGGCTAAACTTCAAAGGGCTAAGGCCCTGTCCACACTACACCGGATCCACCCCTCTGTAATGTTACAGGGGGTCTAAACCGTTACCGCAACAGTTTTCGTTTACACCTGCAATGTTACAGGAGGCATTTCCGTAACCGGTGTTGAAACCACTCGTAAGGTGGCCACTGTGAACGCTAGCAAGGAAGTGGTGCATAACAACTGCAAACAACAGTGCAGGCCAAATACTGTAGCACCACACTCAGGTTCAGACAGGTTTCCCAGGGCAACACGCTTGTCCAGGGCAACACGTTTGCCTTGGTCAAAATTTGCCATATTCAAAATGGATATGCAAATGAGCCTACTTAGTTATTCAGAGGGTAAACAGCCACATTAGCATGTCATTATGGCCTGATTTGCATATATTTCCATGAGTAGGTTGCCTGAGCTATTTCAGGGTGCACACAGCACCACTTGTATATCAGACTGGAATTACAGATCGGTAGCTGCAGGCTAGGCTTGCACACAGTTCCACCTGTTTGTCAAACTGGAACTACAGGTCAGTAGCTGCAAGCTGGGTTTGTACACAACTGCACAAACTATTGTGTCCCAGGGGGCTAGCACCACAGGCACAGGTGGTTGTGTTGCATGCCATAGACATATGGTCATGCCTGCTACAGTGTGTATCCTACACTGATCTGATGTATCCCTTCACGGGGGGCCTCCCTTCCCGGCTCCATGGGAGGTGAGATAGGATCCAAATGTGTACCGGGCATGCAATGCCCTGAGGGATCAGCTCTTGGAGGCTACTTTCATGGTGTGAGAGGATCTGGCAACCATCATATGGTAGCTGAGCAGTGATTTTCCATTTTCTCCCCAGCCCACCCACTTCCCACTCCTACTGGTCTGGTTACTGCAACATCCTGGTGGTGGGGGCATTCAGCGGCATGTCAAGGCTCATGCCAGCAATAAAGACTTACCGCAAGCCACCACCAGGAGCCACCTAGCAAGCAGGCTTGTACTGCCCCACTTCACTCAGAGGAAAGCATCTGAAGGATGCTCTTAACTCCCTTTCTGATGGTCGCCGCTCCTGACGTCTAGGTTCGGGGTGCGAACCCAGGTTGTCAGTGTGCCAAGTGAACTCACATCACTCGGTGCAACAGAGCCAGCTTTAGTCCCTTCTTAAATGTCTCCATTGAGGGGGCCTCCCTCAAGATCCTGGACAAGGAAATCCAGAACACCAGGCCCGCTACTTCAGAGGCCCGGTCGCTTGTAGTTTTTAGTCTTGCCATTGGTAGTGTAAGGAGGCCCTCCTTAGAGGAACAAGTGGCTGAACTGTGGTGTACAGAAGCAGGAGATTATTCAGATAGACTGGACCCAGACCATGTTGGGCTTCATAGGTTCGGAGACCTTACTTAAAGGAGATATGCCACTTCACTGGAAGCTAATGCAGGTTACACAGTGCCAGAGAAAAATGGCTGTATCTTGACAAGCCTGTGAGTAACTAGGCAGCTGCATTCTGCAGCATCTGTAGGCATCACACCATGCCTCCCTTAATTCCAAGGTATAGAATATTAAGATAGTCCAGCCTTGAGGTCACAAAAGTATGGATCAGTGTGGCCAGATCTTAGTGGGGAATTAACAATCTGATCTGGCAGATGTTCCAGAGATGAAAAAAGCCATTCCGGACAGGCTACAAATGTGTCATATCCAAAGCAAATTGTTCTCAGTTGTGACAACAGGGGTGATCTGCCTATCCTTTGGGAAAGAGCACTGTACTGTGTAAGGAGTGTCACTAATGGAATTTGGACCTACAGATACCCTGAGGGAGTGTGAAGATGGGTGGTGGCAGCATATCAAGGTAACTCTTTAGGCATCTGAAGTGTTGAGAAAAGTTGTAGCTGAGTTCTGGGAGAAAACCAATCTGTAACACTTGGTTACTGCACCAGCCAGTTTGTGGCCACCCAGTCACTGATCTTTGATAGGTACTGTTCTAGAAACAGTACAGAGCTCAGCCTGTATGGACCAAAAGACACATATAGCTGAGTATAATATGCATAGCAGTGAAAAGCCACACTGTAGAACCTTTTTGATATCACCAAACTGAAGCATGTACACAATGAACAACACAGGTAAGAGAACAAAGCCCTGAGGACCACCACATCTTATGTCTACTGGTAAGGAGCAGTGCAACTCAACCACAAGAACAGTACTCTGCTGGCCAGGAATGGACTGAACCACTAAAGCATCTCAGTCAGCCCTGTCTGATCCTCATGTCTAACTCCCATGACCAGTCTATCAAATGTGTCAAATGCCAATGACAAGTTGAAAAGAGCCAGGATTGAAACCTGGCTAACATAGTCTCCATACTGTGGTGTCAAAAGAAGTTAGGTTGGAAAGGCTCAATGACATCATTAACTTAAAAGTGGTCAACCAACTGCTCCAGAAGAACTCTCCTCACAACTTTTACCAAAAACGGAAGGTTGAAACCTGTCAAAAAATTGACTAGCTTGTTACGATCTAAGGATGCCTTCTTGAGCAAAAGCTAAGCACTGCTTCCTGCAGGGATGTAGGTTACTGACTTGTACTGTAAAACATGTTCACATTGTTCACCAGTACAGGAACCAAAATCCCTACTACAGCCTTCAGAATATAGTCTAACACAAAAGTGATGTTGCACAGGTCAGTAACCACTTGGCACATGTATTTCTCATCCACCAGACTAAACAACCTCCTGGGTTTGAAAACACAGTCTCTTCCCACAACCGTTATCCTATCATTAAGATAAATGCATTGGAGGAAATATAGTACCAGATGCTGAAAATGTTGTTCTTGATGAATCAACTTAACCACTCACAACCTGGGTTGCCCCTGAAAAAGTGACCCTTGGTTCCAGTGCACTTGCCTGGTTGACAAAATGAAATAAATAAATAAATAAACCCTCACTGGAGGCTAGCTCCCAGCCCTGGAGACAGTCAGGATGGAGAAGACTGGCTACTTTGCAAAAGTTGAACTAGTGAGCAGGATCTTCTCAGCTACAATCAGCCAGTAGAAGAATGGCAACTGGTAGCTAGCTAAATGAACCTACAGTGCAAGTCTGTCTGCATGCACACATGGTTTTAATAGGGAACCAGCTAGGATCTGTCTGTCCATATATTGAACTAGGATTTCTGTCTGAATCTGTCAAGAAATATGTCCTAAACTACCTAATGAAATAACAGACAGTATAAATATAATAACATTTAAACAAAATCTGAACAACTACATGAGAAACAAAAAAATATGCATTTCACCCATGAAGGGTGGCAAGTTCATCAAAGGGTTTCAGATCACTGAACTTGTAACAAACGATGAACCTATGAACCTATAAGACATAATTAAGATAGAAGAAGTACACAGTAACCAAAAATGCAATGCGAAGTGTGCACAGTAAAATGACAGTACAGCATTCTAGTGGTGGTAATTAAAAGAAAGAATGCAAAACGTCTGAAAAGTGATCAGGCAGAAGAAATCTGTATACCAAAATATCAATATAGTGCAGTGTAGGTCTAGTTACAGCTCGGAGTATGGGTAGGGGAAAGAGGCAGAGGCAGGGGCTGAGAGAGAAGGAAAGGCATAAGGAAGAAAGGTGGGAAAGAGCAGAATAAAAGAGACAAACGGGGAGAGGAAAAATCATTTGGATTTTCAAACCTCATTTGAAGACAGTTTTATTTATTTATTTAGGGATACGGATAATACCTTTGCGCTCAGAGCTCTTTTACGAAGGTTCCATGTCAAACAGTGACAATAACAGCAATAACAAACAGTTTATATGCAATACTCAAATAGTAGGTAGCTAGTATACAATAAGGTTACAATGTCATTCATAGTACCAATGGCAATAGTACAATGTCAAGAGCATTCAACTAGGGTAAAGCACAGTGTTTGTATGTACAGTAGGGAAGGAGATAAAAGGTATGACACCTAGTGTGAGAGTCCAAGAAGGAGTCAAGGTGAGGGGAAGGGGATACTGGGGGGGGGAGTGGGGGCAGCCAAAAGAAGTGGCTTTGTCTAGGAGGTTGGGAAGTAGTGGTAGTAGGCTGGTTTTCAGGTTGATCCAGTGGGGGAAAATTTGCTGTTGCTGTTGCTGAGAACATGTAAGACTGCATCACCTGTATGACTCTGTAGTGCCGGTTATGTCTGCAAACAACCTATACATAGACACACACTGTAGATCTTTGTTTTTATTTTTCTCTGAGATTTGTAAACTGGGTAGGACCCAAGAGCATTAGATGCCTATTATCAAGGAGGACCCAGAGATGTAAACAAAAGCAACAATACAGGATCAATATGCAATACATCAGAGTGTGCAGTAATCAAGTAACATGTATATATATATATATTTATAAAATGGGTAGGGAAATTTTTGTTTTATTGGATGATGAGCATCACATGACCGTGTGCATATCAGAGCGCGTCCACACACCTGCATTTTAACCCCCCTCAAAAACAATTTTGACATTTTGTAAGATAGATAAACCACTCTGAAGTGTGTGGTCGGGCTCTGATGTACCACGCCTTGGTGAGTTGATACACTGCCGCGGCCTCGTGCATATGCATAATACACACCAAGGTGTGTGTATATCAGAGCGCGACTGTACACCTCAGAGTGGCATGTCTATTATATATATATATATATATATATATATATATATATATCACATACACACACAGTAGGAGTGGGCTCAGAACTCATTGAATAAATCAATTTATCTTCACAACCATTGAATGAACACAATTTATCCATATAGTAGCTATGTCACAATCATACCTGAACTCATTTAGAATGTTCGGTCTCAGTAGCAGTACTACTCATATTCAAATGCAAATAACTTTAAAAGGAAAAAAGATAGCATGGTACTGTGAGCTTGAAAGTTGTTCAGCACAAAATTGTCTACAAAATGAGAGGTGTTTCATTTATAGGTCTCATAGATTTTTCTATACATAGCAGAAAACAGCAGGAAATACAATTTTTTGTTCACTTTTTTGACAAACATATGCAAAATAAGATAAACAATCGAAAGCAAATGTCCCTGCGCTGACTTAAAGCATCCCTATTGCATAAGTGAAACATACAATGGTGAGCTGTTAGACGAATGATTTATCTACACTTGTGCTGTTTGACCTCAGACACCTCACTTATGGCATACGCCACTCATGAGGTTACCCGAGGTCAAATAGCACTTGCGTAGATACTGTAAATCATTTATCTGCTAGCTCTCCATTGTATATCCCTTATATATATCTAGAAAAAGACAGCAGAACAATGCCAATTGGCAGTTCAGTCTGCGCCTACCTAATTAGTCTGTACTAGCCCTTGTAGCTGCCCCTCCTGTTTTGCAGTGAATGGGCAGCTCACTCAAATCTTCTGACTGAAGGTCATCTTTATTTCTGTAGAACACAATCTGCTGATATAGAGCTGTAGAACAGCAGAGGTCTTAGAAGAAGACCCTGTGATGACATTATCCGTCACAGTTATACAAGAATATTTAGGGCTGTCATTTTAATCATGACTTCATGGTAAATACATGCTCACATAGAGGAAGAGTGTCACACCACAAAGCCAACTAGTCCACCATAGCTATTCTCAGGGATTACTACTGGAGTCTGGTTTATAGCAGAAGCGGCTCATGATCTTTAACTAACAGCAAATCCTACTACTGCTCAGGTGAAATAAAGACATTTTAATAAGTCAGATTTAGTCCCAGAATCTGTCCAATTACTCTAGTATTATGCAACCTTCTAATCACTCCTCTGTCACCCAGAAGAGATGCAGTTCTGCTTCAATGAAAGGAGAGAAATTAATGGTATTAATGATCTAGACCTGTTAATATGTCTGCAAAATCATTCCCTGCAGTCTGCAGCTTTAATAATCTTCACTCAACCACAAAATTAGCATTCTGCAACCATCATTTGTCAATAATAATTATTATAGAAGTAAAATCTCCTTATCTGTTTTTTTTACCTTAAGGCAGTGTGAAACTGTAAAGTTTCTCCTCACAATTTTATTGAAGTAAAGCTTGAAAATATTGCTGATAAAACAGGTTAGAAAACTAGAAATGGATGTCATTCAGATGAAAACTGGTGAAAACAGTAACATTCATAAAATGCAGTTTAAACAGCAGCTCATGTTATGGAGAACATGTTTTAACTGCATTTGTGTTTCATTTTGGACCACCCTGTCTTGTCTTGCCTTTCCTTTCCTTTCCTGTATGTTGCCCCTTCTTGCTTTTTAGAATCTGCTCTTTTTTATGTTCATCATGCGCATTAGTGCAGACAAACATGTTGATATGAGTGTTGCTACAGAGGGGTGTGGGGGGGGTACATCCACTGGAGAACTCTGTTCAATGGGGAGGTCTGCAGCAGGTGAATCAGTAGGCAGGCTGCCGATGACTCACTTTCTGTTTTGGGGACGGAGTTGGCAAAGTTTTTAAAGAACACAGCTGAAACAATAGTGGCATGGCATGGTTCTTTGATGTGTAAACAGCCCTGCAAGGGATTACATGTACTTCCTGGTTGCATGTTCATACTGCTGTTATGCTTACAGTGATGACGACAGTTGCTGTCAGGAACGAGCTTGCTTAGCAAGAGCCTACTTGAGCTGACATGTGAACCCACTGAGCCTGTCATCAAAAGCAAATCAATCCCTCCCCACTCCCTCCCACTGCTCCTGTCCTCCCTGCTCCCTCCATTCCCATTCAAGACCCCCACCAGCAAATCACTCCCTCCCACTGCTGCTGTCCTCCCTGCTCCCTCCGTTCCCATTCAAGACCCCCACCAGCAAATCACTCCCTCCCACTGCTGCTGTCCTCCCTGCTCCCTCCGTTCCCATTCAAGACCCCCACCAGCAAATCACTCCCTCCCACTGCTGCTGTCCTCCCCGCTTTCTCCATTCCCATTCAAGACCCCCACCAGCAAATCACTCCCTCCCATTGCTCCTGTCCTCCCTGCTCCCTCCGTTCCCATTCAAGACCCCCACCAGCAAATCACTCCCTCCCACTGCTGCTGTCCTCCACACTTCCTCCATTCCTATTCAAGCCCCCCAGCAAATCAATCCCTTTTGTTCCCTCCCACTGCTGCTGCTGTCTTCCCCGCACCCTCCATTCTGTTCGAGCCCTCTCCGCAGTAAATCAATTCCTCCCGATCCCTCCCATTACTGCTGTCTTCCCTGCATTCTCCATTCCCTGTCCCTCCAACATGGGGGAGACTACTCCTAGTGTCTGAAAATGTACATAAAATAGTTCCTGTTAAAAAAAGAAAAATGTCCCCAGTGTCTTTCTTTTTTTAAACCTTCAAAAAGGAAAAAGCTCCCTCGTTGTCTCCACCATCCCCCTCCCCCATCCTGACCCTTCCACTGTGCACCCACCTCCCTGCATCCCACCTTACTCATACTTAGCTGTGGAGGTTGGGAACAGTGACCCTATGTGGACCGGGACATGTCTGCAGTCTTCAAAGGTGACTGGTGAAGTGAAGATATCAAGGTAAGATGAATAATGGGAATCAATGTGTGCATGTGTGTTTGGGGGGCGAGGGCGGGTTTCAACTTAAGTTGATATCTCAGCCATTTTTTGAAATTTTGGCCCTAAATGTTCAACATGGGGTTCTTGGGACCCCACCTCCTGAGCACTATCACTGTCATTTCATTACTCAGTCTTTACAAGTGATTTCATGGTCGCTGCACAGAATCACTTTTCGGGACCAATTAATGAAACAAAAGTGCTACTGTTCATGAGGTGGGGTCCCAAAAATCCCATGTTGCAAATTCATTGAAAAAATTCCAAAAAATGACTGCATTACGTGTGTGTTTCACAATTTCTATGCATGCTCCTAACTTCACCAGTTTTTATTATTGTCGCTCCAAATTTTCAACACTGCTATTATTTTATACCTCCTTATCAACATTTTCCTTATTTTTCATATCCTACCTGAAGCATGTTTTCTCACCAGTGATGCACAATGGCAAGGTCGCTCAGTGAAATCACCTTTCAGGATGAGTGAATGAAATGACAGTGGTGCTATTCATGAGGTTGGGTCATAAGAATGCTACATTGAACATTTGGTGTGAAAATATTAACAAACAACAAAGTTACGAGCATGCACTTAAATTAGCAAACGTAGGCTCGTACCTTTGGTACTTTTCAATATTTTGTCTCCAAATTTTCATCATAGCCATTTCTTCAGTGCACCTCATAAATGTGATAGATACCATATTTCAGATCCTAGCCAAAATGTTTTTTTGCATCCTGAAAGGTGATTTCACAGCCACTGCGTGAAATTACCTTCCAGATAGGAACTGAACTTGTACTCTTCCTTTCTTCATTTGGTGGCATAATAAGATGGCCATGTGGAAAATATGGTGTAAAAATATTAAAAAACAATGAAGTTAAGAACCCATGTTGAAATTTGCCAATGCCGACTCATAATCCCCCCCCAACACACACACAAAATGGCACCAGTGCACACAACGAACATTGGCATTGACAAATGCTTGTTTAGATTTGAAGCAAAAAATTCAGCACTGAGCTTCAAGAGCTACAATATCCACAAGCTTTTTTGAAGTGCTAGATACAAAAGGACAACTGCAAAAGTGCTTTGTGTATAAATTACAGTCATAAATGACAATACATTAGGACTCCTAGAAAGGTTTTAATGAAACCAGTCGGGGTATTGGCAGTCATTTTGTACACCACCACTATTAAGGTATGACTGTTACTTTAGTTTTTATTTTTTTTATTTATTTTGTAATTCATGCACACAGCACTTTCGCAGTTGTCCTTCTCTATCTAGCACTTCAGTAATGCTTATGGACATAGCAGTTCTTGAAGATCGGTGCCAGGTTTTTGTTGCTTGATTGATCACTGCCTGACACAGGTGGTTTGTGTGGAGCGGCCTTTCTGTTTGTTCACTTCCATGTTATGAAATATTTACTGTGCAGCTGAGCAGTGTGGAATGCAGAATTCTACAGGTGAAATATGCTTTTCAGAATTCCGTTCATAATTCTGTGGAAACCTGGAAAGCATTCCTTTTTAAATTAGAAAATAATATTCCACTGAACGCATAATCTGCAGTTTGCGGAAAACTAGTCTGAGGTGTATATAAAATCTGAAGAATGATTCTGCAGTTAACATTCTACTTTTTAGAATTTAGGGATCCCGCAAATTAGGAAATTCCCCATAATTCTGGTGGAAATGAAATTTGAAAATACCGCCCAACTCCATTTTGCAGCACTTCTAAATAAGGCTGCTACAAGGTTTTTGTGCAGCTGAACGTAAACACCCAGTTTAAGATCCCTTTTCTGGTGTTCAGAATGAATAGAGATACTGTACTTACAACAGACACTGCTCCAAGGTCACAGGAAATCAGAACCCCTCTGTGGCACAACACACTGGTTGTGCATAGCTGCCCATCCAGTATGTTCTATATAATATAAAGGAAACCCTTTTCTGATGCCAACTCTTCTTCATATGCAATTCAGTGGCCTGCAAATCTTACTCTGAAATTTGCTTTGATGGTAAATATCATAGTTAAAAAAAAAAAAACATTTATTTAGAGTTTAGTAATTATTTATTTTGCATATTCATCAATTCACCCCTTCTACCCAAGCACCACATCTTGACCTCATGTTTACATACTGTAATAACAGTACAGACTGGACAGTATTACAGACTTCCTCTCTGTATTACCTTTGTGCATTTGTCTCATTTTGTTATCATTACCTGCATAGATCCAGTGCATGCTACGTGTGTAATGCATGAATATTGGCAATTTATTCCAAGTATGAATGTATTAAATATGATGTCATTTAGTATGTATTTAAAAAATGCCTTACTTGAGCCAGCCTGGTGGCGCTGAGGGTTGAGGCGCTGGACGCTACACCTTGCCCCATGCTGGCGATCTGGGTTTGGGAACAGATTCAGGTCGCTCAGGGATCATCAGGGCGAGGAAGGATCAAGCATCCACAGATAGCTCTCCCTCCTTGGGGACAGGGGATGGTATGGTGTGCTGCTTGCCTGACATGCAGTGGTGGCTGGGTGCCAGCTTATGCACGCTGTCATGTTGGGGAAGGGACCCCACATCCAGGGTGTTAGGCCATCGCTACAGAGGAAGAGCTTGGCCACTTCTGCCCATTGCACGTTCATGGGCCCAGGGGAGAAAAACAAGGGGAAAACCCTCCACAGTGTCAAAAATGATGACTGACCCTTCGCAGGCCCTACACCTAGTGTCCGGAGACAGCCACAGCCCTGTGAGAGAGGGCATGAGCTAGGGCAAGTCCCAGGGGAGTGAGGGTGATAAGGCGGGGTGTGGTCAATAAGAGGAAGGCCACTGGGGACGTCATGGAGCAGAAAGTGAAAAAGACAAAAAAATGCCTTACTTGCATAAATCCACCAATCATAAATATATTTTATTTTTTGGTTACCATTCCTCATATCAGTGGTAATAGACATTAAATACAATTTGTGGGAACCATATTTGTTATACTCATGCTGCTAATCTGGATTAGACAGATTATTTGTTGCTTCTGACAACAATGTGTGTGAGAACTCTATGGAGAAAGCTGTTTGGTGAGTTTCCTTAGGCTCACACTGGACTCATGTTTAGGCAAGGCAAGGCAACTTTTATTTCTTGGGCACCCAGTCCCAGAGGCTCTGGGTGCTGTACAAATACAAACACTCAAAGAGGTGGGACAGTACAAAAATACATACTGTAAATATAGCAAAAATATAAATATAATAAAAGCAATAGACTGAGTGCAAAAAAGCAGGTCTTACAGATAAATCCAATAATAGTTCTCTGCAGCTCTATACCTCGGAATGCCAGTGCAAACAAGTAGGTCTTTAGGTGGCCCTGGAAGACCTCAACTGATGGGGCCTCCCTGACAGCTGGTGGTAGCAAATTCAACAGGATGGGGCCAGCGACACTGAACACCCTAACACCTGCAGATTTTAACCTCATCCTGGGAATTGCAAGGAGGCCCTTAGCGGAGGAATGGAGGGAGCGGATAGGAGTGGCATGTGTAAGGAGGTTGGAAAGATTGCCAGGACCTAGTCCATGCAGGGCCTTAAAGGTGAGCAAGTCAATCTTGAAGAGAACCCTCCACCTGACTGGCAGCCAGCGCAGTTCGCGTAACATTTGTAGGTAACTGGCAACAGTTTTGGGAGCGAAAGTTCTTTAAATTTGATGGACTGCATCTGACAAAGGAGGGAGTCAGTGCATTGGGGTATAAGTTTGACATCTTTGCAGAATATTTAAACTAGCAAATGGGGAGAGGGGTGCAGCACCCGATACATCGAATGGGAAGAACACCCCTTAGCCCTCGGCTAATAATCAAACAGGAGTTCAGCATGTTTATAGTTCATTTGCATCACCAGGTAAGGAAAAAGGTCTGTCTCCCCATATGACATGCAGGGGAAATGCCGGACCTCGCCCAATAACTAACACACCAAAATCTGGCCAATGGAAATCATGTACACAAATGCCTGCAGTCTGGGAAACAAGATCCCAGACCTGCAGGCAACAATGACAGAGGCTAAACTGGACATAGTAGCCATTAGCGAGAGATAGTTCACCAATAACCACACTTGGGAGACTTCAGTACCCATCTATGTACTGTTCAGAAGAGATCGAGGTGCGAAAAGGGGGGGGGTGGAGTGGCCCTTTACGTCAATGAAAATATCAAAGCTACAGAAATTCAGAGTACACATAAGGAGCCAGAAGAACTGTGGGTCACCCTGGAAACAGGAAATGGGACAGCCATATGAACTGGGGTTGTCTACATGCCTCCAGACCAGGGGCAGAATATAAACACATTACTGTTAGAAGATATACAAACATGACAGCTAAAGGAGGTTCTGATAATGGGAGACTTCAACATGCTATATATATATATATATATATATATATATATATATATATATATATATATATATATATGGTCAATACCAACAGAAACATCTGCCAGAACTAGACACATGGTGAATTCCCTGAAGGGGGAGGGCCTCAAACAACTGGTACCCACAAGAGACAGGGCTATCCTAGATCTAGTACTGACTAAGGGGGAAAAGATCATAAATCTCCAGGTGGAAGGTCACCTGGGTGCCAGTGACCATCACATTGTATGGTTCAATTTGTCCACTAGAACTAAATCATCCCATTGCAGGGCAAAAATATGGGACTTTAGAGGTGCTGACTTTGATAAGATGGCCAACAGAGTTAAGTTAGCCCTGGCAAGAAGAAATACAGGTGAGGAGGTACAGGCAAAGTGGACAGTATAGCGTAGTGGTTTAAGGCTATGACCTGCAAACTTGGAGACCTGGGTTTGAATCCCACAGCCCCCACCTGCATACTGTGTGACCCTGAGCAAGTCACTTAACTTCCTTGTGCTCCCAGGTCGCACCTGGAAACAAGCTTCGGCTTAGTGTGCCTTTCCTAGTTAAACAAGTTCCCCTTCCCTTCCATAAAGGATGCAAGACTTGAAGCAACATCCCACTGTGTTAGAGAGAAAAGCAAGAGCAAAAGAAGGAGGAAACCACTTTGGTTCTCAAAATCAGTAGCAGAAAAGATCAGAGCCAAAAGGCTGGCCTTCAGGAAATATCAGGAAACACAGTGGGATGAAGATAGGGAGGCATACCAAACTTCACTAAGGGAAGCAGGAAAGGCAGTAAGGCAGGCAAAGACTCAAACCGAAGTAACACTAGCATGAACAGTAAAAGAAGGGGACAAGACTTTCTACAGATACATTAGTGAAAGAAGAAAGTTTGAAGGGGGTATTGCTAAGATCAAAGGGGATAAGGGGGAGTGTGTGGAGGAAGACCAAGGAAAAGCATCTATCCTAAACAGATACTTCTGCTCAATATTTACTGAGGAAAAAATAGGACAGGGCCCACAGCTCAGCATCATGGACACAGGGGGGAGGGAGGTGTGCACTAGTCCTTTCACCAAAGAAAGGGTCCTACAAGAGCTTGCTAAGCTCAGGGTGGACAAGGCAATGGGACTTGATGGCATACATCCCAGAGTACTAAAGGAGCTAAGAGTGGTACTAGCAGAGCCATTATCAGAACTGTTTAGTGAATCTCTGAGCACAGGAGAGGTCCCAGAAGACTGGAGAAGGGATCATGTAGTCCTGCTCCACAAGAGTGGTAGCAGGGAGGAGGCACGGAACTACAGACCAGTCAGTCTTACCTCAGTAGCGGGCAAGATTATGGAGGCACTTCTTAAGGAAAGGATAGTGCAATACCTGGAATCCATAGGAGTGCAGAATCCAAGATAGCATGGGTTTACAACAGGCGGGTCCTGTCAAACTAATCTCATAAATTTCTTTGACTGGGTAACCAGCTCGGTGGACCAAGGGGGTGCAGTTGATGTCACCTACCTTGATTTCAGCAAAGCTTTTGATACTGTTCCACATAGAAGATTGATTAATAAGCTGGGTAGGCTTGGGGTGGGTCAGAAGTTGGTCAACTGGGTGGCAAACTGGTTGGTGGGCAGAAAACAGAGGGTGGTGGTAAACGGTATACAGTCAGAAGAGATGCAAGTCACAAGTGGAGTACCTCAGGGATCATTCCTGGGGCCAGTCCTCTTCATTATCTTCATCAGTGATGCTGCAGATGGACTGGAGGGTAAGGTTTGTCTCTTTGCAGATGACACCAAGATCTGCAACAGAGTAGATGATCCAGATGGGGTGGGCAGAATGAGGAGAGATCTAGATAAACTGTTAAAATGGTAGGAAGAGTGGCAACTGGGGTTTAACGCAAAGAAGTGCAACATCATGCACATAAGGAAGAGAAACCCTGAAGCCACCTATAGGTTGAGAGGGGAGTTGCTGTCAATCAGAAGGGAACAAAGAGACTTGGGCATCATCATCACAGATGATCTGAAATCATCCAAGCAGACCACTAAAGCAGTGGGTAAGGCTAGAGGGATGTTGGGGTGTATTAGTAAGGGTATTGCATCTGGCCCGGTGGCGCTGAGGGTTGAGGTGCTGGATGTCATACCTCATGCCATGCCAGTGACCCGAGTTCGGGACCGGACTCGGGTCACTCGGGGCTGGCAGGGGAGGCAAGGATTGAACATCACAGCTCTCCTTTCTCAGGGTGGGGGAGTCTGTGCGGTAAATGGCACAGCAGGGGGGGCTCGACCACGCCCAGGGTGCTTGGTTGCCTCTGCGGAGGTGGAGACAGCTGCTGCAGCCATTGCACGGTGCGTGGGTGCAAAGGGGTGAAAAGGAGAAAAAATCCCCAGTGGCAGGATGACACCCGACTCCCCGCAGGCACCGCTTCTGGGCCGGGCATAAGGTAAGCCCCAGTAATCCTGGGGGGACAGAGCTGGGAGGGGTGTTGGGCAGAAGGGGGCTGTTGGGGGGAGCTATAAAAACAGCAGCCGTGATAAAAAAAAAAGTAAGGGTATTGCAAGTCGTAAGAGGGAGGTAGTAATACCTCTTTACAAGACACTGGTTAGACCCCATCTGGAGTGCTGTGTGCAGTACTGGAGGGCACACCTACATAAGGACATGAACAAAATGGATGCAGTCCAGAAAAGGGCAACCAAAATGGTGCAGGGACTGCATCAGAAAACGTATGAGGACAGATTAATGGAGCTCAATATGTATACCCTAGAGCAAAGGAGGGAGAGAGGTGATATGATCGAAGCATTCAAACATCTTAAGAGCATTAACAAGGTGAAAGAGTCTAACATGTTTCAGTATAAGAAAAATAGCAGGACAAGAGGCCACAGCATGAGATTAGAGGGAGGCCGATTAAGGGGTAGTGTGAGGAAGTACTTTTTCACAGAAAGGGTGGTGGATGCATGGAACGGCCTACCTCAGGAAGTGGTGGATATGAATACAATGCAGGGCTTTAAACAGGCATGGGATAGGCAAAAGGGAGCAATACAGATCAGTATGACTAGATTGGCCATTGACAGAGTAAAGGCCTATGGCACATTCATAAGGTAGAACAAATGGGCAAACTAGATGGGCCTTGCAGTCCTTATCTGCTGTCAACTTCTATGTTTCTATGTAACACCGGGCTAACATGATTGAACTTAGAATGTCCCGTCAGCAACCTGGTGGCAGTGTTCTGCACTAGCTACAGCCGGTGGAGGGTACCTCCAGAGACCCCGAAGTAGAGCGCATTACAATAATCAAGCCTGGACATCATAAAGGCATGTACCAAGGTAGAAAGATCCTCAGATGGAACTAGGGGTTTGATCCTGGCGAGATTCCTCAGATGATAAAAACTACTTTGGACAATGGACGACACCTGGGGTTCAAATGTCAGTCTGTCATTGAGGGATATGCCCAGATTACGCACCCTAGAGGAAGCCATCAATGGTGTAGGCCACAGGAAAAGACTTGTTGCCACACCAGAAGCAATCCTATCACGCCTTTGGTTCGACTCCACCACCAGTAATTCCATCTTATCAGGGTTCAGTCACAACCAGCTGGAGGACATCCAGTTATTAATCTCAGCCAGGTAGCTATTAAGCACTTCTACAGCACCGGATGTCCCAGGGGCAAAGGAAAGATACAACTAGGTATCATCTGCATAGCAATGAAAACCCACATGGTATTTCTCATGAGCTCATCCAGGGGCAGCATGTACACAGCAAACAACATCGGTGACAAGACCGAACCCTGAGGTTTGGTTTAGAAACTGCAAAAAGGATGCTTCATTTTGAAAAGGCTTGCTCTCACCAACTGCAATATTAGATATGAAGAAGCTTTTGATATTCAGAGGGACAGTGTGAAGTGTTGCACTCCGCAGTATTTATTGCACTTACAGCTCAGTCGGGCTGCCGGCCATGGAGGTGAGTGGATGGCTGCGCTGGTGCCCACTGGGGTCAGGATGGGGAGCAGGGTGGTGGGCACTCCTGATAGGGTGGGGAGAGGGGTCCACTAGACATCAGGAATTTAAATAAAAAAATATATATATTTTATATTAGGCCAACTGGCCAACAATCATCGGGGGACCATAGTAGAGCCAGGAATTTAATTAAATATATATTTTTTTTTAACATTGTAGCTGGCAATAGGTAGGAGGTGGGGGGAGACCACTAGGCACCATGGAATTAATTAAAATAAATACTTTTTTGCATGTGATCGTCGGGGAGGGGCGCTAATCACCAGGGATTTGGGGGATTCGACATGTGAAACTTCTTCTTGCTTTGGGTTTTTTAAGTGCAATTTGCACTTAAAAATTCCCAAAAGCAAGGCAAAGTTACAAATGACGAATTCTCATTAATCCAGGACAACTTTGCAAACTGATTTGCAGAGGCGAATTTGGCGACTTCGGCGACTTTGCCATAAATTCACCAGCGAAGTACAACCTCGTTGCATCTCTAATCTTGAGCATGGTTCGATGAGATGATAATTTATACTATTTAAAGTATGACTTTAAACATCCCATTTTTTTTGCAATAATAAGGTACAGGTAAATATCACATAAAGCATCATTCTCTAGCCATAGGAAGAAAAGCTTCCAAATTTTTTCAGTTTTATTTAGAACCCTTAGCCAGATGCCGCATGTTCATTGAGAGGATTTTAGGCCACACATTTAACTCAGCCCCCTTATTTAGTTGTTGCAGTGTCTTTCCAACCATTAAGAAGTATGTGTTCCATTCCAAAAATGGCCAGTAGCAGTCACCTTTTTCCTCATTTGTTTAAGTTAATCAAAACGGATGTGCCTGCATTCTGGCAGTACAGCTGAGGCATTTTTTAGCTCCATGCAGCACAATTATCCAGTAAGCAAGTATAAAAAGGATATGGTTTACATTAATTAGGGTTGTCAGAACCCTCTGAAGTTCTGGGTTCTAGTTCTAGTCTAGAACTTTTGGAAATGTTCTAGGGTTCTAATCTTTTTTAGAACCTTTTAGAACTCGAACCCTATTTTTTAAATTGTGCTGCCAATAATGAAGATAATAGTGAAATACACGTGAAATTGAGGAGAAAGAGAAATAAAATTTTTCAATATAAGGGGAGAGAGATATTGGGTACAGTGCATCAGTCAAAGAGCACACAGCAGGATGATAGCCAGTACACCACATAGGAGTCACACACACACACACACACACACACACACACACACACACACACACACACACACACACACACACACTCACTGGGTACAGTGAAGCAGTTAAAGGGCGCACAGCAGGATGATGGCCAGTGCGCCATGTAGGGGCAGAGTTATGCAAGACGCAACACACAGATTTATTTATTTTTATTAAGGGATTTTTCTCTTCCCCCAAAGTCCTCCAAAAAATATCTCTGGCATGTATTACCAGATATCACAGAAATGGGTGCTGTGCTGCTCACAGTCATACGCTGGGTAGGGTACAGTGCAGTCAAAGAGCACACAGCAAGATAATGGGCTGGCCAGTATGCCATGTAGGAGATGGAGTCACACAACACAGTGAAACACAGATATCTTTGTACTGAGTAAGGGATTCTCCAGTCTCTCCTCCCAACATGGAAATATTTCTCTGGCATGTATTTAAAGATATCACACAACTGGGTGCTGGGGTGCACACTGTCACATACACTGGTGGGTAGGGTACAGTGCAGCCAAAAGGCACACAGTAGGACGACTGGATGGCCAGTCCGCCACATAGGAGACAGTCACACAACACAGTGAAAGGGATTTTTCTGTCTCTCCTCCCAACAGGGAAATATTTCTGTTAAGTATTTAAGGATACCACACAACTAGCTGCTGAACTCCACAGTGCACACAGTCACACACTGGGTAGGATACACTGCATTTAAAGGGCACACAGTCACACACTGGGTAGGATACACTGCATTTAAAGGTCACACACCGGGTAGGATACACACTGCATTTAAAGGGCACACAGTCACACACGGGGTAGGATACACTGCATTTAAAGGGCACACAGCAGGATGATAGGCTGGCCAGGCCCACGCGCCAAGTAGATGGAGTCACTGGTACAGTACAGCAAAGTTATCACAGCAGGACGATGACCTGTCCTGTACACAGAGACGCCCAAGGCTCCCAGTCAGTTGAGTCTACTGTCCTCCTACCTGCCTACTCCTGTACTCCCTTCTCAACAAACCACCTTGCCAACTGTCACTTTTGCCACTGGCTGGCTGCTCCAGTCCATTGATCCCACTGTAATTTCTGCCACACAGAAAAAAATGCCTTGCTTCCACACCACTACCAGTGCCTACCGTTGCTCAAAGTGTAATTTTTTTTTCCCCAAAAAAATGGAGCAGAGCACAACATGTCTGCTCTGCTACTCACCCAGCCAAGTCTGCCCCGATGATTTCCTGATGCACAACTAAAAGTTTGAGTCACATGACTCAACTGTACACTTTGCACCACTCGCGTGCATGTACACTAACAGTATAATTAACACACTAATTTAACTAGTCCCTCCCTCCCAGCTGACAGGCCATCGAGAGGAGTAATGTTGGTGTAAAGGTTGGGGGGCGATGACAACCTTACTCTCAACCAGCCTCGTATCGCAAGTGCCGTGCTACCCCCAAAAGTAAATTATAAACATTATTTTTGATTTTGCGCAGCTGTTGGGACTGCCTGACTCACCCAGTCTGCCCATTTTTCACTACCTACATTGTCACCGTAGACCTAGAACCTACTTGATCTATAGCTCTCTCTCTCCCTCTTCCCTTCCTTTCCACAATGACTCCCTTGTGCCATTCCACCCACCTGCAGGGTAAGGGTGATTTTTTTTTTCTTTTTTTAACTACTTTAATTTTGGTAACACAGAGGAAAACACTGGAATTGCATGCTAGGCTAACCATATAACCCCCAGCAGCCCCTACCAAAGCAGACATAGTCAGGCTGAGGTGGCACACAGGAGAGACACTAGACAGCACAGCATTTTAAATCAGACACTGACTGTAGACAGTACAGTAGACACGATCAACACAGCACAGCAGACCACCAATAAACATAATTAAACACCACCTACCCTTGCCTTCCTGCAGACTAGAGCTATGTTAGCTCAGGTTGAGCAGTTTTATGCTGCTTTGCTGATTGCTGTGCTGGTCACGGTTACTGGTAGAGCCACTGCCCCACTCCAGACACAACAGGAAGAGAGAATGCCTCCTAGACTGCAGCAGGCTTCTTTTCCTGTGCGCTCCCTGACCCTGACTGGCACCAAATCAAATGGGCAATAATGTATAGCACCTGCCAGCATAAAACTGCCTTGTGAAAACTGTAATCTCCTCTCTCCCACCACCTCCTCTGCTTAACTACTTTGTCTTGTTTTTGTCCATACAGCATAGTAAGCATACAGTCCCCCCCGCAGCATGATGATGTTGCTGGCTATCTCCCCAATCACTACTCACCCCCACCCACCGAACTGCAGCACCACTAGTCAGTCCTACCTCCCAGTTAGTTGTTGCTTGCAGCAGCAGCCTCCACCTCGATCCACCAGCAGTCTGTATTCCTCTGTCCTCTCCCTTCCAAACTTCCAGCTGACAGCCTCCAGTTAACTTCCCCAGGCTGCTGTCTCAACCTGACTGATGCCCCGACTGAATAAACCCTTTCAGTCACTCACGGGTGCCCTCAGTTCTATACCGCTCAATCCCAGGCCATAAAGACTCTGCGACTGACTCCCAGCACTGGCAAGCAAAGCATCAGTGGGCGGACGCAGCAGCATTCAATTTCAAACAGGTAGGACATTCGCAGGAGGAGTGGGAAATGTAGCACCAAACACCTAGACACGAGCACCTCAATTCTCTCCATGCCAGCAGTCAGTTTCCGGCCCTCTCATCCCGACACCTTGCTATTGGTGGTGGTGTGTGCTTCCGCTACTTCTGGGTGCACTTTCTCCCTTCCTGCTACAATTCACTTCTGCTCCTCTCAGTTCCAGCCAGGCCAGCTTGTACAGCGATGCCCCCCCCAAGCTATGTCTAACTGTCTAGCCACCACCCGCAGCTCGCCACACTCTCTTGCAGCTCTCTGTCCCAGGACCCACCAGTGAAACCCAACACCCCCCAGAATGGCAGGATCTCCTAGCGTACCAGCAGGCAGCAGCTGCAAAAGAGGCTGAGTGTTGGGCATGACAAATGCACTCACCTTTGCCACCTCATCCCCCCATAATTATACCCCTCTTCATCCCTCCTAGTGTCTGTGTCCAGAGTCGACCTCACCGCCCAAGGAAACAGCAGGCAGTGGCACTACAGTGCCGTTTAAGTAATAAAAAAACAGTCAAACCCTTTGGCGAACCCTCTGATGTTCAAGTTCTAAATTGGAACTCAAACACCAGGGTTCAAGGAGGGTTCTAATCTTTCTCGAACAAGTTCTGACAACCCTAGTTTGCATGCCTCTGCCTCTAGTAACTAAAGAATGGATTGAGAAATATACAAAGGTCCTGAAATCTGCTTTTCAAGCAGTATTATTGTTTGCTATACGACAGGGCAAAGTGTTTCTTTAATACGTGGGGGGAGGGGTCCAAAAGCTTTCTTTGTTTTGCCAAAGTTGGCAAGTTTTTATTTATTATTTTAACTAAGTTTCAACTCTGAGGAAGTCAAATACGTATCTTGTTTAGTACAGGTTCTGTGGTGGCTCATTTCCATTGCCAGCAGGTAGAAGGATTCAAAATTATTTCTACACACTGGCCTTTGAAAAGTCCACTGCAAACCCCACAATGGTATAGACCTGCACACTAGACTCCCTGGGATGCTTGCTTGGCACAAAATGAGTGTGCAAGCAGCTAGAAGTGAACCCTCTGACAGCAGTATAAAATATTCTTGTGCAAAATCCTCAGGTCCCCATTGTACACTTCTACACAAGTTATCAAGACCTATCCATCAGCACTTGGGAACCACTGCTCTGAGCCTTAGTAATGAATTTTCAAGAATGACGGAGTATGCCTATTAACAGCTGTTTGTACTCCATGTTGTTCTGCTTGCTCTCCTACAGCTATATCATTCTTCTGAGGAAGCTTATTCAGATTAATCTGAGAATTTGTTTCTCGAGCATGATTTATTACTGTCATTTCCACCTAGTTTAAGGCATAGAACGACCCTTGTATAAAATGAAGTCCCCTCATTTTTTACTTGGGCATCATTGTTCTGCATAATGGAATGCATTTCTGACTGCGCACTTTGCCAGCTGTAACACTTGTCTGGGATCATTATATTCCAAAACAAAATAGGTTTTGTATTTTCTCCAATTAATCTCAAACTGCTGGATGTCAGTTGTCTGTTTGGATGAGCTATATCCTCAGCGATGTATTAACCAAACTTGCATTATGGACAAGATGGAAAATACTGCAAAAGTGAAAAAAAAAAAAAAGTCTTCTGTCAGCATTGCTAATTGAAGTCGATTTAAAGAAAGTAACATCTCTTCATTTATTTTTATCTTAATTTCTTACAAATGATAACTGTTACCATTCAGCGACACAATTAACTTGCACATTCAATTTCTTCATGAAAAAACTGAAATGAGCATGTACCGTATATGGGGCACAGTGGGACATATGCTATAGTGTTCAGAGATATAAAAAAGGAGATTACTTCTGGGCTCGGTGTACTGATACGAGCTCTGCATAGATTAATATTTTAGGCTTTCACTGAGCTTTTATCTATATCCGTTAGACAATCAGTAATTTCCAATTACTACTGCAGAGTTGGAGTAGGGTTGATGTGTCATGCTGCAGAGTTGAGGGCCCTACAGAACTAGTCAGGAACCTACCCCAGGAGTGCAAATGAAGTCCATTAGGCGCTTAGGGTACTGTACCTCTTAAAGCATGGTAGGGAGCTCAGGGGGCTTTAGATTGCATGTCAGGATGTCCGGGTCACTGGAGATAATAAGAGGGGACAAACAAGTGTTTGTTTTGGGCACTTTGCCCATTGTGGATATGCCACAGCAGCCTCCCGGTTCACACCAGTATGTCCCTGCCCATTACCTAGCACTGTAGCCAGAAGCCCTTCACAAACAGTCCAATCCAGGGCTGTAAAAGCATTTTTTTTTTGCTTGTCCTCATTGCCTGACAACCAGCAGAACCGCCCACCGAGCAGGCAGCGTGAGGGAAGGCAGGCCACATGCTTGGACAGCTTCCCTTGCCCAGTGCATAGGATTGTTCAAATTGAAAAGAGCCATTGGTGGCTGGCACATGGGGTTCAGGTATAAAACCATGAGCCCTTAAAAGGAGTGGTCAGTGTGATCATTGGGGAACTGAAGTGAGACCAGTGACGAAGCAGATAGAGGAGCTGTGGCAACGCTGGCTTATCTATAAGTAACAGGTTAGAAACATAGAAACATAGAATTTGATGGCAGATAAGGACCACTTGGCCCACCCAGTCTGCCCATTTTCCTACCTACTGGATAAGCTGTAGATCCTAGTCAAGGCCCCTGGAATTCTGCGGTTCTGTGGTTGCGGAATTTGCCACAGAATTTGTATCATGCCTCAGAATATATATAGTGCCGCAGAATTCATTGTTTTTGATGAATTTTCATATAAATATACTGTTTTTCCATAGTGTCAGGCTTTCTTTCCCAACTTGTTTATCCTGAAGCCCCTCCTCTATGCTCAGCATATGATGTCACCGATGACATCACATCATATTTAGCCAATGACAGGACTGCATTCTGCCAGAGAAATGAATAAATCATGCAGCAGAAATCAGAAAATGCTGCCACAGAAGTTAAGGAGCCCTGCCGCAGAAATCAGAAAATTCTGCCGCAGAACACCAGGGGCCCTGATCCTAGTTAACCAGCAGCCTACTTCTTCCTACCCCCACCCCCTAGAATTGCCTTATGACTGTCCCATGCATGCTTGAATTCCACCACTGTTTTTGACTCCACAACCTCCTCCAGAAGGCCGTTCCATGCATCCACAACCCTCTCTGTGAAAAAATACTTCCTTAAATTACCTCTGAGCCACCCCTTCTATCTTCAAATTGTGCCCCTCTGTTCTTGCACGCCTCTTTTTTTGAAAGATGCTACCCTCTTGGACTTTGTTGATTCCCTTGAGGTACTTGAAAGTTTCTATCATGTCCCCCCTCTCCCTTCTTTCCTCGAGGCTATACATATTAAGCACCTTAAGTCTCTCTTCATATGTCTTCCGGTGCAGACCCTGCACCATTTTAGTTGCGCTCCTCTGGACAGCTTCCATCCTGTCTATGTCTTTGTGGAGATTGGGTCTCCAGAACTGCACGAAGTAGGGGTCTCACCAGCTGTCTGTACAGAGGGCTAACAACTTCCGGTTTTCTACTAGTGATGCCTCTCCTATGCATCCCAGTATCTCCCCAGCCCTCCTTGCTGCCCTCTCACATTGCTTGCCCACCTTTAGGTCATCTGATATGACTACCCCAGGTCCTTTTCCATTTTGTTGTTGTTAGTGTCTCACCCCATTGTGTACTCTTCCCTGGGTTTTGTTTCCCAGGTGCATTTACTATGCACTTCAGCATTGAATCTAAGCTGCCATATATTTGACCATTCCTCTAACCTTGCCAAGTCCCTTCTCATCCTTTCCACCCCACCTTGTGCATCAACTCTATTGCAGATCTTTGTGTCATCTGCAGAGGGACATACTTTTCCTTCCAGTCCCTCTGCAATGTCGCTTATGAAGACATTGAAGAGGACCGGTCCTAATACTGAACCCTGTGGTACCCCACTAGTAACCCCCCTTTCTTCAGAGTGGACTCCATTTACTATTACTCTCTGTGTCCTATTCTTCAGCCAATTCTTTACCCAGGCTGTCATCTTGGGACCCACTCCCAGGCTGGCTAACTTGTATATTAATCTTTTGTGCGGGACTGTGTCAAACGCCTTGCTAAAGTCTAGGTAGGCCATGTCCACAGCCCCTCCCTGATCTACTACTTTGGTCACCCAGTCAAAGAAATCTATCAGATTCATCTGGCATGACCTTCCCGCTGTGAATCCACGCTGCCTTGGGTCCTGTGCCCCATGGCCTCTAGATACTCGACAATTCTTTCCTTCAGAAGTGATTCCATCATTTTCCCTATCACTGAGGTTAAACTAACAGGTCTGTAGTTTCCTGCTTCTGCCTTGCTCCCACTTTTGTGAAGGGGAATCACATCTGCCCTCCTCCAGTCCTTGGGTACCACCCCATCCTCTCATGATTTGTTAAAGAGGGTAGTCAGTGGTATCACTAGTTTTACCCTAAGTTCTTTTAGAATTCTGGGATGAATCCCATCAGGCCCCATTGCTTTGTCCACCTTCAGTTTTAAGAGTTCTTTCATAACCCTTTCTTCTGTAAATGGGCTGGTATCAACTTCTGTATCCAGAGTGTTTCTACTATTTGTTTTAGGTACCTCCACCTCTTCATTTGTGAATACTGAGCAAAAATATTTGTTTAGTATCTGTGCCTTTTCACAGTCACCCTCTGCCCACCCTCCCTCCCTTTATTAAGCCTCACTATCCCTCTCTTTGTCTTCCTTCGCTCCTGATGTACCCATAAAAGGTTTTATTCCCCTTCTTAACTGAGTTGGCTATCTTTTCCTTGGTTTGGGCCTTTGCTCTTCTGACTGCCTTCCCAGCTTCCTTTTGTTTTAACTGATATAGTTCTCTGTCCTGCTCCTTCTGTGATTCCTTGTACTTCCTGAAAGCTTTCTTTTTCTCTTGAACCTTCACTGCCACTTCATTTGAGAGCCATAGTGGTTTCTTACATCATTTTGTTTTGTTTATTTGCTTCACACAAAGGCTTGTTACCTCTGTGATGGCATTTTTTATTATTCCCCATTGTTCTTCCACCCCTCCTTCTTTCCCATTTGCTAGTGCATTCCTTAGGCACTCACCCATTTTGGCAAATTCAGCCCTCCTAAAGTCCAGTACGTTTGCCTTTGTATGGCTTGACTCTGTTGATGTGTTTATTGTGAACCATACTGTTCGATGGTGGCTAGTTCCCAGATGGCTACCCACTTCTACATCTGTGATCCTCTCTCCATCTCCATTTGAGAGAACCAGGTCTAAGATTGCTTCCTCTCGAGTGGGCTCCAATACTAGTTGTCTAAGGCATGCCCCCTGTAGGGCATCTAGAATAACCCCACTCTTCGAAGTGGCTGCTGCAACTGCACTCCAGTTAACATCTGGCATATTCAGATCACCCATCAGCAATATCTCCCTTTTCTGCCATTCTAGTATACCTCTATCATTTCCTTGTCCATTTCCTCCCCTGAGAAGAAGTCTGTATACAACCCCTGTGCGGATTGTGGTGCCATTACCTGTCTCCAAATTTACCCACAGTGCTTCTTCTCCTCCCTGTTTACCCTTTTGTTCTGTTGCTTTGATTCCTTCCCTTATGTAAAGAGCTACTCCTCCTCCTCTTTTACCCTCCCTGTTCCTCCTGTAGATAGTGTATCCTGGTATGTTTACGTCCCAGTCATGGTTTTGTGTGTACCATGTTTCTGTGACTGCCACAATAACCAGATGTTCCTTCTCCATCAAGGCCACTAATTCAGGAAGCTTGTTACCCAGACTACGGACATTGGTACTCATTGCTCTCCATTTTTTGATGGCTTTACCTTCTGTTGCAGCATCCCCCGCTGACCTTTCTACCTCAGTCTTTTTCTCATTTAGTACCCTGTTTTGTAGGGAGAGGCTGGGATTTTCCTGCTGCTTATCAGTGCCTCCCCCCCTTGACTAGTTTAAAAGCTGGCCAATGAAGCATTTAAACCGATTGCTCAAAAGACTTGTTCCCTTCCTGGACAGATGCAGACCATCCTGCCAGTATAAGCTGGTGTCCCTCCAGGTAGAACTCCAGTCCCCAATGAAGCCAAACCCCTGTGCATCACACCATTTTTTCAACCATTCATTAAACTGCATGGTGCAAAATACCCTCGCCTCACCCATGCCACTGACAGGCAGCACCTCTGAGAAGGATACTGTGTGTGCTACTTATCTTAGGCCCCGCCCCAACTCTACAAAGTCCTCCTGCACTGCTCTAATGTCATGATGAGCCAAGTCATTTGTCCCTAGGTGGACAATGATGTCCAGCTCTGACTCCCGTGCAGCTGTTCTCGTGATCCTGAGGATGCGCTTCCTGTCACTCCAAGCCATGGCACCAGGCAGGCACCTTACTTCAGTTTTCCCTGCTCCCCCCAGTTCTATCCCCCTAATAATTGAGTCCCCCACCAGGAGCTGCTTCCTTTCCCTGTGGTGTCCTCTGCCTCCTTCCTGTGGGCCTCCCTTGTGACAGTTGTCCTCAGCCTCCTTAGTCTCCTCAGCGGGTGCATCCATAGAGGAGCTTGAAGCGGATCCATTGACTCCTGTCAGTCCTTCTGTTCTATGATAGTAGTTCATGGCTTCCCCAGTCACAGTGCTCCAGTGCAGTAGGGAGGAGGGGGCAAGCAAGGCCCCAGCACCAGAACTGCACACCGAGTGGTATTAAGACAGAGAGCTCCACAGTAGCTAGTATAAGGGGTGGGTCAGAACCACAGTAGGACTGGCCACAGAGCAAAGTAGTTCAGGCTCCCTAGGAGCTCATACTGTGGTCTACAGTACCCTAAAAGACACCCAAAGGGCACATCTAATAATGCTTCATGGGACCTGATATAGTGGACTCTGGAGCAAAGTAAGCTTCCTGGGAGTTCATGCTGAGGGACAATCAGTGGGATGCTTACTGAATGTTTACTGACTGCCTGTTGAATGGCATTTAAAGGCCCAGTGCCCCATTTGCTACAAACCACTTGAACTGGTGTATTGCCTTGTTTGCCTAACAAACTGCCTTTGGACCGTGTGTTGTGGCCCATTAGCCCTAGCGAACTACCTCAAGTGGTGTAATACCCTGTTTACCATATGAATTGTCATAATCCTATGGTACCTTTAAAGTAACTCCTTAAACAAGTGGTACCCTTTAAGTAACTGCTTTAACCTGTGTTACACATTCCGAAAGACTGCTTACCCTCCCCTACTACCTTACATTGAATCAACTCATTGCCTGGCAATCTTGCCTCAACTGTAACAATGTTTAGTAGTCTCTGCAACTACCTACAGACTGCCTACGTGTCACCTCAATCAAAGACTGCATCCTTCCTGTGACACCACCTCCTTGGACAAAAACATGGGGCAGTTGACCCATCTAGCAGTAAGGTGATAGTCTGGACAGGCCCCATTTGTTACTCTTTGCCAAAGATACATCCCCACACAAATAAGAAGTAAAGGAAGCTAAGGACTCAACCCAGCTCAATAGAGAAGGCCTTTATTGTGCAGTGGAGTGGGGGTTTCTCATTTAGGACCAGCATCTGGTGTCATAATCTTAGTACCTTTATCTAGAACCATCATCCAAAGATCAGCAGCCTTGACCATTTGAAGTCCAGTTTCTCCTTTTCTACAAAGTCCTTCTTGTGCCAGCAGCCTAAGGGAGGGTTTAAGCTGAAGAATCTGCTTTAAGTACCCATCTTGTGTTCTGCTTGTCCTCACAGCACAGGGAAGGGTTCTATGTCATAACGGCGATCACGGAAAGACGCTCAGCATTAGGGCAGGTGTACATCACCAAAAATCAATTTCAGCAATGTAACACTCATGGCACTCAGCAAAACGGCACTGGAGACTTGTGTTTTTTTATTTTTTATGCCCCCCACACCCCCTACTAAAGGATTCTTAACTCCAGGGGGGTGCATTTCAGGGGGGGGAGCAAAAACTGAATAAAAACATTTAATGGCCTGTTATTGAGTCGCATTTTGAAAGTGCTCGATAGAGGTCACCCTCATTACAGGCTACCCAGGGAAGGGTTTGTACTGAAGAGTTAGCTTCAAGTTCCACATCTTCTGTTTCTCTTGTTCAGGCAGCTCAAAAGAAGGTTTGTGCCAAGGAATCTTCCACAGCTACAACCTTGTTTCTCTTGTCCTGGCAGCCCAAGAAAGGGTCTTTTTCTGATGCACCTATGGCCTGTTTAAAAAACCCCTCTTAAGTCCTGGCAGCTTAACTAAGGGTCCTCACTGAAGTATCAGTTTCTCTGTAGTAACTAGTGCCCCTTTTTTGGTCCAGGTGCCCCATTCAGGTCTCCATTCTCTGTGAAGTTCCTTTCCACATCCTGACGTAGACTTTAAAGTGACTTGATTCTTATTTTGAATTAATGCATTGAAAGTAACAAATGTTCAGATGTAAAAGCAGAGGCAAGCACTGGTCAACCAGGTAGTATGGTACTGTAGGTAACTGCAGCTGTAGAGCAGTAACAGTAGTTAACTTCAGTTAAGTCACACCACTGACATACTTCCTGCTGAATAAAGTCCTTGCTTCATTGGACCTTTGAATACGACTCCTGACTCTCCTTGCTGGGGACCTCCATCCACTCCACCCACCTTGGAACCTGCAGTGTCCCCTCACCACAACACCTATTTGATGTTGCACTCATGACCATCAGGAAAACTTATTTCCTCTTTTTGATCCGACTCACCTGGGCACAACAGATGTTTTTTATTGGCATTATAATGAGTCAGTGTAGTTTTGGTTTAATTAATTTTTATCGGTACGATTCCAGGTTTCTGTATGCCTGTGTTTCCTGTGTGGCTTTACCAGATATGCTAAAGTTGAGGGATTGAGTTTGCCCATTTTACCAGTGGTGCCAGTGACAAAAGCTGCAGGCTGATAGCCCCATGACAATGGTGAGTCTCTGATTTCTTCTATGAAGGATTTTGGATGTGCTTTATTTCTTTTTTTTTTCTGTCTTATCTGTTTCTGCTCCTCCCCTGGCACCCCTGCTGGCCACTCTTTCAGAGTGCCAATGTCCTACCACACCACCACCTCAATCCCGCTCCACGGTCTCCCAACACTGTCTTGTGATCTTACACAAGGTAACCCAACATATCCCTGTGTCGGGAGGGTCCCTTTCATCAGAGGGGGAAGCACCGGCAGGCACAACTTCAAATCCCTGGAGGCTACCGATGGGTCAGTCTGTGTTGTCTGGGGCTTTGTTGCAGTGTGGCGCTCGTCAACCAGTCAGCAGGGGACCCATTTTCACGTATTTCTGTAGCCCACCCACACAGTAGCCGGCATAGTAATGACATTCTGAGGTGAGGACATACAGGAGGGGCATGTCTCACCTTAACACTCCCCAAGCTCATCCCCTATTCACCTGCTGGAGTCCAGACTCGACCACCCCTGGGAGGGAAACGTCCAGTGAATCCCCTCCCTGACAGTCTCCGCTCCTGGTATCCAGGCTCGAGGCATGAACCTGGATCACCCGCATGCCGAGCACACCCCTTCCCTTGGAATCGGTGAATGTGCCTTTATTTCTGTTTATCTTACTTCTGTTGACTTTGAGGGTGCACAGGTGCCCAGTGAAAGTACACACATATTAATCCTCATGTCATTGACCGGTTTACAACATCTAAGTCCACTCAGCTACTGAAGGCAGTGATGATTATAATAATTTGCTGAAGATTAGTTTAAATAAATTCTTTATGGTGTACTGCTGCGATGTGTTACAGAGCTTATCACCATTTGGCATTGGCTACTTTGGTTTCTGAGTATAACTCATGAGGGCTTCTCCCTCCAGGACTTGGCAAGTGTCGGTGGGGGGTGGGATAGTTTGCTCCATTTCATTGTGCATTATTTTTTACTCCCAATGGAAACAGATTTACAACTGATTGACCCATGGCTTCTTGTGTGGGGACCCCTTGGTCTTGGTCTGCCACCTTGCTTTCTTGAGTCTTCTTGCTTATAACCTACTAACCTGCTTGAGTTCCCTCTCTTGTATGATCTTGTGGACATGGTGTTTCCAGTCAGCAAATAAAAAGGAATAAAAGAGGAGTCAGACTTATAAAATCATTGCAAAAAGTACTTTGTTAATGCACGAGTTAGGGTTAAATCAACAGACGTAGGGAAATGTGGTGTTAGGGTTCTCAACCCTAACACCCCACACCCACACCCTGCAGGAAGCAATTGGAAAACATTTATGGTTTCACCTCTCCTACATCTTTTCAAATAAGGTATGGGTGAAAATTTCAGATCAAAATTACAAAGCTTCTGGGAGCTAGGCGATGACAAAAAAAAGAGCACAAAACCCTGATTGTGTTCACCTTTTTCATTATCTACATCTCAGAATCTGCACATCTGACCAGAACAAAACTTGGCACATGAAGAGATTTACCCCCTGAGACTATGCATGCAGTCTTTCATGCAAATCCATAGAATGGTTCAAAACTATTAAAGTACAAAGTTTGAGGTTTAACATAGAACCCCCTGCTCAATCTTAACTATAGTGTTGCTACCACACCACTATAATATGTGTGCATTGCAAAACACTTTGTTAATGCACCAGTTATGGTTAAAGTCACAAAAAAGGGAAATGTCATGTTAGGGTTCACAATCCTAACAACCCACCACCACCCTGGAGGCTGAAACAGGAAAAACCATTACAGTTTCACCTCTCTTGAGTCTCTGCAAATCAGGCACAGGTGTACCTTGGGGCTGTCTACCCTAATGCTCACTCCATTCCATCTGTAAATAAAATGAGTTGTATAGAGTATATGAGGATATGTGATGGTCAGGGTTGAAAACCTTGAGGTACAGCCCACGGCTGATTTGTAAAGACACAGGAGGAGTAAAACTGTGATGGTTTTCCCCGTTGCTACCAACTGGGTGGGGGTAGGTTGTTAGGGTTGGGAAACCTAACACCAAATTTCCCTACTATTGTCGCTTTAACCCTAACTAGTGCATTAACACATTTTTTTTGCAATTCATTTTTTTTTACATTTTGAGATAGTATAGTTTTATCCTCATTCACGCAGGTCTCTTCTGGACCTTCATGAACATATCCATTTGCCTATAGAAGACCTGCACTTCCATTTTTCCCCCAAATATATTTGCTTGGTTGCATGGCTTGTTAAAGTTCCCAATGTTTGTGACAGGGAGATCCTGCCACTCTTGAGGACCAACCTTTTCTTAAATCTATTGCAACAGTTCTATTTCTTAGCCTAATCTGTCCTTTTCAATTTCTAGTCCATAAGGTTGGCCACCTATGGGCGCCACCTCCCTTTTTTCTTGACTATGCTATAGTGTCCTCTTTAATTTTCCTTTTCCCTCAGATCTTCATACAGGGAGGTTATTGTGGTGACCTCCGAGCTGAAGTCAAATAACAGGCTGTGTTCCTCGTTGCTGGATTTAGCATGCAATAGCACTATGTCATAAAATACCTTGATGTATATGCCTTATGTGTATGAAACCTGTAAATATTGAAAATACCACAGCACTAGGTGTTTTTGATAAAGGCAAAAAGTTACTAGGGGACTGTATTATAAAATTAAGTTACCAGGCCAGAAATATCAGAAAATCCTCACTGGGTTATTTAAATGCATGCAAATTACAGATTGTTTAAGAGGCCGTTTGGCTCCATACATTCCTGTTGTAAACTGAACCAGCCTAAAATGTCATAGTGATTTCCATGCATATCCCATGAAGCTTTGTATTATGGGAGTATGTTTGATGTTGTGTTTCTTTGAAACCTGGCTTTATTGCTAATGCCCTTTGGGGTAACCCTTGCTTCAGTGCTTCTGCACTGAGGTTCTTTGTTTTTAGCTTGTTTTTGTTTTTGTCTTTTTTCCTTTTTTGAGCTTCCCATCACCAAAACACACAAGGGGATAGTTCATTTCCACAGCAGATATAGATCAGTAGATGCTGACTAAGTGCAGAGGAAGGACATGCATATTCTGTGGCTGCAAACTGATGTATTGAATAAGGGATGTGCCATCGCTTCAGGTCCTTCCTGTGTTTTAAATAAACACCACACAAAGATTGTGTGTTGAACCTGAAGTTCTGTGTCTTGTCCATCTGTTATTCCACAACCCCTCCACAATGTTATCGTATGGAAATGTTTTATTTTTTTTTTATTTTTTATATGGCCCCTAAATTATTCTGGGTGGTGGTGGTATTATGTGTTATTCTTGTAGTAATCCTTAAGACCTTTGTTTTGATATATAGATTGTCTCTTAACTCCAAATATTGAGGGAGTAATTGCTTGTTGACATTGAAATGTTTTAAAAAGAAATAAATCCAATTTTTGTTTTCAAATGAAAGGATCTTTTTTTCTTATTAAACAAAAGACCCATGTGAAAAAGGATTCCTTCATACAAAAAAATAAGAAAAAAACCTAAGTCTAAAATGTTTTTTTTGGATGTAGGCATCCGTTTTCATATGACTGAAAAAGCCACAGGAAAAAGATCCCTTCATATGAAAAAAAGAATAGAGAAAAAAAAACAAAGTCCAGAATATTTTTTCGTATGAGGGCAGCCTTTCTTATATGATTGATAAAAGCATATGAAAAAGACCTTCAGATGAAAAATGAATATGGACTTGAAGGGACCCTTTTTTGTATGTTTTTTGCATGCATAAGAGAAAAGACACATTCATATGAAAAAAGAATTGCAAAAAAAAGTCCAAATTCCTTTTTCTTATGAAAGGATACTTATGGCTGAATTCAATTTTTGTGTGGTCATATGAAAGAAAGAAATTGAGTCACAAAAAAATTATTTAACTGTTAAAAAAAATGGGAGGGGGGATCTTTTTTCCAAGTATAGAACCCACCTAACAGGGTCTCAATGAGCAAGATGCATGTGTTGGTGTGTGTGCAGAATGTCATTTTTGTGGGTTTTGAAAACATTTAAAAAAAATGAAATCAAGATGGCAGCCACACAAAAAAGGAGTTTTCCTCATGAAAAAAGGATTACCCCCATACAAAACAAGATCTGGCAGAGCCACTACGACTGTGAATGCATTAACTAGCTAAGGGGTTTTCATGGGCTTAAACATAAACATTTATTTATTTAAAAAATATCAGATTTACAAACTTTTGAGTGAGAGACTCATTTACAAAGGCACCTCATCGAAACTAATACAAAGACAGCACAGTTAACAAGTCCAAAAACAATGTTTCAGAGAGCAGACAGTTATAACAATCGTTCACCTGGAGATACATGGGTAGCAGTAGATAAATAGATTACTTAGTTTAGGCACACAGGTACCACATCAAGAAGACCAAAGTAGTTCAAACAATATGCAATAGCTTAAGAAAATAAACATCAGGAGTCAAAGAGAAGCCCAGGGTGTTCACATGAAGGCTGTTGCATATATTAACTGAATCAAAGTAATGTATATTGAGAAAGGGCATATTTAATCAATAAGGCATGCCAGGGTGTGTGTTATCATGTAATGACGTCACTCCTGGGGTGGGTTGAAACATGAGGTGAAGCCGAGTATTTATTTATTTGTACATATTTATTTGATCCACTGGATCAGCAATATTTGTACAAGCTATGACCAGTGCAGATTTTACAGCACTGGTCCTGGTCTGGTGATTTGGGTTTTACCCATACCACACTGCATATGGCTTAGTGATATACTGTACAGATGACTGCAAAGTCTAACCCATTGAAGGTTGAAGTTTCAGAAAACCATTATGCAACAAATATCAAGACTCACTCCCTCCCTCACCCCCCCAGTCACAATTAATCCTCTACCAAAGTTATGCTTAAATACTGGTGCTTCTACATCCACGCCACTAAGCTTTTAATGCCAACATGCTTCTTCTGCTGCTGTGAGTTAAACTCTTTATTTAAAAACCTTTTGATGAGAAATTTTTGTTTTAGTATATCCATGGTCAGGAAAAATGAATTTGTAAAATAAACCAAAATCCCCATTTATCAAATAAATAAAAATACTTGTCAAAGACTCCTAAGAAAATGAGACCATGAGCCTGATAAGTGCAGATTTCAACACAGTTTCAGTGTATAACAAAAATGGACAGAATCAGTCTAAGCAGGAATGAGATATACTGGGGGCCCAGATATTCAAACTGCGCCACAAAGTAGCACAATAGCAGGAGCAGGCGCAAGTTCAGTACGCCTGTGCGCAACACGCGCAATATTCAAACACTGCGCAGGCCAAGATGTGCTTGTGCCACACAACTGAATATCACGCCAACTGCACCATGGCGCAACCAGGGATGTGCAGTGGAGCAGGGTAGCAGTGCATCAGCACAACCAGAGATGCTCAGGGACAGGATGCAGGGGTCCACCACACATGGAAGATATGGGCAGAGGAGCACACAGCAGAACAGACATCACCCCCCACACCCCATGAACCACATAACCAGAGGAGAGCTGGAAGAACCACCAGCCCATGGACACCAGCAACAATCCCACAGCCAGGGCATGGTGCCCCAGCACACCCCTTGGCAAGCTGTGACTGGCCACCCCATGCTACATCATCCCACCAATGCAGAGCACACCCTGCACAGCAATCCCCAGACACCCTGCCCAGGAGCAGCACCCAACAGTGCAGGACACCCCATGCATGCCACCACCCCCACTGTGACAATGCAGCCCTGTGCACCATGGAGCCATGCAAGGAAGCCCCACTATGAGCACCCTGCAGTGAGCAGCAGCAGAAACTGATGCAACAACTGCAGGCACAGTGCCGCCCTGCACGGCCTCCCTCTGAGGTACAGCTGAGAGACCGACCATGTTTCGGCACATGAGGTACCCCACATGTGACAGGGCCTGCCCTGGACCCCACCACCAGTGGTACAGCACCCTGCACACCTTCTCAAGGACACACCCCATCCCAGCACTGGCCACAACAGCCAGCACAGATGCCCACAGTGATGCATGGAAGCATGCGCCACACAGGATGCAACACAGTGCATAGACAAACACCCACCCATACCCAAATGCACACCAACACAGGGACACAGTAGTGGGTCAAAAAACCTGCTGGCAAGTGGCCACAGCAGCCATGTACCCATGGCTAGCAGCCCTCCATGGCACAGGTGTACCAGCCATCCTGCGCGTGCACCATGAAGCCGTACGCCACCAGAATACGGCTGGAGCACAAGTGACAGACAGTGGAGCACATCCCCTGCAAAAGACACAAGTGACAGCATGGAGGGGTGGACAACAACAGCAGAGGCCACAGTGCCACCCGAGGCAGACGTGAACCATACTGGTGACAGGAGGCAACCTGGCATTGTGCGGGGTATGGTGGTTGTCCAGCATGGACAGCTGTAGGAGAAGAGTGGGATTCAAATGAAGAAACCAGTTGAAGTACAAAAATAAATCAGCTTTTATTCTGCAAATCCAACAGAAATGGTTTTAAGCGTATTGTACGACAAAGAAAATAAACTGGACTTATGCATTCAAATAAACACAAAGAATACAACTTCATAAAGTGCCATATAAAAGAAAATAACCACTGGAAGGAACCAGTGGGATACAGGGTACAGCTCCTTGCTGAGCCCTAGAGTGAACTAACTAGTCATAGTATTTTCCATTCATTTACAGTGCTATGGCATCATGTGGCAGTCACAGAAACATGGTACACACAAAACCATGACTGGGATGTAAACATACCAGGATACACTATCTACAGGAGGGACAGGGAGGGTAAAAGAGGGGGAGGAGTAGTTCTTTACATAAGGGAAGGAATAAAAGCAACAGAACAAAAGGGTAAACAGGGAGGAGAAGAAGCACTGTGGGTAAATTTGGAGACAGGCAATGGCACCACAATCCGCACAGGGGTTGTATACAGACCCCCTTCTCAGGGGGAGGAAATGGACAAGGAAATGATAGAAATTATACTTAGAATGGCAGAAAAAGGCGAGATATTGCTGATGGGTGATCTGAATATGCCAGATGTTAACTGGAGTGCAGTTGCAGCTGCCACTTCGAAGAGTGGAGTTATTCTAGATGCCCTACAGGGGGCATGCCTTAGACAACTAGTACTGGAGCCCACTCGAGAGGGAGCAATATTAGACTTGATACTCTCAAATGGAGATGGAGAGAGGATCACAGATGTAGAAGTGGGTAGCCATCTGGGAACTAGTGACCATCGAACAGTATGGTTCACAATAAACACAGCAATAGAGTCAAGCCATACAAAGACAAAAGTACTGGACTTTAGAGGGCTGACTTTACTAAAATGGGTGAGTGCCTAAGGAATGCACTAGCAAAAGGGAAGGAGGGGTGGAAGAACAATGGGGAATAATAAAAACTGCCATCACAGAGGTAACGAGCCTTTGTGTGAAGCAAATAAACAAAACAAGATGATGTAGAAACCACTATGGTTCTCAAAGGAAGTGGCAGTGAAGGTTCAAGAGAAAAGAAAGCATTCAGGAAGTACAAGGAATCGCAGCAGGAGCAGGACAGAGTACTGTATCAGTTAAAGCAAAAGGAGGCTGGGAAGGCAGTCAGAACAGCAAAGGCCCAAACCGAGGAAAAGATAGCCAACTCAGTTAAGAAGGGGATAAAACCTTTTATAGGTACATCAGGAGCAAAGGAAGACCAAGGAGAGGATAGTGAGGCTTAATAAAGGGAGGGAGGGTGGGCAGAGGGAGAATGCGAAAAGGCAGAGATACTAAACAAATATTTTTGCTCAGTATTTACAAAGGAAAAGGGGGAGGTACATAAAACAAACAGTAGTAACACTCTGGATACAGAAGTTGATACCAGCCCATTTACAGAAGAAAGGGTTCTGAAAGAAATCTTAAAACTGAAGGTGGACAAAGCAATGGGGCCTGATGGGATTCATCCCAGAATTCTAAAAGAACTAAGGGTAGAACTAGTGACACCACTGACTACCCTCTTTAACAAATCATGGGAGGATGGGGTGGTACCCGAGGACTGGAGGAGGGCAGATGTGATTCCCCTTCACAAAAGTGGGAGCAAGGCAGAAGCAGGAAACTACAGACCTGTTAGTTTAACCTCAGTGATAGGGAAAATGATGGAATCACTTCTAAAGGAAAGAATTGATGAGTATCTAGAGGCCAGAGGGGCACAGGACCCTAGGCAGCATGGATTCACAGCGGGAAGGTCATGCCAGATGAATCTGATAGTTTTCTTTGACTGGGTGACCAAAGTAGTAGATCAGGGAGGGCTGTGGACATGGCCTACCTAGACTTTAGCAAGGCATTTGACACAGTCCACACAAAGATTAATATATATAAGTTAGCCAGCCTGGGAGTGGGTCCCAAGATGACAGCCTGGGTAAAGAATTGGCTGGAGAATAGGACACAGAGGTAATAGTAAATGGAGTCCACTCAAAAGAAAGGAGGGTTACTAGCGGGGTACACGCAGGGTTCAGATTAGGACAGTCCTCTTCAATGTCTTTATAAGCGACATTGCAGAAGGACTGGAAGGAAAAATATGTCTCTTTGCAGATGACACTAAGATCTGCAACAGAGTTGATGCACAGGTGGGGTGGAAAGGATGAGAAGGGACTTGGCAAGGTTAGAGGAATGGTCAAATGTATGGCAGCTTAGATTCAATGCTAAGAAGTGCAAGGTAATGCACCTGGGAAACAAAAACCCAGGGGAAGAGTACACAATGGGGGGTGAGATACTAACAACAACAAAAATTGAAAGGGACCTGGGGGTAGTCATATCAGATGACCTAAAGGTGGGCAAGCAATGTGAGAGGGCAGCAAGGAGGGCTGGGGGATACTGGGATGCATAGGGAGAGGCATCACCAGTAGAAAACAGGAAGTTATTATCCCTCTGTACAGACAGCTGGTGAGACCCCATCTGGAGTACTGTGTGCAGTTCTGGATACCCAATCTCCGCAAAGACATAGACAGGATGGAAGCTGTCCAGAGGAGGGCAACTAAAATGGTGCAGGGTCTGCACCGGAAGACATATGAAGAGAGACTTAAGGAGCTTAATATGTATAGCCTCGAGGAAAGGAGGGAGAGGGGGACATGATAGAAACTTTCAAGTACCTCAAGGGAATCAACAAAGTCCAAGAGGGTAGCATCTTTCAAAAAAAGAGGTGTGCAAGAACAAGAGGGCACAATTTGAAGATGGGGGCAGCTCAGAGGTAATTTAAGGAAGTATTTTTTCACAGAGAGGGTTGTGGATGCATGGAATGGCCTTCCGGAGGAGGTTGTGGAGTCAAAATCAGTGGTGGAATTCAAGCATGCATGGGATAGTCATAAGGCAATTCTGGGAGTGGGGGTAGGAAGAAGTAGGCTGCTGGTTATCTAGGATCCGCAGCTTATCCAGTAGGTAGGGAAATGGGCAGACTGGGTGGGCCAAGCGGTCCTTATCTGCCGTCAAATTCTATGTTTCTATGTTTCTATGATAAAGGATTCTCCTCCCCGTCTTACATAATTACACCAAAAACTCTATATTCACTATATTTTGTTACATTCTTCTATTATTAAATATTAGGGAGAAACATATTCAAAACATTAGAGGTCCTAAAACCTATTATTGTTTGGGCTAAACAAATATCTGGTGAAAAGATGAACTGTCAATCACCCCCAGACTCTTCCCCTTTAATTCCAAAATAAATTCATTAGACATTCGGCTGGCCGGCTCTATAGTGCACCAGAGATACACAGAGAGAGCTTAGGAATTGGGGGAATGAACGCCACAGCATCAGCATAGCGCAGCAAGCCTGCTGCAAAGGTACAGCTCCCTGCATTCTGCCTTCCCTGTCCCCAATAGCAATGCCAAAACGAAGTGTGTTTTACATTTATCCGACTCTCTGAGTTGAGACGCAGCAGAGAAAGAGAAGCTTCTCGCTAATTTCAGCTTTGTCATTTTTCTTTTCAATTCTCTGACAGGAGGGTGGGGCATAGAAATAAGCTATAATTTGGGGGAATAGCATTCACATTTCGCTCCTACGGGACATTAGGCTAGGGCTAGCCTTACTTGAACTCAGCCATTTCATTAACCTGTGTAACCCATATGCTCCATTTTTGTAACATGGATATACATATGTGTATCTATGGGTTCAGGGAAGGATGAGGTTACCTGGCACAAGAGACCTAGGTTTGGCTACTCTGCACAGGGGCACCCAAGTAAATCCAACTACAGGAAGCAATAACTGTAATGTCCAGAACCAGAATTGGGATTTTTCAGTGTGGCTTTATTTATTAACTCACTGAACACAAACAAAGCACTGCATGGTTCCCCAAAGGGCTACGTGACTGTAATGCAGATTAGAGGTTAAACACAGCGGTCCATTTGAGGAATGAACACATTACAACAGTTGTCTGGCTTTGGACCCACCAGGCACTCAGCCCGGACTTTGCATGCACATTAGATACACAGCCCTACTGGCCCGGCTCCCCTGCCGGCCACTCGACTGACGGTCCACTTGGTGAATGAACCCAAACTTTACTTAGAAAGACATCCCATCAAACAAGGAGACTCCCAAACTGTGGCTCCCCACACCACTTGAAGTCTGCGACTCCTAGAGAGATTTGTTTTCGTACTTCCAATCGAAACTCCCATCAATCAAGGAGACTCCCATCCAACAAGGAGTAGTTTTCCCATCCTGTAGCTCCCCACACCACTTAGAGTCTGCGACTCCTAGAGATATTTTCAAGTTGCGACCCACATCTGGGTACCCACCCCATCACTGGCCAAGCGCATGAGGCAAGTAGCAAAAACACAGAAGAAATCCATAGAGGCGGACCTGGTTACTAAAGATGGGGGGTTTTCCCACCTCTAGCTCCCACAGCCCATACCTGGCCATTTCTCTGGACACACAGAAAACTTTAGACTTTAAAATGTAGATTGAATGGTGGATGACCTGAAGCACCTCCTCTACAGTGAACTTTAAATCCATTAACACTTTAAACAGATGACTGCTCCATTTGTTTGTCCTAGTTGACATAGTCCTCCCAAATAGCAGTCCACATTTACTTGAAATCCAACTGAAGAAAAGAAGTTGTTTGCCCCTTCCAATTGAGCCAAACACTCACCCATTCGTTGCAGGTGCCCCACAGGCGAAGTACTGTAACCTTTGCTGTTATACATGAACAGACTGAACTTAAATTAAAACAGGCAGCTTTCTTCCCAGGGTGGGAGAAGGGATTGCCCTGGAACCCACAGAGAACTTTCCTACCCCTGGAGAGAGGGGGCACTGAGACCGGGGAGAGGTCTCCACCACTTTAAAAAGGTAAACTACAGGAACAGTTCCTTTTTTCTGAGTGAGAAATCACACTGCACACTAATTGCTTCCTTCTTGCTTAAGGGCAAACGGAAGACTCCCTTTGAATTTCCCAAAGTTCTAAACTTCACTGAGCTGAAGATTCCAAATGTGGCTCATGCAGCTGCGACAGTTCTATAATGATGTCATCTCTCAAGTCTCAGCTGTGACTGAGGACAGAGTGAGACAGTGTGAAACCCATTTAACTGGAGTTTCTCAAGCTGCCTTCCCTGCCTACCACTAGGTCTTACTGGGATTCTAGTAACCCCGGGCAACAAAGGGGTTACGCTCGCCCTTGACCAGGAAAATGACTGTCCCCAGTCATTGTGCACCCGACCTTAGGTCATCCCACCCTATGTGCTACCTGTGGAGGGGGTGATCAGGCCCCTCCACCATGTGCAGCACAGGTAGGCAACACTAAGGGCCCTAGAGGCCTATAGCTGACATATCAGCCTCTACTCTATCCATACTACTGGACACCTAGTGGCTCTGGTAGAACCATCCAGAGCATAGCCCTGATAGATCAGCACTCGGCACCTACTGCAGATCAGGGCCACAGCCTGTCCATCCCCCCTAACCCTCTAGGGGAAACCTATCTGTCTCTAACATAACATCCCAAACAAAAACAAAACCCGGGGACCTCCCCGACCTTGGGCAGCCTGCAACTACAACCATTAGCAATAATAACACAGTACATTTAAATTCTACACCATAAGCACTGACAAGAGACTCCGATGAGCCCCTCCTCCTCTTCTTTTCTTCTCTTCTGTCTTCCAGGAACACCTGTAAGAAAAGACAAAACCAAAAATACACATCCTAACCTGCATGTACAATCTATCTAAACAACAACAATGACAACAGCAACAACAACAACCCTTACCACACAGAAAAAGCACTGAACAATCCCAAAAAAGAAAAAGATTTTTTTTTAGAAAAGGTGAAAACATATTTACATTAAATTACAATGACATTGGTAGCAATACACCTTTGGGGGATGGAATGCCTAAATGTCCCACTAGTGACTACAAGGCCAAAGGTCAGTCCATTAAAGAGTCTCTCCTGGGCGGGCCCCATGAAGCATAGTTCTTTAAGGCAATAATCCCGAAGGAGAGTCTTTGAGGACAGTTCACACACTGTTTGAAGTCTGTAGTGTAGGTGTGTATTGCAATGTCATAAAGATAGAATAAAAGGGTTTTATGGACTTACCAGCCTCTTGAGTATTCGAATTCACAAACCTGGTCCCTTCGAAGACTCTTCCTGGCAGCATTTCTTCTGATACAGCTGGGCAGACATCTTCCGGGAACCCACAGGAGTGCACATCTGGAAACAGCTGGGCTGATGTCATAACTGGAGAAGGAACCTTAGAACAGGAACAAAAAAGAGAAACAGCTGGTCCGGCGTCATCCGATTACCAGGCGATGAACAGAAAAACAGCTGGGCTGGTGTCCTCTCTGGATCTGAAGTCATCTGGTGGTACCAGTAGATGGTTGCTGAATAGGGCAGTACACTGTGGACTGAAGAATATGGGGCACCTGATTTCTTGTTTATTCATATTGGCAGTTCAATAAGGGCACTTCACAGTCTAGATGTGGCAGTATTGACTGCCACTGCTCGGCTCTCCATTTTGTAGGCACGGGCTTAATTACTGGGAGGTCCTTGCACTGAGGCCAAAGGGGTCAGGGGCTTGAATTATTACTCCATCTGGACGCACATAATTCACACAGTGGGAGACTTTGCGTCCCTCTCCGTCCACTATTCTCACTCTGTCCATAAACAGTGTCCTGCCTCTCTTCCACTGTGTATACTTTTCGTGGAACAGTCTATTCTTTACATGCTGGTTAGCCCCAGGATGCACATGTTTCATTGCTTCATCCCAGATCCTGGATTTCCTGCAGTTCTCAATCTCCTCCAAGACTCTCCGAGGAAAGGTAGGAAAGGTCATACCAAAGATTTCATTGGCCTTTCTACGAACCAGTCTCTCCTCTTTACTTGCTTTGGTCAATCTAAGACCACTGGCCTGGCTTGGGGGTGGCCAGTCCTGGTTCTGCCAGCTTTGCATCCTCAATGAAATTAAAAACGGATCCCTGACTTCTTCTTCTGGTGAAGCCAGGGCAGTGGCATCACCACCTTCTTGAACACGTTCCTCTGAGGCAAGATCTTGGGGCTGTGTACCTGTTCCTTTCTCACAAGGCCACATAGGTTCCCCCTCATCTTCCTCTTCACTGAGGATCTGAGCCCAGGAGTGAGCAGTAGTTCTCAACCCTGAGACTATCCATTCATCACTGGGAGCGGAGGTCGACACCTCCCATTCAAAGGCCTCCCGCATCTCATCTTCACCTTCAAGACTTGGGCTAGGCCCCCCCCACCCAGGGGAATATTGATGCTTTATCTGAACTTGTCTTCTGAGATCCAGCATCCAATGCTTCAATTTCAGATTCAGTCTCTAATTCTGCACTCTCTAACTTTGTGCCACACTCCCCCGAGGGACCTTCCTCCACAGGCTCCGCCTGATGCTGTGTGCTGCCAACTGCAGATTCTTGAAGTTGTGTCCATGTGGGAGCCAAATGAATTTGAGGTGCTTTATACAAGCCATATTTTTGTAGACATCCAGCACAGTGAGGAATCATGAAAACATCCCTTCCAGCACTCAAGCACATCTGGCATACACGCACTGGATAATTAGGAATTGCCACATCAGGAGGGAGTTGCCCTCTATAGCACCAATTTTCAATATCTCTCAATCTATTTACTGCTGTTACTGCAACCCGGGCATGATCCGGGTAACGAGCTGGTCCTGAGGCCATAACTGCAGAAAAACAAACAAAAATTCACTGTAACTGAAAGTCCCACTTTAAATGAACACACTCTGTAGCTTTAAAATGGCTCCTCTGCTGCTGTGTTTACTTTACTACCCCACCCTGTAATGGCGACGGCAGCACTCCTGTACATCAACATTCAGACTCTGGGTCAAGCCACTGCGCACCCTATTTACATCAGCTACTAATAACTTTTACTTCAAACTGCACAACTTGCTCTGTTCTGGCTGTTCACACATTTACAGGATTTTCCTTGGACTTTTCACTTGCTGGCAACATTCATTTAAATACAGTCCCTTTTAAAACTTCAGGTTTCAGCACAGGATTGCCTGCTTTTACTAGTGTTGCACTTATTTTACAACCCACAGTCTCTCTCTGGCTGCAAACTTTAAACTGAGGCTACTTTTCATTGCTATGCGCACATTTAATGGCTTTACAGACTTGCACTTGCCAGCAGGACATCACACAATCGCTACTTGCAAAGTGACTATACAGCTGCACACACATTTTATGTGGCATTATCTGAAAATCACTGATTTGAGCAGTTTTAAATAGTTTATTCACTGTTATTGTAGCAGATCGCTGCGATGGGGTAAAACGGCCTGCAGCCAAATTTTGAAGGCCTCAGATTGCAAACGGGCGGGCAGTCTCCACGATCGTAGTATTAACCACACTATTCACTGATCCCACGATCGATAAGCGGGTTGAGCCCGATTTTTAACTGGAAAGTCACTTTTTTACTGTTTACAGCGCTTTGAACACTTTGCGAATGCTCCTCCACTGCCAGTACACGCACTACTCTCTGTCTCCCTCTCGAATGCTGAAGCAGACTCTGAAGAGCTGGCTGAGGGGCAGGACTAATGGCAAACTGACCAACCACACGACGCCATGCAAATTACCCTCTTCTTCCTCACGAGGGCTACTCTCCTCACGGTGATCGTCGAGCAGGCAAATTTAAACTGAAAAATGCACTTTTTTTTTTTTTCAACTGACTCCAGGGCGGGAGCCCATTTCAACCATGTAACATTGCCATTAACTCTGCAGTCTCTAGTATTGCACAGAAAGCATTTCCAACATCCAGGGCATAATTTCTCTGTTGCTACCCCTAGTTTTCCACACTTTCCTTCACAGAACTTTATTTTAAAACTGACAAACGCTGTAAACTATGTTGATGCAGGACAAGGACACACACTTTGGCTTTACAGCTCCTTGGTAAACAGTTGCCATTTTTTAAACAGCAGCACAAGATTCACAACACACAGCACACACTAGGGAAATTGCTTGAACTTTTTTTGGGCTACCGACTGCCAGATAGCCAAAACGCTAGCCTACTTGCCCAAGCACCTTCCTTCCCAAACAAATCCAAAGTGGTGCCTCCATTTTTGTAACCCATATGCTCCATTTTTGTAACATGGATATACATATGTGTATCTACGGGTTCAGGGAAGGATGAGGTTATCTAGCACAAGAGACCTAGGTTTGGCTACTCTGCACAGGGGCACCCAAGTAAATCCAACTACAGGAAGCAATAACTGTAATGTCCAGAACCAGAATTGGGATTTTTCAGTGTGGCTTTATTTATTAACTCACTGAACATAAACAAAGCACTGCATGGTCCCCCAAAGGGCTACATGACTGTAATGCAGATTAGAGGTTAAACACAGCGGTCCATTTGAGGAATGAACACATTACAACAGTTGTCTGGCTTTGGACTCATCAGGCACTCAGCCCGGACTTTGCATGCACATTGGATACACAGCCCGACTGGCCCGGCTCCCCTGCCGGCCACTCGACTGACGGTCCACTTGGCGAATGAACCCAAACTTTACTTGGAAAGACATCCCATCAAACAAGGAGACTCCCAAACTGTGGCTCCCCACACCACTTGAAGTCTGCGACTCCTAGAGAGATTTGTTTTTGTACTTCCAATCGAAACTCCCATCAAACAAGGAGACTCCCATCCAACAAGGAGTAGTTTTCCTATCCTGTAGCTCCCCACACCACTTAGAGTCTGCGACTCCTAGAGAGATTTTCAAGTTGCGACCCACATCTGGGTACCCACCCCATCACTGGCCAAGCGCATGAGGCAAGTAGCAAAAACACAGAAGAAATACGTAGAGGTGGACCTGGTTACTAAAGATGGGGGGTTTTCCCACCTCCAGCTCCCACAGCCCATACCTGGCCATTTCTCTGGACACACAGAAAACTTTAGACTTTAAAATGTAGATTGAATGGTGGATGACCTGAAGCACCCCCTCTACAATGAACTTTAAATCCATTAACACTTTAAACAGATGACTGCTCTATTTGTTTGTCCTAGTTGACATAGTCCTCCCAAATAGCAGTCCACATTTACTTGAAATCCAACTGAAGAAAAGAAGTTGTTTGCCCTTCCAATGGAGCCAAACACTCACCCATTCGTTGTAGGTGCCCCACAGGCGAAGTACTGTAACCTTTGCTGTTATACATGAACAGACTGAACTTAAATTAAAACAGGCAGCTCTTCCAGGGTGGGAGATGGACTGCCCTGAACCCACAGAGAACTTTTACCCCCTCGGAGGAGGGGGGCACTGAGACCGGGGGAGCAGTCTCCACCACTTTAAAAAGGTAAACTACAGGATCAGTTCCTTTTTTCTGAGTGAGAAATCACACTGCACACTAATTGCTTCCTTCTTGCTTAATGACAAACGGAAGACTCCCTTTGAATTTCCCAAAGTTCTAAACTTCACTGAGTTGAAGATTCCAAATGTGGCTCATGCAGCTGCGACAGTTCTATAATGATGTCATCTCTCAAGTCTCAGCTGTGACTGAGGACAGAGTGAGACAGTGTGAAACCCATTTAACTGGAGTTTCACAAGCTGCCTTCCCTGCCTATCACTAGGCCTTACTGGGATTCTAGTAACCCTGGGTAACAAAGGGGTTGCACCTGCATCAAAATAGGGAAAGGCAGCTCATTTCTGCAACAATTAATTTAGCAGGATTTAGCAGGACTTCATTATTATGTCATATTTGTGGGCTCGCTACAGCATAAATCGCACATTCGCGCAGGATGATGTGTGCATAGTCATGTAGGCAAACGTGCGCACGATTGAGGAGCGCATGTAATGGGAATTACAGTTGTTCGGGCAAAGAGACCACAAAAGGGACAATAAGGACATTAGGTAGGTGGCCTTCCTGCCTAATGGGGAACGAAAAAGAGTAGAAAGGGACAGAAAAGCAGTGCTGTTGCAACAGACTTTGAAACAAAGAAAGGTGTCTCTTTCTGGTACTGTAATCCTGTTACAACAGCCACCACTGACATGTCAGCAGACCGTGCATATTACAGACATGCAAGGGTGTCAGCTGCACAGGCCATGGATGGTCTGACAGGGGCACCATAGACACAGTGCATGCACCGTGGACCACTGCACACAGGCATCCAGTGCACAGAGAACAACACACAAACCACAGACAGTGACTGATTCCCCCGCCCACACCATAGGCAGTTCCCTTCCAGACACACACGCACACACGCCCATGCCTGCACCACCCCTGATGCCATGCACACCACTGCAGCTGAGCACCTGTAGCCTGCTGCAAATCATAGACCACCACAGTTGTCATAACAAAACAAATGTATTGAACAGAGGAGAGAAACAAAACTATTTACAAATATGTACAATGGGGGGAAGGTCCACATACCAGGTGGGGGTGGGTAAGGAGCAGGGGTGAACAAATGGGAGAGGGAAGAAGGGGTGTGAGGGTGGGTCCAGGGAGGTAAGGTGTTTCCGGGGGCATGGAAGGCCTATCGTCCACCCCGCTCTCCACTTCTGTTGTGCCTACGTGTCCTCCACCTCCTGACCTTGTGCCACTCCATTCGCTGAAGGATCTCTAGGGATGCCCTTGCCAGCTGCAATAGCTCCTACATGCCCCTTTAAATTGCCATCAATCACTGTCCACCTAGGACAAGGGAGCAGAGTCAATACATGTGAATGTCCATCCACCTGCAGCCCACCCATTGTGCATGGCATACAGCCGTGGGCCATGCCACTGTGATGGTGTGCGACCACCCACAGTGATTGTGTCCACAAGACCTGCCTACCCAGGTGCACACAGCCATGTGGACTGCTGCACACACCCACCGCCCAAGTCCCGCACAGCACCACCGTGGCTGTACAGTGACATGGCTATGAGTAGGGCCCCGATTTTTCAGCGGCGCATCGGAGCAAAGTTCTGCGGCAGGGTTCTCATTTGCCACAGAACTTCTGTGGCACTCAACACCAATTTCTGTGGTAATTCTGCAGCACATTTTTACCCTTAATTTTTTTCCTTTTTTTGTTTTTTTTGCCATTTCTGACATAATGCACACTCGTAACACAGTCATTTTATGGGCGTTTGTCACCAAATTTTCAACATACCCAGTTTAAGACCTCTGCTCATGAACAGTATCACTGTGATTTTATTAATCTGTCCGGAACACTGATTTTGCACACCAACTGCGCCATTGTGCACTACTTGTGCAAAAACACATTTCAGGTGAGATGTGAAAAATGACAGTTGTACTGTTCACAAGGAGGTGTAGTAAAATGGCAATACTGAAAATCTGGAGTGAAAATATTAAAAATGCTTGAAGTTACGAGCGTGTGTAGGAACTGCACAATGCACGCTCATAAAACAGTTGTTTTGGGGAATATTTTCACCAAATTTTCAACATGGGGTTTTTAGGAGCCTACCTCATGTAGTGTGACACAGTCATTTCGTTAATCATTCCGGAAAGGTGGTTCCACACAATGACTGTGAAACCACCTTTTGGGACCGATTAACGAAATAACAGTGTCACAGTTCATGAGGTGGGGTCCCAAAAACCCCATGTTGAAAATTTGGTGAAAACATTCCCAGAAATGGCTGAGATATGCACTAAAGTTGAAAAAAATCCATTTAGTCCACTATACAGCTTACCGGCATTTCTTCAGTTCGCAATCGGCTTTGAAGAGTGCAGACGTGTTCCCGGTCCACAGAAGATCATCGTGCTGGGCTCGGAGGTAAGTATAGGGTTGAGGTGAGGTGTGGGAATTGGAGTGCCAGAGGGTGGGTGCGGGTTGGGGAGGGGCAAAAGAAGCAATGATGGAAGGTTTTTGTTTCAGTTTTTTTTTTCTTTGGATTCCCACACAAGGAGGGACTTTTCCCATGCTGGGGTGGTGTAGTGATAGTATAATATGTTGATTATTGTCACTCCATTTTGTATGCTATTTCATGTAATGTATGTCATTTTATACTCCATTTTGTATTGTGTGACTCCATTTTACATGCTGCTTCATTTAATTGGTGTTTTGCTCTTTAGATAGCCTCATTATTATGTTTTGCTTCAGACAGTGTATTTTGCTAACTTGAAGGTTGCATATTATCAGGCAACCTGTTTTTGTAGTTTTGTTTAAACTTCTGCTTAGCTCATAGTGTTCTAGGCACCCGGCCAGTGTTTGGAGCACAGTGACCTAGCAGGTGTGAGAATTCTGAGCAGTCCTTATGGTGTGAATTCGCAGCATCTGGAAGCCCGGCCAGCTTCTAGAATGTGGCGAGACAACACTATGAAGGCTGTCGAGTTATTTTAGCATAGAATAAGATATAAATGTAGCTTTCTCAATGCCTGGTTAGAAGCCTCACCTGCAGGGTGGGCGCGCTCGCTGTGGGGCCAATTCGGTTAAGTGAGACTCCTAGCCAGAGGCTGACAAGGGGCTTCCAGCCATTGGAACAGGCTTGGATGTAGCTTTTGGAATCGGTGATGTATAACCTTTTGTATTATATTTTGCTATAATAAAGCTTTGGCTTGCTGTACTTATTGTAACCTTTTATATTATATTTTGCTATAATAAAGCTTTGGCTTGCTATACTTATTGTACTGTTATTGTGTGTATGTGAGTGTGAATGGCAAATAGCTGCTTGGTTTGAGTTGGCAGAACAGGTGGGCTCCCAGCGTGGCACCAGGCAGCTTGGGGGGGGTCAGTGAAGCTGACAGGGATTGTGCACCACCATCGGCAAAGGAAGTTTTGCCATGCTGGGGTGGGCTCCAGCATGGCACCAGGCAGCTTGGGGACAGTGAAGCTGATGGGGATTGGGCACCCTGTCAGCGATGGAAGCTTTGCCATGCTGGGGTGGGCTCCCAGTGTATAGGAAACATTTTTTTGGGGGGCAGTGAAACTGACGGGGGATTGGGCACCCAGTCGGCAAATGAAGCTTTTGCTATGCTGGGGTGGGCTCCCAGCGTGGCATACTAACATTTGAGAAGGGCACATTTGTTCTGCGGGAGGCCGCGAATTCCACAGGTGATGGCAAATTCCGTGGATATTTCCGTGGTTTGCCGCACCTGTGGAATCGCAGAAAACTCAGGGCCCTGGCTATGAGGTGCAAAGGCAGTGGCACAGCCATGTACCTGGTGCATGCATGGACCACCAGCGATGCACACCCACACATGCAGTGCCACAGGACTGTGCTGAGTGTACCATGTGGCATGAACGTCAGTGACATCAATGGATGGTGGCCATGCCCCACTGCCTACCCCTCAACACAGCATGCACAGAATATCCTGGAAGAAAGGCACTCTCCTGCATCCGCAACATCCGGGTGCTGATGCGGAATGGGCCCGCCAGCTCATGCCTGTTGCCTGGCAGCCTCCTCCTCACAGCGTGCCTGTGCCTCTTGGGCTCGGTGCCTCTCCTCAGGGGCCTAGGGTACAAACATGGAGAGGGGGACATCAGTACAAAACAGTAGCAAAGGCCCCCCCCAGTGTGTGTGATCCTGCACAACCCAGGCATGCCACAACGCCACCACAACCACCACCACCACCGCCCACACTGAACACCCTGCCCCATGTGGTAGACACATGCCCACCGCGATACCCAGACAGACGCTACCAGTGTATGGATGGGGCACCTACCTGGACATGGCACTGTGCCTCACCTGGCAAGTGCCCGTAGATGGGCAAGCCTGTATAGGTCCCTCCACCGGAGGTCTCCATAGCGGTGTTGACACTGTTCAGAACTCTGGGAGATCCTGGTGGCCTCCTCCAGTGCCTCTGCCACCTCCTCCCACACAGCACTCTTTGCCCTATCTAAGGGGTCATCCCCAAACAGGGCCCCAGCATGGGGCTCTACAATGGCCACCAAATTGGTCAGCTCCAGAGGGCTCCACAAAGCTGCTCTCCTCCATGCCATGTCTACTGCAGCTAGGATCATGAAATGGTGCTCTGTAGTGCACGTCCGCCATGTGCAGATGCTGCATGGTACAGCGGTGCCATTCCCCATCGTGCTGTCACCAAGCAGTGAGATAGGGGTGCACCCATGCAGAGGCATGGCGCCTAGGGGGCAAAGATCGACTGCAGGGTCAAGGGTCTGTTATGCACGGACTGCCAGAGCGTGATTTGGACTCCCTGCATGTAGCGTGGTAGGGTGCCTGTGTGTGACACCCTGAAGTGGCCTTCTGCGCTGTGGCACCATGGCACCTACGGTGCTCCAGGGCATGAGCGCCATACTTGCGAACAGCGCACTAGCACCACTGGCACAGTGGTGGCCATTCCCTGCACTGCCTCCCATGCGCAGCATGTCATCAGCACGGCAGGCGTCATCTTCAGCACCCCAGGCATGCTCCGTGCGGTGCCTACTGCACACGTCATAGAGCTGCACCTTTGCCTGAACATGCTCAACACAATTGCGCAAGGTGCAACAGCGCGATATTCAGCCAGCATATGCAAATCAGCTCATCAGCAATTCCGCGGCACAGCCACTGCATTAGCATCCACTTAAAGTTGCGCCTCATCTCATTTGCATGCCTTGCACTATAAAAATGTGACATGGGGCTGCAGAGGACATTGTTTGATATTGCAGTCTATTGTGGTGGGTTGCTTGCTGTTTGGAAGTGTGGACTGTGGTGTGTGGGAGATGCATGGGACTGCAGATTCAGAGGTAACACCTGTCATTCCCACATGATCAATAATGACTAAACATGAGGAGGAGGAGGAACAGAGATGTGGGAGATGGAGGAGGCCCAACTTCACCAGGGCAGAATCAGATGCCCTGTTTGAGGCCTACCTCGACAGTGAACCGCTGCTCAACAGACAGCAGGGAACACCACAGGCCCATGCTGCGGCATGGGATGAGGTAGCACATGCCATCAACCAGCATGGCAGCCACCAGTGGTCCATGCAGGAGTGCAAAAAGAAGGGGGGCACGGACAAGAGGAGGATTAAAAATAAGATGGCTGCCATCAGGGCAGCACATACTGCAACCGGTGGTGGACAGCCAGATGTGCCACGCCTGACTCCACAGGAGGAGCAGGTAGCTGGCAGCATGCGGTGTTGTGCCATAGAGGGCATTCCAGGTGGTGACTTCCAGACGGGTAGCAGCCCGTCACTGCATGGTAGGTCCTATGCTGTCATTGTGTGGGGGGTGGGGGGAATGCCACAGGGTAGGGCAGAGACATTAATGCCACTGTGTTCCCTTACAGCTCCTGAGCATCTACATGGGTCAGCGGTGGTGGGTGTGTCCACTGAGGGTGATACCCTGGACACGGAGAAGTGCCCATCCACCTCCACAGTTGTCCGAGGGTCAGGACCACAGCATACCTGCCTGTCTGTCCGGAGTGAAGATGGTGGTGGTGCTGGTGCAGAGGAGGCCCTGCCTGTATCCCAGCGTGACAGCGGCCATGGATGCCAGCGTGCTGTGACATGGACTGGTGCTGGATCCGGCACCAATGATGATGGATCACACATCCTGGACAGTGATACGTGTGGGCCACATGATGGTCCCACAGCAGGTAATAGCATGGGTGTAGCCGTGGGTGGTGACACCATGGAGGCCTACGTGGCATCACAGTCCCAGCCTGCGCCTGTATGCATCAGTCGGGCAGCACTGGTGTGCGTCCAGGCCGGTGGAGCTGTTGCGACTGCTGCGGTGGCACCGGTGAGCCCTGGCGAGCGGCAGTCGGAGGGGCAGTGTCAGCAGTCAGCCAATGGCGATGGGGGGACAATGTTGGAGGGCAGCATCAGTGCACCACATGTGCATGTGCCCTGGCATGGCTCTGGTGTGCAGCGCCCATCATCAAGGAGTGATGCCCAGCACAGTCAGGAACACCATGAGGGACAACATGCCAATCCGGCGGATAACCTCTTTGATGAGCACAGCTGCCTACTCCAGGCTTCTGTGGATCAGGAGTTGTGGCTTGTTAGGGTGGTGGATGCACTCAATGTGGTTCTGCACCAGACAGAGGAGCGACGCAGCAGAGACCATGGTCTGCTCCTGGCAGAGATGGCCCGGCAGTGGGAGGATGTGACGGCTGCCATTGACAGGCAGACAAATGCATTCACAGTTGTCATGGCCACATTGGGCACCCAGTTTGTTGCCTATGCACCGCAGACACTGCACAGTGTCATGTCCACCCCCTGTTCCCAGTGTTGTGCAACACTTTCCATGTCGACACCGGGTTCAGCTGTGGGCATACTGAGCATGCCTGATGTGGGCATGTTCGGTGAGCTGCAGACCCCTGCTCGAACACAGTTACGTTCCCACAGCATCACCCCTGGGGGACTGTTGGTGCCACTCCATGAGGCCAATGGTCAGCCTGGCATGGCTGGCAGGTCTCAGCAGGACTGCCCATGCATCTGTGGCAGCCGTGGCACTGTGCCACGTGACTGACCTGTCTCCCACCATGGCTACTGTCTGACGCTACCCTGTGTGCAGTGTGTTGTGCAACGTGCGATGCATGGGTGGGGTACCCAGCCCTCCACACACACACAGTCCTTGTGCACACCCTCGCAGCTGCTGGCCACTGTGGTGTGTGCATGATGATGCCTGTGTTGCATTGTCTGCCATTGTGCAATGGTGCCCAGTGTCTGAGACATGCACAGTGATGGGCACTGGGTGTGGTCATGTGTGGACCTGTGTATGGCTAGGGATTGCAGTCGGGGTTGGTGTGCCTTCTACCCCTTGTGCATGTCTTGTGGGGGTGTGTGTATATGTGTGTGTGTGTGCGTGTGTGTGTGTGTGTGTGTGTGTGTGTGCATGACTGCATGTCGTGTTAGGTCTTGCTCCTCCCTGACAACATGAGCGGTTCCACACTCAGCCCATTCCCCTTGCCGCCATCCACCCCTGGGGTTCGTCCATGCCTGTCTGTGGGTTGTGCCATTGCCATTGGTGGTTACACATGGCCCCATGACCTACCTGTGTTGGTCGAAGTGCTCCTCTTTGATGGTGTCCCGGTGCAGCTGTGACATCCAGATCAGGCGGGGGTCCCTTCACCCTAGGGGTGGCTGCCCATCACCTTCTGGACCGGCGTCCTCATCGTCCCCATCGCTGTCCCCCTCTTTGACCTCTATGGCTATCCCACAGTCGTTGGCCATGTTGTGCAGGATGCAACAGGCCAGGAATAGCCTGCAGGCTTTCGAGGGGCTGTATTGTAGGGCACCGCCAGATATGTCCAGGCACCAGAAATGTGCCTTCAGCATCCCGAACACCCACTCGATGACATTACGTGTGGTGGCATGTGCCTTATTGAACCATTGCTGCGATGATGTCGCGGGGCACCGGTATGGTGTGAGCAGCCAGGGACAGAGTGGGTAGCCACTGTCACCTCTGTGTAGAGGGTGGACATTAGTATGGTGGTCTGTGTCTCTCTGCCATGGGCCATCAAGGCATGGCACCTGTGGCACCTCTGACTATGCACCCCCCCAGCTGCCCATGTCATCCTGCGTGCTGTGCATACTCACCCACTAGGTGGCCAGTGGGGATGTCCCCACTCTCGAACCTGTGGCACAGTGTGGACTGGTGCCAGATGAAGGCATCATGTGCTCCCCCAGGGTGCGTGGCACAGACATTGGTTATGCACCCCCTGGCATCGTACACCACCTGGCAGTTGATGCTGGCAAAACCCTTCCAGTTGATGTATGCTACACCATCCGGGTCAGGTGGCGTGTGGATGGCCACATGGGTGCAGTCAATGGCCCCAAGCATGCCAGGCATATGTGCTACCCTGTGGAACTCTTGTATGTGTGCTGTGCACTCTGCCTGTGTGCTGGGAAAACAGATGTACTCTGCAGCATGTGGCAGCAGTGCGCTGAGGAATTGTGTGAGTAGGCATGATGCGGCCGACTGGGTTATGCCTGTTGTGTCCTCTGTTGGTCTCTGGAAGGTGCCCGTGGTGAGCAGGCACATGACAGCTGTTACCTTTGTCTCCACTGACAGAGTATGGCTCCGTCGTGTGGGTGCCTGCATCTCATCACTGCACAGCTCACAGAGCCTCCTCAGGATTGCCTGGTTCAGGTGGTACTGGCCCACAATCTCTGTGTCGGTGTAATGCTTGAAGGTACTGCCTGTTGGGGGCATACCACCGATGGGCCCTTCCAATGCCATGCCCCCCTGCTGCCTGCCTTCTCACACCCCTCATTACTGCCTCCATCTGGAAGGTGGCAATGGCCATGTCCCTGGCTGGTGTCCCCCCCTGGCAGCTGTTATCCCATTTCCCTCGCTGTCCTCTGTGATGCTCCCCCTGCACTGGGTACACCTCCGGCCTTTGGCTGTCCTGCCTACTGCCACTGCCCTCAGTCCGCTGTGGCACTACCCTGTCTGTCCTGCACAGTAGCACAGGCTTCCCACTCCTGTCCTGTTCCTGTTTGTTCCCAGGTGTGCCCTGTCCTGCTCCTGCCCAGTCCCACTCACTGCTACCCTCTTTCCTGTTTCTGTCACCTTGCTCCCACTTCTGGCTTCCCTGTAGCATTCTTGCACCTCTCTCTTGTTCCTTTTTATTTTGGATCATTTCCGCTATCATGCAACTTCCGCTAGCTCCCCTATTGCACATGGTGCATGCTGTTGAATATCGCACTGCACCATTTATTCAAGGTTCCTCCCCCTACCATTGCACATGCATTCATTACCAACGCGCTCTTGTGCATTGCAACTTGTGTGATGCAGCTGCCTCCCACTGAATATCACACAATGGCGCATCTTCATACTTGCGCTGGAGCATCTCTGTTGTGCAAGACGCATCCCTTTTGAATATCTGGGCCCGTATGTACAAGAGTGATTGGATTACACACTGTCACATTTTTAAATCTGCTCATATTAAGATGCATATCTCATTTACTTGGGGGTTCATAAAAGGTGTAATTCCTTCAGTAAATATTAAGGTTGGTGTGAATGATGCTGTGTTATGACTCTTGTACATACAGTATATCTCATTCCTTCTAGTTGTCTTTCCGGGGGAGAGAGAGAGAGAGAGAGACGGGGGAGGGGAGAGGCTGGAGGATTTCATCCTTAGAAGTTTTCATTTAGATTTCTTAGACTGATTCTGTGCATTTTTGTTACACACTGACTCTGTGTTGAAATCTGCACTTATCAGGCTTATGGTCTCGTTTTCTTGGGGATCCTTGACAAGTATTTTTATTTGACACTTATACTTACGAGTGATACTATCATGCATCATGTATATGTGTGTGTGTTTAATTTGGGGCTTGTTTTCAACTTGCAGTTAGACCTCATTTCAGGATTTTGTCTCTCATTGTCTGTTCTTTAAAACACAAGGACACTTGTAAGTTGTAAGCTCATCTTACATGTATTAGAGAGAATGCTATCCCAAGGTTTTTTATCACTAGAATGCTTTCTTGAAGCATACTGAGACATTTTAAAATTTATGTGAGAAGAACTCTCTGGTTGTTGATAGTTCTTGATAACCTTTGCCATTCTGAGACTTCTCAGTTAAAAGCATACTGGTGTTAATTAGCTTCTCTGACATAATCTTCTGTTATGTTTTAAATGTATATGTTAAACCAATGAGAATTATTTCTGTTTTTTCAACATTATCTGGTGTTTGTCACTTTGAGCCAGGGTCTGGAGTTCCCTGTTGTAAATCACATTTATTGTCTTTCTAAATCTGTTACTGTTATCAGAAAATCTCCCAGTCAAAGGAAAACAACAGGATAAAAAAAACTCCTCTCCTGTTCCAGGCTACATAGTGTTTAATAGCACATCTATTAAAAGGTGCAATAAAAAATAAATATACCTCTTCGGACTTAGAAGCAAAATGAAAACTGCATTGTGGTATCCTATGCTCTATGGTTCTTGCCGTAAAGTATGCAAAAGAAAAGATAACTAAATCAATAAATAGGGAAGCAGTTTAGCGCAGTGGTTTAAGGCTCTGAGCTGCAAATCTGGTGACATCTAGCAGACCAAACCTGGGTTTGAATCCCACAGCTTCCACTTGCATACTGTGTGACCCTGAGCAAGTCACTTAACTTCCTTGTGCTCCCAGGTCACACTTGTAAAAAAGCTTTCAGCTTAGTGTGCTAATCCTGCTTAAACAACTGACAAAATAATAGACAGTGCTACTGGATGTCAGTCCTAAGTTTAATGTTATCCACAGGGCTTTCCAATGCCAAACTTTCTCTGTTTCTTAGACGTGTCATAAGTTCTAGCCATCTGCAATTCTGTCACCTTTCTAGCAGTCATTGTCATCTTAAATGCCCTTAAGGCATAAGACTTGCAGACCTGTTCTTTCCTCAATTTCCCAATTGCAAAATGAATGCTTCTGAAGCCATAGGATTGTGGGAAAGACTGTGAAAACTGTGCTTATGTTAGAAATATATATCAGAAGTAAACAGAGGGGCTTCTTAGTAGTGACTGTGATGACATGTAAAAGATAATTTTGAAAAAAGCAACGTACACACCTGACACTACAGTATAATTTCAGACTGAAAGGTGCCATGGGCTCCAAAGTTATAGTGTGATGTGCATTTCATAGGTAATTGCTAAAGCTGTAGAACAGGTTCCAAATATAGTAACCAAAAATTAACATAACTACTACTGTTTATTAAAAAAGGCAATAGAGTAGCACATGAACAATAAAAATAAAAGACATCTCAGACGAAACACACATCAATTTGGTCTGGTGATCTGGGTTTTATGCATACCACACTGCATATGGCTTAGTGATATACTCTACAGATGGCTGCAGAGTCTAACCCATTGAAGGTTGAAGTTTCAGAACACCATTATGCTAAAAATATCAAGACTCATTCCCTCCCTCACTCCCCAGTCACAATTAATCCTCTACCAAAGTCATGCTTAAATACTGGTGCCTCTACATCCACTCCACTAAGCTTTTAATGCCAACATGCTTCTTCTGCTGCTGAGTTAAACTCTTTATTTAAAAACATTTTGTTGAGAAATTTTTGTTTTAGTATATCCATGGTCAGGAAAGATGAATTTGTAAAATAAACCAAAATCCCCATTTATCAAATAAATAAAAATACTTGTCAAGAACCCCCAAGAAAATGAGACCATGAGCCTGATAAGTGCAGATTTCAACACAGAGTCAGTGTGTAACAAAAATGCACAGAAGCAGTCTAAGCAGGAATGAGATATATTATATGTACAAGCGTGGCTGGATTACACACTGTCACATTTTTAAATCTGCTCATATTAAGATGCATATCTCATTTACTTGGGGGTTCATAAAAGGTGTAATTCCTTTAGGTAAATATTAAGATTGGTGTAAATGATGCTGTACTATGACTCTTGTACATACAGTTTATCTCATTCCTACTAGTTATCTTTCCCAAGGGGGAAGAGTATCCCATGATAATCGCGACTCCATAAGCACAACTTAAAAAATAGTGACTAAACAATGGCTACCACTGAATCGGCGACATAACAAAACAGTGCTACTACAGTAATAGCGAAAAATACTGCCACAGTATGCACAACATTAGCGACTGCTTAATAACAGTGACTGTATCTATCTGAATCTACTCACTCGAAGCATCCTGCGCCACTATGGCAGTAAATGAAGGTGAACTGATTGCAACCCTTCCCAGATTTGAGAAGATTTCGGGTTCTCACTTAAACTACCATAGAAGTGTGGGCATGGAATCCCCCCTCCCCCTCCCCTTCCCTTCCTTGCGCACAGTTCTATAATATCTTCATTAGCGACTGCTCAAATCTACTCACTCAAAACACCCCACAGCAGCCATTTCCAACCACCAGGTCACTGCCCTACACTACTGTGTCAAAGCACAACACTGGGTCAAAGTTCACAGCACTGCGTCTGAAGTCAAGATAGTGACTCTGCGCTGTTCAGCGCTATTCAGCACTTATCCTCTTTATTTATTTAAAATCCGCAGTGACTTAAAGACTTGTCATTCAGTGCAGTGTAGCATACATTCCTTTTTACTGATTCAGACCTGGAGGAAATACTTGTGAAATCGGCTGTTGAAATACTAGCAATACTAGAAACAAGGGAAACAATGCAGATCGTAGGTCGGTAAGTCAGGAGCTATTTTGACTGTATCGCTATGATGTATGCACTATAATGATTCATCACAAACATTGCACATGCTATTTTTAATTCGCTAATATTCATGTCACGCTTTTGGAGTCGCGCTTTTCACATGGAACCGGAGGAAAGTGGGGGGCTGGAGGATTTCATCCTTAGAAGTTTTCATTTAGATTCCTTAGACTGATTCTGTGCATTTTTGTTATACACTGACTCTGTGTTGAAATCTGCACTTATCAGGCTCATGGTCTCATTTTCTTGGGGGTCCTTGACAAGTATTTTTATTTGGCACTTATACTTATGAGTGATACTATAATGCATCATGTATGTGTGTGTGTGTGTGTTTAATTTGGGGCTTGTTTTCAACTTGCAGTTAGACCTCATTTCAGGATTTTGTCTCTCATTGTCTGTTCTTTAAAACACAAGGACACTTGTAATGTAAATTGTAAGCTCATCTTACATGAATTAGAGAAAATGCTATCCCAAGGTTTTTTATCACTAGAATGCTTTCTTGAAGCATACTGAGACATTTTAAAATTTATGTGAGAAAAATGTTCTGGTTGTTGATAATTCTTGATAACCTTTGCCCTTCTGAGGTTTCTCAGTTAAAAGCATACTGGTGTTAATTAGCTTCTCTGATGTAATCTTCTGTTATGTTTTAAATGTATATGTTAAACCAATGAGAATTATTTCTGTTTTTTCAACATTATCTGGTGTTAATAGTATGGGATTTTCAAAATAACTGCCATAAAGCTTCTCAAAAAGGACCTGGTTGGTCCAAAAGGTAAAGCCCTTTGTTCTTTTGTGTAACATCCATGTTGGTCCAATAAAAGATATCAAATCATTTTTTTCTGGATCTGTTCTTAAAAGGATCAATACGGCATATACATCATTTTTTAGTAACACCAATGCTTTCAAGGATTTGAAACTACTAAGAAGACAAACTATATATATATATATATATATATGTATATATATATATATATATATATATATATATATATATATATATATATGTATATATCTATAGATAGAATATGGTAAACAAATATTGTTAATCCCAAAAGCTGAACTTTGTTTTTAGTATACAAATGTTTAAGAAATACCTGAAAGCTGTCTATTTTCCTTAGTTTTTAGACACTTCTTAGTCTTTCATTTTGAGACACCAGGTGACTCTGATAATCATTTGTTCCAAGAGTTTTTAAATCAGTTTGAAGGCATTTTAAGTATCTTCTGTACTAGTCCTTAACAAAATGCAGGGACTCCACAGACCTATTCCTTGGTCCACATCCCAAACAACTGAGTCTTCTTTCAGGATAATAGATCCACCTCTTGCCCCTCCCACATTAATAAAAAAAAAAGATGGGATGGACCTTTTGAAGCTTCTTGGGTGAAGGTGGGGTGGACCTTACTCCCCCCCCCAAAAAAAAAATGCTGCCTCCCACTACTCAGGTTGCAGTTCTTGTACCACCCATTTAAGAAAGAAAATAGTACCCTGCAACCATTGACTAACATGAAAGCATATTTATTTGAGGGCAGAAAACATTTCTTGGAGGAGGGTAAGGCAGAGGAGACTATTTACACCTTCAGTCAGTTCCACGGACAGAAAACATGACAGCACTCCTTTTGTACATGCAATACTCCTGTTGGCTCCACCCACAGTCGTAAAAAGGAGCATTTTTTTGTATGTACCAAATTATTTTTTTTCATTCTAAGCAGCTTTCCAAAAGACCGTATTGAACATGCTCAGAACCAACATTTTAAAATTTAGTAGCTTTGGAATGAATGAATATTGTTTTCATCAAACTAACAAAATGTACTACTGTAGCCCAAGCCCTTTCTACTCTGAAAATTTCAGACCAAAATTCCAAAACCATCTGGATGTAAGGTGATGACAATAAAATAGCAAAAAACCCAAATTTTGAAACTTTTTTCACTATCCATATCTCGGAATCTGCACATCCGATCAGAACAAAACTTGCCATGTTAAAATATTTACCTCCCCCCCAACCTTGACTGTGCAAGCAAAATTTAGTGCTAATCAGTTGAATGGTTACAAAGCTATTAAAGTGCAAATTCTGAGGTTTAACATAGAAACCACTTCTCAACCCTAACTATAGTGGTGCTACCGCACCACTGTAATATACACATGTGTACACACACACACATACAGTATATTTATTCAGTGCTTCTGAAGATATTTTTGGCACCTAGCAATGTTTATGTGCCCTCCAGAATATCTGTGAGAATACAGAAATATGCTTACTGTATATTCTTACTGTAGGTCCCCAGGTGCAAAAATATCCTCATTGTAAGTCCTGATTGGTGGAAACCAGCAGTATGGGTAGCACAGTTCTAATTTTAGAATGGAAAAACTCACTGTCATTGAGGCATAGGTCAGGGAGCATAGGCAAATCAGGAGAAGTCATAAAATTCACAAGTAACATTTTATTACAGTACCACTGATAATAATAAGAAAATAAAATTTTGCAGGATAGCTCTTATACAGGCAGTTCAAACAGAAACAAAGCCCTTCATCTGAAGGTATGGTTTCTCTCTCTCTCTCTCTCTCTCTCTCTCTCTCTCTCTCTCTCTCTCTCAATCTCTCTCTGTAGCAAAAGATTGCTCTCTTTATATATTATTTTCCTTGCAATTAACTTCTGTATCCTGAGTTTGTTAAGATACATCTCCTCTGTCTCACAAAATGTATCAGAACATCGTCAATTTATTTCCTGCAGTTGCACCAAAATACAGCATTGTAGACCAAAACTGATCTCCTGTTGACAACCCTGCAAATGAGATTGTGGGTGTCAAACTGTGTCCCAAGGCTAAGCCATTGAGTTCCACATAGCTTTTTGCAATCGTTTTAACAATATAACTATATACATTTGCAAACCAAGAGATCCCAGTTTCACATACAGATTCATATATATATACATATATATATATATATTTAACTACGGAGAAGGAAGGAAGAAAGAAAGATAGAAACAACAGGAAACAGCAAGTGAAGGCAGGGAGATAGCAGGGAGTGTGGGACTTTCAGAGTGACCAGTTCCTTAGGGGCCACAGGGACATTTTATTGTGCAATCAGGCAGGCAAAAGATAAGAGAAGTAGCAAAAATTGGTGAGGATAGAATATATAACTGCTTTTAACTCTCTCTGTATAACAAACGGGACAGGGTCTTATTCAACCCTGTCACATTCATTCGTATTCTGGCTCCCACCAATCTTTTTCAGTTCTACTTAAACACCCAGAGAGTGCTTTCATTTTCACTCATTTAGTGTATTTTCTTTTAAAAGCACTAAATATTAGCCCAAGCAACTACCAAAATATAAATCATTCTTTTCTAACACTATTTTCACCTTTCCTGCTGAATCAATCCATCCCCTAGCAGCCACAAGCACTCAGCTCTTTGTACCTCCATTCTCACATTCACGACTCCCCCTCTGACCCACATGTCCTGCCCCTTCCTGCCAACATCCACTCTTCATTTGCACTAACTGGCTGCTACCTTCTATGGGACCACAACATGAATTTTCAGTGTCCTAACGTGCTGACATATTGGCACATGCAAGAGCATGTTGTGCGTCATGTGCCACTCAGCCATCCAAAACAAGGAAATCAGCTAAAAGTAAAACAAGCAGGGTAATACTTTTAAAAACTAAGCAAAACAAAATGTTCAGTGAAACAAGCCTTGGCTAAATGAGGTATACCATGGCCCCAGGAAATATACCACTGATTTTTCACTGGTGTTGTTTAACCTTTAGATCACTCATGGTTCCACCACTTGTGATGCCATAAGATTAAACAGCACTCATGAAAAATATTGGCAATATTTTTCTTTAGGCTATGGCAAATCCCTTACATATTTGATATCTCTGAATGACTGTGTCTCTCCATTCTGCTATGGTGGGGATATCTAGTGTCAGCCATTTCCCAGTGAGTGTTTTTTTTTTGCAGGCTGTTAAGTAGATCCCAAGATATAATGGGTGTGGATCGCTCTACTGTCCCTCAGGTATTGCAGAAGAAGATAAAGTGAACTGTTAAGAATGATCTCCCCCAATGCCTCTGGGATTTCTGTCTCTGCTTCAGTCAGGAAAAGTTGTGTAAGAGGGCAGTCTGACATGATATGGATATGAGTCACATTATTTTCTCTGCAGAGGTGGCCACAGTGACAACATATTGTTTGGGGGTAATGGGCTAAAAGGCAGGCATTCTACAGTATCACAGCAGATGCTACCAAATGTACTCCCTCCAAACAAGGGAAGAGGTTATCCTGTTGGTGGGTTTTCCTGCTTCATGCCATTCCTGATCTGTCAGCACCTAGCCAATCTCCATTTCCCAGCGATAGGCTACTTCTCAGGTGTTAGTCATTTGGGTAGATTGTAAAGAGCTATATATATATATATCTGTGAGATCAGGTGAACTATGCTACCTCCCCTTAAGAACTGCACATAGCAGTGCATCAGTATTGGCCAGTTTTAGGAACATGCAACTGCTTGGGTCAGCTGCAATATGTAGATTCAGAACTGTAAATATATAAAGATATCAGACTGTAGTAGCCCATGTCTTTTGTAAGTGCAGAAAGGTGGCCAGCGACCCATCCAATAGCAGCTGGAATACACAGACAAATCCTGCTTTAGCTCACATTCTGTATCTGTCATCTTGTTTTTGCTGGAAGAAAGTCCTCAATTTATGATATGGGGCAGGTCAGGATCAACCATTGCTGGGTCTGCATTCTGACCATCACTCAATCCCATGTTTCCTGGGCAGCTACTATCTAGGGGTTGCATGCCAGTCCACCTACCCTTTATCTGTGTGTGTATACCACCCTCTGTGTGCAGAAAGGCTCCAGGAGGATAGTTTTTTTCATCTCTACACATTGGGTTGTTGGGCTAGGGTGGTTCCACATCCACACAATGCAGATCCGTGTAGCTGCATGATACAGGTGGCAATCAGGAAGTGTTAAACCTCTTCTATCTTTAGGGTGAGTCAGCATTTTGTATCACATGTTGGGTCTTTTAGTTGCCCAGATGTAGCAGGACATGGCTTGGTGCTGTTTTTTTAGATCTGTGACCAGAAGTTGATGTGGGATGTTTTGAAAGGCAAGGCAACACCACCATATGAATTAAGTAAATCCACAGAGTAGCCCCAGGAAGAGTGTGCCCCTTTAATTTTAATCTGGAGAGAGTGGAGATTGAGTATACTGTATGTTAGTTTTTATTATTTTGGGTGAGTGAAGTTGTTCATGTGAAAAGTGAGGAGTTGTTTGAAGGTGGGATTCATACTTGGAGAATTGATTTTTAGTGGTAGTGGTTTTCTGGGTGTGCTTTTCATTTTTTGGGGGTTGGTTTTGTGGGTGAATTTTTAAGTTGGATAGTTGAGTAATCATGTGTCAAGAAGCACCTGCCCCTTTGCACACTTATTCCCCAGGACTGCTATGCAAGCTCAGTCCTTTTGGACTCTGGCTCTTTGTGAGGCAGCTATTAATCACTACAGGTTATGGGGTATCCTAAGCAGCAGTGAAAAGGATGGATGCATGACCCAGAATAAATGTTGGAGAAGATCAAATCAGGAGTGAGCGCCCAAGTAGACATTCTGAGTTAAAGAGCGATGGAGGGAGGGGTCCTTCCTGTCTCATCTTGATCCCAAAGGAGACCCTTAGATATGAGGGAAGGTAGCTAATTAGTTGGATGACCCTACTCTTTCCCTTTGGGAAATTTTGTGCAATACCACATACCCACAGAAGGATAGTGATAATATTAAATGTTATTGCTAATTCCTCAGGAGATCAGGTATGTCTCACTAAAATATGGATTGGTAACCCCTGCAGATTCTTGGTGGTGCACTGCCAAAGGTGTGACCATTGGGGGCAGTGTGCCCATCTATTTAGATCCTGCCTGAACTCATGGCAAAACGACTGAGACAGAGGGGGCCATTTGAATGCATGTCCATAAAGAGGCAGGCAGATGTGAGGTGCAGAATTCTTCTGATTTGCCACCCTCCAAGTTGGGAACAGAAGTTCTCTAAGGAATTACTGGACTTCAAAGATCTTGTATTGGATTCCCCCAACTATATTGTGTTGTGGTGTCTCAGTGCATGGCTGGATGATGAAAAATCACAATTTGCTCAGCAGTTCCTCCAGTAAATGAGCTCACTGGGCCTCATGCAAGTTCAGCCACACCTTGGCCTTTGTCTTCTCTCAGATGCTGAACATTTGGGATGTCAGGATAGATCCAGTGGGTTGTCCCAATCACCATTCTGTACAGCTCCTGGCAATGGCCACCCAAAGATTTTAACCCCTTACAGAGATGATCTGATGCCATTTAAAATGTGATCTGGAGCCTGAAAAGCTTAAGGTGGTGCTGAGGATAGTAAGCATGATGTTGAAGTGTGACCGTGTTTCAGTAGTGGCAGATGATCACTATAACAGGGTCACTTTGACTATCATAGGGTCATTCAGAATGGTTCATGTCCACCCACTGACCTTCCAAGGCAGCTTACTGTGGTATAATGATGATCTTTGGTAACTGAAGGTAACAGGATGGAGTTTGTGTCATTCCAGGAAGAGGTTCAGTGAAGAACAGGATGGCTCTGAGTGGGCATTGTAAGAACTATTAGAGGGAAGTCACCTTGTAAAAGGCACAGTTCATATCATAGGTGGTTTCTGCAGGTACAATAGACTGACTCAATGTTTTTGCACTGTGGAGAGGTTAATCCATCCTTCCTATCTACGTTATGGAGGTGTTTTATCAGAATGGTGTGAAGCGTTTGGATAATTTTTCCTGAACAGTGTGTCTGCCATTTGCACTGGAATCTCTCTAAGCTGCCTGTCAGGGGTAACAGTATTGAGGTTGAGAGGAGCAGAGGCACGCCACTACCCTGAAGTGAGTTTTTGCCAGTTTTGGTGGAGGAGATTCTTCAAGGTGATCATAGGTCTGTGCCCCACATGATTCTGACCCAGGGCTACTGTAGCTGATGGTGGACTGTCATGAGGGCCTGGGTCCAATGCTTCCCTGTATTATCTGGAGTTGTCTTATGGAAGGATGTTTTCCTTTAGCTCTTAAGAAAACTCTGATAATGTTCCTTCTGAAGAAGTCATCTTTAAACCCAGAATTACTTGTAAAAAACAAGCCTGTCTTAAATCTTCCATTTTGGGGGAAGATTTTTGACAAGGTACCGATGGTGTAGTTTGAAGCCCTCCTTGAAAGTACAACATCAATGAATCTTCCCAGGTTGGTTTTAGGCCTCAGCACAGCAAAAAGACTACGTTTCAAGGTGTTTATTTATTTACTTATATCTTTGCTAACTGGGTAAGTGCACTGGTCCAGAGGACTGTTCACAGGCATGACCCAGGCCAAATGGCATGAGCATATAACAAAAATAACAGATGAACAAAGTAATTACAAGAATGGGCAAAACAGCAATACACAATGGAAGGTAAGACAATCGACATGACAAACTACAAATTAGCTACAAGTACAGATGCAGCCATATATAAGCAGACAATGAGCATAACATTTGAGTACAAGCGACTTTGGGCAAACAAGATGATATCACGTTGCACCCCCCCCACCACAAGTCCCCGGTGACTAGTATCTGAGCAAAGAGCGGGAGAGGAGTAAAGGCACAGGTCTATGTAGGGCAGGGGAGAGGGTGTTACCTAGGACATAATTGATCTTCTTCCTGCAGGAGATAGATGGGAGTTATCGACTGCTGTTCTCCTCAACCTGTCATTTTCATTTGATACTGTAAATCATGGGTTCTGGATAGACTGCCTGGAGGAATACGAGGGACTCACCACATCAGCCTTGAAATGGTTCTAGTCCTTCCTGTCTCAAACATCACAGTAGGTTGTGATTGGATCTTTTTCATCACCCAATGTAATACTAAAAACTGAGCTCAGCTGTTGTGTAAGTGTTCACAATTCAGTTACAGTGGACCCTCATTTATAATGAACACCACTGGAGCAGTCAATTTGCTTATTACAGCTATTGTTCACTATAACAAATAGAATAATAGATAGGTTCCTGTGCAATACAATGTAGTAATTCCATCGAGAGATTCCATGTCCCCAGAACCTCGAGATGGAATTACTGCATATGTTCAAGGAACCTATTTTATTTTAATATATGGATGCAATTTTCTGATTTTCTTTTCTTTCAGGTGGTTGGCCGCTGCAGCGAACAAGTATCTCCTTCCTGGCCACGCGCCACTCTGTCTCTCTGCTCTGTGTTTTTTTTTTTTTTTTTACGAAGGAAAGCTTACCTTTTCCATGTCTGGAGAATTCAGGATCACCTGGATATCTGTATTTTTCACATATTTAAAACAAAAAAGCTGCAAAATGTTCAAGTTGAGACACACTTTCGGTAAGCGAGACAGTGGCCGCCATGTTTATTTAACTGTTCTGCCCGCCCTAACAGGAAAAGCGGGCAATTGCAAGGCATGTTTTAAAAGACGTTGGGAGCTAGACTAGTGCATGTGCTGTTGTGTTTTGGTAATAATACTATCGTTCAGGTCCTGAATGATAGTATTACGGCACCTGAACGATGGTATTATCACTCCTGAAGTGTAGTATTATCACTTTGGGAGTGATACTATTATGGAGAATTTTTTTATGCTTTTCTACTATATTATTTTCATGATCCATATATTAAAATGTATTAATATGCCTAATTAGGTCACAACGAGAGCAATCGCAGGTTTTCACAATAACAGAAATTCCTTATCGAGGGGTTCACTATAGTGAGGGAGCACTGTAATTTTTTAAAACATAAATATAGGCTGCCAATGGTACACCCAAACATTTTGTGGTTATGCCTCATTATTAAGGAAAGTGGTAGTCACATCTTTCCTATCAGTGTTCAGGTAATGACTTCATGATCACAGGACCACCTTGAAAATGAGCTTGATCAATGGTGTTTATGCCTGGTTAAATAAAGTGATTGATTGATTGATTGATTGACTTGAATGTTGTTTGCACTCATCTTAAAAGTTAATTTATTGTACCTTGCAAGACTCGGAATACTTCTTCCAGTTCAGATGCCTCTACATGAGAGTGGCATCAGGGACAAGGCTAGTCAGTCTTACATCAGTGGTGGAGAATTTAATGGGAACCCTGCTAAAGGAAAAAAATTATTTGTGTATCTTGAATCCAACTGGCTATAAGACCACAGGCAGCATGGATTCATGGGGGAGGGGAGGTAATGCGAACCAAATCTCATAGATTTCGTTAAATGGGTGACCAGGGAAATAGATTGAGGAAGGCAATGGATGTGGCCAATCTGGACTTCAGCAAAGCCTTTGACACTGTGCCACACAGGAGGCTGATAAAGAAGCAGGTTGCCACAGGGCTCAGTACTTGGTCCAGTCCTATTCAATGTCTTCATAAGTGACATTGCTGAGAGCCTGGATGGAAAAGTATGCCTTCTTGCAGATGATACCAGCATCTGCAATAGGGTGTGCATTCAGCAGGTGGTGGAGAGAATGAGCAGTGATCTGGGTAAACTCAAGGAGTGGTGTAAAGCAATGCAGTTAGGGCTCAATGCCAAAAATTGCAAGATCATACACTTAGGACATAGGAACCCAGGCACTGAGTATAAGATTGGAGAATAACTGATAGCCACTAAGAAACATAGAAACATAGAAACATAGATTTTGATGGCAGATAAGGACCGCTTGGCCCACCCAGTCTGCCCATTTCCCTACCTATTGGATAAGCTGCAGATCCGAGTTAACCAGCAGCCTACTTCTTCCTACCCCAACCCCCTAGAATTGCCTTATGACTGTCCCATGCATGCTTGAATTCCACCACTGTTTTTGACTCCACAACCTCCTCCTCCGGAAGGCCATTCCATGCATCCACAGCCCTCTCTGTGAAAAAATACTTCCTTAAATTACCTCTGAGCCGCCCCCCCCATCAGTGGTGGAGAACTAAACAGGAAAAAGAACTTGGGGTTTTTATATCTGATGACCTCAGGGTGTCAGGGCAGTGTGACATATTTCAACACAAGAGAAGCAGGCACTCGCCTTCACATTTACTGCCGACTCCATAGTAAAGTTATAAAAAAGCTTTATTACATGCTAAAATGCAACACACTGCTGCACCCACCTGATGCATTTCAGGTCCCACCAGGTTCCTTTATCAGAGTAATATGAGAAAGGATCCAGGTGGGATCTGAAATATATTAGGCGAGTGCACTGTGTTTCATTTTAGCACGTAATAAAACTTTTTTATAACTTTACTATGGAGTCAGCAGTAAATGTGGTGGTGAGTGTCCGAGTTTCTTGTGTTGCTGTCTACATTTTATCAAGAGCACCACAGCCTTGTGCACACTTTCAATGTGTTTTTCAGTGTGACATCCTGTCGCAATGGCTAGAGCGATTGTGATGCTAGGGTGCATAGGGAGAGATATATCCAGCAGGAGGAGGAAGGTGGTGTTGCCACTGTATCGCTCACTGGTGATACCCCACCTGGAGTACTGTGTCCTGTTTTGGAGGCTGCACCTCAAAAATGGACATAGACAGGGTGGAAGCAGTCCAGAAGAGAGCAACTAAAATTGTGCAGGGGTTGCATGAGAAGTCCTATGAGGAGAGATTGAGAGATCTTAACATGTTCACCCTGGATGAGAGGAGATCAAGAAATGACATGACAGCGACTTATGAGTACCTCACAGGGATGAACAGAGTGCTTCACTGTATGCAGGAAGATGCCTGTAACAGACTGCTATCAGAAGCGGTGGAGGCAAAAACAGTGGGTCGGGGGGTTCAAGCATGCGTGGGATATACATAGGTGTGTATAAGAAAACAGGCAGAGAGCAGGAAGGGTTGCCAGAAACCAGTTAGGGTGTGCTGAGACAGATTAGGCAGGGAACATCTAGGCAGGCTGGGAGGGCTAAACGGTCCTTTTCTGCCAACAAATTCTTTGTTTCTATGTTTAAAATCAGACAATCAGCAACGGTTTCATAATTTGAGGCTTCCTTCTACTTATGAGAATGACTTTCCATCTATGGGAGGATTAAGTCACAGAGTGCCTCAAGTCAACATTTGCACTACCTCCTAGTCCTAAAAGCATGACAAAAATAACCCCAACACTTCTGATAGGAAACATACAGGATCAGAAATATAACTGTTCATCAGGGGCCCCCCTGATGAAGGGTTGCATGTCTGACCCAAAGCACCATGGTTACTTTTGCCATGCTGCTCGATGAAATGACATTTTACCATTAAAACTATGAGTTTTTGCTTATATTCTACGTTTGTGATTTATTACCAAAATGGAGTGCAGCTACAAGTACTTTTTCTAGCTCTGATTGTATGATACAGGTAACACCACACACCCATACTGCCTGAGTGCATGAGAACAGTGTTTTCCCTTCTGTGTGAATGCCTAGTTGTTTGGTAATTTTAAGACAGGAATCCAGTTTATTTATGTCCTGTGTATTGAGTATTGCTGCTGACTTAAAGTATTTTATTTCTTGCAGTAATTGGGTAAACATCACTTCAATGTAATTGAGAGGGACTGCAGATACCATACCGAACTCTGCTGGGCACGGAAACAGGCCATGAGGGGTGAAATCTTCTCCGGATCACTGCAACTCTGCCATTAGTGACACCAGCAAAATAACTAGACTGAATGACCATCAGAACTCAGGAGATGCAGGCTCCACCATAAAAGAAGGTTAAAAGACAGGGAAAGGGACGATGGCTGCAGACTGGGGCTTAAGGGAGGCAGAGAAAGGCAATTAAGTGGCCATCTTATAGAAGGTCAGGCCACACCACTGTCAAAAGACTGGTGGCATTTTCAAACATTATAAAATGGATGCCACTCTTATGTCACAGACTGCTCAGATAACCATGTTCTAAACTACTGGGCTAAAAAAGTTGGACTTTGGACTTATTGACAGCACTTCTACAGTAGCTGTTGATGGTTCTGTGCATTACATCCAGTTTTGGACAAGAAAATGCTACACATAGTAGTAAATGGTGAATCATTGCACTCAATCTGAAAACTGCGCCCAGGCATATTCATAACTGAACTTTGCATACTGAGCATAACTAAGTCTGCATTTTGAAAACTGGACTTAGTTATCTCCTAGTTTTAAAAACTGGACATGGGGCAATTTGGCTGATGTCCAAAGTTGTATAGTACACAATTACAGCTAGATGGGCTTTGAAAGTCCCCCATAATGTAACAGTCTACTATCCTTCTATCCTAGTTCAAAAATCCCACCCAAACTAAGCAAATTATTTAAATGCTTTGTCTCTTAATTGGGAGTGTTTCAGTGGGCATGTTACAATGCTGTGCAACCTGCCCTAATTGACAGCACAGCATTTTGGCTAAAATGTTGTCTGTATCAAGTAAAACAACCTGATTGCCAATTCTCAAGTTTGGTTATGTCACCCTTTTTAAAAGCAAAACCATCTGAGCTGGATAGATGGATTCTCCTACTTCTGTTCCTTGAACACAGAATTATATACTGTACTGTACCTGGTGTATTTGTGTACTCATCATGGACCCAATTCACAAAGGTGCTGAGTGCCTACACACCGTGTATTTGCAGTGCGTAACCACCCCACAACCATTGTGCCCCTTGTTACAGGATTCAACAATGGGATGCAAGTCCTATACCCACCTGATCCCCTGACCAGCCATTTATATCTATGCAAGGGCAGTCTGGGGGCAGTGTGGGGGACGCGTGGCCACACTCCACACCATTCACAAAGGTGCAGAGTGATGAGCTCAGGGGACTGCAGTCTACACCGGGTGACCCCAGCCATACAGGATGTGCATCCCCCCAGGATGCCACCACTGGCTGTGGCAGAGAAGTCAGGGAACAGCAGACCCCCCCCAACATGCCTCCCCAGCACTCAGGGACCACAACAAGGGCTGGGGGTGGTGAATCTTGCACCCACTTGCCCCGGTGCTACAAGTGCACCATGTCTGCCTGCCATATGTGGTGCCTTGTGGGCGCAAGGGATCCAGTGGCGGACCGGGTCCAGGCATCCCACTGGATGCCCACCCATCCACCGAACAGACCCCACACACTATTGCCCTAGGGGCGGGGACGCAGAACGGAGTTGCACAGTGGGTGGTGTCTGTGAATATGGTTACTGCACATATTTCTGCAGGTGCGGAGCTACATGGGTGGATATGTGCCTTTCGTGCATTCTTCCTGCCTGTTAGTGAATAGTCCCCCATATTTGTAAAATGCAGACGTTAAACATAGAAATGTAGACAATGACAGCAGAAAAAGGCCATTGGTCCATTCAGCCTTCCCATAAAACCTTAACAAACCCAATACCTATTGTCCATCCAGGGTTCCAACCCACACTATCCACCCTCATTACCCCCACCCTATCACTAGCACCCTGAGCAACCACAAAGCTCTTCACTCTGTCCCAGCCACGTTTGAAACCATTGATAGTTTTGGCACTCACCACATCAGCTGACAGATTGTTTCACAGCTCCACCATCCCTTCTGTAAAATAAAACTTTCTCAGTTCCCTCTTGAACCTCCCTCCACATCAGTTTCCACTCATACCTCCCCATTTTCTTGATCCACTAATTATGCTAAATAGTTCCTCACAATTTACCTTGCTCATTTCCTTCATCAACTTGAAGGTCTTCATTTTATCTCCCCTTTCTCATTTGGCCTCCAGGGAGTGCATACTGTATAAACATATGAAAATAGCCAGCAGAAGATGTCCCAGTGGTCTATCAAGTCTGCTCGTATTGCAGAGTCCTCAGTGTAACTAAGGGCTCCACCTTCCCCCTCCCCAACTGCTATGCCCCTTATGCAAATCCACTCCCTTGACCTTCCCCTTTACCCTATCTCACTCTTTTTGGAAGCTTTCTTCTGTCTCCAATAAGACCACCTCTCATGGAGCTTATTCCACCCTGCAACCACCTGTTCATGAAGAAGTGCCTCCAAAACTCTCTACTTAACCTCCCCCCCTCCAGTTTGAAGGGGAACAACCAGCACAAAACACCTCACACTGCATTGTGGGGCTGGTCTCCCTGTGAGTTTGTGGGCAGAAACATTTTGGTTTACTTACTGTTTACTATAATATACTAGATGATATCAGACTAATTTTGCTTAATTGTAGACTGACATTTTTTACTACAAATCCCAGAATCCCCTGGAGCTGACATCACAGCAGTAGGCAGCAGAAGAAGATTTAATATCCTGCAGTGCATGTTAGAGCCTTTATAATCTCTGATCACACATTTTCGGGGACTGCTTCTATCTATGGGCTAAGTACAGTCCTTTGTGATTGTATGTAGCCCATTGAAGACACTGCGACCTACGCCGGCCCGGTGATGCTGAGGGTTGAGGCGCTGGACGCCACACCTCGCACCAACCCGGCGACCCATGTTTGGGAACAGGCATGGGTGGCTGGGGGTTGGCAGGGGCGGGGAAGGATAGAGCATCCGATGGACTGCTCTCTTCCAAGGAAGAAACCTGCAAGCTTCGGCACCTGAATGCCCTCTGGCGGAGCTGGAAGGAGCAGGGGACGATCGTTAGTGTGGGGGGGCCAAGTACGGAACGCTTGAGGAGAACACGCGCATGGACATGCGTGTTTTCCTCAGCTACGTCATTACCCACGACTCGGCCCAGAGGGAGCATATCAAAAAAAAAAAATCTGCCTCGGCTCCTCTGTGAAGCTGCCTGGCCGCCCCTTGATAGCTCTCAGGCTAGCTCCCTTCAACCAGAACTGTGTCCGGGGCACCTTGGCTGGTGCCGCAGCTCCACCCTGGGGGGCAAGCCAGGGGGCTAGAGAGAGCAGCCGATATGAGGGCGAGGAGCGATGGGACCGTGACTGGGCTGATCCCTGGAGCCGGGACAACAAAAAAAAAAAAAAGAAGACAGTGAGACCAGCAAACAAAAGATCTGCACTTAACAAAACTCTAACATGCACTGCAGCCTATTAAATGTGATTACTGCTGTGTACTGGTCTGATGTCAGCTCCAGGGGATTCTGGGATTTGTAGTAACAGAAGATGTCAGACTACAACTAAGCAAAATAAGTCTGATACAATCTACTATACTTTAGTAAACAGTATGTAAACCACAATGTTTTTTGCACACAAAGTGTACATTGGAACTGGCCCCACACTTGAGTGTGGGGGCCCTTGGTGGTGACTATTCCTCTTTAAGGCTGTGCCACCTCATGTGTTTGCTTCCACTGTGACTGAAGAGGCCCTCTTTGTGCACCTTATTGATGCCCTTCCTGTACTTAAAGTTAAAAGACTTGAACATGTCTCCCCTTTCCCTTCTCTCCTACAAAGAGTACACGTTTAGGTTCTCCAGCCTCACCTAGTATGCTCTGCCCAGCTGACCTTTAGCCATATTTGTCACTCTCATTCAAACCACCTCTAGCAGGTTAATCTCCTTTTTCATGTAGGGACTCCAGTACTGCATACTATTCTCCAGGTGCAGCTCCACCAGTGATTTGTCAGCATCAATGTGACTTTTTCCTGCTTCCTAGAGATTTCTCTGGCAATGCAGTCCAGCATTTTATTGGCTTTCATCACACCTTCCTACAGTGTTAGGAGTGCTTCAAGTCACTAGTGATAGTCACCTCAGGTCTTTTTCTTCCTTCGATTCAGTTACCAGGACCCTTACCAGGTTGTACTCCATTTCGTAGCTCATATTTGCATGACCTTGTACTTTTTGCACTGAACCTGGATTGCCATATTTCCAACCACCTCTCAGGCACGGGCAGATCTTCCTTTAGGTCCTGTATCCCTTCTGCTTTATTTACCGTCCAACAGAGCTTGATGTTATCTGCAAACATGGAAATCATTGTTTTAATGCCATCTCCAGTGTTGTTAATTGAGGCATTAAACAACTCTGGCAAAAGTACCGAGCTCTGTAGGACCACTCTGGAGACTTCCCTAGAACCTGAGAGCTTCCCCCATCACCACCCTGTGTGTGTCACATCCTTCAGCCAGTTTGCTACCTATCTAGTGAGTCTCTCCCCTATCATCCAGGTCTCCCAGTTTTCTGATCAATCTCCTGTGGAGTACAGAGTCAAAAGCCTTGCTGAACTCCAGGTAAAGAATATCAGCTGCCTGGCTCTTGTCCACTATTTTCATCACTCAGTCAAAGGCATTGATCAGGTTTGTTTGGCATGACAAGCCAGCCATGAATCCATGCTGTCTCTCTTCTTGGAGACCATTTCCCCCCAGGAAACCTATAAGCCATTCCTTAAGGATTGCCTCCATGAGCTTACTCATGATGGAGGTCAGGTTGACTGGTTTGTAGTTGCCTGGGTCATCTCTGTATCCACTTCAATGGAGAGGCACTGCATGCACTGTTCTCCAATCCAGGGGCACTACTCCTGATTCTAATGAACTGCTGACAGGTCTACCAGGGGTCCTGCTAGTTACACTGCTAGTTCTCTCAGCACCCTGGGATGGATACCATCCAGGCCTGTGGATTAATTACCTTTGAGGGTCAATAATCCTTTCTTCACCCTGTCCTCACTGATCTCACCATCTGTGCATCCCACACCCCCTTGCAATACTGCCCCCCTCTCTTTTTAAAGAGAACAGAAATATTCATTCAATACCTCTGCCTTGTCCCTGCTATCTTCCATCCCACATTTAGCCATACAATGCCATCTTTCTTGTCTCTTTTCTCTCTAATGTACTCTTCTGACTACATATCCTTCCTGGCCTTGGTTAGCTGGACTGCTACCCCCACTTCTTTAATTTTACTATGGTACTCCTCCCTGTCCTCATCCTTTTGAGTCCTTTTGGAACACTTGTAAGCAGTTCTCTTAACCCTGGATGCCTGGACTACCTCTCTGCTAAACCAACTATGTGCCTTGGCCCTAGAGTTCTTTACCTTCAACCTGATGTACTCATTAGTGGCTGCCACTGTCTTTTCTTTGATGATTATCACTTCTGATCCACCCCATCCCTGCACTGAGACTAGCCAGGTATCCTCTTAGCAGATCACTAATCTTCCTGAAGTTTGCTCTTTTGAAGTCTAGGACCTGGGTCTAGGTGTTAACCCTCTCTCTCCCTATGTCCAACCTGAACCATACCATATGATGGTCGCTCCTTTCAAGGGTTCCTCAACCTGGATGCCTTGAACATGGTCCACATTTGTCAGTACCAGATCAAAAAGAATGCTCCCTCCCTGATGGGTTCCATAACACCCTGAGTCAGGAATCTGCTCTGTACAACATCCAGGAATAACTACCTCCTGGCACAGGGTGTAGTAGGAATCTTTCGATGTACCTTGGGCAGATTGAAGTCCCCGACAATCAACACCTCACCCCTGCCAGCAGCTGCCCTGATTAAGGACCCCAAGTCCCTATCCCTTTCCTCCTCCTGATTAGGTGGTCTTTAAAGCAGCTGCAGCTTTATCTTCTTTCCCTTAGTGGATTACAATTACAGCCACAGTATCTCTGCTTCCCCCTCCTCCGCCTCCTCCCTGATATGGGTTATTCCAACCAATATGTATTTAGCAACCCTGCCTTTCCTATTCCACTGTCCCTTCTGTACAACTTACACCCAGGTATAGAGAGGTCCTAGTCAAGATAAGGAGTAGCCCAAGTTTCTGTGAATGCCACAGCATCTACCTTCTTCTCAGTCAACATTACCTGCAGGTTATCTATTTTGTTATCAAGGTTTCTACATGTTCAGTGCCTTGAGCCAATTCTTGAAAAATCTACCCGACTCTCCCAGAATAATTTTGGTCACCCTATGCTGCACTTTCTCCAGCCTGTCCTTATCTTTCGTTAGGTGAGGACTCCAGAACTAGGTGCAGTACTCCAGGTAGGGCTTCACCAATGATCTATGGAGAGGCAGTAATCCCTACTTCCTTCTGCTGTCACTAACCCTTCCTATATACCCCAGCATCTGGTTTGCCTTTTTGTAGGCCTTTTTAACTGGTTTGATTGTTTTAGGGAGTCACTGATGATGAGCCCTAGGCCCTTTCCTCAGACACCATGCCCAGCTTTATCCCCCATCCAGCACTCTGTCTTTGGGTTGTTGTTCCCTATATGCATCATCTTGCACTTTGTTCACACTGAATTTCTACTGCCAAAGCTTTGACCACCTCTCTAGCCTTAGTACGTCTGTTTGCATCTCCCTAACCCCCTCCTAGCTGTCCTACCCTGTTACAGAGCATCTTGCAATCTGCAAAGAGACAAATCTTGCCCTGAATTTCTTCTCCCATGTCAAAGATGAACATATTGAAAAGGACTGGACCTAGGACCGGTCCTTGTTGCCCCTTACTGGTGACCCCCCTCTCTTCTGATTTGAAACTGTTAATCACAACCCTTTGCTGTCTCCCTTCCAACCAGTCCCCATCCCCTCCCTTCTAACTGTATCCTTCACTGCAACCAGATCCTCCATCATCTTGAGCAACTTTCTGTAAGGCACTTAGTTGAAAGCATTGCTAACATTGAAGCTGAATAAATCCACAGTGAGCCATTACCCACTACCCTCATTATCCAGTCAATGAATACTATCAGGTTGGCCGGACAAGACCTCCCTCCCAAGAACCTGTGCTGTTTATTATCCTGAAATCCATTTCTCCGCAGGTGGTCCACATGATTCTCTTTGACTAGTGCCTTCATCAATTTCCCCACAATAGAGGTTAGACTGATAAGTCTGTAGTTACCCGGTTGCTCCTTGATCCCCCTTTATGGAGCGGGACTATGTCCACTACTCTCCATTCTCTTGGAACTACTCCTGTCTCAATTGAACTGTTCAACAACCTTAACAAGGATTCCATTAGTCCCCCTTGCCAATTCCTTGAGCACCCTCAGATGCCCCCTGGGCCTTACCAATTTTTAGGGCTGTTAGCCATTTCAGAACCCTTTCACTGTCTCATCTCAGGGATCTTGCTTACAGCTGCCTTAATGCCACTCTGTGCCAGATGCCCTCTGTCTTCCCTTGTGAATACAGAGCAGAAGTAGTCATTAAGAAGTGTTGCTTTCTGTCAGTTGTTCTCAATTACCCTACTACCTTCTACTAGCCTAGCAATTCTGCCAGTCAAAACTGTCAGTTTTTAGAGTAGCTGTATGTTTGTTTTAAGGAATCACTGACAGACACTGTGTTTAAAAGAAATTACTTTGATTTTTTACAGGCAAGCACTAGTAATGAGAAAGGGAACTACTGGGTAGAGTCTGTAAGGTGCATGTAGGAAACTGGTACAGTATTATTATGGTGGTCGCTCTGATAACATTGCATTTCTGAAAATAGGAACTGCTGAGCTGTGTTATAACAGGAGTTAACATGAGGAAGTTACTTTTATGAATTATGTATAGTACCAGGTACCTGAAGATGGCTTGGCTCTGGCATTATAACAGTAACTAATGTTAAAACAGGTAACAAATATGAAAACAGCATATCATTTTAAATGACTTCAGCTTTTGAAAGTAAGGTATTTCTAGTTGGAACTGTAGTACCATATGATTGTTGGTAAAAAGATTGATTCATACAGTTACAACGGTCACAATGTTTGTGAAGGAGTTCATATATATATATATATATAATTTGAAAATAGTAGAAAATACTCAGAAACGTAGAATTTGACTTCAGATAAAGGGCTCAGTTTTCAAAGAGCCCTTAGAGTGATGCAAGTTGCATCCCTTTAGTGCTGCAGTGAACTACGGTTGCATCAGGGACCCTGGGGACCTGAGCAGAAAAAAAAACAGGAGTGGCCACAGCCACAGGCTTGTACCAAATATTTGGCACACCTGTGGGACTTGCCACAGATTTAACTCACCCTACCTGATGCATCAGGAGAGTGTCTGTGAGGGTTGAGGTGTGAATCTGCATGGCAGGAGGGGGCTAGGGCAGAAGGGCCACAGGGTGTCCTAGGAGGCATTGGGAGACAGGGGGCATGACAGGAAGTGATGTGGCACCCGGTCGGGGTGCTCTTTGCAGACCTATACACCTGATTGGATGGGACTACATCATGGGGTTTGCCAGGGATGGAAAGAGACATGGCCCCAGCTGGGCACAGTACTGGCAGTTGCCATATAGGTGCACAAAGGCAGAACCTTGTAGGTGGGAGGCAGCCTGCCACATCATGGAAGGGTTGGTACTAGGTTACTGTGGTGGTGCCCGCAAATAGTCCCCCTCCAATGGCAGCACTCAGCCTGCAGCTCCAGCTTCTCACCTATAGGGATCTGCCTTTATGCACCCATGGGGCAGCTACTAGGGCTGTGCCCACCTGGGACCATGTCACCTTCCATCCCTGGCAAATGGGTCTGCAAAGGGTACCCTCGCCAGGTGCCACATCAATCCCTGTCATGCCTGCTGTCTCCCCAATGTGTGGCACTGTGTTAAGTCCCTTAGACCACCTCCTGGCTGGTCTAAGTTGAACCCCTTGCAGTGTCCATGGAGGGGCTTCCTAAATATCCAGAAAGGGAAGGGGATGTTGCAGCTCTGCCATGGGGCAAGCACCTTTGCAACCTGGCACATGGGCACTTCTTTTGCAAGGGTGGTGCGGGGTGGCATGGGTGCAAAGCATCCTGATTTTGATGCAGCCTGCTTTCGAAAATCGGGATTGCAACAAAGTTTGACACAAGGTGCCACTTGTGTCATACACCTTTGGCACAGACTGCTTGGCCTATCCAGTCTTCACATTTCTTCCTACCTATGCTATTACTGCAGACCATGCCCATCTACAGCAGTTTCTTCCTCCCCCCTTCCTTTCCACTATAATTCCATTGTGCTAATATGATGCATTCTTGAACCTTGCCTCTGCTTTCACCCCCACCACCTCTGCTGGAAGGTTGTTTCAGGAATCCACCACTCTTTCTCCAAAGATGTACTTCTTCACATCTTTCCTTAATCTACCGCTCTTCAGCTTCATAGCATGTCTCCCTGTTCTTGAGCACTTTTCTTCTGAAAATACTTCCCTCTTGTACCTTATTTACCCCTTGAGGTATTTAAAGGTCTCTATCATATCCCCCTCTCCCTCATCTCTTCCAGGGTGTACATATTGAAATCCTTTAATCTCTCCTCATAGGACTTTTGAAGCATATCCTGCACCCTTTAGTTGCCCTCCTTAGGACAGCCACCACTCTGTCTATGTCCTTCCCAATATATGGTCTCCACAGTTCTCTAGATGGGGTCTTTCCAGTGATCTATACAGAGGCAAGACCCCCTACCCCTTTCTGCTAGTGATAACCCTCCCTATGCATCGCAGCATCCAACTAGCCCTCCCTACTGCCATATCGCACTGCCTATCCACCATTACATCATCCAATATGATTACTGTCAGGACTGTTTCCTACTTGGTGGACATGAATATCACTCCACCCAATTTGTACTCCACCCCTGGGCTTCTGTGCCCTAAGTGCATTATTTTGCACTTTTGCACTGAAACCCAGCTGCCATACCCTTGACCACTCTTCTAGTTTCCTCAGGCATCTGCTTAACCTTTCCACCCCCTCCCCCCGGAGTGTACACTCTATTGCAGATTTTGTTGTCATCCACAAAGAGACAGACCTTCCCTTCCAGCTCCTCTGCAATGTCACTTATAAAGACATTAAAGAGTTGATACCTGATACCTAAGGCACCCCACTGGTCACCCTCACTTCCTCTGCATGAACTCCATTTACCACCACACTCAGTCACCTATCCCCTAACCGATTTCTTATCCAGTTTATCACCTTTGGACCCACTCCTAGCTTGCTTACTAGTCTCCTGTGTGGAATGATATCAAAAGCCTTACTGAAATCTTGGTAGAATGTCCAAATGACACACTCTAGGTTCTGAAAATAAACCAGCACCACTGCCAATGAGTCAATTTCAGGATTGTAATTCCTTATATCAAATGCAGTTTAAATTCACCTCTATGAGGTACACAACCCCTAGTGCCTCGCCTCTCTGTGAGGCTTCAAAGGGGGTTGCAAGCAGGTAGTGAAATCAGCATTTAAGGTGTGCAGACAAATGACATCACTGCTTATACAGACTTTTGATTGGTTACCAAAATTTTCAAAAGGCAAACTCAGTAATATGTGCATTAATTCAAATTAAAAAACAACAGTGCTGTCATATTATACCAAAAAAAATTCCACAAGGCAGTGTAAATTCACATGGTTGATGCAGTATACTGGTTCAGTGTTCAATCATGGAGAAAGGAGCTCACATTTTTAATTATTTCTTTAACATATTTCCTAATAACTTAAAGGGTACCTAAACAAGCAGTTTTTTAAAACTGCAAACTCCAAAATCTGGCTTCCTAACAAGGTAAAGTAGAGGCTGCTGTTTACATTTATGATAAAACTGTGTTTATGTAAATAATACAAATGCAGTTTCATAGCTTTTGAAAAATGTAAACATCAGCCTTTCGCTTTCAAAAAACAGCCTTGGTTTCTCCCGAAGATGGCTGCCAAGTCTGTTAAATGATAAGTCATGATGACATCATCTGAGCCAAAGACAGAGACCCACATATATTTCTATAGTGCTTACTAGTTCTTCTTTCCCTCTTTGTTTTGAATTGTTGTACCAGAATGATCAACACCATGTATTAACTCGTGGATTATTTTGATCGGTACACATGTTAGGCTATGATTTCGTTCATTTAGTTTACTTTAATTTGTGGAAAATGTTTTGCAATCCAGCTGAATTTTTCCTTGGCAAACTGCATTACAGTAAAACACTTCAATTACCTAATGATCTAGTGGTTATGTGATGCATTGAATTTTGTTTTTTTGTTAGCCAGGAGAGACACACTAAGCTGAAAGCTTGTTTACAGGTGTGGCCTGGGAGCACAAGGAGGTGTAATGACTTGCTGAGGGTCACAGAGCAAAGTACTGGTCTGGTTCAGTTCCAAAGACCATGCTTTCTTGTTAATCCACAAATAAGGCTTTCTTTTTCCATGTAAACCCCTGCACCTAGCCTGCCTTCTGTTGAACACCCCACTATCCATACCCAGTCCTTAGTACTGCCTGGTGCCGCATATGTGCTTACGGTCTCATAAAGAGAATTATCATACCTCAGATTGTAATCTTTTACCTCAGAGAGTTGTGCACACCTATACCAATAAGCATCATCAGCTGGCAAAATGCCTCCCAAATCACTCTTCAGTCCACATTCTCAGTGTTTGACTTCTGCTTCCACTGTAAACATTGAGTGGATCACCACCCTTCTGCACAGTGATGGTAGTATGTACAGTTCCCCTGTTGTGTTTTTTCCCACCTCATTAACCAACAGCTAGGTCTTCCTGGAGGGCCAAGCAATAAGCATCATGACCCATCAGAAAAACTGCTGCTCGTGCCCTCATAAGGGTTGCACTTAGAATGGGTAATGATATTATTAGCAGGAGAGGCATACTAATACCTTGAGCAAATCCACCCGACTTCCATTGTCAGCCTACTCCTTTATATGTGATCTGCAGAACCCCGCAGGACAGTTCCCAGGTCTTCTCCATTGCTTTTCTGTGCTCTACTCCACAATTCGAGTTGGCTGGCTACCAACCTTCCAACTCTTGAATGAGCTGAACACAACTCCCTCAATACTGTCCTAACAAATGTCAACACCCCCCCACCTATGGGTAATCTCCCTACACTGAATACAAGTAACAGTTTAGGTGCAGCCCTGCCACTCTGAGTATTTGTCATTGCTGGCTACTCTCATCCACAGTCAGGTAGTGATCATGATGCTGGCAGCCCCATATTTCAGATCTCACAGTAATCTGCTCAATGTCCTCCTTCATGTCTTCAGCTAACCTGAATATAGCTATACCCTGCTGGAATGGCCTCTTCAGTCCCTCTCTGGCATTCATTCTTCTCAACTGCATGCCACACCAAAAACTGGTGAGTTCACTATCCTTCTGAATCATGAATGTGGTTAGTACAGTCTCCCATGTTATTTTTACATATTAATAATAAACATGATCTTCTGGTAAGCCAGGCTGATAGCCACATTACATAAGTGGAAAAATAGGCTTTCCTACCCATGTAAGATCTAAGCCACCTATGATTAGGCACTGTTAAATGACGTGCATAATGATGTGCACACCCATCATTTAGCAGTGCCTAATCAAAGGTAGCCTAGATCATTTAAGGATAGGAAAACCCATCATTCCACTTGTTCCCTGTTGCTATCAGCCTGACTTACTGGAAAGATATGCTTATATTTGATATGTCAAAATAAAACAGGGACTCTACTACTTGCATTCATAATGCAGAAGGGTGATGAGCTCACCAGTTTTCGGTGTGAGGAGGAATAGTGAAGAATGAATGCCAGAAGAGACGAAGAACCACCTTCAGGTACTGCTATATTCAGGAAGGGAAGACAGAGGACAGAAATATGAGCAGATTACTGTGAGAAATAAGATGTGGGGCTGCCAGCATCTTGATCACTACCTGACCCCGTTTTCCTGGCCAACATTCCCCTTCCCAAAAAAACAGTTCATGCAATTGTCCAAAGCTGTGTGTGGAAATTAATGCATGAAATGGCTACCACTACATGTTCAGTCACTTCACTACCAGTCTAGTATTACTTGTAAAGCACTTTGGGATACAATGTATATGAAAACCACTATGTAAATGCAGATTCTTCTTCTTATTATTACTTCCCATGGAAAAAGAAGCAAAAACAAGCATATATTTGAGTTTCGAGAAAGTATGAACTCTAACATTGGACTGAGCAAGAACTTTGCTACAAAAAAGTGGTGGCTGTGGGGGGTGGTGAAGGGTGTGGCTGCACCCCATCCTGCCCACACACACACACATAGTAATGTACTTGTGTGCTGCTGCTGCTGCATTTCACTTTGTTGAAGAAGTCTGATTTATTGATTGTACAAATGTTTACATTCAAACTATGGATTACATTAGTAGGTTCTGCCAAAAATGAACTAGAAAAGAATAGCAGAAAATATAAAGGTTTAATAAAAATGTTAAAAAGTGCATATTAAGTATGCACACCACCCCAGCACCCCCAATGTAGCATCCTGGATCACCCATAACAACTAGACCACCAGGTTATTCAAGATTTGTCCTGCACTGTGGTTTGCCACAGAGAAAGTAGGTTGGATTAAAACACAATTTCAGCATGTTAATAAAAAATGAACAGAACCATAGCCTAACATGTATATTATACAAAGTAATGCACATGGTTTTGACCTCTTGGGTGAAACAATTCTATACAAAGGGAAAAAATAACTAGTTAGCACTATAGAGAGCCATATATCTTTCTGACTTTGGCTCAAATGATGTCATCACATAACACATTTGGCAGCCATTTTAGGAAGCAGGTAAGACAGTTTTTTTGAAATTAGAAGGCTGATTTTACAATATTCAAATGTTCTGGAAGCACATTTAGGTAAATTATATATACATAGTTTTAGCTTTAATGAATACAGCAGCCTTTCCTTTAGTCACCTACGGAGTCAGAGTTTTGAATAGTTTGTTGTCAAAATGTTGTTTAGGTATCCTTTAAATTTTGACCAATTTACCTAGCTCTTTATCTCTTTTAATTCCATTTATCTAAATATTCCCTTAAGAGAGAATGGGTTATCGAGGTAGAGAAGGAATACAAATTAACTTGATTAATTATTTAATATACATTGAAGTGTCTCAAATACACTCAGAAAATAGCATAAGCTTCTATATTCTCAATACAAATGTTGCAGCTTCCTATATTTTTTATAAATGATGCTTAGAAACCCTGGAATACCTGGTTTGTGTTCACTATTTCAACCATATGTTTACCCTTTTATCTATTGTCTATACCATTAGTTCTCAAACTTTGTCTTGGTGAGCCTCCGCAAAGCCATGGAAAAGATCTTGAGCCTCCCCCAAAGATTGAAATTGTCCTGGACTTCTCCATAAAAAAATAACATCCTATCACGGTACCTCAGGAATAAAGTGAAACTCCTTTGAGTAGTTAGCTCTCATTTTATACAGCTAATAGTACCCCTCCTTGTAACCTCCCTTCCCCAGGCCAGCCTACTTGCTCCACTGTTTTGATTCTCAAAGCATTGTTACCCCTTGCTGCAGTTCCTTCATTGGTCAGACTGCTTTCTCTGTCTGTTTTCCCTCTATCTGGAATAACCTTCCTATCCACCTCTCTTCCTCTTCCCCTTCCCCTGCTCTTAAGCATCCTCTCAGAGATCCTTTTGCTTCCTCCTGCTCTTGCTCCTACAGTCTCTGCTTAAGCCCTGTATTTGGGTTGTTCTGCCACCAGTCTAATTGGTCAATTGTTACCTCTCATTATTTGTTCATTGTTCCTATTTGTTTGCACTCTTATTCATTTTGTATTGCTTTGTTTTGTAGTTGCCTTTTGAATTTTATTCATTCCCTACACTTTCCCAAGTACACTTGAAATAAGCCTTGGCTCAGAGTGTCTTTCCTAGTCACCAATTTGTAAATAAATACATAAATTCACCTATTTTTATCATTTTTCAGATTGCTTCATCCCTTCACACAAAATACCTAAAACTCAAAATTTTAAATATAGTTCTATTTCAGACTTGGTTGAGCCACCCCTGGAACAGGCTGGGGCCTCCCCAGGGAGGTTGGCCTCACCATTTGAGAAACCCTGGTCTATACCAACCTGCCAAGTGACTAATGTGGAGCCACCCCTGAAGCTGAACATTACCTGCACCTCTGTTTACTTTAATCCCTGTATCCCTTGTGTATTGTGTGCTGTGTACCTGACTAACTTACTGTATTGTGAACTGTTATACCCTGTATGTAATCAAAGTATGTAACACTGTAAATAATTAATGTATGTACTTAACTCTGGGTCACCCCTGAAAAACAGACCTCTGGTCTCAGTGGGCTTATCCAGTTATCAACATTTAAATAAATAAATAAATAAATTAGAGCCAGCATAAATTTAAGTAGGTCATATTCTCCACTCCACTCTGATCTAAATCCTTTGTCTCCCAGTCAAATAAATCTATCAGATTCAATTGAAATGACCTCCCACCTGTGTAATCCACTGGATTGAAGATATTCCAATCCTTTCCTTCAGCAGTGAGTCCATCAACTTTTCCACCACTGATGTGAGGCTGACTGGCCTGTAAATGCCAGCCTCCTCCCAGATACCACTTTTGTGAAGTGAAACTATATCTGCTCACCTCCAGTCCTCTGGAATCACACCTTTTTCCAGTGAGCTATGAAATATAACTGTCAGATGTACAGTCAGTATTTCCCTGAGCTCCCTCAATACCCTTGGATGCAACCCATCTGGCCCCAATGATTTGTTTACCTTCAGATTAACAAGTCCCTTCAAGACTCTCACTTCCAAAAAAGTACTAATGTCCATCTCCTTCCCTCCAAAGCTTCTGTTACTTTTTTGTGGCCCTTCCCCTTCTGCTTCCTTTGTGAACATTGAAGAAACATATTTGTTCAGGATGTCTGCCTTTTCCTGGTCCTCATCTGCTCCCTTTTTAACTTTATAATCCCACCCCTGGTCTTCCACTTTTCACTAACATGCCTAAAAAATGTGTTGTGCCCTTTTGTAACCTCCTAAGCTTTTCTCTCTTCAGTTTCCACTTTTGCTCCTTACTGGTTTCCCTGCTTCCCTCTGTTTCCACTGTTACTCATCCCTATCTTCCTCCCTCTGCATCTCCTTATACCATCTGAATTCTATCCTTTTAACCTTTACCTTGTCAGCCACCCTCTTTCAAGAACCATGATGGTCTCTTTCTTTGCTTGCTTTTGCTTGCTTGTTTGACGTAGAGGTTTGCTGCCCTTACTATGCTCCCTTTTATCTTAGCCCACTGTTTCTCCATGACACCCAGTCCATCCCCTCCCAACCAGGTCATCCCTGAGGCATTCACCCAGCTTTATAAAATGTGCCCTTTTGAAGTCCAGGACCCTTGCCCTTGTGTGGTTCAATTCTACAGCCCTCCTTGTATTGAGCTACACCATACAGTGATCACTGGTCCCCAAGTGGCCTCCCACCTTGACGTCTGCAACACTGTCCCTGTTATTGAGTATCAGGTCCAGTATTACCCTATCATGAGTGGGTTCACTGACTAGTTGCTTGAGGAATGCCCACTTCAGGAAGTCCAGGTTTCAGTGTTTTGTAGCTGAAGCCACTGCTGGGAGGCTCCAATTCACATCTGGCACATTGAATTCCCCCACCAGCAGAGGTCAGGGGATGAGCACTTCCTTCTTTTCTGCCATCTTGCCAATTGCTTCCAACAGTACCTTATCAAATTCCTCCTCCTGGGCTGGAGGTCGGTAGATCACTCCAGTGTGAATACTGGTTCCATTCCTCACCTCCAGGGTGACCCACAGTAACTCTGGCTCCCCCTGTATTCCCTGTATCACCATCACTTTTATGCTTTCCCACACATAACGCACCACATCCCACCTCTGCTTTCCACCTGGTCCTTCCTGAACTGAGTATATATAGCCTTATATGGCCATGCCCCAGTCATGGTTTTCAGTCACCATGACTCGGTAAAGACCACAATATCCGGGTCATCCTCTGCCATGATGGTCTCTAGGTCCAGAATCTTATTTCCAAGACTTGTAGTATTTATACACATGGCCTTCCAGGTGTTGTTTCCACTCTGCTTATTACCCCCCATCTTTCCTTTTTGCCATCCTCCTTCTTTTAAATGCTCCCATTCCCTGCCCCCTTTATCTCTACCACCCTGCTTCCTTTATTAATTTGCAGCCTTGGGAATTCCTCTCCCCTCAGATTCTCCTTATTCTCCACTTCAGTCTGAGGGGAGGGGGAAGTTTCTCACTCCCTGATTCCTTCTGCCACTCCCCTTTGCTAGTTTAAAAGTTCATCAAAGTAACATTTATTCTATCTACGGAGGACTGTGGTTCCTCTTCAGGATAGATGGATGCAGAGGCCATCACAGCTGTACAGTCCCTTATCTCCTAGGTGGGTCCCCAGTCCCTAATGTAGCCGAACCTTTCCTCTGTGCACCATTTTTTCAGCTATGAGTTGAAGCTCCTGATGCAACGATCCCTCTCCTGTCCCCTGCTGTAGCTAGACAGCACCTCGGTGAAAGCTACAGTGCAAACTACCTGTCTGTTATCCCTCCCCAGCTCTCAAATCTCTTCCTCCATGTTTCCAGCCATGACAGATCATTAGTCTCCAGACGAACAATGACATCTAGCTCTCCTTCCCCTCCTGCTTCTCTAGTGATCCTCAGGATCACCTCCACAAACCATATAAAAACTACAAACAGGTATCTGCCTCTATCTCCAAAATCAAATAAAGGGGTAGAGGACATAGAAACATAGACTTTGACGGCAGATAAGGACCACTTGGCCCACCCAGTCTGCTCATTTCCCTACCTACTGGATAAGCTGCAGATTCTAGTTAACCAACAGCCTATTTCCTGCAACCCCCCACTATAATTGCCTTATGTCTGTCCCATGCATGTTTGAATTCCTCCACTGTTTTAGACCCCCCAACCTCTCCAGGAAGGCGGTTCCATGCATCCACCACTCTCCGTGAAAATAATTTCTCACATTACCCCTGAGCCATCCCCCTCTAACTTTAAATTGTGCCCCTTGTTCTTACACTCTCTTTTCTGAAAGATGCTACCCTCCTGGACTTTGTTTATTCCCTTGAGGTACTTAAAAGTTTCTATCATGTCCCCCCGTCCCTCCTTTCATCAAGGGTATACATATTAAGCTCTCTCAGTCTCTCTTCATATGGTTTCTGATGTAGACCCTGCAACATTTTAGTTGCCTCCTCTGGACTGCTTCCATCCTGTCTATGTCCTTGCGTAGATGAGGTCTCCAAAACTACGCAGTACTCCAGATGGGGTCTCCTGCAACTGTCTGTATAGAGGATAACCACTTCCTTTTTCTACTTGTGATACCTCCCTATGCATCCCAGCATCCTTGGCTTTCCCTACTGACTTCTCACATTGCATACCCACCTTTAGGTCATCTAATATGACTACACCCAGATCCCTTTCCATTATTGTTGTTGTTAGTACCTCCCCACCTATTGTGTACTCTTCTCCTGGATTTTTATTTCCCAGGTGCATTACTTTGCACTTCTTTGCATTGAATCTAAGTTGCAATATGTCTGACCATTCCTCCAACCTTGCCAAGTCCCTTCTCATCCTTTCTACCCCCCCTTGTGTATCAACTCTGTTACAGATCTTTGTGTCATCTGCAAAGAGGCATACCTTTCCTTCCAGACCCTCTGCAATGTCACCTATAAAGACGTTAAAGAGGACTGGACCCAGTACTGAGCCCTGAGGTACTCCACTAGTAACCCCCCTTTCTTCAGAATGTGTTCCATTCACTATTACCTTCTGTGTCCTGTTGTGCAATCAGGCTACCACCCTGGGACCCACTCCCAGGATGGCTAACTGGATTATTAATCTTTTGTGCGAGACTGTGTCAAATGCCTTGCTAAAGTCTAGGTAGGCCATATCCACAGCCCCTCCCTGGTCTATTGCTTTGGTCACCCAGTCAAATAAATTGATTAGATTTGTCTGACATGACCTTCCTGCTGTGAATCCATGCTGCTTTGGGTCCAGTGCCCTGCTGACCTCTAGGTACTCAACAATTCTTTCTTTCAGAAGTGATTCTATCATTTTCCCCACCACTGAGGTCAAACTAACAGGTCTGTAGTTTCCTGCTTCTGCCTTGCTCCCACTTTTCTGAAGAGGAATCACATCTGCCCTCCTCCAGTCCTCAGGTACCACCCCATCTTCCCATGATTTGTTAAAAAGTGTGGTTAGTGGTGTCACTAGGTCTTCCCTTAGCTCTTTTAGGATTCTAGGGTGAATCCCGTCAGGCCCCATTGCTTTGTCCACCTTGAGTTTTAGAGGCCTTGAGGCCGGGACATCAGAGGGCTGTGGGTTCAGTTCCCACATCTGGCACTTGGGTTAATATCCCAGTACTGACACTGTAGTGCAGCATGAGAGGGGTGCTGCACTTCTGACGTGCCTTCTTTTGGATGAGACGTTAAACCGAGGTCCCATCTGCCTGGATTGGTGGTAGTTCAGTGGATGTTAAAGATCCCATGGCACTTATTGAAAAGAGAGGGGCACTTTATTAAGCAAGAAACACAACATCACACAAAATAGGAAAATATAACAGTTGAAACATTGCAAAAACATATCTGAAAATGTCGAGAAAGAAGCAAACTAAAAATTAACAAAAGAAAAAGCTTCATAAATAAATAACATAAGATCTGGAAAAATTTTTCCCATCCTGAAAGCGAACAGTTTGTAAGTCAGCAACAACAGCAGAGAGAATAACATCAAAATTCGTATGAAGTTGTTGCAACACAAAATAACAACGAGCTTGCCATAAATAATATTGTAAGAGTGCAAAAAAAACATTCAACGTACTTCTATGGTATTGGGCCCAATCTCCAGAATAATCACCTAATACCAGAGTACTGTAAGAAATTAACCGTGATGTGGCTTATTCCAGTGCCCTAGCTGCAAATTCCCAAAACCTCTGACTATCAGGACATTCAATAAAGAAATGAGACTAGCTTTCTTCAATATTAAGACAATCTGGTCTTAAACAATATCTATCAGTTGCTGGTTTATACTTTAAATTTCCCGAACTCCTAAGCGACAGCAGAGCAGAGATCCATATGAAGTCCTAAATTTTAACTGAATTCTATTATCAGTTAATTTACCAAGTACATACTTCATATTAGATGGGGAGCAGGATGGAAAGAGTAATATTACTTTTTGCACATCATACACGATGTACTCATAAAAGGATTTTCTGTGTAAAGAACATAATTTATGTAAGGGAATCTTCCATTGATACAATTTCTTCAAGGCCGAGATACCATATTGTGGTAAACCATCTGATAATAATATTCTAGGGGGAAGAATAGACCATTTAAAAAAATATTTTGCCATATAGATTTGATCCAGAATTGCCAAGGAGAGGCAGTTGCATACCAAATGAATGAAAAAGAGGAAAATAAAAAACAAGAATGAAAAAAAATCACAGGATTAATCATATATAATCCACCCTCTCTATATCTAAGATACATTATATTCTCTCTTTACAGGGTTTAATCCTATGCCCTATAACATCTGAAAAAAATACTATAAATCCTAGTTTCTAGCAAGCGAGGGTGGAAAAAGGTGACTTAAATAAAGAAAAATGGGCAAAACAAATTTTTAATAATTAAGACTCTTTCTTTTTCCCAAACTTCAAGCGCTTCCACTGATTGACTTTAATTTCACCCAATCCTAACTGTTTTTCCCAATTATAGAATTCCATATTATCCATCCCAAACCAGACACCCAGTATTTTCTGAGGCTCAGTTACTAGGGGAATATCAAAACAATTCGATAAATCCGGAACAAACTGACCCAATTGCATAACAAAACTTTTGTGATATTAAGAGAGGCACCAGAGTATCTACCAAAGAAAAAAAAACTCTAAGGCTTTCCTCAAAGAGGATGAGTCAGCTAAAGAAGGGTAGCGTCATCCACAAAGCAGTAACTTGACCATTTCCAGGCCCTTGAAGGAGCAATACCTGAAATAGAGGTGTCACAAATAATGCTTCTAATCACGGATCCAGAATGAAAGTGTATAATAAAGAGGCTAAGGACATCCTTGTCTGACACCTCAGGAAATTTTACTTTCTCCCCTAACAGGCCATTTACTATAGGAACTGAAACTGGGTTTATACAACTAGAAATCCATTGTACAAAAGTATCAGAATTCCGTAAGCAGAAGAACAAAATACAAAAGAATGACTGACTGTATCAAACAGATTGATCCAAGGCTGCTATCAATTCTGAGGAAAAAAAACTGGCCTAGACATGCAAAAGATCTCGAAGCAAAAGAGGTTGTGCTGGATTTTCCTAGTTTTATCCCTTACGTTGTGCAGGGTGAACTAAAACCTAGCCAATTTCTCCAATCTATTATTCAAAATTTTAGATAAAATCTTATAATCACTGTTTAGTAAACAGATTGGTCTCAATTTGAGAGCAAGCTTTTATCCCCTTTTATAAATGAAAGTCATTAAGGACATTGAAAAATCTTGGCAGGAGGTCCCTGAAGACAGATAACAATTAAACACAATAGGAAGAAAAACCCATATAGTCTATGCATTTTTATAGAACTCATTAGGTATCCCATCTATACCAGGGAAGATCAAGAGCTTTAATTGTTTAATGACTTAATCACCTCAGAAGTGGAAATAGGTAGTTGTAAAGACCGGATCAGATCACAAGGCAGATGGGAAGAGAAGAAAACCGTACTTGAGAGGGAATCCGTAGGAAGTACCTGGGGATGAGAAATAAGCCTGAATATAATGCTGCACTACATGTAGCATACCTACATCAGTGGTAATAGCTCATTATTATAAGTAAACCAGTCATGATAGTATTCCGTAAGTGTGTTTACATGCATGAAAGGGATCAGCCATTGGAGAATTCTTAAAATTAAAGAAATTCCAGATCCAAAGACTTGGCTCTATTGTATTGGTATGTTTTCATTTGTTGCTTAATATTCTTTATCTGAGAAAGAAAACGGTCATGATTGTTTGGAGGGAATGACATGAGTCTATATAACTGGTTTCTAAGAACTAAATATGTCCTATATTCATCCTGCACTTAGTTTTACCCCAGGTCTGAAATAAATGTTTAACCTCAATCTAAATTGTTTCACCACTCATATGGGGAGGAAAATAGAGCTAAAGTAGAGGATTTTGCTGCTAAAAAAATTCCAGTTTAGAGAAATAAACAGAGTCTGAGGAAAAGAAAGTGTTCAACCTCCACCGTGACATGCAAGAAAGTAATCTAGGAGGAAGATTTCGTAAAGATAAAGTACAGAATAAGATATGATGATCAGAGAATTCCACTGGAACTACAATGCACAGACAAAACCTGAAGATAGTGTGAAGTAAAAACATATCTATCTAGTGGCAAATGTATGTCTATATGGTAAGTGTTACCATTAAGTAGGGAGTACAAGCTATGGAAGGCGTCAGTAAGCCCAGCATCTGTTACCACCTCTAATAATGCATTTAGTCGCAATAAACTTTTTCCCTTGTGTTTTACGGAGCTGAATATCAAGGAACAGTTAAATCCCTCCCCAAACTAAATGTTTCCTGGTGAATAAAAAGGTTTAATTTCTGTAAACAGAGCAATACGCCTGTTTTAGTCTGCGGGCTATAAACATTTAGAAAGCGAAAAAATATTCACCCCATGAGCAGTCTAATATAAGTGCTCTACCAGGTGATAAATCAATAACCTTTGTGATTTTAAAGAAGAATTACCAAATAATATAGCTACTCCATCTACGATTTCAGTACCAAAGACCAAAAGATGGGCCACAAGTCCATAATCTTTTTAATCTGTTTTCCTCAGAAATTGAAGACACCCTTGTTTCTTGTAAAAATATAACATCTAACTAGGGATACAAGATATGAAAATATGGATATCTGCCTATGAAAAGTTCTTAAGCTACACACATTAAAAGAACAAATTTCAAAGAGGCCATGAAATTACTTATGAACTACGCTTTTGAAAACACTTTCCTTTTTTTCCTTTTTTCCCTTTCCTATCTTTAGCAAGCTCTGTAGATTTACTATCGTCCTCGTCCGTTATAATTTCAAGTGATGAGAGGCCTCAGACTCCATATCTGAGTCTCTAACTTCATCCTGGAAGGGAAAAGAAATTTTCAGTCACCACGGACTGATTTGGGACTGTTTTGAGGATGCTCTAGTGAACCTCCTGCCTTTAATGGTTTCAAAGGGGTGGCATAATAGAGACCTGACTCTGGCTGTCTCCTGATTGAGGGGACTGGATGTACAGTATCCTGAGTCAGGAACCACAGGTGGCACAGACTTAGCAGCATTTGGGGGTGAGAGGGTAAAACAGAATCTTGCCTTGGGGAGGTACCCTTGTCACCCAGGAGTTGCAATTTGGCCTGGGCATTTCAGAAACAGCATCCTGGTCTAAACCATCAGAACAATTATACCTAGCCAAGGACACTGATGGAAGGCATGGCCTTTTGCTTCACAAAGATTACATTGGAAGATATTGGTACACATGTCAACAGAATGCCCAAAACCCCCACATAAAGGACACTTCATCATGTCACAGACACTACTAATGTGTGTTCTATCCCCACATTTATAACATGCTTTAGGTTGCCCCCCATAAAAGCAAACCCCTCTATCCTTTCCCAAAAAGAAACTGTTCGGCAAATGAATAATCTCAGAATTGACTTGTAGCAGTTTCACTTTAAATTTCCATCCCCCTGTCCAAATGCCTTCAATATCCAAAATGGCTTCAGGTGGCCCCAAAAGCTCACATTTGGATTGCAACCATCGGTAAATATCACTGACATTAACCCCCTCATTTCTGAACATAATTGTGACAAACCTAATCAATGGTTTAGTTAAAGGAATGGCAAAAAAAGGAAGCCACACGGGTGATTTTTTGGTTAGCATATTGTCCCAGAATCTGTCCATAAGGGCAGTAGTTTGAAAACTAATGTCAAAGAATCCTCCCAGAGACATGAATGAGGGCATACACATCCTTGGCACAAAACCCATTTTAGACTTCAGAAGTTGTTTGAAAACATTAGTATCTATCGAGGTGCTCTTTCCAACCCCTCTATATTTCAAACTCACAGCGTTCTGACGAGGGGCTTGTTCCAACTCGACTTGAATAACTCAGACATTGTTGGTTTGGGAGTGTGGCTTGTTAAGGGGGTAGTAAGACCCATAGATCCAGTAGTAACATCAGAGAGTTCAGTCACAAGTCCACCCCTACCCTCCCTCGAAGTAGATGGCTGAGGGGAACGTTGTAAGACCATCTCAGGTGTCTTCCTACCTGAAAGCGGAGTCCAGTCCAAGTCAGGAACCCAAACTCCCGAAGCATTCTTCCTCCATCTGGCCTCCATAAGTGCCACTTCTTCTGACCAGTCTGCAGAGCTGTTGATACGTCCTCCTTCCTGCAGCCCAATTGTTGCTGCACTAAATCGTCGTACGGCGGTCCGGCTATTCGCTGATCCTCCGGAAGCCATCTCCTGTGAGCAGTTCCTTCCCCTGAATTTGCGTATTAAGATCTCCGGTAACTGAGTCTCCGTCGCTGGGCAAAGCAAGAACAGGCAATGGCTCGAAATAGAAGGCACCGCGTAAGTGGCGTAAAGGCTTATTCTCATGAGTAACTGGCAATTGTGGTAAAGTTTGGACTGCTGAAAGAGAACTTGCGATAAGCGTTGTCCCCTAGCATAGCAAGAGCAACAGAACTCTCTCCTGCAATCTTGCACCTCCTCCTCCATCCCGACCTCAGGAGCGTCTGCCATGTCGGGTGCTGGCGTCCATGAGAGTCCCCACCAGCCACTGACCAGCAGCCAGTAGAAATTTCCCGGTGTCCTGGCCAAAATTCCCTCATTCACTAAAAAATACCACCAACAGCTTAATCTGGTTCAAGGTCATTGGAATTCATCTGTATCCCCCTCCCCCGGGTCGTGCCTGAAAATAGGCAGGATTTGTCTAGTGCACTTACCCGGTCAACAAAAAGCTAAAATAAAAAAAAATAAAAAAAAAATAAAAAGTTCTTTCAGTACTCTTTCTTCTTTAAATGGACTGGTATCAACCCCACTATCCAGAGTGCTTCTACTGTTTGGTTTAGGTAACTCCTCCTCTTCTTCTTTTGTGAATACTGAGCAAAAGTATTCATTCATTATCTCTGCCTTTTCACTGTCTCCCTCTGCCCACCTCCCCTCTCCTTTATTAATCTTCCCTATCCCTCCCTTAACCTTTCTATGTTCCCTAATGTACCTATAAAAGGTTTTATCCCCCTTCTTAACTGAGTTGGCTATCCTTTCCTCGGTTTGGGCCTTTGCTTTTCTGACTGCCTTCCCCACTTCTTTCTGCTTTAATTGATACAGTTCCCTGTCGTGCTCTGTCTGTGATTCCTTATACCTTCTGAATGCAGCCTTTTTCTCCTTAACCTTCCCTGACACTTCTTTTGAGAGCCATAGTGTTTTTTTATTCCGCTTTGTTTTCTTTACTTGTTTCACACAAAGGCTTGTTGCCTCCATGATGGCAGATTTGATTTTTCTCCATTGTTCTTCCACCCCTCCTTTCTGGCCATTTGCTAATTCATTCCTTGGGTATTCACCCATTTTGCCAAAGTCAGACCTTCTAAAGTCCAGTATCCTTGTATTTGTATGGCTTGTCTCCATGGTTGTGTTTATTGTGAAGCACACTGTGCAGTGGTCGCTTGTTCCCAGGTGTCTACTGACTTCTAAGTTTGTGATCTCTCTCCATTTGAAAGTACCAGGTCTAATATTGCTCCCTTCCAGTGGGTTCCACCACTAGCTGTCTAAGGCATGCTCCTGTAGGGCATCAAGAAGACCCTGCTCTTGGATGTGGCTGCAGTCCATGTTGCCCAGTTAACATCTGGCATATTCAGGTCCCCATCAACAGTATCTCCCCTTTTTCAGCCATTTTGAGAATGCCCTCTATCATTTTCTTGTCCATTTCCTCCTCTTGAGACGGGGGTCTGTATACAACCCCTGTGCGGATTGTGATGCCATTCCCTGTCTCCAATGTGACCCAGAGTTCCTCTTGTCCTGCCCCTTTACCTTTTAGTTCTGTTACTTTGATCCCCTCCCTTATGTAGAGAGCTACTCCACCTCCTCTTTTACCCTCCCTGTCCCTTCTGTAGGTTGTGTACCCTGGTATGTTGACATCCCAGTCATGGTTCTCTATGCACCATGTTTCTGTGACTCTACAATATCAAGTGTTCCACTTCCATCAGGGCTACTAGCTCTGGAAGCTTGTTTCCCAGACTACAGGCATTGGTACTCATTGCCCTCCATTTAATGTTGGCTTTATCCTTTTTTACCCCATCCCTGCTCTTATTGCCCTTGTCCATTTTTCCATTTACTCCTGTCCTGCCCTCTGTCAAGCTCTGTACCTCAGTGTTTAACCTACTACCTGCCATGCTTTGCGGGGGGAGGCTTAAACTTTCCTGTTTCCTATCAGCACCTCCCCCTTGGCTAGTTTAAAAGCTTGTCAAGGAAGCCTTTAAACCTGTCACCTAGGAGTGTGTTTCCCTTCCTGGGCAGATGCAGACCATCATGCCAGTATAGACCTTCATCTCTCCAGGTGGACCCCCAGTCCCCAATGAAGCCAAAGCCCTGTGCTCTGCACCAGTTTTGCAACCATTCATTAAACCGATGGTGTACAGTACCCTAGCCCCACCCCTGCCATGGACTGGCAGCAGCTCTGATAAGGTTACCGTGCTTGCTACCTGTCTGAGGCCCCTCCCCAACTCCACAAATTCATCCTGCACTGCACTGATCTCATGCCTAGCTAGGTCATTTGTCCCGAGGTGGACAATGATATCTAGTTTCCTCTCCTGTGATGCTGCTTCTGCAATCCTGAGGATTCACTTCCTGTCCCTCCAAGCCATGGCACCAGGCAGGCACCTTACTTCCCTCTCCTCTCCCTTCCCCAGGTCTGCACCCCTAACAATTGAGTCCCCTATCAGAAGCTGTTTCTTTCCCTTGTGTTGTCCCTTGCCACTCTTTTGTGGGTCTCCCTTGTGGCTGTCCCCAGCATTCTTCTTGGTCTCCAATGAGGGTGTCATCATAGAGGAACCTTGATTTGCCAGACCGACATATAATTTGTGTAGAGGTGCAACTCAGGGGCTACGCCTCTGTTCCACCACCCTCACCCTCCCAGAACCTACTGTGGTGCATCTACTCTTCACACATGGCAACCTCTGAGGCAGTGGTTGTGGAACTGGTGCTCTTTGGGTGGGGAAGTCCTCCTTAGTCCTTGCCTGTTCAGCCTGGAGGTGGGCAACCTCCTCCTTCAGAGCTGACAGTTGCCTGCAAATAGGGCAGCAACGCAGGTTCCAGAATATTTCCCGGAAAATTGCTGCCCCACAGCCAGTGCATTGCACCACTCCCCATATGCCCCCCTTCCTTATAATATACAATGAGTAATATATAATTTTTTTTTTATTTTGTTTTTTTTGGGGTGTGTGAATACTTACGCTTTATGCACTGTGCTGGGTAATTAAGAATATGACAGTTCTGCTCCAAGACCTGTTGAGGAAGTGATGTCAGAACCTTGGCTATAAAGGAAATGCCACGCCTGGGGTGGGTGGGTAGGCCACAACCACTGGTGACTGTTAGAAACAATCAATTACACCACTGATCCACCACCCTGGTGAGTACTGCCCTTTATAGTAAGTCAACCAACACCACAATGTACTAGACCACTGCTCCTACACAAACCACTCTACTGAGTCCAGGGATAAAAACAAACTCACTGTTCAGCCAGCAGGACACTTCCAAAATATTGCACAAATATCCTTCCAAATCCTATGTGTCTAGCACAGAAATCAAGCAACTTCAGTTGTATTACAACCCCTCTGGTTATAAAATTACTACACTTTAATGGAATCCTGCAATTCTTAATGCCAATAAGAAAATAATGAAACTTTCTGTAGAAAGTGTAGCTTACCTTCCTAGTCCCCTACAATATTATGTTTTACCAAGTTACCAGTTCCTCAAATGCGTTCTAGTTTGTTCTCTGCAGTATAGCCAATTTCTCAGCTTCCAAAAGGAACAGCAGGTTATCTGACTGACTTTACTCTGTGTAGTATGCCTAAACAGAACAGTGATACAAGCCCCACCCAGAATCAATTGATTGACTAGTGACACCTGTGATGTAAGCAGGCCTTTCAGTGAAGACAATTTGCTATGTCTGCTTCTAATACACACACAAACCCTTTATCTGAAACCAGGGATAAACTCACTGCTTAGCCAGCAGGACACTTCCAAAATATTGCACAAATATCCTTCCAAATCCTATATGTCTAGCACAGAAATCAAGCAACTTCAGTTGTATTACAACCCCTCTGGTTATAAAATTACTACCCTTTAATGGAATCCTGCAATTCTTAATGCCAATAAGAAAATAATGAAACTTTCTGTAGAAAGTGTAGCTTACCTTCCTAGTCCCCTACAATATAATGTTTTATCAAGTTACCAGTTCCTCAAATGCGTTCTAGTTTGTTCTCTGCAGTATAGCCAATTTCTCAGCTTCCAAAAGGAACAGGCAGATCCTCTGACTGACTTTACTCTGTGTAGTATGCCTACACAGAACAGTGATACAAGCCCCACCCAGAATCCATTGATTGATAGGACACTGCAGAGAAGGACACTGCTGCACAGGGGCTAGCACTACAAAACTTGCCCAAAACAGGGACCAAAACCTAAAAAAAAAGCAAAAAGGAAATCCAAAACACTTCTGATCATAACAGACTCCATGATTCAGGGAGTTGATACTCACCTCCAGCCAGGGGTAATGGTCAGATGTCTCCCAGGTACATCAGTGTGGAGAGACACTGACCGCATTGCTAAAATCATGCAGGAAGCAGGAGAAACAACAATGTCCTGGTACACATAGGGACTAACTATCTCACCATCCGGTCAGTTGTGGAGACCAAGGAACACCTGACTTGGCTGGGAGACAAACTGTCATCCATTTCATCTGGCATCTCCTTCTCTGAGATCCTGCTGGTCTGGGAGATGGGGGGCAGATGGATGAAAGATCTGAGAAGGGGAGATAGGGGAGCTAAACATGTGGCTCAAGGGCTGGTGCCAGGAAAATGGACACAAATTTGTAGGTAGCTGGCAACAGTTTTGGGAGCGAAAGTTCTTTAAATAAGGTACACTGCATCTGACTAAGGAGGGAGTCAGTACATTGGGGCAGAAGTTTGATGTCTTTGCAGGATATATAAACTAGCCAATGGGGAGAGGGGTGCAGCACCCAATACATCGAATGGGAAGAACACCCATCCCAGCTAGTGATCAAACAGGAGTTCAGCATGTTTGTAGTTCATCTGCATCACCAGGTAAGGAAAAACATCCAGCTCCCCATACGACGTGCAGGGGAAACGCCGGACCTCGACCAACAACTAATGCACTGAAATCTGGCCAATGGAAAATCATGTACACAAATGCCTGCAGTATGGGAAACAAGATCCCAGACCTGCAGGCAACAATGACAGAGGCTAAACTGGACATAGTAGCCATTCGCAAGGCATGGTTCGCAAGTAATCACACTTGGGCGATTTCAGTACCCCGCTATGTACTGTTCAGAAGAGACCGAGGTGCAAAAAGGGGAGTGGCGTAGCCCTTTATGTCAATAAAAATATGTAAGCTACAGAAATTCAGAATACACATAAGGAGACAGAAGAACTGTGGGTCACCCTGGAAACAGGAAATGGGACAGCCAAATGAACTGGGGTTGTCTACAGGCCTCCAGACCAGGGGGAGGACATAGACACATTACTGTTAGAAGATATAAACAAGCTTTTGTCAATGCTGAATGTTGGCTTGCTGGCATTGGCATTGGTAGTGCAGGAGTTAGAGAGATGCATAATAGGAATGGCAGTGAAGTATTGAACTGCTGCCAACCCATCCCCACGCTGCAGAGACTGATGGGCATTGGGGTGTCCCTTTGGGTGTTGGCTATAGTGCTCATGCCATTTCACATCTCATTTTCCTGCAGACACCGACAAGTGTTGCAGTGTGCATTGGGATCTTCAGGCTTTATGCTTACCCCATTCCATAAGGAAATACACTGAGATGGGTGCAGTATAGGACAGTGGGGTGAACTTTGGGACCAAAGCATCCAAGGCACATCTTGATGATTGTCACTGGCTGCAGGGTGGGGGTAGGAGTGGAATGGCGTGAACATTATGTCCAACAATCCCAAGTTACACTTCTGACACCTGTCTGTCTCTACAGGGCAAGGCGTTACAGTTGGAAACCCTAACGTCTGAGGCATTTTCACTCCAATATTTCAACATGGACTTTTTGTGACCCTACCTCACGAACAGTGGCATTATCAGTTCATTAGCCGAAAGGTTATTTTTGCACAGTGACTGTGCCATTTGGTGCCACAGGTGCGAAAACACATTTTGCACAGGACATGAAAAATGACAACTGTACTTTTCATGAGGAGGGACAAAAAAATGGCAATGTTGAAAATCTGGAGTGAAAATATGAAAAATTGGTGAAGTCATGAGCCTGCATAGAAACTGGGCAACACACGCCTGTAATGCAATTATTTTGGGGATTTTTTAACCAAATTTTCAGCATAGGCATTTTGGGACCTCTGCTCATAAACAGTGGCACTGCAATTTTGTTAATCTATCCCAAAAGTTGATTTTCACAGTGACTGAGCCATTGTGCACCAGATGTGCGAAAACACAGTTTTAGCAGGATGTGAAAAATGACAGCTGTACAGTTCATGAAGAGGTGTAAAAAAATGCCAGTGTTGAAAATGTGGCATGTAAATATAGCAAATTTGTGAAGTTACAAGGGTTCATGGGAAGTATGCAACGCACACTTGGAACATTGCCATTTTATGGGTGTTCGGCACCAAATTTTCAACATAGGCATTTTAGCACCTCTGCTCATGTACAGTGTCACTGTTATTTCCTCAAAGTGTCCCAAGAAATGATTTCGCACAGCGATCATGCTATTCTGTGCCGGAAGTGCGAAAACACATTTTGGGCAGGATATGTGAAATGACGGCTATACTGTTCATCAAGAGGTGTGGGAAAATGGCAATGGTGAAAATCCAGAGTGAAAATATCACAACTGCACGACGGTACATGCGTGCATGCAATCTGCCAACGCATGCTCGTAACACAGTCATTTTATGGAGTATCATCACCAAATTTTTAACATAGGCATTTTAGGACCTCTGCTCATGAACTGTGTCACTGTCATTTTTGTAGTCTGGCCCAAACACTTATTTCCCACAGCGACTGCACTACTGTGCACTGGAAGTGTGGAAACACATTTCGGGCATGATGTGGAAAATAACAGCTGTGCTGTTCACAAGGAGGTATACAAAAATGACAATGCTGAAAATCCCGCATTAAAATGTTGTGAATGCATGACGTTATGAGCCTGCGTAGCAACTGCACAATGCACGCTCATAAAACTGGAACTTGATGGATTTTTTCCACCAAATTTGGAACATAGGCTTTTTGAGAGGCTACCTCATGAACACTGGCACTGTCATTTTGTTAATAGGTCCCAAAAGGTGATTTTGTGCAGTGACTTCGAAATCACCTTTCGAGGCCGATTAATGCCATGACAGTGATAGAATTCATGAGGAGGGGCCCCAAAAACCCCATGTTGAAGATTTGGTCCCAAAATTCCCATAAATGCCTGAGATATGCAGCAAAGTTGAAAAAACCCTATTCATTCCATTATACAGCTTACCGGCATTTCCTCAGTTCGCGGTCGGCTTTAAAGAGTGCAGGCGTGTTCCCGGGCCACCGAAGATCATTGCGCCAGAGTCTGGAGGTAAGTATGGGGTAAGGGAGGTGTGTGGGGAGGCAGGGTGCTCAGTGGGTGGGCACAGGTGGGGAAGGGGGCCACTGAGACTGCGAGGGACCATTTTTTCTTTCAGAGACTTTTTTTTTAAGGAGGATGACATGAGACATTTGCCATGCTGGGGTGGGCTCCCAGTGTGGCATCGGGAAAGCTGCTTGGGGGGTCTGGAGCCGATGGGGGATTGGGCACCCTCATTGGCAGACAATGGGGGGTGAATTATTTATGCCGTCAGGGATTGAGCACCCCCGTCGGCACACAATGACAGCGAGTGGGAGGCAAGAGCAGAGGGGGATTGGGCACCCCCCTCAGCATATATGAAATGCAGGAGAGGCAGATTTATGCCGATGGGGAGTGGGCTCCCCAGTTGGCTCACAATGAAAGTAGGGAGGGACGTAAGAACCAAGGGGGATTGGCACCCCCCTCGGTATATAGGAAATGGGGGGGGCTCCTTTATGCCGACGGGGAGTGGGATCCCCCTTTGGCAAATTTCTGTGGCCACAGAAAGCTGGCTGGGGGATTGGGCACCTCTGAAGTCAGCCGTTGGGCAGCCACCCACCATGCTGCTAAAGTGGCAGCACGCAGCAAGGGTCCGCTGAGTCTGACAAGCTTTGCTTAGATTGCAGCAGACCTTTTCTTAGATGTGCTCACCACATTAGCATGCATGGTGTGGTACAGGCATGCAGGCTGAATGGGGCATGAGGGATGCACCTACTGATGCGTGCTCTGCATTCGCCCAACAGCGGCCGCACCTTCAAATCTGCACTCTCCTAAGATGTTGACCTGTGTGCAAGCACTGCAAGCCAACATAAAAACATGACAGCTAAAGGGGAGGTTCTGATAATGGAGAGTCCAACATGCCAGATACAGATTGGTCAATACCAGCAGGAACATCCACCAGAACTAGACACATAATAATAATAATAATAACTTTTATTTGATATAGCGCCTTTCATGCATCAAGGCGCTGCACAATCAGCTAAAACAGTAAGCAATAAACACAGATACTGATAAAAATCAATGGAATTCTAGGTATGCTTTCCCCCACAAAAAGGTCTTCAGTGCCTGCTTAAAGCACCCCACTGTCCTGCACTCCTCTAGCTGAAGGGGCAGAGTATTCCAGAGGGTAGGTGCCACAAACCCAAAAGCACGTGCACCTGATGACTTTAAACTTACCCTCGGAATCTTCAGGAACCCCCATCAGCCGAGCGGAGCTGTGGCAGGGGGGTGTAAGGAACCAGGAGCTCTTTCAAGTAGTCAGGACCCTGTCTGTGTAGGGCTTTGTAGGTCAATAGTCCTACCTTAAAGGTGATTCGCCACTGAATAGGCAGCCAGTGCAGATTGCACAGCACAGGGGTAATGTGAGTTCTTCTCGAAGCCCTAGTCAACAAACATGCTGCAGTGTTCTGCACTAGCTGCAAGTGGCAGATATCAACCCCAGGAAGCCCTAGGTAAAGACAGTTGCAATAGTCAAGGTGCGATGTCACAAATGCATGGAACAAGACAGGTAGGGCACTGGACGGAACAAGGTGCTTGATCCTAGCAATGTTCCTAAGATGGTAAAAGGCCAGCTTGATGACTGCCGACACCTGATGATGAAGGGTCAGGCCATCATCAAGTATCACTCATAGGTCACGCACCCGATCAGACGTGAGAATTTGTGTTCCCACCAGGACTAAACTGGAGGGAAGCCCAGTCCTCATCCCCTCAGACCTACAACCCGGGTCTATTACTAAGACCTCAGTCTTTCCTGGGTTCAACTTTAAACAGCTGGCACTCATCCAGTCTTGGATTTCAATGAAGCAGCTGTTCAGTACTGAGATTGCACTAACCTTGTCGGGGGCAAAAGAAAGGTAGAGCTGGGTATCATCAGCATAGCAGTGAAACCTCAGCCCATACCATCTTATAATGTCTCTGAGGGGCAGCATATACACTGCAAATAACATGGTGGGGCAGCACTGAGCCCTGAGGTACCCTGCAATGCAGAGAGAAAGCCTCTGAGATGTACCGGTGAGGAAAGATGTAAACCATCTGAAAACTGATCCCAACAGCCCACAGATGGACCTCAAATACTCGAGCAGAACCCCATGATCTACAGTGTCGAAGGCTGATGATAAATCAAGGATAACCAAAATGGAGAGTGTCTCCGATCTCTCGCCATCAGGAGATCATTGAGCACCTGAACCAGAGCAGTCTCTGTACTATGCCTCTTACGAAAACCTGATTGGAGAGGTTCATAGAGATTATGGATGGTTAAATGGTTCTCCAGATGAGCTGCCACAATTTTCTCAATAACCTTCCCCACAAAAGGAAGGTTAGCGATAGGCCTGTAGTTTGCTAGGTTCTCTGGGTCTAAAGAAGCTTTCTTCAGGAGAGGTGTCACCACCCCCTCCTTCAGAGAGCTAGGAAACTCCCCCGAGTCCAAAGAGCACCAGGCAATCCAAGCTAAGACCGGGCCTATGATGTCACTACTACCAAAAATCAGGGAAGTAGGGCCTGGATCTAACCTACAGCTGGAGGAATGCATCCCCTGGTTAATCCTCATAATCTCTATGAGCTCCAGCAGATAAAAGGTACTCCAGGAAACTCTGGGCTCTGTGACACAACACTGACCAATAGCATCCCCATAGAGTGAAGTTGGCGGCATTCCTGCCTTATGTCAGCCACCTTATTCGCAAAGAAACAAGCGATCTCATAACAATCCTCTTGTGAAAAAACTTGACGGAATTGCTGACAGGCTGGGTTGCACAGCCTGTCAACAGTTCTGAAGAGTTGAGCTGGTCGGTTCAGTGCGATAGCGATTTCCCTGGACAGGAATTCTGCCTTCTTACGGGAAATTTCTGTTTGATAGAATTTATAATATTCTAACAAAATAGGGTGGTAGGCATCTAAGGCGGTCCTCTGCTAATGATGCTCTAACCTATGCCCCTGTTACCGCAATTCCCTAAGAGTCCCATCAAACCATGGAGGCACATGGTGAAGCGGGCGGGGGCGAACTCGGGCAGGAGCAATCAGATTGAGAGCTGAAGAAACAGTCCTATTATAGGCCGCTACTAACTGCTCAGGATCTGGGCTGGCCTCATCCAACAACGAGAGGTCCATCACCGCCATCAGGTCTTCAGGGAGCACATCCCGCAAAGGGTGATAACTAACCATCTCCACAGGGGTCGACCTACCCAGGGGGGCTGAAAAATAGAACCTGACGGTGAAGTGGTCTGACCAGCCAACCAGTTCCACCACCAAGTCGTAAGCCTTGATCCCCAGGAGGAAGACCAGGTCAAGGGAGTGACCGCCTATGTGAGTAGCTGAGGAAACAACCTGTGTGAAGCCCAGAGATGTCATTACCTGGTGGAGGTGTTGACCAAAAATTGAATATTCATTGTAGACCCAGGCATTGAAGTCACCCAGGACCATCAATCCACTACCTCCTGCAGGAATAGCTTCTCATCACCTAGAGGACAGTAGATGAGGGCTATCCAGCACTCCATACCAGCTACCACAGTACACTCAAATGACCTGGCCTCCTCAACTGGTACACCAGTTAGGCCCAATTCAGTCTTAAAACAGACCCCCCCCACGATCCAATCTCAGGCGATGTGTAACCAAGTACCCCGTGGGAATAGCCACCTCCAAAATAGGGGCAACAACATAGTGATTCCCTGCATGGGGAGGGCCTCAAACGACTGTAACAACAACCCACAAGAGACAGAGCAATCCTGGATCTAGTACTGACTAATAGGGAAAGGATCACATATCTCCAGGTAGATGATTACCTGGGGGAGAGTGACCATCACTTGGTATGGTTCAATTTGGCCACTAGAAATAAATCATCCCATTCTAAGGCAAAGATATGGGACTTCAGAGGAGCTGACTTTGATAAACATAGAAACATAGAATTTGACAGCAGATAAGGACCGCTTGGCCCACCCAGTCTACCCATTTCCCAACCTAATAGATAAGCTGCAGATCCTAGTTAACCAGCAGCCTACTTCTTTCTACCCCCACCTCCTAGAATTGCCTTATGGCTGTCCCATGCATGTTTGAATTCAATCACTGTTTTTGACTCCACAACCTCCTCCGGAAGGCCATTCAATGCATCCACAACCCTCTCTGTGAAAAAATACTTCCTTACATTACCTCTGAGCCGCCCTCCCATCTTCAAATTTTGCCCTCTTGTTCTTGCACACCACTTTTTTTGAAAGATGCTACCCTCTTGGACTTTGTTGATTCCCTTGAGGTACTTGAACGTTTCTATCATGTCCCCCCTCTCCTTCCTTTCCTTGAGGCTATACATATTAAGCTCCTTTAGTCTCTCTTCATATGTCTTCCAGTGCAGGCCCTGGATAAGACAGCCAACAGAGTTAAGCTAGACCTGGCAAGAAAAAATACAAGTGAGGAGGTACAGGCAAAGTGGGCAAGCATTAAGGATGCAATACTTGAAGCAACATCCCATTGTGTTAGGAAGAAAAGCTAGAGGAAAAGAAGGAGGAAACCACATTGGTTCTCAGAAACAGTAGCTTAAAAGTTCAGAGCCAAAAGGCTGGTCCTCAGGAAGTATAAGGGAACGCAGTGGGATGAAGATAGGGAGGCATGCCAAACTTCTCTAAGGGAATCAGGGAAGGCAGTAAGGCAGGCAAAGGTCCAAACCAAGGAAACCCTAGCACGAACAGTAAAAGAAGGGGACAAGACTTCCTATAGCTACATTAGTGAAAGAAGAAAGTCCAGAGGGGGTATTGCTAAGATCAAAGGGGATAAAATGGACTGTGTGGAGGAGGACCAAGGAAAAGCATTTATCCTAAATAGATACTTCTGCTCAGTATTTACTGAGGAGAAGTTAGGGCAGGGTCCACAGCTCAGCACCATGGACACAGGGGGGAGGTGTGCACAAGTCCCTTCACAAAAGAAAGGGTCCTAAAAGAGCTCACTAAGCTCAGGGTGGACAAGGCAATGGGACCTGATGGCATACATCCCAAGGTACTAAAGGAGCTAAGGAGGGAACTAGCAGAGCCATTATCAGAACTGTTTAGTGAGTCTCTGAGCACAGGAGAGGTTCCAGTAGACTGGAGAAGGGTTCATGTGATCCCGCTCCTCAAGAGTGGTAGCAGGGAGGAGGCAGGGAACTACAGACCAGTCAGTCTAACCTCAGTAGTGGGCAAGATTATGGAGGCACACCTGTAATCCTTAGAAACACAGGATCCAAGACAGCATGGGTTTACAACAGGAATGTCCCGTCAAACTAATCTCATAGATTTCTTTGACTGGGTAACTTGAGTGATGGACCAAAGGGGTGCAGTTGATGTCGCCTACCTTGACATCAGCAAAACTTTTGATACTGTTCAACACAGAAGATTGATTAATAAGTTGGGAAGGCTTGGGGTGGGTCAGAAGTTGGGCAACTGGGTGGTAAACTGGTTGGTGGGCAGAAAACAGAGATTGGTGGTAAATGGTATACAGCCAGAAGAGATGCAAGTCACAAGTGGGGTACCTCAGGGATCAGTCCTGGGGCCAGTCCTCTTCAATATCTTCATCAGTGACATTGCAGATGCACTGGAGGGTAAGGTTTGTCTGTTTGCAGATGACACCAAGATCTGCAACAGAGAAGATGATTTTGATGGGATGGGCAGAATAAGAAGATCACTGGATAAACTGGCAAAATGATCAGAAGAGTGGCAACTGGGGTTTAGTGCAAAGAATTGCAAGATTATGCACATAGGGAAGAGAAACCCTGAAGTCACCTATAGATTGGGAGGGGAGTTGCTGGCAATCACAAGGGAAGAAAGAGACTTAGGCATCATCATCACAGATGACCTAAAATCATCCAAGTAGACCACTAAAGCAGTAGGTAAGGCTAGGGGGATGTTGGGGTGTATTACAAGAAGTATTACAAGTCGTAAGAGGGAGGTAATAATCCCTCTTAACAAGACACTGGTTAGGTCTCATCTGGAGTACTTCATGCAGTACTGGAGGCCGCACCTGCATAAGGCCATTAACAAAATGGTGGCAGTCCAGAGAAGGGCAACCAAAATGGTGCAGGTACTGCATTAGAAAACATATGAGGACAGATTAACGGAGCTCAATATGTATACTGCAGAGCAAAGAAGGGAGGCAGTATAGCACAGTGGTGTAAGGCTCTGAGCTGCAAATCTGGAGACCTGGGTTTGAATCCCACAGCCCCTACTTGCATACTGTGTGACCCTGAGCAAGTCACTTAACTTCCCTGTGATCCCAGGTTGCATCTGTAAACAAGCTTTCAGCTTAGTGTGTCTCACCTGGTTAAACAATTGGAAGAAGAAGAAGAGAGAGGTGATGTGATGGAAACCTTCAATCATCTTAAGGGCATTAACAAGGTGAAATACTCTAACACATTTCAATATAAGAAAAATATCAGGGCAAAAGGACACAGCATGAGATAAGAGGTAGGCCAATTAAGGGTAATGTGAGGAAGTTCTTTTTCACAGAAAAGGTGGTGGATGTATGGAACAGGAAGTGGTGGATATGAATACAGTGCAGGGCTTCAAACAGGCATGGGATAGGCATAAGGGAGCAATACAGATGAGTATGCATAGATAGGCCATTGACAGAGTAAAGGCCTTTGGCACATTCATAAGGTAGAAAAAATGGGCAGACTAGATGGGCCTTGTGGTCCTTATCTGCTGTTAACTCTATGTTTCTGTGTTTCCATGTTTCCTATCCCACTGTACTATGGTACTGGGTAGGCACCTAACCTGCCTCTCCCCCTTTCCTTTTCCCAAGTCTGTTCCCCTCACAACTGAGTCCCCCACCAGATGTTACTTCCTCTTCCCCATGGTTCCTCTACCACCTTCCTTGGGGTTCCCACTATGGAGGAACCACATATCCTTCCAGAGCACTACTGCAGTTGCCTTTTCCCTATAATCCCCCCCCCCCCAGAGTGGCATAGGAATTACATATTGGTACTTGTTGAGGAATGTGCTTCTGTCCCACCACCCTCACCCTTCCAGATACCACCATAGTTCAGTTGTTCCTCCTCCCCGGCATCCTCTGAGGTAACGATTTCAGACTTGGTAGCCCCTATGTGGAGGAAGAGGTCCCCTGAATCATAGCCAGCTCAACCTGGAATCTAATGACCTCCTCTGTCAACCCAAAGAGGTGTGTGTAGATGAGGCACCATTGCACTGTCCCAAAAGTCTCTCTAAGAATTGCCACCACACAGCCACTACACTGCACCACTCCCAGCATTCCTAACCTCTAGTCTTCCTGTGTTATCTAGAAATACTCAGTACCTTTTCCCTTGATAGGGTGTTTCTAGTTTTACCTTTTCTGTTTTCTATGCCTTGTTTAACTTTTTCTTTTTTTAATTTAATAAACTTTATTAATTTTAAATGTTTCACAACATACAAATACAGACAACATGACAATGCTATGTAAAGAACATCCAGCAGTAAACAGTTACATGGCTATTGCATTCAGTAACAGAAAATAATTGCTCAGTAGAAGCGGATTGTAATATGTTTAAGTTGTCTGTAACCCCCTCCCCCAACCCTACCTCCCTCCCAAACCTAGTCTGCCACCAGGTTTTCTAGTAGGAAAAAGAAAGAAAAGGGAAAAGAGAGAGAGAGAGAAAAAATAACAATTATAAAAATATTGATCTGAAGTGCTGGCTACTTGATATTCCCTGAAGGATATAATCATCATATAGAGCACCTAAAAAGGTAAATTTGAGTTAGGTCTATTGCACCAATATAAGAGTATGGAGTATTTCCCATCTTTTCTTGTCCATTCTTAATCTATTCTTAACTCCAGCAAGTGTGAGTTCTGCCTGTAGAGCAAACTCAATTTCCTTGAACCACTCTAAATAATGGGGAGTAGATGAGTCTAGCCAATGCCTTAATATTATTTTCTTGGCACAAGCGGTAATTAAGACCATATGGGCTTTCTGTTGTGACCCTTGAATCTGTCAATAACACCCCAGAACAGAAATTTCCAGGTTAAATTTGTCAGCAACCATAAGTAATGGATTAAGACAATTTTGAATCTCCTTCCAAAAGGAGTTAATAGTATCACAGACCCATAGCATATAAAATAAATCAAACCTTTGACCTTCTAGGTTAACTATTTCTTTTAGTAGAAATTTATATGAATGGGATATAATGTGAGATGTAGGGGTAGATTCAAAATATGGGAGAACAGCTGACATTAGGGGGCTTTACCATACTCCCGACCCGAAGTGTTTCACCAATAAGTGAGCTATTTGAAAAAATTTAAACACTTGATTATCAGGTCATTTAAAAATGGATTTGGCTTCTTTGAAGGAGAGCATTTTTTGGTCTCTAACAAGTTGTTTTACACTGTTTACTCCCATTTGTGGCCAAAAAAGGTGACGTTTAATTATTTTACCTGAGATTAAAAAATTAGGATTAGAGAACAAAGGTTGGGCAATGTCTCTATATGCATCTACTTTAAGGAAGTTATTTAACTGGTGTTGCATGTGAAGTAAGGCAAACAATGGTGTATCCTTTAAGGCTTTTGGAAGATTCTTCCTGGTAATAAAAGGGAGAGTCTTGGGGTCCAAACCATTCACCAAGCATAGAGCCTGTTCAGTTCTGACCCAGGAGGGACAATAGGTGGATTCTAAGATAGATTTTGGGGATTGTAACCTGAATCTAATTTTCGCCAGATGTATAGCTAAATAATATATATAGAAATTAGGGGCTTGAAGGTCACCAGCAATTTTCTGATGTATAAGTTTAAGGTAATTTCACTTAACTTTCTTTCCTTGCCATATAAAGGAGCTAATAAGTTGGTGTATTTGTGCAAACTATGAAAGTGGAAGGGCCCCATTGAACATTTGTAAGGGATATAAGATCTGAGGCAAAACATTCATTTTTATTTTACTTATACAACCCCATAGAGAGATAGGCAATTTTGACCATCACTTGAAGTCTTCTGATAGGGTCCTGTGTAAAACATCTTGGTTGAGTTTTTTCACTACATGGGGGAGAGGATGTAGAAGGATTCCAAGGTATTTGAATTTTTCAGTATTCCAGCATACACCCAAGTGCTCAGTCTCACTCTTTAGTGTGAATTTATTGAGGGGGAATACTTCCATCTTACCCATGTTTAACTTGTAATTCGAAATTATTTTGAATTGTGATATAATTTGAAAGATTGCCGGGAGGGATAGAGGAAGATTGATGATATGCAAGGGTAAATCATCTGCATATGCTGATATTTTGTATTCTGTATGACCAATTGGTATCCCAGATACCATACCAGATTTTTTAATTTTCCTAATAAGTGGTTCCAAGTACAAGTTGAATAGGAAAGGGGAGAGAAGACAACCTTGTCTAGTGCCCTGGAATAAGGTGAAGGACCTGGAGAGAACGCCATTGCAATAAATTTGAGATTTTGGTAATGTATATAAAATTTTTATCCATCGTATAAAATCTTGCTGAATGTGATATTTAGCCAATAACAAAAAAAGATATTCACAAGAAACCCTACAAAAAGGCCTTTTCTGCATCTAGGGTGACAAGAGCTGCTGAGGAGTTGAGTTCCCTGGATACAGAGGAGAGGTAGGCAACTTTCCTAAGATGATCAGAGGATAGTCTCCCTTTGACAAACCTGACCTGTTCTTGACTAACAAGGGATTCCCAGACCTGGCCTAATCTAGATGAGAGTATTTTAACTAAAATCTTAAGATCCACATTAATTACAGAAGTTGGCCTATAATTGGGAATAAGAAGAGGGTCTTTATCTGGTTTTGGAAGAATGATTATAAAGGCCTGAGTCAAGGACATGTCAGAGATACCTTTATCGAAAATGTATTGAAAAGTGTCTAGGAGAATTGGAGCAATTTTCTCTTTAACTGTCTGGTAAAAATCTGTAGTAAAGCCATCCGGGCCAGGTGATTTATCCCATGATAGGGAGTCTATAGCTTCCTGGACTTCCATTAGAGTAATGGGAGTTTTCAGACTCATATTCTGGGCTTCTGATAGTACTGGGAGATGGATATCTTGAAGAAAAGTATCAATGTGTTGAGACAGAGATGAATGATTTGGGGCTGAATATAATTGTTGGTAATATTATTGAAATGCATTTGCAATGTCTGGAGGGGAGGTAAGTAAGACTTCGGAAGTTTAGTAAATAGAAGTGACTATTTTGTCAGCCATTTGAGTATGCAGATGTAGTGCCATGAGTTTCCCAGCTCTTTCCCTCTAGTCGAAGTAGGAGATTTTAGACCGAAGCATAAGAAATTCAGCCTTTTCGGCTAGAATTTGGTTGAATTGTGCATGAAGGGATTCTACTTTTGCCCCTTCTTCTACTGGAGCAGAGGGTAAGAGGTGGCTTTCTAGATCTTTTGTTTGAGTCTGGATTGTAGAAAGTGCTGCTTCTTTCTGTTTTTTACATTTTGTTGCTAAGCGAATAAATTCACCCCTCAGTGCACATTTCAGAGCTCCCTATAAAAATACTTTTTTGGGCATTGTTGGGGCATTGAGATCCATAAAATTAGATATGAAAGTTTGAATAAGTCTTATTTGATCTTAAGATTTCAAGAGTTGACTATTTGATTTCCAGAATTTATCTCTGTGTATGTTTGGTGAGGTGTCAAGTAGAAGATGGGCAATGCGATGGTCAGAGATTGCCTTGGAAGAGTAATAAGCCATACAGACCCCCAGCAATAAATCTAATGAAATAAGAAAATAATCCAGCCAGGAAAAAGAGTAATGAAGAAGGGAATGAAATGAACAGTCCTTACTTTCTGGATACCGAAGCCTCCAGGGGTCTGTAATACCAGTGGATTGCATTAACTCATGTATTGATTTTTGGTCTGGTGTTAATTTTTGTTTTATCTAGCTGGATCTCTTTAGCTGGTTAGATATGTCCAGGTTCCAATTGCCTCCCAAAATTATTGGAAGTGTAGTCCATGGGGCCAAGGTGGACATAAGACTAGCAAAAAATTCTGGGTCATCATTATTCGGTCCATATATAGAGCCTAATATTACTTCTGAGTGGCCCAGTAAGGCCCTAAGAATCACGTATCGGCCTCCTGGGTCAGCAATATGATGAATAAATTGGAATGGAATTCTCCAAGATATAAGAATGGCTGCCCCTCTTTTACAGGAATCAGAACTGGAGCCAAAAACCTGTCCTACCCAGTTTCTTCTTAAGTAATGTGTTTGATTAGGTAACAAGTGTGTCTCTTGTAGAAAGGCTATGTTTATTTGCAAGCTTTTGAGGTGAAGTAGAACTTTAGTTCTCTTGGTTGGGGTCTGTGCTCCTTTTATATTCCAGGAACAGTACTTAAGACCAGCCATATCTGAGACTAAAACCTAAAAAAATGAAATATATTTCTTCAAGTAGCCAGCACTGAACCTCTACCCTAATAATAACTACTTCCTGACCCTTGGCAGATGTCCCCAATATTATTACTAACCATCCCCCATCCCAATTACTTAACCCCTGACTTCCAATACTATGGAAGCACCCCCTTGATCGTCCCACTATGAATTTAACTGTTAATAAAAGAAAAAAAAAACAGTCTACACCCTAATATGGGAAGATCAAACCCCCAAGTCTGTTTCATGACTGCTACCAGCCTTAGGCAATCCCACTCAACCCCCGCTCCCACCCCTTTACCAAGAAAAGAGAGAAAAAGAGAAAAGGAAAAAAAAATGAGAAAGAAAGGAGGAACATAAATACTTTTTTAAACGTCAGTCAAGCAAACACTATGGAAATTATGCTTGGTTCCTATCTAATAACACTAATCTAAGTAGTGATATATATATATAGAATTAAATAACAGTTATACACCTAACAAGGTTAAACTTCAGTATTACATTATTTACTGGAGATATGAATAAATAACATTCCTACAGAAAATTCTGTGTGGTGGCATGTGGCTTTTACTATAACCTTTAGTAAGCCATAGAATCATAATAGAAAACCATTTTGATTTATTTAAATTATACATATTATTCTCCAGATATGTTAATATGTTGAAATGAATGAAATCATCATCCTTTATAAAATAGCTTGTAATTCAACCCAAACAACCAAATAGTCCAAGCACTTTCCTTACAAAAAGAATCAGGCCAGTACTTGACCGATTTACACGACTCAGCAATATAAGACCCAACATCACCAACTTAGAACAAGGTGAACTAAACTTATTAGGCTTAAATAGAAAAAAAACATAATTGGCAATTTGTTTACTGCCTTTACCAATAATTTAAGCACAAGTTCATCCATTATACACATTAGTTACTATCGTGCGCACAATCGAGCAGCCCCTTTGCTCTTAGACTCTGCTGAAATTTGAGTAAAAAGTCTAAAGATGAAGTGTCTCTGAAGTAATAAGGGAACTCCCAAAGAAGAGTGGGCTTACCAGCAACAGACCAGTCTCCCCAAAAAAAAAAAAAAAAAAAGATGAAACAAAGACGAAGTCGGGGGAGTCGATTCAAAGAACAGGGAAGAGCTGCAAGCATTCGGAGCGACAACCCAGTAACTAGGAAGTAACTCTAGGAAAGAAGTCACTGCAACAAGGCGAATTGCAACCCATCTTCTGATTTGGATAGTCCATATATTTAACGAGTCACACTCATTTAGGTATCCTCTCTAATTCCAGTTGGGATATGCACCTTCACTTATTTGAGTGTCGGGGATCAGCGTTGTGTGAATAAGTCCGGGAACAGAATTACTAGATCATAGGAGGCTTGTTCGGCATTGTCAAATGATTTCCAGGTTCCTTGATGTAGGATGGATAGCCTTGCCAGGTATAACATCCGGAATTTAATACTAGCCACAATCAACTTAGTAATACTGGAATGGTATTCTGCTCACTTCTGGCGTGAGGCAACAGGGAGATCCTGAGAGATTCGTAGGTCGGTTTGTTCCCACTTGATCTCTTGAAGTTCCTTAGTTTTTGCAAGAACATGCTGACGATCCAAATAGCTAAGCAGTCGAAGAATAAACGGCCTGGGTTTGGGATCTGGGTGGTGGCCCAGGTCTCAGGGACCTATGAGCCCTTTCTATAACATATGTAGCAGCATGAGGCGGTGGTCCGATGATCTTTAGTAGTCATTTCTGGGTGAACAATACAGGTGAGTGGCCTTCGGCATCCTCTGGAAGGCTGAAGATAACCAGGTTGTTACGCCGGTTACGGCCTTCCAGATCTTCAAGTTTCAGCTCTAGTTTACTCATTTTCTGCTGAAGAGAAGACATGTCAGGGTCCACTCTGGTCTGCCATTTCTCAAGGGACAATGTACGTGCTGACACATCAGCCACTGCCCGATTAGTGTCTTTCAAATCCTCTTTAATAGATTTTAGATCCAAAGAGAAATCCTGAAAAGCTTTCTTTAATGGAGCTAATTCAGCAAAAAAACTTTTCCTCTGAAAGTTGTATAGTGGTAGTTGGAGCTGTGCAGATTTACCCGATGCTACATTTTGAGTTTTAGGCTGCTTAGCTAGTTTGTCCGGAGTTGTAGGTGGTGTGCGTGCCGGGAGGGCCTGTTTCATTCGGCCTCCATTCTTCCAAAATATGTGCGTTTCTCTATTCGGTAAATTATCTGTTGAAGTCTTGGGGTATCTAGCTGATGAAAAAAATCGAAGTTTATTGAAATATGAGCTCCAAAAATTCTTATTTCTTTATATTTGTTGCTTTTGAGGTGGGAGCAGGTCTCAAAAGCATCTGCCTACGCGGAGAGCATCATGTGATCCCCATGGTTTAACTTTTTCTACTCCTACCCTAAATTGGTGTTGCTCCTATTCCCAATGTTGGCCCACCTTGAACCTTCCACCCTTCCCAGCAGTCATTGTTACACAGTAGTGAACAGGTGCCTTGCCTTAGTCAACTGACAGAGTCCCTCACTTCCTTCTGCTGGTGCCTGCCAATGCCTGTGATCCCAGTCACTTGTTCCACTCCTTCACTGTTCCACTGTCTCACAGAATACAAATGTGTGGGACATGGCAATGGCTACTTTTTTGGAGATCCTGCTCCCTTCCTGGTGGTGCGCTATTGGCTGTTGGAGGTCAGTTATCAACTAGCTGAGGCCCCTAGACCAGTCAGTTAGCACCACTCCCACAAACTACAGGTTCAGGCACCGTTCTCATTTGAGAATTACTGTTAGTTTTAAAGTATTTTGAAAAAAAAAATAGGCATTCTATCCTGATGAAGTGGTCAGATGTTTTGAGACCACGAAATGTCGATATGACAAGTGGATGCCTGTAAACTTATTTTGGGTTTGCAAAAAACAAAACACTACATCTTGTACCAGTGAGAGGTCATAATTCTACTAGTTAAAGGAGCTTCCACACCACTTGGATCATACAGGGGAAGGGTGGGAGTAGCAAAAATATGAAATATAAAATTAGACCAATCTCCACATCATTCATGTTGGGAGTGGCAAACAATGTGATCTCATAATTAGACCTGTACCCACACCCTAAGGTCATAAGTGGGGTGGGTTGCATCATCAAACAATATGAACTCCCATGCTCTTGAATTATAAGAGGGAAATATGTGAACAGCAAAACTCGGACAGCTAGGATAAAACAGGAGCCATACAGTCACTGTCAGGTTTGGCAGCACAATTAGTGAGCTTCTGCATAGTGCCCTGCAGAGCTTGTACTGTAGATGCATCACAGAAATACTCCCTTACCCAAGCACACTGTTATATAACAGTATTTTAGAACTCGGATGGCATTTTGACCGCAAAAATAATTTTAGCAATATGAAAGCAGTCCATTTAGCAGTTGTTTTGAGTTGATGATAATAATAATTGCTGCTAACCAGTCTGACTGTCATTATAGTAATTAGCAAGCAGAAGCAGTATACAGATACGAGTTTTACTTCTTTCCCTGCTCACTGAACAGTAGCAGCAGCGCAATGGACAGTCAACCTAAAAATAAAAACAAGAACTATTTTGGACCACGAGGCAGTAGAGCGTGGTGGTCTAAGTCTCTGAGCTGCAAATCTGGTGACATCTAGCAGACCAGACCTGGGTTTGGATCCCACAGCTTCCACTTGCATACTGTGTGACCCTGAGCAAGTCACTTAACTTCCTTGTGCTCCCAGGATGCACCTGGAAACAAGCTCTGGCTTAGTGTGCCTTTCCTGGTTAAACAATGTCCTCTTCCCATGAAATGACTAACTGGCACAAAATTGTCAACTAGAAACAAACACATTTTACAAGAACTTCGTTTTCAATGAGCCAAGAATTTATTTCTACAGGTAGCCACATTGAAATAGTTTCATGGAGCTAGAAAATGCAAAGTTGCACACCATGAGCTTATCACCCACGATAATTTAAAACTGTTAAGGATCATAGAGGCACAATTACCCAAGATGGCCCCCAGGCTCAGTATGGCATCTGTGGATAGAAATTCTGCTTGGCTAAGCTTACCACGGCCAAGAAAGTATCTGCAAACTGTATCCAAAGTCTTGACATACTATACTATGGGGCAAAAAGCTCTTAAAATCCCCTTAATGTAATTTAATTCATAGGTATCAGGTATTTTTATAGCTTGTTATACCGTAGATCTGTGATGCTTGCCTGTTTTAAAATCTATATCCCCTAATATTACTGACATGCAGAATTAGTTTAGTTTAGTTAATATCGTTGGTGTTGCAGAATGTATCCAACCTATGTTTGAATTCCTGCATGTTTGTACTTCCCACAACTTAAATTGGCCCCTGAATTTTTAGTTATGCCCCTTAATTAAAAATAAAGGATGCTTCAAATAAATTTTGAAAATCCAAAAGTTATTAATTATCCTTAATTACTGAAACAGAATGTACTTAATTAAAATGCAGGTACATATTAATGAATTCTAGTTATGCTTAGATTAAAATAAGCAGCTCATTAATAAAAAAATAACCTGAATTAAAAAGAGGTCCGAACGTTAACATAAACCTGACTTCCTAATGTTAATTATGGATCATATTAAGAAATGAATATGCTAACTTTAAATGATGAAAGGAAAAAGAATGCATGCATGCAAAGAATACTGATATACCTTAATAACAAAGTGTTCATTTAGATACCGGATGGTCCCTATGCATGAACAGCACCCGTACACATGGCAGTGCCTTGTAAAGCAGGCCCACAACAATGTGGGATGAAAATGAGCATCCCACAATGGCATGAGCTATGGAGAGGGAGATTACTACTTGGGTGCTCGCTGGCTGCCTCAGTATGCACAATACTGTGTGCAGGAAAGGACAGGCAGGCCATACAGGTTTGAGAGTGCCTCATGAACCCAACATAAATGGAAATCCATGGGCAGGGGCACACACCTTCTAGGTAGGCATGCCAAATGCTGGTGGCACAGAGGGGGATAGTGACAGCCATGGAACCTCACAACAGTGATAAGTTGGGGAGGCAGTATAGCGCAGTGGTTTAAGGCTCTGAGCTGCAAATCTAGTGACCTGGGATTGAATCCTACAGCTCCACTTGCATACTGTGTGACCCTGAGCAAATCACTTAACTTCCCTGTGCTCCCAAGTTGCACTGTAAACAAGCTTTCAGCATAGTGTGCTACTCCTGGTTAAACAATTGCAAAAAAAAAAAAAATAGGATAGCTATCAGCTGACAGACCAGGAGGGTGCACAGTTGTCAGGGGACAGGTTCAGTGTCAGTGGTGGGCACAACAGAGTGGCAGGGTGGGAACATCTCACCTGACCACAACAGTGTCGGCTGGCAGCATGGGCAACTGGACAATAAGTAGAGATGTGCAAAGTTTGCAAACCACAGAAGAGGACACCTCCAACAGGACACCACAGGCTTAAACTGGTGGATATGTCTGTATCGGAAGTGCCAGGTGCTGCCATGACAGGAACTTCAGTGTTGGAGATCCAGAACAACTATGCCATGTTGTATGGGCAGGAATCCCACCAAATACATCTGATCACCAAGCTCACATCTGGAAATGCATCTAGAGCATCATTATTGTAGTGGGCTGGTACCCAGGTGCTTCGAGACAATCAAGCACCAAAGGAGGAACCTGACAATGGCAGTCAGGAAGCTGGCAGTTGGGGATTCTCATTATGCCTTTGACTGAGCGGTCATCTGACTCCCCGGATCCGTGACCCCGGTGATCTATAAAGTATTTATTTTCACATTAGCGGCCATTTTCTTTCTTTCTTACCTTGATCCTGTGACTGGTGACAGACATGAAGCCTGCAGATAGATGGTCAGAGGTGATGGACATCATGGTGAGTGGTGATGCTACTGCTCTTCCTGATACTCCTGTTGCATCAGTGCCCAAGCCTTTACCTCTTTGGAAGCTCCCAACACTGGATTACCCACAGTCTGATGCAGAGCCCGACAAACTGGACATTCTGACCATGGATATGGCCAGCATTAAATTAACCCTGACAAGGGTAATGGAAGACTTACAACTTTTAAAACCCACTCTGGAGGGCTTCCATCACCGCATTGGTGATGCAGAAACAAGGATTAGTTCACTTGAGGATGCCCACAATAGGGAACAAAGGGACTCCCCAATATCTCAAAAAGAGAATCACCAAATTAGAAATAAAAGTTGATGATTTAGAGGCTAGGAACAGAAGAAACAATTTGATCCTAGTAGGCATCCCAGAGTTGACTAAGGGATCAGATATTTTAGCATTTGTACGATATGTCCTGCAAGATGTGGCTGGCCCTCCTCCCTCAGGCAATAAGTATCTTATAGAACACATTCATAGATCCCTACATTCCCAACCTCCACCAAACAATAAGCCAAGGGCAATCATTTTATGGTGCTTGGATTGCCAAAATAAAGTGTGGATCCAGCAAAAGGCCACTCTCCTTGCAGGGCAAGCCTTTTTTCATATTCAGAGATACCACACAACTGATGAGAGAGCACCAGGTAGCTTACAAAGAAAGCAAGCAAGTGCTCTACTGGGCTGGAATTAAATCTCACATGCAGTATCCTGCCTGGTTATTTGTGCATTCAACAGTCAGCTTGATGGAATACTCATCAGCAGACCAGGCTAAAGTGGAACTGCCCAAACTATATCCTCAGCTGTTCCCTTCTTCAGCTCATCAGAACATTACCCGAAGACTTACCCTATCTCGTTCTGTTTTTTATTGCTGTAGATGGCCAATAACGGACTTTCTTAGGCAGATCTTCTGGTTTATCTGGGTTTATCTGGAGCACAATAAATTTGCAGTGACCCCATTTTGTCTGGTACATATCTGCCTTTTGAATGGTGGGATGCATTAACTATTTGAGCTGAGTGCTTCCAGCCATGATTGCACAGTACTTCTTGGACTAGACATATTACTAAGCGCTCCACATCAGATTTGAAATACAGCCTTATTTACAGCCTTATTTATATGCTGTATGGATCCATTTACTTCTATAACTGTTCGCAGCTTTGTTTTCTTTCAATGGCAAGCATTGGCACAGTTGGTCTGTTTTGCTTTATTGTCCACCATAGCAGAAACTTGAACCAAAGGAAAATGCCACAAAATTCCGCTGATGCTGGTGCTGGCTGGGGCAAATAACGATGCATAGACATAGACAGTGTATAAGGCAGCTGTATTTGGAAGGCCCATGTATAGTAATATAAAAGAAATAGATGCTATTGTTCCAACTTATATGAAGAGAGTATTTGTGTCAAAAATAGAAAGCTGATCAATTACCATTTCAGTCTGTCCCGAAAGTCATTCTGAACATATGAGTTACATGATGCTCCCAAAGCCCTTGATCAGGCTGAACGCCACCTCACCTCTGTGGCAGCGGCTGGAGAAGCCAGACAACCACGCACCCTTTGACTGTCAGCATTGGAACCATCAGAACTGGCTCAAAAGCCCTTGATTGGGCTGAACGCCACCTCACCTCTGCTGCAGTGGCTGGAGAAGCCAACTGGCTGTGCACACTTTGACTGCCCTCATCAGAGCCATCGGAACTGGGTAAGCCCTTAGACTGCCTCGGGGTGCTAACTTGGAGTCCTGATTGGTTGAAGCTTTCTCTTGAATGTGGACGATTGGCTGCTGCCGTATGGCTTTTGTCATGGTTTGCCGCCAGTGGATTTAACTTTCTGTAGCTGTTCTCTTCTCGCTCTTTTGCCAGCTCTCTGTCTAAATTGTTCATGTTTACTAAGGGGAATGTTTTTACAAGGTGCTTAGGTAGTTAAGAAAAACTGGGGACTTGTGAAAACTGTTTTTTGTATAGCCTGTGTTTTAGCGTAATTGCCAAATTGTACTCTTTTCCTCTGGTTAGTCTGCCTTTGCCTTCCATTCCTAGTACCCCCACTACCTCCTCCCACTCCAATTCAACTGAATCCATTTCCTTGGGCTACAGCGGCGTCAGTCTCAGTCGACTTGCCATCTGGACTCCTGCCCGCACCAACCCCCGCCCTGCTATCTCTCCCTTTCTCATTGTGTGCATTGCACTCTCACGCCCCCAATTTAACTTTTCTTTGCCTTGCATGCATTTAAACTAATCTCCTGTCCTGTTTCTTTCAGTTCCCAAAACCCTTGATCAGACCAAATGCCACCTTGCCTCTCGGCAGTGCTTTGGAAGCCAACCCTCGCCTCTGACTGCCGCATCGGAGCCATCAGAACCTTCTCCCGCTTCATGCCGCTTGGCGCCTTAACCTCCCTCCTGTCCTCCCCTTTTGATATTCCCTCTACCACCCCTGTCTCCGCCTCCTGCCTCTACCCCACCTGTCCCCTACCACCTCTCCCCAGTTCTCAACAACTGAATACATGTAATTTTATCCTTATTGCTATGCTTGACTACACTGTGTGACTTTGTCCTTGCAAATGTATCCTGCTCTGTGTAATTTCTTATGTATCCTGCAAATGTATCCTGCTTTGTGTAATCTCTTATGTATCACTGTGTTCTGTAACTGTACTTCCCGGGTCGTGCCTGAAAATAGTCACTTGTTGGCTAGCGCACTTACCCGGTCAACAAAAACTAAATAAATAAATAAATAAAGAACCAGGTAAGCCCTCAGACTGCCTCAGGGATCTACCTTGGAGCACTGATTGGCTGAAGCTTGCTCCCAAACACAGACAATTGGCTGCTGCCATATGGCTTTTGCTGTGATTGGCCGGCAGGAGATTTGACTCTCCGCAGCTGTTCTCCTCTCGCTCTTTTTCCAGCTCTCTATTAAATGCTCTTTCCTCAAGAGCTGGGCCAATCCCCTTAAGCTGTCATTGGCTGACACTCACTGGCACCACCCAACTGCTGTTTTCTTCACTCTCTAGCCAGTTCTGCCTTCCTAAATTAACTCCCTCCACCCTGGTTTTTGCTCCCTTATCATTGCTTCCTCGTCAGTGGTTCGATATTTTAACAATGCCTCGAAAGAATTCCTTCCTGGTTGTATGCTGTATTCTGTCATCCTATGTAGTATACTACACCCCAGTTACCCACCTACACCAAGGCCAGTCCCCCCCTGTTAGAGGGATACACAACTCGCTATTACAGAACATCACATGGCACCACACTGTGGGGATGATCACCCTTCTGCCCCACTTATCCATGCGCCAAGCAGTACACAGCACATGGAGCAGAGCACCCCTGAACCTGATGGTCAAAACTCTAATACTTGTGCTCTCTACAACAATTTATCCTAGTGGCCAGGTGTTAACCACCGGAAAAAATACCTATTCCAAATGGAATAAGATGTGTTTTCTCTTTAGATTAATCCATCTCCTCAGGAAACTGCTATTGCTTCTCCTACTTTGTTCTGGAAATGCTGAGCTAAACCCAGGCCCACCCACTTCTCTGATCACCCCAGAAGCTGTCCCTCAGCACAAGGGCATCAGCTTCCTCCACGCGAACGTCCATAGCTTGATTAAAAAGCTTGACTTGATCCAAACTTGGTTTCTTCACACATCACCTGACTTCTTTATGATCTCGGAATCCTGGCTTAGATCCACAACCCCAGACAAAGCTGTTAACATGCCAGGCTACAGCACCTTCCGATGTCATAGACTAGCCGGGGGAGTCCTAATTTATGCTGAGAGTAAATTCTCTGTCACAGTTGTAGATTGTACACCCAAAGCTAAATAATTTGAATGTCTAGCTTTAAAACTAACACTCGCCAATGACAAGGTGTTCCTCATTGCAGCATGCTACCGACCGCCCTCTGGCGGCACAGCCCCCCTACCTCAGCTCTAAGGCTTGTTTGACTCAGCAAACTCAGAGTGCATTCTTATGGGGGCTTCAACCTAAATTGGAACGACAGCTCAAAGAAGCTTAAAGACCTCTGTGACGCATGTAGGCTGTCACAAATAACCCCGGCACCCACCAGACCTAACAGAAATAACCCTAACCGAAGCACCCTGCTGGACCTCATGCTAGTTAATAAACCACACAATATTATGCACACCAGGGTGTACTTCAACGATATAAGTGATCACTGCACCATTGCTTGCATTAGACACTCTCCTCAGGTAAAGTCAGCCCCCAATACTAAATTGAAGAGATGCTTGGAAAGATTCTGTCTAACCACATTCCTGCAGGACCTGGGCAACATTGTTTGGCAGGACTTTTACCTAGCCCCATCCATCAACAAGGCTTTCAACATCTTCCACAAACTACTAAAGGAGTTGCTAGACAAACATGCCTCTCCAGGCTGTTCAAGTCCAAAAACAGACCACCTGGCTGGTTCTCCCCATTACTGAAGAAAGCTTTTAAGGATAGAGACCTCCTTTGGAAAAAAGCCAGGAAATCTCATTCAGAAGCCGACTGGCTCACGTTTCCTGCCTCCAGAAATGACTGAACCAAACTTATTAGATCCGAAAAAGACAGCTATTTCCAAGCAGCATTGGAAGATAAAAACAATGCTGCCAAGTTCTGGAACATCCTCAAAGAGGTTGAAGGTCACACCACTGTAGCCTCCATCCCTTCCCACCAAAATAGTTTCTGGGGACAATGTCTTTACTGACAAAGCAGAGATCCTAAAACACCTCAACGATCATTTTGCTACTGCAGGGCTAGCCTTCGACACCTCCCCAATCAGCAAACTGAGTCCACACGGGGATACCGCTGTTGACACTAGACCCAATGCTAACATTATTCAGCGTCACTCCACTGCCTTCAGATTCTGACCTGTTAACTTCAAGCAAGTTGAGGACCTTCTATTGGTGCTGGACGCAAAAGAGAGTGCTGGTGCAGACAACATCGAACCCTTCTTCCTAGAAATTGGTTACCGTCACCTGACCGCCCCCATTACCCATCTATTTAACTTCTCCCTAATGCAAGGCACGCTACCCAATCTATGGAAAACTGCACACAACATCCCCATGTTTAAATCCGGAGACCCAAGTAACATGAATAACTACCGGCCAATCTCCCTACTACCCACTCTCTCAAAATTACTTGAAAAAATTGTTAACACCCAAATCAGGGAGCACCTGGACTCACAGAATCTGCTAAACACCACTTAATTGGGTTTCAGAGCTAAGCACGTCATGGTTTCTGCCCTTACCAAAGTAACCACAGACTGGAAAATGGCCTTAGACTCCAAGAAGTATATGTTTGCTCTGTTCCTTGACCTCAGCAAGGCCTTCGACATGGTGGACCAAACATTATGCTTAATGCTTTGAGTGACATCAGTCTCGACAGTGCTGTCATTAAATGGTTCACCTGCTACCTTACTAGCAGATACCAGCAAGTCAAAGCCTCAGGTGACCTGTCTCCTCTGAAACCATTGCTACGAGGTGTCCTCCAAGGCTCCATCTTGGACCCAACTTTATTTGCAATCTACATCAACAATCTTGACTCCCATCTGCGCACAGCTAATGTACACCTATTTGCAGATGACACTGTCCTCTACACCGTCAGCCCCACTCTGGACTTGGCATATGAGGACTTACAGCAGGACTTTATTTCTCTACAGCATAATCTAATTAAACATAAGCTCCTACTCAATGCAAAATAAACTAAAGCCATGATTATCTCACCTAAGGCAGCCCCTGGCCCCTCTAGTAATCACAAGATCCTAACTCTATTGGGTGAACCCCTTGAAACTGTGGAAAACTTTAAATATCTAGGGTTCTGGCTGGACAATAAACTTAACTTTGTATTTCACCTGAATGAGGTCACCAAAAAATGAAGACAACGCTTAGGCATATTCTACCGCATCAAACACCTCCTCACCAAAGATGCCAGGAAGATGCTAGTGCAATCTACATTCATGCCACTCCTGGACTATTTAAAAGACAAAGAACCTCTGTGTGCAAACACTGAGGCAAGGGTTACCCCAAAGGGCATTTGGCTGGGAAGCCAAGTTTCAAGAAAATACAAAATCACACATGCCCACACAATGCAAAGCATCATGGGCTGCATATGCAAATCACCACAGAATGTTGGACTATGCTGACTTCCTGTATGATAACTGTCCTTTCTCAGCTCTTAGTAAGCTTGACACCCTCTACCACAGGGCCTTGAGGTTCATCCTTAACCTACTTTCTCGCGCTCATGATTGTCTGCTTTACTGTGAGCTGGGATGGTCCTCCCTCCCCCACAAGGAGGAAAAGAAATGCTCTTCTCTGACTCTGCAGAGCACTGTCTGATAAGCTTCCAGTGAACATATCAAGCCTCTTCGAGCATGCCAAGGGTGCTTATGGCTTGCAACGCTTCTCCCTACTTTGTCTTCAGTCACCAAGAGTAAAACCATCTTATGGCTTGACTGCAATCACTTTCTCCTTCCCTTCCCTATGGAATAAAATGCAAAGCTCCCTAAACTTTATACCCTCCACGGTCCATTCACCTTCAAAGCAAAGCTATCTGAATACCTGAAAGAAACCTGTAACTGCTTTAGGTGACCTAGCTTCCTCAACCACCAATATTTTTTGCATTTATTCTGGCACTTAGTTTGCCTAGTTCCTTAGTTAGGGAGCCCCCAGCACTTGCCCCTCCCTTCTTCTGTTCCCTCTCTCTTTCTCTCCCTCCCTCGCTCGCTCTCTCTCTCTCTCTTCCTCTCTCTCTCTCTCTCCCTTCCCTCTCTCTCCGCACTCTCTCCTTACCTTCTCCCCCTCTCTCGCCTCCTCTCTCTTTCTCCCCTCTCGCTCTCTCTCTCATGCTCCTTCCTCTCTTTCTCTCTCATTCTCCCTCCCTCTCTCTCTCTCTCTCTCTCTCACTCTCGTCTATCCTACTCTGGCCTGGTATATACATACATGGCAATAATTTTTAATGTGATGCCTTTGCTAACTGCGTGTAATATTGTTATCTGTATTTTATGATATGTATGACCTCCTCATGTACTCTTGTAATTGTCTACCTGCGCCTGTAAACTGTTGATGTCCAGAACCACCTTGAAAATGAGCTTGCTCAATGGTATCTACGCCTGGTTAAATAAAGTTGATTGATTGATGACGATGGGAAAACAAATAGCAGGGCACCCATCCAGCCAAGTAGTCAACTAAATGTAAAGAGCAAGGTACACTAAGACTCAACTTAGCCACATCATGTGAAAGTTTTAAACAAATCTGGATACAGCGTTCGGAGTTCCTTTCTGGCTTGTTCGAAGGAATCGAACGTTTAAGGGGCACACTTATGATTTATCTGCAGTCTTGCGAGGTACAGCCTTCAGAATCTCAACTTGGCCACCATAAGCTTCGAAATCACAGGACCATATTCTGATCTCTTCAGATGGATGGATTGGGGTAAGTCCTGAATGAATCTCATACCTCTCAACTGTCCCTAATTTTCAAGGATGTCCCTGATTTTCCCCTCTGTCTCTCGTAAAATTTATGTTTTTGTGACAGTGGGGATTAAAATCACAAAACAATGTCAAACATTAAAGTTACAGACTTGTTCTTCTTCAGAAATTGCATCTTAACACAAATCCCCTTATTCTACTAGCTTTTTGAGTGAATAGTATTAGTTTTTAGGATGTGTCTCTGATTACGGGTCTTTGTCCCTGCTTTTTTTAAGCATTGTCCCTGATTCATGAGGCAACAGGTTGAGAGGTATGTGAGTGATCATGAGTTTGGTTCCCTCCCAGGAGATTTTTTTAAGTTCCTTAGTTTTTGTCAAAAGATGGATCTTATCAAGATAATTTAAAAATCTAAAAATCAATGGGTGAGGTGGAGAACCCAACGGAGAAGTAGTTTTTAAAGCGTGGTGGGCCCGATCAATCCACTCGATCATGTAGACAGGGCCACTGGGGGATGGGCTAATGAGTCTCTCGCAGATCTTTTGAATAAATACGATAGAATTCTGTCCTTCTGACCCTTCCAGTAAACCAATAATAATAACATTATTTCTCCAGCTGCGCTACTCAAAATACTCTATTTTATCATCCAGTTTAACAAGCATTTGGTGGAGGGACTCAGTCTCAGGCTCTGAATAATTACACCAATCTTCTAGGGAGCTAATTCTTGCTTCCGCATCGCCCAGTCTTTGAGTTAATTTTTCGAATGTGGAGAGAATAGTTTTTAGTTTGTCAATAATATTTTGCAAGGTTTCTTTGAGGGGTGAGAGTTCTTGTAAAAAGTGACTCTCAGTTAAGGCTTGAGATGAATCTGGTGACTTGGAGACTGCTGAGGGCTGTGCTTTACTCTCTTCACCATCTTTTCTTTACCCGGCATGGTTGGAAGGAGTGTGATGAATGGTCGTTGTTTTCATTTCAACATCCATATTAATCCAACCTTTCCCCACAAGATCGTTCTCTGGAATGTTGGCAAAACAATTTAATACTTGTTGCTTCAAAATTGCAGTTGGAAAGGGAATATATTTATAAAGCAGGGAGGTGAGGTGTGGAGCCAGGGAGATAGAGTTGCCTACTTGGCACGGTGCATCATGTGACTCCCTGGTACTTTATTTCTAATAGAGAAAGTAAACATAGGCCACAAACTTCATTCATATTATTACCTTCTTAGATATGCATATTGCTATTTTGAGGGATCATGGACATGCCTCCCAACTTAGATCCCCCCCACTTTTCCCCCCTGCTAGCCACTTTGGTTGATACATAGTTTTCACTGGGGCAAGGATGCCGAGGATCTGTGCCATAGTCCTGAACCATCATGGACTGTTGGTGGTCGGATGACCTTCGGTCATCATTTGGGGAGTTTTGCCATTCCCCCTTAGTTATAGGAGGGGAGAACTGGGGAGCATGTTTATCAAGTTTACCCTTCGCCATTTGATACTGTTATTGTTTATTGTTTTTTCCTCTCTAGTTTTTGTAGTTTTTGCAGGGAACCTCCAATGTTGGTGGGTGGGGTGGCTCTGTGTATGGATGATTACTTGGAACCATTCTGGGGGATTAGTGTTTCATACTGTTGTGATGCAGACCTGTTCTTTTTTGTCTTCACAGGGGCTGTCACTTTTTTACAGAGCGTGGTGTCTGGGTAGAACGCATTGCCTGCTGAAGTGGTATCCTGTAGAACAGCAAACTGCTTCAAAAAGGGATGGGACAGGGTAAGAGAGAGGGTCAGTGGAAGGGAGAGAGGGGCAGTTGCAGTATAAGGGTTTCTAGCTGCACACTAGAGCAGACTTGATAGACCATAAGGCCTTTATCTGCTGGCAAATATGTATGTTCGTATAATCATTTTTTTGTCCTTGATCTTTTGTTAACATGGTGACTTCCCACTTAACTTGCGTATCCTGGAATATTAAAGGGGCAACTCTCCTTTAAAGCGAACACAAGTCCTTAAATATTTGGCCACTTTGAAACCCGATATAGCAATTTTACAAGAGACGCATTCCCTGTATAAGGATACTCTTTTTTTTTTTTACATCTTTGGGAAGGACATGCTTATGGGTGGGCTCTAGTACCTGTAGGGCTGGAGTTCTAATTTTGGTTAAGAGACATTTTTTGTTTCAAGTTCTCAAAGAAATCATAGATCCAGCTGGCCAGTTTATTTTCCTGTGGGCCAAAATTGGGCTAAATGTGTTGGTCTTTGGGTACATTTATGGCCCCAATATTGACTCTCCCTCATTTTTTACTCAGTTGGGGTCCACTATTGCAGACTTTCATCATGGGAGACTGGAACCTAACCATTGATGATTCCCCAGAAAGGTCAGGTATTAATAGGAAAGGTTTGTCACCAACACAAAGAGCCCTAAGAGTGTTAATGGATTCTGGGGGGTGGTTGTTTGATATTTGGAGGATTTTGCACCCAATGGACCAAGAATATACAGTACTTTTTCCTCTCCAGCGCACAGCTCTTACTCCTGCCTAGATTATGTTTTGCTAAGTTCTAGCCTTATTTTGGGAGTTCAGAGATGTGAGTTTCAGAGTAGGATTATTTCTGATCATGTTTCAATCGTCATCTCTCTTTGCTTATCTTTAAACTCTGAGTGGGATAAGTGTTGGAGACTGAATAATTTTTTGTTAAAGGAAGACTGGCATACTAAGAAGATTAAGCAATCAATATTAGATTCTTTTCAGTTATATTTGTCTCCCCCTCAGACCATTGATGTGATTTGGAGAGCCTTTACGTGTGTTCTTAGAGGTGAGCTTATATGTTTGGTTACCATGGGGAAGAGGCGAACAGAGGTGCAATTGGGAGATCTTCTTAGATCTATTTGAGTGTTGGAAAATCATATATCCCCCAGTCCTCAGAGGCAGACTGGATCCATCTCAACCAAGAATGATCTAAATATTTTGAGTTAAATCAGGAAAAGGCTGAATATACATTATTTTAAGCCAAGGCTACCCATGATATGTATGGGGAGAAACCTAGTAAGTTACTTACAATAACACTAAAACAAGAAATGTCACATTTAATTTCAAGTATCCATCCTAATGCTGGGAATTTAATTTTAACCTCACCTAAAGAAAAAGTTAGGGAATTCAAGCTGTATTATGAACATCTATATCAGGAAGACAACTCTGCTAGGCCTTTGGACCAGTCTACCCAAGACTTCCTTCAGAAGGCTAACCTCTCTTAGTTGACTCCAAATTTGGTACTGGTCCTAAGGCAGCTATTACTGTTCTAGAAGTAGAGAGGTTATCTCCTCCCTTACCCCAGATAAATCCCCAGGGCCAGAAAGTTTTAACCCTAATTTTTATTTAACCGTTAAGAAGGAGCTAGCCCCATACCTGATTTTTGTAATTATTGTTTCCAGAATAATGCCCTCCCCCCTGACTTTTTGGATGCCCATATTACTCTTATTCCCAAGTCTGGTAAAGACCATTTGGATGTTAGTAATTATTGGCTGATATCACTTTTAAATGTTGATACAAAAATTCTTTCCCACATACTTACTTCTAGATTGGTGGTTTTTTAGAACTCTTTAATTTTTAGGGAGCCAACAGGGTTTATGCAAGGGTGTCTGATTTTGGACCACTTCCAGAAGCTTTTTCATCTGCTCTTGGCATCCAGGGACTCATACAATCCTTCGGTGCTGGTTTCCCCAGATGCCGAGAAGGCATTTGATAGATTTTCTTGGAATTATTTGTTGCAAACTCTGGCTGCCTTCGGTTTCCCTTTAGATTTTATTAAGTTAATTAAATTACTTTATTCGAACCCCAGAGCCTGTATTCTTTGTAATGGAGCATTGTCTGATCCATTTGTGTCATTTAGAGGTACTTGGCAATGCTGACCCCTCTCCCGTTATTTATTTAATCTATATCTTGAGTCCCTTATTCATCATATTATCCAGAATGATCAAATCCCAGGGATCCCTATAGGACCTTACTGATTCAAAATATCTACTTATGCAGATGACTTTTTATTACATCTTACTCATCCTGCAACCTCCCACCCACAAGTTTTACAGGTCTTAAAAAAAAATTGGAGCATTTTCTGGATATAATATATGAGACTGGAGGGAGGAAGGTTCAGGAGGGAGATGAGGAGACACTTTTTTACAGAGAGGGTGGTGGCTGGGTGGAATGCATTATCTGCAGAAGTGGTATCCAGTGGAACAGTGGACTGCTTCAAAAGGGGATGGGACAGGACAAGGGGGAGGGTTAAAGAAGGGGAAGGGTAGAAGGAAGGGGCAGCTGCAGAATAAGGGGTTCTAGCTGCACATTCAAGCAGACTTGATAGACCTCTAGGCCTTTATCTGCTGGCAAATTTCGTATGTTCATATGTTCATAAATATTACTAAAACAGTCATCATGCCCTTGAATTCTAAGTCATATAGATTAGACTTGCCCCACTGAATTGCAGAATTGCTGGACTTTCTAAGATCTTACTTACTTAGATAGTAAAATAGCTTTAGGCGTCCAATCCTTAATCTCTAGAAATTTCACTCCCTTGATATGCGCCATTTCTACTGACTTGACCCCATGGTAAAACCTTCCCATTTCATTATGGGGCAGGATTTCAATTATCAAAATGAATATCTTACCCTGCCTTCTCTATCCCCTCACCATGATAGGAGTGCTGTTACCTAAAGCATGGTTTGCCCATTTACATAGTACTATTTCTGACTTTTTATGGAAACAAAAGAAACCTTGTGTTGCTGTCACTTAATTAGCCCTGGCTAAATCTCATGGAGATCTTCAGTTGCCTAATTTCTTCTGGTATTATTTGGCTGCTCAAGCTAGTAAATGTTTGGCCTGGACTCATCCAGACTTATGTAAAGTTCTGGGGACCCCACCACTCTCTGGAAAGATACTGAACTACATTTATGTCATGTTCATGGTATTTCCCCAATAGCCCTATCTCACTTAACTTGAAAGAACATACCCTTTGCGTTATGCCCTAGTCCCATTGGTTGGTCAGTATAAATCAATTTACAGCTCTGTAGAATTTTGACTTATATACCCCAAAGAGACCCTTCTCAACCAATTCGATATAACCCTAATTTTAAGGTTGATAATGAAACCATCCCACAGTCTTTTCTCCCCTCAGCAAAGTTAGACCATTTATCCTCTTTGGTTCAAGGTGACCAAATTGTTCATTTTGAGCAATTCTTGTCACTGAACTCATTGCCCCCTTTAGCGGTATTTATTTTTTTCCCCCAATTGACTCATTCTACTATGGCTGGACTGGGTTCTCGACCTTGGCATTTCTTTTATGGATGGATTTATGCAGAACTGAGTGATTTGGTTACCAAGACAGATGCGGTTTCACTGCTGTGCAAAGCACTTTGAAATATAATTGGTACCCAGATGCAGATTAGACCTAGTTATTGGGAAATTAAATTTCCAGAATCTTGGGATTTTTTTCCTCCTCAGCTCCTTGGGATTGCATAACTCATTATACAAGGGTGGACAAATTAAGGCTTATGCAGTATAAAATTTTATACAGTGCCTATTTCACCCCTCAGAAATTGCATAAAATGGGCCGATTACCCAATCCCACCTGTTTGAGATGTTTGGAAGAAGTTGGAATGCTAAAACATTTATTGTGGGACTGTCCCAAGATTTCAAACTTTTGGACACAGATTCAATTCCATATTGATCCTCTTTTGAGTCTCCAGGAGGCATTCACCCCTGAACTTTGCCTAGTGGGTATAGGGATTGAGCAGCTTGTGGGAGCACAAAGGCTTCATATGTCATTTATATCCGCAGTGGCTAAACTGATTATTTTACATCACTGGGTGAATGGTGAAGACCCATCTTATCAAGAATGGCATAATAAGATGTTGATAATTTTGCATATGGAAAAATTGGTGGCAAGTATGTGACATTCTCTCCCGTCTTTTCATAACAGATGGGAAAACTATTCACCTTACTTATTACTGTATGAGTTAAATATCTCATATGGTTTTGTCTTACACCTGGCTAGGGTTATACTACCAATGGAGATTGTTTTTACAGGTCTGAATGTCTAACATTTTATATGTTTTGAGCTTTCTGAACTTGTGGTATTCTAACCTTCCTATCAGTTTAATATGGCAGGATATAATATTTTCTCTATGGACATCAGAGAATGATTTAATTTAATTATCCTCAGTAAAGACAGAGTTTGTTTAATTTATTTCTTTCTTATCACCACCCTACTGACATAGTTTTATTTGTGGATGATATTTACCCCTTGCTCCATTGCTCTATCTATTCTGTGCCTTCTTCTTTTGTATGGTTTTGTTATCTTGTTGAACATCTTATTGTTCGGTGTTTGAAATTTTTAATAAAGCAAATGAAGTTAAAAAAAAGATCTGGCAGGTGGATGTCAGGCACAGAATACCACTGGTGGTGGCCAACCATCATCCCCAGAGCTCACAACAATGGAGGTTATGGTGGTGGACACATCAGCCAGGCAACTGTAGATGGTGAGGTGGAAGGTTGGGATACTATGCCAGGTTATTGTACACGGACCCAAATATGGAGTACAGTGTGTGCTAGGGTGACACTGACTTTGGCATTCCCTCTACCCCTGCAGCAGATCTGCCAAGTGTCATCTGTGGAGGAGGAGGATGAGAACACACTACAGTACAACCCATAGTGAAGTCTTGGGAACAAGATGGAAGGGTTCCATGTCAATTAAATCATGGAATTACGGTAACTACAATTTCAGCGATGGGCAATTTGGTGAACATTAAAAGGATGACGGTGAAAATGGGCACCCGACAGTAAGGGTAACAACTACAATACTGCTTTTCTGTGGGGGGGTCTTGCGCCCTCATCCCCCTTACTTATATAACTAACTCCAAGGTCATAGCACCTCGGGAAGGGGGGAAAGCAATTATCACCCATACTGTAGAGTGCTGAAATGTTACCGTCAACGCTTTAACATTCACGGAATTCACATAGCTGAAATTGCTGTCACCGTAATTCCATCGCTCAATTGACATGCTACTGATAGAAGACCTGCTGTCACTATTAGCAGAGTGGAAGGTGGACATAGCAGCAGTAACCGAGACTTGGGCCACACCACACCATAACTGGGGCCTCTCAATCTCTGGATATATACTATATACTACACAGGAGGGACAGGGCTGTAGGGAAGGGGGGGTTGGTGATTCATATCAGGGCAGGCATAACATGCACAAGAGGAGTCAGAAGTGGGGAGGGTGGAAGCATTGTGGGTTCAATTATGGTCCAACAGAGGGAGAAAGGTGAGTTTGGGGGTGCTGTACAGACCACCCAACCAGGAGTAGGAAAGGGACAGGGAACTGAGCTTGCAAATACTGGAAGCTGCAGGGAAGGGTGGGGTGGTCATAGTGGGGGAATTCAATCTGCCCAAGGTAGACTGGAGTGTACTATCCACAGCATGTGCTAGGAATCATGTAATAATAATATAATAATAATAATAATAATAAAACTGTATTTTTATGGCTTCTTTCCAAAACCAAGGTGCCGAACAAGTTTAAAAACAAATGACATATTGCACAGATTACAGCAGCTTAGTTAATACACAAGTATCTGAACAAACTTATAAAATTAAAATAAAAACAGCCAATCAGTCAACAAATGCTTTGTGCCAAAGATGAGTTTTTAATGCCCAGGCACCAGAAGATTTCAACCACACTCTTGGAACCTCTAGCAACCCTTCGCCAGCTGAGCAGAGCAATCGCCCAGGGCGGTAGGGAACCAGAAGCTCTTTTAGGTAGTCAGGACCCTGTCCATGTAGGGCTTTGTAAGTCAAAAGACTGACTTTAAAGGTGATCTGCTATTGTACTGGTAGCCAGTGCAGACCACGCAGCACCGAAGTATGACAGAACCGAGAGGTTCCTAACAAGAACTGAGCTGCTGTGTTCTGCACTAGCTGCAAATGTCAGATTTCTACCCCAGAAAGCCCTAGATACATGGATCTGCAATAATCCAAGCGGGAGGACACAAAGGTGTGAACCAGTGTAGGAAGGTCACCAGACGGAACAAGGTGCTTAATCCTGGCAATATTCCTCAGATGGTAAAAAGAGGTCTTGATGACGACTGATGCCAGCGAATGTAGGGTCAGCCCCTCATCAAAGATTACCCTCAGGTTACACACCTGTTCAGAGGCCAGGAGTGGTAAACCCCCAAGGAATAGTCCCGAGGGTGAACCTACCCCCCAACCCCCCTATCCGGCTTCCTGGGTCTACGACCAGCACCTCAGTCTTTCCTGAGTTCAACTTCAACGAGCTCAAATCCATCCCTTCTTGGATTTCCACCAGGTAGTTATTAAAGACTAAGAGAGCTCCATTCTGGTCGGGTGCAAAAGAAAGGTATAGCTGGGTATCATCAGCATAGCAGTAAAACCTCAGCCCATACCTCCTTACAATGTCTCCGAGGGGCAGCATATACACTGTGAACAACATGGGGGACAACACTGATCCCTGAGGAACCCCACAAGAAAGCGGGATTGGGTCCGAAGAATAAATCCCGGACACCACCCAATGAGTTCTTTCGGTGAGGAAAGATGTAAACCACCTGAGGACTGTACCTGACAGGCCACAGATGAACCTCTGATGATCAAGCAGAACCCCAGGTCCACAGTGTAAAATGCTGATGAGAGATCAAGAAGAACCAAGATGGAATGGTTCTTCCGATCTCTAGCCATCAGGAGATCACTGAATACCAGAAACAGCGCTGTCTCCATACTATGCTTCTTTCAGATACCGGACTGGAGGGGTTTATAGATGTCATGTATGGTCAAATGGCTCTCCAGCTGTATGGCCACTACTTTCTCAACCACCTTCCCTAAAAAGAGAAGGTTAGAGATTGGTCTGTAGTTTGCATGGCAGTTTGGGTCCAAAGAAGCTTTCTTCAGGAGGGGTGTTACCACCGCCTCCTTCAGGGAGCTAGGAAACTTACCTGTTTCCAAGGAGCACCAAACTATCTGTGCAAGGACTGGACCAATGGAATCAATACAACCCAAAATCAGGGAAGTTGGTCCTGGGTCCAAACTACAGTACATAAGGTACTCACCCTCTACAATCCTCATGACATCCATGAACTCCAGGTGGTCGAAGGTACTCCAGGAAAGTTGGAGACTAGTGGCCAAGCACTGGTCATTAGCAGCACCCATAGAGTGTGCAGGCTGGAGAGCTGCCCTGATGTCGGCCACCTTAGTTGCATAGAACCGAGCAAGTTCATCACACTCTATTGGCGAAAATGCTTTCCGAACTTGTAGACAAGCCAGGTTGCACAGCCTGTCCACAGTTCAGAAAAGCTGAGCTGGTCAGTTCTGAGTGACTGCAATCTCCCTGGACAGGAACTCTGCCTTCTTACCAGTGATTGCAGATTGACAGGCTTGGTAATGGTCCATCAACCTAAGGTGGTCAGCATCAAGGGCAGATCTCCTCCAGCAATGCTCTAACCTTCGTCCTTGTCATCACATCTCCCTCAAGGTCCCATCAAACCATGGAGACCAATGGCAAAGGGAGAGAGGACGAACATGGGCAGGAGCAATGACATCCAGGGATGCCAAAATTGCTGTATTATAGGCCACCACGAGGTCCTCTGGGTCACTGTTTGCAACCAGAATGGATGATAGGTCAAGCAGTGCCATAAGGCCTTCAGAGTCAACATCTCGTAAAGGGTGGTACTTGACCATCTCCACAGGGGTAGGCCTTCAAGTGGGGGGTGCTAAAATTGAACCCCACAGTGTAGTGATCAGACTATCTGACTGGGTCCACCCCCAGAGCTGAGGCTTTGATCCCCAGGAGGAAAACTAAGTCAAGGGAGTGACCACGTTTGTGGGTAGCAGTGGTAACTACCTGTGTAAGGCTCAGAGATGTCATCAACTGGAGGAAGTGTTGTCCAAATTGTGAGAGTTTGGCATTGATTTGATCCAGGCATTAAAGCTGCCTAGGACCATCAACCTGGTGTTTCTAGAAGGGTTGCAGAGTGGGTTCCTGACTCGGGGCATCACAGAACTAACCAGGGAAGGGGATATCCTTGATCTGTTGCTCACAAATGGGAAGTAAATGCAAGAAATAACAATCAAAGAGACCCTGGGTGGTAGTGACCCTCGCACATGTGGATCCAGTTTGATATGTGCAGGGAAAACATCTCCACTAAGATTAAAGTCCTGGATTGTAGGAGTTTGGACTTCAGGAAGATGGGCAAATTGTTAAGGAGGTACCTGATGGGCATCAAAGCAGATATGGGGGAGGACCAAAAATAGTCCATCATTAAGGATGGAATAACAGGGGCCCCAGAGACATGTGTTAGGCTAAAGACAAGAAATCAAAGGCCAAAGCATCCTGCTGGTTCAGTCATGTGGTTGCCCAGGCAGTATGGGACAAGAGGTCAGCCTCTAGGAGATTCATAAAGACCATGAGAGTGGTGGATAGGGAAAATTACCTAAGGCTGGCAACTGTGGCAAGCAAGGTAGTCCAGTGGGCTAAGACACCAAAAGAACTGCAGATACTGTAGTTGAGGGAATTTAAAAGGGGGAGAAGGCCTTCTTTCACTATATAAGTGAGAAAGAAGGATGGGATTATCAGGCTTCAGAAGGAGGAGGAATAGTGGGAACAGGAGAACGGGGGAAAGGCTGAGGAACTGAATGAATACTTCTGCCCCATCTTCATCAGGGGAAAAAGAAGGACCAGTGTCTACAGGGAGTAGAAGAAGAATGGAGCGTAGGGAGCACAAGTCTGGTGGAAGAGGAGGAGAGAGTGAAGGAGGGTCTGTTGGCATTTTTTTTTTAACCAGGAGAGACGCACTAAGCTGAAGTGACCTGGGAGCACAAGGAAGTTAAGTGACTTGCTCAGTGTCACACAGTATGCAAGTGGGGGCTGTGGGATTCAAACCCAGGTCTCCAGATTTGCAGCTAAGAGCCTTAAACAACTGCACTATACTGCCTCCCAAATTGAATGTGGACAAACCACCAGGCCCAGATGACATACACCCAATGATACTGAGGGAGCTGGCAGGGAAGGTTGCAGGACCACTATTCGTAGTTTATTAGCATCAACAGGTAAGGAAAAAGGTCCAGCTCCCCATACGAAGCACAGGGGAAATGCCAGACCTCACCCAACAACTAACACACTGAAATCTAGCCAATGGAAAATCATGTAAACAAATGGTCGCAGTCTGGGAATATGATCCCAGACCTGCAGGCAATAATGACAGAGGCTAAACTGGACATAGTAGCCATTGGTGAGACATGGTTTACCAGTAACCACATTTGGGAGACTTCAGTACCTGCCTATGTACTGTTCAGAAGAGACCGAGGTGCAAAAAGGGGGTGGAGTGGCCCTTTATGTCAATGAAAATAAAGCTACAGAAATTCAGAATACACATAAGGAGCAGGTAGAACTGTGGGTCACCCTGGAAACAGGAAATGGGACAGCCATATGAACTGGGGTTGTGTACAGTTCTCCAATCCAGGGGGAGGACATAGACACATTATTGTCAGAAGATATGCAAAACATGACAGCTAAAGGGGAGGTTCCGATAATGGGAGACTTCAACATGCCAGATACAGATTGGTCAATACCAACAGGAACATCTGCCAGAACTAGACACATGGTGGATTCCCTGCAGGGGGAGGGCCTCAAACAACTGGTACAACAACCCATAAGAGACAGGGCTATCCTAGATCTAGTACTGACTAACAGAGAAAGGATCACAGATCTCCAGGTAGAAGGTCACCTGTGGGAGAGTGACCATCACATGGTATGGTTCATTTTGGCCACTAGAGCTAAATCATCCCATTCCAAGGCAAAAATATCGGACTTCAGAGGAGCTGACTTTGATAAGATGGCCAACAGAGTTGAGCTAGCCCTGGCAAAAATAAATACAGGTGAGGTGGTACAGGCAAAGTGGGCAAGCATTAAGGATGCAATACTTGAAGCAACATCCCATTGTGTTAGAAAGAAAAGGAAGTGCACAAGAAAAAGGAAACCACTTTGGCTCTCAAAAACAGTAGCAGAAAAGGTCAAAGCCAAAAGGCTGGCTTTCGGGACATATAAGGGAACGCAGCAGGATGAAGATAGGGAGGCATGACAAACTTCCCTAAGTGAAGCAGGGAAGGCAGTAAGGCAGGCAAAGGCCCAAACAAAGGAAACACTAGCACAAAGAGTAAAAGAAGGTGACAAGACTTTCTATAGATACATTAGTGAAAGGAGAAAGTCCAGAGGGGGTATTGCTAAGATCAAAGGGGATAAGGGGGCATGTGAGGAGGTGGACCATGTAAAAGCACCTATCCTAAATAGATACTTCTGCTCAGTATTTACTGATGAGAAGGTAGGGCAGGGCCCACAGCTCAGCTCCATGGACACAGGGGAGAGGAAGGGAGGTGTACACTAGTCCCTTCACAAAAGAAAGGGTTCTACAAGAGCTTGATAAGCTCAGGGTGGACAAGGCAATAGGACCTGATGGCATACATCCCAGGGTACTTAAGGAGCTAAGGTGGAACTAGCAGAGCCATTATCAGAGCTGTTTAGTGAGTCTCTGAGCACAGGAGAGGTCCCAGAAGGCTGGAAAATGGCTCATGTAATCCTGCTCCATAAGAGTGGTAACAGGGAGGAGGCAAGGAACTACAGACCAGTCAGTTTTACCTCAGTAGTGGGCAAGATTATGGAGGCACTCCTTAAGAAAAGGATAGTGCAATACCTGGAATCCAATGGAGAACAGAATCCAAGATGGCATGGGTTTACAAAAGGAAGGTCCTGTCAAACTAATCTCATAGACTTCTTTGACTGGGTAACCAGAGTGGTGGACCAAGGGGGAACAGTTGATGTCGCCTACCTTGACTTCAGCAAAGCTTTCGATACTGTTCCACGTAGAAGATTGATTAATAAGTTGGGTAGGCTCGGGGTGCGTCAGAAGTTGGTCAACTGGGTGGCAAACTGGTTGATGGGCAAAAAACAGAGAGTGGTGGTAAACGGTATACAGTCAGAAGAGATGCAAGTCACAAGTGGGGTACCTCAGGGGCCAGTCCTCTTCAATATCTTCATCAGTGACATTGCAGATGCACGGGAAGGTAAGGTTTGTCTGTTTGCAGATGACACCAAGATCTGCAACAGAGTAGATGATCCAGATGGGGCAGCAGAATGAGAAGAGATCTGGATAAACTAGCAAAATGGTCGGAAAAGTGGCAACTGGGATTTAATGCAAAGAAGTGCAAGATTATGCACATAGGGAAGAGAAACCCTGAAGCCACCTATAGGCTGGGAGGGGAGTTGCTGGCAGTCACAAGGGAAGAAAGAGACTTGGGCATCATTATCACCGATGACCTGAAATCATCCAAGCAGACCACTAAAGCAGTAGGTAAGGCTAGGGGGATGCTGGGGTGTATTAGTAGGGGTATCACAAGTCGTAAGAGGGAGGTAATAATCCCTCTATACAAGACACTGGTTAGGCCCCATCTGGAGTATTGAGTGCAGTACTGGAGGCCACACCTTCACAAGGACATCAACCAAATTGGGGCAGTCCAGAGAAGGGCAACTAAAATGGTGCAGGGACTGCATCAGAAAACATATGAGGACAGATTAACGGAGCTCAATATGTATACCCTAGAGCAAAGGAGGAAGAGAGGTGATGTGATCGAAACATTCAAACTCCTTAAGGACATTAATAAGGTTAAAGAGTCTAACATGTTTCAATATAAGAAAAACAGCAGGACAAGAGTACACAGCATGAGATTAGAGGGAGGCTGATTAAGGGGTAATGTGAGGAAGTTCTTTTTCACAGAAAGGGTGGTGGATGCATGGAATGGCCTACCTCTGGAATTGGTGGATATGAATACAGTGCAGTGCTTCAAGCAGGCATAGGATAGGCATAAGGGAGCAATACAGATGAGAATGAATAGATAGGCCATTGACAGAGCAAAGGCCAATGGCACATTCATAAGGTAGAAAAAGAAATGGACAGACTGGATGGGCCTTGCGGTCCTTAATTGCTGTCAACTTCTATGTTTCTATGTTTCTGTGTTTCACTGGCAGACCTCTGCAATAGTTCACTGGAGTTAGGCATGGTGTTGAAGGATTGGAGAATGGTGCATGTGGTTCCCCCCCATAACAGTGGTCCTAAAGATGACATAGGGAATTACAGACTGGTCAGTCTGACCTCAGTCGTGTGCAAGCTCATAGAAACCATACTTAAGGAAAGGCTGATAGGGTATCTAGGGGAGAATAGTCTCCAGGATACGAGGCAGCATGGGTTTATGGTAGGAGCGTCTTGTCAAATGAATCTGAGTGACTTCTTTAAGTGGTTTATTATGACAGTAGACAGGGACCAAGCAGTGGACATCCATTATCCACGTTTCAGCAATGCCTTTGCCTCTCTACCTCATACAAACATACGAACATACATAATTGCCAGCAGATATAGGCCTTATGGTCTATCCAGTCTGATTGAGTGTGCATCAATTCAGCCATTTAAACTGCAACTGCCTCCCATCTCCTTGCCCCCCAACTCTGTATTTCCTCCTGCTTCTTTCACACACACACACCCCCTGTCCACCCTCAGTTTGGACCCTCCCTTTGATCCTGTCCAACCCCCTCTTGAAGCTGCTCACTGATCTCAATTATACTATCTCCTCTGGCAGCGCATTCCACCCTGTAACCACCCTTTCTGTGAAGTAGTGCCTCTTCATTTCCCTCCTGAATCTTCCTCCTTCCCATTTCAGAGTATGACCCCTGGTTCCCCTTCCATCTTTTAATTGGAACATACTCTCTGTGTTTACTCTATTCTTGCCCTTCAGATACTTGAAGGTCTCAATCATATCCCCTCTCTCCCTTCTATCCTCCAGGGAGTACATATTGAGCTCCCTAAGACTCTTTTCATATGGCTTATCTCCCAGTACCAGGATCATTTCCGTTGCCCTACACTGTACCCCCTCCAGAAGCATGATGTCCTTTTTTAAGTAGGGGCACCAGTACTGCACTCAGTACTCCAAGTGTGGCCTCACCAGGGACCTGCACAAGGGCAGGATGATTTCCCCTCTCCTAGCGGTGATACCCCTCGTGATGCACCCTAGCATTCTATTGGCCTTGGCTGCTGCCCTTCTGCAATGGGCTGAGTGGTTCATTTTCCCTGTTACTAGCACTTCCAGATCCTTCTCCCCCATTGACATGAATAACTACATCCCCCCCAACCAGTAACTATTCCCGTGATTTCTGGCCCCCAGGTGCATGACTTTACACTTCTTGGCATTGAGAGGTTGATCAGTAAGCTGACAGATTCTGGCGTTGGGAGAAAATGACCAGGTCAGTAGGAAACTTACTGAGAGACAAGACCCAGAGGGTGGCGGTTGGGGAGAGTTATCCAGCACCAGGGAAGTCACCAGTGGGGTCCCGCAGGACTTGGTGTTCGGGCTGGTGCTTTTCATTGTCTTTGTCAGTGACATTGGGGATGGCACTAAGGGCAAAATGTGCTTATTCACAGATGACACCAAACTCTCTGTCAGTGTGGGCATGGCTGAAGGCATATAGAACCTGCAGGATGATCTGAGAAAGCCTGAGATTTGGCAGCTTGATTTCAATGCCAAGGAATGGAAAATTATGCACATTGGAGCTAGAAATCCAAGGATAGAGTACTACCTGGGAGGGTCCAGGTAATGGTAACAGAAGAGGAGAAGGATCTGGGAGTGATGATCACTAATGACTTGAGACTTCACGCACTGCAAAAAAGCAGCAGCAAAGGCTAACAGAATGCTGGGATGTATTGCCATAGGAATCAGCAATTGGCGAGAGGAGGTTATACTGCCCTTGTACAGGTGAGTGGTGAGGCCACATCTAGAATATGAAGTAAGGTACTGGTGCCGACACCTTGAAAAGGACAGCAACCTGCTGGAGACAGTCCAGAAGAGGGCAACAAAGATGATAGTGGGTCAGCAGAGTAAGACATATGAAGAGAGGTTGGTGGCCCTGAATATGTACTTCCTGGAGGAGAGGATGGAGAGAGGTGACATGATAGAGACTTTCAAGTACTTGAAAAGGATAAATAGGGTGGATAGGGGTGTTTCTTTAAGCATAGTGGCAACCAAAACATGATGAGACACAGGCTTAAGCTGGGGGTGGGGGTTAGGAGAGAGGTTAGGAAGCACTTCTTCATGTTGAGGGTGGCAGCCAGTTGGAATTCACTTCTGGAAGAAGTGGTCTCAATGAAGATGGTGGGCAGCTTCAAGAGAGACTGAGACAGACATAAGGGGGAAGGTAAGGGTCATGGTAAGGGCTGATGGAAAGAATCAGAGGATGATGGGGTAGGGTCATTAGCATAAGCTGAGGACCCTGGAATATGAGGAGACTGGATAGACCATATGGCCTTATTCTGCTGGATTCTTCATATATTCATATATAGGATGACATGATGATGGCAAATGATGTCCACAGGCCTGACCTGCTGGACACCACCAACCAGGACCATGCCCTGCTGATGCATGATGGTGAGTACAACAATGGTGCACCATACTGCTCACAACTGTACCCTGACCAGCAACTAACTGTACACCCATCCTCCACAGATGCTACAAGGCCAGTATGGGGAGTGACCCTCAGGAAGAAGAGAAGACTGGTTGCATCATACAGAGTGACTGGACAGCAAAAGCACAGGATAGCCAGTCATTGACCAAAATGCAGGGCACCCCATGTTCTCCAGAACCATAGTCCTAGAGTCCAGTGCACCAACTGTAGCAGGGAGAGGGCCTAGACACAGACATGGATGGGCGTGGGCATGCAACACAGCTGCCCACAGCACAGGTACCCAACACCATTATGCGCACCAATACTCCTGCAAACAACAGTGCCGAAGAGCTAGACAGAACCCAACAGCAGAGTCACCCAGCAGCACTGGCATGCTGTCTAGTAACAAGTGACCATTGCCCTGGCAGTGGTAACAAAGGCCTGTTGGATGGGACAGGGCCATACGGAAGGAGTAGCGCCACTGCATACCTACTCAGAAGTTTTTTCCTAGATTTGTGGCAGATGGAGCCTGATCAGTTACAGGTCATCAAGGACAACAATGCCAAGCTTTGTGCCCTGGAGGTTCAGGGGCTCTATATGTAGTTCAGGAGAGTGGGAGACCTGCTTAAGGGCATGCTGGGGTACCTCACATTCCTGGCCATAAATGGTGGTGGCACACAACCTGCACAGCCAAACTTTTATCACTGCCCCACACCAGACTCACCACCATACCACTACAGCCTACTACCACACAGGGAGATGGCCCCAACAGCCCCACAACTCCCACAGCCCTGAACCTCCTCCTCCAAATTGGTAATCTGTGGCAAACAAGATGGATCTGACTGGATGGGATGGTGATGGCTGACGATTAGGGGGCAGGGCTCTGCCAAGACCCACAAACCTCCGATCCTCCACCCAGTAACAGGGCCATCACACCCATCCAGGCATGAATCCCACACTCCTGCACACACACACACACACACATATGGACTGCATAACTGGGCATTCAGTATTGCCAGTCATCACTGTGCACAGGGGTACATGTGATTGCACTGTCATGCCCTCTCACACAGTCTTGGTCCAGAACATACCACGCACCAGCCTGTGCCATGCCTCCCTTCTGAGCAGTGTGTCTGCTGGTCATGTGCCTGCATCTGGTTGCAGGTGTACTGCCCCCTGGCTCTGAGGGGTCCTCATACTTGGGTAAGTCATCACGTAATGGCAGTCTTTTCTTCACTGTAATATTGTGCAGCATGCAACACATTACAGACACATGGTACACCCTGCTGGGTAAAAGGATCATTTTGCCATTCATCTTGTCCAGGCATCTGAACTGCATCTTGCTATGTCTGAAGGTACACTGCACCACCATCCTTGCCTTTCTGTGGATGTCATTATACCTCTGAATTCAGTGTGAGCGGAGGTAGAAGGAGTATGTTCCAAACTGTCTGCTGGTAGCAACAGTAAAAGCTTTGATGTCTTTTGGAATCTCCTTGTGACTGGTGGTGATTTGCACATGAAGAGTGCAGAGGACATTGTGCTTCAATTGTTGTGTTGGGGGCTTGCTATCCCTTCTCTGCACCAGGCTTTTTGGGCTGTGCACACAGGTTTGGGAGTGGAGTTTTGCATCCCACAGGTAGCATTGGTCGGGGTGGTGCATAGTCAGCACACCCTGCATGCATGCCACTCCCTGCTTGGACATCTGTGTGTTGCAAACAGTTAGCATCCATCCTTGCATGTGTGCTTATTCCCAATGCACTGTGGTGGCATCTGGATTGTGGTGCAGCTCACTATTGTATGTATGTGTATAGGGTGCCACTGTTGCATGATGAGTTTGTGGGTTGCTCCAAGCATGTCCCCGATGCCTATCTTGCATGTCAATTCTGCCTTTCCAGGGACAGACCATGAAGATTCACCTGTGACCGGGGTACTGACAGCTGGCCATGCCATGATCCTGGTGGCACTGGCCCATGTCACATGGCTTCCAGAGTGACTCAAGATGGTGGCAGTCTACTATACAGATGAGCATGGTACAACCTGGTTTATTGTGGAGCCTTCTATTGTGAGTAGTGTCCTATGCCTGTGGCTAAGTAAAACAACAGTGGCAGGGGGCTATATGGGGCAGATGGGTGCTGCATGGAGGTAATGAAGGAATGGGCAGGGTGGGATTAGCATGGGGCAGCTACATGAGGGTAGGGTGGGGCATGGTACTACCTGGTTTATCATGGAGCCTTCTTTTTTTTTTTCCATTTTATTCTTTCTCCTCCTACCCTAGCTGCCGGCCGCCCGTTACTTTCAGCCCAGTCACGGACCACTGACTTCAACCCCCCATATCGGCCTCGGGCCCTCCGATACCCGTGGCTTACCCCCCACGGTGGGGCTGCGGCACTCTGCCTGCATGCCGCAGTCATCAGACTAGGTCAGAGGGCTGGCCTGGGGGCTAATTGAAGCCGTGGTGAGCTTCATTTAGGGCGGCCAGCTTTGTCCATTTCGGCTTTTTTTTGGAGGGACGGGGGTCGTGCAATGGCGCGGGGCGCCTGCCCGCCTCCAGTACGTGCCTGTGCCGCAGCTGCATGACTCCTGGCCTCCACCAGGGTCATCTGAGCTCGACACCTCCCTCCCTCCCCAGAGAAGGAGAGCAGTCCCTAGGATGCTCCATCCTTCTCCCAGCCGACCCTCAGCGACCCGAGTCCGTTCCGAACCTGGGCCGCCAGCGTCCGCATGCAGAAATCCAACCGCTGCGCCTCGTGGGGCCGGGCTCATCATGGAGCCTTCTGAGGAGTAGTGCCCCATTCCTGTGGGACAAGTACAGCAACAATGGCAGGGGGCTGTGTAAGGGACAAGGTGGGGCTGCATGGGGGCGGGCAGGGCAGTGACCTGCAAGGGGCAGATGGATAGTAAGGATGGAATCAGAATCATGAAGAGGGCATGGGTAGATCAGAAAAGTAGTCAAAGTACATCAGTTAAAATTTCATCCCAAGAAGTGCAGGGTGATATACATAGGGATAAAAATACAAAAAGTGAGTACACAATGGAGGAGGAAGTAGTGGAAAGCACAACAAATGAAAGGGACTTGGGTATCATTTATTATTTCAGATTGTGCCTGAAAATGTGCAACTGTTTGTCTAGCGCAAATTCCTGGTAAATAAAAAATAAATCAATTTAATTATTTTAATTTATTTGCTAAGAATAGCCTTGCTGTGATGCAACAAGTGATTTCCAGTTTATGCATTTCCACAGCTGGGAGGAGTGGAACAGATTTACCCAATTAATACGGTAAGCATTTGGCTCTGGTGGAGTTCGACCCTGTGATTTTCTGTTTGCTAAGTGGGTGCTCTAACCAGTCTCCCTCAGAGCTCCTCATAATTAAATTAAGTCTGTCCATTAAAAATCCTCATTTTGCACTGAAATACAGAGGCAATAAAATTCAGTCATACATCTTTTAAAAAATAGAATCTTGAAATCCTCAACCTAGCCATAGCGTCAGACTATAACTGCCACTGTTGGGCTTGTTCACTCCATTCTGTAGTGTAGGGATTATATTAAAATGTATTTGTTTGGCCGGCGACCCGGGTTCGGGAACGGACTCGGGCTGCCGAGGCAGCTGAGGGAAGGAAGGATTGGCGTCCTGCGACGCTCTCCTTCCTTGGGGTGGAGTGAGGGATTCATGCGGCACTGCAGTGACACGTCAGCGGGGCTGGGGTGCGACAGCGCATGCATTTGACGGGGGGGAGAGGCCGACGGACGTCTGCACATAGTGTGCTGACGTCATTGCACGTCGGCTCTCCAGGGATATATAAATACAAAAATAGGGGACTCGGCCTCTATGAAGCCCTCCCTGGGGTTCCTCCGTGTCGCCGATCCTCCCAACCAGTTACAGGACCACGGGTTGGGATGTGGGGAGGTCAACTCTGCGGCCCCATCCTCTGGGGGGTAAGCCAGGGGTGACCGGGGGGAGCGACTGGCATGGGGGACCTTAGGGGGCTGTGACTAGGGTGGATACTTGGCGGAGTATCCCCCCCAAAAAAAAAAAAATGTATTTGTTTGATTTCATTGCCCAGTGTATAATTCTGGGTTTTAGTACTCGTGTTATTTTACAACTATTGCATTTTTGTTTGCAAAAAACATTCAGTGTAGCACACTGTCAGAGTTGCCTTTTAACCCTTGCAGGGCCACAGACTGATATATCAAGTCCAAAATTCCAATACGTTCTAATTCTGTTGGCAGCCTAAGAGTTAAGAGTGAAGCACACTGTACCTGTGAGAGGTGAGCCTAATCCAAATCTCTGATGCAGTACTTGGATTTGGAGTGAGCCGAACAGCACCACTGATTTTGGTGTGGACCCCCTATTTGTTTTATCTTTGGAATTCTTCATGCAACCTTTTGTCAGGACCATGTTGGTAAGTACATAATCTCTCTGCAATATTTATACTGTCAAAATGAGATGGGACTGGGAATTGGGAATTGCTTGTGCAACTGGAGCAGCAGGACCTAGGCTGCTGAAAGGAAATGCTAGGTGACTTATTGTTAATTGGTACGTGCAGTACAAGTGTCTGGACCCTTCTTCTTCTTCATGTCTGCTTGGGTGGTTGATGAATGTAGGACTGAATTACACATGGTTAAAAAAAAGCAGAGAAATCTTCTTAATACTGCAATTTTTTTAAGTATTTCCTTAGTATTTTCAAATAAATTGCAGCATTTATAAGTGATTTTTTTCTGATCTGTCCCTTTCCAGTTACATGTGCTCATGTTTGTTAGACTCTGTCTCTGATGTTGTTACAAAACTAGCTCCATCAGTGTTTGCACATGGAGGCAGCATTTTCACTAAATTTACACATGCATCTCTGAACAGCACAGATGAAAAACACATTTTTATGTTTGCTTGTGTGCATGCCAAGAAACATCTTGGGACAATACGACTTGCTGGAGGTATGTGCCTGTCCTTGCCAATGCAGTTCTCAGTCTGCGAGGCGCATCCCATATGCACCAATGGAGCGGTGAGCTGTCTATTCAGAGCACTGGTCTTGACTTGAAAGAAAAGGTCTGCTGCAATCAGAGGTGGAAATGTGTCTCCACTTTACATGATGTACTACGTCTTCCTTTTCTCCGCATGCCCCACAGTGACATCTACACCGAGCAGAGTACACACCATTTGTTCTCTGGCTGTGCCATTGTAATCTGCGGCCAAGAGAGAAGACAGTGGGAGATGCACATATTTCTTCCCCCCCCCCACACACACACACAGTCCCACAAAACAACAAGGGGTAGATTGTAGCTATATTGAAGTATTTTATAGAGACAACAAGTAACGGGAGTGGGAGAAAGAGAGAGGGAGAGAGAGAGCAGCTGTCTGCTCAGCATCCTCCAGTGTCCCACTGTCCTCTGAATTTGTCACTCTCCAGGAGAGAGATACACCTCTAATCCTCTGGACATCGGAACACTGCACTGCACATTTTTTTTAAATTCCCCGTCTTCACAGGCTGGCTCTTGTTTTTTTACAGCTGCTTTTAATTGGAAAAAGCAAACTCAAGGGCACTTTTTCTAAGTTTAGAAGGAGCATGCGAGCAAGGGAGAGAGAGAGAGAGAGAGAGAGAGAGAGACACTGCACTTTCACTTGTAAGTTTCAGTTTCTTTCTCTCTCTCTCCTCTCACTGTTGAGGGCACACAGCAGCTTCTCTAATTTATTTTGAATTTTGTAGCCTGCAGAACAGGAGGAAATCAAAGAACCGTTTCCCTGTATGATCACGCTGCTGAGTTTCCTTCTTAGAGAGATCAGAATAAAAAGCAAATGAGCGGTCAGTCTCACTGAGCACCCACCTGCTAGATTATTGCTCAACAGCTATCCCGCTCTAACGTCATCATCAGTTCATCAGTGTCTTTTCTGTATTTTTTATTATATTCTTATATTGTATCTATGACTTGGCTACATCTTAAACTTCCGGTCTCACGATGTGTCAGAAGGAAACTTGACTGCAGCTCGTTCACTTTATCAAGCTGATTGCTCTGGGGAGGCTTTATGCTTGTTTTGGGGGCTTGCTCAGCTGGTCATGTTTTGCTGGTGAACACTGATGTTATCAGTATCATTTTAAAAGTAGACACGCCGATACCGGTCACGTGATGCGCTGGGAAGAGTAGCGGACGTTCGCGGGGCTTGCGCTCGCTAATCGTGATTATTTAATCAAATCTATACCTCTCTGCAACCTTTAGCCAGCAGTAACAGCCTTGGGAGAGGTAGGAGAAGTGACCTGGAGTGGAATTTATAATTTTGCTGAGCATGGACCGAATCAGAAGTGAAACTGGAGCTCGAGGCAAAAGGCCCCGACGCAGCACTTCCCAACAGACCCAGCAGACGACTTACGCCAGCTCGTGTTTATGGGGAGTTGTCCACCATCAAAGATGCCCTTTTCAAACTTATTGACGATGTGGCAGATTTTAAGCCTGCACTAACCCAATTAGCCCGACGGTCACTGATGTGGAAGCAAGGGTTTCCTCTGAAGCGCCAATGCTGATAAGCAGGGGCCTGTAGTGATCGAATTGAGGAGAGCTGTTTCTAAACTAGAGGACCGCCTTGAAGACCTCGAAGGCAGAAATCGCAGGAATAATTTGGTCTTACTAGGTTTACCAGAGGGGAAGGAAGGCCCAAACATGATTGCCTTCTTGCAAAAAATGTTGAGGAAAACAGTAGGCCCTTCAGCCAATGGGCCAGAGTATATCATCGAAAGGGGGCATAGAGCCTTGAGAGCAAAACCCCCATCAGCTGATCCCCCGAGGCCCATAATCTTCAAGCTTTTGAATTATCTTGACCGAGAGCAGATCCTGAGGGAAGCAAGGAAGCTCTCAGCAATCCTCTGGGAGGGCAAGAGACTTCGTTTAGTCCCAGACCTTACAGTCAAAAGCAGGATGGCGAGGGCCAGCTTTCATCCCATTACATCTAAGCTTTGGGCTGCTGGAGTTAAGCACCGCATGTTATACCCTGCCAAACTAGAAGTCACCCACAAGGAAGGGAAAAAGCTGTTCGAGACACCTGGTGAAGCCCTGAAGGCACTAAAGGACTGGTTCCCGGACCTCTTCCGCAAAACCTGAAAGCACAACCTCTGGCTAGCTTCCAGTCTTTCCTGAAAGGTGGACTGAGTACACTGCGGTTCAGCAAGGACTTTTTTCTTCTGTTGGGCACTTAGATGCTGGACTTTTGAGAATCACAAGTTGCCACCCTTATCCTTTTTTCTATTTCCTTGGCTCCCTTCCTTACATCCCCCCTTTCTCCCTCCTCCTTCCTAACTCCTTCCATATTTTTATATTTTATATTTCTATATTTTATATTTTTAGATCTTGGTACTTCCCTATATTCGCTAAGTGTCATTTTGCTGGGCGACAATAATGGTTTCGATATGTCCAATGTGTATGGTTTATGATTTTATTCATCAGGCCTAGGGGTAACGCCACCTATCCTTCTCACTGTTGGTTGCTACAGGGTTGTATCCCAAGCAGTGCTTTAGTGGAAGAAGGCCGAGCTGTGGTGGACAATTTGCACCTCTATGCAGGTTGACCTCCTCAGCCAATCTGCAATATTTTAAGGCACTGCAGTATAGGATATTCGAGCTTACCCTCTAGCTAGGCCTACTCGTTCTTCCCCACCTCCCCTCTTTTCTTTTGGGGTGCTATATGAATACTGTATTTGCCTGGTAACTGTTTGCTCTGTCAAGATTTAGCAGCCAATAGGTTAGTTTTCCCTTTTATTCTGGTCCTTTAACAATTTGCTTTGGCTTGTACCCAAGAGCTGATGACAGAGCTTAGCCTAGCAGCAATGTTCTGACGTTATATAGCTACTATTCTCAACAGCTATTTAATCCATTGTCAGGGAGTTACGGAGAGAATCCGGTATTTAGGTTTGTTAGTTTAATCTTCTCTAGTTAATTACGAGCTTGCTGTAAGTTAATCACATCAGTGTAGTATTCTAGGAGGTTATTTATGGCTGTTACATTATCTCCAGATTTCCTGGAGAGAGGCAACTAATCGACCTTCTAAGGTAGCGAGAGGCCCCACCGCTAGAGCGTGCCATGGTCCAGAAGGTTGGAGGCGGCTCAGGGCCAGGGTTTGGTTGTTTTTTAATGTTGGGGGGATTGGTTTGGGTAGCTTGGTGGGTAGGGTTTTCCTTCTTTATGTTTTATACTTGCTGGGGATATTGGGGGTCTGACAGCCCAACAGTGGATGTGTCCTTTTCGCCGTTGTTATATGGCTTCTGAGTTGAGTATAATTTCTTGGAACATTAAAGGGGGGAGAGATAACAAAAAGAGGCACATTGTCCTTAATCATTTGGCACGTTTTAATCCATCAATTGCCTTTTTGCAGGAAACACACATGCTACCTGAACAACTTTCCTTTTTTAAAAAGAGATGGGTGGGCCAAGTTTTTGGAGCGGGTTTCTCCACTTGTAAAAGGGGAGTGGTAGTTCTTGTGGCTAAGAGTGTTCCTTTTCTGTCAACAGAAGTAATCTCAGATCCTGAGGGGAGATATATCCTTGTTTTGGGTAAACTAGCGGGTACAGATGTAGTGCTAGGGTCTATTTATGGTCCCAATCAGGAATCCCCCACCTTTTTTACCCAGTTAGCAGTTCTCCTTGTGCCTATAGCTGATAAACCTTTAATTTTAGGCGGGGACTGGAACTTAGTCCAGTCCAGCTGCCTGGATCGCTCATGGTCTAAAAGCGTTCGCCCGTCTCCCGCACAATCAGCAATATCTAAGCTTAAGTCCTCACTGGGTTTGTCGGACCCGTGGCGTTTAATTAACCCTAAAACTAAGGAGTACACGAGTTCACAAAAGCTATTCTCGAATAGACTTTTTTTTAGTAAGCCATCAGTTACTTCCCCTGATTCAAGAGGCCTCTATCTTTGGTCGGGTGATCTCTGATCACTCTCCTATGCTTTGGTGCCACCCACTTTCTCTGCCTTCCAGATCATACTCATGGGCTCTGAATAATCATCTGCTTAAAGACCCCTCCTCATACGAGATATTCCAAATTTTATATTTCATACCATTGAAGTGAACTGGGGATCCCTCCAGGCAATTGATCGAGTGTGGGCACTGAAGGCCACATGGAGAGGTGAATTTATCAGATTGGCAACAATCCGTAAAAGAAAATTACATGTAAAGCGGTGGACTGCCTAGATAGAATAAGGGTTTTAGATGCCATAAATGGAGATCTTAGATCTCCCTCCCAAGAGCAAGAGCTTGCATCGCTAAGAGTCTGGTATGAGACATACATGAAAGAGAAGGTAGAAAGATCTGCTTCCAATTTGAGGGCTTCCTACATAGGACAAGGTAGTAAAGCAGGGAAGATGCTGGCTTGGCAGTTGAAAAGAAGGGCAGCGGAAAGGTGGGTTGCCTCCGTAAAACATCCTGTGACAGGTGACATAATTTCCGGCCCTGAGGATATTATGAGCGCTTTATTGACTTCTATAAGAATTTATATGCAGTGAGCCCCTTTCCCAGAGGCGCCTCTTAAAATGAAAGAGTTTCTTGCAGATATTTCTTGCCTCAACTCCTCTGGACCTCAGTTGTAAGCTAGAGGCCCTTGAGACTAAGGAAATTTTGCAAGCTATCGATGACATTAAAACTTGACAAGGCACCAGGCCGGATGGCTTTTCGGTTTTGTTTTATAAGACCTTTAAAGACACCCTTGCTCCGTTATTATGGCAACTGTTCACCTTTTCGCGCAAGGAAGGAATCTACGATCCTTCTCTTTTTGAGGCAAGGATTATTCTTTTACCAAAGCCAGATAAACCGCCAGACCTTGTGATGAACTACAGGCCAATATCCTTATTAAATGTTGACGTAAAAATGTTTGCGAAGATTTTGGCCAATAGATTAAAATCAGTATGGATGGGGCTATTAAGCCCCGAACAAGTTGGGTTTGTGGCCGGCCGTTCCTCGGCAGACCACTTTAGGAAATTGTTTTATTTGATACGTGAATCTTTGAGCCCAGATAAAGAAGCCTCTCTGGTCGCGTTAGACTCAGAGAAGGCATTCGATAGGGTGGAATGGGAATTTATGTTCGAAGTGCTCTCCAAATTCGGCATTCCCAATAATTTTTGGGCTACATTAAGGTTCTGTATACTTGTCCTTCACAGGATTTCTTGCAACAACCTGATATCATCTCCCTTTAAGTTAACGCGAGGTACCCGACAAGGATGTCCCCTTTCACCATATTTATTTAATTTATATTTGGAACCCCTAATTAGAGCAATTAAATTGGACAAAGATATCCAAGGCGTAAGTATCCAAAATGTTGATTTTAAGGTGTCGGCCTTTGCAGACGACCTATTAATCCACATTTGGCACAGTCGATCCTCTCTCCCGCAGCTGTTTTCCATTATTTCACGTTTTTCGGAGTTTTCTGGCTACAAGCTTAACAAGAGCAAAACATCAGTTTATTCATTATCCCCTCACTTACATCACGCTTGGTGTGTCTCTTTGGGCCTATCCTGGCAGACCAGTTTTTTTCTATATTTAGGTATTAAAGTTTCTAAAGACTTTTCACAACTATACGAGTTAAATTTTAAACCCCTTCTTAAACAGATCAGAGATGATCTTAACAGGTGGTCCCAACTGCGTCTCTCCTTTTGGGGGAGGGTGAACACAATTAAAATGATGGTTCTGCCGAAAGTCTTCTATTATCTCTTCAATCTTAACATATATTTGCCCAAGTCTTTTTTCAACTTTTGCCACAAATACTGCACTGATTTTATTTGGAATGGTAAACCCCCTCGTCGGGCTTACCGTAAGCTCACCCATCGCAGGGAAGAAGGGGGCTTGCAGGTGCCTGATTTTTATATTTATTACTTAGCAAGCCATATGGCAAGGTCGCCCAGTGGGCGTCTGACATTCCAGCATCCTCGGCTAGCGGCACCATAGATGAGTTGATAGCAAAATCTGCCAAGCTGGATCTGGAAGCCCTCCTCTTCACTCCTTGGCGCAGAATTCCATTAAAAATTAAAGATACCCCACTTGGATGGGACATTAGAGCTCTTCTCCAATTCTATGCGTTGTTAAATATCCCTTTAAAAGGACTTATCGCAACCCCTGCTTAATAATCCGAATTTGTTAATTGGCAATCAACTGATAAAAAGGAAGGTGGGTACTTCCTCCAACAAACTCAGGATGGCTGACTTTTTGTCGGGCAGTTACCCAGTTTCTCTTCCAGAATTGTTGGAGAAGTTCACAGTTAACCCCAAGGATAGTTACCGGCTATATCAAATCAGAAACTGTATTCATTCATTCCTGAAAGATGGTCAGGGACAGGATCAGGCGGGGAATCTGGTAGCGAAGATAAAAGTTATTGCCGTGTACAGCAAAGCGGTTTCCAAAATTTACAAGCTCATTCTTTCCCTTAGAGAGGCCAAGGCCTCCCTGCCCTCATTATTGGAAGCGAACTTATTTCCAGATTGGCCAGATGAGACCTGGTCGAGAGTTTGAGGATCTATATAGTTATGTCAAGCAAGATAGGCTAAGAGGTCTACAATTTAATATTCTACATGACTTGTACCTTTCTCCAGCCAAGCTTTCACGCATATATAAAAATAGATCCCCTGTATGTCAGGACTGTGGTTATCCGTGGGCTACCACGCTACATAAACTCTGGGAGTGCCCTAAGGTAACTAAATTCTGGGACTATATCCGTTCTTGGATGACCCCGTTCAGTGATGTAGTGGTGTTCTTTAGTCTAGAGACCTGTGTTCTGGGCAACTTGGCTGATATTTCGTCCATAACTCACAAATGTCAGTTAGCATTAATATCCTTAGTGGCCAAACTGTTACTTCTCCGTTACTGGTGCAGAGAGGGTACTCCCTCATGCAAGGAATGGTGGGATGCTTTTCTGGAAGCCCTAAATGCAGAAAGAATGGTGGCCTCGATGTTCAATTCTGGTGAAAAATTTGAAAAATGTTGGGGCAATACAATTCGACTATTTAAGGCCAATAGGGTGGGTAGCACAATAGCTGCGTAGTTCTGCATTGTGCTCTCAAAAGGGGAAAGGTATCCTAACCCCGTATTATATAATGTGGACTAAGGCACTTAGGTATGAAGTTGTCTGAGGCTCTGCTATCTCCCCCTCCCGCATAGTTGAGGCCGTCCTTTTCCCTCTTACTTGTTTCCTTTTTTTCTCGGTATTATATACTTTAATCCGCCCCAGTAGATTCCTACCTCAATTCTCACTTTATCTCTGTTTTTTTTTTTTTTTTCACTTGGGGCGGATCCAAAAAGGGATCACCTCCTTTTTTGTTTTTTGGATTACCCATCCTTTCTCCGATTCTACATGTAGTGATCCCCTCTGGAATTTTGAGGTAAATTTAATATTCTTTTTCTATTGTTGCTGTCAGACCTAGGGGTGGGGGTTTGGGGGATTGATAAGGGTTGTTTTTAGTTTACTTATTCTGTTTTCCCTTTCAATTTTGTTATTGTACTGTATCCAACTTTATATACTATTGTAAAGGTACCACGTGTTTGTGGATCATGTACAAGTTTGTTACCGTTAATGTTTTTGGTGTAATAAAGTGCAGTTATTTGCAAAAAAAAAAAAGTAGACACGCCAAGGAAAAGATGCATGACACTGAGATGGACTGCTAAATATAACTGGCCATATATTCCTTAAATGCACCAGATATTTTTATTTTATTATGTTACAGTGTTGCACAATGGGTTCCCATGATACTGTCATGTTCTAGTGGGCTGACTTGGGCTGCGGTTTGAAAAACTAAATCCTTCCCATTTTTGTGTTGGTGTTAGCTGATTAGCAAGCAAACCTCATGATCACGTCTTCCGTGTGCCAACGCTTTTCTGCTGCCTTACTCTGCTACCTCCGTCTGCTTCAGAACACAGTTGCTGGGTGCTTTCCGAGACAGTACTGTACATCACTGGTTGAACAACAGGGACACAACCTGATGTTTTACATAGCCGATTAATTCAATGAAATGTAGATATAAGAGCAAACCCAAGATGGCTTTCCTTAGCCTGGGGCTGAATTTAACACGAAAAAAGAGTGTCACTAGAAATACTCTAGTGGAGAGGAAGAACCTGATCACTGTCTGCAGGTAAAACAGATTTTCTAAAAAAAGGGTTTGTAGTGTTGTCAGCTTTAGAATATATTGTGCTTAAGGGTCCTGTTTACGTCTGACAAGGAAACAGGTGTAAGATATGCAGCTCGTTTTGTTATATGGACAATACAGACAATATATTTCCCTTGTACAAGGTTTGTCTTACAGTAAGAGGGAAAGTATTGGTGCTCTGGTTTCATGCACACTGCACTGTAGTTCAGCATTCAGTTTTGTCTGCATTTGATGTTCTTTATTACACATTAGCAGGTATACAATTTAACTGGCCCCAAGCAAAATCCCCAACTCAGAATAAAAAAAAAATTGGCAGGTCAAGCAAGGATTTTTCCGTGAAAGGATACCCTTCTACACACATTCTATTCTTTGCCTCCTAACTTGAATTTTAACCTGTGTAAGTGTCTTGTAACTTTCTGTCCGATATTGATAGAAATAGTTGTCTTTTTAAAGGTTGTACACATTAGCAATTATCACATTCATGGAGTTTTCAGTAAAAATAATGTAAAATGAGAGAAAAATTGGTGTGGAATAAGAAGAGTATTGTAGAATAACAGCAGGGATGGGATTTACAATCTTAATTGCTCTGCTGTAATTCTGGCCACATTAGAATTCTGCTAAATGCATGCGTGTCATATCAAAAGCATGTTATTTTAATTATTGAAAAGACTCTGGAGGAAAATAAAACATTTTGTAATGACTAATACACAAGAGTGTGGCACAGTGTATTATCATGAACTGCCATGCCTCAGGTGCATTGTAAGGCAGGAGGCAGAACTGAGTATATTTAACCCCTGGTAGTGATGATATGCCATAATATATATCACACCTTGCAGTCTATTATTGCATTTTTAAAATGATGCACAGCTGTTGGAGAAATGGCTGGGCTTGGTGATTAGTTCAGACCCATGGTGATATGCTGAAACATTATCCAGATCAGTCATTGCTTCAGCCAATCGGCTTTCTGGGTTTATCCTGTCCATTGTATAATCAGTGTACCAGCACACTTTTGGTGGTTGAAAAAGCATGAGGCAAAGAAAAACTTACCTCCGATCTACGTAAGGAGTGCTGATACTGTATCTTAAAATCCTGGCATGTGATACTACTTAAAGCAGCAGTGCACATAACGGTGAAAATTTTGACCTAAACTTTTGTTATTGTATTTTAGATCACCCCTTACCTACTGACTTATATTACATAGAGAATAATATATGGAGTGGTGTGTGTAAAGAGATTTTACACACACCCAAATTGTGGGATGTTACATAAACCCCGAGAGTATAAAATGCATCCTGCAATGAGGGTGTGTGTAAAATCAAGTTTTACACACACCACCCCATATTTTATTTGCTATAATTGCTGGCATGTGCTTTTTCACCTCAGCAATTATAGAAAATAAACAGATCAGTGTTCAGGCAATTGCAGACCAGTCGGAAGTCTCAGTGGTCTGTGGTCTGCCAAGCTACGTGCTCCACTCGTTTCCTGTTTTTTTTTTCTTTTCGGTAAGGGTTCATCAGTGGAGAAAAACAACTGCCTTTTCAAGTAAAGAAAGCAACTTACTGCTGTGAGTAGCGGTAAAGTCTGTGGCTGAAGGAATTGCTTGAGGGGGCATTGAGGAGTGAAGGAAGACCACTACTGGTGCATGCGTGGTTCAAGAGAGACCGGCGCATGTATGCCATTATAACCAGCTGGTTATAAGAGCAGATTATAACCAGGTTTCCCTGTGGGAAAAAGTGAACACCAGTAATTATAACCTTTTTATCAATTCTGAGTCTGCTTTATCACTAGTTTTTGCAGTCGAAATAATAAATGGAGGCTCCTTTAATTATGGCTTGGGCCACGTTTTCATCAGCATTCTCTGCAGTTTGTATGCACCTCTTGTTTAAGATAACTGTTATTCTGACTATAATGAAGTATCATGATGCAGGCACTGCTCCCAGATCTTACAGGTGTACAAAACCAACTGAGAATACTGATGAAAACCTGGTCTGAGACATATTAAAAGTATCACTTCTTGTATTATTTCAACTGAAAAAAAAAAGACAAAGTAGACTTAAAATGGCAAAAAAAGGGTATCGTACAAGTCGGGAAGAAAGGAGCAATCTAAAATATAATAAAACAAATGTCAGAATGTTCACCACTATCATGCACTGGTACTTTAATTAACCCTCTAATTATGCATTTCAGAAAGTGGCAATATTCCCTAATTTGTGTAGCATTTTGCAGTAATATGCTTTTTTTCTGCCTTGTATAATACAGTGCATTGTCTGGACAGAATCGGGTGCTGATTAGGAGGCACCGACACTGGACAGTTACCTCAGTGTCCACCAGGCTGGCTGTATACGCAAGGGGGCAATAGCTTTAGCCACAAAAGTGAGCAGAAGTAGAGGGCTGAAAAGAATGATAAAATAAATAAAAAAGGAACATGGAAGAGCAGCGGTACTTTGCAGGTCTTGTGAAGACCCCAAGATCAGCATTTGTGGCCCCACCCTGCTCTTCAGGTTGTAAACAATATTGCTGTTAAAACTTCACTCTCCAGAAACACCATCAGAGTTTTGAAACAGACTAAGCTAGTCAGTTTGAGAATATTGCTGACTACTTGAAGAAGTAACTAGGCAATGACTAAACTGTTTTTTAAAACATGCAATCAGATCTACAACCTGGCTGGCTTAGAGCTACTCCCCTCAAATGGGTTGAATGGGCCAAGCAAGCAGAGTAAAGGTCATTACAGAGGGGAAGCAGGGCAGTGATTGCACAGACTAAGGCATTACTTGAAGACAGAATTGTGTAAGGGATCATGGAGAATGACAAATGACATTTTTGTTTTATTATTTATTTATTTATATATCCTTGGCAGGGGGGTTGTAAATTTTGTTCCCCATGCAGCCCACCCCGAAGGCTCCCACCCTAGCCAGAGATCTCCCCCCTGCTGCAGCCCTTCCCAGGTTGCTTTGCAGTGTGTACTTACCTCACCACCGTGGAGACCTGGAGGACGGGCACAGGAGGGAGCTAACTTGTGCGCATCTGTGGCAGTGTCATCAGGGCAGCCATCATACAAATGAGGGGTTTCTCTATAGTGGTAGCCCCACCTCGGGAGCTTGCATGCAGTGGTGTCAATAACACTGCAAAGCCTGCTTCTGTATGTTGCACATCAGACACCGCTCATGCCATCCTTTTTCTGTTGGCCCCAAAGCTGCACAGTCCCCAGCCCCAGCTGCCTCCTAATCAGCACCCGATTCTGTCCAGACAATGCACTGTATTATTTTTTTTTCCCTATTTCTTTATCCCCCAGGGCCACCAGTCTGTCTTACCTTCATGTCTGGCATTTCCCCAGGTACTCAGGCCGCCATCTCCTCGGGCTACCTCCGACATCCACATTCGGGCCTCGCAGCTACCCCCATGGTGGGGTGGTGGGGAGCACTCCTTCCAGAGCTCAACCCACCAGGTCAGGATCCGCTACCGCTGCGCACCCTCGGCACTGAGAGAGTCAGCTTCGGAGACAGCCATCATGCCGCCAAGACTGGGCCCCTAACTTTTTCCACTTTTCCTCCCATACAGCTTTGGGGCGTGCAATGACGTCAAGGTCCTGGGCGCGTGCATGTCTGCATGCACCCAGAGCCAGGCATCTGCCCCAGCATGTCCCTCCATGCCTGCCAGCACTCTGAAGCCATCCCCAGCCATCGCCGGAGGCCACCAGAGCACCGATAGCCATCCTCCCCCCTCCCCGGAGAAGGAGAGCAGTCCTAAGAATGCTCGATCCTTCTCCTCTCCTGCCGACCCCTGCCGACCCAGGCTCACTCCCGAACCCAGGTCGCCAGTGTGGCGCGAGGTGTGGCGTCCAGCGCCTCAACCCTAAGTGCCACCGGGCTGGAATGCACTGTATTATACAAGATGATCCTCCCCACCCACTCTCCCCAGAGGAGGAGAGCTGTCCTGGGATGCTCAATCCTCCTTCTCCCAGCTGACCTCCAGCGGCCCGTGCCTCTTCCCAAACATGGGTCACTGGTGTAGCGTGAGGTGTGGCATCCAGTGCCTCAACCCTCAGCACCACCGGGCCGGCTGGCAAATCCATTTTTCAGTATACAATACATGGAACAAAAAAGAATTCAGAACAAGGTGCGGCCCCCGATCATTGTGAGAGGAGACTATTGATGGAAGCAAGGACGGGATGACAGAAGTATTAAATAATTTAGAACCCCAGTCCCAAGCAAAGAACCTCCTCCTGTTACCTTCAGTGTCCATTTCTGACTTGTGGAACCCCTGGGGTCTGACACTCCATTCCTGCATTCGCTCACGCCTAACTCTTGCAGTCAACCTCTGGTTTACCCCTGCAGGTAGGATCTCAGATGGGGACTAGGCTTTTGAAGAGAATACTTCACTTGACAAGACTGTGAGGCCAGAGGAAGGAGACTGTGATGAGCAGGGCCAGGTAGCCCAGTAGGGCATGGATGGATGAGGGGTCTTCATCTGTCCCAAGTCCACCCTTGATTTTTGTTGCCCTGTAGCCCACCTTATCCCTCCCACAGGCCATGCTCCTATGGAATGACCTGGCCTTGGCCTATCAGGGTTGTTAGAGGGATGGGCAAGCCCCTCCTCTCCTTCACAACTCCCTTGCCAGCCCTGCTCTGGGCTTGTGATGCCTCTATGTCACACATCAAGTGATTGGGCACATGCTGATGTCAGGCCACCGTGTAAGGGAGCACTGTTCCTTCCTACATGACACCCCCTTCTACTGAGATACCATGGGGCAGTCATACAACAGAGGGCGGTGCCCTTTCCTCCCTGAGGCAAGATGTGTCCAAGCAGGAAGACAGGATCCTGCCTTGCCAGTGAGCACCAGACATCCCAGTTCGTGGTGTGAACTCAAGTCATCTGGATGGCAAGCAGTAGCACTGCCACTGTGCTAGCCTGAATAAATAATAACTTTTATGTCAGTATTCAGCCAGGGGGCATTCTTGCTGGGGATGGAAACCATGGGAAATTAGCAAACAAAACATAAAGCAGTTCTAAATACGCTGAGGAAATCACAGGGTCCAGAAAGGCTCAAACAGGACAGGTATGTGATGGTATGACATATAGATAACTTATAAAAAACATGCTTTGTCCAACCCTCATGTACCCACATCATTCTATTACCCCCCCATATATTAACCCCTGGTATCTACTTGAAGGCCAAGGCTTAGTGGAGTTAAAAGGGTTCTGGATGGACCCGTGCTGATATCTTGCAGATAGAGACACAGATAGTGCCAGATGAAAGACAATGGTATACATTATTCCCCTAGTCCAGAAATTAATGAGGTCACACCCACAGAATATACATGAGATGGGTAACAAATCGGTGTACAGGTAGAAAGCAGAGCTTTGTCATGAATGGTCCTGATGAAGTACCACAGAGTCTGGTGCTGGGTCAGCTGCTTGTTAACCTATTCATCAGCTACCTGGAGGAGGGAGTCTGTAACTGATTGCTAAAGTTTGCTGATGACACTAAGTTGCATATCAGTATATATATATATAAACAAATTTAGATTTTTTAAATTTAAAAATGAATTGTTTAATAGTTTGTATTTTTTTATGTATGTGTTTTTAAATAATGTATGTATGTAGAGTGCGATAATGTTTGTTTGTATTAGTTATGTTAAATGTCAATTGTTAATTGGTAATTGTATTAGAATCTACATGCAGGACTTTGTTGTAAACGGGACTTTGTCCTAACAAATGAATTTCCTGTGAAAAAATAAACTTTTAATCAATCAATCAATCATCAATCAATCAATATATATGGCAACACTTGTGAGTGGTAATACGTCTATGTTAACTACTGTTATCAGTATAAGAGTAGTCTCACACCCTTTCTTCACATGAGAGAATAGTAAAGTGAAGCCTACTGTGTGACCCTAAGCAAGTCACTTAACTTCCTTGTGCTCCCAAGTCTCACCTGTAAACAAGCTTTCAGCTTAACGTGTCTTTCCTGGTTAAAAGGAAAAAAAAAGCCAAGCTGTTCTGTAATTTTAAACATGCAAATGAATTTGTTCTCGTATAGATAAAAGTAGCTACCATCAGTATAAAAGCACATTTTAGATTGGGATTAATTTAATTTTTTTAATAAACTTACTGTTTTTGCAGAAAACAAAACCTGCTCGACCATAAGAAAATTGTCTGTTGCCATGGTGCTGCACAGGGGCACTCATAAGCAATAACATACAACAGGGCATGCAGTTACTGGGTAATTACTGCATCCCCTTCATTCCATAGGTTGGAGGCATGAGGCAGGCATTGGGGTGAGGCAGAGGGTAGCACGGTGATTACTCAATAACCGCAAGTCCTGAAGTGTGTTATAGTATATGGTTGTTCTAAATTGATTTCCATATACTCAGAATCCTCGTTGTGCATGGACAAAAGTTATACACAATTCAAAGGTCATTAAAAATTGTTGTGCACAATTCAAAGGTCACAAAAAGCTGCTGTTCATACTATCTCCTGTTAATCCTCCTACCCCCATTGATATAATTTATATTTAATATTGTTACTGATTAAGAGTGATGAAAATTTGGTGGGAGAGGAACAGATGGGTCATGTGTACTACTGTACATGAAGTGAAAGTTTCATTTTTACATAAAGTTATATGATATAAAAAATAAAACATAGCCCACCATGCCCAACGCGGGCCTGTGTATCTGTCTTGGGGTTGAGAAGACATCATGGACCTCATGAACTTCACCCCTAAGGTCCACTTGATGTCTTCTCAACCCCTCCATGGAAACACAGCCTTGTTGCATACGGTTGCCCATACATTATTCTACATTCTGCATTATTAAAATAATAAAATACCAACATAATAGTAAAAGACTATATAAATACTTAAATTATTACTAAAAAAATATTAATCATTGGTAAATCGGCTCGCACACCAAACAACTAGATTTGCCCCATCAAAGAGGACCAATTGGTTGGCTGATAAGCTACTCATGTTGTTAGTTGAACTTTGTCACAGTTATTGAGAATTCTGAAGCAGTGTACTTCCAAGATGTAGAAGGAACTTTCCAGATCAGTGAGGTTGTTGGTCAATTACTGCACCACTTTGGACAGATATTGACCAATTCAATCACTGGAGTTTTCTTGGCCATTTTATAAATCAGAATAAGAGTGCCTCATGTGCAAATGAAGTGAATGCTGTAATTTGCCAAGATCATCACATGACACTCACTCGATCTACAGTATAATGGGTCAGACGGTACATACACAACAAAAGAAGGGCAGGCACTGGGCACTCTGTATGCAGAGACTTGCCCACAGGGATTTTTCTTTATATGTGTTGGAAGCAAGCATACTGCAGAATAGGGCCAAGTTGAAAGGGGCGCTAGCGAGGGTTTACCAACCATTGCGGGACTGCTGTCTGGACTCATTGGCAATAAGGAATGTTACAAGTTGCAGTGATAATAAACACACATGAATTAAAAAAGAAGACAGAAGATATAAATACATCTTTTACACACACTCAATCTTACAATTTAAAATCTACAGGACAGTAATTCACAGAGTTCAGATAACAGTATTTAGGGTTAGAATATTTCTTACTCACTCATTCTACACTTATCACAAGATTGCGGGGTTGACAAAAAGCAGTTTTTAATAAACCTTAGAGTTGGCAATTTTTTATTCTTGGAACAGAAACTAACTAGTAAGGAGTTCCACTCCCTTGGAATCATACTGCTGTAATGATGAGTGGTCCTCAAAGTTATTTATAGTCTCGTTAGTTATAAGTCTAATTGCAACCTGAAGCACCGGGGTAGAGAAGTGCGAAGTTGCAAAAATTCACTCTGTATACTATTGGCAGATTCGTGAAATTTCAAAGTTGAAAACTTTGCCGCATGTTAAGTTAATAGTGGAAGTGTCCCAGATCCACAAAACTGGGACTTCGCCATTGAAGTTCAGCATAAGATGCAAAGTTTGCAATGTAACATGGGATAGGAGGTCACATGTTGCTGAAGAGCCAATGAGAACTAGTTTGGTCATTCTCTTAGTGTAGTATGTTGGAGAGAGACTTAAAGAGCAGAACTTGTGCTTGTAGCCTAGAGTCAAAATCTAAATACATTATATAAAAGAGGTAATAAAAAAAAAAAGGGAGTCATCCACATCGAATGGTGCTCACAAAACACCTACTAAGAGAAGAACATCAAACAATAGAGCACCCATTCTGGAATGTATAAATTAGTACTGTATTTTAGACCACATAATGCACAATACTTTATAGAAATTTTATTTTATTTATTTCTTCCACTCCAGTGCAATACAAAAATGAGCTAATACTTATCATGATAAAACAGTACAACATGTAAGTGCAAAATATTTTTTGGCAAGACTATCTCAGCAGTAAAAATAGTGACTAACTGATTTACTACATTACTATAATAAGAGACAAATAAAGAAGAACATGGAGTAATGGCAATTTATAATGCTACAGCAAACACCCTTGTGGGTGAATGAGCCTTATGTTTCAATTCGTCTGGGTGGAACTTCTTCAGAAGTTGAAAAGGCTAGCATGACATTCCCTATTTTATAACGCTATCAATTAATCAAGCAATTTACAACAAATTACAACATGCTACCTTCTCATGTTTGTTTTAGTCATACAATCACTATGCAAAATTACTAAAAACCGGGGGAATCTTAGCTATCTACTTTGCTCAACATGTTTTAATCTATCCAAAGAACGAACCATGAAAGCAGACACATTTAACAGAACACTGAGTTAGATAATTACAACAAGAACCGTACATTGTCTACACTAATTTAAATAATCTATATTTACCTAAATAAATATCCTACTAATATAACCAAACTGTGTAAATATAAATAGATACTTCCAATCTCTTACAAATTTGCAAACAACAGATAGTATCAGCACTAACAAGACCTTGCCATTATGTCACTTATAGAGCAAAACCCTATGGTCCCAAATGTATTACATTGCATGTAGTTCTTAAATTTGTAGCATTCATTCTTCACTGTTTCCTGTTTTTTCCAGTTTCATTTTTCTTTTGTTTTATGTCTTTTTTCACTTTTCGTTTTCTAGTTTCTGCATACATTTTTCACTTGTTTCTATCCAAAACGCAGATGCTAAAACACATCAGAAAAAGGGGAGCAGAACTACACCTAATTTTTCCATTCACTTTTGTAATCTACATGTTAACGGCTTTTATAAAAGGGAAAAGAATGATAACAAAAAGTCATTCTCCGTCATCTACTACATTTTTTACATATCCTTGAATGGCATTTCACATACAATTCATATATAATGCACTAATTCGATGGAATCATTTAAACCAGAGGGATGGCAAGCCCTGGTTTTGAATATCCATCTTATGTCTACTTGACTAACCATTGCCTCCCAATCTCCCCCTCAAACATTTTTTTGTATTTTATGTATACCAAAAAAAACCTAATCTTATGTATATTTTTATTTTTTCCTTGTACATGTCTGCCTATAGCACATTTCAAATTTTCATCCCTCCAGGCTCTAACATGATCTCCAATATGTGTATTTAAACATCGAAAAGTGCGACCTATGTAAAATGCCTTGCACTGACATGTTATTATGTAAACCACTCCTTCTGTGTTACAATTAATGAATGAATTGCAGTAGATATGTCCCCTCCCTCTTGGATGGGGCACAGAATTCCCCTGTATTAAAAAGCTGCAATACAAACAGTGACCACATTTTTTATTTATGTTAGAACAACTCATTGTGACTTTTGCTCTAGTTTTGGTTTAAATAGTGCTGAAACTACTTTGTTGCCTATGTTATTTGCTCTTCTATAAACAAAATTAGGTATTTCCCCTGAAATATACAGTAATTTAGATTCAGTAGATAAAATGGACCAATGTTTGGATATATTTTCCCTTATCTTATGAACCCCCATAGTAGAAGTGGTAATAAATCTAGGATAGTCCATACCCACTCATTGTTTGTCTTTAACTTTGGGGACCAATAAGATGGATCATTCAAGATTTTTTACTGCTTCTGTTCGCTGCGTCAATATATCATTGGAATAGCCTCTCTGTTTGAATCTGTCTATTCATTCTTTCTCCCTCATTTTATACACTTCCCCCTCAGTACAATTCCTTTTTACACAAATTAACTGCCCCTTAGGTATAGCTCTAATTAAATGCTTTGGATGGAAGCTTGTAGCATGAAGCAAAGTGTTTTGATCTGTACTTTTGGAAAATAAATCAGACATGATATTTCCATCACTGTCTCTATACAGCCTAACGTCCAAAAAGCTAATTTCATGTTTGCCCACAGTTAACACAAATTTGATGGCCAAGCTGCTATCATTAAGAAATTGAACAAAATCCCTGAGCCTATCATCTCCACCTTTCCAAATGATAAATATGTCATCAATAAGGTGCCTCCATAAATCCACCTTGAAGAGGAAAGGATTCTCGGAGGGGTCCCTAACAATGACATATTCCCACCTAGCCAAAAATAAGTTTGCATAACTCAGTGCAAATGACGCACCCATTGCAGTCCCTCTTACTTGTAAATAATATCCACCTTTGAACATGAACATGTCAAATTTTAGAATTAATCGAGCTAATTCCAATAACAGTTCTGTAGGTGGGTTGTTTACATCATCTCCTTGATTTAAAAATAATTCTAATGCCTCCAACCCCTCATTATGTAGAATGCATGTGTAGAGGGACTGCACATCTAATGTTGCAAAACTTGAATCTTGATCCATGTAAATGTCATCTACCACATTCGGCAAATCTGCCATATCCCTAATGTAGGATGGTACTTTTTTGTACAAGTGGTTTCAAATGTGCATCCACGAAAATAAATAGTGGTTCAGTTAACCAGCCAATACCTGAAACAGTGGAGCGTTATGTAAAAGAGCATTTTGGTAGTCAAATTGCTTCAAAACTGTGTTTGCAATTGCCTGTGCACACACAGTACTTTTTTGTGTTGATTTTCTCTTGTATTCTTTACTTGAAGTATTTACTTTTGTTTTAAGAGAGAAGTAGTGGTTTGGTGGTTTGTGTGGGGGAGGGTAGGAGCAAGTTAGAAGGCACACCTGTTTTCAACAAAAAATCAGTGCTCCAGTGCCCTGTCTTTTCTTAAGGAAAAAAAACACTGTCCTGACTGCACTATAACCAGAGTGAGTGTTATGTCCCTGTCGGCACACCTATCTTAGGAAAAAATTAAATGTCCTTATGACTGCGATTTAACCAGAGTTATCATTGTGTCCCTGTCAGCACACTTGTATTAGGAAAAAAATAGCTGTCTTCCTGACTGCTCTGTAACCAGACTGATTGTTGTGTCCCTGTAGGCACACTTGTCGGGGGGGGGGGATCATTCTCCTCCTGACTGTGATTTAACTAGAGTGATTGTTGTGTCCCTACTTTTGTCTTCAATGCCTTGACTGGCATGTGCAGGAACAGTATTTACCAGAAGAAAAGGAGTTTCTCTCTGGGGACACAACTTTACATGTCTGACTGGCATAGAGGTGGTAGTGGTGGGGTGGCAGGCCTTAAAAACATAAATACCATAACTATGTTTATCATCCCTTGCAATTTCCTAATTTGGTTTTCAGCACCTTGTCTGGCATCTGCAGGGACAATATTTAACAGAAGGAAAGCAGTTTCTGTCTGGGGACACAGCTTTACATGTCTGATTGGCACAGTGTGGTAGTGGTGGTGGGGTGGAACACCCAAAAATCCTAAGTTCCATAATTATGTTTAACTTCTCATGCAATACCTGACATTTGTGAATATCAAGAGGACACATAAATTGGTAAAAAAAATTAATGTGTATTTAACATAAAAGGATAGGACAGAGTCATCAGGACAAGGGGAATGCAAAGGTTTAAATCATGGAAAAATTCAAGGAGTGAGTATGGGAAATGATGGAATGAAATATGGACCATAACATTAAAGGAATAATGCTTGACAGGGTGTGTGTTGTGCTGTGATAATGCTACGCCTGGGGTGGTTGGGCATGAGCCAGCAGGATGAGTGCATCAACTGCCCCAGGTGTGGCATTATCCCAGCATGATACACACCCTGCAGTGCATTATTCCTATTATACGATGGCTCATTCAAAAAAAAAAAAATTTTAAATTAACATTTTTATGAAAACCACACATTCTGTCATTTTTTGAAAGGGTAGGAATACTTAGTAAAAAAGTATTGCTGATTTTTTGATTTGTCCAATAGGTGGAGCTGCTATGGCGTTACTGTGAATCTGTGTCTCTGCCTTCCACCCCCTCACCTTCCTTACCGTACACTTGTTGTTTTCTGCCCCCCCGTGTGTGTCTGTATTTTCAATTTCTAACCTGCCAGAACATACAAAAAAATGACATTGCCATAAAGCCATCCCCACTGTGATCTGTGGGGGGGGGGGGTGGTGGTGGTGGCGGCACTGTATTTCCAGTTTCCAGTTTAATGGAAAGTGCTTGGGGCAATGCTCACGCTTTCCTTGGTGGCAAACAAGAAAAGAGGAAAAATTATGGATAGAGTTTGTGTGTTGGGAGACAGCTGTAGACTTCCTCCTTTACTGAGGGCAGAAAATGTTGATCAGGTAAGTAAGTGAAGTGCGCTCTGACTGACACGCTCACTTACTAGGCAGGGGGCAGTGTGAGCCGGGTTGCGGGGGAGTATGCTGAGAATGGGAGGGTTTGTGGTGGTTGTGCTTCAGAAGTTGAGGTAACGGCATTGTGATAGTTTTCTTAAGAAAAAGAAAATTAAATAATGTTCGTGGAGCGGAGACTGTCACTGGAGTTGAAGCGGAGACTGTCAGGAGAGTGGGGACTGCTGTGAAGCCGATCGCAAAGATGTCTTTCACTTGGCTTGGTTTTGTTTTTATTTTTAAAGTAAGAAAACAATACTTTGGGTGCTTGAGGGGAACATGTGAGGGTTCTGTGTTTCAGTTTTGCTGGCTTCACTGGTGTAGGAGGGAGAAATTTACATTTTTTACTATTTGACTACTGTGAGTGTGTGTATGCCAATTATAGGCAAGTTGGACATGCTGTGCAGTGATTTTTTTTTTATCATGTTATTTGGTCATGTGTGTACTGGGACTACATCCTTGATGTTATGCTGGGATAACATCATGGGTCCAATCCTAGACTGACCAATCAGAGCCCAACACTCTTTCTTGCCATTGTATAATTCAAAATAAATCTTGGACAGACTTAAAAAAGAGGACAGAGTGACAAAACAGAAAGTGTTTTCTTTTGACATTGTTTTCTGTGTTTTTTTGGGGGGAGTAACAATTGTAAACACAGTGTGAAATTAGTAATAAACAAAGAAAGTTGGTTGCAGTTACTTTGCCACACCACTATTTCTACTGGCACTGCCAGGCCCACCCATGCAGCTCTGACTGGAAGTTCAAGACCTTTTCCTGGCTGAACATCAGTATGTTCATACCATCTCTCACTTCCTGCCGGAATTCATTAAAATCTTAGCGCATTTGTCGTACCTTGTCCCACAGAACAGCCACCTCTTCCTGTGTGACAAGTGCACTGGGGTGCATTGGTGGTAGGAAGGGTGCACTTGCTCCCCCCGATGTACTTGTGGAGATCGACGCCGAGTACTGTGGCATGTCTGCCCACCACACCAACTCTCAGCAAGACAACAGCCGACCTCACACTGCCCCTCTTCTGATTCAACATTGTCCTCATAACCACCACCATTACCATGTTTGGTTGCCACCTCAAGCTTCTTTGCCTACCACTCGATCATGTGGTGGATCTTGAGGTGTGTTCTCTGGCCGCTAGTACCGAGGCGGCTGCCTTTCTTCCCTTGCCTAACACTACGATAACAGATTTTGCACATGATGGCAGTGTCATCTGTAGGATTTAAGGAGAAAAACTCCCATACTGCAGATCTTTGTGGCAGTGGAAAGTGGGGGGCACCAGATGTTGTTGCAGTGGGTTTTTATTTATTTTATTTTTTTTATTTATGACTTTGATAACCGGGTAATTGCGCTGATCCCAGGGACCATTTTCAGGCACGACCCAGGCCATGACACATGGCACAGAATGGCAGAGAATACACGGTGAGCAACAAATTATACATGTAGGAGATCAGATTCAGATACAGCAATTGAAGCACAATACATTGGTATGGTACAAGTCCAGTGAGTGACAGCGAATGCTGTTTGCAATATAACACTAGGCACACAAACAGCAGGTTGATCTACTACATTACCTGTGCCAGTGGTGGAGCTGCTGGTGGTGGCACTGGGATGATTGGTGGGTTGTGAGGAGACCATGGGCTCCTGCTGAGGGTTGGGGGCTACTGGGTCCTGCTGCTGCAGGTGAGCAGCAGAAATCTCTTCCTCAGCTTGTGGGGGGCGTCAGTGCCTCTTCTGAACAAATGCCAATTAAGGCGAATAACTGTCCCACCTTTCTTCCGACTCTCATCCTCCATATTAACCTGGCCCTCCATTTTAATAAAAGGTTTTTGAAGAAAAAAATAAAGAAAAAGAGAGAGACAGACTGACACACACACACACACACACACACGCACACACACACACAACTATCTAAATTGTCAAAAAAATAAAGATTGTACACTAACAAAAGTTGTCAGTACAGAAAGATAAAGATAATCTTTAAATCTAAATGCTATTTTTGAGTCAAAAACATTATCAAGTAATGAGATCTATTGCTGTCTGTCTCAAAACAGCTCTAACTGCTGAAATGAAACTGTAACATTCACTTCCTGCCAGACTGGAGTCTTCCATGTGACCTGCAGAAGGAGAATCATGTGCTAAACCCTGTTTTTCATTAACTTCGAAGACATTAAAAAAAGACGAAGCTAACTTCAAAATTAGCTGGTGAAGTTTTGTCATTAGAAGCCAATTTTGCTAAATGTTTCACTTGGCGAATTCAGCAACTGTGCAGGAAATTCACGAGCAGAATAAAACTTCGCAACATCTGTACACTGGCGTTCAGTGCCGTGTACTCAGGCTTATTTTCTGAAACCTGAAGCTGTTTTTTTTTTTTTTTTATGTTTATATACTTATTTTGATAATAATTTGTTGAGACTGATAGAACCTTGAGTGCTGCCAGCTCTGGGATTTCTTAGTTAATTATAAGTCTAATTGCAAGAGCGACTTTCATCTTTACTGTGTTTTTTTTTACTTACTTTTAGGTTTTGAGTGGAGTGGCACAAGCCATGCCTGCTGCGCAGTCAGTTAACAACTGGATCAGTCATTTTTAAGACATTAATGACCAATCCAGTAGCCAATCAAGATCCTTGTTAGGCTTATGAATATATAATTAGACTTATAATTATTAGTGAAAGAGTAATCTCTCTTGTGTGTTCTTTGGGTAAGAGAACAGCAAATCGAAGCTGAGCGGTTCTGTCACCCGAGGAACACAAGAGAGGCAACTCTTGTTCTGAGAAGTGTAGATGCTCATGGTCACTTACCATATTAGAGATCGAGCTTGTTTCAGTGAGAAAAAAAATTACCTTTTTTGGAAGAAAATCTGACCCGTTTCTTCAGCACAAGCACGCCAGCACATAGTTCGTTGGCATGGCACTGGCATGAGACAATCTTACAGTATTACAATAAGAGTGTCTCACGTGCCAATGAAAGAAGCACTGTGCTTGATTTGGATACCTTGATCTCAAATTTATACAACGGTCCCCACACAATGAATTGCAGATCACTGTTGAATTCATACTCATTACCGATAACCAGGTGAAGCCCACTAGGCCTGTTTTCAGAGGCGACCTGACAGCACTTGGGAGATTAAGTAACTTGCTCAGGGTCATATAGTATGCAAGTGGAGGGTTGTGAAAATCAAACTCAGGTCTGCTGGATGCACCAAACCTGTTCACAGCTTGTTACCTCTACCTCTAATCTATACTGCCAGTTCAGTGAGCCACCGCCAGCCACATGACTGATGGGGACTTCTGCCTTCCCAGTCTGTCTTAATGAGTGGCTTAGCCTTAACCTCTGCATCACTGGCACTCTGATAGTCCCAATCTCATGGAGCAGGTGAAGTGGGTCTATCAGGAGGTCACTGCCACCTTTTTAATGCCCTAAGCCAATGTTTTGAGGGTTTCCCATTTTTAAAGGTGGGAAACAGGCAACTTGTGGTTAGGAACTTCCTCAGAATCTGGGCCCAAGTACAGATGTCATATAAATTCCACCCTTCTTTCACAATGTTTACCTCTATCTGTTGGAATTCAGCTCTTTCTCAATTTTTTGGGAACACCAATTTCTCCCATAGGGAAGGTGGCATGTTGGCCAGGGTAGCTGGCTTAGCACTGGGTGCACTCATTATGGCATTTCTGAGTCTTCTGCACCCTCCTTGGTGGAAATCCTGCTTGTGACAGCTGGTAACTTGAAGGGTTTAGTCTCCAGGCTTTATTGGACAAGGATAGCACAGGTTGGGGGAGGGGAGTGGACTGTGTCCACGTATATGTTGTTTTTTTCTCTTTTTATAATCTGTCTCCATGCATTGTGAATATTCCCTGTTCACCATATGGCAGCAACATTCACTCCCCTCCAGCTTCTACACTGAAAGATGCTTTGGCATGCAGTTGGTATGAATGACACTATATAAAACTGCAACCCTGTTCTTTTTTTGCTGGTCACTCTTGTGCCTGTCTCCTGGGGTCATTTACATTTTTATGTTGTCTTGTGCACATGCACAAGCAACATCTTGCGGTAGTAGCACATTCAGAGGTGTGTCAAAGTTTTGGCGAATGCAGGAAATGCTTTAGTGGGTGCATCCCTCAGCCACCAATTAGCAAACATTCTGGCAATGACAGCAGTTTCAGAGAGAGCCACGGAGCTGAAAGAAATCTGCCACTTCAATGAGGTGCAGTCTCCTCATTGGAGCATCAGATGACAAGGCTTCATTACGTGCCTTTCCTGGTGGAACATTCCAATAAATATGGTGGCTCCTGCCTCCTGCCACCCAATTCCCACAAATCTAACATCGGGGTGCCCAATCCCTGTGTCAGCATGTCCCATCAGCCCAGTTCAATTTGTTTGCTGACTGGGGGGGCCCTATCCCCATTGGCATCATGCCCCCCCACACTTTCATTGCTGATGGAAATGCCCTATCTCCATCTGTATCATGTCCCCCAGACTCAAGGCACACTGAAAGCCCACTCCAGAGTGCCTGAAATAATCTTTTTCACCTGTAAATAGAGAACAGTCCACTGATGTCTGGTTTCTTTTTTTTTCACCTGTGGAAAACCAAAATGGTTCCTCATCATCCTGCCACGCCCCCTTCCCCAACCCACACCCACCCTCTATGCACCCCACCTCCCCGCAACCCACACACCCCATACTTACCTCCCGAGGGCTGGTGCTGCAATCATCTGTGGAGCGGGAACACGTCTGCACTCTTCAAAAGTCGACTGGGAACTGAAGGAAATGCGGTAAGCTTTATAATGGCAGGCAATGGGGGGGTTCAACATAGGTGGATATCTCAGCCATTTTTGGGAATTTCAGTACCAGATTTTCAACATGGGGTTCTTGAGAACCCACCTCATGAACACATGCACTGTTATCTTGTTACTCATCCTAGAAAGTGATTTCACGGTCACTGCGTGGAATCACCTTTTGGGACTACTTAACAAAACAACAGTGCCACTGTTCATGAGGTGGGGGTCCCAAAAAGCCCATGTTGCAGATCTGGGGAAAAAATTCTTAAAAATGACTGCATTATGAGCATGCATTGCACAGTTTCCACACACGCTCGTCATTTCAACAATTTTTTTTTATTTTCACTCCAGATTTTCAACATTGCCATTTTTTCACACCTCCTTATGAACAGTACAGTTGTCATTTTTCACATCCTGCCTGAAATGTGTTTTCGTACCTGTGGTGCCAAATGGCATAGTCACTGTGCAAAATCACCTTTCGACTAACAAACTGATAGTGCCACTCTTCATGAGGTGGGGGTCCCAAAAAGTCCATGTTGCAGATCTGGGGAAAAAATTCCTAAAAATGACTGCATTATGAGCATGCATTGCACAGTTTCCACACACGCTCGTCATTTCAACAATTTTTTTTATTTTCACTCCAGATTTTCAACATTGCCAATTTTTCACACCTCCTTATGAACAGTACAGTTGTCGTTTTTCACATCCTGCCTGAAATGTGTTTTCGTACCTGTGGTGCCAAATGGCACAGTCACTGTGCAAAATCACCTTTCGACTAACAAACTGATAGTGCCACTCTTCATGAAGTGGGGTCACAAAAAGCTCATGTCAAAGATTTTGAGTGAAAATACTAACAAACACCCATGCCATTAGGGTTTCTAACTGTAACACCCCACCCTGTAGAGACTGACAGGCATCAGAGGTGTGACTTGGGATCATCGGCTGTAATGCTCACACCATTCCACCCCACCCCCACCTTGCAGCCAGTGACAGGCATCGCGGTGTGCCTTGGAGTCTTCGGCCCCAAAGTTCATCCCAGTCTCCTATACTGCACCCATCTCAATGTATTTCTTTATGGAATGGGGTGAGCATAAGGCCCGGAGACCCCAAGGCACACCATGACACTTGTAAGTATCTGCAGAGTAGGGTGAGGTGGAATGGCATGAGCATTATGGCTGATGACCCAAAGGCACACCCCAATGCCTGTCAGTCTCTGCAGGGTGGGGGTGGGGTTGGTGTCATGTTCAGTACTTCACTGCCATTCCTATTATACATCTCTCTAACTCCTGCACTACCAATGCCAATGCCAGTAAGCAAACTTTTGGCATTGACAAATCCTTGTTTTATTTGTTCAAACTCTGAATGCTTTACTGTTTAATTGAGAAGTCTTTACCATAATATTAATACAATATTAATCTGTTTAATCACTTTTATTGCTTATATCTAGTTTGTAAGATTTCTCACTGCTGTGCTACTAGAGCTGCACTTGCATTAAAAAGGCTTATTTACTTAGTGAATCTGCATTCTTTTTTAACATTTTTGAATGTCCATTTTTACAGTAAAGTCCTGCCTTTCCATCCATGGCCACCGCTGAGTCTTTGATTGATCAGAATCCCAGAGATCAGCTTTTCTCCTGCTACTTGTGACTGAGTCCTCTTAGCCAGGGCCTTTGGGGGGCACCCAGAGACCTAATTTAGGGGAGGAGCAGGTGCTCATGCTGTGTGGGTGGGTGGGTCGCTGCAGGGCTCATCATCCTGTGTAGCTTCTGGCTTTTTCCATGTTCTCTCAACGCACTGAGACACTAACATCAACTTACCACAGATGCATGCATCAGGCATGCTTTGCAGTGGCCTATGTGTCTCGACTGCCAATCTGAACATCCCAGCCCCATGTGTTTTTCCTGGAGGTGCTGTCATGGTAAAATTCAATCAACCTCTCAGTCAGCCTGTGGAATATTTAATCTTCCTCCTTCTAGCCCACTGGCAAAATGGAATTTGTGTCCCCAGCATTGTAAATGGTAGACCTACTGTGGTTCTGTTATGGGCCTGTTGCTGAATGTTGCATATTAATTTTACATTTTGTTTCTGACAGAAACTGAGTGTCCTGCAAACTGTGTGGGTGTTTGGTGGGGGGGGGGGGCAGAACTTGCAACTTTCTTTCATACATTATGCTGTTTGTATTTTGTAAGCTCCATACAAGCTTCAAGTACAAGATCAATGTTAAATGTCAATGTTCTTGTTTTTAATATTGTTTTGTATTTGATGTATTTGTTAACTGTATATTGTATGTTGTTATATGTCAGGCATGACTGAAAAAAGGGCTGTGTCCAGTTCATGTCCTGGTAACAAAAAATAAATAAAATCAAAATCAAGCTTACAGTCTATTTTATTTGATTATATACATTTTCATCTCCTCCCTCACAGATCTGGGCCAAGATGGAACAAAAGCAAATATAGTCTAATGTATATACCAGCTCAAGAAGCTGCAACAAAATGAGGTTTTGTGTGAGAAATATTTTCTGAAATGAAAGTAGATTATATCTTATTGTTAGGAATTTTAAGTTACTACTGTGACAATAACCAGGTAAAATGAAAACTATTGCTTTTATTTACATTTTATTTTTGCTGGGGTTTCTGCTAGGACTAAAAGGGGCAAAGGGGTGTTTAAAGGCAACACTCACAATTTCCAATAGAGGAAATGAGTTAGAAATAAAAGAAGGTTTAAAGAGAGAAAGTGTATTGTGGAACAAAATGGCAAAATAGTATTGCTTGAACCAATTAGGGTTCCATAAAAATCCATTATTCATGAAATGAAGAAACAAATTTATAAATAAATGGAATCTTTATAAAAGAGGAATTTTAAAACTTAATATAGGCTTACATATGTGTCATGTGCAGAATCCAAACCACTGTTTATCAATTTTATTAATAGTTAGTTGAGATGTAAAAATGAACCCAGGTCCCAGACGGCTTACTTTTTTACATGTAACACATGAAAACATTTGGGGCAGAACAAAAATGGTTGATACACTTTGAATTTGGGTGGAAGAATTAAGACCAGATATCATGGGAATCATGGGAAAGTGGTTACATGATGGTAAGAAGACAGAGAGGTGGTCTTCCTAAAATGGGGAGGGGGTTGTGGAAAGACTGGGTGGGCTGTGAAGTCTTTTTTCTGCAGTCAGAATTCTATGATTCAATGATAAAGAGGTTCAGATTGAAGGTTATGGAATGTACAGGAAAGATAGAGGGAGAAGAGGTGGGGAAGCTATGCTATACATTAAAAGCACCCTGGGACCCTGTAAGATTATTTATTCAGAAAATTTGGAGGGAATGGATTGCATTGTGGTTGAAATAATACTAAATAAGCTTATGGTAGGGATACTGTATGCCCTCCCCCTCCTGAACAAAATTGGTTCACTTTGATATCCTTGTGGATAAGTTAATGGATAAGGTCCAGCATATAGATTTTATATTAACTGGTGATTTTAATGCTGACTGGAATCAAAAAAGAGGAAGAAGACTCAAAGATAGTTTCAATATTTTAGAATTAAAACAGTTTAGAAATAGCACTTCTCTCAGTGCAGTTTAACCCCTGCAAGATATATATTTTTTTTAAATCAAGGATGGAAATGAGAAAGGAAAATGTGGCCAACCGGATTTTAACCTCAAATCTCTGGTATGCCATTCCAGCACTCTAAACATTAAGCTACAGGCCCACTGGTTAAAGTGTCTGAGAAACTTCCTTTTTTACAGTTACACACATTCCTTTCTCTAGTGTTGCGCAGTCATGCAACCAGGAGCCAATTTAGAAATACCACTTCTCTCAGTGCAGTTTAACCCCTGCAAGGTATATATTTTTTTATATATTTTATATTTTATATACAGTGTTGTTTTAAAAAAAATATATATACCTTGCAGGGGTTAAACTGCACTGAGAAGTGGTATTTCTAAATTGGTTCCTGGTTGCATGATTGCGCAACACTAGAGAAATGAATGTGTGTAACTAAAGAAGGAAGTTTCTCAGACACTTTAACCAGTAGGCCTGTAGTTTAATGGTTAGAGTGCTGGAACAGCATACCAGAGATCTGAGGTGCAAATCCCGGTGGGTCACATTTTCCTTTCTCATTTCCTTCCTTGATTTAAAAGAATTGAAACAGGTCATATGTGGACCAACCAGATGTACAAGAAGTATGGAACAAGGCTCTGTTTTAGATCTTATTTTTGTATACACCAATTTATTGGTAAAATCTGTTGAAATAATGCCACTAAATCTAGGGGATCATTGTCCAACTAAGGGTCAGATATTCAAAGGTTAGCCCCTGGCTGAGATTAGCACTGCCCGGCATGCAAACGTAGCCCAGAGCAAAATGCCAGCCATATTCGAAAGGAATAGCCCGTGGCAAAACCAGCTGAATATAGCAAGCAAAGGAATCTGGGCAAACAGGGCCAGGAGTGCAGGGCAAAAATAACCCAGGAATAAGACAGCACTGAATATAGCACACAAGACAGCACTGAATATAGCCCCAGGCAGGCAGTGCAAACACACAATGGAACACAGTGCAGAGACAGCCTGACCCTGGGGCACATGCAAGGAAACACATGCCAGAATGAGGTATCAGGAGCACACCACTGTGCACATCCAGGAGGATGCTACACATGCACGGGAATGTCTAAAAACCCAGACCCATGTGGAGAACACCAGCAACAGTACAAAGCATGTGGAACCCCAGCACCCAAGAATGACACAGGATACAGTAAAATGTCGTGAAACACTGTAATTAACAATAATGAAAAGTAAAGGCAACGGAAACATTACAGCGAATAAAACACAGAACAAACAAAAGAACGAAACCCATAATCAAAAATGCCCCAACCACCACTGTACAACCCTCCCCAGAACACAGAAACAGAACAAGAACATACCCACCAAGCAATCTCCCCCCCAACACACAACCCAAAATGCCCACTACAGGAAAACAAAAGGCAGGCACTATCGACTAAAAAAGGCTCACAAAGGAAAACATAAGGATGATAACATATGGAGGGCCAGGAAGACACAGAACAAGGGTGCAAAGGGGAGGAGGATGCACACAGGGACAGATGACAATAGGCAAGGAAGGGATAAACAAGTCCAGTGAGGAGGTGTGGTGAGGGAAGACATCAAGAAAACAGGGCATAACTATTTGCCTGCTGGATCAGGGAGATGAGCCTCCAAAACATTAGCCACCCTCCGTGTCTCCATGATTATGATGGCCTGCTGTTCAGCTAGTGTCCTCTGCTGCCTAACAATGTAGCGCAGCAGGTCCTCGTGCCCTCTGACTCTTCAGGCCTCGACACTCACAGCGATGCCCGGAGTGGTCCTACAAGAGGAAGGGCGAGACCATGAGGATGGTACACCAGACAGGAGGAAAACAGCAGCCAAAGGTGGCCATACAGGGATGGACAGCATGTCCCAATGGGAAATCCCTGGCAGACCTGAGTTCCGCACTGGTAGGACAACATAGAAGGTTTGCACAAAGCAGCACAGGGCAACACTGGCACAAACACAAAACCCAACACACATGATGACAGCGATCTCGATAGCACAAGGGAACATGTGACACCACCCACCCTGATACAGCACACAGTGAGACATGGCAGACACACAGCAGGAAACCCAGAGATTTGAGTGCAAGGGCCACACCACAACATGCACAAGGGCATCCACACGTTGGGACATGCTGCCCACCCAAACATGGAACTGTACAGTAATGCAGAGCACAGAACAAACAACAACAGGCATGCAGGAGCATCAATGAGCCATGACAGTGGCCTACCAGTGACCGACCCAGGCCAGGGGGTAACAGTCAGCCAGGCCACAGACACTGTCAGTGAAGGGCCTTCACATGCCACCAGGCAAGACCACTGAAAGCATACCACCCAACTGTGACATGGTACATGGAAGTGTCCCCAACCCACATAACAGGATCCCCCTCTCTCACCCTGTGAGTACTACTTCCACAGCCATGGTCAACATTGGCAGGCAACGATGCACGTAATGTAGTAGCACAGTGATAATAGTACCCTGCAACTAAAATGCAACACATTAACCTCACCATGAGATACAAATGGAAGGACTCCACAATGCGTACGGCACAGTGCCAGGATGTAGCACAGTGTGACAGGCAATGCTCCAAAGCTGGTGGACAGAAGCAGGAGAGGTATGTCCATAAGGTATGGTGCGTGTTGTCCTGCATGCACAGGAAGGCACCACCACCTGTGCAAATGTGGATGCCCTGTGGGTGGTGGTATGGATGGAACACAGAGGTGGGCAGGTCAGCCTTCAGCATGTTATCCCCACGGAACACTCGCCACCAGAGCAACCACCACCATCAGTCACCCGCACAGCAATGCAAGCTGACAGTACCCCCCCAGGGCCAGACTGACAGCACCCAACTGTGGTGTGAAACACAGGTGTACCGCACAGCACACTGCTACACCACACTGGCCCACTGCCCATTGCAGAAATGCTACCAGACCAGTCAGTGGCTGGACACCCAGATGTGACACAAAGCCTAGTGAAAGGGGCACAGATCACAGAGCATTGAAACAGGTACTCATGCAACATGCCACCGCTTTCAGGGCTGCTCTCCTGCACCCGCTGCGGAAGGGATGACACCCTCAGACTGCCTCGTCTCTGCTCCTGTGTCCTGGGCTGACTCCCTCCTCTGGCCATGGGCTGCTCGATCTGCTCTACAGTGGACAGATGAGAAAGTGGTGTTAGAGCATGACACAGCATACACCACGTGCAGCACAGCAAGATGCACATGCAACCCTAACAACAATGCACACACATGGAGTGAACAGGGAGGACCCCCACACAGAGGGTGATAGTGCCCATGGTGCATTCACCAGGCACACAAGGCAGTGATCAATGGCACCGCAGTACTGCGATAGTGGCCATTGCAGCTCCCATGCAAATATCCGCATACTCGTGTGTGTACGTCGACAGTCCACCAGAAGCGAGTTCCCCTCAACATGGTGTTGCCGGCCACAGGCCGGTGATGCCCCAGGACATTCCAAACAGCATGACCCAAACCTCCTCCTACAGCAATGGGCACGGCATGTACCGTTCCCCTAGGGGGCATAAATGTGCCACTCTGCCTGTTCACAGTGTGCAACTGCACCATGCATCATTGCACACACACACACACACACACACACACACACACACGAAGCCAGACATGTTGGTACACTCAACATGCAACACCACTCACCTGGCACAGGCACAGTGCCATCATGCACCGTGCACTTGTAGCACTCCAGCTGCTGCCACTGCCTGCATCTCAGGTCCATGTACCTGTGGCGGTACTTTTCAGCGTTCCGGGGTATCCCAGTGTGGGCAGTGAGTTTCCTCACCACTGTGTACTACACTTGCATTCATGGGAGGTCCCCTTCCCTCACCTCCCCAAACAGCCTCCTATGCCTCTTCATAACAAGCTGCACAAGGTTTGCAGTTTCGACCTCCCCCCAGTGCCTGTCTCTGTGCACAACTGCACACTGTCTGGAACATCCTGCCATCTCTAAACCAGCTGGTAGACCCCACAACCAGTCTGTTCTCAAGGTTGGCACTCAAAGGACTCTCCCTCAACAACCACTGTAGCACCGCGCTATCACATGACATAGCGCGGCGCTACCCTGAAGTATTCACACTGCACATACACAATCCCCAACATGACCCTGAGGTTGTGTACCATGCATGCGTATAGCGCCATGCTGCGTTGGCTAGCGTGGCGCTACATCGTGCTATGCCAGGGTGATAGTGCGGACATGGGGGCCTCATGAGCATGTGTGTAGGTTGCACTAAAGCACATAGCACTACGCTAATGGGATAGCGTGGTGCTGCCCCTCCAATAGCCCTGCACTGGCTTTTGCACACTGCTACTGTGATAGCACGGTGCTACTCAGGGCCATATTCAACAGGAGTATGCAAATGGGGGTACTTGTGTATGCATGGGGCAAAATGTGTGATTAGCATATCATTATGTGCTGATTTGCATGCCTAACAGGCTTGCTTGCCTGGATGGGCTATAAAAGGACAAGCAGTGCACCACCAGTGTTGTGTTGTGGTAATGCAGCATAATACAGAAAGTGATTATCAACAAGAGACTGGTGGAGAGATGCAACAGGGGGATAAGCAGTGAAAGGCAGGTATGTATGACTGCTGTAGGACACTGGGAATGGCAAGAGCTCAGAACAGGGTCAGCACGGACTGAAGCACACAGATGTAACCTTCTGGTGAATGGTCAGACACATATTGGACCACAGGCAAACACTGTGCTGCATGATGGTATACAGCCCTAGACGTCTGCCTGGGCATCATACCATCCAGTGCACTGTGTATGTTCCCCTTTAGGGAACTGTGCCATGTGGCACTGCCTGCACACTGTGGCTGCCATACAGGGGCACTAGTGCACTACCATGGTGTGTCCTGCAACAGTGGCTCACTGACATGACTCCCTGGATGTGTGGCATGGTAGGCTGTGGCCCACCTGCAGGAAGTACACAGGGTCCCGGTGCTGTGCCATCCCATGCACCATGTAGACTGCCTGGTGTCCTGACATTGTCTACGTGCCAGTGCACTTGTCCACGCACCCAGTGTAGTGATCATGAAGGGCACAGTGCAGTGCCAGGTGGTTGGCGTAGGGGTGGACCCAGTCATGGGAGCACATGCTGGCCACTGGCAACAGCAGTGCACATGTGGGTACAGGGCTCGCTGCCCAGACACAGAACAGAAAGTGACTATGTGGCCGTGTGCACCGTACATGCACTTGATGCACTGTGACATGTCCACATGGCCTGTGTCAATGTAGGGGGTGGCATTGTGATGCCTATGCATAATGCAATGCAGTACTGACACGGCTGCTGACACATGTCCCCTTTCGACTGTCCAATGGTTTGGCAGCACAGCAAGAGTGCATACATGCACATAAGTTCTCCCAAGAGGAGCTGAATACACTCGTGCATGCTGTGAAGGAGAGGGAGCAGGTGCTACACACACACAGGACCACGGATGCAGTGGTGCGCCAAGCCTGGAAGGAAGTGACAGCTGCTGTCAATGCTGTAGGAGGACATGGCAGGACAACAGAGGCTGTGCGAAAGCGCTGGAATGACTTTCTGCGACATGCAAAGGAGGAGGATGCACAGTGACTGCGGGACCGAATGAGGACCAGTGGAGGACTACCTGAACAACAGCAGTGGGTGGAGGAGCCACTCATGGCCGTGGTGGCATCGACACTGAGAACGGTGGCAGTCACAGGTGTGCTGGGTGGTGGATGTGAGAGGCCTCTCACACTGCCCAGGACAGGTCTGTATTCGCATGTGTATACCCTGCATGTTGTGATGGCATGGGTGCATGGTCCTGCTGTTGGTGTCCTGCACAGAGTGCACTGTGGGCTGCCAAAAAGCTGCATGGAAAGGGCATGGTCGCTGTGGGTTGGGTGGGTGCATGTGGTCAAGGGCTTGTGTGAAGGAGGTATGTGTCCTGGGGTCTGCATGGTGTGGTGGTGGTGGTGGTGGTGTTAGGGCACAGTGTCCATGTACGGGTTACTGACCCTGTCTCTATTTTCTCCCCAGTGGTGTCTGCCAGGCCAGCGGAACAACAGAAGCAGCCAAGGATGTACGGCCATGTTCCAGAGGTTGTGGAGGAGGATGATGGAGAATGCCCATCAACATCTGGGCTCTGTGCAACTCATGGCCACACAGAGACAATGCATGTGTGGCAATCCCATGGACAGGGACTGCAACTGCCTGGGAGGGTCACTCCTCAGTAGGGGGCTTGGGATACACTGGCTACCTGGATGATGCACAGATGGAGGATGTTGGTGTAGGGGAGGTCCTACTAGTCACTGTGACCAGTGGCGCTGACACTGACATGTCAGAGTTTTCCCAACACCTGGCCATGCCTGTGGAGGGGGATGTGGGGGTGGGGCTGCTGGCAGGCCGTGGAACAGGTGCCAGTGGTGTCTTCAGCATTGTCGGTGTGGCTGTCCCTGCACATCCGGTGGTGGGTAGTGTGGGGAACATCTCTGCACTGCAGGACATGCAGTGTCCAACCCATATTGGAGTCCTGTTCCATACAGTGTCACAGACCACCACCAGTAGTCGCCAGCAGCAGGCCATGCCTGGCGTGCGACAGCATCCAGTTCCTCCTGTGCAGCAGGCACCTGTGCCAGCTGCAGCTGAGGGGTCTGTGCCCCTGGGGCAGGATGCCCATGGTGCCCACCTACTCCTGCAGGCTGCTGTCACCTCCCAGCAGGAGGCCCGTATGGACCTGCATGCATACGGAGGGAGCGGTGACATGAGCTGGCACAGATGAGGGAGACCATCTCAGTGGGCTTTGCCCATGCTGAACAGCAGGCAGAGGACGGGTTGGGCCACCTGGTGGGTGGCATTGACTGTGGCTTTGCTGGTCTGATGGCTGCTGTGGTCGATATTGGGAACATACTGCGTGGTGTGCATGGAGGTAGCCAGCATGGGATGCTTGGTCATGGTGCAGATGGCACAGGGGCACACAGGCGGGCAACCTGTGGCCGCAGGGCTGCCAGTGGGTCCAGCTCCACAGCATCATGCACACCATCAGAAACCCAGCACCGCCATGGCTGTCCACCCACCTTATCAGGCTCTACCATCCCCAGGGGGCACAGGAGGCTGACCCTGCCTGCCTCACCATTCTCATCAGCGTTGTCCTTTGCCCAAAGCACACCAGGGTCTGTGACCCATGGTACTGGTGCACGTTGCATGCATGGTGGTAGGCGGTGGTGATGGTCAAAATCACACTTCATCACTGTGCAGTCATCGCTCCCCTTTGCAACATTGGCACACCCACATGCACGTGCAGACATGCACACGCACACATTAGCAGACACCCACGCGCTCCATCACATGCACATGCACACTTCCACTGCCACAGTTGCACCCCTTACCCTCACAGCACACATCACACTTCCCCACTGACAGTAAACTGTTTCTGTCTGTCCCCCCCACGTGTGTCCTGCACACCCCCAACCTCACACCACATGCACACATGTTGTCTGATCCACTGTGTTGGGTTACTGTTGTGATTGTTGGTGTCAATGTTCTGTTTCTTTGTGCACATTAAATGGATTATTCATTGTACTCTTTAAAGTTGTTGTGCAGTCTGTACTTACCCTCTTGTCTGTAACAGTGTACTGATGATGTTGTCCCTGTGCTCTCTGGCCCTGCGTACCATGCGAGGGTCCCTTCTCTCAAGTTGCTCCACTATCCCCCTGACCGCTGGCTCTGGCTCACTGTCAGACTGTCTCTCAGGTTCTGGTGCCTGTATCCCATGGCTCATTGCCATGTTATGCAGTATAAAACAGGCTAGGAAGATATGGCATACCTTCTGAGGTGTATACTGTAGGGCACCACCTGATGTGTCTAGGCATCTGAATTGCATCTTCAGGATGCCAAACACCCTCTCTATGATGTTCCTTGTGCTGGCATATGCCTCATTGTACATCTCCTCGGCCACTGTGGCCAGTCAGAGTACTGGTGTCAGCAGCCAGGGTCGCAGGGGATAGGCGCTGTCCCCTGTCAAGAGATGTGTACCTGTTAGTGCCGTACTGCAGTCTGTCGGATGCTGTCCTGCACCTCTGTGTAGCCCTCTGACACCCTTTCCCTGTCTTACAAATCCTGCCCCATCCATGCTGTTGTGTGTATGCCTTGTATGCTACTACTCATCGACTAGTTGCCCACTGGGTATCCTGCCCTCCTCAAAAGCCTGGCACAGCTGGGACTGGTGCCAGATGAAGGCGTCGTGGGCACTGCCGGGGTACTGTGCATAGACATTGCCGATGTGCTCAGCCGCATCGCACACCACCTGGCAGTTGATGGAGTGGTACCCCTTCCTGTTTACATACACGTCACTGCCATCACCAGGTGGTGCACGGATGGGGACATGAGTGCAGTCAGTGGCACCCAGTATGGATGGTAGGTGCGCAACTCAATGGAACTGCTGCATTGTTTCTCTGCACTCTGCTGCCATGCTGGGGAATACTATGAACTCCCCAGCATGTGGTAGGAAAGTCTCTAGGAACTGGGTCAGGAGGCGTGAGGTGGCAGACTGCGTTACCCCAATGGTGTCCCCCATTGGTCATTGGAACGTCCCTGTGGCAAGGAAGCACATCGCTGCTGTCACCTTCTCCTCCACTGTCATGGCATAGCTGCCTCTGGTGTTTGAGTTCAGCTGCTCATACAGGAGTTCACAGAGCTTCCTCAACATTCCCCTGTTTATCCTGTACCGGCCAATGATGTGGTCATCAGGAAGGGTCTCGATGGAGACCCTGGGCCGGTACCACCTGTTTGCAGCACAGCATACTGTCTCCTTGGCCTGCCTTGTGGCCAATGTTGTGCCTGCTTCCTCTCCTCCTCCTCCACTACAGATGCCATCAATGGCAGCATCACTGCTACTGGCACTGCACACATTCCCATTTCCTGTTGTGGTCCCTCCTCCTCTGTGTTTTGCCCTGGGTTAAGACCAGCCTTTTATAGGCAGTAACTAGCGCTGCGCTACGTGTCACTCTATGTGTCCTAGCATGGTGCTGGGCCTTTTAATATCCCTTTGGGCGTCTCTCTTGGCCATCCTTCCTTTTGCCCCTTGCATACATTAGTGGTTTGGTTCGTGCTAATGCTGTTAGCGCTTGCTAACTGGTCCTTTGAATATGGTGGCTCCGCTCTATTCCTGCACTATTCCTGTGCTATTGGCTTGCGCTCTGTGCTATGCTTTCAATATCTGGGCCTAAATGTGTTATTGAAAGGATGACTGTAAAAAAGCCAGAAGGAATATTTTGATGGATAACAAACTGGAAACATTTTAATATAATTACATTTAGGGAGAGCTTGAGCAATGTAAACTGGAATTGCCTTACCCTAATACCAGACCTGGATATAGCAGTGCAGAAATTCAACAATACATTAATTTTGGTTATTAATAAGCATGCGCCTAAGGAACAAAGGGCTTTGAGTAAAAGGCAATTACCATGGATTACTATAAAAATTAAAAAGCTTGTAAGAATAAAGAATAGATTATGGAAGAAAGCCAAAAAAAAAGATATAGGGGACTGGAATATAATCAAAAAATTGTGTAACAATTGATTAAATATGATATGGAAGGTGAGATCACAATATTATAAAAACAAGGTTGTAGAAGGGAAAGACCCCAAGAAATTCTGGTCTTATATTAACAAATTGCAAAACCCAGTTAATTCTAGGACTCCCATACAATTGATTGAAAACAACTTGATAATAGAGGATGAAAAAAGAATTGCAAAAATGTTGACTCAGCACTTCATTGAACTCCCCGACTTGGGGTAGCAAAACTCCGAGATTGCTACTTCTGAAATATTACAAGACATTACTAAAAATGTTATAATGGTTCCATGTCATAATAGCAAATGCAAAAGAGCGATCGCTATTATGGTGAGTGTATATAGCCAAAAAGCAATTCAGCGATATACACATAATGGCAACACTGCCCTCCCTCACCTCCCTATTGAAGGATTATCAGCTACGGGGGGGGAGGTCGGGGAGGGGGTGAGAATCCCAAAAATGAAAAAAAAACACAAGAGCTGCAGGAAGAGGCAAAATATGTCTCCCCATCCTGTCCCCGAACCCAGATCCACATATGACAGAGCATATGACAGAGCCAGCCACCTTTACCACCACATCATACGGGCTGACTCGGCAGCACCAGAGACACTGCCGCACAGAAACCCTCTGTCTTATCCCTCCCCTTCCCCTCCCTATTCCTGCCTTCCTGTTGCTATTCCAAATTGTTGCCGTTAACCAGGTCGCTACCCTTACAGAGTAGCCCACCACCATTTCAGTGAAAATGACAGACTCATTTGCGAGTCACTCATTTGTAGTTGCCCTTTTGATGTGATACTGTTATAATCATAGGGATTGGAGATGATTGCCCCTGCTTTAGATTTAGAGCAATTAAAGTAAAAGAAGTAGAAAAGAACTAAAGAGATTAAAAACTAATATATCTAGTGACCTGGATGGAGTGGAATCAAAATTCTTACAGTTAGGAGCTGATATTCTGGCCCTGGTAATAGCACACTTATTTAACTTGAGCATCAATACTGCATCATTTCCAGATGTTTGGAAAATGGAGAAAATGGTTCCTATTTTCAAAAGTGGGAATTCCCTGGCTGCCTCTAATTATAGAATGATAGCTGTGCTCCCTCTATTGTTGAAGTTGATGGAGAAATTTGTGCATAAAAAACTTAGCCAATATATGGACCAAGAATGGATTATTAACAAACTGTCAGCATGACTTTATTTATGTAAAAGTTTAATCAGGGAGGCATGTTGAGTGGACTACCGCTCGATTCCAAATACATCCTGGGGGTGGGGTGGAGGAGGATACATATATACAATATATATAGAGAATATCGTACAATGAGCAAGCATACAAAACATACTGAAACATTAAGGTAACAAATTGGTAGATCGTATGATTCACAACAACTTATGCTCAGTGCTACATCACTGTGAGTAACCACAGATGGAGAGCTAAGCCCTTGATCTAGCGTGAACTTAAACTGCATGTGCAGGCAGAGGAAAAGTACTCTTTGAGGAGGGAGTTCAGATGCTGTGAGGGGGGGAGTGTGCCAAATGTCTTCAGGCAGTGAGTTCCATAGTTTCGGCATGTGAGCTCTTAAGGCTCACTGGCCTGGTGAGGTGCCCATGTGTGTGACATGCAGTAGCCAGGAGTTGAAATTCCTGAGTGTGTATGCAGGAGGGGTTTGGGCTGTTAGGGCAGAAGCGAGGTAAGAGGGCAAGTACTGAGCCCAGAAACTGGCTGTGAGCCTAGCACAGTGGGACTGAATCCACTCCAGGAGTAAGGGAAGGTCTTGGAACTGGTAGAGGCTGCAGTGAAGGGTGGTGGGAGGACAGTCCTGAGCAAAATGACAGAAGGAGTGGAAAAGTGGATCCAGTCTAGCCAGAATGGACTGTAGACTATGTCCCTGTAGTCAAAAACAGGGAGGATCATTTTCTGTGCAATTGCCTTGCAAGCTGGCAGAGGGATGCAGCCATGGTTATGGTATAAGGTGCTCAATGTAGGATGCAGTTTTTTGTGGATGGTATTGATATGTACAGAAAAATCAAGGTGCTGATCAAGCCAGGTCCCAAGATATCTAAATTAGATACAAGCCTCCAAGGAAGTCCCATCTAAAGTGTGGAAGGTAGGGATGGAGGGGAGTTGGGAAAGTCTCTGCCTCATGCCTTAGGTTAAGGAGACAGTTTTCTTGGCATTGAGAAAAAGTTGATTTGAGCAAAACCAGAGCTGAACATCATCGAAGTCTTGCTGGAGTCTGGACACCACTTCCAAGGGAGAGGGGCCTGATGCATGCAGTACTGTATCGTCTGCACACATGTGAATGGATGTCTGTGGGCAGGCTGAGGGCAGGTCATTAAGGAAGATGGAGAATAGAATTGGGCCAAAGACTGAGTCTTGGGGCATTCCAGTGGTGACAGGGAGGGGGTCGGAGGTGGACCTGACAATTCTGACTGATTGGAACCTGCCTGGCAGGTATGATTTGAACCAGCTGGTGGCCATCCTGGAAAGCCCTGCATGGGAGAGCTTAGACAGGAGAAGGGCATGAGAGACAGTGCCAAATGCCTTTGCTAGGATGACAAAAATGGCAGAGGTGATATGACCTTTGTTCATGCCAGTAAGAATGGAATGAGTGAGTCTTAGGAGGGAAGTAACGGTGGAGTGATAGTTCCTAAATCCTGACTGGTAGGGTGTGAAGGAAGAGGAGGCGTCAAAGAAGGAGGAGAGTTGTGAGAGGACAAGGTGCTCCTTGATTTTGGATAATATGTGGATGAGGGAGATGGGGTGGTAGTTGCAAAGGGAGGAGGGGTCGCCACCTTTAGGGAGGGGGATGACTCTAGCATGCTTTCAGTCTGGAGGGATAGAGGTGAGAGAAAGAGAGGTTGAAGAGTGATGCCAGGGGGATGGCAAAGGTAGGGGCTCAACAGTAAAGCATTATGGAGCCCAATCCTGAAGGCCATTTACCCTTGGATGGGTTGAGGGTGAGCACAGTGTTGAGTGCTTTGGATGGAGTAACCAGGCAAAAGGAGAAGGGCGGTTGGGGGCTTTGGGTGGGTAGGAATGCGATTGCAGGAGGGTGTGGAGCAGGCAGGAGAGTTGATAAGAGAGAGGTCGAATAGTTTGTGAAAAAGGTGTTGAAAACAAAGGACACTGCATTGGGTTCCGAGACAGTGGAGCCACCTACATCTAGAACAGGGATGGGGGGCTGGGTAGAAGAGTGATTTAGTCGCCTTCCAAAACTTAGCCAGGTGATTTATGTTGTTGTGGAAGGAGGCTTTGAAATAGTTGGCTTTAGACAGTCAGATGAACCTTGTACAGGCATTTCGAAGTGTGCGGTAGTGTTGGTGCTCCGCGGGGATGCTGGATACCTTGTAGGCTTTCCACACCTGGTCCCTGGCTCAGAGGTGGGCCATGAGATCTGCTGAGATCCAGGGCAGATGAGCTCCCCTTACTCAAGCCCATCTGAGTGGTGCATAGTAGTCCCAAACAGCAAGGAATCTGGACTTGATGGAATCCAAGGCAGAATTGATAGAGGTGGTCCTGGGGATGAATGACCAGTCTGAGTTTGCTAAGTCATTTAGGAGTGCATAAAGGTTCAGGGATTTATAGGACCTGATGAGGAGAGATCTTGGTGGAGATGCCTTGGCTCTAAATATTTTCCTTAACAAGTATATCATGTGGTGATGGCTTAGAGAGTCCAGTAGGAGGCCAGAGACAATTATCCTATGGGGGGTGTGAGGTAAGGGCCCAATCCAGGAGGGAGTGGTTCTGGGTTTTGTGGTTCAGATACGTGGGCTCAATGATCTGTTGAAACAGGTTTAGTGCTGCCACTTGGCTGTGGAGCTTGGTGCTAGCACCAGAGAGCCAGTTCAGATTGAAGTTCCCAAGGATATGGAGCTCGTCACCTGATGAAAAGGATTTTAGGGTACCCAGGTACTCTAAGACAGTAGGCATGGGGAAGTCTTATGAACAATAGGAGCCTGCTATAAATATGGGAATTGAGTGGGGGAGATTTTTTATTAGCAAGGTGTCAATGGATACCATGGGCACAGTTAATGAGACTGGTGTGAACTGGAGCAGAGATGAGATGAACATGGCTTTGCCGCTGCTTCTCTTGTTACCTGGGTGATCATGGCGAATGATGGACTAGCCAGGAATAGTTAATTCTGCATCCTGGTTGTGTGGCTTCAGCCAGATCTCAGTGACAATCAGGATGTGAGGACACAGGGATAGGATAATTGGTTGTAGCAAGGTCAGTTTTTATAGGATGCTGCATGTATTTATGTGGGCTATGTTTAGGCCTCAGGATAGTTGGAAAGGAGGAGAGGGGTCACGATAGGTGGAGGGGGATGGTCCAGGGTTTAGCTCGACTTCCTCAGCTAGGAGCAGCAGTAAAGTTAGCAGTAGTTTTGTTTTAGGTATGGCCCATAGTAGATTACAGTGAGCAGAAGGAATCTGGGAGGAATGTGAGTAGATGCCCTGAACAGGGAATTTTATGGCTGACAGCCGAGCGCGAATGGAGGGAGGGAGGATGTTAGGACCGGGAATCCAAAAATTGGGGAGAGTGGGGGGGGGCTATCCAATGGTGGGGGTGGTACAGTGGTGTGGCAATGCACTTGGGGAGTTAATTATTAGAGGACAAGGCAGCGATTCAGGGAAGGAGGAGGGTGGGAGGAATGTTAAAGGTATAAGAAGGAATATAAGGAATATAATAATAAAGTAAAGGTGCATCATGGTGATGCAGGCTGGGTATGGGAGTGCAGGAATGGCTTGTAGCGGCTGCTAGTGGTGGTTGCAGATAAGCTGCAAAGGGGAAAGTTGGATGATTTGTTATCACCTACATGTGATCCTACCTACTGTATATATTAGGCAGCTCACCAAGGGTGGTGGTGGGGGCGGTGGGGCTGGACACACAAACACTCTCCTCCATTCCACAAAATGAAAGAAGCTGGCAAACCTCTCTTACCTGAGTTCGGGTTGCAGATCTGGGGAGGGCAGGTCACTGTTGGCCCTCATGACCACCAGTGGGGAGCTGGGGAGAGGACAGAAAGGGAGGTTAATTTAAGCAGGTAAGGAGGGGGTGGGGCTAGTGAATAGACACTGAATTGAATGAAGGGGAGTTGTCTTGTCTCTGCTGTTACAGTAGCTGAAGTAATTCAAATTAAACTATGGCTTGCGTTTACAGGAAGGACTCAGAAAGGCTTTCACCCGGTAGGAGAGACCCAGTGTCTACTGGCTAAAAGTTAAATTAAGCTCCATGTAGAAATGTATCCAACACTACACAACTTGGTTCACTGAAAACTTTTAAAAGACTCGGATACTGCTGCTAAAATAGAACTGGCTTAGGAATTAAATAAAGCTAATTATACAATGGCAAGAAAAAATCTTGGTCTCTGATTGGTTTAGTCTTAGGCTGGACCCGTGATATTATCCCAGTACATCACTGGTCTAGTCTCAGCCTCACTGTGAACCTGTAGATGATTTTTTGTTTTTATTATGTGCTGATGATGTGCTTAATTGTTTCATCTTTTTTTTTAAAACAAAATATTTTTCCACACAAAAACATCTTTAAAATGATTTTTTTATTATGTATAACAACAAGCCATTGTATAATTGCAATAATGCCCTCCAGGATGTATGTCATTTGGGGTAACGTCAAGCCTCAGTTATTGGACACACCCGGCCTGTGGCCTTGTGCCCAACCACCTGAGGCTTGACATTATCCCAGCATGACACACACCCTGTCGGGCATTATTGCTTAAATCTGCACAGTTCTCAGTTTAAAGCAGTTAAACATACATTTCACGGGTACTTTAGCTAAAACAGAACTGGCTTAAAATTAATTAAAGCTCTGTTCAGTACACACTTTAAAATGCAGTAGATGTAAATCAGCTCTAAAAATTACAACACAGAGATCAATTTAAAAGCTCCCATTGAAATGGGGTAAGACTGCACATTTCACTGTAAGCAAATAAATAGGCTGCCCTTAGCAATGTAGAAATCAATTGAAGCACCCCGTAAAAAGAGGGTAAAACTGCACATTATAAGTTAAAGCGGCTAAAATAAAACTATCTGCACTGCTGTAGGGGAAGGAGGTCCATGGACGCAGCCCTCCTGGATTTTAATAATCTTTTAGCAATATCTGTTAATTAAGGATTTACCACAGGGGCCATGTTCGTGGACCTCAGTAAGGCCTTTGATTTAGTGGAGCATAGCATTCTGTTATTACGGCTGATGTTTTAGCGCCACGATATTGCAGGTGGCGATGTGTTGCCTGTGATGTTATGTCCGCAATGTTTTTAACCGCGATGTTCCAGCCTGGAACCTGCTGCCCATCCTTGTGTTTGTTTGTCTTTCTGTACAAAATTCTAAGTATCTGTTGTTGTCAAGGTCAGTCTTTAGTTGTATGTCCCCCCATTTTACGTTTCTCGTTTCAGTGTTGTCTCGAAATCCAAAATAAATTGTCACAGTGAGCCACATGCTATTAGTTAAAGTTTGAGGAACTGCTGGTCTGTTAGTTAAAGATCGAGGAATTGCTGGTCCCAGTTCATTCTTCTCATACAGCTGCTCTAGTATTTTGTCAGTAATTTCACCAGCAGCCATCGGTTTATTTACTTTTCCTTGTTGCTTCAATTACTTTTTCTTAGCTTCAAGGACCTGTCTGGCTCGGTGGAACTTTTGTGATGTTAGCAGAGATTCTGGATATCTTTTTTGTTTTAAATATCTTTCAATGCTCTGGGAAAAATATGTTAATTTAAGGGGCTTATATTCTCTGCCATCCTTTCATTGGCACATCATGAAATAGTAACATACATTCTCCATTTGTTCGGGTTCAATATTTTCAATAGGATCAGTTATGCTAAGCTCTTCTTCAGTGTATTTCTCTACGTTCTGTATGTCATAGTCCATTTTTTTTGGTATTCACATTCTTAGTACTTTAAATGTATTCATCTATGGCTTCATTGTCCATTATTTTTGCTGTAGAATATGTTTGTTCTGTGTTTGGCTATGAGATACTTGTTGAAGTTTGTGTAATTTCTGAGTCCAGAAGAAGCACAGGGTCATTTTCAATTTGTGTTAGTGAATCTTCAGTTTCTTCCTTTTTTTTTTGTAAACTTTATTTTATACTTCCAAGATCAAAGAACACTGCTCCCTCATAATAGGAGAATAATTTGATACAGGCAGCTGTCCGGGTGAGACAAATAAGTACAGACAGAATTAAATATGTTAAGAATGTAAAATGAAATTAACATGGTACAGTAAAATTAATATAGACTGTTCACATAATTGATGGTCATTAGACAGGATCTATTCTTGACCCCCCGCCCCCCACATAATGAACCAGATATTCCATAGCCTAACATCCACATTGAACTTGAGGGTGAGGGCCATTTGTGGTGTCATGTAGAGGTCTCAAATGTCTACTACTACTGGACTGCAATAGGGGCCAATTAGTACCCAAGAAAGGCACAAAAAATACCAAACAGGGGACCATCCAGCCCCCCCCACTCAGCCACACAGCATATTGTGCAAAAAAAGGTGGATGCACTGACCCTATCAAAAGGCAGAAAACCAAAAAGACTGCACCACCCTCTCAACTGGGTCCCATATCTCTTGGAATTTACCTTCTTGGTTCCTGATTCTGTATTGAATTATCTCCAATTTCACACATTCCACCAAATCCCTTACCCAGGCAGAGATTGAAGGGGTACTTGAGAGCCTCCAATAGAGGGCTAATTGATGCATTCCCAGCACCAGTCCCAGTCTCAAAAGAGAGGAGTTTCTAACTTGCCCACCCTGTTCCCTCCCCATCTGCAGACCCAACAGTACTTCAACCGGGTCCTTTGTCAAAGGTTCCCCTAGTACAAGTGTCAGGAGTGACAAAATCTCTTTCCAATAGGAGTAGACTTTGTGACATTTCCACATTGAGTGGAAAAAGGTTCCAGCATGAATTATACATTTTTGACATACGTCAGTATCTGACGGGTCGATTCTATGAGCCAGGTTGGGGGTGAAATACACCCTCATTAACACATTTTAATATATGGATTGTTGAAACAATAGGGTTGAAAAGCATACAAAAAAATTCTCATAATAGCATCATCCCTGAAGTGATATTACCATACTTGGCAGCTGATAATACTATTGTTCTGAGTCCGTAATAGTACCGTTTGGAGCTCTGAACTATAATATTATCATAACAATGGAACAGCGCAAGTGCAAGCTCTCCCACAGCATGCTATGTTGCCAGTGTCAATCAAACACTATTGTCTGAAAACGTGGATCATGATTGGACACTTTCTCTTTCTGGGCGGGTGGAATATTTCGAATAACCTGTCGGCCATTTCTCACTTAGCAAGACAAAATCGCGACCGAGATATTTCTTTTTTTTTAATTTTATGAAAATGGAACAATCCAGCTGATCCTGTGTTCTGGGGGGGAAAAAAAAGAAAAGGTAAGTTTGCCTACCAAAAAAAAGCTTTTCCCCTCGATATAGGAGTCAGTGCCTGGCCGTGGGATGGGTTAGAAGAGCAAGACAGTGCAGTAGGTGAGAGGAGTGAGACAGTGCGGCGGTCAGCCAGAACAGTCTTCCCACAGCAGCCGACCACCCCTTACAAAAGAATCTGGATCCATATATTAAAAAAAATAACAAATACCTACAGTAAGTGTGTATTTCCAGGCAGTAATCTCATCTCAAGGTTTTGGGGACTTTGGGAACCTCTCGAGCTTCACTTTCGAGGTTCCAAGTCCCCAAAACCTCTCGATGAGATTACTGCCTGGTAATACACACATAGGTATCTATTATTCTATTTATATTGGCTGGCTCTCAATCTATTATTCACAGAACATTTTAAAGAATTCTTGATAATCAGTGAACAATCTCTCCCAGTTAAAGAGTTCAGAAATACATCCTCCTCCCATCTTCTTTTCAATTTGTCCAGCTGTTCTGGCAAAGCACCCACCAACAGCTGGTAACATGCCTTTAGGGCTTTGAATGTAGGATCTGAGCATCTCCCTTTAAAGATCTCCTCCAGAGGAGAGTGGCCATAACCTCCAGATCCCACACCCTCCATCCGTCTCTCTATTTTTCTCTTGAGAATAACAAAAGAAAAATAAGACGAGGGGCTCAAATTAAATCTTCACTTTAAGGTTGAGAAGTCCAAGACCTGCCCATCCTCAATCATCTGGTGCAAGAGGAAGAGTACCCTTTGTCTCCAGTAGCGTAAAATCTCAGTGCTAAACACAGTTTTATAATTGCAGGAATACTACAGCTCCTTCTGGTTGATGGATCCCATTGTGGCTTGATTTCTTCTAGCAAAGTTAGAATATTCTCATTCCTGAACCTCAGTCTATCAAATACAGAATTATCTGTAAAATTTTCAAGTGGGTTTTGTCTGTCTAGAAAAACCCTCTCTCTCCTAATAGCTCTTTCTCTGAGATGACTCAGCACAAACACCCTTCTTGCAGCCATTTTGGACATCTGCTTGTGTATCCATGGAAACAAATCCCAAGTCATACAGTTTAAGCCTACTATTGGGTAGGCTAAAATTTAAGACTCCGTCTTAACCCCAAGGCTGACTTAAATTACTTTGTGCAACTGACTTAAAAGTGGGTAAGTCTAAGCCTCAGATCTAAGACCCAATACCAGACTTACATCATGACTTCAACCTTTTGTGCAACTGGCTCCAGGAGACGGACCCAGGAAAGAACATGTGGTACCCTAGCAACAGGAGGCGGTAACCCATAGTGACTACAGCCTGGATGTTATACAATCTGCAATCGTAGCACTGCAGTCATGGAGGGAGAATGGATGCAAATCAGTTGACTGACCAGGATGGGAGCGATCAGGAAAGGATGCGGCGCAGCCACCCACCAGCTGGCGGGAACCATTTAAAAGCACCCTGTGGAATCATTGCTGAAGTCATAATTTACATGGAAAACATCACATGATCAAAGATGCCACATTCTACTTGTAATAAATTGATGCAGGAGCATAAAGTAGTGAAAAGGTGCTATAAAAAGTGATGAGAAAACTGTTATCATTTATTATATTGTTGGCTAAGAAATGCTGGAAACTGCGATTCATTTTTGCACAGAATTAAATAATTATTAACCTCAGCTTGATTCAAAGTCAAACCAGCTTGCAGTTTAAATAATACATGATGCCATACACTGGAGTTTGCCTGGAAATGTATGCTTTATAGTTTGTTCTATTAACTTAGACTTGCTACCGAGCAATTGTAACTTTCGGGGACTGCCCCGTTCCCTTGCAGAGAGCTGCACAAGATGAAGAGGTTGTGCTGCTGGCTGCTGTAAGTTGCAATGAGCACGTCATTCAATTCTATAGATACTGTGGACCACATCTTTAAAACACATTCATAGCAACTGAAAATAGTACTGGGTGGGTTGAGCCATGACCTAGAGCTAAATAGCCAGCAGTTGACTGGGTGAAAACAACATTGCACTAAGGGTATGGGAGTTTGCCCATCTCTACACACATCAAAAGTTTGTATCACTGAAGTGGGAAGGCTGGCCAAGGCTGTTCCAGACAGTCTGTGAAGCTGAAGAGCACTTGAACAGACAATACGCTGCAGCCAGGAGCACTGCCTCAGAAACCTGATCTTGCCTGATGAGGTAGGGCTTCATTCTTGTCTTCCTGCCAACACTTTAGCCTTGGAAAGAGACCAACCCATATCAGTACCTAGTCATTGCCTTTACTTTATGCAATCCCTCTGACTATGGCCATGATCCTTTTCTATCAACTACTAGCATTTTTTTTGGTTTGCTGGACAGATCTTGCTGATCTCGATCCCTCAATTATCATACTGTAGAGTTCTGGTCAAGATCATTTGAATGCAACTGCTGACACTGTCTGTGCCTTACAGCCCCTTTAACCACTCTCCTCTGCTTGTAACTAGAGATGCAGTGAAGTAAAATTTTGCCTTCAAAGTGGATGCAAAGTAGCCACTTTGCTTTAGCATTCCACTATGCGAAGTGCCCATTTTAAACCCTCACTTCACCACTTTGTGTTGTAATAATGACTTTGTGTTGTTCACCCTGCCATACTTCACTTTAAGGCAGAGTGAGAATTCACAGCAGCCCACACACATCACATGGCTTACACAGTGTAGGTCACATGCTTCAGGCAGGCAGGAAGTGACTCATGCTTTAAAGAGAGTTTTCATCGACATGGTGGTGATCAAGTGGGCGTGTGCATGCATGGTGGCCGGGTGCATCTGGTCCGGAGCACAATCCTGAGTGCTTCCCCCCAAAGCAAGAGATAGTGGAGTGGGTGCCATGGAAGCACCACCTCCTGTGGCACTGACCAGTGCCCCTCAGTGCCAGAAGCACCTGCTATGGCCACTGTGCCAGTAGCTCAGCAGCAGCAGGAAGTGAGGAAAAGGAGGAGCCACAGCAGCAGTTGTAGCAGCAGGTTTCCATGCCCCTGGCCCCAACTGTAGAGCCACAGCGCCTGGCTCCAACAACACCTGGGTCCCCCCATCTGTGCCTGGTCCTCCCCACACCTCCTTAGTGTGGGAGTTTTACTATACTGCCTGGGGACAGCAGTGTGGTAAAGTGCAACTCGTGTGGTGTTGATGTGCGTCATGGTCCCAGAGGAAGTCACCTTGGCACAGGGGGTCAGCGCACCCACATGTATAACCACCACCGCTTAGAGCAGCAGGCCAAGGCCACTGTGAGTTATCATCACCAGGATCAGAATCATATTCAACTACCATGGGGATGTTAATGGGGAGTATGACATCATCTACACTGTCAGTCACAGCTTTAGACTCAACTATATTTTCAGAAATGGTTAACTGGTCAAAGTGGAACTTGAGGCAGCAATAGTCATGCCAGCAGAAACTACACTAACACCACCAGCTGGGACAACAACATCTCCTCCAACTATGAGTGAAGCTACAGATTGCACTATAAAAAACATTGATGGAGAAATCCCTTTAATGACATCAGCTATGCACTTCTGCGTACTGTCACACCCACAGACAATCTTGCCACTGGCAGCAGTGCCATGGCCAGAAACAGCTTTACTTGCATGTCTCTTGGCATGGATTTTGAGGGATCGCCTAGAAAATTCTAAACAAATTTAGATTTCAGAACTTTCAGTCTGGGCCGGTGCATGTGAAGCCATAAAAACAACAACTGTGACTTGCAGATGGAGACTGGACACTAAACGGATGCAAAAGCACAAACAGATTAAGATTGCACTGTGCAATCAAGAAGAAATGCAGATGCAAAATCACAACAACGCCTTAACCAGTGCTCACAAGTCACACTCCATTCTGGAAAAGAATACTGTTTGCAGGTTTGGGGAGGGGGGGGCAGTGGACTGTAATGCCAGTCCAAAACCAAGATACCACAAAGCAGTACAAAATACTGCAGGTGCAGTGGATAGTGTGTTCACACTGCTGCAATTACTCTGTGGAGCAATAAAAGGTGTCTGACTTGATGGCTTGCTTCACACACACACGCACACACTACAAGTAATGCATAGCAAATTGAAAACTTCAGTAATATAACCAAATATTTTAAACACACTGAAATTATGCACTGCTGCACCACAACAATCAGCAAAAAAAGTCAAGAATTACTGAACATATTACTGTGTGTACATTAACACAGTTATACAAGAAAAATATAACCAAAACAGAAACACTGCCCTTTTCTCCAAGTTTATCTACCTCTACCATAGATACACCCTTCTCCCAAAGCACACTTCAACTGTCTTGTTAGTACACAGATTGAATGTTCCAAATTAACATTCAAAATCCACACACAAATAATAAATACTCAATGATATGGGCACAGGAGGGTTCCCTACAATCGATGTACCACATTTTGAGCAAAAAAAAAATGGCTAAAAAAAGGCTTTATTAACAGCTTTCAGTGGGTTTGAATTGCAAAGCTCTGTCTCCAGCTACTGCTACACACATACTACACAGAACTGAGGCTGTGCAGAACAATCTAGAGCCCATGTGACCTGCAGTCCCATGAATCACTGCAAAATTTGCCTTGGAGCTCAATAACAAGGTGAAGCGATGCAAAGTACATTGATTTCAATGTACTTCACATTAAAATTGGTGCATAAGTACGTGGGGGAAGGCAGAGTATTGTGAAGTCATTTTTTTCAGTGGACTTCATGTTCCTCATTATGATGCGAAGTACCCCACTTCGCATTGCGGAGTACTTCGCGGATTTCACAATACTCTATGAATTGCTTCGCGGAGCCAATTTTGGCCACTTCGCCCATCTCTACTTGTAACTTATGGGTATTGCTACCATCGAGAGTCGAGGTTGTGCAGTGACATAGTAAATCTTAAACTTAAAGTTATCCAACTCTGTCAGTGCAAGCCTACTAAACTTCAGGAAACCTTGGTTAGTGTTTAGAACTTTAAATAATGCATCATCTATTAACAAAGCATCCCGGCCACACCGTGTTGAGACCCAACTTTCTAAAAAGCTGAGGAACTTTGCTGCTTTTCTTCAGTTACAACCACCCTCTCCCCTCTTGCTGAAACTGCTACCCTAAAATCACAGGAGTCAGGACTAGCAGTTTTTTAACTTACTTACTCTGACTTTAATGCAGGCTAGTGACAGAGATAATCTCCCTACTGACTTGAGCAGCACTATACTCCACTCCACTCACTCTCTGCTGCTCCACAGCCTGAGTTAGACCACTGCGTTTCCCAGCAGGCGTAATGCATTGCAGCTAATATTAGCAGCTGGGAAACCAATGACTTGACAGATAGGGCAAGCACCGAAGAGGAAGGGGCAGCTGTGGTCAGCAGTACTATGGCAATGAATCACAATTCCTGGCTGCACAACAACCTGACCAACTGGTCTGCTAACCTCGATTGCTAACTCTTGACCTTTGGTGTTTTACAGTGTGTGGTGCTTGGCATAATGTTTCACCAAGTGTGGACCAGTTAAAAAATAAAAATTAGGGACCGGCCAGCTGGAACAATCATGGACCACCCAGCATCGCAGCGTCAGCTTCGTGTCTGCATGGAAACTATTCAGACCCAAAGGAGAGGTGGATGGCTGATGCTGCATTGATGATGCGCTCCCTGATTGCAGTGGCCAAATTGTTTCAAGTTGGTGGCATGCTTGCAAACTAGTGTCACCACCAGCGTGCACTTGCATTGGTGACACACAACCGAGCTGACAAAAGCAGTGGAGGCACTGGCCACAACAGAGTCACACCTCCACAACCCACTTCTCTCCTAAGCTGCCACAACATGTTTCTTGCACATACGTGCAAGCAAACATAAAAATTCATCTTTCTGAAGCAAAATCACAGGCATGAAATAATTTCAATTCAGTCCAAAGAAAAAAGCTACCCCTAGTTTAAATACCCCAAACGATTTACACTAGGCAAGTAAAGTTTCACAATCCCTCCCCTAGGACCTAGTGTAACTTTTTCAACCTCAGCAAACTTCTACTCAAGGGTACCAGGCTCAGCACCTAAACAGTTTGCAACAAGTGCAGAATCATAACTGCAGTTCTGAATGGCCTGAATTTTTTCCCTAGTGCATTCTTTGAATTTATGTTTGGTTCACCCAACATAATATGTCCCACAGCTACAATTTTCCAGGTATGCAATGCATATGGTATCACAGTTGATGACTTTTTCAATTTTATGTGCTGATCAGTAACTAGATTTCTGAATGTGGTGGAAATAGTAATCACATATATGTTGTATTACGCTAGTCGAACCAAATGTAAATTCAAAGAATGTATATGGGAGCCCATTCAGGCCATTTAAATGCCCAATCTAATATGCAAAAGTGTAACTTCACTGGGGTTCAAAACATCACACTAAGACCCATATTAGGGGACCATAAAATTTTACTTGCCTAGCAGGAATTTTCTGGATATTTAAACTATGGGTAGCTTTTTCCCTCTGGGCTTAATGATCAAATTTAAACTGTTTCATTCTTGTGATTTTACTTCAGAAACATGTATTTCTGTAAGTAATGGCTGCACACATTAATCTTTTCACATTGTTATTTCAGAGTCCCATCTGAGAATGCATACTACATGCATGAAAAAACAGTGGAAAGCTAATCCTATCTGCCAAAATTCTCAGCACGGTTTGGAAAAAGTTTGCCATCTTCAAACATTATCTAAACTGTTTTAACCATGTTTAGAGTTATTTTGAGGCAAACCAGGACATCAGCTAAATTTGCAATGCATGAGTCATGAGTGCAATACTGTCGCATTGGATTCTCTTGGATTATCAGTGTCTGACATAACGTTTTTAATTTTCTCTTTTAGCAATTTTTTTACATTAATTTTGAATCATTTTGCACTTTGTTTGCATTATTTATGTCACAAATGTGATTGTATGATTATATTTTTTAACTGTGTATCATGTTACAAACGTAATTGAATGTTTAATTTCTCAGATATGTTAAATGGTAAACTGTACATCTAATTTTTCATCCAATTGTACTCTCCCCCCCCCGGTTGCACCAGAGATGAGCAGCATGTTGTTCAGTATGCCTTCCTGGTAAAACATTTCAATAAATTAATTTAAATACACGTATGTGATCACTTTTTTGAGCACTAAAATAGTACTTATGGTAAGGACGTTATCTCTTGACAAAGTGTATGTGTTCAAAACATTGAGACATCCCACTGCCATAGACATGCTACTGATCTTGTCTTGCTTGCTACCTGCTGCAGTAAAGGACTTGTAATTAGCAAATTCAGCCCTCCAATCAGCCCTTGCCACTCTAGTGAGTAGTGTTATTTTTAGAGCTGCAGTTTACCGGCTTGTGCGGTTACTTTTTTCTGCTTTTTTTTTTTATATATATTGATACTCCCACCCGACCCTCCTCTCAGCACCCACCACCCACCCCAGAAACATAGCAGTGACACTGGGGTGCCCAATCCCAGTATCAAGCTGAGGAATCCTCCTTGCGTTCTTTTGTTATACATAAAATCCTGTAAAAAGAAAATGGTCAATCAATGTCTTTTTTGGCCGTAACTGCCCACCACCTGACCCTCCCACTCAGCACCCATTCCCCCAAGCCCTTACTTACCTGATCGGGAGTCCAGTGCCCTAATCTTCTCTGGACCACAGACACGTCTTCACTCTTCAAAGCTGCACTGTGAACTAAAGAAACTGTCCTGTCTTTTCTATTCCAAAGAACCAGTAATCCTCTGTGACTCCTTTCTTTATTCTTATTTTATAAGCATACTGCCTATGTCCCCTGAGATTGTTATACTCTGTTCATCCAAAATGAGGTAAGTGATATCCTTAATTATTTATCACACCCTTAACAGCAATCCGACATCCACACAAATCAGTGCGTAGGCTATAAATGCTTAGAATCGGTTGATTTTGTTCCATCAGAAGTACAGTGTGTTGGATAAACATTAGTTATGATTCAGAATCCAGTTCCATTTTGATGCCAGATAAGGCTTCAGAGCTGGAACTGGAAGTCAGAATCAGAAGTATCAGTTCTAGATCCAATGATTTTCCATTTTCAAAAATGGGCAATTGCGTTTGGCAAAACCTGAGAACTGTTTTTTTCTATTTTCCCCAAAGGAGGGAAAATCAGCTAGTTGTGTACATAAATGTGGCTTAAAATGGAGGAATTTGCACCTAAAGTTGGTGCAAGGTAGGGTTTTACATGAATAATTAATTCCAAACTGCTGGTTTAAAAATTACAAATTTTATTTTTTTAACAGTGCTTTGACAATATGGTTCTGCATCTGACTCCTCTTCTAAAAACTTTCCCCATCCAGCACAAACTCTTATGAGCCCATGGTGGGCCAATAACAAAGCCTTCTCCTCCCCCAGTGTTATATTCTCACCCATGCTCCCTAGCTTCATTCAGTGAGTGTCCGCTCAGGCAACAGAAACTCTGAGTGCACTGCAGTGTAAGGTTGTAGGCTGGCATATATGTTTTCATCTTCTTTTCACATCCAGAAATGACTCTCCCTCCCCTGTACGGTGCAGGTGCATGCAAAAAGCAACCACCATCATCACTTGACCTCAGACAAGCCCACCTCCATAATCCCAACCCTTCCCCCCAAACTTAGAAGGTCAAACTGAGACTCCAGTCCCAATCCCCCCCTCCACTGATGTTCCCAGTCTGATCCAATGCTGTGGGTCCACTGAGCCCTCTCTGGCATATGCCTCCACCATCCACTGATCAATCCAATTTAATTGTTGTCCTCCAGTTCTGATTCATACCTGGTAAATAGTCCAGCAACTCCTTGGCCACACTGAGGTATCTGGATAGAGGGTAGATGGTCTACCAAAATAGATCCAAGGGTATCTCATACCAGATGCTGTACACTGAATAAGGCATCTGTTATTGGCTATCCAGGGTTTTCTTTTCACCGACCAGCTCCTCTCCAGCTAGGTCACTCAGGAAGGCCCCAGAGCTGCTAGGCTATTTACCACGTATGAGTCAGGACCAGAGGATTTCATTTCAGATAGATGGATTGATGAATAGATGAAGGGGGGAGATGTATCGCAGATTTGGGTCAGTGGACATACAGCACTGGATCAGGCCAGGGACACCTTTGAAAGGATTCAGATTGCTGTCTGTAGAGCTAAGTTTGAACATCAGTGTTCTGGACTAAGGAATGGGGTTGAATTGGCTTGGCAGTTGATAAGTGATGATGATGGTGGTTACTTGACTTCTGCATGCACTAGCACTGTGCTGGGGAGAGGGTCATTTTAGGACTGGAAAAAATTATGAAAAAATTATATATACCAGCTTACAATGCAGTGCACTTGTAGATTCTGGGGTCAGAGAGGAACCTCACTGAATTAAAATAGGGAGCATGGGTGGGGAGGCAAGGCCTGGCAGGAGGAAGGAATTCATTTTTGGTCTACTAATAGGGTCTTTGGTTTTGTGCTAAGTGAGGGGTTAAATCTGACATGTATTCAGATGGGGAATTTGATTCCAATTCCAAATCTGATATGGGGTTTTCAGAATTTGGATTTTGCACCTTGAATTCCAAAACTCTGAATTCCAAAAACCGCTCGAAATCTGATTCCATTCAATGGGTTTCGACTAAGAGCAACCATGGTGTAGGATTCAAAGCATTTGGTTTTCTTAAAATTCATTTTATTGCCTGTACTAGATAATGGCAAACTGTAATGCTGCAAGCATGTCTCATCAGCTTCTTCAACTGCTTTTGCTTATCCTAAAAACAATCTTAAAGTGAAATTGAGGGTACCCTTGTTTAGACCCCACAATCTGGGAAGCTTCAGGATCAGGTTCCCTCCAAGGAGTATGGGTAGGTTCATTGAGGATGAAGGAACTGAGGTCAGTAAAGACTGTTGAAGTAATTAGCAATTTCAGTGGGATCAAGGACCTCTTGACCTGATACAATGAGCACTGAGGAGAGATTTTAACTCCCTTGTCAACGAGCTCCAAGACAGTCTCCAGATTCTTTTGCCAGTGCTCCAGTCTGGGTCTGATGAGCCTTATAGAAGTCAGATGTGGACTTTCTAATCATATGGTGCACTTATTATGGGCTTCATTGTACCTTTGCAGGCAGACATGGGATCCTGCTCCACTGACCAGTGACCACAGATTGTCCTTATCCCTCATTCAGGCAGGGAGTTTGGGGTGATCCATCCTGACAGTGTTCATCTTGGCTTGCGTTTTTTTTGTTGGTTACAAAAGATTACAAAATATCCAGTAAGCTAAGTGATGTATTTTTCTACTTGGCTAATACTTCTTGTTTCCCAGCCTCCTTGCCATATCAGAAGGCTTGGGCAACAGGTGGAGTGTCCATTCTGACTCCTCAACTCTATAGGGATGCCATGCAGGGGGGTGCATAAGCACTATGGTGAGGCTCTCTTTCATAGCTTCTGCCTCTTCTGCAACCACACACACCTTCCTCATCACTCAGATTGCAACTCTGCCCTCTGTCTACACCTGAGTGTTTATTTATTTGCTTTCAGTTGACCAGAAAAGGTAGAGCTGGACAATACTGCCAATTTTTAGCCTCATCCTCAGGGGATACATACGCAAACAAACTAAAATTGAACCAGATTAAGCTATTGGTGTGGTAAAACTGCAGAAGCCCTGATTGGGCTCCCCTGCCGCCCATGGACAATCAAAGCTCTCCTGCAGTTAGCAGCACTTCCACAGCCCGCCAACTGTGCTCCGGTGCCCACTGCCGCTCACTTCAGCAGTAGGCCTGATTGGGCCCTCCTGCTGCCCATGGCCAACCGAAGCTCTACTTTGGTTGGTGGCACTGCCATAGCCCACTGACTGTGCTCTGGTGCCCACTGCTGCTCACTATAGGTATGGCTGCTAATCCAGCCAATTGGAACCTTTACACCTTTTTGCAGTGGCTCCTCATTGACCTTCTCTACTCTCCAGCCTTTCCTGATGACACAAACTTTTAATTGTGGTGGTTCTCTACTGCCTTATTTTCAATTGTACTCTTTTTTGATAATTAGAAAGAGATTTCAAATGTTTTACACTGCTTAGTTAATTTCTACAGTTTTGTTCTCTGCCTAGCTAAACTGCTATCAGACTTAACTGCTCTCCGATTACTGCCCTGTCACTTTATTCACTTGCTAATTCCTCTCTTGGACCCTGCCCTCCCTCCTGCTGAGTTTCTGTTTCCCCTCTTCATCTGACTCCACCTGCCTTCTCCTACTTAACCCTCCATTTTCTTTTGCTTCACAACAGAAGTCCTATTCTGGCCCACATGCTGCTAATGGAAAACTGAAGCTCTCCTGTGGTCAGCGGCACTTCTACAGCCTGCCAACTGTGCTCAGGTGCCTTATTTCCCATCGGCTACCTTGCACCAGGCCACCTCCCCCCACCCACCCATCTTGACACTCACATTAATAGTGTCACTTGTTCATGTAGTGTGCCTGAAATAGACTAAGTATCCACTTTACCATTTACTGGTTATTCTCTACTGCCACTGGGGCACAGGCCTTAATTCTGCCACACTACACATCTTCTCCTAGCCTGTCTAAGCACTTCATTGTTGTACTACTACAAATAACAGCCCAGACTCCCCATAATGGGCTATCTAAGCCTCCCTATAGTTGCTTCTTCTCATGGTGATACTGTACCAAGGTTCTAAACAGGGCTATAAACAAGATCCAAGTCCCCATATTATCACTGCCAAAAATATTAATTTTGACCCATTTTGTAACCAGCTGCTACCTAACCACATCTAACAGAGGATGGTTTGGCCATTGGCTACTGCTACACCCATATGGATGGCTCACCTCTTATGTATATGTGTCCTACCCTTCCCTCACCATCCCACTTAAACTTACAGTTCTGAGTGAAGAAATAAGTAGACATCCTAGCCACAGACACTCTAATAAACTCTGCTACAAGCAAATTGAAAGAATGCTTTATCAGAATTATCCTGCTGTTTATGTCAAGCAATGTGCACCCCAACCAAGGTCCCACTGGACTCACCTCCCTCGCTGGATAAACAAAGCATGGAACTATTAAGTTGGCAACTATCAACATCTACTGTCTGCTGAGTAAACTGGATTCACTCCAAATTTGGATGGCTCAACAAAACCTGGATATCCTAACAGTAGTGGAAACCTGGCTTTCACCAAAGATTCCCTACACGGCCATTGCTATACCTGGATACACCATATTCAGGCTGGACAGACTCACTAAGCTTGATGGAAGCTGTGACATTCATCTCTAGGAGTCACTTATGGGGCATGCCCTACCCATCGCCAGTCTAATTTGTGCCACCCAAACACTAGCCATCAAAGTATTGCTTGGGGCACACAATAAAGCTTTTACAGTTATATCTATTTATTTTCCTCCAAAAGTTCACAAGACTGACTTCCACAGCATAATAGACTATATTAGTATCCTGAACCACAAATCTGATACTATAGCTTTGGGTGATCTAAATGTTAATTGGCTCACCTCGGACGTAGGCTCTTATAAGGATGCTATCTCCATGCTACACCTACCACAGCTCATTTCCTATTCAGCTAGGGTTAACTACAAAACAGAGACAAGACCCTTCTTGATTGGATACTTTCTAGCCACCCTAAATATATCTACAACGTGATGGTACATCCAAACTCATTAAGTGACCACTCCCCAGTTTCCTGTAGCTGGTCTAATATATTCCTAACCCCCCCCAGTCTATTTACTTCAGGGCGCTAAAACGTGGTCACCTGGAGCTCCTAAAACATGACCTCAGCAATATTAACGGGTCACTACTTGACACCACTGATGATATCAAGCTTGCCTTGAAGCATTTCATGAAGCATTTCAACACTGCATGTGATATTCACGCTCCCCTAAAGATGAAAACCTGTGGAACAGTAAACCCCTGGCTAACATCAGAATTCCTTAACAAGATGAAGCTCAGAGATCACCTCTGGCACTGCGCTAGAGACACTGGTAGGCAAGCAGATGTTCAATCATATAAGATGGCCAGCAATGCATGCACACAGGAAATTCATCTCCTTAAATCCAAACACCACAGGGAGATGCTCTCCGATACCTGGGAAAACAGTAAGAACTTCTGGAAAAACATAAAAGATGTTACTGGGAAGGAGATGAAGGCCTCACCCACCATGTTCAGCATTGATGGAATCCCCACCCTGGGTCCTCTAACCATTGCAAACACTTTCAACAAAGTATACACAGATCTGAGTGGTGTCCTCCTGCTGGACTTCTTTGAGGATACTGACCCAACTAAAACACACTGTCCTAATGAAAATCCCCTGACTCATCCCCACTTTTACTTTAAAATGGTATTGCCATCGCTTGCCAGGAAATACTTTTGGAAAGTGCTAGGGATATCCTGACATAGTGGCGGCTCCTTGGATCTCAAGCTCTTGGCCCTCATCCTTGAAGAAATTCTGCTTCCCCTCACTAAAATAATCAACCAGTCGCTCCAACATTTACAGTTTCCACAACTACAGTTTGGAAGGCAGCTCTTGCAACACCAGTACATAATAATGGCAACAGTGCCTTATACACAAATTATCAACCCATATCTATCCTACCCTAGCTATCCAAAGTGCTAGAGCACAGTGCTGCAGATCAGCTGGTTGAATATCTTGAAAAATACTCTATCCAATGCCCAGAGCAACATGGGTTCCATAAAGGACACAGCACCACTACACCACTGTTGGAATTCACTGGCTTCATCCATCAGTAGCTGGATCAAGGCACTTTAGTTGGGGGCAGGCTTCATAGACCTAACAAAGTCCTTTGAAACCATTCTCCACTCACTACTCCTTATACAAATGACTTCTGTTGGCCTCTCTACATACCCAACATTCTGGTTTAAAAGCTATCTGGAAGACTGCTCCCAATGGATGAAAATAGCCAATGTCATCTCTGACTGACAGCCAGTTCACTCTTGTGTCCCAAAGGGCTCTATCTTTGGACCACTCCTGTTCAGCATCGATCTCAATAATCTTCTTCATTTCTGCCATCAGTAGATCCTTCTCTATGTGGATAACGTGGTCATCTTCTCCAGCAACCATGATCCCATGCAACTGGAGCACCATCTACAGCATGGCTTTGAGGATGTGGGGGACTGGTTCAACAAGCACAAATTTATCCTGAACTACAAAAAAACAAAAGTTATGATATTCATCAGCACTCACAATAAGCACACATCCCATACTCTTACCATCAGAAATTGCCTTCACGTCCCACTCAAACAAATACAGCATTTCAAATAACTAGGGGTTACTCTCAACAGTTATCTATCCTACGCACACCATATTGACAATGTTACCACGGCAGTCAACATCAAGATCACACTACTCCACCAACACAAGCACTGCCTGATGCCAGATGCCCTCAGACTTGCTATTCACAGCTCTGTCCTATTTTTTGAAGACTATGAACTGGTAATCTATGGCACTGCCTCCACATCATCCCTCCATAGAATAGCCCTAGCTCTGAACAAGGCTTGCAGACTACTCACTGGTGCTGTGCTCCTCACTCATGCATGTGAGCTATATTCATAGACAGGCTGGCTTCAGCTTAGTGGAAGGATTCAATATCAAACCTGTTTATTAGCTAAAAAAAGCACTTCTTTGCCTCCTGCCACCTGATATGGAAAACCTGCTTAGCCTGCACTGCAGTTCTCAACATATGCATAGCTTTGGAAACCAATTTCTCCACATAGCTACATGCTGGACAACACAGGGGAAATGTTCATTTGCCTACAGAGCACCTCTTTGTTTTAATGCACTTCTTCATACAGATATATCTACTCTACCTTAACTAGATCCACTCAAACTCATGCTCCATCAACATCTCACATCAATCAGCTCTTGTGACTGTTATGTCTAACTTCCTCATCTGCTAGCAAGGTCCTACCTATGTGCTCTCCTCATCACTACAATATTCCACCACTCCGCTTCACTAATGGACAAGGCCTTTGGCTGCCTCTCCCCCCACTCCCCCCCCCCACCTAACCTACCCTCTCTCTGTTCGTATCCTTCATCTAAATGAGGTTGACAAGGCCTCTGGCTGCCTCCTCAAACTTTCCTGGCTCCAGTACCATCCTCCTCTCCCTTGATCCACCCTCTTTGTCATATCTCTTGTACCTGCAATGTATTTTTACTCATATTGACTGTTTTGTTAGGAGCAATGTATTTACCTCCTCTGTATGTCTGTCACCCTCCTAATGATGTGTAACCATTGTAAAAAGCTATTTGTGCTCAAAGGTATTGTTATCTGAGACTATGTAAATAAATAAAACTAAAAAAGAACTGGATGAAATTTATCTTTGGCAGGTGAAATTCTGGTAAAGTTCCATTTTGCTTCTGCTAAATTTCATAAAATTTCCACACAAAAAAATCACAAAATATTGCCAGAATTATGATTTCAGTTATTTCCTTCTAATTTAAAATGTGTTTGTTCACATTGCACTCAATTTGGCATGCTTACTTGGCCACATTCCATAGAGAAGTGTACCAAGTTTCAGATCTCTGTCTTTAAAGGTGTCTGAGTTATAAGCCTCCAAACCTTTAGAAATTCTAAAATTGCATTTCACAGTTATGTAAACGAAACATATTCATCCAAATTCCACCACATTTGGAATTATAACTTTAACAAGGTCCAAAAACAAGTGTACCAAGTTGCTGATCTCTGTCTGTAAAGGAAGTTGAGTTATAAGCCTCCAAACATTTAGCAAATTTTAAAATTACATTTTGCAAAAATGTAAACCACATAATTTCAAGCCCCTATAAGTTTAAAACTAGTGAACAGAATATAACCAATTTTGTGAGATTCATTGACCCTAAATATTAAGTTTTCAGGCCAGGGTAAGTTAAAAAATGCCTGCAGCAACACTAAAGTATTTTTTTTTAAACCCATGCATAACAAAACAATATATGTAAAATATACAAAATTGCTGTAATAAAGGAACTACTGTTTGCATTACTAAATTAAACATATCCCAACTGTGTTTTTTAAGGAAGGGTGCCAGATAGAACTGGTCATTTAATTCAGGGGGCTCTCTAGCACCACATTTATATTGCCAAAAGGTTTCTGTACAGAATAATTTATTGTCCAAATGCCCTTCCCCCTCTCTTAGACTTAGTGTGACATGTTCCAGTCCTTTAAATCTAAATGACTGTCCAGGACCTGATTTCTTAACATGAAGTCCCAAATAATTTTCCATGTGGCATCCTTTAATACATCTCAAGAGTTCCAGGATCCTCAATTTGAGCTTACGTGCAGTCTTCCCAACATAATTATTAGCACATGTGCACATTGTAACATAAATAACTACTTCACTTGCACAAGAAATAAAAGATTTTATCCTATATTGTTCACCTGTTCTAGGTAAAGTCTGGTGCCAACTATATGTAACTGAATGCCAGACAGTTACAACATTTGAAGTTTCCTGGGGGCAGCATGGATCCTCTATTTCATTCTGTGCCATAAGAGTTATGCACAAGCCGGTCTGCCAATTTGTTCCCCATATGATAAGCCACTCTGGGTCCTTGTTGTACTAGCTCTCTCAGTTTTGGCTCTATATTCAGCATATGCCAATTCCTCTTCAAAATCTCTTCAAGATAGGGAACCTATGTACTAAAAGTGGTGATGAAGTTAGGAACCATACTGTAACTTTGTTTACTACATTTTTTTATTAAACAGCTCTGATCTGTACGTTTTCTCTACTTTATCTAATGCATAGTTAGTGTATGCATCACTGTATTCCCTCTGTTTGAACATTTTGGTCAACGTATTTGAACCTGTCTCATTCACTCTGTTGGAACTGCATTTAAGATACATGTATTACTCCACAGGGATGTGTTTAGCCATGTGCCAACGTGCAGGGTTCAGAGCTTGAGGTTGGGGCATTCATTATTACACAGGGGATCAGTGGTGCTCAATAATGCACTCACAGGTGTCATTGCTTATGGACAGATGAAAATAAGGAGTTCAGTAAAATGTACAGCAGGCAGAGGAGAACAGGCAGTCTGTTTGTCAGGATTATGGATATTCACTACGGGAAACCAGCCACATACTAAGCACCAAGTATCTGGACAATCTTGTAAGCATGAGTATAGGGCAGTGTGTAGTGTGTACTTTATGTTATAGCACAGTGCCACTGTCTATGTGGAATGGTTCACTTCCTCGTATTCCATTCAATTTTTTTATGTTATCAGGAAAAGCTCTGTTGAGCAAGCTCATTTCCAAGGAGGTCCTGGGTAGGATAGTAAAAAATGACATCAAACAGCATAAGAAATACAAACACAGGAAAATTATATAAATGTCAAACATATATCTTTACATAAGTAGAGATACAGTGAGAGGAGTACAAAGGAAAATCTCTGTGTAGTAGCAAGTCTGAAATTTGTGCTCGTTAGGTAATAACAGTAAATAACAAACCATGTTAAGAAATTGATGAGATTAGATGCAAGGAAGTTGCTGATTTGCCCTTTACTGTATTTATAGTGGTTAATGATCTAAATGATTGGTAGTGCGATTAAGTGCACTATCAGGTTGCATACCACAAAGGGTGGCATGGAGATACCTGACGCATTGTGTTTTATCTGCAAGTGCAGATTTCAGGAAATTTGTGTACAAGGAGTGACTTGAAATAATTCCACCCAACTAAGGGGCTAAGTTTAAGTGTATTCTGTTATTTGTTCTAGGCAGCTGGTATGATGGTGCTAATGGCAGATGCACCGTAGAGTGCCGAGTGTGGGAGCATGTCTAGTAATAGGAGATTGCACTTTCTTATTGCATAAGAGCATGTAGACCTTTTGTAGAGATCTAGTATGTAGCTTGGAAGGTCGTTTGAAAGTGCCATATGTGCCCATATGAATAAATTGTGAAGCCATGGTTTATCCAGAGGTCCACCCCACTGCTTTGTACAGATTGTAGTGATGTGTTATAGGTGATAGCATTGTGATAAATCTCAAGGCCCATTGATACAGCATATCAAGTTTGTTCAGGCAATTGGCTGTGCAGGAGCTGTACATAATGTCCTCATAGTCTAAGATAGGCATGAAAGTCACCTGTACTAGTTGTGGTCTGATGTTCGAGGGAAAGCAGTGTTGATTCCCATAGTAGAGGCCAATCCTGATTCTTAGTTTTTTGCATGTATAATGCCAGGGACCTCTCAGTTTACAGAGGACTTGGGGCTCGGGGTGTGGGATTGCAGTATGTCAATGGGGATCGGGGCTTATGATGGGGGGCCACTAGACTACCAGGGAATGGATACATGTCATACATGTACAGGTGATAAGGTAATGGGGAGTGGGTCAATACATGCCACCACAGTGGTGACTATTATTTCTACTTTACCGGTGATCAGGGAATGGGCAGGGGGGCATGCTTAGCCCACTGGAAAACCAAAGATATATCAGATGATTTCACTACTTGTGGTTGAGGTTGGGGTCGGGGGCTGGCCCAGGGTATTCCACCCAGTGCAGCCATGCAAATGGGCCCATAATGGGTGTGCATAATGCCCCTTTGCACCTTGCATGCCCAATGAGCTTATTTGCATGTTTGGACTGAATATGATCCATGGCGGACACAGTGCATCCAGGTATGTGCCACGCATTCCCCTATGAGCGGTCTTCAGCCCCACAGCCTGGGTGCACAGCACCATAGACGGTGGCTGCATGCTATGCAGCACACATTCAAGGTCTGATATTCATACAGAATGCACAATCTGTTCTGATCTTGCTTTCTGTTTGAATATCACAACAGAGCTGTCCAGCACGTATTTTTTGCTTGTTGCCCCATTATGTGCACACAACTGGCCAACTCTGAATATGTGACCCATTTTTTTATGCAAGAAATGTTAGCTCATAGGTTTGAAGCCTTTTTATATTAAATGCAAAACAAAGTCAGTAGACTGAATGAGTCAACCTTCTGGCAGATTTTCTGTGCTGGATTCAAGTGAGACATTTCAGTGTTTAGAATTCTTTGTACTCTCTATGGGGAATGAAAAGAGGCTTATGAACTGTATCATCTGTTTACAGTGTTTATGATGGTTCAAGAAAATACATCATGCCATTCACTGAGAAATTGTAGAATGAATTTTTGTTTTATGAGTTCCTGAGCTCTGTAAACTTGGAGTTCATAACAAAAGCAAACGATCCTAAATATCAAGGCTGTGAAGACAGAAAAGTGAGTTCTTTCATATAAGATAAAGTTACTGCAAGAAAAGTACTCCTTGGCAGTAGTATGCAGGAAGAACTGTATAAAACTGTAAATTGTTATGAAATTTCAATCTGTTTTATAAGCATTGTGATGGCCAAAAATCAAACAAAAAATGATCTAGCATAGGGCAGCCTGTCGGCACCGTGGTGGTGCTACTGCTTGCAGAGCCAATGACCCAAGTTGAGGAATAAGCTGAGGATGTCAGAATGTTGGCTGGGAGGAGGAGAACAGAGCAACCAAGGGACTGCCCTCCTTCCCCTTCAAAGGAGGATGGTGGTGCGACATCTAGCATTAGCCTAGCCTCTAGCAGTGATGGGGGGGGACATAGCACCTAGACTGCAACTCTGGAGAGCAGGGAGATGCAGTCATCCAGCATACTGCATATGGGATCATGCACAGTGATGCCATTGATGGCAGTGCATGCCGCACCACTGCATGGTAGAGCTATCAGGGAGACAAATCACCCTGACAGGCATGATGGTTCCACAGCTCTTCACAGGCCCCCTCATTGACTACCTAAGTATGAATTCATGAGATTCTGTTAGTAGGGTCAAGCACAACACTCCACCACTCCTACCCAGGGAGTCAGCCATGGGAGGCCTCAGAGCCAATAAGTCTGGGAGATGTCTGGTGAGGGAGTAGGGGGGTTGGTGAGGACGGAAGCCATCCAGTTACAGAGAAAAATGAATAATGACAAAAAATGCTCTAGCTGAATCTTAGGAATGAAATTAAAATTGTTGCCACATACTGTATGAACATATGAAAAGTGCTAGCAGAATAAGGCCCAGTGTTCTATCGCATCTGTGTGTATTGCAGAGTCCCTGGCAGCAGCCATGGACTCCACCGCCTCCCCAACTGGTACCAGCTACTACATAACATTGTATTGTTAGCAGTGAAATATAAACTCATGTCTTCACTTTATCCATTATCACACTGAATTTTACTGGCAAAACTCAATGTGAAAACATAATGTGGTGAACTTCAATAAAAGGTGCTAGTGTGAAAAACACTCACTGTATGACCCAACATTCAGAACATTTGCCCCTGATTTTTACCTGCAAAGTTTGGCATGACCATGTCCCATATTTAGACATGAACACCAATATAGAGCAACACAAATTGAATATGTTGCCCAGAAAAAAAGAAAAATAGAGCAAGGACCCTCAAAGTGGAAGATGTGTTATTGAACTACAGGTGTGTTGGGGAGGAGGGGGTTGTCATGCACAGTAAACAAGTTTACACCCTCAGTAACCACTGCATACCCAGATAAACTAAGGATTTCTTTTGGAAAACAAGAAGTGTTGCCCAAGCTAATGCAGAAAACTAAACTTGCATGCAGGCTAAGGAAATACAATGCCAATAGGTTATGGCCATTCATCGGAAATGGTTGAACATTGCCTTCTTTTGCAATGGTGTTTGATCTGTGATTTTCTTATCCACTCCTACTCCATTTAAGGAAGAAGACTGGATCCACTGTAGTAGGACTAAAGTTTTATGTCATAATGTGCTGTGAGAGAAGATTAAAATCCTCTCCGTAAATCCCTTTCTCCCCTATGAATGAGTGGCTGGCAAATGATCAGTTTTAATTGAATACTTGTGGTATCCAGTGTTTGAATTACATTTTGCAATGTTTTGGAGTGAAGGTGTCCATGGGATATCTTCTTTAAAAAGAGCCCCATTCCCAGTACAAGTAAAGTGCAGCATTACATGAAAAAAATTAGACTCAGGGATAAAGTCCTGGCACCCAGGTTTATTTATCAGCATCAAAGAGTTGATTGCGCTTGGCCCACAAAAGACAACACACACAAATCGGCATACTGTTTTTCATTACTTTTCATGCCCCAGTGTTTCAACAGTAGTAATATGGATTCTTCAGTGGGACACTTTGACATGACAGAAGATAACAGAATAAATATGATACAATGTTCACTGTTATTTTAAGCTTCAAAGTAACAGACTAAAATGTCCTACCAGTGTTCCTTTCTATAATTCCTTCAATCAATAAATCAAGTTTATTTTATACTAGAAAAGTCTGGGAGCAAAATTGCCTAATTTCACAAACATCTAGTTGTACAAATAGTAACAAAGATACAAGAATCAATATACAAAATACATAATGGCTGAGATATTTAAAGGGGTAGCACCTGGCACAAATGAGTTGTACTAGTGCTACCCCAGAACGGCGCCTAAGGGGAATATTCAAAAGTGGGAACTGTGCAGGGTAATTGCCAATGTGCCAGGGCACAAAGATAATTTATGTGGCACATCCCCAGGGTGCATGCCCATGCATATGCGGCACATCCTGATATTCAGCCCAGGCTATGTGGTGCATCTGCTGGCACAACTCAGAGATGTGCCATATACCTGGGCTCACAGTTGAGCCTGTAAAAAACTGGCTCAAGTGCTATCCACCCACCAGCGGGCCACTGTATTGCAGTGCACAACACAGTAGCCATTAGCTGTGAGTGACAACCACCCAAAACTATGCACAAGCAGATGCAATATTCCCTTGTGGTCCAGTTGTTCCTCCCTCCCTGCCTGTACCTCCGATCACAGTATATTAATAAATCAAATAGCCCTGATGGTCCAGTAGTCTCCCCTCACTGCTTGTTCCTCCAATCGCCTTATATTAATAAATCCAATAACCCTGGTGGTCCAGTGGTCCTCCCACCCTGCCCATGCTTCCGATTGCCATATATTAATAAATCCAATTTCGCTGGTGGTCCAGTGGCTCCCCCCTCGCTTCCCATACCTCTGATCTCAGTATATTAATAAATACAATAGCCCTGGTGTTCCAGTGGTCCACCCCCCTGCCCGAACTTCTGGTTGCCGTATATTATTAATTCCAATAGCCCTGGTGGTCCAGGGATTCTCCACTCCCTGCCCGTTCCACTGATCACCATATATTATTAATTCCAATAGCCCTTGTGGTCCAGTGGTTCCCCCCTCCCTGCCAGTACCTCCGATCACTCGTACATCTGAAGCAGAAATCACTGGTAGTCTAGTGGTACCCCCCCACCCTGCCAGTAATCTCAATTGCCTGTAAAGTTAACTACAACAATACCCTGGTGGTCCAGTGGCACCCCACACCCACACAGGACCCCCAGCCCACTCAGCACCTCCCCATTATCGGCAAGCAGCAAACCCACCTGCATACCTCCATGGCTGCCCGCCAAATTACAGTTTACAGTAGCAGCTGCAAGAACATTGGTCCACACCAAGACATTGTAGGAAAGGGGTAAATGTGAGTGGAGCTACATGTAGACAGGTAGGTGGAGGATAGATCGGTGAGTGTGATAAGGCGGGTAGGTGGAGGATAGATAGGGGAGGGTGATAAGTGAGTGGAGCTGTGTGTAGGTGGGTAGCTGGATGATAGATCAGTGAGGGTGTTAAGGGTAGGTGGGTAGAGGTGGAGGTGAGGAGTAAAGGGTAGTTGAGTAAAAGGTGGTGATGGGGTGGAGGTGAGGAGTAAAGGGTAGGGGTGAGTGCAATGAGTGAGAATACTGGGGTGAAAGTGGATGATTCGTGAATTATTCAAGGGATACAGAGTGACTGACTCTCACTGGTGAGTGCAAGAATTGTTAAATTTGCTGATGACCAGGTTAGGGCGATTAAGTTTTGAAGTTTAAGGCTAGATTGGGTTTTGTTCCAAGCACCTGGGGGAGCATGGCTAATGGCCATTTTACCAAAATGGGAGTGGGCACTTGGAACATCCAGCATAATGTAGGAGTTTCTACACAAGTGGTATAAGCAGGCCGTTCCCTGAAAGAAATTTCATATGTAAGAGAGAAGTTTTGACAGGAGAGCTTTGTAGAGCCAGGTAAGAGAGTGGATGAAACGTCTAGTGGTCAAGGCAGTCCAGCCCATGGAGGTATATAAATCACAATGGTGTGTGCAATGGTGGGCATTAGAAATGAAACATATCACCCTATGATAAAGTGTGTCTAACTGGTGTAGCAGGGAGTCTCAGCAGTCATCATATAATATGTCCATGTAGTCGAGGAGTGGGATGAAAGTTGTCTGGACTAATCGTACCCTGGCATCAGTGATAAAAAGAGATTGGTTTCTGTAGAAGAAGACAATTCTTTGTCGCAATTTCTTCATGAGATAGGCAATATGGGAAGATAATGTTAGATGTTGGTCAAATCGCAACTTAGGTACTTAAATTTATTGACTACCTCGAGGTCTTCATCAAGGAGAGTTTTGTCAGGGGCAGGGATACGAGTGCATTTGTGACAGCAATCAGATGGTTGGAATAGAAGTACATTACTTTAGCCTTTTTTTTGCATTTAGGAGTAATTTGGGAGTAGTTTAAATTGTGCAAGGATGCATTGTAGCAGATCAGATTGGGATTGGATAGAAGTACTGTATTTCCATGTCATCTGTGAACAGGTGTAGTTTTGCTTTACTGATGTTATTTCCAATGGAGTTTATATAAATCATAAAAAGGAGAGGTCCAAGGACAGAACCTTGTGGTACTCTTCTCATGAGTGGAAGGAGAGGGGAAAAGGAACCGTCTGCTTTTATGTGTTGCAGTCTATTTGTTAGGTAGCTGTTGAACCATGACAGTGCAGGGCCAGAGATGCCATGCCAATTTAACGTGTCGAGGAGCAAAGTATGGTCTACTATGTCGAAAGCTTTGCTTAGGTCCAAGAAGACGGCCCCTGTAACTTCTCTCTTATCCATCGCAAGGAGCTAGTTATTTGTGACAGAATCTAGGGCAGAGGTGGTGCTGTGGACTGGTCTAAAGCTGGATTCGGACTGGGTTTATTAGATTGCTTTTACTGAGATAGTCTCTTAATTGGACTTTTACCAATGTCTCGAGGAGTTTAGAGAGCAGGGGTAGAATAGACAAAGAGCGATAGTTGTTTAGGTCCATAGGGTCACCTGATTTAAATAGTGGGAGTGCCTGCGCTATTTTCCATACGTCAGGTACAGTGCTGGAGATGATGGACAAATTAAATAGTTGCAATATAGGGGCTTTTAGAAACCAGAAACCAACTTTAAGGAACTATTGTCCTATACCAGCAGCACCAGCACCTTTCTTAACGTCTAGGTGGAGTAAGAGGTCTTCTACCTCTTTGAATTGGAAAGCGGGTAAAGGAGAAAATGTTACTGGGTGGAGTCGGGTGTGTTTAGATAGGCTGGAGGTGAGGGTGGCAGCTTTAGAAGAGTTGAATGCAAGACCTGCAGTAGAAAAGTGGTCATTAAAGCTATGTAGAATGTCAGGTTTATTGGATCTCAGTTTGCTGGAGTTGAGAAGTGATGGGGGCATTAATAATGAATCCATATTCCAATAGCAGTAGGAGAAGGGAGCTAGCTAGTTGGAGTCTCAAGTCAGGTAGTGGGAACTTCCAGATCCTGTATGGTAGCCCTAGCATCATGTGGATCTTGTTAATCACATTAGAAACATGGAGGCTGAAGGACCGGTGGGGACTGAGTAGAATATCTGGGTATTTAAATTTGCATACTAGTTCTAGCCCTGCATGCTCACTATGCTGAGTACCGGGGACATTCTCTCAAAGAAGGCAGAATTCCTGTCCGGGGAAATTGCTGCAGGGAGGAACAGACAACATCAGTTGTTTTAGACTGTAGACAGGCTTTTACACCCAGCCTGTATGCAACTGAAAAAACTCGTTTCATCCACTTTATGTGAAGAGTTTGCTCTGTTCTTCTCTGACAGAGTGTCAGCTATCCAATGGGGGATTCTACCAGGTAGGCCATTGCCTAGCAGTGGTCGGGCTGTGGGGAATGTAGGCACTCCGTCTGTCTGGGAAGTGTTTAGGCCAGTGGAGGTGTCTGAAGTGACAAAGGTGATCTCAGAGCTGAAGCACACTTTTTGTGAACTGGACCAAGCCCTGACACATTTTTTTAATGGGATGTGTTGAGGCTGTTGGCATAATGTTCACTGGGATTGCCAGGTACTCGATGGCGGAGTTTTTTTTTTCCAGCTGCTCTGAAAGAAGTGCTGGTGAGGCCCCTCTTTAAGAAACCTTCCCTCAACCCTGATGTCCTGGTGAATTACCGTCCTATCTCAAAACTGCTTTTCTTGAGTAAGGTTGTTGAGAAATCAGTGGCACAACAGCTTGAGGACCACCTGATGTCCTCGGACATTTATGAGCCATTTCAGTTGGGTTTTCAGGCTAGACACAGCACTGAAACAGTTCTACTGAGGGTGCATAATGATCTGCTCAGGGCTAGAGATAGAGGAGACAGGTCTGTTCTTGTATTCATTGATCTCTCATCAGCCTTCAACACTGTGGATCATGCCATGCTATTGGATTGACTCTGTGAGTTTTGTGGACTCACCAGCACTGCCATCAGGTGGTTTGAGTCCTATCTCTTGGATAGGGGCAGCAGGTGGTGAGGGGTAATTTCTCCTCCTCCCCAATGCCTCTGTCTTGTAGAGTACCACAGGGCTTGATCCTGTTGTTGATGTTATTCACAGTGCATATGCTGCCTCTGGGCAAGATCATTCAACAATACAGGGTGGAGTTTCACTGCAATACAGATGATACTCAACTGCATTTGTCATTTGCTCCCAGAACATCTGGAGCAGTTAATGTACTTAACAACTGTCTGGCTAAAATCAATAACTGGATGGCTTCCAGCTTGCTGAGACTCAACCCGGCCAAGAAGGAGGTGCTAGTGATTGAGCCTGGTTGTATGCGTGATGGGTTGTCTCCCAGGGCTGACTCTGATCTTGTAGTGGGTTTGAAACCATTGGTGGCTTCCCTGAGGGTACAAAATCTGGGCATGATCCTCGATAACAATTGACTTTTGAAGATCAGGTGTCATCTGTAGTCAGTAGTGGTTTTTACTATCTGTGGAACATTGCCCAGATTAAGCCCCTCATTCCACCCGAGGACCTGTCAATGCTAATATACACCTTGTTTCCACCAGGCTCGACTTCTGTAAAACTCTGTACTTGGCGGTCATGGGAAGGACCCTCCACCAACTACAGCTGGTGCAGAACACAGCAGCCAGGGTGCTGACAGGTCTTTCAAGGTCCAGTCATGTAACCCTGGTTCTGCATGCCCTGCACTGGCTCCTGATCAGGTGGAGGGTCCTTTTCAAGGTGGGTCTTCTCACCTTTAAGGTCCTATATGGACTGGGCACTGGCTATCTGTCAGAGCTCCTGACACTAGTGACCTCTGCTTGCTCCATCTGCTCCTCCTCAAAGAGCCTCCTGGACATTCCCAGGGTTTGGTTCAGGACATTGGGAGATTGTGCTTTCAGCATTTCTGGGCCAACCCTGTGGAGCTCGCTTCCATGTACAGTCTGAGAGGCTCACTTCACAGAGGTGCTTAAGCAGAGACTGAAGATCCACCTCTTTAGCCTGACTTTTAATGGCTACTGAATTACATATTTTTTTCTTCAGTCCCTGATTATAGCATCCTGAAAGCTTTTTCTAATTTGATTTGTTCAACAAAATGTCTTACATGTTAACTTGTTGCTTGTGAGAATGGGCTTTTAGCTCATCTTGCTTACAAGTATAAAAAAAATAAAAAATGAAATGAAATGAAAATTTATATTTTATTTACTTATAATCTTATTAATGTAATATTATTTTAATTGTTTTATTGCCTATTTTATTGTAGTTCTCTGTAAGGCACTCAGAGTCTCCAGGATTGGGTACTGTATAAATAAAATTTGCCTTGCCTTGCCTTCTATACTGTCACTAAGGTTATCCTAGAGGGTAAGACGAGGATTGTAGGTTTTCCTGGGTCTTGAGAAAACCATATATTTAGTTTTTTTCAGTTGAGGACCATGCCTTTATTGGAAAATCACAAGTGTAGCTTCAGGAAGTCCAATTGTAGGCAGATGAGCATCTTTTCTGGGTTTTTGTTGCTGCAGTAAAACGCCCCATCGTCGGTGTAAAGGACCAATTTGGTGTTGGAACATACTTCCGGGAGCTTATGGATAAAGAGTGTGAAAAGGAGGAGGCCCAGGATACAGCCCTGGGGAATATCATATTTAATATAGAGGATAATGGCTGGGGATCAGGTGATAACCACACTGTAATCACCTCGAGTGGTTGCTAGGGCAAAATGGTAAACCTCGAGAGCACAGCTCGAGAGGTTTACTGTAGCCCTAGCAACCACAAGAGGTGATTTCAGTGTGGTTGTCACCCAATCACCAGCCATCATCTTTTATAGAGTATGGTCAAAAAAACACTGTTTGCATTCTATGTGTGAGAATTATGGAACTCTGGTGCATTCTTTTTTGTTTTGCCACTGTTTGGAAGTTCTGAAGTGTGGTTAACAACTTTTAAAATTCTAAACAGTGCATAACAAAGCTGTGTAACTGCTGATTATGGTGGTTAATAGGCACTTACCATACATTATAGAGCATTATGAGGACAGGTGTCCATCTGTATTAGTTATCTGCGATCCTTCAGGAGCAGATCATGGTCAACAAGGTTGAAGGCCTTTGTCAAGTTCACAAATACTGAGTCTGTGTACGGTCCATTGCCTATAGCTCCAAAGATGTCCCTGGTGAACTTAACTTGAGGAGTCTCAGTACAGTGGGCAACTCTAAAGTCATGCTGGGCATTGGTGAGGATTGGGTCACTGTTGAGGAAGGTGGTGACTTAGGAATTAACCACTTTTTCCACAATCTTGGAGTGGGGAGTAAGAAGAGAGATTGGCCTGTAGTTGCCAACCTCAGTCCTGGAGCCAGATTTAAACAGGGGTTTGACTTTGGCCATTTACCAGATGTGGGTGAAGGTGCCAGAGCATAGGGAAAGGTTTATGATGTTGGTGAGTGGGACTGCTATGTGGGCAATAGCGAGTTTAAGGATTTTGTAATCTAACCCGTCCGCTCCTTTACTGGGTTGGGGTTATTTGAGCAGATCAGCTTAACGGTGTCAGAGGGTGACAGAGCCCAGAAATAGAAATTTGTAATAGTACCAAGGTGTGGTGTGGGGGGAGGCAGATTCAGTGGAATCTTGGTGGGGGGTGAGGTTTATATTTATCCAAGTCCCTGATGAAATTGTTGAAAATGTTGGCAGCATCAGAGGGGTCACTAGTAAGCTGATTTCCATGACTGAGGGTTATGAGTTCAGCTTTCCCGACCCTACAAATGAGCTTGTGCAGGATGCCCCAAAGTTGCCTGGGAGTGGCATTATCCCCAAGCTGTTTGCTGTGGAGAAATTTAACATTGGCTGATCTGACAGCTGCTTTGCATTTGTTCTGAAGGGCTTTGTTTAATGCGAGTTGGGCAAGGTCACTGTGTCTTCTGTGTTTGGTCCAGGCCCTGTCTCTCTCTCCTTCATCAGTTTGAGGATGTCGGAGGTAACCCACTCGCAAACATGGTCCTGGACTTGGATTTTTTTTTAAGGGAGTGAATTTGTTGCAGATCCCAGTAAAGATACCTGCGAAGCGGTCAATGACGGCATCAGTATTGTCCCTGGCTCTGGCTGAGGTGAAAGACCAGTTGACCTGGTGAATGACCTGAGTAATGTCAGCAAGCATGTTATTTATACATCTCGGGTAAATGAAGTTGGGAGGGGGCTTGGGGCAGTGCGCAGACCAGTGGCAAAAGGTGGCGCAGTGGTCACTTAACAGTCTGACTGTGTCCGGGCTTTGAGGATTTTGGCAGGGTTGGAGACAATAATCAAATCAATGACCTACTGGAAGCTAGTTTTGTAGTTAGCCCTAGAAGGGGAGGAGATAAGTTAGTGAAGCCCAAGGTCTGAAATTACAGATTTGGCGTGATCTGAATGACAGGATGTACAGATTATGTTGAAATCCAAAAGTAGAATCCATTCCCTGTTGGAAAGGGGGGTATTTTTGATGGCAAGAAGGGATTTAAAATTGGATTGAGGGGGTACCCGGTGGGAGATAAACAGTGTTCATAGTGAGTGTTTTGTTTCCACCTAGAAGAAGGTGAATGGAGAGGGACTCGAGGTTAGCAGATTTTAAGTTGGGACTGAATTCAGTGAAGGATAACTTTTTTGACAGGTAGAACAGGCAGCCCCCTCCCCCCTTCCTACCAGGCCTGTCTTTTCTGACAGAAAAGAAGCCATCTAGTTTGATTTCCCCTCAGGAGATTTAATCCAAGAGCCAGGACTCAGAGAGTGCTACAATGTCAAAGTTATTGGCTTTGACTCTGGCCTGAAAGGCATCTTTCTTGGCAAAGAGGCTTTGAAGGTTGAGGTATACAATGTTGATGTATTTATTACTCGTGGCATAGATGCGGTCACTGGGAGGAAGCAAATTGGCAGGGCCGGGGTTGGGGTGTGCCATCCCTGAAAGGAGGAGTAGGAGCAGGTTGGTTCTGGTGCTCCTGATGTTAAGGAAGCAGATTTAGTTTTGAATGAATACGTGTAAATTTGATAGTACAGGTATTGGGACTCCCACAGTACTGTGAGAAACAAAAGGGAAGGTGGAGGTGTAGAAGGGAATAGGGTAGGGAAAGATGCAGGGGATAGGCGAGGGATGAGCAGTGAAGGTGTAGCGGGAAGGAAGAGGTGCTAGTGGAGGTGGGGGGAGAGGAGAGGTGAAATAGGGGGGAGGAAGAGAGATGCAGAGAGGATGGGTGTTGAAGGGGGGTGGAAGGGAGAATGGCAGAAGTGAAGGTAGGCAAAGAACAGAAGGAGGGGCAGGATTTCTGAGGTAGGAGGGATTGCATGGAATGAGCAAAATGAAGGTGATGGGGAAACAAGATGTAGTTAGCAGCCATGGTAAAATAGGGGTTCAAAGAAAAACGTAAGATGGCCAAAATAACCGAGTAGGGATTCTGAGATATGCCTTACTAATAGACATGAACAGAAAGCAGGTAAGGTTGCAAGAGGGTTAAGAGGGTAAGGGGGGGGACAAAGGAATGTTTAAGGGGATTAAAAGACTGATACCTAATTGTCCTGTTATGATAGCCTAGTGGTTAGGGTTACAGATCCCAGTGTAGAGGGTTAGGGGTTTGAATCCCAGAGCGTAAGAAGAATAGGGGAGAAAAAGTTGGCTAAGTGCATGGCTTATTAGTGTGAGATGTGTCAGGTTGGATCATAGACTGACATTGGAAAGGTACTTTTTATTAGTGAAGAAAGGAGTGAGTGGAAGGGAAACAGTGACTCCAGTCTAGTGGTTGAGGTCTACAAAATGTAGCAGGGAAAATGTGAAGATAGTTTCAGGGCAGGGCAGGAGAGGCATGTATTAGATCACTTAACCTAAAAAGGAAAGGTCTGCCCAGGGTGGGTGAGGCGGTCACTGCAGTAGCGGCAATGGGCTAGCACAGTGCAGCCTGTGCTCCCTGTAGAGGCTTTCTGAGGAGGTGCTCTACCTGAAGTCTTGGAGGCCTGTAGCTCTTGGTGTGTTGGTGACAGTGCAGCCTGGGGAGAGAGATAAAGAAAGGGCTCACTTAAGGGATTAAAGTGTCACAGCAAACAAAGGAGCAAGGGTCATGGGAGGAAAGGGAGGCAGATAGAGGACAGTGGAGAGGCTAGTGCAGCCATTTGGAAGGCAGAGAGAGGAGGTTGGGAAGGCCAATGCAGCCAAGGCAAATGGTGGCCACAAGAACAAACCCCAAGGGGAGAGGAAGAATGGAGAGAGAAACGATAAGCAGATAACTGGAGAATCAGGAAAATGACTGACTGAGCTGAAACAGGTAAATAACCAAGCATACAAAAATAACTGCAGTACAGAATGTAGCACAGCAACATACAAAGCAGTACAGTGAAATACCAGCTAGCATTAGAACAATGAAGGTGCAGGTAAAAACTCTGCTGAAATGCAGAGGCAAATAGCAAACACAGCCAGAAAATCAGTCCTTCTTAGACTTGTTTTGATTACTTTACCCTAAACAGTTTATTGCTCTGAGGACTGGTTGCAAAAGAACAGCACTACTAGTTATCTATTCTTTTCCGCATCTTGCAATATGGTGAATTTAAAGCTCTTTTGATGCTGGCTCAGCTTTTACTAGTGAAATGTTGTGATGTGAAAAATAAAGGAAAACAGTGTGTCGGTTTGTGTGTCTGGGTTTTATGGGGCCTACAGCAGTCATCTCCTTGTTTTTGATGTTTATTTATTTTATTTATTTATTCATGAATTTTACCAGGAAGGCATACTGAGCAGTAAAGCTCTTTTCCAGATGCATCCTGGGGGGAAGGGGAAGTGGAATACATGGTACATGAAATCCTTTGGGACAAGTAATATCAAAGACAGGATACTGTATACAGTAGTAGATAGCTAATAGCAAGTAAAACAGCTTAGTACAATGTGTCAGGTACATGCAAAAATATACAGCATCAGGAGGTCTAAACCTCACTCTCAGGTTCTTGGCAATAATAGGAATGCAAGGAATCACAGACATGTTGCAAAAGAGTAATAAATGTGTTTATTACTACCAAAAAGGATAAATCACAGTTGCCCTAAGCAGTTCTTACCAAATATGAACTGGGAGTCAATGCTAAGTGTTCCCTATACCTTGTGGATTCTCCATGTCTGTTGGGGCCTCCAAGGTAGAAGACGTAATGTCTTACATTATATACGTTTGATAATTACTATGGTTACTGTAAGATGAACCATTTCTAGTTACAGAGATGAGCCCTATTGGCTAAATTAGAAGTGGCTCCACAGTCTGAGATAACATTATACAATTTTGTAGTAGTCATCACTTTGTAAAGACAAAGGAAGCATAGTTGTACATATATCAGTGTAATAGTACAAATCACCAAAAGATGGCAATGCTAACTTATATATCATCATCATTTCAAAGACACAGTTGTCCTAACATCTTATAAGCAAGAAAAAAAAAATATGTATATATATATTAGAAAGCAAAGTGTATAACAATAATATGCATACATATCCTGACATCTACTCTTGTACAGTAGATGTCCTATGCACTATATGTTAGTATAACATATGGCTAAGAGCTAGCTCTCTACGGTGTACCTCTGGGGGTACCAGTAAGGGTGCAGGGACCTCAAGTAACATTCCTCCCCTTGTTGCCTCTGAGGGCAACACAGCAAAAATAGGGAAATGGTCAGAGAGCATGGATCGTTTACAGACCTCATGCGCAAGCCTTGTAAAGGAACTCCAGCTGCTCACAGTGTTGATGCAGTGTCCACCATAGGCAGCAAAGCATAATAATAAGAAAAAATATCAAAAATGCTTGTATAATAACAAAACCTTTAAAGGTAATTTCTAACAAAGTGTTAATTAATGCACTGTTCATATCACCATCATTAATAAGTACAAGGACAGCTTCATTAGCTTTAGTAATATTATTGCTGATGTGGATGAGAAGAGTATCTTTCCTTTCTAAAAGTGATTTTAATGTCAGCGTAAGGGGGTCAATGTGTGCATTAAAATATGATAAATACTCAGATAGGATGAGCAGATTATCAGGGTTACCATCAATGATATCAGCGTCCATAAGAGGGACAGGGGTTATAACGGTATGTCCAAAAACTGCTTTTTGATGAGGGACAAAGCAGAAGTTGGGGCTGTCTATAATATGTCTGCATTCTGTATACATAACATTTAATGTTTGTGACCACACAATACTCCCCGTCAGAATTATATTGCATTTTAACAGTGAGGAGTCTCCATTTTTGCAACTGTACTGGGCTGGAGTAGGTTGTCTTTGAAATTCCTGTTGACAGGCAATGAACCTCCTCTCAGTAAGATTGGTAATGCTGGTCTGGAGCCAATGTTGAGTCCAAAAAGTCTGTGTCATTAGTGCTGATGTCATCGTCCATGGAAAAGGACCAATCAATACTGTCGAGAGAATAACCACATACAGGTTTAATAACATCAAATACACCACATCGACACAAGTAAATGTAGCCCTTTTTCATGCAGCAATCTGTGTGTGAGGTGACCCAGGCATCCAGAATAGGATGGAAGACCAGTAGAGGAGGCAAGTCGAGGCGTTCTCTGTAGATATCTTCATCAAGGTGCCCAATAGAGTGAACAGTTGAAAATGTATTGAATATAGCAGTAGTAGGATCAAAACATGGTAAAAAGACAGTAAAAGAAACAAACATTGTATCCTTAATAGAACATTTCTTAGAAGTAAAACATTGACCAGTGTTAGGGTGCCTGATCACAAAACTCAAATTCCTAGCTGTAGATAGTGGAATGGTGAGAGTTTGTTGCATACACATTGCAATGCAGCTAGGAGTTTTACACCGAGGACAGTACCATTTAGAAATGCATCTGTCATGAATGTTATCAGGGATCCTTCCAGATTCTAGATCATGGAAAAGACTATTGATGGTAGTGATAATATATGAGTCATAGGCTGAACACAATATCCCACGGGCAGTGTATTGTCTATCTGCTTCTTTGTTATTTTGTGCAATAAGGGAGTTAATCTTATCTTTAGAATCTGTAAATGCCTTAGCAATGTCGTGCATGTTGTATACAGTGTATCTTTCTTCCAGATTAAGGCCATCCACACCATGCAATAATGGGGGGATTATATCATTTACCAAACCAGTTTGGAATTTTGCCGAATGTGATTTGATAGCAGCAATGTCAGCCTTATTCCAAATAGATATAGCTGTACCAAAAAGACCTGTGATGATGCCTGTGGCACCTGTGACATCAGAGCTGTCAACCTCATGGGTATTACGTTTGTGACTTTAATCATCAGGATTAGGTTTCCTCCAGAAATTGCCTCTATGCTCGGTGGTGTGTACCCCAGCAAAAGGGTCTTGAGTACGAATCTGAAAAGCTGCTAAACTACCAAGCAATAAAGTACTGTAAAATGCTGAAGTATCAGTAGTATGACACATGACAAATTCTTTCATATTCCAGTAAGTTAAATTGAACAAAACAGGTATAAGCGTAAATTGCAAGTTATTAATAAGTGTACCAGGTCAGGCAGTGGCTATTAGACCACTATGGGGACCAGTGATATGTTTTGGACATTCCAAAAGCTGTTTATCAGTAGGGGGTAACACAGAAAGATACATGGCAGCAAAGGCCATGTTGTGTACAGCACAACATTTCCTGGCAGAGTCTTTAGACAAGGAACTACAATATGAGGGATCAATCAAGGCAGTGATATTGTATAAACCAGAATGTCTGAGAGCAGTCTGGAGCAAAGACAGCGAACCATTAGGGGATAATTTTGCATTGGGTCAGCCGTGAAAAGTTCCTTTGGAAAGCTTGGCCACAGGGAGAATTTGTCCTTGCGACGTGGTTTGCCACTCAATTTGTAGGGTAGATTTATCAGGAGCCACAACTGAGGCAGTGAGGTAGGTATCAGAACCTTCCTGGACAGTAATAAAATTGTCGGGTATATTGATAGAAACTCCCTCTGGGGCAGCTGCTGGAGGATCAAGGTGAGGAAGGAGGTGCTGTACCATGCCTTGGATGCAGGAAATAACTCCTGAGATGAGGAGAAGGTGGAACAAGATAGCCATCTTGTCAGAGTACCTGAAAAGGAGAATCAAACATTAGCAAGTTAGTACTATTCCACCCAGTGGGGTGAGGAAAGATAATTATACTCCTTTATACAGTTTCAACTGGTTTTCATGTAACCATTTGTCAGTCAGTTTGTTGCTGTGCATTAATCTAACCTGATAGACTGCCGGACTGAGCTTGTTGACAATGGGGTAGGGGCCTTCCCACTTATTGGAGATGGAGTACGTGGGATGTGCAAATCTGAGAACCATTACCTGATCTCCAACTTGCCAGTCCACTTCTTGTGAGTGTTTGTCAAACTGCATTTTGGACTGTTGCTGGGCCTTGCCCATGCAGCTGGCTGCATACAAGTGTCTGTGTGTGTATGAGGTCTTGTCTGAGTTTCTCCACATACTGGTCTACAGACAAGTGGTCTGCCATGACGGTATGCAGGTCAAACAATAAGTGTTCAGGTAATCTCATCTGTTTGACAATCATCACCTCAAATGGTGTCAACTGGGTGGTAGCTAAGGGTGTGCCCTGATTGCCATAAGGAGTAATGGCAACAGGGAATCCCAAGTCTTGGAATTGTCCTCAGTAAATTTGGAAAGAATTTGCTTAAGCCGTCTGTTGGCTCTTTCTGCTTGACCTGAAGATTGTGGGTGGTAGGGTATGTGGAATTTCTGGTGAACTCCTAGGAGTTCAAGTGCTTCTTTCGTCAACTCACCTGTAAAACTGGTTCCTTTATCAGAGTCTACATTCCACCAGGATTTTGGCAGTGGTTTTAGCAGTACAAATCTAAGTGGGGAAAGCTTCCACCCACTTAGAGAAAAGATCAGTTACCATAAGGGCATACAGTACTTGTTATTCCTACTGGTATTGGTCAATGAGCCAATAAAATCAATTTGTATGGCATGCCAAGGGCCAGAGTGCCATTGCGGTAGTAGTTTGGCATTTTGTTTGGTGGGGATGGGATTGTTTTGAGCACACACAAGACAATTATCTCTGTACTGTTTGACATCCTTGGTGACACCAGGCCACAAAGCAGTGGTCTCGAGTCTTTGGAAGGTGTTTTCTATTCCCTGGTGTCCACCAGTAGGGGTGTCATGCACTTGGTACATGAATTTAGACCTTAGGTGTCTGGGAACCACCCAAAATTTGGTGGGGTACATCTGGCTGATACCAGATTAGCTTGTCATCTGAGGACAAGTGTAACTTGCCTTCTTGCCTTTGGTAGGGGTAGTGGATAGGTAAATTATGTTCAGTGCTCTTATCAAGGAATCTGAACACATCTTTGAGCTCAGAGTCAGCATGCTGGGCTGCCAACAGGTCCAAGGGGAAAAGGGTTCGGGCTTCTTTTTAACTGCTGCAATGTATGCAGCCGCCCTGTATTCTGGATGATCCATCATCCAGGTGCCCACCCTTGGGCTCCTTCCTTGGCAAGGGTGTCTGCAGTGTCATTGAAGGCATGATAGGGGTCATGTATGGAGTGAGCTTTAACTTTGTGTACATAGAGTTTGTGTGCAAACCTTTGTGCCAGTGAGTGTATGTATATTACCAGTTCCTTATGTTTCACTGGACTGTCATCAGAGGAGAGGAAGGAGGTCTTCTGCCAGAAAGGAAGAAATTCTGTAAGAGAACAACAAACTCAGTTAGAGGCTGTAAAGATGGTATCTTTGGTCCCATGCTAAATGAACTCGAGGGCACAGGCCACTGCTACCATCTCGGCATATTGTGATGATGCCACACTGCAACATTTAGAAACTTTAACAGTGTTACCGTAAGGATAAATCACTAAGATACCCATCCCTGAAATTTGTTCTCCCTTATAATAGCAAGCTGAACCATCTGTAAAGATACGACTCAATGAGGTGTTCTCAAGTAGATGTGGTGTGGCAGGAAGGAAAGGACCTGGATCTGGAAGATCAGGTGGTTGCAGTGTATAGTCATGGGGTTTTCCTTGAAAAAGGAGGCCATGCACCAGCAAGGATGGCATTTTAGTTGGGTGGACCTGAATGTCTCTATCCTGGAGAAGAATTGACCAGTGTGTCAGCGTGGTATTAAAGACTGACCCATCCTTCACTCTATCTGATAGTAGAAAGGTAGCTGGGGTGTGGTTTGTGTTAATAATCAGTGGAAAGTACCCAATGGCTTTACACAGTATGGCCGGCGATATTAGCTAGTGCCTGTTCAACATATTCTCTGTAAAAGGGGAAGGGAACCAGAACTGTACCGAAACCTAAAGAAAAACACTTTAAGGTTATAAATTATAAATAATATAAGCTATAAGAGAAAGACCAAGTTAAAGCACATTTTCTGTTGTTGGTATTTGTTGAATCATGATGGGAGAGGACAGTGCACACTTCTTCGAAGGGACCGAAAAGCTGCTGGAGGTGTGGTTCACCCGACAGGACAAGAGCAAGAGATCGGAAGATTTTCGCGACGTACCAAGGTTTGAGTGGGACAAACTTTTGGAGAATGCGCATTGTTTGATCATAAGTGTGACAAACACTGACAAGCAGGAAGCTTATATACTCAGTGAAAGTAGGATGTTTGTCTCTCGGAGAAGTTTCATTTTGAAGACATGTGGTACCACCCTCTTACTGCAAGCACTGGTTCCCCTGTTAGAGCTTGCTAGAGAATATGGAGGGGTTTGATACAATTGAGAATTTCTTTTATTCTCAGAAAAATTTTACGAACCCATCCCAACAAGAGTACCCTCACAGGAATTTTCAGGAGGAGGTGGAAATCTTGAATGAGATATTTCCAAATGGAGCAGCTTACTGCATGGGACGTATGAATTCTGATTGCTGGTACCTGTACACATTGGATATCTCAGAAAACCCCAAAATCAAGCACCCAGATCAAACTCTGGAAATCCTGATAAGTGAACTTGATCCAGCATTTATGAACCAGTTCTACATGAAAGACGGTGTTACTGCAAAAGATGTCACTTGTACGAGTGGAATTTGAGACCTGATTCCAGGTTCAGTCATTGATGCAGCATTGTTCAGTCCATGCGGCTTTTCAATGAATGGAATGAAATATGATGGGACTTACTGGACAATTCACATCACTCCAGAGCCAGAATTCTCCTGTGTTAGTTTTGAAACCAAAGTTGCTCAAACAGCCTATGATGAATTGATCAGGGAAGCTGTGGAAATTTTCAAGCCAGGAAAATTTGTGGCTACCCTCTTTGTTAATCAGAGCTCCAAATGTCGTACTGCATTTTCCTCCACCCAGAAGATTGAAGGATTCAAGCATCTTGATCATCAGTTTGCTCAGTTCAATGACTACAATTTTGTGTTTACTAGTTTTACAAAAAATCGGCAGCAGAGTTGAGTAATAAAAATGAAAAAGAAGAAATGAAAAAAAACATGCAAAGAAGATGATGGTGGCTACCCTGATAAATGTGTAGAGCACCAAAACATCCAGAGCTGCCACTTTTTAGATTCAGTAGGCCCTAGGTGTTACTATGACATTTGTATGATATCCCATTTGAATTTTATGCATCATTGTATAACGGAGTTAGATATCTTGCATGAATGTTCCTTTCTCTGTTTAGCTATGCTAGGCCACTCTTGCAGTGAAACTGAAGTGCATGTAGAAAAAATACGTTTTTACTGTATGAGGTTCTACAACACTTGTAAAAGTAAGATCATACCTTATGTAGCGTTTCTACAAGTGTCCCAAAAATTCCCTACAGACAAGGCATTCGTGCTCACTAGTTGTACACCCTGGCATGCTTAGCTGGACTTGCTGGTTGGACACACTATGCAACTTATTAACTTTCTAATCATGTCTGTAATTAAAGCTCCCACCCTGGACCAAAAATGGAATCTTGGCATACATAATTTCTTGTTGCACACCCCTCCCCCCAGCTGAATTTTCCAGGAAAGCAATAGGTCATCAAAGCATCAGTAAATCTATAAGGTCAGCTGGCATTCATCTGTATTCCCCTTCCCCGGGTCATGCCTGAAAATAGGCAGAATTTGTCTACTGCACTTACCCAGTCAACAAAAATTAAATAAATAAATAGAAATGATATACAAGAAGTGATTGACAGCCCAGTCGGTAGCTAGAAGGTTCCTTTCACAAAGGCTGTACTTCTGTTCCACTGGGGTCAAGAGTTGTGATGCATATGCAGTGGGTCTCAGAGTGCCATGAACCTTCTGGGCCAGCACTGCTGACATGGCTACATCAGAGGTGGCACATTCTAGATGGAATGGCAAGGTTGGATTGGGGTTGACCAGAACTGGGACTGAGGCCAAGGCCTGTTTCAGTGACGTCACAGCCTGGGTGTGGATGGGGCCCCAATTCCAGGGAATTTCCTTTTCAGTAATTCATACAGAGGAGCAGCCTTCTGAGAAAAATCATAAATAAAATCTCTAGAATAATTAATCATACCTAGAAATCTCCTAAGAGTGACCACACTGGTGGGTAATGGCAAATCTTGCAATCTTTGTATTTTCTTCCAGGTAGGGCTTCAGCCTTGATTAGTTATTCTCAGGCCCAGAAAGAGTACCTCTTTCTGACATAGTTGTGCTTTTGCTGGGTTACATTTGAGGTCTGCTCTCTGAATGAGGGTCAAAAGTTCATCCAAGAGATCCAAGTGTTGTTCCTGTCTCACTGTTGCCAACAACAGGTTATCCACATACTGCAAAAGACACTGGGGGGTAGAGAAACCCTCAAGGGCGTCCATCATATGTAGATGGAACAGGGAAGAGCTGTTATGGAATCCCTGTGGTAAGCAGGTCCACGTGTACTGTCTACCCTCAAAGGTGAAAGCAAATTGTATTGACTTTTAGGGGCCAATGGTAATGACCAGAAACCATTGGAGATATCCATGACACTGAACCATTTTTGGTCAGGGGTCAAAGTCGCAGCATATCAGGTGCCGATGCTACAGTTGGGGCACAACTGGGGGTGACCTGATTTGGTCTCCTGTAGTCAATAGTAAGTATCCAGGCACCTGTGGGTTTCTTCACAGTCCACACTGGGGAGTTGGCGGTAGAGACAAATGTCCTGATTACACCTTGTCTGAGGAGTGATTTTATTGTTTCCCCTAAGAGAAGGCAGGGTCTCTTGTTGAAAAGGATATTGCCTTTGCCTCTCATGTGCTGGGCCTGTCTCTTCTATGACAGTGTGCATTCTGCCACAGTCAAGCTTGTTGGTGGCAAATGCCTCCAAATGCCTTTGTAGAATGGGGAGGAGCTTTAGGAAAAGCTCATGGTTCTTAAACAAATCTATGACATCATACTCTTTATTGTTGGCAGATATTGTTGCCACCACATGTGAATCAGGAATCATGATGATATGGTATTGACTCTGAATCTGTATCAGTAACGTGTTAGCTAGGTCCACCACAAAGCCGAGTGGTGCTAGAAAATCAATTCCAATTATACTAGTATGATCATGCAATACCTTTAGCTGGAAGGTGTGAAAGGCCTTCAGATTTCCCAACTCTACAGGTAGTGGTAGAGAATGGTATGCAGGCAATCTAGTTCCATCTAATTCTGACATGTTGGTCCTCTGTCTGGTGGACCAAGGGGATGTCTCTGGGTGGTCATCATGTAATACAGATACAGCTGTGCCTGTATCCAATAGCACTGTCAGTAGGAGGCCCCTGACCTTGGCCTCAGAGCAGGGCCTTCCATTTGCATCCAAGACCAGCTTGTTTGCAATACAGACTGGGGCCTGTAATTGTCAATCTGTACCAACGGAAGCATGGAGGGATTGGGCCTGGCTCCTTTGAACCACCTCACCATGCTGCACTGATGCTATAGAGGGAGCTGCTTCTGGGTTCAGGCCTGTATGGGCCTGAGGGCTTGTACTTCCGGTATCTCCATGGCCTGTTGAGGCCTGTGCTCCTGGTTGTATGACTGCAAGGGCCTGAGTGGGAACAGCATCTGCTACGGGGCACATTTGCCCCAGAAGTTCTCAGAACTTATGATTCTCTTCAGCTATCTCCCTATATGAAGGGCCTGGTCTTTGTTGTTTACCCTTGTTATTCTTGTGGTGTTTCTTATTCTTATCGTAATTCCGGCTCCCACCCCATTGTTGTTGTTGCTGCTGTTGTTGTGGTTGTTGGGCCTGCTGGGGGTGTTGGTTGTCTACAAGGAGGGGCAGTTTCTAGTGGGCCTGCCCTTCCACCATGTAGTGCGTCATGGTCTCCTGAGTAATCTCCATGATGGCTACCTTCTTGGAACTGGAGCCCAAATCACAGATGTAAAGTTGATAAACTTGCTCAGTTTTCCGAAGAATGTTGGCAAACCTCTCCATGGTGGGATAGGTGGTTGGCGCTACCTTTTCTCTTACTGCAGGGTTCATGTTCCTAATGAATAGGGTCTTATACTCGATAAGGTCTACGTCTGAAGCTTCCTATGCAAGAAGCTTCCCTGCTCGGTAGGTCATGCAGAGCCTCTGGTGATAAGGTGCTGGACTTTGTTTTTCATTCTGTTTCACAGGGTATGCAAGCATCACTCCTACTACACCTGGGCTGTGTGCAGAAATGAGTTCAGCTTGGACCTCGTCAAAGGTGGCGGTGCCATCCTGGTGGACAGCATCGGGGAGTTTTGCCCACAATCCAGAATCAACAGTCTGGCATAGGATCTGGACTTGGTAGTCTGCAGCGAGACTAAGAATTTCACATTTAGCATGCACCTTTTCCAAGTGGCAGCTGAGGTTGTCAGACGGGCTCATCCGACCAATGCTGTCAACTATTTGCTGAACAGAGTAGGCCATTTGTAAGGGATTATTGGGATGATCAGGTGGAGGTAGGTTCCTGCGGGAGCCATCCAGGGCTGCCTGAGCTGCAGCTCTACCACAGTATGGACCATTCCATCCCGGGTAGCAGCCTCCTGCAGCATTTGTCTGATCTGCATCCAGAGGGTCTGTTTGCTTCTGTCGGGTAGAGTCACATTGCCTAAAGTGGCATCTATCATTTTCTCAATCTCTGCCTTATCATCCACAGTAATAATGGCCACTGGTGGTGCCATCGGGACTAGGCCTGGGCCTACTCCCCCCTATCATGGGGTTTGCCATGTTGGCATCACCCATGATGTGCGTCACGACGTCGGTGATGTATGACATGGGTTGGGTGTGAGGGGTGCCTGCTATGTTGGGGATGGCGGGGTGGGGAGTCTGGGTCATAGTAGGGGTGTGACTGGGCATTGTACTGTGAGATGTCATCATCTGATACCTCCCCTTCAGATGACGTAGTTAAGGCAGGGGCTACACCTCCATCACCTTAATATGTCCAGACAGAACCTCCCACTGATGGCGCAATTTCGCCATCTTGGATTCACATTCAGCATGATTCACATTTGCAACATTCATATTTACATCATCCTGCATATGTTTCTGCAACACTCTATACAAGGCGCCCAATTCTCGATTGTCCCTAGTAGCCACTTCTAAGTCATTACATACCTGGTTTATCTCATCCTGTATCTCTCCCAGCTCCTCACTCAATTGTTCATTCATTCTACTTAATAAGTCGTTCATTTGCAAAGCCTGACTCTTATCCTGTCTCAAACTTTCACATTCCTGTTTCAAGATACAAAGTTCCTGTTCGCCTGCCTGGACAGAATGATGCAAAAGGGAATCCTTTTCATTTTGCAGGGTTTGGGGTTAAGATTCCAAATCCTGGTCATGTCTCACACATTCTGTTTCCTGCAACCCCATCTCCTGCTTAAGAGATGAGATTTGCAGTTCAAGGGTTCGAAATCTCGCCTCGGAGTCTTTCAGAGCAGCATAGAGAGCCCGACCAACAGACCCTTAGCTTCTCGCTTTCTGGCTGTTTGTCTCATCTCTGAGTACTGAGTTGAAATCCCCAGTACAGGGTTTTCGGATTAACTTGCATCCTGCACGAAGTCAGATCATCCTTAATGGGAGGCAAGAAAGTTTGAGACATTGAGTCTCAGTTCTGCACAGATATTTGATACAGTGGCCATGGTGTTGGAGGGAATGAAAAATCAAACTGTGAAAAAGGCACCGTGCTTTGTATTGATCCACAACAGGAGCACTTTATTCACAGTAGGGCTACCGTGCACTTGTAAGCTTGCAATTCAAAACTGTTGTGGAGTGGGCTGAGTCAGCATCGACCACACCCAGAAAGCAGCCAGACTTTGCAAGTTATTACAGAATGGTCATAGAATGAGAGAGGTGATGCGGGAATGCACACATACAGTCCCCATTGGGAAGGAAACAGTTTGAAGCAACAAGTGAAACTTTGTAAACATCAAATATTGCCTGCACACAGTCGTCAATTGTCAGGAGGTCTAATCCTCACTCTCAGGTTCTTGGCAATAATGGGAATGCAAGGAATCACAGACACATTGCATAAGAGTAATAAACTTATTCATTACTACCAAAAAGGATAAATCACAGTTGCCCTAAGCAGTTCTTATCAAATACAAACTGGGAGCCAATGCTAAACGTTCCCTATACCTCGAGGATTCTTCATGTCTTGTGGGGTCTCTGAGGTAGAAGATGTAATGTCTTACATTATATACCTATGATAATTACTATGGTTACCATAAGATAGAAACATTTCTGGTTACAGAGATTTTTTTATTTATTTATTTAGTTTTTGTTGAACGGGTAAGTGCACTAGACAAATCCTGCCTATTTTCAGGCACGACCCGGGGGAAGGGGATACAGATGAATGACAACTGACATTAAACCATATTAAGCTGATGATCACATGAGCCCTATTGGCTAAATTAGAAGTGTCTCCACAGTCCAAGATAACATTATACAATTTTGTAGTAGTCATCACTTTGTAAAGACAAAGAAAGCGTAGTTGTACATACATCAGTGTAATAGTACAAATCACCAAAAGATGGCAATGCCGACTTATATATCATTGTCATTACAAGGACACAGCTGTCCTAACATCTTATAAGCAAGAAAAAAAATATATATATATATATTAGAAAACAAAGTGTATAACAATAATATGTATACATATCCTAACATCTGCTCTTGTACAATAGATGTCCTATGCCCTATATGTTAGTATATCATATGCCTAAGTGCTAGCTTTCTACAGTGTACCTCTGGGGGTACCAATATGGGTGCAGGGACCTTGTGTAACAACAGTGAGTACTTGGAAGAATCACACAGTCAAGTGAGTTGGGTAAGCAGCCAAAGTGAGTAAGAAACTCATAACTGCATAGTGCTATTTTTTGGGGGGACAGTCCAACTGCACCATGACGGGGTGAAGCCAAATCATGGGCTAAAGATTGGGGGGGAGGGGTCAGTGTATGGTGAGGGGTCAATATGTTTTGACATGGGCAGGTGGGGGTTGTGTAATCGAGTAGGAAGGAGGAGAGGGGATTCAGTGATGTGGCATTGCAGATGGGGAAGGGGAAGGCATTCCACAGTTTAGGACAGTGGAAAGAGAAGGCAAATTGGCCAGTGGTGGTGGAGCAGTGAGGGATTGTGAAGGATCGATGTACTGGATTTTTCACCAAGGCCAGCTCCACAAGATAAGATTGTTCACGTGACGATTTCCCGCAGGGACTTTGATTTTACCTACATTGATTTCCCAATTTTAGTATGGACTTGTGGAGTGAAAACATCGTGCATTATTTTCCACTTTCAGCACTGACATCCCATTAGACACAGCAGCACATTGATTTTTACATTATTTAGTTATCATCCATTTTTCCTACCAGTCGCACCTCCTACTTACTCAATTGCATTGTCATCCTTTGCATGATATAAATAAACATCTCATCTGCCTGTCTTTGGTGGCTGCCCATGTAACAGTTAAAGATTCCATGACACTACAACTGTGTGCAATGCAGAATGGCAATGCCGATTCCAAAATGCATTTTTGGACTTTTTTGGTAATTCTGTGGAATTTTGATTAAAGCTGTAGTTTGCAGATTCACTGTTTATTTAAAGAAATAACACCCAAGAAACTGGTTATTTCTGAGGGATTAACAACCATTTAGGGGGATGAGTGGCCCAAGGTGCAGCCAAGAGTGACCGCCCTCCAGCCAGTCATTAATCCAAGGAAATGACCAGCTTCGAGGCTGTTATTGCAATTTTAAGTCTAAACGCAATAACAACTTTTGTTTTAGCCGGTTTTACTGAAGTTTTGACAGTGTGGCGAGAGCTGTGTTTGCCATACAGCATCAGTCTGCAGCTGGATTGGTCATTTCCAAGAAGTTACTGATAGATCCACTAGCCAGTCCAAAGCCTTGCTTGACTCATGAATAATTAATTAGACTTAAATTATGATTTTGTAACCACCCTATTTTAGCCAGCAGAAAGGCATTCCATGCTTAAAGGGGAACATTTATGAACAGTGCCCATCATAGTTCGAATGTCCATGAAACAATCTTTTTAAATAAGGTATTGGGCTCCACTGTAGCTTTCAGAAGTCCAGAGATATCAATGATTATGTCTCCCCCATATTGATACTGCATTGCCACTGTTTTTGGAACCTTGAGTTGGAACTGGCAACATGCTGTGGCTAATCACAGTGAAGTCAAGCACTGCTTGCTTTTCAAACTGGGATTATCACCAAGTTTGTCACTTGGAAGAATTGGAGGTGGAACTGGTTCCCACAGGGTAACAAAATAATTCTATAGCATTTTCATTAATACAGTATCTGGTTTGTGGTTTTACCTGACTACAGCATTCCTTGAAAAAGTAGTATGAACAAGGCAGCACTGAGGGCTTGTATTTCAGTAGCATGATCCCAGTATTAAAAGGAGTCTAAGAATTATACAGTAAGTACCATAGCTGATCTCATCATGTTTGGGTTTTGACCATTATCAGAAATAGCTTTCAGGTCATCACTCACTGCTGTCTGTGGCAGATAGGGAAGTGTAAGAGACACAGAAAAACAAATTGCTTCACAAGGGAGATAAAAAGAGCACTGATGGAGGAAATGGCTGCTTTTCTGCAATTCTAGGGTAGTCAGAAGGATGGGAACAGGAAGGACTACCTTGAGAAACTGAACGTGGCTTGCAGGAAAGTGAAGAGAGCCATGGCAGGCACAGAGCTACGAATAGAGGAGGGTGTCAAGAAGGGGACAAGACAGCCTCCCTGTATTACCAGTGAGAGAAATGGAAAATGACAGAGGGCATTGTTAAGCTGAAACAAGGGAGGAGTGACTGGAGAATAGAAAGGGAAAGGCACAAATATTAAATGAAAATGTATGCACAGTATTTACAAAGGAGGAAAGGGGGCAACTACCACTGGGGAGTAGACAAGGAACAGAGAAGAATGGCAAAGCTCTCTGCAGAACCCATTGGCACAGAAAGATACCATTAAGAGCTACTAGCCCTGACAGTAGATAAATCACAATGGCCAGATGGGGTACACCTTGATATACTGAGGGAGATGGCACGGGTACTGGTGGCATCCCTAGCTGACCTGCACAATTCCTCCTTTCAATGAGTCCAGACTTTGGCCTAGGGAATGGAGAACAGCAAATGTAGTACCCCTAAATAAAAGTGGGGCCAGGGATGAGTTGGAAAACTACAGGGCAGTCAGTTTGACTTCAATAGTTGGGAAGCTGATGGAAACCAATCAGAAGAAAAAAACACTAAAATTCCTGGAGATGATGGAACAGAAAGGGCTACTTAAACAGTCATTGTGGTGCACGTGGTAACTCATGTCAATGCAACAAAGAAGAAAAACACTCACCCACACTCCCACCCTTGTATAGTTGCAATTCAGATAAATCCTTCAAAAGACAAGGAACTGTTGTGTTGGAGTCAAATTCATAGTTAATACGGCAAACAGAGTAAACACCATTAGTGAAGCAAATACCCTTTGCTGCACTAAATGGGCTTCTCTGTATGCTGTATCAACTATGAATTAAAGTCTTCAGCACAACAGCTCCTTGTGATTGATGGAATTTATCTGAACGTAATTGTACAGTGCCATGAGTGTGTGTACTTAATGTTTTCTTTCCTTCCTTGAGACAAATTGGCTGCAGGACAACAGGCAGCACAGGCTTGTGGTAGGGAGGTTGTATCAAACTAACTTGATAGACTTCCTTCACTGGTTCACTAGGGTAGGGTAGATAGGGGCTAGGCAGTGAACATACTGTAGCTGGTCATAGCAAGATCTTTGACTCTGGATACCACAGGAGATTAATAATGAAGTGGGGGGGGACCTTGTGGCAAGACACAACATGACTAGATAGAAACAGACATTGTTGAAGAAAAGGACTGGTTGCCCCATCCAGTCTGCCCAGATGTTCCTTACCTGCTCCGTCTACGCAGACCCTAACTGGTCTCTGGTGAGTTACCTTCTTCTGTGCCTGTTTTCTAATACACCCTATGTCTATCCCACACATGTTTGAAGCTGTCACTGTTTTCACCTCCATCACATCTTCTGTCTAGTCTGTTCCAGGTGTCTACAGAACCACCATTTCAGTGAAGAAATATTTCCTCAAATCTCTTTAAACTCCCTCCTTCCAATTCACTGCATGCCTTTGGGCCTGCTGTTCTTTCTCATTTGAAAGAGACTCTCCTTCTACACCCTGTTCACCCATGTGAGGTTCTTGTATGTTTCCAACATGTCACTTCTCTCTTCTCTCTTCTAAGGTAAGCATGTTAAGATCCCACAATCTATCCTCATAAGGCTTCTCATGTAGTTCCTGCATTATTTTAGTTGCTCTTCTCTGGACAGATTTCAGCTTGTATCTGTCCATTCTGAGGTGTGGCCTCCAAAACTGGTCCCAGTACTCCAGGGGGGGTTTCACCAGAGAGAGATATAGTGACAACACCAGCTTCCTCCTCCTCCTGGAGATACCCCTCCGTATGCACCCCAGAATCCCTCTAGCCCTACTAACTGCTTTGTTACACTGCCCTGCCACTTAGAGGTCATCAGATATGATAACCCCTAGGTCCCTTTCCTGTTTAGTGATTGTCAGTATCTTCACTCATTCCTACATCAGCACCTGGGTTCCTATGCCCTAGGTACATGATTTTTCACCTTTTGGCATTGAAGCCCAACTGAACATGAGAACATAAGAATGATCACAGGCAAAAACAGACATAAGTCTATTCTAGTTGCCTGGTAATTCACACTAACTGAATTTGTGTCTTTTCCACAAATTGGTGAAGCTGTTTTAGTCCTTACTGTATACTACTTCCTCTGTTTCATCTTGCCATGCTGTTGACCACTGTTTGAGCTTCCCAAGATCCCTGTGCATTCTCCATGCCCTCTTAAGTGTCTATGGTTGGATAATTGATTGGGGGAAGTACGCAAAGAGTGACAGTTAATGGGTCAGTGGTGAGCACTCAGACATGAGGGCTGCAGGGGTTCAGTTAATTTATTTTTAGTGGAAGTCTAAAACTTCCATGAGTCAAAATCTGGCACTGTGGTGCTGAGGGTTGGGATGCTGGACGCCGCACCTCGCATCACACCATCGACCCGGGTTTGGGAATGGCCCCGGGTGGCCAGGGTCAGCAGGGAAGGGAAGAGATTGAGTGTCTGGAGGACTGCTCTCTCTTCCCAGAGAGGGTTAGGGTTGCAACTCGCTCAATGAGCACCCTCTGGCGGAGCTGGAGGGTAGCTGAAATGTAGCATCGCAGGCGTATGCCAGGGGTGTAGCCACGGCATGCTTTGCCTAGGTAGCCAGGCTCCACAGGGGAAGTAGCACAAAAAAGGAAATAAAAACTCGCCTCTGATAGGTGAAAGCACCTCCCTTCATGAACCACACTCCCAATCAGGCTATCCCTCTCCTCACCGGCCTGGTGTCTCAATTCTTGGAGAAAGAGCTCCCTGGGCAGGGGCGGCCCTTCTCCGGAGGGTAGACCCAGGGAATGCCCGGTACCAGAGAGGAGCCTGCGACTTCCAAGCCATGTGGGGAGGTAGAGACTGTGATCATGAAGTTGCCGGAGAGAGTTCAGAGGTGAGTGGTGCACAAATAGAGTTTGAAAAAAAAAAAAGGAGTCAAAATCTGGAAGTCATTCCAATTTTTTGGAAGTCAGATTACTTCCTGGAACCAACAATTTGGAAGTCATTATTATAGGAAGGTCTAGTTAATGGATGTTAATATAAATATTAGAGGTAGAATACAATTTTTTTAGAAAAAGTCATCATTTCTTGACTTCTGTGATTGAATTTTAGACATCATCTAATTTTTTGTTTTACATTTGGAAGTCAATTACTTCCTTCCCCTTTATTTTGGAAGTTTTTACCTGATTTTTGGAAGTCAAATACTCCAAAAATGGAGTTAACTGAACCCCTGGAGAGCTGTCACAAGAGGGATTCCTCAGAGCTCAGTGCTCAGGCCAGTGCTTTTCAATGTATTCATCAGTGATGTTGGAGATGGCAATAAGAGCAAAATCTGCCTCCCTGCAGCAGGGCTGATATTGAGTAGGTGGCCAGGGACATGAGGGAGGACCTAGAAAGGAAAGAGAAGTGGCTAGAAATCTGTTAACTGGGCTTCAGTGTCAAGAGGTGCAATGTCATGCATGTTGGAAGGAAGAACTCTAGGGATGAGTACAGATTAAGAGGGTGCATATAAACATAGACTTTGTCGGCAGATAAGGACCGCTTAGCCCACCCAGTCTGCCCATTTCCCCTACCTATTGGATAAGCTGCAGATCCTAGTTAACCAACAGCCTACTTCTTCCTACCTCCCCACCAGAATTGCCTTATGTCTGTCCCATGGATTCTTGAATTCCCCCAGTGTTTTTGACCCTACTACCTCCTCAGGAGGGCTGTTCCATGTGTCTACCACCCTCTCCATGAAAAAATACTTCCTCGCATTGCCCCTGAGCTGTTCCCCTCTGTCTTCAAATTGTGACCCCTTGTTCTTGCACATCTCTTTTTCTGAAAATGCTATCCTCTTGGACTTTATTGATTCCCTTGAGGTACTTGAACATTTCTATCATTGTCCACCCCCCTCCCTCCTTTCCTCGAGAGAATACATATTAAACTTTTTAGTATCTCTTTACATGGCTTCTGGTGCAGACACTACACCACTTTAGTTGCCCTCCTCTGGACTGCTTCCATCCTGTCTATGTCATTCTGGAGATAGGGTCTCCAGAACTGCATTCAATACTCCAGATGGGGTCTCACCATCTGTCTGTACAGAGGGATAACAACGTCTTGTTTTCTACCGGTGATGCCTCTCCTTATGCATCCCAGTATTTCTCCCAGCCCACCTTACTGCCTTCTCACATTGCTTGCTTACTTTTAGGTCATCTGATATGACTACCCTCAGGTTCCTTTCCATTTTTGCTGTTGTTAGTACCTCCCCCCATTGTGTACTCTTCCCATGGGTTTTTGTTTCCCAGGTGCATTACTTTGCACTTCTTTGCATTGAATCTAAGTTGCCATATTGTTGACCAATCCTCCAACCTTTGGAGGTCTTAATCATAAGCACCCCCAAGGCAGTTGCATGATTTAGCTTCATTTAGGATGTTTCAGTAGCTAAAATAAATAAAATAGCTTACTTTTATTCTGGATAAAATAAATTATTTAACTGCAGGATTTGGCTGTGTTACTACCTCTCTATAGATCACAGGTGAGGCCCCACCTTTACTACTGTGCCCACTTCTGAAGTCCTCACCTAAGGAAAGATATGGGCAGGCTGGAGACAGTGAAACATAGGGTGACCAAAATGATTCAGGGCCAGCAGGACAGATCTTATGAGGATCGGTTCAGGGCAGCTATTAATTCTTTCAGTGGTATTTTGGGACTGTGTATTACCTGGGAAAAGATGGAGATCTTGCCACTGTATAATGGGGATTGGTCATGGGCTCTCTGCCAGGTACCTATAATTTAAAATGGTCACCAGGGGTGTGAAGTATTTAGGGATATATGTTTCAGCTCAACTCATAGTTATGTGTTCCACAAATTTCTCTGGGGTCCTAGAGAGTGTTACGATGGATTTATTACATTGGAGAAAACTTAATCTGTCTCTGCTGAGTAAGATAGCAGCTCTTAAGATGATAGTATTCCCTTGCCTGTTTTATAAATTATGTAACTTGCCCATTCTCATCCCATATAGTTATTGGGTGAAGTTGGATAGGGTGATGGCTGATTGTATTTGGGAGGGTTCTCTTCCTCATTTTAGTAGGAGAACTTTAAGGGCTTCAGGAGTCTCTGGGGGATGGAATTTGTCATGGTTGTGGGCATATCATTTATGTCATGGGGCTAAGCAGACATTAAATTAGGTATTGGACTCTTGTTTCGGTTCTCCCTTTTAGGTAGCGGCTGAAAAATGTTTGCTGGGTGATACCCCTTTGGTGCTTTTGTTGAAAAATGTTGAGACTCAATTTTGGGATATTACAAAACCTATGGTTTTCTCAAAGTGGGCATGGGCTAGGTTTTTCAAAATTTTAAGACAAGATGTTTCCTTTCTCGGTAAATGGGAATTTCTATGGAATAACCCAGATTTACAGATAGAGCATGCCACTGTTCGGTGGAACTCTTGTTTGTCCAAGGAAATAATTACTCTGGGGAATTGTAGCAGGGAAGAGGGGTTTAATGCTTACTTTGCAAGATCTGCAATCTAAATATAATTTGTCACAGAGTCACCTCTGGCAATATTTTCAGTTAAGACATGCTCTTTCTATGTAGTTTCTTTCAAACTATTATGTACAGGTGACAGAATTTACAGGGTGTTTGAGGAAATGGTTAGAACTTTCTAAGGGTCATATTAGTTGTTTACATAAAGAATTACAGAAATTCTTTAAACCTATCTGGGACTCCCAAAAATTGAAATGGATGACAGATATGCAATCTGAAATATATGAGGATGGGTGGGATACGTGTTGAGTAGCTGCTCATACAGCATCACTTGACCCTAAACTTCAACTGATACAAACAGAGATTTTAAGTAGATGGGACCGTACTCTGGTACAGCTGGTTAGTTTTGGGTCTTTTAGGTTCAGATTCCTGCTGACATTGCCATTCAGTGCCAGGGTCCATTTTACATATACTATCGTCCTGTGCACTGCTGAAATCTGGGTGGACTAGAATTCTGGATTGTTTGGAAGAGATCCTGCAAACCCTTATTCTGAAGCCACTAATGTTTTGGGTTTGGGGGGACAAGGCCAACTTGGGAACTCAGCTAGACAATACAAGGGGTTCCTCTATGCTGCAGCCTTAGAGGCTAAGTGGCTTTTGCTTTTAAATTAGCACTCTCAAACTATTCCACCTTTTTAGAAGTGGCAACAGGTATTGTTTAAAGTTGCTTGTTTCTATAGGGTGTTATGTTACAGGTGAGCAGTTTTACCAAGATTTTATCAGGCATGGGGTAAATGGTTACAGTATTGTGGAGTACAGGATGGGGATTCATACTGGGATTGCTTCTGAATTGTATATTGCATTTCCTTTTTATTTTGGCAGTAGTTGATATGGGGGGACCAGCGCCATAAATACTTTGGTGGTGGGGAACCCATGGCTGTATCTTTTCTTGGGTTTATATTGGGGAGTTTCATTTACTGGCTACATTGTATACATAAATAAATATTGCATACATGTATAAAAATAACATTTTTGGCTTTAAGATATTGTTGATGTATTGTTTCACTGAATATGTTGTTCAATTCAATAAAATTGATTTTATCAAAAAACAAAAAAGGATCAGTTCAAGGCACTGAACCTGTACTTGCTGCAGGCTAGACATGAAAGGAGAGATATGATAGAGACCTTCAAGTTCCTGAAAGCAATGAACACGGTAAACTGTGAGGAGCTATTTAGCATAAGTAGAGGATCAAGAACTTAAAGATAATGGGAGACTTCAACATGCCAGATACAGATTGGTCAATACCAGCAGGGACATCTGCCAGAACTAGACACATGGTGGATTCCCTGCAGGGGGAGGGCCTCAAACAACTGGTACAACAACCCACTAGAGACAGGGCTATCCTAGATCTAGTACTGACTAACAGGGAAAGGATCACAGATCTCCAGGTAGAAGGTCACCTGGGGGCCAGTGACCATCACATGGTATGATTCAATTCGGCTACTAGAACAAAATCATCCCATTCCAAGGCAAAAATATGGGACTTCAGAGGAGCTGACTTTGATAAGATGGCCAACAGAGTTAAGCTAGCCCTGGCAAAAATAAATACATGTGAAGAGGTACAGGCAAAGTGGGCAAGCATTAAAGATGCAATACTTGAAACAACATCCCATTGTGTTAGAGAGAAAAGGAAGTGCAAAAGAAGAAGGAAACCACTTTGGTTCTCAAACACAGTAGCAGAAAAGGTCAGAGCCAAAAGGCTGGCCTTCATGAAATATAAGGGAATGCAGCAGGATGAAAATAGGGAGGCATACCAAACTACCCTAAGGGAAGCAGGGAAGGCAGTAAGGCAGGCAAAAGCCCAAACTGAGGAAACACTAGCACAAACAGTAAAAGAAAGTGACAAGACTTTCTATAGATACATTAGTGAAAGGAGAAAGTCCAGAGAAGGTATTGCTAAGATCAAAGGGAATAAAGAGGCATGTGAGGAGGAGGACCATGTAAAAGCATCTATCCTAAATAGATACTTCTGCCCAGTATTTACTGAAGAGAAGGTAGGGCAGGGCCCACAGCTCTGCACCATGGACATGGGGGGGGGGAGGTGAGCACTAGTCCCTTCACAAAAGAAAGGGACCTACAAAAGCTCGATAAGCTCAAGGTGGATAAGGCAATGGGACGTGATGGCATACATCTCAGGGTACTAAAGGAGCTATGGATGGAACTAGCAGAGCCATTAGCAGAACTGTGTAGTGAGTCTCTGAGCACAGGAGAGGTCCTAGAAGACTGGAGAAGGGCTCATGTGATCCTGCTCCACAAGAGTGGTAACAGGGAGGAGGCAGGGAACTACAGCCCAGTCAGTATTATCTCAGTAGTGTGCAAGATTATGGAGACACTCCTTAAGGAAAGGATAGTGCAACACCTGGAATCCATTGGAGCACAGGATCCAAGACAACATGGGTTTACAAAAGGAAGGTCCTGTCAAACTAATCTCATAGATTTCTTTGACTGAGTAACCACAGTGGTGGACAAAGGGGGAGCAGTTGATGTTGCCTACCTTGACTTCAGCAAAGCTTTCGATACTGTTCCAAATAGAAGTTAGATTAATAATCTGGGTAGGCTTGGGGTGGGTCAGACATTGGTCAATTGGGTGGCAAACTGGTTGATGGGCAGAAAACAGAGAGTGGTGGTAAACAGGATACAGTCAGATGAAATGCATGTCACAAGTGGGGTACCTCAGGGATCAGTTCTGGGGCCAGTCCTCTTTAATATCTTCATCAGTGACATTGCAGATGGACTGAAGGGTAAGGTTTGTCTGTTTGCAGATGACACCAAGATCTGCAGCAGAGTAGATGATTCAGATGGGGTGGGCAGAAAGAGAAGAGAGCTGAATAAACTAGCAAAATGGTTGGGAGAGTGGCAACTGGGGTTTAATGCAAGGAAGTACAAGATCATACACATAGGGAAGAGAAACCCTGAAGCCACCTATAGGCTGGGAGGGGAGTTGCTGGCAATCACAAGGGAAGAAAGAGACTTGGGCGTCATCATCATTGATGACCTGAAATCATCCAAGCAGATCTCTAAAGCAATAGGTAAGGCTAGAGGGATGTTGGGGTGTATTAGTAGGGGTATCACAAGTCAGAAGAGGGAAGTAATGATCCTTCTTTACAAAACACTGGTTAGGACCTATCTGGAGTACTGTGTGCAGTATTGGAGGCCACATCTTCACAAGGACATTAACCAAATTGAGGCAGTCCAGAGAAGGGCAACTAAAATGGTGCAGGGACTGCATCAGAAAATGTATGAGGACAGATTAACTGAACTCAATATGTATGCCCTAGAGCAAAGGAGGGGGAGAGAGGTGATATGCTTGAAACATTCAAACACCTTAAGGGCATTAACAAGGTGAGAGAATCTAACATGTTTCAATATAAGAAAAAATAGCAGGACGAGAGGACACAGCATGAGATTAGAGGGAGGCCAATTAAGGGGTAATGTGAGGAAGTTCTTTTTCACAGAAAGGGTAGTGGATGCATGGAACGGTCTACCTCAGGAAGTGGTGGATATGAATACAGTGCAGGGCTTCAAATAGGCATGGAATAGGCATAAGGGAGCAATACAGATGAGTATGAATAGATAGGCCATTGACAGAGCAAAGGCCTATGGCACATTCATAAGGTAGAAAAAGAAATGGGCAGACTGGATGGGCCTTGCGGTCCTTATCTGCCATCAGCTTCTATGTTTCTATGCTTCTAAGATCAATGGAAACCATTATGAACATAGTTAAAAAAGCTTGAATTGAAGTCCATGTGTCATGAGCAGTGATTCCTGAAAATGTCATGCTATTTGGTTTTGTGGTTTTCTTTAAATCAGCATTTTTTAACTTGTTCTCCACTAACTGGAAATGATCAGTCTGCTTCTGCCCCTCTGACTGAGCCTTGCAGAGTGATGACATCATATTATACTAAGCTACTGCTGCAGCAGTACAAGTCCTTGCTTGACAGAAGAGCTAAAAGGCTGCTAACCTAATTTGAGCAGCCTGTAGAGTTAATTGTTTGTGGTCCAGAGTTTTTACTGACTCGGTCTCTGGTTTGTGTTTAGATGAATTAGTTGAAAATCCATCATTCTGTACTTATAAAATGCTGATCATTTGAGTTTCATTGCTGAATTGTGGTGATATGCATTAGAGAAATCAGCTTGTCTGCATCACAGCTATGAGTTCTGCCCCATCAAATCTCTGTGTTATTTACTTAATAGATATAAAATAAATCTAATGTTTGTTAATTTATACAAGTAGTTTTTCATTGATGTAGCCTCAATAAAATCAGTTCATGTAAGAACAATTGTCTTCCTCTCAGATTGAAAAACAGGTTCCTGCCACACTCTGTTATACCAGGCACATGTACTATATGAACTCAAAAATTTCAGTTCTTTGATAGTTACCATATGAAACTACATCATGTATACTGTACTGTATGTGTAACTAGAAATGCTATATGGCATCCTGATGCCCCCATCTCCTGTCTACAGTTGAAGCAGCTGCACTCTGCTGCCCCGTCACCTGCCTCACAAGCACCCTGTCTCCAGCCCTACATTTGAGGCTGCTGCACCCTGCTGACCACTCTCTTCTCTCATAGAGTTGGGGCTGCTGCACCATGTTGCCCCATCTCCTACCTGCACAATCAGGGCCACTGCACCCTGCAGCCCCTGCCTGAACAGTTTTGGTTGCTGCACCCTGCTGCACTTTGTTCCCCACCCCTCAATCAGATATTATGTACCATGTTCTCCCTGTTTCTGTCACCGCAGTTGGGGCTGCTGTGCTCTGCTATGCATTAGAGTCCCATGTCCTCTGCCTCCACATTTGGGGTTGCTGTCCATGCCACCAGAGGTGGGACTTTTATTGCAGCATGCTACCTACTTCCATTTTCCCAAATGGGTAGGGCTGCTGCACCATGCACATCCTGTTCCACAGTCAAGGCTGCTGTACCTTATGCCCCCCCATGCCCTGCCCCATAATCAAGGATTCTGCTCCATGCTGTAGTCTGTCCCCTGCCACCATAGCCAGAGCTGCTGTACCCTGTTAATGTCTACACAGTCAGTGTTGCTGTGCCCTGCTGCACCCCACAGCCCCATGCCATCACTGCCACATGACTCCACAGTTAGCGTTGCAGCACCATGCAACCCCCTGCCACAAAACTCAGATTTTTTGCTGCACTGGCCAAAAGAAAAAAATCTTTCATCTTGTGTTATGGGGGTGAAGGACAAAAGCAGTAAGGTGCAGAAGTCTCAATTGTTCGGCCATGAGACAAGGGAGGCATTAGGATACAGCAGTCAAAACTTTAGGACAGGGTGCAACAGCCACACCTGGGGGGAACTGACACAATTTTGGAGGCAGAGAACAAGGTGAAGAACATGTCATAACTCTTGTGGCAAGTGGAAGCATGGTGCAGCAGCTCTAACTGTGGAGACAAGGGGCTCTAGGGCATAGCAGGCCACTGCAGCACTGCCTAAGTAGGCAGAAGCAGCATGCAATGGCCTGGCTGTGGTGGCAGGGGACTGTAGACTGGATGGCATAGAAGCCTTGACTGTGGAGCAGGATACAGGGGCATCAGGGTACAGCATCCCTGACAGTGGGATGGGGTGCACATGGTGCAGCAGCCCTGACTGTTCAGGCAGATGATGAGGGCAACAGGGTGTAACAACCCCCAACCATGTGCAAGAAGACAGTGGGCAGCAGGGTGAAGCAGCCTCAAATGTGGGGCAAGAGACAGGGGGCTTGTTGGGCAAGGGATGGGGCAGCAGAATGCAGCTGCCTCAACTATGGTACAGGAGACAGTGGGCATTAGGGTGCTCTATACTGTTTCTAGTTATATATTATGTATTTTCACACAGAAACCATCAATGAACTGAAATTTGTGAGTTCATATAGTACATGGATAGCAGAGTGTGGCAGACATCTGTTTGTCAATCTGAGAGGAAAAGAATTGTTCTTACATGGACCTATTTATTGAGGCTACATCAAAAACAAACTGCTTGCATGAATTAACACACTTTAGATGTATTTTGTATCCACTATTTATACAATCACAAGACAGGATCCTGGCCTCTGATTGGTCAGTTGGCAACCAAAGCAGAGATGTTATCCTGGTATAACATCTCAGCTGATTGTTTGTTGCTGCATTGGTTGCATCTTCTCTTAAGAAACAAAAATATTTTTCCACACTAATAAAAATATTCTTTAAAATTATTTTTTTATTCTGTATATAAAACATGTCATTGTATAATAGGAGTAATTCACTCCAGGGTGGGTGTTATGCTGGGATAACATCCCTTCTCAGATGTTGGATGCCCTTGGCTAGTGGCCTCAGGCCCAACCACTCAAGGCGGGATGTTATCCCAGCATAACACCCACTCTGTCAGGCACTATTCCTTTAATAAACAACCCAGTGTTATAAAACAAAAAAAACAAAACACAATGTTTTGATGGGACAGAACTCACAGTTGTGATACAGACAAGCTGATTTCTCAAATGCATACCACTGCAATTCAGTACTGAAACTCAAATGATCAGCTTTTTAGAAGAACAAAATTATATATTTTCAGCTAATTCGTCTGACCACATACCAGTGACTGAATTAGTAAAAACCCTGGACAGCAAACAATTAATTCTGCAGACTATTCTAATTAAGAATTTTACAGCTCTTCCTCCAATCAGGGACTTGCACTGCTGCAGCAGTAGCTTAGTCCAACATGATGTCATCACTCTCCAAGCCTGGATCAGAAGGACAGAAACAGCCTGACTGTTTCCAGTTAGTGCATAACAACTTAATAAATGCTGATTTAAAGAAAACCACAAAACCAAACAGCATGACATTTTCAGAAAACACTACTAATGACACATTAACTTGAATTCAGGCTTTTTTTCAACAATGTGTAAAATGGTTGACATTCATCTTTAAGGGCATGAGTGGAAACTTATAGGGAGTGACTCAAGATGGAAGTGAGAAAGTTTAATTTTACAGAATTGGTGCTGGAGCTATGAAACAATCTGCCAGCTGATGTGGTGGGTGACAAAACTATAAATGCTTTCCAATACAGCTTGGATAGAATAAAGGGCTTAGGGGTTGCTCAGGATTGTAGGTGTAGGGCAGGGAGCAAGGGAGTGGATAGAGTGGGTAGAACCCTGTTTGGAGAATAGGTCCTGGATTTGTTACAGCTGTATTTTTCTACCATCATTGTGCATATTTCTATGTAACCTACTGTACAATGCTTACATGCATATACTGTACAGGTATATTCATTGCAAACAGTTATATTAATGCATTATTAGAGTTCTAAATCCACAAAACAAGTGACATTTTCTGTTAGTTTTTTCAACCCTATTATTCACTCCTCCCCCAGCCTCTAATCTTGTGATCAAAGGTCAAGCCACAGGAATGGTGCTATGCCCAGTGTATCTGCTGCTTCAAGCTATAGGTTCAGAGTCATGCCCCTCAAGCCTGCTCCTTAACTTAGGGTCCAGTGGTTCAGTCATAGCATTCTTCACTCAGGTCACTACAGACCCTTTGCAAAGCAGAAGATCAGTCATAACGTTCCTTACATGGGGCCTTGAGAGCCCTGTGCAAAACAGAATATCAGTCATAACTGTCCTCATGTAGGCTAAAGCAGAGGATGAGTCCTAATTCTCTTAGCACAGGGCCTCAGCCTTGCAGCATTACGTAACAGACCTGTGGATCATGGTCCTGGACCTTTAGCTCGGCACTGAGTCACAAGTCAAGAGGCTGACAGAAAGGGGCTGAGTGGTAAGGTCGAAAAAAAAAACACATCACATTTCTGTTTTGTGGCTTTGGAATCATAATAATGCAGTGGCAGTTTTTTTTTTGGTTTTTTTTTTTACAATGAATGTAGATACTGCACCAATAGAAAATACAGTGTTAAGTGGCAAGGTGGTTTAGTAATTTTTTTTGGTAACAACAGATAAGAGTTCTGCAAGGTTCTATCCTGTGCCCCTCTATTTTCTTTGTTAATAACATGCTTAGTAAATGTGGAGGAGTAATGTTACAACTTTATGCCAAAGTTGCCATCCTTCGTAGGTCCTCTGCTTATACTGAATGGATTAACAGCAACCTGGAAATTGATTCCAACAACTCAAATCCTAATTCTTATCAAACAAACTTGTCTTTAATTAATGGTGGGCGAAGTGGCCAAAATTCGCTCCTCGAAGTGATTTGCGGAGTATCACGGAATCCGCAAAGTACTCTGCAATGCTAAGCGGACTACTTAGCATCATAGGGGGCATGCCTTAGACAACTAGTATTGGAGCCCACTCGAGAGGGTGCAATCTTAGACCTGGTTCTCTGAAATGGAGATGAAGAGAGGATCACAGATGTAGAAGTGGGTAGCCATCTGGGAACTAGCGAACATCGAACAGTATGGTTCACAATAAACACAGCAATAGAGTCAAGCCGTACAAAGACAAAAGTACTGGACTTTAGGAGGGCTGACTTTGCCAAAATAGGTGAGTGCCTAAGAATGCACTAGCAAATGGGCAGGAAGGAGGGTGGAAGAACAATGGGAATAATAAAACTGCCATCACAGCGGTAACAAGCCTTTGTGTGAAGCAAATAAACAAAAGCGAAGCGATGTAAGAAACCACTATGGTTCTCAAAGGAAGTGGCAGTGAAGGTTCAAGAGAAAAAGAAAGCATTCAGGAAATACAAGGAATCACCGAAGGAGCAGCACAGAGAACTGTATCAGTTAAAGCAAAAGGAAGCTGGGAAGGCAGTCAGAACAGTAAAGGCCCAAACAGAGGAAAAGATAGCCAACTCAGTTAAGAAGGGGGATAAAACCTTTTATAAGTACATCAGGGAGTGAAGGAAAACCAAGGGAGGGATAGTGAGGCTTAATAAAGGGGAGGGAGGGTGGGCAGAGGGTGACTGTGAAAAGGCAGAGATACTAAACAAATATTTTGCTCAGTATTTACAAAGGAAGAGGGGGTACCTAAAACAAACAGTTGAAACACTCTGGATACAGAAGTTGATACCAGCCCATTTACAGAAGAAAGGGTTCTGAAGAACTCTAAAACTGAAGGTGGACAAAGCAATGGGGCCTGATGGGATTCATCCAGAATTCTAAAAGAACTAAGGGTAGAACTAGTGACACCACTGACTACCCTCTTTAACAAATCATGGGAGGATGGGATGGTACCGAGGACTGGAGGAGGGCAGATGTGATTCCCTTCACAAAAGTGGGAGCAAGGCAGAAGCAGGAAACTACAGACCTGTTAGTTTAACCTCAGTGGTAGAAAATGATGGAATCACTTCTGAAGGAAAGAATTGTCAGTATCTAGAGGCCATAGGGCTGGGACCCAAGGCAGCATGGATTCACAGCAGGAAGGTCATGCCAGACGAATCTGATAGATTTCTTTGACTGGGTGACCAATGTAGTAGATCAGAGAGGGGCTGTGGACATGGCCTACCTAGAATTTAGCAAGGCATTTGACACAGTCCCACACAAAAGAATAATATTCAAGTTAGCCAGCCTGGGAGTGGATCCCAAGATGACAGCCTGGGTAAAGAATTGGCTGGAGAATAGGACACAGAGAGTAATAGTAAATGGAGTCCACTCTGAAAAAAGGGGGGTTACTAGTGGGGTACCGCAGGGTTCAGTATTAGGACCGGTCCTCGTCAATGTCTTTATAAGCGACATTGCAGAGGGACTGGAAGGAAAAGTATGTCTCTTTGCAGATGACACAAAGATCTGCAACAGAGTTGATGCACAAGGTGGGGTGGAAAGGATGAGAAGGGACTTGCAAGGTTAGAGGAATGGTCAAATGTATGGCAGCTTAGATTAATTGCTAAGAAGTGCAAGGTAATGCACCTGGGAAACAAAAACCCAGGGGAAGAGTACACAATGGGGGGTGAGATACTAACAACAACAACAAAAATGGAAAAGGACCTGGAGGTAGTCATATCAGATGACCTAAAGGTGGGCAGGCAATGTGAGAGGGCAGCAAGGAGGGCTGGGGGGATACTGGGATGCATAGGGAGAGGCATCACCATTAGAAAACAGGAAGTTATTATCCCTCTGTACAGACAGCTGGTGAGACCCCATCTGAGTACTGCATGCAGTTCTGGAGACCCAATCTCCTAAAGACATAGACAGGGTGGAAGCTGTCCAGGGAGGGCAACTAAAATGGTGCAGGGGTCTACCAGAGAACATATGAAGAGACTTAAGGAGCTTAATATGTATAGCCTCGAGGAAAGGAGGAGAGGGGCCATAATAGAAACTTTCAAGTACCTCAGGGAATCAACAAAGTCCAGAGGGTAGCATCTTTCAAAAAAGACATGTGCAAGAACAAGGGGCACAATTTGAAGATAGAGGGGGTGGCTCAGAGGTAATTTAAGGAAGTATTTTTTCACAGAGAGGGTTGTGGATGCATGGAACGGCCTTCCGGAGGAGGTTGTGGAGTCAAAAACAGTGGTGGAATTCAAGCATGTATGGGACAGTCATAAGACAATTCTAGGGGGTGGGGGTAGGAAGAAGTAGGCTGCTGGTTAACTAGGATCTGCAGCTTATCCATTAGGTAGGGAAATGGGTAGACTGGGTGGGCCAAGCAGTCCTTATCTGCTGTCAAATTCTATGTTTCTATAATAGGGAACATAAAGTCCATTGGAAACAATGACTTCATGTTATTCCCCCTTCTCCAAACCACTTCTACATCAGTTTTAAGGCGAAGCACATTGAAATCAATGTACTTCACCTTACTTCACCTTGTTTTTGAACTGCAAAGGTGAATTTTGCAGTGCTTCATGGGATTGCAGGTCACATGGGCTCTAGATTGTTCTGCACAGCCTCAGTTCTGTGTAGTGTGTGTGTAGTGGAAGATGGAGACAGTTTCCTCAGAGCTCTGTGATTCAGTTCCTCTAAAAGCTGTTAAAAAAGTATTTTTGAGCTATTTTGTCTGCTCACAATTTAGTACATCGATTATAGGAAACCCTTCTGTGCTCATATCATTGAGTGTTTATTGTTTGTGTGTGGATTTTGAATGTTAATTTAGAACAGTCAGTCTGTGTACTGTGAAGTGTGTTTTGGGGAAGGGGTGTATCTGTGGTGTAGGTAGATTAACTGGGAGAAAAAGGCAGTCTCTGTTTTGGTTATATTTTTCTTGTGTAACTGTGTTAATGTACACAGTAATATTTTCAGTAATTCTTGAGATTTTTTGGCTGATTGCTGGGTGCAGCAGTGTATAATTTCAGTTTGTTTAAAACATTTAATTATATTACTGAAAGTTTTCAATTTGCTGTGCATTACTTGTAGTGTGTGTGTGTGAGTGTGTGTTCCATGCATGCCATTAAATCGGACACCTTTTATTGTGCCACAAAGTAATTACTGCGGTGTGAACCTGCTATCCACCGCACCTTCATGAATTGTTATACTGCTTTATAGTATCTTTACTGGTAGTGGACTGTTACTGCCGTGTACTACCCCACCAACTGGCAAAAGGTATTCTTTTCCAGATTTGGATTTGCGACTTGTGAGCACTGGTTAGGTGTTGTTGTGCACTTTGTGTATGCATCTCTTGAGTCCACAGCACAATCTTAATCTGTCTGTGCATTTATAGTACACCATTAATTCTGGGAGACTTTGCATTTCTTGTTACTCTCTCATTTTTTTTAATATGGCTCCGAAGGCTAAGAAGGAAGCCTTCCCTACTATGGGACTGCTTGAACTGGTGAAGTATACTTGAATTTTCTTTTTTCTTTTTGTTGTAACCAGCGGGTGAGAACTATTGGAAGAACCTAAAACTGAGTTCATTTATAACTTCTTCAGTCTTGTGAGAGGAGACTGACTAAAGTTTGGCCCATGCTGAAGTGGTGAGAGCACATAAGTGTGGACATAAAAAGATTTTGGACTCTCGTTTTGTGTTCATTTTATATTAAGGGGTTTTATATAGGTGTAAAGCTCCTTCCCCTCGCAGTGGTGAGAGCACTGGGGGTGGGGGGTAGATGGATAAGATATTTTGATAAATTTAAAGCATAAGTATTGATATATTGATAAGATATAATTTTGTTTATTGTTATATTTATATTTTTGTATCTGAGTGCTGTGCTTTGGCTTTTATATAAGTTTGTGGGGTTTATTATTGTGGATTGAGTTATTAACTATGTGTCGGAATGAAAATAGGACGGTCGGTATTACTCCCCCTCTAGGCTCAGGGACCTTCGTCCTTTTTCCTGTCCTCCCCTGTCACCCGGAGTTTATAGAAGATGTAGGGCTTTGGGGATTGTGAGGGGGAGGAGGAGGGCTGGTGCCGGGCTTGGGGGGGAATGGAAAGGAGCGGGCGGATAGAGTTAGTGAGGTCAAGGAGATGCCCTGGGGCGAAATGGGCACAGGAAAGGGGTTCTTCCTACTTGGTGCCCATACCTAAGGGTTCTGATTATGACCAGCAGGCAAGGCGGTCATCCTCGGAGGCTCATCCTACTCGGGCAGTGTTATGTAATGCCAGGTCTATTAAAAACAAGACGGCCATTATAGCCGATTTTGTTGGGGCATCTGACTTGGCATGCATCACCGAGACCTGGCTGGATGGAAATGCTGGGCCAGTTTTAGCAGCAGCAGTTCCAGCCGGGTACTCGGTGATACACCGCTTGAGGCAGGATCGTAGGGGCGGGGGTGTTGCCATATGTTTTAAGTCAGAACTGGGCCTGGTGGAGGTACCGGTGGGATGTACCAGATCCTTTGAATGTGTCTTAGGCGAGGGTGTGGGGTGCAGGATACTTCTGGTATACCGTCCACCAGGTGGCGAGAATGTTTTCCTGCAGGAGGTCATGAACTTCATTGTCGACCTGACATTGGGGTCCCCCAGATGGTTGGTTCTGGGGGACTTCAATGCTTGGGTCGACGATGAACTCTCACGTTTTGGTCAAGACTTCCTCCAGTTGATGGTATCACTGGGCTTCACACAGGTTGTTTCCACCTCGACTCATATTGGTGGACACTCATTGGACCTGGTATTCCTTCTGGGGATGGGGATATCCGATTTGGTGGTGGAACCACTTGGATGGTCTGACCATCACTCCATTAGGTTCAGTTTTGAGGCCACCCCTATTAGGTCAGCCCCTTTGGAGATGGTACGGTACCGCCCTTTAAGGGGCGTGTCCCCGGATGACCTGATGGCGGTGCTGGACCTATTGGGCCTACCGATGGATTGCTTGGATCCAGGTGATCTGGTACATGCCTATAATAAGGTGGTGACAGGGGCCCTGGATTCCATTGCACCTGTTCGTGTTCATCCTCTCACTCTTTGACCCAGGTCTCTATGGTTTGATGAGACCGTGAGGGAGTTGAGGAGAGTGGGACGAAGGCTGGAGAGGCGTTGGAGGAAGTCCGGTCTGGATGATGACAAACTTAGTTTGATGGACCATTATATGGCCTATCAATCCGCAATCTCTCGTAAGAAGGCAGAATTCCTGTCCAGAGAGATTGCGGCTGCACAGAATAGACCAGCTCAGCTCTTTCGGACTGTGGACAGACTGTGCAGTCTAGCCTGTCTTCAGCCCAGAAGAGCCTTTTCTCTAGAGCGGTGTGAGTTTGCTCTCTTCTTTGCAGATAAGGTTGCCAAAATCCAGGTCAGACGTCCGTCCTTCCCTTTCAATGGGAATGGTGATGGTCGGCTGGAGATGTCGAACACTCAGTTTGTATGGTCTGACTTCAGCCTCCCACAATTGATAATATTGTGATGGTCATCCGAGCCTACGACCAACCAACTGTGATTTGGACCCTGGCCCCACGTCTCTTAGTGGATTGTGTGGATAAAATCGACCTAGTCCTGGCTTCAATAGTCTGAAGTCTTTAGAGAGGGATCTTTCCTGATCCCTTAAAGATGCTATAGTTAAGCCTCTTTTAAAGAAATCCTCCTTAGACCCAGACTGTCTAGCAAATTACAGACCAGTCTCTAACTTACCCTTTGTGGGTAAAGTTATTGAGAAGGTGGTCGCAGTACAGTTGGATGATCATCTGACCAACAACAATATTTATGATTCTCTCCAGTCAGGATTTAGGAAAAGGCATAGTACCGAGACAGCACTTGTTCGGGTACTAAATGACCTCCTAATAGCGAGAGATCGTAGGACCTGTTCTATCTTGGTACTCCTTGATCTCTCTGCAGCATTTGACACTGTTGACCATGGTGTGCTTCTGGAGCATCTGCGGTCCATCTGTGGATTATCTGGTGTGGTCCTCAGGTGGTTTCAATCTTACCTCGAGGGTAGGACTCACAGGGTGGTGTCGGGAATCTTTTCCTCAACATCAGTCTCCTTATCCTGCGGGGTACCTCCGGGTTCTATTTTAACACCCATGTTGTTTGCGGTGTATATGCTGCTGCTGGGAGCGATTATTAGATGATACGGTTTGGGTTTTCATTGCTATGCAGATGATACCCAGCTGTATATGTCTTTTGTACCCGATCAGGATGCTGCCTTATCGGTATTTAATAATTGCCTTGCCGAAATCCAGGACTGGATGAGTGGGAGTTGGCTGAGGTTAAACCCGGAGAAAACTGAGGTGTTAGTCGTGGATCGAGGTTGCTGTGAGGTGGGTTTGCCGGATGGATCGCCCTCAGGCGTATGGCTTGGGGGCATTCAGCTGGCAACCTCAGATCAGGTGTGGAATCTTGGCGTAATAATTGACGACCACTTGACACTTAAATCCCAGGTGTCAGCGGTGGTCAAAACTTCCTTTTTCCATCTGAGGAATATCGCCAGGGTGAAGCACCTGGTTCCTCCAGAGGATCTTCCAATGTTGATCCACGCCTTCGTTACCTCCCACCTTGACTATTGCAACTCCCTGTACCTAGGGCTATCGGGGGTTGAACTTCGCATCTGCAGCTTGTGCAGAATGCGGCGGCCAGGTTATTGACTGGATCTTCTAGATCCAGCCATATAATGCCTGTGCTCCTCGGACTGCACTGGCTGCCAGTGTTTTGGAAAATCACCTTCAAGGTCGGTTTGCTGACCTATAAAGCCCTACACGATCAGGGACCCACTTACCTGAAAGAGCTCCTTTGCCCCTACTGTCCCTCCCACCCCCTCCGATCCACTGACGAGGGATTGCTGGAGAGTCCCAGGGTTCGTTTGAAAACTTCAGGGGCTAGATCATTTAGTTTTATGGCCCCGACCCTGTGGAACGCTCTACCTCGTCAGGTGCGAAATTGCCCGACTGTCCTAAGTTTTAAAGGAGCCTTGAAGACTCACCTTTTTAATATAGCTTTTAATGATTTATAATAAATTTAAATCTTGTTTATTTATTGTTTTATGAAATTGTACAGGCGCTTTGGTTGAAGAAAAGCGCCTTTTAAAAATAAAGTATTGATTGATTGATTGATTGATTTCACATTGTCAGCACTGGATAATTTTCTGGAGACAAGACAGCAGCATTTTGGGGATGCACATTAATTCTGGTGACTGTGTGTGACCACTGCGCACATGACAGAGTGCACCATTAATTCTGGGAGACTTTGCATATCTTGTTATGTTCTCATTTCACTTCATCAGCACTGGGGAATTTTCTGGACATAAGACAATAGCATTTTGGGGATGCACATTAATTCTGGTGACTGTGTGTGACCACTGAACACATGACGGCGTGCACCATTAATTCTGGGAGACTGCATTTTTTGTTACCCTCTCATTTCACTTCATCAGCAATGGGCAATTTTCTGGACACAAGACAGTAGCATTTTGGGGATGCAAATTAATACTGGTGACTGTGTGTGACCACTGTGCACATGACAGAGTGCGTCATTAATTCTGGGAGATTTTGCTTTTCTTGTTACGCTCTCATTTCACTTCGTCAGCAGTGGGGAATTTTCTGGAGACAGGACAGTAGTATCTTGGGAATGCACATTAATTCTGGTGACTGTGTGTGACCACTGCACACATGACTGAGTGCACCATAAGTTCTGGGAGACTTTGCATTTCTTTTCACACTCTCATTTCACTTCATCAGCAGTGGGGGAATTTCTGGACAGAAGACAGTAGCATTTTGGGGATGCACATTAATTCTGGTGACTGTGTGTGACTACTGCATGCATGATGTCTGAGTGTGCTATTAATTTTGGGAGACTTTGCACTTCTTGTGTTCTCATTACACTTTGTCAGCTCTGGGGAGTTTTCTGGACACAAGACCTGAGCATTTTGGGGATGCACATTAATTTTGGTGACTGGGTGTGTGAAGGGCTGCCAGTATTGTTGTCATTTCACCTTACTTTGCGTTAAGGTGGAATGACAATGTGAAATAATAATTACAAGGTGAAGCGAGTCTTTTGCATTGGCCACTTTGCATAGCAGAACGACAACTGCGCTGGCGGAATTTAAATTTGCTGCATCTCTATCCTTAATGTGAAAAAGACCAAAGCTATGCTCTTTGTACAAAGGCGGCTTAGGATTGAAAGACAACACCTATTCAGGTTGTCCACCCCTGGGGTCTATTACCTTGAAGTGGTTAAAATAACTGCAGTATCTTGGTGTCTCACTAGATCAAGAAATGTTGTTTGGCCCTCATGTGGACGCTGTAGTCAGATCCCTATGTTAGAAATTAGGTTTTCTCTGCAGTCTGTTCCCCTATTTGTTAAAGGAGGCTTGACTTGCATTGCAGGCAGACCCTTAATGCCTGTACTCATCTATGGTGCCCCATCCTTCAGGCCATATAGGACTCAGACCACAGCAGGCTCAAAACCCTGTATTACAAAATATGTCACTTTGCAGCTAGTGCTCTCCCTAGAGATAATCATTGGCCCAGATATTCAGAAGGGTTGTGCATGGCGCAACACTGTTGCACCATGTGCAGCCCACTAACGCGACCCGGCACGATATTCAAATGGGGATGGTGCCTGGCACAAATCCCGATGTGCGGAAGCGCATCAGTAATGTATGAGGTGCAGGTGGGGGTGGCATGCCCTTGCATACTCCGCATATCCCGATATTCAGCCCAGGATGTGCTGAGCCCATGTATGCACAACCCCTACTTGCGCTGCACACTGGTGAGCCCCCCAAAAAAGGAACAACGGCTGGCCACCCACAGGTGAGCTGCCATATTGCAGGGTGCAATACTGCAGCTGCCACCTGTGGGTGGCCACCCAAGCTCCAGCTGCACCTTCATGGTGGAACTCCCCATGCCCAATCACAGGCATACATAGAAGAATATAAACATCCAATATCCCTGGTGGTTCAGTGTACCACTCGCAGTCCAATCATGGGCATATGTAGATGTAAATATTCATCCTATATCCTTGGTGGTCCAGTGGACAGCTCGCAGCCCGATTGCGGGCATATTCTATAAATGAAAGGTCCTATATCCCTGGTGGTCCAGTGGGCTGCTCGCAGCTCAATCATGGGCATATGTAGTAAACGAAAGGTCCAATAGCCCTGGTGGTCCAGTGGACTGCTTGCAGCCCGATCATGGGCTTAAGTATAAAAATAAACATCCCATATCCCTGGTGGTCCAGTTGACCGCTTGCAGCCCGATCGAGGGTGTCAGTAAAACATTATTGCCACAGCAACCCAACCCTGGTGGTCTAGTGGTATCCCCTCCCCACCCACCCACTGAGCCCCACCGCCCTGCTCCCCGGTCGCGATGGGAGAGCAGCTCCCACCCACTACAGCCCCACCGCCCGCCGACTGACACGTGCTGTGGGGCTGTACGCCCATTGGCCACAACATGAGCCAATGGGCATGCAGCTATGCCATACTACACAGTCCAGATATGTGAGTGGATCCATTCATATCTGGATTCTGTGTAGTACGGCACAGGCTGCATGCCCATTGTATGCATGCTGGACAAAGGCAACCCCGTATGGTGTCAGTTGACGGCGGTGGCGGTGGCAGCAGGAGCTGCGCCCGCCGCCGACTGGGGGAGCAGGGCGGTGGCGCAGTGGGAAGCGGTGAGGGGGACCACTAGAAACACCAGGTTGTTAAAGCCGCACTAATGTTTTAATGACAACCGAATCGGGCTGCAAGCGTCCACTGGACCACCAGGGATATGGGACGATTATATTTATACTTAAGTCCGTGATCAGGCTGCAAGCAGTCCACTGGACCACCAGGGATATTGGACATGTACTTTTTACAATATATGCCTGCGATGGCGCTGCGAGTGGTCCACTGGACCACCAGGGATTTTGGACATGTACTTCTGACAACATATGCCCATGATCGGGCAGTGGGGCACTTTTCCACGATGTGCAGGGGGCATCGGTCCCCGACGGCTGCAGCCTGGTAGGGTGCAAGGAGCAAGTCACCGGGGATTGGTGCACCTGTATGCAAATAGGGTCATAATGACATGCAAATGGCCCCATTTGCACCTTGCATGCATTATGGCCCCATTTGCATGTGCACTTTTGAATATAGTGGTTGTTGCACCTAACGCAATGGAACTTGTGCTAGCGCATCCCCCTGTTCCACTCTGGCCACTTGTGCTGGTGCAGTGCCACTGCACCGTGCTCACTGTGGGTGGCCAGGGTGCGATATTCAGTGATGATGTGCCATGGCACAGTTCCATTGAATATCACCCTGTCAACGCCCTTACACAGCCAAGTTGCATTGCGCCCAGGCTTGCGCCACAGCCTGGCATAGTCTGAATATCCAGGCCATTGTGGAGTGCTTCCGACTCTTGACAGGCCATCATTTGAAGCAAAGTTGCAATACCCTCTCTACTACCTTACCTTCAAAATTGCCAAGCTCTCCACACCCCCTAGCCTAGTGGGAATACTTACTTTTAAACAGCATGTGAGGCCCTTGGGCTCTGCTGCTAGCCCTTTACTAGGAATCCAGAGGATATGGTGTGGATCTGGAAGGAGTTCCTTTTCATTTGTGGCATCTTCCCTATGGAACTCACTACCCTGTGAGATTCCAAACCTGCCCTGCTCTGGCACTATTCAAAAAAGGATCAAAAACTACTCACTTGGGGTGAACCAGTGTGGGTGTAAAGGGTGATCTGATCTGTCATCTACTTTACTATATATTAACACAGGACAGAGACTGATGATTTATTTATTTTTATTTATTTAGTTTTTGTTGACCAGGTAAGTGCACTAGACAAATCCTGTCTATTTTCGGGCATGACCGGGGGAGGGGGATACAGATGAATGCCAACTGACCTTGAACCAGATTAAGCTGTTGGTGGTATTTTTAGTGAATGAGGGAAATTTGGCTAGGACACCTAGGAAATTCCCCTACTCTTTGCAATAAGTGCCATGGGATCTTTAACATCCACCTGAACTACCACCAATCCAGGCAGATGGGACCTCAGTTTAACGTCTCATCTGAAAGACGGCACCTCAGAAGTGCAGCACCCCTCTCATGCTGCACTACAGTGCCAGTACTGGGATATTAACTCAAGTGCCAGATGTGGGAACTGAACCCACAGCCCTGTGATCTCCCGGTCTCAGAGGCGAGTGCGCTACCTACTGAGACACTGACACTGGATAAGCTGGATGATCTAAGCTTCTCATGTACTACTAGTTTGTGATTTTACCTTGCTGATCCTGTGCTTTCTGTTACTTTGTGCTGAAGGTTTCTACCATCTCTACTCAAACTTGTGGTTAATTAATGTTTTCTGTATGTCTTATTTATTGTCAGTTACTTTGGGTATTATATTATAATCCTGCCTTGCATTGTAACCATTGAGAAATTTTTTATTTGATTCTCTATGTAACTAATTCTGGGTCACCTCTGAAAAAGTTACTTGCATATCTCAGTGGGCCTATGTGGTCATCAAAATTCAACTAGATGGATAGATAAACAGACAGACAGATGGATGGACAGACAGACAGACTGACAGATAGATAAAGAATTATTTGATTGGCTCCAATCTGTCAGCTTAACACACACATTCATCAAGGAAAGCAAAATTTTGAATTATACAATAAATATCTCACATAAGGCAAATAGGTAGTGTTCTTTTCTACTCACATGGAATGTATTATCTTTTTTATAATTGATTTCAACATTTCCACTACATAAAACTCTAGCTCCCACACTTTGTCAAGGACAGGTACAATACCACAATTTGTACAAAACTTAAAGAAATTTATTTATCAGGCAAACATTTGTACATGCCCAGCAGCAGTATAAAGTGACTCAGTGTTTCTTACAGTTCAGGCACTTTGTCAAGTGTCTTTCAACATTGCTCACTATCTGACAAAATAATTTCTTCTAATGTTTACTATTAGTAACTTTTATGGTCACTGACAACACTGCTTTATGTTCCGTCATTGCTTCTCTCTCTCAGTCTCTGTCTCTTCCCCGAACCCTCTGTAATAGTGTCACAAGCTGGGTGCCAATATGTCAGCAACGTTTACCAAACACAGAGTAAAAATAAGGTGATTTGTGGAAGATTTTCCGCAATCTGAGTCTGTTCTGCCAACACAAGTGTGGACATCCCCACAGAACTTATACCACAAAAGCTGGTCTAGTTTTCTGCACAACATTCCACATTTGTATTAGAAAAACAGACATGAGTACTGCAGTTGTGGCAGAAATTGTTGTAAACTGTGAGACATGTCTTAAATGCATCCTGATGTCTATGAATAGGATGGAAACATCTGGACACATCTGTGCAGATATAACATGTGTATGAAATATGGATGCAAGTGCTTTGTCCACCCATTTAAAAGTTCTGCCCTTTGCCTTTAGTTAGTGGGATTTCTCTGTCATCACTGTGTTCCTTTGCTGCCTACAGTTGCTGCTTTACATACAGCTGATGTAACCCAGATACTGTCAGTCTGCAATCCACATCTAAATAATATGAAACAGCATTGTAATGTACTAATCTATAGTCAGAACATACTCAGGCCCATCATGCCCACCCCCTACTTTATAGACAGGGAAATAAAACATGCAGTGCTTAGTAGGATAGGATTACTACAGCATGCACGGCCTCTCTTTATTTCCTTCTTTGTCAGATGTTTTCTTAATGGCTAATATAGCAATACTCTTGAAATGCTGAAGACAAAAACTTCATGTGCCACCACATTTTCTAATGAGCCCTTGTGTTCTCTCATTGATCGATGGTCGCATGCAGATGTTGCTGCTGCGGTACTTTGCAAGGAGTTTTCAGGAGAGTTAGTTGTATGGCTGGGTAAAAGTTATCTTCTGCCTGGTGAAATACAGATTTCACTTCTGTGAAATTTTGTGAAATTTCCATGAAAATGTAGTCAAATTTCACCAAAATTGCAATCTTGGTTATTTCTGTCTAATTTAAAAAGTATTTGCAAATTGCATGAAGTTTGGTACAGTGTTGTGCCAATATCCATACAAAATTGTACCAAGAATCAGATCTCTGTCATTAAAAATGACTGAGTTATAAGTCTCCAAACTTTTGGAAATTTTAAAATGACAGTTAATAACTGCATAAACTAATAGTTTTTCTCCAAATTGCATCACTTATGGTATGGCGACTTTACCTATGCCCATACATATGTGTGCCAATTGTCAGATATCTAGGTTTAAAGGTGACTGAGTTATAAACCTCCAAACATTTAGAAATTTTAAAATTACATTTTGCAATTACGCAAACAGTTAAATTTTAAGCCCTTATAGGTTTAAAGTTAGAGAATGGAATATCACAAATATTCTAAGGTTCATTGACTCTAAATATTGGGCTTTAAGGCAACCCCCATGATCCAGCACCAGAGCATCATGCTACAATGCTGACAACCGGGTTCGAATACAAGCCTGGGAAGTGGTGTTGTGAGACAGGTCATGGCTAAATCTTACAATTTATATAACAAGTACTTCTCCATTTAGCAGTTTTTATAACTCTTTCAAGAAAGTATGCATCTACATTTTCAATTATCTAGCTCCATAAGTAGCTAAGTTGTAAACATCGAAATATTTTCAGAAATTTGCACATGAATATTAAATTATTAGATTTGAGCCCATATAATCGCTCCATCCTTCATTCAAATGTTATGAAACTTGATGTATTTTAGGACCCATATCAGACAATGGACATGCAAAATTGTAGATCTCTAGGTGCAGCACAGACCAAGATATAACCAATTAAAGAATTTCAGAAAATTCATAACAAATTCACAAAATGTTATGAAATTTCATGTAATTTCACAAAAATTCTACAGATTCAGAATTTGCTAATTTCATCCAGCTCTAGTCAGTTGCAAATGTTCAGCAAAATAATGCACCTGAGAAAAATACTTTTGCTGTATTATTAACCATGAGTGCTTATTAAGAGAATGAGGACTTGTTATAGTTGTCAGAGTGCTTCACACATACAATAGCACTTGAAAATGTGGAATGTTCCACTTCTCAAATGGTGGCATTCATCTATTTTCTTTAAAAATACAGGAAACATTTTGTTAACTATAAACATATTATAGCTGGCTTGTCAGCACAGCAGAAGGATTACCATCCATGACATGGGTACCCCAGGTTCGGGACGGAGCCCCATTTGCAGGAGGGCTTGCCACAGTAGAGGGCTTGAGTATTCCTGTGCATGCTCATCCTCTCCCAGTGGCTTCCCATACTACTACATTAGGCCTTCTGTTGAAGCAAAGGACATACAGTTTTGTGTGGTCATGTGGAGGGGGAAGTCAGGCAGCTTGTATATTTGCACATCCATTGTGTGCATATACAGTATGTATGTGTTAATACTGCCAACTCTTGGGGAGGGTCAAAAACAGTAGAAAAGTCCTGGACAGGATGCAGGATGACACTGTCATCTGGTAGACCCTGCACTCACAGGTCAGTCTACTCCACAATGGAGTTGGTCACCACCAGGTTTCATTACTGTGACCTGGGACTATGCCATGGGTTACTCGAATAAAACAGTCTGGGGGATAGCTGGGTGGTGGGGCTTGGGATACCGGTGGATAGGAGTGGTGGACAAAGTTGGGAGAAAGTAGTAAATAAATTAACACATTATAAATGTGTATGTTTACTGAAATGCTTGCAGTCTGTCTCACCACTGTAATAGTTTCATCCCTTGCGTCCTTTGGGTAACAGAATTGCTTGTCTTGGGTTCACAGTTTATTCACCCTATGAATACATGGGGAGACATTCTTGCAACCATGGGATGGTCTTCGTGCATCTCTATAAACATATTCAAGAAGTACATCTGAAAAGGGAATAAGCCCAAGGCTCTCCAATCTGACTACTAGTTCAGAGACTGACTTGTCTGTGCAGAACATAGGTTCTGACACTGAAAGAACACCTATAGCTCATTAAATGCCTTTATGCTGTATGCTCATTTGATGTTTTATTTAAGGAATAACATCTGAGAAAGGAGGCATGTTTGTGAGGGAATTCACTAGCCACACAGCAGGTAAGCTACAGATGAAGGTGGTTCATGCAGTGCAAGGTCAATTACTTTATAGTAATTAATAACTACTTTGGAATTACAAAAGAAGGCACTTCTTTTAAATTTACGTGTATCCATATGTTTCATTTTGATTTCTACCACACAAGTGCTGAGACACAAATTTAAAAAGATATTGAAGTAATTTAAAGGGCAGATTGCTTTTCTATGGTAATATTTATACTGGCTTACTGTTTATTCAAATTCAGGGTAATTGTGTTACCCCGTAATGAAAAATTTGGTGCCCCATGTAAACTTTGGAAAACACAATACATAGACACAATTTAGCTCATATTACACTGTATGTCCCATTCGTTCTGCATTTCTACTCCCTCTTACTTACGACTTAGGACATTTGCAAAACAGAATATTTGCAATTAAAGTGTTCATCAGTTTTTGTTGCTTATTCCCTACCTGAGGTCAAAGTACTCTGCACGTGATATTATATTCATTTCCATGGCAACAAGGTGTGATACCACATCCCTCTTCATGTGGGGCAGTTGAACTCAAAAGGTTATAGATTCAGTGTTGCTGTATATTTCCTTTGTGATAAATACTGGTGAGGGTGAAGATGAGAAATCAGTAAAAGTTATATAAAATGCAAGCTGAAGTACGTCTAAATATAACACTTTTCAAAGTTTTCCTGGATGGATCATTAGTGTTAAAATTTTTAGAACATGACTAAATTAAATGAAAGTGTCAAACCTGACATTTGTATGCTGTGAAGAACTCTACAATTTAATTAAAACATTGGACCTTGAAAAATGGTGAGAGTTACAGTTTTACAATGGAGACAGCAAGGTTGCAGAGTAATTCATAACAACATAGTAAATGTGTTTTATAAAGAAACAGCTGCAAGCCAAATTCATTGCAAGGTTGATTGAAGTGTTTACATAGTGAAATGTCATTCTGCTGAAGTGTTTATATTTATTGCCATTCTTTCATTAATTGTACGTTCCCATTGGAAGATCTAAGGCATATTTTTATGTTACTTTTTCTGGACTCCAGTACTTTTTTCATGCTGATGGAATCCCTGAGTTTTTCATTTCACACCTACAAAAGTGTATTTATTTATTTAGAGGCAGCATATTTTTTCTAATAGTACTGTTTTATGTGGTTCTTCTATTGTCTGTATAGCTCGAGGGATGATTGGAAGTATTATTTTTTTCTAGGTTTTTTTTTTTCTTCTTTTCTATTTTAATGTTCTATGGACTTTTTTTTATTTTTCCTTTTACTGTTGCATAAATTGTTCTGATAATTATATGTTACTATTAATGATGTTCTTGTTTGTATTGACATGTTTAAATGAATAAAATACATTTAATTAAAAAATATAGTTGTTAAGAGCACTGATTTGCAAACCTGGGGAACTGGGTTTGACACCCATAGCTAACACTTGCATACTGTGTGACCCATGAGCAAGTCACTTAACCTCCCTGTGCTCCCAGGACACCCCTGGAAACAAGCATCAACTTAATTTGTCTTTCCTGGCCAAACATTGTAAAACAAATAAATAAAATGGCCCAGATATTCAAACTGCACCACAAAGTAGCGCAATAGCAGGAGCAGGTGCAAGTGCAGTGCACCCATGCGCAACACGTGCGATATTCAAACACTGCACAGACCAAGATGTGCTTGCACAGCACAACTGACTATCATGCCAACTGTGCCATGGTGCAACCAGGGATGCGCAGTGGTGCAGGTCTGATGTGCAGTAGCACAACCAGGGATGCACAGTGGAGCAGGGTAGCAGTGCATCAGCACAACCAGGGATGCGCAGAGACAGGATGCAGGGGTTTACCACCCATGGAAGACATGGGCTTTGGAGCATGCAGCAGAACAGACATCACCCCCCACACCCCATGAACCGCACAACCTGAGGAGAGCTGGAAGAACCACCAGCCCATGGACACCAGAAACAATCCCACAGCTGGGGCATGGTGCCCCAGCACACCCCCTGACAAGCTGTGACCGGAACACAAGCAGGTCCTGCCACCCCATGCTACACCATCCCACCAATGCAGAGCATACCCTACACAGTGATTCCCAGACACCCTGCCCAGGAGCAGTACCCAACAGTGCATGTCACCCTATGCATGCCACCATCCCCACTGTGACAATGCAACCCTGTGCACCATGGAGTCATGCAAGGCAGCCCCACCATGGGCACCCAGCAGCAGGCAGCAGCAGCCACTGATGCAACAACTGCAGACACAGTGCCACCCAGCATGGCCCCCCTGAGGTACAGCTGAGAGACCGACCCTGCATCAGCACACGAGGTACCCCGCATGCGAAAGGGCCTGCCCCGGACCTCACCACCAGTGGTACAGCAGCCTGCACACCTGATCAAGCACACACCCTGTCCCAGCACTGGCCCCAACAGCCAGCACAGATGCCCACAGTTGTGCACGGATGCATGTGCCACACAGGATGCAACACAGTGCACGGACAAACACCCACCCATACCCAAGGGCATACCAACACAGGGACACATTAGCAGGGCAACAAACCTGCTGGTGTGCGGCCACAACAGCTGTGTACCCATGGCCAGCACCCCTCCATGGCATGGGTGTACCAGCCACCCTGCGCATGCACCATGAATCTGTATACCACCAGCATGCGGCCTGAGCACAAGTGACAGACATTGGAGCACATTCCCTGCAACAGACACAAGTGACAGCATGGAGGGGGGACAACAACAGCAGAGGCCACAGTGCCACCCGAGGCAGACGTGCACCATACCGGTGACAGGATGCAATCTGGCATTGCACTGGGTACAGGGGGTGGCCAACATGGACAGCCACCACTGACATGCCAGCAGACCATGCAGGTCACAGACATGCAAGGGTGTCAGCTGCACAGGCCATGGACAGTCTGACTGGGGTGCCATGGACACAGTGCATGCATGCACTGTGGACCACTGCACACAGGAGTCCAGTGCACAGAGAACAACACACATACCACAGACAGTGACCGAGTCCCCTGCCCACACAATAGCTGGGTCCCTGCCAGACACACACACACAACCATGCCTGCACCATCCCTGATGCCATGCATGCCACTGCAGCCAAGCACCTGTAGCCCGCTGCAAATCAGAGACCAGCACAGTTGTCATAACAAAATGCATGTATTGAACAATAGAAACAATCAAACTTATATACAATTATTTACAAGGGTGGGGGAAAAGGGCCACAAACCAGGTGGGGCGGGCATGGGGCAGGGGTGAACAAATGAGAGCGGGAAGAAGGGATGTGAGGGTGGGTCCAGGGGGTTAGGTTATTCAGGAAGCATGGAGGGCCTATTGCCTGCCCTGCTTTCCACTCCTGTGGCACCTCTGGGTACTGCATCTCCAGACCCCGTCCTGCTCCATCCTCTCAAGAATCACCAGGGACACCCCCGCCAGCTGCAGCAGCTCATGCATGCCACGTTCAATCGCTGTCCAGTGATGTCCATCTAGGACAAGGGAGCAGAGTCAATGCGTGTGACTGTCCATCCCCCTGCAGCCCACCCATTGTGCATGGCATACAGTCATGGGCCACGCCCCTGTGATGGTATGTGACCACCAGCCGTGACCATGTCCACAAGATCTGCCTACCCAGGCACACACAGCCATGCGGACCGCTGCACACACCCACTGCCCAAGTCACGCACAGCACCACCGTGGCTGTACAGTGACATGGCTATGCAGTGCGAAGGCAGTGGCACAGCCATGTACCCGGTGCACTCACAGACCACCAGCAATGCACACCCACACATGTAGTGCCACAGGACAGTGCTGAGTGTACTGTGTGGCATGCACAGCAGTGGTGCCAAGGGCTGGTGGCCATGCCCCACCACCAACCCTTCAACACAGCATGCACAGAAGTTATAGGAAGAAAGGCATTCACCTGCATCCACAACAGCTGGGTGCTGCTGTACCAAGGCCCCTCCACCACGTCTCTGTTGCTGTGCAGCATCCCTGTCACGCTGTGCTCTTGCCTCCCAAGCACGGCGTCGCTCCTCAGGGTCTAGGGTGCAAACACAGAGAGGAGAACTTCAGTACAAACCAGTAGTAAAGCCCCCCCATTGCTGTGTGTGATCCCACACAGCCCAGCCATGCCGCAACTCCACCACCACCACCACCACCCACACTGGACGGCCCCTTCCCCCCTGCATGGTGGACACATGCACACCGTGATACCCAGATGGACGGATGCTACCAGTGTATGGATAGAGCACCTACCTGGCCGTGGCATGGCACCTCGCCTGGTGTGTGCCCATAGTTGACCCAGTCTATCTAGGTCCCTCCGCCGGAGGTCCCCATAGCGGTGGCGACACTGCTCTGCACTATGGGGAATCCCAGTGGCCTCCTCCATGGCCTCTGCCACCTCCTCCCACACAATGCTTCTTGGCCTGTCAAATGGGTCTTCCCCAAAGAGGGCCCCAGCATGGGGCTCAACAATGGCCACAAGATTGGCCAGCTCTAGTTTGCTCCACTGTGGTGCTCTCCTGCGTGCCATCATCTATGCAGGCCAGGTCACAAAATGACACTCTGTAGCGCACATTCCCCCACGTGCAGATGCTATGCAGTACAGCGCTGCCATTCCCCATCGTGCTGTCAAAGAACAGCATGATAGGGGTGCATCCATGCGGATGCATGGCACCTAGGGGCAAAGGTCAACCGCAGGGTCAAGGGTCTGTCGCATACAGATCGCCACAGCGCTATTAGGACTCCTTGCATGTAGTGCAGTAGGGTGCCTGTGTGTGATGCCCTGCAGTGGCCTACCATGCTGTGGCACCATGGGGCCTACGGTGCTCCAGGTTATGAGCACCACACACGAGAACAGTGCACTAGTGCCACTGGCACAGTGGTGGCCATGCTCTGCACTGCCTCCCATGCTCATCACGTCATCAGCGTGGCAGGCATCAGCGTCAATACCCCGGGCATGCGCCATGCAGTGCCTACTGTGCATGTCACAGAGCTGCACCATTGACTGAGCACGCTCAACACAATTGTGCAAGGTGCAACAGCGCGATATTCATCCAGCATATGCAAATCAGCTCATCAGCAATTCCATGGTGCAGGCACTGCATTAGCATCCACTTAAAGTTGTGCCTCGCCTCATTTGCATGCCTTGTGCTATATAAATGTGACATGGGGCTGCAGAGGACATAGTTTGGTATTGCAGTCTATTGTGGTGGATTGCATGCTGTTTGGAAGTGTGGACTGTGGTGTGTGAGAGATGCATGGGACTGCACAATCAAAGGTAACACCTGTCATTCCTACAGACTCTATAATGACAGAACATGAAGAAGAGGAGGAACAGGGATGTGGGAGAAGGAGGAGGCACAACTTCACCCGGGAGAAATCAGATGCCCTGTTCGAGGTCTACCTCAACAGGAAACCGCTGCTCAGTGGACAGCGGGGAACACCACAGGCCCGTGCTGTGGCTTGGGGTGAGGTTGCACATGCCATGAACCAGCATGGCAGCCACCAGAGGTCCATGCAGGAATGTAAAAAGAAGGTTGGCACAGACAAGAGGAGGATTAAGGACAAGTTGGCTGCCATCAGGGCAGCACGTGCTGCAACCAGTGGTGGACAGCCAGATGGACCACACCTGACACCACAGGAGAAGCGGGTGGCCAGCAGCATGTGGCGTTGTGCGATAGAGGGCACTCCAGGTGGTGGCTTCCAGATGGGTGGCAGCCCGTCACTGCATGGTAGGTCCTGTGCTGTCACTGTGTGGGAGGTGGGGTAAACGCCACAGGATGGGGCGCAGACATTAATGCTACTGTGTTCTCTTACAGCTCCTGAGCGTCTACATGGGTCAGTGGTGGTGGGTGTGTCCACCGAGGGCGCTGCCCTGGACACAGAGGTCCGAGGGTCAGGACCACCACATACCTGCCTGTCTGTCTGGACTGAAGATGGTGGTGCTGGTGTGGACGAGGCCCCTGCCTATGTCAAAGCGTGACAGGCGGCCATGGACTCCAGCATGCTGGGACACAGACTGGTGTTGGATCCGGTACCGACGATGATGGATCACACATCCCAGACAGTGATACGTGTGGAACACAGGATGGTCCCACAGCAGGAAACGGCATGGGCGTAGCCATGGGTGGTGCCACCGTGGAGGCCTGCAAGACATCACAGTCCAAGCCTGTGCCTGTATGCACCAGTGGGGCAGCACTGGTGTGTGTCCAGGCCGGTGGGGCTGTTGCAGCCGCTGCGGTGGCACCGGTGAGCCCTGGCAATCGGTGGCTGGAGGGGCAGTGCCAGCAGCCGGCCAATGGTGATGGGGGGGACAGTGTTGGGGGGTGGTGTCAGTGCACCGTATGTGGACATGCCCTGGCATGGCTCTGGTGTGCAGCGCGCCCATTGTCAAGGGGTGCTGCCTAGCATGGCCAGGAACACCACGAGGGACAGCATGCCGAACTGGCGGATGACCTCTTTGATGACCACAGCCGCCTACTCCAAGCTTCAGTGGATCAGCAGTTGTGGCTTGTGGTGGCAGTGGATGCACTCAGTGCAGTTCTGCTCCAGGCAGAGGAGTGGCGCAGCAGAGACCAAGGTCTGCTCCTGGCAGAGATGGCCCGGCAGTGGGGGGATGTGACTATTGCCATTGACAGGCAGACACGTGCATTCACAGCTGTCATGGCCACATTCAGCACCCAGTTCATTGCCCATGCACCATTGGTGACATTGAACCAAATCTAGGCCCTCAGGGTGCTCCGTCCACTTAGCTCTTATAAAGGACTTTGTCACCCATGTCAATATCAGAAGCCTCCTACCCAAACTAGACCTACTTACCTGCTGGGTGAACGGACACTTACTCGATATCCTTTGCCTGTCTGAAATGTGGCTCTCCATCAAGACACCTGACTCCTCCCTCACTCTTCCAAATTACTCACTTCACAGGCAGGACCATGGCAAGAGAGGTGGGGGAGTAGTCATTTACAACAAGCACCCTCTCTCGTGCTCGATCACTTTCAAGGAAGCTAGCCCTAGCTCCCACAAAATTTGCCTGGCCCAACTCACCCTACCAGCCTCACTCCATCTATTTATAAGAGTGCTTTATGCCTCTCCACGTCTACCTAGCTGCTTTCTTGTCTCTACCATAGCTATCCTACCCAACAAAGTCTTAAGTGGGGAACTGATCTTCTTCAGCTACTTGAGCTTGGACTGGTTAGTAACTTCCTCCAAGGAACACACCTTAAAAATGGAGTCTCTCAACCGTACCTAGCTGCTAAGTGAATCCACTCACTACAATCCTCATTCTCAAAACCATTCTCTGATTGATTGGATTCTCATGTCCCACCCACATAGAGTAACCTCCTCGGCACTCTAGCTAATGTACTAAGTGATCATTGCATTACTTATTGCATCAGGAAAACCAACATGCCCAAATCTGCCCCCAGGTACCTCAACTCTCGCCCGCTAACTGCTCTAGATACTAATTTTCTCCTCTACAGCCTTAGACATGAAGACTGGGAACTGGTGTACACAGCACATAATGTTGACCATTCCCTTTCCTGGTTCCTAACCATATTCACCAAAATCTGGGATTTCTATGCCCTGCTGAAAAAGTCCAGGGTCAAGAAGCACCATCACAATTGGATCTTGGCACCCAACCTAGCCAAATGTAAAGACAGGGATAAAGCCTGGCCCACCTATAAATCCCACCCAACCCCTCAAAATTGACACACTTATAGTAGAAGAAGAATCAGCATTTATATACTGTAGCGCTTTTCATACACAGTATCCCAAAGTGCTTTACAAGCAATGCTAGACTGGTAGTGAAGTGACTGAATGTGTGGTGGCAGCCATAACACACATCGTCACCCACACACAACCTGGATAATTGCATGAACTGGTTTATGGGAAGGGAAATGTTGGCCAGGACACCGGGAATGCTCCCTGCTCTTTGTGAAGAGTGCCCTGAGTTCTTTAACTTCCACCTGGACACCCACCAGGACAACACCAGGATGGGCAGAAGGGACCTCGGTTTAATGTCTCATCCGAAGGACGGCACACCCCAGCAGTACAGCACCCCCCAATACTGCACTTGGATGCCAGCAATTTTTAGGTGCAAGTCCAATCCCGGTGTGGGATGAGAACCCACGACCTTCTGGTCCAGAGGCGGATGTGCTACCAATTGAGCCAGGCTGACACCTAATACCCTATGACATGCTTGCACTAAGGCCATCAGGCAAGCCAAAGCACTCTATTTCAGGTCAAAACTCACCCCTCCAAATTCTGGAAAGTTGTGCACTTACTGCTTGACCCACCAGCCGAGTCCAATGCCCCTGCCTTTCTAAATAATGGCCTCCCAGATTCTGACTGCAACCACTCAGCTGACACACTCACGAAATTCTTCACCTCCTGTACCACCCCAACCGAGCCCCCTCCTTCTATCTTCACTACCCCCTCTTCTTTTCACAGCAACAACTTCCAATTCCCCCCATCTCCAAACAAGAAGTCCTAAAAGCCCTATGCTCACTGAACCCCAGCAAATCTAGCCCTGATGGGATCCACCCCAAGATCCTCCAGATCTCCACTCCTGCTATTCTCAAACCCCTCACTCATATTTGTAACCTCTCCTTTTCCACCGGTTTGGTCCCTCAGGCCTGGAAAACAGCTTGTGTTATCCCCCTACACAAAAGGGGGTGACCCCGCCAAGCCTTGTAACTACAGATCTTTCTCCCTCCTCCCAACCTTTTCTAAGCTTCTGGAATCCCTGACCCACTCAAGTCTGTCAGATCATCTCTCTTCAAACAACCTCCTCTCTCCCCATCAATCTGGCTTCAGAAAACAGCACTCTACCATCTCCTCCCCTCTGCGAGTCACAAATCACAAACTCACGGCCTCTGACTGAGGCCACCTAATTGCTGCAGTGTTTGTCGACTTGGCTAAGGCCTTTGACTCTGTTTCCCACCCCCTACTCATACTCATACTTGAAGCAGCAGGGCTCGCCCCCATCACCACTCGATGGTTTAAATCCTATCTAATAGGCTCCATTCTCTCAAACTCACAGATGTTGTTTTCCCCCATCTCCCTTTCACTGCTGGTGAGCCCCAAGGTTCTGTCATTGGTCCCATTCTCTTCTCCATCTACATAAATGACCTCCCCTTCTCCTGCACCAACTCCAGTATACACATGTATGCTGACAACACTGTTCTATTCTTCTCTGGTCCTACAATGCAAAAAGCTCAGGCCACCCTCCAAAATGACTTCAACAACATTTAGCATTGGTTCGGTCAAAACCAGCTTAAACTGAATACCTCCAAAACTACGTCCATGGTTTTTGGTACATCACTGAAACTGTGCAGATCATCCCTCTCTCTCTCTATCACTTTGCTAGATAGCTACTGGCTTGACCAAGTTACCAGATACAAATACCTGGGCATTTGGCTTGACCCCAACTTATCCTTCTATGTGCACATTGATGCCATTACTGCCAAACTACACCCCAAACTCGGCACACTGTATTGCCACAGATACTGTCTACCACTACCTGTCTGCCAAGAAATCCTGTTCAAAATGATCCTCCCCATTTTTGATTATGCAGATATAGTCTACTGCTCCGCTCCCACAGCCACCCTGTCCAGGCTAGACACCTTACTCAACTCCTTCTGCCATTTTGCAACAAACTCCCCCCTTCAAACTCACCACTGTAATCTGTACTCCCTTTTTGGACTCTCCCAACTGTCCCACAGATGCTATGTACACTCCCTCGGCTTCATCTCCTAATTCTGGTTTAATATGCTAGACAGGCTAGAAACCATTTTTATGTTGGCTTGCTCATGCGCACCAGCCAACATATGGCATTTGTAGCAGATTTGGAGGTGCAGTCACTGTGGGTGAATGCAGGGCATGCATCAGTAGGTGTGTCTCTCATTCCCCAGTAAGGCAGCTTCAGGCACTGACACCAGGCATACGTCACCTGGCGACGAGATCTAAGAAAAGGTCCACTGCAATCATGCAGCGGCACAATAACACGCCTTCCCGACATGCCTGTCCTAGTGAAACCAACATGGCGGCACTGACTGCCGCTGCAGTGCACAACCCACCTCATTTGCCGATGGGGGAGCCCACTCCCCATTGGCATAATGGCTCCCTCCCATTTAAGGTGTATGTCGAGGGGGTGCCCATTCCCTGTCAGTATTATGCGCCCCCACAACAGTCTTACTTCGCCAACAGGGGCTCCAATCCCCATCAGCTTCAGTCCACCTTCCCTATTTATTTTGCTGATGAGGGAGCCCGCTCCCCTTCGGCATAATGCCCTCCCCGCTTTTGTTGTGTGCTGAGAGGGGTGCCCAATCCCCCTCGGCTCTTACTCCCTTCAGTATGGCCATGGGGTGCCTAATTCCTCAGCTGCAGCACCCCCCCAAAAAAACACTCAGGTGGTATGCTGGGAGCCAACCCCAGTGTGCCAAATGCCCCATAAAATCAAAAAAACCATCCTGCAGGAGATCACGTGATATCTTCAGCCTGAGCAGACACTCTTCGGCTTAACTCTCCCCTGGACTCTCCAAAAGCATTACAAATACCAGGTTTCTTATCGAGATTGGTTATTTTATCATTGCTAATATCCTTCTGAAATGAGGGGGAACTTCAAGAAGTCCAAAGAAGCAACATCTAATGTTTAGCAGGTGCGAAGATGGATTCGGAAATGCACCAGGCCTTCCTGGTCCGGACACCTCTTCAGATGCTGGATAAATCAGCAAAGAGATCTAAAACCCAGACCGCAACTCCCAGCAAGATGGCAGCGCTACCTAACAACCCTACTCCCCTGTCTGAGGACAAATTCTTAGCTGAAATGGCCAGTATTAAGGACACTTTTTTAGAGAGTTTGCCTTGGACCTGAAGAGCATCCAAGCTGAATTGAAGGAGACGAATAAAAAAATCTCTGATGTTTCAACCCACACGTCCTCTTTGGAAAACTGGCAGACAAGGTTGGAACCAGAAGTGGTAGCATTAAGGCAGAGGCTGAGTAAAGTAGAAGGTAAACTAGAGGACCTGGAAGGGAGAAATAGGAGGAATAATATTGTTATTTTTGGCCTGCCTGAGGAAGCCGAAGGATCCACTATAATTCAATTCACACAAAAGCTTCTGGCAAAGATAGCGGGTCCTCCACCACAATCTACAATATATCAGGTAGAACGGGCCCATCGCTCACTGAAACCTCGACCTCTCCTGGGTGCCAAGCCTAGGCCATTTGTTATTCGCCTCCTAAGTTGTATTGATCAGCAACACATTTTATCAAAAGTTAAAGAGTTGCAGGAGATTAGATGGGAGGATGCCCAGCTTAGAATTTCCCAAGATCTGCCAGTTAACATCAGACAGAAGCAGGCTGCTTATCATAATTCCATTAAAAAATTGATAGCAGCTGGAATTTGATTCCGGATGGTCTACCCTGCTAAATTGATGGTTCAGTACCAGGGTAGTTGGAAAAGTTTTGAAGAGGCAAACCTGGCAGCAGAAGAATTACCCACTATGTTCCCCAACCAGTTTGCCCATCGTTGAGCATGTAAGGGAGTGCTTATTGATCTGGCTACACTATGTAGTGGCATCCAGTTTGGCAGAAGATTTAGTGCAATCAGCTTAAACCTCCTACACCTCTCCTCGGGATCCCCTGTCCACTTATGGATCTGCAGCTGAAGGCTTTTTCCCCTTTTTTGTTTTGTTTGGATCCATGGTGCTTGGAAGCTCATTAAAAGGCAGCAAGAGATCAGCTCAAATTTAGCGCTACGGTCCTGCTCCCATTTAAATTGACAGTGGTCCCCCTTTAAATCAAAGCACTTTGTAGACACTGTGGCTGGTCTCGCTAGACAGCAAACTTTTTTTTTCTAGGTCCTGCAAAGTGTTTTTATTTTTTTTATTTACTCTCTCACATTCTGACTGTGGGGCAATACCAGTATATTAGAAGAGGGAAAGTACAGTGAAGATTTGCTACTCAGATGTGGGACTTTACAGTGATCCCTATACTAGATACCACCATGTAAATCGGGGATGCAATGGCCTGTCTAAAGCTTCACTTAGGAAGCAGGAGATCTTTCATTTGTTGCTGAAGCTGTCTGGACTAGTAGTGTTCTGGGTTAAGACCTGAATATGACAGGAACAGGAACTATATTAAACTAAAGGGAGGTGGGATTGGGGGGAGGGGAGACAGAAGGAAAAGAGATTATTTTGATTATCAATGCCTCGGTATGGCCTGTAATAAGATATACAAATACATAAATCGTGGTTTAATTGCGGCAGGGTTGTCATAATCTTAAGTTTACAAGTTAATAAAAGTGTGGTGTATAATGTAAATATACTTGCTGCAAGAAGCAGATCAGGGGAAGGAGATTACCCCTGATAAAGGGTGTGTTTTTTCCTCTTTTTATTTCAACTGTTTGATGTTCATGTTTTTTTGGAGGGGGGGCAAGTCAGGATGCACTAACCTGAGAGGAATACTCATGTCTTGGCAAAGGGGGATTGGGCCGCCACAGATAATGGGCTATCTTGGGAACAAGACTACAATTTTATTAATTTGTTTATGTGAGGCTCAGGGGTATATGCTGTGGGGTTTGATTTTTTTGAGATGGAGAGGGGAGGGTTGGGGGTTACAACATTTTTTGGGGAGACGGTACCGCTACAAATACTAGAGCTAAAGTGGAAATATTACTTACTGGTTTCTTTTTCACTGCATATTTGGATTTTAATATTGTTATAGACAGCTAAAATGTCAGGCTATCATTTTTGTACATGGAACATCAAGGGGCACAAACTCCAGTGAAACGAATGAAGGTACTGATACATCTCAGCAATATACGAGCTGAAGTGTTTTTTTTACAGGAGACACACCTTTTACCCACTCACTTTCGTAGGCTCTGGGTAGGACAAGTTTTTGGGTCTGGTTTCAATTCTCGTAAAAGGGGAACTGCCAGCCTAATTGCTCATAAAATCCCATTCCGTTTGCTACAAGAAATTTCAGACTTGGAAGGCCGTTATGTTATATTATGGGCTGTTTTAGTCATTCCGAGGTCATTCTTGGCTCCATCTATGGCCCTAATTCTGATGATTCAAAATTTTTTATGGATCTTATGTCCATGCTGGCTCCTTGGTCCACAATTCCAATAATTGTAGGAGGGGATTGGAACCAAGTACTGTCAAATAGCCTGGACAGAACGGTCCCTTCCAAACTATCCTTTTCCCCAGGTCAAAAAGCCCAGCTAGAGCAAATGCACTCAATAGGTTTGGCTGACCCCTGGAGAATCACTTACCCAACCAGGAAAGAATATTCATTCCTTTCACCTACTCACAATACAAGTTCTCGTATTGATTATTTTTTAGTGAGTATTGATTACCTTTCTGGTATCACATCAGTTTTTTACTCCTCGAAAACTATATCTGATCCCCATATGGTTCAGTTATTTGTAAATCTTGTACCTAATATTCAACGAGACAAACTTTGGAGGATTAATAATCAGATTCTAAAATCTGAAGATCATATACAACATTTACAATCCTTTATTTCTAACTTTATGACAGATAATTCCCCATCCATGCTTAAAAGGGATATCTTGTGGTGCTCACTAAAGTGTGCCTTAAGGGGTGAATTAATACGTTTGGCAGTCAAACGTAAAAAGCAGAGGGAACAGGCTTTCTCTTCCCTAATTGATCAGATCACATTAGCGGAGGCAAATCTTTCAGTTTTATCTCCTGATGCAGACTGGGAAAAAGCTGAGTCCCTTCGAGACCAGTATAATCAGCTGCTGGCCGAAAAGGCGGAATTACTCATGCTTATATCTAGAGTAACTTATTTTGATCAAGGAGAAAGAGCGGGGAAGCTACTAGCTCTCAGAATTAGGTCCCAGATGTCTGACAGGATTGTTATCTCCCTCCAATCACCCACCAGTACAGTCTTGACTTCATCCAAAGATATTTGCGAAGCTTTCAAATTTTATTATGAAGGCTTGTATACTCCTGCTAACTTCTCCTTCTTTCAACAAATGTTTGATCTTTACATTACTGATATTAAGTTGCCAACACTTACTGAGGCACAGTCTTCTACATTAAAAGCCCCGATTGAAATAAAAGAGATAATGGAAGCCATTGACTCACTTACACCGGATAAATCCCCAGGTCCAGGTGGATTCTCCCCTAATTTTTATAAGGCCCTAAAAAGTACATTAGCACCTATCCTCCTAAACACTTTTCAATATTTTTATGAAAATGGTATCTCAGATTAGTAATTAACCCAGGCTACTATTGTGGTTTATCTTATTTATTTATTTTTTTTATTTTATTGAAATCTAGGATAACAAATACCTTTGAGCAAGAACTGCTTGTTTACAAAGGTTCCACGTCGAAGGAATGTGGGGTATACATACATACAAAGTTCAACATAATAATACATAGTTACACAATAAAAAGAAGTAAGAGACTGAGGCTTAGGAAATTCCAGTAATTCAAAATGTTCCAAATGTTAGGTAGCATGACATACCAGCCAAGGGCTATCTTAGAAATAAGCACTGCAGGTGAGAGAGAAGGGGATATGCAGGCAGGAAGGCCAATTGTCAGAGGGTACAGGGTGAGGGTAAGAGCTCTAAAGGGGAGGGATAAATGTCAGGAAATGCCTGGGGGGGAGGAAAGGGAGAGGGGGCAAGGGGGTAGGCAGGTAGAAGGGGGCAAGGTGGGGAGAGGTAGCTGTCAAGACTGAAGGGGGGAGGGCAGTGAGTGGTGGGCCCCTAATTAGGCGAGGCAGTCACAACGACTAGTTGAAATGAGATGAAGTCGGAGTTGTCTCTTGAAAGGGCCAAGAGCAGCAGCAGTAAGAGTTTCTTTGTTGAGAGTATTGTACCACTGTGGTACTCTGTGGGCAAAGGCCCTTTGGCCCATGGTAGTCCAGCATCTGGGGACAAGGAAGGTTAGTTGTTTTGAACTTCTAGTTCACTGAGTGCTGTGGTGGTCAATGAGGAGCTTTTCAATGCCCGGGGACATGACCCCGAGGAGGACTTTTTTGGCTAAGAGGCAGGTTTGATACTGTATCTGACTGATGAGAGGAAGCCATCCTGCCTGAATGTACAGGTCACAAGTGTGTGTAAGTCAGTAAACCCCAGTTAACAGGCTGCATGCTTTGCTAAGTGCAACTGTAATTCTGCGGAGGGCAGAGGTGGAGGCAGAGCCATAAATTGCTAGCCCATAATCGATGATGGAGGTGACAGAGCTGTTGATAGCCAACCGGACAGTGTCAGGAGTCATGCAGTGTTTGTGCCTATAGAGCAGGCCTATACAGATGTTGGTGGCTTTGGTGACAGAATCTATGTGCCGATGGTAGGAGAGTGAGCTATCCAATGTGACACCTAGGTATTTAAAATCAGGAACGTGTTCAAGTAAGGTCCCTGTTTGGTTTAGGATGGTGAGGTCATGGGATTTGTACTTGCTTCTGGCATTGTAGAAGGTCATAACCTTTGTTTTGCTGTAGCTCATGACCAGTTTGTGTGACTTGAACCATTCTCCGATGCGCATGAATTCAAGCTGTAATTGTTTCTCGAGGAGCTCTGCGTTTTGTTGGTTGGTGAACATGACTGCATAGTTGGCATAGAGCAGTAATTTCTGGTGGCAGACACTGGGAAGGTCATTGTGGAAGAGGCTGAAGAGTAGTGGCCCCAGGATGGACCCCTGTGGGACCCTTGAAAGGACTGGCTTTTCTTCCAGGGTGACACCGACAAAACTAACCTGCTGGACCCTCTCCCCAAGGTAACTTGAAAACCAGAGCAGCGCTTCATTGGAGAGCCCAATGTTTGATAATTGCTTGAGTAGGAGTGGGTGGTTGGTGAATACTGCCACTACACAGTTTCCTTGATTGAGCGTGGTATGGATGAAGCCCGTGAATTCTAATAGTGCAGTGGTGGTACTGTGCTCTTTTCAGAAACCATGTTGCTCAGGACACTGGATGTCATATTTTTCCAGGTACGTGACTAGTTGGTCTGAGGCGATGCACTCCAGGGCCTTAGACAATGGAGGGAGGATGGAGATAGGTCTGTAGTTGGAGTGCAGTGATTTGTCTCTACTTTTGTGTGCCAGTGTGATGGTTGTCTGTTTCCAGCGAGATGGGAACTGGGACATCCTTAGTGACAGGTTGAGGACCTTTGTCAGGGGTTCAAGGACTTCTTCAAGGACAAGTGCTAACAACTTCAGGTCAAGGGAGTCACCGCTGTAGCCTGCATTGTGAATGGCCTTCCGAATATAGGTTCTAATTAACCCAGACTACTATTGTGGTCATACCCAAACCTGGGAAGGATCCTCTAGTCATACATAATTATAGGCCTATTTCACTTATTAATGTGGATCTTAAAATCTTGGCTAAGATCCTGGCTTTAAGATTGGGTCGGGTCTGGGATTCTTTAATTAGTGCAGAGCAGGTAAGATTTGTTAAGGGCCGTCTTTCATCCAACCATCTCAGAAAGTTGGCTTATTTATTTTCTGTGTCCAAGGACTCTCTTATCCCGGCTGCTTTAGTCTCCTTGGATGCAGAAAAAGCCTTTGACAGAGTGTCCTGGGAATATCTGTTTTCTCTACTTCCCAAATATGGAATCCTGCAAGAATTTCTCACTTGGATTAAAATATTGTATTCTTCCCCTTCCGCACGAGTTCACTGCAATGGGGTACTTTCCACACCCTTTACTTTAAGACAGGGTACTCGTTAAGGATGCCCCCTTTCGCCATACTTATTCAACTTGTTCCTTGAGCCCCTCATCAGGAAACTCAACTCCTCACCCTTAGTCTCAGGGATTACAATAGGGAACTCAGAATATAAACTTTCCGTGTACGCGGATGATATTCTACTGCATATCTCATCTCCTTCACAATCCCTCCCAGCTGCACTTACATTAATCTCCCAGTTTAGCTAGATTTCTAATTACAAATTGAATTTGGATAAAATGGAAGTATTTCCTCTTAATCAGTATTTTCAAAAAACAGAGATAGTTAATTTGGGCCTACAGTGGCAATTAGACAAACTTAAATATTTGGGTATTTTCCTTCACTCCTCCCCCAAGATAATGAAAAAGCTTAACCTTGATACCACTTTAAGTCATATACAAGAGGATATTAAGCATTGGTCTTTATTACCCTTATCGCTCTGGGGTCATATGAGTATAGTAAAAATGAATGTATTCCCCTGTATAGTATACCCTTTGCAAATGTACAATTGGGATTTACCCAGCTCTTGGTTTACTCAGGCACATAAAATTATTAATTCCTTCTTGTGGGCTGGGAAGAAATCAAGAAGAAGTTATTGTAAGCTTACACGGTCAAAAATTGATGGTGGCCTACAAGCTCCCAATTTATATTCATATTATCTTGCAATACATCTAACCAGATTGGGGTACTGGATACTTCTGTCAGAGTACTCATCTGACTCCTTTTATTCCCCTCTTTGGTTAGGGATTGAGAAATTCTTGTGTGCATTACACGATATGTCTCCAGAAGCCCTTCCTTCTCTAAATAAGAAAAATCTCCCAAGTAAGCTGAAAGGATCCCTGCTTGATGCCCTTTTGATTACACAACACCAGCTCAATACTTTACTAAGGATTAATGGGTATAAAGATATAACACAACCCCTTTTCAATAATTCCAATTTGTTAATCTCCGGTAAACCAATAAAATGTAATATTTTGGGGCCCAATATGGGGATTGGAAGGGTGGAGGAGTTAAACATTAACCAGAAACTGATGCAATTCCAGGAAACCTGTACCTGGTACCATTGGTCTACTACTCATGTTTTTAAGTACTTGCAGATTAGTCATATGTTAATATAGTATTTTGGCACTGGGAGGTGGACTACGCCCCCTTCTAACTGCTCTTACCCCATATCTTAACTCACTTCCGTCTACTCATTTAATTTCATATGCCTACAAGTTTTCACAAATCACGACTGTTGGGTTAGAAGGACAAAGAACTTACTGGTGGGATCACTCTCTTCCAACTTCTGAACCCCCTAGATGTTGATTAAGAATTTGGAAGCACCTATATAGATACTTCAAGTGAGACAGGTACAGATACATGCAATTTCAAATTATACACAATATGTATTATACCCCAGCTAAACTATTCAGGATTTTTTTTTTGCAGTCTAACCATTGCACCAAATACTCCCAAGCCCAGGGGGATCTGCTGCATATTTTATGGTCATGTGATAAGGTTTCCCCATTATGGAATTGTATTAAATCCCAACTGGATCCACTATTAGCTCCCTCAGATAAATTCACCTCTGAGATTTGTATTTAAGGGGATTACACAGCCCTCCGGGGAAGAACCCAAAGGGCCTATATGGCACTGATCTCTGTTTGTGCCAAAAAAGTACTACTCAGACATTGGGTAGATGCCCTTATATCAACTTATACTGAATGGTATAAAGAAATTATGTTTGCTATCCAGGCAGAACATGTCATTGCTGGGTTAACCTAAAGAATGAAAAAATACAAACAACTTTGGGATCCCTTTTATAATTTGTTATTAATCCAGTCCAATACAATAACGGTTAACTCAAATGCCCCTTCATAAGTTAACCATCATTTTTATTAGGGGTTTCTACTGATATATATTTACAATTGCTAAGGCTCATATTTGTGGTGGTGGGGGTAGGAGGGAAGGGGAGTTTAGGATGGTGATGGTTGGGGTAGATGGGGAAGAAGAGGTTGGGGGGATGCAGGCATCAAGATATAGTACTATCAAATAATGGCTGTATCTTATTGTGATTAGAAGGTCTGTTTTGCAAGCATATATACAGCATTGTATGACCTCCTGTATTTAAGATGTCTGTATATTAGATTTAAAAATCTAATAAAGTATCCTTAATATAAAAAAAAAGTCCTGCAATGTTGTTTTTTTTCTTAAACCTGTGAATGAAGAAAACAGTCACTCACAGTCTCCTGCCCCTCCCAACCCATGCTCACCCTCTGAGTGCTCTGCCTCCCCACCCACCCTCACCCCATACTTATTTCCAGAGCCACGATGTGACGATCTTTGGTGAACCGGAACACATCTGCACTCTTCAAAATTGACAACGAACTGAAGAAATGCCAGTAAGCTGTATAATGGCATAAATAAGTTTTTTTCAACTTTGGTGCATATCTTGGCCATTTTGAGGAATTGTGGCACCAAATTTTCAACATGGGTGATTGGGACCCTCCTCATAAATTCAGTCACTGTCATGACATGCTATTCTGTCCCGAAGGTGATTTTATGTCACTGTGCAGAATGCCTTTCGGACTGATTAATGAAATGACAGTGCCACTGTTCATGAGGTGGACTCTCAAAAGCCTATGTTGCAAATTTGGTGGAAAAAATCCAAAAAAATGGCTGTTTTATGAGCTTGCGTTGCGCTGTTTTCATGCATGCTCATAACTTCGTGAATTTGTAATATTTTCTCTCCAGATTTTCGAAATTGGCATTTTCCCACACCTCCTTATGAACAGTACAGCTATCATTTCACATATCCTGGCCAAAATATGTTTTTGCACGTTCGGTGCAGAATAGCACGGTCACTGTGTGAAATCAGTTTTCAGGACAGTTTGAGAAAATGATGGTGACACTGTTCATGAGCAGAGGTCATAAAATGCCTATGTTGAAAATTTGGCGAAGAACTTCCAAAAAATGACTGTGTTACAAGCGTGCATAAGCAGTTTCCATGCACCCTTGTAACTTCATAAATGTGCAATATTTCATGCCAGATTTTCAACACTGGCATTTTTTCACCCCTACTTATGAACAGTACAGCTGTCATTTTTCGCATCCTGTCCAAAATGTGTTTTTGCTCCTGTGGCATACAATGGCGTGGGCACTATGGGAAATCAACTTTTGGGACAACTTAACAAAATCACAGTGCCACTGTTCATGAGGGGATTCCCAAATTGCCTATGTTGAAAATGTGGGTTACGGACGTGTGTTGCGCAGTTTCTATGCATGCTCATGACTTCACCAATTTTTCATATTTTCACTCCACATTTTCAACATTGCCATTTTTTTACACCTCCTCATGAAAAACACAGTTGTCATTTTTCACATCCTGCCCAAAATGTGTTTTCGTCCCTGTATCGCCAAATGGCATAGCCGCTGTGCAAAACCATCTTTCAGCTAACAAACTGATAGTGCCGCTCTTCATGAGGTGGGGTCACAAAATGCCTATACTGAAAATTTGCAATAAAAATACTGACAAATGCCTATAGCGTTAGGGTTTCCAACTGTAACACCCCACCCTGTAGAGACGGACAGGTGTCAGGGGTGTGACTTGGCATCATTGGCTGTAATGCTCACACCATTCCACCCCCACTCCCACCCTGCAGCCAGTGACAGGCATCGAGGTCTGCCTTGGAGTGTTTGGCCCTAAATTTCACCCCATTCTCCTATACCGCACCCACCACAGCCTGTTTCCTTATGGAATGGTGTACATATAAGGCCCAAAGGCCCCAAAGCACACCACAACACTTGCCAGTGTCTACAGGATAGGGTGAGGCAGAATGGCATGAGTGTTATAGCTGACAATCCAAAAGCACACCCCAATGCCTGTCAGTCTCTGCAGGGTCGGGGTGGGGTTGGCTTCAGTTCAATACTTCACTGTCATTACTATTATGCATCTCTAACTCTTGCACTACCAATGTCAATGCCAGCGAGACAACATTCAGCATTGGCAAATGCCTGTTTAGTTTGATTTTTATCACATTAGGGTGTATTGCACTTTATATGAACTTGTATAAATAATGAGCATGTTTGTTTTGTCCTCAGACATGCTGCCGAGGAAGGCCCAGTGAAGGGGTGAAGCGTTGGGGCTAGTCGGTGCTTTCTGGGCACTTGCTGAAATAAAACTTTGCAGTCTGCAGCTTAAAAACTCTCCTCGAGTGCTGTGCCTTTCTTTCAAATATTGTTTGTTGGCTAGCTGCCTGGCACAGCGCCTCCTATTTCTGTGCGCACTTCTGTTTCCTGGTTGTTCAGTGTCTAAAATGCCAAAATTCATGAGGGACTGAGGAAATTCTTGAGGCACAATTAATAGGAAGCACCATAAAAATCAGTGATAGCTGAGAGGTATGCATACAGCACATGGCACAGAGACCCCCCTGCCCTATCTGCTGATGTCCATGGCATCTAGTGGCCCCTCTCCCTCACCTAGTTCTCAAACACAACTAAATAAATAATCCTGGAATCAAGTGGTTCCACTTCCCTCACCCAATCCCTACAGGACTGAATTATGTATCCCTGGCATCCAGTGGCCCTTCCTCCCACTCAAATAACCCCCAAGTACTACTCATTCTGTATAAAGTGTAGATTAAATTTTGTGACATCCCCTACCCATTCCAAACACTGACAACACCAACAGTACTACCCCCCACCTGAGCTGGTCCCAGTCAGTTAGTAACCTTCCCACTCCACACTCCCACTAGCAGCCAACACGCTCTCACATATGAACATATGAATATACATAAATCATACAGTTTATCTAGTCTGCTCATTCTGGAGCTCATGAACTTAATTTTTCATGACACTTTTCCCCCCTGCTACTCTTACCCTCCCCATGACTCTGTCCCACCCCCATTGAAATCCTCCAACAACTTTCTGATTGACTACCTCCTCTGAAAACTCCTTCCGCCCTGCCACCATTCTTTCTGTGAAGAAGTGTCTCCTCACCTCCTTCCTAAACCTCCAGCCTCTCTGTCAAAGGGTAAAGTAGAATTGCCACTATAGTGGCAAACCTGTAATAAAGAAAACCATACCCACATCAGCGGGCAACCAGACTCTCACATCAATGATTCATTCACATTGAATGAATCAGTGAGGCTGTGTTAGTAGTAAAGGCTGATTAGTCAGTGTTTTCAAACAATCAACAGTTACTACTAGTGCTGTGTGGAATTTTGAAATTCTGGCAGAATACATTTTACAAAATTTTAAAGATTCCACTGAAATTTCACCACATTTCATCTGAAATGGCATAGCAGAATTCATGGCAGAAAAACGCAGAATTAGTCTTTCCACAAAATGTCATTCTGCAGATCTCAATATTTTCCCTAGAAATGGTTGTGGAATGATTTTCCATGGAAAAATGCTGTTTTGTGGAATATTATTCTGCAGATCACACCATGTGGAATTCCACAGAAGAAGAACCAGTAGAATTCCAGCAGAAATTCTGCCAGTGGAATGGTCATGCTGCACTAATTTCACTGGGGAAGGGGGAGGGAGGGTGGAATTCCACATTGTGCATAGCACCAGTTACTACTATCATGGCATCACCAATTCATTTAGTGTGATACCATTTTTTCCCTACCACAAGTTCAGTATCACTAAAAATCAGTGTAAAGTGTACAGCAAAACAAGACTTGTGTGTAGCAGACAGTGGTAGTCCAAGGAAGTGAGAGGAGGTTAAATACATGCCACCATCTTGGTCTGTGAAAGAAGAGCTGACATTGTTACAAGAGACTACCAGAAAGGGGAGGGATCAGTGAACTACAAGGGAAGTGGGCTGTTTTTGGTTTATAGGGATTAGGTGAGGGTGGGGGCTACCACTGGTTACCAGGAATATTTTTAAAATTAAAACAGGGACCAGGTGATGGTCGGGGGTGGGGGGGTACCACTGGACACCATAGCTACTTGTGTAATAACTATGGGGACTGGGTGAGGGATGGGGATGAAGTGATGTAAAATCACAAAGCGCCAGGTGGCTCATCCTGCCACCCCTGCATGAATCTAAATGGACAGCCTCAATACCAGCATCAAGCAATTGTCTTGTGTATGCACTAACGATTGACTACTTTGCAGAATGATCTCTGTAAGTGGTGAAATGAATTCTGACCTATTCTAATGACAAAGCAACAGTGTTCCTGAAAGACATTCACAGAGTGCACTTTATGTTGTTATGAATGGACTATAACTATGTGCAATAATCCCTACAACTCAATTTTTGGTCTCTGTAAGGCTGTGTTGTGCTCTTTATTTTTGGATGGTATAGTGAGGTGGTGGGACATTATTTATTTAAAACATATGGAAACAGTGTGCCCACTGCTGAAAGTAGGGTTTTGGATGTGATAAATAGTGCTGCCCGAACAGCCTATTAACACTTCCAAAAAACACTTCAACTATGCCTGTGCACCTTGTACAATATGCCTGTGCACCTTTGTACAATATGCATGTGCACCTTTGTACAATATGCCTGTGCACCTTTGTACAATATGCCTTTTCACCTTTGTACAATATGCCTGTGCACCTTTGTACAATATGCCTGTGCAGCTTTGTACAATATGCCTGTGCACCTTTGTACAATATGCCTGTTCACCTTTGTACAATATGCCTTTCACCTTTGTACAATATGCCTGTGCACCTTTGTACAATATGCCTGTGCACCTTTGTACAGTATGCCTGTGCACCTTTGTACAATATGCCTGTGCACCTTTGTACAATATGCCTTTTTGCCTTTGTACAATATGCCTGTGCACCTTTGTACAATATACCTGCGCACCTTTGTACAATATGCCTTTTCACCTTTGTACAATATGCCTGTGCACCTTTGTACAATATGCCTTTTCACCTTTGTACAATATGCCTGTGCACCTTTGTACAATATGCCTGTGCACCTTTGTACAATATGCCTGGGCACCTTTGTACAATATGCTTGTGCACCTTTGTACAATATGCCTGGGCACCTTTGTACAATATACCTGGGCACCTTTGTACAATATGCTTGTGCACCTTTGTACAATATGCCTGGGCACCTTTGTACAATATGGTTGTGCACCTTTATACAGTATGCCTATGCACCTTTGCACAATATGCTTGTGCTATTAATATTTGAATATATGGCTGGCACTGATTAGTGCTACACTAAGTTTTTTTTCTTGTTGTTTTGTTTTAGTAGTCCTTTTTTGCCCCATGCACCAACCTGCCCCCATCTTCTGGTCTGCAGCCCTGACATCCCAGTGTCCTGCAGGACTTACATCTGCCTGGCTTATTCCCCCAGGACTTACCCCCTCAGTGGGGTCAACAGGGCCCACAAACCCCACCTGAGACAGGATGTGGTTAGCTTGGACATCGTCTCCGGGAGCAGGGTCTGTGGGAGACCAGATTCATCCTACAAGTTGGCACTGTGCTTTTCCCTTTCCATGCCTTTCAGAATGTGCAGACATGCAGTGCTATCACAATACATGCCACATGCTCCAATGTGATATGTGTTGAGGGCCGCCACACCTCACATGTGCCGTTATGGTCCAGCATGCCCACTCCTGCTCTCCGTCAAATGTCAGATAAGCACAGGGATTCATATCCTCCCAACCCCTCGGAGGAGGTGAGGAGTCTATTGGACACTTGATCCTCATCTCCTTGCTGGCCCTGTGACTCCTGAGCTTGCTACCAAACTTGGATTGTTGTCATCACAAGTGGTAGAACTACTGCTGTACTACCTCTGCTCCAGTGGGCCAGCCCCTTCTAAGCTTCTCTTTTGATATAAAAATGGGCACACTAACAGGCTGTTGACAGCACTACTCATATGTATCATGGTGCTAATCCAGTTAGCGCATTGCTAATTGTTTAAATATTTGGGCCACAGATCCTTAATCGAGTACCACAGGAAGGCAGAGTGGCATTCCTATGTAACCCCGAGGTGGTGCTATCCCAAGGGCAACTACCCCTGCCTGCTTGGCTAGTAGCAGGTTGAGGGACCTAGGTTCAGTGACGGGTGCCTCCACCCAAAGGTCGGGGTTGGTATCAGTCTGACTCAGTAGGTAGCACACTCGCCTCTGAGGCCGGGAAATCAGAGGGCTGTGGGTTCAGTTCCCACATCTGGCACTTGGGTTAATATCCCAGTACTGACACTGTAGTGCAGCATGAGAGGGGTGCTGCACTTCTGAGGTGCCGTCTTTCAGATGAGGCGTTAAACCGAGGTCCTATCTGCCTGGATTGGTGGTAGTTCAGGTGGATGTTAAAGATCCCATGGCACTTATCGAAAAGAGTAGGGGAACTTTTATTGAAAAAGAGGACTCCAAAACAAAAGAAAGCAAAGATATACAATACAAACAAAAACTGATAAATAACAGACCATCAACAACCAACTAGAAAAATCAACTTCAAGACACCCAAGTAGCACAATTAACCCATAAAAAAGTGCCTTTAACCTGACCTTGTAAACGAAAATCAGTATCATAAATTTTTCGTAAAGTTACAGTCACATTAGAAAGGAGTTCATCAAACAGTATCAGGCGCTGCTATGAAATCCATAAACATCTAGAATGCCAAATATAAAAGCGAAGAACAGAAAAAATTAATAACAATCTGTCAACAGGATACTTGGGCCATTCACCCTTATGTACTCCATACATCAGTGTACAATATGAAAGAGATAAAAATAAAGGCTCATTCCATTTGTTAGCTAAAAAAAACAAAAAGCTTGAACATACGGACACTTCAAAAAAAGATGTTCCTGAGTTTCCAACAGGGACACACAAGAAGCATGATTACAATACCTATCATTAATTTGTTTATGCTTATGGGAATTGCCAACTGGTAGTCTACCATAGGAACTCAACCAAACACTATCCCAGATGAAATCAGGCAACCTTCTATTGGAGAGTACCAAAAGAACTTTTTCCAAGGAATCAGAAGGACAATCAGGAAAAATCAGAGCATTAAAGTCAGAAGAAACAATATAAGCATACAATTGCTTTCGATTCATGGTTTCCAATTGAGGAATGGTAACACTCCATTTCAATAGATGCTTAAAGATTTCCAAACCATACTTGGGAAAAAAGGAAGCTTTGCAAATGGAGCAGGTTTCCCCAATTTCCAAAGCGGCAATCCTTTGGAAAACCAAGCTCTGACATAAGGATACCAAAACTTCCAACCAGGTCTAAGTAGAGGACTTGGTTATATGAAACAAAAATACTTACAAAAAATGCCACTGGATGAACCATAGCTACTCCCCCTTGTCTAATACTTCTATAAGTATAGCCACGTTTGATGGGGTTCAACCTACTCCCCCAAAAGGCTTGGAAAAAAACACTAAATAAGGAAGTAAATAAATTCACAGGTGGTGGAAACACAGAACTAATACACAAAAAAATAGGAACCACTAAAATTTTAATAAGCAGAACCCTCTGACGTTTAGCAATTCATTTCCCTTTCCATCTGGAAACAAGTAACTGGGCCTTATCAAGTTTATGGGACCAATTTGCAGAAGCCATATCACTAGCACCAAATTCAACTCCTAAAATAGTCACAGGGTCCCTAGAAATCGGGATTCCAGAAAGTTGACCAGAGACGGGAATAGGCTAACTACCTAAAGGAAAACCCCTGCTCTTGTCATAATTAATCTTGGAACCAGAACATTTGGAAAAAAGTGTCAAAATGTCACTGACAATAGGCCCTTCCGTAGCATCAGAAATACAAAGAACCAAGTCATCAGCATATGCCAAAATTTTGACTGGAGGAACACCAACACCAATACTTAACCCAGCTAGACTAGTATGACTAATAAACGAAGTAAAATATCAATAAAAAAGACATACAAAATAGGGTTCAGAGGACAACCCTGATGCACGCCACACTGTACTGTAATCAGTCCACCAAGCCAGCCATTAACATTAGGGAGAAGCAAAGCAGAACTGTACATCATACGAATCTAGGTAATAAATCCATCAGGTAAACCATAAGCACGTAAAACAGAAAACAAGAAATCATGTGAGACCTGGTCAAAGGCCTTTTCCTGAACTAGGCTCAAAATATACCTATTCAAATGACCAGACTGGGCAGCAGTAAATAATTCCCTTAAGATTAATAAATTATCATACTGAGTCCTACCTGGTATAGAACATGTTTGGTGTGGACAAATCAGATCATCAACAACCTGTGATAACCGAAGTAATAAAATCTTACTCAAAATTTTTAAATCAGTGTTCAATAAACTTAACGTCCTCCAATTTCTTAAATCTTCCTTAGGGCCCTTTTTATACAGTAGAAGAACCAAAGCCAGATTCATAGAGGGTGCTAAAGATGAAGTAGACAACATCTAATTAAATACCTGGGCCAAAACAGGGACAAGATTCACCTGAAATGTCTGGTAAAAAACTGCTCCCAGACCATCCGTGCCAGGAGCAGAATCAGGGTTCAAGGGAAAAAATAGCCTGACGTATTTCAGATTCAGAAATAGTATGTAACAAATTCTGACAGTTAACAGTAGACAACTGTGATAAATTTAAAGAGTCAAAATTAAACGAGTCATACTCAAGATCAACATCTTTTTGATATAAAGATCCCAAATAGTGACCGACAACATCAACTAAATTGTCTGGTGAAGTAACCAAATCATCATCCATGGAAGTTAACTGTGTAACTAACCGATGGCTCACACGATCTTTACAATCCAGAAAAGGATCCAAAGCACCCTTGTGCAATTTTAAACCAAACCTATGTTCATGGTCTAAGGACTTAGCTCTATCATACTGATAGGCAAACATCCGTGTCTTAACATTTCTAATTTGTTCCCCATAATCAAGCTTCTCAGTCTCTGCCGAGGAAATCAACCTCTGTAACTGAGTCCTGAGACGTAAATATTATAAATACTGTGAGGTAACCTTGGCATGAGAGCGGGCTTGAAAAAAAGACTTCCAATCCTTCTTGGTATCCTCCCACCAAGATGCTACATCCTCATATATATCAAAAACAGAGAGCCGGGCAATCCATTCTGTTTTCCAAGCCTTCAGAATAGTCTTATCAGCCAATAGGGAAGTGTTTAAGAACCATAGATTCTTTTTACATCTAGGTTCCTCCGCCCAGGTCAGGCAGACCATAACAGACTTATGATCAGAAAATTCCCAAACACGTAAAACAACTGAGGCGACTTGCAATATAGCAGAAAGGAAAACAAAATCAATGCTAGTAGACTGAGATGACTTAAAAAAAGTATTACCACCAGAAGGATACACACAACGATAGGCATCTTTAAGCTGAGCTATATCAAGAATTTGTAGAAGCTTATTGGAGTCACAAAACAACTTTGAGGTTCTCAACCCCCTATCAGAGGCACTCAGAGCACAATTAAAATCACCAGCCCAAAAAATTAAACGTGAAGTATGAAGATAAGGCTGAATGTCCAGAAAGAGTGCAACACGCTGAGCCTTGGTCTGTGGGGCATAAATGTTGATCAATCTAAATCTTTCACCCCGAAAATTAATATCTAATAATAAAGCCCTGCCTGGGCAAATATCAACTAATCTAGAAACCTTCAAAGCCGGATTAGTAAACAATACCCCAACACCATCACAAAGGGATTCCCCATTAGACCAAAAGGTGGCTCCCTTAGACCATAGGTTATGAGCACGTTGAACTTTAACAGTAGTTTTTAATCTAGTATCCTGAAGACACACAATATCACTGTGGTGTTGTTGCAAACAAGACAAAGTAGTAACCATCTTTTTATGACTCTTTATACTATTAACATTAATGGATGAAACAGTCAAGGAAGCCATAAATGGGAAGGAAAAAAGGAAAAGGAGACGGACAAATAAAAACCGAATATTAAGGGGCCTTAGCAACCCTTCTACGCTGGGACCTTCTAAGGGCAACCTCTACCCATCTAACTTCCCCTTCTTCACCTTCCAAAAAAACATCAGTGACAGTAGAAGCCCTGGAGGAGTGGTCAGAATCTTCACTCTCACACTCGTCCCCAGTAACTAATGCAGCAAATTGATTACCTGCTTTCCAGGAATCAGAGGATCCACTGCTGGGTAAGACCAAAGGGGAAGGGTGAGAAAGAATAGTTTTCCAGATCTATGACATTTTTTTGCTGTAACAGTTTTAAAAGGCAAAATCGGGAAGGGGGGGCATCCCAGATTCCTCTGATATCTCCTGTAAAGGCAGGGCAGAGGTAGAGGGCATAGAAGGAGCAGAGGAAGCAACAGTAGTAGAACTTTGCTTAGCCAGAGATATACTAGAATCATTCAGAGAGACAGGTCGTGTACTACCCACCCATTTGTCTGTGTCTGTAGGTAGAAAACTTGCCTCTGAAGACACTGAACCCCATTTCAATATGTTACCATGCATTCCCAAGCATTTGAAGGGAACCACGGAAACAGCCAAACTGGTATCAAGAGCAGTAACAAGGGGGAATGACTTTTGGCACTCGTCAGCAAGATGTTCAGAACTGCCAGCCACCCCAGGAGGTTCCGTAAGCACAGACTCACACTTCAGGAAATCCACAGGCGCGTCACTAGGAAGCGACAAAGAAGTACAGGTAGCAGGAGGGGAAGAAATGAGAGGAGCGGAGCGCAATGCAGCTATTTCGCTAAGCAGCTGAGACTTCCGATGTGTACAGCACTCCTGCTTAGACACTATAGTAGCCAACAACCGTTCCTTAGCTGCAAGATCAAGTACAGTACCTTCCATAGAAACAGAAACAGTAGCATTTATAGATAAATCCTCACTAGAAACAGTCTCCACAGGTGAATCGAAAAACTCCTCAGGCAGTGTAGTATCAGCAAACTCAGGATTCATGTCAGTAGCCTCTAGCACTATACGAGCAGAGGAGAAGGTCCACTCCCCTGTCCCATCCACATCTATCTCCTCTGAAGGGTGAGCAAAAGTGGCCATCTTCCACCAGACCGCCAAAGATTCCCCCTCCTGGAGAGTAGGCGAATTTCCCCAGTGTCCTGGCCAAATTTTCCTCATTCACTAAAAATACCACCAACAGCTTAATTTGGTTTAAGGTCAGTTGGCATTCATCTGTATCCCCCTTCCCCGGGTTGTGCCTGAAAATAGGCAGGATTTGTCTAGTGCACTTACCTGGTCAACAAAAACTGAATAAAATAAAATAAATAAAATAAAAAATAACCAGGCCACAGCTCACTGGGACACTGTAACCCCCCTTGTCCCCTGCTAGTGGCCCACACAGTACACAATGTTTACCTTCCCAATACCCCTGATAGACTTTACACATACACCTAGATTTAGCACTTTCCCCCAGGTCTGGTTCCTTCAGTTTGGATCTGGGGACCCCCTGTAAAACAAGATGAAGCAAGACAAAACAACTATGCAATACCTCAGGCTTAAACAGACACCATAGTCAATATAGGTTGCAGCAAAAGAAGTAGATCTGATTTATTCAGGGGGCTGTAACAGGGATGGGGGCAATCAGGGTAATTGGCTTAAACACACTATAAATATCACAGTTGTGCATGCAGTCAGTGTCCCTATCAGTCACATTCTCTGGGTACCCCGGATGAAAAAGGGGGCTAGCCAGGACCGTTGCCCGGGGTAGGCCGGCATTACAGCTGGTAGGGGCCCTGTGAGGAAGAAGAAATAACATACACACCCATGGATTGTAATCCAGAGCCAGAGGGCTCAGTTCATGGAAACAACACAAAAAATGAATCAGATGACAAACACATGTGATTTAAAAGATATGTTGAAGGGCGCTACCCTGTTTACTACTCACAATACGCAAGGCTGAGAACAGGATGGATGAAAGTTGTTCTGGACTGCCAGAAGGAGCAGGGTAAGGAGATAAGGCCTCATGGCAGGGTCCAGTATCATTTCATAGCAGGCTGATTCAGTCTGATGCAAGCTGGGTACAGCTTCCAGCCTTCAACACACAACTCAGCTCGAGGGGGAAACCAGGTTGCGATCCTTCTCCAGTTCACAGAACATTCATATGTAACTGAGGACTACTGTACCAGGCAATTGACTCCTCAATCCCCATTGCAAAGTCACTGCTATACCCGGGAGCTCGAAGGTAGCTAAGGTCCTGACCGGCCGATCGCGCTTGGCAAAATCTTCGATCTTCTTCAGGTTGAGCCTGGTATCCATCCAGTAGCTGACTTCACAGCACACTAAGCGGTTCACTGTCTGACTATTTTTCTTTCTCTCTCTCTTGGCAAAATGGCAACAGGCCGAGTCTCAGGCCTTCCATGGTTCTCCTGCATGAACTACTGCGCAACACGGCTGCTTGATTATGCGAGCTCTTTCCTCTTCAACTTCCAACTTGGATCTGGTCTTTCTACCCAAACCTCAGGGCACATCCACAATCGGTTCGGAGGCACAGTCTGAAAGTGAAGCTCCCTTTTCTTCTCTAAGGCAGGAGAGCTGAAGGCAGGTAGGCCAGGCTTAGCCTTCCCGCCAAATCTCCACGCTACCCTGTGGGGCAGCAGCTCCACAAGCTGGAGCTCCTCACTCTCCAAGCTCCAACTCACTTCTCCCTTGCCAGCAGACAGTTCAGGGGATTTCCCTTAGATCCAAAAGGTTTGGTTGGGCAATTTAGCTGTCAATCTCAGTAAGAGCTCCCCCTTCTGTTACAAAAAGGCACCAACAGTCCAAAACCACAAATCCCGACTGGTAATCCATACAGTCTCATTTCAGCAGGCTCCATTTTAGAGTTCCCCAGTACTGACTGGTCCACTTCGGCAATTCAGGACCAAAGTGGTGGAGCCAAGCAGAACAGTCCTTGCTGCAAGAAGGCCAGAACAAACACTATATCCTTATCACTCTAAATGTTTATCAGCAATCAGTTACATCCCCCAAGAGTGCTCTCCCTGCGCCACTAGTGGCGGCAGAAACTGAGCAAGGATTCAGCAGCCCGGGCGGGATTCGGGCATGGAAACACACAATCCCCCTATAGAAATTAATTATGACTGCAAGCAGGCAGCACTTAAAGAGACAGTACATGGAGGCTTTAAAAGCGCTTACTGGTAACAACATATAAATGGCTTTAGCAGCAAACACCAACCAGGCAGTGAGCAATTAGGCGGGCTCTTGGAAGACTTTTCGGGAACCCCCATTTGTAGGGGATTATACCTAGAAATGTGATTAAGTGGTTCTGTTCCTTCTAACGGTATTCATTAGTAAGGGGTTTGGGGGAATTTTAGATCGTCCTCATTGGATAGTGAGCACAGCATCCCTCAGGGCTTGAGTTTTCATTGCAGTGCTCATAATAATCTACTATATCTTTAATTTAGGTCCAGCCAGCACAACTCAATAGCTGTGTTAGAAGAATGTCTGACCAAGGTCAGACTATAGATGGTGTTGGTTTAAACATTCAGAGTGAGTATATTTAGAGAGCCAATTTACATGGAAAGTAGCATATATGTTGCACACTGTAAAAGGATGATCTGCGAGAAGGAATACCCAAACTGTTTGTTTTCTATGCATCTCTACAAACTACACACATGAGAAGTGCAACACTGTACTAGGGTGAGATGCTAAGAACATTATGACAAGAGACAGTATGCTCATTCTGCCACTGTTTAGAGCACTGGTGAAACAGCATGCTGAATACTGAGGGCAATTCTGGGCACTACAACACAGGAAAGAGATTAAGAAGTTGGAAGAATTCCAGCAGAGGGGTACAAGAATGATCAGCATACCTCTCAACTGTCCCTGATTTTCAGGGACGTTCCTGATTTTGCCTCAATAGTTTACTCTGTCCCTCCTAAAAATTGTGTTTCCATGACTAAACATCGGGAGTTGTAAGCAAAAAATAATGTCAGACTTTAAAGTTACAGACTTGTTCTTCCTTAGAAAATGCATTTTACACTAAGCCTTTTATTCTTCCAGCTTCCTGAGTTGATATCTCCAATTTTGAAGATGCGTCCCTGATTTTGGTCATTTGTCCCTGATTTTTTTAAGCCTTGTCCCTGATTTAGGAGGCAGGAGGTGGAGAGGTTTGATGATCAGGGGCATGAAGGAACAGTCACATGAAGAATAGAGTTGTGAGCTGGACCTGTATACAGTACAACAAAGAAGGCTGAGAGGACTGGAGACATGTTCCTTATTTACAAAGCTACTATCAATCTGGATCTTTGGAACTGTTTAGGTTTGGAATATGAGGAGAATACTTTTGACAGGAGGGGTCATAATAAGCAGTTAAAGGGTGCTCTGTTTAAAACAACATGAGGAGCGTGGATAAAACAGAGGGTTATACCAGCATGGAATATGGCACCTAACAGGAGTGTTAATGATTACGAGTGTTTTGGACTCGTAATCACTCAGTAAGCATCAGACAGCACCAGCGAAGGAGGTAAACAAAGGGCTGTGCCTGTTGCCATCCTGACCATTGGTATGACTCAGTATCCAGGATGAGGGGATTGTGGGGAGGTGGATACAGAGCAGAATGTTTAGGAGGGGAGACTGGATACTGTTTGGGGGGGTGGGGGACCACTAGATGCCAGAGCATTGTAAAGCAATGACAGCATGGCGAATCAGGGGTGGGGGGAGCACTAGACACCAGGGCTACATACAGAAAGGACTGCATGGGTGATCGGAGGTGGGAAGAACCATTAGATGTCAGGGCTATGTACAGAAATGACAGCATGGATGATCGGGGGGTGAGGGGAACCACTAGCAACAGGGCTCTGCACAGAAATGAATTCCACAAACAGATGCACTCAGAGGCATTAACTTCTGCTGACAGCAGTAAAAAAGCAAGCAGTGCTCAATTTTATGCTTATTGTGTAAACTTTATTAATAAACAGCTGTTGCCATTATAAAAGGTGCTGTGTGCCCCTTAGAGCTGCTGCTGAGCCCAATATGATTACACCATTAATACAATCAAAGCAGGCTATGACTATAAAAAATATGCCTCTCACCTAGCTGCCACCTCACCCTGCCACAGCACCTCATTCTCAGGTCTTTCTCAAGGGGTGTGATAGGGTATGCTACTCCTCCTTTTTAAAAGTGAACCAATAACCACATAATTTGGCAATTAGTAGCAATTTAATTTAGTTACAATTTAATTTAACCACTTTTTAACCCCTTGGTGCTGCATATAAAAAAACATGTACAACTATTTACTTTTGAAGAGGAATGTAAATGTTCTATTGCAATTGTTTGGTCCACAGGAGCGGTGATATCATCACCCAATTACATTTATGCAAATAAGTGCAAGTAACATTTATAAATATAGAAAAGTGTAAAGAAACCATTAAAAACACACTATATAAATCTCCATTAAGTTTCAATATCAGCCCCATTCTGGAGGGCAATATATTTACACCTGAGTACTGTGAATTCAGGTCATGTAATACACAGTCCAAAATTAGAGTTCATTTGGTTTGATGAATGCCCATAAGCCCAGTCCAACTGTTGTTCAGTCTCAGAAATACTGCCTATATGTTGATGCACATCCTCATGATAAAAGTCAAGAGCGGGTCAGTGAACAAATCCTTAGCACTGAAACTTCTCCATGGGCACTCGGATGGTTGCCATGGTTCTAATGCTTCTCCCAGTCATCATGGATTACATCTGGAGAAAATAAAAAAAAGATAGCATTAGCTCATATCAGTTTTGTTTTGATGTTAAAAAGACCCCATATTCCTTACACAGTAGATATAAGCAACACAACTCATAGTACACTTGTTTATTTAATATTTGGCATCTGGGAAAGACACACTGAGCCAGGGCTCGTTTCCAGGTACAACCCATGGTTGAGGTGAGGGCAGTACAGACAGGAAGAGCACTTCAAACAACCAGAGTGCATAAACAAAAATACAATGGCAGACAAAACCAAATAAAAATAGGTGGGATGGCCTTCTTGACCAATCCAGGCATGGAATCAAGTTTAGGAAAATAGGCAATCCAAGGGTATCTTACATAGCTGCAAAAGGTTAGTCACACTAGAGAGCTTAAGGTTAAGTAGCACAAGAATTAGAGCACAGAGTGGAGGCCAATGGCACAGGTGGCCTGGATTGGTGGGAGAGGGGGACAAGAGAACCTGGGAAAGAAGGACAAAAAAGTTAGTTTGGGGAAGGACAAGTACAGGGGGAGCAGTAGTGAGCCCTAGCAGACATCTAAAGGCCTGCAAAGAAGGAAAGAGTTGAAAGGAAGAGGGGGAAAGGTTCCAGAGGAAGGGGAGATGGTAGACAAAGGCAGCTTGCCCAGCACATGTGTGGGGAAGGGAAATGGAGAATGTGCGGGAATCCCTGAAGCACAGGGAGTAAAAAGAAGAGAGAGCAGGAATGAGGAGTGAGAGAAGGTAGGAGGGAAGGGAGTTAAACCAATATTTATTGACGATGGAGGTGCAGTGGGACTGGCGATGTAAAGGTAGAGGAAGTATGGACAGGAAGGATTAGAGAGAGCAGTGATGAGTGTGAAGAGGAGAGCTGGAAGTGAAGTGACAGAAGGCATTGCAGAAGCTGTCCAGTCTGGCAAGAGAAGAGGAAGCAGTGGTGCTATAGACCACTTCTGCATAGTCAAAAACCAGGAGGGTCATTTTGGTTACCAGCTCCTGGCACACCTGAAGGGTAAAGCAGTCATTGTTTTCATATAAAGCACCAAATTTGAGGTGAAGTCTGGCATGGCTGGCATCAGTATGGATAGAAAAGTAAAGCTTACTATCAAGCCAAACCCCAAGTACCTGAAGGTGGTGACACACTCAAGGAGGATGCTATCCAATATAGAGAACAATGAAGAAGGTGATAGCCTTGCCAGTTTCTGGCTACAGTCAAAGGTTCCTCTCCTCTCCTCTCCTCTCCTCTCCTCTCCTCCTCTCTCTCTTCTCCCTCCACTTTTTGTGCCTTTTCTGGTTAAACAATCCCCCTTTCGCTGGAGAAAGTATGGTGCTATGGTTTAGGCAACAAGCTATAAACCTTGAGATCTGGGAATGAATCCCACAGGCCCCACTTGCATACTACATGACCCTGAGCAAGTCACTTAACTTCCTTGTACTCTGAGGTCACACCTGGAAAGAAGCTTCTGCTTAGTGTGCCCTTCCTGGTTAAATAATTTCCCCTTCCCCTTCTTGGTATTTACCCAGAGCTGGTTGGCTTGGAACCAGTGCAGCACATTATGGGAGTTGTCCTGGAGCTGGACCTGATCAGCTGGGGTTGCGGGGCCAGAGGTGTAGGGTGACCATGTCATCCATGTACATGCAGATGTAAGAAGAGACACAGGCAGAGTGAAGGTTATTTAGGTAAACTGAGGATAGGACTCCACCCAAGATGGAGCCCTGTTGGACCCCTGCACGGATGGGGAGGACAGAACACCTCCCACCTGGAGTCATGTGATGGGATCAGCCTGAACAGCAGCTTTCTTCAGAGCTCCGTGGTAATGGTACAAAAATGCGCTTTGTAAACTGTTTAAACTGCTTTTCTATTCTCCAGTTTGGAAGATTTTGTTCCCTTGACTCACCCTCTAATGACATTCAGCCAACTAGCAACCTTTGGAGACCCCTGCAATACCCCTCTCACAAACTACCAGCCAGCCATCAAAGTGGCAGTCCAACTCACCTCTAGAACCACCATCAGCAATCACCCAATAGAATTCCTATACGACAAACTGAACCGCTTTTGTAACAAACTGGCATCAGTCAAAATTACCATGTGTGACATGGCAACTGACATTAAAATGTTTAAACAAACATTGGAAATACTCTCTACACGGGTCTCAGACACTGAATCCAGAAACAGCTCAGTGAATGACAGGCAGGCTAAGGAAGACAGGAACATCTCAGAGAGAAATAGGCAAGCTGGAGGACAGACTAGAGGATCAAGATAGCGACTCAGATGCAATAACATTGTCCTGGCCGGAATGCCCAAACACATAAAGGGATCCAATCTATTGAACATTCTTCAAAACTACTAGCAGAGGTTGTACGATCACCTATCTTAGGGCCAGTATACCAGCTACAGCATGCACACAGATCATCTCTGGGCACCCCCCCCCAAACACAGGGGAAAATCCCACAGTAATCATAGCCCACTGCATAACCTTACAGGACAAACTCCACATTCAGGCCTAAGCCAGGATGAAAGGCGCACTGTCCTGGAATGGAAAATGGTTCCACATCTATAATGATGCTACACCAGTGGTTAGGGAAAAACAGTGGGAATATCAGGATATTAAAAAACGCTACATAAAGCCTACATGCTTTTCTGAGTGCTGCACCTAGCCCCTGTGGTAGTTACCACTCTAACCAGCACACAAAAATTCTCGAACGCAGATATAGCCCACAGAGAGTTGCCAAAACATTTGCCACAGGGCTTCTCTCCCATACCAAACCACCCGGGGAATGCACAAAATAAAAAGCATGCAAAGTAAAGACACTGATGAGTGCACCATGCCCTAAGCTTTCCTCATGTATTTTACTGCCATTTTATTGCTGATTTCAAGCTTTCCTCCACTGCCCTAGGCTACAAAAACAGAACTCCGAAACTTTAGACAATCCCCTAAGTGGCTTTAATAACAACTTTTGGGACAAAGAGCTGAGTAACATGGTAACACCCAAAACTAAGATGCTATGTTACTGTGCTTGGATACCTGGACAATATAGAAATGGCAGAGGTAATGCTAGCAAAACACTTCCAGACCACAGATCTCTCTTTCTTCCTGACTTTCCTGCCAGTTCAATTACTGCCTTTGTCCTCAGACCTGTGATAAATCTGGGTACCCCTGACAGCATGACAACAGGTCATTTCCTTGCCATCCTACCTTAATAAACACTAAACAACATGCCCACTGACTTGGAAACTTCTGTTATCCACGCAGAACAAAATGGACATCCCATTATGCTCCCCCTCTGACTTGACCAGACTGAAGGACACCACCCACAGTAACCTAACAGACTCCTCTTTACCATGACAAGGAGAATAGAAAACCCATGCTCCACAGAATGACTGAAATGCCTTCTAATCCTTCCCCATACCAGACCTTGACTGACAGTAAAACCCCAGACTTCATGAAAGCCGAGGCAGCAAACTATGCCTCAAACTTGCTGCAGCTCTAACTCCAACCACCATCTCAAGGGACAGAAAGGGCCACATTAACTTTTAACAGACATTGGCTTTTTCAGAACCAACTGATACTGTACCTGCACTTGGTCAGACTGAGGTGGTCTGACCCCGTTACAAACATGACGAAAAAAGGTACAATACTAGATTTTTAATGAACAGAGGGGCAGGCTAAAACCCATTTACCTGCTTCAAAAAACTCCAAGCAAGGAGGAGGGGGTGAAAGGGGGACAACATATCACACACAACATAGTCTCAGGGCAGTGTGCAACCGAACTGCGGTGTCTCCCCGCAGTGGTCAGGTAAGTGCCAAACAACATGTTAGTGTACGCCTCTCCTCTCTGAACATCCAGAGTGCCCAAGGAGGGGGTCATGCTGATACAGAATCTCAAGTAGCCCCCTGCAATGAATCATGATGCCTCCATCTCCATACAACTGGACTGTGAGGATCACTTAGAAGGCGCACCTATCATTTTAGGGCATCATCGGTACCAAGGCTCTAAGTAAGGTCCCCTGACCTAACCACACAGAGTGCAGAGTCTGAAACAACTCCTGCTCCCCTGAAAGGGATCCCACCGGTGAAACAGCCCAGACAGATAAATAATGCCTTTATAGCATAACTCCACTTTTTACATGAATATGTAAAACATTTCTGTATTTACAGTGTACTTAAAATGCTTAGAAATTTCTAGAAAAAATATTCATGTATTCTTTTTCTCAATTGTTTGTATGATTGTAATGTCCTTAATGTCTTTATAGAACTAACAATAAACTCAACTTGAACGTGAACATACACCCCATGTTGACTGCCACTTACCTCTCCAGCATATTTATACCAATACCTACCTATTGGGATGGGAGAGCAAGCCCAGTCTAAGACACACCGTCATAAGTCCATCAACTTCGGAACAGTGACCAGTAGAAACAAGATTCCCTAGAGGCCTCTCCCTACACAGTTAGGCTTTGGAGCATCCCCACTGGACAAACCAGCACACCTAACCGTAACGGCACCTCCCATGCATAATAGTTGCTTGCGGAGCATACACAAAGCATGCGACTTGCCCAGTACAATCAAAAAGAAAACAAGCCAGAGAAACAATCACCTAATGGAAGAGTACAAACCCTAATGAATCTAAAAAGTCTATACTTCACTTCTTAGTAATTCTAGCTCTCATGGTTGTGGGTGAGCAAAAGATAGCCTTACTTTAAATACCTAGCAGCATCCATTGTCCCCTGCATCCCAGATACCACTGAACTCACTTCATATTTTTAAAGGTATAGGCCATACCAAAAATGGGCTTGCACAGTAAAGATCTATGTTTCATGGGGATTCTTGGGGATTCAACAGACAGAAAGATGTGGAGCCACTGGGTTATAAGTACACACCCAGCAAAGGAGCCAAGACCCTGGGAGTAGACCATGACGCTTAACTGCCCCTTGTATGCAGAGTCACCACTATCTTTACTTAATAATTGTGTTACCACCCCCCCCCAGTGACCCACACATTCTGGTTCTGAATCCAGAAGCCATATGCCCAAACAACATGCCAAATCACAGAGTACAGACTTTTATCTGAATCTAAAAGAAGCCCTTTAATACATCACCTCCTGGGGGGGAGAGGAACACACCACCTAACTGGAAACAGGACCATTGCTCTGGGTCCCCGGCACCTAACCCATCACAAGCCCTATCCTCAAACAATGAAATGGGAAGTTGAGGTGCATGGAGACAATTGGTGTATATCTCCAGTGGGGTGGTGGGGGGAAGGGATGCAAAGATTTCTTAAGACTCAGTGATGGACTGACCCTGGCTCCATCCCTAAGGGGTCTAAACACTGGAAAATGGTATTTGTTATGTTTAACAGTTTATTTCTACCATAACTATTTTGACACTTGCAGACCATGGGCAGAGGATCACAGCAATCAAGGGAACCCCTCTTGGACCAATTGTATGGGGGGCCTGCCAGAACCTGTGGGAACCCCAGTACACTGGTTGCAGGGACATGGCTGTCAGTGAGCCCCCCCTTGCCTCATTTGTTACTTCTAGTAGATAGTATAATAGGTATTAGTATTCGACGTCTGTACCTAGTTACAGTTCCTACAAGAAATAAATACTTTAACTCCAAACGGATTCCTCTGTGGTGGATAACTAACATAGCCAGACTTATTAAAAGGAAAAAAAAACATTATCATAAATACAAAAAGAAGCCATCGAGTAACAACTGGCAAAAGTTTAAACCTATGGCAAAGAAGACTAAACAGCGCATTAAAATGGCCAAATCAAGAACAGAACTGAAATTAGTAACACATCTAAAGAATAACAAAAAACAATTCCATAGTTATGTAGGCTCATTAAAAGGAAAACAACCAACTATAGGACTATTACAAACTAAGGAAGGCACTATTACTGACGAAACAGAAATTGCAAATGAATTAAACAATTAATTTTTGAGTGTGTAGGGCATTAAAGAAATCAACACCATTCAAGTCCCATTAACAACAAAGGCATGTCCATCCTTTACCACAACAGAGACTAGGAACATCATTGATAATCTGAAAACTACTAGATCACCAGGACCAGATGGCATTACTTCAGTTTTCCTGCAAAAATTAGTTAATGAACTAGTTGGTTCACTTACACTGATGTTTAATGTCTTTATTTAAGAATGAAACACACTAAGAGAATGTCAAGAAGCTGTGGTAACACCAACATACAAGAAAGGCAGTAGGGCAGAGGTGGGCAACTATAGGCCCATCAGCCATACCTCGGTCATAGGTAAACTAAGGGAAAGACTGCTACAAAAACATACATTGAAACATCTACAGAAAACAGATATTACTGATATCTCACAACATGGTTTTACATCTGGAAGATCTTGTCTAACTAATTTAATTCAGTTCTTCAACCGGTCAGTGCAGCTTTGGACAAAGGTATCCCAGTGGATGTTGTATCATTGGACTACTCCAAAGCCTTTGACATAATATCCCTTTTCATACTGTTAGAACAATATTCCAAAATAACACTTCATACAAATATAATCAGGTGGATAGATTCATGGCTGGACCACAAAACCCAATGGGTAACCATAAAGGGGCATTTTTCCAAATGGGGACAGGTATCTAGTAGAGTCCCCCAAGGATCAGTACTGGGCCCAACATATTCAATATCATAGTTTCTACTCTACAAACATCAGGGAATAAATGGCTCTGGAAATACACAGATGACTGTAAACTTGGGGGTCTGGTACCAACTGAATCAGATGCTATACTAATACCGCACAATCTAGACTACTTAGTCCTATGGGCAGAGGTTAATAAAATGCAGTTTAATATAGACAAGTGTAAAGTTATGCACATGGGTAAAAACAACCCTATGCATCAATACAATATAAATAACCCATTACTAGATACAAATGAGGAAAAGGACTTAGAAGTCCTTATCTCGGATGACCTGTCCTTTGACAGACATACTAATGAAACTGTGAAAAAATGTCAGAGAATAACTGGATGTATATTAAGAAACATTAAAAGCAGAGACAGCAAGGTCATCGTTCCACTTTACACTGATCTGGTATGGCCACATTTAGAATACTGTTCTCAGGTTTGTGCACCACTGAATATAAAAACTTAGAAATTAGTGGAAAATGTCCAAAGAAGGATAACAAAAAAAATACACTCAACACAACATTTGGGGTACAAAAACATGCTTAAAAACCTCAATTTACACTCATTACAATACAGACAAACTAGGGGAGGACTTTGTCTCAATTACAAAGCCATTAATGATTCATACATAATGGAGACAACAGGAATAACAAAATACACTGGCAGGTATTCAACTAGGTCACATACTTATAAACTACTAGGAGTAAGCAATGTAACGGTCAAAAGAAACCAATTCTTCACCTAAAGAGTAATAACTAAATGGAACACACTACCTAAAGAGATAATGGAAAGTAAAAGCTTAACAATAGTCAAACAAAGACTAGACAATTACATGGGAGAAAAAAAGAATGCATTCCAACCATGATTGGGTGGCAAGTTCACTCAAGGGCCATGGCTCTCTGAACTTGTACTTAACCTATGAACCTATTTGTTATGCATGTAAAATATGTAATCCTTGGCTTTAACAATGCACTGCTGATACTGCAATACAAGCTCATGCATCCCACTTGGCCCAATAGCACTCCTACAATGAAGGACACCAGATTTGCCATCCAAGGCCACCTGTTGGACTCCCAATACCAGTGGCCTACCCCAGGCACAAGTCCCCCCCCCCCCGAACACATGTGAAACCACTCCAGAGCAGAAATGAAGGCCAACACCTACATCTGAACCATGTAGAATGTCAAAGGGTCTCAAACCAAGGAAAAGAGATATCTAATCCTAAGGTGCCTCAGGTCCCTGAAAACCCAGATTGCCTTCCTCCAAGTAACACACTCACACACCCATGCAACATGTATTACTGTGTAGGCAGGAGTTGGTGGGCCAGGTGTTTGCAGAGGGGGTCATCAATAAAAGTGCAGGAGATCACATCCTATTTCACAACAATGTTCCAATCCATCACCTAGAACAGCATATTAACCTGCTAGGGAGGTATATGGTAATTAGAGGTAACCTGTGCTGACAAGAAGTAATATTAGTGGCGAGTGTCACTTGATGGCTGCCTGAGCAGATGTGCTCAGCTAGTGCTCAAGTCCCTATTCTTATTTTTTGGTATTAAAATCTACCGTTTGCCCCTAATACACTGTGATTTCAAGAGTTTTTGTGTGGGAGAAACCTACCAGAAATGTTTCGAGCAATTTGCACTTAACCAATGGAAGCAGAAATTAAAATCCTGCTCCCAAGGCATACTCCGTCACCCACTCCGGAGCAAGAAAAAGTCATCTAAGCACTCCAAGGCAAAGACAGGCAGTGCCACAAGCAACTCTGCTCCCTAGACTGTGCTGACAGAGGTCAAATTTCTTGAGTTCTCACCTGTGAAGGAAACCCTGCAGATCCTGGCGAACAAACTTCAACATCTGTGCATCTCTATGGACTCACTAGCTAGGCGAACAGGAGATAATGAAAGCCGCATATCTTCCCTGGATAATTGGCGGTCTGAGCTTGACCCAGAAATAGTCACTGTACACCAGTGCCTGAGGAAAATAGAAGATCAGGTGGAAGATTTGGAAGGCCATTCCAGAAGAAACAATTTGGTCATACTCAGTCTTCCAGAGGGTGAAGAAGGTACATCCCCAATCTCCTTCAAGCAAAAGTTCTGTGAAAAAATAGCAGGCCCATCTCCCAGGCTGAGTTATGTTATTGAACAGGCACATCGTTCTTTCCGCCCAGTGCCCCAACCTGGCTCCCCCCAAAGGGCACTCATTTTTAAGCTTTTAAACCTTCTTGACAAACAATTTATTCTGGAAAAGGTAAAAAATATGCAGGAGCTGCAATGGTAGGGGAAAAGGATCAGAGTGATTCAAGATTTGCCCTACACAATGTGCCAAAGATGTACAGCGCCTCATCCCCTGGTGTCTAAATTTATAGCAGCTAGTATCCACTACTGGGTCCATTATCCCACCGCACTACATGTTTATTGTAAGGGTAAATGGCACAGTTATGACACTGGAATCTGCAAACTCTGTAGTAAATAAATGTTTTCCTGATTTGTTTAAGTGACTACAGGCGTTGTGGAACCTGTAATGCCTGCAGTGTTTGGTCAAGACCCCAGATGTTTATTATCCAACTTTTATTTCTTTTTTCTTATGCCTTTGGAACTCAAATGAATAGGTTATATTCTTTGAATACTGATCCGCAGGACTGGACAGTCTAGTGGTAGTGGTGGTGGTGGTCAGTGGAGCCAACCTCTGTCTGGGTGTATTCTGCTTTGATGCCCAACATCTTTCCAGCTCATTTCCAACATTTGGACTGTTCAAGGGACAACAGTTGCATCTTTGCCCAGGGAATGTGCAATCGTCCATTATCATGTTGGAGGCAGATTTATGACTCAGGGCTGTCCATAGATCCCCGCTGCCTATGTGAACATCAGATCATTGACTTTGCTAAGGACTGGCCTGCAGTGTGACTGTGTGGCTTGTCAAGTGCTGTGTATTTGCCCACCAGAAGGAGCCATGGAACCCCTTTTTCTTGTTTTTCCCTGCCTCGCTCCCTACTGCTTCATGTACTGGATTACGCTCAGGACCCTTGGAGGCTATTCCTGAATTTTGGGGACATTTGGAGTTAAGTTGTCTTTTCCTTCATCCTGATGATGATTGTGCAGCTTTGAGCCTGTCAGAAAATTCCAAGAACTGTTATGGCTGCCGAGGTCTGAATAAATCATGCAGACAACGGACCTTTGGGATTTTTCCTATCTGTCTACTATTTTGATGTTCTCTTAGTTACAAGTTTGTTCATTTTCTCATTTGTCCATTGAGCTACCCTACATTGATTAAGCAGGATGTTTTCCTATCCCGCACTTGAATTATTTACTTTGAGCATGGTGGGTAGCACACATGGGCTTGGATATATCAGAGTATAAGTGGACTACATATTTCTTTTTTTTTTCCCTTCTTGGAAGAATTTTGTGGTAGATTTCCAAGTTACTTTATATAGGGACAGGGGATACTGGCTGCGGGTAGTAGGGATTTACATCATGACCTTAGACATTGGTGGAGGTCAGTCATTAGGACTTGGGGAGAGATTTTTGCAGTTTTTGACTAGGGTTTGGTTGTGGGGGAGAGGGTGGTCCCCCCTTTCTTTAGCTTTGTGACTTTTCCTTAACAACAAAGTTCTGCTGTTTGCACTTAATTTGGGGTCTAGATATTTACCTCTGGATAATTGTTTATTGTTTCGTGGGGATTTCTGTGTGTTTGACTTTTTTTTGGGGGGGTTAGAGGTTCAGCCTCCAGCATGCTACTCGGCAGGCTTATTTCTTATGCTTTATCTCTTTAGTTATTATTTGCCCGCATCTCAATATTTAGTTAAAATATGAGTTTCTCGAAAATGCTGGAGGCTTTTTACTCTCTTTCAGGGGTTAATTAGAGGTTTTACTCGACAGAGCATTATTTTGAGGGTTTTATTTAATCTGCCTCATTCGATCAGAATCATATTGTATTATTTTGTTGCAATTTACATATGGGGAGTATGAAGTATGTTACTTGGAATGTTAGAGGTGTTTGCTCCAGGGTAAAGAGCCTTTAAATTTTACAGCATTTTAATATGTTACAGTGTCAAATAGCCTTCCTCCAAGAAACCCACTTGCTCATCTCAGGGGAGCTTCTCTTCTGTGTCAGGCCTATGCAGCCAGATACTCTACTGCTCAAAGGGAGGTGGCTATCTTGTTTTCAAGGGCAACAAGAGTTCAATTACTGCAAAAAATAGAAGACCCAGAGAGCCTGTGTTTGCTCCTAAATGTTTTTTTGGACCATTCGAAAATTCTTTAGGGCTTTATTTATGGCCCCAATAGGGATTATCCTGATTTCTTTTCCAGGATGTCCAAACTCCTGGACCCTTTTGTCTCTATTCCAATTAACTTAGCAGGAGACTGGAACCTGACTGTTACCCCTGACCTCGATAGACCTGGTAGTAAGCTATCAGTTTTATTCCCTGCCCAACGCATCTAGATTATTTTTTTAATCAGTTACTCTGCACTACTGAGGGTTTCAAATGGGGGGGTTACCTCAAGGGTTCCCTTTGACCACTCTTCCACCTGGTTGGAATGCACCATTCTTCCCAAGGTTCAGAGGGATAGTGTGGAAGCTAAACACACAACTTCTTAAGGACGAGTAAATGTTAAAAAGAATTAAAGAGCTAATCACCCGCTCTATAGAAAGGAATGTTGGGACCATTCCTGCAGTAAATAAGTTTGGTGTGCACTTAAATGTGTGCTGCGTGGTGAATTCATACAGTTGGCTTCTACAAGGAAGCGCAAAGAGGAAGCTGATCTGTGTGTTCTCTTACAGCGTATCACTGCCATGGAGAGAGAGATCTTCCCCCAGATGCCTCAAAAGAGGATTTTGAAGCCTTGACCCTTCTCAGGAATAAATATGCAGAGTGCTTGAGGGAATGGGTCCAATATGCTCTCCTCAAAACCCATTCGTGCTATATGGACAGGGGGAGAAAGTCAGTTATTTTCTCACCCAGCACCAAGAAACATCATGTATAGTTCTGTCTATCACTTCTTTGTGAGCTAAGTCTCTCAAAACTTCCCCAAGAGCTATTGTTACCGAATTAGAAAAGTATTACCTTGACTTATACAATACCCCTGCCACCTTGCCCTCCCTTTCTGATATTCAGAGATATCTGGCTGATGTCCCCCTTCCTCACCTGAGTGAGGTTCAGCAAGACTTTCTTGGTAGACCTATTATACCGCAGGAGATATGGACAGAAATTACCTCCTTCTCCCTGGACAAAGCCTCGGGACAGAATGGGTTTCCATCAAATTTTTATAAAGTTTTCCTTGAAGAATTAATCACTATTCTCCATCAACTTTACTCATATTTTGGTACTTTGTGGATTTCAGACCCTTCCCTGTTAGAGGCTATAACTGTGGTGTTGCCAAAGCCAGGTAAGTCCCCGGATAAAGTTACTAACTATCGACCCATATCCCTGATGAACTAAGATGTCAATATTTTTGCTAACATTTTAGCTAATAGAATACTACAGGTCTGGGAAGGGTTGTTCATTTCTGAACAAGTAGGCTTTGTGAAAGGCTGTTCATCAATGGATCACCTGCAGAAATTGTCCTATATTTTCTCTGTGTCCAGGGATGCCAGTTAACCTATGGCATTGTCTTCCTGGATGCAGAGAAAGCTTTGACAGGGTTAGTTGACCTTTTTGTTCTCAATGTTGGATAAGTTAGGTTTTCCTTGGTCATTCATTTCCTGGGTTCAGGTTTTGTACTCACAACCAAGTGCGAAGATATATTGCAATGGAGTGCTGTCTTCAACTTTTCAGTTGTGTTCAGTTACCCATCAGTAATGCCCCTTGTTTCCCCTTCCTTTTATCATGTACTTGGAGCTGCTCTTACTCCAGCTCAAGGAATCCCCCTTTGTTAAGGGGGTTCAAAGAGGCCCCTTTGACCTTAAGCTCTTTGCATATGTGGCTGATATTCTGCTACATGTCTTGGACCCTACTGCTTCCATTGCAACAGCCCTAATGATTATCCATGACTTCAGTGTCTTTTTGAACTACAATGTAAATCTAGAAAAGTCAGTGGTGATGCCCTTAAATTTTAGGGTCCTTAACATAGAAACATAGAATTTGATGGCAGATAAGTACCACTTGGCCCACCTAGTCTGACCATTTCCCTACATAATGGATAACCTGTAGATCCTAGTTAACCAACAGCCTACATCCTCCTACCCCCATTTGAATTGCTTTATGTCTGATCCATGCATTCTTAAATTCCCCCACTGTTTTTGACTCTACGACCTCCTCAGGAAGGCCGTTCTATGCATCTGCAATTCTTTCTGTGAAGAAATACTTCCTCACATTACCTCTGAGCCATCTCCCTTCTATCTTCAAATTGTGCCCCCTTGTTAATGTACAACTCTTTTTCTGAAAGATGCTACCCTTGTGGACTGTGTTGATTCCTTTGAGGTATTTGAAAGTTTCTATCATGTCCCCCCCCCACCTTTCCTCAAGGCTATACATCTTAAGCTCCTTTAGTGTTTCTTCATATGTCTTCTGGTGCAGACCCTGCACCATTTTGGTTGCCCTCCTCTGGACAGCTTCCACCCAGTCTGTATCTTTGTGGAGATGGGGTCTCCAGAACTGTACACAGTACTCCAGATGTAGTTTTACCAACTGTCTGTACAGAGGCCCCAAAACGTCCTGTTTTCTACTGGTGATACCTCTCCCTATGCATCCCAGTATCCCCACAGCCCTCCTTACTGCCTTCTCACATTGCTGGCCCACCTTTAGGTCTTCTGATATGACTACCCTCAGGTCCCTTTCCATTTTTGTTTTTATCAGTGTCTCACCTCCCATTGTGTACTCTTCCCCTGGGTTTTTGTTTCCTAGGTGCATTACTTTGCACTTCTTTGTGTTGAATCTAAGTTGCCATATATATGACCATTCCTCCAACCTTGCCAAGTCCCTTTTCATCCTTTCCACCCCACCTTGCATATCGACCCTGTTGCAGATCTTTGTGTCATCTGCAAAGAGACATATTTTCCCTTCAGTCCCTCTGCAATTCCAGTCCCTCTGTCACTTATAAAGACATTAAAAAAGACCCAGCCCCAGTACTGAACCCTGTGATACCCCAGTAGTAACCCCTCTTTCTTCACTGTGGACTCCATTTACTATTACCCACTGTGTCCTGTTGTCCAGCTAGTGTTTTAACCAGGCTACCACCCTGGGACCCACTCCCAAGCTGGCTAATTTGTTTATTAATCTTTTGTGTGGGACTGTGTCAAATGCCTTGCTAAAGTCTAGGTAGGCCATATCCACAGCCCCTCCCTGGTCTACTACTTTTGTCACCCAATCAAAGAAATCAATTAGATTTGTCTGACATGACCTTCCTGCTGTGAATCCATGCTGCCTTGGGTCCTGTGCCCCACTGGCCTCTAGGTACTCAACAATTCTTTTCTTCAGAAGTGATTCCATTATTTTCCCTACCACTGAGATCAAACTGGCAGGTCTGTAGTTTCCTGCCCCTGTTTTGCTCCCACTTTTGTGAAGCGGAATCACATCCGCCTTCCTCCAGTCCTCAGGTACCACACCATCCTCCCATGATTCATTAAAGAGTAGTCAGTGGTATTACTAATTCTTCCCTTAGTTCTTTCAGAATTCTGGGGTGAATCCCATCAGGCCCCATTGCTTTAACCACCTTTAGTTTTAAGAGTTCTTTCAGAACCCTTTCTTCTGTGAAAGGATTAATATCAACCCCCCTATCCAGAGTGCTTCTGTTGACTGGATAAGGTATTTCCCCCAGCTTTTCCATTGTGAATACTGAGCAGAAGTATTCATTCAGTATCCCTGCTTTTTCACTCTCCCTCTCTGCCCAACCACCTTCCTCTTTATTCAGCTTCACTATCCCTGCCTTAGTCTTTCTTTGCTCCCTAATGTACCTATAAAAGGTTTTATCCCCTTTCTTAACTGAGTTAACTACATTTTCCTTGGTTTGGGCCTTTTGCTATTCTGATTGCCTTCCCCATTTCCTTATACTTTCACTGGTACAGTTCACTGTCCTGCTCCTTCTATGTTTCCTTATGTTTCCTGAATGCTATCTTTTTCTCCCTTGCCTTCCCTGTCACTTCTTTTGGGAACCACAGTGTTTTTTTCTTTCATTTTGATTTGTTTATTTGCTTCACACAAAGGCTTGTTGCCTCTGTGATGGCAGTTTTGATGTTTCCTCATTGTTGCTCCACCCCCAGCTTCTTGCCTGTTTGCTAGTGCTTTTCTGAGGCATTCTCCAATTTTGACAAAATCAGCCCTCCTGAAGTCCAGTACCTTCACTTTTGCATGGCTTGACTCTACAGCTAAGTGTATCATGAACCACACTGTTTGGTGGTCGCTTGTTCCCAGATGGCTACCCACTTCAGGATCAGAGATCCTGTCTCCATCCTCATTTGAGAGTACCAGGTCTAAGACTTCTCCCTCCTGAGTGGGTTCCAAATCTAGCTGTCAGAGGCATGCTTCCTGTAGGGCATCGAGAATGGTCCTGCTCCTGGATGAACATGGGAGTGGGTAGGATGGTGGTGCGGTGGGTGGGGTACTGTCTGGCTTGCAGGACACAGAGAGTGGTGGTGAATGGCTATCACTCCACAGAGGGAAGGGTGACCAGTGGATTTCCACAGGGATCAATGCTGGGTTCAGTCTCCTTCAACATCTTATCAGCGACATTGCATAAGACCTTGAAGGGAGAATATACATGTTTGCTGATGACACAAAGCTCTGCAACAGGGTGACCACGTCAGAGGGGGTGAATAGAATGAGGAGAGATATGCAGAAGCTCAAAGACTTGTCAAGGGGGTGAAAGTTGAGAATTCATGCAAAGAAATGCAAAACAATGCGCATGGGGCACACAAATCCAGGAACAGCATATCAGTTGGTGGGGCAGGCTATAGAATGCTCCAAGGAAGAAAGGGATCTAAGGGTTATCATCTCTGATGACCTCAAGGTAGGCAGTCAGTGCAACACGGTGGCAGGAAAAGCAAACAGGATGCTGTGTTACCTAGGCAGAGGTATCACAGTAGGAAAAGGGAGGTCATAATTCCACTATACAAGATATTAGTGAGGTCACACCTCGAGTTCAGTGTCCAGTTCTGGAAGGCTTTTCTACATAAGAACATAGACAGGGTGGAGGCAGTTCAGAGGAGGGCAACCAAGATGGTGCAAGGATTACATGATGACAGGCTGAGAGACTTAAATATGTACCCCCTGGAAGAGATGAGGGAGAGTGGGGATAGGACTGAGAGATACAAGTGCCTCACGGAGAGGAACAAGGTGCAGGAAAACAATTTTTCATAGGAAAAGATGTTCCAGGACTAGGGGACATGGGATGAAACTAGAGGGAGGAAGGTTCAGAAACAACGTAAGAATTTCCTTCATGGAGAGGGTGGTGGACAAATAGAATGCACTGCCAGAGGAGGTGGTGGGGGCTGAAATGATGACAGGATTTAAGAATGCATGGGACAGGCATCAGGGGATCCTACTAGTTGGGGGAAGGGGACTACCTTTTCTAGAGAAGCTTGAAAAAGCAAAGTACATGTGCACATGGGCAGACAAGGTGGGCCATAGGCCCTCATCTGCCATCAACATCTATGCATCTATGTGTCAATGTAAATGTCTGTTGCTGATGCCACCCTAACAACCCCCCCCTTAGCCAAACCCATATTAGTATTCCAACATGAGGGTGCCCAATCCCCTATGCCGGCTTCTACCCCCCCCACCATACCCGTTTTACTAATGCAGTACAGAGGAGCCAACCCCAGGTACTGCCAAACATAACACTGGCACTGGAGGTGCCCAATCCCTCAGTCTCATTAGCAGAAATATAGAAAATTGTCCCTCATAGTTTTTTTCTCCTAAATACACACTGCAAAAGAGAAAACCGTCCATTGATGTTTGTTGCTGCTGCAGACATAACTGAACCCAAGCCCAACCCATGTTAACATTCCAGCATGAGGGTGCCCAATCCCCCATGCCAGCTGCTACCCACCCACTCTGGCTGTTTTACTTCTGCAGCACCAAGGATCCCACCCCCTGTGCTGCTAAACATAACCAATCCCCCTGTGTTGTGACCTGAAATAAAGAGAGCCATCCCTCATAGTTTTAAAAAAAAAATAAACCCTATAAATAAGAATATTGTTCATCAATGTCTGTTGCTGCTATTCTGACCCCACACCTGACCCTCCCACTCAGCACTCCCCCATGCCCCTACTTACCAACCGGTGGTCCAATGCCATAAACCTGTCTGGACCACACCACATCTTCAGTCTTCAATGCCAGACCATGAACTGAGGCAATCAGGCATGCAGTTCAATGTATTTCAATAGGGTTATGAACTTACTGGCATAACTTGGTCATTTTTGAATATTTTTGCCTCAAATTTTGAACATGCCTTTTTGGGACCCCACTTAATGAACGATATCAGTGAAATTTGGCAAATCTGTCCCAAAAGAAGATTTCACATTGGAAATTTTCTCCACTCTTGTTCATGAGGTGGGGTCATAAGAAGGCTATGTTGAAAATGTGGGGTAGAAATATGAAAAAAACAACAAAGTTAAAAGCCTGCATTGAAATTTACAAATGCAGGCTCATAACTTTAGCAATTTTCAATATTTTGACCCCTAATTTTCAACATAGCCATTTCTTCGCAGCACCTCATGAATGTGACAGCTGTCATTTTTCAAAGCCTGGCCAAAATCTGTTTTTGCACTTGTTGCAAAATCACCTTTTGGGCAGGATTTGAACATTTTCTTCAACCTTGTTCATGAGGTGGGCTAATACAAAAGCTATGTGGGGTCATAAAAAGGCTATGTTGAAAATGTGGGGTGAAAATATTAGAAAACATCAATGTTGTGAGTCTACACTGCAGCTTTTCAATGCAAGCTTGTAACTGTGGTCATTTTCAATATTTAGATCCTAACTTTTCAACATAGCCATTTTTCACACCACGTCATGAATGTGACAGCTGTCATTTCAAAAATGACATTTCAGCCATTGTTTTACAAGTGGCAGTTGTCATGCTCAGAAGGAGTGGTCAAAAAAATTGTTTAAAATTTGGGGTAAAAATGTGAAAACCAAATAAGTTATGAGGAAATGAATTGTTCTGACATTTACTCATAATTTTATTTTTTGCAGATTTTGGCCCCTAATGTTCAATATGTCCCTGTGTTACTCCACCTCCTGAAAAATGGCTTATGTCATTTTCAAAACCCCCTCCAAAACTTGTTTACACAGTCATACGGCAAAATCACCTTTCAAATGTAATTTTAAAAAGTAACACCTTTCTTGATCATAAAATCAGGTAATACAAAGACTGTTGGACATTTTAGGTCAAAATGTGGAAGCCCACTTAAAATTAGATATTGCCTCTCAGCTGCTCTTTATCCTGGGTAAAAAGAAGTACACCACTGAAAATGAAACATTGCATCTCATGTGCTCAATCCTGGGAAAATATATAGTAAAAATGTGCACAAGCAAGACATGGTACAACAGCAATACCAAAGGCGAACATTCCACATTTACAAATGCTTGTCTTACATGCACTACTAGCAACTGTATAACAAGCTTTTCCAGTTTGTGAGCAAGCCTCCTGTGTGGCAGAGTGTCAGATCCTTTGCTTACATCTTCATAATCTGCATCGGTGGATTATCTAAAATCAAGTTCCTTAGTAACAGCCTCAAAGAATTTAATAATATTTATTTGGCATGAGTTCCTTTTGCAGAATACATATTGGTCTTTACTTTCAAGTTGTGTTTCTTAAAGAGTTGAGTGTTTTCTTTCACTTCTACTCTTAGATTTTTTAAAGCAGAAGTATTGTTTAGTCTGCAAACATTTTTATCATAAAGTTTTCTTGACAAAAGTGTATTTCTGACATCCTTAGATTATTAGCCAGTATTTTGTTTATTTTCTCAGTTATTTATACTACAGTTTTGCAACAATTTATGTAATTATTGTCTCAAGTCATTAAAGATGACCACTGTTCACAATGCAGATAAGACAAGACACGCGTCATCGTCTGCCTCAGGGCTGATTAGCACATCACGTCATAGGTGACGCTTTAATTGATAGAACAAAAGGCAAACAAAAGATAATTTTGTTCTATTGATGGCAGCATGAGGATTTGTGACATGATCTGTAGGGCAGGGTGCTTGGCAGAACACAACTCACCACTGGTCATCAAAGTATTTAAAAATTATTTTTGTTGAGAGTACCTTATGATGTAAATACTGGATTTATATTGTGGATTGTGCTATTGCTGTGCATATTTTTAAAGGTAACTAATAATGCAATGAAGTTTAATTTTTTTTCATTGTTGGCATCACAAGGGAGCAAGTACTTTTAAAAATGTCACAATCATGTATCTCTGTTCAGGAAAAAAAGAAAATGAAAAGAAAGAATGTACATTGATGGTTTTGTCACAGATACATTATTAATAAAAAACAGACTAATGATTAACAAACACTGCTGTTTTAAGTGCTGCAGTTTTGGTTTTCTTACCTTTTGCTTTCTGTTTTTACATATTTCAATAGTCTAATAGATTGCAACAGAGGAATTCATGTCTTGCCTGATCTGTGGTGAATGAATACCACACACCTGGACTCTTAAGAACTTCAGACCCAGTTTGATCTCCCAAAGGGAGACTTCTGAAAGTACCTTGACATTAGTAACACCATTGCATCCTGCCAGAAGAAACTCCTCCTAACACCTTTTACCCACTTGCAGGGCTGGTCTGATCTATAAGATCATATTGCATGAGACATCTGACCCCTCATATGGGGCAAGGAGTACATGGTCGCAGACCCTGAGGCTAGACATCCCTGATGTGCTCTGAGACAGTTGTGGCAGCTCATTCACAAAGCCCATCAGGACACTAGAAGCCTTCTCACCCAGAACAAGATTTATGCACTTCTACTGTAGTATCACACTCATGGGAAGCTGAAATCACTTGGGCTCATAGATTATGATGGGCTGCTGGATGTGTGAGTCTCTGGATCTGGATCTCCTACACATTATGTGGAGTTGTCCCAACTTCAACCATACTGGATACAAATCTGCACATGTTGCAACCAGATCTTGGGGAAAACCCTTCTGCTGTCCCCCCAGTTATTCATCCTGGGTCTCTCACATCCTGCTCAGCCCCTCCCCAGAAGGCACCTACTATGGTTTCTGACAGCCAGTGTTGAAACCAAAGATTAAATACTTCAAAACTTTAGGTTCAAGGAGATATCCTTGGTTACTCTTTAGCTGGCTGCAGTCAGGAACGTGACTACTTTGGAAAAAGTGTCACACTTTGCCAAGAAAACGACAACCTCTTAGCAAGAGATGTGGTCTCCCTTCCTCTGCTCCCAGTATGTGGTCCAAGATCCTGTATGATGGCTCAGAGTTTTTCAGATTCCCACTTGATGATATCATTACATCTGTACAGTTTCTGCTGAACATATACCATTTAATAACTTGTGTGTAACTCACTGGTTATATGACTTTGCTAGAGTGCAACCCGTGTTGTGGATTATTTTCTGTGGTTTTGAATATGAAAAATGTTTTAAAAAAATATATTAACTGCATAAAATATTCTAATAGATTACAGCAGTACTTACCTCTTCCATTCCCATGATGAAATGTGAATTTAGTAGAAAGGACTTGGTGTTTGCTGCACCAGATACCTGAAACAAACTCCCTCTCCAGCTAAGGAATGCTTCTAGCTTGCAACTGTTTGTGACCAGTCTTTCCAGCCTTCTTGGAACTCCCTGTACTTGTTTTAGTCCTGAATCCCCATCTGTCTGACCATGATCATGTTGCATAACAATGCTCCTGCTCTTTGTTTGCCATGAATTTGTTAGCTTGTTTTGATTACTGTTTGTGTTTACATTTGCCCTCACTTGCATACAGAGCACCATTGTGGTATAATTCACTCCACTATGATGTCACCAAAGACAAAACACTGGTCCCCCTCAAAAAAGAGACTTTGCCAAGCACTAGTCGCCAATGCCTCCTGTGACTGCCTTTCACAGCGTGTGGGAATAATCTTCAGACAAGGCAAATGTACAGGTTTAAAACACAACATGGTGTGATATTTATTTTTCAAAAGTTAAACAAATAATAAATGAAAACGTTAAGAAATTGCAAAGAAAATCACTACTTAGCATCAGTAGTTTCTCACAGTCCTGGATCTTAGAACTAAGACCCTTTTCATCTGCATTCAACAGCTTGTCTGTGCAAACAGTAGAACGTCTCTTCTCCTCTCTCAGGGCTGAGCCCCACTGGACTGAACTGAAGTGAACTCACTGAAGAGGTTATATATCTTTTGGTGGGGTTACCTGACTGAGCTCTTTCTATTTACATGTCTGAACATGTTGTTTCAAAACCAAAGGGTTCTTGTTTCAGGGGACTTCTTGATTCAGTTAAAGGTACAGTGTATATCTCCACAGATATTGACTCTCTGTATCTCTGATCCACAGTGACTAAGCACTTTTATATACAGTAACAGGTTTATAGTGTGAATTTATGAAAACACCTAAATGATTTCTTATAACTGTACTAATCATTAAATTGGTTTATATGGCTTCTGAATCCTTTTAATTTAAAAAGGCTTTATTAACTGTATGTATTCCTATTTAAAATAGCCTTCATGTTTGCTTTGTACACAAAATGCACTTACTCATTTTACACAACATCTCTCTGGGTATTTGACATTATTCCAGGGATCGAATGGATGGAAATGGAAAAAGAATGAAAAGAGAGAACTAGTTGGAAGTTTAATATGGATAGTAAAGAGCTACAATAGGTGTCCAACCTAGGGTAGGGGGAGAAAAGAGAGTAGTGACTGTACCTTCTATTTCACTCTGGTTACTACAACTCAGACATTTCATAAGTAATGTCAGGCACCCATCACTTGGCATCATTTCAGAACCCATCACCTGGCATCATTTCAGAACCCATCACGTGGCATCATTTCAGCACTGTGCACCCACTATCATACCTTCATCGGTACATTAAACAAGCATTTTCCAATGCCGAATGTTGGCTTGCTGCCATTGGCAGTGCTGGAGTTAGTGAGATGCAGCATAGGAGTGGCAGTCAAGTATTGAACTGATGCCAACCCACCCCCACCCTGCAGAGAGTGAGAGGCACTGTCATTTCGTTAATGGGTCCCGAAAGGTGGTTTCATGCAGTGACTGTGAAATCACCTTCAGAGGCTGATTAACGCCATGACAGTGACAGAATTCATGAGGAGGGGCCCCAAAAACCCCATGTTGAAAATTTGGTGCCAAAATTCCAAGAAATACCAGAAATATGCAGCAAAGTTGAAAAAACCCTATTCATTGCATTATACAGCTTACCGGCATTTCCTCAGTTCGCGGTCGGCTTTGAAGAGTGCAGACATGTTCCCGGTCCACTGAAGATCATAGCACTGGAGTCCAGAGGTAAGTATGGGTTGGGGGGGGTGAGGTGAGGCAGGGTGCACAGTGGGTGGGTGCAGGTGGGGGGAGAGGAGATCTAGACAACGAGGGACGGTTTTCATTTCTAGGTGAAAAAAAAGAGAAAACTGTCGCGGGACAGTTTCCCATAGCAGGGCATTTGTCACGCTGGGGTGGGCTCCCAGCATGCCACCTAAGTGGGTTTTGTGGTGGGGGAGTGTCAGTAGCCAGCGGGGTTAGGCACCCTAGCCGGCACACAACAGGGAGTAGTGCGCCCGAGGAGTTAGGCACCCCCGGCAAACAAAGAAGGGGGCGTGACCTGAGGGATTGGGCACTCCCCTCAAAAGCCAACAGTTGTGGGGGTGATGCCCGATGGCGAGTGGGCTCCCCATTGACGATACCAAAAGCGGGGCAGCGCCAAGCCAAGGGGCATTAGGCACCCCTCGGCATTCCACATTTGCGGGGGATGCGGACCGAAGTGGGCTCCCGTCGGCACACAAACATGGGGGGTTGCCCGACAGAGGTTGAAGCACCCCGATGTCAACAAAGGTGAGGCAGCTGCCCGCTCACCCGACCATAGCCATAATGGCGGCGAGCATGTCAAGCTAAGGACCGCTCACGTACCCGTGCAGTGGACCTTTGCTTTGATGTGCTCGCCCCATTATGTATGCATGGTGTGGCGGTGGCATGCAGGCTGATTGGGAAATGAGGGACGCACCTACTGATGCATGCCCTGCATTCGCCCAACAGCAGCAGTGCCCCCAAGACCCCCACTTTCCCACGATGTTGCTTGCACATGAGTGCAAGCCAACATAAAAAGAGAAAATAATAGACAACAGTTTTATGCTGACTTCTAGCTTCCTCCATCTAGCTATCAGGGCGGCCGTACAGACCTATACCACAACTTTCTCTGGGGCGAGTTGTACCCAGCTCTAACTCCATTCTTTTTTTTTAATTCAATATACTTTACATAGAAACATAGAAACATAGACTTTGATGGCAGATAAGGACCGCTAGGCCCATCTAGTCTGCCCATTTCCCTACCTACAGGATAGGCCGCAGATCCTAGTTAACCAACAGCCTATTTCTTCCTACCCCCCCACAAGAATTGCCTTATGTCTGTCCCATGCATTCTTGAATTCTCCCACAGTTTTAGACCCCAACCTCCTCAGGAAGGCTGTTCCATGCATCCACTACCCTCTCTGTGAAATAATACTTCCTCACATTGCCCCTGAACCGCCCTCCTTCTATCTTTAAATTGTGTCCCCTTGTTCTTGCGAGTCTCTTTTTCTGAAAAATGCTACCCTCTTGGACTTTGTTGATTCCACTGAGGTACTTAAAAGTTTCTATCATGTCCCCCCTCTCCCTTCTTTCCTCAAGGGTATACATATTAAGCTCCTTTAGTCTCTCCTCATACGGCTTCTCTTGCAGACCCTGCATCATTTTAGTTGCCCTCCTCTGGACTGCCTCTATCCTGTCTATGTCCTTGCGGAGATGGGATCTCAGAACTGGACACAGTACTCCAGATGGGGTCTCACCAACTGTCTGTACAGAGGGATAACAACTTCCTGTTTTCTGCTGCTGATGCCTCTCCCTATACATCCCAGTATACCCCCAGCCCTCCCTACTGCCTTCTCACATTGCTTGCTAACCTTAAGGTCATCTGATATGAATACCCCCAGGTCCCTTTCGTTTTTTGTTGTTGTTACTACCTCCCCACCCATTGTGTATTCTTCCCCTGGGTTCTTGTTTCCCAGGTGCATTATTTTGCACTTCTTTGCACTGAATCCTAGCTGCCATACTTCTAACCATTCCTCCAACCTTGCCAAGTCCCTTTTCATCCTTTCCACGCCTCCTTGTGTATCAACCCTGTTGCAGATTTTTGTGTCATCTGCAAAAGGCATACTTTTCCTTCCAGTCCTCTGCAATGTCACTGATGAAGACATTAAAAGGACTGGACCCAATACTGAACCTGCGGTACCCACTAGTAACCCCTTTCTTCAGAATGGACTCCATTTACAATTACCTTCTGTGTCCTGTTGTCCAGCCAATGTTTTACCCAGGCTACCACCCTGGGTCCCACTCCCAGGCTGTTTAATTTGACTATTAATCTTTGTGTGGGACTGTGTCAAATGCCTTTGCTAAAGTCTAGGTAGGCCATGTCCACAGCCCCTCCCTGGTCTACTACTTTGGTCACCCAGTCAAAGAAATTTATTAGATTCATCTGACATGACCTTCCCGCTGTGAACCCATGCTGCCTTGGGTCCTGTGCTCCACTGACCTCTAGGTGCTCGACTATTCTTTCCTTCAGAAGTGACTCCATCACTTTCCCTACCACAGAGGTCAGACTGACAGGTCTGTAGTTTCCTGCCTCTGTCTTGGACCCACTTTTGTGAAGCGGAATCACATCCGCCTTCCTCCAGTCCTCGGGTACCACACCACCCTTTCATGATTTATTGAAAAGAGTAGCCAGTGGTTTCACTAGTTCCTCCCTTAATTCTTTTAGAATTCTGGGGTGAATTCCATCAGGACCCATTGCTTTGTCCACCTTCAGTTTTAGGAGTTCTTGCAGAACCCTTTCTTCTGTGAAAGGACTGGGATCGACCCCTATCAAGAGTGCTTCTGTTAATTGGATTATGCACTTCCCCCTCCTCTTTTATGAATACTGAGCAGAAATATTCGTTCAGTATTCCTGCTTTTTCACTGTCCCCCTCTGCCCACCCACTGTTCTTTCTATTCAGCCTCACTATCCCTCCCTTTGTCTTTCTACGCTCGCTGATGTACCTATAAAAGGTTTTATCCCCCTTCTTAACTGAGTTGGCTATCTTTTCCTCAGTTTGGGCCTTTGCTATTCTGACTTCCCTCCCTGCTTCCTTCTGCCTTAACTGGTACAGTTCTCTGTCCTGCTCCTTCTGTGTTTCCTTATACTTCCGGAATGCTATCTTTTTCTTCCTGACTTTCACAGCCACCTCTTTTGAGAACCATAGTGGCTTTTTCTTTCATTTTGATTTGTTCATTTGCTTCACACAAAGGCTTGTTGCCTCTGTGATGGCAGTTTGATAATTCCCCATTGTTGCTCCACACCTCCTTCTAGCCTGTTTGCTAGTGCTTTTCTGAGGCACTCTATCATCTTGCCAAAGTCAGCCCTCCTAAAGTCCAGTACCCTCACTTTTGTATGGCTTGACTCTGTAGCTGAGTTTAACGTGAACCACACTGTTTGATGGTCACTTGTCCCCAGATGGCAGCCCACTTCTAGATCTGAGATCCTTTCACTGCCTCCGTTTGAGAGTACGAGGTCTAAGGTTGCTCCCTCATGAGTGGGTTCTGAAACTAGCTGTCTAATGTCTGCCACCTGTAGGGCATCAAGAATGGCCCTGCTCTTGGATGTGGCTGCAGCAAATGTGCTTCAGTTAACATCTGGCATATTCAGGTCTCCCATCAACAGTATCTCCCCTTTCTCTGCCATTCTAAGAATGCCTTCTATCATATCCTTGTCCATTCCTTCCCCTGACATGGGGGTCTGTCCTAACCCTGTGCAGATTGTGGTGCCCTTTCCAGTCTCCAAGGTGGCCCACAGTGCCTCCTCCTCCCTGTTTACTCTTTTGTTCAGTTGCTTTTATCCCTTCCTTTACATGAGAGCTACTCCTCCCCTCTTCTCCCCTGCCTGTCTCTCCTGTAGGTTATGTACCCTGGTATGTTAACATCCCAGTCATGGTTCTCTGTGTACCATGTTTCTGTGACTGCTACGATATCCAGGCATCCCTCTTCCATTGAGGCCATCAGCTCATAGAGCTTGTTGCCCAGACTACGGGCATTGGTACTCATTACCATCCATTTCCTGATGGCCTTACTCCCTTTTGCCCCATCCCTGTCCTTCTTGCCTTTGTCACTTTCTCCATTTACCCCTGCCCTTCTCCCTATCGACACCTATATGTTGGTGTTTGCTGCACTTACTACCATGATTATTTTGGGGGGGACTAGGATTTTCCTGCTTCTTTCCAGTGCCTCCCCTTGGCTAGTTAAAGCCTGCCAATGAAGCATTTAAACCTATCACCTAGGATCCTGGTTCCCCTCCCGGACAGATGCAGCCCATCATGCCAGTATAGGCTTGCATCTCTCAGGTGGACCCCCAGTCCCCAATGAAGCCAAATCCCTAGGCTCCACCAGTTTTCAACCACTGATTGAATCCATGGTGCGGAACACCCTAGCCTCTCTATGCCATAGATGGGTAGCACCTCCGAGAAGGTTATTGTGCGTGCTACTTGACTAAGGCCCCTCCCCAATTCCACAAACTCTTCCTGCACTTCTCTCTAATCCCTTTCTTAGCCAGGTCATTTGTTCCTAGGTGGACAATGACATCCAGCTCCCTCCCCTGTGCAGCTGCTCTGGCAATCCTGAGGATTCGCTTCCTGTCCCTGCAAGCCATGGCGCCAGGCAGGCACCTTACCTCCCTCTCCCCTTCCTCCCCCAGTTCTTCCTTCCTAACAATGGAGTCCCCCACCAGGAGTTGTTTCCTTCCCCTGCAGGGTCCCCTGCCACCCTCCTGTGGGTCTTCTTTGTGGAGGTTCCCAGCATCCTCCTTGGTCTCCACTGTGGGTGCCTCCATAGAGGAACCACACTTTGCTAGAATGGCTTAGGAATTGTGGAAAGGTACAATGGGAGGGATGTGCCTCTGTTCCACCACCCTCACCCTCCCTGAGCCCACTGTGGTCCAACCGCTCCTCTTTCTTGGCAACCTCTGAGGCAATGGCAGTGGCACTGGTGGTTCCTGGATGGAAGAGAGGAGGTCCCACAAATCCTGGCCAACTCAGCCTGGAGATGAGCAACCTCCTCCCTCAGCCCAGAGAGGTGCCTGCAGATGGGATGACACCGCATCCTCCAGAACATTTCCGGAAGACTGCTGCCCACAGCCACTGCACTGTACCACTCAATCATGTCTTATTTCTGGCCCTTAACTGTTTGCAATCCTTACTCTTTCCTCTGTTTTTTTTTTCTCTCCTTACTTTCTGCCTGTGTGCCCTTTAAGCTCCTGATTGTCCTGTTCTGAGACAAGAATATCCTATATTTCGCAGTAGACCACTTACTTGCTCAGAGGCAAACCTCCAGCAGCTATAGGGGGCCGGAGAGCTACTCTTGCCCTTCTAGGATGGTGGGTCCTTGGTGGTTCTGTGATCACTCACTTCCTGCCCCTTAACAGGAAGTTCCTGTTGTCAGTCAAATTCTGTGCCTATAAAAATAGAACTAGCTTTGGGTGGGGAGGTGGAGGGGAGAGAAGGAGGGCAATATAGTCCCAGCAGAGAAGTTCAGTCACACAGCAGTCCTTTCTCCTGGTGTCTTCTGCCAAGCTATTCAACTTTATTGAAGTTATATGTTCACATTATGACATGCTTGGCTATAAGACATGGTACTTACACAGGTGATATGTGAAAAGCTAAGCCTTAAGGTGACATTGGCTCAATTATGCTATAAGCTCTACTATCCCCTTAGTACCCCTACCTCTCCCCATAACACCCCTTGATTACCTCCCTCCTCCTCCTCTCCTCCCTCCCTCCCCATTCCCCTACCCCTTCCCACATTTACAGGTCTCCTGTGGTTACCTAACATTGAAGAGTAGGAAGATAAGAGGAATTATTATCCAATCCTTATAGTTCCATGGATGGTCTTCCCTTGGCTTTGCTTGTGGATACAGTTTGGATGAACTTTCTATGACATAATATAACTAATTAGAGTAGCGTCTGCATACTGAGATAGCTATACCTATTTCCTGGGGATTGAGTACAGTGTTTGAAGTTGACCCCATTTCTTGTCAAAGCTAGGAGAGTTATGTCTTAAACTCGCTATCAACCTTTCTATGCGTAGATTCAATAGCAGCTCATTTAACCATTCAGAGTAGGAAATGGTAGTGGGATCCTTCCAGTGTTTCATTACCAGTCTTTTTACTGAATATGAGATGAAGGACATACCATATCTCCTTTCTCTAACTGGCACTTGGGAGCAATCTCCCACTATACATATCTTTGTTGTAAAGAGTGCTTCAAGTCCCAACAGGGGGTCAAGTTTAGCTCTGATTTCATTCCACAAGGGTTTGAATGTGGGGCAGTCCCAGAGGACATGAAGCAATGAACCATCCTCTTTACCACATCTATTACACTTGAGATCCTGTAATCTGCCCATATCCTCAAGCTTGGCTGGGGTAAAATAAATATTGTGCAGTATAAAAAAACTGCATGATCCGAAGTTTGTCAATAGATGTATAGGAATATACTGCTTGACAAATTTGAGCCCAGCGAAACTCCTTGTTTGTGAACTGGGCAGACCAGTATTTGAGTATACCTTGAATTTAAGGATAAATAACTGAGTATAAAGCTGATGCTATCTGAAAGACTGCATGAGAGTTCCAAGCTAGGTTACAAAGTGAATTGATGAAGTCAATGCTCTAACTCAATTCTAACACATTGTTTCCACTCAGGGGCCCAGTCATAGGTTCCACCCCATACCTAGATTGTCCATGACCCTAGGTTCCTCATTTTATATCCTACAGTATCAACATTTCTTTTATGTTGCACATTCCTTGTAATCATTTCATTTATCCCTTTCCTTTCATATATTTTCTGGTAGACAAGGAATCTTCTCCTGCTGAACATTAACCAGCCTGTTCCTAAATTCCCAAACCCTTGGAGTTTCTTTCCAACCCTTATTTGTAACATACCAAGGGTTTCCTATTAATGCTTACAACGTTCTGGTACCCTCAACTGACTGTACTATGCAGCAGCCTTAAAAGCAATATTCACTTTAAACAGTACATATTTCATACATTCCATCTCAAATCACAGGGGATTCAAAACATAGGAAAGTCCCTTTAGTACCATAGTGTCTTCCCTTTTGGTTGTAGTCTTCACCCCAGTATGCAGTTTAGTATGGATAGTAAAATGCTACGCTAGGTGGCCAACCTAGGGTTGGGAGAAAAATGAAGAAAAGCAAAGAGAAAAATGTTAACTGTTGTGCAACAGACGTTTTGGTAGCTAGGAAATAAACAGATAGAAAAGTGGTCCATCAGTCACAGCCAAGGGTGCAGCCTAACTCTGCCATACTGCCACACATAAAACAACTTGGGCCTGTTTACTCTCCTTCAGCCACACCCTACCCACCCTTCCTCCACCTTACCATCCTATCCTTTCTACTACCCTATAGCTTACCTGCTTTCCTGAGGTCCCCATTAACCAGTCCCAGCATCAAACTCTGCTTGCTGCTCCATAGAAGGCATCATCAGTTCCTGCTCTGATTGCCCCACTGGAGTGCACTCTGAAACTGAATGACACAGCCCACATTTGTCTGCTGATATCCCCCCCCCCCCCGACAATGCCTTTGGCTGTATCCCTATTCTGGAACAATGTTAGGCTCTAGCCCTTAGCTTCTGTCTATCTTGTAAGACCATGTCTCTAGTTGTTATCTTTCCCTCATTTAGTCTCTGACAATGCCACTTGGCTGCATCTTTTTCTTCCTGTAACCGGATCATAACCCAAACGTCCTTTTTGCTAGTTAAGCTTACTCCTAGCTGCTGTATGTCTGCAAAAATACCTGTTTTTGTAATTTAAATCCATATGTGCTTATTTTATTGTTACCTTTACTCCTAGGATCACTATGCATTTTCTCACTATACTGTTTGTTCTATTCTTTGATATGACGTGGAGCCTATGTAAAAGAGCCTTTGGCTCAAAGGTATTAATTCCAAGACTGAAATAAATAAATATAAACATTTCCAGCTGGTTTGTTTTTCTCTTTTAAGCTATACACAACTATTTCTACTGGACTATGTTAACCTGCTGACTGCTGCTATCCTTCCAGGGACCACTCTGAAAATGAGATGGGGCATCTCATGGGGTGCCTTGAGAAAGCACTGTTATGGCATGAAAACATTTGGCTATGGGGAGGGGTGTCTGCATCTTGCTGCTGGTTTTTAGATTGAAGTATTTTGCCTGTTCATCCTGCTGCTCCTCTGCATATCATTGAAAGTTCATTCAGTGAGAGTGTACCTGAGCCTACTGTCTGCAATCCTATGTTAACCTGCTGACTGCTGTATCCTTCCCAGGACCACCCTGAAAATGAGATGGGGCATCTCATGGGGTCTACTTTCTCATTTGCAAATGATTCTACATAGCCACTAGAGGGCTACAACAGCTGTCTTTTCTATTAAAGAGGAAACACATTATATTTTCTACTTCCTCTTCTGCTCTAGTGGACCTGGAACACCTCTCTTTCTGAGAACCTTCCCCGGGGTTTTTCTGCCTGTTTCTCAGGCCAAACCATGCTCATCCACTAATGCTGCAAGTCTTGAATGCCTGCCCCCACTCCCATTCTGTACTGGTGGAGCAGGGCCAGAAACAGAAACGAAAGCTACAGACCAATCATGCCACACCGGATTGCAGCCTTGAACCACCTCACTGGCTCAGCTGCAAAGAGTTGCTCCACAGGTACATTCAGTGCCAAAACTGCCTCTCAGCCAACAAAAAGATTTTGAACTTATGACACCTGATCACTGATTGGTCTAGGCTTTTAGTGGCGTTTACTGCCGGCTGTTGTGGCGTTTAGATCTACCATGGGAAATTACAGCTGGTTCTTTTGGTGTGTCACTAGCTTTATTAGCACTCAGCTCAATTCTATGGAACCCACAGTCCTCCCTAAAGTGGAATGACCCTTGCGCTTCTCCCTGTCCTGCACCCAACAGCTCCTTTCAGGTAGCCATTCTGGACTATTGGGCTTCTCAGCTGTCTCTGCCGGAGAGTGGGACATCTCCCGAGCTGCCTCTGCAGATTACTCCCCCATCCAGACTTGAGACTTCCTGCTCATGTCAAATTTCTGCCAGTTCACTAGTGGCTGCAACACTGGGCCAGTATAACACCAGGAGTGGGTACAGGCCTACCCATCAACACCACCTCCCCTATCACTCAAAAAATAGTGTTTACAAATTACAGTTCACTGCCTTAAAAAGAATCCTGCTCCTTTTACTATTGTGCACAGGCAATGTTGAACTCAACCCAGGACCATTAGACACCCTTGCTTCTCCATCAGACCTGGCAGGTATCAAAGGAAAGTCTTTTATGTATCTTAATTTTTATTTATTTCGTTTTTGTTAACCGGGTAGGTGCACTAGCCATAAAATGACTATTTTCAGGCACGACTCAGGAGAGTACAACAAAAGGAGAACAGCTGAACAACAGCAACATGGGTACAATAATACAAATAGAGGAACAGTACAGCAGTGCTACAAAAATACAATGGGTAGAAACAACCAAAAATAATGGCAAGCATTATACAGATAATGGCAGTAAGATATATAATAAGTGCAGAAACCATGGACCCGACCTGTGGACTGAAAGGGTTAATAAGATAGAAAGGTTATATAGAGAAAAAATGTGAAGAATGTTCAAACATAACAAGAAAGACTGACAGAAGGAAGGTCAGGGGTGGTAATTGGCAAAACTACAGTGGATGGTCAGCAACAAGGTTCGAGAAGGAAGAGAGCTAGTAGTCAAGAAGTTATTTACAAAGAGAAGGAAAAATATGGGAAGGGGGAAGAGGAGACAGTCTTGGAGCTGGATTAGAGCAGGGGTGACATTACTGGTAAGTCTCAGGAGCTTCAGGTTGGGTCAAAGCATGTGCAAGCATCAGCTAAGGACAGATAATGACGATATTCACTTTTAAATCCAAAGTGAGACTGAGACAGCCGGAGGTTGAGTGGAAGAGCATTCCATAGCCTGGGAACAGAGAATTGGAAGGCCCCTGTGCCTTTAGTCATCCGACATCTTGGGACATAGAGCAAGGATTTGTCAGCTGATCGCAGGCCATGGGAGGATGGTTGAGGGACCAACAATGCTGCTAGCTAGGATGATTTTTTTCCACGGGTGATCGAGTCCATTAATGATCCAAGGTAGTATTGTCTACTGGCAGAGGGTGAGAGCCAATTCAGATCCTTATAAAGAAGGATGAAAAAGTTGAAAAAGTTCACCCTTATCCAGGCTTGGGTGAGCCACACCATACCTGACGTCCTAATGATCACTGAGACCTGACTTAGGCCAGCCACCATAGACAATGAAATCAATATCCCAAATTATTTACTCTTCCGAGCTGATAAGCAATCAAGAGGAGGTGAGGTGGCAATTTATGTATGGGACAAATACTCAGCCCAAAGAATTTGAGTGCTTGACCCTAAAGACCGAACTTTCTCCTTCCAGTGCACTCTGTGTAATAGGCTGCTACAGGCCCCCTTCTGCCGGGCCTCATCTCCAGTCTCACCACAGTTCCGTACTGGGGCTCAGTTCCTTGGAAACCATTATTCTTGGTGACCTGAACTACGATTGGCTATCAAGTTCATCAGCTCCCTTGAAATCCTTTTGTGACACTCTAGGGCTGGTGCAAGTCATTGGTGACCCTACTCGCCCAACTAAAAAGAACCTTAACAACAGCTCCCTCTTAGATGAGATTTTGGTTAGCAAGCCACACCTGTTCTCTCATGTCGGAACATTTTTCTCAGATATTAGCTATCATTGTATAATCACCACCATTAGATCCATGCACAACCCACAGTTTGTGGCAAAGTTCTCTATCAAGAGGTGCAAACACAACTTTGATTTGTTTGCTTATGTCCACGACTTGAAACATTCACTGCAATGGCAGGAATTCTTACTAACCAAAACGGTTAACAGGGCATATACTATTTTTTATGATATTTTAAGTGAGGCTTTAAATAAGCATGCACCCTTGATTAAGGTGTGGGTAAGGAGCAGCACCTGCCATTGGTTCTCACCTGAGCTCAAAGCTTCCCTGTTAGAAAGGGATGCTTTGTGGAAAAAAGCCTGAAGAAGCAAGAATGACTCGGATTGGTGTCTTTTTAAAAGAGCACGTAACAAGTGCACCAAGTTGGTCAGAGCAGCCAAGGCAGCCTACTATCATTCGGAGCTAGCCTCTGTCTCAAGAAATCCTTCAAAGCTCTGGAAACATTAAAAGACATGTCTGGACATGCACCTGTTAATTCCATTCCAGCAAAATTTAAGTCCGGTGGCAGTGTTATCGCTAACCGATCAGAGATATTGGAAGCCCTCAATAACCATTTTGTAACAGCAGGGCTAGCATTTGATACTTCTCCTGCCAATGACCTCCGCACAGCTCAGGGCCCACCAACCCACGAGTCCCCCTCTACAGAGGAGGCCTTCTCCCTCCTGCATGTCTCTCTAAAAGAGGTGGAAGACCTACTGCTGCAACTGGACACCATGAAGGGAGCAGGCTCCGACTTCATAGAGCCGTACTATCTGAAATGTGCCTACCATGTGCTTGCGGTGCCAAACACCCACCTATTCAATATGTCACTCTCCCAGGGTAGCATCCCCTTAATGGAAAATAGCTAATGTCATCCATCTATTAAAAGCAGGTGACCCCTGCGATCTAAATGATTACAGACCGATCTCCCTCCTCCCTATCCTGTCTAAATTACTAGAAAAAATAGTGTGTGGCCAGATAGGGGTATACTTAGAATCCAGAAGCCCATTAAACCTGGTTCAGTCTGGATTCAGAGCAAAGCACAGCACTGTAACAGCCCTAGCTAAGGTGAGAAATGATTGGCTCCTAGACCTTGACAACAAGAAGCATGTCTGTGCTGTTTTCTTGGATCTTAGTAAGGCATTCAACACAATTGATCACAGCCTGCTTCTTTCCTCCCTAAGCACCTTAGGCCTGGACCATAAATCTATGTGCTGGTTTGCAGACTACCTCGGAGAACGGAAACAGCAGGTTAAAGCTGAAGGTGATCTTTCTCCATTAAAACCTATGCTGAGGAGCGTGCCCCAGAGCTCTATCCTTGGTCCCCTCCTCTTTGCAGTCTATATTAACAACATCATTGACCCCATCAAAAAAGCTAACATCCACTTATTAACGGATGGCACTGTACCGTATTTGAGTCGTCCCATGCTGGAAGCAGCCTGTGAAGACCTCCAAGCTGGATTTAACCTTCTATAATCCCAACTCATAAACAAAAAGCTTTTGCTCAATGTGAAAAAAACAAAAGCCATGCTCTTCTCCCCCTCCTTGCATGTAACAGTTCCTGCTGGGGGGGAGCTATCCTACAAATTACCACTGCTCTTGGAGAAACACTAGAGTATGTAGCTAAATTCAAATATCTAGGAGTTTGGCTCGATCATAAACTTTCCTTCGCTGACCATCTCAAAGAACTGCAGAAGAAACTAAGGCAAAGATTAGGACTATTTTACAGAATTAACCACCTGCTCACAAAGGAGGCCAAGAGTCAACTGGTTCAAGCTACCTTTCTATCTTTAATAGATTACACGGACCTGCTCTACAGCCACTGCACTGCCTCTGCAGTGGCTAAGTTGGACACCCTCTACCACAGAGATATCAGGTTCATTACTGGCCTTCCACTTTCCACACACCACTGCTCCCTGTACTCTCCATTATGCTGGACTTTCCTTCACTATAGAAGGAATAGAAACACTGCTCTATGGGCCTTCAGAGCAGTGACCAATGAGCTCCCCTCATATGTCTCAGATTGTATTCCCTGGAGTGTGTCAGGCACCTATGCACTAAGGAGCTATTCCCTAATTGCCTTCCAAGTTCCAAGGGTCAAAACTTGTTTCAGCAAAGCTGCTCTAAGCTTCTCTTTACCCACATTGTGGAACTGTTTACAAAGAAACTTGAAACTGAGCTGCCCTGTTAGCCTGAATATCTTCAAGGTGCTTTACGATCACTACATGAAAGCACCTTGCAAATGTTTTCCTCACCGCTAGCCCACTAATTCTGCAACTCCCCCTTTCCATTCTGACGCTCGCCATGTTTCTACTCCGGCTCTCACTCTTTCCCTATTAACTCTTCCTGATGCACCCACCCTTCCCTGTCCACTCCAGCCTGGCTAAAGTCCCACCTCATCCATAGCAGTGACCCAATTATCTACCCCCCTCTGTCATTATCATAATAAACAAGTACATGACAGCCATTGTCACTTTCTGTGGTTTTAGCTCAATTTTTCCCCCAGTCGTCAGTAATATATCCCTCCTCTTCTTTACCTCTCTAACCTGCCACCCCATACATGGCCTCTTTCCCCTATATGTGTAGTTGCCGTCTGCCTCACTCAAAAGATCTCTGCTTATAACCGCTGTATCCAGCGTGCCTTGACCAGGCCACAGACCCCTCAATTTCTGTAACCTAAGCAGTTTTTCAAAATCCTCTGTACTGCAAGGGATCCAGCGTGCCTTAACCAGGCCACAGACCCCTCAATTTCTGGAACCTAAACAGTTTTTCAGAAATCCTCTGTACTGCAAGAGATCCAGCTTGCCTTGACCAGGCCACGGACCCCTCAGTTTCTGGAACCTAAACAGTTTTTCAGAAATCCTCTGTACTGCAAGGGATCCAGCGTGCCTTGACCAGGCCACGGACCCCTCAATTTCTGGAACCTAAACAGTTTTTAAGAAATCCTCTGTACTACAAGGTACTAGCCCTGACTTTTGGATTTGGTATCAGTGGAAACTGATTTCCAAGTGGCCCCACTATCTCCTGCTGAACACACCTCTAACTACTGTATCTCCCTCTGTGTCTCTAGTTGAATTTATGTGCTGGGGTTTAATAATTTGTTTAATCCTTACAGTCATTTTAAGTTCTGAGTTGATATTAGAAGTGAATTTAGAGCCTTGACTGTGTAAATCTCTCTTTTGCTCTCTGCCCTGCAACCTCTCTCTCCTCCTCCCCACACCGTCTGCTTTGCTCTCTGAAACTGCCCACTTATATGTATTCTCTTTGTTCTGATGTGACCAGCCTACTTCTTCAGCCTTTAAAAATCCAGTTTTTCTACTTTATTTCAGGGATCCAGTGTGCCTTGACCAGGCCACGGACCCCTCAATTTCTGGAACCTAAACAGCTTTTCAGAAATCCTCTGTACTGTAAGGTACTAGCCCTGACTTTTGGATTTGGTACCAGTGGAAGCTAATTTCCAAGTGGCCCCACTACCTCCTGCTGAACACACCTCTAACTACTGTATCTCCCTCTGTGTCTCTAGTTGAATTTATGTGCTAGGGTTTAATAATTTGTTTAATCCTTACAGTCATTTTAAGTTCTGAGTTGATATTAGAAGTGAATTTAGAGCCTTGACTGTGTAAATCTCTCTTTTGCTCTCTGCCCTGCAACCTCTCTCTCCTCCTCCCCACACCATTTGCTTTGTTCTCTGAACCTGCCCACTTATACTGCACTATACTGCACCCCTAGTAACCTTTTGTGACACTTATGGATTCACTCAATTAATCAAAGAACCAACAAGGAATAATCCAAAGAACAAACTCAACAGCACACTTCTGGACATCATGTTGGTAAATAAGCCTTATCTGTATTCTCATGCTGGAGTACTATTCAGTGACATAAGTGATCACTGTCCCATAGCTGGCATAAGATCAACAATCAAGCCACCCAACCCTGCAAAATTTCTCCCAAGAAGGTCTAAAAAGAACTTTAATATCACAGGATATCTTCATGATCTGTGCCACACCACACGTTGGCAAGAATTCAATCTCACAGCTTCAATAGAGACAGCTCTACAGGTCTTAAATGATATTATCATAAGTGCCCTCAATATACATGCACCCCTCACCAGTGTCAGAACCAAACTCAAATCTTGTAGCTGGTTCTCTGCTGACCTTAAATCCGCACTGCTTGCCAGAGATAAACTCTGAAAAAGGGCAAGAAAGACCAAGGATCCAAATGACTGGCTTCAATTCAGAAAAGCCAGAAACTCCTGCACAAAACAAGTGAAAAATGCCAAGGCCGCCTTCTACACAGCTGAATTGGATGCCTCCTATCACAACCCTTCCAGATTCTGGGTACCATAAAGGGATCCTAGGTCAAGTTTCTACCCCTGTCTTACCACCCAAAGTGCACCTAAATAGTGTGGAAATCACTGACAAGCAAGAAATCTTAAATGCCTTCAACGATCATTTCACTACAGTTGGCCTAGCTTTCATTCCTCACCTGCAAATCTAATGAGGTCATCTCTAAACTTACAATCTACTGAGGGACAAAAGGCTGCTTCCACATTCTCCTTCAAATCAATACTTTTAAAAAGTTGAAGACCTACTATTCCAACTAGATACAACTAAAAGCGCAGGTGCAGACTCTCTGGATCCCTACTTCTAAAAGTAGCATTGCATGCCTTAGCTGCCCCTCACTCACCTTTTCAATCTGTCCCTAGCCACTGGTTCTATTCCCTCAATATGGAAGACAGCTCAAGTGTTTCCACTACTTAAGGCAGGGATCCCATGGACCTCAACAATTATAGGCCCATTTCCATCTTACCAGTACTGTCCAAAATGCTTGAAAAGTTAGTGAACATCCAGTTAAGTGCCTACCTTGACACCAATAATCTCCTTAACCCAGCTCAATGTGGGTTTAGATCTATGCACAGTACCATCTCTGCCTTAGCAAAAGTTACAAATGACTGGCAGACTGCCTTAGACAAAAAGAGTAACACCTGTGCTGTGTTTCTGGATCTAAGCAAAGCCTTTGACACTGTGGACCATGAACTACTAATCTCCTCTCTGAACTCCATAGGCCTTGACTCACTCTCTCTTAAATGGTTCAGATGCTATCTCTCCGGAAGAATACAACTGGTAAAAAATGAAGGTGACCTATCTACCTCTAAACCACTCCTAAGAGGTGTACCGCAGGTTCCATCCTGGGCCCCATCCTCTTTGCCATTTACATCAACAATATTGACTCCAATCTCTCACAATCTAATATTCACCTCTTTGCAGATGATACTGTACTATATCAGTAATCCCTCACCATCAAAAGCCTGTGAGCTTTTACAGTCTGAGTTCTCCCTCCTACTGCACAATTTACTAGAAAAGAAACTACTACTAAATGCCAAGAAAAAAAGCTATGTTCTTTGCCACCAAGAGCTTTCTTCCGCTGTCCCATCATTCACCCTCCCACAATTATCTACCATCCTTGGTGAAAATCTGGAATATGTGGACAAATTCAAATATCTTGGAGTCTGGATTGACAATAAACTTGACTATACTAGCCACATTCAAGAGCTCCTGAAAAAGCTTAGACAAAGACTTGGCCTATTTTATAGAATCAAACACTACCTGATCAGAGATTCCAAACAAAGGTTAATCCTGGCATCATTCCTATCCCTCATTGATTAGGCTGACTTCCTCTATGGTCACTGTTCCCTCTCCCATTTAAATAAATTGGACACCTTGTATCATAGAGCTATTAGATTCATTACAGATCTTCCTCCAGCACCCATCATTGCTCTCTACAATGCAGTCAGTTGGACATCCTACACCATAGAAGAAACAAAAATGCTGCTGTCTGGATCTACAAAGCTCTGACAAACAAACTCCCTTCCTACATCTCAGATTGTTTCAACCAGATCACATCTAGGCCTTACACCCTAAGGATCAATAAACTCATCATGCTGAAGATTCCTATTCCTGCACCCAGTATGGAAGGGCTGCAATCAGCTATTCCCTAGCACTTATCTGGAATTCTCTTCAAAAGACCTTGAAATTGGATACCCTCATTCCATTAACATCCTTCAAAAACTGTACACTAGTCTCTTCCCAGAATCATGCAATTGCTTCCATAAGGCCTAGTCCTCTCACACCCTCTTTTCCCCTACCCCTTTTTACACTACCCCCTATTTTCTGTTTTTCTAGTTTGTTCTCCAACCTACTTCGTACAAAAATGACCCCCCAAGTCCCATTACCCTAGCTTTATCCCTCCAGTACTGTTTGTTTCTTTCCTTTTAATATAATCTAGGTCAAATGTCAATTTTGCCTTGTACATATGTAAATATTTGTATACCTGTTTCATTCATAAATCTTTGTATTTGTGTTCAATCAGTACCATGTCTTTTGTGTAAAACTGTAACCTTATATTGTTAAGACCAATCAGGTCCATCTTGTAAATGAGCTATGCTCAATGATGCTCGCCTGAATAAATAAAGATTTTGATTGATTGATTGATTGATATGTTTTCTCTTTGTTCTGATGTGACCAGCCTACTTCTCCAGCTTTAAAAATCCAGTTTTTCTACTTTATTTCAGGGATCCAGTGTGCCTTGACCAGGCCACGGACCCCTCAATTTCTGGAACCTAAACAGTTGATATTAGAAGTGAATTTAGAGCTTTTTTTTTTTAACTGTTGACTTTTCCATCAGCAGATTATATCCTCTCTCCACTAGAGGGCTATATCTCTATCTCTTTATCTAGTACATAAGCCATGTGGGCTCTCCCTGTCTTTCTCTCGCCTCTCCTCCTCCTCCTTGCCCTGGCCCCCTCTTCTCTCTCTCCCTGGTCCTAGCCATCCCCATCCCCACCCCACCCCTGCCACCCTCTACTCTGGTTTCCACTGCTATGCCAAGGGAACTCTCCACTTCCACTCGAGTCTTGTGCTTGGCGCACCGATTGGATATTCCTGGTTACTTAACCTGACCACTACTCTCAATAAGTGTAGCCACCTCTCTACACTGTACCACCTTGCAGTCCATATGGGACACCACCTGGAACCTTGCAACTTCTACTCCAGGAAACAACAATCAAAACTATCTCTCAAAGAGCTGCAACTCTGCTCCTTAAAACTCCTACTCCTCCTCCTTCTCATCTCAGGCAGCATCCATCCCAATCCTGGCCCTAGAAGCTCAGGCCACACACAAACTCCAGGTGCCCTTATCCTTGCAATTATTAATGTCTGCAGCCTACTACCAAAGCTGGATGCACTCCAAGCCTTCATATGCCAACACAACCCTGACATCCTTGCAGTGGTGGAAACTTGGCTGACAACTAAAGTTCCTGACTCAGCAGTAGCAATACAGGGCTACAATGTCCACAGGCTGGACCAGATATCCAAAAAAGGCGGTGGTTGTGCAATCTAGATCAAAGACTACCTGTCTTGGCACCCTGTAGCGACTCCATCACTTTCTGCCTCAGCCCAGATTCTGCCAATAAAAATCATCCTCGGTCCCAACCATAAAGCCCTGACTATTGTCTCCATATACATCCTGCCCAGGGACCCCAAACATGGATTCAATGACATCCTAAACTTTATCAACTCTCATCGTTCCAAAGCTGAATTTATTCTACTAGGGGATTTCAACATAAAATGGTTAGCATCAAGTGCCAGCGCCTATAAAGACTCCATCTCAGCTGCTAACCTCACGCAAATGGTGAACTCCCCTACTAGGATTAACTACAAGACTGGCACCAGTACCCTCTTGGATTGGGTCCTCACCACGCACCCCCACAAGGATTTCTCTTATGACCATTCTCCCAGATTCACTCAGTGACCACTCCCCAGTCATGTGTGCATGGTCTAACAAATTCCTTAAGCCCCATCCCAAAATTATCACTAGCAGAGTCCTTCCTTGTGGAAAACTTCCACATCTCATACAACACCTGCTTCTACAAGACTGGCTACCCATCTATGAAGCAACAGATGTTAACTTGGCTCTTGATCACTTCAGCTCAATTTTTAACAAGCCTGCAACCTCTTTGCCCCTGCTAAAAGGCGCAAAACAAAATCTCTCTCTAACCCATGGGTCACCGTGGCTCTTCTCTCACAGCTGAAACTAAGGGATCATTTCTGGGCAGTTGCCAAGGCCACTGACAAACAACTGGACATCTAAAATTACAAACAAGCATGAGTATGGCTAATTAAATCCACCTATTACAAAGACGCTCTCACCAATACATGTGGAAATGGTTGTGCTTTCTGGGACAATATCAAGGATGTCACAGGGGAAGCAGCCAAAAACCTCTCTGGCCATGTTAATGGTTGATGGATCCTCAACCCTTGACCCCAAGGTGATCACAAACATCTTTAACACGGCTTTTTCAGACCTTAGTGCTGTTCTACCCCATGACTTTTTCGAAAACAGGGTCTACTCCCCAAATACCTCAGCCCCTCAGTCTAACCATCCCCTCTTCCACTTCAGGAAGGTAAGGCTGAATGAAGCTTGCCACTATATTACTGCAGCTATCTCTAAATCTAGATCTAGTAGTGACACCCTGGACCTTAAGCTTCTGTTGCTCACCCTTGATGAGGTAATTCATCCATTAACAAAAATCCTAAACCTCTCTCTCTCAGCTGTGGAAAATTCCTAGACCTATGGAAAACAGCCACCGTGACACCCATCCATAAAAGTGGGGACAAGACGATTCACTCAAATTATCACCCTATCTCCATACTGCCCCCACTCTCTAAAGCACTTGAGCGCATTGTGGCTGATCAACTTACCGACCACTTGGATAAATACAATATACCTTGTCAACAACAACACGGCTTCCGGAAAGGTCACAGCACCACAACAGCCACTTCTTGAGTTCACTGGAGCTTTGTACAAATCCCTTGACAACGGCCTTCTCACAGGGGCCATTTTTGTCGACCTCTCCAAGGCCTTCGATACAGTACACCATGGACTACTAATATACCAACTACTGAATACTGGGCTATCACCTGACTCTACTCTCTGATTTAAAAGCTACTTAGAAAACCAGTCACAGAGAGTAAAAATTGCGGACGCTGTTTCTAACACCCTGCCTGTTCGCTCGGGTGTCCCACAGGGATCCATACTGGGACCTCTCCTTTTTAGCCTTTTCTTAAACTCCCTCCCTTACCACTGCTCTGAGCAGATCATACTATATGCCGATGATGCTGTTGTATTCTCCACTCACAAAGATCCTGCAGCTCTTCAACACAACCTTCAACTTGGTTTCAGTTCTGTAGAGACATGGTTTCTTAATCATAAACTGGTCCTCAATTACAAGAAAACCAAATCTATGCTCTTCTGCAGCTCTCATAACCCACACAAGCTATACCACTTGGCTATCTCCACCACCCAGGGCAACACTCAAGATCAGGTGGTGTCCTTCAAATACTTAGGGATTCAGCTTGAACCTAATCTCTCCTATGGACTTCATGTAGATAAGGTTGCTAGAGCTGCTAATAATTGGCTTGGTCTCCTCTACAAACACAGACCACACCTCACACCAGAAGCTTTGAAGGTTGCAGTCCTGAGCTCTGTGTTCTCTGTAATAGACTATGGTTTCATCATTTATGGCTCGGCCACAACCACAACCCTTAGACGCCTCTCAACTGCCTTAAATAAAGCATGTTGGCTCATCACTTGTGCTCACCGTCTCACCCACACATGTGACCTGTACACTCAGACAGGCTGGCTCCAACTATAAAACCGCATAAAGTTTCTCACCTGCTCCATGGTCAAAAAAATCTACCTTGGCCTTGCACCTTCTGGGGTGTCAACTCTATTACAACACCAAAATAACAAATGGTGCCTTAGGAGATCCACGCTACAACTACTGAAAGTCCCCCACTGTCACACTTCACAGGGACAATGCTCTTTTGCTTATCGAGCACCACTCTGGTTCAATGGCCTCAGCCCAACCATCTCCTCTGCCCCAACTATTGGTATGTTTAAAACTAGGCTCCGGGACTATCTCACTACCAACAGCTTCTGTGACTGCCCAACTTAACCTTGTTTCTCCACTTCCCTTTCTGCTCTAGTTGTCCCCCCACTGGATTCTACTCTCACATCTTGGTATACCCAATGCTGCATTTTTCCCCCTCTTGCCATACTTCCTACATTCCTTCTCCCCCCACCCTCTTCCCTCTCCCTATGACTCTGGCATTTCTTATCTGTTGTCTATTTTCTCTGACAAATGCAGCTGGCTGCCTTGTTACAATGCTACTCTTGAACTGTATTATTCTGTACTCTGTTTGCAATGTCCACATTGTTGTAATGCCTGTCTTGATGTTCCCCATAATTTGTATTTCTATGATGTGGAACCTTTGTAAAAGAGCCATGGTTCAAAGGTATTTGTAATCCTAGACTTGATAAATAAATAAATAAAATAAAGTGTGCCTATGGTTGATTGTACATCTGCTGACTTTTTCAATTGTAAAATAATGCTGTTTTTTTTTATTTCAGTCTTGTACTGTATTGTATACACCATATATACTTTTTCTTCTTTGTATGGTGTTGCTTTTTGTATACCTGCTTCTGTACTGTACTTTGATGTATTCATGACCAGGTCCACCTTGCAAATGAGCCTTGCTCAATGGTGGCCGCCTGGATAAAGATTTTGATTGATTGATTGGTTATCCTTGTCGGAGTAAGTTCAAAAAAATAAATACGTGGTCATCTACATTGGTGTCCAAATTTATGTTTCATCATGACGTGGAGAGTTTTAAGAAGACCTTGAAGGCCCATCTGTGGCACTGTGCCTACCCAGCATGTATATTTTAGATACCTATTTATCTGGTTTGTAGCTGTATAGATTCTCTGTGTTTTATTGGATTTTACATGTTATATTGCTGTATAGCGCATTGGTTTCGTAAAGAAGCTTTAAAAATAAAGTTTATTATAATTACCTATTATTATTATTATTATGACCAAATATATTTGGATACTAATGTCAATGTCCTCAGTCACAGCTAGTTGCAATCCTTGGTGTCACTATTTTTAAATACTAAAATTAGACTTTGTCGTCTGCAGGCTTGTTGAAGAGTCAGCAGGTGGCATTAGACAGAAACAGTGCTGCATATGTGTATTCCTCCATGAACCCTTTAGCTTCTAAGGACTAGCAGTAGGCTGGCAAACTACAAGAAAACAGGCAAGTGCAAAGGGATATGGCAGAAAGGTAAAGAACATTCCTTTCTTCCAGAGGTGCTGCTGCCTGTGGAAGTTATCAAGGGAAAAAAGTTGCAGCACACATATCAGGGTTGTGAACTTTATTTTTATTGTACAAACATGGAGAGAATGCAGGTCAAATCAGTACCCCTACATATTGCTTATATAATAGGCGTCCTCAGGGGCTCGGTCCTGAGGAAGCCTATTGTACAGACGATAAATTGGGATACTAACCTGCATTCTCTGCATGTCTGCACAATAAATATAAAATTCTTAAGCCCTGAGTGTGAGCTGAAACTTTTTTCCCTAACTGCAAAGTGATGGCCTTGACTATTCTCAACTGTTCTTCACTCCAGATACCAATGAGCATGAAAGAAGCTGACACTGGGGATCACTGAAAGACTCCCATTCAGACCATTAAAAAAGTTAGCCTTCTTATAACCAAGTCCATACTGGATGAATAGGGCACGTTCATTCAGACACATGTGACCCCTGTCCCCTTTCTGAGAGCTTGAGCAATTGCTAAAGTGCATAGTTGTTCAAGTAGAACTTCAAGAAGAGGGGCTATCAAAATAAGATTTTTTTTTTATTTTTGATATGCCTAATTCATAAAATTTGCATGTATACATGGTCTAGTTTATCTGTTTCTACTGGGTCCCACAGGAAAATGAAAAATAATAATAATTAGAAACCTATCTTCGTTTAAAAAAATCCAATTTCTGAGAGAGGCGTGCAGACTTAATAAAGCAGTTGGTTTTCCTTACACTGCTTACTACAAATTAAGAAGTCTTTTTTCTGATGTCTGTTCCTAAGATGCAAGTTAAAGAAAAATGTTTATGGATAATACTATTTTTATCCTTTGATTTATGTCTTTTGAGTGAAAGTTAAGATACAAATGGTGTAATTTGCATTAATTCAAACATAGTTACTGGTGTGCTTCTTTAGGCTTTAAATGAATGACTTGGAAGAGATGAAGCTTGCTGAAATATGTAACGTTCCCTTGATGTTACCTCAAACCGAATACTTTTATATACTGCAGCAGTTTAAGACAAGGCCTCATTACAACTAAATAATGCAATACTGTCACAACAGATTTGCAATTCATACTGTTCAATAATGTATATAGCTAGATGCTATAGTTGTTTATGCAGTCCTCTAATCTAAAAATACTTCAAATTTGTATGAATTGGCTGGAATATGGTTATGTGGCCAGTGGCTGCTTCATCTACATTTTCCAATAGTTACCAACTGTTTTATCTGAAACTAATATTACTGATTAAATAATGCTTGAAGAAATGCTCTAATTTTGCTATAACTGATGAAATATTGGCTTTGAAGGCCTTAAAGCAGCAGTATCTGTAAGTCACCATACTGTGTTCTTCAACAATTTTTTTCCCAGCAAAAACATCAGTATACGCATATTTCTTTTGGTTTTCTTTCATTCCTAAACTGAGCTATGGAATTTTAGAGTTTTTAAATTTCCTGCTCCTGTGCCATGCTCACCATGTAAAAAATAAAATATCTTGGTACAGTAATGTTTACCATCAGAAACACATTGAAGCACCATCTTAATCAGAGATGCAGCTAAGTAAAATTCCACCCATGAAGTGGACACAAAATGGCCACTTTGCGTTAGTGTTCCACTACATGGAGTGCCCATTTTAAACCCTCACTTCACCACTTTGTGTTGTAATTATGACTTTGCATTGTGCACTCTGCCTTATTCCGCTTTAAGGAGGAGTGAGAATTCACAGGCAGCCCACATGCATCACATGACTTACACAGTGTAGGTCACGAGCTTCAGGCAGGCAAGCAGGAGGTTACTGGTAAAAACACTCTCCAACATGGGCTGACTTACACATTTTGCATGGGATGTGACAAATAGCTCAGCTCTGCGAATGGCTGGGGCTGGGGTGTGGATGTGTGATGAAGAGGGGTGCGCAGGTGACAAGTCCACAAATTAAGTTATTTTCCCCATTTTACGTACAGGGATTGATGTACCACTTGCACTAGACATACTGCATTGACCACCACCACCACTGCTACTCTGACCACCACTTGACAAGATTTCTAAATCATAATCCTCCCCCTCATCATGCCTGTAGTAATCCTCTGGTGTTATTTCATCACTACTGCAGACATTCCTACTTGGTCTTACACTCATGGAAGGGTATAACATGCTCAGTAAGGTTGATGACGAGGGTGAATGCCCCACTATGGCATTAGCTGCCAACTGATGCTGAGTCCACAGTGCCATGTGCCTGTTCTTAAGATGTGTATGCTGGCCCCCCCCCATGGCCAGATGACTCCCCTTTTTACCTAGACTCACACAGGCATGGCAAAACTGGCAGATTGCAACCTCATCACTTGCATCTTGGACAAAAAAATCCCAAACAAGGGATTGTGATCCCCTACTTTTAACATGTCATTGATGCTGCTTATTGGACTCTGTTTTTTTAACCCCTGAAATGGGGGGTTTGCTACATGATTTTTCAGGCTGGACACACTTGGACTCCAACGGACCACCATGACACCCTATGATTATTACTGGGTCATCATCATTATCATCAACAGAAACCACTAAGTCACAACTTTTTTCTGGGGGGATATTTAATGCCAACAGAATCAGACACAGCCACCTTGACTTTCTTTTTCTCCAGTTCCCAAAAGGGGTCACTGACATCATTATCATATTCATCAACATCATCCACATCCACATTTTCAGCTTGGATGCTGTCATGTGGAGAACATGTTCCAACCACAGCATCATCATCATCATTATCATCACCTGATATTTTTGTGCCACACTTTTAATCATTGGATGGCAAAGGCATTACCTCAACAGTGCTGGATGAAATGTGACATTGTGAGTAATCTTTGCCAGGATCAGAATCATGTTTGACTACCATGGGGATGTTAATGGGGAGTATGACATCATCTATACTGTCAGTCACAGCTTTAGACTCAACTATTTATTGAAATGGTTAACTGGTCAGAAGCGAAACTTGAGGCAGCAATACTCATGCCAGCAGAAACTGCTCTAACACCACCAGCTGGGACATCATCATCTCCTCCAACTATGAGAGAAGCTACAGATTGCATTGTTAAAAACATTGATGGAGAAATCCCTTTACTGACATCAGCTATGCACTTCTGTGTACTATCACTCCCATGGACAATCTTGCTACTGGCAGCAGTGCCATGGCCAGAAACAACTTTGCTTGCACGTCTCTTTGCAGGCATTTTGGGGGTTCACCTGGAAAATTCTAAATAAATTTAGATTTCTGAACTTTCAGTCTGGGACAGTGGATGTGAAGCCCCAAAAAACAACTGTGGCTTGCAGATTGAGATTGGTCACTAAACAGATGCAAAAGCACAGACAGATTAAGATTCCACTGCGCAATCAAGAAGAGATGCAGATGCAAAGTCACAACAACACCTTAACCAGTGCTCACAAGTCACAATCCAATCTGGAAAAGAATACCTTTTTTCCAGTTGTGGGGGGTGCAGTGCACTGCAGTAGCAGTCCAAAACCAAGATACCACAAAGCAGTATAAAATCACGCAGGTGTGGTGGATAGCAGGTTCACTCTGCTGCAATTACTCTGTGGCACAATAAAATGTGTCTGATGTGATGGCACACGTCATACACACACTCACACTCACACGCACACTACAAGTAATGTGTAGCAAATTGCCAACTTCAGTAATATAACCAAATCTTTTAAACAAACTGAAATTATGCACTGCTGCAACACAACAATCAGCAAAAAAAGTCATGAATTACTGAAAATATTACAGTGTGTACATTAACACAGTTATACAAGAAAAATATAACCAAAACAGAAAAACTGCCTTTTTCTTCCAGTTTTAACCTACCTCCACCACAGATATGCCCCTTCCCGGAAGCACACTTCAAGTGTCTGTCAGTACACAGACTGAATGTTCTAATTAAAATTCAAAATCCACACACAAATAGTAAACACTCAATGATATGAATACAGGATGGGCTTCCTACAATCGATGTACTAAATTTTGAGCAACAAAAATGGCTCAAAAAGGCATTTTTAACAGCTTTTAGAGGATTTGAATCTCAGAGCTCAGAGAAAACTGTCTCCATCTATCACTACACACACACACACACACTACACAGAACTGAGGCTGTGCATAACAATCTAGAGCCCATGTGACCTGCAATCCCATGAATCACTGCAAAATTCACCTTGGAACTCAATAACAAGGTGAAGTGATGCAAAGTACATTGATTTCTATGTACTTTGCATTAAAATTGGTGCAGAAATGGTTGGGGGGAGGCAGAGTAATGCAAAGTAATTCTTATCAATGGACTTTGCATTCCTCATTAAGACACAAAGTACCCAGCTTTGCTTTGCGGATTGCTTTGTGGATTCAGCATTATTCCACAAATAGTTTTGGGGAACGAATTTTCGCAACTTCACCCACCTTTAATCTTAAGACATCAACATGATGAATCTAGTCCATACGTTCAACAGGTAACTTCAGTGGAAGAGATTTGTTTTTTATAAATTGCGAGTGGCATACATTTTTAATGACCTGAGTCATTAATTACAAAATTATCTATAAAAGTAATTTCAAAAATATCTGAGAAAATTACAAATGCATCAAGGATGACTCTAACAATGTAAAAAATGCATTTTTGCTAATATAACATGTATTTCCGGTTTGCAACAGTTTTTAATGTTCCTGTTTTAACCCTTAAGCTGCCAGTAGATTTAGAATGTATTGGAATTCAGGACTTCTATAGAAGTCAGTAGCATGGCAAGGTTAATACACTTTAATACATTTTAATCATATCCCCAAATGATCAATATTTAACTGAACCTAAATGACAGCTATAACTGTAAACTGTGCTGCAAAATGTACTTATATTAAATATGATTAAACTGTTTGCCAATTAACAAAAACTGCCACTTTAAGTAATTACTAGAGTGTTTATCTTCCCATAATATAGAAAAATGTGAAGCTTTATGCAAAGTACAAACTGCAAATTGGAGGATAAGAGAACATTACAAATAAATCCTTCATATGCTAAATGGTCCAGAAGACCCAGTTTGGATTGAACACAAAGTTATATGAAGAAATAAACGACATGTGTGGGCAGGGATAGTTAAACATCAGGCAGAGGACCTCCCTATAGAAATAGCAACATAGCATTTTAAAATTATGGAAGAAAATGACTTCTAGTAGTACAGTAATACAAACACAAACAGAAAACACATTCCCTCTGGAAACTCCACAAATTAAAGGGGACAGGAAATTTGTGTAAATGTGCTCTCAGCATGTCTAGTTTTATAAATTATAGTCATACCCAGAAATTATCCATATTTTACTGTAACTAAATGAAAGTTAAAACTATAGCATACTTTATTTATTGTTTTCTTTGTGTCAGTTCAGTTAAAAAGGGACTATGGTCAAAAATAACTGGCATTAATAAATTCAGAATATGGATCAACATAGCCCCAATCACTCTCATGCCAAAACTGAGATCCCTAACTTACCTTGTTTAAAAGTCATGAATCATTTTACAACCCTAAATTCTCTGCCTTTTCAAAAAAGTCAGTTTCAGTGAAGAGGTATGGATGATGTCACCTCCTGAACTCACAGTCTAGCCCTCCCTGTCAGCAAGCTGACAGGACCTGCTTCTCCAAGCTTTAATAAATATGTGCAAATGGTTTTCACCAGTAAAATAGGAATCACCACTATGTAAACATTGCTTTAAAACCTATGTTTGTTTCAGGTTTTGTAACAAAGTTGACAAATCCATATTTTTGTTTTTGGTGTTTTGTTGTTGTGGTCCTTTTTTGCTGGGTTGCTAGATGCTAAGTCACAGCACACTAATGCGAGATTTGCAGACTGGATACCTCTGATGTGATGAAAGGCTGTGATCGTTCACACCTATCAATCAGTTGAGGTGATTTCTCAGGATGGCACTTTAAATCAATTATTCCATCACCCTGTAAATGGGGGTGGGAGAGGTAGTGCTGTTTTGAAACCTTGCTAAAAGTTTCTATGCAGTAGCCAGCTCAATGCTTAATCACTCACTCACTCACTCAATATTTTATTCATCATCAAAGTATGAAAGAGTGGGATACTCAGTTGAACAGAGCTCATTTTCTATTTTCTCATTGACAGGCTGTTACTTGAGCTATATTCAGGCTCATCTGCATTGTACTCCACATTACAATGAATGTTTTACAAGGGCTAACACTTAACCCCCTAGTAGGAAATAACACATATAAGGGCTCTATTAAAACGTATTATAAAAAACAGGCTGACAAGCAGCAATGCTGTTACCAACATTGCAACACTTTTAGCAATACAACTTTCAAACGGGCACTGCAGAGTAACACTTCACATGGCATCAGCAGCCTGGAGGCATGCTGACTCAGCATCCTGCAACTCTGGAGAAATTAACCAAACCAAAAAGGCATTAAAATACAATTTTGTCAACGTTGTTACAAAACCTAAAACACATGGATTCTATAGCACTATTTTAGAATGGCACTGCCAGTTTTACTTGTGAAAACCATTGCAGAATGATTGTTTAACTTTGAAGAAACAGATCCTAAAAGCTAGTTGAAAGGGAGGGCTAAACTGTGAGTTCAGGAGATGACATCATTAGCACCTCTTCACTGAAACTGGCTTTTGAACAAATAGCGAAAACAGGGTTACAAAATAGTCCATAACTTTAAATTGAGTAACACAGAAACCTAATGTTTGGTATGATATCTATTGGGGTTATGCTTATTCTAATTCTGCAATGTAGCACTTTTGACCAGAGTCCCCCTTTAAGTTCCTTTTATTGTAAAGGGATAGAACTCCGTTGAGCATACTCACTTGCAAGAAGGTCCCTTGTAGGACATCCTTAACAAAAAAAGTATAACAACAAACAATGTACAATCATTACAATTGAAACAAACATCAAACTACAATGTTCAAAGTATGCACGTTATTAGGATATAACCTATCACAAGCAATGGAATATGATGCTGAAATTAAAATAGCAGTAATGATAGAGTTGAAAAAATAACACAGTACAATAGCTTCCTCTCTCTCCCTCCCTCTCCTCACTTCACTGTCATTGCAACTGCACTCCTTTTTCTTCCTCTCCAAATTCTGGTTTGGTTCTCTCCCCTCCTACCTCTCCTCTCCCCTGTGGCAGAGCTCTCCTACCATCTCTGGTCCAGGGACTGCCGCACTTTCTCCCTCCCTTGTGTGGTGTCTTACTCCAGCTCTGCAGCTTTCACTTTTAGACTCCCCTCTCTTTAAATTCTCTTCCTCTCCTCATTTGTCTCTCCTCCTCCTCACCTACCCTCAAAAAATCCCTCACTGAACACTCCTCTTTTACTATCACCTGTACATGCCAGGTCCTCACCTACCGCTCTCACCACTTCCTACCTCCAAGGTATTCACCTTTTCTTCTCTTCAGCTAAATAGCTTGAAATATTTTGCTCTAGGTCTACTCGATATGAGATCTTAATTTTTATTTTATTTATTTAGAACATTCATTATGATTTAACATTAATTCATTATAATTTAACAAATGGTTATGTTCCTGCTAAAAACATCTTTATGTAATCTACTTAAAAAATGCCTTTTATGTATTGTTTTATATATCTCCCTTTTTCCCCATCCCCCAGATCTAGAGATGTTGCAAAGTAAAATTTTGCTGATGAAATTGCTGAGAAATTGGCAATTTTGCCACACAAAATATTTTGTGAAATTTCACCATTCCACAAAATATTTTGTAATTGGGTGCGAACTTGCAAAATTTCACTGTGAAATGTGATATTTCACCTGAAAATGGTGATATTTTGCCTGCAAGTGATAATTTTAACCATTCCATGGCTGAAATGTTGCCATTTGTGGGTAAAATTTCACAATTTGGGGGTGAAAGTTCACATTTTGCACCCACAAAATATTTCGCGAAATGTGCAAATTTTGCAAAATATTTTGCACAATACTACCTGGGTCACACCTGGAAATGAGTCTCAGTTCAGTGTGCCTCTCCTGGTCACCAACATTAAATAAATAAGGAAATAAATAACAGCAAGCCTAAACTCTTCCTGGTGCATTTTGCAATGGTTACAATTTTCTTGACATTATAGGCAAGGGGAGGAATAATGTGGATAAAGACTAGCATTTTTACTGAGGTACATGAATCCCTCATACATTGCTTTCTTAGATCAGATCTTGAAACAGAAGTAGATAAACAGAAACATTTTTTTCCAAACTGCAGCCTTCTGAGTTCCAGAAGTAAGACATTTATATGAACCAAGACTGATGAATCTGGGCAGACAGGAGGGTATACAGGGCCTTAATATGGCAGAATTCAAACTAAATTTATTTTAGTAAAGCCAGCTATTGAAAAACATATTACATACAGCATAATGGCCTAAAGTATAGAATTAAAGGGGGCAGAACATACAGTGGAGCCTACCAAGGAGAAGCACAGTGTCACAGTTTCCTGCATGACAAAAGGCAGTAGAGTGTAGTGGTTAAGAGTACTGAGCTGCCACCACTTGAATACTGTGTTACCATGAGCAAGTAACTAAACTTCCTTGTGCTCTGAGAATGCACCTGGAAACAAGTATTGGCTTAGTGTGTCTTTCCTAGTGAAAACAATTGTACAAAAAAAATTACCCATTGAAACTGCCTTGCTTCCTGCAGAAACTCTGCTGCAGATTCTGAAGAACTGGGTTTCACCATGGTGGGGTACACTATACCCCAAAGGATCCATATTTGATGGTGCCTGACTCAAACTTAAAACTGTGAACTATGTTTGATATTGTTTTATTTATCTGGCTATCATTCAGCAAATTTCACCTTATATAACCAGATATTTGGAGTTTTGACTATTTCACTGAATGGATTCACAACTTTGAGCATTGCTTTGAGAGGTAGTCAGCTCATAAGTAGTTCTTTTTTTATTAAATATACTTTATTAGAAGATTTTCACATCAAAGTACAATAAACAAACCTGAACAGTAGAAAGGCAAACAAAATCATACAATTCAACACAAAAACAACAAGTCCCTCCCCAGACCATCCCCCCTCCCCTTTCTGGAGCACAGCAACGTCTATCACAGACAGTACTGGGAAACTGAACAGAAATAATATAAGCTGCATACCCATAATCATGCATCCTGATGAAAAATGAAAAACATAGTGGGGAATCAAGGAGCAGCACTCTTCATGGAGAGCAATGCATACAAAGGGCCCCATCTATGTCTAAAGAATTGATAGCTGTGGTGGAGAGAGGCTATCTGTCTTTCAACATTTAATGCCTGGAGCTATTGCTGGTGCCACTCTCGATATGGTGGAATGAGATCATCTACCCAGTATCTCAATATAATCAGTTTGGCAGTAATCACTGTTAAGACCATGTAACCTTTCCTGGGGTTGAGGATCTGAGGATCATAAACACCAACTAAACAAATTTCAGCAGTAAACAGATCTTCCAGTCTCAGCAAGGGGTCCAAATGATCTTTGATGGTATTCCAAGATGGATACACTTTAACACAGTCCAACAACATTTGTTTGAGGGTACCCTGTTCTGCACCACAGCGAGAGCAAAGTAGGGATGTCAGTTTGCCCATTTGGAATAATTTAGGAGGCATAAAATAAAGGTTATGAAGAATTTTATACTGTACTTATAGTGGTCTTGCTTAATCTACTTGAATAAAGCTTTCCAAATAGAGTGCCACTCCTTGGGGCCACATGGTGTTCCAAGGACCTCCTTGCCAATGATAAGTATTTTGGGGAGCTTGAGAATCAAGTGATTGGAAGGCTTGATACAGTTGTGAGATGAAATGAGGCTGAGCTGCATTTATGATCAAACATTCCAAAGTATCCCCATCTTTCCCAGACCATGGACCGGGGCCCATATATGCAGCGATTGTGCGTGTTAATTGCAAAGATTTGAAGACTGAGGAGCCACGTACAGCATACATCTCCCGATTATGTGAAAAAGGGAAAAACCTACCGTCCAAAAGCAGGGAATTAACTGAAAAATCAAAGTTCAGAATCCATGCTATGACAATCAAAATGCCAAATTCTTGATTTCATGAATAGAACATAAACAGGGACACTGGTTTACTGGGATTGAGAAAGGGCATATTCCATTTTGCACATTGTTAAAAACGGTATTGTCACCGGTGTCTGCTAAGCCAAAATCCAGTTTTACCGGTATTTGGTTCTGTGTACTTTATCTAACAATTTTCAACTCTGCTAACATGCATTTTAGCAATTTTGACCTCCACTATTGCACATCCATCCATCCTTTTACCCATTCCAAGTTATTTTAGGTACAAGATGTGATGGCAGCAGCAGCACTACACCCCCATCCCTCAGGTGCGATGGCAGCACCCACAGCACTACGGCCCCCATCCCTCTGGCGTGATAGCAGCAGAAACAGCACTATGACCTCCCTCCTTCAGGTGTGACAGAAGCAGCAGCACTGCGCCCCATCCCTCAGGTGTGATGGAAGCAGTACTACGGCCCCATCCCTCAGGTGCGATGGCAGCACCAACAGCACTGAGCCCCATCCCTCAGGTGCGATGGCAGCACCAACAGCACTTATGCCATCCCTCAGGTGCGATGGCAGCACCAACAGCACTATGGTCCCCATTTCTCTGGTGTGATGGCAGCAGCAACAGCACTATGACCTCCCTCCCTCAGGTGTGACAGAAGCAGCAGCACTGCAGCCCCCATCCCTTAGGTATGATGGCAGCTGTACTACATTCCCCATCCACCAGTGATGATGGCAGAAGCACTACAGCCCCCACCTCTTCAGTGTGCTGGCAGTATCAACAATGCAGTCCACATCCCTCTGGGGTGATGGCAGTAGTGACAGCACTATGATCCCCTTTCTTCAACACCCACACCCCACATGCACAAGTTACAAATGACTTGCTTTCTTTGCTTGTTAGAACTCAGATGTGAATTAATCTGAGCCATCACCACTAAGGTGGACTACCTTTGTTTTTTCCTATCTATAATTTAATTGCCTGAATTGGATTTCTGCCTATGACACCGCTGACCAGGGTTATGGAACAGACTTCACTTGGGTGTTGGAGGGCCAGCTAGTGGGTGAAGGCTTGAGTGTCCAATGACCACTCACTTTCTCCTGGGAGGGATGGTGGGTTCATGGCTCAGCATTTGCTGGCCCCTGGTGGAGGCTAGAGGCCCAACACCACATTGGCCCACTGCAGGAGGGAGCGTGACAGGCGTCGACTTGTGCCTTGACATCAAGTAGCCTGTCACGCTCCCAAAATAGGAAAACACCCGCTGCTGGTCCTTCATAAGCCAAAAGTCCCAGATGTGTCCATTCTGACCCCTGCCATGCCCAGGATACACAGGATGGGCTTTGGGGCAATTCTCCTCCTCTGGTAGCCTCCCACAGGGTAGGGGCCCACTCAATGAAGGGTTACTTTGGGTTACCTGGTAGCACAGCAGTAAGGGCAGTGGACGGTGGTTGGGACTCAGCAGCGGTGCTAGGAAGCCTTGGCAGGCCTGAAGGAGTGGATGGCCAGGGGTAGGAGGAGCAAAAAAATAATGCTTGAATTTGCTTCTTTGAAATGAAGTGTCTTCACCTAAAAAATCCATAACTGGACCTTCAAATGGATTCATGCATCTTGGAAGAGGCAACACATCTTATCCAATTAGGATTCATGTTAGAAACTGAAGTTTTTCTTCATATTTAAAACATATTCAAGTGTCAGTGTATTGATTTAGTAGTTTATGCTGACTAATATATGCTGTAGAAAACAGTAAAGGATTTATTGTGATGACTCCGGATCTATAGTAGAACTCCTGCAATTTCCCAGCAAGTTTTGCAAAATATCTCTGCAATTTCAAGTTACTTTTCCTGCAATTTTCCAGTGGCCCTGCTCATGTGTGCTGATACTTGTATTTTTATTTTATCATATAGCGTAATATAAATAGTAAAAGACACTTCTGCACATACTACATGAAAACTGTGGTTTCAGGAAGGAAAGCAGTCCTCAGGTGATGAAGATGCTGGTGGGAAGCATGGGTGGTTAAACTGTATGGCTGGTTACAACAAAGCAGTGCAGGTGATTTTCTTACTGACTCTATACGCAGCAAAGCAGAAAGAATGCAAAGCACAGCAGCATTCATTTTAAGATGCTGAAATCTGGGTCAGCCCGCTGATGCTGCAGTAGCACTACTGCTTGCAATGCCAGCAACCCAGGGTCAGAAGTGAACTTGGGTTGCTGGAGGTCTGGCCAGGGGAGTAGGATTGAGCACCCAGGGGACTGCTCTCCTCCTCCAGGGAGGGTGGGCTGCAGGTCCTGCTGCTTTACCACCACCTGAGTGACCATGGGTGGTGGTGGTGCAATGGTGCTGCAGAGTGATCAGGAGGGGAGGACGCTAGCCAGGATCTGGAGCAGTGGCATGTCTCTATGTGATCTACCTCCTTGGATCGCCTCTAGTGCCAATGCCCTCAGTATTAGAGACCAGAAAACCAGGAACAATCGCCCCACATCGGCCACTGGCAGAAGGGACCCAGGTGCCCCAGACTTCATAACCAGGCTCCATGAGGGACCCACTGGACTGCCCGACACACACTAAGGGAGTGTGGAGGGGTGACCTGGGGTCCCCTCCCTTCCCTTCCTACCTGACGGGAGTACAACCCAGGCAAGATAGGGACAGGCCCACAGGAGCTCCTGAACATTACCTGGGGTGAAGCTAGGGGATACCCAGCCTAGGGATCTCTGAAAAGTGGAGACTGATGCTGTGAGAAGGGGGCATAGAAAGAGAAAATAAAAAAAATTAAAAAGATGCTGAAATCTTAGCGATTCTGTGCAGTGACTTGCAATTTCCGTGAGGCACCGGTACAAGAAGTCAAAATCCGCAAACCAAGCAGGATTCCGTGATTGCTACCGGTGTTACCGGTAAAAATGGAAAACCAGGGTCCCTGAACATAAAGATGGCTATCCATACTGCCCCTAGCTTGGACTGGCTCCATCAGCTAACTGCTCTTTCTCTACTCTTTGTCTTCTCTTCTGACACTGATTTATCTGTACTTAAACATGTGAAGCTATTGTATTGTGTTATTTTTTCAACTCTATCATTACTCCTATTTTAATTTCAGCATCATATTCCATTGCTTGTGATAGGTTATTTCCAATAACATGCATACTTTGAACATTGTAGTTTGATGTTTGTTTCATTTGTAATGATTGTACATTGTTTGTTGTTATACTTTTTTGTTAAGGATGTCCTACAAGGGACCTTCTTGCAAATGAGTATGCTCAACGGAGTTCTATCCCTTTACAATAAAAGGAACTTAAAGAGGGACTCTGGTCAAAAGTGCTACATTGCAGAATTAGAATAAGCATAACCCAATAGATATCATACCAAACATTAGGTTTCTGTGTTACTTCAATTTAAAGTTATGGACTATTTTGTAACCCTGTTTTCGCTACCTGTTCAAAAAAGCCAGTTTCAGTGAAGAGGTGCTAATGATGTCATCTCCTGAACTCACAGTTTAGCCCTCCCTTTCAACTAGCTTTTAGGATCTGTTTCTTCAAAGTTAAACGATCATTCTGCAATGGTTTTCACAAGTAAAACTGGCAGTGCCATTCTAAAATAGTGCTATAGAATCTAAGTGTTTTAGGTTTTGTAACAACATTGACAAAATTATATTTTAATGCCTTTTTGGTTTGGTTAATTTCTCCAGAGTTGCAGGATGCTGAGTCAGCATGCCTCCAGGCTGCTGATGCCATGTGAAGTGTTACTCTGCTGTGCCTGTTTGAAAGTTGTATTGCTAAAAGTGTTGCAATGTTGGTAACAGCATTGCTGCTTGTCAGCATCTGCTTTACAATAAGTTTTAATAGAGCCCTTATATGTGTTATTTCCTTCTAGGGGGTTAAGTGTTAGCCCTTGTAAAACAAGTAACAGCCTGTCAATGAGAAAATAGAAAATGAGCTCTGCTCACCTGAGTATCCCACTCTTTCATACTTTGATGATGAATAAAATATTGAGTGAGTGAGTGAGTGAGTGAGTGAGTGAGTGAGTGAGTGATTATGCATTGAGCTGGCTACTGCATAGAAACTTTTAGCAAGGTTTCAAAACAGCACTACCTCTCCCACCCCCATTTTCAGGGTGATGGAATAATTGATTTAAAGTGCCATCCTGAGAAATCACCTCAATTGATTGATAGATGTGAATGATCACAGCCTTTCATCACATCAGAGGTATCCAGTCTACAAATCTCACATTAGTGTGCTATGACTTAACATCTAGCAACCCAGCAAAAAAGGACCACAACAACAAAACACCAAAAACAAAAATATGAATTTGTCAACTTTGTTACAAAACCTGAAACAAACATAGGTTTTAAAGCAATGTTTATTGAGTGGTGATTCCTATTTTACTGGTGAAAACCATTTGCACATATTTATTAAAGTTTGGAGAAGCAGGTCCTGTCAGCTTGCTGACAGGAAGGGCTAGACTGTGAGTTCAGGAGGTGACATCATCCATACCTCTTCACTGAAACTGGCTTTTTTGAAAAGGCAGAGAATTTAGGGTTGTAAAATGATTCATAACTTTTAAACAAGGTAAGTTAGAGATCATAGTTTTGGCATGAGAGCGATTGGGGCTATGTTGATCCATATTCTGAATTTATTAATGCCAGTTATTTTTGACCATAGTCCCTTTTTAACTGAACTGACACGAAGAAAACAATAAACAAAGTATGCTATAGTTTTAACTTTCATTTAGTTACAGTAAAATATGGATAATTTCTGGGTATGACTATAATTTATAAAACTAGACATGCTGAGAGCACATTTACACAAATTTCCTGTCCCCTTTAATTTGAGGAGTTTCCAGAGGGAATGTGTTTTCTGTTTGTGCTTGTATTACTGTACTACTAGAAGTCATTTTCTTCCATAATTTTAAAATGCTATGTTGCTATTTCTATAGGGAGGTCCTCTGCCTGATGTTTAACTATCCCTGCCCACACATGTCGTTTATTTCTTCATATAACTTTGTGTTCAATCCGAACTGGGTCTTCTGGACCATTTAGCATATGATGGATTTATTTGTAATGTTCTCTTATCCTCCAATTTACAGTTTGTACTTTGCATAAAGCTTCACATTTTTCTATATTATGGGAAGATAAACACACTAGTAATCACTTAAAGTGGCAGTTTTTGTTAATTGGCAAACAGTTTAATCATATTTAATATAAGTACATTTTGCAGCACAGTTTACAGTTATAGCTGTCATTTAGGTTCAGTTAAATATGGATCATTTGGGGATATGATTAAAATGTATTAAAGTGTATTAACCTTGCCATGCTACTGACTTCTATAGAAGTCCTGAATTCCAATACATTCTAAATCTACTGGCAGCTTAAGGGTTAAAACAGGAACATTAAAAACTGTTGCAAACCGGAAATACGTGTTATATTAGCAAAAATGCATTTTTTACATTGTTAGAGTCATCCTTGATGCATTTGTAATTTTCTCAGATATTTTTGAAATTACTTTTATAGATAATTTTGTAATTAATGACTCAGGTCATTAAAAATATATACCACTCTCAATTTATAAAAAACAAATCTCTTCCACTGAAGTTACCTGTTGAATGTATGGACTAGATTCATCATGTTGATGTCTTAAGATTAAAGGTGGGTGAAGTTGCGAAAATTTGTTCCGCAAAACTATTTGCGGAATAATGCTGAATCCACAAAGCAATCCGCAAAGCAAATCTGGGTACTTTGCATCATAATGAGGAATGCAAAGTCCCTTGATAACAATGACTTTGCATTACTCCGCCTTCCCCCAACCACTTCTGCACCAATTGTAATGCAAAGTACATAGAAATCAATGTATTTTGCATCACATCACCTTGTTATTGAGCTCCAAGGTGAATTTTGCAGCGATTCATTGGATTGCAGGTCACATGGGCTCTAGATTGTTCTGCACAGCCTCAGTTCTGTGTAGTGTGTGTGTGTGTAGTGATAGATGGAGACAGTTTTCTCAGAGCTCTTAGATTCAAATCCTCTAAAAGCTGTTAAAAATGCCTTTTTGAGCCATTTTTGTTGCTCAAAATTTAGTACATTGAGTGTAGGAAACCCTCCTGTATTCATATCATCGAGTGTTTACTATTTGTGTGTGGATTTTGAATTTTAATTGGAATATTCAGTCTGTGTACTGATACTTGAAGTGTGCTTTGGTGAGAGGCATATCTGTGGTGGAGGTAGGTTAAAACTGGAAGAAAAAGGCAGTTTTTCTGTTTTGGTTATATTTTTCTTGTATAACTGTGTTACTGTACACACAGTAATATTTTCAGTAATTCTTGACTTTTTTTGCTGATTGTTGTGTTGCAGTAGTGCATAATTTCAGTTTGTTTAAAAGACTTGGTTATATTACCGAAGTTGGCAATTTGCTACACATTACTTGTGTGCATGTGAGTGTGTGTGTGACGTGTGCCATTGCATCAGACACATTTTATTGTGCCACAAAGTAATTGCAGCAGTTTGAACCTGCTATCCACCGCACCTGCATGATTTTGTACTGCTTTGTAGTATCTTGGTTTTGGACTGTTACTGCAGTGCAGTGCACCCCCCCAACAACTGGAAAAAAGGTATTCTTTTCCAGATTGGATTGTGACTTGTGAGCACTGGTTAAGGTGTTGTTGTGACTTTGCATCTGCATCTCTTCTTGATTGCACAGTGGAATCTTAATCTGTCTGTGCTTTTGCATCTGTTTAGTGACCAATCTCAATCTGCAAGCCACTGTTGCTTTTTGGGGCTTCACATTCACCGTCCCAGATTGAAAGTTCAGAATCTAAATTTGTTTAGAATTTTCCAGGTGAACCCCCAAAATGCCTGCAAAGAGACATGCAAGCAAAGTTGTTTCTGGCCATGGCACTGCTGCCAGTGGCAAGATTGTCCATGGGAGTGATAGTACACAGAAGTGCATAGCTGATGTCAGTAAAGTGATTTCTCCATCAATGTTTTTAACAATGCAATCTGTAGCTTCTCTCATAGTTGGCGGAGATGATGTTGTCCCAGCTGGTGGTGTTAGAGCAGTTTCTGCTGGCATGAGTATTGCTGCCTCAAGTTTCGCTTCTGACCAGTTAACCATTTCAATAAATAGTTGAGTCTAAAGCTGTGACTGACAGTATAGATGATGTCATACTCCCCATTAACATCCCCATGGTAGTCAAACATGATTCTGATCCTGGCAATGATAATTCACAATGTCACATTTCATCCAGCACTGTTGAGGTCATGCCTTTGCCATCCAATGATTAAAAGTGTGGCGCAAAAATATCAGGTGATGATAATGATGATGCTGTGGTTGGAACATGTTCTCCACATGACAGCATCCAAGCTGAAAATGTGGATGCAGATGATGTTGATGAATATGATAATGATGTCAGTGACCCCTTTTGGGAACCAGAGAAAAAGAAAGCCAAGGTGGCTGTGTCTGGGTCTGTTGGCATTAAATATCCCCCCTGAAAAATGTTGTGATTTAGTGGTTTCTGTTGATGATAATGATGATGACCCAGTAATAATCATAGGGTGTCATGGTGGTCCGTTGGAGTCCAAGTGTGTCCAGCCTGAAAAATCAATGGAGAGTAGAGACAATTGAGTGATTTGCTCAAAATCCAGATTTGAAGGTGCAGTGTTAGTGGAGTTGAGGAAATCAGTAAGTTGAGAAAAAACTAGGGATTCCTGAAGTTTAGCCATGGAAGAAAGAAGGGATATGGGGTGATAGTTACCTTGTGTGCATGCATCCCCACCCTTATGGAGGGAAATTACATTTGCTGTTTCCCAGCTGGCCTGGTGGTGCTGAGGGTTGAGGCACTGGAAGCCACACCTCGCGCCACCCCAGCAACCTGGGGCTGGGAACGAACTAGGGTGCTGGGGGTCAGCTGGGAAGAAGAAGGACTGAGCATCCCAGGGTCTGCTCTCTTTCTTTGGGAGGTGGGAGGAGCGACCATGACAGTTCTGGCTTTTGGCGGTGGCTGGGGGATGTTGCATGGTGCGGTCCATGGTGGGGTCAACGCAGGCTGATGCCGGACTCGTTGTGTTCGGACACATGCACAGAGAGTCCTTGGTGTCATTGCACACCTGTGCCATGGAATAAAATCAAGGCCAGTTCCCTGAGCATGATGAAGGAAGGATCTGGTGCCACCGCATCAGTCACAACCAAAGCAGCTCCCCTGGTGTGTCTGTCACCTGGTCTTCCACAGCGTGAGGGGTATGTATCTGTTGCAACATGGCTAGGGCAGGGCAGGACATAGGGGTTTCAGAGCTGCTGGATGTGGTTGGGGCAACAGCTGCAGAGATGGCTGGATGGATGTAGGGAACCATAGGTACAATCCCCCAGCTGATGAACAGGTATATAAAAGTGTATAACAAAAAAACAATAATTTGCTGTTTCCCATGCCTGGGGAACCTCACCAAGGGAAAAAGAATGATTCAGTAGATGGATGAGTGGGAGAGCGATGGCCAGTGTACAGATGCAAAGAAAGGAAGGGTTAACATTGTCCAGGCTAGATTTATTGAGGTTTAGGGCTAAGAGCACGTTATGGACTTCAAGGCAGGTGACTGCAGAGAAAATGCATCCATCTGGGGTGCAGGTAGGTGGAGAAGGATGGAGTGAGTGGGAGGGATTGGAGGGAAATGCGCAGGTTACAAAGAAGTTGTGCTCCAAGGCTACAGAGGCTGGGTGAGATACTGGCATGCCAACAGCAAGCATGGGGTGGATTGTTGGGTGGGAGGGTCTAGGAGAGAATGTATTGTGTGCCAGTCATCTGTAGGGGAATTTTGGTTTAGGTGAAGCTGGGGGTGGAAGTATGCAGTTTTGGCAGACCTTATGGCTTTGGTGCAAATGTTTCTCAGGGTTCTGTAGTACTGTAGATCTGAGGGGACACCAGAGGCTTTGAGCCAGGCTCAGATTTTGTCACGGGACCTGCATAGGTGAATGATGTCAGCTGAGATCCAGGCTGATGGTGGTGCTTTACTCCACACCTCCATAGTGGGGCATGATGATTCCAGATGCCTTGGAAGGAGTGAGTGAAGATAGACAGAGCAAAGTCTATGTCAGGGGCTGAGTACATTAAGGACCAGCCAATAGAGTGGCGATCATGTAGGAGGGATTCAGGATTTAGGATTCTGAGGGATTGAACCCATCTATAGATTGGAGATGAGAGGAGAGTAAGAAGTTATTGGATTAAGAAGGTTCATAAGGTGATCTCTGAAAATGTCAGGGAGGGTGCCAGCCGCAACTATCCGGTGAGGGTGGGTGGAAAGAATCTAGTCAATAAGGGAGTGGTTCTGTGTGACTAGGTTTGGATGGAAAGGCTCCTGGATTAGCTGAGTCAAGGTCAGAGATTCAATTTGTTTGGTGAAGGGCTTGAAGGAAGGTGAGATCCAGTTTATATTGAAATCACCCAGTATAACCAGTTCTGTTGATGGTGCATTTGCAACTATTTCTATGAGTGAGGAGGGGGTGATTTTGGAGAAGGTGTAAAGCATGACGATGGAAAGGGGGAGGCAGGATGGGAAATTTAGGGTGACAGTCAGACATTCATGGGAATAGGGTCTAGACATGTTGAAGGAAGAATTACAAGGTAAGTTTGAGCAAGCATAGATTGCCATGCCACCTCTGCCTTTTCCACGGTCTTGACAAAATAATCTGTACTTATAATGGAAACACATTTTATCATCTGGAAGTGACTAAGCGTTAAAATTATTTATAATGTATCCTAAACATTATGCATTTATTTACTTTTTATTTTATGTACGACCCTTTAGGCAAGTGCCTGTTTTCAAAGAATACAGAGTCAGAAATAGAGACATGAAAGTACATACATACAAAGATTATACGCAACAGCAATGTACAGTTATTGGTTTGGATTACAGGTTTTTAGTCTTAGGCATATTTGTTACTAGATCAAAGCTCCTTTGATAGTGCTCAGTTCTGATGCAACTGCACTGTATAGGCACTGCAAAGGCAGTGTCCACACATTGGCACATGTAGGGCCACTATCATCATCCTCTAATACCAACAATAACAATTAGTTTGTGCTGTTTGAAACTACAGTGGGGCTGTAAATGCTGTTTTGCATCAAACAGTGTTCTAGAAGAGAATTCTGTATCTAGACATGGGGTGGCAGCCAAGCCCAGAAGGAGGACAATGAGATGAATACATGGAGAACAGTGGAGACAAGCCAAGAGTGCACACATGGAGAAGACAGCACAGAGAAAAGTGAAGCAAAAGCCAAGAGGGTGTACTCTATAATGAGGAGACTGCACAGAGAAAGGTAGAAACCAAGAGGGAGTATATGAACATGACTATGTAGAATGGTAGAGGACCAGTTACAAGGGTGTAAAAAGAGATGACTGCTTGAATATTATGTGATAGGTGGAGAAAGGTGGAAAACAAGCCAAAAGAGAGTATACATAGGAGGCCACTGCTGAATCAAGGTGAACACCAAGCTTATAAAGAAGCAGAAGACAAAAGGAGGCTTTTGGGGCAGAAATTGAAGGGTACACCCAGGAAGCATACTGGCAGGATAAGGACAAGGCTACTTCTGAGGCAAAAGGTGTGGAGTAACTCAAAGAGGAGACCATTGCTGCTAGTGCAGAGGAGGCAGATGGACCATCCCAGGGGAAGAAGATAGCAACCGCAGCTGAGGTGGAGGACAATAAAGGAAATAAGAGAAGGTAAGGTTTGTACCAGCATATCAGGATCTACTTCCCTCCTTTATCCAGTTGATATTATCTGCAAAGCATGTTGTGACACATACAGTAGGAGATACCTCCCTGCTGCTGCTTCCCCTCAACAGAAAAATAAACTAAAAATAAAAAGGTGGAGGAAATGAATTAGTAGAGCTAAATTTTCTAAAATTTAGAAATGACTAGTATCTGATAATGGTTGCCTTTCTGCACACGAAGTATCCAATTGTCCCACCTTTGTGTCCCTCCACAAAATCATTCCTATATTCCAACAGGTACAAAGTATCCTGAAAAAAACCTTGAGAGCATGAGTGAACAAATGATAAATGCAAACAAATACATATTAAAGAAATGCTAAGAAAGGCATTTATCCTGGAAGGGGCCAAGCATTTTAATACAATAGTGGGTATCTGATCTGGTATTATCAGTGAATGGACAGATCTGAAATCCTTTTGATCGGATGAAAATGCACACTAGTCAGTAATGTTCAATGGCTGCCAGGAAGTATGAGCCTACTGTACTATTTCTCTAGATTATGCTGTCTGCCATGTGGAATTGCATTTGATCTTTAAAGACCTCTCGGTGCCATTTACTACTCCTCTGCTGTCCCACCAGTGGGTTTCCACACTGCATAGTGGCTGAGCATGCTGGCAGTCATTGTTCCAATAGGCTGTGGCTGGGAATTGTAAGGTTTTCTTCCTGCACTCCTATTCTTAGCACAAGCAGTGCCCCAATGTGCCACACATGCAGTGATGTCCCTGTGAGGGAGCAAGACTCCACAGCCCACCATAGGGCTTTTCACAGAGGTGGTGGAGCACAGTGTCAGTCCCATCTCAACTGGAAATGGTGCTGCCCACCACTGCCAACAAATCAACCCAGCTGCTCAGGCCAGCTTGTACACAAGGGCAGCTGACATGGTATGGGAGTGAGATTTGCTGCCCACTGGACAACTGGGCAGCCATGGGGGGGGGGCAATTTTAATATGACACACTGGTTGTTGACTTTTATTTCATTGATGTTTCCTTTTAAAAGTGTATTCAGTTTAAATACTCTAAGCAGGAGTGTCAATGCATATGCTATAAGTGCTCTACAACCGCCATGTCATTCTTGGTGGCCTCACAATTAATTACTGTAAAGAAGAACTTTGATGAAACTCTGTAGCATAGCAGTTGAACAATGATTTGATAAGCAGTGGCGTTCAAAAGTGCATCTGTGCTGGCTCATGATTTTGTGTCATCAGAAGAGAAGTTTTTGCATTTAAGAGCTGGGGTGAGGGTAGGAGTGAGGTAAAGGTAAGACTGCACATATTAGGAGTTCATGCTAGGAAATGTGAGGAACGTGGAGTCTGTCAGCCATAAGTGCTTCTATGTAGTCTAGTTCTATAGTAATCAATGATATTCCGAGATAAAATGTATGTATCCAATATACTCTTAAATTCGAACTTAGTTTTACTTATGATAATATCCATCAGCAAGGAATTCCATGCATTTTCTATCCTTCTATAAATATATTTCCTTTTATTATATCTGAATTTTTTATCCATTACTTGTAATGTGTGATCTCTAGTGACTTTAGTACTGATTTTGAAGGAGATACCTAATTCTGTTAGAAGGTACGAGTCTTACATAATAGTATGTATGAACAGAAGATCACCCCTTATTTGCCTTGTTTCCAAGGACATTAATTACAATGACTGTAGATGCTCCTCAAAATGTGTTTTCTTTCAAGCCATTTATGGATCTTGTATATTTTCTTTTGTATTTTGTCAGTCCTATCCCTATTATTATTTTTTTTTTTTTTTTTTTTGCAAGGGAACCAAAGTTGGGACACATATTCCATGTGGGGATGAATGTACAATCTATACAGTGAGAGCAATATGTCTTTGTCTCTTTATCAAACTTTTCTTCTAGTAGCCCATATTACTTTGTTTGTTTTGATGAGTGCAGCATTACACTGAACAGAGGCACCCAAATCATTTAAAATGTGTATATTAATATCCCTTTCATTGTTACTAGCCTTTAAAGGGACTCCACACAGAGTATATGCATACATTGGATTTGCTTTTCCCAGATGCATAATTCTGCACTTATCCATGTTTAGCTGCATTTCCACTTTTCTTATCCATGCTTTAATAAGGTCAAGATCCCTTTGAATACATTGAAAGTCAGCATGAGATAGACATAAGGTCTTTCAGGTATTGAGCACCACTCTGAGTTAATCAACTCCCTTCCTACATCTCCCAAGCCTCCAGCCTTAGCCTACATAAAAAAGGCCTCAAGAGATTTCTCCTGGACTCTGAGACTTGTGGCTGCCTCAACCAGTCCCCCCACACTAGGCTGAAGTCAGAAAACCAATGTCTCCCTCAACTCCCTACCAGGCCATCTTAGGTCTGGGTACCTTAAGCACATCCCTTTGGCCAAATGCTAACATCTGAAACTCACAACCAATTCACCCTCATTGCAATGACCCTGGGTTTCTAGTCAACCCTAGTGAAACCATGTGAAACTAACCTAGTAAGCTAATTACTCTGTACTGATTTTACCATGTTATATTGCCTTAATGAATTGTTTGCTTGGTTAACAATGTACAATTTGTCACAATGTGTTGTTCTGTTTATGGACGTGGAGCTTTTGCAAAGGAGTCTTCGACTCAAAGGATTGTTATTCCAAAATTTCAATAAATGAAAAATAAAATAAATAACAGAATCCTGGAGGTCAGAGGTAAGGGGCAACAGACTTCTAGAAAAACTTAAAGTGATCTTACAAGCTAAAATGGGCAGACTGGGTTGGCCATAGGCACTTATCTGCTGACAGTATCTATGTATCTATGTATTTAGCAACAGTTTTACATGGTCCCCCTATTTTAGTGTCATCTGCGTACTTTGCAACCCAGGTTTGTTGTTTCAGTTGTCAAATCTGAAAAGAATACATGAAACAGAAATGGTCCCAACACTAAACCATGGGGCACTCCACTAGTAACTCTCCCAATCCCTGAGGTGTAACAACTAACAACAACCCTCTGCTCCCTCTCATTCAGCCAATCTATAATCCAGTTTATCAAGACATTATTCTCCTTTGCCATTTGCAGTTTCTTTACGATTGCTGAATGTCAAGAGTGGTCAAATGCTTTACCAAAATCCAAATATATAATGCCATATGGAATGTTTTCATCTAGAGACTGACTTACTTTTCCATAAAAACATAAAAGGTTTGTTGTGCAACTCCTGCTCTTAGTAAACCCACTCTTATCCAGATCTATTGTTCCTAGTGTAGATATTAATGTCGCCTTAATAAAACATTCTAATACATGTATCTTTCCTTCTACACTACTTAAACTAATGGGTCTATAGATACCCATACTTTCTCTACTTCCTTTTTTATGAATGGGTATCACATGTGCCATCTTACTCTCCCTATGTACTACACCAGTATGTAGTGATTCTTCAAACAGTATCTTTAAGGGGATTTCAAAAAATTCAGACATAATTTGTAACGTGTGCCAGAACCTTATCTGGTCCAGGACAAGAAGTAGTTTTGAGGTTAAATATTTTTGCTTTCATTTCTTCTGTAGTAATTTTTATTATGTCACTGTTGTTTATTTCTAATTTATTAATTGATTGTTGTTTAGTCCAATAAACTACACAAAAATAATCATTAAAAACAGGTGCCATATCAGAGTTATCCTATACTTGTTTTCTGTTATCTTGTAAAGGTCCAACAGGGCTCGATGAGTTCCTCAATGAGTTAATACATGTGTAAAGTTCTTTATGATAATCTTTCCTTGCATTCATCACCTGATTTTGCTTTTCTAATCTCCTTTTTACATTTTTAATGCGTCTGTAGTGTATTCCATATTGCCCTGTTGTTTGTTGTCCGGTAATGCCTGTAAAGTTTATTTTTTGCTATTTAGTGTTTTTTTAATTCTTTTGTTAATCCACTTTTTTGTTAATAGTTTTTCCATATTTTATGTATAAATTAATTGCTCAGTTTTAAGATAGTAAACTTTATGAGTTCCCATATGGGTACTGTTAACACCAGAGCTCCCTAAAAAAGGAGGATACAAAATCTTACTCCCAGGCTGGAAGAATAAAGTTCTTGTGTGGGGAGGAGTTGAACAGTTGCAGCTCACACAGACAAACACACACACATACATAAACACACTCTACATGTACTGTACATGCACACATACACATGCACACCAGCACCTACAGCTACCAGCATGAAACTAAAAGTATAAAAGTAAAACTACTTTACAAGAAACATGATCATGTTAACTTCATTCTACTAAATTGTACTCCATGTGATATATAACAGAGGGTTATTACTAAAATAAGTATAACAGCTAAAACTACAGTTGTAGCCATCAAGTGTTATTTCTAGATATTTTGAGACATTTCTAATGGAAATGTCTCTGGTGGCCCTACAGGTAGGTAGGATATTTTTCTATAGATACTGTATCAGAGAAATTTCAGGAAATAGTCAGACTTATAAGTGGCTGCAACTGTAACTCGCTTCTCCCCCGCACTGACATTGTCAACATCATGTAGGATACTGATTTCTTGGATTTGAATATGAAATCTTGGCCTTCTGGTCCAGAGCCAAGAGGGTTACCACTGTGCCACAATGTTGCAGGTCCATGGGTTTAAAGATAGCACTGGACACAGTGATTGGGTACAATACACCTGCAAAGTGTTTTGTTTTATACAAAATTAGAAAAAAGATACTGTATATAAATAAATAGAAATAAAACTGTTCAAACAGAACAAGAAAATTAACAATAGCTCAAGGCTGTTTCACCTTGCATCAGGTACATTAAACCAATTCAGCAGCTGTTAGAGATAAATTCATGTTCAGGCACAGCACAGGTCCTTCTGTTTACTTACTTCAGGTAAGTGAGACTGATTATGCAGGTAATCTGACTCTTGGTGTTTGAGGAGGGCTTATGTAGCTCTCCCACTTTTGGGAAGTCCCTCCCATAACATCCAATTAGTTCTAGAATGGTCCCTAAATATGGAAACTCCTCTCATAATGGGGTTTTAACTCACAGGGTATAAATACAGCCTTAAAGGGACCACTGTCCCCCTATAGGAAATCCCGTTTCCTGAGGTCTTGCTAACAGATCAGCACCTATTTTTTTTTGCAAACAGTGAAAACATTTATTTCATTTATACATGTGCTGCATGTTATAGTATGGACACTAGCCCTTTGTATCTCAGGGCTCTATAGAGAAGGGAACATTATGTGTCTCCTTTAGAGACCTGCAGTGTCTCTTTATTCTTTAATTTGCTTTCTTCTTTATTGTGTGCTGTTTATCTTGCAGCTCTCTCCTTATTCTGAGGGCTACTCTATCTGTAAAGCATTTCCAAACATAGGGACATTCCTGTCCTTTCAAATCAATCGATTTCTATACTGCAGCAGAGTAGCAGGCTGCCAAAATAATCACTATCTAGCCACTCTGCTATGGACCTCTGCATAGACTTGGTAAGCCCTTTTTTAATTTATTTTTATGCTGGGTTGTAACTTTAAAGTCTAGGGACAGTATAGTCCCTTTGTATTTACAAGTGCTCACTTTTCAGAGTGCTCTGTTCATTTAGGTAAGTGGGGGTGGCTGAAAGTGAAAATTTGCCACTCGGTGGTAGCCTGCTTCTCTAGCAGCCTGGACTGGATGCACACATGCCACAGAGTCCTCCATGACTAACTGGCACAATTCTAAAGCAAATTTTATACAAAGCCAGCAGCCGGGAGTCCTAATAATACAGGTGCATCAGTAATTATTTACACAGATACCGAGTGACAGCAAAAATAAAACTAAAAGTTTGCCATTTAGTTTAAACAGCTCCTGCTTTGATGCAGGATTTCTTTGGCTTAACATTCTACATAACAACAGAGTGGCAGCCAAATAATTTAAACAACATAATCATAATGCTGCTTCATTTGTATCCATAATCCACCTATCTAAGTAAACATCAGCTGGGAGTCCTAATAATGTAGGGGCATCAGTAATTATTTACACAGATAATGAGCAACAGCAAAAGTAAAAGTAAAAGTTTGCCACTCGGTTCAAACAGTTCCTACTTCGATGCAGGATTTCTTTGGCATAACATTCTACTAAACAACAGAGTGGGAGCAAAATAATTCAAACACCAATCATAATGCCGCTCCATTTTTATCCATAATCCACCTATCTAAGTAGACATTATTTAGTATTTAACTGCCATTTTAAACATTTCTAAACATTTCTGCACCATATACATAAAATGGCATAAGCATTAGCTTAATTAAGTGTTGCATCACTTTAAACTCATAGCATGGCACCAAAAGCACTCTATGCACTTTATGTCAAAAACGCACTTTATTCAACCAGCACCTTGTATACTTAAAGGCAAGTTATATCTTTTGGCATTAATTACCATAAATGCACCTTATTTCATTCTTGCCAGCTGGCCTTAGCCTGGTGTATTATTTTGGGGAGTTCTTGGTGAGGGATGGCTATATAGAAACTAGAAATAAAGGCAGTAGGAAGAAAGATTTAGTGAGAAATAAAAAAGACTGACCTAGGTGGGCAACCTACGCTGGGGTGGAAAAAGGTAAAGTATAGCATAGGGAGGTACTATTGTGCAATAGATTTCAGTAGGGAAAAGAAGAAGATAGGAAAGGCACCCCTCTACCGGGGTTATTGGACTGGCAGAACGCAGTTCTGCCACGCATAAGTCAGTTGTTATCCTTTCATTATTCCTCTCATTTGATCATCATAGAGGGGTGTAAGCTTTTTGTAAGTTCCTTTAGACTAGTTTGGGCTGTGGTGTGTATTAAAGGTTCTTTATGAACCCATATTCCTTTCCTTTCCTTACCCTATTCTCAGAAATATTTATTGAACATCAAAGGTGGACAGACAGGACCGGATTATTTTTTTAATAAGACAGATGCTAATTTGGCAGTTTAGCCATTGCTATTGTTTACAAGCTACTTATTTATCTTTCCTACAGATGAGATGTTAAACCAAAGTCCCTTCTGCCATCTCTGGTCACTGTCCAGGTGGACACAAAAGAGTCAATGGTACTTATTGATGAAGAGTAGGGGAATTTTTATTAAAAGAAATTAAAGAGAGTATACAAAAACAGAAATCATGTCAATTTACAACCCAGAAAACCCACATCCGAAATATAACAACAGGTAAGTGAGAAATCCACACCCCCAAAATTAAAAAATAAACATTAAACCTTACTTTCCAACAAAAAAGGAAAATTTATTTTTAAAAAACTAACATGAAATCATGTGACACAGGTAGGTTTGAAAGACGGAAGATTGAAGAAAGGAGAAGAGAAAGGAGAGGGAAATGAGAAAAATGAGATTGTTATAATGTAAAAAGAAAAACTCAGGGCAGTGAACCCCAAGGCATGTTCTACCACAGCGAGTTCCAGTGTCTATATGGGAATTCAGCCCCTTCCCTGCTATAGGCAGATTGTAGTACTTGAACTATTTTCTTGTTCAAATTTTGATGCAGGGATACTGCATTGATGTAATAATAGTGGACATCTTATCTGCCAGAACAGCGCGGACAACACCACACAAGTCAGCACTGCTCCCGATGAATGCAGGCATGAATCAATAGTGAAGTGCAGAGTTACTATTACAGCACCATGCCACCATGGGCCACCACTCCAGTGAAATATTTAACTTACTTGTCTTTTTTCTTTTGGAGGGATATTCCCTGACCTGATGTTGACTTGTGCGGTGTTGTCCGTACTGTTTCTGACCTCGCGGTATTCTCTGCCATGGACATGATATGCTACTCAAAACCACGATACCAAGATGATTTGATGATATTTCTGCCTGGCAGATCTTACTGAAAAGAACCACAGTTCATCATACCTTATTGTTGGAAATAAAGGCTCTCTCCATGAGGTTGCAACATTGTACCAAAAACCTTTTATGTAAGGGCATTCCAAAACATATGTGTTCTTGGGTCTCCAAATGCACCCCACATCCCTGTGTAGGACAGTATATTTCAGCTAAGCGTTTATGCTTTTTATTGTTCATAACACTTAAATGTATACAGGAGATTAGCCAGAAAACATCCCACATATGGGGGGATCCCCTTGTCTGCTAGCACGTTTATAGCAACTTTCAGAGGGTGTTCTAAGACTGAGAAAAGGCAATAGATATAATGTAGGAATATAAGCAATTGAAGGCATCGCAGAATGTGTGATTTTCCATTTATATAATTTTAATCCTGTGTTCTTGACATAATCAGAATGACAAGAAGTATTTGAAAATCTAGGCCATCGAAATTTACTCTGGTGCCATCAGAAGAGGAATGGAACACACTATTCCATTAGCCAGGATGCCCACTGGACAGGAGACTCATGTATTATGCCTCCAGTGTTAATCCATGAAAATATACTGTAGAAAAAAGCCATGGGGTTCATTATGCCCAAAGCACTCCCTTGACAACCTGCAATGTAAAATTCCATTTTGTAGGGTTAAGCCAGTTTCCCCACATTGGGCCCTATGCACTAATGGGGCAGAGTGGCTACACACATGTATCTGGGGCATAACCACTCCATACCTGCGCCCCCGTGGGTTGCACCCTAAAGGGGCATGCAGCACATATCCTGTGATCCCCAGATGCGCGAAGAGCAACACACTGGGGGCAGGGGAGAGGCATGCCAACACTATGCGCCATGCACCAAGGCACATAGTGCTGGCCATGGGGGAGTGCAGATGGGTGTGCAGGCTATGCCAGTGAGAACCCTGCCATAAGCCTGATATGTGCCCCTGCACCCATTGGTGGAATGGTCACCCACTCCCAGGACCAAGGAAGCCTTGCCCCCCCATGTCTGCCAGGCACCGCCTGGCCCAGCACACAGGTGTGTGGCCCCTATGAGGCACCCTCCCTCACAATGACCCAGGGGTGCAGGAGCATTGGCTCATGTATGGTGCCAACCTCAACTGCACTGCTGTCCCACCCTCACACCAGCCCCTCAAGGCATATAGAGGAGTACAATCCCCACCTACCTCCAGATGCACCACTTTGGTGCCCCATCACGAATGAGCTGGTGGCATACCCACCTCTCACCCCTGCAGCCACTGGCTATCAGACATCAACGGGGCACGCTGCCAATGTGTGCCCTGCTGCACATGGGATCCAGTGCGAGGCTCGGTTCGGGCATCTGATTGGATGCCCGGCCAGACCCACGACCCTTCCCCTGGCCACATTGCGAAGTCCTGTGCACTGGAGGGTGGGGCTGTGGACAGGTGGCCAGCAGTCGTGAATGCCACTGGTGCGCACCTGTCCACAGGTGCAGAGCTCCATGGGTGGGTAACATGCCTCCAGCGCATATTACCTCCCCCATTCGTGCATAGGCCCAATATTTGGAAAACCATAAAGCCCTGTTTCCAGATATGCAGACTGTATACATAACTCAAAATGTTAACATCAGTAGAATAAGGGATTTAATCACATACACACTCCTATTTTCAGTCAAATGCAAGGAATTTCATCTAGTTATCTTCTGTGTACCCTTCATCATATTCAGTTCCCAATTATACTTAGCATCCTTGCCGCTACTGAAATAATGACTAAAAAATTTTGTAAGGTTGGATGTAATAGAGACAGCTGTAACAGAAGATAGTCTTTCATTCCCTTCCTGGCCAAGGATATTACTATTACAATTATCAGTGTTAATTGTGGAACCTGATGTGATAGAGGAATCTTGCAAGTATATAAAAGTGTCCTTACATGAGGGGATGTCACACACCAAAATGCATAAATCATAAGTGTAAGCCAAAATCTTGGGAGCTGACAAACCCTCCAGTACAGAAATAAACCTGATGGTTACTGCCAGATTCAACTTTCTTAAGAGATGGTCAATTCACAATATATAGGGTAAAGAACTCAATGGACAACCCTGCCTGACCCTCTAAGTATCATAATCCCCTTTCTCATCCCCTGTTCACATTTACAAGAACAATAGCCCCATCATAACATGCTTTCATTCAGTCAATACAGACAGATGGAAAACCATATTTTTACATGACAAAAACACATAGCAGTGGGACAACCTATCAAAGGTCTTTTCCCAGTCCATTGAGAAAAGCAAGCCAATAAAGTCACCCCTTGTCCTATGTTCAAAAAATTCCCTCAATAACAATATGTGGTCCTGGATTTTTTTCCTGGACTCACACAGGACTGGGTTGGGTTTATAATGTCATCCAGAATTGAGCTTAACCTATTCCACAAAATTGTCATTAGGATTTTAAAATCCATGCTGAAAAGACTTATCTGTTACCAATTTTGAAGTTCCTTCCTGTCCCCCTTTTTAAACAAACAAAAAAAGAATTACAGCAGTCTTCACAGTATGCAGGAAAGTTCATCTGCAGGCAATAATTGAAAACTTCAGCTAGGAGACTATGAAGTTGGGTCTGCATTTCTTCACATAGTTCAGCTGTGATGTCATGCACTCCGGGAGCTGTGCCCAATTTCAGAAAAGTAATTGCTGAGAAAACTTTCTCTGAGAAATAGGCCATACTTTTATATTCCTCAGTGAATTGGGTACCTGGGGACACTGTAATCCATCCCAGAAAGTAAAGTTCATATGGACCTTCCTGCATCACATTCCAAAGCACATTTCACATAGCGATCCACCTCCTGCATAATGTGGGGCCTGGTGTGAAGAATTTGAAAGGCTGGGTTCTTTATGGAGGACAAAACCCTGCTCCATACCTGGTGGCATAACTCTCAAAAGGTAAGATAGAAGGCTATATCCCCTGTGTGCTCTACCTCTGTTCTGCTAGAAGTGATGTGGCCCTGTCATAATGCAAATCTTTCATTCCATCTCCTACCTGTGAAATTCAGGCTAACAGAGTTACGCTACGTTTATGGGCACATGGCATCGATTTATGTAATTGATGTGGGAAGGATAGATAGTTATAATATCCATCTCTGACAAGGTTCTTGCCAGTTTGGTGTAACATGTGTTTGAGGTCCTTCTTAGTATCTTCCCACCAGGCCAGATTAGAGTCAAACATACACATTACTGTAGCTTTATCTGAGAAGAACTGATCCAATGACTCCATCAGTACATGTTATTATTGAGTTTCCAAAGACCTGTGCCTTCCACCACTGACTCCTGGTTACCCACCCGACAACCTAACAGGGCATGATCAGACATCTCTGTTGGTAATACCTTTGCAGCACTTACCAGGAGAGTAGAGGACATGAGGAAGTAGTCTATGGAGGAGGCCAGTGTGTCCTTAGAGAAGATCCCCATCCAAATTCATGGGTGCCACCACAATCATCCACAAGACCAGTTATGGTTAATGGAAGACAAGAAGTGGGCATCACAGTATGTCTTGTTGCCAGATGTTTTCAGGGTCTGGGTGATGGAGACATTAAAGTCCCTCCCCCCATAATAATCTTTTGGGATGTGTACAGTAAGGGTTGAATCTCTTCAAAAAAACAATCCTTTTTGATTTGGACTAAGAGGGGCAGAAACATTAAGAAAATGAAACTGCTGCTCAGCAGTTGTGGTTTCCAGGATTAGTAAATGCCCACGGGCCACATCATATAATCCAGAATGTGTGAGATCATATCCTTAAAACAAATGCCTAACCCTGAACAAACATCCTCTACTAGGGAATAAAAGGTTACTACTCCCATAGCCTCTGAGACTGTAGTATTTCAGACAGACAATTCAGTTGTGTATCATGTAAGAAAAAACAGAGTTCTGTAAGAATTGTAAAAAAGAAAAAGTTAATATTCTTCTTTTAGGATTCTGCATGCTTTTGGTGTTCAGGGGAGGTAAAATCCAGAATAAATTCACCCATGAGGAGAAGTAGAAACAGGAGTCCAGCCATCATCGTAATAAAAAGACTTGGACAAATTGAGTACTAATGATGGGCTGCACAATCAAATCTCTTGAAATCTTTATCCAAGTCACCAGACCCCTCGACAATCTACTCAGTTTTGCTGCACTATACCCTGGTATCTGATAACAAGAATAGCCATTAGGTGCAACATCAGTGCCCTTTAAATGCCAGGTTTCCTGAAGACAAATGACCTGATGTTTACAAATATACTCCATCCAATCAGCATGAGCAAATTTTGTAGACAAACCTGCTATGTACCAGGATAATAGGGCTGGAAGTGAAAGCGACTCTACAGTATTTCCAGGAAGCCTGTCTGCAGTAGCTTCATGCCAGGCTTCCAGAGCTGTAAGTATCACAAATCTATTTTAAGCAGAAATATTAAATACCAATTTAGAGTCACTTAGCTGATCTTCCTGCTCTTCAGAGCCTAAGTTAGTATTAGTGGAAACCGTTTCCCCATTAGTCCCATTTCTTCCCAAAGTGGAACTGTCAACTGTGTAAATCCCAATTGAGTCTATTAGAGTTAGATTGTTCATTCATCTGTTAGAAATATCCAAGGAATTAATAGTCAGCATAATTTGATCACTTTGTTCATCCTTTCCTATCCTCAATGGATCAATAACCTCTTCATTCATTATAGGGATGTTCAATGCAGATTCAAAAAGATCTTTCAGTACTAATTTTAATTTGAATTAACTCTCATTGGCGGTGCTACTTAGGCCAAACAGGGATACCCTTCTACTATTTTCTTTTCTTATCACTTTCATTTCTGGCTTTAAAGAATGTTGTTGTCCAGTATTCAAGCTAACACTAGCCACAATATGTATGCCTTTCTCATCTAAGACACTACATTTTTGGAGGATGAATTCAGCTGCTTCAGGTCTGTGTAACAGAACATCAATTTGGTCTGATCTATTAGCAGTGGGTCATCTGTGTACTTTAAAATGTTAACCTTTGTGGCAGGAACTTTCAAAAAGTGAGCAAATAAATTATGTAATACATTTTTTTACTTGCTCTCATTTTCCTTCTGGACTGCTTTTAGACCAAAAATCATAATTTGTGAATGTTTTGTATCATTAATTGTAGGCTTATAGTTGTGTTTATCTCTGTTAATAAAATCAATAGAGCATCCAACTTCTTTAGTGCTTCATTGTCCATCCAAATATGGTTGGCTATAGATGCAGAGGATCAAAAAATGTATATACAATCCATATTTTTCACATCCCTGTTTTTCCATTATTGAATAATTTAATTTTAGAAACATAGAAACAGAGACTTTGATGGCAGATAAGGACCACTTGGCCCACCCAGTCTGCCCATTTCCCTACCTACTGGATAAACTGCAGATCCTAGTTAACCAACAGCCTACTTCCTGTAACTCCCCACTATAATTGCCTTGTGTCTGTCCCATGCATGTTTGAATTCCCCCACTCTTTAGACCCAACGACCTCCTCAGGAAGGCTGTTCCATGTATCCACCACTCTCTCCATGAAAAAATTTCCTCACATTACCCTGAGCCATCCCCCTCTATCTTTAAATTGTGCCCCCTTGTTCTTACATCTCTTTTCTGATAGATGCTACCCTCCTGGACTTTGTTGATTCCCTTGAGGTACTTGAACATTTCTATCATGTCCCCCTGTCCCTCCTTTCATCAAGAGTATACATATTAAGCTCTCTCAGTCTCTCTTCATATGGTTTCTGCTGCAGACCCTGCACCATTTTAGTTGCCCTCCTCTGGACTGCTTCCATCCTGTCTATGTCCTTGCGTAGATGAGGGTCTCCAAGACTGCACACAGTACTCCAGATGGGGTCTCACCAACTGTCTGTACAGAGGATAACCACTTCCTTTTCTACTTACGTGCCCTTCCTTTGCATCCCAGTATCCCCTGGCTCTCCTTACCAACTTTTCACATTGCTTACTCACCTTTAGGTCATCTGATATGACTACCCCCAGGTCCCTTTCCATTTTTGTTGTTGTTACTACCTCCCCTGCTATTGTGTACTCTTCTCCTGGGTTTTTGTTTCCCAGGTGCATTACTTTGCACTTCTTTGTATTGAATCTAAGTTGCCATATGTCTGACCATTCCTCCAACCTTGCCAAGTCCCTTCTCATCTTTTCTACCCCCCTTGTGTATCAACTGTGTTACAGATCTTTGTTTCATCTGCAAAGAGGCATACCCTTCCCTCCAGACCCTCTTCAATGTTACCTATAAAGATGTTAAAGAGGACTGGACCCAGTACTGAGCCCTGAGGTACTCCACTACTAACCCCCTTTCTTTGGAATGTGTTCCATTCACTATTACCTTCTGTGTCCTGTTGTGCAGCCAGTTTTCTACCCAGGCTACCACCCTGGGACCCACTCCCAGGCTGGCTAGCTTGATTATTAATCTTTTGTGCGGGACTGTATCAAACGCCTTGCTAAAGTCTAGGTAGGCCATATCCACTGCCCCTCCCTGGTCTATTACTTTGGTCACCCAGTCAAAACAATCAATTAGATTCATCTGACATGACCTTCCTGCTGTGAATCCATGCTGCTTTGGGTCCTGTGCCCCGCTGGCCTCTAGGTACTCAACAATTCTTTCTTTCAGAAGTGATTCCATTGTTTTCCCTACCACTGAGGTCAAACTTACAGTCTGTAGTTTCCTGCTTCTGCCTTGCTCTCACTTTTGTGAAGGGGAATCACATCTGCCCTCCTCCAGTCCTCAGGTACCGCCCCATCCTGCCATGATCTGTTAAAAAGCGTGGTCAGTGGTGTCACTAGGTCCTCCCTTAGTTCCTTTAGGATTCTGGGGTGAATCCCGTCAGGCCCCATTGCTTTGTCCACCTTGAGTTTTAGGAGTTCTTTCAGGACTCTTTCTTCTGTGAATTTACTGGTGTCAACCCAGAGTGCTTCTATTGTCTGGTTTAGGTAACTCCTCCTCATCTTCTTTTGTGACTACTGAGCAAAAGTATTCATTCAATATCTCTGCCTTTTCACTGCCTCCCTCTGCCCACCTCCCCTCTCCTTTATTAATCTTCACTATCCCTCCCTTAACCTTTCTATGCTCCCTAATGTACCTATAAAAGGTTTTATCCCCCTTCTTAACTGAGTTGGCTATTTTTACCTCGGTTTGGACCTTTGCTAGTCTGACTGTCTTCTCCACTTCTTTCTTTTTTCAAGGATATCAGCTCCAGTGGCAGTCCTCAGGAGGTACACAATCTTTTCTTTGTTATTATTTTGATTTTTAGATTAGTCCCAGTTTGAACCATATAAACGCAGAATTGCACAACTATCCAAATCGTATTTCTCCTGGGCTGCCTTGTTATTCTGAGATACTGCAGAATCAATGTTTTGCACTTCCCCATTCTGCCCCTCAGGATCCCTTATTATTGTATTGTATATTTAAATCTTTCCCGATTGCCTTAAGTTCTTTATCAACTGAAGTAAGTACATTAGTTAGAATGGCCACGTTCTCATTTGAATCTGTTTGTAAATATGGGTTTAAAAGCAGATTATCTTCAGCTAGGTTATGGGTACTGGCAAGTACTTTTTTGCTGTTATCTGGGATAACCAAATCACCATGGTTTGCTTCCTTCTGAATAGATTCTGATCCATTAAGATCTGGGGGGTTAATATCAGAGGAGGTAATTTTAATAACTCCTTTTGATGTTGCCTTTTTTCCTGATTTGCTTTTCTTTTTGTCATTTCTGTTTGGTTTATCTTTTTGCAAAGAAGATGGAATTTCCACTACTGAATAGTATTGTCTAATAGGTAGAGAGTTTTCTAGCACATACAATGGAGAACCCTCGATGCACAAGTTTATTTACTTTATCAAGAATATCATCTAGTCTAAATCCGTTAAGAGCAATGTTTGCCTTAATGGCTTCTGTCTCATTTGTTACTGCCACTAACTGGTCTAGAATCAATAAAAGTGCAGTATAAGGGTATAAAGCAAATTTCTTTAGGTTCTCACTAAGTGCAAAAGGGTAAGATTTGACTTCTTCTGAAATCTGCTGTTTAGCAATTCGTTTTTTTTTTTTACATCCCTTCTCACCTCGGTACTTTCCTCACCTTCTGGAGTCTCCTACGGCCTTGTTCATCCCTGCTCATCTGTCAGCTTTGGGTGCAGTCATCCCCCAATGCTGCACCAGGGATCCATCGCCCGTGCTGGCAGGGGCCCTGGGATCGGGGCCTGATGCTCCATCTACAGGAAGCACCGGGTGGTGTTTTCCTGCTGTTTTGCCCATCCCATAGGGTGTCTGCCTGCAAGGAGAGCCTAGGAATGATGCACGTCATAACGTGCTAATGCTCCGGCTCCTGGCAGACATCCTCCCTCCCTGCTACATGCGGTCTTCGCTGCACCTCCACCCATGGTCACCCAGGTGGTGGTATCGCAGCGGGACCTATGTCCCACCCACCCAGAGGAGGAGAACAGCCTCTGGGCACTCGATCTTTCTCCCCCCAACCAGCCCTCCAGCTGCCCGAGTCTGTTCCCAAACCTGGGTTGCTGGCACCGTGAGCGGTAACCCTACCGTTGCGCCAGCAGGCCGGCCATTGTTTTGATGTGCAGTCTAGTATTTTTAACCCAGAAATTGTATATTGACATTCATCCAGCACTCCACTAAGTTCAGTCTGATTAAATGTTGACTCCTTTGGCCCCTTAGTTACCAATGGTGTATATGATTCATGGGAAAAAGCAAAAGATTCAGAATAATTAGATACATACAGTACAGTAACTTGCCCCTGAAGCATCACATACTTCATTAAAACTCATTTCTTAATTGTTAGTTATTTCATCTTCCTCAAGTTCTAAAACAGTAATGTGACTTACTATGCTAGCAGAGCTACAGTATGTTCATCAGCACATAGGGGACTGGTATGTTCTTGAATAATAAAGCCAGACTCGTTAAAGATCCTAGGAGTAGAAGAAAGCCTTGACAAATCCAACACATTGTCATTACCTCCTTGCTCCAAGTTATTCTGAGTTTGAACTATGTTTACATCCACTACCGTTGCCTTATCAAAATGCTCAATAACTTTTGTTTTTTAAGCTGGTCTTGGAGAGGATTCAACACTTTATTTTAAGCTGCCCTTTTCCCTTTTACTGTTTTTTAAGCTTTTATTTTTTACTTACAGGATTCTTTAATTCAGTTTCAATTTATTTTTGTTTCTTGGGGGGGTAACTTATTGTTGGCTAGCTCCACTGCCAGGGTCCTCTCATCATTAAGAGTGATTATAGTACTAGAGTTGATAGATAAACAACTTCACTCATTAGGTGCATTAGCATCCACATTTGCAGCTTGTTTCCTGGTGACCACCATTCTCCTTTTACCAGAATACTGAAACAAACCTTAACATAGGAAATTAAAGTGCCTAGAAAGATATGGTTATTTGCAAATTAATACAAATATTTTCAAATATCCAAAGAGCTATTTCACTTCACCAAAAACCTTTTTTAAAACACAAAGCTGGATATTAGATATATAAAAAAGGGGCCCAGAGAGTATTGCACTCAAGTAAAACTTTTAAAATATGGGGCACTACAAAATGAAACTCCCACAATAAATTACTATTGTACATACAAGGGGAAAGTATGTAATAAAAGCAGAAAAAGTTCCATAATCTGGTTTGGTTCTCAGTAAAGCTTTTACAGAGCCAGGGACAATAAGAGCTTTCAATATTTAACGTAGGTGATATTTTAGGCCACTCCAGCCTTATAAGTAGTTTGTAACACAAAGTAGCACTGTCCCATGCCCAGCTTCAGTATTCTTCTGTACAATCCCAAATTCTGACTTCTAACTGTGGCTCAAGCAAGAAAGCCAAGTAATTGCACATGCTTTATCCACACATTCCAGCTTTTCAGAAAAAAAAGTTCACTGTTCAGAGAAGGTCCAGAAGCAAGTGGGAAGCTGTTATAAATTTGCACTGGGGCAATAACCAGCCATAGAAACATAGAAACATAGACTTTGATGGCAGATAAAGACTGCTTGGCCCATCTAGTCTGCCCATCTCCCTACCTACAGGATAGGCCATAGATCCTAGTTAACCAACAGCCTATTTCTTCCTACCCCACACAAGAATTGTCTTATGTCTGTCCCATGCATTCTTGAATTCTCCCAGAGTTTTAGACCCTACAACCTCCTCAGGAAGGCTGTTCCATGCATCCACTACCCTCTCTGTGAAAAAATACTTCCTCACATTGCCCTTGAACCGCCCCCCCATCTTTAAATTGTGTCCCCTTGTTCTTGCCAGCCACAAATGGTTCTAAAGACAAATCCAAACAAAGGAGAATGGCATTAATATTATATCTGCAACCAAGAGAGAATAACATAGGTGTGTTCTACTAGCAAAAAATACTTTATATAGTTAGGCAGTCTAAGTCAAGCTCCCCCCAAAATACCAAAATTAACTTATTCAGTTGCAGGGAAAACAACGTTACAGAAACAGTATCACCCAGTGGTGGTGAGCTACATAGAAATAAGTCTAAAAGTAACTTACTGAGACATCTTAAGTTCTAAAAAAGTAGGTCCAGTATAAGACTCCTTTAGGTGAGAACACACCACTCTGGACTGCCATCAGGAAGCCCAAAAAATGGTGAATCTGACCCGCTATACGCCACGCACGCACTTTATGCACCTGACCCATGTGATCCTCTTCCTCCAGTAGGCGTTTAACCCTTAGGGCTCAAATTTTAAAACTAATCCAAAAATAAAAAGCTGCAATGAGAAAACAATCTAAAAAACATTTAAGAAAAATGTAAGTGGTATCAAATATCTTGCTTCCTACACTAAATCAGTACCAGCATTTACTAAACAGTCAATTAAAAAATACACAAAGCTTAAAAGCCACAAAATAAAGCGAGAAAACTCTCCTTTTAAAATGATGAGGTGCTCCTTGTAAATACTTATTCACTTCTCCTACTAGGCCTTAGTCAGTCATCCACTGTTGCTCAGTACAGAGTTTTCTAGCAGTATCGTCATGTATTCTGTGTCTTTTAGGTGCAAAGACGTTCCTGCTTAGGTAATCTCAGTGTTTTACCAGTTCATCCGTTCATCAAATCCACTTTCCAGCTTCACCATTGTAATATCTTAGCCATTCAATGTCAGTGCCAGCACCAGGCTGATGAAATTCTCTTGCTAGATATTCCTAGACAGCAGAAACAGGGAATGGGAAACAAAAAAAAGCAGGTATCCAGGACGCCAGAGCAAGCAGCAAATACCGAAAGTATAGAGATTTCTTCATTGAGGCAATGGTATTGTACCTTTTATAAGTATACAAAAGCCTGTAGAAACCCAGCTCCTTCTGTTCTCCGAGTTCCTCCACAACAATGAAAATGGGCGTGTCCAGCTGATCTCTAGCACCAACTCGTCTGTCCACCTTAAGATTAGCCATTCTCACACACAAAAGTTTCATGTTTTCATACTACTACTATATTATGCAAATGTTCAAAATCAGCTACCCTTAACATCCTCTCTATCCACTGGTCCTAAGTGGGAACCTCTATTGAGCACCAATGGTGCAACAATAATGATTTAGCCTCTGTAATGGCTGTCATGAACCACACCTGCTGATAACTATTGGACCTGGGTAGGAAAAGAGTATTTCCCAACACCATTAGAGATGCATTCAATTCCACTCTAAACTTCAGAACACTCTGCTTAACCCTAATCACCGTTCTCCACCAAGAGACAATTCTTAAACAATCCCACAGAATGTGAAGTAATGTACCTTTGTCTCTATCACATCTCCAGCATCTCAGATTCTGGAGTTGTTTCATGAGGTGCAAGACCACCGGTGTGCAATTCCAAAGCCATAAAATCTTCAATTGCATAGGTCTGCCAGCCATATCCTTGATCTTAGTATACCCATTAGCCCAAACAACCTCTCATTCGGCTGCACCCAGAGAATAGCTCAATATACATTCCCTCCTTTGTTGGAGTTTACTCATATCAGGTGACCTAACTGTCAACAGTGCCTTATAAATGGCTCCCATTTTGGGGGGAGCCATCCTGGCCTGAGTAAGGGTACTTGTTCCAAAAACTCCCTCCCAAACATCTGAGGATGGCAAGCTGAGAGACTAGCCCAACTTCGAATGTAACAGATGTCTCAACTGGAAATACCTCCAATGATGGGATGAGGAGAGGGAAAGTTGATGTTGAATCTCCACAAAGCATTTAAGATGTCCTAGTGGTGAGAAAAACAGGTCCCCCTCTCTCTTAATACCCCCTTTGCTCATAATGGCCAGCACAAGGGAGAGCCTCCCAGCAATAAGTGGGGGGTGGCACCATAGGGGCCAGAGGTAGAGAGGTACTTCCCAGTCCCTCTTCAGCTATGTTCTAGCATGTTTCCAAACATCTAATGCATACTCCTGGATAGGGGATTATTGGGAGGGTAAGCTCGGCCCCATAAAATGTGCTCAGGGAAACCAGAAGAACACCACTCTGATTCCAATTCCAGCCAGCAAATCAATGACATCCATTTTCTGGAGTGCAGCCACAGCCATATCTGATGGAGTCCTGTCATGATATAATAACCCTGTAGCCAGGGCATGGCAAGGCCACCATTCTTTTAAGGAGTCAGTATAGCGTGGCGGTTAAGACACTGAGCTGCAAACCTAAAGATCCGGGTTTGAATCTCATCAGCCCTACACTTACATACTGTGTGGCCCTTTGCAAGTCACTTAACTTCCTTGTGCTCCCAGGTCGCACCTGGAAACAAGCTCCAGCTTAGTGTACCTTTCCTGGTTAAACAATACCCCCCTTATATGATGCCATTAATCGTGCCATGAAAGGTAGAGGCTTTTTCCCTTCCCAATAGAAACAGGACAAGGCTGCTTGAATTTGCTGCCACCAAGTAACAGAAATCTTGATGGGAAGATAGCGTATAACATACAGTATTCATAGCAGAAATATCATATGGATTGCCTGTATTTTTCTCCACAAAGATAAATTTAAATGTTTCCATCTAAGGATGCCTCCTCTCGGCTTTGTCAAGATAGGTCTCAAATTTAAGGTGGGCCACTCTGCAAGAGAAGGGGAAATTAATATCCCCAAATACCTAACAGGCCTGGGGGACCATCTCTATCCCAGCACAGATAAAGCAGCAGTTGCTCCCATGGGATCCATTTGCAAAATGTCGGTCTTAGATGAATTATTTTGTAGTCCAGATATAGAAGCAAATGTTTCCAACAATTGAATCAGGTTAGGTAGGGAAGTGTCTACATTTCTTATGATGAGCAAAATATCCTCTGTGAATAACATTGCCTTATAAGTCTGGGACCCCACTTGTATACCCTCGATATTCAAAGAATTCCTTATCCTGTGGGCAAGCGGCTCAATAGCCAGAAGAAAAAGGGTTGAGGAGAGAGGGCAACCCTGACAGGTTCCTCTTCTCAATGAAAAGGAGAGGGAAAGTTTACCATTTGTTAAGACTGATGCTCAAGGGGTCGCATAGACAACCTTAATCCAGTGAATGAAATGAGGGTCAAATCCACATTTCTCCATGACAGCCAACCAATATGACCATTCTACTGAGTCAATGGCCTTTTCTGTGTCCAGCACCACCACAGCCGATGGATCTGAGGAGGCACCTGCAACACAGAAAAGGTCCACCAGCCAGTGGATATTATCTTCCCCATCCCTTCCCCTTACAAAACCCGCTTGATTGGGGTGGATTAGTGTAGGCAAGATATTGGACAACCGGTTAGTGAGTACCTTTGCTAACAGCTTGTAATCAACGTTAAGGAGGGAAACTGGATGATAATTGCCACGCTGATGAGGGTCCTTATCTTTTTTAGGTAAGACCGATATTACTGCATCATACATTGTTGGAGGGAGGGTACCATAGGACCAGGCTGCATCTGCTACCCTCACCAATAATGGGCAAACCAAGTCCCTCATCATCCAATAAAACTCAATGGGAAAACCATCAGGACCTGGGCTCTTTCCCCCTGCAGTTGTCGAAGAGCCACCAGAAATTTCTGGGGAGAGATAGGGGCCTCCTTCAATGTCTGTTGTGAGTTTGACAGGTTCGGAAGTGATAAAGAATTTTAGAAATCTTGGATGTCAGACCCATCCCTCTCAGCCCCTCTTCTAGATGTATCAAGATGATAGTAATACTCATAAAAAGACCTATTAATGCCATCAGGGTCCATTACTAACCCCTCTTTTTGTTGAATGCCTGGGACTGTCTTGGAAGTTTCTAATTTCTTCAATCTGTAAGCCAAAAGCCTGTCAGCCTTTTCAACCCCCCCCAATAGACCTGACGTAGCCTATACAAGCCCAACTCTGCCTGGGAGTCCAGCATATTGAGCTGGACTCCCAGATCACTAATACAGTGTACCAACAATGGATATCTCTGACCTGCCTTGTGTTGTTTTTCCAAGTCTTCTAATTGAGATTCTAAAGTGTGAGTTTTAGCCTGTCTCACATTTTTGTGTGCTGTAGCATAAGAAATCAGCTTGCCCCTTATATATGACTTCAGACCCTCCCAAACCCATTGTGATATAGTGTCATCTGTTAAATTAAATCTGAAATACTCCTTAAACTCCTCCCTTAGCCAATTCTGAAAAGAAGGATCTGTCAAAAAGCTGACGTTACAATGCCAGTGAGAGGGTGCCTCATACCTTTTGCCCTGCACAAAAAACCAAGTAACTAGGGCATGGTCCAAGATCAGTGTGGATTCTGTATCCACCTGAACTGTATACCATATCAAATCCCTAGAGGCCAGGATCAGACTGATCTGGCTGTACGTCTGATGCACGGGAGAATAAAAGATATAATTCCATACATCTGGATGTCCCAAACGTCACACATCATCCAGATCATGTTCCCCACACAAGCTAGACAAAGCCCTCGAACCCAGCGTGGCCAATCTGGTCGGGTTCCCACTGCAGTCGCACACTGGGTCCAGCACCTCATTCATGTCTCCACCAAATATCATGGTACCCTCAGCTTTGTCCCAAAATATTTGGGAGAGCCCATGAAAAGGGAGGTGCCATCCTTATTAGGGCCGTATACCAATTGTAGGATAAAGGACTTGCCATCCAAGGTACCTTTAACCAAAAGTCATTGACCTTTGTGGTCCCTCCAAACCTATTTATTTACCCAGTTAATCCCCCTTCTCAGCAGGACCATTACCCCCAACTCTTAGAGGTGCAGAAGGCAGCAAAGATCTGACCACCCCAGCTCAATTTAAGGTGCTCCACCTCCTTAGGTAATAAATGAGCCTCCTGGAGGACAGCAATTTGACCCCACAACTTTCAAATATGTGTAAGGACCCTCTTCCACTTCACAGGACCATTCATACCTCGTATGTTCCAGGACATGATCTTTTAGACCAACATATAAACAAAAGAAAGCCTTATCATTTCCATTCCCCATTCCCCCCTCACCCTCTAGCAGCATTGATGCTCCAGTAATAATTCAATGTTTGACAGACACCATAGAACCAGAAACAAGAGGAAAACAATCCCCCCCCAACCACTTAAAACTATATATAGCTGGTTAAATAAAGTGATTAATTGATTGATTGATTGACTGATATCAAAGAAAGGAGAACTATCTCAGTCCACTCCATATTACACTCATCCCCAGGTACTCTCCAGGCCATGCCCCCCATCCCCTCAACCAATCCAAGATCACCTAATCCCCCCATCCATGTCTATTCCCAAAGAAGGAAAACAAGAGTCCCAGAAATTCAAACATTGAGTATTGCTTGCCCACTTTCTGCAAGCTCTTCCATACCCAGAATGGAACAGTAAAGTAATCTAGTCAAAGGAAACAGAGCTCCAGAGAGCATAATGGTAGAAAGTCAAGCGAAAGAAAACACATCCCACCAAGTAACCCCAGCCCCAAAACTCCCCCTCATAATACCCCTTTAGTGAGCCCAACACTCTGTATTAATGTGGCCATGTAATCCAAACATACTAGTTTCTCACCCAGTTCCAAAAACCAGCTGAGGGCTGTGTTCCATCCCCCTAAAGCCTATGAAGGAGTGAGAAATCTCACCCAAATCTTCAATATGAGCCAGTGAGGTAAGAGGAAGCAAACTCGGGGGTGGGACCCCATGTGCAACCCTCACATACCCCATATGAATAAAGCATGGTGGCAACACTTTCAAAATGGTTTCCAATAGGGCACTGTCTTACCACCAGGTGGAAACCAATCCCACTTAATAAAATTCCACTCCATTTCCCCCTCAAGGACAAAACTTAACTTTGCAATTGATGGGAACATCTAAATATGGGCAGAATCCAGCACACACCAGGATTATCCAATAACTTAAAATTGGGCTGATAAAGGTCTTATGCTCCTCCCACCCCCCTGATGTACACGGCCATTAGAAAAAAAATATCCTATCCTCTGCAAATGCTTCCCAAAAATGAATGCATCTCAAGGAGACTCCTCATACATATCATACAACTCCCCCGATACCATATAGTCAGAATCCCCAACTCATGGGTTCGATTGGAATGTTTTCCAGCAGTGACCCAAATTATTTGTGACTCACCATAACAAGCTGTTCTGTAGACTAGGGAAAAGAAAGCTCATCCACCACTGCCTCTCTTCAGTCCATGATGACTTCGGCTTGAGAGATCTCTGCTGCTGGGGAGGTTTGATGAGCTTCTGCTGTGGAAGATGATGCTTTGTCTTCTCTATCCTTCTTCTGCAGAGGTATGGGGGGGCCTGATCCTGTCTAGATTTCTTCCAGTCTCCATCTTGCTCTCTGCAATGCCAATCCTTCAAAAACTGTAGTGATTCTGTCGGTGTTCAGAAAAATTCAGGCCTATTGCCTGCCACAGTCTTAAGAGTTGCAGCTGAGATAAGATAACATTTCACTCCTTGCTTTCTTTCTTGGTCCCTGACCCTATCAAAGGCTTTTCAGCATTCCAAGACCTGAAGAAAGAGAGACCAGAGCCATTGTACCTTCACTCAATGAGCGTCCCTCAAAATCCTTTCATGGTCTTAATATCGCAACAGTTAAAAAACAACAGGATGGGGTTGGGTAGCAGAATCTGCCGGGGGGAGCCCATTGGGGACCCTATGTGCCCTTTCAATTTTCACAAGTGTATTCAAATCCCAGTTAAGACAAATAGGTAGATGCTTTTGTAGAAACCAGAGCATATCTTTGCCTTCAGCTGCCTCCAGTAGACTGAACAGTCAAACTTTGCCCCTGCGATGCCATGACTCTAAATCATTAATTTTATCCTACAGAGCAGAGATTTTGCATTCAGTGAGGCCTAGTCTTTGTTCAGCTGGCCGAGACCAATCTTCAACTTGGCTAATAGGGACCTCTGCATGCTCCACTCGGTGACCCAGTGCCTTGACCAAAACTAGAACCACTGTCAGTTGAACTGCAATGTGGTTCAAGTAGAACCGTATGCCCCCCATTAAAAGTCTTAATCTCATTGCGTTCTCAGGCAAGCAAGCTAGATTCAGACTCCTGCTCAACCTGCATAGTAGGATTCAGCCCGGCGGCATCATCTGTCAGTGGGGGAGATGCCGATAATTGATATATATTTTATTTTTTTGCAGCGGCACCCGATTTCTCCACATCCACCTTATGGGCCATTTTATTTTTAAATATCCACCAAAAGAAGTTGAAGAAAAAAACAGGAGTGGTAAGAAAAATATCATTTTAATGGCGATGAGGATAGAGCTAGGTGACCGCACTGTCGTTAGCTCAGTGGCATCACGTCACCCCTGTATTATGTGTGTTTATTAAAAGTTATTTGGCTGTCAATGAACATGAGATTTTTAAGGAGTTTATTGTAGAAAGTAAGAAGAAAATTGTAAGTCTAGTGACTGGATGTTGGGGTTCTAGGACAGTAAGAACAAATCAAATTGTACTGTAAGGGTTTTATTGAAATACAAAATCATTTCTTGTTAGAGATATTAATTAATAAATGAAAGTTTATGCAGCTTGTGGAAAATCATTTTGTTGTTGTTAAAGATTTTATTGTTTCAGAAATAATAATAGCCATACAAACCATGTGCAAATGCAACACAGCCGAGACAACACAAAGAATACGGGAAAAAGAACAGCAGTTGTGCAAATCCCCTACTGCTTCAGGCTTTGAACATATGCCTTGTACATGAAGACTGTAGGTGTTCTGAGGCATTCCGGATTAAACAGTAACCTTTATAACAAAGCCTACCTGGTATGGCCTGGAGTATCATCTCTAAGAAGTGATTCTCAATGGGATGTATGGCGTGTCAGTGGGACATTACACCATTAGGAGTAAACCTACATCTAAACAGAAAACATAATACACACAAAGCATCTGGAGGAGTCATAGACATATTGTAACTACTAGTCCAGGAACTGCAGAGTGGTAATTAGCATGGCCTAAACCTAGCCTAGGGCTATCCTAGATCTAGTACTGACTAACAGGGAAAGGATCACAGATCTCCAGGTAGAAGGTCACCTGGGGGCCAGTGACCATCACATGGTATGGTTCAATTTGACTACTAGAACTAAATCATCCCATTCCAAGGCAAAAATATGGGACTTCAGAGGAGCTAACTTTGATAAGATGGCCAACACAGTTAAGCTAGCCCTGGCAAAAAGAAATACAGGTGAGGGGGTACAGGCAAAGTGGGCAAGCATTAAAGATGCAATACTTGAAGCAATATTAAATTGTGTTATAGAGAAAAGGAAGTGCAAAAGAAGAAGGAAACCACCTTGGTTCTCAAAAACAGTAGCAGAAAGGGGTCAGAGCCAAAAGGCTGGCCTTCAGGAAATATAAGGGAATGCAGCAGAATGAAGATAGGGAGGCATACCAAACTTCCCTAAGGGAAGCAGGGAAGGCAGTAAGGCAGGCAAAGGCCCAAACTGAGGAAACACTAGCACAAACAGTAAAAGAAGATGACAAGACTTTCTATAGATACATTAGTAAAAGGAGAAAGTCCAGAGGGGGTATTGCTAAGGTCAAAGGGGATAAGAGGGCATGTGAGGAGGAGGACCATGTAAAGAATCTATCCTAAATAGATACTGCTTAGTATTTACTGAAGAGAAGGTGAGGGCAGGGCCCTGGCTCAACCACCATGAACACAGGGGAGGGAGGGAGGTGTGCACTAGTCCCTTAGCAAAAGAAAGGCTCCTACAAGCCTGCTAAGCTCAGGGTGGACAAGGCAATGGGACCTGATGGCATACATCCCAGAGTACTAAAGGAGCTAAGGGTGGAACTAGCAGAGCCATTAGCAGAACTGTTTAATGAGTCTCTGAGCACAGGAGAGGTCCCAGAAGACTGGAGAAGGGCTCATGTGATCCCGCCTCCACAAGAGTGGTAGCGGGAGGAGGCAGGGAACTACAGACCAGTCAGTCTTCACCTCAGTAGTGGCAAGATTATGGAGGCACCCTTTAGGAAAGGATAGTGCAACACCTGGAATCCATAGGAGCACAGGATCCAAGACAGCATGGGTTTACAAAAGGAAGGTCCTGTCAAACTAATCTCATAGATTTCTTTGATTGGGTAACCAGAGTGGTGGACCAAGGGGGAGCAGCTGATGTTGCCTACCTTGACTTCAGCAAAGCTTTTGACACTGTTCCACATAGAGGATTAATTAACAAGCTGGGTAGGCTTGGGGTGGGTCAGAAGTTGGTCAACTGGGTGGCAAACTGGTTGATGGGCAGAAAACAGAGAGTGGTGGTAAATGGTATACAGTCAGAAGAGATGCAAGTCACAAGTGGGGTAACTCAGGGATCATTACTGGGGCCAGTCCTCTTCAATATCTTCATCAGTGACATTGCAGAAGGACTGTAGGGTAAGGTTTCTCTGTTTGCAGATGACACCAAGATCTACAACAGAGTAGATGATCCAGAGGGGGTGGGCAGAATGAGAAGAGATCTGGATAAACTAGCAAAATGGTTGGAAGAGTGGCAACTGGAGTGTAATGCAAAGAAGTGCAAAATCATGCACATAGGGAAGAGAAACCCTGAAGCCACCTATAGGCTGGGAGAGGAGTTGCTGGCAGTCACAAGAAAAGAAAGAGACTCAGGCGTCATCATCACCGATGTTCTGAAATCATCCAAGCAAACCACTAAAGCAGTAGGTAAGGCTAGGGGGATGTTGGAGTGTATTAGTATGGGTATCACAAGTTGGAAGAGGGAGGTAATAATCCCTTCTTTACAAGACACTGGTTAGGCCCCATCTGGAGTACTGCATGCAGTACTGGAGGCCACACCTTCACAAGGACATTAACAAAATTGAGGCAGTCCAGAGAAGGGCAACCAAAATGGTGCAGGGACTGCATCAGAAAATATATGAGGACAGATTAATGGAGCTCAATATGTATACCCTAGAGCAAAGGAGGGAGAGAGGTGATATGATCAAAATATTCAAACACCTTAAGGGCATTAACAAGATGAAAGAGTCTAACATGTTTCAATATAAGAAAAATAGCAGGACAAGTGGAAATAGCATGAAATTAGAGGGAGGTCGATTAAGGGTTAATGTGAGGAAGTTCTTTTTCACAGAAAGGGTGGTGGATGCATGGAATGGCCTACCTCAGGAAGTAGTGGATATGAATACAGTGCAGGGCTTCAAACAGGCATGGGACAGTCATAAGGGAGCAATACAGATGAGTATGAATAGATAGACCATTGACAGAGCAGAAGCCGATGTCACATCCATAAGGCAGAAAAAGAAATGGGCAGACTGGATGGGCCTTGCAGTCCTTATCTGCCATCAACTTCTATGTTTCTATGTTTCTATTGGCCCTAGGTGTTGAACCTCTAACCATCTCAGTATCGGGGTGAGGGCAGGGTGCCTATTTAGGGCTGGCTCAACCAATCCTGTCTCTGGGCTTCAGGAAGGTAATGAATGGTTGCCAAAAAGAATTGTATAGGGGTAGGGCATTTGCCACCACATGAGTTATTCATGCCAAATTGGCAACCTGCGCTATTGAGTTAAGCACTTTGTTGGCAGAGGAGACGTCCTGTGTTCTCCACTTGCAAAGGATGAGCCCCTTAACCTGCATGCTTAGAATGGCGGTCCATTTCCAATCCTGGGGAGGTAACTGAGGGGTGGTTGCATGGATGCTTAAATGCATCACGTCAGTTACAAGGGGGATCAGCTTCTGAAGTATCCTGGAACTTAATGTACACATTTGTTGCCAAAGTGGCTTGATTGTGGGGCAGTCCCACAGTACATGGAGCAGGTTCCTCTTGTGAGATTAGCACCTCCAGCAAAGGTCATCCTGGGAGAGCTTGGCCTTGTAGAGCACCACAGGTGTTCTGTACCAAGCCTGCAGGATCTTGTTTTGAATCAGGGCACTCCTGGGGTCAGGGTAGGCCTTATGGGCAAGCCTCCAAGATGACCTCCAGTCCTGGTCAGTTATCTGGATGTTCAGAGAAGCTTCCCATTTAGCTTTTGCTGCCAAGGATTGGGAGGGGATTTGGGCCCTAAGTGCTGCATATATAATACTGGTCTGGCCTCTCTTTAGGGTCAGCCAATGTGTAATTGGTGAAGTGGGTTTACCCATGGAATTTTTGTGGGTATTTTCAGTGATCACACATCTAAGTTGGAGATATCTCCAGAATTCTTTTGGAGGGATATCCCAGCTGTCACATATTCCCTGAAATGTGTCTATGGTATTGGTTCCTGGTGCATACGTGTCCTGGAGGAAATGCAGACCCGCCTCAGCCCACTTGGGCAGGATATGGGTTTCTTATCCACTGTAATGTTCTTACTCCCCGACAGTGGGGTTAGGCTGAGGGGGGAGGGATTTGTGTTCAGCCTTCTATGAAGCTTCCACCAGTACACTATCGAGGGGCCAATCATGGGATGGGTGAGTATCCCCTTGGGGGGGGGGGGCTATTGAACAACAGCATAGATAGGTGTGTCACTTTACTCTATGCCCTCTCTATCCCTAACCATTGAGGGGTTTCTGGCATGGGGCCTGTGAACCATTGAGGTATTTGGGAGATCTTAAAGGCCCACTTATACCCTTCAAGCCAAGGCAGACACCAACCCCCTTAAGACCAATGGGTTTGCAGTTTATTCCGGCTATACCTCATTTTTTTCCCTTCCCGTAGAAAACCCCCCAATAAGGTGTCAATTTGCAATACCATCCAGGAGGGAGTTTTAGTGGAAGGTGGGAAAGGATGTAAAGGATCCTAAGGGCTGTGACCATTTTTATGGCAGACATTTTACCCGCTAGGGTAAGTTGGAGGGGTCTCCACCTGTCCAGCTCAGTGCGGGTAATGGCCAGCAGAGGTTTTAGGTTCTCCTCCCAAATTTTGGTTAGGTCCAGAGTGATTTGCATCCTTAGGTACGTGAAGCCAGTCAGTGCCCACTGAAGGCTATGAGCAGTGGCCATACTAGGGATGCATTTACAGTTTAGTGGAAGGACCTCAGTTTGGGTTTGATTCAGCCACAATACGGAGCAGATGGCAGAGTTTGACAGGGTATCTAGGAGAGGGGGATGGAGAGTCTGAGGCCTGCAAGTGGGATTAGGAGGTCATCAGCGTACATAAGGATGGTGTACTCCTCCCCTCCTACTTCTACCCCTTGATTCAGGGGTGTTGTCTTATGGCCACAGCCAGGGATTCCACGGCTAACATAAAATGCAGTGGTGATAAAGGACAGCCCTGGCACATCCCCTTGCCTAGGGGAAGGGGGGGAAGCATGGAGTTAGTTAGCACCCTAGCCATGGGGAGTGGTAAATTGCCCTGACCCAGGCCTGGAATCCTTCTCCAAAACCCATTGTCTTCAGGACCTGTTGGATGAAGTCCCATTCCAGGGAATCAAAAGCCTTCTCAAACTCAATCACCACCACTGTGGCTGGAGAGGGGAGTGACTTAGCCTTGTGGATCAAATTCAGTAGCGACCTAATGTGGTCCATGCTGTAGTGGCCTTTCACGAAGCCCACCTGCAAGGGATGTATGAGTTTGGGAAGGAAGGGGTTAAGTCTGGTGCCAAGTATTTTAGCCAGTACCTTGCTGTCGGCATTCAGCAGCGAGATAGGTCTATAACTGGAGGCTTTTTTGGGTGTCCTTCCCCTTTTTCAGGAGGATGGAGATTACTGCCTCCTGGAAGGAGGGGAGAGGATGCCTCCCTCTAGGGCCTCAGTATAGACCTGCTGGAGGACTGGGGGGACTGTTTGTTGTAGGAGTTGCCAGACTTCGAGTGGGAAACCATCACCTCCTGGTGCCTTTCCAGTCTTTAAGGACCTCAGCGTGGCTGCCACATCCTTAGCTGTGAGGGGAGTGTCAAGTGATTGAGCTTGCTGGTTGGTAAGCATGGGGACTTTAAGGCCCTGTTAGAAAGGATTGACCCCATCAGGGTTAGGGTTCCAAGGCATGGTGATCCAAGATGACCACTTGAGGAGATGGGTGTGCGTGGGATGCTGTACAGTCTCTAGGAATGCAATGTATTTATTTCAGTTAAACGAGCTAAACATCGGTATTAAATCTGGCTGAAATGGCTGTATGGTCATGTAGATTAACAAGCTGAAGCAATGACGAGTGAGGTGAGCTACCTGCTGCTAATTACCATTTGTTTGTCAGTATTCAAATTCGGTGAGTGTGGAAAGATAGCATGTGCTGAAATTTTTTTTTTCTCTCGGTGCCAAAAACGATGATGGGTGCAGCAAGTTACTGGCTGCTAATTACCAACACAGTCAAGAGTGGTGAGAGTGGTAAAGATATCCCCCACCTAATATTTTTCTATTTTTTCTATTTCCCAGTATTGAAAACCCTGAAAACACTGATGGGCATGGCGAGGCATCGGTCGCTGACTGTCGTTTGTGGTTAAAATTGACTGGGACCTTGAGAAACATATTTATTTCTGATACAGTGTAGGCTGGCAAAATTGGACAAAATGTAAAAATGCACTAGGAAGAAGGAGATATGTGGCAAAGTGATGCAAAAAAAAAGCCTCAGCTAAAAATGACAAAGAGAAAAGTATGAACACATAATGCAGTTTCATCCAGGAATACCGGGTGGTGCGACAGAGACACAGGATGGGGCCCTGGCCCTGGAGGTCATGCAAGTATCAGCTACACCCTCTGGCTCAGGGGGGTAAGAGTTTCAGAACAGTGATATTGGCTGCGAATCCTTTCTTGTTCCCAACTATAGTTTCCCCCTACCTAATACTCCTATTATTGATAAAGTTAAAACTGTACCAGTTGGTGGAGGAGATTTGTTCTATGATGCTGCGGAGTCAATTTCTTTGGAAGAGAAGGTGCTATCAAAACAGACGATATCCAGGATGGTTCAGATGCTCTAGTGTGGAGACAGACAACCGCTGACCATGCCAGCAGAATACAATTACTTTGGGGAAAGAAAGTGAATTGGGGGGAACACCCCAATTTAGTGAAGAGAATGAAACAATAAGAAAAATATTACAGCATCAAGCATACTAACAGGTGAATGAGGAAACAGCCTCAGATATGGAACTGAATCTTGGGGACTTAAACTTGGGCAATAAAGCACAAACTGAAGCGTGGGAGAAAGTGAATAATCATAAGCTCCCTGCAGGGGATATTTCTTGCTCTACATCTATGGAAAATGTAAGTGCAGTTCCCCTGAGCAACATAGCATCACTAGACAATGTAACATTTGTAGATTTAACTGATTCAGCCCCCCAAAGGAAACATTGAATGCAACGATGGTCCTTTATGTTCCTGGTATATGCACTGAACTTTTTATAGTAGTAAACAGGAAAGAGCTATCAACTGTAAAAGAAGATCTGATGGCCGTTGGGAAGGGGGGACAGTCATTCAAAAAGGAGAGACTATGAAAAATAAACAAAAGTTTACGTCCAATGTTATCCCTAGCAGGGTGTTCAATGCGGTTTTAGGGTATATCCAGGAGGTATCTCTCAAGATCAAACACGTAAGGAGCAAATAAACCAAGAAGCCTAGATTTCCTGTGTGATTCCTGAACTGACTGTGTTGATGGCTAAGGATGTTAATGGGGAGTATAAGAAAAGCAATAACTCTGAAGCTGGGTCATTTAAGGAAAATGCCAAAGAAAACCTAGGTAGTGGGGAAGGGGCTAAAAGGAATACCTCCTCCACTTTTGAACAAAAAGTTCTCACAGGAATTAAACTTTTGCAACAATCTCTTTCTCAGTTTGCTAGTGCCATGGATGGTAACAGCTTGAAACTTGAGGCCTTGACTCTTTGGACATCTGAGGTGGGAACTCGTGTAAGCACCCTGGAAGATAATGTGGGCCCCTTATGAAAAATGGTGGCCCTTCATTATACCCAACTGGTATCCCTTATAAAGAAGCTCAAGACCAAGAAGACCGATCAGGAAGGGGCAATATCAAACTTAGAAAGATCCCAGAAGGAGTGAAAGGCTCGGGAGATCCCATCCCATTTTTTGAGGTGCTTGTAACAGTCACGGCTTTTAGAATGTATCTCGACCAGAGAATTTAGCTGGATCGAGTGCACAGGAGCACCACAAATAGAAGACAAGTCAATTCTGATTACCCTAGATTTGTGTACTGTATATAAAACCACACTACTTTCAAGACAAAGAACTCTTATTACATAAGGCCAGAATGGATAAAGGACTGACTGCCAAAAGTATGAAATTTCAAGCATTCCCAGACTTTAGCATGGAGACCATGGCTGAAAGAAGAGGTTTCAATCCTGTGATGAACATTCTTAGAGAAAGAGGGATTAAGTATGCTTACTCCCCCTCCTGCTAAACTGAGATTTTTTTGGAAGGAAAGAATAAGATATTTTGTCAATCCAAAGGATGCAGAGACTTTGCTCTATCAGTCTAATACATGAGGGGAAACTTCTAACTTTCCTTCTTCTTCAGCTATGCTAATGCATAGACTCAAACTCGAAAGAATCCTAGTTATAGCTCTAATGCCACTAATAATTTGTTACAGCAAATACTCCAACTGGAGAATTCCTTTGAACTTTTATTGGAATGTAGATCTTTAAGATAGAAAATGATAGCTGGCCCAGTGGTGCTGAGGTTTGAGGCACTGGACACCACGACTGTGCCACGCCGGTGTCCCTAGTTCAGGAATAGACTCAGAATGCTGAGGGTCAGCAGGGGAGGGAGAGTATTGAGTGTCCGGAGGACTGCTCTCCTCTCCCGAGGTAGGTAGAGGGACTTGCCTTGCTCAGCAGTGGCACCCAGTGGAGACAGGGGGCAATGTAGGAATGGCGTGTTACAGTGGTTGATCGATGGCAGATGGCAGCAAAATAGGTGCGCAGATATCATTGCACATCCACGCTTTGGGGGAGGGACCTAAGGAGTAAAAACCCAGCTACTGGGGAGGTGATGATGGGGCTTGAGTACACAAGCACCCACACCCAATTCCAACCCTGGCACAACACGATTCTCCCTGTTCCCTGCTCCTCCTGTAGTCAAGGCAGTAGGGGGGCCTAGCACCCATTTCCTCAGACTGGGTCAGGGTTCAGATGGGCAGCAGAGGTGAGAGCAAGTGCGACCACATCTGAGAGATACCCTGGTATCCTGTGACTGGAGAGAAAAAGAATGTATACAAAAAAAACGATAAAAAAATTAAAAAAAAAAAGATAGAAAATGATAATAGAACAGATGTTTTGATGTTTCTCAATGGTTCTAGGAGATGTTTTTTTCTTGTTAGATGGTAAAGGAAGTTGAGTCAGTGGGGGTGTGTATGGATGAAAAGGAGGGAGGAGAAGAAGGGAGGGAAGGAAGGAAGGAGAGAAAGAGAGAGGGAAATGTGAAGAATTAATAAAGTATAGAAAAATAAAAGGGAAAGGGATGGAAAGAGTGACACAAAGAAATATAGAAAAGGGAAAAAAATGATGGTGTTATATGGGATTTTGTGTGTCTATATTTTGGGATTTTGCTGAACTACCAGTTACATGGAGATAGGTGGTAATTAAGGAAAAATCAGGCTAGTATAAATTATAAGCCACATGCATAAACTTTGCAGGATTCCTTCTCTTTCTCCCTCAGGGTATGGCATTACTACATTTGGTAGTGCCGGGATCATTTGTCAGTTGCTAAAAATGTATTTATTTTTCTTGTTAAAGTCACTCTAGCAATAATTTACTTGGTTTCTTCCTTAGAATGTGAGTGGTGGGGTCTACCCGGCACCCTGGGTAAGAGGTAATGAGGCTATCTTTTGTTGATGTAAATGGGAAAGGGGGGAGGGGTGAGAGGGTGGTCAGGAATATAAAAGAAGAGTGGGGTCTATTGGAAAGCTCTGTTTTATTAACACACTTTAAATAGGAACTGTATGGGGAGAAACAATTTAGAAAACAAAATGGAGCAATGTTCAGCATGGCATATTTGGTTAGAGAAAATGACACCTCAGGTATGGCGAGATATCATCTGTTTTCTATATATTTAAGTAGAATGTGTATTAAAAATATGCAAGGGTATGTATCTTTGTGGCATACAGGATATTAACATGGAATATTAATGGGCTGAAGAGTAGGGTTAAAGCCAATCAAGTTAAGAGATATATAGACAGTAAGAATGTTGATATCTTTCTATTACAGGAAACACATTTTTCTAGTAAGGAGATCTCTTTTTATGCTGAAAAATGGGGAGAGTGTAAAGCTGCTAATTACAATAATGTATCCAGAGGTGTTGCCACTTTTATAAGAAAAAATTCTCTATTTACATTTGGGAACTCTTATGAAGATCTGGCTGGAAGATTCGTGATTACTGAAGTTCGTAGCCCTGTTGGATAAGTAACTTTAGTAAATAGTTATGGTCCCAATAGGTATGAACCTAAGTTTGTTATATATTTATGTCTTTTATTAGCTACCTTTAATGGTCTTTACATTATTGGAGGGAACTTCAATTTTTTAACGAATGCTAGATTAGATAAATCTTCATCTTACAACGGTAAAATGGTTTCAATGAGAAAATTATGTAAAGAATTTATGGAGGATCTAAAAATAATAGACCCTTGAAGGGTGAAATATCTAGAAGTTCAAACCTATTCCTTTTTTTCTTCCCGTCATCAATGTTATGCATGGTTAGGTTATTTTCTGATTTATAATAAATTGCATTGTTTACTTCAGGATATTAAATATCATAGCATTCACATTTCAGACCACGCCCCAGTTCAAATTCATTTAGGGTTAGAAAATAATCTGAGGCCAAGCAATTGGTCTATGAATACTGCGTATCTCAAGGATGAAAAATTTTATCTAAAACTTAAAAATGATACAATTGAGTATCTTCAGTTTAATAATCGATTTAGCTGTATTTTTGACTGATCAGCCTTGCTAAATTAACTGTGCTTACAAGACCTTTTTAAAGGAATCCATTTAGCTTTATTACTGACTGCATAGCCTGCAAGATATGATTTAGATTAGATTCTGGAAGTAAAGTGCATGTAACAGTGTGGTAACTCCACCCCTACAACACACTATAAATCCTTCTTACCTGCTTCTCCACAACCCACTGCCCACAGGATCCCAGTGAGGGTCCACCGTGGAGGTCGAGAGGGCCAGAACAGATGCCCTCCACCACCCCCTCGAGACATACAAGAGGTATGGCAGCTGGAGTGTGAGTAGAGCAAACCACAGAACTCTGGCGCATTAAAACTGGTGTAGGCCCCACCAATGCTGCGTGTCAGCTCCCCACCACCCCCACCACCACCCTTGGTCGACACGCCCTTATATAGGGTTGTATCGAGACACGCTAAGAGCCAATAAGGATGAGAGTGATGCAGAACCAATCAGCCCACTTTACCATTAGCAGCCTATACAACTCACCACCAGAGGCAGCATTGCAGTACTTTACCAAATGCTGATTCCCCCTTATTTTACATTTAAATACTAAGCCCTTTGGTCTCTGCTCTTTCTCCCTCCTTCGCTCTGTTAATATCCTCTCCCCTGTACTACACCGTTTATTCCCATCTGCCTTCCAACACCAGGCATCATCCCTAATAACAGAACAACAGCACTAAAATGCTTGCCTTACTTATCGCCTCTGTTGTCCTGCTCCAGGGATTCCCCTGTCCCTAACCAGTAACCTACCCCTATGGCACCTTGGCGATGCTAAACCGGCTTCCACCCACCCTTCCTGCCACTGTTACTCCCCTTTACCCCGTCCTTTGCCCATGACCCACCCCTATGGAACCACTGAGATGCAACACCAACTTCCACCCACCCTACCTGTCACGGTAACTCAACGTCTCCCCCTCCCTCTCACCGCCCACCTTTCTCTGCACAACACCTCCTCCCATGTCCCATTGCATTCCTATCCCACCCCAGCCTCATCTCCCTGGCCATCCCATGCACAGGCGGTACCCATGCTAAAAAGCAACATGCCAACCTCAACAAACAAAGAACACTAGCCATCCTCAGAATATTCACAATCCTACTTCTTATGTCAGGCAATATTCACCCGAACCCAGGCCCCATTTCAGTCAGTCCTGATGCCCCACACAATGGGCTAACTATAGCCGCAATGAATATCTGCAGCTTACCCAAAAAACTAGCACAGCTACAATGCTGGGCCTAGCAACATCAACAAGATGTGCTAGTCCTCACTGAGACCTGGCTATCAAAGAAGGTCCCAGACTCCTCCATCACACTCCCAGGCCTTACCATGTATAGAGCTGATAGATCTGGCAAACAGGGAGGGAGGTGTGCCTTTTATGTCCGAGACTCTCTGCTATGCCAAAGCCTACCATCTCCCTCACTGACCCACAGTGCACAGGCCCTGACACTGAAGCTTACTCCAGACCCTACCAGAGCTCCTATAACCATTACAGTGGTGTACATCTCACCACAAAACCAAGCTTCAGCTTGTCAATCCCTAGCAGACTATATCTCCAGCTTCCCACCCAAAACTGAGCACATTATCATTGGGGACTTTAATGTGAATTGGTTATCTAGCTCGACCGCTGATATAAAAGACACCCTCTCAGCACTAGACCTAACCCTGTTAGTTAACCAACAACCAGGGTGAATCCCAGAAATGATTCCAGCACCTTAATCGACCTCCTGCTCACCAATCAACCCAATAGAATCACAAACCTAAATGTACTCCCTGACTCACTAAGCGATCACTCCCCAATCCTCTTCACCTGGTCTAGTCAGCAGCAACTACCCAAACATTGCAGTTTTGTCCGGTGATGTCTCCTACCTGGTGGCCTCACTAAACTAAGGAGATATCTTACCGAGTGTGATTGGTCCCCCATCAGACATGCCCCTACCATAGCTGTAGCCCTTGACTACTTCACCCGCACATTCAACCATGCCTGTGATACTTTTGCCCCACTCACTAAGGTTCAAACAAAAAAATGAAATGCCCACTTGGTAACACCAGCACTGCTCCAGCAACTAAAAAGACGGGATGACCGATGGTACAAAGCAGTTGCCTCTGGTGTGCAAACAAACAGACTTGCCTATAAAATGGCTCACAACAAGTGTACCTGGGCTATTAGAATGGCCAAATCCAGCTACTACAAGTCTACCCTGGCCTCATCCTGGGGGAATGCTAGACTATTCTGGGACAACCTAAAGGAACTGAATGGAAAGTCCAGGATGCCCCCCCCCCCAACTAAATGTAAACAATTGTATTACCTCTGACCCACTCACCATTGCTAAGGGCCTAAATGCAGCTTTCTGAGATCTAAGCACAGTTTTGCCTAACAACTTCTTCGACCCTACCCCCAAAACCCCTGAACCCAGCAATACCACCCCCCCTTCTACCTTAGGGTTGTTACTATGAATGAAGCGAGCTCTTACCTTAAAAAAGTCCTAAGGGGCTCAAACTATTGCAAAGATTCATTTGACTTGAAAATCCTTGCTATGGTACTGGACTCAGTGCTCTCCCCCCTCACTGATCTCCTTAACCTCTCACTATGTCTAGGGCAATTCCCAAATGACTGGAAGGTGACCACCATCACACCTATACTAAAGAGTGGGGACCCCACATTACCTAATAAATGCAGGCCTATCTCTATACTCCCTCCCCTCTCAAAAGCTCTGGAAAAAATCGCTGCCACCCAACTCACAGACTACCTAATTATGCACAACATCCTATGTAGGAAACAACATGGTTTTAGAGCCAGACACAGCACAACCACTGCCCTCTTAGAGTTCTCCAACTCGCTGTACAATGCCCTAGATAAAAAGCTGCTTGCAGGAGCCATTTTCATTGACCTGTTGAAAGCGTTTGATGCAGTCTCCCACACCCTGCTCCTAAATACTCTTCGTCACTCAGGCCTGTCCCCTGGATCCGTTGCCTGGTTCACAAGTTACCTCATGGATAGGTCCCAATGTGTGAAGATTCACAGCACCCTCTCACCCACTCTACCAGTCCGCTCAGGGGTACCCCAAGGCTCCATCCTTGGTCCACTGCTATTTAGCATCTTCCTGAATACCCTGCCCAAATCCTGTTCATGTAACCTTCTGCTCTACGCAGATGATGCAGTAATGTATGCCTCCCACTCTGATCCCACTATCCTTCAGTGTTCCCTACAACTTGCCTTCAATCAAGTTGAAAACTGGTTCACTGACCACAGACTTGTGGTCAATGTAAAAAAGACTAAATCTATGCTCTTTTCACACCGGCAGAACAAAAACCACAAGGCCCAGCTAACAATCCTTTCCAAAGCCCTCCTCCCACTGGAACAGTTCTACACATATAAATACCTGGGCATTACCTTTGATCCTAACCTTTCATTCCACCCACATATTAGTAATCTTTCCTCTGCCATAAATATACGCACAGGACTACTGTTTCGACACAAAGCCTGCCTACCCACAGACGCCCTAAATATTGCAATTACCCCCTCTGTTCTCTCCCTCATTGACTATGGGCTAACCATCTACTCGGCCGCTGACTGCACGGCACTAGATAAAATTCATCTATCCATTAATAAAGCCTGTAGGCTCCTCACTAGAGTGGATAGGCATACCCACAGCTGCACATTATATGACCTAACAAAAATCCTCACCCTAGATGAAAGAGTGTGCTACTAAACATGTATCCTTGCTAAGAAAATCCAGCTAGGCCTCACTCCCACAGGAATCTTAGCCTTCCACCGTGCAGCACATACCTCTGCAATCACCCGTGCGGTGGATAAATTAATGTGGGCTGTTCCCAGGGTCACTACCACCCTAGTACAATGGTCCTTTTCCTATAGAGTGCCATCCTGGTACAATGCTCTCCCCCAGGCCATCACCTATATCCCCAGGCTAGGCTCCTTTAAGACAACCCTCAAAAAACACATAATCTCCTCCTGCCACTGCCATTGTTCCCACTAGAACTGGCCTACGGGCAGAGTGATACTGGGTTAAATGTACACTTATCCCACTGCTATTACTATGTACTAATGACAATGTTGGTAACCCAACTGCTCACTCCTCCTGCTGGCACATATGCTACCATCTTCTGACTAGATGGTTCTCAGAAGTTCACAGGCTCCCCTCAGGACTTGTCTAGCTACCTAACTGTATAGGACTAGCAACTTTACACACCTTGCTGTGTACCTTGTACCTCGCCTCCTATTTTCACTGTAATATCGTATACTGCCTACTACTTGAAACAGGCTGTTAACCCTGTTGTTATTTCTTTCCCTACCCCACTGTAATTTTTGTTTAAAAGTCTGCCTCCTGTTATTTTGTGTACCCTGATGTGGAGCCTTTGGAAAGAGTCTTTGACTCAAAGGTTGTATCCGATATTCTCAATAAATTAAATAAATAAATAATATGAAGGATACCACTTTGGGAAATAGATAAGAAGCGTTCAAAACTGTCATTGGGGGGTTTATATAAGGAATGACTCATATATGAAAAAGGGTTAATAAGCAAAATCTTAAACAAATTGAAGGATAATTGAGTAAATTAGAAAAACAACACATGATTACTCAAAATGGGCAGGTATTTCAAGACCTTTTGCAGATCAAGGATGAATATAATAAACTCTCACCTTTGGAAGCCAAGAAAAATATTCTTCGCACTAGGGCACACTATTACATTTTGGGAGATAAACCCAATAAAGTTATGGCTTTACTACCTCAGAAAGAGAAACTGGCCTGCACTATTATGTCTATAAGAAATGAGAATAATGATTTACTTACAGACCCTAATCAAATCAAACAGACGTTTGTTTGTTTTTCCAAAAAATTATATACCACTGAGAGGCCAAATTATCCCAATGCAATAGAAAAATTCTATCAAAATATTCAATTACCCAGGGTATCAGAAAACCATAAACAGATTCTTAATGAGGATATTTCTCTTGAGGAAAATTTGCAGTCCATAAGAAGTTTATCGGCAGAGAAATCACCTGGAGAAAATGGAATCCCAGTAGATTTCTATAAATTTTATATGGATATATTTGGACAGCCCTTAGTAGACCTATTTAATCAGGCTAGTCTATTAGGCATGCTTCCACCTTCTTTCTATAAAGCTAAGACTGTGGTATTCCCTAAAAAGGATAAGAATCCAGAACAGGTGGCGTCATACCAAACCCATATCACTTTTAAATACTGATATGAAAATTTTAGCCAAAATATAGGCAACTCAGTTAGAGAAAGTGATTCTGAGCCTTATTCAGCCTGATAAGAATGGGTTTATTAAGGAGAGAAAATTAGGGGCTAACACCAGAAGACTGATTAATCTGACTGAAATAAATTAAGACAGAGAAACCCTAATTATGACTTTAGATACCGAAAAGGCTATTGATCGGGTGGAATGATATTATTTGTTTTTTACATTGGATAAGTTTGGAATGAGGGAGTCAGTTTACCAACTGGATAAAACAGTTTAACAAAAGTCCTGTAGCTTGTATTAGTACACATAACTTAATATCAGATTTTTTTCTGCTTTCTAGAGGAATCCAGCAGGGCTGCCCTCTGTCCAATGTTTTATTTGTTTTGGCTAAAGATCCATTGGCAATGGCAATTTGGGGGAATCCCAATATTCAAGGCATAAATGTAATTATGTGGAACATAAAATTAGCATGTATGCAGACAATAATTTATTTGACTAACTCCACAGTTTCATCACCAGTTTATTTGGATGCAATCCTGGAATTTGGAAAAGCATCTGGATATTAGATTAATATTGCAAAAACCGAAATGTTATAGTTAAATTCCTTTCCATCCTCCAGTATTCAATGTATTTATTTATTTTTTTTTCAATTGTTTAACCAGGAGTGGCACACTAATCCGAAAGTTAGTTTACAGGTATGACCTGGGAGAACAGGGAAGTTAAGTGACTTGCTCAGGGTCAGAAAGTATGCAAGTGGGGGCTGTGGTATTTGGACCCAGGTCTCCACATTTGCAGCTATGTATGTATAAAGACATTATCAAAGAAAAGGTTAAATATCTAAGTGTTATAATACCTAAAAAAAAATTCACAAATATATGAATTAAATTATCTTCCCCTGCTTAAGAATATACAGAAAGATATGGAAAACTGGAGTAAGTTACCAATGAGTAATGACTCTAATAGGATGATGCAATGCAATAAAGATGAAAATTATTCCCTGGTTATTATTATTTTTTCAGGCCCTACCTATTGCAGTTAAAGATAAGTTTTTAAAAAACCTGGATCAGAAGGTTACCCAGTTTATTGGAACAGTAAAAAAAAACAAGAATATCCTTACAGAAGCTTAGACTGTTAAAGTCACAAGGAGGACTGGCCTTGCCAAATTTTAAGCATTAATACTTAGCTGTCCAGATATCTCAAGTTATTGATTGGTTTAAGGGAGAGGCAGCAAAACATTTTGAATTAGAAAAAAACTTTTATAGATATCAAAATCCTAAAAATATGTTATGCTGACAGTATTATAATACTGTAAATACAAAAATGCAAAAAGTAAAATGTTGATGGCATCTAGAAATACTGCTTTATGTTGGCAACAGATAAATAGGGTTATTGGTTGGATGGACTCTATTTCCATGTTTTCTCCTATATCTCATCATTATGGGTTTTCTCCCTCTATGATGGATCCAGCATACTGAATATGGGAAGAACATGGGATTAAAATGATACAAGACTTTTATATAGATAATGTGTTATTATCTTTCAATCAAATTTAAAAGAAATGCAATATTCCTACTGAACACTTTTTTCGGTTTTTACAAATTCGAGATTGCATCAATAAATACAATTTTAGTCCAAATCTGTCCCCAATAGAACAGATAATGCTAAACAAAGACCCTCATTTTAAACCACTTTCCATATATATATATATAAATTAATGTGTGACCCCTCCCCTACATGTTTGAGTAAACTTAAACCTAAATGGGAACAGCACCTTGGGCTACAGATAGGGGAGGAAGTATGGAATAAGATTGCTGCATATCCACTTATGGAATTTTACTCTAGTAAACTTCAACAGATCCAGTTTAATATTTCCCATAGGACTTATTTGACTCCATCACGACTACATAAATTTAATTCAGAATTAGACAAAAAGTGCCCAAGATGTCAGGAAAATACAGGATCTTTAATAAAACATGTTTTCTACTTGTAACAAAATAACTAAATATTGGGATACTATTTTGAAAATGTTGGAACTTGCTACAGGGGTGAAGGTCAAGAAAGAACCATTGGCTGTATTATTGGGCCAGAACAACAGGACTGTGAACTTACAAGTTCATCAGGGAATATTAATATCCTTAGCTTTTCTTTTAGCTTAAAAAGTAATTTTAATGAGATGGAAAGACATTTGTCCTCCATCGGTCAGAACCTGGTTTAATTTAATGGTAGATCTGTACTCTTTAGAAATAATACATTATTTTATGATGGACAAATCTGAATTATTGCATGAAATATTGAACCCATTTATAGTAGTAGCTAAAGAGTTTAAAAATATTCTGATGTGATTATATAATCTATATTGAATGGTAGAAAGGGGTATAAAGACATAACAGATGTTTTGTCTTATGTATCTGTTTCTGATCCCTGAAGAAATTTTGAAAACTTGTATGTAAGTGCAAACCTTATAATGAAATGTCAAAATGTTGGGGGGGGGGGGTCATTTTATGGTTTTGAGGGTAATGCTAATGAATTGTATTTTTTCTCCGGCTGAAATGTAATATAAACCTATTTTTGAAACTAAATAAAGGGTTCCTTGATGTGGTGTACAGATCAGAATAAAATTCTGCCATAATGGTGCTAATAATCTCCATCTTAGTTTGGACCTTCCCCTGCCTGTCTGCCAGTCCAACAACATGCCTTTCTGTTTTGTTGCTTCTGGAGGTGGTAGGCAAGAACTTTCCCACCCTTTTCCCACCCTTCCCAATATTTGTGTTTTAATTATAGAAGGGAGACCTCTGCCTTTCTGGAAAGCCACTCGTTAACCTCCATCCTAAGGACAGCCACCATACGAACTGGCTGGGACTGGGGAGAGGGATTTTGCAGAGCTTTAAAGAGGGCTTCTGCTGCTCTCAGCTACTTCTCCAGCTCTGAGAGGCATTGCTCTCTCTTCCACCTTTTCCTGTGAGCAAAACCCATGATGGCCCCCTTCAGGGTGACTTTGAAGGCCTCCCATGTGGTGCCAATGGATGTGTCTGAGATAGGGTTGTCCTGGAAAAAAAAGTTGGCCTCCCACTGTTACCAGCGGGCAAAATCAGGATCTCTTAGTAAGAGGCCATCTAACCACCAGGAGGGGGAGGAGAAGGAGGGGGTCCCCAAGTGAAGCTCAAGTGAACTGGGGCATGATCTGAGATCACTATTGGGTGGATGGTGGCCTCCAAGGCAGCCTTGGTGATGTCCGGGGAGGAGAGCCAAAAGTCTATGTGGCTGTGGGAGTTGTGGACTGGGGAGTATAATGAGTAATCATGTTCCTAAGGGTGAGAACTCTCCAAATGTTCATGAGGGCCAAGTCCTGCTGAAGCTGAGCTAGTGCTTGGCTCCTATAACATAGGGCTCTATATTGGATGGACATCTATCTAGAATGGGGTCTACCATGAGGTTGAAATCACCCCATAAGCATAGAGACATTGTCCTTAGTTAAATCCCCTATCTCTTGAGCCACCATCTGAAAAAATGCTGGGGTGTCCTCATTTGGGCCATATACATTCCTTAGTAGCAAAGGGCCCTCTGTGGTGGCCATCAGGGCAATTACCCTCCTCTCATCAGGGTCACTCACCTTTTTGGAGATCTTCCAGTGAAGATTTTTGTTATGAGTATCACCACCCCTCTTTTCTTTGGTGGGGGAGGAAGCGTGGATTATCTGGCCCACCCAGTCCCTTCGTAGCCTGTCATGGTCCCCTGGATTTAGTTTGATCTCCTGTAGGAAGGCCAGACCTGCCAGCAGTCTCTTTAGGTGAGATAGTACCAGTTTCCTTTTTGCAGGGGTATTCAGCCCCTGCACATTCCAGGTGAGTCCGGAGACATCACCCATTGGGGGTAATCAGAGGAAACAAGTTAGAATGGAGCATGTTAGGTAGGGTGGAGACTGTGACCAGGCTACTGGCTTCCAACTGGAGCACCAAAGATGTGACAGCCACATGGCATAGAGAGAGAACAGGTAATGGCACACCATAACCTAGAGTCCTAGCAGTGCAGATTTTGCATTGTAACAGCTCTGTGTACAAAAAACAAACAACAACCAACAATATAACACACAAACTATTTACCTAGGCACCTGGGTGGGTAAAGTTGGGATGTAGAGGTGACATACTTGCCGCAGCAGAATGCTGAAGGCCCACCTCCACACCCTGGGTGCTTTCAGGAGGTACGCTCTTGAGAACTCCTGAGGTTGGATCCCAGCAAGAGATTCTCCCAGGACTCACCTTCCAAGTTGAGTTGATAACTATAGGTAGGTAGTATCTTCTACGTTGGCCTTCGAGGAGAGGTTCTGAATCTGGAGCAGTGTGGAACGGTAGTGGGAAAATGCCAGAGCCTGCATAGGAAGGTGTGAAGGAAAGATATACATGGAGGGAAGGGTACCAGCTTAAGGGGCCCTTACCTGCCTTCTAACAGTGACAGCAGTAACCCAATGGATAATTGTCCATCAGGCCAACAAGGGGGTTGGGGGGCTGCGGCCCTGTGAACCTGGGCCTCAGTTACTGGGAGGTCCTGGGAGGAGGGGATGCTCTGTGTGGCCAATAGCAATAGATACTAGAGCCTTACGATGTCTAGAGTACTTGTTGGCCCAGTACCCTGATGCTGCTGATAACTTACTATTAACACGTACATGCCCAGAGATCTTATCTCAGGCATCATTGCTGGAGGATGTAGAAGGCCAGTCCCAGGCATGCATAATCACCTGAAGGTCTGTCCTTCTCCCACCAGTCATGTTATGGAGAGCGGCATCTGGACAGGACAGCATTCTGCAGCAATGTTCCGTGGGGCACAGTGTAAGCCACTTCTGTTGGTTGAAGTCTTGAGCAAAGAAGGATGAGGGGGGCTCAGTCACAACTGTGTGAAACAATTGAGAGGATGTGGTAATCCTATCCCATCAGTCAGTGGCATCCAAGCATAAATCTTTAGCACCCTGTAACTTCCCTCCCAGCATAGGAGTGAGGCTGCATACAGAACTCTCTGTAGCTGTGACTGGGATGGCTGATAAGGAAATGGAGGGGGAGAGGAATGAGGGGGGTCCAGATTACATGTGGGCCCTGAGGCCCAGTGATAGGCCTCAAAAGCTGACATCCTGGGCTCCTTTGGTCAATCTCCCATGTCCCCCGACCTTCCAGCTCCCAGGCCTCATTGAGCAAGGAACCCTCAAAGAAACAATTTGACATTACTTATCTGATTGCCCTGAAGCTGGATCCTGCAGACGGGGAGCATTGAAATGCTCCAGGGAGGCAGATTGGGGGCTGTGGTTGGCATTCCAGTGGCTGGATGGTGGCATCTTTGGTGCTGGGAAACAAGGAGTGGTTTTAACAGGAATCACAGCCTGATCTGCCCAAGAGCCTGGAGGAGAGGGTGATCAGATTTGGTGCTGAAGTGGGGACGTCAGTTGCTCACTGGAGGTCTTCGGGTGCTGCTCCAGTGAGTGTGGCCGCAATGCCTTGAAACAGTTCTCGGTGGGGATGTCACAGATACTGTCGCTGAAGGCGATTTCCATGCTGTGATCTTCCAGGCTATCCTTATGGGACCTTTCAGCAGGCTGGTCCCGTTTCCCATGGCGATTCAAGGAGTGTCTCTTTCTGATGCTGTGGGGGGGGGGAGTTTCCAAGGACTTTCACAAGCAGCCTGCCATTCATCTCCTTTTTGTGTGCACAGGGTGGACCTCCTGTCCAGTCCCTTTGATTCCCCACGTGGAGCCTTGGGCTGGGGCCGCTGTGGTCTGAACTCGTTGGGCCAGTTCCTCCGCAGAAAATCCACTAAGGCCTCAGGAGTGGCGAAAAAGAGCAGGACCCCATTGTGCTCTACCCGCATAGTGGCCAGGTAGCGGAGAGAAAAGGTAAGCTAAGTCTGTGCATGATGTGGTGGGCCTCAGTGTAGGCCACCGTCTATTGGAAAGTTCTTTGGAATAGCCTGGGAAAATATTGATCCGATGGGTGTGCCACAACAGCTGCTTAAGTGCCTGGAATTTTGCCATCACTAGCTCTTTATCCCTAAAGTATAAGAATTGGGTAATGATTGGCTGAGGCTTTTCAAGATTTTTAGGCATGGGGCAAGGGAGGAATGGGCCAGCTCCACCTGCAGCACTTGTAAAGGGTCCTGGTGTAGAATCTTGGCCAGGTCCTTTTGCAGAAAGTTTTCGGTGTTCCAAACCTCGTCCCACTCTGGGAAGCCTGTGAACTGGAGGTTGTTCTGAAGCCCCTGGTTCTCTAGGTCATCTATTTCATCTTGCATTTTTTGCTTGGTTTACTGGTGTTCCTGGAGAATGGCTGAAATGTCCTTGACCTTGCTCTCTGTAACAGCAACCCAGCGCTCGTTTTGGAACATGCAAACTTCCAGGGATTGAAGTACTTGAGCAGTGTGATTTGTAGCCAGGGTGACTTGGACCATTTGAGCTAGTAGCTGCCTAAACATCCCTTTGACCGATGTGTGGTCTCACACTGTGGGCTGCGGAGGCTGAGCCATGCTGCGAGTATATAGGTCCCACTAACCTCAGCTGAGTTTTCCCTTCAGGATGCTTCTTGTTCAGGTGCAGAAGAGTAGCAATATTGGTATCAGTGGGTTACTTTTAGCGCTCTGCATAGCTATTAGTCATTGAAATTGTGGTATTACATAATGATAGTGAAGTTTATTCGGTGGACCACTTTGGGCAAACCAGGAATGGCAACTACAGTAATAGCACACAGTACTAAACAGCTAACGGAAGGCAATGGTGACCAGCACAGTAAGGCAAATGGAAGGATATTCCTAAAGAGGTGTATCCAATTACTCTACAATCAATGTGCAACTTGGTGTAGCAATCATAGAAATAGGGAGGTGCTGGGGGCAGAGCCCCCGCATGTACACATGTGATACAGGTGAGCCAGTCATTAAATAGGTGTTGGAGGCTAAGTGTGCACCATGTCGGATACCTGTTTTGAGGAGGATGTCTGTGGAATATCTGAGGAGCCAGAAGGGGATGCCCTTAGTGCTGTATGGTGGATTCCTCTATTGGCTAAAGGAGGTATGAATGGAGCAGCTTGTGTCTTGCACAGGTACCACTTGCACTCGCTGTCAGTATCGTGATTTGACGGAGCACCTGGTCATGGTGGTGATGGAATATGGACATAGGAGTCTGTATGAGTACATCAGGGGCCTAGCATATAATTTTCAGCTCCACGTCTAGGGAATTGGTCACTATTATTAATGTTCGCTATGAATGGCATTCGCTGTAATATGCCTCGCTTTTTAAAAGTCATCATTTTTACTCTGGCCTATATTGCGTCACTGTAATGTCATGGAACTGACATTATTTAATATATCAGGACGAAGCAGGATATTAACGGATTTGACCCTCGAGGCAGGAGAGCCTATAGCTTACGCTGCCATCTTGGTAAGTGCCCCCAGTGGCAGTCGGAAAACCATTTTGTAAGAAATTTAATTGCTGCAGCTCAGCTATTTTAATTCTACATTTATCAACTGTCCTCACTAGCTCTGCACTCCCATCCCTACCTCCCAAAAAGAAACACTACAAATGCCCGTAAAAGCTTCATAGTGTCCATTATAAGCAATGTTCCTGTTCATTGTAACCAGTGAAAAATGCATTGGATTTTATATGTTTGGTTTAGGAAATCAGTTACGTCTACAATAACCAATTGTCTGTTATAACAGTGTCTGTTATAAGAGGAGTCACTAAATAAAAAATACAACATACAAACATACGACTATGCCAGCAGAATAAGGTCATTAAGTCCATCAAGTCTGCCAATGTTGCAGGGTCCTCAGCATCAACTACTGACCCTGCTCCTCTCCCCAATGCACCCTTCCCCTCTGTCTGCACTCCTTTGGACACTTATTTTCCTCTTAACTCTGTTCCACCCACTCCTGAAGCTGCCCACCCTTTCCAAAGAAACCACACCAGTAGGAAGCCCATTCCAACCTGCCACTACATCTCTGTGAAGAGGTGCCTCCTAGCAGCTCTCCTAAAACTCCCTCCTCCAACCTGAGACTGTGCCCCCTCATGTTTTGGTTGCCACTAAGCTTGAAGAGATCCTCCTTTTCCACCCTATTTATTCCTTTCAAATACTTCATCTCAATCATGCTCTCTCACTCTCTCTCTCTCTCTCTCTCTCTTCTCCTGCAGGGAGTACATGTTGAGGGCCTCCACCTCTCCTAATATGTCCTGCTTTGTAGGCCTCTGATCATCTTAGTTGCACTCCCTTGAACTGTCTCCAGCATGTTTATGCCCTTTGTAAGATATGGACACCAGTACTGAACACTCTACTCCAGATGCAGCCTCACTAATGACCTATACAAGGCAGTATTACCTCCTCCTCCCACTTGCTGCTGATCCCTCAGGCAATGCAACCCAACATTTTAATTTGACTTTGCTGCTACTTCCCTGCATTGCATGGATTGTTTCAGGTCATTAGTGATCATTATTCCCAGGTCCTTCTTCTCCTTCGATGCAGATACCCGGACCCGTAAAGGCTGTGCTGAGTTTTCAGGTTTGTGTCTTCAAATTGCCTGACCTTGCATTTCTTTGCATTGAAGCCAAGTTGCCAAATCCCAGACCACCTCTCTAGCTTTTACAGATCTTATCTAAGGTCTTGTATCCCCTCTGCTATGCCCACCTTCCCAAAGAGCTTGGTGTCCTCATGAATAGACATATTTTGCCCTTAACGCCATTTCCAATATCATTGAAGAAGACATTCAACAGCACCAGCCCAAGCACCAAGCTCTGTGGGACACCACTGGTGATTTCCCTAGTGCTGGAGTGCTCACCTCCCACCACCACATTCTGGGTCCTGCACCCAACCAGTTTTCCACCCACCCAGTCAATTTCACAACAACCCCTAGATCTGTCAGATTATTAATCAACCTCTTGTGGAGTACAGAGTCAAAGGCCTTGCTGAAGTCAAGGCAAAGGATGTCTGCCACTTGGACACTGTGCTATCAAACAGGTCAATCACATTTTTCTGACACGATCTATCCCACACAAACCCATGTTGCCTGTCATCCTGTGATCTCATAAACCCGTGTTGCCTCTCCTCGTGGAGACCATTCTCATCTACAAACAATATTTTTGGCTATTATTTTTCTCCTATACTACTGGCTTGTCCTCAGGAGGGCACCCCCCCATACTCGTCCCCCGGCTTCCACCAACCGACGCTGACCTGAGCTTCCAGAGCTTGCCCCCCTTGGCAGGGTCAGTGGGGTTCCCCATCCCCCACTGAGGTCTGGATCCAGTGGGCCAGCACCATGGTTGGCCGAGAGCAGAGCCTGCAAGGTGCCCTCTGCCATTGTGCAGTAGCAGTGTGCTTTTCCTGTGTTCTTTCAGGAGCCAGGGAATGTGCAATGATGCCAGCAGAGGGGAGTGAGCATGAGTCCGCATGCACTCCATCCAGGCATTTGCCCCAACTCCTCCCCTAGCTGCAGTGCAATGCTCTATCCCCCAGCCATTGCCAGGGGGCAAACAAGCACCGACCACTAAGGATCCCCTCCCCGGAGAAGGAGAGCAGTCCAGTGGATGTGCAATCCTTCTCCCCCCAGCTGACCCCCTGGTGGCCCGTGCTCGTTTCTGAACATGGGTCACTGGCATAGCGTGAGGTAAGGCGACCAGCACCTCAGCGTTCAGTGCCACTGAGATGGCTTACAAACAATATTTTTAATGTAATAAAAAATGTATTCTATTGATACTTATAGCCCCATACAGTGAGTTTTAGGCCTTGATCTTAACTATTTCCATTATAAAAATGACAAAGCAAAGTCTTGCATAGATGAGAAATACTATTTCTCCTGTCATGTCTTTGATTGCTAATTTGCACGTCCCATATGCTTTTTGTATTAAATAGTTTAGCACAAAAAAGAAAACAGTTTTGATACTAAGGATAACATGAGACAGCTCACTGAAGGTGCTCCCTCGTGTGAAACTTTTTTAGTTTAAAAGGCAGATAAAGGCTTTAGATCTGAACCATCTGTTCCAAATTTCTAGGGCAGATAGAACCAATTGTGAATACCAAACTACTCACACAGTTTAGCAAGCATAGTTTGAGACAGAGATAAATCTTTTATTTAGGTGTAATTTCAAGCAATTGACTCTTCTTTTGCAGTCTGGTTCCACATGAATAACCAATGCATACATTGTTACAGATGTGATGGATTTTGTAGTGCGTAAAGTGAAATTGGTTGGTAATAGGGAGAAAGAGATGTATTTTTATAGCTTCTGCTCCTGCCATTTGCGTTGCTTTATCCCGCTGCAAGAGGTGGCATGTAATAGTAGAGCACCCATTTGCTCCTATTACTGCTAGTTCTTTTGCAGAGTGATGTATATGAAGATGCTTTTCAGTTCAGTCAGTAACAGTAGTAGACTATTGTATTTTCATTGCTTTTACTGGCATAGTCTGTTGCTCTTCTTTGGTCTTCCAAAAAGGACTTTGGTTATGGTGCCGTTCCCCTGAAGTAGCCTTTCCTCTGGCTCACTATCCATCGGGGGGCTCTTGGTGCTTCTTTTTCTGGTCACCACAGAACTTTACCTCATCTCTCCTGTGCTCATCCCCCTGTCTTACCCTGCTGAATAGCAGAAGACCATACCTGTCATGGAAGAGGACGGGAGAAAGAGACGGGGATGGGTGACTGGGTTATGCTAAGAAAGTACAAAATCACACATACCCACACAATGCAAAGCATCATGGGCTGCATATGCAAATCACCACAGAATGTTATGCTGGTTCAACGAAGATGCCTTTGATCATGGGGACATCATCTACAATTTTTCCCTCTACATTTTCTCCAGACATGTCCACCTCTCTAAAGCTGAACAAGTGCATAACCAGACAACCATGCTCAAATTGCTGCACCCCTTCCCTGTCCTTCAACATATAATTGTCCCTATGGGGAGCACTCACCTGTGGTTCCAACCTTCCCAGAGGAGGACAGCAAGAGGAGAACAACTGATACAATGTTTCTTCCTTCTCGTACAAGTATGCAGTTACATAATGAGCTGGTCCAGTATACAGCCCTGAGTTTTGCACATGCAATGCTTATCTCCAACTGAATTGCTTTGGTCGTCTCCCAAAAAATAAACTCAGTCATGTATATAACAGTGTTACTGGCTATACTGTATGATTCCACAGCTATAGAACAACTTTATACACTGATTTAAGAGTGAGGAGAGGCTTTATCCCAAATGTGAAGCACTACTCACAGAAAGGGCTTCTTTACTTATCTCAGACCCTCTCATGCTGAACTGGCTCTGAGGGTGTTGGTATAGACAAGTGATGAACAACATACAGCCCAGGGGCCACAAACGGCCCCCACAACAGCTGCCTGGGGACCTAGCAGCTTCCCCTTGTTGATTTGATTTTGTTTTTAGTTTTAGTAGCATGTGGGTAGATAGATAGATAGATAGATAGATAGATAGATAGATAGATAGATAGATAGGTAAATGTTTTGATTTATTTTATGTGCACATTTAATAATGTCTTGCTGGACATTTGTCACCTTGGGCCATTTACAGTGGCCCTCAGCCTTGGCTCATGTTTTCAGACTGGACTTCCACAAAAAAAGTTGCGCACCACTGGTGTAGACCTTCACCCCTTGGTCAAGGAAAAGCATCTGGAATACTGAGGCAACCTAGCACTTAAGGTGCTGATCTGTGAGCAGCATCAATGGAAGCATCTCTGAAAGCCCTGTTCAACAGATCGCTGGAAAAAGGTGAGGTATGAAAGGACTGGAGGAGAGTGAATGTAGTCCCACACCTCAAAAGTGCAAGCAGGGAGGAGGTAGCAATTACAGGCCAGTCAGCTTGACCTTGGTGGTGGGAAAACTAATGGAATCACTGCTAAAAGAAAGTTTTGTAATATAGCTCTAATCCAGTGGAGCACAGGACCTGAGACAGCATGGATTCACAGTGGGAAGATCTTGTCAAACAAATCTGATAGATTTCTTTGACTGGGTGACTAGGGAGGTGGATCAGAGAGGGGTGGTGGACGTGGCCTACCTGGAGTTCAGCAAGGCTTTGACACCATCCCACATAGGGGGCTTATAAAATACTGGGCCACCTAAGAGTGGATCCCAAGGTGGTATACTGAGTCAACAAGTGACTGAGTGATATGACACAAAGTGTGGTGGTGAATGGAGTTCAAGCCGAAGACATGGGGGGTGACCAGCAGGGTCCAACAGGGATCAGTGATTAGACCAGTCTTATTTAATGCCTTCATAAGTGAAATTGCACAAGGACTAGAAGGGAAGGTATGTCTCTTTGGAGATGACACGAAGATCTGTAACAGGGTTGACACTAGAGGTGGGGCAGAGAAAATGAAAAGGGACCTAAGCAAGCTTGAGGAGTGGTCAACAGCATGGCAGCTAAGAATCAATGCAAAGACATGCAGGATCATGCACCTGGGGCACAGAAATGCCTGGGAAGAGTACATGATGAGGGGGAGGTACTGATGGTCATCGAACAGGAAACAGACCTGGGGGTAATCACAGCTGATGATCTAAAGGTTGCCAAGCAATGTGAGAAGGCTGTGAGATGAGTCACTGGAATACTTGGCTGAATAGGGAGAGGTAACACCAGCAGAAGGAAGGAGGTGGTAATGCCACTATACAGAACATTGATGAGACTTCATCTGGAGTACTGTGTCCAGTTTTGGAGGCTGTGTCTCTGGAAAGACATTGACAGAGTAGTAGCAGTTGAGAAAAGGGTGTCAAAAATGGTGCAGGGGCTGCACCAGAAGTCATATGAGGGGCAAATAGAGGATCTCAGTATGTATTCCCTGGAAGAAAGGAGAGAGAGTGGGATATGACAGAGACTTTCAACTAAATCTCCAGTATAAATAAGGTACAAGAGGGTAGCATCTAAAAAAGGTGTTCAAGAACAAGGAGTCATGATATGAGAATGGATGGTAGACTTAGGGGTAACGTGAGAAAATATTGTTTCATGGAAAGGGTGGTGGATGCATGGAACAGCCTCCCTGCAGAAGTCATGGTGGTAAAAACAGTAGGAGAATTCAAAACTGCATGAGACAGACATAAAGGAACTCTAGAGATCAGAAAGAGAGGACAAGCCGCAGATCATTTAGGATTTGTGGTATGTGAAACAGGTAGGAAATATGGGCAGACTAGGTGGGCCAAGAGGTTCTTATCTGCTGTCAATTCTATGTTTCTATGTTTTTGCTTGGGGAAATCATGGGCTCACCACTTTGACCTGAAATCCCAGCTAGCTGTGGCCACAGCAGGATAGACAGTCCACCAGACATGATTCCCACTCTAGGGAGGCTCTCTTTTCTATTCTCACAGAATGGCTGCCTCTAGATGGTTGGGAAGGGTGGGAGTCATTCTACAAAGTGACCCCTTATTCTTGTCCTCCCATCACAGCAATGACAGAGAGGGACCCTTTGGTAGAAGTATATAGGGGCATTGACACCAGGGCCATGTCACCCTGCTCAACAGTACATGTGGCAAAAAGTGGTGACAGTGAGAAGATCCAAACCTTGGACCATGACAGATAAGAGGAAGGGACGTGGGTGCATGGAAAACATCAAAAATATGATAAAAAGATATTGATAAAATATATATCTCATGTAATGGGCATTGCAAGCAGCTGGGGGATGTAATCATTAAAGCAAATTATTATAAATGTTGAAAAGATAATGGTTTTCCTAATGAGTAAACATCTGACGTTTTATGGATACTGTAATGAATAAAATACATTTCCTGTCAGCACTTGATATATGGTTATCTAGACCTCCAACAACAGCTGCAGCATCATTTTCATAAAAGGTCTTATTGGGATTTGAAACGCTGAATCTCTTGACTAATTAACAAATGTATTATCACTTCTTCCACTTTACATTCTACAGGTCTCGTTTGCTAGTTTTCAGGATTAGCTTTAATACAGTGAACCATGTTAAATTCCTGCTTTTTATATGAACAGGTCCAGTCCCCAATTTGGGAGCATTTGAATACAAAAATAAATGCTAATATTCAGGGTCACTAATTTATTGTACATGAGGTATTCAGATTCTGTTTTCCAGATAAAAAATGTTGCGATGCACTGGGGACTTCTTGTCTAATTTATGGATTTTTATTTATTTTATTTTATTTGTTTATGTCTTTGGCAACCGGGTAGGTGTACGGATCCAAAAGGACCATTTCAGTCATGACTCGGACCACAAAGGTGGCAACAACAGTAACAGATACAAATAGTACATAAAATGCAATACAAAGCACATCTGCTCAGGTAATGGTGTAGGGTATACAATAAATGGACACGGTTATACAAGGTATAAAGTACAAGTACAGAGACAAAAGACAAAGATAATTGCAGCTGGTACAGGTTACAAACAATAGCAGTGTACAATTACAATGTTTGGGTATGAATCAGTTGTTGCCACTATAAGCTGTGCAATTCAGGAACAGTTTAATATGTTTGTAGAAAAACAAAAGGAATAAGAAAGGGAGAAACGGGAGGGAGAAAAAATGTGTTAGGCTGAGGTAGAGGTAACAGGATGCAAATACAAGACGTGCAAATTCTCTTGGCAATAACTTTCAGAGTGTGTTATTCTAGAACAAAGGCAGGGGGAAGTGGAGGTGGGGAGGCAGAGGGAACACACAAGGTGAAGGGGAGGGATGGGGAGGGAAAAAAGTAGGGGTAGTCAAGGGGGTGTGTAGGGAGGACAGGGTGAGGAGAGATGAGGCAGACAATGGATGGGAGTAAGTGCTGCTTGTCGATGTGAAGGCAATAGGTGAAGTGAAGGCTCTAATGGCAGTGCTTGTTGTGGCAACTGTCTGCAGCCATGAGAAGCCAGGTTTTTGAGTTATGTTTAAAAGCTTGGTGGGTGGCAGATGAGCAAGTGGACAGAGGGAGCGTATTCCATAGGGAGGGAGCTGCAACTGAGAAAGCTTGGTTACCCATAGTGGTGGTCACGCAGGGTACATCTAGTGGGGTGATTGAGGAAACTCTGAGATTTTATCAAACTACTCTACCAGAAAGAGTGAGCAGGGAGAGAGGTGTTGACTTTGCCAGGAGTTGTCCACCAGACAGTCCATGGCATAGTCAACGTGACCTTGCAGCTGGAGCCGGCCTAGGGTCTGACAGAGGGAGCAGTGATGGGAGCAGGAAGGAGCCAGAAGGGCAAACTGACAAATAGAGTTGTAGATTGTGGTTAGCCATGACAGCAGGGCAGAGGAAAGGTTAGAGTAGACTGCAGAGCAGTAGTTCAGGTGGGGTAGTAGGTTACCATGTACGATAGCCAGGCATGCCCCACTGGACAGGTATTGTTTATGTCGGTATGCAGTGCTCAACTTTTGGTGGATCCTGTGAGTGATGTGATTGACAAGATCAGAGAAAGAGAGGGAGGGGTCAAGGATGACTCCTAGGTATTTGAAGGATATGACATTGTCAAGGGGAGGGCCAACAGGAGTGAGCACCAGGAGGGAGGAGCTTGTTTTGGCTGCCTTGGTTAGGAATGTTTTAGATCTGAAGACCACTGATTTTGTTTTTGGTTTTCATTGCTCAGGAGCTTGTCTGAGAGGAACCACCAGTAAGCGGAGCAATAGTTCTGTGTGTGGGTCATGGAGATAGAATCAATTGATTTGTGCCTGTGATAGATAACTACCAGTACATTATCAGCATAAAGAAGTGCATTGCAGCTAGGGCTGTCACTGGAGAGTGTGTTGATGAATATGGAGAAGAGTAGGGGTCCAAGTATGGAGCCTTGGGGGACCCCAGTGAGTACAGGGAGGGGGAGCAGAGGATGATTTGCCAATAGTGAGTGACTGAGACCTGGTTGATAGGTAGTTGTGGAACCAAGCAGAAGGTCCAAAGGAACAGCCAAAGTGACTCAGGGTTGAGTGAAGGAGGTAGTGATCGACCAGGCCGAATGCTTTGCACAGGGCTGTGAAGACTGCACTTGTGGGTTTGCCCTGGTCCCTGTTCCTCAGCACATGGTTGGTGAAAATGGCCAGGGCAGAGGAAATGCTGTGTTGCTTGTGGAAGCCATGCTGAAAGGGGCAGAGGAGGTTGTACTTGTCCAGGTGCTCAGCTGAGCATGTACATTTTTTTCAAGTGGTTTTCTTAGGTGCGGGAGCAGGGAGATGGACCTGTAATTATCTTGGGAGAGGGGATCACCAGTCTTGAAGATGGGAACCACACTAGCATGTTTCCAGGAGTCAGGCACAGTAGCTGAGGTGAAGGCAAGATTGAAGATGTAGGTGAGGTGTTTGACAATTGCAGGCAAGATGAGTTTTAAGAAAGTGGGGTACAAACCATCACTGCTAGGACTTCCTTTGGTCTGTAGTGACTTTAGCAATTTGATGGTATCGGTGTGGCTGAGGGCTCTGAAATGGAAGGGTGGGGTGGTGGCAGGTGAGGTGGGAGTGTTGTTTGGCTGGAGGTTCTGAGCAGGGGAGGTCAGGGGGAGCCTACTAAGGTAAGGGGATAGGTTGGTGAATCGTAGGTTAAAAGCATTGCAATTTTGGTGGGGTCCAAGATGGGACCAGAGGGGGATGCAAACTGTATTGACTGCCTGTTGCTCTTGGGGTTTAGCAGAAATCCAATGGTAGTGCAGAAAGTATGTGGGTTACTGAGGGTGTTAGCTTGTTGATTTCAGAAAAAATGGCACTTGAGTGACTTAGTGGTCCACTTGCATAAGTTTTATAATTGCCGGTAGGCATTCCAGAGTTGGGGGAGGGGGACATTTTGCATCCCTTCCATTTACTGTCCCTCTCTTTCATGAATGCTAGGAGCTCACTGGTTAGCCAGCATGTGGAGCCACTTCTTACCCTTCTGGTCATGAGATGGAAGTAGATATCCTGTATGTGAGAGAGGGCGGAGGTAAAGAAGGTGACTGCGTCAGAGATATTGTTGTACTGGTTGAGGGCATGCCAGTTTATTGCCCTGACATCTCTGAGGACTGGTTTTGGATCTTGACAGCCAAACCTACGGAAGGACAGAAGTCTGTGGGGTGGACAGTACAGCATAGATAGGGGTGTGGTCACTGATTGAGTCAGACATTGTGCCAGTTTGGAGGATGAAGTCTGCCTGGTTTGTTGTGACTCAATCAATGAGGGAGTGACTTAGCATGTGGGTGTTGTGCCTTGTGGGGGTGGAGATTAACTGTTCCATGTTATACACCTTAAGTAGGTTACCATAGTCTGGTGCAGGGGTGTCCAACCAATTGAGGTTGAAGTCACAGATCGCAACAAGATCTCTTATAGAAGCTGTGTGCCCCATGCCATCTAGGAAGTTGGATAGACTTGGGATGACCCATGTTTGGGGGTTATAGCAGCAACCTAGGTGGAGTTTTTTGATGCCCCTAGGGTTAGTTCTGCATGGAGCCATTCACTAGGAGAGGTGAGGGTACAGCAGCTGATGATGGTGGCAGAAATGTGCTCCTGCACATATAGTGCTACTCCTCTGTCTCTCTTTCTACCAGGTCTGTCCTATCATAGGACAGAGTAACCCTGTAGTTGAAAGTGGGAGTCCAGGTGATAGGGTTTTAGCCAGGTTTCTGACAGTCCTAATACCTGTGGCTCATACAAGGTTATCATGCCTCAAGCTCGGGGAGTTTTGGCTGGAGGCTGCAGATATTCATGTGGGCAATTTTTAGTCTGGGGGGTTTCACCCAGATTGTGTCTGTATGGTTGATGTGAGCATTTGTGGGACCAGGATTGGGTTCAATGTCTCCAGAGAGGAGAAGAAGAGCAAGGACATGGCAGCTTGGTGGGTGCCAGCAGGGGGTGGGAGGTGAGGAGTGCATGAATAGGCCAAGCAGTCAGCATTTGTAATTAGACAGTAGGACCAGAAGGATTTCACCAGTGAGTGTGATTGCATGCGGGATGTCTGAGCTATTAATGGTGGTAGTTGAAGGGCATAGTTTTTGCAGGTCAGCCACCAATATTGAGGTGCAAAAATCAGTTGTCAGAAGAAAGGAGGTGAGTGAAGCCAGCATTAGAATACTGTGCACAAACCCATGTGTGTTAGAGGTGACTACTATGTGAGTGAAAGCTTATGTCGGGGGAGGCAGGAGAAGCAAAAAGAAAAATGGGGTTTCGGCGGCCTCTGTGAGCCGGGTCAGTGCTGTTAAGCAGCTTGTGAAAAGCAGATTAGGGAGGTTTCAACAGTTTTGCTGTGGCTGGGGGTTCTAGGGCTGATTGCAGAGATGAAAGTTAGTTTGATATGAAAGAGTAGTGACAGAGAGTATTGGTAGGATGACCAATAAGGGAGGGAGACAAGATAGGGCAGAGCTTTCCTTAATTTAATAGAGGTCAGGGCTGGGGATGGTGGACGGGACAAAATAGTGCTGAGTGAGAAAGCCAAAATCTGAGTAAGAAAACCACCAAAGAAGAGCTGGTCTGGCACTGTGTGCTGACAAAGGGACTTAGCTTGATCCCAGAGTCAGCTTACAGGGTCGCCCAATGGCATGGCTGAGTCCCACAAGCAGACCAATTAACACATCCTTGTACACTTGCTCAGCCAGCAGAGTGAGGAGCCAGTGCCAGGGTTCATGCTGGCCAGGTACTGGGAAGAGGAGTGTACCTGGAGGGCTGGAGATGTTGGAGGGGACAGCAGCAGGAAAAAGCACCGCATCTCAGTGGTCAGGGCAGCCGCTGGTGGCTGAAAAGCATTCGCTCCAGCATTGGTTCTGCAGAGAGAGAGAGAAACAGGGGAGAGAGGCAATTAATAAGGCAGTGCAAGCGGGAAGATTGGTGGGCAGGGGTCAGAAATAATGAGAAGACAGGCAATCAACAGGGGATTTACAGGACAAAAGAAATTACGTAGATTTGTTGGGGGTCTCAGGTAGTGAGTCCGTGGGTGGGGTACACACTGGGGGAGGGAGGGAGAGAGATAAAGAGATCAAGCAAGGGTGAGGGGTAGCTAGGTAGGTATTGAATAGGGTCTCAGCACAGGAGAAAGAAAAGCAAGGGAAAATAAGAAAAGAAAAAAAAAACAGCGCTTTAAAAAAATCAGTTTGAAGCTCTAAAATAATTTTAAAGTACAAGTCTTGGCTCTAGGAAATTATACCACAGTCTTTAACATGGTAAAAGGGCTGTAATCACTAACATGGTAACAAAGCCCAGGCAACTAGCCTTGTTTGGGCTGACAGGTTACAGTCATGCACAGAGTAGAAACAAATATGCAGTTTAAGAAGCACCCAGTTACATACAAAATACTACTGAGTGAGAAAGCCAAAATCTGAGTAAGAAAGCCATTGAGGAAGAGCTGGTCCAGCGCTGAGTGCTGACAACAGGACATAGCTTGATTCCAGAGTCAGCTTACAGGGTCACCCAATGGCGTGGCTGAGTCTTGCGAGTGGACCAATCAGCAGGTCCTTGTCTGCTTGCTCAGCCAATGGAGTGAGGAGCTGGAGCCAGAGTTCAAGCCAGCCTGGTAGTGGGAAGATGAGCATACCTGGAGGTCTGGAGATGTTGGAGGGGATGGTGGCAGGAGAAAGCGCCATGTCCCGGTGATCAGGGCAGCCGCTGGTGGTTGAAAAGCACCTGCTCTGGTCTTGATTCTGGAGGGCTGGAGATGTTGGAGGGGACAGCAGCAGGAGAACACACCACATTCCAGAGGTCAGGGCAGCCACTGGTGGCTGAAAAGCACCCACTCCGGCCTTGGTTCTGGAGGGCTGGAGATGTTGGAGGGAACAGCAGCAGGAGAACACACCACATTCCAGAGGTCAGGATAGCTACTGGCGGCTGAAAAGCATCCACTCCGGCCTTGGTTCTGGAGGGCTGGAGATATTGGAGGGGATGGCGGCAGGACAAAATATTGTGTCCCAGTGGTCAGGGCAGCCACTGGCATCTGAAAAGCACCCGCTCCAGCCTTGGTTCAACTGTCAAACTTTTATTAATAAATTCAGTGCAAAAAAAACTTCATTTGGACATCAGTTAGTGGTGATGCTTAATAACACAAAAGTAATTAAATGTGATATTAGGGTAAAAAAACACAATTCTCCTGGGCATTGGTGAATCTGTGATGTGGTGTTTCTTGGTGTGCAAATGATCATCTGAAGCTATGCAGATCTTGTGCTAGTGTGGTGTCTGTCATTCTAGGAACAGAAACATAATTATACTCCAATGTGCACAGTACAGATGATTGGTGAGACAGCATCTGGAATATTGCATCCAGTTCTGGAGACCGCATTGCAGAAAAGACAGTGACTGTGTAAAGGTAGTCCAGAAGAGAGTAACTAAAATGGTTCAGGGGCTGCATCAGAAGTACTATGAGGAGAGACTGAAAAACCTCAATATATACATCCGGGGGTTGGGAATGATAGAGACCTTCAGTTAGTTAGTTTATTGTTTTTCGGTTAAAAACCATTACAACATTAAAACATTTAAGACATTTCACTACATCAGGCATTAAAACTATACTATGCACTGAAACATGCCTTCCTACAGTATGTACAAAATTTAAAATGAGAAACAAGCAACACATCTGGAGATCCGGTCTATAAAGAGAGAGAGAAACAATAAATGAATCAGCATTCTCTTAAATGTAAGTTAGATTATTAGATTCTGATACATACTCTTCCTAAATAATTTCAAAATATTTAAATTGAGAAGCCATTGATACAGATGTGACAGTTAACAATAAAATAGTTAATAACACTGTAAAAAAAACAAAGTGCATAGATCTGCCCAATATTTTAAATTATTAAGTTAGCAAGTATGTGCAAGTATTCAATACCATTTCTATTGCATTTAACATATCACTTTAGAAAATTGCTCTCTTTCCCTCTGGAGTCCAATCTTTTAATTCAGATAGCCAAGGCTCCGATAATTCAGGAGTTCACATGTTAGTAAGTCAAGCTAACTTGCTCCATTCATATTCTGGAGTCCATCAAATTTATACTGTAGTCAGGGTAAAAAAAAAACAGAAGACAACATTTCAAAACCATTTCTTCCAGCAATAAAATAATAATTAATCAGTTCATTTGGGGGATGCTTTCTCTTTTACTTTACCCATGAAGCACTGTATTCAAAGTACAAGTCAAGACAAAATATTTCACATTTTGGGGTTTCTGAGTTCAGCTTTTACAAGCCCAGAAATTACTTTTAACCAAGTTCAACTCCCCAAGGGCAGGCAAAACCTTAAAGGGCATTTTCTTTTCCTTATTAACTCCACTTTGTGCTGTAAGTCAGCGTCCTCATAGGAGTCATTAAAGGTAAAGTAATGAGCACAAAGAAAATAAGAGTACTTCTTGAAAGTCGATAAGTTGACAATTATAATGGCCTCGCAAACATAACAAAATCTGGACAGAGCTGAAAGAGCTGCATGTGTTGGGGATGGGTGTGGGGTGAGGGCGGTTACAGAGGAGGGTTGGGTGGGGATGATATCTATAATTGGGAATGATGGGATGTCAGGAAACACACACACACACACACACACACACACACACAACACACACACACACTAACCTTATACCACCTTTATTTATTTACCTAGCTTTTCAGACTGTCCTGTAGAATAGAGTGAAATATACTGTAGGAAAAAAAAAACCTGGAAGGTAATGAAAATCATAAATTTGTGGTTATGTGTGGGGAAAGGCTGTGTGCGTGCCCACTTTACACTCCCCAAGGCTGTCTGTGTAGACGTCCCAAGCTCGGCCCCACGTGCTTTTCCATATGCCCAGGCACACGCACAGGCTCGCGGTCAGAGAGAGAGGGAGGAACGAGAGCAAAAGAAAGAGAGCACCTAAGGGTAAGTTAGTGAGATAAGCAACCAGAGAGCAGCCTCCGCTGCCATTAGTGGGAAGAGCTGGAATAGCCACTGGGGCATGGGAGGGAGGCAATGAATTCAGATTGATAACCCCTGACGAAAACACCGAACGAGCTCCCCTCTTCATGGTGAAACTGCCACGTAGGATTTCAAAGGTTGTAGTCAGTCTCAGGGAGGGGGAGAGGACCAACAGAAAAAAAAATCTGTGCCAGAAGGATTTGAGTTGGAGGAGAGCGAGAGGAGTGAAGCTCCAGGAACGCTGGTGTTGCTGCTGAGAGCAACCATGTTAAGTAGGGGATCCGATTAGTGCAGGAACAAATGATGAGACTTCCTAAAAGGTTGACTGACTGATGGGGTGAATGCCTCAGTGCTAGCTGTGACCGGTCAGATGTGCAGAGGCAGTGTTCCTGGCCAGTTCCAGGCAGGGCTAAGACTGGGAGACAGTGATCTGGTATGGCTCACCTTTTCAGGGCAAGCTTAGTTATCTGTCTGACCCCAGACAGGTAAAGAAGGCTGCTCGTGGCTCTAGTTGTCTCCAGGCATTTTGTATGCAAGTAGATGCTTCCATAGTGGTGATATTAAACAAATACATCCAGCTTGTAGTAAGGGGATGGGAACAGAGGAGTGGGGGTGGTACAGTGCACAGTGGGTGCACTGGGTGGTAGTGGGAGGGTTTCTTTTTGGAGCAGGACGGAGAGGAGCGGGGCAGAGCAATGGACACCAGGAAGGGGATAGATGAGTGATGGGTAGAGAAAGGGTGGGGAAGAGCTGTTTGGCTTGCAGTAGAGAACGGGTACCAGACAGGGGGTGGGGTTGTGATGGGCAGAGACAATCCAGGTTTTTTTAATTAAGGAAAAAAATCCACACTCTGTGATCGTTAAAGGACTGCAGGCTCCACCCATGCAGCCCTAAAAAGAAGGAAAGAGATACTGAGATTCAGATTCAGTGCACTTCTCCTGCTGTTGTCCCTCTCCCACTGTCTCTCAGAGATGAGAGAATAATATCACCCCCAGCCACAGCCAGCCCTCCAAGCATCAGGCAGGCACCAACGACAATTCACACCTTTCCCGCTGCAGTGGGCTTTTGAAGCTGGCAATCTGGGCACCAGTGTGAAGCAGACAGTCTGGATGGTACCCTCACCCTGAAAACAGTACTGTAGATGCCGGGGTATTAAAGTTGATCAGGGCAGCATTCATCCCTTACTTGTAGCTAGCTACTGCTACTATTTGTGAAAAAGAGTGCATGTGTCCTTTAAAAAGGAGGGCGCTCCAGTCTGTTGCCTGGCTGAGCTACTGCCTATCATCTGCCCAGACCGACAGACTCCACAACTCTAACAAACGTGGTTTCCTTTCATCTAAATACAGAACCTGATGCCAGTGAGATAAGGGAGCAAAAACAGGGGACCCGATGCAGAACCTGATTGGTGAGGGGATTAAAAAATAAGCTTGCCTTACAATCTTTACTAAACCAAAGTCACACTGTGGCTGTGTTACATCTTTAGTAAACAATTTTGCTATAGCAGAACAATTAATCTGGGACTGAGTAGCCCATCACCACATATTTGCAGTGCCCTGTGCCTTAGATACTGTTTCTGAACAAGCAACATTTGAATGCAATGTTTCTATGTCTCTTTTGATCCTTTTGTTTGCTTACAAAAAAAGAAAAAGACGTATGTTTTAAGCCAGCATTTTACGAGCCCCTTACATCGCAAAGGAAAGGGACATTATTTTTTCTTTGGTAAGCTAACAAAAAGGTCAAAAGAGACATAGCCATTCTGATTTTAAGTGATTTGTAATTGCAGCCTCCAACAAGCTCATTTGTTTGCTGTCCTGTCTCAGTGGGGTAAGGTAACTTTTATGTGTGGACAAAGACAAAAGTAAACTTCACTGGGGAATAAAATATCTTAAGACTCCACTTTCTTTCTGTCACAAGATAGTCACTCATTTTTTTTTCTGGCAAAAAAAGAGAAATGAGCAATGTCTATGAATGCTACCAACTATTCCGACTTCTCTCTGCTGCAGCATTTGGAAAAATAAAAAAATAAATAAATTCATAACATGTTCATGGCTAAGAGGTCTACCAGCTTCATAGATCCATGCTGAAGCATACAGTTCTGAGCCTTAATAAGCTTGCTTTAAAATCTTTACAAAACCAAAGTCACACTGTGGTTGTGTTGCGTCTTTAGTAAACAACGTTGCTATAGTAGAACAATTAATCTGGGACTGACTAGCCCATCACCAGATATTTGCGGTGCCCTTTGCCTTAGATGCTGTTTCTGAACAAGTAACATTTAAAAGCAATGTTTCTATGTCTCTTTTGATCTTTTTGTTTGCTTACCAAAAAAAAAAAATGCACATTTAAAGCCAGCAGTTTTTGAGCCCCTTACATTGTAAAGGAAAGAGACATTATTTTTACTTTGGTACGCTAACAAAAAGGTCAAAAGAGACATAGCCACACTGATTTTAAGAGATTTGTAACTGAAGCCTCTGACAAGCCCATTGTTTGTCATTCGTTTGCTGTCCTGTCTCAGTGGAGTAATGTAACTTCTACGTGTGGACGAAGACAACAGGAAACTTTGCTGGGGTCTAATATGTTAAGACTCCACTTTTTTTCTGTCACAAGATTGTCACTCAGTTTTTTTTTTCCTGGCAAAAAAAGAGAAATGAGCAATGTCTGTAACTGCCACCAACTCTTCTAACTTCTCTCTGCTGTAGCATTTGGAAAAAATAAAAATAAAAAAAAATAAAAAATAAAATAAATAAATAACGTCTTCATGGCTAAGAGGTCTACCAGCTTCATAGATCCATGCTGAAGCATACAGTTCTGAGCCGCATAATGTTACAGTAAGTTGTAAACTAACAGCTTTCAACCATGTTTTTTTTTTCATTTAGGGTACTATCTAGTGTGGAGTGAGTGTGTGTGTGTGTGTGTGTGTGTGTGTGTGTGTGTGTGTGTGTGTGTTTGTGTGTGTGTGTGTGCTAGAGTCCTGTTATACATCATATTATACATTGCCCATTCCATCGCGCCCCCCCAGACACAACACACACGCACATTAAAACTGCCAAGATAATATAACAGCAGAAATTAGGAGATTTTGAAAATTTGACTTTTACAGCAAGCGAGATACTTTTCTTGTGCAAGGTTAGCAAGCTTTATGTGCTATGCTTACTACTATGTAAGCAGAGAAAGATAGTGATAGAGCTACGTACTTTATACTTAGAGACAGTATGTCCAGAAACAACATTTTTTATGTCATACACCCTATATTTTTCTCAGCAGAATCTTTCTGTCTCACTGTATCTTTCTTCTTGAATTGCTGAAGCATTAAGAATGAAACAGAAACATATATAGCACTCTTCATAGCTTTTCTCACTGATTTTCAATTGCTTACAGTTTAGAAAATTAGCTCACTGTGATTACAACACTTTCAAAATATCATCACTTCTGCTATCAACATGGCTTGACAGTATTTCCTAGAGGTTAAGGTAATGCGCTGTAAATGAGCTCAGTATAGCCAGCAAACCCATGGGCTACACTTGCATACAGTGTGTCACTGAGCAACACAAGAGCTACTGAATTTCCTTAAAGAGGTCTCTGTTACACACCTGGGGGTACACTGGCTGCATGGTCATAGTTTACCTTTTCAATCAACAGATTGAATTTGGAAAAATTACACCTCAAATAGCATAAATGCCCCACCCCCTGTCCTATTTCAGACAGATGCTGCCATAGTAGTGATATTGAATAAATACATCCTGCTTGTAGTAAGGGGACAGGAACAGAGGGGTGGGGGCGGTATAGTGCATAGTGGGCGGTAGCAGGAGGGTATCCTTTTAGAGCAGGAGGGAGAGGAGCGGGGCGAAGCAAAGGACACCGGGAAGGGGATAGACTGGTGATGGAAAAAGGAAGGGCAGGGAAGAGCTACGGAGAGGAGCAGGGCAGAGGAATGGACACTGGGGAGGGGATAGACTGGTGATGGGAAGAGCTGTTTGGCTTGCAGTAGAGCATGGGTACCAGAGAGGGGTGGCGTTGTGATGGGTGAAGAGAATTGTTTTTTTTTTTAATTAAGGAAAAAATGCAGAGTCCTCACTCTGTGACCATTAAAGGACTGCAGGCTCCGCCCATGTAGCCCTACTAATAAGACAATGAGAATAGAGAGAGTGTGGGTGTGTGTGTGTGTGTGTGTGTGTGTGTGTGTGTGTGTGTGTGTGTGTGTGGCCCAAGTTGCTGTGCATTTCACAGATTGTGCTTCTAAAATGCATCATTTGACACCACAGTCTTCTGAGTGAAATCCCCCCCCCCTTTTTAGAATAAAGTCAATGATGGGGGGACATGCTACCCAATTTTAGAATTCTGTCAAGGTCCCCAGTACTATTCATGAACTGCATCCAAGCAATATATTTACACAGGATAGCAGGGCTGAGATGCCACATCTCTTCTCCAGAGGGGTTCTGTATAGGAGAGCCCAACACCGCTCACTACCATTGGTACTTTAATATGTCACAACAGCTCTGGACTGTGCTTCAGTTTCACTCACCAGTACTGCACATAATCGGGTGGCACCATCAGGGAGGTATAGTGCTTCTCTTTCATCATTAGGAATAAACTTAAAAACAAGCAAAATAGAACTAATAGTAATATTGCAGTGCATTTTTTTTAATAAATACAGAACTCAGAAAGCAAACATCAAACTTTTGGGTCCCGTGTTCATTAATAATTAAGGTATGTAAACCTTCCTGGAAATGCTGCCTATTTTGAACTACCCCCCCCCCGCCCTTTCTTAAAACTGGGACATGACATAGATATGGCATCCTAATGAACAACATAATAAAAGCCTGACAGGACTAAATAACCGAAGAAAACATAACAAGAATACATAGTACAGTTATTAAGCCGAACCAGAAGGCCGGCGATAGTCATTCTTTTTCCCTCCTCCAGGGCCCATGCCAACAAGGTTTTTTTTTTTTTTTACTTGGACTGTAAGTACCACCACAGAGCCATGCCTGTATCTGAGCTCTCTAAATAGTCCCTCCGGACCAACTCTGGGATCAGTCCATCCTTGTGGTCACGATCCTTCATACCTTTCATATACTGTAAATGAATTGGGTATAGGAAGCTCTACTGTATTGCTCTGCCAGCTGCTGCAAACCAGGGACACAAGGTTCCATGAAGACTGAATCTGCAGCCACATGGGGCTAGAACGTTAGTTCCTGTGGGGCTGTAGGATTGATTGGAGCTCAGAAGTAATGGGTTTGAAGAGTAGGCATTTCTCAAACAGTTGCAGAAGTCTTTTTCTTCTAGTTCTGTGTTTTTAATGTAGTGAAGTTAAAATTAGTTCAGAATGAGTGCGGGGACCCTGTAAGTGTTGGTAAATTAACACAATGCAACACAGTATGTTCAGTTTCGATCACCAATGTGTCATTCTTTATACACCACTTTGAAAACTGGGGAAGAAGGGAGTCCTAAAAAATATGTTGACTCTAGGTTAAAAAAACAACCCATAAAGCTAATTAAGGCAAACAGAAGAGCGGCCTTAGAGTCAATGGGTTGTATACCCCAAAAGATAAAGGGCGGGGAAGAGCTATGGAGGGGAGTGGAGCAGAACAATGGACACCAGGGAGGGGATAGACTGGTGATGGGAGGAGAAAGGGCGGGGAGGAGCTCAGAACTAATGGGTTTGAAGGGGAAGCATTTCTCGAGCAGTTGCAGAAGTCTTTTTCTTCTAGTTCTGTGTTTTTTATGTAGTGATGTTATAATTAATTCAGAACGAGTACGGGGACCCTGTAAGTGTTCGTAAATTAACACAATGCAACACATCGTTGAACATATTCAGTGTTCGATCACCAACGTGTCTATATACCACTTCCAAAACTGGGGAAGAAGGAAGTCCTGAAAAATATATTCACTCCAGGTAAAAAAAACAAACCATAAAACTAATTAAGGCAAACAGAAGAGCGACCTTAGAGTCAATCAGTTGTATACCCCTAAAAGATAAAGGGCAGGGAATAGCTATGGACACTGGGGAGGGAGTAGACTGGTGATTAGAAGAGACAGGGTGAGGAAGAATGGGGTGGAGCAATGGACACCAGGGAGGGGATAGCCTTGTGATGGGAAGAGAAAGGGTGTGGAAGAACTGTTTGGCTTGCAGTAGAATACGGGTACCTGAGAGGGGGCGGGGTTGTCATGGGTGGAGAGAATCCAGTTTTTTTTAAATTTAGGAAAATATGCAGAGTCCTCACTCTGTAATCGTAAAAGGACTGAAGGCTCCACCCATGCAGACCTAAAAAGGATAGTATCTTATTCAGGTGTTTAGCCCCAGACCTACCTCCTGCCGTCATCAAGCTGGCATTTCTCAGGATGGAACTCATGACTGGATAGCTCCAACAATATTCTAGCTGACCTGGTTAGTTAATTGCCAGTTATTTCTAGAAGTGGGGTCCATATGGGCAGCATCTGAGCTTCCATTAAAATAGAACTGTCAATTTTCTTTAGTCACTCTTCTCTGCATTTAAATATATATTAAGACTTGCAGAGAAATTTGAAGGCTTTATAATCTCTCTATAATCTCTTCTCTGGTAGCAACTTACACATCCAACAATAGAAGGGTCCAGCCCTGTGGCGCAGAGGGTTGAGGTGCTGGCACCTTACCTTTAGCCACGCAGGTGACCTGGGCTTGGGAATGGACTCGGGATGCCGGGGGCTGGCAGAGGAAGGAGAGGATTGAGTATCCATAGGGGTGCATACTGGGGTGATGCCGCTCTGCAGCAGCCCCCGGTGGAGACTGGAAGCACTGCAAGACACAACATAGGGACTGCCATGAAAAGTGGAAATACCCTCTCCATTCTCAACTGGATGATGGCTGCGTGGCTATCTGAGGACATCAATGTCCCACAAGCCATCCATTCGAGCAGTACCCTGGGGACAAGCATTAGCGCTGGTCCGTCCCCCCGGCCAGTGCCTTTCCCTTCAGAGGAGGGGGACCCACCCTGCTAAGGGTTAGGTCAGGGTTATCCTGGGGTCGGCTGCTATCTGGAATGGTGACTCAGGGAGTGAGATGGGTGGAATTCAGCCTTGGCTCATGCCTGAAGGAGTGGCTGAGATGGGGCATGTAGGGGGGTAAGAAGATAATGCAAAAAAACAAAACAATAGAAGAGACCTTTCTCTCCAGATTTCCATCAGTTAACGGATCCTCTCTTCTAAGTCAGCAATTTGGACTCCACAGCTGCCATAAGCCTTTTCTATAGGTTCTTCTCATAATAGCTGTGCACACCTGAGCATTCCTGAAACTTCAGTATTCCACTCTCAGCAGAATTACTCCATTAAAAAGTCCATGGATCTGAGTGGTTAAATTGCACCCAACCTGGGGAGAGGGAGAAAAGAGAAACACTCCTCTGAGCATAGTAACTTGGGGATATACTTGAACAATTCTCTCAATCCCCGCCCAGGCAAGGATGTCATACCTTATATAAGGCTAAAATCAGCTTCTCAGCACCTGCGGTAATCCCAAACTCCTTTTTGCAGTGAGTATTTTCTTCTCCGACGAGCACTTTCAAATCCTCATAGGTAGATATCATAATCATTCTCAGTAAATTTCTCACTGACCTTTTCTCTGGCTTTCTTTCCTTTCCCAGTCAGCAAATAACCAGACAAAACACTAACCACCGAATGCTGAAAGATGCCTGTCGACCAACACATCCATATAAAAGCAAAATAATTAGCAACTTTTTCCTTTTAAGCTACTAAACAGGCTTTTACGGCAAATATGTATTAAAATAACAGGAGTGTCATTCAAGAAAACTCCTAAAAACTTAACTAAAACCTTTTTGGCTGTTAACAAACAGGAGGTCCAGAGCCGACAGCAAAGCTGCAGAGCAGGGTAGCATTGCAGCCATCTTGCTGCCCCACCATAGAGACCTTTAAATACCTCACAAAAGTAAATAAGGTACACACAGTGGGTAAAGAACAGTGGATTGCTGGGGTGCATAGGGAGAGGTATCACAAGCAGAAGGAGGGAGGGAGGTGATAATACCACTGTATAAATCATTGGTGAGACCACACCTAGAATATTGTGTACAGCTCTGGTGGCTGCATCTCAAAACAGATGGAGCAAAAGACAGGAACAGGCTAAAGGCAGTCCAGAGGAGGACAACTAAAATGGTTCACCTGTTGCAAGAGAAACCATATGATGAGAGACTGAGGAATCTCAATATGTACACATTGAAGGAGAGGAGGGAGGGAGAGAGGAGATATGATAGAGGCCTACAAGTACCACACTGGAGTACATGTGGGGAGCCTGCTTCAAAGCAAAAAGTGCAAGAGAACAAAAGGCATGGAACAAAGCTGGAAGGAGGAAAATTAAAAAGAATGCGGGGAAATACTACTTCACTGAAAGTGTGGTAGATGCCAGGAACAGCCTTCCACAAGAGGTAGTAGGGGCAAAAACTGTGGGAGGTTTCAGACATGCATGGGATTGATATGGAGGAATATACGTGTGGGGGGGAGTCACTGGAGATCACTTAGAGTCTGCTGGGACAGTATAGGCAGGAAAAAAACTGGGCAGTCTGAGTGGGCCAATTGGGCTTTTTCTGATGTGACAAATTCTTTGTTTCTATGTATCAGTACTTTACGAAAGGGTGCAGAAGTAAGGGCAACTACAACACTGCATAGCACAACTGTGTAAAGCCAAGAAACACCATGACACAGATTTTTCAAGGCTCAGGGGATTTGATAGTAACCTATCCTCACATTTCCTTAATTTTGTGGAATTAAGATTCAACTCTATCTGATGCCCAAAATTTAGTTTTTTTGCAATGAATTTCCTTTTGTTTTTAAAAAGGAAATTTAATAACAGATTTACACTACTTTGTGCCTTTTGCTTGTATTGACAATACTTTTGTTGGCCAGCACTACCCAGTCACACTGCCATGCCCTGCCCTTACCCCACCCAGTGCCAAAAAGTATCAGTAGTACACTGGCACACCTACCTGCTCCCCACCCCTGTACCAAGCCACAGGGAGAAGGAGGCACAGGAAGAGGCTATCAGTCTGCCCTGGGTAGGATCCAACATCTTATTCTGTTTTATCATTCCTAGGACTGGAGGTTTTTATTTAAAAAGGAATAAACCATATGTAGAAACAATTAACCTGCTCTTATTCTAACTTTAATCTCCTGAAACCTTCACCTCAGCTGTTTCTATATAATCTTACCTAGCAGGAGTTGAATAGCTAGTTTCTGTGTGCTGAGAACAGCCCCCCCCCAAAAAAATACTTCTCTGGAACGCTTGATGTTTGAGCAGCTGATTTCTGGTCTGCAAATGAGTGTGGAGCTTCATTATTACAGAAGAGGCATTTAAGCAGTGATTTTATGCACGGTTTGACCTTTTAACTCACTCAGCCTCAGGCAGCCATTTTGAATAAGGGTAAGCATAGAACCTTCCAATTCATATTAATAATGTGGGGCTGAGTGGGTTTTAAGGCATAAACTATATCTAAAAAAACAGTAAATTACTCATGAAATCACTTCCTCCTATGGAATATAAATTACCTCCCCATGAGAGCATTGGTAAGCAAAACTTGTAGGCAGCACACGTAGAGTTGGTCTCTGCCAGTGTCAGCAGTGTTGGGTAAGTTGCTTTTTCTTTTACTTTCTATTTCTTTTAGAAACTTGATCCAGGAAGCTCTGTGCAGTCACTAGCAAGAGCCACTAGCAAGGATGGAGAAGTACTAGAAAAAGTAATACACCTGACAGTTACAGTTACTTACTTATTTTTATACAAAAACAATACAAAAATAATAAAAACAATTGTAATAGATGACATTTATTTGAAAGCAATTGGTTAGTTACTAATTACTTTCAAATAAATGTAATCAGTTACAGTTACATATTACTTTTGTATAAAAAGACAAAAGTAATTGTAACTGTAAGGTGTATTACTCTTTCCAGTACATCTCCATCCTTGCTAGTGACTGCACAGAGCTTTCTGGAACAAGTTTTCAAAAGTATTAGAAAGTAATAGAAAAAGTAACTTACCCAACACTGAATGTCAGCTAGGGTAGTCAAGAAGGGCCGGTATCTCTGTATGTTGTTAATGTAAGCAGAACCTTTAGGATTAACAGGAAGAACTTTTGGATTGTGTCTAGAGAATTATGGGATTGGTTATCCAAAGGGGAAATCTGAATAAGTGTCATAATTTGTTACTCAACAATGGCTGTTGCTCTAAACTGTATTATACTGCCGGATGGGAAGGTTGGTATGTAAAGTTTTTATGAAACTTACTTTAGAAACAGTGCTGGCCCTGACCAAATTTTTTTGCTAACACTGCCAACAGATCATAATGTTAAACCAAAGTACCAGTGATACTAAAAGTGCAAGAGAAGGTCTGTATAAAATAACTACTGTATGTTGCCAGACAGAAGGCTGACAGGATTCCACTGGTAATGAAATGGAACGTGGCTCGGAGGATAGGGTCTGAGACACTGCATCTATGAATTACAGTGAGAATGAAAGCAAGCTCTGGTCAGAGCCAATACAGCTGTAACATGATGTTATTGATGCAGTCATAAAAAGTGAGAGGCTGCTTCACAGAAACAGAGAGAAAGAGACAGTCAGTGGTGATGGACATTTGCATGAAAACAGGATCTTCTGTCACTTGGTCTTCATCTGCTCTGGCTACTTATGTACACGTGACAATGTAATATTCTCCTGTGACACCACAATTACTTCTACAGTAACCAGTCAAGTTGTCACATGAGCAGCTGAAGAACAATAGATGAATTCTGTACTCAGCAGTCATGTGCTACCAAAGGCCCCCCATTCACAGTCACATGCTACCAAAGCCCCCCATTCGCAGTCACATGCTATCAGAGCCCCCTTCTCAATGTAATTGCAGTACATTATGAATAGTTCTTGCTATGCAGCCCTAATAATTGCACTATATCATGCATAGCTTTCTCTAGACAGCCATAAGAAATTGGAGAGAAGATTGGCGACAGAGTTCAAGGACATGAATACCCCCGCCATTACTGCACTAATCATCTTTTCTATAATTCAGTGCCTATGTGGAGAGAAAAATCACCACAAATCATAAAGATATACTTTTCTTTCATTCAGTACTTTCAAATCAGAAGTCATAAAATAGTGAGCTAACTCTCATCTGGACATGTCTTATTAGGCCAATGTAATAAAACAATACAAGAAAAAAGGAATCTGCTCATTCCAAAGGAAGTAGTAATAAACTGAGACTCAACTCTTGGGTTGTTTTCAGTTTAAAAAACACACTTTTATTACAAAAATCTGATACAAATACACAGGTACATCCCGCAGGGTGTACTGAAAACCACAATGAATCACTGACTAAAATGTGAATATATGCATTGGTAAATAATAGACAGAGCCAGAATGACTGACTGCTTTTAAACTCTTCAAATATATAAAAAAGTAAAACCCCTTTTCCCATTATTTGGATGGACTTTCACAAAGAAGAGTGGAAGTCACAAAAGCTCTGCATTTGCCAAGAGGCTGTAAGTAACTCAAGGTTTTTGTACCACTATCCCATGGACCATTCCGCTCCCCTTCCATTCCTTACTGTAGTGGCTGACTGCTAATGCAGAAAACTCTGAATGACTGAGAGTGAAACAAGACACAGGGGGTTATGTTGGAATTTAGGATGCAGGGTGGATCGCATGGAACACGTTAGGCAGTGCGAAAAGACCACTGCTCTGAATCACATGAGTCATGGCAACAAGTAAGAAGATTCTGAAAATGTTGGTGAGTAACCATCAGTAAAAGCTAAAATGAATGCTGAAACAGGAAGAGTACAATCTGGCTAGTGTGTTTGATTTTGGTTTTAGTGAACACAAGAGGTAGGCACACGCAAGAAATAAAGCTCTGTGAGAAGATACAGAGGGACCAAATAGATCAGCTGAGCTTTCTGAGTCTACTGGAAATACTGACAAAACAGTACAACTGAGCCAGCAGCAGCATGTAATGAATCAATCTAGTAATGAACAGCAACGGGCATTTGGTAATGGCAGCTCAGAGAAGAAACAGCAGTTAAGTAAGAAACAAATCATCACATGCTGCTGGTGGATCAGTTGTACTATTTGATTGACATCTCTGCATAGACTTAGTAAGCTCAGCTGATCTACAGTATTTGGTCACTCTGTATCTATTCACAAAGTGTTTTTGTTCTTCTGTGCTCTCATTTCTCCTGTGTTCATTAAAACCAAAATCAAACACACTACTGAACTTGCATTCTTCCTGTTTCAGCAAGTCCGGGTGAAAATATAAGCTCCACAGTGAAACCCCACGCTGGTAACACTCTCTCTCTCTCCTGTTGTGTCCCGATTAGTGCTGTGCAGAATTTTCAAATTCCAGTTGAACGAAATTCCACAAAAATATCACCACCAAAATGGAATGGTGAAATTCAGCAGAAGAAAATAGTTGCAGAAAGATTTTCCATGGGAAAAATTCTGTTCCTCTGAATATTATTATGCAAATCTCAATATTTTATGCTGAAACTGTTGTGGAATAATTTTCCACTAAAAAGTTGCTTTTCCACAGAATACTATTCTGCAGATCACAGTAGGTGTAATTCCAGTGAAGAACCAGTGAATTTCCGATGGAAATTCCAATGGCAGAATGGCCATTCTGTGCTAATTTTGCTGGTGGAATTCCACATTCTGCATAGCACTAGTTCCCAATCCCATCAGCCATTGTTTCAGTTTCTTTCTGCTCACTAGGTAAGGATTCAGAAAATAGTGTGTCAGGGGAGATTCCCTCCCCTGCTGCATTATTTTCTTGCTCCTTGAAGGATGAAGTAACTGCACTGAACTGAGTGGAGAAGATGCGGGGGTGTGTGATTCAAGTCCACTCCATGGAAGGAGACAGGAAGTGCTGCATTCACCAACATTCCTGACATTACAGATCCCACTTTCTCTACTGACATAATTGCAATATATCAGCATAGCTCCATTATGCAGCTGTAAAAATGTTCCACTCTGGAGATGAAACTCAGGCTCCTTACTTTCAACTGCTTAGTAGCCTGCAGCTGTGATGTTGTACTAAGCTTCCTGAATGGGGATTGAATGCTGTGGCAAAGGACATCCAGCACTGATTGGAGATCTCCCCACCCAACACTTGCAGTGAATTTTCATAATGAACAGTCTGTCTGAAGTAATGTTTCCCAAGTTGCATTTAAACCTCAAAGTCTGAGCTGGAACCTTTCAAGTTATCAGCAATATTGACTGTGAAACCTTGTTGAAAGTCTGTCACTAACAGCAGCAATAACATCTAACAATATTTCACATATTACATAAATTTTAGTAAGAAAAAAATCAATCAATCTAGGGATCAAACCTAGGCCCCCTGCCTTCTACTTCTTGGTAGACTGTAGATGTACTGCTGAACTAAGCATCCTATGCAGGAGATGCATGCTATGACCAAGGACATCCAGCAGTGATTGTAGAAACTCCCCTAAACAGCTTCATGGTTTTTCAGAATTAACAGTCTGTCTACTTGAAGTAGTGTCAGAGTCTGAGCTGGAGTGTTTCAAGTTATTCAAGTTAATCAGAGGAAGACCAGCAAAAGCAGTGTGTGGACTATGGTTGGCTCAGGGAGGTTGAGGGGGTGGATCAAAAGTGCATCCCCCACCTGGTGCAACTAAAGAACTCCTACACAGTTTTGGAGGAGTGGGAGGATCCCACGAGGATACCTGAAGTTACGACCATGGTACATAAGCAGGTTCTACACATGAGAACCCCACAGGTGGGAGGAAGAGTATTCCAAAAGAACAGGACCCTTCTCCTAGTAGGGGATGCCATAATCCGGGGAGTAGATTTTGTGACAGGAACAGTGGTGGAAAGGGAGGTAAAGTGTCTACCAGGAAGCACAGCTTGGAAAGATGGGGAATGGATCCAGACAATCGCTCAAGCAGTAGCGAGGCAGGAGATGCTTGATGTCATTGTCCATCTGGGAACATATGACCTGGCTGGAGACAATGCAGGAACAGCAAGAGTGAAGGAGGAGTTCAGAGAGTTGGGAAGGGCTCTTGTGCAGGTAGAAAGCTCCATGACCTTCTTGAAGGTGCTGCCTGTCCATGCCATGGGGGAGGCTAGGAACTCCACAGCAAAGACTTCAACACTTGGCTGGAGAACTGGTGCAGAGAAAAGGGTTTCAGCTTCATTGGGAACTGGGGACCCATCTGGAGAAATGTGACCCTATACAAGGGGACAGCCTACACCTGTCCAGAGAGGGGACAGCTGTCGTCAGTGAATGGTTTAAATGCTTCATTAGCAAGCATTTAAACTAGCAAGGGGGGTGGTGGAAGGATGTAGGAGAACCAAACTGTGCACCCTCACAGGATAGTGAGGTCAACATGGAGGACCATAAGGTTATGATATTGTCATAGGAAACAAAACCTGTGGAGGGGGGAGCAGTGGAGGACAGGAGGGAGGGGGTTGAAAACAGGAAGGACAAACAGAGGAGGCAAAAAGACAGCAAGGGGGATGATAAAAGGACAAATGGCAGAACATGGAAAGCCATGTATACCAATGCCCGCAGACTAGGGAATAAAATCCCAGACCTGCTGGCCTTGATAACAGAGGCTGTCCTGGACATTATAGCTATTACATAAATGTGCTATACTGGAAATGATGATTGGGATGTAGCAGTACATTTTATACTCTGTTCAAAAGAGACAGGGGGAAAAAGGGAGGGGGCGAATCTTTACATCAGGGAGGATAGTAAGTCTGAAACAAAAGCAATGGGCAGACTAGATGGACCTAGCGGTCTCCTTTTGTCATCAACTTCTATGTTTCTATGAGATACAGAGAATCCAGGCGGGGGCAGAGGTACTGTGGGTCGCCCTTGAGAAGGGCAATGGCACTGCTATTTGCATGAGTGTGATATACAGGCTTCCAACACAGAGAGAGGAGGTGGACAGGTTTCTAGTGGAATCCATGGCAGCTGAAAGGGGGGTGCTGTTGGTAGGTAATTTCAATCTGCCAGATGTGGATTGGAGCATCCCAGCAGCTGCCTCAGCCAGGAGCAGGGACATCCTGTATTCTGTACAAGGGGCAGGCCTCAGGCTGCTAGTGATAGTGCCCATCAGGAACAGTGCAATTTTGGATCTGGTACTCACCAATGGGGACAGAATTGAGGAAGTCAGGGTGGGCAAACACCTGGATTCCAGTTATCATCGCTTGCTGTTGTTCACCATGAGTACAGTGGCAGAGTCAAGCCACACAAAAGTGAGGGCTCTGGATTTCAGGAGGGTAGACTTTACTAATATAGGGATATGTCTCAAGCATGCCCTGGCAGGGAGGAACAAGAGGGGGGGAGTGGAGGAGCCATAGTGGAGGCGATAAACCATTGCATTAGGTAAGTAAACAAGGGCAAGAGAAAGAGAAAACCACTCTGATTCTCAAAGGTAGTGAGCTAGAAGGTAAGAGAGCAAAAGATGGCTTTCTGGAAATACAAGGAAACACAACAGGAGGAGGACAGGGTAGTGTATCTGGATAAACAGAGGAAGGCAGGAAAAGCAGTCAGGCGCGCAAAGGCACAGAGGAAAAAAAATAACACTGGAGGTTAAAAAATGGAGATGTGACTTTTTATAGGTACATTTGTGAAAGGAGAAAAACCAGGGGTGGGATAGTAAGGGTTAAAGGGGAAGACAGAGAGTGTGTGGAATGGGACCTGGAAAAAGCATAAATCCTGAACAAATATTTATGTTCTGTAACCACAGAAGAAGGTGGTGAGGGACCACACTTAGGCAACATGAACTAATATGGGAGGGAGATGGACACCAGTCCATTTATGGAAGAGATAGTCCTAAAAGAACTCACAAAACTGAAAGTGGACAAGGTAATGGAACCAGAGTTGATATGCCCACAGAATATTAAGGAAACTATGAGAGATGCTAACAGCACCACTGGCAGCCCTGTTCAATGAATCACTCAATACAGGAGTGGTTCCAGAGGACTGAAGGTCGGCAGATGTACTCCCTCTTCACAAAAGTGGGAGTAGGGAGGAGGCTAAAAACTATAGACCGTCAGCCTCACCTCAATACTGGGGAAGATTATGGAATAACTATTTTTTTTTTTAGTTTGTTGTTTAACCAGGTGTAGCACACTAAGCTGAAAGATTTTTTACAGGAGCAACCTGGGAGAACAGGGAAGTTAAGTAACTTGCTCAGGGTCACACAGTATGCGAGTGGAAGCTGTGGGATTCAAACCCAGATCTAGTCTGCTGGACATCACCAGAATTGCAGTTCAGAGCCTTAAACCACTGCGCTATACTGCCTCCCAAACTACTTAAAACAAAGTATTGTGGAACACCTTGAATCCAGTGGAGCACAGGATCAGAGACAACATGGATTCACAGCAGGAAGGTCATGTCAAACAAATTTAATTGTTTTCTTTGACTGGGTGACTAAGGTTGTGGATCAGGGGGAGTGGTGGATGTGGTCTACCTGAATTTCAGTAAGGCCTTCGATACCATTCAACACAGAAGACTGGCGAACAAGCTGGGCAGCCTGGAAGTGGGTCACAGGGTGGTAAACCGGGTTAGGAACTGGCTGAGTGATGGAAGACAGAGGGTAGTGGTAAATGGTGCACAATCTAAGGAAAGGAGGGTGATCAGTGGGGTGCCATAGGGATCACTCCTGGGACCAGTCCTGTTTAATGTCTTTCATAGTGACATTGCAGAGGGACTGGAGAGGATGGTGTGCCTTTTTATGGAAGACACTAAGATCTGTAACAGGGTGAACACTCCAGGAGGGGTGGAAAAAATGAGAAGGACCTAGGTAAACTGGAATGATGGTATAGAGTGTGGCAGCTGAGATTTAAGGGGAATAAGTGCAAAATCATGCATTTGGGGTGCAAGAACCCAGGGGAGGATTACATGATGGGGGGGGGGGGTGATGGTCACCAAACAGGAAAGGGACTTAGGGATAATCATATCTGATGACCTAAATGTATCCAAACAATATGCCAAGGCTGTGGGGAAGAGCCAGTGGGATGCTGGGGTGCCTAGCAAGAGGCATTACCAGCAGAAGAAAGGAGATGGTGATGCCACTGTTTAGATCATTGGTGAGGCCTCATTTGGAATACGGTGTCCAGTTCTGGAGGCCACATCTCCATAATGACAGGGTGAAGGCAGTTCAAAGAAGGGCAGCAAAGATGGTGCAGGGCTTGCACCAAAAGTCATATGAGGAGAGACTCAGAGACTTCAATATTTATACCCTGAAGGAGAGGAGAGACAGGGGAAATATGATATAAACCTATAAATATCCAAAAGGCATAAATAGGGTATCAGAGGGTAGTATCTTTCAGAAAAGGAGATGTCCAGGAAAAAGGAGGCATGACATGAGGTTGGAAGAGGGTAGACTAAGGGGTAGCATGAGGATGTATTTCTTCATGGAAAGGGTGGTGAATGCATGATATAGACTCCCAGCAGAAGTGGTTGGGAAAAAACTGTGGGGGAATTCAAGCATGCATGAGACAGTCATAGGGGAACCCTAGCGATAGGAATAAGGAGGTAAAGCCAGAGATCAAGTAGAGTCAGCAGCTTTTACAGTAGGCAGGGAAAATGTGCAAACTAGATGGGCCTTGCAGTCCTTATCCACCATTAATTTCTATGTTTCTATGCTTCGATGTTCAATTATTAATAATATAGGACTTCAAATCTTGCTAAAAGAAAATCACTATATGTTCAATTATTAACAATATAGTACTTCAAATCTTGCTAAAAGAAAATCACTGTCATCGTAAATAACATATAACAATTTCTCTCATACTACATGAATTGTAATAAGAAAGGAAAAATTGTTCCACACTGGGGATTGAACCCCAGCTTGTGAAGGTCTGAAAACCTATACCAAGACTTAAAAGCCCTATCACTGACATCATCAATGACATTATGATGCCAAATCACTCACACTGAATGTACCTTTGAGGATAGAGACCTTCAAATAACTCAAGGGCTTAAATAAGGTACACGAAGGTAGTATCTTTCAGAAAAAAAAAGATATTCAAGAAGAAGGGGTCATGATATGAGGCTGGAGGGGGTAGAATCAGGGGTAACGTGAGGAAATAAGGTGGTGGATGCATGGAAAAGCTTCTCAGCAGAGATGGTGGGGGCACAAATGGTAGGGGAATTCAAGAATGCATGGGATAGGCACAAGGGAACCCTAACAATAGGAAAGAGAGGTTAAAGGATCAAGTAGGATCTCCGGTATTGCAGTAGGTAGGGAAAATGGGCAGATTAGGTGGGCCAAGCAGTCCTTATCTGCTGTCACTTTCTATGTTTCTATGTCTGAACATGACTAAATGCAAACAAGGAGTATACATGACCACAACAAGCATTTACAGATATGTTGTTGGCGCCTAAAACACTATGCAGAAATTCAAAAAGAATCACATTAAAATCATACCCGAGATAGAATAATTTGTAAACCAAGCCATTTTGGAGCTTCAGATTTACCCAACTCCCACCCACAACTGGAGCCTGAAAAAGTGCAGTCTGATTCCTCAAGCATATAAAACAAATGACCAACACAATATTATAAAGACCATGTCAAAATAATGACACCACTGAGAATGACAGTAATATATGAACATACGAAGAATGCCAACAGATACAGGCCTGATGTCTATCTAGTCTGCTCCAGTGTGCAGCAAGCAGTGTGTTACACTGCAGCTGCTCCCCCTCTCCTACCCGCATGTCCAATGTCATGCCCATACTAGCTTTTATCCCTCCCCCAGTGCCTGATTGGCCACCTTGCCCCTGACTTAGTCCGATCCCCTCTAACAGCTGCCCACCGTCTTCAAGGATACCACCTCCTCAGGCAATGCATTCCACCATGTCACCACTCTCTCTCTTTGTAATAGTGCCTTCTCATCTCCCTTGTGAATCGACCACCCTCCAACTTTAGATTGTGTCCCCTAGTATCCCTCCCTCTCCCTAATCTTAAAACTCTCTCTGTACCATCTTTTTGTATGCCTTTCATATATTTGAAGGTTTCTATCATGTCCCCTCTTTCCCTATATTCCTTCAGGGAGTACGTGTTGAGTTCACTCAGTCTCTTCTCGTAAGGTTTGTCCTCTATCCCGAGAATCTTCCTGGTTTCTCTGTGTTGGACCCCCTCCAGCAATTTAACATCTTTCTTTAAGTAGCAGTGCCAGAACTGCATGCAGTGCTCCAGGTGCGGACTGACCAATTACCTTTACAGTGGTACTAATATACTTTAGTTAATAGATCCACTGGTTATAAAAGATGCCATAGAGTGAATAAATTTAATGTGCTTAATGACATCAGAAACACAGAAACATAGAATTGGATGGCAGAATGAAACTGATGGCCCATCAAGTCTGCCCATAATTGGTACTACCTTACCCAAGCCTACTGCCGCAGTGGGTTTTTCACGCCTTCCCACCCTTCTGTTTCCCTCCAGTGGGATTATGAATCCCCTGGCCCTGTCTCACCCATTAATTGTCCCTGCCCCCACAACCTCCACCCATAATCTGTTCCAAGGCTCCACCACCCTTTTTGTAAGGTAAAAACTTCCCCACATCATTCCTGAATTTACCTCCCACTATCCTCCAATTGTTCCCCCTCATGACTGTATCTCTATTTCTAACAAACAGGTCCTTTCAATTTACCCTATTTACACCACTTAGGAACTTATAAGTCTCTATCATTGTCTCCCTTCTCCAGTCTGGCCTCCAGTGAGTACATGTTCAGGGCCTTCAGATATTCCTCGTAGTATCTTTCCTGCTGGCACTGAATCATTTTTGTGATGCTACGCTGCACTAACTCCAGCCTATCAATGTCCTTTCTCAGGTAAGGACTCAAAAACTGGACATTGTACTCCAGGTGAGACCTCTGTAGCAAGCTTTTAGCACTTCCCCACCTCCTTCTGTCAAAACCCCTCACTACACAGCCAGGAATCCTAGATACCTTGCTATCAGCCTTGTTGCACTGGCTTGATGTTTTACTTGAGTGAGTCACTGAGAAAGACTCTCGGATCTCTCTACTCTTATGAAGTGAAAAGCTTAACACCCCCCCCCATTCCAGTACTCTGTTCATGAGTTCTTATTCCCTAAGTGCATTACCATGAATCTCTTGGTATTGAATCTCAACTGCCAGACCTTCAACCACCTCTTAAGCCTTTCTAGATCCCTCTGAATTTCCCTCACCCTTCCTCACTGTCCACCCTGTCACAGAGCCTTGTGTGATTAGCAAAGAAACACCTATTACCCTGGATACTTTCCCCTGTGTTTGTAATGACCATATTAAAAAGGACAGATCCTAATACTGATCCCTTAGACATTCCCATTGTCACCTTCCTGTTCCCAGATGTCTCCCTATTCACTAAAAATACCAGAAACAGCTTAATCTAGTTCAAGGTCAGCTGGCATTCATCTGCATCCCCTTCCCCCCCTGGATTGTGCCTAAAATAGGCAAGAATTTGTCAAGTGCACTTACCTGGTCAACAAACACTAACTCAATAAATTAATAAACCATCACCACCTGCTGCTGCCTTTCCACTAACCAATTTCCCTTCCAATTAACAAATCCCTTATTGACTCCCAAGTCCCCCAGCTTCTGGAGCAGCCTTCCATGCAGCATGGAATTAAAGGCTTTTCAGAAACCAAGGTTCAGCAAATCTATTGCCTTGCTTCTGTCCACAGCCCTAGTGACCCAGTCAAGAAACACAACCAGGTTTCTCTGACATGATCTTACCGAAACTATAGAATAATGGATGGGTAACCATCCACAACAAGGTTGTGTTTCCATCGAGGTTGTTGATGACATCATACAGGCCTCAAAAGTGAAGCTCAAGAGGTCTCCATGATGTCATTGACAACTCGGATGAAAATACAGCCTTAATTGTGAATGGTCACCTATCCACTGTTTTATGTAGTATATGGCGAGGGCTTATTTCATTTTTTGTGTTTTTCAGTTGCGTGTTACCTTCAGTGATGTTATTCTGGTATGGCTCCCTTCAGCTTCACCCCATTCCCATTATTAGTGCTGCTGACACTCGTTCCAGGTTCTCACCATTCCTGCTCACTCCGGCTTTCATTTTCCATGCCCCACATTTCTAATTTTTTTAAATGAAATAACACAAAAAAGTTCACTTTTGTGACATGAAGTGTTGCTAGCTCCTCATGTCAATATTTGCAGTGTCCATGACTTGATGCTCACTAAACTGCACCATGTTTCCACAATTTTTTCATTAGAGGCACAATGAGTGAGAAAATCAGGAGGCAGATCAAGGCTAAAAATTGTACTATCAGAGTGACATCAGAACAATAGTATAACAACTTTTTTGACCTTTGAACTCTCCTACAACAAGATTTGGAAAGCCACTGTTTTCCATGAAGAATAAGCCCATACCATATATTATAAACCCTTGCCGCCTGCTGTCCTGCAGTCCATTATTCTCTAAGTAGGCCACTTGTCTGTCCTTCACAATGATTTCTATCAGTTTTCCCATGATGGTGATAAGACTCGCCAGTCTGTGGTTGCATGGATCTGCCCTGCTCCCCCGCTTCTGGAGTGGGACTACATCCACAGTTCCCCAATTACCTGCCACTATCACCAACTCCAGTGCATTGTTAAATAATGTGACAATGGACCTGACAGCTGAGAAGCAAGTCTCTGTAGTACCCCTGAGTGCAGGCCATCACCATAAGCACCACTCATCCTTTCCCTACTCATTAAGCTGCACCCCTTGTAACTGCCTTGAGCCTGCATTGTGATAAAGGCCCACCATTCCCCTTCCATGAACACTGAGCACAAGTAAATGTTAAGACATTAGCCTTCTGCTCATTGTCCTCCACCACCCTTTCCTTCTGAGCTAGCGTGACAATTCTTCTCTAGACTTCCTTTTCCCCCAAATGTGTCTAAAATTCATTTTCCCCCTTAGCCATATGCAGCTCTGTGTTTGCATTCACCTGTTGTACCACAGCCTTTCCTTCCTTTAATGCTACCTGATATTTCTCCTTTTCTTTCTCACCCTTATCCACCTTATAGCTTATGAAAGTCTTCCATTTGGCCCTCACAACCTCCCCCCCCCACACAGGAGAGTCAGACTGATCTCTTGTGCGTGTTCCTTTTTAGAATAAAAGTCTGTTGTCTCCAGAATTGCCACATTTACCATTCTCCATATTTCCTCTTCCCCCTTGATCTGGCCTACCCACTCCATGTTTTACCTGACCCTTTCTCTCATCTGGATAAAACCTGCCCATTTCAGGTGCAGAACCACTGTTCTAGAGTGGGACAGAGTTTCCCAAAACCATCTCAAACCACACAGAATTATGATTACTGGACCCCAGTGGTTCCCTGACAGTCACCCCACCCACCACCAGTGAGATGGTGATTATCAGGTTAAAGATGGTGTCCTGCCATCTGGTTTCCCTAATAAGTGGCACCAGCAGACAGTAGAGCATCACATGCAACAGTATCTGACTCCAGGAGCTCTGGGTCACCAGGGTATCCCAGTCAATGTCAGGCAGATTCAAATCACCTACCATCACTAGATCCCATTTTGAAGGGTAGTAGGAGGCAGTATGGTGTAGTGGTTAAGAGTACGGAGCTGCAAACCTAGAGACCTGGGTTTGAATCTCATCAGCCCCCACTTGCATATTGTGTGACTCTGAGGCAGTCACTTAACTTCCTTGTGCTCCCAGGTTGCACCTGGAGATAAGCTCTGGCTTAGTGGGCCTCTCCTCATTAAACAATTTTCCCCTTTTGCTACCCCCTCCTAATTTCCTTAACCAATTCCCTATCTCCCTACACATTTTGCTGGGGTGGTCTATAGACTACTCCCATCCTGACCTTTTCACAGCAACCATAGTTAGCTGTAGCCAAATCAACTCCAGTCCCCATTCTTCCTTCTTGATGATCCCATCTTCTGTAGCATTGACACCCTCACTAATGTAAAGGGCTACACCACTCCTTTACCCCTGCTCCTGTCCATCCTGTACAGGGTATACTCTAAAACTTCCAAAGTCATTTCCTTGCTCCCTGTGGCCCATGTCTCTGTGATGGCTACCAACTTTATCTCAGCCTCAGCCACTGTTGCCTGTAGATCACTGACCTTATTATTCAGGCTCCTGGCATTCAGGCAGATAGGTCAGAACCTCTACCAAATTTCACCCAGTTAGCTGACAGTAGCTGGGAGAATATTTGGGTGATTTTTTAGAAGTAGTGATTGCCTTGGGGAAACTGAACAACCAGCAGAGAGGACCAGTCATCAACAAATAAAAACAAAATACAATCATAAGGGGGACTCAAAACATACATTATATGTAACAAAGACATAAAGAATAGAATAGATGCTTGCTCTGTGGGTGCCAAAACAGGGAATATAAAACAATTTAGCTAGCACCCTCATTACTGACAGGGACAGCAATCCAACTGTTATAGTGCACATTAGGACTAATAAAACTGGGAAAATGGACACTTGGTGTGTGACTATGAAAAAACTGTGGTAGAATATAGGAAATTTAGGAAGCAGAATCACATTTTGAGAAATTCTTCCAGATCGTAGGCCCAGAGGGGGAAGAGATATGCCATAAACATTAATAGCTGGCTCAGTACAGGGACAAGACAACAGGGATATACTTTTCTCAGAAACTGGGACACCTTCTTAAACAGACATGTCCTCTATATCAGGGATATGCCACAGACTAATAAAAAGGGTTGCAAGTTCTGAGATGGAAATTGGCATGTGCAACTAACAGCCTTTTAAAATAACTAACCAAGGATTTGAAACAAGGTAACTGAGGAAACTAGGCAACCTAAAAACCAAGGTAATACTATGAGAAGGAATAGGGGGAATTATGGAAAAAAAAACTCTAACCTTTATTATTATAGATATTGCAAGACATTTGAACAAGAACTACTTCCTGGAACATGTATAATCATGAAGGAAAATATCAATACCATTGGAATGTCTGAATCATGGTATAAAGACAGCAATAATCAGAGTAATAATATTACAGGTTATGGAATTTCAAGACAAGATTGAGGGCTCAAAATGTTATAGAATTAGCTATATACATAAAAATTGACATACATATACACTTATGACTAAAATTAAATAGCCCAACAGTCCCATGGAAGGTGTGTGGATGAAACTGACAAAAGCACGAGGATACCAGTTAACAGCAGGAACACACTAAAGACCATAGGACTGTAATGCAGAAGTGGGAAATCATCTTTGCCAGGCAATCACAATAGCTGCAGTGAAAGGAGACTGCATTATAATGGTGGACTTCATTTATCCAGACATTAACTGGATAAAGAATGAATACAGTGCCAGCACATGTAGTCCATTCATGAGTGTTGTACACAGTTAGGATTTTTTGTCAGCTACCTGTAGTTGGTGAGCCAACCAGCGCATATAATACATTGGACTTAATATTAACTAACATACAGTGTTACATACTCAAGCCTGTCAAAAGAGAACCCTTCGCTACTAGTGACCACAACATGATATATTTCAAGCTGGATAGAAACAGTACTACAAGTTACCATCTACACAATAATGTTGCCTTTAAATGCACGAGGATGAAATTGGAATGCTATAATTGGGAGATTGGATAGCTAAATAAAAATGTGGAAGGTTAATGGAAAAGTTTTATCAGCAATATTGGTGAGTAGGACCATATCCAATAAAACTAAAGCATATTGCAGAATACAAAAACATAACATGATTCTAAATTTGGCTAATTTAAGGGGAACTAAGAAATTATATTATGGAAATGGGTGTGCAAAATCTTCGTGGACTTCAAACTAGCACACATAAAAGATAACCAAACGTACTTTTATGGCTACATAGGCAATAGCAAAATTAATCACGTATCCTAGTGAAACTCAGACACTTGAGAAATTGACATATTCTCAATCACTTTTTCTGATCAGTGTTTAATAAATCTACACAACTAGCATATCCTTAGCTGATCTGCTGACAGCCTTATTCAACAGCTTAGTGGAAGCAGGGCTGATTCAAAAGGATTGAAGAAGGGTTGACATATTTTCTTTACATACAAGGTGATACAGAAGGAAATGGCTTGATACGTTTTATTGGACCAACATAGATGTTACAAAAATAACAAAGTACCTAAGCTTTTGGACCCACCAAGTCCTTCCTCGGGAAGCTTATGACAGTTATTTAGAAAATCACATAGTATTAACACCCAGGTCATAATTAACAAACCCAGAACAAATTCTTATTGGTTTAAAATACTCATTTAAACCATAACTTATATAAGAGAGGTGGTAGGGAGGCATCTAGCAATTACAGACCAGTCAGCTTAGTTTCAGTGGTGGGGAAGCTAATGAAAATCCTAGTGAAGTAGAGGCTAGTTGAGCATCTGGAATCCAGTGGGCTGCAGGACCAAAGGCAGCATGGACTCATGGGGGAAATTTCATGCCTAATGAATCTGATAGATTTCGTTGACAGATATCTTTGAGTGGGTGACCAGGGAAATGTAGAGGAGTAGTAGTAGGAAAGTATTTATTATACAATGGGCATCAAAAAAGCATCAATCTGATCAGCTGACTGGCACTTTTAGCTGTGAGTAAACCTGACAACTATCCACACATAAAGTACCAGCCAGACATAACAGAGGTGCATCAAAACAAAAATAAAGTCTCTACACCAGATGCCATTGCACTTTCAATATCGGACTCACATCACCCACAACACAAAAACTGATGACACTCACAAGAACAATATCAATCAATCAATCAAATCTTTATTTATCCAGGTGAACATCATTGAGCACAGCTCATTTGCAAGATTGACCTGGTAAGGTCAAGGTTCAATTTACATAGATACATAAAAAAAATTCAATATACACACACTCTAGGATACTACATAGAATATTGTGCATACACACAGTCTAAGGATACTTTCTAATCAGACTATACATTAAATTCGGGTGTAGTGGTAATAAGGGGTGCGGGGAAGGGGAGCAGGACGTGGTGTGCCTGGCTGGTGGGGAAGGAGGAAGACGGTGGGGGCCTATACTGTGAAGAGGGCAGGAGGGCGGCACTGGGGAGTTTGTATAACAGGGGTATAGGGCTGTGATATATGACAAGGGATTAAGGGGAGGCAGATGGAAAGGAGGGTTGCATGGAGTATGAAGGGTGGTGACTCTTAGTAAAGGTGGATACCTTCCATGAGTTGGCTATCTGGGGAAGGAGATGGATAAGATTATGAATACTCTACTGTTTGTGGAAACAATTACATTTTTCTTTGATAAGCCTCTAATACAGATATTTAAAGAATGTAAATGAGGTGTACTGTATCTGTTCACTTTCAGGGTCTTCTGCATCGTATTCCATGAGGCAGATAAGACATAGCTGATAGCAGATCTACCATATCGAGAACTGAATTTGGGCACTTTAAGCATGATGAAGTTTAGACTTCTTAGGGCATATTTACTTGATGTGATTTGTGTGAAGCAGTCTGAGACGTAATTTGGTAGCATCTTTGATATCGCTCTATAAGTCCATAGTGTGGCATTCCTGTCTCTTCTGAATTGGTGTGAGGTCCATCCAACTGCAGCATAAAGCGAGCAGTGGTGAGTGCTGAGAGGAAGATCTGTAATAAACCTCAAGACTCTATGGTAAAATGTGTCCAGTTTGCTCAGATATGAGTTGGGGCAACGACCATATAGGAAATCTGCATAATCTAACACTGATAGAAATGTGGCCTGGACCAGCTTCTTTTTAGAATCACTTGTGAGAAAGTGCTTTGTTCTGTAATAAAGCCCAAGCATCTGACAGAGTTTTTTTAGCAGATCTTCCAGATGATCTAAGTAGTACGAGTCTACTGTCTACCCAGACCCCCAGATATTTGAATTTTGTAACATGTTCAAGATTTTCACTAAGGATAGTGGATATGTGGGGGAGATTGTTTGGGAAGGAGTGTCTGGCTTGTGTTTGGGGGGAGAAAAACATTGCCTTAGTTTTTTTTGCATTTGGCAGGAGTTTTTTTCCAGTAGTTGGTGTTGTAATAGGCTGAATTCTGCTTGTAGCTCTATGCATGCTGTTACGGGAGAAGGGTGACTGACATACAATACTGTATCATCTGCAAACAGGTGTGCAGTGGCTTTGGTGAGGTTATTGTCGATGCTATTGATATAGATGGCAAATAGGATTGGGCCGAGGATGGATCCTTGGGGAACTCCTCTTTGGAGAGATTTGAGTGGTGATAGGTCTCCTTCAGCCTTCACCTGCTGGGTCCTTCCCATGAGATAGTTATTGAACCATCTAATGAAAGTTGAGTCGAGTCCTATGGATTTCAGGGAGGAGAGGAGCAGTTCGTGGTCGACCGTATCGAATGCCTTACTCAGGTCTACAAATACAGCACAGACACAATTTTTTTTGTCCAGTTCGAGTAGTCAATCATTGGTCCCTTTAGCCAGGGTTGTGATGGTGCTGTGGTTGGTTCTAAACCTAGATTGCGCTGGATTTAAAAGATTAGCCTCTTCAAGATATCCTCTTAGTTGGGTGCTTACGATTTTTTCTAGCAGCTTAGATAGCACAGGGAGGATGGAGACTGGCCTGTAGTTGTTGAGGTCCATGGGGTCCCCTGCTTTCAGTAGTGGGATAACTTGGGCTGTTTTCCAGATCGATGGAATAGATCAAAGTTGTAGAAAGAGGTTAAATAGGTGTGTTCTTGGCACTGCCAATACTTGTATGGCAATTTTTAAAAAATAGGGATCAAGGGAGTCTGCACCTGCACTTTTTTTGGTGTCCAGCTGTGATATTAATTCTTCCACCTGCTTCAGGGTGGCTGGTATGAAGGAGAAGGTGGACTCCATTACCCGTGCTTCAGTGTTTTTGATACCTAACTGGGAACGCATTTGGTTAGCTGGAGAGGTGTTGAATGCTAGACCAGCGGTTATAAAGTGATTGTTGAATGATTCCAGGACTTCCAGTCTATCAAAGATGGTTCCCTTGCTATTGTGTATTTTGGCTGGGAGTGTGTTACTTGGATCGTATCCTGTTATGTCTTTTATGGTGTTCCAGAACTTGGCAGGGTTGTGGCAAGAGGAGTCTAGTTCAGGCATATAATAAGCTGCCTTAGCATCTCGTACTTTCCTGGTACAGATATTCCTGGCTTTTTTGAACAGCTCCCAATCAGTTGATATCTTAGGTTTTCCTGCCTCTTTCCATAACTTGTCTCTGTCAAGGAGGGTGGCTTTAAGGTCAGGAGTGAACCAACGGTAGGTTTTATTTTTGATGCGTACCTTAGAAATTGGAGCATGGATATTAAGGGCACTTGTAATAATGTCATTTAGCTCCTCATACGCTATCTCCACTGTGTTTGCTAAGTAAAACTCTTGCCATCGTGTGGAGTGGTTTATCTCTTCGAGATATGCCTCAATGTTGAATTTTTGCTTTGATCTCCTCATTGTGAACTTGGTAGGGGATGACGACTTGCATGCTGTTCTTATTCCCACAATAAGGCAGTGGTCACTGATGTCATTGAATAGTACTCCAACATGCGAGAAAAGGTGAGGTTTATTCACTAGTATAACATCTAATAGTGTGCTGTTGCTTGTATTCTTTTCATTGATTCTGGTGGGTTCATTTATGAGCTGTGTAAACCCATGAGTATCGCAGAATGATATTAAGGGTGCTGCTGCCTTTGAGAGCCAGTTTAGGTTTAGGTCTCCTATGATAATAGTTTCTTCTGTTCCCTTTTTGATTAAGTCACCCAGGTGGGATAATAGCTTGAGGTCAGCTGAGGGGGGGCCTATAGCAGCCGATCAGCTGCAGCGATGTGGTGCGGGAGAGGGCCACTTTGAGGGATAGGCATTCAAATTCCTTTACCATGGATAATGAGTTGAGGCAGGTTACAGATAGGCTGTCCTTCACATATATATAGCTACGCCCCACCCCTAGTTTGGCAGTCAGCTCTGAATACTTGATAATTAGGTAAGTTTATGTCTTTGTCGGCTGTGACAGGCCTGAGCCATGTCTCAGACACTACTAGTATATCTGGTAGGGTATGGTTAACCCAGGCTTGGATCATTGTGATCTTCTTTAACAGACTGCATACATTAATATGGAGAAAGCTTAGCCCTTTGATCTTGGCTAAGTCTGTTGGTGCAGTGATGACCTCTGGGGGTCCTGGGTTACGTTCTACATTTCCTGAGCATATTAATAATAGCATCAATAGTTTCATAGTTGCCACAAGAGATAGATTAAAGATTCTTGCCATTGCCAGTATTTTTTTATTCTGATACCACTTTGTTTGCCATCCGGATATGGAGCTTTGGCCTCTTGTTAGAGCGCTGATTAGTAGTCTTGCAGACAGACGCATTGAATAATTTTCTATACAGAGTTGAAGCAAGGTCCCATAAGATAGTAAATCCACCTGAGTCCCTTCATGGCAACTGTTCCATGGGTTATGTTGTAGCATTGGGAGGTCATATATACATACCTAGTCCCTTGTGACTGTTGCAGTAATGCAGTAAGTCGAGTAATGTAATACATCTCCCTGTGTGGCATCCTATGAGAGATATCCTTTTTCACTGTGCTCAGGATACAGTAATAGAGCTAGCAGAATCCAGAGAAATCCCCCCATTATGAAAAGTACAACTGGTATGCAAAAGGTACTATATCAAATGTCTTTCATGGTGCCCTCAGTAGATTGCTAATATAAACGACTTATTCAGCTAAGGTCTGGTGAGTAGAGTTTAAAAAAAGGGAATATAAATTAGAGGGAGAAGGATAGAGAAACACAATGGGGGTGCCTAGCATATGTGTTTCTCACTGTGATGTTTAAGGACAGACAATGGTCAAGCTTCGGCTCAATAGTGTGGGTAGCATGAGCAAGCAGAAAGGGAGTCTGCTGATTTGGTAGCTAACAAAGGGATATAGAGCAGGCTACAGGGCAGCAAGATGCAGGGGGTGTGATTTATGTTTTCGTGGGAAGGTGTCTATATAAGAAAGGCTACAGAAGGTGGAAGGGCGGGTGGGCATAAAAATTGTGGTTTGCTGTACCTTTCCCTGGCAGTCCCTCTGGTCTGGCAGTTCCAAGTGTCGGCTTGCAGCTGCTGACCACCCACTGGCAGAGACTGGCCCCAGCACTCAACTGTGGGCACTTAGCGAGGTTCCTCTTCTGAGGAAAAAAGACAGAGCACAGCAGGTTAAACGCTTTGCAATGGCAAGCGTCAGCAGTGCAGCAGGGGGCCAAAAATTTGCACTTTAAAGGCAATAATATTGATATTGAGAATGATAATGCAGGCCATATTGCCCACGATTGAGTACAGTGATTTGTGTAGACAGACCAAGAATCCATCTAGTGGCAGGTCTGTATAACCTGCTAATGGAAAACAAGCCATATGGATCAGTACACTGTCAATTTTGAAACTGGAACACCACTAGAAATTCAAGAGATGATACAAATAATCATCTCACAGGTAGAACAAAGCTCTAATCTGTTCCACGTTCACTTACTTGATAACAGAGATGAGTCAGAAATTCTGACCGCTGAGCTGACGGCAGCCACCGTGAGAAACTTGGATTCGCAATCTCAGACTCCTAAAATAACTACTAATTACATAACCCAGCATAAAAACAAACAACAACATGTCCAAACCTATTTTGACTCCTTGTTAATTTTCTTTACCTACTGTAGAAGGCCATTACATAATCACAATAATCCACTCCAGGGTTCAGGTTGTTCTAAGATTTACCCATTTCTGGTGTGATTTTTGTCATTCAGCCTGCAGCCTTGTGACACACCACACCATTTGTGGGTAAATCCCACAACAGCCCACACCCTGCCATGGATTATTGCTTAGTTCTTGCAGTTAAGAAAGGGATATACCTGTTTGAGCCATGGCTCATTTACAATGGAGTCCAACATTGATACAGTCAGTTGCAATAATAAAAAATATTAAAAACAGTCAATAGTACATAGAAGAGATTACATACAGTACAGAGACTTCAAGAGAGAGGGTGTAATCCATACATTTAACATGCATGTTAACACCATACATACGTATTGCAATGGGAATCATTCCCATATGGTGATGATTAAGCCACAAGAACTTGGCTCAGGTTAATAAAAAACACCAAATGGTGGCTTCGTAAATGCTTTTCTCAAAGGAAACAACAGTGGATCTGATCTGACCAGGAACTAGACCAAGGGTCGGCAGTGCATGTAACCTATCTGGACTCAGCATGGTCTTCATCACTATGTCACACTGAAGTATGATTAAGAAGTTGACCAGCTTTATCATCGTCATCGTCATCATCATCGTCATCAAAGGTTTCATTTGTTCAACTTTTTGGGTCATTACAAATCAGAAATAACATGCAATACAAATAATTCAGAAACACAGAAAAGCAGCAAAATATAAAAATAATACAGGCAGTGCATCCCCTAACCATTGTGAAAAGGTGGAAGAGATCAGCAACTAATATACAGCTCACATGAATCTGTTCTATTAATGAGGATAGCAATTCATCATAATTTGTCATTAGCCACAGTTAATCATAATTTTAACAATGCTGGAGCATATTTATTCAAAATATTCTCAGTATTATTCCCTCTGTAACCATTTTTTATAACTTTCAGCTTAAGGCCTTTGCATATGTTTCAGCCCAACAAACTCCAGGATCAAAGATATTACAACAAAAATGCCCAATATTCTGGAGAAGAGGCTTCATCAAACATAGATATGTTACCATAACACAATTAGCTTCCCTGTTACCTTTCCAGGGCTCCCTATGGTATAGAGGTACTAAGTACAATATCTGAGCTCCCATAAAGATGGAGACCCATGGTAATGTATGCCAATAGGGCAAACTCACTATGGTCCACTGAATCCATTGGATGGTACTAATCCAGAATAGGCCAGTGTACTAATTTCTCTTGGGCAATAATTCCCGTACAGAATTTCAAAATTAGCTATTTAAGATCTTAGTAAAACTGACTTAAGGGAAAGGAACCCTAGGAAGCTGAACGACTAAGTAGGATAGAACAACTACTGGTCCTGAACCAACAAGCACATTTCATCCCTGCAAACATTGCTTAGCCCCTCAATTTCTAGACTTAGCAAATCATGGCAATAACATGTTATGTCTGACATGATTTTGTGTATTGAAATTAGACATAGCAGACTGCCTGCATTGAAAGGCCTGCTTACATCGCAGGTGTCACTAGTCAATCAATTGGCTCTGGGTGAGGTTTCAGCACTGCTGTCTTAGGCATCCTTCACAGTTAGAAGTCAGTCAGTCTGACTTTGACTTGTCTGTGGAAGCGGAGAACCTTGCTACACTGCAAAGAACAAACTATAACTACATTTAGGACCTAGAAACCTGGTGAGGCATATTACTTGTAAAGTAAGGGAGCTATGCTTTCTACAAAAAGTTTCATTTTTTTTCCTTATTGGCATTAAGCAGAGAATTGCAGGATTCCATTAAAAGTGTAGTAATTTTATAACCAGAGGGAGTGAGATACAACTGAATTTGCTTGATTGTTGGGGTTGAGACCTAGGATTTGGAAGGATATTTTGCAACATTTTAAAGTGTCCTGCTGGCTGAGGGTGAGTTAATTTTATCCCTGGACTCAGTAAGTGATTTGTGCAGGAGGCGTGGTCTAGTAAATTGTGGTGTTAGTTGAAGTACTATAAAGGCAATACTCACCAGGGTGGTGGAGCAGTTGTGTATTTAATTGTTTCTAACAGTCACCAGTGGCTGTGGACTACCCACCACCCTACCCACACCCGCCCCAGGTGTGGCATTTCCTTTATAGCCACAGTTCTGACATCACTTCCTCAACAGGTCTATCCTTAAGAACCCTGCACAGTGCAAAAGGGTAGGCACACACCACAAATAATAATAAAAAATACATATATATAGTATATTATAAGGGAGAGGGACATGTGGGGGGTGGTGCAATGCACTGGCTGTGGGGCAGCAGTTTTCTGGGAGACATTCTGGAAACTGCATTGCTGTCCTATTTGCAGGAAACTGTCAGCTCTGAGGGAGGAGGATGCCCACCTCCAGGCTGATCTAGCAAGGACTAAGGAGGCCCCCCTTCCAAAGAGCACCACTGCCACAACCACTGCCTCAGAGGTTGCCAAGTATGAAGAGCAGTTGGACCACAGTGGGTTCTGGGAGGGTATGGGTGGTAGACCAGAGGTGAAGCCCCCTAGTTGTACCTCTAGACAAATCATATGCCATTCTGGCAGAGCAAGGTTCCTCTATGATGGCACACTCAGTTGAGACCCAGAAGAAAGCTGAGGACATCCACAAGGGAGACCCACAAAAGGGTGGCAAGGGACACCACAGGGGAAGGAAACAGCTTCTGATAGGGGACTCTATTGTTAGGGTGGTAAACCTGGGAAAGGGAGAGGAGAAGGAAGTAAGGTGTCTGCCTGGCACCATGGCTTGGAGGGACAGGAAGCAAATCCTCAGGATTGCAGAAGCAGCATCACAGGAGAGGGAACTCGATATCATAGTCCACCTTGGGACAAACGACCTAGCCAGGCATGGAATCAGTGCAGTGCAGAATGAATTTGTGGAGTTGGGGAGGGGCCTCAGATGGGTAGCAAGCACGGTAACCTTCTCAGAGGTGCTACCAGTCTATGGCAGGAGTGAGGCTAAGGTACTGCACACCATGCAGTTTAATGAATGGTTGCAAAACTGGTGCAGAACACAGGGCTTTGGCTTCATTGGGGACTGGGGGGGCCACCTGGAGAGATAAAGGTCTATTCTGGCATGATGGTCTGCATCTGTCCATGATGGGAACCAAGCTCCTAGGTGATAGGTTTAAATGCTTCCTTGGCAAGCTTTTAAACTAGCCAAGGGGGGAGGCGCTGTTAAAAGGGAGGAAATTTCAAGCCTCCACCCACAAAACATGGTAGGTAGGAAGGTAAACACTGAGGTACAGAGCTCAACACAGGGCAGGACAGTGGCAAATGGAAAAATAGACAAGGACAGTAACAGCAGGGATGAGGGAAAAAAGGATAAAGCCAACATTAAATGGAGGGCAATGAGTACCAATGCCCGTAGTCTGGGAAACAAGCTTCCTGAGCTAGTAGCCCTGATGGAAGATGAACAGTTGGATATTGTGGCAGTCACAGAAACATGGTACACTGAGAACCATGACTGGGATGTCAACATACCAGGGTACACAATCTACAGAAGGGACAGGGAAGGTAAAAGAGGAGGTGGAGTAGCTCTATACATAAGGGAATGAATCAAAGCTACAGAACTAAAAAGTAAAGGGGGAGGACAAGAGGCACTCTGGGTCACCTTGGAGACAGGGAATGGCATCACATTCCGCACAGGGGTTGTATACAGACCCCCATCTCAAGGGGAGGAAATGGAAAACAAAATGATAGAGAACATTCTCAAAATGGCTGAAAAAGGGGAGATACTGTTGATGGGGGACCTGAATATGCCAGATGTTAACTGGATAACAGGTACTGCAGCCACATCCAAGAGCATGATCATTCTCGATGCCCTGCAGGGGGCAGGCCTTAGACAGCTTGTGTTGGAACCCACTCGGGAGGGAGCAATACTAGACCTGGTACTCTCAAATGGAGAGAGGATCACAAATTTAGAAGTCAGTAGACATCTGGGAACAGACGACCACTGCACAGTGTGCTTCACAATGAGCACAGCCATGGAGATAAGCCACACAAAAACAAGGATACTGGACTTTAGAAGAGCTGACTTTGGCAAAATGGGTGAATACCTGAAAAATGCACTAGCAAATGACCAAAAAGGAGGGGTGGAAGAACAATGGAGAAAAATCAAAACTGCCATCATAGAGGCAACAAGCCTTTGTGTGAAGCAAATAAAGAAAACAAAGCGGAGTGAAAAACCGCTATGGTTTTCAAACGAGGTGGCAGGGAAGGTTAAGGAGAAAAAGGCTGCATTCAAAAAGTATAAGGAATCACAGAAGGAGCATGACAGGGAACTGTATCAATTAAAGCAGCAAGAAGTGGGGAAGGCAGTCAGACTAGCAAAGGCCCAAACTGAAAAAAATAGCCAACTCAGTTAAGAAGGGATAAAACCTTTTATGGGTACATTAGGGAGCATAGAAAGGTTAAGGGAGGGATAGTGAAGATTAATAAAGGAGAGGGGAGGTGGCCAGAGGGAGACAGTGAAAAGGCAGAGATACTGAATGAATACTTTTGCTCAGTATTCACAAAAGAAGATGAGGAGGAGTTACCTAAACCAGACAATAGAAGCACTCTGGGTAGGGGGTTGACACCAGTTCATTCACAGAAGAAAGAGTCCTGAAAGAACTCCTAAAACTCAAGGTGGACAAAGCAATGGGGCCTGATGGGATTCACCCCAGAATCCTAAAAGAACTAAGGGAGGACCTAGTGATACCATTGACCATGCTTTTTAACAGATCATGGCAGGATGGGGCGGTACCTGAGGACTGGAGGAGGGCAGATGTGCTTCCCCTTCACAAAAGTGGGAGCAAGGCAGAAGCGGAAAACTACAGACCTGTAAGTTTGACCTCAGTGGTAGGAAAAATGATGGAATCACTTCTGAAAGAAAGAATTGTTGAGTACCTAGAGGTCAGCGGGGTACAGGACCCAAAGCAGCATGGATTTACAGCAGGAAGGTCATGTCAGATGAATCTAATTGATTTCTTCTACTGGGTGACCAAAGTAATAGACCAGGGAGGGGCTGTGGATATGGCCTACCTAGACTTTAGCAAGGCATTTGACACAGTCCCACACAAAAGATTAATAATCAAGTTAGCCAGCCCGGGAGTGGGTCCCAGGGTGGTAGCCTGGGTAGCAAACTGGCTGCACAACAGGACACAGAAGGTAATAGTGAATGGAACACATTCTGAAGAAAGGGGGGTTATTAGTGGAGTACCTCAGGGCTCAGTACTGGGTCCAGTCCTCTTTAACATCTTTATAGGTGACATTGTAGAGGGTCTGGAAGGAAAGGTATGCCTCTTTGCAGATAACACAAGGATCTGTAACAGAGTTGATACACAAGGGGGGGGTAGAAAAGATAAGAAGGGACTTGGCAAGGTTGGAGGAATGGTCAGACATGTGGCAACTTAGATTCAATAAAAAGAAGTGCAAAGTAATGCACCTGGGAAACAAAAACCCAGGAGAAGAGTTCACAATAGCAGGGGAGGTACTAACAACAACAAAAATGGAAAGGGGCCTGGGGGTAGTCATATCAGATGACCTAAAGGTGGGTAAGCAATGTGAAAAGTCAGTAAGGAGAGCCAGGGGGATACTGGGATGCATAGGAAGGGGCATCACAAGTAGAAAAAGGGAAGTGGTTATCCCTCTGTACAGACAGTTGGTGAGACCCCATCTGGAGTACTGCATACAGTTTTGGAGACCTCATCTACGCAAGAACATAGACAGGATGAAAGCAGTCCAGAGGAGGGCAACTAAAATGGTGCAGGGTCTGCAGCAGAAGCCATATGAAGAGAGACTGAGAGAGCTTAATATGTATACTCTTGATGAATGGAGGGACAGAGGGGACATGATAAAAACATTCAAGTACCTCAAGGGAATCAACAAAGTCCAGGAGGGTAGCATCTTTCAGAAAAAGAGATGTATAAGAACAAGGGGGCACAATTTAAAGATAGAGGGGGGATGGCTCAGGGGTAATGTGAGGAAATTTTTTTTCACAGAGAGAGTGGTGGATACATGGAACAGCCTTCCTGAGGAGGTCGTTGGGTCTAAAACAGTGGGGGAATTCAAACATGCATGGGACAGACACAAGGCAATTATAGTTGGAGGTGGCAGGAAGTAGGCTGTTGGTTAACTAGAATCTGCAGCTTATCCAGTAGGTAGGGAAATGGGAAGATTGGGTGGGCCAAGTGGTCCTTATCTGCCGTCAAAGTCTATGTTTCTATGTTTCTATGTTAACAAAAAGCACTCTCCTTTACTCTGAGCAGAAACACAACATAACCCTGCCTCACATAAAGTGCTCCTGAAAGAGGAAACTGAATGCCAAAATGAGGGCTATATTAAGTCTAATACTCTGCGGTCACAGATACATAAATACATCCATTCTCATAGCCCAGGTAATTAACCACATTTTGAATTTAAATATTGAGTTATGTACTATGACATCTCTGCTTCAAATGTTAAACTCAATATCCCTTTACCTTGTAAATATATCAGTGCACATTACTTTACATATCACATTTGAACAAGTTATTCATACATTAGGCAAACTCTAAATAAATATTAAAAATAAAAAGATCATTTAAATACAAGTAGAAAATTATTCAGATTAAGGAGTTTAGGGACTTCCTGCCCTTTGAAAACTCACTAAAGTGTATAGTTGACACAAGATAATAAAAAATAGGTTATAAGTAAATATTTATGAAAATGTTCACTCTGTCAGCATTACATACCTATAGCATTCTATTACAGCAGTCATGTTGAACCTTGGGAATTTGCAAAGCACTTATTTGTTAGTATCATACTAGTCTTTTAGATAACAGCCAAGTGTTTGGCAAGGAGGTCCATGCACTACTATGATCGCAGATGTTTAAAGTTAGTAAGTCATAGTGTGATAGCTTGTGTTATTAACCTTCTTTTTTGAATTAATGGAACACACATATTTCAGTTTAAATTAGGTCTCCCTACAGAGTTCTATTTTTAGAGTTCTCCTGGATAAACTTGAATTGGTGTCCAACAAAATTCAACCACCTTCAATGATATTCTTAAAATAGTTTTAGGTCATGTCTTGTAGTAAGACTCACTGGCCAATTTCCATAAGCCGTACAATTAATGAAGCTGGCATCACATCACCCTCATACTCTGTTAATCAAACTCCAGATATCCCAAGAGGGGTTCATGGATAAAATAGATAAATAACTCCTATGTTATCACTGTTTCTGATGAATATTTGATCTCCCTGTTCTTTAGTGCACCTTAACTGCCCTTGAAGTTCATCATTCTATTCAAAAAATACCTGCAAGAAGAAGGAAAAGCTACTCAATCTGAACTCATTCTCAGTGCAGTAAATTATTGCGGCAAAAGGAGCTCACACCCTGTCACCCTTAAGCACAGCTGGCATAACTTTTATTTAATTGAAAAACTCACCTAGCTGCACTTCTAGTGCAATTATCCATGCTCTCCCAGTTTTTGATTCAGCTGGCTTCTCTCCTCCATTGTCCCCAAGTCTCAGGCCATCTTATTTATCCTCTCAGGACTTCTCTAGAAGGTTCTCTGCCTGCATCATTGAAAGTCTGAGTGCGTCAAGGCAGTATGCCAAACTGAACTACCACTGGAGTGATGGGGGTTATCAACACAGACTCAAGAGTCATACCCACCCTCTGAAGAAATTCACAAATGGTATCTCAAATGTTTTGAACCTTCTGTGAGAACACCATCCAAATCCAGGCAACTCTACTAGAGCTAGCATGAGGAACACTGGTAGACCCTACAGGTACTCTGAAGGCTCCAAATAAATGAAAACAACTTATCTACTGAAAATAACAATCTCACTTGATTTTAAAGCTGATAGTTTGTTTTAGACTAATGTTTAAGTTAGTTCAATAGCTTTAGGTAGGGAAATCCCTAAAACATCAATAACACAGAGTTAAATTAAATGGAACTTTGGAGCAGTGTGGAGCAAAGCAGCACTGCAGCCATCTTGCTGCTCTACATCACCCCCCCTCCATTGTCACTTGACCAGCTTAGGAGTGGGGCCAATCTGAGAAATTGGATTCTAAACTGACAGAAGACAGAGGGCTGTAGAGGTGTGTTAAAAAAACCCTCTGCTGGCGGGATTTCCACGAAAGGTAGATTTTCGCTTCCACGAAAGTGCAGAAATCAAATTAACAACTTTCATGGAAATTCTGACCTGGAACAGTGGAATAAATGTAAAAATTGCAGATTATTCTATTAAATTGCAGAGAAAAGAGTCTGCAGAACTGATCACTGAACTGTGGAATAAATGAATGCACAGTATTGCGTAATAATTGATCAAACTGTGGAAAACAAATCCTCAGAGAGCTGTTATTCCACAGTTCGTGTGTATTTTTCTTGCAATTCACCAAAACATTCCATGAATAACAGTAAAAATCTGCCAAACACATTTGGAAGGTTCCAATCTCGCCAATGGTGGAAATTTGGAAAAATCAGCAAAATTTCCAAATGTTCACATGAGCCTGTGAAAGCAGAATTTGCAACTTTCACCCACCTCTAGAGGGCTGTGTTTAATAGCATACACTCTAAGGGTGGAAGAGTGACCAGTGGGGTACAACAGGGTACTGGTATTCGGAAAAGTCCTCTTTAATATCTTCATGGGGAAATTGCAGAGGAACTAGAAAGGAAGGTATGACTTTTTTGCAGATGACACCAATATCTGCAATAGGGTGGACACTTAGGAGGGGATGGAGAAAGCATACAAGAATCTAGAGAAACATGATGAGTAGACAAATACATGGCAGTTGGGGTTTGATGTCAAAAGTGCAAAATGATGCATCTATGGCATAGGAACCCCATTGCTGAGTATGGGGGGCGGGTCTTGGCAGTCACTAGACAGGAAATGGACCTTGGGGTTATTATATTATAGGACCTCAGGGTGGCAACACAGTGTGAAACTGCTGTTGGCAGGTTTACAGGGATGCTGGGGTGCAGAGGAAGGGGCATCACTAGCAGAAAGAGGGATGTGGTGCTGCCAATGTATTGCTCTCTGGTATACCACACCTGGAATACTGTGTCCAGTTCTGGAGAATGAAACTCAGAAAGGACTTAGGGTGGAGGTAGTCCAGAGGAGGCATCCAAAATTGTGCAGGAGTTGCAAGGGAAGCCCTTCAAGGAGACACTAAGGGATCTCAACATGCACACCATGGCAGAGAGGAAAGAGAGAGAGATGCCATGACTGAAACCTACTTGTGCCTCACAGTGGTGAACAGGATGCAGGATGGTAGCCTTTTCCAAATGAGGATGAGTTCCATGACTAGGGACATGAGATGAATCTGGAGTGTGGGATGTTCAGGAGGGATGCAAGGAATAGTTTTTTTTTACTGCAAGGGTGGTAAATGTATGGAACTGACTGCTGGTCAAAATAGTGGAGGATAAAATGGTGGAGGGCTTCAAGCACACATGGGGTAAAGAAAATGATATATTAGATCAGAGGTAGGGATGGTGAGGGTCACCAGAGACCAGACAGGGTCTATGGAGGTAGAATAGGCAAGGAAACCATGGGCAGACAGGGTGGCCAAATGGTCCTTTTCTGCCAACAGATTCTATGTTCTACCTCATCTGTAATAAGGTTTAATTTTGATGCACCTGGTAGAATAAATGTACAGTCAGAATGAATCATAAACAAAATAATAATTCTTGATGTTAATAAATCAGCAGGTCCATACATGCTCCATCCCAGGCCACTCAGGGAGCTTACCAACAAATTAGGAACCACTAAAAATAACTTTTAATAGCCCCATATCTGGAGTATTTCCAAGTGATTGGGGTCAGGCAGTTGTAGTGCCACTGTATAAATAAGGCAGTTATTCCCAAACAAAAATCTACAGCCGTATAATTTTGATTTCTGTCATAAGGTAATGGGGCTAGCTATGAAATATTACTTAAAAGAATGAATAGCCAATACAGGACTTGAGATAACACAGTGTAAATTTAAGGACTGTTACCATATGGGATTAACTATTCCTAAGGTGTCTACTCATTATGGTGAAATGACAAACTCAATGCTGCACATGCTTGGAATAAACTTCAACCTACAGTTAGAGCTCTGTTATATCAGTGAAAGATAGGGATCTTGCAAAATGCAAAAACTGTAGGCTTATCTATTTTATAAACGTTGACTGTAATAGTTTAGCTAAAATGCTAGCCAATAGGGCCAACGCAGTCATTATGTCACTAATCCACTATGATCAAGAGGGCTTTGTATCAGGTTGACATACCTGTACAACAAATCACCTTAAGAGATTATTCCACATCATCCATGCCTCAGGAAAATTAAAACCTTTAATTAAATAAATACAATTAGTATATACAGTATATATATGCATCCCATCTACCATCATTAGATGCTGATAATGCATTAGATCAGATAGACTGGAACTACCTTACTGCCATCTTAAGTAAATACAATTTTGAACCCACTTTTTGTAAATGGATTAAGATTCTATACTCTAATATGTCAGCTAAGGTGAAGATTAACAGTATAACATCCTAGAATTTTAATATTCACAAAGACACTAGGTAAGGTTGTCTTCTTTCACCTTATTTTTTATTCTAGTCCCGGAACCGCTCCTAATTTAAATACACTCCTCACCTAATATTCATGGAATCAGATTTGGTAGTAATCAAATATAATGGCCTATGCAGACAATTTTATTTTACCAATTTGTAACCCATACCTGTCTTATCTTCCCACAATCCATAAATATCAATTAATTGACCTGTTTTCTAGTTAATTTAACCCTTAGAATGCCAAAAGAATTAGAACATATTGAAGTTCTGGATGGATATATCAGTCCACTGCCCTGCAAGGGTTAAGTAAATCCCAATTGATGTCGCTCAATGATAAACTAGACCCTGATAAATTTAAAGTGGTTGGTATTAAGGTCTTGGAGACCAACATGACATTTCTTGGCATCCTTGTAGACAAAGACTAGAAAAATATTCCAAAGAAAATGATCCTCCCTTTAACTGATAAAATTAAGAACTTCAAAGAAGGCTCCCTATAAAGTTATCACTAGGGGGGACATTCAAACTAGTAACATGATGGTTGCCTCCAATATGTATTACTGTTTATGACATATCCTGATGCATATCCTTCTCTTTTGTTCAACAATATTAATCAAGCCATAAGAACATGTATTTGAAATAACAAACCTGCCCTTATTGCTGGGCTCAAACTACAGCATCCTAAAAACAAGGGTGACTTTACATCGCCTAATGTTGAACTCCACCATGATACATTCCTGGTGGCCCAGAACATCAGAACTCTATGGGACTGCAACACTAAAGAAAATGCTAGAGACTGGTTCAGAATTGAAAAGTCCTTACTTAGGGGCAGTGATCTGAAAATAATACTTTTTGATGGTCTCCAAAACTTCTTAAAAAATAACCCAATTCTACAGCTCTTGGTCAAATTGTGGAGCACTATCTCTCAGACACTCAAATAGAACCCTACCATGTTTTCCCACTGTCCATTAAGGGGTAATAAGCTAATTTAGTATGAAGGGAAAATTCTTACCTGAGACTCATGGAAGGAAAAAGGTATAAACTGTCTAGGAGATATTAAGAACACCCCATTAGAGACCATTGGCTCCACTTCTGACATAGCAAAAAGGTTCTCCCCATCCAGTATTGAATTCCATAGACATTTGCAATTAAGGGACATTGAAACACAGAAACATAGATGATGATGGCAGAAAGAGACCATGGGTCTATCAAGTCTGCCAAAGGGAAGCCAGCCCATTGGTGCAGAGGGCTGAGGTGCTGTACACCTTACGTCGTGCCACGCTGGTGACCCAGGTTCAGGAGTAGGCTCAGGTCATCAGGTGCCAGTGGTGAAGGAAAGGATAGTATATCCGGAGGATAGCTCTCCTTTCCTGGGAGGGAGCGGGTAGCACCCTGCTGTCTGGTAACCCCCAGAGGAGACTGGTGATGCAGCAACAGTCAGGATCTCCAGTAAGGGGGATTGGCTGTGGTGGTAGTACTGTGAATGTGCACAGGAGCTTGCACATCTCACGCTGGTTCACATTGCACTGCCTAGCCTGGTGGGAGACAGAAAAAAGGAAAAGCCCAGGTCACCTGGTAGGCGAAGGGGAGGCCAGTAGGACACCCCCATGCACAATACCAGATCTTGCTGACTGACGAATGGCTCTCCCTCTGATTCCTGGTCACTCTACTGGATTCTAGATAGAGTGCCAGAAGGAGTCAGTGGTCTCAACCGGGGGCCTCAGAGCTAGGGGGTTAAGTGGCCAGAGGAGACAGAGAGGAGATGGGCCCAATCCAGAAGTTGGTCGGGTTGTTTCAGGTGCATGGTAGAAAGGCTGTACCTGAAAGGCCACACCATGGAGAGAGGCCAGGAGACCGGTGAATAGGGGGTATAAAGAAAGCTGAAAAAAAGTCTTCCCAAGGGTTCAGAGACCTTCTACTGGTCCTGTGATCTAGGCCCCCCAACCCAATTAATCTACCCTTTGTACCTAGGTGAGCTCTTACCCTGTCCCACCCTCTCGTGAATGCCACAACATGTTTAGTATCCACCACCTTGGCAGGCAGCCTATTCCAGGGTTCAATGACTCTATCTGTGAAACTATTTCCTCAGACCCCTTTTGAAGCTCCCACCCCGTAGCTTCCATTTGTGTCCCCTAGTGGCTAAGCCTTCTACTCTGTTGAACATTTCTTAGCATGGCATTTTATTGAGCCCTCTGATGAATGTGAATGTCTCAGTCATACCACCCCTCTGTCTTGTAGTCTCCAGAGACTACATGTTCAATGTCTTTAGTCGGTCCTTGTATAAGTGCCCCTGGATGCTGTGCACCATCTTAGTTGCCCTTCTCTGCACAGTCTCTAACCTATCCTTGTCCTTCCTGAGGTGAGAGCTCCAGAACTGGACACAGTATTCCAGGTGAGGTCTCACCTGTGACATTTACCGTAGCAGGATTACTTCCTTTTTTTTTTTAATTAATATTTTATTGTTTTCCAACATAAACCAAAAGACATGGCACAGTTACCAGAATAACATGAATGCACATACAGGCAAGATGTCAAGCACAGGAAGTACAAAGACATGTCCCCTCCCCCTTTAACCCTCCCCAAAATGTATGCCTCCCCCCCACCGCCCCAAACTACTTCCTTCTTCTTACTGTCAAATCCTCTCCTAACACACCACAGCATTCTATTGGCTTTGCCATAAGCTTTGTTACACTGGCTTGAATGCATAAGGGTGTCACATATGATGACCCCTAGATTCCTGTCCCATGTGAGGTACTGAGTTGGACACCATTAAGCCAGTATTCAGCTCTGGGGTTCCTTTTACCTAAATGCAACACCTTGAATTTTATCATATTAAATTTTAACTGCCTAACATTGGACCATCTCTCAAATTTTTTCACATCTTTCTGTAGGTCCACCACCACCTCAACGCTGTCAACCCTATCACCTAACTTAGTGTCATCTGTGAAGAGGACCATTTTTGACTTGAATGCCTTCTTCAATGGTACCAATGAACATACTAAAAAGGACCGGACCCAAGACCAATCCCTGTGGCACCCCATTAGAGACCTCACCCTCACTTGATCTCAGTGCATTGACCACTGCTCTCTGCCATCTGTTCTTTTGCCAGTTTCCCACCCACCTGACTATGCTTCAGGCAGTGCCTAGGTCCTCTAATTTATTTAATAGGTGCTTATGTGGCACTGAATCAAAGGCCTTACTAAAACTGAAGTAGAAGAGATACACAGGGTGGCATCTATCTAATTCCTTCATCACCCAATCAAGGAATGTAATATGGTTTCTCTGGCATGACCTTCCTGCCACAAACCCATACTGTCTCCCATCCTGAAGTCCATTTCTGTCCAGGTAGTGTACTTGGTCCTGTTTAATTCTCAGCTCTGTACTCTCTTTCTCTCTACAGATGCTGGCCTTGATCAGGGTCAAGACTTGCTCCACCACTGGAGCTCCACCTCAGGGTCGGATGGCACTCTTTTAGCTGCTGACAACTTCCAGACACCTTGAAGTAAGGTATGGTAACTTTTCAACCAACCGGATCACTGGCGCTCTGCGGAGGCAAGCCCTGATTGGTCCACGGCCTCTGCTTTTGTTTCCTGCCTGCTACTACTGCTCTTTTTTCCACCCACCCCTCCTAGGCCCCATTAAATACACCTTGGAACCACCCTCTTGATTGATTTATCCTTCTATTTGGCCCTTAATAGGGTTTCCCCAGTCACTGAGGAACTAGCATAAGTTGAGATACTGCTTTACATGGCGGGATCGTACTTCCCTCCCGACTTGCGCCTCATCTAAATCTGCCGCATCCTCCTCACCTAACCTGTACATGCTGTATTGCTTCCCACAGATCCTGCATTAATGGAACCATGACACGCCTCATATATCTTGGCCTTCTATTACTATTAATCAACACACCCTTTGTATGCTACCAAATTAAAGTACTATACCTGGGTCCAGTTTTGGAATCAACCATCCCTAACGATGTTGCCCCTTCACACTGCACTTCATCCTACCTAACATGACCCCTATCTTTACCTTCGATCCTCATACATCTCCCCTCCATTTTCTGCTGCCTTCACAAATGTCGATTAGGGCACTTTCCTTAGTCTCTCAATACATTGCAGTATTAGCATCACATTGGAGAGCTATAAACCAAGAGAACTGACATTATCTTGTGGACGGTCTCAAAGGAAAAAAAATAGTTCTTTTTGGTTATGAATTCACTAAAAATGACTTCTTTTGCTCCTCCTCTGTTCAGGCAATGTGGAATTAAACCCCTGCCCCCCACTACCTTTTACCTCACCCTTGTAATTTGCGGCCGTGCCCAGACTTCAAATTATGATAGTAAACATCCTAGGCCTCATAAAAAAAATTTGATCAGTTACAAGCTTGGGCTGCACACACCAAGCCAGATCTTATTATTATCTCCTACACTCTGCAATTTTCCATAATGACATGAGTGATCATGGGGTTGTAGTTTGCTCTAGGTCTCAAAAAAAAGAGATCGGCAACAGCCTAAGCTTATAATGAAATGGTCCTATCGCAAATTCAGTACACCTGATTACTTGTATGATCTAGGCAGGATTAGATGGCAAGACCTGTACCTCACCCAAACAGCTGACGCAGCCATCACTATCCTTAATGACAGCCTTACTGCCTTAGCTAACAAGCATGCCCCCTTGGTCAAAGTCAGGATTTGCAAAACCTCTAATCCTTGGTTCACATCAGACCTCAAGGCTGCACTCTTATACCATGACAAACTTTGGGATAAGGCCAGATGCACCAATGCCCAGCTGACTGGCAGGCTTTCAGAGCAGCTAGAAATGCCTGCGTTAAATGCATTTGCTCTAGTGAAGCAAACTACTACATCTCTACCCTTGAACAGGCTAAAGGGAATTCCCCCAAAATTTTGGAGGACATTTAAGTCTATTAAAGATTGTCCAGCTTCCCCCTCTATTCATTCAAAGATTCTCAGTAATGGTATGGCGGAGGAAAATAATAGTCAAATCCTTAAAGAAATTAATACCCATTTTGTTACTGTAGGCCTAGTATTCGACTCTTCACCATATGCAATTCGTGCTAACAACCAAATCTGCACCAACATCACTTCCCAAACATCAACTCGCCCATTCCAGCTGCTCCCTCTTAACTTTAAAGAAGTCAAAGATGCTCTCCTTAACTTAGACACTAAGAAAAGTGCAGGAGATGATGGACTAGAACCATTCCTCCTAAAGCTAGGCTACCACTATCTCACGGCCCCCATTCTCCATATTTAAATCTCTCTATCTCCACTGCTACAGTTCCCTCTTGGAAATCTGCCCATATCCTTCCCTTGTTTAAAGCAGGGGATCCATGGGACGTAAATAACTATTGACCCATCTCTATCTTGCCATCCTCTTTAAAGTCTTGAAAAAATGATTTATTCCCAGCTAAAACATCACATTGAAACTTTTTCACTTCTTAATCCAGCACAATCTGGCTTTTGACCAAACCACAGCACAGTCACTGCACTGGCCAAAGTCACTAATGGGAAATGATTCTCTGTCTCAGAGCAAAAAGGTGGGTGGCGCTGAACAAACTTTACTGCAGACAGTCTTTTCCAGTTCCAGTAATATGTTTCTTTATTATTAAAAAATGGCAATTGACTCAACGTTTCACCTACTGCATAGGCTTTTTCAAGAGATGCCTTTAAAATGTGATACTCCAAAATTCAAACACTGTTATTCTTCAGTAGCATAATCCATTAAAACAGATTTTCAGGGATTCCAAAAATGTCTTATATCACAAAGACGTACAGCATGTCTAAATCTCACAGTGTTCTTTGATAATCTTTTTCTCTCACTTTGCTGATTTTTTTGTCCCCTCAAGTTCACAGCCTGTTAGCTCAGTTCTTCCTTGTGCGTCAGATGCCAACTAGTTATCCTCCACTAATGATTGGATCTCTGCCATGGACAACAAGAAAATTACCAGTGCAGTATTTGTGGATCTTAGTAATGCATTCAACACCATTGACCACAATCTGCTAGTTGAAAGCCTTACTAAAAGAGAAGCTACCCCACACACTGCACAGTGGTTCACCAGCTACCTAACTGGTAGGACCAAGAAAGTCAAAGCAGATGGCTTTTTCCAGTCTCCCTCCCAATCGCTAGGGGAGTTCCGCAAGGATCAATTTTAGGCCCCATCCTTTTTTCCCTGTGCATTAATAATCTTGACACACATATATCCAATTCCAATCTACATTTTTTTGCTGATGACATGGTATTATATACATCTGGCTCAACACTGGCCGAAGTGAGGGACGTACTACAAGCCGATTTTACTGAGTTAGAGACTAATCTTATTAATGCCAAACTCCTCCTTAATGCAAATAAACCAATGCCATGATCTTCTCCCTCAATACCTCTTCCACCTCCTCTGCTGACTCACCCAAAGACTTTGTTGTCACCTCATTAGGGGAACACCTCTAGAAGTTAGCTCCAAATTCAAGTATCTCGGTATTTGGCTAGATAACAAGATGTCCTTTAATGACCATCTAGATGACCTATCAAGGAGACTGAAAGCCAAGCTAGGTTTCTTGTACCGTAACAAGTCCCCCTTTCCGCGAGAGGCTAGAATCAGGCTGGTCCAGGCTACATTTCTTCCTCTACTCGATTATGGAGATGTAATTTTTGCCTCCGTAGCAGCCTCAAGTCTAAGCAAACTGGACGTCCTTTACCATCGTGCTCCACAGTTCATTACAAACGTACCCTACTGGACCCATCACTGCAATTTATATGCAGCTGTTGGATGGACGCTACTTTCCTTTAGACGTACACTCCATGTCCGTATGTGGACCCTTTAAGATACTCCTGAATAAGCTTCCAAACTATCTAACATCCCTCTTCTACATCTCCTATAGTGCATACTCCCTTAGGAAAACAGATTTTATCCTCCTCGATGTTCCTAGGACTCGCACTTCCTTTGGCAAACGGGCCATTTCAAGTGCTTTGCCAACCATCTGGAATCAGCTTCAATTCATGCTGAGGCTATCCAGCATTGTTTCTATTAATTTCTTCAAAAGGCTGGCTGCATCCAAATTTAAAGATACTTGTAAATGCTCCTAAATCCCATCTACACCATTGTCTCCCGCCACACCATTTTAATGCCAGGTACTAGTTCTAGCCACGCAGGATTCTTCCCCGCATGTGTTTCTGACTCTTATTCCTAAACTGTCTTCCATTGTTACACTATATTATGTCTCCAGCCACACTCCTTACTGACTTCCACCCCATAACAAGTCCACATTACACATTCCCCCACCCTCACCCTCTCACTCCCTGTCAAATCCTAATCCTATCCTTACCCCTTACCCTCGTCCTGACTTTATTTCTCTTCCACCACTCACACACACCCTTCTATAACTACATGTAATTCCCCTTACCTCTCTAGCCCTCTAATCAATCACCCCCTTCCTGCTTCTCCATGTTGCTACTGCTTCTTACTATATCACCTGTAACTGTATTTATTCACTGTGATATTATTATTATGTGTGTATTTGTATTATGCATGTATTATGACCTCCTTGTGAATGAGCTTTCGCAACAGAGTTTTCCTACAATAAACTTGAATTTAAACTTGAACTAATTATTAATTCCATTACTTTTCTGAGGCACTAGGTCATAATGCTGAAAACAAGAACAGCGCAGTCAAGAACCTTACGGTAAAAATGTCATGGACAACAACAGCACCCATCCAAAATGCCGACTACAAAAATAGCACCATTGGTAGCTGTTGAAAAACACAGGGAGGACTGCTACCATGGTGGGAAAACAAACCTGCAATTTGTGTTTTATCTTGGGGCTCCACCCTCAGCACCCTCTGACATGGGGGCTTCGCACCCCACTCCCCCCAATATTTAAACAATCAACTCTATGGGGGAATGGAACTCAAAGATGGGGAGAAAGTTGAGGGGGACCAGATTCATGTATAAAAAAACAAAAACAAAAACAAACACACTTGGGGCAGGGGAAAAGTGAAGCCATAAGATTCGGGAGACCAGCAACAAAACCTGGATCTCCCGAGCTGTACTTCCCAAGCTGCTTCTACCTTAGCCCTCTCCACCATGGGAGTGGCTCAGACAGCCTCCATACTTTTTGCCTACTTCTCCACTTCCTCCCCTCTTCCTCCCTTGCCTTGACAGCTACAGGGGTAGTGGTAATTAACATGCGCTATCCTACCTCTGTCGCAATCAAGGCAGACACGCTTTTTGAATCATGGTTTTGACAGCGCTATTATTGAAGCGCTCTTTTCACCTGGTATGCTTTTCTGACGACAGATGTGAGGCTGTCCGGGCTATAGTTGCCGGTCTCCTCCCTACTGCCTCCCTTGTGGAGAGGTACCACATCTGCTCTTCTCCAGTCCCTAGGCACGGTTTCTGTCTGTAACAAGCTGTTGAATAAATGTGCCAAGGAGTCCACATAGACATCTTGAGGACATGTGTCAATAGAGATCTGGTATTCCCTCATTTTAAAACTTTAGATAATATTTTAAAAACAAACACAAATCATAAAACAAAATAAAATGTAATGACAGATTCCATCCCTAACCCTGTTGAAAACCTAAAGGAAAAATGGGAAACATAACTGAGAGTTAGCATAATACTACATGAATAGGAAGAAAGGTGGGGAAATACCCTACAAGCCTGCAAAGAAGCAAAAGGCAGGTTAGTACAATTTACGATCAACCACCAGTGGCATTATTTCCCAAAAAAACTTGTTGAACTGGGCATTGATACTAATGATAAATGCTGGAGATGTCTGTCGCAGCAGGTACCATAACACATGTAATTTAATCTTGTTCTAAACTTTCAAGGTTATGGCAAGAGATATGGGTAGCTTGTACAACAATTCTATCTTGTAACATTAAATGTTCCTCTAAATTGGTAATTTTGGGGAGATTTTCAGATGAGACAAGGTTGTCAACAAAGAAAAATGTATGGCTTCATGCAGCTTTGATAACAGCTAAAAATATTTTACTAAGATGCTGCCAGCATCCTCATCTCCTCTCTTTAATGAGTGGTTTCAGGAGATGGTTACTAGAGCAAATTATGAATGACTGGCACACACAAGCTGTAACAGAACTGATAAATAGTATGCCTCGTGGAACCCTTTGACTGAATTCAAAACTCTGTAACAAAACCTAATTTTGCAAATTTGAATGATCTTTCCAATATGTATAGAGCAAGACCTTTACTATATATGGGCGCAATGCACGAACGGTCTGTGTGGCGCACAGATGCATGCACCATGGACTGTGATGCACCAGCGTGCTCGTCCCATAAGTGGGCATGCACGATGGGTGCGTGGGGGCTTGCATAGGGATAACACATAGTGCTCTATGAAGACACATGCAACACATTCACGGGGATGTGGTTGCGGATAAAGGTACATAGCATGCCCCTGCATGAATGCACGAAACACCTTATGACACACAGGTGCAAAGGCCCAGGGCATACAACTATGCCAGGGAATGGGCTGCTGTAAAGGTACGTGACCATGAGACAGCTGACCAGATGGCCTGCAGAGGGCCGTGTGGCCGGCCCACCAGAAAAAGCACGGACATGCACAGCATCCCACTCCAACATAATCCTGGTGTGCCACATGCCGACGGGCATGGGTGCGTGTGGCATAGGCCGCTAGCCTGTGTGGTGCATGGCCAATGTGGGGACCCATGCAGGCCCATGCACTAGATGCAACCATTCCCACAGGTGATGTGGACCTCTGAGGACATGGCCCACTTCCCCCCATCAAGAGCTTGGTTAATAGCACAGCCCTCCCAGCATGGGCATGGCCCACGTTCACCCCCAGCATGGGCATGGCCCACTGCACAGCCCCCAGCATGGGCATGACCCACAGCACAGCCTTCCCCCAAGCATGGGCATGGCCCACAGCATAACCCCCCCCAGTGAGAGCGGTGCACTCAGCACAGCCCATCCAGCCATATGTGGTCATTGGCCACTACAAGGCTACACCATACCATGCCCGCCCCCCCTCTGGAGACAGTGAACACACGCAGAACAAAGAACAGAACTTTAATGAAATCTTTTCAGTCATGAACACAGAAAGCAGCGCAACCTGCCCCCCAAAACACCCACGGAACTTGCCCGTTTAATTTGCCCCACACAGCAACCCCCTGCAGAACCAAGGGCCCACTCCCACAATGTCCATGTCACTGGCACCGGCACAATCTCAACAGGCAGCATACTGCCCCTCCACACCTATTCGAAGCTCTCCATGTCTTCCTCATCTGTGTCCAGCTCCCATGACTGGCATCCAATGTTATGGAGCATCATTCTCCAGAAGGGTCCCCTGTACCTATGTAAGAGAAGTGCAGACACATCAGTGCAACATATCCACTATGGGTCAACCACCCTGCCTGTGCCTGCTGCCCCAGGAACACACCGCTGTACTTACCGGGGATGGGAAGTACACCTCCCACATGTTGTTGTTCCTTTCATCCTAGAAGAGCATTGGGCCAGCCCCCTTCAGCATTACACTGTCAGAAAACTTCACCACATAGCACTGCTGCTGCTGGCCTGGGGACTACATGTAGCAAAGGGTACTGTCAGGCTGCTCCAGCAACATAAGTTCAAGGCATTGCAGCCTACACTGCTGGTCCTGTGTGGAGAAGAGGAACAATAGGATTAGGGCCCACACAATGTACCACTGCAGACCCGGAACAGACCCCTTCCACGTCCTGCGACACCTACCTGGTAAAAACCCTGTGCCTTCCACAGGTCGCCTGCACCCCAGTTATTTGAATAATTGTCCTCCGAGACATGGAACAAGTGTGCCAGGAACATTCTCTTGCAATCAAGCGATGTTCCCACCATGTTTGCCACCATTCATTGCTCCACACCTGCAGGCACAGAATGGCACCATGCATGGCACATGTCACTGCCAAATGCATGGGCATGGTGGAGATGGCACCATACACACTCCCCTAAAAGGGCACACGGCCACTCACACAGGACATAAGTAGGCTGCAAATCACACTGCACATGGAAACAGGAAGCGGGCTGTAGGCCAGAGGATTTGTCCTGGGGTGCTACTACATGTACACCTTATTGAGGAGATGTCACGCAGGTGGTGGATCTGTCTCCAGTGGCCTCAGGTGTTCCATGACTGTGTAGACATATCTGCATGGTGGGACACACACTGCCTGAAAAAGTTTAGGTTTCCATGTGCCATCATTGCACAGCTATGTGCCATGGTCTGTGCTGACACTGCCCCACGAATATGGTTCTCACAGAACATGACTGTCGAGACTAAGGTGATGTGTGCACTCACATACTATGCAAGCGGTACCTTTCAGCATGTCGGGGGGACACCTTGGGTGTCTGACAGTCATCAGTGTCCAGGGCAGTGGCACAGGTGACAGATGTCCTGTTCTCGGACCTCGGGGAGCATATCTACCTCCCCACCATGGCTGCAGACATGTGGACCATGAAGCAGGCATTTTATGGCATGCATAGCATGCTGAATGTGTATGAGGCCATTGATGGGACACTCATTGCCATCCAGTCACCTGCAGTTGATGAGGAGGTGTACCGTAATCTCAAGGGATTCCAAAGCATCAACTCTCAGGTGGTGTGCGATGTGAAAGTCATATTCACAAATGTGTTTACCATGTTCCTGGGGTCCACACACAACTTCTGCATACTGGACGCATCTGAACTTGGTGCCATGCTGTGGGACCAGCTGCATGATGGCTGGCTGCTAGGTGAGCATGCCGCACATGCTTTCTGTGGATGCCACAAGGCATGGCAATCGGACAGGCCACTGACACTGTTCTCTCCACCACTGCAGGTGACAATGGATACCCCTCTGGCCCTGTCTGATGACACCTACTGTATACTGGCCCCAGCAAAGCATGTGGATGAGGCCTACACCACGGCCCACAGGAGGACAAGGGGCATTTTTGAGAGGACTATCAAATTACTCAAGATGCGGTTCCATTACCTGGACCATACAGGGGGCACTGTCATGCTGTACCTCACGAAGTAGAGCTGTGCAGAATATAAAATTCCACCGGTTCTGATTCCGTGGACTTCCACGGAATTTTACAAAAATATTTATTTCCATTATTTCGCTATAATTTTAAAATGACATTTCCAAATAACATCAAACATGGAACATAAACAGTATACTGTAGCTTACAAGTTTGTACCAAATTTTAAAGTTGTAGATTGAAAGGGGATGGACTTATGAGTGGCCAAACATTTAATCAAAATTTAATTTTCCGTTATTTTGATATCATTTTAAAAGTTCTTATCTGAATTTCTCCACAATATCAGGATTTAGAGAAGCACATAGAATGCATATATGTACCATGTTTTAAGTCTTAAGCTTCAATGGGATCTGAGTTATAGGTAGCCAAATATTTTGCCAAAATTTGAATTTCTATAATTTTAGCATAATTTTGGTAGTATTCATTGAAATGTTACAAAACACTGACAGGTATGAAAACATTACTCACCTTAGTAATTATGTTTCTTCTAATGGAGTCTTGCTGTATTCTGGCTATTGCAGTTAGCCCCAGCACTCAAACTGCCCCAGAGAGTAGAGGGTTAATTTTCTATGCAGAGCATAGAACATTGAGCTCGAGCTCAGTTCAAACCTCTGTCTGCTGCACTTTGAAGTGCAACTGTCAGATTCTTACAAGCTAATACTAACTAACTACTACGTGGAAATTGTAAAATTTTTACTAGCCAAATGGCAACCAAATATTTTGGATCCCCAAAAGATTCAGGGTTAAGAAATCCAAAATCAAAAACCAGGTAGTGAACAACTTGAGACTGTTAAATTAATAATATAACCCAATCCCCCTGTCTAAAAGGAGGGAGTACCCAAATGCACCTCTGGGGTGCAACACTGCACCTGCCAGCCCACTTCCCAAAAACAGGTTCTGAGGGATGGGGTCAGAATACAGCAAGACTCCAGTAGAAGAAACATAATTACTAAGGTGAGTAATCTTTTCTTCAAACAACATGAAGTCTTGCTGTATTCTGACTATTGCAGACTACCAAGCAGTACCTGCATGGAGGAGGGAATCAAACCTACTTTGGGAATAGGCTCTGCAGTGCCGCTGTAACAAAACGAGCATCACTCTTAGCCTAGATGTCCAGGGAGTAATGCTTGGTAAATGTATAGACTGTGTTCCAGGTGGCTGCTTTACATATCTCTAGCAAAGGAATATCCCTGGCTGCAGACAGGGAAGCAGCTGTACCTCTAGTCCAATGAGCCCTCAGGGCTGAGGGAAGTATTTTGCCTAGCTTCTCATAGCAGAATTGAATACAAGAGACAATCCACCTGGCAATAGTTCTCTTAGTGGCAGGTTTGCCCTTACCCACTTCCCCATAAGTGAGAAACAACTGAAGGGAGTCAAACCTGTGAGCCTTAGTACGCTCAATGTAGTAACTAAGGGCTCTTTTAGCAATGAAACTGTGTAAACTTCTTTCTCCTGAAGAAGAATGATCAGTGAAGAACACAGGGAGAGACATAGATTGGTTTAGATGCAAATCTGAAACCACTTTAGGTAAAAACCTCCTGTTAGTTCTAAGGACCACCTTATCTCTATGGAATGAGATAAAATTAGGCTCCACTGACAGAGCTTGCAATTCACTGATACGTCTGGCAGAGGTAATAGCTACCAGGAACACTGTTTTCCAAGTCAAGTACTTAAGCTCTGCTGAAGACAAAAGCTCAAAAGGGGGTTGCATAAGCTGATCAATGCAAACATTAAGATCCCAAGGAGGGGTAGGATCCCTAAAGGGGGGATTGGAATGAAGCAATCCCTTGAAAAATTTAGAGAATACAGGGTGAGATGACAGAGAGGAAGGCTTTCCCACTGACAGAAATGCAGAGACAGCTGACAAATTTACTTTGAGAGTAGCTGGTCTGAGGCCTAGGCCATTAAGATGGACCATATAATCCAGAACTGTAGACAATTCAGCAGTGTCTGGGGATATATGCTTCTTGGCACAACAAATGCTAAATCTTTTCCATTTGGAGTTGTAAGTTTTTCTGGTAGCAGATTTTCGAGAGGCGTTGAGAATATCCAGAACCCCTTGAGACAGATGCAAATCTGCATACTCTAACTCTTTAAGAGTCATGCCTTCAGATTGAGAGACCACAGATTGGGGTACCAAATCCTCCACTGAGAGGAGGTTAACAGGTTGTAATTCCTGGGAAGAGACAGGGGAAGATGGACTGCTAGGGACAGCAACAGGGGGTACCAAGGCTGCCTGGCACAGTCCGGAGCAATCAGAATCACTTTAGAAGGTTGTGACCTTACCTTGACTAGAACCATGAACAGTAGAGGAAAGGGAGGGAAGGCATATAGAAAGTTCCCTTCCCAGTTCAAAATCAGAGCATCCAGAGGGACTGAGCCCAAGACTGGGGGTCTGCAACAAAACAGAGGAAGTTGGTGATTGTCTGGGGCTGCAAAGAGATCTATCTCTGGAGTGCCCCACCTTGAAAAAATCACTTTCAACACCAGGGGTCCAGGGACCATTCGTGATGGCCCTGGGAGATCCTGCTCAATGCATCTGCTAGCACTTTGTCCTTCCCTGGAAGGTGGACTGCTATCAGAGAGGTCTGCAGAGAATAAGCAAGGGACCACAATTTCATGGCTTCCATGCCATGGACCAAGTGCCTCCCTGCTTGTTGATGTACCACATGGTGGTGGTGTTGTCTGTCCTGACCTGAACCACCTTGTTCTGCACTGACTGAGAGAAAGCTTACAGGACCAGAAAGACTGCCCTGAATTCCAAGAGATTGATATGAAGAAGGGATTCCTGAGGGGACCACAGTCCCTGGGCTGTGAGAGCCCCCAGATGGGCTCCCCACCCCAATAGAGAAGCATTCATGGTTAGGACCACAGATTGAGACTGAGTGTTGAATGGGACTCCTTGCCTGAGGCTGCCCTGATCCTGCCACCATTGGAGAGCCTGGATCAGAGTCTGGGTCACTGGAACTAGTTTGGTTAGAGAATCTTGCTTCTGAGACCAAAAGGCCCTCAGATGAAACTGAATGTGCCTCATCTGAAATCTGTCCCCTTGGACCACTGCTGTAGAAACTGCCATGTGGCCCAGAAGTTGAAGGAAGTGCCTTGCTGGCTGAGAGACCAGAGGGTGGAATAAAGAAGCCAGCTCTACAACAGCCCTTTCCCTTTCAAGGGGAAGAAAAGCTCTTGCTTTGACTGTATCCAACTCTGCCCCATGAAGGTGAGGAGCTGTACAGGCTCGAGAACTGACTTGGGAAGATTGAGAAGAAATCCTAGGGAAGTGAGCACTTGCTGAGTCACTTGAAGGTCTGACTTGACTTGGTCTGGGAACTGACCCACAATGAGCCAGTCATCCAGGTATGGAAATATGGAAATATTTTTCCTTCTTAAAAAGGATACTACTATTGCTAGGCATTTTGTGAATACCCTTGGAACTGATGTCAGGCCGAAGGGCATAGCTTTGAACTGATAATGGCTTGAATGCAATTCAAACCTGAGGTACTTTCTGTGGGAGCACCTGATGGGAATGTGAAAGTAGGCATCTTTTAAGTCCAGGGAAGCTAGCCAGTCCCCTGGCCTTAGAGAGGGAAGGATTATTCCCAGAGTCACCATTTTGAATTTTAGTTTTAAAAGATGTTTGTTCAGGTATCTTAAGTCTAGGATGGGTGGCCACTACCCTGTCTTTTATGGGGTAAGGAAGTACCTGGCATACAGACCTTTGCCCCTGTGCAATGTAGGAACTCTCTCTACAGCCTTTAGAGCCAGTAGAGATACAATCTCTGCCTCTAGGGAAATGGTTTCAAAGATGATTGCAGGTGGAAAAGATCTGGCCCTCAGCTTTGGAAATTTCTTGAAGCTGAGAACCAGCCCCTGGCTTACCACCTCCAGGACCCACTTGTCTGAGGTAATAGACATCCAGTCCTGGATGAAGTAAGCCAGCCTGCCTCCTACAGGAATGGGGGAGTTGACCTGGGCTGACACATCAGGGTGTCTGCTTGGCAGGATCCTTAGGTTGAGGGATGGATGCAGCCCTGCTCATCCCCCTTCTGCCTCTCCCTCTGATGAACCCACTCTGAGGAAAAGGAGAAGAGGCCTGTGCTTGGTAGAAAGGCCTATGAAAAGGTCTGCTGCCTTTGAAGAGTTGCCTGCCTTTCCTTGGCCTGTACACTTCTATAGCTGGTCCTATACTCATCCTTTTTTTATATGTAATTCTCTGTCTGCTCCCCAAACAGAGAATTACCCACCACAGGGAAATCCATGGCTGTAGCCTGGGTGTCCTGCGAGAGACTAGTACATCTGAGCCAAGCCATCCTCCAAAGATCCACAGATGTAGCCATGACTCCAGATAACACATCATTGGAGTCCACAGCAGCATGTAACTGTACCTTAGATGCCTCAATTCAATCTGCAGCAACCCCCTCCAACTCCGAGGATATCTGGGGAGAGGCCTGCTTATCCAGTGCCAGTACAGTGTCCCACCTGGACTTCTGGTACCTGGCTGCATAGGCCATATAATTAGCCTGCCTGAGTCCCAAGGCGGATGTCATGTACTGTTTCTTTGCTATGGCATCCAGCTTCCTAGAATCTTTATCTGGGGGTGTGTGAAACCAAGGGTATATTAGCCTTATCACAGGCTGCAGCCTGCACAACCCCAGCATGGCTGCATTGTTGATACAAGTACTCTGTACCAGAACCTGATAAGGTGTACCTTTTGTCCATCCTTCTGTCGACAGGAGGTATAGAATTTGGAGTTTTTTAAGTCTTTTGTGTCTGTTTCATTTTATCACCTCCTTTATGTATCGGAATAACCTTTCTTATTTTCCATACTTCAGGAACAGTGGAGCTACTCAGGTTCCAATTGTACAGATAAGTTATAACAGGGGCTAACACTTCTGCACCCAGCCTCAAAAATTGTGCCTCTATGCCATCTATGCCTCCAGATTTATACGGGTTTAAGTTCTGCAATTCTTTTACTATGTCTTTCTCATATATTTCCTCAAATTTACATATTTTATTTAGGTTTTCTATTCTGCCTCTTTCAGAAACATCAATTATGTTTGAAGTTGGTTTTAGTATTCTGAGATCTGGTAAATTCAAAAAATAAGAATTAAAAACATTTGCTACTTCCATATGGTCAGTCACTAACTTATCTTCCTGCACTAAACTTACGTTATTAACAGTTTTGTTCGGAGCTTTTAAGTCAGAAACACTGTAAATTTCCAAAATTGTTTGGAGTCAGCAGTGTTATTTATCTTATTCCAATGATACATATTTTTAGTGTTTTTAATTATAATTTTACATTTCTTCCTCCATTCCTTAAATGTGTTCCAATCTTCTGTATTTTCAGTTTTCCTGGCCTTTTTCCATGTTCTATCTATTATCCTTAATTTTTTTTTTATCCTGTCTGTAATCCGTGTATCTTCCTTTTTTCTTCTATTTTTTTTAACTAATGGAGCATGACACTGAATTACATTCATCATTATATCATTAATCTCCTGTATTGCCAATTCTATGTCTGGAATCAAATAAACTCTCCCATTGACTCTGTTTCAAATGATTTATGAAATGTTGCTCATTGAACCCACTATAATCTCTACACCAGTATGTACTAGAATGCTGGATGTTACAACTTCGCATTTCAATAGTACAGGTTATCGGATTATGGTCACCCAAACTCAATGGTAACACATCACAACTTTTCACTAGATCTTGGGATACAAAAAATAAGTCTAAAACTGAACCCTGTTCTCCATTTTTAGTACTTCTAGTTGGTTTTTGAATAATTTGGTTTAACCCCAATATAGCAAAACTGTTTTTTTAATTTCTTGCCTCTGTCCTGTAACCAATCAGCATTAAAATCACCAGTTAAGATCTTTTGTTTGTCTTTTATTTTTTCTAGAATTAATTCTGCCAGAATATCAAATTATGTATTTTTAGTCTTAGGGGGTGCATAAAAAACTCCTACCACTAAATTCGTTATAAGTAACTCAATAATAAGACAATCAATTCCTTCCAAGTTTGTACTTAATAGTATCTGATGGGGGCCAAGGGTATTTTTAATGTGTAACATCACCCCCCTTACCCCTATCTGTCAGTTCAAGAGTATATCCAGAAAGCTGAATTTCCTCCTGCATTACACCAGGGTGCAACCATGATTCTGAAATCGCGAACAAATCATACTCAGTTTTAGTTGCTCATGCTCTGTATTCATCTATCTTATGTACTATACTTCTGGCATTCTTGTGTACAATATTAAACTTTTTAATTCTTTTAGTACCAGGACCATGATTCAGTTCTATTTCTCCACTTTGTGTCAATAGTAAGATACACAGTATGTTGGCACTCCTTGCAATGTCTAAGTTGCCAAAGTGCGTATAACAAAGCAACCTCTCATAATTTCAGGATTCATTAGTAAATCAGTTTCTTCTCCAGACAAAATTCTTCTCATTTAGGTAATGAGGGTTTCCTGCTGAGTAAAAATTCTTATTTTTGCTCATACTATCACTAACATCATTTAAACCATTTATATGTATCCTAACTAGACCCCATACCAACCAACCTCCCCCAAAATAACTGTAAAATAATCACCATTTAAGTCTTTACCCTTTAGTAACAATCAGGGTCCCAGAAATGTCTCCCCGAGTGGTGCTTGTGCCATGGTGCCCACGCCCGTGATCAGCATGAGGCTTTGTAGTGTAGAGGCCTTCACCTCCTCACTAGCCGACCCCCTCCTGCTCAATTCCATTATTGATTTAGGTGCAGACGATCAAAAATAATATATGATGGACAAGGCAGTTCTCTAGCAGCGATAATAAATGGCAAAGTAAAAGACAGGAACAGTTTAAAGTGCACAGTCACATGAGTTTATGCAGCTCTCTTGAAAAAGATTGTCCCAACTGACGTCTGGATATGTGCAGCTCTCACCTGCCGCCACAAAGTTGTTTCTCAGTCAGAGCCCAAAATGTTCAAGAATGGTCGGCGTGAGGCTTTGTAGTATAGAAGCCTCCGCCTCCTTCACTAGCCGATCCCCTCCTGCTCAATTCCATTACTGATTCAGATGCAGGCAATCAGAAATAACATATGATGGGCAAGGCAATTCCCCATTTAAATGATGGTTGCACCATAATAAAAATCCCTTCCCCCTCACCTGCTCCAAATCAAGTATCGAAATACATCCCCCCAGCAAGACAATTATCTGATCTCTGCCTTCCAAGCTCTCTCATCCCCAAGACCCCAAAGTTAAAGAATATGTGGATGTGGTACATCTATAAACACAAAAATAGTCACTCAGAGGAGGGGTCTGCTCATTTAGCATCTTTCAATACTAACATACTAACATACTAAAATGCCAGCAGAATAGGCCTAATGGTCTCTCGAGTCTGCTCGATTGGTCAGCCCCCACCCTGGGAGCTGACCTTGCTGCCCCCCTCGCCTTCTCTGGCTTCTCCCTTCCCAGTTCCGGATATTCTTGCTGCATTGGATTTTGCTTCCAGAACCCTTCCCCTGTACCTGTCCCAGCCCCTCTTGAACCCCTCCACCATCTCTGCCTCCACCAGCCCCCTAGGCAGTGCATTCCATGGCTCCACCACCCTCTCAGTGAAGTAGCACCTCCTCCTTTCTCCCCTGAATCTTCCCCCTCCAGCTTCCACCCATGCCCTCTAGTGGCCCCCTCCTCCTTCCTTTGAAGCACCCTGACTGTTCCTCCCCTATTTACCCTCTTCATGTACTTGAAGACCTCTATCATGTCCCCCCGGTCCCTTCTCTCTTCCAATGTGTACATATTTAGCTCTTTGAGCCTCTCCTCATAGGTCCTGTCCCCCAAGCCCCAAATCATTTGGGTTGCCCTCCTCTGGACCCTCTCCAGGAGTTTAATGTCCCTCTTTAAGTGTGGCCTACAAAACTGCACGCAGTACTCAAGTGTGGCCTCACCAAACAGTTATACAGAGGAGCATCACTTCCTCCTTCTGGAGGTGATCCCCTAGCGATGCATCCCAGCATCCTGTTGGCCTAGGCTGCTGCCCTCCTACAAGTCTCGAGTTGTTCATTTTGACATCCACCACCACCCCAGGTCCCTCTCAGCCATCGAGACTTGTAGCATTCCCCAGGGTGTACACTTGCCCGGGTTTCTGGCCCCAGGTGGAGTACCTTGCATTTCCTGCATTGAACCTCAGCTTCCACTTTCTAGACCATCTATCCAGAGCCTCCAGGTCCCCTGTAGGGCCACCCTCCCTCCTCCCCATCCACCACCACCCCAGTTTTGAGCCATCCATAAGAGAGACTCATCTCACTCCTGATTCCTGTCCTTATGTCAGAGACGTAGGCATTGAACAGGAGGGGCTCAAGGACTGATCCCTGTGGGACCCCACTAATGACCCTCTTTGGGGATGAGACTATCCCACCAACTACAACCCTCTGGGTCCGGTCCTGGAGCCAATTGCCTATCCATCTGATCATTTGGTTCCCCACCCCAATTTCTCCCAGCTTATCCAACAGGCCCATGTGAGGAACAGAGTCAAATGCCTTGCTGAAGTCTAGAAAAAGGACGTCCACTGGTCTACCAAGGTCCAAGGCACTCGTCACCCAGTCATAGAACTCCACAAGGTTTGTCTGACACGATACATGAATGAATGATGCCTTCCTTTGTAGTAACAATCGATTGACTTCACTGAAGTCCACTTATACTCCTTTCTTATTCTCCTCATCACATTGCAACCAATAATACGCAGATAGTAACCAGTGCAACACTCCTCTTACCACCTCAGCTAGCCATTGTCTGAATGAATGAAAGCACAATAATAGACAGCTTAATACACTTTCATATATTTGGATGGTAGCCTGCTGAAGAGGTGAGAGGTGGGTTGTACTGGTTTTCATCTGTTTTTAATTTACGTATGAGTCACATGGGGGAACATGGTTAGAATGGGGTGAAACTGGGCTGTAGGGAAGTTATTTAACCTGAACTATGCTGTGGAGGGAGGCTAGATGCAATTTGGTGGAGGGTAGAGAAATTACTTTGTTATTTTCTTTTAACTTACTTAGTATATCTGACACAGGTTTTGGGCACCCAGTGCCGGAATGATGGGGTCTTCGGTGGAAACAAGTTGGGCTACCAGAGGCAGAACATTAGTTGGATCTTTTCTCTGTTTTACTGAACTGTTTCTGACACCAGGATTGTGCAGCTGTTGTTACAATGGGAGGTATTCAGTGGCAATGGGGTGGGGCTCCAGGTGTCCAAGTGAGAGGTTTGCAGCGGCACTTGGATTGGGCTCCTAGTGTAGGAATGGGGGCCCTGAAGTGGTACTGGGATTGGGCTCCAAGAGTAGAAATGGGAGGTCTACAGTGGCACTGTTGGGCTCCTGGTGTCAGAATGGGAGGTCTGCAGTGGCACTTGGGCTGGTCACCTGGTGTGGAAACATGAGGTCTGCAGTGGCACTGGGTTTAGGCTCCTGGTGCTGGAATGGGAGGTCTGCAGTGGCACTGGGGTTGGGCTCTTGGTGTTGGAATAAGAGATCTTCTTCAAGGACATTTCCTTCATGGTATCCAGTGATATGGGTGAAGCAAATTGAGCGACTCAAAATGAGCAACTCAGTTTGCATGACCACAAAGACAGCGACTATGGAAGAATGGTGAGGGTGCGTGAATAGCGAGGTTGGGAGGACAGAATAGTGAAGGTGAGGAGGTTAGCAAGTGTAAAAGTAGGAGGTTAAGTAGTTCGATTGAGCAGGTTTCTTCCAAGTTGACTGCCTGGTGTGGCAGTTATGGTCACTGCCTATGGTGTCCATGGACCTGTGTTTGGGACTGCATGTAGGTATATGATTTTTTTCCCTCTGGGTGTTGTGGTTTACTTTTATACTTTTTGACAGTTCTTCCATTCCCCTCAGGTTGTTCCCCCATCTGTGTGTTGTTCCTCCCACAACAGTTGCCCCCTTCCACGTTTGCCTTCCTCCCCAGCGTCTGCTCCCTGCTGTTGAGATTCTTTAGTTGGGGTGGGGGGCAAGCCATATTGTAATTCAGATATCGCTTATTTTGTTTTCGGATAGTGTTGATCACCGATTTTGTTTTTGGCATTTAGCACTCACCATTATGAGAGTTGCTATTAAAGACTCATTCATATCACATGGAACCCTCTTTCATCAGGCCACACCTTTGGAACTATTGTGTCCAGCCACTGGGATCATACAGAAACTTTTCTGCAAGAAGTCCACTAGCAGCCACCCCTGATGACATCCTACATTAACACTTCCCTTAGAAACATGCTCAGCCCCTTCCCTCCTTAGTTCTTTTCCCGTCATCGACCATACTCACCCTTCCCTCCATGGAGACGTTGCCCCTTCAGTCAACTGCAACTTGTTCTTTTAAAATTTCTCTCCCTAGATTGATATCAGTTTTTAAAAAGTGATCATTGCCAACGTGTATGCCATTGAAAGAACCCAGTAAGCTAGTCCACAGAGAGCAATGAACTCACCCCTGTCCTGGGAACTTAAAGAAAAGTGTCCAACACTAAAATGCTGTTAAATTTTTCTTTTCTCAGTCCATCAAGCATACAGCAACCTATGCAATACAGGAAAAGTGGTGCAGGCACGCACCAGTTCTTACGTTTCACCAGTAACTACTGGCTTCATTACAGACAGTGAACATACATAATTAGTGGGATTATATATACATGATCCCAAATTCAAACAGTGCATTTAACCAATCAAGTGTTAGTAAGGGCTCAAGTGAGTAAATTACCAGATTTAATGCTTACATAGTGAAATAACATCCAGTGACATATAATAAAGCAAAACTTATAATACTAATCACATACTGTGTGACACAGATTAGAAAATATTAAATTCATATTCTCTTCACTCCAAATGCAGGCTTATAATTTTTTTAATTTTTTTTTTTTATTGATTAAATTCTCAGATTACAAAAACCTAATCAAAACAGTTTCTTCATCACACACCAAGGAAGCCTATGAGAACAGCAAAAAAGGGGAAAATTAATTAAATTTAATAAAAACTCCATCTTATCCATCATTCATAATCCTTACTGAATAATACAATTTGCTTTTTATAACATAGTTTCTTGCTAAGCCCTACTTAGGAGGCATAGATCCTTGTGGGGGGGTACTTACAGTATACTGGGTGTAGGGAATCAGGGATTGCTAAAAAGCAACTGATTACCTCCTTTTAAGCAAAAAATGATTATATCTCAATTTTATCATTTAAACCTGGGTATTTTATGGCACCCAGTTTGTATATCCATCTTTGTTCCTTCTCATTGAGAATTGCTTCAAATTCCCCTCCCCTAGCAAGTTTCAATACACATTCCAAACCAATAGCTTAAACTTTGTGGTTTGGTTTCTGTGTGCAATTTTTTTTATGTGTACAGCCATTGTATATTCTGTGTTTTGATTTTTAATAGCCAGAATATGTTCATTTAGTCTCAATCTCAGTTTCCTCTTTGTTCTCCCAATGTAGAACCTCCCACTTGTACAGGTCAGTTTATACACCACTACGTCTATGTTGCAGCTGACGTTACTTTTTATTGTCTCTGTGGTGCCAGATCTAGGGTTAAAGAAGACATCCATTTTTTGCATCACATGACACATTGAGCAGAACCCACAGAGTTTGATCGCCCTTTTTTAGCAGTGTGTTTTTGGTATCAGGTCTCCCTAGATGGCTATTAGTTAGAGAATCCCTTAAATTGGGTCTCCTCATATAAGAGATATGTAGGGGTTTCTCAAACAGGTCTTTAAGTGGTGTAAATCCCTTGAGGATCTGCAAGTTATTCTTGACTGTGTCAATAACCCCTTTACTGCCCACTCTAAATGTGGTAACAAATGGGAGGGTTCCATCACCTGTTGATTGTGGTTCCTTGTGGGAGAGAAGACTGTCTCGGAGTAAGGAATCAACAATCTCCCTGCCTGAGGAAATATCTTGCTCAGAGTAGAATCTTTCCCTGAACCTGACTGGGGTCATCCAGAGTTGGACCTTTTTGCATCCCCACACAATGCACTAAGCTCTTTAGATACTGCAAGTGTGGTGAAAAGTTTTATTCAGGCGACCTACATAATGTCTGCATCTGCTGCCTCGGTGTGGCCATAAGGTTATGGCCTGCAAATTCTGCCTCAAGTTCAATACTGCTACCCTGTGATGCAGAAAGAATGTCATAGAAACCCATCTCTTAAAACATTAGGTAGCAAAATTGAGAACAAGCTCCAGGAGAAGCGCTCCACCATGTCACAGACCCGCTCCTTGGGCTCCAGATCATCGAAGTCACAGGACAAAAGTACCTGGCAACACAAGCCCAAATTCCAGGAGAGAGAAAGGAGACATCCTCCCTGGTACATTCTGGGCCACCTCTGCAACCCAGTGTGATTGCTTCTGAATTGTTGACCACATGCCTCCAGCTGCCTGAACCTCTGAGCCATCCAGGTTGGGCCAGGATATGCATACCACCAGACCTATCATGGCTGTCATGGGACCATCATTGCTGGGGACAGCACCCTCACCACTGATGTTCCACAGCACGCCTGTAGTACAGGCTGGTGCTGACATGCAGGCTGTGCTTTCATCCATCATAAACATTTTACAGCACCTGCTACTATATCCTCTGGCTACAGGAGTGGCATTGACAGGGCACCCCAGGCAAGCTCCACCACTGACACTTCAGCAGTCAATGCACCCAGTGACTTCTTGGGCATCAACTGCCTCTTCTGTCCCTTCTTTGAGGCCCACAGAAGCCATAGATGAGGATCAGAATTATAACTCTGACCTCATGCTACAAGAGGAAGAGGAAGAATATGTGGAGAGTGCTTATGAGAGATCAAGCACCACTATTTCCACAGGTAGTGAAGACCCTGTTATATATGCTCCAAGATCCCCCCCTTGAAGAACCCTCTTTCATCATCATGATGCAGTAACTCCAGTCTGCCGTGGGGTTTGAATCAGAGGAGAAAGACATCACCAAGAGGAGTCTGGTGGAATTCTTAGAGCTACTGTACCTGATTCACTGCCTATCACAAGTCCTCCTCTATTGCCTGGCCTAGAACATGCTACCCTGGCTGCCTGGCATAGGCCTAATAGGAATCTTTCCATTTCAAGGAAGGCAGACAAATTGTACCAAGCCCCCTCTTGTAGGTTATTTTTTGCAGGCCAACATGAGGCTGATTCTGTTGTAATAAATGCAGCCCATTTTAGGTCCAAAGTGCATAAACACTCATCTCTCTCCCTGGGGAACAGGACCTTTGTTTCTGCACCTCTGGGCCTCAGAATTGCAATCTACCAGGCCTATTTGATAAAGTACCAAAATACCCTCTAGAGGAAGGCCAAAGCTGTGGTCCAAACCTTCCCAGAGATTATTCCCAAGCAGGAGCTGTTGAAGGCTCTCCAGGCATTGGAAGATGTAGGTAAGCATCTGTTGAGGTCCACTTATGACATCTCAGATGCTCCAGCTAGAGCAGCGCCTCTGGTGTCTGTTTAAGGAGACACACTTGGCTGAGGGTGGAAGGATTTGCTAATGATGTGCAGCAATCCATCTCAAATGATCCACTAAGATAATACACACTCTTCGGAGCAGATGTTCTGGATATCCTGTCGAACTTCCAAGCTTTGGACAGGACTCTAAAATCAGTGCACTTCCTCTACAATATAGAGCCCAGAAATCGGCAGAGGGTGCCTTTTTATCCAGCCAGTAACAGACACCAGTCAGGAGCTGAACATCAAGGCAAAAGCAGAGGAGGATCAACTCTGCCTGCCCTAGGACCCACTCCAGATGCTCCTTCAAAATCTCCTAGAGGTGGTAAAGTGGTTGCAGCTGCAGGATCTGCCTCTGTATGTCTTCTTACTAGACCACCACCATCCAGTACTTTTGGAGGTTGTAGTAAAGGGTCACCTTTCTTTCCACCTGGACCAGTGGAGAAAGGTCACATCAGATGCTTAGGTCATGCAGACAATCAAACAAGGCCATGCTCTAAAACATCTAGAGCTTCCCCAGGCCATCCACCAGTCCCCGGAGCTTATCCTCCCAAACCAGTGCCGCTAGAGGAGATACATACCCTAATGTGAAAGAAGGCTATAGAACAGATTCCTTGGAAACAAAGGATCTTGGGGTTCTATTCCCACTACTTCCTAGTCCCCAAATGCACAGGGGACCTGAGGTTCATTCTGGACCAAAGAAAGCTGAATCTTTTTATTCAATACAAGCAGTTCAGAATGGTCAATCTACAACACCTGCTGTCAGTGCTGCAACTAAGGGACTGGTTATGCTCATTAAACATGCAGGACACTTACCTGCATATCAAAGTTTGTACCCCCCTTCAGGAAGTATCTCAGGTATCTCTTCCATGGGAAACATTACCAGTTCAGGGTGTTGTCCTTTGGCATATCTTCTGTGCCACAGGTATTTACCAGATGCTTAGCAGTAGTGGCAGCAGCCCTCAGAAGAGAGGAACTATAGGTATTCTCTTATCTGGATGACTGGCTTCTCAAAGCTCAGTCCAAAGAAAAGCTCTATTTGACTCTAGCATGCACCAGGCAGTTGTTTGATGCTCTAGGCATCATGGTCAATGTGCTGAAATCAGTTCTGACCCCTTGTTAGTGCATGTAGTACATTGGAGCCATCCTGAACACAGCCCAAAGCTTAGACATCCTGCCTCAGCACAGAGCGAAATGCCTGATTGTGCTGGCCCAGGTGGTATACCACAACAGGTATGTCACAGCCAGTACATTCCTGAGACAGTTGAGCCTGATGGCAACCATTATTATTACTGTAACACTGGTCACTCTGCATATGTGGACCCCTCAGTGGACATTATTAGTCCAATGGGACCAACGCAACAATGATCTAGAACAGGATGTTCTAGTAACATCTTCTCTCCAGAACCAGAAGGTGCTAGAATGTTGGATGGAACCCAGCCACCTGCTGAAGGGGGTTCTTTTCTTGATCCCCTCCCATCATCAGATCTATATGACAGACACCTTGAGGATGGGCTGGGGAAGGGCTCATTTGGGGCCTCATCAGACACAGGGCACATGGACGATGATGGAGAGCACCCTCCACACAAATGTGCTAGAAATTAGGGCTGTTCTGTATGGTATATAAGCCTTCCAGACCCATCTGTGCCTGGGGCATCTGTTGGTGCAAACAGACAACATCAGCATGGTGCACTACATAAACCAGCAAGTGGAACTCACTCCTACCCCCCCTGCAGGGAAGTGATGAGGGTTTGTTATTGGGCTCTGCAGCATGGTCTAGAACTCTTAGCAGTTCATGTTTCATGCGTAAAAAACATCTTGGCAGACAGGCTAGGCAGGTTACAGTCCAGGATTCACAAGTGGGAACAGCTGACAACAGTGGCAGAAAATAAGTTCAACAAATGAGGTCATCTAGAATTGGACCTTTTTGCATTCCCATACAATGCAAAACTGCCACTTTTCTGCTTGCTCGTTCCAGGGTCGGGAGTTTTCTGACAAGAAATGTTGTCCATCTCTTGGAAGTTCCTTTATGCCTTTACCCCCTTCCCACAAATCCAGTGCATGTCAATCAATCTCCAAATAGAAAGAGCAATGTCAATACTCATTGTTCCCCTTTGGCCTCATCAGATCTGGTTCCTTTTACTGCAGCAGTTGGCAAAGGAACCACCAGTACCTCTGCCTCTGTGCAAGGGCTTGCTGTCATGGAACAGGAAACCCTGGTCCATCCAGACCTCAAGTCACTCCATCTCCATGTATGACTGCTGAGGGCATAGCCATTGCTAGGACTGGGATATCTGAAAAGGTAGCTGATGGTTTGGTGACTGTCAGAAAACCTTCCACCAGAGCCAGCTATTCCATGAAGTGGAAGTGGTTTGCTTTGTGGACCACTTTTCATCAGCTAGATCCCTTTACATGTCTGGTAAACCAGGTAATAGAGACTTTGCTGTCCTTCTCAGAGGGAAAATTGTAATATCTGTCTATTAAAGTGTACCTGACTGCTGTTTCAGCCATCCAAGTGCCTATTGAGAATAGTTGCACAGTTCGAGGTGGCCTGTATGTTTCTGAGAGGCATTCTGTACTTGAAGTCTCCTATCTGCAATCCAGTCCTGGCTTGGGACATGAATTGTTTGTTAGAAAAGCTTACTTTGTCCCCTTGTGAGGCAGCTGTGACTTGCAGCCGATACTTTATAGGTTCCATGTCATAATGGTGATCACGGAATAACGATCACCATTACGGCAAGTTTACGTCACCAAAAATGAATTTCAGCAATGCACACTCACAGCGTGGACAAAAATGGCACCTGAGACCTACACACCCCCCCACCCCCCACTTATGGATTCTCAACTCCAGGGGGGTGCATGTCTGGGGGGGGTGAAAAACTTAAATAAATGTAAAGCTGCCTGCCGGCAAAAAAACACATGCTCCACCAGACCCGGACCCTTCACTCTGCAACTCCTAGCTGACCACCCTCCCCACCACACTAGTGAACCAGCTCATCAGCTACCCACAACACCCTCTCCAACATACCATCCCTCCCCTGCCTCCCCCCCAGCATGTGTGCATGTGCACATATACCCGCGTACTTCCTGTCATAGTATTTTGCCCACCCCAGTATCCGGTCACCCCCCTGCTAGGTAGCTGTGAACACAGGCACTTTAATTGGGTCGTCTTTTTTGTAGGTGCCCAGTTTCGGTCACCTTGTTCACTGGATACCCACTTTCTGTCTTGGAAAGCATTATTTTTAGTTGCTATTACTTCTGCGTGAAGAATTTCAGAACTTCAGGCTCTAATGTGTGAGCCTTCTTATTTGATTTTCCACAAAGACGGGGTGTCTTTATATGCCAGTCCTAAGTTTCTACCAAAGGTATTGTATGAGTTTACTTTGAATCAGACCATCCACCTGCCAGTTTATTATCCAGAGCATGCCAATCCAGGGAAAGCATTGTTACATACTTTAGATGTACATAGAATACTCAAGTACTATATACACCAAACGAAGGAATTCAGGAAGTCCCTGCAGCTTTCTGTTTCCTTCACCCCTGGGAAAGAGGATATTCCTGTTTCTAAACAGTACCTGTCCCTATGGTTACAGAAAGTATGGTAAGGAATTTCCTGAAGTTGTTCATGGTCATTCAGCTAGAGGCATGGCCTCTACTGTAGCCTGTTTCAAGTCCAAGAATGTGTCTACTGCTGAGATTTGTGCAGCTGCCACCTAGAGTACTGTCCACACCTTCATTAATCATTACAGTCTAGACATTACCTCAAGAAAAAAGTCTGGCTTCAGACTAGTTGTACTTCAAGGCCTACATTCTTAGGCCTATAGGCTCCAGCCACTCAAACTGCTTCTCTGATAGTACTCCTTGGGATTCATTCCAGAGGTGTGGCTGATGAAAGAGATACCCTTGAAGAAGATAGAACAGTTACTCTATAATGGAATATCTTTGAGAGACTCTCTTTCATTAGGCCACACTGCCCCACCCTCTGTCCCCCTTAGACATAGGAGCTTTGTAATTCTTAGCTTTTTCTCCTGGCTCTTTCTCCAGGGCAATCTACCCGCTGTTTCTAGCCACACCTGGTAGCTGGAACCATTCCTTCTCTCCTGGTTCCCTAGTGGGTGCTCCTCTGAGCATGATCTCCAACAGGAAACTGAGGGAGGAAGTGGTTGTCCACTTTTATATGGGAGTGTCAGTATAGGACATCATCATGAGCCGCCCCTAGCAGACTGATTACAAAATGGTTTCCGTGTTGTTCTAGTGCCTGGCAGCTACAGTTCTAGAGATGTGACCTGATGAAAGAGCTTCTCTTGAATATCTAGTGCTATGGTAATTACATAACTGTTCTGTCTGCATTGGTTGAGCTCCTGCTTCCAGAATGAGAGGTCTGCAGTGGCACTGGAGTTGGGCACCTCATGTTGGAATGGGAAGTCTGCAGTGGCACTGGGGTTGGGATCCCAGTTTCAGAATGGGAGGTCTGCAGTGGCACTGCGGTTGGGCAACCTGGTGTTGGAATGGGAGTTTTGCAGTGGCACTTGGGTTGGGCTTATGGTTTCAGAATGGAAGCTATGCAGTGACACTGAGATTGGGCTCCTAGTGTAGGAATAGTAGGTCTGCAGTGGCACTGGGGTTGAGCATTGGTGTCAGAATGGGAGGTCTGCAGTGGCACTGGGCTGGGCAGCTGGTTTTAGAATGGGAGGGCTGCAGTGGCATGAAGGTTGGGCTCCTGGTGTCAAAACAGAAGGTCTTCTGTGGCACTGTCGTTGGGCTCCTGGTGTCAGAATGGGAGGTCTGCAGTGGCTCAGAGAATGGGATACTGGTGTCAGAATGGGAGCTGTACAGTGGCACTGGTGTTGGGTTTCTGTTGTTGAAATGGGATGTTTGCGGTGGCACTGGGGTTGGGTGTCTGCTGTTGGAATGGGAGATTTACAGTAGTACTGGGGTTGGGCTCCTGGTATCAGAATGGGAGCTATGCAGTGGCACAGGGGTTAGGCTCCTAGTGTAGGAATGGAAGGTCTGCAGTGTCACTGTGGATGGACAACTGGAGTTGGAATGGAAAGTCTGCAGTGGCATGGGTTGGGTACCTGGTGTAGGAATGGAAGATCTGCAGTGGCACTAGGATTGGCGTTCTACTGTAGAAATTGGAGTTTTGCAGTTGCAGTTGAGTTGGGCTCCTGGTTTTGAAATGGGAGGTCTGCAGTGGCACAGGATTGGTTCTAGTTTTGTTGTGTATGTGCTGTGGTTCCCTTGTGATATGCTATATCATGTACTGCACTCCATCAGTTTTCTATGTGAGAAGATGCAGAAACATATCTTTGTTATTAAAAACCCTCTCACAGGGATGCCACTAATCAAGGCTGTAGACACTGTCATTCGAAACTCATGATGTATTTAAGATAAAACTAAACTGTATTATATGTATTGTTGTATGTTCTGTTACCTGCTTTGAGCCATGCTGGCTCAACATGTAATGTAGAATCTACTGTCACATAATTGACACAAGGATGGTGATGTTACATAGAATAGGGACTGCAATATGGACTTTTAACATCACCATCTCAGAAAATGCAATAAGTTTCTGTATAACTTGTGTTTGCAATGTAAAACTCAGTAAGCATACTTTTCAAAAAAAAAAGAGAAAAAGAAATACATGGGGAAATGTTTAACTGTTGAAGTTTATCAGACCTGTGGAAATTATTGTGAGGAAGAGGGAAGATGACAGACTAAACCACCTGTCTTTAAGGAATATGTATTGGATTTTTTATCTTAAAAGCCTTTAATCAATCAGACAATCTCAAGATTGGGATTCAATTTATTATAATGAGACTTTGTAACCAGGTTGTGTTTCCAAGTAAAGGAATGTTTTGACAGTTATGCTCTTCAGCTGTCACTAAATGCTACTGTACATCTGCATCATCATTGGGGACTAGAGAAGCTGTTATTCTGTTGTCACAAACCAGGTATACTGTATCTTCCCTCTTTTTATTTATTTATTTATTTATTCATTTATAGCATAGGAATTAAAACCCTTTGAGTCATAGACACATTTCTAAAGGCTCTATGTCAAGTTTTTGCAAAAATGGGGCTTGATGGCACTCATCTGTCCATATCTGATCCCTGCAAATTCTATTATGAAGCCCCTTGTGGGTGATCACAGCTTCTGCATGGGGCCAGCCACCTTTCTGGATCTCTGGCATCATCATCATCTCTATCTGGTATTTACAAATCTTCTATCCTTAGACCGTAAAAGGATTTGGAGTACAGTGGTTTAAACATGCCATCAATGCACTATGAGATTACTGTTGCATGCAATTTGTATTATGTATTTCTGCTCTGCAATTTTGTGTGATGGTTTTGTATTCCATCTTGCTTTTGATTTTTATTTTCAACATCTAACATTCATGTATTTTTCAGATACAATCACCTCCCCCTTTACCCTCCCCCTCTTCTGATTATCACTTCTCACTAAAACAGCCAAATGTAAATGAAAACCAATCAACTGGATTGCTTCTTGGCTCTAAAAGGTGAAATTTAAGGGAGAGAGGGGGTGTTAGACAAGAAGCATGCCCCATGATGAAGATGCATTTGGTCTAATCGCCAAGGTATTTTGCTCCATAGTATTTTTGTTTCATTGGTTCTGCTTATTTTGTCTAACCTGGCATAAATTTATGACTGCAGTCTAAATAATTGCCTTCAAGTGCCTATGTTCCAATCGAGGGGGCTAATCAGACCATAAAGCTACTTGCAGTTCAGGCTTATGGAAATATGATCTAGTTAGCCCCCTCAATGAGTTATTCCCTTGTATACTACACTTACACACAATTTAATCATTGCAAAAAAGCTACATAAATTCAGATTACGGTTGTTACCACATAACACTAAATCCCTCAAATTTTGGGAATGTGCCATTATGGTTTTCAACCCAATACCCACAAAGTTTGGAAATGTGCTATTAGGATAGTCAAGCCTAACTCCCACCCCTTCTCCCTGACTTACTATTTATAAGACTAAGCTACAGGTATGGGGCCATGCATCAGTGGTGTGGTACCTCAAAAAGGGCCAACATATTCAACATTTGCAAATAGCAACCCTAATTCCCACTCCATCCCTTACCCTTGTGACCCAAGGCCAAGCTACAGAACTTGCTCCATGCTACAAGGCTGGGCTGGTGCATGTAAGGCTCTTTTGGTCAACAATAAGTTGCACCGTTAACACACAGTTGCATATTGACTGTGTATGACCTTGTGAACTCTTTGTATAACATAAGTAAGCAATAAGACACGACAGGGTGTTGGTTGTTCTGTGATAACTGCACGTCTAGGTCGAGTGTCCTTCTGTACCTAGCCATGTGGTTATCACATAACAACCTTCACCCTGGAGTGTCTTATTATGCTTATAAAATAGGTTATAATTAGGAAAAAATGACATTGTCAAGTAGTTTGCATTTGTAAAATTTTGTAACATTTGTTTAAATAAAAACTAGAGAATTTCTTAAAAGGGAGAAAAACAAGAGTCCCTAACTACACTGTTTGGGATGGTCAAGGATTAATATGTTTTCTCCAAACCAGCAAAAGACAAATCTGTAGGCCAAGCCCTTTCTAACCAGAAAATTTCAGATCACAATTCCAAACTGTCTGGGCACTAGATGATAAGAGGGGTAACCTCTGACCCTAGAAAGGTATCTCTGGAGGTCCCCCAAGGATCGATTTTAGGACCACTACTCTTCAGTCTATTTATAAATTATCTCCCTAACACTTGCCCTGTGAAGATGCCGCTTTATGCAGGTGATGCAGTAATATCAGTACCAGGTAAATCACCCAACAGAAATAATATCAACCCTACAACATAGTTTCTCAAAGCTGGAGTCTTGGTTCTCTCAAAACCGACTCCCACTAAACTAAAAAAAAATTAAAATTATGCACTTCACTATGCCACACTTAAAAAGAATTTTGAACCTGTGACCATACTAAGCCAAAAGGGAAACGTCATTGAACAGGTCTCAGCCTTCAAATATCTCGGTATCCACATAGACGACACCCTCTCCTTCACCCACCATGTTGACCACATTATGAAATCTGCAAATACTAAATTCTGGATCCTATATCATCATATGGATACCATGACCCCTGAGGCCCTTAACTTAGTCACTCAGAGCTCAATACTGTCAACCATAGATTACGGTCTAGTCATTGACAGTGCTGCCTCTGATTATCTGATACTGCTTTAAAATTTGTTAAACTACTAATTAACGAGGCCTGGTGGCTGATCTTAGGGCTAACCATCTTACTCATACTTATAGCCTGTACTCCACTACTGACTGACTCCCCCTGCACCTTAGGGCCAGGTACCGGGCTTGTCTTATTGGTAAAAAAGCCCTCCTAGGACATACATCTGAATCTACAGCAGCTTTGTTCCAACCCAACCAAACTTCAAAAATCATTAGGAGATCAGACAAGGGTGTACTCCATGTCCCCTTCAAGTGAACCTCCTTTGCCTAATGGTCACTTTGCTATCGTGGGCCCCAATGGTTAAATGATCTCCCCACTCCTCTACTGGAGCTCATGAAAATTGGCCCTTTTAAAAGATATCTGTGAATCCTCCTTGCCAAAAACAACCAATGTGATTGCTATTCCTAAATACAGAACACCCTTGACACCTCCATGGGGGTCACTACCCCCTCCCCCTAATTCTCTTTCTATTCCCTTACCCTATACCCACCTGCCTCCCTTCCTTGACAAAGCCCTCTCTGGCTGCTATCTCCTCACTACCTGCACTTAGCAACTAGACTGTTTCATAAGCCTTCATTGTTTAAAAGACTATTTCTGGCATTAGAGTGTTCATGTACTTGCACTTCTGTTTTCATGTAACCAAATCCATACTGTGTTCAATTTTACTGCCACCTTGCTTTATTCTTCGCTTTGCGTTTTGCTTTGTTGTGTTGCATCTAATGACATGGAACCTTTGTAGAAGAGCCATCATGGCTCAAAGGTATGAATCTGAATCTGAAATAAATAACTAACTAAATAAATAAAATACTATGACCAAAAAAAACAGGCGAAAATTGCAATTTTTAAACTTTTTTGGCTATCTGGATCTTGGAAACTGCACATCCGACCAAATCAAAACTTGGCAAATCAAGAGATCTACCCTCTGAGACCATCCATGTGACAATTTGTGCAAGTCTGTTGAATGGTTGTGAAAATATTGCAATACAAAGTATCCAAGAAGGCAATTTAAGATGCTTGTTTTGGGTTTGAATTCAAGAGATGGAATGTTTACTATGTATGTAATACAAGAATTTAAATCTCTGCTCAGTTCTACTGGCAGAATGTTCACCCCCCCTCTATCATATAGCAGAAGGCCTCAGATGGAACAACGGCTTTAGTTTTAGCTGTAGCAGTTTAAACAACACAGATTTTCTCAGTAACGAGGCAAGGATAGGAGGGGGATTTTTCATGGCCAGCAAAGAAACACCATAAATTAAAACTGTAGGTACAGGGGCGTGGCTTCACTCCAATCCTGATGGCCGCCTAACTATGGAGCTCTGCCAACCTGGGGATTACTGACGGGATTATTTGCACCTTAAAAGTCAATTTTTCTTTTGGCCTCATACAGTTCCAAGCTCCGATACTACTCGAGAGGGTATAAACTGAAATATTCCCCCTTACCACTAACTTCCTTGTCCCAAGCTACTGATGGGAAAATCGTGCTTGCGATGTCACAGTGCAAAGGACCTGAGGTGCCCGGGGGGCCCTATCTACCCAGCAGATTACAGAAATGTTCACTGCACTGATGCAGCGTATGACCGAAGTGACCTTGGCTTCTAACAACACGACCTCAGCCATACAGCAGATGTATACTAGGTTGCTAAAAACTGAATCCCAAGCAAATCAGAACTCGGACAAAATGGAGTCCCTTACAGCCCTAGTGCGAGAACAGGAGAGCACAATACATACTCTGCAGAACAAAATGGACTACATTGAAACAGAGGTAACAACCTCCATTTTCTGGGCTTCTCCGAAGGGGTTGAAAAGGGGTACTCTGTAGACTTCTTATACAAGGCACTATCGAAGGTACTCTGGAATGATCTCCCCTCAGGCTTCACAATTCAAAGGGCCCACAGGACACTTAACCCTAAGCCGAGGCCTTGAGAGTGGCCTAGGCCCCTTATGGCATGAATACTTAATTTTGCTGATAAAGAATGGGTCTCTCCCTGGGCTCGAGAGCATGGGGTTCTATCATGGCAGGGCCATAAAATTCTTATCTTCCAGGACTACTCTAAGGAACTGGCTACAAAATGCAAAGAGTATACTGAATGTCACTGACTGATGCATGCAAAAGGTATTTGGTTCTCATTATGCTACCCTGCTACCATGAGGCTGGAGGTGAAGGGGGCACCATTATCTTTCTCTACCTCAGAGGCCCTTAAGGAGTGCCTCACTAACCCACAGATCGGTACCAATTGTCCTAGCCATAAAAACAACAACTTAGGGCAAGGTCAGTCTGGGAATTGGGCACCAGACAAGACTACAACAAGGAGAGACCCCGGGGACAGCTACCTGTTTCAAGGATCCATTCAAGGTCTACCAGCCAGTTCCCAGAAATGCCAGCAGTCTGGAAAGCATACTAGAAGGACCCACCCTCATAATCGAGAAGCAGAGTCAGAACGCCAAATGCCCGAAGTAGAACACCCTTGTGAATCTGTCCTCGAGAAGTTTGCATCACCGAACCAATATGCAGTCCTCACGCCTGAGGAGCAGTCCAATACAGCTGATTTCCCTGACTACCCCGAGGATGAAATGGTGCATGAGGCCTCAATGTCTGACACTATCTACACCTGTACAGCCATGGAGAAGTCTAACAGTGCACCTAGCTCTCCATTTCAATGCCAGAATCGGAATGTGGACCTTGGCACTGACAAGATGGCACCCTCTCCAGCACTACAAAGTTTGCCTTTCCCTGTGGAAGCCCCAGTGGACTGAATCAGATAAGTGTCCCTTTTGTTCTTTTTCAGAGGTCAGGGCAGGGCTTGGATATCGAGGGGTGATACCTAGCTAAGTGGGTAAGTTTAGGGCTGGTGAGCAAAGTTCTATTTCATTGCTGACCCTTTGCCTTAATACCATTGCCCTGTCACCTTGGGGAATAATGTTAGGGATACTGGAGACAGCGTATTAAAGTATATTGTGTCTGAAATGCAGTTTAATTCATTTTTGAGACTCAAAGAGCAAAACTATACATTCTGTATACAATTGTAGTGCATAGTAATGCTGTTTTTTATCTAACACGTCTCCTATGCAGATCCCCCCCCTTCAGTCCCCATGTACCTTAAATGGGAAGGTCCCTGTAATGGGGAACTCCCCCCCCACTCAGGTAGGCAATGTCCGTGAGGACAGCTGGACCTCATATTAGGGGACCCGGCATCTTATGCTGAACAATGTGCCACTACTATTTAGCTCTTTTGATCGGCTGTTCCCAAAGGCCCTAGGGCCTATCTGGTAGATCTGTATTCCAGACACTGTACCAGTTAAGGTGCATCCTGTAAATTTTATCCCTTTCTCACACTTTTCCCCCCAGGTCTGGTCAGACCAGTGTGTGATTTGGCATCACACTTTCTATTTGTTTTCTCTTAAATTTCGTGGAGCTTTTCACTTCCACCCCCCCCCCCCATGGGTAGCCAGTTGGAGCCGATAAGAGATGTATATTCCTGGCGCAGTAAACCAGCTTCTACTATTGTACATGTTTGGCACACTGTTTGTAAATAGTTTTTGGTTTTATATTAATGTTACTGCTACTTTTGCATACACGATATGCTGCAATTTCTCTATTAGGTTTCATTTATTATCTTGTGTACTGCTGGGAGACTTTATTCAAAGTGTTAGTACCATTAAGTATGTGGGATTTACTTCTGATCTCACTGTATACCTGTGACCCCTTGAGGACTTTAATAGTTTTGAGCACAAGCTTCATGATCTTCCTTCACCCCCCTAGATAATGGATGAAGTTTTCTTCATAACCTGGAATGTCAGGGGTCTAAACACTCCAGTAAAGCAGAAGAAAGTGCTGGCACATTTAAAAAGATTAAGGGTCCAGTTCTCCTTCCTACAGGACACAAAGTTAACTAGACATGATCATGCACAACTGTTACGAAACTGGGTGATGAAGGAGATCCATGCACGTGCCCCTGCAAAGAAAAGAGGTGTAGCTGTCCTGCTCCATAAGGCTCTGCCATGGAACATTATACAGAGTTTTTCAGATCCCCAGGGCCACTGGGTCATAGCTCGGGATGATACCCTGAATGGCAATCTCCTTATGGTTAATATACTGTATATGCACCAAACGAGGATAACCCTCTTTTTGTTGTAGACCTACCTGGAAAGATAGAGGCCATGTGTGTCTCAGATACCCCTATTATAGCCGGTGGAGATTTTAACCTTACTCTGATCCCTATACTCAACAGAAGTGATTCGAATAGAGAAACCAACAACCGTGGGGCCCACGCCGTCCACAATCTATGCTTTGAATACCAACTGGTTGATATTTGGAGCCTCACTCACCCCAAAAATCGGGACTATACATTTCCATCTGGAGTGCATGGCTCTTTCAGCTGACTGGATTTCTGGTTGATTTCATAAAATCTAACCCATTCATTCGTCACCTCTTGTATTCTCCCTACAGTCATTTCTGACCATGCCCCAGTCCATCTGCTGATAGCCTGGGGTGACCCCGCTACCAGATCCCCCTCATGGAGGCTCAACCCCCTCCTAATGCAGGACCCAAATTTCTTATGCTGGGCAAAATCCAAAACCAAGCTTTTTCTACATGAAAATCCTATCTCAGACACCTCAGCACAGAATACCTGGGAAACATACAAAGCTACAATAAGAGGGAAGATTATAGGGTATGCTGTCAACAGATAGAAAGAGAGAGACAAAGAACTGACCCAATTAGAAGAGGAGCTTGTCCTGGCTGAGCAAGTCTTAAAGGCCTGCTCACACCCTACCCTTCAGTCCTGCCTAGGCAGACAGGTTCTAAACCTCTGACTTAGGACCAATGAGCTCCTGTCATGGAAGGCAGATCTAGCCATGCTGAGAGTCCGACATTCCTACTGGGAGGGAGGAGTGAAAAAAGTGGAAAAATCCTTGCCTACCAAGTTAGAAAGCAACAGGTGGCTAGATTTATTGCCAGCCCGAAAGACCCGGTGTCTGGCACGATAAAAACTAAGGCACCCGAGGTAAAAAGGGTCATGACTAATTTTTATGCTCAGCTTTATACCTCATTCCGCCCTGAAGCTAGGTCAGATACTCAAGGATTTCTGGACAATTTAACCCTCCCTAAAATATCACAAGTCCAAAGGGAATTACTAGATGCCCCCTTCATCATCCAGGAAATAACAAATGCTCTACTAGCTTTAAAAACTGGGAAGGCACCTGGAGTGGATGGTTTTCCTGCAGAATTTCTACAAGCCATGACCCTGATGATTTCTCCCCTCCTAGGCCACATGTATGCTGAATCCAAGGACAAAGGCCTGCTGCCACCTTCTCTTAGGGAGGCTATCATAACCGTATTGCCCAAAAAAGGTAAGGACCCCACTGCAGCCCCTAGCTACCGTCCTACCTCCTTAATAAATTCAAACAGTAAGGTTTTTGCTAGGGGTCTAGTGAACAGATTAAATCCCCTTCTCCCTTCATAATCCACCCCTCCCAAGTGGAGTTTATTCAAGGCTGATATAGCACTGATCATACCCGAACCCTTCTTAACCTCATTCACTAGGCCAAGCAAATTAACACCTCATCGGCTGCCTTAGCAATTGACTTCGAAAAGGCATTTGACTCTATTGAATGGGATTACTTACATTCTGTACTGCACCATTTTGGCTTTGGGCCACAGTTTTTGGCTAATGTCTGTGCATTGTACACATCCTCGCAAACCCGAGTGAGAACTTATTCCTTACTGTCTGATTCCTTCCTGCTCCATAGAGGCACCAGGATAGACTGTCCTCTTTCCCCCTTATTATTTGTCCTGGCAGTGGAACCCCCGGCCTCAGCCATCCATCAAGCTGACAATATTAAAGGGATCCAACTAGGAGACACTTGTTTCACCACTTTAATGTACGCTGATGACCTGCTATTGACTCTGGCACATGTCAGTACCTCTATTCCCCCCTTGCTATCCCTTCTAGATCAGTTTACTCACATCTCCGGCCTGAAAGTTAATCAAACTAAAACCGAAATTCTCGCCTAAACTCAGCCTGTCACTTGGGGTGTATCCCCCAAATGGGCCTTAAATAGGCCCAAGGCACCATTACATACCTTGGGGTTAAGATAGGTGCCAACATCAAGAAATGGTGGGACAATAACCTAAATCCTTTGATTTTTGAGTGCAAAAGGGAGTTGGAGCACTGGACTCGCCTGAATCTCACCATGGCTTGGAAAATTGCAGCATTTAAAATGTCTATGGCACCAAAAAATTTCTATATTCTATCACATATTCCCCTCTTTCTGCCTTGACATTGGTACCAAAAACTGGGCAGGATGGTAAGCTCCTTTCGCTGGGGCCCCTCTCATCCCCATTTTGGCTGAAATGCTCTCCAGGCACATTGGAGTCGGGGGAATGGGGGCTCCTAAGGTTGGAAGGACACAAATTGGCAAATCAATGCTCTCAGACTGTAAAATGATTCCAGCCCATCTCCGTCGGCACTCCTCAGTGGCAAAAAATAGAACAAATGCTTGGCCATACCCCCTTGTTAGCCTCCTTACTGTGGCCCCCTAGAAGTCATACTCTCAAAACACCTCACCATAGCCCCATCTATCCATTACTGGGCAATGGTTCATAAGAAACTAAAGATGCAACCACACCCCTTATCCCACACCCCTTTATGGAACAATTCCTATATACAAATAGGTGGATGCTTGGTATACTGGCAAATTTGGTTTAGTAAAGGTATACACTTCCTAAGTGATCCTCCGCTCCCCAACACTGAGACAATTGTGACTTTTCAATATATGCAAACTCGCTGGATCCTACTCAATTCAGACTTTTGGTGGTATCTACAGTTACGGGATGCAATTCACTCAATTATAACTCACAGTAACCTCAGAGTGGATGTCTTATCTCCTATTCAAAAATGGGTCCTACTGAAAAAAGGTGTTGCTGGAGCTATTTACACCTCGCTAAGAAACTCCTGACCCAATCCAGCATCCTTACTTAAGGTCAAATGGTAGAAGGCCTTGCACATACAAATTTTTGACAACCAGTGGAAAAAGTGTTGGAGTACAGCCCACACTGCCTATGAGATATCCGAAGTAGACTGATTCGAAACAAAATTATGAATTGTTGGTATAGAACCCCCTCAGTACTTTGCAAGGCTAAGGTCTTGCCTCATGACAAATGCTGGAGATGTCTCCAGGCAGGAGGAGATTTAGTTCATATACTATGGGAATGCCCTCTGATCTCATCTCTCTGGCTAGGTGTTGCACAAATAGCCAGTGGGATCTTAGGCCAAAATATTTTACCCTCAGTTTCCTTGACACTGCTTGGATTGTGGTTCACTACTCCACATCTTCCTCCCCCGCTCCACTTTAGATGGCTAATGATACTATGCATGCAGGTAAAACACTCTATTCTATGCAATTGGAGAAGCCCAACCTTACCCTCCTTAACAGACATTGTATCCTCCCTTTCACCCCAGTATGCATTAGACAGGCACTCTCACTTATCCTTAGGGCAAGAGAATAAACTACATCTATGCTGGGCTCCATACAAAGCATACCTGGACCCCAGAGCAGGTATAGGGTGATAGCATACACCCAGAACCCAGTGTTTACCCTGTCTATTGACCCATCAGTCGCTTTACTGACTTCTCTTACAACAATCATTTCCTTTTTTTTAGGTGCAGCATTTTTTTTCTCCTTCTTTCCTCCTCAGCAAATATGATATACAGCAGATGTGTATATAGTTGTCATTAGGACATCTTAGTAATGTATAGAACTTGCCTTCCAGCACACAAGCCTTGTATTTTATTTTATTATATTAATGCCTTAGTTACTTTGTGGCTATATCTCTCTATTTCAGAAGGGGCCATAACGACCACTGGAAGGTACTACTTTCTGAACATTGATAGCCCTGTCCAATCTCAGCAGCGGTACCTCCTACTTGGTCAGGACCATACAACACAGGACAATGAGGTAAGTGGTGTAACAACACACTTTAGAATGCATCTGCTCCTCTTACTGGCGTTAGGCACCTACTTGTCCAAACTAGATCATACGAGATATTTGTGGTTTCTTGATGAAGTATCATACCTACTGTATGCCTCTGCTAGAACTGTGCAGTTTTATTCCACATACATCTCCTATATGAACGAGGCTTAAATTAATGTGCTATGAATGCTCTACTGTACCAACTACATTATGTATGTTTTCTATTCCTTTTTTCTGTATTCATCTTTCTGTGTTTTCTCTGTTTGTTTTCTGAAAATTAATAAGGCATTTAACTAAAAAAGAACCTGTAGGTACTGTAGTACTTCACTTTTTAAGTTTTGTGTGTGTGTGTGTGTGTAAGAAGAGGATTATGAGGGGAAAATAACATTATAATTATAATCTTTTTAAATTTAAGGCAGTTTTATTTTTAGGGCCTGGTTGAAGGTTTTTAGTGAGTGCACTGGCAGCCACATTTGTGATGGCAGTCAGGGATGTATGGTCTTATTGATTTTATTGTGAAGAGGTTTCTGAATCTTCTTCTAGTGATGCTGTGCTGGAATATCAGCACTTGATTCGAGCTCCTCAGCCAAACAGGTTTCTGGATTTTTTATACTCATTTTAGAACATACATTTAACAGTGAAATTCTGTTTCACATATTGCCTAGTAGAATGTATACCATCCTCTTGTCCTTTGCTTCTTACAGATTAAAGAAGACACTGCATGAAACAGTATACATGTTTCAGCCATGTAGCATGATTTGAGTTCCAAGTATGCTTCCTAAAGAAAAAAACAAATTGTAGTGAGAAAGAAATATTTGACTCTGGGCCCCTGGAACACATCCAGGAGAAAGAAAGAAAGAAAGAAAGAAAGAAAGAAAGAAAGAAAGAAAGAAAGAAAGAAATGTACAGTGGATTCCACGTAAGTGCACATCGGATAAGGGCACATTTTTTTAGTTTCCAATTTTTATGTTGCTTGCACGCATGTGCAAGAAACATAGTGCCATCATCGGAGATTTCGGAGGTGTGTCACCTCCTCCTCCTCCAATTCAGGCAGTGTGCTGGCAGTGCGGCCTCTGAGCTAATGCATTTGAGCTGTCTATGACATGCTCCAAAATGCAGTGGCATACAGTTGAAGGTGGAGCCACGCCCAGTGAGCAGAGATAAGAAGCCCACTGAAGCGTAGCTCCTCCCATACTTCGGCACGCCCAAGACCTACTGCTGTGAGCCGACTGGGTGCCCAATCACCGGCTGAGCTGCTGTCGCCGCCCCACCCCCTAGGTTAGGTGCTACGCTGGGAGCCCACCCCAGCGTGGCAATGAGTCCTTTGCCAACAGGGTGCCCAATCCCCTGTCGGCTGAATGCCCCCAACGTCCTTGTGCCATGCTGGGAGCCCACCCCAGTGTGGCAAACCATCCTACTGACGCCTTTTTTTTGTTTTAACCTGAAAATGAAAACGGTCCCGCTGAGCGCCTCCCGACCCCCCTCCCACAACCCGCACCCACCCACTGCGCACCCAGCCTCCCACGCCCCCTCACCCCATACTTACCTCGGACTCTGGCGCAACGATCTTCGTGGACGGGAACACGTCTGCACTCTTCAAAGCAGACCACGAACTGAGGAAATGCCGGTAAGCTGTATAATGGCCTAGATAGGAGGTTTCAACTTTGTTGCATATCTCAGGCATTTTGGTAATTTTGCGCAAATTTTCAACATGGGATTTTGGGACCCTCTTCTCATGAATGATGTCATGTAGACAGGGCCCAAAGGGTGATTTCGACAGTGATCGCGAAAATTACCCTTTGGGCCTGAATACCACCATGACAGTGACATCATTCATGAGAAGGGGTCCTAAAATACACATGTTGAAAATGGTGCAAAAATTCAAAAATTACTGTTTTATTTAGCGCTTGCGTTGCGCAGTTCCTACGCAGGCTCGTAAGTTCGCAAATTTTCAATATTTTCACTCCAGATTTTCAACATTGCCATTTTACCACACCTCCTTATAAGCAGTACTGCTGTCATTTTTCACATCCTGCCCAAAACGTGTTTCTGCCCATGTAGCGCACAATGGCGCAGTCAGTGTGCAAACTCAATGTATGGGACACATTAACAAAATCATAGTGACACTGTTCATGAGCAGAGTTCTTAAAATAGCTATAATGAAAATTTGGTGAAAAAATTCCTAAAAATGACTGTTTTACGAACGTGCGTTGCGCAGTTCCTACGCACGCTCGTAAGTTCGCAAATTTTCAATATTTGCACTCCAATGACTTCCAAATACCTAAACAGCACATAGAAGCAAGCAACATTCGGCATTGACAAATGCTTGTTTTCCTAGTTTCCCAATGGAAAAATGTTTGGATAAATGCACACTGGATAAGTGAAAATCTAGATTTAGTGGTTGCCATATTGGTCCTTGTAAGAACAGATCCAGAAGCAAATGACTTGATACCTTTTAATGGACCAACATAGCTATAACAACAAGAACAAAGTGCTCTAGCTTTCAGACCAACAAGTCTTTCATCAGAAGTGTAATCACTGGATAAGTGCACATTTCGCTTTAATGAACAAGCATTCCATTCACCAACAGCTCTCTCCCCATGTTGGTAATTTCAGTTAAGTGCACAGGTGATTGCAGTTACAATATGGATGTAGCCTAGTCCTCTATTTCTTGAGCACACTGCTTCCTGCCCCCCCGCCGAGAGTTTGGAAGTGCATACATTTTTACGATAAGGAGTAAAGCAATTTCTACTTGGTTGTGTTGGGGGATAGTCACAGGTCTTTGAATTTTAGCGCTCTATAATACACAACGAGTTGGAGGTATCTGTTTGCAAAAACAGCTAGAAGTCATGTGGTAGCTTAACTCTGGGGAATGTCACAACTCACGAGTGGCTCGGAGTCTTTCTTTTTTTTTTCCTTTTAGCAGACAAGGTCCCTCTTTCAATCCTCCTGGTCTTCTGTTACTAACCACCACATTATGAGGAGCACTAGTCCCTTCACAAAAGAAGGGGTCCTACAAGAGCTTGATAAGCTCAGGGTGAACATGGCAATGGGACCTGATGGCATTCATCCCAGGGTACTAAAGGAGCTAAGGGTGGAACTAGCAGAGCAATTATCAGAACTGTTTAGTGAGTCTCTGAACACAGGAGAGGTCCCAGAAGACTGGAGAAGAGCTCATGAGATCCCGCTCCACAAGAGTGATAGCAGGGAGGAGGTAGGGAACTACTGACCAGTCAGTCTTACCTTAGTACTGGGCAAGATTATGGAGGCACTCCTTCAGGATAGGATAGTGCAACACTTGGAATCCATAGGAGCATGGGATCCAAGACAGCAAGGGTTTACAAAAAGAAATGTCCTGTCAAATTAATCTCATAGATTACTTTGACTAGGTAACCAGAGTGGTGGACCAAGGGGGGAGCAGTTGATGTCGCCTACCTTGACTTCAGCAAAGCTTTTGATACTGTTCCACATAGAAGATTGATTAATAAGTTGGGTAGGCTTGGGGTGGGTCAGAACTTGGTCAACTGGGTGGCAAACTGGTTGACGGACAGAAACAGAGAGTGGTGGTAAATGGTATACAGTCAGAAAAGACACAAGTCACAAGTGGGGTACCTCAGGGATCATTCCTGGGGCCAGTCCTCTTCAATATCTTCATCAGCGACATAGCAGAAGGACTGGAGGGTAAGGTTTGTCTGTTTGCAGATGACACCAAGATCTACAACAGAGTAGATGATCCAGATGGGGTGGGCAGAATGAGAAGATATCTGGATAAACTAGCAAAATGGTAGGAAGAGTGGCAACTGGAGTTTAATGCACAGAAGGGCAATATCATGCACATAGGGAAGAAAAACTCTGAAGCCACCAATAGACTGGAAGGGGAGTTGCTGGCAGTCACAAGGGAGGAAAGAGACTTGGGCATCATCATCACCGATGACCTGAAATCATCCAAGCAGACCACTAAAGCAGTAGGTAAGGCTAGAGGAATGTTGGGGTGTATTAGTAGGGGTATCACAAGTCAGAAGAGGGAGGTAATAATCCCTCTTTACAAGATACTGGTTAGGCCCCATTTGGAGTACTGCATGCAGGGCTGGAGGCCACACCTTCACAAGGATATTAACCAAATTGAGGCAGTGCAGAGAAGGGCAAACAAAATAATGGTGCCAGGACTGCATCAGCAAACATATGAGGACAGATTAATGGAGCTCAATATGTATGCCCTAGAGCAAAGGAGGGAGAGAGGTGATATGATTGAAACATTCAAACTCCTTAAGGGCATTAACAAGGTGAAAGAGTCAAACATGTTTCAATATAAGAAAAATAGCAGGACACGAGGACACAGCATGAGATTAGATTGAGGCTGATTAAGGGGTAATGTGAGGAAGTTCTTTTTCACAGAAAGGGTGGTGGATGCATGGAATGACCTACCTCAGGAAGTGGTGGATATGAATACAGTGCAGGGCTTCAGACAGGCATGGGATAGGCATAAGGGAGCAATACAGATGAGAATGAATAGATAGGCCATTGACAGAGCAAAGGCCAATGGCACATTCATAAGGCAGAAAAAGAAATGGGCAGACTGGATGGGCCTTGCAGTCCTTATTTGCCATCAACTTCTATTTTTCTATGGAGGGGCCGACCACATAAGTAAGACTGAACCAATGTTTAGTTAAAAAGTGGGCGAAAGACAGTTTTTATTTCTGTTTATTTCTTTGGTGTGTGTGCTTTATCTACTTCTTAGAAAATTGGCTTTTTATTTCCTGGCATCTCATTGGCTAGTACCCTTGCAAGGGAGGTACATTAACTTTCAGTAGATGCCCAGGAAGTAAAAAGTCCCAGCATATAGTGCCCCTTGACACAGTGAAATATCACAGTGCTTACCTTGCCTCCTAATTAGTCAAAAGACTTAATTTTCATTTCAAATTACCGCCATTTTATTACCCTCGCTTAGCGTGAGCCACACACACACATATATTCATTCCATACCCAGACACTATACCCAGTATTGTAAAAAAAATCACAGCAATATAAAAAAGAAAATAAATACTGTACAAATATTTTTTTTCTTTGTCACTCGCTGATGGAGTGATAGCGTGAGCGTGCCATTTCCATAGTACAGTCCTTCCTCACTGTCTTCTGCTCCTGATCTTTAAACAAATAGAAAAGAAAATCTCATCGAGAAATACAGCCCCTTACATAGATCTTGAGAACAGTACCTAACGTTTTGTGTCCACTGGCAGGGATGTTGTTCTTTGTAGCTCCACAGAACCGAATTTGATTTTTCTTCATATTCCCGCTCCTCGGGGCAGGCAGCAAGGATCGGGAACCAGCAAACAACAAAAAAAAGTAAACGGTAAGAGCGGACTCCACATCCACAGGGTAGGCAATGAGGACAATACTTTAAAAAAGCCATTACTGAAATAGCAGAGATCGGAGTGCACTTTCTACTGCCTAGTGTTGACATCCAACTAGGATCCTGGCAGTATTTGATTTATTTGCTTATCGTTTTAAATCTGAAACCACCATCACAAATGTCACCAAAACAGCACGTCTCATTTTATTTTTTCTACCGCGGTCAGAGTGCCTCCCAGTCACAATCATGCTATCAACGACCACCAAAGTAATACAAATAAATAAACACATGACAAAACTATTACCGCTGCTCTTGTTTTTTCATCCATCTTTTCTTAAGGCAGTTGGGGGGGGGCTGGAAGCAGAACAGAATACCTCTGTGGAGGGGGCAACAGCAGATAGAACATCTCATAAATGGAGGGACTGCTTTACAAAAAAAATATTTTTCCTGCTCTTTGTATTTATTTGTAGTCACTTCCTCTGTTATTTAATTACATGTTTAAAACTGACACACATGCCCATTTTCTAAGCGCAATAATACTCTCCAGGGTGGGCGGTATGGGCAATACCGAACCGCCCAAAGGCTATAAGGCCCTCCGCCTGCGGCGTCGGGCCTCATTTCGCCCCTGGGCGGTCCGGTATTGCCCAATACCGCCCACCCTGTCGGGTATTATTGCTTGCATTAGTACTTCATTAATACAGCAGTAAAATTGCTCTTTTAACTGTGCCATTCAATTAATTAATAAAAAGAAATATGGATTTACACTAATGAGTCTCATCACTAACTTACATTGTGTTCTATGGAATTTCGGCTAAGAGCACATTCTGTTTAAATTTACATTTTTCATCTGCAATATGGGTATGCATTTAAGTGGAATTCACTGTATTACTGTACTTACAAATATGTAACAAGCATGTTGCTTTGTAAAGGGTCCCCAGTATTGTGTGCAAAGCAAGCCACATCATGAATGAATGTAAACCTCTTTTGCTGTGCACCACAACTATTCTATTTACATATCTAAAAAGAGAAAGATGTGTATTAAACACCAAACTTGTATGGCATGACTCAAGACCTGTAACTTGGCCTTGGGTCACAAGGGTAAGGGAGGAGGTGGGAATTAGGATCACTATTTACAAGTTTTTGAATATTCCGGCCCTCTATGAATGCCTGTCCCTATACCTGTAGCTGGGTCTTGGGTAAAATGGAGAAGTGAAGGGGAGGTGATGAGAGTTAGAGACTATCCTAATCGCACATTTCCCAACTTTGAGGCTTTCAGTTTCATGCACTAGCAACAATAATCTGAATTAATATAGCTTTCTGCAATCAGTTTCCTTAGTTTTTGAGAGAGTAGAGAGGCGCCTTTCTTTGTGCAGGGCCCTTAAGGCACTATGCAAAAAGAAAGGTGATTCCTAGCTTTCTTTTTGCCTTCTAACTTTTTTTTTTGCGAAGAGCACTTGGTTCTTGTGCATGAGTCCTAACTTTCTTTGTGCAGGACTCTGCAGTACGTGAGAACAACAAAATTCATTATCTAGTCATCTGGTAGCCTCCAAGGATAGACAGCAGGAAAGCAGTGATGACTGATGGAAACTGGAGTCTAAAAGCTATTTTGTGGAGATCTCCATTAATTCAGGTGGCCGTATAATGGATCACTGGGATGGAGTGATGATAATAAGGTGCCACCCCAAGGGAACTCCATGGTGGTTTTATGATGCACAGAGGATTGGGTGTTTTCATGTTGGGAGAATATTTGGTCCTGTCTGTGGCCAAGAGAGGCAGTCTGCTGTGCTGAAGATGATGAGATATGTGTTGTCAATGACTGAGCTGCTGAAACATGTTGGGGATGGGCATACTTGCCGGTACTGTATGGATATTAGATATGCTATGTCTGTCAGAGGGCCAGGAGTAATTCCATCTACCACTGGCAGGCAGGTGCGGTAGACAGACACTGGTGTATCTGTGCCCAGCACACTGTCTGGTGAGAGTAACAATCTGTTTAATCTGAGGTGCCCAGAGCCAGGATGGGCATTCGCCAGGAGTGCCAGAATGAATGCCCCAACACACATATTGCACACAAGCTGAATTGACACTGCAGTGGCATTGTAGTAAATGAGAAATAGGTAAATCAAGGTGTATAGCATGGTGGGAGTTCAGGTAAATTCAGAAGGCAGCATAGGAAAGTCTCTGTCCTGAGGTAAAACCTCACCTACTGATACACTGCAAGAAGTATGAGGAGATATGTGGTTCCTGTAAGAGATGCTTAAAGGGTAAAACCTTTTTAATGGTACCCTAAGGGCTTGACTTATGTCCAGGGTTTAAATAGAGCTGGTCTTGCGGTGTTGAAATGGACAGCAATTTTTGAAGTTATGTTCCCGTGTTTGTTACTGTAAATATATTAGTAATAATAATAATAATAAGCTTCATTTTTATGGCACCTTTCTAAAACCAAGGTGCCTAACAAATAATTACAAAACAAACATGAAATCAATCAATATAAATACTTTAAAACAAATGTTTCAGTTAAAACCAGAATATAAATCAGTCTCTAAATGCTTTTGCCCACCAGTAAGTTTTCTGAACCTGTTTGAATCCCTCCACAGTCGCGCATTCCCATAGCTGACAGGGTAGAGAATACCAGAGGGAAGGGGCCACATACATAAATGCCTGGCCCCAGAAGATTTTAAGCAAACCCTCAGAATCTCTAGCAACCCCTCGTCAGCTGAGCAGAGCAATCAGCCAGGACTATAAGGGACAAGAAGCTCTTTCAGGTAGTCCAGGCCCTGTCCGTGTAGGGCTTTATAAGTCAGAAGTCTGACTTTAAAGGTGATCTGCCACTGTAATGGCAACCAGTGCAGTTCGCACAGCACCAGAGAGATATGACAGGACCAAGAGTTTCCCATCAATGGCCGGGCTGCTGCTTTCTACACCAGCTGCAAGCGGTGGATATCCACTCCAGGAAGCCCTAGGTAAAGGGAATTGCAGTAATCCAGGTGTGAGAACACAAAGGCATGGACCAACATGTGAAGATCATCAGATGGAACAAGATGCTTAACCCTGGAGATATAACTCTGATGGTAAAAAGAGGATTTGATGACTGCCGACACCTGCGAACATAGTGGTCAGCCCTTCATCAAAAATTACCCCCAGGTCATGCACCCATTCAGAGGTCAGAAGTGATAAGCCCCAAAGAAAGAGTCCAGTTGGAGAACCTACCTCCAACCCCCATGTGTGCCCTGGGTCCACAACCAGCACCTCAGTCTTTTCCAAATTCAACTTCAACCAGCTTGAAATTCTCCAGTCCTGGATTTTGGCGAGGCAGTTATTAAATACCGACAGAGCTCTATCCTGATCAGGTGCGAAAGAAAGGTAGAGCTGGGTATCATCAGAATAGCAGTAAAACCTCAGCACATACCTTCTTACAATGTCTCAGAGGGGAAGCATGTACACTGTAAACAACATGGGGGACAACACCAATCCCTGAGGCACCCCACATGACAGAGAGACTGGGTCTAAGGAATAAGTCCCTGACATCACCCTCTTAGTTCTTCCAGTGAGAAAAGATGTAAACCACCTGAGGACTGTATCAGACAGGCTGCAGACGAACCTCAGGCGAGTGAGTAGGACCCCATGGTCCACAGTGTCAAATGCTGATGAGAGATCAGGAAGAACCAAGATGGAGCATTTTTTCTGATCTCTAGCCATAAGGAGATCATTGAGCACCCAAACCAGAGTTGTCTTGGTACTCTGCCTCTTTTGTAAACCGGGCTGAAGAGGTTCATAGATGTTATGGATGGTCAAGTGGTTCTCCAGCTGTACAGCCACAACTTTCTCAATCACCTTCCCTATAAAGGGGAGGTTTGAGATTGGTCTGTAGTTGGCATGACAGTCTGGGTCCAAAGAAGCTTTCTTCAGGGGGGTGTTACCACCGCCTCCTTCAGGGATCTAGGAAACTCACCTGTTTCCAATGAGTACCAGACTACCCATTCAAGAACTGGACCAATGATGTCACTATAACCCATAATCAGGGTAGTTGGGCCTGGGTCAAAACTACAGTACATAAGGCACATAACCTTGACAATCCGCATGACATCCGTGAACTCCAGGCGGTCGAAGGAATGGCAGAAAAATTGAGGAGCAGCAACAAAGTGCCAGTCCAAAGCAGCACTCATAGAGTGTGCTGGTTGAAGCTCAGCCCTAATGTCAGCCACCTTAGTGGCAAAGAATTGAGCAAGCTCATTGCACTCCACTTGTGAAAAAGCTTTCTGAACCTGTAGACAGGCTGGGTCACACAGCCTGTCCATGGTACGAAAAAGCTGAGCTGGTCGATTCTGAGTGGCTGCAATCTCCCCGGACAGGAAATCTGCCTTCTTACAGGTGATTGTGGATTGATAGGCTTGGTAATGGTCCATCAATCTAAGGTGGTCGGCATTCTGGGTGGTTCTCCGCCAGCAACGCTCTAATTTTCATCCTAATCTCTGCATCTCCCTCAAAGTCCCATCAAACAAAGGAGAACAAGGGTGAAGGGAGCGAGGATGAACATGGACAGGAGCAACCACATCCAAGGCCATAGAAATGGCCATATTATAGGCCATCACTAGGGCCTCTGGGTTGCTGTTTGCACTGGAAGGACGGATAGGTCAAGTGCCACCATCAGGCCTTCAGGACTAACATCATGAAAAGGGCGGTACCTGACCATCTCTACAGGGGTAGCCTACACGGGGGGGGGGTGGAAACTGAACCCCACAGTGTAATGATTGGACCATCCAACCGGTTCCACCCCCAGGTCAGAGGCTTCAATCCCCCAGGAGGAAGACTAAGTCAAGAGTGTAACTGTGTTTGTGGATAGCAGTGGAAACAATCTGTGTAATGCCCAAAGACATCATCAATTGGAGGAAGTGCTGTCCAGATTGCTAGAGTTCATCATCAACCCAAGCACTGAAGTTGCCCAGGACCATCAGCATGGGCAACTCAAATGCCAGGTGGATCACGAAGTCTGCCACTTCCTGAAAGATTCACTTCTCATCTCCGGGTGGACGGTAGTAAACATGACAATAACCCATCATGTGGGCAGAGTGATTTATTTCTGCCATGACCAAAGAGGCACCAACCCAAACTTATCAAGGAGTGATTGGAAAGGAAAGGAACTGTAAATAGCTGGAGACTGAGGAGATCTGAAAAAGCTGATTTGGTAAGGCATTCCATGTGAGTGGGGTGGCCACAGAAAAGTCCCTTTTACCAATGCTTTCCAAAGGATAAAGCAAACCAACAGCTGATTCTCACCTGTTGAGGGGAATAGAGCCAAAGTGAAATATATATGGGACCAGAAGTTGTCTTAAGTAGTCAGGACCAAGTTGCTGCAAGAGCCATGGAACAGCCTTCATGGAACAAAGGAAGATAACCCATCAGAAATGGGATTGAGCCATCACTTCTCAATCAATAAATCAATCAATCAGTCAGTCAGTCAATCAATCAATCAATCAATCCATCAATCAATCAATCTATCTTTATTTTACCAGGAGTAAATACATCATTGGAGGACTGAGTTACAAGGTGGTCCTGGGTACATGTATACAAAAGACACAGTAACATTACATAGCAATCACATTACAAGGACTTAGCATACCATACCAATTCTTAATAACAGTGTGACACAGCAGCTAAATACAAGGAGAATTTATAACATTCAGTGGCATCAGGCTGAGAGAACCGCCAGCACAAAAAATGATAGCTTGTGCAGTGAAAAGGGTTGTGCAAGTCATGACAACTGTAGGAATCAGCAAGGACTGCCTAGAGACAATATACCATTTAAACAGCAGGTGAGTAAGTGTCATGGGAAAATATGACATATTAGAAGTAAGCTAATAAGTCATTCAAGTGCTCATGAGACAAATAAAAAGGAAGGGGGATGGGTACATAAAAGGAGCTAGTGGAAAAGGAAAGGCGAGGGAGAAGGGGAAGGCATGTGGTAATACAAGGGGGAGAGAGAAGAGTTGGCTAGAGATGATCTGGGTCCAAATAGTCAGAAGATAGGCATTATTCGGAGAAGCACCTGCAACTTTCCTTGAAGGAGTACTTCTTACAACCATTTTCTGTGGCTGGCACGCTAAAGGCCACATATGAATGGCATGCACAGTGCTAAGGGGACATTTGTGTGTCATTATGTGGCCATTAGCAGCTTGGCACAATGCATGCATGCACATGTGTGGGAGGTATTATACAGAGCCATGGCCACTCCTCTCCACACAGGAACTCTAGCCACCTATGCTTTTCCTGGCAGTCTAGCAGAACCTCCCCCCCCCACCTGATTCCTGTCAACATTGTGAAACTATAGTAAGGTCCTTCCTTGGCCTTCTAGTGAACCCCCCTACCTCACCAAATCCCTGTTGCTACTGTGGAACTGTACTAAATCCCTTCCCTGGCAGTCTAGGGAATTCCCTTCCTTCACCCAATCTAGTGTTCTGGAAATGTACTGATGCCCATCCTTGGCACTTAGGTTTGCCCTCAAACAATTACTGTCGAAGCTCGCTGAGCTCACCCGCTGAGCAACCACCACCTCCTCCACTCCCTGTCTGTCCCTAACTCACACATCCATCCATAGGTGAACTGTGATCAGGTTTTCACACATTGACCGGCTATGAGCTGCCCACTGACCACTTCGTCCATCTGCAATCTAATCGATAGATCGTATGAATGCACATACTGCAGAAACAGCTTTTTCTACAGAACGCATGCATTCACTCCTTATGAGCTAGACAGCAGCCTTCCAAGGAGGTGAGAGGAGGGTCTATGCCAGTTGTCATCTGAAGACAAGATGGTGCTTGACCTATTGACAGGTAGGTAAGTATGGAGCCAACAGGGGGTGTAGCTGGTTCATGATCAGTGGGTGAGCTGGGGGTGGTGGCTTTGACAAAAGTTCATCATGGAATAATACTAGACTGCCAGGGATGGGCTTTAGTACAATTCCACAATAGTGGGTTGGGTGAGCGAAGGGGATCCACTAGACTGCCAAGGAAAGACTTTTGCACAGTTTCTAATCATGGACAGGGATTGGATTTTACCATTTACCTTGAGCGAGAAAAGGCAAATTCCATTTCACAGACTTAAAAAACCATTACTGACACTGGTGTCAGCAATGCCAAAATCATTTTTTACTGGTGTTTTGTGTTGTGACACATATTTTACCATTGTTGTACTCCACTGGCATGCATCTGGCTATTTTGACAACTACTATTGTACATCAGCCCTTGTACCCATTAAAAGCACTTGTAATATGGCATATGGATGAACTCACTCTTTACCTCTATTTGCTTTGTCTCCTATATGTACTGTATACAGTACTTCCACTGTTATCCATCCCTGTCCACCCCAATAATTCACATATACATTTTGCACATGTATATCATGTGTGTACGTGTCGGTTTGTCCCTTTTGAATTCTGTAGTGCCCCCTCCCACCTGGATCATGTTGAATCCATCCTTCTTTCAATGTGCAGGCCTTGCCCTTTACCAGTCACCATCCAATTCATTGAGTAAAGAATATATACTGAATACACTGAAATGACGAACTTCAAAATTGTAAGAGAAATTGTTTTAATATAAATGTTCGAAAAGATTAACATGTGCAAAACTGTGCAACTGTAAATACATTAAAATAGTGTTCAGAAACAAACAGTGCAATTCGCCAGCTAAACTAAAACCTATAAATTAAGATGTGCAAATGTGTAGAGTTTATAAATGTGCAAAAAATTAAGATGTACACAACTGTACAACAAAAGAGTGATCTTCAGCTTAATAAAATAGAAACTATTCAGATACAAACAGTGCAATTCACCAGCTAAACTAAAACCTATAAATAAAACAAGCATTTATCAATGCTGAATGTTGATTGCATTGGTCCGTTGAATTCGCTCACTGCCCCTCTGTCACTTGCTTGTTCTGTTTCTCCCGGTGCTGAAGGCTGCTGTTTTGTACTGGGCTCCTGCCTGCATTGGCACCCTTTTCTGTCCACAAAGAAATCCGCTGCTGTCCCAACAGAGGTCCATTGAGGTGGCTTACTCCCCCTGTGTCACTTGCTCATTCTGTTTCTCTTAGTGCTGCAGGCTGGCCTTTTGTACTGGGCTTCTGCCTGTGTTCGTGGCTTTTTCTGCCCACAAAAAAAATCTGCAGCAGTCACAATAGAGCTCTGTTGAGCTTGCTGCCCTTTTGTACTGGGCCCCTGTGTGCATTTCTTCCTGTTCTGCCCACAAAGAAATCTGCAGGAGTCCCGACACAGCTCCTTTGAGCTCACTCACTCCCCCTCTCTCACTCGCTCGTTCACTTTCTGCCAGTGCTGCATGCTGGCCTTTTGAACTGAGCTCCTGCCTGCATTGCCGCCTTCTTCTGCCCACAAAGAAATCTGCAGCAGTCACGATACAGCTCCGTTGAGCTCGCTCACCCCCCCCCCCACTTGCTTATTTTGTTCCTCCCACTGCTGCAGGCAGGCCTTTTGTACTGGGCACCTGTGTTCACTGCTGCCTTTTTCTGCCCACAAAGAAATCTGCAGCAGTCACACTAGACCTCTGTTGAGTTTGCTCACTCCTCCTCTCTCACTCGCTCATCCCATTTCTGCTGGTGCTGCAGCCTGCCCTTTTGTGCAGTGCTCCTGCCTGCATTGCTGCCCTTTTCTGCCCACAAAGAAATCAGCAGCAGTCCCGATAGAGCTCTGTTGAGCTTGCTCGCTCCCCCTCTCTCTCTCAGTCATTCATTCTGTTTCTCCCACTGCTGCAGGCTGCCTTTTTGTACCGGGCCCCAGCATGCATTGCTGCCTTTTTCTACCCACAAAGAAATCTGCAGCAGTCCCAACAGAGCTCCGATAAGGTCACTCACTCCCCCTCCCTCATTCGGTTGTTCTGTGTCTCCCACTGCTGCTTGCGTTGGGGGCTTTTTCTGCCCACAAATAAATCTGCAGCAGTCCTGACACAGCTCCACTGAGCTCACTCTCTCCCCCGGTCTCACTCACTCGTTGCGTTTCTCCCGGCACTGCAGGCTGGCCTTTTTACTGGGTTCCTGCCTGCGTTGGCACCTTTCTCTGCCCACAAAGAAATCCACAGCTCTCCCAAGACAGCTCCATTAAGGCTGCTCACTCCCCGTGTCACTCACTCATTCTGTTTGTCCTGGCGCTGCAGGCTGTCCTTTTGTACTGGTCTCCTGCCTCTGTTGGCACCTTTTTCTGGCCACAAAGAAATATGCAGCAGCCCTGACTGAGCTCCATTGAGCTTGCTCACTCCCCCTCCCTTACTCACTTGTTCCATTTCTGCTGGCGCTGCAGGCTGCCCTTTTGTACTGGGATCCTGCCAGCATTGCTGTCTTCTTCTGCACACAAAGAAATCTGCAGCAGTCATGATACAGCTCCGATGAGCTCGTTCACTCCCCTTCTCTCATTCGGTCGTTCTGTTTCTCCCACTATTGCAGGCAGCCCTTTTGTACTGGGCCCCTGTGTGCATTTCTTCCTGTTCGGCCCACAAAGAAATCTACAGCAGCCTTGACACAGCTCCATTGAGCTTGCTCACTCCCCCTTTCTCACTCGCTCATTCCATTTCTGCCAGCGCTGCAAGCTGGCCTTTTGTACTGGGTTCCTGCCTGCATTGCTGCCTTCTTCTGCCCACAAAAAAATCTGCAGCAGTCATGATACAGCTCCGTTGAGCTCAATCACTCCCCACTTGCTCATTCTGCTATTCCTGCTGCTGCAGGCTGGCCTTTTGTACTGGGCCCTCGTGCACTGCTGCCTTTTATGCCACAAAGAAATTTGCAGCAGTCACAGTAGACCTCCGTTGAGTTCGGTTACTCTCCCTGTCTCACTCACTCATCCCAACTCTGCCGGCACTGCAGCCTTCCCTTTTGTACAGGGCTCCTGCCTGCATTGCTTCCCTTTTCTACTCACAAAGAAATCAGTAGCAGTCCCAATAGAGCTCTGTTGAGCTCACTCACTCCCCCTCCCTCACTCATTCTGTGTCTCCCACTGCTGGAGCCTGCCATTTTGTTCTGGGCTTCTGCTTGTGTTGGGGCCTTTTTCTGCCCACAAAGAAATCTGCAGCAGTCCCGACACAGCTCCGCTGAGCTCACTCGCTCCCCCTCTCTCACTCACTCGTTGTGCTTCTCCCGGCACTGCAGGCTGGCCTTTTTACTGGGTTCCTGCCTGCGTTGGCACCTTTTTCTGCCCACAAAGAAATCCACAGCTCTCCCGAGTCAGCTCCATTAAGGCTGCTCACTCCCCGTGTCACTCACTCATTCTCTTTCTCCTTTTGTGCTGGGATCCTGCCTCTGTTAGCATCTTTTTCTGGCCACAAAGAAATCTGCAACAGTCCCGACAGAGCTCCGTTGACCTCTCTCACTCATTGGTTCTATTTCTCCCACCGCTGCAGGCTGCCCTTTTGTACTGGGCCCCTGCATGCATTGCTGACTTTTTCTGCCCACAGAGAAATCCGCAGCAGTCCCAACAGAGCTCCAGTGAGATCACTCACTCCCCCTCCCTCATTCACTCATTCTGTGTCTCCCACTGCTGCAGGCTGCCCTTTTGTACTGGGTTCCTGCCTGCTCTGGTGGCTTTTTCTGCTCACAAAGAGATTTGCAGCAGTCCTGACACAGCTTTCTTGAGGTCACTTACTCCCCCCATCACTCACTCATTCGTTTCTGCTGGCACTGCAGGCTGGCCTTTTGTACTGGGCTCCTGCCTGCATTGCTGCTTTTTTATGCCCTCAAAGAAATCCGCAGCAGTCATGATAGACCTCCATTTGGATTGCTCACTCCCCCTCTCTCACTCGCTCATTCTGTTTCAGCTGGCGCTGCAGGCTGGCCTTTTGTACTGGGCTCCTGGTTGTGTTGCAGCCTTTTTCTGCCCACAAAGAAATCCGCAGCAGTCAAGACAGAGCTCTGTTGAGGTCGCTCACTCCCCCAGTCTCACTTGCTCATTCTGTTTCTCCTGGCACTACAGGCTGCCCTTTTGTACTGGGATTCTGCCTCTGTTGGCGCCTTTTTCTGCCCACAAAGAAATCTGCAGCAGTCCCGACAGAGCTCCTGTGAGCTTGTTCTCTCCCCCTCTCAGTTGCTCATCCCATTTCTGCCACTGCTACAGGCTGCTCTTTCGTACTGGGCTCCTGCCAGTGTTGCCGCCTTCTCCTGCACGCAAAGAAATCTGCAGCACTCACAATACAGCTTCCTTTAGCTTGCTGACTCCCCCCTCTCACTCACTCATTGTGTTTCTCCCACTGCTGCAGGCTAGACTTTTGTACTGTGCCCCTGCATGCATTGCTGTCTTTTTCTGCCCACAAAGAAATCTGCAGTAGTCCTGACACAGCTCCGTTGTGCTGCTTACTCCCCCTCTCTCACTCACTTATTGTGTTTCTCCTGGCACTGCAGGCTGCCCTTTTGTACTGGGCTCCTGCCTGCATTGGCACCATTTTCTGCCCACAAAGAAATCCGCAGCTGTCCCGCCAGAGCTCCATTGAAGTCACTCACTCCCCCTGTCTTACGTGCTCATTCTGTTTTTCCTGGTGCAGCAGGCTGCCCTTTACTACTGGGTTCCTGCTTCTGTTGGCACCTTTTTCTGGCCACAAAGAAATCTGCAGCAGTCCCGACAGAGCTCCGTTGACCTTACTCACTCACTCACTCACTCACCCTCTCTCACTCGCTCATTCCATTTTTGCCAGCACTGCAGCCTGCCCTTTTGTACTGGGCTCCTGCCTGCATTGCTGCCCTTTTCTTCCTACAAAGAAATCTGTAGCAGTCATAATAGAGCTCCGTTGAGCTTGCTCACTCCCCCTCTCTCTCAGTCACTCGTTCTGTTTCTCTCGCTGCTGCAGGCTGGCCCTTTGTACTGGGCCCCTGCGTGCATTGCTGCCTTTTCCTGCCCACAAAGAAATCCACAGCAGTCCCAACAGAGCTCTGCTGACCTCACTCACTCCTGCTCCCTCACTCACTTGTTCTATGTCTCCCAGTGCTGTAGGCTGCCCTTTTGTACTGGGCTCCTGCCTTCATTGGTGCCTTTTCCTGACCACAAAGAAATCTGCAGCAGTTCTGACAGAGCTCAGTTGAGCTTGGTTACTCCCCCCCCCCCACTCACTCAATTCTAAATTGTCCCAAACAATGATTTCCGACAGCAATTGCGGTATTCTGTGCTGGAAGCATGAAAACACATTTTGGCCTGAGTGTGAGAAATTCAGTTGTACTTTTCATGAGGAGATGTGGGAAAATGCCACTGTTGAGAATGTGGTGTGAAAATATTACTAATTTGTGAAGTTACAAGGGTGCATGGAAACTGCACAACGCACACTCGTAACAGTCATTTTATGGAGTTTCATCAGAAAATTTTCAACATTGCCATTTTAGGACCTGTGCTCATGAACAGTGTCAGTGTGATAATGTGTCCTGAACACTGATTTCTCACGGTGACCGTGCTATTGTGCGCTGGAAGAGCAAAAACACATTTTGGCCAGGATGTAAAAAATGACAGCTGCAGTTTTCATAAGGAGGTGTATAAATATGGCAATGTTGAAAATCTGGAGTGAAAATATTGCACAAGGAATTGAAGATGCGAGGCGTGTGTGGAAACTGCTTATACACATAAATGTACAGTCATTTTATGGAGTATCAGCTCCAAATTTTCAACATAGGCATTTTAGGACCTCTGCTCATGAACAGTGTCACTGCCATTTTTGTAATCAGTCCCAAACACTGATTTCCCACAGCGACTACGTTATTCTGCGCCAGAAGTGCAAAAGCACATTGTGGCCATGATGTGAAAAATGACAGCTGTACTGCTCACAAGGAGGTGTGTAAAAATACAAATGTTGAAAATCTGGCATGAAAATATTGCAAATTCACAAAGTTACAAGTGTGCTTAGCAACTGCGCAACGCATGCTCATAAAACAGTCATTTTTGGGATTTTTTTCACCAAATTTGCAACACAGGCCTTTTGAGAGGCCACCTCATGAACGCTGGCACTGTCACTTTGTTAATCAGTCCCAAAAGGTGATTCCTTGCAGTGACCATGAAATCACCTTTCAGGACTGATTAATGCTATGACAGTGACAGAATTCATGAGGAGGGGTCCCAAAAATCCCATATTGAAAATTTAGTGCCAAAATTCCCAAAAATGCCCGAGATAAGCATCAAAGTTGAAAAAAAACCCTATTCATTCCATTATACAGCTTACCGGCATTTCCTTAGTTCGCGGTCGGCTTTGAAGAGTGCAGATGTGTTCCTGGTCCACCGAAGATCGTCACGCCGAGCTCCAGAGGTAATTATGGGGTGAGGTGGGGGTGTGGGGGCAAGGTGCGCAGTGGGTGGGTGCGTGTTGTCGGGAGAGCAGAGAGAGAGAGAGAGAGAGTGAGGGACAGTTTTTTGTTTACAGGGACAAAAAAAAATAAAAGACATTGTGAGACCGTTTTTGCCTTTCAGAGAGTGTGGCACACTGGGGTGGGCTGCCAGCATGCCAACAGACTTTTTTGGGAGGGCAGCTGCAGCCGTCGGCACACAACTAAAGGGGGGGTGGAGCACGTCATGCTGACAGGGAGTGGGCACCCCGTCAGCACACAAGAAATGGGGGGGATATGCCAATGGGGACTGGGCACCCCTGTCGGCAAACACAGAAATTGGGGAGGAGACATACCGACAGGGACTGGGCTACCCGCCAGCAACAGCTCTGCAATGAGGGGTCGCTTCCTCATTGCAGCGGATGATGCTGCAATGATGAGATGGCCCCTGACTGCAGCGGCTAAAATGTTTTAAGTTGGTGGCACGCTGGCTGAACTAGTGTCAGCAGCAGCATGCCATGGTATTGGGGAAAGGCAGCCAAGCCTTTAATGGCTGTGGGGGCATTGGAAACAACAGTGCAGTGCCTCCACAACCTGCTTCTGGAGGAAAGCTGCCACAATATGTTTCTTGCGCATGCACACAATCAACATAATAAGTGTGAAAATGTGTTGTATGCAGACTGTTGGAAATTATGTAAAAGTACACATGAGCTGCTGTAAAAACCTATGTAAATATACAAACATATACAAAAGTAGCATAGAATACAAAACACTGCACCAAAAATCGTAAAATACAATTAAAGTCTGTATAAATTTGTATAAATAAGCAACAAGTGGAAATGAAATAAAGAAGTTTGTTGCGAGAGAGGTGTAGCCTGCTTAAAGCATTAGCAACCTGGGATTAGATATAATAGGGAGAATGTTGGAGAGGGAGTTGGGTGGGAGCTGAGATTGATGCTACACCTGAGTACCAATCATCTGCCAAACCAGTTGGTTGAGACTGAAGAATATCTGCAGACTTGGGAACAGAGGGATAACACGCACAGCCTCCCTCACCATTTCCAAATTCCTCCCTGTGTGAGGCAGGAATGGATGCAGGATTGGATAAGGACTGCAGAAACAGTTTGCTTAAGGGTTGGGGTGCCATGGGGTACCATTTAGTATGGGACTGGGTGGGACTTCCGGCACCAAAGACTCTACACAGGCCTCAATATAGTTGTCAACCTCAATAGTAGGGAAGCAGATTACTGATCAAAGAGGACCTTAGACTACCTATGACACCAGATTACCTAGACAGCTACAGGCTCCAGAATAGTAAACAGCAAAGAGAATGAAATAAAACTGAACTTAAACTTGTACACCTAGGACAATAAGCACAAAACCATGACAACGCCCAGAAAACATTCTCACTTATTACACATCAGTATAGATAATGTCTCCAAATTTTCCCCCAGCAAGTTTCTTCATTGATCCATGTGGATTTTCCCATACACACTGGAGACAGGTATCCAGATTGCTTGCTGTGCTGCTCTGGCTAGTACTGGTGTAAGATTTTCCATTGCAATCCAGTACTGCCCGACATCAAAGTTTGACCTTTCTGGCAGCTCTTTTAAGTCCTGGTTAAAATACAGTTCCCAATCCTTCTGAATAGCAGTCCTGCTGTGCAGGCTGAAAAGGGGCATTTCCTCAGTGTACAGTTGGAAGTCCCTGTTCAGTTTAACGAGATTATGTGGGTCCAAAATCTGACAGCTTTTAAAGAACAGAATTGAAGGATTAGAATCTAAGTGCTTTACCAGTGTTGCCAGTGCTAAGGAAAATACTTTTTAAAAAAATGCCACTTGTTCCTGCTTGCCCCGTTGCCTTAAATTGCTGAGAATCTCATCGGTTCTTTCACCGAATTGTCCAGTTTTGTACATTCTTGTCTCAAAGCATGTACGGATTTTGTTTAGTGTGTCATATATTGAGATAGCCAAGGGCTTTTCCTTTGACTGCAGCAATTCTATGGTCTCCATGAGGTCTGTGCAGTTTTCTGCAATGAATGTTGTGTGCAGCTGTAGCTCTGCTAACCACTCCTCAAATAATTTCTGCAATGATTTTATGGAGTTTGTGTCAACTCAAATCATCTTGAAAGAATTCTCTAAGATGCTGTAGGTGGATTGAGTGGTATTTGACAGTCTCAAATCAAGTGTTTCAGTGAGTAAGGACTGGAACTAGTGGCAAAGTTTGTTACTATACTCCTCTTTCCTCCAGAAATGCAATATATTCCCTCTTTTGTTTTGGGGACTGCTGGAAAGCATACTTGATTTGGGCAACCGGCTCGTTCACCAGTTCAAAACGATCGATCCATGTGTCACCTACTAGGGATAATACATGTGCCCAACAAGCAACATGAATAATGTGGTCTCCGATTATGCCTTTAATAGCATAATTAAAGCATTTGATCATATAGTGTGCATTATCACTCACAAATGCAATCACTTGCTCCATTCCTATTTCATACTTCTGCAGTGTCTTCGTAACAGCTTGAGCAACTGTCAGGTGGTTTACTGCAGTCATCTCCTTCGTGTTGCCAATATAAGACCTGCCACCCTCCATCACGAAAATAATGTTCAGCAAGCAGTGAGAGGCTGCGTCAGTTGATTCATAGCACATGACTGTAAGTGTCTTCCCTCTTACAGTCTCAGTAAGGGACTCTTCCATTTGCTTTTTCAGTCTTGGCAAGTAGTTTTGATGCAATGTGTCTGCCTTTGGAAGTGCTCCAATTCCTTTTACATACTTTGCCATGTAATCTAGTAGACAGGGCTGATCCAACTTTGCAATCAGAATGTTGGCACCACACCAAGCCTTTAAAGTGTCCATTACAATTTCCTCACAAGCAGCTGCTGCAGAAGTCATAGCACCAAAACAAGTATGCAGAGTTGTCTGCCTGCATTTGTGTCATTCTTTAGTCGTGAATTTTTTGTATGCTTTTTGCATTTGCAACGATGCACCACAGTATCCTTCCGAATGTAGTCAACCGTGTGGTCACAGAAGTGACAGAACATCTTTCCTCCTTCTTCGTACATGCCTTAAGCTTTGAATTGTACTACACATTCCTTTGCAGTGACACTACTGATCTTTGTCATTTTCTGTGGTGGTTGGGATGCCATTTTTCCATGTAGTACAGTTATTTCCAAAGAACTACAAGTGAAGCACAGTTAAAAAAAATTAAACTGAACAAAGGTGCAGCACAAGACTAAGATGTTGTACAGATTTTAAAGTAATTCTAAGATATTTCAAATTGCACATCTAGGCTGATTAGAAGGTGCTGAGTAACATCTTTTTGATATTTAAAAGGCTTTATTTGTTTTGATAACATTGGTGCAACAGAAACAAAATAACACAGATGAACAAAGGATAACAGGACATAAAATAACAAGCCGCATGACGACATACCCACATTACAGTACAGTATACAAAAACTACAAATTCCCCCTCCTCCCTCAGCCATGGCCATGATCTCAAAGGATAACATGATTCCCATCCATTTTATCTATATGTGATGTTCGGACAGAGTATAAGGTGTGCAGTTTACTCCAGCATTTACCATATCTGGACAGACAGTTATTTACACTAGCAATAATCCTTTCAACAGATAGGTTGAATAGTAGCTCCTAAAGCAATTCTGTGTAGGAAACCACCTCCCCATCCAGCCAGTGCTTGAGAACCATTTTTTTAACTAATAATGCAATCATACTTATATGGAACTTCTTTTCGGATCCCTTTATAAGAGAATAGTCTCCCACCACACAGGCTAATGGCTCTATGTGATCCGATATCCCTAATGGGGGTACTGGGTAAAGCCTGAGAAACTTATAATTAGATATCAGATGTACAACTGATTTCTACATCAGTACCAACAGACAAGACACAAATTGTGTAATTGTGGGCCCACAGATGAATGAAGCAAGTGGAACAGCTGCAGAACAAGCTGTCAACAGAAATTCATGCCGGCCTGTCGGCGCAGCGGTTGGATTTGCGCTTGCGACGCCGGCGACCCGGGTTCGGGAATGGACTCGGTCGTCGGAGGGCCGGCCGGGTGGGAGAGGATCGAGCGTCCGTGAGACAGCTCTCCTTCCTCCGGGGAGGGCACGGGTAGTGTGCGGTGTATGAGGACCCCTGGTGGAGACCAGGGTTCCTACGCAGACCGCGCTTGACAGTTCACTGAGGCGGGGCAGATGACATCATCATTGCATGACCCCGCCTCCCAGGAAAAACGGAAAAAGATGAGCCTGCCTGCCACCAGAATGAAGCCCGCTGCCAAGGCCTCGATATGTTCTCCAGGCCGGGCCCCCCGACCTAATCCCAGTGCCTGCGGTGCATAAGGGGGGTGCGCCACAGGCCCCACCGTGGGGGGAAAGCCACGGGGTATCGGGGGACAGCGGCCGATCTGGGGAACAGAGGCTGGCAGCCCGTGACCGGGCTGAGAATACGGTGGCAGGAGGGCTCGGGGTTAAAAAGCATAAATAAAAAAAAAAAAAAAAAAAAACAGAAATTCATAAGACATCAATATCATTTAATTGCAGGCCACCCTCGATGACAGTCTAGAGAGGCAGCTACAACTGATGGCCCTAGAAGGTCACAAAATGAAGCTCACTCACCGGCCTCCTCCATGGATAAGAGAATTAAAGGGATCAGCTACAGAAGCTGGCCCAGGACAGTTCCAGAAAGACAGTACATCACCTGCAACCTCCATGAATAAGACAATCAAGGGGATCAGCTACAGAAGCAGGCCAGGGACAGTTACAAATATTGCATACCATAAACAAATGCAAATCTAAAGCACTCCAAAAACAAAGCATCGTGTGTCAGGGGCTTACCTACAGAATCCAGTGGTCTGTTTTGCTCTGAACTGGTGGTAATCCATAGTTGCTAATGGTGAAATGTGTGGCCAACATATAAACAAACCCCTGGCTCCTCTTTAAACCCCCGCCACAGTAGCAACCTAAGATGGCGGCAACGTCAGTATGTAATTACATCATCTGAGTGATAGACCTTTGGCAGACAATGCCGGCTGAATGGAGATTTAAGGATAAAGTATGACATTATGTTATAAAAGCGCTTCTCCTCCAACTCTTTTACGTGTGTAAGTGTGACCACTGATTTCACACCTGCACAGGTAAAGGGTTTGAAGGGAAAGGCTTCGATAAGGTGACCCCATTCTGCTTGGTTTGTCATGCTGGAGCTCTGTTGCTCAGATGATGTAATTATGTACTGACGTTGCCACCATCTTAGGGTGCTACTGAGGTGGGGGGTTTAAAGAGGAGCCAGGGGTTTGTTTATATGTTGGCCACACATTGCAGCATTAGCGACTATGGACTACCACCTGTTCAGAGCAAAATGGATGACTGCATTCAGCAGGTAAGCCCCTGACACACGAGGCTGTGTTTTTGGAGTTTTTTTGATTATATCTCTACTGCAAGTTTCCCAGAAGAGCTGCTTCCACTCTGGTGAGACATCTATAGAGGGCAACTGCTGTTGATTCTGTTGAATTCTGCTGGACTCTGTTAGCAGCAGTGGGTCAGATGCTGAGGCGCCACTCTCCTTCTAGTTTTATATGTGTAAATCATCAAAAAAAGTGCTGTTATCCACTATTGTATTGTAAGGGGAAACTACTGTTTTACTGCTCTTTTAAGTAATTGCAGCTCCTTGTCTGAATATGTAAGGTGGGCCAGATGCTGAGGTGCCACAGGACCCCCCCCCACAGTCGTTTGTAGTGCAGATTTGGTCAGTGACGCTCATAAAAAGGCTTGCTACTGCCTTTATTAATTGCTGCACCCTCCTCTGTCTCTCTCCAGCCTGCTTCCTTCAGCCCACAGCAACCAGCTGAGTGCCAGGGCTCGCCTCCTCGCCAGCGGGCGGTCAGCGCACCTAGCTGAACTTGGGAACTGCAAGGCCGGGCGGAACAGTGAGGGAGCAGTCGGGAAAGGTGCAACATTTTGCCCACCCGCCCTTCCCCTTCCTGTGTGTTAATTTATAGGCATCTTCCCGCGAAATCTCTTCCCCGCCCACAGCACTTTTCTCCAAACCAATAGACAGTCACACCAGCTTGCTGACCCAACCAATCAGCAACTTGCCATTCAGACAAACTATCAATATCCCCTCAGAATGGGGAGCTTTACTGATACTCCTGTCACTAATAGCCATAGGGTTCCACAATGAAGATGACCCTATTATACAATCTAAAGTGGTCATCCCACCTAGTTTCTCTGAAACATCCCCCATGGCTGACACCCATAACCTCATATATGTCTTGCCATTGCTGCATCGACTACAGTGGTACAATCACCATAAAGTTACACACATCACCACATATATGTCTTAGACAAGGCCCCACTACTAGGTATATAGATCCCCACTAAGCCTAGTCATCAAACTGCTAATTGGTATCCCGACACACTACCTTAAATCCACAGGGAGCACCCAAAACAAAGAGTGGCAACGGAATAAAAAAAAGGAGGACCAAAGACAGCCCCCTCTCCCTATCACTGGCAGCCCTTATGAAATTACTGACCTTCCTATTGCTCTGTATTGGTAATGTAGAAATCAACCCTGGACCTCTTGAAAGCATCATCTCTCCCTCAGACCTATCCTCAATTAAAGGCCTCAGTTTCCTGCATATTAATGTATGCAGTCTGTTGAAAAAATTTACATTGCTACAATCCTAGGTTGCCCATACCTTGCCAGACTTTCTTGTGATAGCTGAGACATGGCTCAAGACCACCACGATGGACAGGGAAGTTAACCTACCTAACTATCAGCTATTCAGAGCTGATCGCCAAACAAGGGAGGCGGAGTAGCCATGATATATAAAAGCTGGTTTAGTTGTATCCTGTACTGCTGCAACATCTATGCCCAAGGAATTTGAGTGTCTATCTCTAAAAGTCTCTCTCCCAATACAGCAGCTTTCCATTTAATTGATGCTACAGACCCCTCTGCTGAACACAAGCTCTTATCCCACCTGGGAAACCTGGTCAAGTCCTGTACTGAAGAAGTCATTATCATAGGGGACCTGAATTTCAACTGGCTCACCCAGGCAGCTACACCTCTGGTATCATTCTGTGACACCTATGGGCTCACACAGTTAATTAATGAACCAACAAGGCTAAATGCAAGGAATAGTAGTAACAGTACTCTACTTGACATCATACTAGTGAGTAAACACATCTATTCACACACGCTGGAGTGCTTCATGTGACATAAGTGACCACTGCCCCATCGCAGGGGTAAGATCCAACAGCATTAAAACAGATCCTGCAAAATTCTCATGAGGAGATCCAAGAAAACATCAATATTGAAGGATATCTGCATGATCTAGCCTACTCTCCACACTGGCAAACGTTCTATCTTGCACATTCTGTAGAAAAGCTCAGCAGGTGCTAAATAGCATTATATTAAATGCCCTTAACACCCATGCCCCAATCTCTAGTATCCGAATAAAAAACAAATCCTGTCGCTGGTTTTCAGCTGACCTCAAAGCTGCACTGCTGGAGAGAGATAAACTTTGGAAAGTAGCAAGAAAAACTAAGAATATCATGGACTGGATGATCTTTAGGAAAGTCAGGAATAAATGCACTAGGAAAGTTAGGGATGCAAAGGCTGCCTACTACCTGGCCTAGCTCGACTCCCTCCTACCATAATACTGCTAGATTTTGGGGCACCATCAAGGGTATGATGGGCCAGGATGTTAACAACCCCTTCCAACCCATTTACACAGTAACTATGGCCCCATTACTGGCACATTGGAAATCCTGGATGCATTCAACAACCACTTCACAACAGCTGGCCTTGCCTTTGACTCCTCCCCAGCTAACCTATTAAGGGATCATTTAAGCTCCCACTATACTGGTGAACAAAGAGTTGACTCCTCCTTTAGCTTCAGACCTATACTGTTGAAACAAGTTGAGGATCTATTATGGCATCTAGATACCAAAAAGTGCAGGAGCAGATCTTCTGGACCCATTCTTTCTAAAGATTGCATGTCATGTGCTTGCAGTCCCCTAACTCACCCTTTAACCTTTCCCTAAACTCTGGCTCTATTCCCACACTGTGGAAGACAGCTCAAGTGGTCCCCTTCTAAAATCAGGGGACCCTATGGATCTTAATAACTACAGGCCCATTTCCATCCTACCTGTGTTATCCAAGATGCTGGAGAAATTAGTGAGTATTCAGTTAAGGGAATATCTGGACAATGTTAATCTATTAAATCCAGCTCAATCTGGATTCAGGGCCAAACATAGCACTATCACTGCATTAGCCAAGGTCACCAATGATTGGCAAACTGAACTGGATAAAAAGAATAATGTCTGTGCAGTATTCCTGGACCTGAGCAAAGCATTCGACACTGTGGACCATGAACTGCTACTCTCATCCCCACACACTCCATTGGCCTAGATCCATCCTCCCTTAAGTGGTTCAGATGCTACTCTCCGGTAGATCACAGCAGGTAAAAGCTGAAGGTGATCTCTCCCATTAAGACCACTGTCAAGAGGAGTCCCCAAGGCTCTATTCTGGGTCCCTATCCTTTTGCCATTTATATAAATAAAATTGATTCAACCCTTACCAAGTCCTCAGTACATCTTTTGCTGATGACACTGTACTGTATGTCAGCAACCCTTCACCTAAAGTTGCTCATGAAATCCTACAAGCAGAATTCTCCTTGTTACAACAACATCAGCTTCTCGAGAAAAAGCTTCTGCTAAATGCAAAGAAAACCAAAGCAATGATGTTCACAACCCAAAACTCCACCAACACATCCTCTTCAATCAGTCTCCCCCAGATATGCACTATACTTGGAGAAAATCTGGAGTATGTTGAAAATTTCAAATACCTAGGTGTGTGGATTGACAACAGACTTGACTTTACTCAGCATCTAGAACAACTGCTGAAAAAGCTTCACCTAAGGCTTGGCCTCCTACAGATTAAAACCCTTCCTTAATAGAGATTCAAAGATGAGATTAGTCCAGGCCATCTTTCTATCAGTCATTGACTACGCAGACTTCCTCTATAGTCACTGCTCCACTCCCTACCTTCAAAAGTTGGATACCTTATACCATAGAGCAATAAGGTTCATTACAGACCTGCCATAGAATACTCACCATTGTTCTCTATGATTCAGTTGGATGGATTTCCTTCATGTCAGGAGGAGCAGAAATGCAGCTCTATGGATCTACAGAGCTTTATCAAAAACTCCCAAGCTATATCCTGGACTGCTTCAACCTGACCACTCCCAGCTCCTATGCCCTAAGAAGCAACAATATCATCCTGCTCAAATTGCCCAAAGTCAACACCAAAATAGGGAGGGCAGCAATCAGCTACTCTCTAGCCATAGCATGGAACACCCTACAAAAATCCCTGAAACTGTCCATTATCATTCCATTTACATCCTTCAAGCAGCATTGTACAGCCTTCTTCACAGAGAAATGCAGTTGCTACCACTAGAGATAGAATAGTCATCCCACAAAACCTTATTCCAATCACATATGGCATATTCCTTCCAGCCAGATACCGCCAGTATGTGGCACCCAATATTCCCTTCACCATCCTTGTACTCATTATGTGAGTGACTGTCATGGCCCTCACTGTGATATATATGTATTGTACATATTGTAGATGTTAGTTTAACTTTCTCTTGCCAAGCTTTAACATGTGACTTCTCTGTATATTATTGTGTTATAAATAACATTTTCTTGTTTCTGTATGTATAACTGTCTCATAAGTATGTGATGTAATTGCTGTGCACCAACTCGAACCTTGACCTTATCAGGTCCATCTTGTAAATGAGCCCTGCTCAATGATGATCGCCTGAATAAATAAAGATTTGATTGATTGATTGATTGATTGATATCTTGTTTATGGAGTCCTTTAAACATGACTGGGTCATGCATAAGGGAACCTTAGAGGTGCAAAGAGGAGTTAAAAGCCATTGGCCAGATAGTGTCAGAGGCCACAAACAAGTGTGGGGCTAACTGGCAGACTAGATGTGCCTAGCAGTCCTCATCTGTCAACAACTTCTATGTTAATGTTTATGTAGAGGCTCTGTTCTGTGTGCAGGTGAGCGCCCAATTTCTACAACACTGACTTTTCTAAATATAGACTGTAACTTTCTGAAAGTGACTTCTGGTAGCAAGTCACAGGAGACAAACTATCTTTCTGACAGGAGGATGTGGATGGGATGATGGCGCCTTACAGTAGCAGTTCACAAGCAGCAGCAATTCAAAGACCTAGACGAGAATATAAATAATTATCCAAAGGAAACATAGATCACACAGATACACAGGATTTATATAAGCCACAAAGCATTACCGTAGTCTCCTGTACCTTAGAAAAATGAGAAGGACTTGCAGCAGCAGATCTCGTTCAGCACCACTTTTAAGAACAAAACACAAAATTTTAAAATTAATACAACATTACCTCTTGAAAGACACACATCAGTCAATATGCGAATGTATAAATGCCACCTAGTTAGATATTTAAGCTTATCTGCCTCCCCCACCCAGAGCCAGAACCTGAACTTATGCCTAAGGCCACCAGGGCTAAGACAATATTGATAGCCATATTTGGATCCAATTTCCCTAAAAGTCAAGCACTTTCAGGCAGAGTTCCATGGGGGTAGGGCCCTATTGTAGTGGCCCAGCTTGCCACCCACACTCCCCTGCACCCTTCTCATTACCATTCACCTGAAAACATACCTTTGTGCCAAACCATGGCTAGGATAAATGTTTACAGTGGCAGACCCCTATATATTTGTCACGAAGGGCTCTGGGTAAACATAGCGGGATGTAGCAACACAACCCACTGCCATTGTGGAAGATACAGAATTCTCAAGGACTGACACCAGGGCATGATGGACCAAGTGTCCAGTCAGGGTTGGAAGCTTTATCCCTGCAAGTACCTTTGCTGTATCATTATAATCTTCACTGATGGTGGAGCCTTGTCTCGGCAGACTTACTTGCCAGTAACTCTCCAGTCACCAAATACTACCTCGAATAGCTATTGTTTCCCTCCAACCAGACCAATAAACCAAACCAGACAACCCTGACTACAACCCTGACCAAGAAAATGAAGCAGACACCCACCAACTTACTTTGAGTGGAGCACTGGCACAATTGCAGGACGTGAAGTAGTTAGTCTGTCTGAGGTTCAGGCATCAGTCAACAGGCCAGGGCTGTGTGGCAGCTGAACAGCAGTAAAGATCTGTTGCAGTACACATCCTTGAAAGTGCTGAGCAGTAACTTAAACTTCCAACTTCAGGCAAAATGGCAAGAGTGGTCCTTCCTCAATCCTCTAAGTTAGACAGCAGTCAAGTCAGACAACTGCAGCACTGCAGCACCAATCAGGTGCAATGGTGACAGTAGCAGCACTGTGGCCCCAACCCACAGGTGTGGGTGGCAGCAGTAGCAGGTCCAGCACTTCAGCCCCCACCCCTCAGGTGTGATGGCAGCAGCCCCCCACCCCTCAGGTGTGATGGCAGCAGCCCCCAACCCCTCAGGTGTGATGGCAGCAGCAGTCAGAGCACTGCAGCCCCCAGCCCTCAGACATGACGGCAGCAAGTGCAGCCCCAACCCCTCAGGTGTGATGGCAGCAGCAGCCAGAGCACTGCAGTCCCCACCCCTTATGCATGGTGGCAGCAGCAGGTGCATCACTGCAGCCCCCACCCCTCAGGTGTGATGGCAGCAGCAGCCCCAGCACTGCAGCCTCCGACCCTCAGGTGTGGTGGCAGCCGCCCCTGTACCTCAGGTGTGGTGGCAGCAACAGCCAGAGCACTGTAGCCCCCACCCCTCAGGCATGATGGCAGCAAGTGCAGCCCCACCCCTCAGATGTAGCAGTGGCAGCAGCAGCAGCAGGTGCAACACTGCAGCCTCCACCCCTCAGGTTTGACAGCCACAGGAGCATCATGACAGCACCCATCCAATGCCATGTACCAAAGCTTGTCTGTCAGAGCTCAGATGTGAATTAAACCATACCACCAGATGCCAAGGTGGACTTCATCGGTTAAGTCCCTAACAGTTTGCCTGAACTGGTTTATTATTTGTAAACAGAGTACATCCAATTAAAAAATCCACAAGGTGATTAATGAGGATGTTAATGGAAAGATACAAATTCACAGTCTCTGACAAGTAATAAACCAATCAGAAATTGCACCCACAGTAAGCTGGGCCCTTGCTGACTTGGTCTTCATGAAAATGAGGCCTCTTAGTTTTCATGCCGGAGCTCAACCACATGAAAGGAGTTCTACCAGCAGAGGTGAAACCACGACCACTGTACAGATTAGGGCTTTATCTCTTATCCACCCTGCAGTCAACATGAATAAAATAATCTTTGTGCCCTAATCACTAGTACAAACTGGCACATCATCATATGTGCCTGGCATTTTTATTATGGCGCTATTGAACATGATGCAGTTCTTGCTCATAACACTGAAAGCCAATGACACTGCCTTGCTCTTTTCTCAATATGCAGGACAACAGTGCCCTGGGCATGCTCATGGAATTTATAAAAGGGCATTGGAGATATAAACTTCAATCTCCATGGAGAAGGCACTATTGAGGAAGGGGCAAGGAAGTGTCATCAGTTCATGAGCAAGACCGTGTGATGTTCACAGGCGCCATAATTAAAATGTCAAGGGCGCCGGAGAATTTACTAGTTTGAGTGATCAGGTACAAATATTATTTATTTATTATACAATGGCAAGAATATTTCCTGGTCTCTGATTGGTCAGTGAGTCCCTGGCAGTGAGGTTATCCCAGCACAACCTCACTGTACTGCTTTGGATCCCTTGGACGATGCTTTGGATGCCATACAGCGCATTTAAGAAACAAAGATATATTGCCACATTAAAACTCTAATAAAAACATTTTTTATTTTTATTTTTTTTATTTTGTGTAACAGTGAGCCATTGTTTAATAGCAATAATGCACTCCAGGGTCTGGGTTGTGCTGGGATAACCCCACTTTGGGGACATTGGACGCACTCGGCCTGTGGCCTTCTGCCCAACCACCCCGGTGTGAGGTTATCCCTGCACAACCCACACCGTGTCATGCATTATTGCTTAAATATAATGCCTGCAAGAGGGAAGGCTGAGAGGCGAAGCCTCAATCTGTACAGTGGTCGGGGCTTCACCTTTGCTGTTAGTTCTCCAAGAACTCCGTCATCTCTGTAGTTCTTCAACCCATTCCAAGCACCAAGGCAGTCCCACCACACCATCCAAGAGAACAGACAGCACAGGAAGTTTGTGGGAACACTTCCAGATAGCCGCACACAGCCACACAGGACCCACCAACTTATTTTTTAGTGAACTGGTAAGTCTTCCAGCAAACTTCCAGACAGGCTTCCAACAATATTCCATTAGACATTCCATCAAAAGGTCATACAAACAAGGAATTGGCCATTATGAAAAAGGATTCCTTCATACAAAAAAAAAGAATATGCACTTTTTTTTCAATTCGTTTTTCATATGAAGGGATTCTTTTTTGGATGAAAAAAATGCAAACAATGATCCCTCCATATGAAAAAGTTCAAATTCTTTTTTTGTATGAAGGAATCCTTTTTTTACAATTTTCTTTTTTGTCCATATGAAAAAGGATGACCTTATATGAAAAAAAAGATTTTGGACTTAGTTTTTCTTCCTGTTCGTTTTTCTTATGATGGGATCCTATATTGCATGCTTTTTTCGTTCATACATAAAATGATGCCCTCACACAAAAAAATATTTTTCTGGCTTGTTTTGTGTGGGTGGATCCTTTTTTGTGTGGGCTTTCATTGATACAAAAACGGATCCTTTCATATGAAAAAAGATTTTGGACTTAGTTTTTCTTCCACATTTGAACTTCAGCTAGCCATGACTCCCTCAGTATTAGGAATTAAGGGGCAATCTATATATCAAAACAAATGTTTTAATGAGTACTACAACTATAACACATAATTCTTCCACAAAATTTAGGGGCCATGTAAAAAAACATAAAAATGAAAAAAATTTAATTTCCATAGGTTAACATTGGAACATGATTAGTGTGATAGGTAGTTATTATGAGGGGTCTTCAACTGGAATATATCAGGTAAAATTTCTGTTAGAGGCTGGGCTAGGATTAGTTACTTCTACTTGCTGTAGGGATAGTTAGTGTGGAGAGGCTGTATAGGTAGTGTGGACCATGGGTAGGATTGTTGGGTGCAATGGTTGTGGGGCAGCAATGCGGATTAATATACTGTGGAGGCTGGGAGGATGCCCAATATGCCACAGGCTAAGGAGGATCAAGGAAGAAGTTCAGTAGCTTAACAGGGAGCTGGGAAGGTTGAGGGATGAGGGGATGATTGCATCAATAGGAGGGTTGACATCTGAGAGTATTGTGGGGGCACCACAGAGAAGCAACAGTGGGTCAAGGGAGGGGGAGGGGCAAACTAGACAGGAAGCCAGCTGATGAAGGCTGAACTCTAGTAGGACATAGAAAAAGAGGAACAGCAGTAGGCAGGAGGGAGAAGAAAGCACATAGTAAGGCAAAGGGGATAAGGAACATGTTTACTTTACTAGCAACACATGGGAAAGAGGATGCAGGAAGTGATTGCACAAGGGATAGCACTCACAAAAAAGAGGGAGTGAGGGGCCTTACTAGTGGAGAGATTGAGCGTGGTGTAGCAGGGGAGGATAATACCAGGAGAGGTGGAGGAGGGATAGGGAGGTTGGCAGTCAAACAGGAGGAGGGGAGGGTCTTAATTGGGAGGGATGGGGGAGACACTGGGGCACATGGTAAAACACAGTCTTGAGTGGCTCCAAAAATGAGAATCTGGGTGGGGGGGGTGGCGACAGGCACAAGGAAAGAGGAGGGGGGTGTTCTGGTGTTGGGGGACTTTATACTCATGGGAATCAGATATGGCAGCAAGGGGGAGAGGCACAGTTGGATATGGGTGGAGCCCATATCAGGATTAAAGGCAGACATGGCAGAACAGGCAATCCTAAGGTGTGTAAAAAGGGGTAGGAGGAAACCACACATTGTGGTATATGTGGAGTCAAATGACCTAGCGGAGGAAATGGTGGAGGTAACAAGGGAGAGGACTGAGGAAGTGGGAAAGTTGTGCGAGGAGACTGGGGAGTATGTTGCTTTCTCCAAAGTGCTCCCAGTACCCTGCGCAAGCACAGTGAGAAAGGAGATGATTAGATAGTTGAACACATGGTTGGTAGAATGAAGTTGAACTAAGGGGTATGGGGTTGTGGGCAGCTGGGGCAGTAACTGGGATAATAACAATCTGTTTGCAAGGGATAGGCTGCACCTGAGTAGGGAGGGTAAGGAGGTATTAAAACAAAGACTGGGGAGGTATATTGCGACAAGGGTGGATTTAAACTAGATGGGGGGTGGCAAGTGGACAGAAGGTAGGCAGGAATCTGATAGAATGGAGTCACAGTCTACCCTCCAGGTTAGCAGGGAAGGACTCAGAGCGGCCAAAAAAGGAGGGAGTAGAAGGGAGGAGATGGAGGCTAGTGATGGGAAGGGGACATTACGGAGGGTGGTCTCATTGAATGCAAGAAGCCTAGGAAACAAATCCACCGAGCTACAAGCACTCTTAGCAGTGTAGAGGGTGGATATTGCAGCTGTCAGAGAAACATGGGCAACTGAGCACCAGGACTGGGAGATGACAATCCCAGGATACAAATTATACAGGAAGGACCGTAAGGAGGGGAGGGGGGGGGTGGCAGTCTATGTGAGGGATGGGATCAAATGCACAAGGGACGAGGGAGAAGGAAGGAGAACAGAGGCAATCTGGCTGCAGCTCCTATACTCATGGGGTAGGAAATTGAGGCTTGGAGTGGTATACAGGCCACCGTCCCAGTCTGAAGAGCTTGACAGGGAGTTAGCGGGACAAATCAAAAAGGTTTGTAGAAAAGGGAACGTGGTCATCGTGGGGGATTTCAACTTGCCGGGGGCTGACTGGAGCATTCCGGTCACCTCCAGTGCTAGGGAGCAAAGTGCTCCTGGATGCAATCCAGGAGGGTCTCCTGACACAGTTGGTTACTGTACCTACTAGGCTAAAGAACACTTTAGATCTGGTATTGTCAAATGGGGAGGCAATGAGGGATATAAAGGTAGAGCACCCACTAGCCGACAGCAATCACCAAACAGTGTGGTTTAATATCACGATGTGTGGGGAGCCACAGAAATCAGTTACTCGGGTGGTAAACTTCAGGGGGGCAGACATTGGGAGGATGCAAGAAGTACTGAAAGGGAAACTGGAGGGCATAAGGTAGGAGATGAATGTAGAGCAGAAATGGGATATTATTAAATGGGGGGTTATAGAGGCAACAGAAGCCTGCACCAAGGCATAGAGTAAGAGGAGCAGAGCAAGAAAACCATGCTGGTTGAACAGCAAGGTTGTGGAGGTGGTGAGAGCAAAATGAGTGGTGCACCAGAGGTTTAGGAAGACAGGGAAGGAAGTGGACAGGGGGGAATATACAAGATGGTCCAGGGAGGTGAGCAGAAAAGTGAAGGATGCCAAGGCCCAGCGGGAGCTGAGATTAGCACAGGGAATTAATGGGGGGAGAAAGACTTTTTCAGATACGTCAGGGAGAAAGGGAAGTGAAAGGAGACAATAGTGAGGATAAAAAGGGGTGAGGAGTGGATGGAAAAGGGGGAGGAGCAGATAGAAGCACTGAATGAATAATTTTGCTCAGTGTTCATGGAAGAAAAGGGTGGACCACTACCAGCATGGGCAGGAGGGTGGACAGGGAAGAGTAGGAACAGATGGAAGAATTGAGGCAAGTAGAGACCTAGAAGGACTGAGGGCACTGAAGGTAGACAAGGCACCAGGGCCGGATGATATCCACCCCAGGGTGCTGAGGGAGATGGTGGAGGTGTTGGCAGAGCCACTGGTGGATCTGTACAGCACCTCACTGGAGTCAGGATGTGTGCCACTGGACTGGAGGATGGCACATGTAGTACCATTACACAAGAGCAGGCCAAGGGATGAACCGGGTAATTATCATCCGGTAAATCTCACCTCCATAGTCTGCAAACTCATAGAAATGATACTAAAGGAAAGACTGGTGTCATACCTGGAGGACAATGGCCTCCAGGATGTGAAGCAGAATGGGTTTGTTTCAGGGAAGTCTTGTCAGACCAGCCTCATACAATATTATGACTGGGTGGCAGGTGAGCTGGATAAGGGTCATGCGGTGGATGTTCTTTACTTGGACTTCAGCAAGGCCTTTGATTCAGTTCCTCATGGGCGGTTAGGAAGGAAGCTAACTGGTGCATGGGTAGGGGCAAAAATGATGAACTGGATTACCAGCTGGCTGAGTGGCAGGCTGCAATGAGTGGTGGGGAGATGGGAGCTCTCAACTCCAAGGCCAGTGACGAGTGGGGTGCCACAGGGCTCTGTGTTGGGGCCAGCATTGTTTGGGCTCTTCATATCAGACATTGCACACAGGGTGGTGAGCAAGGTAAGTCTGTTCACTGACAACACCAAAATCAGAGAAGTGGTGGATGGAGAGGAGGGATGGAAGCAGCTGCAGAGGGACCTATGCAAGCTAGAGGACTGGTCAGAGAGGTAGCAGCTGGGGTTCAATGCAAAGAAGTGTAAGGTTATGCAATCTGGAGTGAAGAATACTGGCTGAGAGGTGGGGTTAAGCTGGGGATCACTGAGGAGGAGAAGGACCTAGGGGTAATGATTACAGGGACCATGAACAACACTGTCCAGTGCAGGAGAGCAGCTGCAAAAGCGAACACAATGCTGGGGTGCATAGTGAGGGTTTTTTCACCCAGGTGAAGAGAGGTGATCTTGCCCCTCTACAGGTCGCTGGTAAGGCCGCACTTAGAGTATTGTGTGCAGTTTTGGAGGCCATACCAAAAGCGTGATATCAGGCTACTGGAGGAAGTGCAGAGGAGGGCAACAAAGATGGTATGTGGAATGGAGGGGAGCATCTATGACAGCTGGCTGGGAGACCTGAATATGTACACCCTAGAGGACAGAAGGGACAGGGGGGACATGATACAGACATTCAAGTATCTCAGGGGAACCAATAAGGATGGAGCAGATGGGGTCTTTAAGTTAAGGAGGGGGAAGGTCGCCAGGGGGCATGGGCTAAGAATAGAGGTGGGAAGATTTAGGAAGGAAATGACGAGACACTATTTCACAGAGAGGGTGGTAGCAAAGTGGAATGCCCTACCAGAATGGGTGGTATCATGCAAACCTCTGAACAGCTTCAAAAGGGCATGGGACAGGGAACAGGGGAGAGTGAGGGTGGGGAAGGTGGGGGGTGGCAGTGGGATGTCAAAGGGGTGGGTGAGGCAGCTGCAAACTAGGGGTGTTGGCTGCACACTCGAGCAGACATAGATAGACCGGGTGGTCTGTTTCTGCTGGCACATTCATATGTTCATATGTCTGAGGTTCGGGGAAGCCACAGAGCACACCTGTCTACCCAGAAGAATCTCAGGCTCCTTGGTGCTGCACCCTTGATCGGTCTGGTACCCTCAGCCACACCTGCTGCAGCGTAGGTTCATAGCTGAACCTCTCACTCTGAGGTTCGGGGAAGCAGTAGAGCCCACCCACCTGCCCAGAAGCATCTCAGGCTCCTTGGCACTGCGCATTTGATTGGCATGGGACCCTTGGCTGCACCTGCTGCAGCTTAGATTTCATAGCCAAACTTCTCATTCCAAGGTCCAGGGAAGTTGCAGAGTCCACCCGCTTACCCAGAAGATCTCAGGCTCCTTGGCACTGTGCCCTTGATTGGGCCGGGACCCTTGGCCACACCTGCTGCAGCATAGGTTTCATAGTCTAACCTCTCAATCCAAGGTTTGGGGAAGCTGCAGAGCCCACCTGCCTGCCCAGAAGAATCTCAGGCTCCTTGATGCCATGCCCTTGATCAAGCTGCAACCCTTTGCCACACTTGTTGCAGAGTAGGTTTCATAGCCGAATCTCTCCATCCAAGGTTCAGGAAAGCTGCAGAGACCACCAGCCTGCTAAGAAGAATCTCAGGCTCCATGGTGCTGTGCCCTTGATTGGGCTGGAACCCTTGGCCACACCTGCTGCGGCATAGGTTTCATAGTTTCAACTTCTCACTATGAGGTTCGGGGAAACCACAGCACCCACCCGCCTGCCCAGAAGAATCACTCAATCAATCAATCACTTTATTTAACCAGATATAAACACCATTGAGCAAGCTCATTTTCAAGGTGGTCCTGGGCATTAATACAATACAGTACACTTCATAAGATTACAATTATGGTGGACAATGGTGCAAAAAAGAAAAAAGGAAAAACATTGTGAAGGTTACAGTCAATATGGGCCTATACATACTGGTCAACATAATTAACATGCAAAGGTGCATAATGATAAGTTTTACTGAAATGAGAAGAGACAACAATCCCATATAGTCTCTGCTAAGGTAAAGCTCATACCTAAATGATAAAAAATAAGGAGGTATTAAGGAAACTGGGGTGAAAGAGTAGGCAGCCAAAAGGGAGGTCAGAATAGGTAAAAGGTAGAGAATAGGCAGGGCCATCTTGGATTAAGAGCTAGGCTTGTAGGTCCTAGGTTTTTGTTGTTAGGAATGTGGGGTGGATGAGATACTTAGGCGTAGGATTTAAGAGTGGAACCTGGGGCTTAGGGGTCATCGGTGTGTGAAACAGTTGCATGATTCCTTCAGATAATCCATTAGTAGAGCTTTGAATATGAAAATGCTTGGAAGTGAGGATAATTTTAATGAGTCTTGCATAGTGTTCCAAAGTGATGGAAATGAGAAGTTGATTGCTGCTGAGCCAAGGGTAGTTTTCACTCTAGGAATCTGGAAACAGATTAAGGAGAAGCATCTCAGGCCATAGGAATCTTTAGTCCGTTTGAAGATATTCGAGATGTATGCAGGGAGGTTATCAGATAATGCTCTAAAAAAACAGAGGAGAGCATCCCTTTTTCTTCTAGTTGAGAGTGAGGTCCATCCCGAAACCTGGTATAGACAACAGTGATGTGTACTACGGGGTAGATTTAAGATAAATCTTAAAGCCCGGTGGTAAAGGGTGTCCAGTTTATTTAGCATTGTTGATGGGCAATGACTGTAAAGGAAGTCAGTGTAGTACAGTATAGGTAGGAATGTAGTTTGTACTAGTCTCATTCTGGCTTCTAACGTGAGTAGGTGTTTAATGCAATAGAATAAACCTAATCGCTGTCTTAGTTTCTTTGAGGTTTCATTTAAGTGGCACAGAAAGTTGAGCTTGTCATCCAGCCAGAACCCTAGGTATTTAAAGTTATACAATGGGCATTAAAACAGAACGTAAATGCTCTATCCTGATTGGCTGACTTGTACCTCTCTCCCGTTGTAAAATCTACAATCATCCCACGGGAAGAGGTGCCAGCCACTGATCAACCGCATCAGGATGTCCCCCGAAATCACTCCAACAGTCAGCAACACAGCACTCAGAAAGACCGCGAAAATCCGTGCTTGATAGCGACCGGCAAATCGAGTTACTACAACAGGAAACTGCATACCTCCGATGAAATTGAAACTGCGGCTTTCTCCCATGTTCATTAATATTTCTTTCATACTGTCTTCTGTGCCTCACGCACAATTTTTAACATTTCCCAGCCCCTCAAAAAAACACTGCAGCCGGCAATGTTAACTCAGTACTGCGCATGCACAGTAGCATCGCGGCTCCAGCAACCAGGGAGTATTTTTCCCAGAGGAACAATAAACACAATAAAATATAGCTTAAAATGAATAAAAAACTTTTATTTACTATTTTTCTATGTGCCAAAATAGGAGACATTGTATAATTGCAATATGCCACTTTCGAGGGTGTTGGTGATGCCAGAATTTACCGCTTGCTGTGATGTTGGTCACTCGGCTGCGCCTTGTGACCGAACAACACCACAGGGCATGGGTAAATCCTGGCATCACCAACACCCTCTCGTGGTATATTGCTTAGTATCAACTACTTCAAGGGGTTCATCTAAGAGTGTTCGGATCTGTGTGATATGTGGACATCTGGAAGTAGACTTTGGTGAGAGAATTATTGCTTTAGTCTTTTTGGCATTGAGGAGGAGCTTATGAGTGAGAAGGTTGTATTGGAGGGTGACAAAGTCTTTCTGTAAGTACTCATGGGCCAGATCCAAGGATGAATTTGTGGTATAGAGTACAGTATCATCTGTGAATAAGTGCTTCTGTGCTCCAGTTGCACGCATGTAGCCACTCTGTCAGAAAAGGTGCTCATACCTGAGATTCTTTTCAGCAGGTGGGCAGGCTCTGCTGCTTCCCCCGATCCTTGGAGTGAGAGGTTTGGCTATGAAACCTATGCTGTAGCACGTGCGGCTGAGGGTCCCAGCCCGATTAATGGTGCAGCACCAAGAAGCCTGAGATTCTTTTGGGAAGGTGGGTTTTGTGACTTCCCCGAACCGCAGAGCAAGAGGTTCGGTTATGAAAACTACGCTGCAGCAGGTGCAGTCAAATGTCCCAGTCTGATCAATGGCGTGGTGCCAAGAAATCTGACATTCTTCTGGGCAGGCAGGCTCTGCGGCTTCCCAAAACCTTGGAGCGAGAGGTTTCGGCTATAAAACCTACACCACAGCAGGTGTGGTTGAGGGTCCCAACCTGATCAATGGTGCGGCGCCAAGGAGTCTGAGATTCTTCTGGGCTGGAGGGTGGGCTCTGAGGCTTCCCTGAACCTCGGAGCAAGAGATTTGGCTATAAAACCTACACCACAGCAAGTGCATCTGAGGATCTCAGCCCAATCAAGGCTGCATTGCGAAGGATCCTGAGATTCTTTTGGGCAGGAGGGTGGGCAGGCTCTGTGGCTTCCATGAACCTCAGAGTGAGAGATTCGGCTATGAAACATACACCCGCAGCAGGTGTGGCTGAAGGTCCCAGCCCAATCAAGAGTGCGAAGCCAAGGAGCCTGAGATTCTTCTGGGCAGGTGAGCTCTGCAGCTTACCTGAACCTCTGAGCAAGAGGTTTGGCTATTAAACCTACACCGCAGCAGGTGCAATGGAGGATCCCAGCCAGATCAATGGCATAGTGTCAAGGAGCCTGAGATTCTTCTGGGCAGGTGGGCTCTGTGGCTTCCCTGAACCTCAGAGTGAGAGGTTCGGCTATGAAACATGCACCACAGCAGGTATGGTCAAGGGTCCCAACCCGACTAAGGGTGCAGTGCCAACGAGCCTATGATGTACCAAGCTAATTAGGTCATAAAAAGCTTGGTACTTCCAAAAAGAACTAGAAGACAATAAAAGCAACTCTGCCAATTTTTTGGAACATCCTCAATGAAGTCGAAGGTCAGTCTACTGCAACACCCCTTCCAAACAAAATTGTGTCTGATGGTACCACATATACGGACAAAGCTGATATACTAGAGAAGCTAAATGATCACTTTGTCACTGCAGGGCTTGCCTTTGATACCTCATCTATCCGCAAACTTAGCCCGGCAAGAGACTACACTGTTGGCTTCACTGATAATCACAACCATAACCAACCGCATCCCACCCCCTTCAGCTTCCTCACAATTACGTTCAAGCAAGTGGAGGACCTCCTCCTTTCTCTGGATACAAAAAAGAGTGCGGGTGCAGATAATATTGAACCTTACTTCCTAAAACTTGGCCATACCTATCTGACCGCCCCCATTACACACTTATTCAACACCTCTCTGATTCAAGGTGAGCTACCTGTCTTGTGGAAAACTGCCCACATCCTACCACTATTCAAGAATGGGGATCCGAGTGATCTGAACAGTTACCGGCCTATTTCGATACTATCCGTCCTCTCTAAATTACTTGAAAAAATTGTCAACATCCAACTTAGAGATCATTTGAATTCACAAAAGTTGCTAAACTCAGCTCAGTCTGGCTTCAGAGCCAAACACAGAACAGTACTGGTGCTTGCCAAAGTAACTACAGACTGGCAAATGGTCTTGGACTCTAAGAAGCATGTATTTGCCCCTTCCTTGATCTAAGTAAGGCCTTCAATACTGTGGATCATACCATCATGCTTACTGCACTGAGTAACATCGGACTTGATAGTTCTGCCATTAAATGGTTCACCAGCTACCTAACAGAGAAACATAGAAACATAAGACTGATGGCAGATAAGGACTGCTTGGCCCACCTAGCCTGCCCATTTCCCTACCTACAGGATAAGCTGCAGATCCTATTATTTAACCAACAGCCTATTTCTTCCTACCTCCTACAAAAATTGCCTTATCTCTGTCCCATGCATTCTTGAATTCTCCCACAGTTTTAGACCCACAACCTCCTCAGGAAGGCTGTTCCATGTGTCCACCACCCTTTCTGTGAAAAAATATTTCCTCACATTGCCCCTGAGCCATCCCCCCTCTATCTTCAGATTGTGTCCCCTTGTTCTTGCACATCTCTTTTTCTGAAAGATGCTACCCCCTTGGACTTTGTTGATTCCACTGAGGTACTTAAACGTTTCTATCATGTCCCCCCTCTTCCTCCTTTCCTCAAGTGTATACATATTAAGCTCCCTTAGTTTCTCCTCGTATGGCTTCTCTTGCAGACCCTGCACCATTTTAGTTGCCCTCCTCTGAACTGCCTCCATCCTGTCTATGTCCTTGCGGAGATGGGTTCTCCAGAACTGGACAACTTCCTGTTTTCTGCTGGTGATGCCTCTCCCTATACATCCCAGTATCCCCCCAGCCCTCCCTTCTGCCTTCTCACATTGCTTGCCAACCTTAAAGTCATCTGATATGATTACCTCCAGGTCCTTTTCCATTTTTGTTGTTGTTACTACCCCCTCCGTGTACTCTTCCCCCAGGTTTTTGTTTCCCAGGTGCATTATTTTGCACTTCTTTGCATCGAATCCAAGCTGCCATACTTCTGACTATTCCTCCAACCTTGCCAAGTCCCTTCTCATCCTTTCCATGCCTCCTTGTGTATCAACCCTGTTGCTGATCTTTGTATCATCTGCAAAGAGGCATACTTTTCCTTCCAGTCCCTCTGCAATGTCTCTTATAAAGACATTAAAAAGGACAGGACCCAGTACTGAACCCTGAGGTACCCCACTAGTAAACCCCCTTTCTTCAGAGAGGACTCCATTTACAATTACCTTCTGTGTCCTGTTGTTCAGCCAATGTTTTACCCAGGCTACCACCCTGGGACCCACTCCCAGGCTAGTTAATTTGACTACTAATCTTTTGTGTGGGACTGTGTCAAATGCCTTGCTAAAGATTACAGTAGGAAGGCCATGTCCACAGACCCTCTCTGGTCTACTACTTTGGTCACCTAGTCAAAGAAATTGATTAGATTCGTCTGACATGACCTTCCCGCTGTGAACCCATGCTGCCTTGGGTTCTGTGCCCCACTGGCCTCTAGGTACTCAACAATCCAAGAATTGGGCTAGGTTCAGATAATAACTGAAACCACCAAACTGTCTCACTTAAACCAAATTTTCTGGATCACTTTTTGACATAGTGGCCTGGATATTCAAACTGCGCCAGGCTGTGGCGCAAGCCTGGGCGCAGCTCAACTTGGCTGTGCAGGGGTGTGGCCTGGGTGATATTCAACTGAGCTGCACTATGGCTCAGCAGCTTTGAATATTACACCCTGGCCACCCCACTGTGAATGGCGCAGTGGCACTGCGCCAGCGTCAGTGGCCAGAGTGGAGCATGGAGATGCTCTAGCGTAAGTGTCATTGTGCCATTCACAGCACCTGTGATATTCAAAAGGGACATGCAAATGGGGCCATAATTTATGCAAGGCACACATGGGTCCATTTGCATGTCATTATGGCCCCATTTGCACCCCATTAGCATGCAGGTGCGCCGATCTCCAATGACTTGTGCCTGGCACCCTGCCAGGCAGCAGCCGTCAGGGACCAACACCCCCTGCAGCCTGATCGTGGGCATTTGTCTAATAAAAGAAATCCTCATCTAATATCCCTGGTGGTCCAGTGGACCGCTATGTGCCTGATCGCGGGCATCAGTATAATAAACCCCCCCGTCCAATATCCCTGGTGGTCCAGCGGACCTATCACTGCCCGATCATGGGCATCTGTTTAAATCACCCCCCAATATCCCTGGTGGTCCAGTGGACCACACTCTGCCCGATCACGAGCATCTGTAAAACATAAAAGACGTCCTATTACCCTGGTGGTCTAGGGTACCCCCTCCCCACCTGCCCACTGAGCCCCACCGCCCCACTCCACCTCTGTCAGCCGGCGGGTGGCAGCACCCTCCACCCTCCTGCCACCCTGCCGCCCGCTGACTGACAGCTCGGTGGGGCTGCATACCCGATGGTTCATAGCATGAGGCCAATGGGCATGTAGTCCATCTATACTACACATTCATATATGTGGAATGATTCATTCACATATCTGGACTGTGTAGTGTGAGTAGGCTGCACCCATTGGCTCATGCTAGAACCAATGGGCATGCAGCCCTACTGAGCTGTCAGTCGGGTGGGTGGCAGGAGGGTGGAGGGTGCCACCCGCCTCGGCTGACAGGGTGGGAGTGGGGCGGTGGGGCTCAGTGGGCAGGTGGGGAGGGGGTACCCTAGACCACCAGGAGTACTAGGACATTTTTTTATGTTTTATAGATGCCCGCGATCGGGTAAAGTGCAGTCCACTGGACCACCAGGGATATTAGACGAGGATTTCTTGTTCTAGACAAATGCCCGCAATCGGGCACATAGCAGTCCACTGGACCACCAGGGATATAGGACTTTTTTTTTATTTAACCAGATGCCTGTGATCAGGCAGCACTCAGTCCACTGGACCACCAGGGATATTGGAGGGTGGGGTTTATTTAAACAGATGCCTGCGATGGGGCATAGGGGGGTGCCGCCAGGTGCGGCAGGAACTCAGGTGGCCACCCACAGGTGGCAGCTGCCACGTTGTGCCCTGCAATGCTGCAGCTCTCCTGTGGGTGGCCATCATTTGTTCCTTTTTTTTTGGCTTAACTTTGTGCAGGCACAAGTAGGGGTTGCTCTTGCATGGCTCTGCACATCCCGGGCTGAATATCGGGCTGTGCGGGTTATGCATGGGCACGCCCCCCACCTGTGCCTGCATACATTACTGATGCACACCAGCGCATAGGGATTTGTGTGGTGCAATTTTCCTTTGAATATCAAGCTGGTTTATCAGTGGTTGCGATGGTAAATACAGTTGCTGCATGTGCAACCCTTTTGAATATCTGGGCTAGTGATCTTAAACAGACCCCATAAAATGTCACATTAATCAGTCTGGCATAATGATCTCAGTGACAACAATATTGTGGTGTGTGCTAGAAATGTAACTAAATTCATAAACCCCAGTAAGGTTGTTGCCAAGAGAGCATTCAGGAAATTTAATCCTACCAACTTTTTAAATGACCTGAGAAACATAAACTGGCAACAATTGTACTTCTCGCCCTCCATAACTGAAGTACTGACCATTTTTAATTAATCTTACTACTGTTATAAACACGCACCACTGATCAGTTGTAGCATGAAAAAAGCATCCTGCCATGGTTTAATGGAGAAGTAAAAATGATGATGCAAAAAAGGGATAGTCAGTGGTCTACGACAAGACGCACTGAGTCCCCAGCAGACTGTACTGCTTTTAAAGCATGCCACAATACTTCAACCAAATTGATCAGAATCTCTAAAGAGAATTATTATTTACATATTCTTGAGTCTGCCAACAGCAATCCAGCAAAGCTCTAGTGTACCTTCAAACTAGTAGAAGGTGGGAAAACTTCTCCTGCACTGCCAATCACCATAGTCTCCAACGGCATTTCATAACTGACAAAACTGTGAATCTCAACAAGCACAATGAACACTTTGCTATGGCTGGTCATCCCTTTGATACCTCTCAATCAGCTACTTTATGACCCACTACTCTCCAAAGAGCATCATCCCCCTACAACTCCACCTGAGCCTCCTTTTCACCCATTACCTATAAGCAGGTAGAAGACCTTTCACTCAAACTAGACACTTGTAAGAGTGCAAGTGCTGACAACATTGACCCCATTCCTCTTGAAACTAGGCTACCACTACCTCACAGCCACAATTATGCATCTGTTTAATCTATCCTTAGCAGAAGGTACTATACCTCATGAATGGTAGGTAGTCCACTTGCTACCTCTTTTCATGTCAGGGGACCCGAGTGACTTAAACAGTTATAGGCCTATATCAATCCTACCAGTTCTCTCTAAGCTACTTGAAAAACTGGTCAGTCTACAAGGCAAGGAATTCCCTGAAACACATAATTTAGCAAGCCCTCTACTGTCTGGCTTTAGACTTCTCCACTGCACCGCTTCTGCCTCCTCTTGGCTGCATTAACATACAGGGTGTGAAAGCTTATTTTGAGTCTGTACCCACCTGACTTTATATGAAATATTGACAATGCCTTCCCTGGATGCCTTACCTCCTGCTAAATTAGTTTCTTAAACCCACAGCACTCACCATGTACCTTGGGCTGTACTAACTGCAATATGTATCTCAATATGAGATAGTTTACAATTGTAAATAGTCAGACCAATTGCTGTTATTTCTTGTATTTTTTGTCTCTGTACTTGTGCACCCATACTCTGTAACTACCTTTCTGTGTTGTCCTCCTGTCAAGATGCGGAACCTTTGTAAAAGAGCATTTTCCTCAAAGGATATGTCTAAATGACAAAATAAATGAATAAATAACTAAAATAAATTATCCAAAGTTACTAGTGACTGGCTTAAAGCCATGGACAATAGAGAAGTCACAGCTGCTGTCTTTTTAGACCTTAGTAAGGCCTTTGATACTGTGGATCATCCCCTTCTGTTAGACAGCCTCAAGGAGATAGGTTTTACTGCATGTCATAGGCTGCTTTGCTAGTTATTTGGAGGATAGAAGACACTGGATAAAAATCAATGGAACCCTCTCCTCACAACTCCCTCTATTGAGAGGTGTTCCCCAGGGTTCTATACTGGGACCCCTTCTCGTCTTGATTTACATAAATAACTTAAGTAAAAATATTGAAAATTCCAACACTCACCTTTTTTCAGATGACACTGTCCGTTATATTTCAAAACCTTCCTTTACACAAGCTTGCTCAGAACTTTAATCTGAGTTTAACATAATGCAACACAATTTAATACATTCTAAGCTACTGTTAAATGTGAAAAAGACAAAGATAATGTTCTTTTACCCTCTTAATCCTGCTCTGGTCAGCTCTAATCCTAGTTCTTCTTTCCCAATTACTACACTGCTAGGAGACACGCTAGAGGCACTTAAAAATTTCAAATATCTTGGGGCCCTGCTTGATTCCCACCTATCATTTTCCCCTTACATTGAGAAACTGGCAAAAAAATTAAGAATGAGACTAGGATTTTTCTACAAATCCCTGTTTTCCCAGGACTCCAGAATTGGACTAGTGCAGTCCACCTTCATGCCTCTCTTTGATTATGCAGATATAATCTATAGCCACTGTGCAATAACAAACCTCCATAAATTAGACACTGTTTACCACCATGCAATCAGATATATAATCAATGCTAAAGCCAGAACTTAGCATTGCACGGTGTACAAGGAATTAAATTGGACATCTCTGGCCACCAGAAGACTTAATTATATGTATATTTGGGCATATAAAGCTCTCCTAAATAAATTACCTCTGTACATTACTTCCACTTTACATTGGTTGCAGAGCTCTGATGCACTTAGAAAATGCTCGTCTATTTTACTAATAGTGCCAAAATGCCGCACTCGATACGATATGGCAGCCATGAGCTATGTACTCCGGACTGTCTGGAACAAACTCCAATCTACACTAAAACTACAAGCCCTGATCCCCCTTAATGCTTTCAAGAGGATCATAAATAAAATCTCACCTGACATCTGTAAATGCCTTTAATCTAACGCCATGTCTGTTTTCCTCTTTCACCCTTATGAAGTATAATGCTTTTTGAGCACTTATCTATTATTAAAGGAATAATGCCCTCCAGGGTGGGTGCTATGCTGGGGTAACATCCCACCTCGGGTAGTTGGGCCCGAGGCCACCAGCTGAGGGCATCCAACACCCGACAAGGGATGTTATCCCAGCATAACACCCACCCTGGAGGGCATTATTTCTATTATATAATGGCTCGTTGTTTTATACAGAAAAAAATAATTTTAAAGAATGTTTTTAGTGTTAAAAAATATTTTTATAAGAAAAGATGCAAACAGTCATCAAGCCTTTCAATAAGATTATTATCTAGCTGATCAGCAGGGATGTTATGCCAGGATAACATCCCTGCTGTGATGGTCAACTGACCAATCAGGACTCAGGATTCTTTCTTGCCATTGTATAATGCCATATAATTACTGGGTTCCATTTTATTCAATAGAAAAAGCCGTGTATTAAATACTGTAACACCTGAGTAGCTATTATGACATTTATGTGGTTTCATCCCATGGAAATGCACTCAAGACAACAAACACAGCTCAAGTTTCACACTGTCCATTTTTCCTCACACAGCACTATTCAGACAAACTCACCTGCGTACTGCTGTACACTCCATATTAAATATTCTCCACTACCCTTGCATCACCTAAACAAAGTAAAAAAATAAACTTTGAATTCTAAGTTCTTTTGATGTCCCTTAGAGCAGTTAAACACACAAAAGGGTTGTTTCCTGCTATGTTGCTTCCCGTGCAAGTAAAAAGAGCCCCTGACTGTGTTCTGGTGTCAGGAACTGGTATACATGACAATGGGGGAGTTGATGAAAAGTGTCCATGTGCAACTTACCAGTTTGGTGCAAATTTCAGGAAAAAATGGAACCCTTCAATTATATACAACAAAATATGGGGTGCAGTGTGTAAACTCAAATTTAACACACACCCTCGTTGTTGGATGGCTATTATAAATCCAACAACTCGGGTGTGTGTCAAATTCTCGTAACACACTGCACCCATACTTTATCCTATATTTAACTGTGATTCTTCTGGTATTACTGTACCATGTTTTAATCTGACATTTTGCATTTGTACTGCGGCACTTGCTGGGTGCTGTACTGTAACACATTGTTTTATTTGTATGTATCATTTACTGTTGCTGCCTTGTTGAATGTTTTACAAGGGACCTCCTTGCAAATGAGCTTGCTCAATGAAATTATCCCCTTCACAATAAACTTTGAACTTGAACTTGAAGAATCTGGCTCTGCAGCATTGTACCATTACTATGCTCATTCTACACTGAACCTGTCAACCTGTCTTATTGTGAAATTGTATGCAGTAGATTCCAGCATTTTTTTTGTACGTCTGACTTAATTCTACTGGAACTCGCTTATTGTATTTGTTATGTTGCTTTATCATTTCTGTTATTGATGTAGAACTTTTGTAGATGATCACTTGTGTTCAAAGGTATTCTCCAAAATGTTTAATAAATAAATAAAAAAGGTTACAACAACAAGAGTCACTAGGAACTTTTACAAGGAGCAATTTAACTGGTTAAAAATTCTAAACCATCAGCTAATATCCATTATACATGGTTATACCTGCATATTTGGCAAATTAATGCGGTAAAAGAATATATGTATAATTTTGTTTTTCATACCATTACGGTCACAGTATGTATCTGGGCATTAAGCAGCGCAGTGTTTAAAGTGAGCTTCTCTGCAGTGACCTCCATTAGATTTGGATGATGTTGCTGCTTAGCTGCTCTCCAGCGGCCTGCTCTATATTTTAAAATTGAGACAGATTATACAGTGGCAAGAGAAAATCCTGGGCTGTGATTGGTCAGACTGGGGCTGGACCCATGATGTTATCCCAGCATAAAATCACATATCTAGTCCCAGCACATACATGACCAAATGACACTATTAAGAAATCACTGCACATGTCACAAAAGCTGAAGAAGTGGAACGCTATCATTCCTGCTCTTCTGTCACAGCAAGCAGCTTCATCTCTGAATTCCTGCCTCATACCACACCGTACTAACCCCTCCCAGTCAAGCTCTTAGACATTTAAATCCCTATGCCCTTTCTTGAGTCCCCACCCAACAATTCTAGTCAAATGTTTAGCATTCTAAAGGCAAAAGTGAATCTGTGATTGTGATTGACTTCACTGTTCTCAGTCAGTAGCCCGTTTCATTGATCCCGCCCAGCAGTGCATTGCCACGGTAACCATGGCTTCTCAAGAAAATGCTGGAAAACTATCTTCTCTAAAGCAAGCAAATTCATCTGAATGAAGCCATCAGTTTCAAATTACAAAATAAAACTAAAGCTTTCACTGTTATTGGTTTCACTGTCCCCACATGTCAGAAACTGTCATGACGCGCAATTACTGATATGCACAAGACCGCACAAATCCTACAGTTATGATCCTCCTCCTGTACAGCTTGTGCAAAACACATTTATTATTAAATCTATATTTTCCCTACCCACCAATTCTTTTGATCGTGTGCTCAAAATGTGTACTACTCCCTGAATCACTTCAGTGATGAACAGAGCAGCCCCAATTGAAACAGAACACACTAGTTACCAATCAGTTTCCCTCTCTTCCTCCTCTGCCACACAAAGTATGTTCATTTAAAAAATACAGACTGCCACTAGCCATAATGTTTTATAGAGCTGCTGGATGGTCCTTATCTAAATGTTTTTTTTTTATTTGAATATAAAAGTACACAAGGGCAACCAGAGGGGACTTTACACATGGCACAACACTGCCATCACACAGTTCTCCCGGTCCCAGCCATAACTGCAGCTTCCAGACCCACTTGCAATTCTTACTGTAAAACACAGAGAAACAAAACCAAAAAAAATTAACTAAAACTACTCCCAAACAGGAATGACAAACTGAAGGAAAGCTGCACAGACTGGGGGGGGGGGTGAGACACCAAAAGACACCATGCAGCTATAGCAACATCACCAGCTTCCTGACAGAATGAAAATTATGGACTTTTTTTTCCAATCCATATACTGTACCTCTGCATACATAAAATAAATTAAAAATGCAAAAAAAAAATGTTTTTCTTACCTTTCTTTTTGTTTTCACAATGAGCCATTATATAATAGGCATAATGCACTCCAGGTTGTGTGTCATGCTGGGATAGCATCACTTCTTGGGTGCTGGATGTACTCGGCCTTCAGCCTCGTGCCCAACCACCCAAGGCATGTCTTTATCCCAGCACAACACACACCCTGTTATGCATTATTTCTTTAATCAAGGATATATAATTATGTTTAACCAAATACTCCTTCTTTCAAGTGATATTTTTAGCTGGTTTGACTAAGGCTTACTTTTATATAGTGTAAATTAGAACGCTGTATTCCTTCAAAATTCATATTTCCCTAATGTTGTTGTACCATCGATGTGATGTCACGATGTTGTTGTTGTACCATCATGAGTATGTCATATCGATGGTACAACAGCGCAGATCATGTTTGCACATGTGCAATTCGCGGTTTCTCCTTGTCCATAAAATGGCCACGGTAGTTCAGCAAAGGCATGGGAAGACACCGGAGGAAGTTCTTATTGAACAGTAAGTGGCTCTTTCTTTAAATATTAGCCAGCACACAGCAGGACACCAGGAACATATTTAAAATGTGAACCCGAGCGGAGTGTTGTCAAGGACAAGGGGCGGAGTGGGGGTCCCCTACATCATGGCATGACCAGGAAAGAAGTTGCAAGGTTTTTTTTTTTACTGTTATCAATACACCATAAAAGACAGTGGATGGGCAACAGTGAACAACAACACTGTTTCACGTCTCGAGGTTTTCATGCCAACCAAAAACCTCTCGAGCTTCACTCTTGATGTTTTCTTGGTTGTCATGACAACCTCTCGAAGTGAACAACAGCTGTTGTTCACTGTTGCCCATTCACTATCCTCTATGTAGCTTCTAATTCAGTTTTTTCTTCCAGCCTGGTTCCTTCCTGTGTTAAGTAATTGGTCCCAATTAGAGATGGGTGAAGTGGCCTCAATTAACTCTGTGAAGTGAATCACAAAGTGAAAGTGAATTTGTAGAGTGCTTTTCAACGTGAAGTAGAGTACTTTACGTTAGGATGGATAACGCAAAGTCCATAGAAAACAATGACTTTGCCTCACTTCGCCTTGTTTTTAAGATTCAAAGGTGAATTTTGTAGTTATTCATGGGATTTCAGGTCACATGGGTGCTCGATTGTTCTGCACAGCCTCAGTTCAGGATAGTATGTGTAGGAAACTGTAGGCGACAGTCTGCTCTGAGAGCTCTCTGTGATTCAAACCTTCTAAAAGCTGTTAAAAAAGCCTTTTTGAGTAATTTTTATGTTTGCTTGCACATGCACAAGAAACATTATGTGACAACTTAGGAGAGAAGGGGTTGTGGAGGCGTGGCATTGTTACAGCCAAGAGAGGCACTGCATTTGGGGGCCGGGCACTGGTGGACCAATGGAGGCACAGTGTGCCGAAGACACTGGTCTTCCAAAAGTGCACCAAGTTGTAAAATGTTCGCCGCTGCAATCAGGGGCCACATCTTCATTGCAGTGTCAGTCATTCTGCTGCAATATGGGAGTGACCAGGCATTGCAGGGCAGAACATTAGCTAGCCTAATACTGTTTGTGAACATGGCGGGCAGCTTGCCGCTGCATTCACAAACAGTATTAGGCCGCCAGCCCCCTTGCCAAGGGGGTGCCCAATCCCCCTCGGCAGTGTGTGCCCCCCAAACAGTCTTTTTTTGCTGGCAGGGGACCCAATCCCTGTCGGCTGCAGTGACCCAGGTATTTTGCCGATGGGGAACCCACTCCCCATCGGCATGATGTAACCCCCCACCCATTTTCCATGTCTGCCGATGGGGTGCCCAATCCCCATTGGCATAAGTTCCCCCCTTTTACTGTGGGCCGATGGGGGTGCCCAATTCCCATCAGCATAACAGGCCCTGCTTTAGTTGTGTGCTGATGGGAGTGCCCAATCCCCGTCGGCATGATGTCGCCCCCACCTTTTTGTTGTGTGCCGATGGGGGTGCCCAATCCCCCATCGGCTACAGTTGGCCTCCCCAACAGAAGACTCCCTTGGCACGCTGGGAGCCCACCCCAGTGTGCCAAATGCCCCTGAGAAGTTAAAAAATGTCCTGCATTGTCTTCTTTTTTCCTGTAAAGAAAAAAGGTCCCTTGTGGTCTCCCAGACCCCCACCCACTGCACACCCTGCCTCCACACCCCTCACCCCATACTTACCTCCCGAGTCTGGAACGATGATCTTCGGTGGACCGGGAACACATCTGCACTCTTCAAAGCCGACCGTGAACTGAGGAAATGTCGGTAAGCTGTATAATGGAGTAAAAAGTTTTTTTCAACTTTGCTGCATATCTCAGGCATTTTTTGGAATTTTTACACTAAATTTTCAACATGGTGTTTTTGGGACCCCTCCTCATGAATTCTGTCACTGTCATTGCGTTAATCGGGCCCAAAGGGTGATTTTGCGGTCACTGAGCAAAATCACCTTTTGGGGCTGATTAATGAAATAACAGTGCCAGTGTTCATAAGGTGGGCTCTCAAAAAGCCTATGTTGCACATTTGGTGAAAAAATTCCTAAAAATGACTGTTTTATGAGTGTGCGTTGTGCAGTTCCTATGCATGCTTGTAAGTTCATGAATTTGTAAATTTGCACTCCGGATTTTCAACATTGCTATTTTGTCACACCTACTTACGAGCAGTACAGCTGTCATTTTTCACATCTTGCCAAAAATGTGTTTCCACGCATGTAGCGCACAATGGCGCAGTCAGTGTGCAAAATCAATGTTTGGGACAGATTAAGAAAAGCACAGTGACACTGTTCATTAGCAGAGGTCCTAAAATGCCTATGTTGAAAATTTGGTGAAAAAAGTCCATAAAATGACTGCGTTATGAGTGTGCGTTGTGCAGTTTCCACGTAAGCTCATACCTTTGCACATTTGCAATACTTTCACTCCAGATTGTCAACACTGCCATTTGTCCGCACCTCCTTATGAACAGTGCAGCTGTCATATTTCACATCCTGGCCGAAATGTGATTCTGCACTTCCATCGCAGAATAGTGCTGTTGTTGTGGGAAATCCATGTTCGGGATACATTACAAAAATTACACTGACTCTGTTCAGTCGCAGACATCCTAAAATGCCTATGTTGAACATTTGGTGAGAAAAGTCCATGAAATGACTATGTTATGAGCGTGCATTGTTCAGGTTCCACATACTCTCTTGCCTTTGCACATTAGCAATATTTACACTCTACATTGTCAACACTGCCATTTGTCTGCACCTCCTTATGAACAGTACAGCTGTCATTTTTCACATACCAGTCCAAATGTGTTTTTGCATTTCGGGCGCAGAATAGTGCGGTCATTGTGGGAAATCCATGTTTGGGACACATTAGCAAAATCATATTGAAACTGTTCATTAGCAGAGGTTCTAAAATGGCTATGTTGAAATTTTGGTGACTGAAGTCCATAAAATGACTGTGTTATGAGCGTGCGTTGCACACTTTCCACGCACACTCATAACTTCGTACATTTGCAATATATTCATGCCACATTTTCAACATTGACATTTTTACGCACCTCCTTATGAACAGTACCTGTCATTTTTCATATCCTGGCCAAAATGTGTTTTTGCACTTCAAGGCAGAATAGCACGGTCACTGTGGGAAATCACTGTCTGGGACACACTACAAAAATGACAGTGACACTTGTCATTAGCAGAGGTGCTAAAATGCCTATGTTGAAAAATTGGTGATGAAAATCCATAAAATGACTGTTATGAGCCTGCATTGCTCAGTTTCCATGCAAGCTTAGAACTTTACACATTTGTAATATTTTCACTCCAGATTTTCAACATTGCCATTTTTCCGCATCTCCTTATGAACAGTACAGCCATTATTTTTCACATCCTGGTCAAAATGTGTTTTAGCCATTCCCGCACAGAATACCATGGATACTGTGGGAAATCAGTGTTCAGGACACATTAACAAAATCACAGTGACACTGTTCATGACCACAGGTCGTACAATGCCTATGTTGAAAATCTGGTGATGAAACTCCATAAAATGACTGTGTTATGTGAATGCATTACATGGTTTCCACGTATGCTCCGAACTGCGAGCATTTTTAGTATTCCCACTACACATTTTCAACATTGACATCTCTTCATACCTCCCTATGGATGGTACAGCTGTCATTCTTCACATCCTGCCCGATCTGTCTTTTCGTACATGTGGCTCAGAATGGCACTGTCACTGTTCGAAGTCAGTTTTTGGGACACATTGACAAATCACACTGCCACTATTCATGATAAGAGGTCCCAAATGCTTTCATGAGGCGGGGTCATAAAAAGGCCATGTTCAAAATGTGTACTGTAAATACCAACAAACGACCGAGGTATTACAGTTTCTAACCATAACATCCTACCCTGTACAGATAGACAGGCATCAGGGTGTGCCTTTGAATTGCCACATGTACTGCTCATACCGTCCCACATCCACCCACTGACAGGCATCGAGCGGTACCTTGGACTCTTTGGCCCAAGACTTCACCCCATTCTCCTATGCTGCACCCATTTCACCATATGTCTTTATGGAATGGGATGACTGTAAAGCCAAACACCCTAACGCACAGCTCAACACGTGTCGGTGTCTGCAGAATGGGGTGAGGTGAAACGGCTTGACCATAATGGATGACGACCCAAACACTTACCCCAAATCCTGTCCATCTCTACAGGATGGAGGTGGGGTTCATGTGAAGTTCAGTACTTCACTGCCATTCCTGTTCTGCACCTGTCTAACGCCTGCATTTCTAATGCTCATACCAGCAAGCAAACATTTGGCATTGCCAAATGCGTGTTTTTGCGGAAATTTTAGTTCATCGATTGTAGAAAACCCTCCTGTGCTCATATCATCGAGCGTTTATTGTTTGTGAATTGATATTGAATGTTAATGTATGGCATTCAGTCTGTGTACTGAGAAACAGTGGAAATGTGCTCCGGGGGAGGAGCGTACCTGTGGTGTAGGTAGATTAACTTGGAGAAAAAGACAGTTCTTTCTGTTTTGCTGATATTTTTCTTGTATAACTGTGTTAATGTACACACAGTAATATTTTCAAGAATTCTTGTCATTTTTTGTTGATTATTGTGGTGCAGCAATGCATCATTTTAGTTTGTTTAAAATATGTGGTTATATTACTGAAGTTTTCAATTTGCTATGCATTACTTAGTGTGTGTGTGAGTTAGTGTGTGATGCGTGTCATCAAATCAGGCACCTTTTATTGTGCCACATAGTAATTTCAGCAATGTGAAGCTTCTATCCATGGCAGCTGTGTGATTTTTGTACTTCTTTGTGGTATCTTTACTGGTACTAGTAGTGACTGTTACTGCAGCAGTGCAGTACACTGCCCCCCCCCCCCCACGGCCCGCCACAGCCGGCAAATGTATTCTTTTTTCAGATTTGAATTTCTGATGGTGAGCACTGGTTAGGTGTTGTGCCTTTGCATCTGCATCTTTTCAGTGTGCAGCACAATCTTAATCTGTCTGTGCATTTGCATTTCTTTAGGGCCCAATCTCCATCTGTAACTTAAGTCACAGTTGTTTTTTTGGCTTCCCTTCAGTGTAGTGGACTGGTGTGGTGCATAATTCTGCATGAATGTTGTACTCATTAATATGCATTTTTAAGTCAGAACCACCATCACGAGTCACTTGTGATACAAATCACGTTCTTCATCATCACGATCACAAATGCAGCCACAAATCATGATTCACGATCATGTCACGAATCACAGCAATAATGTTTTTACTAGTTACTTGGATGTATTGTAAGCCTGTTTTGTAGTATGTCTCCAGGCTTCACCACCCCACCATTGTACTCATTAATAAGTGTTTTTAAGTTTGGGAGTTTTGTGCTACAGCTCATCGGGGAGGTACAGCCATAGGCATTCGCGTTCCCAATACAGTTCCATATTTGTTATCTCACAACATCGACACCGAATCATGTTCTTCATCACGGTCACAAATCAGTCAGAAATCATGATTCATGATCACGTCATGCATCACAACATTAATTTTTATGTTGCTTGCTCGCATGTGCAAGAAACATAGTGCCATCATCCAAGTTTTCGGAGGTGTGTCAGCCCCTCTTCTAATGCAGTCAGTGTGTTTGCAGGCGTGGCCCCAGATCCCCAATGAGTGCTGCAGCTGTCTATGACAGCTTCAAAATGCAGTGGCATACAGTTGAAAGGGAGATCTCTGCTTCAGTGAGCAGAGCTCTCCCCTAACGTACATGTGCAAGCCTGCGCACATTGCGTGCTGATGCGCTCCCCATGCATTCACTGTGACGGCTGAGTGCCCAATCCCCACGGCTCCACGCCCCCAACAGCTGTCCAGGTGCCATGCTGGGAGCCCACCCCAGTGTGGCAACAACTGTTATAGCCGACGCCGGTGCCCAATCCCCCATCAGCTCCAAGGCTGCACGCCCCCCCAAAAGCTTTCCTGGTGCCACGCTGGGAGCCCACCCCAGTGTGGCAAATCTTGTTTTGTCCGACGGGGGTTCCCAATCCCCCATTGGCTCCACATCCCCAAACAGCTTTCCTGCTGCCACGCTGGGAGCTCACCCCAGCGTGGCAAAGCGTCCCATCGGTCTTCTTAAAAAAAACACCTGTAATAAAAAAGGTCCCTCGTAGTCTCCCTTCCCTCCCACAACCCGCACCCACCCACTGTGCACCCTGCCTCCCCACCCCCACCCCATACTTACCTCCGAGCTCGGCAAGCGATCATCGTGTGGACCTGGAACACTCTTTCAAAGCCGACCGCGAACTGAGGAAATGCCGGTAAGCTGTATATAATGGGATAGATAGGATTTTTTCAACTTTGTTGCATATCTCAGGCATTTATGGGAATTTTGGCCCCAAATTTTCAACATGGGGTTTTTGGGACCCCTCCTCATGAATTCTTGCACTGTCATGGCGTTAATCGGCCCGAAGGGTGATTTTGCGGTCACTGCACGAAATCACCTTTCAGGACTGATTAACAAAATGACACTGCCAGTGTTCATAAGGTGGGCTCTCAAAAAGCCTGTGTTGAAAATTTGGTGAAAACATTCTAAAAATGACTGTTTCATGAGTGTGCATTCGCAGTTCCTCATGCGCTTGTAAGTTTGCGAATTTTCAATATTTTTACTCCAGATTTTCAACTTTGCCATTTTACCACACCTCCTTATGAGCAGTGCAACTGTCATTTTCACATCTTGCCCAAACGTGTTTCCACCCATGTAGCGCACAATGGCGCAGTCGGTGTGCGAACTCAATGTATGGGACACATTAAGAAAATCATAGTGACACTGTTCATGAGCAGAGGTCTTAAAATGGCTATGTTTAAAATTTGGTAAAAAAATTCTTAAAAATGACTGTTTTATGAGCGCTCTCGTAAGTTCGCGAATTTTCAATATTTGCACTCCAATGACTTCCAAATACCTAAACAGCATATAGAAGTAAGCAATATTCAGCATTGACAAATGCTCGTTTTACTAGCTACTTGGATGTTTTGTAAGTCTGTTTTGTAGTATGTCTCCGGGATTCACCACCCCACCATTGTACTCATTAATAAGAGTTTTTAAATTGGAGAGTTTTATGATACAGGCTCAGCTCATCAGGGAAGTACTGCCATAGGCATTCGCGTTCCTTTCTGTACAGCATGTGAGTTATAGTACTGTAAGTTGTGGTGAGTAAAGTGGCCTCAATTCGCCCCGCGAAGTGATTCATGGAGTAACGTAGAATCTGCAGAGTATTCCATAATGTGAATGCACTTCACTTCATAATGAGGAATGAGAAGTTCATTGAAACCAATGACTTTGCATTATTCCACCTTCTTCAAACCACTTCTCCACCATTTTTAAGGTGAAATACATTGTAATTGAGCTCCAAATGAAATTCTGCAGTGATTCATGGGATTTCCAGTCACGTGGGCTCTAGATTGTTCTGCACAGCCTCAGTTCTGGCCTGGGTAATGTGTGTAGTGGTAGTTGGAGACAGTTTGCTCTCAGAGCTCTGTGATTCAGAACCTCTGAAAGCTGTTTAAAATGCCTTTTTGAGTCATTTTTTTCCCCTCAAAATTTAGTACATCGATTGTAGGAATCTCTTCTGTGCTGATATCATTGAGTGTTTATTGTTGTGTGTGGATTTTGAATGTTACTTTAAAACAGTCAGTCTGTGTACTATGAAGTGTGCTTTGGGGGACGGGCGTATTTGTGGTGTAGGTAGATTAACTGGAAGAAAAAGGCAGTCTTTCTGTGTTGGCTATATTTTTCTTGTATAACTGCATTAATGTAGACAAAGTAATATTTTAAGTAATTCTTGACTTTTTTTGCTTTTTGTTGTGGTGCAGCAGTGTATAATTTGTCTGTTTAAAACATTTGGTTATATTACTAAAGGTTTTCAATTCGCCACACATTACTTGTAGTGTGTGTGTGTGTGTGAGTGTGTGTGCGATGCGTGCCATTAAATCAGACACCTTTTATTGTGTTACAGAGTAACTGCAGCAGTGTGAACCTGCTATCCATCGCACCTGCATGAATTTTTTTTATATTTGCTTTGTGGTATCTTTACTGGTAGTAGATTGTTACTGCCATGCACAAATCCCCCAACTGGCAAAATGTATTCTTTTCCCGATTTAGATTTGTGACTTATGAGCACTGATTAGGTGTTGTTGTGCCTTTAGTATGCATCCCTTGAGTGTGCAACGCAATCTTAATCTGTGTGTGCATTTGCAGTGCACCATTAATTCTGGGACACTGCATTTCTTGTTACGCTCTCATTTCACTTTGTCAGCATTGGGGAATTTTCTGGGCACAAGACAGGAGCATTTTGGGGATGCACATTAGTTCTCGTGACTCTGTGTGTGACCACTGTGCTCATGACTGAGTGCGCCATTAACTCTGGGAGACTTTGCATTTCTTGTTACGCTCTCATTTCACTTCATCAGCACTGAGGAGTTTTCTGGATACAAGACAGTAGCACTTTGGGGTTGCACATTAATTCTGGTGACTGTGTGAGTGGGGTGCTGCCAATATTGTTGTCACTCCACCTTACTTCATGTTTAAGATGGAATGACAATGTGAAACAATAATAACAAGGTGAAATGTGCCTTTTCTATGGGGCACTCTGCATAGTGAAGTGCCAACGTGAAGTGGTCACTACGCGTTCACTTCGTCAGCGAATTTTAAATTCACTGTATCTCTAGCCCCGATATGCTCAAGTTGAATGTAAGTCACCTCTTAATGAAAATAACGAAGTAAGTTGACTTGTGTATTTGCTTAAATTTTTTTTGAAGAATTTTTTTATATATTCAAAGTGCTCCTAGTTTAAAAAATCTATAGTATAACACTATATAGACACTATTACTGTTTTGTTTTTGTTCATATTAGAAATTTAGCCTCAAAACAGATATGTGTTACCTTTGTAATTACATAATACCATTCCAGAGCATTGTTTGTCCCTGGTTGGATGATATCACTGCAGAACATATTAGCTTAACTTTTGAGGCTGTAGCATGTGCAGAAACATAGATACATAGAAGTTGACAGCAGATAAGGACCATTTGTCCTAGCCAGTCTGCCCAGATTTCCATACCTACAGTGCACCGCAGACCCTACTCTGTCTCCGGCTTATACCTCCCCCCCTTGTTTCTATTGTTCCTTGTGTCTATCCATTGCATTCTTAAATCATGTGGCTGTTTTAGCCCCTGCCACTTCCACTGGGAGGCTGTTCCAAGCATCCACCCCCCTCCATGAAAAAAGTACTTTCTCAGATTTCTTCTAACCCCCCCCCAGTTTCATATTGTGCCCCTTGTCCTTGAATATCTTTTTCTTTGGAAATTGCTCCCTTCCTGTACCATGTTTAGACCTGTGAGGTATTTGAATGTTTCTATCATATTCCCCTGTTCCCTCCTGTCTTGTAGGTGTAAAGCTTTAGTCTTTAAGCTTTTTAAATTTTAATAGTTTACCTCTTGAATTTTATCATGCAGGATATCGTGATTGTGGCTAGAAGTAATCTAGCCAACAACAACTACTTGTACAATGTACCAGATATCTAGGGAAGAGCATCAATGGACATTTCTCTTCATTTTACATACAGTAGCAAAGGAATTCAGCTGCACCTTCTAAGACTCTATACCATGTAATGGAATAGGCAGCACCTGACGAACCCTGTGGTACTACTCTGAAAAAAATAATTATATTATTACATAGAACTGTTTTTAGAAATTATACTGCTGTTCTGAGCAGACATAGGATAATTATTTGTCTGTCAGTGCCTATCTAATTTGCCTTTGATTGTTCTTGCAAGAATGGAGACAAGGCAGAAAAAGAAGCCAGACATCAGTATAAATTATCTAAAAAGTAAAAAGAAAAAAAAGAAAGGAAAAAAGATAAGAAAAAGGAAACTGGAAAGAAAATAACTGGCTACATTTTAGGTTCTGGGAATAAACATGAGCTGGTGGGCAGGAGGGAAATATAGAGAACTGTGGGCACAACCCTCCCCCTTCTGTCTTTATCACCATTTAAATCCATTGATCCCATAACTGTATCTGAAAATTCAAATAATCCTCTTTTGAAAGAAATTAAAGTCGCAGAAGATGGAAAGAGTATGTCAGTAGGTAGTGCTGAAGACCTAATTTTTAAAGAGGCACAGTCACAACCAAAAGGCCTATGTAAGAAGCAGGAGAATAATGGGGTACAGAAACTGCAGTTATGGCTCAGATTCACCCAGTGTTAATTGAAATGTCAGGCAGTAGGCACGATCCAGCTGATTTACAAAGTGTAAACAGTCAGGAAAAGATAGCAGAACCTTGTGAAGCAAATCAGGGAAAGAGTAAATGTAAATTTAAGCCTAGCTTCTTAAATGACTTTGAAGCCTTACTCACGCTGTATGCTTACACAGTAGCTTTAGACACCCCTTGTCAGTGGCACCCTGATGATATTCCGCATCTGTGGAATGATTTGAACAAGGAATAGATGATTACAAAGGATGAAGAGCAGCAGGGGGATATCAGAACTGGACTAACTGAAGGCTTACAAGACATTAAGAATGAGTCAGCGATTAATAATCAGCTTATAATGAAAATCAAAGACAAAGAAACTCAGTGCACAAGCGCTGAGGCAATGGTTACCCCAAAGGGCACTGGCCGGGAAGCCAAGTTTCAAAGAAACACAAACTCAAACATACTCCCATAATACAAATCACCACAGAATATTATGCTGCTTCAACTTTAAGCAGAAATGCATGGTGCAGAAAGGCCCCTCACACAGTCTGCAAAGAGTGCTAATAGAAGACACATACACATGTTTTGTCCTACCAGGACTCATCAGTATGCCTCATCTGTGTGACACCCCAGATGAATGAACCAGCTACCCTAAGAAGGTCTGTCTGGGTTATGTTGTGGTGAACCCAATAAAAACAAAAAACAAGCTAAAAGACAAAGAACCTCACTGCACAAGCAGTGAGGAAATGGTTACCCCAAAGGGCACTGGCAGGGAAGCAAAGTTTCAAAGAAATACAAAATCACACATACCCCCATAATGCAAAGCATCATGGGCTGTATATGCAGATCACCACAGAATATTATGCTGGTTCAACTTTAAGCAGAAATGCATGATGCTGAAAGGCCTCTCACATAGTCTGCAAAGGGTGCTAACAGAAGACACAGACACGTGTTTCATCCTACCAGGACTCATCAGTATGCCTTGTCTGTGTGACACCCTAGTAGAATGAATCAGCTACCTCAAAATGGTCTATCTGGGTTATGTTGTGGTGAACCAAATAAAACCAAAAAACAAGCTAAAAGTCAAGGAAAATGACTATTCTCTTAAGAAAGATCCTGCTAGAAGAAAAAACTCATGAAACCACAGCCCATGTTATTAAGGAATGTAAGGAAAAAGAAATACTATCACAAAATGTACTTGTAGTTCCTGCAATTGAAAGAAACAAAAGGACAATAAAAGAAATAACAGAATGAATAGAAAACAATGAATTAGATGAGACAGCATCATTAGCATCATGTGATACATTACCAAAGCAGCACAGGGGTGCAGTGCAGGGTGACAAAGATGATCAAGGGGCTGGGGGACTTATCATATGAGAGGAGGCTGAGGGAGTTGAACATGTACTCACTGGAGGAGAGGAGGGACAGGGGGAACATGACTGAAACCTTTAAGTACATGAAAGGAATAAACAAGAAAGGTACAGAGGGGCTGTTCAAAGTAAGGGAGGGGAGGGACACCAGGGGCCATAATATGAAACTGGAGGGAGGAAGGTTCAGGGGGAGATGAGGAGACACTTTTTTACAGAGAGGGTGGTGGCTGGGTGGAATGTGTTACCTGCAGAAGTGGTATCCAGTAGAACAGTGGACTGCTTCAAAAGAGGATGGGACAGGACAAGGGGGGGGTCATTGAAGGGGAAGGGTGGAAGGGAAGGGCAGCTGCAGAATAAGGGGTGCTAGCTGCACATTTGAGCAGACTTAATAGACCTCTAGTCCTTTATCTGCTGGCAAATTTTGTATGTTCGTATAATTGAGCTAGTAACAAGCAAATGTCTTTGTCGTGTGCACTGGTGTCATGGGAGGGAGGAGGGAATGTTTGAAAATTGCTTCAGTGAAGTTGTTCATGAGGTGGGGTCCCAAAAAACATGTGTTGAAAATTTCAGGTAAAAATATTTAAAAATGGTCAAGTTATACCACTAAGTTGAAAACCCAATTGACACACATTGATGCAAAAATCCCCATTGAAATACATTGAAGTGTTTACCTCAGTTCGCGGTTGGGCTTTGAAGAGTGAACACGTGCCTGCAGTCCATGGAAGATTATGGCGACTGACTTCCAGTGGGAACGTATGGGGTGTAGGGTGGTGGGTCCTGAGTGGGAGGGTGGGAGGTTGGGTAACAATGCAATGGACAACGATGAGCAGTTTTCTGTTTTTACAGGTAAAATAAACTATGAGAGACAGTTTTCTTTTCCTTTATTTAGTCTGATGAACAGAGAACACTGGGGGATTGGGCATTGCCAGTGTCTGTATACTGTTTTGGAGGGGTTACACAGCAGACAACAAGGTATGGACAGATGAAGACACTGGGAGATTGGACACCCCCGGTGTCAATACACTGTTTGGGAGAGGGGGGTAAGCAACGGACAATGATGGATGGTTTTCTTTTTTTCAGGATAAAAAACAAGCATTTGTCATTGCCAAGCATTTGATGCATTGGAAGATGTCTGTCTCTGCACCTTGTTTATGCCCTTGAGGAACTTGAACGTATCTATCATGTTCCCTCGCTCCCTCCGTTTCTCCAGTACATACATATTGAGGTCCTTTTAATCTCTTCTGATATGTTCTGTGTTACCAGCCATGTACCATCTTGGTTGCCTTTCTGTGGACTGCTTTTGCCCTGTCATTGTCCTTGCACATTTGCAGCCTTCAGAACTGCACACAGTACTGAAAGTGAGGCCTCACTAGTGCGTTATACAATGGCATCACCATCTCACTCCTTGTGCTACTGATGCATCTGCCTATGCACGCCAGCATGCCAATGGCCATCCTCGCAACATTTGTACTATGCTTTGACACCTTTAGGTCATCAGAACTGATAACTCCTAGTTCCATTTCTACCTTGGTGATCTTCAACACCTCCCCCATCCTGTAACTCTCCCCAGGTTTCCCTCTTCTCAGGTGCATTATTTGTGCTTCTTTGCATTGAATCCCAGTTGCCACTCCTCAGACCATTTTCCAAGCATCTCCATGTCCCTCCTCATTTTCATCACCCATTCTGGAGTATTCGCTCTGTTACAGATGCTGGTGTTATCTACAAACAAGCAGACAGACCTTTCCTTCTAGCCCTTCCACAATGTCTGTAATGAAGACATTGAACAAGACTGGTCCCAGGACTGATCCTTGAGGTATCACACTGACCACCCCCCTCTCCCCGGATTGGATCCCATTATCACCACCCTCCTCCTCCTGTCCATCATTCAATTTCTAACCCAGTTCATCAACTTCTTCCCCATGATCAGACTACTAATCTTGTTATCCTTCTATGCTGGACGTTGTAGAAGGATTTGTTGAAATCAAGGTAGGTGACACCAACTGTCCCTCCATGATTTACTTACTTAATAAGGCATTAGAGTTTGCAACCCTAACACTCCACCCCCACCCTCACCCTGCAGAGACTGACAGACATTGGGGTTGTCCCTTTGGGTCATTGGTCATAGTGCTCATGCCATTCCACCTCCACTCTGCAGACACTGACAGGCATTGCGGTGTGCCTCAACGTCTTTGGCCCTAATGCTCACCCCATTCCATAATGAAATAAGCTGAGATGGGTGCAGTATAGAAGAATGGGGTGACTGTTAGGGCTAAAGACTCCAAGACACACCCCAATGCCTGTCACTTGCTACTGGGTAGGGGTGGGAGTGGAATGGTATGAGTATTACAGACAAAGACCCCAAGGCATATGCCCGATGCCTGTGAATCTCTACAGGGTGGTGCAGTTGCAGTTGGAAACTCTAAATCCAGGTGTTTGTTGGTATTTTCACTCAAAATTTTCAACATGGTTACTTTAGGCCCCCTCCTCATGAACAGCGGCACTATCATTTTGTTACTCAATCATAAAAGATGACTTAAAGCAGCGACGACACCATTTGGTGCCGCAGGTGAGAAAACACATTTTGGGTAGATTGTGAAAAATGACAGCTGTACTGCTCATGAGGAGGTGTTAAAAAATGGTAATGTTGAAAATCTGGAGTGAAAATATGAAAAATCGGCAAAGTTATGAGCACGCATAGAAACTGTCAACACATGCCCATAATGCAGTCATTTTTGGAATTTTTCCGCCAAATTTTCAGCATGAGCTTTTTGGGACCTCCCCTCATCAACAGTGACACTGTGATTTTGTTAATCCATCCCGAAAGTTGATTTCCCACAGTGACTGCACCATTTAGTGACACAGGTGTGAAAACCTATTTTGGGAAGGATATGAAAAATTACAGCTATATTTTTCATAAGGAGGTATGAAAAAATGGCAATGTTGAAAATCTGGAATGAAAATATTAAAAATTGGCAAAATTACGAGTGTGCATAGAAACTGCACAACACACGCTCCTAGCAAGGTAATTTTTTGGAATTTTTTCACCAAATTTGGAACGTGGCCTTTTTGGGACCCCACCTCATGAACAGTGGCACTGTTGTTTTGTTAAGTGGCCCCGAAAGGTGATTCCATGCAATAACCTCAGAATCACCTTTCGGGACTGAGAAATGAAATGACTGTGCTAGTGTTCATGAGGTGGGGTCACAAGAACTCCATGTTGAAAATTTGGTGACAAAATTCTTAAAACTGACCGAGATATCAACCTAAGTTGAAAGCCCCCATTTGACTGCCATTGCACGGCTTACCTTTGATGCTTCAGTTTGCCGGACAGCTTTGAATAGTGCAGACACGTGTCCTGGTCCAGAAAAGATGACAGTGCCAACCTTTTAAGGTAAGCATGGGATAAGGGGAGCTGGGTGCACAGAGGGAGGGTCAGGATGGGAAGTGGGGACTGGGAGATGATGAAGGACTATTTTCATTTTTACAGGTCTAAAACAAAATGTCGGGGGACAGGTTTCTTTATTTTAGGGGGGAAATTATTTAAATTCATTTAAGCACACTGGGGTGGGCTCCCAGTGTGCCACAATAGTGGTGGTGATGGGGGGGACATGCCAACATGGGGATTGGGCACCCTGATGTTGACAAAGGAATTAGACGGGTTTGGGGTGGGGGTGCATCCAACACCGGGAGTGGGCATCCCAGTGTCAGAAACATAAAAAAAAATAATTTCAGCACACTGGAGTAGGCTCATAGTGTGCCACAATAGTGCTGGTGGTGGTGGTGGAACATGCTGACACGGGGATTGGGTATCCTGATGTCGGGGCAGCGGAACGGGTACTGGAGGGTGTGGGGTGGACAGCACACAGTGGGAGGGAGGGCAGGGTTTTATTTGTTGCCAGGGGCTGGAACAAGAGTGGGGAGGACAGCATGCAGTGGACAGAAGCAGAAGGGTTGTCCACTTGCCTGAATGATCAGTCTGCCTGTACTTCAAAGGACAGAGCCATGTTGCAACTGCGTCAGCTCTTTCCTTTGAAAAACTTGCCAAGACCAGCCCCCTCACAAACCCAGTGTCATCTGGAGACTGCCTGCTGATTTGCCTGCCTCAGACCATCTCCTACAGCAGCACTCTCCATTGGACTGGCACCCCTCACACCCATCTCTAGCAACTGTCATATCAACATGTTCATCTGTACTGCACACAGGATGGACATAAAAAACAGAAAGCAAGCCAGCATGCCAATGCAGCAGAGGCTCTACTGTTTGTGGCGCCCACAACTCAGGTTCAGAAAGAAACTTGGGATGTCAGAGGGTCAGCCAGGGAGAGCAGGATCAAGTATCAGTGTGACAGCTCTCCTGCTCCAGGAGTAAGGGGATCCAGACCCCAGCATGTGCCTGACCCCTGGCTGAGGATACAGAGAAGGGGCTAGATACATGAAATGTTTTCAAACTAAATCCCACACTGCAACTTCATTTGTGGATCAAAATCTTTGTAACTATGGTGGTTGACATTCATGGCCACAGCAATTGCAGATGTTACTGCTGGTCCCACTGACCATAACTGTTTCCCACAGCTGCAGGGATTTCCCAGGGAACACCTCCAGCAAGCTGCTGTAATTTGTGGAGCCAGTCGTAATTGGGCCCTACCTTCGTGAATACCCATGGCTGCCGGGAAAACTATGGAACACTGTGGATGTCCAAGTGGCAATCCACTTGCACTGGGTTTTTTCCCACAGCTGTGGGAATTGTCTGTGTTTTGTGAATCCTTCCTCAGGGCTGCCAGAAGTTCATAGTGCCATGGCAGCTATCAAAACACAATGTGCATCCTGATGGCACTGCATGTCCACACCTCCAGGGAAGATAATGAGGAAAATCTCAAGGCCAACAGGATAATAATAATAATAATAATAGCTTTATTTATAAATGTCACCTGTCACCCAATGGCCCCGCAGCTGGCTATCCAGGCCGTGTCCAGTGCACTGGATCCTGTTCATTGTTGGTTGGGCAAGACACAAACAGGTAAGTCCTGGAAGATGTTGGGGTAATGGGGCTGTGGTGACCATCAGAAAGGGGCCAGTTGGGAAGAGGTGGCAGGAAAAGGTAAGAAGAAACTGAAAACAATCAGAAGAGGTGCAAAATAAATCATAAAATGTAAATGATTAAAAAGCAAGGACATAATGCCACAGCCCTTAAAGAGATGGTAGAGGTCAGTAACAAGATTATAGTGATCTCATACAGTGGAAAAACAGACAAATAGATAAGTCTTGGAGGAAAAAAAATGGTGATGTTTTAGTGGTAGATAACCCCCAGGTTTTAGATGCAAAAGCCTTGGAGACTTGAGGCAACAGTGAGGAAAGGAGAGGAACAAGGGAGCTAGAGGCAGAACTAAATAAGACTTACAGACTCAGGTTTCTAGTTCCCTACACTTTATATTAAAAATACATTTGTTCCCATAGACACCATATGGCATTGGAACCATCGATTGCTAGATCCGACCCAAAATAGCCACCGGGAGCAAATGAGTTAAAGGACTTCCAAAACCACATTACAAGAGTACTATCACCCTGAAAGTGCCATTATATAATTTATGGAAAAGTGCAATGGGGAACAAAATTAGTTGGCTAGACATTGCCTCTGTATATTTTTGTAAAGTAAGAAGCTGAAAGGGATTGATGTGCTCTGTAACACAAAATAAGGATGTAAAAAATAAAATACTTAACACAGTAGATGAGTTTATCAAACTAAGGGTCTCAGTTTATGCCTCTGCTAATAATACTGAGTTTGCACAGCCTCCCACAAAAATGGTCCTGGTGAATTGTAGCAATGGTACACATCAATGGAAAATAATTTTGAAAAGGATAACCAGGTCAATAACAGAGTAGCTAAAACATTAAATTAGAATAGAATAACAAGTGATATGCAGCCAGTTGAGAAATGTCATATGTTAAATCCAGATGATAACATCTTTTACCATGAAATTACAAAATAATTAGACGTTTGCAAAAGGCCAGAACATCAACAGTAGTATAGTTTTAGAAAGAAGAGAAAGGTCAATATTGAAAGAGAAGTATTTTTATGAGTAAACTGTTACTAAAGATTCTGCTGAAATTGTACAGCTCATTCCCAGTCATGATTGAAATAGATGTAGTATGCTTCAAGTGGCGGAAGCACAATGACAATAAAGTCCTAGGCTACCTACTGTTCCTGTAAATGATGGCCTTACCATCTTAGTCTGGAATGTAACGGGACTAGAAGGAAATGTTAAAGATGCAGATTGTACTAAGTTCCATGGAAAGTGTGATGTCATCATGCTACAAGAAACCTGGATCCAAGATAAGAATAATGTTGCTGTGGAAGGTTTCTAACTTTGGATGGTCAAGCTAGAGCTTCTAGTGGTTTGATAACTTATGCGGCAGCCCATGTAGGAATCCATGGCAAGCAACTGCCTCTGTTATGTTATGGTTCCTCAATCTGTGTACTATTGTTAAACAAAAACATTACAATATGTGTACGGTTTAGTGTGCACATTTACCATTCTTCAAAAACAGCCTGCCTTTGCTGCCATCTCTAATGCTGGTAATGAAATACCCACTGTTCATGCAAGTTATTCTTGTAGCCTTATATTTATGAGGCGACTTTCATGCCAGAACAGGATCTATCCCAGTTGATCCCAATAATTCATGGTGTATTGATTATTCATTTCAGCTACCAATTAGAGAATTGAAAGACAGTAAAGCCAGCACCCAAGGGAAATGGATGCTGAATTTATTGAGAAATAATAATCTTCAAAAATTAAATGGCAATTTTTTAAAGAATGGTCTGGGAATGTGACTTTCCCATCCTACACTCTCTGGGGCAGTATGACCATTTTTCTCATTTTATCTGGTGAAATACTTTAAGATTATCATCAACAGGATAACAACTTATGCCACAAAGGGTAGTTCTAACTCTTGCCAGGGAAATGATTTTGCAAAATATTGCATCCAGGATAAATGTAGACACTAATATGGAAACTGTGACAAAAAACTGAATAAAAGGGATGCCATATAAGGAGGGAAAAATACTTAAACTTATTACTATAGAAGATGTAGAAAATCTAAAAGACTCCTGTATAGAAAGTTTAACAGAAGTTCTAAAATGTCTAGACACAGTAAAGCAATCTGATTGTCCAACAGCCCTTGGCAGCTGTATTTTTTATTTTGCTTATACCACAGTAAAAAACAAGAGCCAGCACAATTGGATTGGGGGACTTCAATCTGCCAAGCTTGGATTGGAGCACCCCAGCCACCTCAAGTGCTAGGGATCAGGTCCTCCTTCAGGCTTTCCAGGACAGCTTCTTGGTACAGATGAAAAATGAGCCAACTATGTTGGGCAACACTCTGGACCTCATGCTGTCTACTGGGGAGTTTGTCATAGAGCTGGGGTGGAGGATCCACCAGCAGGGAATGACCACCATACAGTGTGGTTCTCACTTTGCACGGGTAAGGAGGCTAGTGGAACGGAGACAAAGGTGTTGGATTCAGGCTGACTGACTTTGAGTAGATGGTGGAAATAGTGGCAGGACACCTAGTTAGTATCCAGCCACACATGGATGCTAAACAGAAATGGGAAGTTATCAAGCTAGGGCTCAAGGAGGCCATTAGATCCTGTACTAAGACACAAAGCAAAAAGGCTAGGGCCAAGAAACCAAGCTGGTTAAGTGGGGAGGTGTTGGAAAAGGTGAGTGCAAAAAGAGCAGACTTCAGGAGATTTATGAGATCCAGGTGGGGGTAAGGTATAGAGGAGTACCTGAAGAAATCCAAGGGGATGATCAGTGCAGTCAGGGCAGCCAAAGCCTCCAGAGAGCTTAGGCTGGCACAGGGTATCAAGGATGAGGAAAAGGACTTCTTCAGGTACATAAAGGATAGGAAGATCTGCAAAAGATCATACAGTAAGGATCAGGAAGGATGGGGAGGTGGGTAGAGAAAGGGGCAGATCAGGTGGAAGCACTAAATGAATACTTCCATTCTGTATTTACTAAGGAGAAGGATGAGTCACTGCCTCAGGGGTTAGGGAGGGTAGGCTCGGGGGGAGGGAGTGATTGATAGGGTAGTCATAGTGGACTGGGTATGTGAAGGTTTAAGGGCACTGAGGGTGGATAAGACACCAGGACAAGATGGTGTACACCCCCAGGTACTGAAGGAATTGGCAGAGGTCCTGGCAGAGCCATTGGCAGACTTGTTCAATACCTCTCTGGAAACAGGGTGCATACCCCATGACTGGAGGATGGCTCATGTGGTGCCCCTTCACAAAAGCAGACCCAAGGTTGAGCTGGGCAACTATAGACTGGTAAGCCTCACATCCATAGTGGGGGTTTCATGTCATAACGGCGATCATGGAATAGCAATCACCATTACGGCAAATGTATATCACCAAACACACTTGCAGCGAGGACAAATAGGGTGCCTGAGACCTACAGGTTTTGTTTTTAATGTGGGGGGGCTACATCTCCTGCACACCCCCCACTTATGGATTCTCAACTCCAGGGGGGGTGCATGTCAGGGGGATGAAAAACTTAAGAAATTGAAAGCTATCTACCGCCAAAAAAAAAAAAACAGGCTACACCAGAACCGAACACTGCACCCTGCACCTCCCGGCAGTCCACCATCACCATCACACTAGCGGACCAGCTCAGCAACTTCCCACCACACTACCTCCCACATACCATCCCTCCCCTGCCTCTCCCCCCATGGTGTACACGCATGTGTATACGTGTGTACTTACCGTCGCCGTATGTTGCCTACCCCACTATTTGATCACCTCCCCGCTATGTAGCACTGAACACAGGCACTGTAATTGAGTCGCCATTTTTATAGGTGCCCAATTGCTGTCACCTTGTTCACAAGTGCTCCACAGTGGGAAAGGTAATGGAGACAACCCCTAAGGAGAAGTTGGTAACCTCTCTGGAAGGGGGTTACCTATAGAGCTTCGACAGAGCTAGTGCCAACATCCCCTACAGCGACGGCTGCAATGCCGACTGTCGGCATTGTAGTAACGGGGATGTGTGCACACACAATTGTCTGCCCCCCACACACCCCAGTCTCTAGGATTCTAACTCCAAGTTGGAGTTGGACCGGGGGGGGGGCAAACATCCAGCGAGGCAGTCCCAATCGGCACACAGACCACCACAGCGACGGGTGTGTTTTGCCCGATTCCTGTCACTGTGGTGGTCTTTGCTGTGCCGGAGTTGCTGCGGTAACAGTATACCTCTGGAAGGTAATGGACTCCAGGAGGGGAAGCAACATGGGCTTGTCTCAGGCAGATCCTGCCAGACAAACCTGGTTGACTATTATGACTGGGTGACTAAGGAACTTGACAAGGACCATTCAGTGGAAGTCCTGTATCTGGATTTTAGCAAGGCATTTGATTCAGTGCCACGTGGGAGGCTGATTAGCAAGTTGGGATACCAGGGAGCAGGGACAAATATGGTGAATTGGATCAGGAACTGGCTTCAAGGAAGACAACAGAGGGTAGTTGTGGGAGGGGAACTCTCATCTCCAAGGCCTGTAATGAGCAGGGTACTGCAGGGCTTGGTACTGGGCCCAATGTTGTTTGGCATATTCACTGCCAACATCTCACATGGCATTAAGAGCAAAATTAGTCTTTTTGAGGATTACATGAATATCGGTGCAGTGGTAGATGACACAGCAGGGTGGCAGGGGCTGCAGGATGATCTGACTAAACTCGAGGATTGTTTGGGCACATGGCAGCTGGGGTTCAATGCTAGGAAGTGCAATGTCATGCACTTGAGAGCAAGGAACCTAAGAGATGTTATCAGTTGTGGGGTATAGAGAGTCACTACAGAGGAGGAGAAAGATCTTGGGGTGATAATAACAGGGCAGATGAACTACTTGGCACAGTGCAGAAAAGCAGCAGCTAAGGCTAACAAGATGCTGGGGTGTATTACTAGTGGAATCACCTCCAGGAGGGGGGAGGTGATCCTGCCCCAGTACAGGTCACTGGTAAGGCTACAGCTGGAGGACTGCATGCAGTGCTGGCACCAATACCTAAACAAGGATGTTAGATTACTGGAGGTGGTCCAGTGCAGGGCAGCAAGGATGATTGAGTGATTGGAAAACAAACCCTATGAGGAGATGCTGAGGGCACTCAACATGTACTACCTGGAGGAGAGGAGGGACAGGGGAGATATGATTGAGAGCTTTAAATACATGAAGGGTATAAACAAGACTGGTAAAGCGGGGATTTTTAAGTTGAGGGGGGAGGGACAAAAAGGGGGGGCATGGACTGAGATTGAAGGGTGGAAGATTCCAGAGAGAATTTAGGCATTTTATCACAGAAAGAGTGGTGTCTATGTGGAATGCGCTGCCCAAGGAGGTGGTGTCCTGTAAAATAGTGGGCAGTTTTAAAAGGGGATGGGACAAAGTGAAGGGAAGGGTCACCGTTAGAGGGTGGGAAGGGAGGGGCAGCTGCAGTGTAATGGATTGCTTGCTGCCCACTAGAGCAGACTTGATAAACCATATAGCTTTTATCTGCTGGAAGTTTCATGTGTTTGTAACTGACCCACTGACCCAGAATATTATTGTGCCATCCCTAGCAAGTCTGCCTTCATCCCTCCTGATCTTCAATGTTAAACTCCGTGAGTGGCAGGAACATGCATTCAAACAGCCACCCTGTTTCTCTCTGTCCCTCAATCCCTCCCAAGCCACACAACAGTTAATTTTCTTTGTTTTCCTCCAGAGCCACAGAACACCACTCTGTAATATAGTACTCCTCCCGGACCATCATCTCCAGTGCTGGTCCTCACCTGACTCGCCGGTGTTCTCTCGTGCTCTGTTGTGACTGCCAGAGAGTCAGACCACCAGCACTTTCTTGACAAATGGAACCACAGATGGAAGCATGCTACTGGCAAGGCCACATGAAATCTTTTTTGCTGGTGGCATAACAACCCCAACAGTTTATTTACACATTTTGGGCCTGATTACACAAAAGTTTGTCCATTATACTGTATCTGGAGCTGAACTGAAAAAAATAGTGATGAAAGGAATGTAAAATTCCCTCAGAGACTTCTTACCCCCTATCAAAATGGTGTTGTTTTTGTAAATGGAAAACATAAATTAGGGATCTTGGCTGAACATTTGGCCTGCCTCTGTGCACGTGACCTGGCATGGAAGCCTTACAAGTCCTCTATCACTCTGGCTAACCTTAACAAGCACCGTGCTTTGTGAAACTCTTGTACTAGAGCCACCAGGTTTGCTGAGGCTGAGTTAATTTCCTCTGCATTTCAGAACAATTTTAGCAACCCCTCCAAGTTCCAGAAAGTAATATATGCCCTCTCCCCCACCCAGACCCCCTCCCTGTTCTCAAGGTGGGTGACTCCACCATTTCAGACCCTATTTCTGTCGCCTCAGGTTTCAACTCCTATTTCACCACCTGTGCTTCCTCACTTCTCTCTGCACTCCCTGCTACTCCCCCTTCCCTCTTTCTCCTGTCTCCCTGCCTTCTTTTTCTTTCTCTATCTCGCCTATTATCTCTGCCTTGGCTCTTAAAGCCCTCCTGGCTCTCAACCCCCAGAAAGGTGGGAGCCCTCATGCAATTGATCCCAAGCCCCTACACCTCTCTTCACCGGCTATTGCCTTTCTCCTCTCCTCCCTACTCAACCTATCATTCTCTCTTGCCTCAGTTCTGGATACCTGGAAGAATACAACTGTCATTCACCTTCCAGAAGGAGGTGACACCTCCTCTTCCAGAAATTTCTGCACAATCTTTCTCCTCCCAACGTTATCCAAACTTCAAGAACACTAAGTTCTAGCTCAACTCCCCCTGTCCTTGACTCCTCCTCCTTTTTCACCCCCTTCCAGTTGAGCATTCGCAAACATCACTCCAAAACTTTCTTTCTCCTCAGGCTCACAGAGTACATCCATTCTGCCATGGAACAAGGCCTCCTCACTGCTGACATCTTTGTCAATCTAGTGAAAGCTTTTGACACTGCATCCCACGCTCTTCTCCTGGACAAACTAAAATCAGTTGGTCTCTCTGACTTCACCACCAGGTGGTTCAGTTCCTACCTTGTAGGTAGACCTCAATCAGTGAGAACTGGAGACTGTTTGTTCCATCCTTGGCCCTTTGCTTTTCTCCATATTCCTCAAAGACATCCAGTTAGCCTGCTCCTCCGCATCCATCCACATGTATGCAGATGAAATAGTCCTGTTTTCCTCTTGCTCTTCTCCGTCAAAGTTAACATCTAGGCTTCAACTTGATTTTGACACTTTCCAGAAATGGTTTGGGGCTAATCAACTATTCCTTAGTACTAAGAAAATGGTTTCCATGTGTTTAAGCACATGACAGAGACTTTCTAGACTCCCTTCACTCCCCACCTTCCCCACCCTCAATGGGGGTAAAATTGATGATGTACAATCATTTAAGTATCTGAGTTTGTGGCTTGACCATGACCTTGGTTCTTCTGAGCACATAGATGCCATGTATGAACAAATCCACTCTAAGCTCTGTGAACTTTATAGGAACAAAAGCTGTATCCCCATATCTGCCTTCCGAGACAGCATCACTTAAATGATCCTCCCCATGTTTGATTATGGCGACTTAGTCTATGGTGCTGCACCTAAATTCACCCTGCTCAGACTGGATCCCCTCTTTCACTCCTTTTGCCATTTTGCCTTGGCCTGCCCCCCCTGGACTCATCATTGTTCTCTGTACATTGACCTCTCTCTCCCTTCCTTGAATGATCACCATCTCATCCACTGCCTCCTTTATTTCTAAATTCTGGTTGGCTTCGCTCCTTCCTTACCTCAGCTCTCTCCTGTACCCTGAACCCCCCTCCACATACGCTGTCCGTAAATCAGATTATCATTTTCTTTTGCTCCCCTCTTGTAAATCCCTAGCTGGCCAGTCTGGTTTCTCCTTCTGCCTTCCTAGTCTTTGGAACTCCCTTCCACTAACAATTTGCTCTGCCACTTCCAAATGTTCTCTTTCCTCTCTTCTCCAAGGCCACACTGCCCCCTACTGTAAATGTCCTTAGCCCCACTGCCCTAAACTTCTCTTTATCTACTCTGACCTCTGTACTTCAAGCTACCACACCTCATCCCCCTTCCTCATTCCCCTTTCCCCTCAACTGCTTCCTTCAACTCCCTGACTTCTTTCTCCCTCTCCCTCTCCCAGTAATTACCCTTTCTACCCCTTCCTAATCCCCAATAATCTATTCCCCCACCCTACCCACCATAATCTGTTCTCTACTCCTCTCTCTTTTACTCCAACCACTACTATACCTTTTCACACACCCCCAGCCTCTTTTTCTCACCCTTCTCTACTTACTCTCTCTCTCCTACCCTCTTCTATATTTGTGATGTTACTTTCTTATATGTGCTGGGTACTTCGCGCTTCTGATGTCTAACCTACTATTATTTGCTCTGGTAATGTACATTATTGTACATACTGTGTATTGTATTGTTATTACTGGTAATGTATATTAATTGTACATACTGGCCAGGATATTCAGACTGCGCCAGGCAGTGGCGCAAGCCTGGGTGCAGCGCAACTGGGATGTGCCGGTGCCAGGGCCAGGTGATATTCAATGGTGATGCACCATGGCACAGCATAGAAACATAGAAACAAAGACTTTGACAGCAGATAAGGACCGCTTGGCCCACCTAGTCTGCCCATTTCCCTACCTACAGGATAAGCTGCAGATCCTGGTTAACCAACAGCCTTATTTCTTCTTACCCCCACATGAATTGCCTTATGTATTCTTGAATTCTCCTACAGTTTTAGACCCCACAACCTCCTCAGGAAGGCTGTTTCATGCATCCACCACCCTCTCTGTGAAAAAATACTTCCTTACGTTGCCCCAGAACCGCCCCCCCATCTTTGAATTGTGTCCCCTTGTTCTTGCACATCTCTTTTTCTGAAAGATGCTACCCTCTTGGACTTTGTTGATTCCACTGAGGTACTTGAAAGTTTCTATCATGTCCCCCCTCTCCCTCCTTTCCTCAATGGTATACATATTAAGCTCCTTTAGTCTCTCCTCATATGGCTTCTCTTGCAGACCCTGCACCATTTTAGTTGCCCTACTCTGGACTGTCTCTATCCTTTCTATATCCATGAGGAGATGGGGTCTCCAGAACTGGATGCAGTACTCCAGATGGGGTCTCGCCAACTGTCTATACAGAGGGATAACAACTTCCCGTTTTGTGCTGGTGATGCCTCTCCAAATACATCCCAGTATATCTCCAGCCCTCCCTACTGCCTTTTCACAATGCTTGCTAACCTTAAGGTCATCTGATATGATTACCCCCAGGTCCCTTTCCATTTTTGTTGTTGTTACTACCTCGCCCCCATTGTGTAATCTTTCCCTGGGTTTTTGTTTCCCAGGTGCATTATTTTGCACTTCTTTGCATTGAATCCAAGCTGCCATACTTCTGACCATTCCTCCAACCTTGCTAAGTCCCTTCTCATCCTTTCCATGCCTCCCTGTGTATCAACCCCTTTGCAGATCTTTGTGTCATCTGCAAAGAGGCATACTTTTCCTTCCAGTCCCTCTGCAATGTCACTTATAAAGACATTAGAAAGGACTGGACACAGTACTGAACCTTGCGGTACCCCACTAGTAACCCCTCTTTCTTCAGAGTGGACTCCATTTACAATTACCTTCTGTGTCCTGTTGTCCAGCTAATGTTTTACCCAGGCTACCACCCTGGGACCCACTCCCAGGCTGGTTAATTTGACTATTAATCTTGTGTGTTGGACTGTGTCAAATGCCTTGATAAAGTCTAGGTAGGCCATGTCCACAGCCCCTCCCTGGTCTACTACTTTGGTCACCCAGTCAAAGAAATCAATTAGATTCATCTGACATGACCTTCCCACTGTGAACCCATGCTGCCTTGGATCCTGTGCCCCACTGGCCTCTAGGTACTCAACAATTCTTTCCTTCAGAAGTGATTCCATCACTTTCCCTACCACAGAGGTCAAACTGACAGGTCTGTAGTTTCCTACCTCTGTCTTGTCTCACTTTTGTGAAGGGGAATCACATCCGCCTTCCTCCAGTCCTCAGGCACCACAGCATCCTCCCATAATTTGTTAAAAAATGTAGTCAGTGGTTTCACTAGTTCTCCCCTTAATTCTTTTAGAATTCTGGTGTGAATTCCATCAGGCCCCATTGCTTTGTCCACCATCAGTTTTAGGAGTTCTTTCAGAACCCTTTCTTCTGTGAAAGGACTGGGATCGACCCTCCTATCAAGAATGCTTCTGTTAATTGGATTAGGCACCTCCCCTCTCCTCTTTTGTGAATACTGAGCAGAAATAGTCGTTCAGTATCCCTGCTTTTTCACTGTCCCTCTGCCCACCCATCATACATTCTATTCAGCCTCACTTTCCTTCCCTTTGTCTTTCTAAGCTCCCTGATGTACCTATAAAAGGTTTTATCCCCCTTCTTAACCAAGTTGGCTATCTTTTCCTCAGTTTGGGCCTTTGTTATTCTGACTTCCCTCCCTGCTTCCTTCTGCCTTAACTGGTACAGCTCTCTGTCCTGCTCCTTCTGTGTTTCCTTATACTTCCTGAATGCTATCTTTTTTCCCCTGACTTTCCCCGCCACCTCTTTTGATAATCATAGTGACTTTTTCTTTCATTTTGATTTGTTTATTTGATTGATACAAAGGCTTGTTGCCTCTGTGATGGCAGTTCTGATGTTTCCCCATTGTTGCTCCACCCCTCCTTCTAGCCTGTTTGCTAATGCTTTTCTAAGGCACTCTCCCATCTTGCCAAAGTCAGCCCTCCTGAAGTCCAGTTCTCTCACTTTTGTATGGCTTAATTCTGTAGCTGAGTTTATCGTGAACCACACTGTTTGATGGTCTCTTGTTCCCAGATGGCAACCCACTTCTAGATCTGAGATCCTCTCACTGTCCCCATTTGAGAGTATGAGGTCTAAGATTGCTCCCTCATGAGTGGTTCCAAAACTAGCTGTCTGAGACATGCCACCTGTAGGGCATCGAGAATGGCCCTGCTCTTGGATGTGGCTGCAGCAAATGTGCTTCAGTTAACATCTGGCATATTCAGGTCTCCCATCAACAGTATCTCCCCTTTCTCTGCCATCCTAAGAATGCCTTCTATCATATCCTTGTCCATTCCCTCCCCCTGACATGGAGGTCTGTACACAATCCCTGTGCGGACTGTGGTGCCCTTTCCAGTCTCCATGGTGACCCACAGTGCCTCCTCTCCTCCCTGTTTACTCTTTTGTTCAGTTGCTTCTATCCCTTCCTTTACATAGAGAGCTACTCCACCCCCTCTTCTCCCCTGCCTGTCTCTCCTGTAGGTTATGTACCCTGATATGTAACATCCCAGTCATGGTTCTCTGTGTACCATGTTTCTGTGACAGCTACGATATCCAGGCATCCCTCTTCCATCAAGGCCATGAGTTCAGGGAGCTTGTTGCCCAGACTATGGGCATTGGTACTCATTACCCTCCATTTCCTGATGGCCTTACCCCTTTTTGCCCCATCCCTGTCCTTATTGCCTTTATCACGTTCTCCATTTACCCCTGTCCTTCTCCCTATTGACATCTCTGTCTTGGTGTTTACCTCACTTACTACCCTGACTTTTTGGGGGGACTAGGATTTCCCTGTTCCTTTCCAGTGCCTCCCCCCTTGGCTAGTTTAAAAGCTTGCCAATGAAGCATTTAAACCTATCACCTAGGATCCTGGTTTCCCTCCTGGACAAATGCAGCCCATCATGCCAGTATAGGCTTGCATCACTCCAGGTGGTCCCCCAGTCCCCGATGAAGCCAAATCCCTGAGCTCCACACCAATTTTTCAACCACTGATTGAATCCCAAGGTGTGGAGCACCCTAGCCTCACCTACGCCACAGACAGGCAGCACCTCTGCAAAGGTTACCGTGTGTGCTACTTTTCTAAGGCCCCTCCCCAACTTCACAAACTCTTCCTGCACTGCTCTGATCCCTTTCTTAGCCAGATCATTTGTCCCTAGGTGGATAATGACATCCAACTCCCTCCCCTGTGCAGCTGGTCTGGCGATCCTGAGGATTCGCTCCCTGTCCCTCCAAGCCATGGCGCCAGGCAGGCACCTTACCTCCCTCTCCTCTTCCTCCCCCAGTTCTACCTTCCTAACAATGGAGTCCCCCACCAGGAGTTGTATTCTTCGCCTGTGAGGCACCATGCCACCTTCCTGTAGGTCTCCCTTGTGGAGGTTCCCCGCATCCTCCTTGGTCTGCACTGCTGGTGCCTCCATAGAGAAACCACACTTTGCCAGAACAGCATAGGAATTGTGAAGAGGTACAACTGGAGGGATGCACCTCTGTTCCACCACTCTCACCCTCCCTGAGCTCACTGTGGTTCAACCGCTCCTTTTTCTTGGCAACCTCTGAGACAATGGCAGTGGCCCTGGTGGTCCCTGCATGGAAGAGGAGGTCCCACAAATCCTGGCCAACTCAGCCTGGAAATGAGCAACCTCCTCTCTCAGTGCAGAGAGGTGCCTGCAGATGGGACAATACCGCATCTTCTAGAACATCTCCTGAAAGACTGCTGCTCCACAGCCACTGCACTGCACCACTCCCATCATGTGGTATTTCTGGCCCCTTCCCTGTTGTTTGGAATCCTTACTCCTTCCTTTTTTTTTTCTTTTTCTTCTCTCCCTACTTACTTACTACCTCTGTGCCCTTTAAGCACCTGAAAGTCCTGTTCTGAGACAAGAAGATCCTATATTTCTCAGTAGACCCCTTACTTGCTTAGAGGCAGACCTCCAGCAGCTAAGAGGGGCTGGCGAGCTACTCTTGCCCTTCTAGGATGGTGAGTCTTTGGTGGCTCTGTGATCACTCACTCCCTGCTCCCAAACATTAAGTTCCTGTTGTCAGTCAAATCCTGTGCCTATAAAAGTAGAACTAGCTTTGGGTGGGAGGATGGAGGGGAGGGAAGGAGGGCAATATAGACCCAGTAGAGAAGTCCAGTCACACAGCACTCCTTCCTCCTGGTGTTCTCTGTCAAGTCTGCCAAGCACTGTTGAATATGACAAGGTCAGTGCATATACTGTGCATGGCGCAGTGGCACTGTGCCAGTGCAAGCCAAGGATAGGGGGCATGGGGATGCACCAGTGCAAGCAGGGGGGCATGCAATTGAGGCCATGAAATATGCAAGGTGCAAATGGGGCATCTGCATGTCATTATGGCCCCATTTGCATGCCTTGTGCAGGACAGCCTGGTGGTTTGCACCTGGTGCCCTGCACAGCATGATGTGCACAGTGCGGCTCCTCAGGCATCCCCCACCTCGTAGCCGCAATTGCATGACTGTATAACACACAATCCCTGGTAGTGTAGTGACCCCCCCGAGTCCCTGATTCTCCTATAAATGTAATAAAAGACCAACCCTGGTGGTCTAGTGGTCCTGCCTCCCACCCGATTCCCCAATATATGTAAAAATGACCATCCCTGGTGGCTAGTGGAACCCCTCCACCCGTTGCCATGATTGCGGTGACCAATGAGCTTGCAGGGCATACTGTACTAGACAGTCCCAAATATGTGAATGACTTCATTCACATATTAGGGACAGTCTAGTACAGTATTCTCTTCAAGCCCATTGGTCCACACTGGGGACCACTGGGCTTACACCCATACTGTACCTGTCATTCGACTGGTGGCTGGGTGGTATGTGGGTGGATTGCAGTTGCCTCCCAATGACTGGGGGAGAGCAGGGTGGGCAAGGGGTTTGGTGTGGGTGGGAGGGGTGGAGTGCCACTGGATCACCAAGGCATTTATTTATTTATGGATGATTACCACGATCACAGCAACAGGCAGCGGGGTTCCAATAGTCCACCAGGGACAGTCATCTTTACATATATTGGGGAATTGGGTGGGAGGGGGGACCACTAGACCATCAGGATTGGTCTTTTATTACAGTTATTGGGGAATTGGGGACTCAGGAGGGCCACTAGACTACCAGGGATTGTGTGTCATACAATTACACAATTGCAGCTATGGGTGGGGGGGTGCCACTAGACAACCAGGGCTGTATAAAAATTTCAGGTACCCGCGATTGGGGACATGGGTGGAAGGGGGTGCCACTCAACCACCAGGGTCATGTGGGTGCTTGGTGACAGTGTTCTGGGTGGGTGGGTGGCAACCCATGGCTGGCAGCTGCTGTGTTGCATCATGCAATACAGCAGCCCGCCTGTGGGTGGCCAGGATTTGTTCCCACTCTTCACAGGCTCAACTTTGAGCCCACCTATGTGGCTCAATGCAAGGCTGCACCACCATATGAACCTCAAATCCCAGGCTGAATATCGGGATGTGCCGCATATGCATGGGCACTCCCCCTGCATCTGCGCTGCATATGATTACATTGTGCCCCGGTGCATTGGGATTTGTGCTGTGCCGGGCAGACTTCTCAATATCCCAAAGGGGCGCAATGTGGGGTTGTGCCGGCACAACTCTGTTTCGCCCGGTACAAACCCTTTCAATATCCAGGCCACTGTGTATTGTTGAATTGTTATTACAGGTAATGGATATTATTGTACATACTGTGTATTGTTGAATTGTTATTACTGGCAATGTATATTATTGTCCATACTGTGTATTGTTATATTGTTATTACTGGTAATATATATTATTGCACATAGTGGCCAAGATATTCAAACTGCGCCAGAAAAGTGCACAACAGCAGAAGCAAGCACAAGTCCACTGTGCCCATGCTCAATATGTGCGATATTCAAACACTGCAGAGGTCAAGATGCGCCTGCGGCACACGACTGACTATTGTGCCAACTGCGCCATAGCGCAACCAGGGATGTGCAGTGGCGCAGGTCAGATGTGCACTAGCACAACCAGGGATGCTCAGTGGAGCAGGGCAGCAGTTCAACAGCACAACAAGAGATGCGCAGGGACAGGATGCAGGGGCCCACCACCCATGGTAGAGATGGGCAGAGGAGCACACAGCAGAACAGACATCGCCCCCCACACCCCATGCACTGCACAACCGGAGGAGAGCTAGAATAACCACTGGTCCATGGACACCAGCAACAAACCCACAGCCGGGGCATGGTGCCCCAGCACACCCCCTGGCAAGCTGTGACCAGCACACAAGGAGGTCTGGCCACCCCATGCAACACCATCCCACCAATCCAGAGCACACCCTGCACCGTCATCCCCAGACACCCTGCCCAGGAGCAGCACCCACCAGTGCAGGACACCCCATTCATGCCACCACCCCCACTGCAACAATGCAACCCTGTGCACCACAGAACCATGCAAGGCAGCCCCACCAGGAGCACCCTTCAGCAGGTGGCAGCAGACAGTGATGCAACGACTGCACACACAGTGCTGCCACGCACATCCCCCCGAGGTACAGCTGAGAGACCGACCATGTGCTGGCACACGAGGTACCCCACACATGACAGGGCATGCCCTGGACCCCACCACCAGTGGTACAACACCCTGCACACCCTCCCAAGGACATACCCCATCCCAACACTGGCTACAACAGCCAGCACAGACACCCATAGTGGTGCATGGAAGCATGCGCCACACAGGATGCAACACAGTGCATGGACAAACACCCACCCATACCCAAAGGCACACCAACACAGGATCATAGTAGTGGGTCAACCAAGCCCCTGGCATGTGGCTATGGAAACCGTGTACACATGGCCAGCACCCCTCCATGAAACAGGAGTGCCAGCCATCCTGCGCAGGCACCATGAAGCTGTACGCCACCAGCATGTGCCCGGAGCACAAGTGACAGACAGTGGAGCACATCCCCTGCAACAGACACAAGCGACAGCATGGAGGTGGGACAACAACAGTGGAGGCCACAGTGCCACCCAAGGCAGATGTGCACCATACCGGTGACAGGAGGCAACCTGGCATTGTGCCGGGTACAGCTGTTGTCCAGCATGGACAGCCACCACTGACATGGCAGCAGACCGTGCATATCACAGACATGCAAGGGCGTCAGCTGCACAGGCCATGGATGGTCTGTCAGGGGCATCATGGACACAGTGCATGCACCATGGACCACTGCATACAGTCATCCAGTGCACAGAGAACAACACACAAACCACAGACAGAGACTGATAGCTAAGCCCACACCATAGGCGGTTCCCTTCTGGACACACACACACACACACACCCATGACTGCACCACCCCTGACGCCATGCACACCACTGCAGCTGAGCACCTGTAGCCCGCTGCAAATCATAGACCACCACAGTTGTCATAACAAAACAAATGTATTAAAAAGAGGTAAGAAACAAAACGATATACAAATATTTACAATGGGGGGAAGGGCCACATACCAGGTGGGGGTGGGTAAGGGGCAGGGGTGAACAAATGGTAGAGGGAAGGAGGGGTGTGAGGGTGGGTCCAGAGGGGCAGGGTTGTATCCGGAGCATAGGATCTTCAGCGGGCGCCCCACTCCCCGCTCCTGTGGTGCCTCCCACCACATCTCCTCCTGATGCCATGCTGGTCCATGTGCTGAAGGATCTCTAATGAGGCATGTACCACCTGTAGCAGCTCCCACACGGCCCTCTCCAGGTGCACCATCCTCCGTCCACCTAGGACAAGGGAGCAGAGTCAATAGGTGTGAATGCCCATCCCCCTGCAGCCCACCCATTGTGCATGGCATACAGCCATAAGACACGCCGCTGTGATGGTGTGCGACCACCCACAGTGATCATGTCCACATGACCTGCCCACCCAGGTGCAGACAGCTATGCGGACTGCTGTACACACCCACCGCCCAAGTCCTGCACAGCACCACTGTGGCTGTACAGTGACATAGCTATGCAGTGCTAAGGCAGTGGCACAGCCATGTACCCAGTGCATGCATGGACCACCAGCGATGCACACCCATACATGCAGTGCCACCGGACAGTGCTGACTGTACCATGAGGCATGCATGGCAGTGGTGTCAATGGATGGTGGCCATGCCCTGCCACCTGCCCTGCAACACAGCATGCACAGAATATCCTGGAAGAAAGGCACTCACCATCATCGGCCTGATCCTGGTGCTGTACAAGGATGTGACTGGCTGCCTGTGGCTGTTACCCAGCTCCCCTCACCACGCCTCAGTGTCGGTCCTCTCAGGCTCGGCGCCACTCTTCAGGGCCTAGGGTACAAACATGGAGAGGGGAATATCAGTACAATCCAGTATCAAAGGCCGATCCCGCACAGCCCAGCCATGCTGCAACCCCCCCAACACCACCTCCACCACCAACACCACTGCCCACACTGGATGGCCTTCCCCCCTGTGTGGTGGACACATGCCCATCACGATACCCGTACGGATGCAACCAGTGTATGGATGAGGCACCTACCTGGTCATGGCACTGCGCCTCTCCTGGCATGTGCCCACAGGTGGGCAAGCCTGTCTGGGTCCCTGCACTGGAGGTCCCCTTATCTGTGGCGACACTGCTCAGCTGAATGCTCAATTCCTGTGGCCTCCTCCAGTGCCACTGTCACCTCCTCCCATACAGCACTCCTGGCCGTGTCCGGGGTGCATTCCCAAACAGTTCCCCAGCATGGGGCTCCAATATGGCCACCAAATTGACCGCTCCACCTGGCTCCAAACAGCAGCCCTCTGTCATGCCATGCTGAAGCTGGTCGGAGTCCAAATGGCGCTCGGTAGCGCATGTCCACCACGTGCAGATGCTGCGCAGTACAGCGCTGCCATTCCCTATCACGCTGTCACCGAACAGCACGTTAGTGGTGCACCGATGTGATGCATGGCACCTAGAGGGCAAAGGTCAGGCACAGGGTCAAGGGTCTCTCACGCACGGACCGCCACTGCATGATTGGTACTCCCTGTGTGTAGCGTGGTTGGGTGCCTGTGTGAGACGCCCTGTAGTGGCCTACCACGCTGTGGCTCTATGGTGCCTACAGCACCCCAGTGCAAGAGCACCATACATGTGAACAGTGCACTAATGTCACTGGCACAATGGTGGCCATGCCCTGCACTGCCTCCCACGCACAGCACGTCAGCAGCGCGGCAGGCATCGGTGTCAGCACCCTGGGCATGCACCGTTCGGTGTCCACTGCGCATGTCACAGAACTGTGCCCTTGCCTGAGCACGTTCAACACAATTGCAAAAGATGAAACAGCGCGATATTCAGCCGGCATATGCAAATCAGCTCATCAGCGATTCAATGGCGCAGATACTGCATTAGCATCCACTTAAAATTGATCCTCACCTCATTTGCATGCGTTGCATTATATAAATGCGACATTGGACTGCAGAGGCCATAGGCTGGTACTGAAGTCCATTGAGGTGAGTTGCATGCTGTTTGGGAGTGTGGACTGTGGTGTGTGGGAGATGCATGGGACTGCACAGTCAAAGGTAACACCTGTCATTCCCACAGGATCAATGATGAGTGAACGTGAAGTGGAGGAGGAGGAACAGAGACGTGGGAGACGGAGGAGGCCAAACTTTACCAAGGCAGAAACAGATGCCCTGTTTGAGGCCTACCTTGACCAGGAACCGCTGCTCAGCGGACAGCGGGGAACACCACAGGCCCATACTGCAGCATGGGTGAGGTGGCGCATGCCGTCAACCAACATGGCAGCCACCAGCAGTCCATGCAGGAGTGCAAGAAGAAGGTGGGCACAGACAGGAGGAGGATTAAAGATAAGGTGGCTGCCATCAGGGCAGCATGGGCTGCGACTGGCGAGGGACAGCAGGCCGTGCAATGCCTGACATCACAGGAAGAGCGGGTTGCTTGCAGCATGCGGTGTTGTGCCATCGAGGGTGTTCCAGGTGGTGGCTTCCAGACGGGTGGTAGCCCATTACTGCATGGTAGGTCCTGATCTGTCACTGTGGGGGGGATGCCACAGGGTAGGGCAGATACATTAATGCTACTGTGTTACCTTACAGCTCCTGAGCATCCACATAGGTCAGCGGTGGTGGGCTCATCCACTGAGGGTGATACCCTGGACACAGAGTAGGGCCCATCCACCTCCACAGGTGTCCGAGGGTCAGGATGACAGTGGGCCCTCCTGGCTGTCCAGACTGATGTTGGTGGAGCAGGTGCAGAGGAGGCCCTGCCCGTGTCCCAGCGTGACAGTGTCTATGGATGCCAGCATGCTGAGACTTGGACTGATGCCGGATCCATCACTGATGATGATGAAGCTCACATCGTAGACAGTGATACGTGTGGCCTGCAGGATGGCTGCACAGCAGGTTACAGCACAGGCATAGCCATGGGTGGTGCTGCTGTGGATGCCTGTGGGACATCACAGTCCCAGCCTGTGCCTGTCTGCACCAGTGGGGCAGCACTGGTGTGCGTCTAAGACAGTGGGTCTGTTGCGGCTGCTGTGGCAGCACTGTTAAGCCCTGGGGAGCGGCAGCCGGAAGGGCAGTGTCAGCAGTCGGCCAATGGCAATGGGGGGACAGTGTCAGGGGTCAGTGTCTGTGCACTGCCTGTGGACATGCCCAGGCATGGGCCTGGTGTGAAGCGCCCAACCTCAAGGGGTGCTGCCCAGCACGGCCGTGAACACCATGAGGGACAGCATGCCGATCAGGCCGATGACCTCTTAGATGAGCACACTGGCATACTCCATGATTTAGTGGATCAGCAGTTGTGGCTTGTGACGGCGGTGGATGCACTCAGTGCGGTCCTGCACCAGGCAGAGGAGTGGCAACACCAGTCTGCTCCTGGCGGGGGATGGACCAGCTGCAGGAGGATGTGACTGCTGCCATTGACAGGCAGACACAGGCATTCACAGCTGTCATGGCCACAATGGGCACACAGTTATTTGCCCATGCATAGCAGACACCGTGCAGTGCCATGTCCACCCCCCAATCCCGGCATTGTGCGACACCCTCCTTGTCGACACTGGGTTCAGCTTTGGGCACCCCAAGCACGCCTGGCGCAGGCATGTTCGGTGAGCTGCAGACCCCTGCATGAGAACAGTCATGTTCCCACAGTGGAACCCCTGGGGGAATGTCGGTGCCACCCCATGAGGCCATTGGTCAGCCTGTCACTGCTGGTGGGTCTCAGTGGGGCTGCCCACACATCCATGGTGGCTGTGGCATTGTGCCGTGTGACTGACCTGTCTCCCCACCATGGCTACTGTCTGATGTTGCCCTGTGTGCAGTGCGTTGTTCAAGGTGCAATGCACGGTTGGGGTACCACGCCCTGCACACACACACATGTTCCATGTGCACACCCTCCAGGCTGCTGGCCACTGTGGCGTGTGCATGATGATGCCTGCATTGCGCTGTCCACCACTGTGCAATGGTGCCCAGCATCTGAGACATGCACAATGACAGGCACTGGGCGTGGAGGTCTGTGGACGTGTGTGTGGCTAGGGGTGGTGGTAGGGGTCGGCGTGCCTCCTACCCTTTGTGCATGTCTTATGGGGGTGTGTGTGTGTGTATGTGTGTGTGACCACATGCCATGTTAGGCCTTGTCCATCCCTGATAGCGTGTGCGGTTCCATGCTCAGCCAATTCCCTTTACGACATGCACCCCTGGGGTTTGTCCATGCGTGTTTGTGGGTTGTGCACTTGCCATTGGTGGTTGCACATGGCCCCATGACTTACCTGGGTTGGTTGAAGTGCTCCTGTGTGATGGTGTCCCGGTGCAGCTGAGCCATCCGCATCAGTCAGGGGTCTCTGTGACCAAGGGGGGGGCTGCCCATCACCATCTTCACCAGCGTCCTCATCATCCCCATTGCTGTCCCCCTCTTTGACCTGTACAGCTATCCCACAGCTGTTGGCCATGTTGTGCAGGATGCAACAGGCCAGGAATAGCCCGCAGGCCTTTGAGGGGCTGTACTGTAGGGCACCGCCAGACATGTCCAGGCAACGGAAATGTGCCTTCAGCATCCCAAACACCCACTCTATGTCATTGTGTGTGGTGGCATGTGCCTAATTGTACTGTTGCTGCGATGGGGTCGCGAGCAGCCGGTATGGTGTGAGCAGCCAGGGACGTAGTGGATATCCACTGTCACCTGTGTGTAGAGGGTGGACATTAGTTTGTGATCAGCGTTGCCCTGCCATGGGCCATCTAGGCCAGTACCCATGTCACCTCTGACTATGCCCCTCCCAAGATCCATATCTTTCTGTGTGATTTGCTACTCACCCACTAGGTGGCCAGTTGGGGATGTCCCCACTCTCGAACCTGTGGCACAGGGCAGACTGGTGCCAGATGAAGGCATCATGTGCTCCCCCAGGGTGCGTGTCACAGACATTGGTTATGCGTCCCCCAGCATTGCACACCACCTGGCAGTTGATGCTTGCATAGCCCTTCCGATTGATGTGTGCAGCAAGTTCCAGGCTAGGTGGCGTGTGGATGGCCACATGGGTAGAGTCAATGGCCCCGAGCATGCCAGGCATACATGTTACCCTGTGGAACTCTTGTATGTGTGCTGTGCACTCTGCCTGTGTGCTGGGGAAATGGATGTACTCCACAGCATGTGGCAGCAGTGCGCTGAGGAACTGTGTGAGTAGGCATGATGCAGTCGACTGGGTTATGCCTGTTGTGTCCCCTGTTGGTCTCTGGAAGATACCTGTGGCGAGCAGGCACATAACAGCTGTCACCTTTGTCTCCATCGACAGAGCATGGCTCTGTCATGTGGGTGCCTGCATCTCATCACTGCACAGCTCACAGAGCCACCTCAGGGATTGCCCACTATCTCAGTGTCACTGTACTGCTCGAAGCTGGTGCGGGCTCGGTACTGCCTGTTGGGGGCATACCGTTGACGGGCCCTTCAACGGCCGTGCCTCCCTGCTGCATGCCTTCTCACACCCCTCATTACTGCCTCCAACTGAATGTTGACACTGGCCATGTCCCTGGCTTGTGTTCCCCCTCTGGCAGCTGTATTCCCGTTTCCCCCGCTGTCCTTTATGCTACTCCCCCTGCACCGGGAACACCTCCCAGATTTGACTGTCCTGCCCACTGTCACTGCCCTCAGTCCACTGTGGCAATTCCCTTTTTACACCTGCACAGTGGCACAGGCTCCCCACTCCTTTCCTGTTCCTGGTAGTTTCCAGGTGTGCTTTGTCCTGCTCCTGCCCAGTCCTGCTCACTGCTACTGTCTGCCTGGTTGCTGGCACCTCACTCCCACCTCTGGCTTCCCTGTAGTGTTCTTGCGCCTCTCTCTTGTTCCTTTTTATTTTGGATCATTTCCACTATTGCGTAACTTCCGTTTGCTCCCCTATTACACATGGTGCATGCTGTTGAATATCGCACTGCGCCATTTATTCATGGTTCCTCCCCCTTCAGTTGCACATGCATTCATTACCATTGCACTCTTGCTCATTGCGATTTTGGGGACGCAGCTGCCTCCCGCTGAATATCGCACAATGGTGCATTTTCGGACTTGCGCTGGCTCATCCCTGTTGTGCATGGTGCAACCCTTTTGAATATCTGGGCCAGTGTGTATTGTTGTATTGTTATTACTGTGCTTCTACTTGTTTGTACTTATCCCCCCCATCTCCTCAGGTCGCATCTGGAAACAAGCTTCATGGTTCAGTATGTCTTTCCTGGTAAATCTCTTTTAAATAAATAAATATGGAAAATACATAAAGCACACACAGCACCCCTAGTGGCAATTATCAAGTTGAAGGACTATTAGACAAAGTATTTTTGTAGCATTTTTGAGCATTTTTTAAACTATCAATATTGTGTTAACATATACCCATTTTATAAATGCAATGACACACTCTGAGGTGTGGTTTAATCTGGATAAGTGCACTTCTAGGGGCAGTCTCACTATGCTCCATGGCATGCATTTATACAGAATAAACAGCACCCCAGAGTGTGTTATTGCTTACCTAACCCATTTGCTCTGGGTGGCCATTTTGGGTCCATTCCAGCCAAGGATGGTTCCGATGCCATATGGCGTCTATGGGAACAAATGAGCTAATCTAGTTGATGGGGGGGGGGGGTCATTAATATTTGACAAATATAAAAACATAAATTATAAAATGGTGGAATCCCTTGCCCAAAGTGTATGTAGAGCTAACTCTCAAAATATTAACAGTGAGTAGACTTTATGGCTTGAAAAAGAATGCCAAGTTTTAAAAAATGTTTTGCACAAACAATACATAGAAACATAGACTTTGATGGCAGATAAGGACTGCTTGGCCCACCCAGTCTGCCCATTTCCCTACCTATTAGATAAGCTGCAGAGTCTAGTTAACCAACAGCCTACTTCCTCCTACCCCTCAACATAATTGCCTTATGGCTGTCCAATGCAGTATTGAATTTCCCCACTGTTTTTGACCCCACATCCTTCTCAGGACGTGGTTCCATGTGTCCACCACTCTCGTCATGAAAAAATATTTCCTCACGTTGCCCCTGAGCCACCCCCCATCTTCAAATTGTGCCCCCTTGTTCTTGCACATCTCTTTTTCTGAAATATGCTCCCCTCTTGGACTTTGTTGTGTCCCATGAGGTACTTGAAAGTTTCTATCATGCCCCCCTCCATCCTTTCCTCAAGCGTATATATATAAAGGTCTTTTAGTCTCCATTCATATTGCATCTGTTGCAGACCCTGCACCATTTTAGTTGCCCTCCTCTGGACTGCCTCCATCCTGTCTATGTCCTAGTGGAGATGTTGTCTCCAGAACTATATGCAGTACTCCAGATGGGGTCTCACCAACTGTCTGTACAGAGGGATAACAACTTCCTGTTTTCTACTGGTGATGCCTCTCCCTATGCATCCTATTATCCCCCCAGCTCTCCTTACTGCCTTCTCACATTCCTTGCCTACCTTAAGGTCATCTGATATGACTACCCCCAGGTCCCTTTCCATTTTTGTTGTTAGTACCTCCCCCTTCCATTGTGTACTCTTCCCCTGGGTTTTTGTTTCTCAGGTGTAGGGGTGGGCAAAAGTAGGTTTTTCCGCATTCACGGAACTTCCGCAACAATCTGGAAACTTTCACTAAGTTTCTGAACTTCCACCTCTGGCAGAGCAGAAAATTTCCTTGAATGTTTTGAGTGAAAGTTTGCCCTTTTGGCAATAAAAATAAGTCCTGGTGGCTAGTGGTCCCTCCCCCACCCCATAACCTGCCCAGCAAAAGCCCTGTTGGCTAGTGGTCCCTTCCCACAACCCACCAGATGTGTATAAAAATATCCCTGGTGGCTAACCACCTGACAAATGCCCTGTGGTTAGTGGTTAGACATGCAACAAATTTAAATTCTGCCGGTGAAGTGAACGCGAAGTGGGCACTTCACGTTGCCACTCTGCTATGTGTAGTGGGCACTGCAAAGTGCTCATCGCCTGTCATTACTCACTACGCAGCGGAATGGCAATGCGAAGTAAGGTGAAATCATTGTTTTTAATGGACTTCGTGTTCCTCATTAAGTGATCCACTTGATGTTTCAGATTTGGCAGCCCCCCCACACATCACATGGCTTACAGTACTGCAAGTCACATGCTCTTTAGCTAGGCAGGAAGAAAGGGAGTCATACAAGCAGACACTGTTACTTTCTCCTGTGCAGACGGAGAGAGAGGAGTGTGTTTTGTGACTGCTGATACTTTGAGATCAGAGCAAGGAGGAGATTTAAACTTTGATTTAGACCCAACAGCTTTTTTAAAAGCTACATTTTTTTGTCTTTTCTGTACTCTTTTTTACTTAATTTGTTCTTTCTGTAAATTTTTTTTTCTTACCTTTATAAGCAGTTAGTTGTTTGTCTGTGTCTGTGTGACTGTGTGTGTGTTGTATGACAGTGTGAGTAGTGATTGCTCGGACTGAGGGAGCTCAGGAGAGATGGACCAGGGTGAGGGAATGTCTGGGGAGGGGCAGCTCTGGAGATCGTGGTAGTGCTAAGCTGCCAGGCACCGCGTAATATCTGTGGGGGCATGGGCACCCATTCATGTTGGACTGCTCAAACTTGTGAGTGCCTCCCCCCGGAAGCAGGACCAGCACTGTCTCCTAACTCTGAGGCAGCTGAATCACCACCACCACCACCACCCAGTCCAGCACCAGGTCCTCTGGAACAGGATATGCCTGTTTCCCCAGGCCCAGGTGTAGATTCCATCCTTTTTCAGCACCGTGACCAGCGAGCTACCAGTTCATCTGGCCCTCCCCTGCCTGTGCCTGGTCCTCCCTGCACCTCCATTGTTTGGCAGTTTTTTGACTGTGTCAGGGGGACAGCAATGTGGTCCAATGCCGCCCATGTGAGGTCGAGGTGCACCATGGCCCCCGGGGGACTCACCTGGGGACTGGGGGCCAGTGCACCCATATGCTCAATAACCACCAGTTGGAGTGGCAAGCTGCCACAGAACGGATCATGCCTGCACCTGCTGGCCCTTCTGTGGCAGAGGGTGCAGCTATGCATGGCGGTGGACCTAAGAAGAGGAGGGCAAGAGCAGCACCTGCTGCTACACCACCAGCACTCAGACCACCACCACCACCACCATCAGGTCAGCCTGTAGAATGTGTGGACCCCAGAGAACTGCATGTAACACAGGATGACTTGGCAGTTCTCTGGAGTGCTGTCGAGAAGAACAATGAGGGGGGAGTGCTGTGGAGCAGCAGTTGGATCGCATAGAGGGACATCAGTTGCACGTTATATTCATGCTGGAACTGTTGCTGGATCACCATGGGATCCCACATTCATTTTTTTTTTCTTCACACCATGTGCCCCCCACATCATCCTTGCTGTGTTATGAAATGTATTCCTCCACCATCCCCGACCCTTGTATGTAATTATGCCCTTTTTTGTTGTCTTTCGTATGTGTGACACTTTGTATTCTGAGCAGTGCAAGTAAACTGTGCTAAACTGCATGTGTGCAGTCAGTCTTCTTTCCAGTCTGTGTACGTACTGCAGACACTGTCCAACTCCCTGACTTAAAAACACTTATTAATGACTACAATGGTGGGATGGTGAAGCCTGGAGAAATACTACAAAACAGGCTTACAATACATCCAAGTAACTAGTTAAAAAATGAATGTTGTGATTCGTGACATGATCATAAATCGTGATTTGTGACTGCATTTGTGATCGTGATGATGAAGAAAAACATGGATGCTTAAAGCTGTGCTTCCCCGGGCCCTGATGAGGTGTGGCACAAAACTCCCTGACTTAAAAACACACATTAATGAGTACAATGGTGGAGTGGTGAAGCATGGAGAGATACTACAAAACAGGCTTACAATACATCCAAGTAACTATTAATAAAAATTAATCTTGTGATTCTTGACATGATCGTAAATTGTGATTTGCAACTGCATTTGTGATCGTGATGATGTAGGACATGAATTGTATCACTAGTGACTCGTGATGATTGTCCTGACTTAAAAACGCTTATTAATGAGAACAATGTTCATGGAGAATTATGCACCACACCGGTTCAGTACTATGAAGGAAAGCCAAAGAAACAACTGTGACTTAAGGTAGAGATGGAGATTGGGCCCTAAAGAGATGCAAATGCACAGATTAAGATTGTGCTTCACACTGAAGAGATGCAGATGCAAAGGCACAACACCTAACCAGTGCTCACCATCAGAAATTCAAATCTGGAAAAGAAAGCCTTTGTCATTTGTGGTGGGCTGCGGGGGTGGGGGGCAGTGTACTGTACTGCTGCAGTAACAGTCACTAGTACTAGTACCAGTAAAGATACCACAAAGAAGTACAAAAATTACACAGCTGCAGTGGATAGCAGGTTCACATTGCTGAAATTATGTGGCACAATAAAAGGTGTCTGGTTTGATGACACGTGTCAAACACATACTCACACACACTAAGTAATGCATAGCAAATTGTAAACTTCAGTAATATAACCCCATATTTTAAATAAACTAAAATTGTGCACTGTTGCACCACAACATTCAGCAAAAAAACGGCAAGAATTATTGAAAATATTACAGTGTGCACATTAACATAGTCATGCAAGAAAATATCACCAAAACAGAAAGCACTGTCTTTTTCTCCAAGTTAATCTACCTACACCACAGATACACCCCTCCCCAAAGCACACTTCCACTGTCTCTCAGTACACAGACTGAATGTTGTACATTAACATACAAAATCCACACACAAACAATAAACGCTCGATGATATGAGCACAGGAGGGTCTCCTATAATCGATGAACTAAAGTTTCAGCAAAAAAAAGACTCAAAAAGGCTTTTTTAACAGCTTTTAGAAGGTTTGAATCACAGAGGGTTCTCAGAACAGATTGTCTCCTACAGCTTCCTACACACACTACCCCAAACTGAGGCTGTGCAGAACAATCTAGAGCCCATGTGACCTGAAATACCATGAATCACTGCAAAATTCGCCTTTGGAGCTTAAAAACAAGGCCAAGTGAGGCGAGGTACATTGCTTTCAATGTACTTCGCCTTAAGAATTGTTGGAGTAGTGGTTTGGGAAGGCAGAGTAATGTGAAGTCATTGTTTTCAATGGACTTTGCATTACCCATTATAACACGAAGTACTCCACTTCATGTTGGGGAGCACTCCACGAATTTACCTTCACTCCGTGAATCACTTCACAGAGTGAATTGGGGCCACTTCGCCCGTCTCTATTAGTAGTCCCTCCCCTCCACCCAGTCACCTGCCCATACTGTCCAGTAACCACACACCACCATCCCGAACCACAGTAGGCAGACTGACACAACCCTCCTCTCTCCACCATGGCTGGCTCACCCACTGAGCCATCAATAAATGAGCATGTCCTTGTATGAGAACGTGCTCATTCATTGACAGCTCAGTGGGCAGGTCAGCCGTGGTGGAGAGAGGAGGGCTGTGCCAGTCCGCTCGCTGCGGTTTGGGATGGGGTGGGAGCAGGGTGGTGGGACACCTGTTGGGGTGGGAGGCACTAGTCCACCAGGGAATTCATTATTTATTCACAGACTGGCAATCAGGGATGGGGAGGGAGGTGAAACCACTAGACCACCAGGGAATAAAAAAAAAATAGATGCAGCAAAACTAAAGAGTATCTATGGACCCTGCTACAGACAGAGATAGGAATGGAGGGGGTTACTGGACAATATGGGTGGGTGATTGGGTGAAAGGGAGGGATCACTAGCCACAGGGCATTTGTCAGGTGGGTGATGGGGGTTGGGAGAGGGACCACTAGCCACCAGGGGTATTTTTATACATGTCGGGCGGATGGTGGGAAGGACCACTAGCCACCAGAGCTTTTGTTGGGCAGGTGATGGGGTGGGGGAGGGACCACATGCTACCAGATGATTAGGGTTATTTTTTACAAGGTTGGGCAGGTGACTGGGTGGTGAGAGGAACTGCCAGCTACATGGATGGGTCCTGGGGCTATATGTTTTTTTACACAAGGTTGGATGGATTTTATGGGAAGGACTGCTACTATTAGCATCTAGGGCTTTTTAGGGGGCAATTGGGTTGGGTAATTCAGGTGGTAAGAGTAGGTGGAATTTCCACAAAAGTTCGGGAATGGATTTCCTAACCTTCGTGGAAGCAAGAGTCAGACATTCACTTAAATTCCACCTGCAAAAGTTTTTTTTTCACAGACTCCTACCCAGGTGCATTACTATGCATGTCTTTGCATTGAATCTAAACTGCCATACATTTGACCATTCCTCCAACCTTTCCAAGTGCCTTCTCATCCTTTCCACCACTCCGTGTATTAACCCTGCTGTAGATCTTTGTGCCATCTGCAAAGAGGCTTACTTTTCCTTCCTGCCACTCTGCTATGTCTCCTATAAAGACATTAATGAGGACCTGTCCCAGTACTGAACCCTGTGGTACCCCACTAGTAACCATCCTTTCTTCAGAGTTTACTCCATTTACTATTACCCTCTGTGTCCTGTTGTGCAGTCAATTTGTTACCCAGACAACCACCTTGGGACCCACTCCCAGGCTGGCTAACTTGTTTAATGATCTTTTGTGTGGGACTGTGTCAAATGCCTTGATAAAGTCTAGGTAGACCATATCCACAGCCCCTCCCTGGTCTACTTATGTGGTCACCCAGTCAAAGAAGTCAATTAGATTCATCTGAGATTACCTTCTCTCTGTGAAGCCATGCTGCCTAGGGTCCTGTGCCCTGCTGGCCTCCAGGTACTCCACAAGTCTTTCTTTCAGAAGTGATTCCATCATTTCCCTACCACTGAGGTCAAACTAGAAGGTCTATAGTTTCCTGCCTCTACCTTGCTTCCCCTTTTGTGAAGGAGAACAAGGAAGAAAACGTAAATATTCTTTACTTTATGAAGACAGTCTTGCATTATATAACCTGAGTGGAGAATATGAAATATTGCTAAAAAAAAAAAAAAAAAGCACACAATGGCTCAATACGACGTGTATTACAGGATACAGCTCAAAGTAAGAACTATTAAAAGTACTGGAATCTACTCACTCTGGGAATGGATAACATCAAAAATAATACTGAGGCCATTATTATTCTGCATAAATAGTTGATGAGATAATACTTCTAAGCGATGACTACATACAAATAGAATGATAGGTTGCAGTGAATTACAAGGCTGTAATTCCATTGAGAGGTTTCTATGTCTCCAGAATCGAGATGGAATTTCAGCCGAGTAATTCACTGTAGCCTATTTGTTATTTTTTGTACTATATGGATAAGAGAAGCTGGTGAGATCTTACCTGTTGAAGCATTGTGCAGGCTGACATGTTGAGCGAGGAATCAGAAAGTAGTAAGTGTTTTCTGAAAAACTGAATGATAACAGCTAAAATTCAGCAAAAGTTCAGTTGAACGTATAACTGTGGATTGTTTTTAATTTTTGAACAAGAGCCAATGATTCCATCTAAGAAACGAGTAACTGAATGGAGCGAACTTCATGATGGAATGGATTGCTTGGGTTTTTTACTCAGACTCCAAGTCTGAGTAGATGACGTATCTTCTTATTTTGGGCTGAGGAGACTTTTGGATATTTATGGCGATGTTGCCAAAAAAGTTGCAGTGCGAACCGAATATGTTGCCTGACATTCCGGATAATTGGGCACTTTTATTGGTTAGGCTGTGAGCTGCTGTCATTTCCTGTGGGACACTTTGTGCAGCAATAGTAGGTTCTGAGGTGGATTGTTGACATGCGGTTTCAAACTGGGCTTGGGAGATGGAAGGCTGCTCGAATGAGAGGGTTGAACACATTTTCTTTTGTTTCCGCTCAGACAAGGTAGAGTAATTATTGATGCTTTGAATAATATTATGCCCATACAGTTGGTGCTATGTTAGAGTCAATAAGCATCCGAATGGTGGTTCTCCTCGTTGAATGATTTGTTAGCCTCTGTTCTGGAGAAAGGCTTGCTGTCTGTTGGAGAAGCTTCATTATACCTCAGATTTTATTTTCTCCTATGGTCGTGCCCCTGTATCAATAGCTTGTGGGTTTCAGCTTTAGATTTGGCACTAGGTAAAATGGGATGTCTGGTTTGTTCATGGCAGGGGTCTCTTGCTAGCATATTTATGATATGTAGCCACTGCATCTTTTTTCTGGGCACTGTGTGTTTTGATAGAGCCTGGTAGCCACTGGTCTGGCATCTCTAACATTTGCCACGTTCTAGTTTTTGTTGCTCTTTCTTGGTATTCTTTGCGTTCTGTGTCTCTACCTTGAACAATGTCACCCTAGTGCAGTTGGCATTGTTCACTCATACGGAGTGCAATGTGTAGCCCTATGCTGAAAAACAGCAAGCGAAGCAGAGTTGTTGGTGTGTGGAGACCGTGGGTTCCGCTGGTGTACAGCTGGTTTATTTCTGTTTCTGTGATGGCTGAGCTTGCTTTGGTCGATTCCCAATACCTAGTTTCCTAAAATACTGTTTGGCTACAAGTGTACTGTGAGTTTGCTTAAAAGTAATTGTGGTACTTTGGAAAATTGAGTCTGGATAGTTATTTTTTATTAGGTGGTGGTCTATGCTGCCTAGTATACCTCTAATAGTGCTTGGCTCATACTCTGTGTGCCATCTTGCTTTTTCAACTGAAATATGAAATCTGCTAAAATGCTGTTAAGCTCTTCAGTTTCAATTGTTTCTATGGCCCATGACTCACCTATTTTGGTGGGGTGGTTGTTGAGGAGCTTTAGGTCAAAGGCCATTTTTTTCATGGTATTTTGGTTCTCTTGATTTAAAATGAACTGGAGCCTTTCTTCCATCATGTTTTGTGACTTTGAGAGATTGATTGCCCCCAAATATGCTGGACGAAAAGTAAGGTAGCATTCGGTGACCATGCAGCCGGCTGTGAAATACTTTGTGCTGGCAGTTGAAAATGCTGCGCTTTCACTTAGGAGTGATAATACTATCATTCCAACCCCTGAATGATAGTATTACAACGTCGAATGATAGTATTACAGCAGTCAAACAATGGTATTATTGGGAGTGAAGTATGGTTTTATTGGGAAGCTGGCTATCTATTACAACACTTTTTTTGCATCATTTTCAGTACTTGCAGCTCAAAAACTTTCTTACCACCCACGAAGTCTATGATCCTCTCCAGTCTTGTTTCAAGAAGATGCACAGTACCGAGAAACCATTGGTTCTGGTACTTAATGATCTCCTGATAGTGAGAGATCAGAAGAGTCATTTGATCTTGGTCCTCCTTGATCTCTCTGCATCATTTGACACCGTGGATCATGGGGTGTTGCTGGAATGCCTGCGGCTACTCTGTGGACTGTCGGGGACAGTCTTAAAGATGGTTCCATTCTTTCCTCATGGGCAGGACTCAGAGAGTGGTGTTGGGGGGGTTTCCTACCTTGGGGGGTGCCGCAGGGTTCTGTGCTGCCCCCATGTTGTTAACAATGTATATGTTGCCGTTAGGAGACATTATAAGGCAGCATAGGCTGAGTTTTCTTTGCTGTGCAGATAACACTCAGCTGTACATGTCCTTCTTACCCGAACAGAACAGTGCGATCTCGGTCTTTAACAACTGCCTCACTGAGATTCAGGACTGGATGAGTGCTAACTGGTTGAGACTAAATCCTGATAAGACTGAGGTGTTGGTGGTGGACCCAGGTCAGCGGGTAGAGAAGTTGACTCCTGGGCAGCTGTCTGGCCTTGTGCTAGGTGGCAACCAACTGATACCTTCCAAACGGGTGCGGAACCTGGGCGTTGTGCTTGTTGATGAGCTGACACTAAAAGCACAAGTGTCAGCTGTTGTCAAGTCCTCTTTCTACCACCAGAGGAGCATTGCCCAGATAAAACACCTTGTTCTGCCCAAGGACCTTCCTACGTTGGTTCACTCCTTTGTGTCCTCTCGTCTTGACTACTGCAATGCTCTATACCTGGGGCTACTGGGGCTGGATCTCCATCACCTGCAGCTGGTGTAGAACACTGAAGCCAGGTTGTTGATGGGGCTGTCAAGATCTAGCCATGTCACTCCTGTGCTGCATGAACTGCACTGGCTACCAGTGAGAAGGAGGATCATCTTTAAGGTTGCGTTGCTGACCTGTAAGACCTTACACGGACAGGGACCGGGTTACTTGCAAGACCTCCTTCGACCCTATTGCCCCCTCCACTCACTCCGCTCCACCAAAGAGGGATTGCTAGAGGTTCCCAGGCTCCGTCTTCAAACATTGGGTGCGAGGGCCTTTTCTTTTGTGGCGCCGACCCTGTGGAACTCTTTACCTCATCGGATTAGAAAGTGCCTGTCCACTGGACTTCATTTCTTTACCGAACACCCAGCAAACCTGAGAACACTACCATTCTGTGCTTAATGCAGGGCCGTATAGCCTCTGGAAGGTCCAGTTTTGCCCATACCGCCCACCCAGGAGGGTATTATTGTGCTTAGAAAATGGGCACCTGTGTCAGGATTAATTAAGTAATAAAGTAACAGAGGAAATGAGTTTAAAACAAATAGAAAATTAAAAAAAAAATATGTTGGTAAAGTAGTCTCTGCCTTTTTTTATGCTGTTCCATCTTGTGTTGCTCCCCTCAGATAGACATTCTCTTGTAGTTATCCCCCCCACATCACAACTTCCAGAAGTACACATGGAGTCTGTCGTGAAGTTTCACCACAGTAGTTTGTTAGTATCCTTTTTATGTTTTAAAAAAACAAACTGTTCTGTGCCTTCCTGGAAGAGTTTTTTTTTTTCTCGATTCGCAGATGCAGCTGTTTGGCATGCGACCTTGCAGAAACCTGCATTTTTAAAGCTGGAGGAGAAGACATAGAAGTTCAGTGTGGGATGGAAGCCATGTGAAGTATATATTTTTTTATGTTTAAGCAGCAACAGTTTAACATTAACTACCTGCATGCTTCTATTGTACAGTTTGAGGTGTGAATACACAAGAGAGAAGACACAGTATTTACCAGTAAGTTGTTTAGCGCTTCTGTTTTTTTGCAGGCTACTTGGCATCGTGGATGTGTGAGACAGAAATGGAGAGAAGGACAAAGGAAAGTGAAGGGGCCTTTTCTTATTTTTTTTATTAAAGGAATATGAGTCTGACTCGGGAGGGGGGAGGGGGCAACTAGCAAACCACCCACTAAGTGGGGAAGGGGATGGCAGGTTGTGACTTAAAATCTGGGTTTGCCCAAGGATACCCTAAGTAATGGGGCACCTAAAATTGGCACTTGTTTTCTATTGGGTGTCTATCAAAAGTTAATGTACCCCCCCCCGCTGTGACTATCAGCCAGTGAGAGAGCTCTTAGTTCCTAGCCCATTTTCTAAAGGTTCCTAACATATCCCCTCTATCCTTCCTCTGTTCCAAGGTGCACATATTGAAGTCCTTAAGTCTTTCCTTTCTCCTTTCCAGAACTGGACACAGTACTCTGGATAGGGTCTTACCTGCGATCTATACAGTGGCAACATCACATCCCTCTTTCTGCTGGTGGCACTCTAGCATCACATTAGCTTTACTGACCACCTTGTTGCACTGTCTGGCCACCTCTGGGTCATCCATAGAAACATAACATAGAAACATAGAATTGGACGGCAGATAAGGACCGCTTGGCCCACCCAGTCTGCCCATTTCCCTACCTAATGGATAAGCTGCAGATCCTAGTTAACCAGCAGCCTACTTCTTCCTACCCACACCCCCTAGAATTGCCTTATGACTGTCCCATGCATGCTTGAATTCCACTACGGTATTTGACTCCACAACCTCCTTCGGAAGGCCGTTCCATGCATCCACAACCCTCTCTGTGAAAAAATACTTCCTCACATTACCTCTGAGCTGCCCCCCCTCTATCTTTAAATTGTGCCCCCTTGTTCTTGCACACCTCTTTTTTTGGAAGATGCTACCCTCTTGAACTTTGTTGATTACCTTGAGGTACTTGAAAGTTTCTATCATGTCTCCCCTTCCCTCCTTTCCTCGAGGCTATACATATTAAGCTCCTTAAGTCTCTCTTCATATGTCTTCCGGTGCAGACCCTGCACCATTTTAGTTGCCCTCCTCTGGACAGCTTCCATCCTGTCTATGTCTTTGCGGAGATTGGGTCTCCAGAACTGCATGCAGTACTCCAGTTGGGGTCTCACCAACTGTCTGTACAGAGGGATAATAACTTCCTGTTTTCTACTGGTGATGCCTCTCCCTATGCATCCCAGCATCTCCCCAGCCCTCCTTGCTGCCCTCTCACATTGCTTGCCCACCTTTAGGTCATCTGATATGACTGCCCCCAGGTCCCTTTCTATGTTTATCTCCAGGTCTCTTTCTGCTTGGTGGTTGTTAGTACTACTCCACCCATTTTGTACTCCACCCCTGGGTTTCTGTGCCCTAAGTGCATTATTTTGCTTTTTTTCACACTGAAACCCAGCTGCCATGCCCGTCACCACTCCTCTAGTTTTCTCAGGTACCTGCTCATCCATTCCACCAACCCTGGATTGACCACCCTATTGCAGATTTGGGTGACATCTGCAAAGAGATCGACCTTCCCTTCCAGCTACTCTGAATGTCATTTATAAAGACATTAAAGAAAACTGGTCTCATCACTTATCAATAAGACACCCCAATGGTCGCCCTTTCTTCCTCAGAGTGAACTCCATTTACCATGTCCCTCTGCTGCCTATCCCCTAACCAATTTCTTATCTGGTTTACTACCTTTGGATCCACTCCTAGGCTAACTAACCTGCATACTAGTCTCCTTTGTGGAAAGGTGTTGAAAGTCTTACTGAAATCTAGGTACTGTAGGTCATGTCTATCTAGGTAGGGCACATCCACTGATCCACACCGATCTAAATATTTTGTCACCCAGTCAAAGCAGTCTATTAGAGTCATTTGATATGACCTCCCCCCTGAGAACCTATGCTGCCTCGGGTTTTGTAATCCATTGAATTTAAAATATTCCACAATCCTTTCTTTCAGCAGTAATTTCATTAACCTTCCCACAATGACATCAAGCTGACTAGCCTATAATTGCCAGCCTCCTCCCTGCTACCACTTTTATGTAGTGGAACTACATCCGCCCTCCTCCAGTTCTCCAGAACCACTCCTGTTTCCAATGAGCTGTTAAACAGAAGTGTCAGGGGTACAGACAGTATTTCCTTGAGATCCCTCAGCACCCTTGGATGCCCCACATCTGACCCTATTGCTTTGTCCATCTTCAGATTAGTGAGTTGCTTCAGGAATCTCTCCTCCATAACAGGACTAGTGCCACCTCCCTCCATCCAAAGCTTCTGTTACTTTTTTGTGACCTTTCTCCTTCAATGCCTTCTTCTATAAGCAGATGACACTGCTATACTTGACTCTGATTCTCACTGCAAGGACTACTGTATGTTCCACACCCTGCCTTCATTTTAAAATATATTGTAAAACAATACCTTGCCTCATTGTTTCCAACAATTGAATACAATACGAAAAAGCAATAAGAGAAAGCAAATCACAGTGTCATATAATAATAATAATAATATGTTAGTGAGTCAGTCCCTTATATATTAGATTTCCTTGGTGAAAGTTGTGTTAACAAATATGTATGCTATTAAAATACAATGTAAACTATGCTTTACTATTTGATAAGCACAGCATTTTGTTGTATTTTCCTTGCTGTAAAACCTGTATTTATTCATTGCTATTTTACTAGTCTTTGCATTTGATTACACCTCTTGACCTGTGTTATGAACTAATTTTAATTTCTGCATTATGTGTACACTATTAGTGTTCAGTTCAGTTCAGTTTATTGTGTAGGGAGAGCTTCCATTCAGCACGCTTATTCACAAGGAGGTCTCTGGTACAAAGTACTAAACATCACAGTCAGTACAAGGACAAGTACTGTCATTTGATCTATTGTAATGTTACCTGTCCTACCCAGGACCTCCTTGTAAATGAGCATTGCTCAATGGAGCTTTTTCCTGGTAAAATAAATAAACACAAATACAAATTACAGATTTCAGCATCTGCTACTGTATGGTAGGTGGCCATGGATTCAAAGGTCATTCCAAAATAGGAAGCATAAAGAAGACGTGATCTCCACACATCCATCAGCAGAGCTGGTCCCTTCATGTCCCTCTGCCCTCTGCCTTTCATCTGCAAAGCATGGTCTACACTGACTGAGAGGGCCTCATATGGACTATAGTAACTGTGGCTTAAATATGTAAAGTAGAATTTACAGTCAATTAACTTTTGTTTAAGCTGTTTCTAAATTTCACTTTAGCATACCTAGAAATTTCATGCAAACTGGGGTTGCCCGGGGTTGAAATCTGTCTCTTGCAGCTAGTGCAGAATGCAGCAGCCCTGCTATTGACGGGGCCTCCTCGATCCTGTCATATTTTGCCTGTTTTGCTCAAACTGCACTGGCTGCCTATTCAGTGTCGGATCACCTTTAAAGTTGGTTTACTAACTTTCAAAACCCTACATGGACAGGGCCCTGGCTACCTGAAAGAGCTCCTGGTTCTTTACTGCCCCAGTTGATCTCTCCGCCCGGCTGATGAGGGGTTGCTACAGATTGCAAGGATATGTCTGAAAACATCTGGGGCAAGAGCTTTTGAGTATGCTGCCCCTACCCTTTGGAATTCTCTACCCCGCCGGCTTTGGGAGTGCACAACTGTGGAGGGATTTAAACAATCCTTTAAAACCTATTTGTGTCTGCAGGCATTTGGAAATTAAATTAGTTGATTTTATTAACTGATGTTTGATCTTTTAATCATTATTTTATTATTGTGTGTTTGCATTTTAAAGTGTGTGTATTTATGAATTGTATGGCGCCATGGTTTTTGATAAGGCGCCTAATAAATGCATTTTTATTATTATTATTAACATTAACTATAGGTATATCTGACCCCATAATACAGGCACTACAGTATACAGAACAGAATATTGCTGTAAAGTGAAGTACCATGAGTAAGGCAAAGCAGTAAAGAGGTGCAGGCCAACCACGTGAAGCTACACACGAGCAAAGCTGGGATCTGTATGTGAAATGATTTTATTTGGTTTGTACATCTTTGTGCTATGTTTTGCACCAATAAAATGATGTCTTTTGCACAGAATCATCTCAGTGGCTGTTTATGCTTTGGTGCTCTCCTTTGCTCCCCATGCAAGCACACTACAGTATATTAAGCTGAGATTTCCAGCTTGGTCTTCCGAGTTCTTTTCACTGTTGCTCTACAGCACTGGTACTCATCAAGTTTTCCATGAGGGGCCACATTCCCGTGATGATTCTTCCACTGAAGGCCATGTCATGCAACATATATTCTTTTTGGGGGGGGGGGTGGCTTTTCCTTTTTGGTTCTGTTATCTTCAATGCACTTTTTAATGTGCTTTTGTGTTCTGTTCATACCTTGCTCTCTTTCTGTACTCCTTTTTTTGAATCTGGTCACTTTATTTTTCTAGTTCTCTGATCTTGTTTTTTGCACAGCTTTCTACCAAGTAGAATCAATGTTCTGAAACTGATTAATTAATTTCTGAATAACAGCAGCACACAAGTGAAGAGCATCTGCACACCATGTTTGAAAGCAAGTTAAGGCCACATAAAAAATTCCTGGGGAGTGGACCATGTGGTCCTGGGTCTTTTGTGAGTATTACTGCTCTACAGAGACATGGGGCCAGATTTTTGAAGATGGATGTAAGACTTACATCAAGCCCTGCATCCAACACAAAGTTTAGCACAGCTGGGCCAAAGCCCTCAGACATAACGCAGTCTGGATCTAGAAGGGTTTTTGCAGTTGCAACACTTTTCCCACTTTACGGCAGCTTGTGCCAAAGGTTTGGCACAAGCCCCATGAAATGGGTACCCCCACAGATGAATAGATAGACCAGGGGAAGCTGGTCTAATGGGCTGTGTTTACTGAAAGGGAGTTGTGGCAGGGATTTTTGGCAAGCTTGTTTGTAAAGTTATACTTGCGGCACTGTTTGACGCAAGTCACCACTTGCATCAAACTCGATGCTACACGACCATTGTGAGGAATGCAGCCCTTTTTAAAAATTGGGCCCATGGAGGCAATCCTGCTTTAAGCTACAGTAGTAGTCTTGTAAGAAATGGGATCTCAGATGAGATTCAACTGAGTTTTGTTTCAGAAATGATTGCTTCCTTCCTGTCTTCTACAGTACATTATGACCCATAACCTGTTGGCAAAACAGAACAAGATCATATGATTCAGGCTACAGCATATATCAGAAGCTGAACAGGTAAAAATTAATGCTGAACTCACTAAATTCCAGCCAGTACTCCTTGCCAATTTATTTGAAAGCTTTACAAATTGTTCCAAAATCCAATCTTTATCTGAAAAAGCCTGCACTCAGTATTTTACTTCAATGACAATCTATAAAGAGGCTCTTCCTGAATGACAGAGAGTAGATTAATGTACAGAATTTAGACAGATACTGTACGTAAATAAACTGTCAGAGTGAAGAGTAGAAGTGCTATAAATATGCTGAAAGTTTACAGTATACAATTGGTTTGCAGAGGCATGTTATATCTGGAAAGGGTTAAGGATTAAAAAGGAATGATGGAATTACAATAATGAGTAATTGCTGCCAGGCAAACAAGTCAGACAGCAATTTAGCTTACAGAAATAAAAATCTTAACCAAACACACACTTTGCCACAAACTTGCCCTGAAAGAAATATTAATCTTCTATTCACAGACCCCACATACTTCTTTAAACTCTCTAATGCAATTGAATTTTGTTCATGCTGATTAATCTTCTCAGTGCCTTCAGTGTTTTACATGTCATTTTCTTGGGCACAACAAAAAATATTTAGTCATACTTTAATTTAACTAAATGTTAAAAATATAGAAGCAGCAAATACTGCCACATAAGATTTTATAACCTCATCTAGTATGCCAATGCCTGCCTATTTATGGGACTCTGCCCCTACCAGATCTTATTTTTCCCCACCCTCCCCCAACTGCCCTCATATGCACATTTTCTCATCTTATTATTTAATCCTCTTTTGGACCTTTCTACTATCTCAGCACAGATTACCTCTTCTGGAAATTTTCCAGATTGCACCACTCTTTCAATAAAAAGAGTACTTCCTGACAGACTGTTTGAACCTCCCACCACCAGTTTCATGGAATACGCCCTGGTACCTATGTTTCCACTCATTATGAACAACTAACTGCTGTCCACCATGTTTATCCTGCAGAGATACAGTACATAAATGTCTCAGTCCTATCTTTGCACTTCCTCCTATCCTCCAGCATGTATTGTACATACGGAGATCTTCTAACTGCTCATCAAAATACCTCCCTTGTGGCTCCGTTAACATTTTGATTCTCTTTCCTGCATCACCTTTAGCCACCCCTTGTCTTTAATCATGTGTGGCCTCAAACATGGCCCACTGTAATAGTTGTTGGTCAACCAGGTATCCATACAGGTGAAGTATGACTTCCTTTTTTTGCTAGAAACCCCTGGCTGATGCATCCCAGCATCTGATATTCCTTTCTAGCAGCTCAGTCCCACAGTGCCAATGACTGCAAGTTTTTTGGTGTTATCATCACCCTCAGGTCCCTTTCCTCCATCCTGATCTCCACTACAACCCTATCCATCCTCTTTCTCATTATCAGGTTCTTGGCCCCTGTGAGTATTTTTCAGTTGCTTTAGCTTGCTAACCTCTACCAATCTTTCTAGAGCCCTCTTATTGGTCCTAAGCCTACCTCAGTGTCTACTCTACCAGAAATCTTAGCATCATCTGTGATGAGGCATACCTTATCTGGCAGTCTACTCAAAGTCACATATAAATATGTTAAAGAGGACCGGTTGTAAAAACAATCCTTGGGGCACCAAGGTCATGATTTCTTTCACCCCTAATACATCTGGCCAGCTACCCACTCTCTACCTCCACCATCTTTACAAAATCCACCCTCCTGAAATCCAGCACCTTTGTGCTGGATGCCATCCCCTTTTTACCCATAATCAGCAATTACATCCTTTAACATCCTTAGATGCATTCTATCATGGCCCAATGAATAGTTCACATGCTATACCTCTAAATGTCTCCATGGTTAAGGCCTGAAATACCAAATTGACTTTCTTACTGATTATGTTCCAGCAAAGCCACTTAGGTCTTTAAGCAGTAGGCCTTCTGACAGTTCCTAGATTTTATCTGAAATCTGTTGAAAAGAGGGGTTTCTTTCATTGAGCCTCAACTCTGTGAGACTTCCTTCCATTTTTATATAACTGTTTGGTCCCTGTCACCTCCTCCTGCCAACTTGGCAATGGGAACACATAGGTATTTTGAAGGTTTTGGCCCCTTGCCCTCCTGAGGCCACAGCACAAGGCTGTGTGAGCATGTGGAGGCATGCACTCTCCCCGTGGTGCCAGCTCAGCCCCTTCCACCTCCTGTAGCTTTTTGACATCCCTGCTCCACCTACACGATCCACCAAACCTCCACCCAGTGGGAGTGGAACTATGGGGGGGCACCAACCCACCCTCACCCTCCTCGGGAGAGGAGAGCTGCCCACCGACATGCTCGATCCTGCTTCCCCCCCCCACACTGGCACCCTGATGACCCGAGGTCATTCCCAAACCTGGGTCAGTGGCATTCCATGAGTAGAGATGCAGTGAATTAAAATTTTGCCAGGGAAGTCACATCGAAGTGCCAGATTTTGCTGCATGGAGTAAACTACGAAATTTTCCGCATTAAGCTGAATTTCACCAAGGCTAAATTTCGCCTTCCACGGGTGAAATTTCACTTTCAGCAGGAGAAATTTCACCACAGAAGGTGCAATTTTATTGCAGAAGGCAAAATTTCACTGTTTTATGGGTGAAATTTCGCTGTTTTGTGGGCACAATTTTGCTGTTCTGCTGGCATAATTTTGTATTTCACTCCCCAAAATGGATGAAATTCTCAGATTACTCTTTATAGCAAAGTTTTGTCACTTCGCCCATCACTAGCCATGAGGTGTGGCATCCAGCACCTCAACCCTCTGCCCCACCGGGCCAGATAATTGTCTTGATTCTGAGTCTGCAGTTAACCTATTTTTCACTGTTACTTTGTTTGTATATGTATTTATGTTTTGCTATTTTGTATTTGCGCTTTGCTTTTAACATAGTAACATAGAATTTGTTGGCAGATAAGGACTGCTTGGCCCACCTTGTCTGCCCATTTTATTCCTGCCTACAGTATCACTGCAGATCCTGCTTGATCTCTGACACCTTCTCCCTCCCCACATTCCTTTCCACTAAGATTCCTTTATACCTACCCTATGCTTTCTTGAACCCCACCACTGTTTTTGTCCCAACCACCTAACCTAGCAAACTGTTCCAGGAATTCTCCACTCTCTGTGTGAAAAAGTACTTTCTCAAATCACCCCTCTAGCTTCATATCCTGTCCCCTTGTTTTTGGAACAGATTTTTTGAACTACTTTCCCCCGTACCTTATTTACCCCTTATACATCTCTATCATATCCCTCCTCTCTTCTGGGGTGTACATATTGAGTTCCCTGAGTCTCTCCTTGGAGGGCTTTTGATGTAAACCCCACACCACTTAGTCACCCTCCTCCAGACCTGAGTGTTTGGACCATTGCTTAAACCAGTCCCTTATGTGGATCCCTAGGACATCTCTGGAATGCACCTTGCAAGAATGATCAAGGGATGGTATATAGTGAGGGCTGGTGGCATTTGCAACATCTTTTCAATAAGAGACTGAAAAGCATTACATTTTCCATTATCCCCGTAAGCATTTTGTAAATATATGTGGTTTGAGATGCAAGGTTTGTATCATGTATGTTTTCATAGGTATCATTTATGAATTTCTTACAAAAATATGTTTAAATGCAATCATGTGGTGTATACTGACATGAATGGGAATATAAAGTTCCTATCAGTCCATTTTGCCTCCACCTCCTGAGGAAGCCTTTATGGCAAAGTACTGGGATAAGTGCTCTTTCAGGTGACTGTAACACTTGTCAAGCATTCTACATACAGTATGTACACTGCCTTGCTGAATTAATCTGTCCTGTAGTTTGTCTGCCTATTTCTAATAAAACACCAGTAGCTAATCATGAAGAGTGTTGCCTGTGTTTCCTCTATGTTGGGAGTGCAGCTGAGTTTCATGAGAGTTGTGGATTGTTTGGAGAAGCCAGCCCCTGCAGCAGCAACCTCCTGGATTTTCACAGGAACATGGTGGTATCCTGTGATAAGGGCATCTGCTATTGAGAACTTACAAAGAGGGCAACTCAGTAGTGGTGCCTGTTTGCAGGGCTACTGGACGGGGGGTGAATATGGATATAGTGATGTCCTGTCGCTATATGTACATATGCATGGGGGGGAGCAACACACGCAGACAGGAGGAAGGGAAGGGGAGGTTTGTGAGGTGTAGCATGGCAGTGGGCTGCTGAGCTGGCCATGTGGCATGGTGGGTTCATGGCAGGCTAGGGCTGAGAGGGTGCCAGGTTCGATGCTGGGCATGTCGACATTTTTGTGCCGGTCTGGGATTTTTTTATTTCACCCCCCAGACATGCCCCCCCCTCGGAGCTGAGAATCTTTTAGTAGGGGGAGAGGGGGCACAGCCCCCTGCATAAACAAAAAAAAAGTAAGTTTTTGGCAGCCAATTGGTCTGTGCCATGAATGGACATCCGCAAAATTGATTTTCGCTGATGTACACTTGCCCTAATGGTGATCGCCTTTTCGTGATCACTGTTATCACATAGAATCAAGCATAGTTGCTTCCATACACACAGCATCACTAAAAAACCTTAATAAACAGGTTTAAAGTTTTAAATTGCAAATATTGTAATATTAGGATGCCCTTCAAGGAAAATCAAGACCCTGTTCCAGAGATCCTTAATATGTTTACAGTCCCAGATTATATGTAGCAGATTGGCATTACTTTTTCAAGTTAAAGAGTTCACAGGGTGGGAAAGGGATGGAAGCACTGAGGTGTAATTATCTTTACTTTCATGCAGGTTAGTATAAGGAGCACAAAAAGCAAAATGGACTAGGTCCGCAGCATGATGCACTTTCATGACCAGAACTTGCTGGCAGGCCCAGAGACTGGTAGGTAAAAGGAAATGAATGGGCACATCAGGATAGAGGGGCACCCTATTCCAAAGAGGGGTAGCAGCCTCTTTATTTATGGCAGGCAGTTACTGGGTTGGACAAGTAGGGCATCAGGGTGGTGAATAGTGCTATGGAGTCCACCTGGGTTGAACAAGGAGAAATGCGATCAAACAAGTCACATCAGGAGTATACTACATGCCACCAAACAGCCCAGTGGAGTAGGATGCCCTGCAGGTTAGGGCAATTATGAGAGCAGACAGACCTGATGCAGTGTGATCCCTGGGGAAATTCAATCTCCTGGGCATAGACTGCCATCCAGAGATGGTGAATGAGTTGGCTGAGACAGAGTTCCTTTTCACATTTAAATCAAATCAAGCTTTATTTTTTATAGCACCTTTTTCTTAGAGCAACATATAGAAGGGGTGGGGAAGTCCTGCATCCTAAATGGTTAAAATGTGTCTATACTCATTGGGTTGAGAAACAACAGCCAATGAGTACAATCAAGTCTCAGGCCGGTACCAGTCTACCTTGGTACCAGAAATATTAATGTACACTCTTAGAACCTTCTGAAAACTCCTGCTCTTGCAGCACAAACCGATTCCAGTGTTAAAAACAAAATCACAGCACATGGTTATTAATACAAAATAAATCTAGCAATCTCCAGCCTGTGTGTTAGTATGTATTTGTGTGAGTGTGTGTCTTTGCTACAGTATTTCTAGAATACCAGCAGCTGTGCCTTGCAGAGCTCTACATAATGTTATGTGAGGTCCCTACACCCTAACTGGCATCCCATTGTACACCTTAGACAAACCTTATGTTACTCATAATATGCATATGCTATACTAACATATAGGGCACAGACATCTACCTTACAAGAGTAGATGTCAGGATATGTAATAATTGCAAATATGCTTTACTTTCACTAATGCATGGAAACTGCATGCAGTAAGCCAAGAAATGTATGTCTTTGTCATCTTCTGATGTTATGTAGTCAGCAGTGCTACCTTTTGGATTTGTGTATAATCACATCACATCCTATGTTTTTCATGTACTATGTATACTCTTACTGTTCAAAGATGTAGCTGACCTAGCGAATATTGTATAATGTTACCTACAACTGTGGACCCACCTTACTTTTAGCCAATAGGGCTAACTGCATGTAACTAGAAATGTTTCAGACTAAGGGTAACCATAGTAATTATAATCATATATAATGTAATATATGATGTTCTCCCATCGGAGGCCTTGTTCATTCCCTGGGGCAATGGGAACACTAAGCTTTGGCACCCAGTTTCTTATGGAAAGAACTGCTTAGGACAACTGTGATATCTTTTTGTAGTAATAAACATGTTTATTACTGATGTGCAACTTGTCTGTGATTCTTTTGCATCTCTAATTATTGCCAAGGACATGATAAGAGCTAGGCACCCTAACAACAACAAAGCTAATCTTTTTCAGGTGAAGCTACATCTTGCTGGAAGCTGCAATACTGAACTTAGGAACTGCAAGAAAGTAAGTTGTGCTCACAACAGAGAGAGGTGAACCTTACAATTTACTATTGTCTTTGGTTTGTAGCAGATTCATCAGGAAAGCTAATATTCTTCAGGTGGAGGCTACATCTAACTGAAAGGTGAAATAAGGAACTTAGAATTATCAGGAAAGACAGTCTTTCAAACAAGAGAGGGAGGTGTACCTTGCTTTACTTGTCAAAACTGATATTATTGTTTTTGGTGCAGGAAGAGTTTAAACCCAGAGGGACTGAAATATTGTTTACCGTGTCTGTCCTTGTGCATAGCTGACTTGTTTTGGGGCTGATTGCTTTCAGAGCACATATCACCAGGCTGTTTGGGGCTGGGGAGGTTTACCTGTGTCTGACTTGGATGTTTGGATTTTTCTCTGTTTGATTAGCAGGGTATTTTCTCTGTCAAATTGTCGTGCAGGGCATCTTGCTGACAGGAAGGCACTCATCATAGTGGTGGGTCAGAACTTTTAGCTGATTGTTTTGTGAGGGCACAGTTTAGGCCCAAATCCTTCCCACCCATCACCCCACCCTCCCCTGCAAAAATTTCATTTATACCTGGGGTTCTGACATCATTTCCTCAAGAGGGCAAGGTGCAGATCACTGTCATATCCTTTCTAGCACACTGCACTGACAAAATAAGCATACACACTGCATAATATATATATATATTTATATATAACAAACCTATCACACACACACACAAAAATGTAAACAGGATAAACAAGAAGGTAAACAGACATTTGGGGAGTAGTGCAATGTAATGGCTGTGGGGTAGCAGTCTTCTGGGATTCTTTCTGGAGGCTGAGATGCTGCCCTATTTGCAGACAGCTCTCTTCCCTGAGAGAAGAATTTGCCTGTCTTCAGGCCACACTGGACAGTAGTAAGGGAACCTCACCTATCCAGGGAGCACCAGAGCCACCACCACTACCTCAGAGGTTGCGAAGAAAGCACAGCAGTTGGACCACAGTGGGCTCAGGGAGGATGAGGGTGGTGGAACAGAGGCACACCCACTCAGTAGTACCACTCCACAATCCATACACCATTCTGAGGGAGCACAGTTAACCCTATAGATGCATCTGCAGAGGAGACTAAGGAGCCTGCAGACAACTGTCACAAGGGAGGCCCACAGGAAGGAGGCAGAGGACACCACAGGGAAAGGAAGCAGCTCCTGGTGGGGGAGTCAATTATTAGGAGGATAGAGCTGGAGGGAGCAGAGAAAACTGAAGTAAGGTGCCTGCCTGGTGCCATGGCTTGGAAGGACAGGAAGCGCATCCTCAGAATCACGAGAGCAGCTGCACGGGAGACCGAGCTGGATGTCATTGTCCACCTAGGGATGAATGACTTGGCTCATCATGAGATTAGAGCAATGCAGAAGGAGTTTGTAGAGCTGGGGAGGGGTCTTAGACAAGTAGCACACACAGTATCCTTCTCAGAGGTGCTGCCTGTCTATGGCATTGGTGAGGCGAGGGTACTTTGCACCATGCAGTTTAATGAATGGTTGAAAAAATGGAGTGGAGCACAGGGGTTTGGCTTTATTGAGGTCTGGGGTTCCACCTGGAGAGACACCAGCCTATACTGGCAGGATGGACTGCATCTGTCCAGGAAGGGAGCAAGTCTATGCAATCAGTTTAAATGCTTCATTAGCAAGCTTTAAAACTAGTCAAGGGGGGGAGGCACTGATAAGCAGCAGGAAATTCCCAGCCTCCCCCTACAAAACAGGGTACTAAATGATGAAAATACCATGGTAAAAAGGTCAGTGAGGGATGCTGCTAGAAAAGGTAAAGCCATCAAAAAATGGAGAGCAATGAGTACCAATGCGCGTAGTCTTAGTAACAAGCTTCCTGATTTAGTGACCTTGTTGGAGGAGGAAAATCTGGATATCGTGGCAGTCACTGAAACATGGTACACACAGAACCATGACTGGAATGTAAACATACCAGGATACACTATCTACAGGAGGGACAGGGAAGGTAAAAGAGGAGGAGGAGTAGCTCTCTACATAAGGGAATAAATCAAAGCAACAGAACAAAGGGGTAAACAGAGAGGAGAAGAAGCACTGTGGGTCAATTTGGAGACAGGCAATGGCACCACAATCCACACAGGGGTTGTATACAGACTCCCCCTTCTCAGGGGGAGGAAATGGACAAGCAAATGATAGAAAGTATACTTAGAATGGCAGAAAAAATGGAGATATTGCTGATGGGGGATTTGAATATGCCAGATGTTAACTGGAGTGCAGTTGCAGTAGCCACTTCTAAGAGTGGGGCTATTCTAGATGCCCTACGGGGGCATGCCTTAGACAACTAGCATTGGAACCCACTCAAGAGGGAGCAATCTTCGACCTGGTTCTCTCAAATGGAGATGGAGAGAGGATCACAGATGTAGAAGTGGGTAGCCATCTGGGAACTAGCGACCATCGAACAGTATGGTTCACAATAAACACAGCAGTAGAGTCAAGCCATACAAAAGACAAAAGTACTGGACTTTAGGAGGCTGACTTTGCCAAAATGGGTGAGTGCCTAAGGAATGCACTAGCAAATGGGCAGGAAGGAGGGGTGGAAGTACAATGGGGAATAATTAAAACTGCCATCACAAAGGCAACAAGCCTTTGTGTGAAGCAAATAAACAAAACAAAACAATGTAAGAAACCACTATGGTTCTCAAAGAAGGTGGCAGGGAAAGTTCAAGAGAAAAAGAAAACATTCAGGAAGTACAAAGAATCACAGAAGGAGCAGGACAAAGAATTGTATCAGGTAAAGCAAAAGGAAGCTGGGAAGGCAGTCGGAACAGCAAAGGCCCAAACCGAGGAAAAATAGCCAACTCAGTTAAGAAGGGGGATAAAACCTTTTATAGGTACATCAGGGAGTGAAGTAAGACCAAGGGAGAAGTAATGAGGCTTAATAAAGGGGGGGAGGGGGCAGAGGGTGACTGTGAAAAGGCAGAGATACTAAACAAATATTTTTGCTCAGTATTTACAAATGAAGAAAAGGAGGTATGTAAACCAAACAATAGAAACACTTGGATACAAAGGTTGATACCAGGCCATTTACAGAAGAAAGGGTTCTGAAAAAACTCTTAAAACTGAAGGTGGACAAAGCAATGGGGCCTGATGGGATTCATCCCAGAATTCTAAAATAACTAAGGGTAGAACTAGTGACACCACTGACTACCCTCTTTAACAAATCATGGGATGATGGGGTGGTACCTGAGGACTGGAGGAGGGCAGATGTGATTCCACTTCACAAAAGAGGGAGCAGAGAAGAAGCAGGAAACTACAGACCTGTTAGTTTAACCTCAGTGATAGGTAAAATGATGGCATCACTTCTGAAGGAAAGAATTGTCGAGTACCTAGAGGCCAGAGGGGCACACGACCCAAGGCAGCATGGATTCACAGCAGGAAGGTCATGTCAGACGAATCTAATAGATTTCTTTGACTGGGTGACCAAAGTAGTAGATCAGGGAGGGGCTGTGGATGTGGCCTACCTAGACTTTAGTAAGACATTTGACACAGTCCCACACAAAAGATTAATATACAAGTTTGCCAGCCTGGGAGTGAGTCCCAGGGTGGTAGCCTGGGTAAAGAATTGGCTGGAGAATAGGACACAGAGGGTAATAGTAAATGGAGTCCACTCTGAAGAAAGGGGGGGTTACTAGTGGGGTACTGCAGGGTTCAGTATTAGGACCGGTCCTCCATTGCAGAGGGACTAGAAGGAAAAGTATGTCTCTTTGCAGATAACACAAAGTTCTGCAACAGAGTTGATGCACGAGGTGGGGTGGAAAAGATGAGAAGGGACTTGGCAAGGTTAGAGGAATGGTCAAATGTATGGCAGCTTAGATTCAATGCTAAGAAGTGCAAGGTAATGCACCTAGGAAACAAAAACCCAGGGGAAGAGTACATAATGGGGGGGTGAAATACTAACAACAACAAAAATGGAAAGGGACCTGGGGATAGTCATATAAGATGACCTAAAGGTGGGCAACCAATGTGAGAGGGCAGTAAGGAGGGCTGGGGGGATACTGGGAAGCATAGGGAGAGGCATCACCAGTAGAAAACAAGAAGTTGTCATCCCTCTGTACAGACAGCTGGTGAAACCCCATCTGGAGTACTGCATGCAGTTCTGGAGACCAAATCTCCGCAAGGACATAGACAGGATGGAGGCTGTCCAGAGGAGGGCAACTAAAATGGTGCAGGGTCTGCACTGGAAGACATATGTAGAGAGACTTAAGGAGCTTAATACGTATAGCCTTGAGGAAAGGAGGGAGAGGGGGGACATGAGAGTAACTTTCAAGTATCTCAAGGGGATCAACAAAGTCCAAGAGGGTACCATCTGTCAGAAAAAGAGGTGCGCAAGAACAAGGGGGCACAATTTGAAGACAGAGGAGGGGCGGCTCAGAGGTAATGTAAGGAAGTATTGTTTCACAGAGAGGGTGGTGGATGCATGGAACAGCCTTCCAGAGGAGGTTGTGGAGTAAAAAACAGTGGTGGAATTCAATCATGCATGGGACAGTCATAAGGCAATTCTAAGGGGTGGGGGTAGGAAGAAGAGGCTGCTGGTTAACTAGGATCTGCAGCTTATCCATTAGGTAGGGAAATGGGCAGACTGGGTGGGCCAAGTGGTCCTTATCTGCAGTCACATTCTATGTTTCTATGTTACAGAACTCCCCTGCCACTCACCAATGCTGAGTAAAATACAGCTGCAGCTAAGTAAAGCAAATACTACATCAAGAAGAACTCACAACACTCACAACACACCACTTACACTAATCTATCACTTCTGCTACAAACATTTAGTAAATGTTCTCCAAACACAAGGTTTTGTGAAGATTTTGAACAGTTTGTTTAGGAGAGAACTGAGCAGTCCCACAGAGCAGATCCTTCTCTCTCATATAACCCTTAGGTCTGTAGTGAGTTGAGAAGGTCACATGAGTAAATTTGTTGTGGAAATTGGTTCATGTGCATGTGGTTCCAGAAAGTATTACAAGATTAGCTGTGGAATTATGACCCATGAAACCTACTTATCCACAGAATAGTTTGTTCCACTGAAAGTAATCTCCCAGATGAACTTCTGTTTAATGGTTTTCTGGGGGGAGGATCATCAGGGATAAGTCAGAGCCTCTGAGACATAAGATTAGCTGGGGGAGCCAGGTTGCAGAAAGAGGCAGTGAAGGGTGAGACTGGCAGGCAGCATGGGATGAAGAGCAGCCAGAAGGAGTGGCACATCAGGGGGTCCCAGGAAGGAAAAAAAAAACATGTGATTTGAATTTAATCAGATGATATAAATACATGCTGTGAGAATACAGAGGGGTTCAATTCAGAATAAATGGATCCTATGGGTCATATTTATTACCCCAGAAGGGTTTTGTTTTATTCCATAAAGAAACACCTTGAAACCGGAGAATGTCAAGGGAAATATGCTGAACTGGAAAGGAAACTGCTAATGAAAGATATGGACCTGAGATGTTTCTTGAGAACAGTCCGAATGACTTGCCGCAAGGCTAGTTACAGCTATGGATAATGGTACGACTTCCAAGAAAATATAAGTCCTTTCCAAATATTGCTAACAAACACTTCTCAGAAAGGCTAGAAGACTGAATCTGGTTGACATGAGCTTTACTAAATTCAGCTTGTGACATTTGTTTTGGAGCGGGGCGTGGGGGCACAGGAAATAATGAAAAGCTTCAGCACTGTTGTGGATTGAATTACTTCTTTAAGTTCGATCTGGCAATGAAAACTGTTTGCTGTAATAACAGTAATGGCACCTTCAAGATCCTTACAATAAACATGGATGAACAATGGACCTGTCAAACATTATCACTGTGGGTTCCTGTGGGCAATATAAAAGGGATCAAGGTTATTAAACAGTGTACAGTAATAACAGTGAGAATGTGTGACCATGCTGCTGAAATAGAAACTACAAAAACAATGAATGTTGAAAGAGTGTAGTTTTCAATGTCTTCTCAGTCCACCAAAAAAAAAAGCTGTAAATAGGAATAAAATGTGTTTGAGGTAAAAATTACACTGTGCATTTCCAGAATTCTGAATTTTATGTAACGTGCAATGCTACAGTTCTTATGTGTGTTGCAGTGTACAAAGGCAATAAGCAAGGCACACATTTCAAAGCAGGGGCTTTTATTATGCTTTGATTCTTTTGATGCTGTTTTGTGGGCTAAGGAGCACATGGGCTTAATAACTAAGTTTCCAGATCTCATTAACTAAATTGGATGGCTGTGCTGCTTCAAGTGCTACTTGATATTAGATTGTAGACTAATTATGGAGGAATTCTAACAATAAACTGCATTTGTGCGCTGAACAAAGTGCAATAGACAGAGATGAGACTATTAGCATTAGCCTTTTATTAAGCATAATGTAACATCATTATTATTTAGTAGTACTGATTACGCCTGACAAGGTATCGAGTAAATCTCTATACTGTAGATGCCCACCAAAATGAGTTAAGATTAAATCTCTGATCATAAATATCAGTATGGCTCAAATATAGATAAGAATAGAATTCAAAGCCTTTGTTATTTATCAAAAAGCATAGACTCAATGTCATGACCCCAAACCCCTCCTTTAGTACAAAACAGACATTGATGTAGTGATCTATGACTTTAATAGCATGTTATTTGGGACATTATTGCAACTACACTAAGCAAGAAAGGAGTTGGCCGTTAACAAATTCAGTGTGGCTTCTATTCAGGGCCCATGAATTTGGCTCAGATTCACAAATTTGACAGAACTACTTTGTGTCCCAAATGCAGTAACTGGCACAAGGAAAAGCAAATTACAAAAAAGGCTTAACAAAAGCCTTGGGGTCAGCAATGAATATTTATTACTGAATCTTCCTTGAGGTAGGTGGTGTTTGTGTGCCACTTCTAGTGATTAATGTGCTTGTGTTTATATAGCACAGTTTGTAACTAAAAGCCACAGTGCCACATCCCACTAAAAGAGTAGGAAATATTAATTTCTGACCTCAAGACTTATTTATTTGTAATTCATGACCAGGAAAGTCACAGTAAGAAATGAAAGCTTATTTCCCACGGTGGCTGGGTGGCATGGATCTATTTTTCTGACAGTGGCAAAGTTGGCCATGATGCCAAGGAAACACCTCTACTCTTGGAAGCAAGCAATGCTGGCCTGGTTCAGAGATGGAATATGATGGAGTGGTGAAAGAAGGAGCTGCCGAGGCAATGGATCTGACCTCGCTTCCTGCCCTAGTGAACCAGGAGGTCTTGGATGACTTCAGTCAGGTTTCTCTGGCAGAAATGTAAATACTGCGGGAGCCTGATGATGCAGAGATTGAGGCAGAATGTCCTGATGAGGAACCCTGACTATGGAAATAATTGAATAAGAGACAGCATAACCTGCTGGTCTTGATGGAAGAGGAGGAGGAGGAGGGCAGATTTGCCAAGGAGAAGGTGTGGATGGGACTCTTGTTCCTATAAATACAGGGCACAAGCACACGGACAGCACTTGTGCCAGGTGAGAGGGAATGAGCAAGAGACAGAGAGAGAGAGTGAAAGAGAGGAAGGAAGAAAGAAGGAAAGAAAAACAGAGAGAGAGAGAGACAGACAGACCAAGGCAGACACAGAAGGACAGTAACAGAGGTGGCATTGAAGAGGGACACAGAGGCAGAGAGATTGAGAGAGACAGGCAGACACACTGCCAGGCAGTGCACCACGGTGGCACACAGCCAGCAGCTGCCAACTGCCCAGGGGGATACGGGACAGCAAGGGCCATGGATAGTGCACCCTTCATGATGGAGGCCATAATGATGGCTGTGAGAGGGCAGAAGGAACAGCAACATGGCTGTGGAAGGGCCCGTTAGCAGTATACCTGACACAGGTGGTACCGCACCCACATCACCTTTGAGCAGTACAGTGACACAGAGATTGTCAGCTGGTACCACCTGAACAGGGCCATTTTGAGACAACTCTGTGAGATGTGCAGTGAGAAGATGCAGACACCCGCCAGATGGAGCCACACCATGTCTGTGGGGATGAAGGTAACGGCTGTCATGTGCCTGCTCACCACGGGCACCTTTCAGAGACCAACAGGGGACACCACAGGCATAACCCATTCAGCCATGTCCCACCTCCTCACACAGTTCCTCAATGCTTTACTGCCACGTGCATCAGAATACATCCATTTCCCCAGCACACAGGCGGAGTGTACAGCAACCATGCAGGACTTCCACAGGGTAGCACATATGCCTGCATGATTGGGGCAATTGCCTGCACCCACATGGGCATCTGCATGCCACCTGTCCCCGACGGTGTGGAGTACATCAACAGGAAGGGAGCCTGACTGTCAATGTCCAGGTGGTGTATGATGCCACAGGGTGCATAACCAATGTCTGCGCCACACACTCTGGGAGTGCACATGATGCATTCATCTGGCACAGCTCTGAGCTTTGCCACAGGTTAGAAGGTGGGGACATACCCACGGGTCACCTAGTGGGTGAGTATGGCATGGGTAAAGGGCGATGGGCAGTGCATACCTTGGGATGAGGGAGGGCAGGGTGTACATGGTGGCATGGGCACTATGGACAGGCAAGGGGTGCAGCATAGAATAGCAGAGGACTAACCATGTCATTATCCACACAGGGGAGAGCGCCTATCCATTGTGGCCCTGGCTGCTCACCCCCTACCGCTGCCCCCCTGTCATCCCCAGCAGAGGAATGCTACAACTAGGCACACACCAGCATGTGCAACATCATCAAGTGAGTCTTTGGCATGCTGAATGCATGGTTCCATTGCCTAGACAGGTCAGGTGGTGCCCTACAGTACAGCCCTTTGAAAGCCTGTGGCCAATTCCTGGCCTGCTGCATATTGCACAACATGGCCACTGACCATGGTATAGCTGTTGAGGCTGATGAGGGTGACAGTAGTGGGGATGACGGAGGCAATGGTCCAGAGGGAGGTAGACAGCCACCTGCTGGGCAGAGGGATTGCCGGCTACAACAGCAGGTGAAACAACACTGGGACACCATTGCATAGGAGCACTATGGTTCACACAGGTATGTGGTGCAATACACATGCATGGGCCTCACAAAGAGGTACAGCACACATGCAGGGGCATGCACGGCATTGGGCATGCACACACAGAGGCATGAAACAGGGGTAGGGAAGACAGGGGCACACACTTACACAAATCACACACAGCACCTCTCACAGCACCCCCCTCACTTACACACACACACACACACACACACACACACACACACGTATGAGTATGTGGCATGGATCAGATGCACTGCACTGGTGAACAGGTGCAACCGGTGCAAGACTGCTGTCATCACACCCATGCCACATGGCCAAGCAGCCGGGCGAGCACGCACACAGGAAGCATGTGGCACAACACACAGGCACCACACCAGTGGTAGGCACACACACACCGCCCATGTGTGCACTGGGAAGCAGCTGCGGACTGCATGTGGGGCAGCCCACACATAAGGTCCGCTGCATGGAACCATGGCCACCACAGCCATGGGGGAAGCTGTGCCAGGGCTGATAGGCAGCCACAGGCTGTGCATCAGCCATGGGTGGTGTGCAACTGCCCCCAAGGGGTGGAACCATGGGACCGTGACTGTGTCCGCTTGGGGGTGTCAAGGTGCCCAAACAGCCCAGCCCCAGGCATACCTGGGATACCAACATCAGCGCCCAGTATTGACTGCATTGGGGTCACCCGACACCAGGTACGTGGGGTAGACAGCGCATTGTGGGGGGTCATCTGTGCCTGGCCATGCCCTGTGGCAGCCAACAGCATAAAGCCATCTGAGATCGCAGTGGCAGTGTGATCCAGGGATGCACTTGTGGCCTACTGCATGGGCTGCATCCCCACCAGGATCTGCGCAGTGCCCCTCTCCTGCTGCTCGGCTAACTGGTGCACCTCCGTGTGCAGTGTGCGCACCCCAGTGGGGAGCAGCACCTGTTGCTGGATGGACACCCACAGCAAACGGGTGTGCTTAGCCTGTGGGTCAGCATCCTGGTGCTCCCAGGCCGGCCACTGATCCCCATGTTGTGACTGGCCATACTGCACAGCCGCCGTCTCTAGTGGGTGCTGCACAGTAGGGTCTGCAGCGGGATTGGGTACGGCAGGCTCACCGGGGGCAGACCCTCTGTCTGGCTGCCCAGTGGTGCCCGCAGCCTGCTGCTGTAACCTGTCTGGCCACTGCATGCTACCTAGCACCTGCACGGCTGCACCTTCTCCACCTCAAGGTGTAGCCAGGGCAGCGCACACAACTTCACCCGCAGTAGTGGCAGGAAGCTGTTCCGCCACTGGCAGAGCACTGGGAATGTTGCCTGTGTCAGAGGCCAGCAGGTGCTTCTCCCCCACAATGGTGGCCATGCTGTCCAGGATGAGCATAACGTCATCATCGGTGTTGGACCCCACCCCGATCTGTGTCTCTTCACAGAGGATACCAAGGCTGGCATCCTGCAGGAACACATCCAGGGCTTAGTCCAACCCCAGGTCCAGGACATCCGCCTGCACAGTGGTGGTGAGCTGCAGCCTGTCGGGCTCCCTGATTCCCATGGAAGTAGAAGGCTGGTCCTCCAGGGCCGGTAAAGAGGCCACGGCTGCTGCCACTGCTGACGCCCCATCATCTGCATGGAGACGTGCTGGTGCTGCAAGAGAAAGGGGCATGTTAGTGATGCATTGCCCACATGTGCCCCCCCACACTGCCAGTGCATGTGTATTGCAGCATGGCATACAAAAGGGTGCGCACACATGCACATGATATGCTTGCCAGCTGCATGCATGCCAGCATGGCCGTGTACACACCCTCCACCCCCCCAGCTGTGCGTGGCTGACATACTTACCATGCAGTGATGGGCTACTACCTGTCTGTAATCTACTGCCAGGTACACCCTCCACCGTGCTGCGGCTCATGGTGACTGCCACCAACTCCTCCTGTGCTGTGAGCAGTGGCACATCGGCAGACCCCCCCATGGTGGCATTCCGGGATGCACGGATGGCCGCCACCTTCTCCTTGATGTGCCTCTTGTCCATGCCCAACTTCTTCCTGCACTCCTGCGCTAACCACTGGTGGCTGCCCTGAGGGTTGTCACATACTACCACCTCTTCCCAGGCCCCAGCCCTGGCCTGTGGTATGCCCGTGGCACCACTCAACAAGGGCTTCCTGTCAAGGTAGGCATCGAACAGGGCCTCTGTCTCCACCTTTGTGAAACTGGGCCAGTGGTAGCGAGCAGGCCCATGCTCCTCACCCTCCTCATGTACTGACATGTCGCCTCCTGTGGACATGGACAGCACAGTGTGTCATTGGCAGCATCACCCTGTTTTGTCCAACTCTGCTGTGCTGTCTGCTCCCAGTGAGCTGCAGCGGCATGGGCAACTTACCCGGAAAGGATGAAATACCGGTCCATGGCCTGTGCTGTTCCGTGGTGCTTATATAGTGCAACTCATGCAAATGAGCTTTGGCGCAACGGCAATGACATGCTAATGCCCCCAGTGTGCCACACATTGTCTGATGAGCTCATTTGCATGTGGCATCTGAATATTGAGATTTTGCTCCGTGTACAATGAGATTGCTCCGGAGCAAGTTGCGGCACAATGCACATGCATGCGCGGTGCACAGACCTGCAGTGCACATACACCGAATGGTATCATGGTGTCAATCGCACACTGTGTGCTGAATGTGGGTATGGGGGGCATGGCGCATGATGCTCCCGGCCTGCTATCTCTCACATGCACACTGCACAGAAGCAGGTGACCCCTGGCCTCTACTGTGACCCCTGACCCCTGGTTCACCCCTTACCCAGTGACCCCACCTAGCCATGCCCATGCCGTGCACCTCTGAGACTGTGCGATGGGTGGACATAGTGCAAGTTCCCTCGCATCGTGCATCTGGCGCAAGTCGTGGTCACGTGTGCTTACTGCTGCCTTTTTGCTCACTGGCTTCATCTCACAGCATGGTGCAGCAAAGGTCACCACGAGCACAGAACTGGACACAGTTCAAGCTGGCCAACCTGGTCACCTGTGTCCAGTCTCATGCCCCCCAACTGTTTGGTCAAGTGCCCCTGCAGCAGTCCAGGGTTTCGGTGTGGCAGGGGATTGCTGTCACACAGCAGCAGTGGACCAGGGTGGCCAGGAGGGGGAAGCTGTCCCGCCACAGATATGGTGACCTTGTGCGGAGGGACCCAGAGCACCTGATGAGGCTGGAGGTGCTTGCCAGGCATGGGGCTGTGCCACATTCAGGTGAGTAGGCCTATATTACATGTGTACCCTGGTGCTGTACTGTGGTGTTGGCTAGGCTGCCTGGCATGCCCTGCAAAGCTGTGCACTGCCATTATGCACATCGCAGGGTGGCACTGCCAGCCACCACTTGCGTTGTGATGCAGCTGTGTGAGACGTGTCAGGCAGGGACTCACCCTGTGCACAGGGGTGGGGTTGGTGGGCAGCTGCTGTGGATGTTTACTGATATGTACCTGTCTATGTTCCATTCCCAGGGTCTTGGAATCACCGGAGGGCGGCAGCAGTGGCAGCAGGACAGCAGGCTGCAGTGAGCCATGGAGGAGCACAGGGGCAGCTCTGGCACCAGTAGGGCCACAGAGGGCAGGTATGCACTGTCATGGTCCTTTGTACATTACATTGGGTTGGTGGAGTTATGGGTGCGGGCATGGTTGCCTGTGTCTTGCGCCATGGCAGCTGTGTGTGTCACACTGTGCATGGTGCTTGCCACTGTTGCGCATCCATTGGACATGTGTACCAGCTGTTGGTGGGCTGAGAGTGTGCCTGGTTGCCACTGACATTGCTGTGGTGCTGCCAGTGCACTGTGCCATGTTACTGTCATTGCGCAGTTGGGTGGCAATTTTGCGGTAGGGACCACCTCTGTGCACTGTCATGGTGTGCCACATTGCTGCAAGGCATTGGCCCACTCCCCTGTGGGTGGCCGGTATGGGCCCTCCAGGGTTGGGTGTTCCCACTACCCATTGAGCGCTGTGGGTGGGCATGGTTACTTGGGACATTGCACTGATCACCTATCCTGTCCCTTGTCATAGGTGTCCAGCTTTACAGACGGAGGCCTGTCTACTGCAGGCTGCTCTGACAGCTGATTCTCATCACATCGACGATGATGGAGGCTGTGCTGCAGGTTTTCAGCATGCCTCTGGAGGAGAGGAGGCAGCGAGGGAGCCAAGGGGTGTCAGGCCAAGGCTGCCGGTGAATGGGCCCCAGCATTCCCCTCTTTTCCCTGCTGTACCTCCCCTTACATTCCCCCATCTCACTGTACAGTCTCTATTCCTGGTCCTCTGTCCTCACTTTCCTACCCTTTCCCACCCCCTTGTTGCTGCATATAGTTTATTTTAAATATATCTATGTTGACTTATCTGCCTGTGTCAGTGTCTGCTTTGCAGGTGACGTCAGGGGCCATGCTGCAGTGGCCCAGTGCCTGTCTGTGTGGTATATATGTGTCGGGGCATGTGGTATGCTTCTGTAGTTCACTGCTGTGTGCTGTGGTGTGTCCCACTGTGGTGGTGTCCCTCCCCTCGGTCAGTGGCTGTGCCTTGGGGTGCCCATGGGGTGACTGTCAGGGGTGTGTGGCAGGTGTGTGCATGGTGATGGCACACGGCCATGGTCTTTGGTCAGGTACTGGAAGCACAGTGTGTTGGGGCCCCTACTTGGCATTATGTGGCCTGTCCCATGTGGTTTGCCATGCTACATGGCTCCCGGCATGTTCTGTGCCTACTGTGTGGGCCACCTGTGTGCCTATGTGGTGTGTATGTGTGTGTGCTTGGCTGCGTTGTCCTGGGTGTGGCCTGCTGTGGTCTGGGTTTGTGGGAGGGGCACAGCCTGTAGCCTGTGGAGGGGCTCACTTGGTGGCCCTCCATTGGCCATTGGCACCTCTTGTTGCCTACTATCTGTGCCAGTGTTGTGTTCTGGGGGGTGTCTGGGTGCCTGTGTGCACCCTGCTGTGCCCTGCTGGTGGTGGCCTTCTGTGGCCTGTCACTGGTTGGGCTTGCAAACCTTTTGTACTGTCACTGTGCTTCCTTGGCTTTGTCCCTGAGTTTCTACTCTGTGCCATGCCCACCTGTGTTGCTCCACTGCTCTACTCCCACAGTTGCTGGAGCTTCTCTTTCTGCGCCATGGTGCAACTGTGCTTGCACCATAGCGCAAGCCTGGTTGCACCATGGTGCAACTGTGCCATATTCAACTGGGTTGTGCTGGTGCAGTGCAGCAGTCGCAATCTTTGAATATCACTTCTGTTGTGCCACGGCGCATCTGATTTGCATTGTGCCGGGCTGGCGCCGGCCTTTGGCGCATTTGTGATTATCGGGGCCGTTATGTAAATTGTGAGTTTTAGCCATGAACTACTTTCCGACATGACTTCCCGGGCTCACTTCTGAACCTGGGTTGTCAGCATGATAGCATGGAGCTCTGATGCTGGGCCAAGGTGGTTGCCTTAAAGCCTAATATTTATGGTCACTAAACCTAGCAACTTTGGTGATATTCCGTTCTCTAGCTTTAAACTTATAGAGGCTTAAAATTTATCGGTTTACATAGTTGTGAAATGCAATTTTAAAATTTACCAACATTTGAAGGCTTATACCTCAGTCACCTTTCAACACAGAGATCAGAAACATGGCACATATATGAATGAGAATTGGTGAAGTCACTATACCAAATTTGGTAGAATATGAACAAACATTTAAGTTTACGTAGTTAACTGTAATTTCAACATTTCTGAAAGTTTTGAGGCTTTTAGCTTTGTCATCTTTAAAGATAGAGATCCAAACCTTGGCATTCTTTTGTATGGACATAGGGATTGTTATCATGCCACGTTTGGTGCAATTTGGACAAATGCCTTTTAAGTTAGATGGAAATAACCAAAATCACAATTTTGGCAACATTTTGTGAAATGTTCACAGATATTTTGTGAAATGTCACAGAAGTGCAATTAGCATTTCACCATCCACTGTCAAAAAATAATTTTTCTCCAGCCCTACATACCATGAATGCAGCTAATTTTTTGTTTATTTTCTAATTCCATTCTCAAGCCAATGATATTCTGTAAAGTTCCCAGAGGTAAACAACTGTCAGGCTCTATGCTACATGGCTGTAGGTGGCCTGCCCATTCTGTGTATTCAAATGAGTTTTCAACACAGCGGCACTTGATCCTTAAGGCAGTCCTGTGGTTAGCATGGTTACCAGGTCATAGGTAATTTTTGAGATGAATCGTGACCGCACACTCATGACCTGTGGACCATGGCTCAGCTGTACTGAAAGTTTCAGTCGAAGTATACATTGTCTGCATAATTTTGCTATTTTTCTTCTCTGCTGTATCAGTGTGTGGCAATATTTTCAGAGCATTTCTTGCATTATCCTTTAGTTCTTTTTTGCCGTGCTGCTGTACTGTTTTTAACAGACCTGTGTAAAAGGTTCACTGGAAGGTGAAGCAAGTCAGCATCTAATTGTCAGTATTTCTTATACAGTTCTAGCTTTTCTTTTCATGCATAGTGTTACACATTTAGGCAGCCCTGTTATGTTGTATGCTACTTCGTCATGTGTCATGTGAGGGCAATTTCTGGATGCAGCACAACGATTAGGGCCATACAACCACTGCTACTTACAGGACTCGATCTTCTGTGGCTGTATAATATTTCATTTTTCACTAATGTTTTCTGAAAAGAAATATAATATTTGCAGTTGGGTCATCTCCATTATTATCCAGTGCCCACTGTACTGAGATTGCAACTTGTTCTAATCAGAGATCTGGAGATAGTAGCAGGAATACTGACAGTTATACCGAACAGTTTGTTAGGGATGTTCTGCAGAGTGCAACCTCTGGTACTGGTGAAATATGACCATAAATGTTTGAGCCTCAATGTGCCCGTACCGTGTCATCCTCGAGTAACACATCCCAATCTAGTATTTCTGGTGATGCTACTGATCTCGTCTTGCCCAGTCAACTGGATAATGTGGATTGCTGTACCTGTTCAAAATGTCCTTTCATGCCCACTGTTAGGAAGTGTCTCTGCTGTGCTGAAGCATCTCATCAGCTGGGTAAGAAACTGGATAGTGTCCGGTTCATAACCGAGCATCCAAATTTTCAAACTGTTTGTCTGGATCCATGTGTTGTGCATCTTCCTCTTACACTATTTATTTATTTATTAGAGTGTTGGTGACTGGGCAAGTCCACTGAGACAATTACAGACCCTTTTTCAGGGTCGACCCGGGGTCTTCAAACAAGCAGACCATTGATAAAGCAAAATATATAGAAAAGCAATACAATATGGTAGAACTTGATGAACAGCTTAACAATGTGTATAAAAAGTAAGGGAATCAGACAAACAGCATGACAATATAAAAATATGTACAAAAGTATGAGAAGTTGTCAACAGAATAACAATATATAAGCACACTACAGAGCAACCTAACCTTTGACAATGGCGTACTTACTAGTCACATAGGATTGAAAATACAAAAGCACTATAAGGCAGTGCAGCCTTTGACAATGGCATTCTTGCTAGTCAGAAACTATTGCAATTTTAAGTCTATAAGACTAGATAGTATAGGGATATATTCTAAGAATGAGGATGAGGCAGAGACAGGTACTTAGTTCAGAGACAGGAGGGAAGGGGGAGGGAAGGAAAGAGGGCAAGGAGGAAAAGAGGGCAGGAGGGTGTGATATCAGTGGAAACAGGCACAGGATGTAGAGACAGAGAGAGAGAGGCAAGTAAATTAGTTGGGAATTGAGGGAGGGAGGAACTAGACAGGACTGTGGGAGGAAGGGAGTTCCAGGCAGATACAGCTGTGAAACAGAAAGACCTTCGGGTGGCAGCCAGTTGCAAATTAGATAAGACTAGGAGAGGTAGCGAGGCTGAGCAGAGGGCACGTGGAGCTTGTCTTAGGCGTATCAGGCCACTAAAGCAAGGAGGTGTGAATTTATGAACAAGTTTGAACAAGAGACTCAGGGAGGAATAACTTAATTTATCTACAAATGGCAGCCAGCCCAGAGAGGAGAGGATATCACAGTGATGTGAATGGGGATCGGCTCCCAAGGCAAATCTACTGACCCTATGGTAGGCCTGGGATAGGATATAGAGGAAGGAGCTGTTTGAAGAGAGTAGTAGTGGAGCACCGTAGGTTAGGAGAGGAAGAAGGGTCAATGTAGCAATCTTTAGACAAGATGCAAAAGTGAGAAATGGGCAGGTATGATAGAGAAGTCCAAGTTTCTGATTTAGAGATTTAGTAACATTGGAAACATGGACGTTAAAGAGCGCAGAGGTCCAATATAACGCCCAGATATTTAAAGGAGTGGGCCAACTCTAACTTGTCACCACTGAGAGAGGTAATGACGATAGGGGGAAGCATTCTTTGAGTGGGGATGGTGGGTGAATTGCATATGTTTGGTTTTCTTTGTATTGAGGACAGGACAATTTTGGTTGAACCAGGCCTCAAGGGAACCGAAGTTGGAGGCAAGCTCTCTATTAATTAGATTGATGTGTGGTGAGGAGAGATAAAGGATTGCATCATCTGTGTATAGGTGTATGGAAGCCCCTCTACAGAAGCTAGGAAGGTCATTAACGAATAGAGAGAACAGCATAGGGCCCAAGATGGATCCCTGCGGAACTCCATGAGTTATAGGCCTCAGATCAGAAAGGAAACCATCCCAATTAACTCTTTAGGAGCAGCAGGATAGATAGCTTTTTACCCAGTTCAGTGCACTGGAATTCAGACTGATTTCATGAAGCAGATGAAGCAGAAGACTATTGTTCTCAAGATCAAACGCTTTCGTGAGGTCCATGAAGATGGCACCTGTGGCTGAACCTTGGTACATTGCCTGAAATATGTCAGTTGTCACTGTAATTAGGCAGTTAGGGTACTGTGATTCCTTCTGAAGCCGTGCTGATATAGTGAAAGCAGTTTGTGAGATTCAAGGTAGTCCTGCAGTTGGTTATATACTACATGCTCTTGGATCTTTGCCAAGGGACAGAGGATTGAAATTGGTCTGTAGCTGTCAACAATAGAGTTGGAGCCACCCTTATGCACCAGAACAACTACTGCCACTTTCCATTTATCTGGCACAGTATTAGAGATGAAGGAGTGATCAAACAAGTCACAAACAGGGTGAGCAAGGGCTGGAGCACCCAGTCTAAGGAATTCAGCTCAAGGGAGTCAAGACCAGGAGAAAAGTCTGATTTTAGATTTAAGAGAAGCATCTGCACTTCTTTAAGAAAGCCATCTTCAGGTGGAACTCTGGATGAAACTCAGGGGTGTGCAAAATGGCTTGGGTAGAGGGCATAGAGGGGGAGTTTTGGAATAGCGTGGTGTACTTATGAAGATAGGTGAAGAAGTTATTAAATCCAGAGACGATGGATGGGGTATCAGTAAGGGTAGTGCCGTTGGTAGTGATGGAGCTCAGGACTTCTGCGACCTTTCCTTTTACCAGGGAGTTTACTTGCCTCCAGAATTCCATAGGGTTGCAAAGGTGCTCTATTTGTAGAGATTTTAAATGGTGGCATTTGGCTTTCTTTAGGGAATTTTTGCACTTATTTCTGAATTGTCTATAGGTTTGCCTGTCTGAGGGATGTCTACTTTTTTTGTAGGTCTGCCATGATTCGTCACGGAGTGCCATGAGAGATATGATCTTCTTGTTGAATCAAGGAGCCTTGACACCCTTGGACCTACATTTTCTAAGGGGATTCATGGCGGTTGACAATTTGTGTGAAGGAGGAGATTAGGAAATCCAAGGCTTGATTGATATCAGGAGGCCACCAGGACCTGTGCAAGAGTGAAGCACAAGGGCGGTAGGTCTCGTAAACCATGCTGATGGACCAAGGAGGTCCAGGAGGTGGTAAGGGAGAAGAAGGCTACATACAGTAGGTCCGAAAAAATGAGAGGAGAGAGGGATAGAGAGAACTATCGCCTTGCAACCAGGAAAGTCTCCAGAGTGGTGGGGGGGGGCAAAGGCCTGGAAAGAGCAGAGGCTGGCACAGGGGCTACACAGTGGGGAAAAGGGGTTCTTTAGGTATATTGATGAGCGGAGGAAGATCAAGGGCCAGCTCAGTAGGTTGAGGACAGTGGGGGGGGGCGGAAGGGGCTGGAGAGCAGGCAGAGGTATTGAATGAGTACTTTGCCTCAGTGTTCACTAGGAAGGAGGCTGAGGAACATCCAAAAAATGGGTTGAAGGACACAGAAGGTGCAGCAGACCTGACTATTGGAGCATCTGCTGAAGAAAAAGTGACTTGGGGAGGTAGGCCAGGGGTGAGATATCAGGCTGGTTCTGCTGAATGGGAGGGGGGGGGGGGGCAGTTGCTGATATTCCTATCGGTTGGATGTGGGAAGCCCTCCAGTCCATAAAAAAGGATAAATCTCCAGGGCCTGAAGCTATTCATCCCAGAGTACTGAGGAAGTTGGCGGATGTTTTGGCTGTGCCATTGGCGGATCTCTTTAACATGTCACTCCAGACAAGGAGGGTGCCAAGGGATTGGAAGCAGGTACATGTTGTGCCCATCCATAAAGGTGGATCAAGAGAAGAGTCAGGAAACTATAGACCTGTCAGTTTGTCATCGGTGGTGGTGAAGGTAATGGACAGTATACTTAAAGAAAGGCTGGGAGGTTTCTTGGAGGAGATGGGTTACCTAGATGACCGGCAACATGAGTTTGAGCCAGGTAGATTGTGTCAAACAAATCTTGTAGAGTTCTATGAGTGGGTGACATCAGCACTCAACAGGGGGAGACCAGTGGATGTACTGTTCCTGGACTTCAGCAAGGCATTTGATTCAGTCCCTCACATTGGCCTAAGCGAGAAGCTGGTGGGGGTGGGGGTAGGCCCATTGACTCTTAAGTAGATTGGAAATTGGCTTTCAGGTTGCACTCAGCAGGTATTGGTTGGAGGGGAGGTCTCGTCCCCTAGGGAGGTCATAAGTGGGGTCCCACAGGGATCAGTCCTGGGGCCACTCCTGTTTGAGGCCCACATCTCTGACATCAGGGAAAGTATCAGGCATGAAATGAGTCTCTTTGTGGATGACTCTAAGCTGGGGACGGTGGTGGAGGGGGAGGAGGGGAGATTGGCCATGCAAGAGGACCTTTATACTCTGGATAGGTGGTCCTGCACCTGGAAATTGAAATTGAACTTGTCCAAGTGCAAGGTGCTACACCTAGGGCAGGAAAATCCCAACTATGTGTACACCCTGGGGGGGGGTGAGTTGCAGACCACTGCAGGGGAAAGAGACCTAGGAGTCTTAGTGGATGTTAAGATGAATAATTCAGAGCAGTGCAGGAGGGCTGCAGTCAGGGCAAATGATGCTGAGATGCATTGCTAGGGGGATTACCTCAAGGAACAGGGAGGTGATTTTACTGCTGTACAACAGCTTGGTTAGACCACATCTTGAGTACTGTGTGCAGTTCTGGAAGCCGCACCTAAGGAGGGACATCCACCTCCTGGAGAGGGTTCAGAGGAGAGCAAGCAGAATGATCCAGGGCCTGGGGGATATGACACATAAGGTCTTCAGGTACCTCAGGGGAGTAAATAAGGCAAGCCAAGATAGGATCTTTAGACTGAAGCAGGATGGAATCACCAGAGGACACAGTTGGAAGACTGAGGATGGTAGGATTAAGGGGGAAAGAAGGAGGAGGAGGTACTTCACCGAAAGAGTGGTGGAACCGTGAAATGCACTGCCCGGGGAGCTGGTATAGGCAGCTATGGTGGAGGGATTCAAGAGAGGGTGGGACAGGTACAGACTAGAGGTAAAGCAGAGGCTGGTTTGCCCGGGGGGGGGGGCAGGACTGGGGGATTGAGTAACAGTGGAAGGAGACAGACAGAGAGCTACGGTACCCAATCAGGGTGCTGAAGCATGATCAGACTTGATAGACTAATAGGCCTACTCTGCTGGCATCTAGTATGCTAGTATGTTAATATGTTAGAGTGTATTAATAGGTTGCCAGTCAGTGTTATTGATGGAGGTTATAAAACTGCCGGCATCGAATCTAGACATGTCCCGGACCAGGAAGATCCTGGGAGGGAGGTTGGGACAATTGTTTCTCCACACACAGAAAGTAGGGGAATTATCACTTTTGCAGTCTGAGAGGATACCCACAGCTCTGATCTTCTTAGGGCAATTTGTGACCATCCAGTCAAGCAGGCAGTGATTTCCAGATTTGTTGTTGATTTGCGTTGGTTCCTGGAGGAGTTGAGTTAAATTGGAAAATCTCAAGCGAGGAGTGCAATTTATTCGCTTCAGGGTGGAGCCTATCTAGATTAAAGTCACCACATAGTATAAGGTCGTAGCGGGGGAGGTTAGCTAGTGAGGCTAGGAGGGAAGGGAAGCCAAGAGAAGCATTACTCAGGGGCAGATAGACACACCCAATTATTAGATTTTTAACATTTCTGAGGGTGAGGGAGATGAATATCATTTCTACAGAGGGCGAGCCCGAGTCAAGAACTGTGATTTCGGTGACTTCTAGATCCAACCTAGAGTAGATGAGAACACCTTCACCCTTCTTACCTAGTCTGTCTTTTCTGAGGCAGTTATAACCAGGTAGAGCCACTTCATGTGGTTTAATAGCAGGTTTAAGCCAAGATTCAGATATACACAAGATGTCAGGGGACATTTGAAGGACCCAAGCCTTAAGTTTGGCCATGTTAGGGCGCTTGTTACAGGCACCCTCATCCTCCAGCTCCTGCTCCTATCGGGTATATTTCAACTGTTTATTATCTGAACTGAAGTAAACAATTTGTGAAAAAATGTTTTTTTTTTTCTTTAAGTCCAGACTTGTGATGGTGGCAGTAGAATAACCTTTTATCTTTTGTTTCTCTAGCTGCCTGTTAGGATCAGTTCTCCCAAGCAGTACAATTGAGTCAAACATATAATACACAGATCAGCCCGGCAGGGCAGAGGGCAGAGGCTCTGTTATAGAAACATAGAATGTGACATCAGATAACGGCCACTTGGAGCGCGCTGTCCACCCATTTGTTCTACCTTTGTTCCAGACACAGAACTTACTTGATCTCAAGCTCCTTCCCTTCCCCCCTTACCTCTATGACACTGTTGTGCCTATCCCATGCATTTGTGAACAATGCCACTGTTTTTGACCCCTCCACCTCCGCTAGTACACTGTTCCAAGAATCCGGGACTCTGTGGGAATAAGTATTTTCTGACATCTTTCCTGAATCTACCCATTTCCATCTTCATAGCACATCATCTTCTTCTGGAGCACCTTTGTTTTCTGAAAAATACTTACTTATTGTTTACCCAATGACATTTTTTAAGTGTCTCCATCATATATTCCCTTCCACTCTCTCTTCCAGGTTGTTCATATTGAGCTCCTTCAGCCTCTCCTCTTAGGGAAGTTGCTGTACAACCTGCATTGTTTTAGTTGCCCTCCTCTGGTACTTCTCCACTCTGTCCATTTTCTCCCAGAGATGCGTCATCATGAACTTGATAGTACTGAAGGTTGGTTCTTAACAGTGATCTCTACAGGTTCAACACCACCTCTGTATTTTCTGCTGGTGACATCCCTTCCTATTCACCCCTGCTTCCCATGAGCACTCCCAGTCACCTTGTCACAGTGCCTGGTCACCTTTAGCTCATCTGATATGATTATCCACAGGTCTCTTTCCTGCTTGATCAGTTACACTACACCCATTTTGAACACTGTCTCTGGGTTTCTGTGCCCCAAGTGCATTATTTTTTTTTTGCCATATCTCCCTTATTCTCACTTCGGAGGTCTGCTCCATGCCCCATCTGACCCTTGCCCCAGGCTTCCCCTCCTGGGCAGGGCCACAGGGGGGCTTCCCTCCTCAACAGTAACTATAGACTAGCCCCGGTTTGCCCCCTGGGCCAGGGCCATGGGAGAGGGACCCCCCCCGGCAGGCAAGTAAGACCATTGAGGATGGTGGTGGGGCAGGGGGTGTCATGCCTGGGGTGGGCAATTTTCCTTTTTACTTCTGCCCGGGGTGGGGATATGCAATGACAAACCAGCATCCACACAACCCCCAATGTGCTAGCGCCAGCACTTGGAACCCTCAGTCTCCTCCAGGGGGCAATGAAGCACTGAACACCCTGCCCCCTGCCCCTGGAAAAGGAGAGCAGTTTCTTGAGTCCCCTTGACCATGTGTCCACCTGGGATACTGGATGGTATCCGCTGCAATGTCTCCCATCCCTGGTGAGACACTAGCAGCAGTATATCCCACGTCTACCACCACTTGTTATGGCGTGGGAATTCAGATGGACATAACACAAGTATTTAAGGTGCAATCTACTGTTGACTTGGCGGGATGTTTCTTTTTCTTTCTTTTTTTTATTTTTTTTTAAGTAAAAGAGATTCAAACAAACAGCATAAAACTTTAGCACCAAACATTCAAAATAAAACAATCAAAAGCAAACAAGATAAAAATTGCTAGAAAACTATCTTTCCACAGTGATGTTCTGTGTAGCACCAAACTTTCCCAGTCCTATGCCTACACCTTGTCAGGAGCTACTGACCCTATCTGTCTTCTGATTATTCAGGGCAGGCCTTTTATACCTGCCCATTTGAGGTCAGGTGACACTGCATCGCAAAAATATTAAAACATTTTATTCAAGCCCTCTTTTTACTTTATATAATACTAGGGGGTTTCTTAAGCACACACATTACTCATGAAGACTTTCAGAAAACAAAAAAGTACTGGCAGAAAAGAAAGTAAGAATATATGAAGGTAGAAAACCTTTCCCTAAGCTGTGATTGACAGCAACCTGAGTATATAATATGGACACTAGGGGCTGCTGCTATCCTATAGGCACTCCAGTTGGCATACATGTCTTGGAGAGTACAGACTTGAAAGTATTAGCAGTAACCAGTATATCGTATGAGCTACTCCACAATTATAAGCAATATCTTGAAATATCTATGAAGTTCTTTGCTTTTGCCTGGAGGAATACTTTGGGACATAATGAATTTATACGCTGGGTAAACACAATCGGGTCATGAGGGTAGCCCAGCCCTCCCCTGGTAGCTCCTGCTCACTGACCCTCACCCCCCGAAGCACCCAGATGCTGGGTAAACACAATCATAGATACATAGACAGTGTCGGCAGATAAGGGCCTATGGCCCACCTAGTCTGCCCATTTGAGCTTGTAAGTTCAGTTTGTTTTCCTAGAAGTCTATTTCCCCTTACCCCTGACCTCTAGAATTCCTTTATGTCTATCCCATGCATTCTTAAATCCCGTGATTGTTTCAGCCCCCACCACTTCCTCTGGCAGGGTGTTCCACTTGTCCACCACCCGTTCTGTGAAGAAATTCTTTCTCATGTTTCCTCTGAATCGTCCTCCCTCCAACTTCATCCCATGCCTCTAGTCCTGAAACATCTTTTCGCTTAAAAATAGTGTTTTCCTGCACCCTGTTCCTCCCTGTAAGATACTTGTATGTCTCTATCATATCCCTCTCTCCCTCCTCTCCTCCAGGGAGTACATGTTCAGTTCCTTCAAACTGTCTTCATAGGATTTGTGATGCAACCCATGCACCATCTTTGTTGCCCTCCTCTGAACCTTCTCTACCCTGTCTATGTCCTTACGTAGGTATGGTCTCCAGAACTGTACACTGTACTCCAGGTGGGGCCTCACTAGTGTCTTGTATGGCGGAATTATGACCTCCCTTTTCCTGCTGGTGATGCCCCTGCCTATACATCCCAGCATCCTATTTGCTTTACCTGATGCCTTGTCACACTGTTTCCCACCTTGAGGTCATCAGAGATGACAACCCCAAGATCCCTTTCCTGCTTGGTGCATGCTATATCCTCACCCCCAACTGATATATTGTGCCAGGGTTTTTGTGCCCTATATGCATTATCTTGCACTTTTTGCATTGAATTTCAACTGCCAAACCCTTTGACCATTCTTCAAGTTTCTGCAGGTCCCTTCTCATTCTGTCTACACCCTCTGGTGTGTCTACTCTGTTACAGAGCTTTGTGTCATCAGCGAACAGTGAAATTCTGCCTTCTATATCCTGTGCAATGTCACTGATGAAGATGTTGAATAGGACCGGTCCAGCACTGATCCCTGTGGTACCCCACTGGTCACTCTTCCTCTGTGGAGTGACAGCCATTTACCACCACCCTCTGTGTCCTGCCACCCAGCCAGTTACCTACCCACCACACTACTGTCCTGCCCACACCCATATTCCCCAGTTTGTGTAATAGTCTTCTATGTGGCACAGTGTCAAGGCCTTGCTGAAGTCCAGATAGGCCATGTCCACTGCCCTCCCTGATCCACCTCCCTAGTCACCCAGTCAAAATTCAATGAGGTTGGTCTGACATGACCTCCTCCTGGTGAAACCATGCTGCCTTGGGTCCTGTAGTCCATTGACAACCAGATGTTCCACCAATCTCTCCTTCAGTAGTGCTTCCATGATCTTTCCCACTACCGAGGTGAGGCTGACTGGTCTGTAGTTCCCTGCTTCCTCTTTGTTCCCACTTTTGTATAAGGGGACTACATCTGCTGTCCTCCAGTCTTTGGGTACCTCCCCTGTTTCCAGTGATTGGCTGAACAGGATAGCCAGAGGTTCAGCCACCACCTCTCTTAGTTCTTTAAGGACCCTGGGGTGCACCCCATCTGGCCCCATTGCTTTGTCAACTCTTATTACTTCCAGTTCCTTCAGGACCCTTTCTGTAAAGGGACTTGTGTCCATTTCTGCACCATTCTCACCCCTTGTACTCCTTCAGACCCATTACCCCTCTTCCTTAGTAAAGACTGAGCAGAAATACCTGTTCAATATGTCAGCTTTACTGTTGTCATCCTCCACGCTGCTCCCATCCTCCCCTTCAGTCTAACTATCCCTCCTTTGTCCTTCTTTTTTCACTTATGTACCTGTAAAAGGTTTTGTCCCTTTAACCACTGATTTTGCAATGTGTTTTTCTGTCTGAGCTTTGGCTTCCTTACTGACTTCCTGCCTCCCTTTGTTTCTCCTGGTACTTCTCCCTATCCCCTTCTGCCTGTGTCTTTTGTATTGCCTGAATGCAGTCTTTTGGCTTTCACTTTCTTTGCTACCTCTTTGGAAAACCATAATGGTCTCCTCTTTCTTTTCCTCTTGCTAACCTGCTTAATGCATAATTCTGTTGTTCTTATAATCCCCATTTTAAATACTGCCCACTGTTCCTCAATCCCTGATTCCTGTCCCATTCCCTTAATGCCTCTTTCAAGCATCTCCCCATTTTCCCAAAGTCTCCCCCTAAAATCCAGGATACGTGTTTTGTGTGGTTTGGTTCTGCTCTTTCTGTGATTTCAAACCACAATGACTGGTGGTCACTGTTACCCAGGTGCTCCCCACTGTTACCCCCATCACACTGTCCCTGTTTGTGAGCACAAGGTCCAGTATTGCCTTCGCCGAGTTGGTTCCATGACCAGTTGCTTGAGGAAGGCACCCTGAAGGAGTCCAGGATAAATCTGCTCTAGTTGATGCTGCTGCTGGGATGCTCCAGTCCACATCTGGTATATTGAAGTCTCCAACCAGTACTACCTCACCCTTGTCAGCCATCCTTTGGATGCTAGCATCAACTCCCTATCTGTTTCTTCCTCCTGGGCTGGTGGTCTATAGACCACACCTGTGCGGATGGCTGGCCCCATTTTCCTTTCCAGCTTAACCCACAGTATCTCTCCCCATTTTGTTCCTCCTGGATCTGTGTGGCCCTTATGTCATTTTTCACATACAGTGCCACTCCTCCCTTCCTGCCTGCTCTGTCTCTTCTGAATATGTTGTAGCCAGGTATGGCCATCTCCCAGTCATGGTTATCATTACACCAGGTTTCAGTGATGGCCACAATGTCCAGGTCTGACTGTACCATGACAGCCTCCAGATCTTCCATCTTGTTGCTAAGGCTCCTGGCATTTGCACACATGGCTTTCCATGATTTGACCTCCCTAGACTGTTTCACTGTTCTACTCCAGCCCCTTCCTTGGTTGTCATTTATCCCTGGTTCTCCTTGCTGTCTGCCCTTCTGCTGAATTTTGCCCCTTTTCTGCTTATCCACCTTTTGGACACTAATCTCCAACTTTTGCACACTGCTTGCAGATAGCCACTCCTCTGGTTCACTGGTTCCATTACTAGCTGTGGGGGTGAGCAAGTAGGTACCATCCTTGCTGGCTCCACACTTTGCTAGTTTAAATGCTTGTCACTAGCATTTAAACTTATCATTGAGTGCTTGGATTCCCTCCAGGATGGATGCAGGCCGTCAGGCTTGAACAAACCTCCATCCCTCCAGATGGGTCCCCAGTCACCAATGAATCCAAACCCTTCCTCACAGCACCAGTTCTTCAACCATGAGTTAAAGTTCCTGGTGCATGCACTCTATGCTCTCCTTGCCTCTCACAGGTAGTACTTCTGAGAAAGTGACAGAAGTAGCTACTTGCTTGAGACCCTCCCCAGTTTCCTAAACTCTTCCTGAACTTCCTTTGGCTCCCCATTTGCCAAGTCATTAGTACCTAGGTGGATAATGACATCCAGCTCACCCTCCTGTCTTGCCTCCCAGTGATCCCCAGTATCTTCCTTCCATCCCTCCATGCCGTGGCACCTGGTAGGCGCCTCACCTCCTGTCCTCCCCTCCTGTGTTCCTAGCTGGATCCTCTTATGATGGAGTCCCCCACCAGGATTCGCCTCCTCCTCTGGGGTCCACTGCTTTCCCACTGAGGTCACTTCCTTGCCTAACCTCCACATCCTTTCCTTCCACTTCCTGGGTACCTCTATTTGGTTGTCCTCATTTGCCAGTGTGGCATATGAGTTCTTGAGAGGAATAGGATCTGGGATGTGCCTCTGCCTGACTGCTCTAACCCTCCCTGAGCCCACTGTCATCCAAGTGCTCCTCGTTCTCGGCATCCTTTGAGGCAGCTGCATTGGACTGGGTGGTTCCTGGACAGGGGTGATGGTACTCCTGACCCAGTTTACTCCGCTCTGAGTCTGGCTACCTCATCCCTCAGTCCCGAGAGATGCATGCAGATAGGGCAGCACCTCAGTGTCCAGAAGGTCTGCCTGAATATGGCTGCCCCACAGCCACTACATTGCACCACTCCCACATTATACTGCAATTCCACTACTTATCTGCTACTGAAGCTCTCTTAGTTCTCTTTTATTTATTTACAGTATTAAAATCCTGTAACTGATCCTCAGATATATATTTTTTAAGGAAAAGAAACCAATAAATAAATAAATGAGTCAAAACACTTGTCGTGCTGAGGGTGGTCTTCTTCCCCTTATGCCCTCCTACTTCACACCTCTTACTATACCCTGTGTTTAGCTCCTGTCAATCAGATTTATCAGGGCATATAATTAAGAGTTGGGGGAAGGTGGGAAGGGGGGCAAAATTTGCAGCAATTAAAGACAGCACAGAATTACACCACCACTATTTTTAAATTTTCAACAGCCCAAAACAATTATAAGTAAAGACAACACAGAAAGAAAGTATAGTGTCACTACAAGCCTACAATCTAAGTTTAAAAGAAAAATACCAGTTACCAGTTACTCTGAAGCACTGAATTGAATATGTTTCCTTCCTTCACCTTCTGGCTTCTTCTGAGAAGATGAACTTCTGTTTCGGGTTGTGAGGGTAGCCCAGCCTTCCCCTGGAAGCTCCTGCTCACCGACCCCCACCCCCCGAAGCACCCAGGTATGGAAGGAGCTGAAAGAAAGCCATAGTTCTGGTCCCACATTTGAATTTACAGAACTGCTGCCCCAGAAAAGCCAGCACAGTGCTTCTCAGTAGACTGTTTTTATGTAGTGCATTTTGTCAGTGTGCAGCACAGAAATGTAGCCCATAGTAGAAGTACTTTAAGAAGTAGTACAAACTTAGTGCTCAGTTACTGCAGTGTCTCTATAGCCCATCGTAATAGTAACCTTAAGTAACTTGCTTTATTGTCTGCTTAAAATACTGCATTTTAGACCTTTCACAGAAATGCCTTAAGAACTAGTACTTATTATTGCAAATTACTGCTTTTAGTCCTTGTAATAGTGACTAAAAAAAATCAAGAATCATATTTGTGCTTAAGCTCTGCAAAATAATATCGAAGGAATGCTTAGGGGACCAGAATTTGTTAGCACAGAATCACTGCCTTGCCCAAGAATTAGACTTCATGCCTGTAAACATGTAATTTTGGTCCTGGCTTGCGTGTAGCTGAGCCTCTCCGATTTGAATTTAGCAAAAGGAAAAACATTGGGAGCGTTTTCTCCCACTCTATGGGCAGGACAGGCACCATTTACTGCTCCCTCAGTCTCTCCAGCCAGTAAAATTTACCTTTTCGAGCATGCATTCCCAGTAAACAACTGAATCTGCTCCATTTAATGAAAAAGCTCTTTCAGTGCAGCAAGGCGATTTCTGTGTATTCCCTCTAAGCCTGCATTCCCAGTTAACAACTAAAGCTGGTCCATTTAATGTAAAAGCTCTGTTAATAACTAAATCTGCTCCATTGAAAGGAAAAACTCTTTCAGTGCAGCAAGGCATTTTTTCTGTGGAAACCAGGCTGCAAACCACAAGTGACCAAAAGCAGCTACGCAGCAAGGATTTTTGCTACTCCTCCCATTTACGTTGGCTATAAAGCACCTTTCTTTCTCTCTGCAGATGCTGGGTAAACACAATCGGGTCGTGAGGGTAGTCCAGCCCTCCCCTGCAAGCTCCTGCTCGCCGACCCCCACCCCCGAAGCACCCAGGTACAGAAGGAGCTGAAAGAAAGCTGTGGTTCTGGCTCCATATTTGAAGTCACAGAACTGCTGCCCCAGAAATGCCAGCACAGTGCTACTCAGTGCCTGTGAGCTTCTGCCCTGCCACCCCCACCACCACCCTTGGTGAGCTCCTCCTTTCATAGACTGAGGTCACATGATCCAAAAAACCAGCCTATTTCTCCATTTGCAGCTTATCAGCTGCCACCACCAGAGGGCTCAAATCAAATCTTTCCAGTCACCTATACGAAATAGGCCAGGATGCTGCTGAAAACATCCCTATTTCTTCTCTCTCTGGCCACTCTCTCTCCTCCCTGTCCCCTGCCACCCTTCCTAACAGAGAACTCCCGCAGCCCTACCCCCTCGGTATACACCTCAGCCTTGCCACGCTGCATCCTCACACGCGCCTGCCCATGACATGGCCCAAAACCATAATGTAGGTATTATTGCCAGCATCATTCCACCATCCTTTCTTCAGGGGCTCATGGTCTTACACACCCCAACCCGTCGCTGTCCCCACATTTTCTCAAACACTCGGACATCCACATCCTACCCATACCACTCTAGGACAAAAATAAAGCATCTCACCTCCATACTTCTACTCCTGTTTGGAGACACAGAGGTAAACCCAGGCCAAAACCCCACAAATTCCCACTCCCCTTTCTCATTTCCAAAAGGCCTCCGCATCCTACACCTAAACACCTGCAGCCTATTATCCAAAATCTCTCTACTACAACCAATTGCATTAAGACAGCAACCTGACATCCTAGTCATTTCTGAAACCTGGTTAAAACTTCCTCATACAGATGCTGAAGTCTCCATACCAGGGTATACAATAATCAGACATGACAGGCCAGGCAAAAAGTGCGGCGGTGGCACGGCAATGTATATCGCCAACAGCTGTCATTTCACTATAGTGGACATCCCCTCAACCCCTGCCAACATAAACACTATACTCATCAAACTATCTCTCTCCTGTTCCTCACCCGTATATGTGGCAGGCTTGTACTGTCCCCCCTGCACACCCCACGAGGACATCCTCTCCCACCTAATCTCCCTACAATCCCTAGCGGCCGGGGGCGAGCTACACACCACCGGTGATTTTAACACAAACTGGATAGGTACAGATAAAGCACACTTGAAGATCAAAATAAAGGCTCTGAACCTAACCCAACTCATTACTGATCCCACCAGACTCAATCACAAGACCCAAAACCACTCTCTACTAGATTGGGCTCTCACCTCTCACCCCCACAGGATCCTAAGCACAGGCCTACTACCCGATTCTATAAGTGATCATCACATGATCTTCCTGATTAGGAAGGTGCATAGCCTCTCTGCCCCCCCCAAAGACACTGTGCACCAGGTCCTATAACTCCCTCATCTTAGCATCTCTCTTGTCAGACTTAGGACACGAAAACTGGTCCTTCATACCGAGGCTCCCTCCATTGACACAGCTTTTGAGGGTTTCAAAACCTGCTTCCTAAAAGTCTGGGACAAACACGCCCCCCTACGTACAAAAAGAGTTAGAGGTGCACATCTCCCCTGGATCTCAGCTGACATAATCAGGAAATGCCACTCCAGAGACTGCGCCTGGAAAACCTATAAGAAAACGGGAACATAGGCATCCCTCACCACATATAGAACTCTCCGCAACACATGCACAAACACCATCCGCCAAGCCAAAAAGACTTACTTTCTATCAGCGTTTAGCAAGAACATTAACCACCCAACTGATTTCTGGAAATCACTCAAATCCCTGCTCTCCCCCTCCACTGTACCCCCACCCCCTACACTATCAGCTCAGGGTTCCCACATCTCCAACCCCATCTGTGTAGCTGAAGCCTTTAATACTCATTTCTCCAGTTGCTCTGCCAAGCTCCTATCCTCCCTTCCCTATACACTCCCCTGGTTCCCCACCACCATGCCCCCAAAACCTGCCCCCCAGTCCCGCCATTCTCATTCCGCCTAGTAACCCATGCAGAAGTACTCTGCTCCCTACGGGTCCTGAACCCAAACAAAGGCAAATGTCCTACATCCCTGGACACCAAGATGCTTTTTCTGCCTGCCCTAGCCATAGCCGCCCCTCTCGCAGCCCTTTTCAACATCTCTTTCTCTCTGGGCAAGTTACCCATGGCCTGGAAGTTGGCTACAGTTATACCCCTGCCAAAAGGTGGTGACCTCTCCTCCCTAGAGAATTACAGACCCATCTCCCTGCTCCCTATCCTGGCCAAAATACAGGAATGACTAGTCATGTCCCAGCTCACCCCTTACCTGGATGCCTCCTCTTTCTTCACTTCATTCCAATCAGGATTCCGTAAATCCCACTCCACCACCACCTCCCTGCTATGTGTCTCTGGTGACATTCTCACCGGTATGGACAAAGAACACGTCACCTTGGCCATCTTTACAGACCTAGCCAAGGCCTTCAATACTGTCTCACACTCCCTACTCCTCTCAAAACTCACCGAAGCAGGGCTCTCAGATCCAGCCACTGAATGGTTCCATGACTACCTAGTGGACAGGAAACAAACAGTCAAACTGGCTTCTCACACCTCAAACCCCCTGCCAGTCACTGCCAGAGTCCCCCAAGGATCCGTCCTAGGCCCACTACTTTTTTCCATTTTTTTAAATGACCTCCCATCAGCATGTTCCCATTTATCCATCCAAATGTATGCAGACAACACTGTCCTGTATGCCTCTGGCCCCACCACACAAAGTGTAGCAACCCTCCTCCAGGAGGATTTCTATGCCATCCAGAGCTGGTTCAGGACAAACCAGCTATTCCTAAATCATAAAAAAACTGTATTACAAACATTCGGCTCTCAACAAAGAATCTCCTGCCAAGCCCCCAGCCTTCCTTTCAAAACCTCAGACGGGATTCCCCTGGACAATTGTACTAGCTTCAGATATCTAGGTGTCTGGTTAGATCAGCACCTAGATTTCACCTCACATATCAACTCATTACACAAGAGGCTACTCCCCAAACTAGGTGCTCTATTCCACAACAAAAAAATGCCTTCCCACACAAACTAGGCACGCCATTGTCAAAAAAATGATTCTTCCTGTACTCTACTATGGTGACATAGTTTACTCCATTGCCCCCATGTCAGCTCTGGCTAGCCTAGACACCCTGTTCCACTCCTTCTGCTGTTTTCATTCTAGACTGCCCGCAATCCACTCACCATTGCAACCTATACAGCTCTTTAATCCTGCCATCCCTCCATGATCGTAGACAAATAAACTGTGTTAGGTTCGCTGCCAAATTCTGGTCCCTCTCCCTCCCTCCTTTTCTGGCCTCTACCCTCTCCCAACAATCCCCACCTGCGTACTCTGTCAGGAACACGGACCCCAGACTACTACACGTCCCGTTTATGCGCACAACCAAAGGCCAGGCCGCCTTTAATTACTGAATCCCACAGATTTGGAATGCCCTGCCGGCCTCTATAAGACATGCACAGAACCCCTGCCATCGCAACCTTCTACTTAGAGCCCATTTCTCCTCCAGCTGCTCCTGTTATAACTAACAACTAAATACTATGCTTGTTGTACTATAAATGTATATGTAATGTAAATGACCCACTCATTCTTTACACTGTATGTATCCACCCCGTCTGTATTCTTTCAACCAAATGTTTATAGGAAAGCCTTGGCTTCCCAAAATGTACTGCATATGTATATATTCCATGTATGTATTTGGGTCTTGGCCCCCAGGTCGCATCTGGAATTGAGCTCTTAGCTCAGTATGCCTTCCTGGTCAATCTCATAAAAAAATTATACTGCCTGTACACATTGTTTGCATGCCTCTATTTATTATGTCTAGCAGGATATATAGGACTTGTTTTACGCTGTATTTAGAGGGGTGGGAATGGCTGCAATTTCAAGCTGTCAGCTTCACATTTCATTCTGGCCTTCTGTTTCATGAATGAGATAGTCATAAAAAAACCTCTAGTTGTACATGGGGTGTTTTTTTATTTCTGTATAGGTGCAATAACAAACAGAAACTGCTCCCACGGGGAGCTCAACAAGACCCCTGCATCTCCTGAACGTGGTACTGGATTTCTTTTTGGAGACTGAGGGGTCTCCTGGTACAAGCACATAGGTCCAGATATTCAAAGCTTTGTGCAGTGCTCAAACCATTTGCATGGGTTTAGCATGGGATTAGCGCTGGTCTGCTATATTCAAAAGGACAAATAGCGTGCGCAAACCACATTCGTACTGGGCAAACTATAATTATGTGCAAGGGGCAAACTGAACTTGAATACAGGCGCTATGGGATATTCATCGATTAGCGCCACGCTTAGGTGTTCAGCGAGACTTAGTGCAACACTTTGTGCAGTACATATTACCGCCCAGGAAAGCTGGTCTTAACTTTGGGCAAACAGCTTTGCATGACAATGTGGCCTTGCGTAGCATTAGTGCGGTATTAGCGCGGCCCTGCACGACCCTAACATATAACGATGACACAGAGAATATGCCAGATATGGAGCAAACATGCTGCTTACTGATGGCACCACAATGATGCCAGCTGCAGCCATGCCAGGTGGTATGTGGTGACCCGGCCCCTGAGGGCCACCATGGTGGTGTGGCCATACAGCACACACCTGCAGACCATACATCTGTGGTGACCAACAGATGCCAACACATATGTGCAGCACTGTGGGCATGGTGGGTGCTGAGGGGAGGGTGTACAGGTGATCAGGCTGCACCACAGACCGGGTGCGGCCACAAGGCTGGGACACAGCACGCAGTGCACATGGGTAAGTACTGGGAATACCCCAATACCAGTGTGCCAGTCCAGCCATACACACCCCCCAGTCGCATACCGCACAGCTGTACATACACTACAGCACACACATCCAGCCATGACCATGTCAATATGAGCATCCCATGCCAGAGGTGCAGCATCAGTGGCTCACACAGCAGTGTGACATTAATGCCCACTGGCAATACACACTTGCAAGCTGGGCTTGTCACTGTGTACAGTGCAGTTGTCTTTATTACCCTACACACCATAGGCATTGCTGTGTCCCTCACACTACTGGTCCCCTTGCTACTGTGGTGTCTGCTGTGCACTGTAGCATGCCCTACAGTGTGACAGTTTCATGCATCACTACCATCACCTGTGCCTTTGCTGTGTTGTCCCCTGGGGTTCACAATCCTATGCTGTACTGCATACATGTAGATTGCAGCAACCATCATGCACTGTCAGTCCGACCTACAGGTGGAGCTGTGTCCAGACCTGGCCAGCCCCGTACTTCCAGACTGACCTACAGGTGGAGCTATGGGACCCTGCAGTAATGCTGGGCAAACTGCATGCAAATCAGGACATAATGAGATGCTAATCTGAATGTAAGTAGGCTCATTTTCATGTCACTTTTGAATATGGCAACTCAGTGTCAGGAAATGTGTTTGCACTGGGCAAATGGCTTAGCTCTACGCTAAAGCCGCGCTAACATGTTAGCGCAGTGCTAATGGTTCAGGGAATATTATACAGTTTTGAACTCTGTTCTTTCACACCCACTGTTGCCTGCAGCTGTACTGGGTCCACGCATTTGCTGGCACACACATTGGCCACATAGTTCACCTCTACCTACCCTAACGTCACTGTACACTGTGTTGTTGTTGTAGTTTGCACTTCCTTGTTGCTATATTCAGTATTGTCTTATTCCAGGGCTACGTTTGCCCTGCACTCCCAGCCCAGTTTGCACGGCCTTATTCCCATGCTATATTCAGAAGCTGCTTGCCCAGGGCTATTCTTTTTGAATATAGCTTGCTTTGTACTCCGGGCTAAGTTTGCCTGCTGGGCAGTGCTAATTTAGCCCCGGGGCAAAGTTTTGAACATCTGGCCCATAGAGTGCAAGGGATACTAGCAGGAGAGTGAGAGTTGAGTTACGGCAATACTGCTGTTCATACAGAAGAAATGAAAAACCCTGTACTCTGCATGGTCTCCTAGTAATAGGCCCTTTTCTCTGTGGGCATTCAGACCTGCTTGTGCACAAGGAGAACTTTTGGATATAAGGCAAAATGCCACCAGAGATAGCTATAAACCTGATGCAAGCAGCAGGGAACGGAAGCGCTATAAACAGCGCACATGCTACAGTCACTAACTACTTCTTTCTTAAGTGGTAAACACTAGCAGGATAGCGACTAGCCTGGGAACAGTATATTTTAAATTTTACACTGTTTTACCTGGCTACATACTTTTCTGTTAGACATGGAGTGGCAAAGAGGGAGCAGGAAATAAAAAGGAAAAGGGGTTGCCACCTGTGTCCTTTACCTCAAAACATAATACCTTCTTACAGCTACTCTTTATTTCATGACCAATTGTTTTTTTTTAAATTAGAGATACCCCCGTACTCGACCCTCCCTCTCAGTACTCACCACCCCAACCCTCAAACCCCCCTCCCCAGAAGCATAAGTATAACACTGGGGGTGCCCAGTCCCCCAGTGCGAGTGGACTGTTCCACGGATGCGGAGGAGACTGTGGTACAAGTCGAGCATGTTGTCCATTCACAAAGAATGCAAGAAATGTGGCATCCTTTTCTGAAAGCAAGAGGTCTGCAGGGGTCTGCCCACTGCAGCCCTAAAAAGTACTTTGATGTTTGCCAAAAGTACAGTATGCAAGAGTCCGGAGAATTCCTGGGAAGTCCAACAGTGGTGGGAAATAAGATCCCTTTCAGTTTTTGCTGACAGTATTTTGGATTGGACACTGGACCTAGTTCATTCCTCTAAATTCCTTATTCCTGGCTGTTCAAAAGAAGTCTATCTTTTAATGACAAATGTAGGCATTACGCAGTGGTGAATTCATGTTGATCGTGTGATGGATACACCAACATTTTATATTGCTGCCTTTTTGTAGGTTTAACACTGTCCTTGCAACCCAGTTCTTGTTTTATCATATGCATTTTATTGCACATTTACACATATGATATCAAATGTTTTTGCACATCAAGTTATTTTGCACTGTGGATTTAAATTGCACATTATGAACAAATACAAGCATTGACTGAGCATGCATACGCAAAACTGGTCAGAGTGTACTGGAAATTCATCTCTCTGTATGAACTGCTGGTGTGATGGTAGTGTTTGTATGTACAAATAAACTTTTTTTGATTTATTTGAATGGTCGTTGCCATTTTTTGCAGCTTATTTGCCTTTGTTCATAAGTCCAATGGCCGTTACTGCTTTCTGCTTGTTTGATGATGGTTCCATCACACCTAGAAACTGCATCCCCTTTTTCCTTGGTAAACTAAATGCACACTTCGTCCAACTGTCTCTTACTTAAAGCCCAATTCTTCCTCAGCCTCAAGGGGAGCTTTTTGGGAGACTGCATTTGGCGGCGGAAAGGGCTGATCTGCCACATCAGAGGCAGGAGAAGACAACAGAGTTGGCAGTGAGTGGAGCTGAGTGGTGAGCGGAGCTATGGCAGGAGAAGATACCACAGTCAGTGGTCAGTAGAGCAAAGCAGCAGAGAGGCCATAGTCAGTGGCGAGGGCACCCCTGATTGGCTGCATCAGTGGCCAAGGAAGATAGCCAGCCAATCAGGGTAGGAGGCACCAAACTTCAAAAGCAGCCAGGTTTTAAAAGCCAGGAGCCAGGCAGAGGGAGCTGTGGTCACAAGGGGAGCTTTTCATCCCACCTGCCATCCCTGACCCCTATTAAATGTCGGTGGGAGGAGGAGCCAGCAAAGGAAAGGATGAAGGAAGTGGCCAGGAGATCGGGGAAAGGAGAATCTTTGTGCTTAAGCTTGGAGCTGGGCATTTGAACATAGGAAAGAGCTGTGTACTTGAACTTTAAGTTGGGAGTAGAAGCACTGGAATATTGACTGGATAATTCAGAAAGGGAGATGAGAATTCTTGAACTCTGAACTGTGTGCTTGAACTAGGATTTGGGTGGGGAGTACTGAATTATTGGCAAGAAATTTTCAAAAAAGAGCTGAGATTGATTAATTGCTTGAACTTCAAACTGGGTGTGGGGCTCTGAAAATTTTAAAAGGAGCTGGGTTGCTTGAACTTTGAAGTGATTGTGACCTGAGCATACAGACAGGAGCATTGGATTAAAATTTGACAAACTGGGCTGTGCTACTTGCTGGAGTATATAGTGCACTGCTACTGCTTGTGGTGGTCGGGGGGGTAAACAGAGTGGTTCAGGCTTATGCTTGGGGGCTGTAATTGCTTGCAGTACTAAAATCTGCCACTGTTGTGAACTGTTTACAGTTGTTTGTTGTGGGGAAGGGTACAGGGTGGTCAGGGTTCTACATGGGACTGAATTGTTTACATCGCCAAGTTTTCCCAATATTCGGAACTGTGTACAGGCATAACTAGGAAGGAAGGGAACAAATATGAAGGTGCATCTCTTGAGGGAAAGGTACTACTTTAGGGGCCCGAATGGTTGGGGAACTTCAGGGAGAGGGTGGGGGAGTGGGGGGCATTGGCAGGAAATGGGGCATAGGCAGGAAAGGCCAACAGGAGCAGTTGGGCTGAGCAGGTCTGCTACTGGACAGGTGTGAGGACTGCTGGTACAGGATGGGGGAGCAAGCTAGTGGGATGCAGTGGGTGTGGGATGCAGTGGGTGTGGGGCGGCTATGGCCATGAATACACTACAGAGGATAGGCCACTGCTCCATATGTGCCAGATTAAAAGAATTAGAGACAGAGTTGTGTAGGCTGATATTTGATCTGGAGAATTGGATAAAGGGTCAGGGGTGGGGGATATATCTATAATGACAGTTGGAGGGAGGCTGTGAGGAAAGACTCTGAGGGGTACAGGGCAAGCCGGAACCAGGGATGGCCAGGCCAGCCCTGGGGGAATGAGAAGTGGGGCCAGGGGGAATGGACCGGGGAGAAGGTGAAAGATGGCACATGGTAGGGGCTATAGGGAATAGGAAGAGGGGGGGCTTTGGAGTCCACAACAAGAAGCCCAGAATCACAGGAAGAAGGAAGCACACTACAGGTTGAATCACGGTATTGAATAGGTACCTGCCACTGGCAGCAAACATGGCAGGAGGGAACCAGGACAGGGGCTTAGAGGTAAAAAGGGGGTATTGGGCAAGGGGAAGAAGGTGGGAAGTAATGGGGGATCAGGAGAGAGGACAGTGGGATATAAAGATGGTCCATAGGAAGAATGGAAAGATTAGCTGAAGGTCAGGTGGGCCAGGTTAGGGTACAGGATAGGTCAGCAAGAAAGAAGAGTTCTCATGAAAAAAAAGACCAGCAGTCAGCAGAAGTGGAGAAGGATACTACACTGGATGAGGGGAAGGGGGTAGTACAGGAGGCACTGGAAGGACAAATGGAGGAACAGGGTAACACTGGAGTAAATGAGAACAGCAAGAAGGAGCTGGAAGAAGATGGCAGGGCTCTAGGCCATAGAGAGAATTGCAGGCAGAAGCTAGGCAAAAGGTGAGAAGTAGTGTGGGAGAATGGGGGGCAGAGGAAGAATATGGGAAAAGGGAAAGAGAAGATGCAGGGCATGAGGGGGTAGGGGACCAGGGCAAGGGAAGGAAGGGGAGACAAGAGTCAGGAAGGTAGTTCAGACACCTGCACCATGGGGAAGGAAAACTGGGACTCAACTAAACTAGAGAAAGGAGGGGGGAAGGATTCTCTGCAAGGATTCTACCTTGAAGGAGATCATGGGGGCAAAGGAAGTATGGTGTGGGTGGCGCAGATGTTAGGGATGACAGTGTTGGAGGTAATCCACCACATGCCATCATAGGGCAGGGAGGTACAGGTGAGATTTAAGGCTCTGGCTAGATTCTGTGGGGGGGGCTAGGCTTTAAGTCTCTGGCCTTCTCAGAGGCACTGCCAGTACCAAGGGCCAGCACAGAGAGGGAGCACAGGTTAAAGAATTCAATGACTAGCTGGAAAGATGGGGCAGGCAAATGGGGTACGGAGTGATAGGGGAATGGGGGGCAACTTGGGAGAACGAGAGCCTCTCTGACAGGCAGCACATCAGCAGGGATGGGTCAGCCATGCTGAGGTGCAGACTAGGGGAATTCTTTCAGAAGGAGTATAATTTAAACTGAGTGAGGGGGGTCTAGATGTGGAGCCTTGCACTTCCACGGCTGAGTCGGGGGACCCTAGGTCTGCATGGGATGAAATTGAAGATGGGGGCTCTAGCAGGTCAGTGAGGGAAACGGTTGAGATGGGGAAATGGTGGAGGGGCCTGGTAGTCAATGCTGCAAGCCTGTCAAACAAGATGAAGGAGTTAACAGCCACCATTGCACACAATAGGCTGGACATAATAGCACTTACAGAGACCTGGTGGATGGAGCTCCATGCATAGGAGACAGAAGTTCCAGGATTCAGACTGATCAGGAAGGAATGGAGGTTGGTGGTCTTGTAAATAAGGGAAGATGTGAAGGTGTTGGAGGTGAGAGAGGGTGATGGGAAGAAAATTACTATGGGCAACAATAGGCAGAAGGGCAGGGGAGTCATTGATGCTAGGCATGGTGTACAGATCACCCACCCAAGGGGAACAGCAGGATAGGAAGATGATGTAGGAAATAGCAATGGTAGCTCTAAAAGGGGAAACGTTACTAGCAGGGGACCTGAACCTCCCAGAAGTTGACTGATCCATCCCTGACGTATTTTTAACTAGAAGCAGGGAAATTCTGGAGGTGTTACAAGGGGCATTCTTTCAGCAGTTAGTCAGGGAACCAACAAGGGGAAGCAACCTACTGGATGTGGTCCTAACAAATGGGAAGAATGTAGAGGAGGTGGTGGGGAGGAAGAAGCTGGGTAATAGTAACCATAGTACTATCAGGTTTAAGGTGAGTGAGGGCAAGGAGGTGGCCTGGAGCAGCACAAGGGTACTGGACTTTAGGGCAGCAGACTTTAACGAGATGAGAAGGTTAGTGGGGGAAGTGATGGGTGTTATGGGGGATATAAGGAAGTGGCAGACCTATGAGGGGCTATTAGAGACTGGGTCAAGGAGCCACACTCATGTGTATAAGGAGGGTAAGGGAGGCAACAAAAAGCAGGAGGCCTTTGTGGTTCAATAGGTAGGTAGCGTGGGTAGTAGGGGGAAGGCAGAGGGCATTTAGGAAATATGAGAATAAGCAGAAGGAGAAGGATTGGGAAGTCTATAGGGAATTGAGGAGGCTAGCAAGGAAGGATATTAGGAAGGCAAAGGCTGACATGGAGGAACGGATTGTGAGACAGGCAAAGGGAGAAAAGACATTTTTACTTACGTAAGGGAAAGGAGGAAGACTAGTCAAGGGATCACGAGGCTCTGGGGGGGGCCACTGGAGGATGACTGCATGAAAACAGAAGAGCTGAACATGTGTTTCTTCTCAAATTTTATGAAGGGAAGGGTGAGGATGAGGAAGAGAGGGGGGAGGAGTGAGGTGGAAATGAGTCTCTTTAGTATGGAGAGAGTCAGGGAAGAACTAGGTAGGGTGAAAGTGGACAAGGCCATAAGACCGTATGGACTGCATCCAAGGGTGATCTGGGAGCTAAGGGAGGAGTTGAGACTCTGGAAAAGTGCCAGAGGCCAGAGGAGTGGGGAGTAGCCACAGTCATGCCAATACACAAGGGAAGGGGGAGCAGAGAGGCAAAGGAGAACTATCGTCCAGTCAGCCTTATCACATTGGTGGAGAGCAGTGGCATCACCAGGCTGTTTTTGGGGAGTCTGAAGCACCCCTAATGTAAGCGCAAGCCCCCCCCAATCATTTTCCCTGAAAAATGTTAAGACTTACAGCTTCACTGCTTGCTGAGAAAAAAATAAGCCATGGTTTAGAGTCAGCACTTTATAGCTCTACCACATGGAGTGCACTTTCCTTTTTCTTTGCCTGGCCCGGGTCCGCCGGATCCCACTGTGATCATTAGTGGTGCTAGTGGTGAAGGTTGGGGAGCTCTGCTCCCACCCAATGCTTTGGTTTCCCCTAAACAGTGGCAGGGTGGAACTTTAGTGGTCCGGGTGCTGGTTTCCACCCAGATACACTTTGTCGCTACACCTCATGGTCTGTCTGCCCAAACATGTCCCCTCTTGGTGAATGCCGCAAGTACCACAATCAGCTGGGTGCCCAGGTCTTCGACTGTAGTGGCACTAATTTACTGTGGAAGGGAGGTGGGGAAGAGAGATGATCAGGGGAACTCCACCACCAACGACCACCAAAACAGATGTCGTCACTTCATTCGGGGGGGGGGCTACAGGAGAAGGACCACAGTCGGGGATCATTTCAGGGGACTGAAACAAGAAAGGGGTTCGAGGAGCCCACAAAACAGATAAAAACAAAAACAAAAAAATGCCAAAACTGAAGGCAGAAAATAAAGAGGACACCCAAAAACGCACCACACCCCGCAGCCAGCACAAAAGGCCAGGCAAAGGGATGGAAAGAAACTTGAAGCCTCCACAAAGGGGAAGAGAAAGAAATTTAACAAAAAAAAAGAAGAGAAAAAAAAATAACCACTCCAGCATAGATGGGCAGGGAAACAGCCTGCTGACTAGCAAGTGGCACTAGAGGCAGCAAGCAAAGGGAGAATGACAGGGGAACTGCAATGGCAGCCCCAAAAAGACACAAACCATAGCACACTTATTCTGCAAAATAACAGGAAGCAAACCAACAGACTTGCCAAGCCATATTTTTATTCGAACAAAAGAGAACCTGGGTGAGCATTATCCTCGTCACTTTGCATCTGAAATGTGATGCTTGTGCTACATGCATTACTAGGCACGCAGAGTCAGGACACACCAGAAAACCCCAATACAAAAACTGCAAACTAAGGGAGCAGACAACGAACGGGAGCTCACCTGGCTGCTGGCCATCAGGGGTACTGCTGGTCCTTTTCCAGAGCTAAGGTGTGAATGCTGCTGCTGCTGCTGGAGACCCCCGAGGACCACTGGCTATAGAGAACAAGCTACTTAAGAGCTACAAACCAGAGCTTCAGGTAAGCCCCCAGGCATTCAAACTCCTGTGATCTCCACTCCATTAGTCACTCAGTCCAGAACTACCACTGGCTAACAGGGAAGACCCTTTCTAGTCTAGAGGTGGACCTGGCTTTTGGACAGATAATTGGGTATCTGGGGCTAAGATCAGCTCATTTGACTGATTTATGGCACCTTTAGGCACTGGCCAGAGACGTTGCCTGGTCAAGACAAACAATCCAGCACCAGAAGGCTGCAGGAGGTGAGGGAGAGGGAGATATAGACAGGAAATTGTCATCCAGCCAGTTTGGTCAATAAGCCAACTGGCTGTGCATGGGATGGGGAGTTAACCCTTTCCCTGAGTCCTCTTTGGCATGCTTGCCTGACAAACTTTGGGGCACTACACTCGTCCACTCACAAGTCTGATGGAGAAAAAAGAAAGTAGTCCTGTGAGCAGACTGAGTGCACTGGTGACTGGCTGCTATGTACTGTGCTGTTGACAAAGAGAACATTGGGACAGGAGTCAGAACATTACCATGGGAGAGCTCAGAGTTTGGGGCAGGGATTTGTCATCATCACTCCTAGGTTAGTTGGACCACAATCTGACAGAGAGTGCTGGGGGGGGGGTTACAACAAATGTGTTCTGCCTCCACTAGTCTCTTGGACTCTGTTCAGTGGGTTCAGAAGGAAGCATGAGAGATTTGGCATGCCTTGCCTTATGGGAGGGAACACCTGGACAGGACTGGGAGCGATTAACATAAATTGAGACTGGGATTGGTGACCACCTTTTAGTAATTGCCATGCCAGCACTGTCAGCATTGCTTGCACAGCAGGTATATTTTTCAGACAGGCACAAATGGGGTGCACATCTAAAAGGCTGTGCAGCACGAGCCTTTACACAGTTGTTTGGCAGTTTTGAGAAGGAAGTTCTGTGCCTGTGGCATGTGTGAAAAGAAATTTTGATTTATATAGCACCTTTCATACAGACTGTATTCCTGAGTTCTTTACAATCCAAAGAGAGAGGGAGAGAATTTTGCTGCCTTTTTATATAGCAACCTACATAGACACAGTCATAAAAGTCATCCCCAAACTCCTTAGAATCCAGGAAGAGGGGGAGGGGAGGGATAGTTTGCAGCACTCAGGGAGGGAGATGCAAAGACTACAGAAATTGAGGAGAGAGAAAGGGAGAGAGAGAGAGAGAGATTAATATGGCATGCCTTTAGGGACATAATTCAGAATCTCTGGCTGTATAGTAAAACACACACTATATGGTGAAATACATACATCATATAGTGAAATATATACATTATATAGTGAGATACATACACAATGTAGTGAACCACATACAGTATCTACTGAAATATATACATCGTATAGTGAAATACATATACTGTATACTGAAATACATATATAGTGAAACACATACACTATATAGTGAAATGCTTACATTGCATAGTGAAATACATACACTTTATCTACTGAAATCCACATACTGAGTAGTACTGAAAATCCACATACACTATATACTGAAACAAATGTACTATGTACTGAAACATATACACTACCTATTGAGATACATACACTACAAACTGATACATCCACATACACTATCTACTGAAACAAATACTCTATAGATTGTAACACATACACTATATATTGAGAAAAAAACTGCATACACTATATACTGAAACAAATACATTATATATTGAAATGCATACTCTACGCACTGAAAAAAGCATATACACTATATACTGAAACAAATACACTACATATTGAAACATCTACACTTCATATTGAAATACATACACTATCTATTGAAACAAATACACTATGCACTGAAAAATCTGCATACATTATATATTGAAACAGATACACTGTATATTGAAATACATACACTATCTATTGAAATGCATATACTACACACTGAAAAAAGCACATACACTATATACTGAAACAAATACGCTATATATTGAAACATCTTCACTTTATATTGAAATACATACACTATCTTTATTGAAATAAATACACTATGCACTGAAAAATCTGCATACACTATATACTGAAACAAATACACTACATGGTGAAACACATACACTATGTATTGAAACACATACACTGTAGACTGAAAAATTCACATACTCTATATACTGAAACAAAACATATACTGAAATGGACTATGTTCTGAAACTACCCATCCTCCTGCCCTTCCCCCTTGAATGTCCTAGAGCTGAACTCATTGCCTGCTGCATTCAGTTAGCTACTAGCTTGATGAGAGGATGTTTGAAACTGCAGAGCTGAGGTAAACAAAACAGGGCTCTCTCTTATTCTACTTCTTTATGGGGGTTTTCCTTTTGTTTTGCTTGCACACCTTTAGTCAAATTTCAGACCATTGTGATGTGACAAGAAACTTTTAAAACAAATTTAAATGTTGTAGTTTATTCTTTTAAATAAGTGCTGCCTTCATTTACTGTCAGACAACACATTTGTATAGGAAGCTAATACAGGATATTCCTAACATACCTGTATACAGAGGGAGCTGCATGCATTTTTCCAAGTTAAAGTGCTGATTTGTTTTATGTGTAATTAGTTACTGTGTAAGTCCAGCAACTTATCCGAGTTGAATGCTTGGGAAGCACTTCAGGAGCTGTGGAAGTGTAAGCCAAAATCATTGCTAGTTTGTGCTTTATGGCCTATGTTTTAAGTTTTAATTTTAAAATATATATTTTTGCTGCAATCCCTCAGTATTCAATTCTCATCAGGAGTTTAGCTGGCATATGCATATAATTTGCATTGTTTTACTAAATAACTTTACTGTGAATTCTCACTGGAGGCATGCACAGTCTGTTTTGGGGTTTGAGCTTCTCAAACTGTGTTTTATTTATTTATTTTTTTCCGATAGAGATTTTTATCTCCTTAGTCACCCTGCTACCCCTTTGCCCACTGACATCTCCGGCCCAATCACTTACCATCCACAGGACATATTTGCTCTGAGATCCCCCCAAACTCACATCCCCCGTGTTGGGGCCAGGAGGGGAAGGGCCATTGACAAGGAGACACATATATGAGCAGAGTCCGTTTAGCAGTACAAAATCTGTGGCAGGTTGCTGGATCATTTTGCCATTAGGGGGTTTCTACCTTTGGTTTCATCCCCTGGGCAGCCAAGCATGGAATGATGCAATTGCATATAAAGACACATGCTTGCTTTGTGCCTGCCTGAGCCCCCCCATTTATGCAAGTCCCCTGCCCTTCCAGCCCTCCTCAGCTAGGTGGATGTTGAAGAGCGGGGAGGTCAGACTTCCCCTCACTGAGAGGAGAGTATTCCCTGAGATGCTCAATCATATCTCCCCCCCCCCAGCTAACCCCTGTGCAACTCGGGTCCACCCTCAAAACTGGGCCACTGGCATAGGAGGCAGTGCAGTCACCACCAAGCTGCTAGGCCAGCCCACCAGACTGTGTTTTTATAAGTAAATAAAGACAGCATATAGGTAAAAGAAGAAAATAAACTGTATTTTAACTAGTCTGTTATAAACATTTTAAGTCACATCACAATGTTTTGAAATCGGATAAAGCTTTTGCAAGCAAAATACGATAAAACAATACATAAAGAGAGAGATAAGATAACCCTTTTATGTTTACCTTCTGCATCTTAGGAGGAATTGGCCAGGATTTTTAGTCAATTGGGGCCCCATTTTTAGAAGGTTAGCGTGCAGAGCTAAACATTACACTGTGGGAACAGCATGGTTGGATCGGTGTCGTATTCAGCATCACCTGATGCTACCCTGATCATGTGCATGTGCATATATACTACAACGGCCATGTAAATGGGTAATCCTTTCCTGCATACAGAGCACAGTGTCTCTTAAAAGGTTTCTTAGTGACCATAAGTACTCTCCTCACATTTTATACTCAGCCTCTAGGCTTCTAGTACCTAGATGCTTGATGTTGCACTTTTTGGCTTTGAACCCAAACTGCCATGTCCCATAGCATTCTCTAAGTTTTCCAATGTCCCCACTCATTCTCTCCATCTGCACCTATCAACGCTATTACAGATTGTGGTGTCATCTACAAAAAGGCATATCTCCCCTTCCAGTTTTTCTGTTATGCCACTTATAAAGACACTGAAGAGGATGTGTCCCATTACTGAGCCCTCCGGCACCCTACTGGTCACTCTCTCCTCACTGGAGGGAGTGCCATTTACCACCACCTTCTGTGGCTGGCCGCTATCTCAGGTGCATCACTTAGGAGTGCACAACACTAACCTGAAAATGGGGGCCCACATACCACTGTAATAGAACTAGCACTGCATTGCGATAAGCATGGCTGGTACTATTTTATAAAGCATTCTTCTGTGCAGTGCTAACCTGTTAATGTGGCACTATTATTTTTTTTTGCACAGGATTACTAATTGCAACCAGGTACTTATACAACTGGGGGTTGCTCTAATGCATATAAGGTGTACAGGTATATTAAATGCTTTCTTGAAGTGTTAACACACTGCATGGTTGGTGCTAGTTAATGATTCTGGGAATCGTGTTTTAACTGCACACACGCAGCCTGCCAACAACCCCCCACACACATACACACACAGTCAGTTCTGGACACAATAAAAAAAACAAGCATTTGTCAATCCTGAATGTTGATTGCTTTGGTCCGTTGAGCTCGCCACTGGCTCCTGTCACTTGTCTGTTCTATTTCTCCGTACTGCAGGCTGCTGTTTTGTACTGAGCTCCTCCCTGCGTTGGCACCTTTTTCTGTCAACAAAGAAATCCGCAGATGGCCTGACAGAGCTCCATTGAGGTGGGTCACTCCCCCCTCGGACTCCCTCATTCTGTTTCTCCTTGCGCTGCAGGCTGGCCTTTTGTACTGGGCTCCTGCCACTGTTGGTGGCTTTTTCTGCCAACAAAGAAATCTGCAGTAGTCCCAACACAGGTCCATTGAGGTTGCTCACTCCTTCTGTCACTCATTCACTCATTCCTGTGTCTGCCGGTGCTGCAGGCTGGCCTCTTGGAGTACACAACGGGAGTGAGATACTCAACAACAACAAAAATGGAAAGGGACCTGGGGTAGTCATATCAGATGACCCAAAGGTGGGCAAGCAATGTGAGAGGGCAGCAAGGAGGGCTGGGGAGATACTGGGATGCATAGGGAGAGGCATCACCAGTAGAAAACAGGAAGTTATTATACCTCTGTACAGACAGTTGGTGAGACTCCATCTGGAGTACTGCGTGCAGTTCTGGAGACCCAATCTCCGCAGGGACATAGACAGGATGGAGGCTGTCCAGAGGAGGGCAACTAAAATGGTGGAGGGTTGTCATAGCCATGTTGAGAATGGCCCCTCCCCTAGTTGGTTCTCTGACCAATTGGTGCATAAATGCTTCCTGCATGGACTCCAACAGCTTTCTACTCCTTTTTGATGTTTCTGTTTGGATTCTCCTGTCCACATCTGGTAGATATAAATCTCCCACTACCAGGACCTCCCCTTTGCTGGAAATCCCTTGTAATTCCCTAGCCATTTCCCTGTCCACCTCCTCTCTCTGACTTGGCAGTCTGTAGACCACCCCCATTCTTACTGCCTCCACTGTCCTCCTATATAACATGACCCAAAGGATCTCTGCTGATCCCTGCCCATCTCCGATCACCATTGCCCTTATCCCATCCCTTACGTACAGGGCTACGCCTCCCCCTCTTTTTCCCTTCCTGTCTCTCCTATAGAGACTATACCCCAGTATTTCCACCTCCCAGTTGTGGTTGTCTGTCCACCATGTTTTCTTAATTGCTATCAGATCTAGGTCATCCATCCCCACCACCACCTCCAGATCCCCCATCTTATTTCCCAGACTCCTAGCATTTGCCAGCAGACCCTTCCACTCCCACCCTCCTCCATTCTCCTTTCTACTAGTGTCTCCTGCCCCCAGTTTTGGGGGAGTGCGAGTTAGGTAAGGTCCACCAACCACTCTTCCTAGACCTCCCCTAGCTTTGCACTCCCCCTTACCTCGTTTAATTCATCCCCCAGGATTCTATCTATGTACCCATGCAGTTCCCCCTTAGCAGTCTAGCCCCCTCATCAATTACATGCAGCCTGTCCCTTGCATACAGGTGTTCGTCCATCCCCATGTCCCCCCAAGTCTCCTATACTTACATACCCCTCCCATCTGCTCCACTGCCTCAGCCAGTGATTAACATCCTTGATTCTTAGCTGCATAGCCATGCTGGTGCAGTGCACTGGCAGGACCTTTGAAAAAGCCATGGAACTGACCATCCCTTTACACCTCTTCGCTGAGGTTAAGGAAAGGTAATAAATGTCCTAAATGCAGTTCAACTAATGGTAGCTTGATACACATGTCCTGGTCTTTCCCAAATATCCAGAACATTTGGCAAAAGGTAATAAATACCTTTAAAGATAATGGACCAGATTTTCAAATGCTTGTGAATCCCACAAGCTACAGGTATGCCAAACATGTGGCTCACAGAGCTTGCAGCAGTCACCTAGCTGGCGATTGGGATTTTCTATTCTGTGCACCTATTGCTGAAAGTTAGACCAGCTTTTTAAGGAAGGAGTACAGCACTGTGCTTTAGGGCACTGAGCTGCAAACTTGGAGACCTAGGTTTGAATCCCACAACCCTCATTTGCATACTGTGTGACTTTGAGCAAGTCACTTAACTTTTTTTTGCTCCCAGTAGTTCTGTGCAGAATTTTCAAATTGTAGCCAAATGAAATTCCGTGGAATATTCAAAATTTCACTGAAATTCCACCGAAATCCATCAGAAAACCGAATGGTGGAATTCCGCAGCATAAAATAGTTGTGGAATGATTTTCCATGGAAAAATCACTGTTATGCGGAAGATTATTCTGCGGATCTCAATATTTTCCTTGGAAATTGCTGCAGAATAATAATATTATTCTGCAGATCACAGTAGGTGGAGTTCTGCAGGAGAACAAATGAAATTCCAGCAGAAATTCCATCAGCAGAATGGTCATACAGCACTAATTCCACTGGTGGAATTGTGCATTCCATGCAGCCCTAGCTCCCAGGTCACACATGGAAACAAGCTTTGGTTCAGTGTGTCTTTTGTGGTAAAACAATATCCCCTTTCCCCTTTTTTCTTGGTCTAGCTTGCATCAATCCCGGGTATCCTTTTCATGGGACTTGCACCAAATGTCTGGCACAAGCTTCTGTAAAGTGGGAAAGGTGTTGTCACTGTGCCCGATGCACTAAAATCAGGTGCAGTTGCTGCAAAGGAGTTAGGTGCAGCTGCCCCCAAAAGTGGGTTTGACGCAGGACTTGACACAAACCTTGCATCACCCTTTGAAAATCTGGCCTGATAATCTCATATATACAAATATGAATCTGGAAATGTATTCTGGGCTACTTTGGTGAAAACTGACTGGTAAGGAAGGACAGATGCCAAATATTCAATTGTTCTAATCTCAATGGCTGTAAAGATCTGTATTTTAAGAGTGTGGACAGAGGACAGAATACCTTCACTTACAGAACCATTATGGGAATTTATTGTACCTTATACGTTGGAAAAACTTTCCCATGGAATGAGAAGTAACTTATTAGGCTTCAACAAAAAGTCGGTAACTTGTGTAACATTATAAAACATCTCCAGCACCCCCATTATGTGGTCTCTAAGATTAGAATAACATACATTGGCAATACTTAGAGGTTAATGTGATGGATCTTCTGAGGTTTGTTTCTTGATCCTGTACACCAACATCTTAATCAATGCTACCTTATTTTCTTTACTTTTCCTTCTTACTGCTGTACTTCTTCATTTCCCTTTGTTTGTTTTTTTCTATTACTTGTCTCTTTTTTTCTTGCTTTCATCCTAGTAAATCTAACTTCTAATGTGGTAAAACATAGTTTACCATTGTTTGAGAGGTTTTCTTTCCATTCTAGTTAACGTCATGTTAGGCTGATAGTACAGATTTTTAGACTGTGTATACTCTATGCTTGCAATGATACCATTTTATTTTCAAAAAGGTTTATCTATATAAATTAATAAAAGATGGAGTACTGGATGGGTGGGGTGAGACTTAGTACTATAGAAGAGGAACGGGATCTAAGAGTTATCATCAGTAATGCCATTAAACAAATGAGCCAGTGCAATAAGGCATATGGCAAGGCTAACAGGATGCTTGGATGTACAGTATTGAGAGGGATATTGATAGCAGAAGAAAAGGGGTACTACTTCCCCAAATCAGATCCATGGTGAGGCCTCACCTGGAGTACTGTGTCCAGTTCTGGAATCTTCACCTGAGAAAGGACAGGGATAGGGTGGAAACAGTGCAGTGAAGAGCAACAAACCGAATTCAGGGCCAGCAGGGCAGATCCTAGGAGGAGCGCCTCAAGGCACTAAATATGCACTCACTGGAAACCAGAAGGGAGAGGGGAGATATGAGAGTGACCTTCAATTTCCTTAAAGGAATTAATAACGTAAATTGTGAGAAAGTATATAATCCGAATGCCAGCTCGAAGTCATGTGGTCATGAGTGGAAATTAACAGGCGGGAGCTTCAGGAGGAACATGAGGAAGTACTTCTTTATGGAAAGGGTTGTGGAACATTGGAAAGGGTTGTGGAACATTGGAAAGGGTTGTGGAACATTGGAACAATCTGTCAGCTGAGGTGGTGAGTGCAAACGCAGTCAGAGGATTCAAGCACGCATGGGTTATAATGAAGGGAATAGTGCTCGCCCAGGGCAACAAGACCAGGGAGGAGAATGGGGATAGGGAGGGGAGGGTTAGTACCCTGGAGGAACAGTAGGTTCCAGGGAAGGCTCCAGGGACTACAAGGAATAGCTGGATCTGGTCTTTTTCTGCCATCATGGTCTATGTTTCTATGTTTCAATGTTAACTGTGATTATAAGGTAACCTTCTACTATGTTTTTGATGTTGTATTTCTCGTATGTATTGACATTTTCTAATAAATATATAGCTGCCAAAAAGAATAAGCTGAGAGCTCTTAATCACTATTTGTAAACAAACAAAACAAACTACTAAAAACGTTTGTTCAAAAGCATCTTTCTTTGAAATGAGCAACCAAAATAAAATGACAAAGCTTACATAAAAAATGAGCCGCCAAGCTGAATACATATCATTAAACTGCTTTCAAATTAAAACTTTTCTAACAGTCTTTAAGGATGTTCCCTGGTGTTTCAGCAACCCCATGTCAAAGTCATAATTTTTTGCCTAGTATATCATGGTCATCTAAACATGTACAATCAACAATGAAAACGTCCCTTACAGAAATATAGGTGTGCTGTGTACAGTACATGCACAATGCATGCCACATGCTTAATTGTGAAATGTTTGCATACAGTTAGCATACACAAAGTGATCCTAAGCAAACCAGATCTAAAAAGCAAATCAGGTTTGCATGCTGGAAGCTTGACATGTGCACAGCAGGTAAGCTGATATGAACATCTTCTAAAAATTACATCAGGTTAGCGTGTTGCACACTTGGCATGAGTGCAGCAGTTAAGTTGGTGTGAACATCATTTAAAATCACATCAGATTCACATGCTACATGCTTGCCATGTGTGCAGCAGCAAAGCTGGTGCAAATCTTTTTTATTTTCTTCGTATACCCCCTCCTCACCGCCGGACTTCCACTCCTTCAGGAGTCTCCAATGGCCTGATTCGTCCCTGCTCCTGCTATCCGGTGACCAGCGCAGTCCATCCCCCCCATGGAGCCTTGGCTGTACCCCCCAGGTGGGTATGGGGTGGGGCCCTTTACACACCGACGTGACTTGAATTTCATTGGGGGATGCTGGTGCTGACGCCGGTAGGGGCATTGGGGATCGTGGCCAGGAGCTCCATCTACTGGAAGTCTGATGGGGTCTTTTTCCTGGTTTTCTTCCCTGCCCTCAGGACGTCCGCACACTGAGCGGCCTCAGGGGTAGAGTGCGTCCACGACATGCCCTGGCCCTCTGGCTCCTGGCAGACGTCCTCACCCTACTGCGATGCGGTCTCGCTGCACCTCCACCTGTGGTCACTCGGGTGGCAGTGTTTGCAGTGGGATTTGCATCCCCCACCCCCTGGAGGAGGAGAGCAGCCGCTGGGCACTCAATCTTCCTCTCCCAGCGCCCTCCAGCTACCAGGTCCATTTCCGAACCCGGGTTGCTGGCGTCGCAAGCCGAAATTCAACTGCTGCACCGGTGGGCCGGCTATAGCTGGTGCAAATCTCATCTAAAAAACACATCAGTTTCTATGTCTTATACTACTGCTAGCAATTAGTCATTAAAATACATTTTCATTTGAATTGCCATAAAAAATGAGTAAACTCTTTAATTTTGATGCTTTCACAAGTTGTTTAATGGGCTTTTGATTGTTGTCATTGAAACACCATTAATTTGTAAAGTATTGTTTGCTTACTGCATTAAATGCCTAGGATACAGCCAGTCAACATCCCCCATTCTAGATGTATGAAAAGAGGCCTCTGTGTTGTGAAGCGTATCCTTTTTGTTTTGGACCATGCAAATCCTTTATTCATATTTAGTGCTACAGATGTGTTTCTACATTTATTTATTTATTTGTTTCAGTTTAGGATTCACACTTTTGAGTCAAGGACTCGTTTCCAAAGGTTCCAAGTCAGTATTGCACAAACACATACAATAAAACAAGGTATACAGAAAAAAGACATTGAGACATTTACATAGGTAAGTTAAAAAAATAAAGTTGAGACTAATATACATCATTTACAGAGTCAGTAATATAATACTGAGACCTAAATCGATGTGTAATATGATGTATAATATGCAAGTTAACTTATGTATATTACTCAACTTATGCTTGTACTTGTATAGTTGCTGCCTGTAACTCCAGGTGTTTTTGTATCTCACCTGTATGTAATCCCTGTCCTAAAACCTCACTATTTGTTGTCTCCCCCCCCATTTTGACGAGGTACCTTTGTAAACGAGTCGCTGACTCAAAGGTTGTAAATCTGATTCTTCAATAAATAAAATAAAATAAATAAATAAATACAACACATAGTAATTTAACAGGAAAGGGGCTAATAAGGAAGGTTGGCAGGGCTCAAGATTGGAGTTAGTTATATAGTGGGCCAACCAAGGATGGCTAGGGGTAGGGTGGTCAGACAGAAATGGCATCGTTAAATATGATAAGGGCAGTAGAGTAGGGTTGTCAGCCAAAAGTGGGCATTGTCTGTGAGTGAGGGGTGGAGGAGGGGAGATGTGTTGTGGAGCAGTATGTTGTGGGAGTATGAGGTCTTGTCTCATTATCGTAGGCAGGTACATGTCATTTTAGTGCCAAGAAAGGATCTGAGCCCAGATTTGAAAGCACTGATCTTGGGTGTGGCAGTAAGATAAGCAGGGAGCTCATTTTACCATTTCAGTCCTTGGTATAGTATGGAATACTGGGCAAGTTTCGTCCTTTTTGAAGGGGGTCACCAACTTGCCAGTAGCTGCACTTCTAGTTGATTTTGTTGGTACTGCCAGCTTAAAGTGTCTGTCCAGAGAGGGGGAGATGAGTCCAAGGAGCATTTTTTTTAGTTGTAGGCAGGTTTGGTGTTGCACTCTAAGATGTAGTGGGAGCCATCCAGTATCAGTGTAGACCAAGCAAGTGTGGGTATCAAGAGCAGCCCTCAAAGTCAGATGGTAAGCCTTATTGAGGAGTATGCTAACCCTATGAAGGGTGGCTTTTGTGCCAGCCCCATAGATTGGCACCCTGTAGTCAATGGCTGGCAGTATTGAACTACTTGTGGCAGGTTTGAGAGCATCAGGTGTCAACAAATGCCTGTGTCAGTATAGAGCACCAAGTTTTATGTTTGCAGTCCTGATTACAGAGTCTATATGGCTGGAGAAGGTTAGTGCATCATCAAAGGTAATGTCTAGATATTTGAACTTTGTTACTTGTTCTAGTAACTCACCATTTTGGTTATGTATAAGCAGTGGTAGGTATCTCCTTTTGCTATGGGAGGTGAAGAAGAGTAGACTGCTTTTTTGTGGTTTAATAGTAGTCTGTTTTGTGAGAACCAAGATTCAAGTTTCAGGAAGCTGCTTTGGAGTTCAGTAGTGATGGAGTTGTGGTCATTACCAGTGACTGATATAACAGCATTGGCGGCATAGAGTACTGTGCGTGCTGAGCAAGCAGTTGGTGTAGAGTTGATAAAAAGGCTGAAGAATAGAGGTCCTAGAATAGACCCCATGGGACCCCTAGTAGCACCTCCTTAGCTATAGATAGGGTATCCCCTATTTTCACATGTTGTGACCTGTTGGAGAGGTAGCTACCAAACCATAATATCATATCCAGGGATAAGCCTGTAGCCATGAGGTGACTTAGAAGCAGGTTGTGATTTATAGAGTCAAAGGCCTTTGTGAGGTCAATGAAGACTGACCCCAGTGTCTGCCCATTATCTAAGGCATCATATAGCTGAGATGGCAAATCAACAAGGGCAGTGAGTGTAGAATGCTTTTTTTGGAAGCCGTACTGCTGTTGGCAAAGTAGATTATATTTATCAAGGTAATCGGTAAGCTTCTCCGAGACCATTCTCTCGAGGACCTTCGAAATGGGAGGCAGGATGGTTATAGGTCTGTAGTTGGTTGTTTGGGATTTGTCACCTGCCTTGAAGACAGGTGTGAAAATTGCTGACTTCCAGGCATTAGGAAACACTCCTGATTTAAGAGAGGCGTGAGCACCATAGTAATAGGACCAGCCAGTTCATTCAATAGTAGTCCAACCAGCTTCATGTCAATCAGATTGGCCCCCATCCTGGTTTTGCCAAGTGCCCCTTTTATGTGCTTGATGGTTTTGGTCTTGGTGACACGTCTAAAATAAAATGGTGGTTCATCATCCCTTGGGGGAATTAGCTTAGTGGTTGTGCATTGCTGACCTTGCAGATCTTTAAGGTATTCACCAGGGAGTACACCAGATAAGTCTGTGAACATATTGTTGAGTTCATTGGCAATGTCAATGGGTTCCTGTATGGGCCCCTTAGCCATAACTGTAAGATCTGGGCGGTCCTTGGGGGCTTTGCCCATTAGCGATTTCAAAGAGCTCCAAAATTCTCTTCCAGAACCCTAGGTTTTACTTAGTAGATCCTTATAGTAGGAGGCTTTAGCCTGCCTGATGATCACAGTGCAGGCACTTTATTTATTTATTTATTTATTTCAGTTTGGGATTAATACCTTTGAGTCAAGGACTCGTTTTCAAAGGTTCCAAGTCAGTAGGGGACAAATACATTACATATAGCATAACAAATACAGAGAAACAGTGAAACAAGTTACATAGTCAAGTCATTGCAATTTTATACATCTTAAAACACTGGTGCCAGAGTAGGGCTTAGGATAGGAGAAGAGGGGGGTACCCTGTCCTAATAGTTAGTTGGATGGTCAAGAGACCAAAAGACAGAGGGGGTAAGGTGAATAGCCTTGATGAGGCATCGTCAAAAGGGGAAGGGGGAGAGGAAGTGAATCAGCCCAGGGATGCATTGTCTGGAAGAAGCGAGCAGGGGGGAAAGAATTGAAGGGGGTGAGGTGGTGGGTGGGGAGGTGTGTGATAAAGTAACATTTGGTGGCTAACATGCACACTCAACTTCGCAGGCAGGTACAGGTCTTAGATGCATTCAAATAGGATCTGAGCCCAGATTTGAAAGTTCCAATCTTGGTAGTTTCAGTGAGGTCAGCCGGTAGTTCATTGTACCATTTTGGTCCATTGTACAAGATGGAGTTCTGTGCAAGTTTCATACATTTGAAAGGGATCATCAGCCTGTGGGAGGATGCACTTCTGATGAATTTAGTTGGTGCTGCCTGTTTAAAGAGGCTGCTCAGGGTGGGGGACGTAAGCCCAAGAAGCACTTTTTTTAGGAGAAGACAGGTTTGGTATTGTACTCTAAGATGAAGGTGGAGCCACCAAATTTCAGTGTAGAGGAGCAAGTGTGTGTCTCAAGAGAGGACCCCAGTGTTAGGCGGCATGCCTTGTTGAGCAGTGTACTGACCCTGTTGAGTGTAGTCTTTGTGCTGGCCCAATAGATAGGCAGCCCATACTCGATGGACAACAGTACTGAACTACTAGTAGCAAGTTTGAGCACCTTGGGAGTCACTGAGTGCCTGTGTCAGAAGAGGACCCCAAGCTTTATGTTTGCTGTCTTGACTACAGAGTCTATGTGGCTAGAGAAAGTGAATGTGTCATAAAAGGTGATGCCAAGGTACTTGAACTTAGTAACTTGGTCTAGAACCTCACCCTTGTGATTGTGTATGAGCAGTGGTAGATATTTCTTTTTGCTCTGAGTTGTGGAGAAAAGCATGCTCTTTGTTTTTTTGTGGTTTAGGAGTAGCTTGTTTTGAAAGAACCAGGATTCAAGTTGGAGGAAACAGTGCTGAAGTTCTGATGTAATGGAACTATAGTCTTTACTAGCAACCACTATAACTGCATCATCGGCATACAGTACCGTCTGTGCCGAGCAAAACGATGGGGCTGGGTTGATTAAGAGACTGAAGAGGAGAGGTACAAGAATGGATCACTGAGGGACCCCAAGTGATGCACCTTTAGATGCTGACAGAGTATCTCCAATTTTGACACGTTATGATTTGTTTGAGAGGTAGCTGCCAAACCATGATACTGCATCTGGGGACAGGCCTGTTGACTGAAGGCAGCTCAAGAGAAGATTTCTGGCTGCTCTGTAGGAATAAGTTGCTGCAGGTGTTCCAGATTCCTTAGCTATGTGCCAAAGATTGTCTCTGTTCTTCATGAGTCCAATGAGGAGTCGGTAAGCCATTGATTAGAGGTTCCCTTGATTGTTTTTATTTTATACGGCATGAGAATGTCACAAGCATGGTTGAAGATCTTTACAAAGTAGTTGAGGGCCTCATTACCATCAATATCACCAGCCAATGGAGACCAATCAAGTTGGGTCAAGTACTGCTTGAAGTCATTGAGTAACTTTATACCTGGGGTTCTGACATCATTTCCTCAAGAATGCAAGGTGCATATCACTGTCATATCCTCTCTAGCACACTGCACTGATGATATAAGCATACACATTGTATAATATATATATTTCTATATAACAAACCAATCACACACTCAAACACACAAACACACACCAGAAAAAAAAAGTAGATAAACATTTGGGGAGTAGTGCAATGTAATGGCTGTGGGGCAGCAGTCTTCTGGGAGTCTTTCTGGAGGCTGAGATGCTGTCCTATTTGCAGACAACTCTCTGCCCTGAGGGAGGAAGTTGCCCATCTTCAGGCCACACTGGACAGTAGTAAGGGAACCTCCCCCATCCAGGGAGCACCAGAGCCACCACCACTACCTCAGAGGTTGCAAAGAAAGCACAGCAGTTGTATTACAGTGGGCTCAGGGAGGGTGAGGATGATGGAACAGAGGCACACCCAGTCAGTTGTTCCACTCCACAATCCATACACCATTCTGGGGGAGCATATCTCCCCTATGTATGCACCCGCAGAGGAGACTAAGGAGGCTGTGGACAACTGTCACAAGGGAGGCCCACAAGAAGGAGACAGAGGACACCACAAGGAAAGGAAGCAGCTCCTGGTGGGCCCAATTATTAGGGAATAGAACTGGGGAGCAGGAAAAACTGAAGTGAGGTGCCTGCCTGGTGCCATGGCTTGAGGACAGGAAGCGCATCTCAGGATCACAAGAACAGCTGCACGGTAGTCTGAGTTGGATGTTATTGTCCACCCAGGGACAAATGACTTGGCTCAACATGAGATTAGAGCAGTGCAAAGGACCTTGTAGAATTGGGAGGGCCCAAGACAAGTAGCACACACAGTATCCTTCTCAGAGGTGCTGCTCGTCAATGGCATGAGTGAGGCGAGGTACTTTTGCACCATGCAGTTTAATGAATGGTTGAAAAAATGGTGTGGAGCACAGCGGTTTGGCTTCATTGGGGATTGGGGTTTTATCTGGAGGGACACCAGCCTATACTGGCAGGATGGTCTGCATCTGTCCAGGAAGGGAACAAGTCTTTTGAGCAATCGATTTAGATGCTTCATTGGCAAGCTTTTAAACTAGTCAAGGGGGGAGGCACTGATAAGAAGCAGGAAAATCCCAGCCTCTTCCTACAAAACAGGGCACTAAATGAGAAAAAGACCAAGGTAGAAAGGTCAGTGGGGATGCTGCAAAAGAAGGTAAAGCCATCAAAAAATGGAGAGCAATGAGTACCAATGCCCATAGTCTGAGTAACAAGCTTCCTGAATTAGTGGCCTTGATGGAGGAGGAACATCTGGATATCGTGGCAGTCACAGAAACATGGTACACACAAAACCATGACTGGGACATAAACATACCAGGATACACTATTTACAGGAGGGACAGGGAGGGTAAAAGAGGAGGAGGAGTAGCTCTTTACATAAGGGAAGGAATCAAAGCAACAGAACAAAAGGGAAAACAGGGAGGAGGAGAAGAAGCGCTGTGGGTAAATTTGGAGACCGCAATGGCACCACAATCCGTACAGGGGTTAGAGATACAGACCCTCTCAGGGGAGGAATGGACAAGGAAATGATAGAAAGTATACTTAGAATGGCGAAAAGGGGAGATATTGCTGATGGGTGATCTGAATATGCCAGATGTTAACTGGAGTGCAGTTGCAGCAGCCACTTCGAAGAGTGAGGTTATTCTAGATGCCCTACAGGGGGCATGCCTTAGACAACTAGTATTGGAGCCCACTCGAGAGGGAGCAATCTTAGACTTGGTTCTCTCAAATGGAGATGAAGAGACGATCACAGATGTAGAAGTGGGTAGCAATCTGGGAACTAGCAACTATTGAACAGTATGGTTCACAATAAACACAGCAATAGAGTCAAGCCATACAAAGGCAAAAGTACTGGACTTTAGAGGGCTGACTTTGCTAAATGGGTGAGTGCTATGAATGCACTCAGCAAAATGGGCAGAAGAGGAAGAACAATAGGGAATAATAAAAAACTGCCATCACAGAGGTAACAAGCCTTTGTGTGAAGCAAATAAACAAAACAAATGATGTAAGAAACCACTATGGTTCTCAAAGGAAGTGGCAGTGAAGGTTCAAGAGAAAAGAAAAGCATTCAGGAAGTTCAAGGAATCACAGAAGGAGCAGGACAGAGAACTGTATCAGTTAAAGCAAAAGGAAGCTGGGAAGGCAGTCAGAACAGCAAAGGCCCAAACCGAGGAAAAGATAGCCAAATCAGTTAAGAAGGGGGATAAAACCTTTTATAGGTACATCAGGGAGCGAAGGAAGACCAAGGGAGGGATAGTGAGGCTTAATAAAGGGGAGGGAGGGTGGGCAGAGGGTGACTGTGAAAAGGCAGAGATACTAAACAAATATTTTTGCTCAGTAGTTACAAAGGAAGAGGGGGGAGGTACCTAAAACAAACAGTAGAAACACTCTGGATACAGAAGTTGATACCCACCCATTTACAGAAGAAATGGTTATGAAAGAACTCTTAAAACTGAAGGTGGACAAAGCAATGGGGCCTGATGAGATTCATCCCAGAATTCTAAAAGAACTAAGGGTAGAACTAGTGACACCACTGACTACCCTCTTTAACAAATCATGGGAGGATGGGGTGGTACCCGAGGACTGGAGGAGGGCAGATGTGATTCCCCTTCACAAAAGTGGGAGCAAGGCAGAGCAGGAAACTATAGACCTGTTAGTTTAACCTCAGTGGTAGGGAAAATGATGGAATCACTTCTCTGAAGGAAAGAATTGTCGAGTATCTGAGGCCAGAGGGGCACAGGACCCAAGGCAGCATGGATTCACAGCAGGAAGATCATGCCAGACAAATCTGATAGATTTCTTTGACTGGGTGACTAAAGTAGTAGATCAGGGAGGGGCTATGGACATGGCCTACCTAGACTTTAGCAAGGCATTTGACACAGTCCCACACAAAAGATTAATATACAAGTTAGCCAGCCTGGGAGTGGGTCCCAAGATGACAGCCTGGGTAAGAATTGGCTGGAGAATAGGACACATAGAGTAATAGTAAATGGAGTCCACTGAAGAAAGGGAGTTACTAGTGGGCACCACAGGGTTCAGATTAGATTCATCCTCTCAATGTCTTTATGTTACATTGCAGAGGGACTGAAGGAAAAGTTTGTCTCTTTGCAGATGACACAAAGATCTGCAACAGAGTTGATGCACAGGGTGGGGTGGAAAGGATAAGAAGGGACTTGGCAAGGTTAGAGGAATGGTCAAATGTATGGCAGCTTAGATTCAATGCTAAGAAGTGCAAGTGTAATGCACCTGGGAAACAAAACCCAGGGAAGAGTACACAATGGGGTGAGATACTAACAACAACAAAAAGGAAAGGGACCTGGGGTAGTCATATCAGATGACCTAAAGGTGGGCAAGCAATGTGAGAGGGCAGCAAGGAGGGTTGGGGGATACTGGGATGCATAGGAGAGGCATCACCAGTAGAAAACAGGAAGTTATTATCCTCTGAACAGACAGCTGGAGACCCCATCTGGAGTACTGCGTGCAGTTCTAGAGACCCATCTCTGCAAAGACATAGACAGGATGGAAGCTGTCCAGAGGAGGGCAACTGAAATGGTGCAGGGTCTGCACCGGAAGACATATGAAGAGAGACTTAAGGAGCTTAATATGTATAGCCTCGAGGAAAGGAGGGAGAGGGAGACATGATAGAAACTTTCAAGTACCTCAAGGGAATCAACAAAGTCCAAGAGGGTAGCATCTTTCAAAAAAAGAGGTGTGCAAGAACAAGGGGGCACAATTTGAAGATAGAGGGGGGATGGCTTAGAGGTAATTTAAGGAAGTATTTTTTCACAGAGAGGGTTTTGGATGCATGGAATAGCCTTCCAGAGGAGGTTGTGGAGTCAAAAACAGTGGTGGAATTCAAGCATGCATGGGACAGTCATAGGGCAATTCTAGGTGGTGGGGGTAGGAAGAGGTAGGCTGCTGGTTAACTAGAATCTGCAGCTTATCCATTAGGTAGGGAAATGGGCAGACTGGGTGGGCCAAGCGGTCCTTATCTGCCATCAAATTCTATGTTTCTATGTAACCCTGGCCTCAGGCAGTGTTTCTTGGACACCTTCGGTGGCTGTTTGGTGAAATTGCTTGACCAGGTACATTTCAGCATGGAGTGGTCGCTAAATCTGTCAGGCATGATTGTGACATTAAATACGTTCTCCAGATGTGTGGTCCGGAGCCAGTCTGTAAGGGAACACTCCCTGTTTTGTAATTAATTCAGGTATCAGCAGAGACCATCTGGGTTAGGTAGAGGCTTAGATACTAGGTCCTTGGCTTTTGTTTCTTTCTGGGTCTGCCAGTTTTATTGAAGTCACCTACAATGATCTTCTCCCCTTGATTGCCTAACTGCTGATGGGTAATGATGACATGGTTGAGTCCCACAGCTTGGTGCCCAGGTGGTATGTATACTGCAGTGAACAGCAGGCTTTTATTCTGAGGACCTATGTTTAATTTGAGGTTCAGAATTTGGGCCTCTTTAGTGTGCAGACTGCTATGAAGTGTCTGCACCTTTATTCCAGATCTGGTATATACTAAGCACCCTCCACCACGCTAAGCAGTCATGTCTTGTTGGAAGGCATTGTATCCTTGGAGGGAGATAGAAGTATCCAGCGTTGTATCATTCAAGGGAGGTAATTGTTTCATCTCACTTACTTTTCCTTTGTCATTCTGTATTGAGCATATACACTATGGCCATGTTCAGCACTCTTTGTGCTACGTAGGGTCTTGGAAGCATGCACCATACCTCACATTTTGTCACTGAAATGAGGGATATGGACACTCAAAATGAGGGACACTAACCCATATGATGATCAGGACACATCATGAAACATGGAGAAACAGCACTGCAGAACACAGTGGAAACCATTACATTAGCACCTGAGAATTAATTTCTACCATTAAGCAGGGGTGAAATTTTAAGTAGGGCAGAGGGGGACAATTGCCCCCCCCCCCAACATATCTGTGCCTAGATTGTTCTTATGGTGTGGCAATAATGGCATTATATTTAATCTGTTACACAATAAGTGCCCAGCTGGCCTACGTGTCCTCATGCTGCAGGTACTCTCCAGACTCGACTGTGTCTGTATTGTGTTGTCCACTGTCTTCACCTATTAGCGGTGGCAAAATCACATGTGTTGTTGATGAGCTCCAGCCAAGAAAGAGCACAAGAGTCTGTATTTATTTATTTAGTTTTTGTTTACTGGGTAGGTTCACTAGCCAGCAGTGTGACTATTTTCAGGCACGACCCGGGAGAGTACATAACATCATGAAAATAGTTACAGAACAAATCCAACAATGAGAAGTAGACCTTACATCTTAGGGAAGACAAATTCTTATACATAGAATGTAGGGAGTTCGAGAACGAAGCACAAGGGCAACAATATAATTAACAGGGAATGAATATAAGGTGCATCCTGTGGAGGAAATAAACAAGATAGCAGTAGAACAAGCATTGCTAATGAACTAAGTTACAGGAAAAGTATTGACATAGATAGTGCAGTAATTGCTAATGAACTAAGTTACAGGAAAAATATTGACATAGATAGTGCAGTAAATAGGAGATCCAGGAGGAGACTAACAGTTGAGGATAGAATAAAAGTGAGGGTAGGGGAGCAGCCAAGGCCAAGGAGAAATGCTGTCTATCCCAGTCCGAAGTTTAGTAGGGACTTGGACAAGAGCTTAGGGCATGAAACATGGGCATTGAGATAGGTGGCCTGACAGGCAGGAATTAGGGAGGATCAGAACAAGTACAATGGCCAGCCTGCATAAGAGAGTGATGGAGCATAGTTTTGAAGTGTAGGTGGGACCCAGTCTGCTGGACTTCCAAGGGGAGAGTATTCCAGAACTGAGGAGCCACAAGTTGAAAAGCACCTACATCTTTAGAGGTAAGACATCTGGGAACTTTCAGTAAGGATTTTTCAACTGATCTCAGTTCATGAGAGGAGGTGAGAGGAAGTAACATCTCTGCTAGTGTTGTTGGGGTTTCAAGCCTGATAATAGACTCAACAAGAGAGCCCAGGTAGTATTGTCTAGTAGCCATAGGGGAGACCCAGCCCAGGTCCTCATAAAGTTGGCAACAGTGCCTAAGTCGAGGGGAAGAGGACGTATAGCGGCATATACTATTGTAGGTAATGTCCCATTTCAGTAGGAAGGTTTTTAGGGCAGCACCAAGGATGGGGGCACAATAGTTGAGGGTAGGCAGCAGAATTCCCCTAGCAATGGCCAGTTTAGCTGATGGTGTTAGTATATAGCTTGTCTTGTACACAGCACCCAATTTGATGTTTACTGTCTTGCAGATAGTTTGAATATGCAGGTTGAGATCCGGGGATTGATCCAGCAGGACCCCAAGATAGTTAAAGGATGAGACAGATTGTAATTGAGATCCACCCATGTCAAGGACTTCCAGTGATGAAGGACCAGTCCTTCATTTAGGAACAGAGCCAAAAAGCACAGACCTTGTTTTCTTTGCATTTAGAACCAGTTTATGATCATTAAGCCAGTTTTGGATGTTCTTGAAGTCATAGGAGAGGGCAGTGTTTAGTTCATCAACTTTGCTTGCACTGTTATAGATGATAAGATTGTCAGCATATAGGAGAGATGAGCAGTTCCTAAGGGCAGAAAGAACCTTGTCGATAAAGAGTGAGAATAGGAGTGGTCCTAAGATGGATCCTTGAGGTACCCCAATGCTTATAACTGCAGGGTCTGATATGGCCAAGTCAAATTTCACCATCTGATACCTGTTGGAAAGGTAGCTTTTAAACCATTTCACAACCGGTGTAGAGAAACCCAGGTTTGTGAGGCCACTTAGGAGCAAAGGATGGTCCTCCAGGTCAAAGCCTTTGTAAGATCGATAAAAACAGCTCCAGTAAGGCACCCTGCATCCATATTTGAGAGAATGTCAGAGGTAAGTTTCAACAGGGCCATAGACACTCTATGGTTCTTTCTAAAACCATGTTGAACATCTGAGAGTAGGTTATACTTTGAGAGGTAGTCGAGAGTTTGGGAGGCAACAGCCTTTTTGAGAAGTTTAGACAAGGCAGAGAGAATGGCAACAGGTCTGTAGTTATTTATGTCCTTTTTGTCACCTTTTTGAAAAACCAGTGTTATCCAAGCTATTTTCCAGATGTCGGGGACAGTGCTGCATGAGAGGGACAGGCTGCAAGCCTTAGGAGGTGAGGCTCAAGGTGGTCAGACCCAACACAGTTATTCTCAGACATCGAGTGAAGAAGCTTAAAGACCTCAGGTGCTGTTATAGCTTTGAAATAGAAAGGCAGACTTCGTCCATATTCTGGGGATAGGGTGAAGGCATCAGGCACTTTGATCATACCCCCAGGGTGGGGCGGATTTGCCAGAGGTTTGAAGGAGGAGGTATATGGAGACAGATCAGAGAACATTCTATTAAAAGCATTAGTGATGGTGTTAGGGTCATTACAGTTGGCCCCATTCAATAACATGTCAGTTGGTGTGTTATGCTTGGAGGTCCCAAGGAAGGATTTGATATGTGCCCAGAATTTCTTGGGGTCACATGCAGAGCTGGTAAGCAGATCCTTACAGTACTTGCTTTTCACTATTCTTATTTGTTTCCTGCAGATATTGCTATGGGTTCTGTAGGTGTGGTAGTCAGACATCTGTCCAGATTCTTTAAACTGCTTTCAGAGTTTGTCCCTTAAGCATAGCTCGGCTAGCAGGTCCTTATGTAGCCATCTAGTTTGTTTACCTCTGACTCTTCTGGTGACCTTAGGAGTATGTCTAGTCTGCACATCATTAAACTTGGTAAGAAAGATGTCTAGTGCATGTTTGACACAGTTTGAATGATAAATCTCAGACCAATCAATGGTAGAAATGTCATGAGCCTTGCAAGTGCAACACTGTCTTTCTTGCCACAGAGTAGACAGACTGCACACAACAGTTTGGAGGAGTTGATGAGCACTGAACTCTCAACAGCAGTGTTGTGGCAGCATATTTTTGTTCGTCTACTCTTAGTGAGTCTCCATCTCCCTTGGTTGCTGAAGGGGCAAAGGGTGAGCTAGAAGCTAACTCAAGACTAGGCCACCTACTTACTCTGCTAGGCTTGCCTTGCAAAAAAACAGCACAGACCCCCATGGCAGCAAGCTAGACTTAGCAGCAGTGGTGACAGCGGTGTGGATGGCCTTCATAGGCCTTGATCAGTGCAGTGCGGCAGCAGCCACAGCACCAACCAAGCAAGAAGCAAGCAACCCAGGGTGGGTTCTGTTGGTGAGGTGACTTGGTCACAGACCACATTGGGGACCTGTGATGGTCAGTTCTAGCATCCAGTTTCTGGCAGAAGGAGAGCTGGGGAGTGGACTGAAAACTGGGCCAGTGGCACCCTGTGCCAGGCTGCAGATTCTGGCCATATGGTCAGGTAAGTAAAACAAATCAATTTTTTTTGCAGGGGGATTGGAGAAGGAGGAAAGACTGAAATGTTGATGTGTAGTTCATGTTTCTTCACCTTTGGGTGGCTTCATGACCTATAAGGGATGGGTACTGAATACAATTGAGTCAGGGAGAAAGATCAAGACAACGTTCTCTTTTATTTGGGGGGGGGGCAGAACTTCAGCCAGGAAAAAAGTGGTTAGTAACTGAGTGGGTTTATGCCCAAATCTGATGGACTGTTCTGGGGTATATACAGATGAATCTTATACATTTGAATGTTTCCTGATTTGCATATCACTTTTCAGTCAAAACAAATAAGTTGTACCTTTTAAAGATGTTACAGACATTCTAGAGCTGTCCATTGCATTCATGGACAGTTGACTGATATGGTATGCAAAGACTATTGGAGCCCCACTATAGTCAGGCTTATGACCCCTCCCCTCCCCGTGAACCTAACCTCCACATCCCCACACTCAGGCACATTATGACAAAGGGAAGAGGAGACTGCAGGGGTGTGCACCATTGAAATGAATGGGGGTATTTTTTGTTACTATTTTATTCATTATTAATGGAGAGTTGGAGACTAACAAAAGCATTGTTAGTAGAACAGTTGGCCTTCATTATTCTCCATCTCACCATCATAACTTATAAAATAGTAATAAAAAATAACTCCATTCTTTTAAAGGGGATACACCCCAGCACTGTGACCCATGGACATCATCTCTTAAAGACTCCTGCCTCTGGCTCCCAAGTACTCAAGTAAGAGACTTTTTATTTATACCTGTACTTGGTGGGTTGTCTGTAGCAGCATGGCCATAACCACTACAGTGTGTGTGCATGGGGGGCTGACCATGTGGGTGTGTGTCGGTGAGTTATTGCTACTCTTGTGTTTGCACCTTAAAGTCTGTTTACGTGGAAGCATTCACAACTATTGAGAGAAAATAGTAGGAGTACAGGCCAGGTGGAAGTAATTAGGCAGTTTTGTGGGTATGTTTGTGTATTGGTGGTGGGAAAAACCACATGTGTTTTCATTGGTATGTGTGCTGCAGTTTAACTGTGAAACTGAGATGAGTAAGAGAAGAAAACTGAAAAGCATAACAGTGGCTACAAGCATGCCGCATGCATGCAGATGTAGTCCGATACAATATGTATTGAAGTACAAGTGAACCATATGTGTGAAGACAGTATGACTTAGTGGTTAAAGGCACTGAACTGCAAGCCAGGAAACTTGGAGGCATGAAGATCTGGTTTGAATCTCATCAACCCTCACTTGTGTATGGTGTGATCCTAAGCAAGTCACTTAATTTTTACAAGTGCAGTTATCAGTGACAACTTTCCTTTTGCACACATGCCACATGCATGCAGTTTTTCCCAATTTAACATAAAAATCATGGTTTCCACACTTGCTTGCTGCATGCATACCATGTGCATGCAGTCAGTTCCAATTTAACTTTTAAATCATACTTGCAGCACACATATCACTTAGGTAGTTTTATGTGTGCAGCATGAAAACATTCCATATAATTATTTCTGTAAGGGATTGGTTGGCATGCCTTTTTTAAGTTACATTCGTGAGACTTAATCCCTCTTTCTAGAAAACATCTAGAAAGGGTCAGATTGTTTTATGTGGTTATAACATCTATATTTTAGATGTCAACATGAGTGTGAAAGAAAAAAGTGAAACAAGGACACATCATTTGACATGATGATTGCTTCATCTTATTTCAAAAAATGCAAAAATAAAGAGTAAATTACCAATACTGTGACATCCCCCATTCCCAAAAAAGGGGGTGCATATCTCTATGTTTTTATACATAAAGGCATTTCAAACCCTTGTCATTTTCATATTTTTTTCATAGATGTAGAATATGGTTATGAATATAGAAAAAGAAAGAAATATAGGGGTTGCCATGCTTCTTTTGGTTATGTCTGCTTTCAAAGTTGTGGTTTCAGAGGTGGTCAGCTCAGGACAAAAATAATTGAAGCAGCCCAATAAAAAAATAAAACCTGCAAGAAAGCTATTCAAACAACTCAAAAGTACATCCAGAATGACAAGGACATTAACATAAAATAAACAGTGTAACCAGTGATAGACAGGTATATAGGTAAAGTGCCTTGAATGATACCAGCTGTTGCAATTGTGGGAGATAATTTCTTTGTTGGCATCCTGTGTGTGTGTATATACAAATGCCCTTTGGGGTAACCCTTGCCTCAATGTTTGCGCACAGAGGTTCTTTGTCTTTTAAATAGTTTTTTATTTTAATTGGTTCACCACAATATATCCAAGGAACACTGCCTTAAGGGTAGCTGGTCCATTCCACTGGGGTGTCAAACAGACGAGGCATACTGATGAGTCCTGGTAGGACGAAACACGTGTCTATGTCTTCTGTTAGCACCCTTTGCAAACTGTGTGAGAGGCCTTTCGGCACCATGCAATTCTGCTTAAAGTTGGACCAGCATAACATTCTGTGGTGATTTGCATATGCAGCCCATGATGCTTTGCATTGTGGGGGCATGTGTGATTTTGTATTTTCTTGAAACTTGGCTTCCCAGCCAAATGCCCTTTGGGGTAACCCTTGCCTCAGTGTTTGCACACAGAGGTTCTTTGTCTTTTAAATAGTTTTTTATTTTAATGGGTTCACCACAATATATCCAAGGCACACTGCCTTAAGGGTAGCTGGTCCATTCCACTGGGGTATCAAACAGATGAGGCATACTGTTGAGTCCTGGTAGGACGAAACACGTGTCTATGTCTTCTGTTAGCACCCTTTGCAAACTGTGTGAGAGGCCTTTCGGCACCATGCAATTCTGCTTAAAGTTGGACCAGCATAACATTCTGTGGTGATTTGCATATGCAGCTCATGATGCTTTGCATTGTGGGGGCATGTGTGATTTTGTATTATATATATATATATATATATATATATATACACATATTCTTAGCTGGACATGATATACTAGGATAAATCATTATTCTAGTAATGCTTCCATATATTTAAGAATGTACTTGTGCCAGAAAACAACTGTGAAACTTAGAGAGGAGGATAGGGAGGAGTATAGGGAGAAGAGGAGTCTGGCAGGGAGGGAGGGAGCTCAGAAGGGGAAAAAATCTGACACTGAGGAGAAAACAGCCAAAAGGGCCAGGAGGGGGGATAAAACATTTTTTAGATATGTGAGGGAGAGGAAAAGAGCAGGGCAGGGAATTGCTAGACTGAGAGGGGAAGGAGGGATAGACTTGGGGCAGGACTACGAAAAGGCAGAGGCACTATATGAGTACTTTACCTCTGTGTTCATGGAGGAGGTGGAAGGCAGGGATCTGATGCTAGTGCCTAAAGGAAAGGAGGGCAAATGGGTGGATCAGAGCCCATTCACTGTGGATAGGGTCAGGATAGACTATGGGTGGACAGGGCAATGGGGCCTGATGTATTGCACCCCAGAGTGATAAAGAAATTGAGGGAGGAGCTGGATGCACCCTTGACAAGGCTCTTCAACCTGTCCCTGGATACTGGGTGGGTGCCGGAGGACTGGAGGACAGCTGATTGGTGCTCTTGCACAAGGGAGGTCGCAGGGAGCTGAAGGAGAACTACCACCTAGTCAGCCTCATGTCTGTGGTGGGGAAAGTAATGGAGGCATTAATCAAGAAGAGAGTGGTGAATTACCTGGAGGAGTGTGGCTTGCAGGACAGCAGACAGCATGGCTTCACCAAGAGGAAATCATGCCAGACCAACCTAATTGAGTTCTTTGATTGAGTGACTCAGGTAATCGACCAGGGAGGGGCGATGGACATGGCCTATCTGGACTTCTTCAAGGCCTTCAACACCATTCCTCAAAAAAGGTTGGTGAGCAAGATGGAAAGCATGGGGTTGGAAGGGAAAATAGCAGGCTGGATGGAAGCCTGGCTAGTAGGGAGAACTTGGAGAATAGTGCTTAATGGGGTGCACACCAAGATGACAAGAGTGTGGAGTGGAGAGCCACAGGGATCAGTTTTGGGTCTGCTCCTCTTCAACATCTTCATCAGTGATATTGTGGAGGGTTTGAGAGGGATGGTGTGCCTATTTGCTGATGATACAAAAATATGCTATAGAGTGGAAACCCCCGGAGAGGGTGGAAGACGTGAGGAGGTACCTCAAGGTGCTCGAGGAGTGGGCCAGGAAATGGCAGCTGAGGTTTAATGTGAAGAAATGCACTGTGATGCACCTACTGAAGTGAGGAAAAATACAAAAGCGGGGTACACGCTGGGGGGGGGTCAAAGAATCAGAACAGGAAAGGGATCTGGTGATCATAGTCTCCTCAAACCTTAGGATAGGTTTCCAATGCAGTAGGGTGGTGGGAAAGGCCAATGGAATGCTGGCATGTATAGACAGGGCATTACTACTGAGTATTGGGGGAGGGGAGAGGCAGGTGGGGAGGGGGGTATGTGTAAGGGGACGGTTGGGCAGACTAGATGGGCTGGAAGGGTCCTTTCTGCTGTCAAATTTCTATGAGTCCATGATTCTATAAATCCTGAAAACTTTTTCGAGTGCATCAGAAAAATGGAAATTTTAAACACCAGGGGGATGTCTTTAGGTTCACCTTCTTACATTCTGTTTAACTCTTTCTCACTCTCTGTCTCTGACATGACTCAGAGTAGTACCATACGTGCCTCAATTTACTCTGAATAATTCAATTAGCACTTAGAACAGAATATATAGGTAAGGATGGTGTAATGAGATACTGGTGTGGCTTGCAGAATGTATAATGTTATTAATGAGATCCTACAAATACTCTTGGTGTGTGTTACTTCAATAAACCCTTTGGGCATTGCCCTTGTGATTTATATAGCCTCACCTACCTCAGGTGTATTCAAAATCACTTTACATACCCTTCCACATACATTATTTTTGATACAGTACACAATTACTTTAGCTGCCTAACATGGTAGAGTTTTCCATTTGTTTTGGTTTTTTCCTATGCTTTGCCCCCATTTTCCATCTACCTCCCCAACATATGGGATGACATTTTCTACACCCTGTCTCAGGCTGAGAGGGAAAATGAGCAGTTGTTATCACAATTGATGCCAATTCCGATCATTGGTAGGCTATCAGAGGGGGAGTTACAAGAGCACCAGGCAGCTCCCAGTCTCTCTGTCTCTCTCTCCCTTTCCTGGGTGACAACATCACATGAATGATGTGCTTTGGTCCCAACACTGGCCATGCTGGGGGACTCAAGGGCTCACAAGGGACCCCTGGTGTCAGTTGGCCCATTGGGACAGTGGTAGCACTACTGCCCACACCACCAGTGACCCACATTTGGAAATGAGTGTGGCTTACTAGGGGCTGGCCTGAGGAAGGAAGATTGCACACCCTGCAGGACATTGTTATCTGGGGAGGGAGGGCTGCCAGGTCCACTGTTCTACTACTACCTGGGTAACCACAGGTGGCAGTGTAGTCAGAGTGGCATAGGGGAGATGGGACACAGACTGGTGCTGTGCTAAGCACAGTCATGTGAATGCACATGCACACCCAAGCTGCCTTCAACAAGAGGGATAGAACCATAAAGTGGAAAGACCCCGGCAAGGCACGAAGAATGATGGCTTCCCACTGACACAAAATAAGCAATGTTGCTCTCCTCCAGGTTGGGATCTGGTCTGAATGGCATGTGGCCTAGCCCATCATCCCCTCCTGAGAGGGAATGACAAGTGGAGGACAGAGGGGCAATATCAGCCCATGAGAAGCAGGGTGATGGGGCTGGGGAAGCTGGCATGAAATAGGGATAAGCTGGAGAAAGGGGAAAAAAAGAGAGAGACAGAACCCTGGTTTCCAAGGCAACAGTGTAATCACCTGCCACCACATTCGTGGTCACCAAAAAGCTGCTTCCTGTTTTGAATAGCTTCACATAGGTTGTATGTCTAGATATTGGACTGCACGTACATTATAGTATGAGATGTAGGGCTAGGAAGGCTTTTTATATGCATCACGATGCATGCTTGTAATACTAAAGAACATGGATATTAGAATATGTAACCAGCCATTTTGTGGAGTTTTTTCATATTGAAGTCTGTGATTGCTAGATAATGTATGATTTTAATTTAAATTAAGCATTACATTTTATTTCAGGATTTTGCACTCCTTATTGCTCTAGTAGAATTTTTGGTTTGCTTAACACCCTAATGACTTTGAGAATAATGAGACATTTGCTTGTTAGCACCACATATGGTACATGCATACTAATATAGTTCACTTAGCAAGAAATATTAGAACCTATTATTATAAATGAAGCATGTGTCAGATAAAGAGTGGAAATGTAATTCCTGCTGAAGGCAGAACTGTGCAGAATATGCCGTAGGTCATCAGTTTTGTTCTACTATGTCTCATTTACCATCCCCTTCCAGAAATTGCCATTAAATCCATTGAGAAGGGTTGTCAAAGTATTATCACGGAGTCAGGCAAATGGTGTCCTTAAAACATTCACTGTCACATCTACAGTTACATGTTATAAAGGTTATTGAGGCCAATGTTCACATTTGTGTCTAAAACCTTGTTGCTCCTGCAAACTTTAAGATACTTTTTGGTCCAAGAACTGCTTGCCTTGAAATTCTATAGTTGTAATTAAAATAGAGAACCATAAATTCTGGTACTTCTTTATTTTATTACTTTCCATTTAACCCTTTTCATGCTGAGCTGACTCTCTTCTGAAGACACCCCCCCATCTCCATCACCCTCCATTTCTTTGACTCCCTATAGTAGGCCTACCTGTTTGCACAGCTTGTCCTCTGCATTGGGGCTCTCTTGAATACCCCAAGTCCCCTCCAGATGCCTTGCTTGGTCACATAAGCCCTGCACCAATTAGAAGGTGAGGGGTCTGCTGGAGGCTGTCCACATCATCCTTCATGCTGCCAGTGTTGCTTTCCTCTGTCTCTCCTCTGTTCCCTCAGATGCTTCGTGGAGAAGGTGGCCTGATGCAGCTATGCAGAGCATGCTGACATCTTCCATCTGGGAGCATCCCCAGCCAGAGATGCTCCTACTGCACCACCACATATGGTCCCCTAGGTGGCACCATTGCAGTGCTGCAGTGGAGCTCACTGCCCTCTCTACCCAGTGGAGGTCACCCCCAGGATGCTATGTTCTCCTCCCCCCAGCTGATCACTGTTGACCTAGGCCCATCACCAAACTCCGGTCTCCAGCATCGCAAGCAGTAGCACTACAGCTGCGCTGATGGGCCAGCCAAAATTCTGGCCATTCAAAAGCATGCATCTTTTAGAATAATAGGTTCCCAATTCTGAGTCGCATCACAAAGAACCAGTGGTAGATAGTTGTGCAATGACTGAACATCAGTTTCTTCCTTGTGACTCCTTTGAGCTGACCTGTTAATGAGTCATTAAGCTCTTCTATGCAGCATACATAAAAGTGCACACCGGGGGTGGAGCTGGCATGTGATCAGAAAGCAGGGCCAGCTACCATCACAGCAATGGGCATAGCAGTTTTGTGATGCCCCTAAATAAAGCCAGTCGTGCTGCTCTGCCAGTTGTCTATGGATGCCAGTGACACATTCCAGCAATCAACCAGATCCTTGTGGAATGCTTGCGGATGGCAAGGGATAGGCAAGGGAAGTCAACAGACCACAACTTTGACTGCAAGAGCTATATGAATGGGTTGGGGAGAACCACTGGATTACCAGAGACAATGTTTGTAGGTTAACAAAATGAAGTCTATCAGAGGGCCAGAAGCAGTCTTAAGGTACAGATCATGGTCTTTAGGCACATACTGACACATACTTCCATACGCAAGTCACTGCATCGTTTATGTGCATACATGCCTGATGTGGGATTGTGTGCCATTACCACTGTATGTGTAAAATCCATTTGCATACTATAGCATCTTAACCTTCAATTGCATTTTAAAATTTGCTCAGAATAGCTATTTTTTGGGTCACCACAATAGGGCTCACACTATACCCCCTTTTTCAGCCCATTAAAGGGACACTGTCAACCCCTTTTGAATTATTATTTATAGTTGGAAACCCACATTTTATGATTGTTTACCTTCTCTAAAATTCATTGGTGTCTATGGTTGTTTTATCTGCTTCCTTTCTTCGTAGAACTGAAATTCAAACTAATGGTGTAATTATACTCAGTGATACCCTACTCTTACTGCATACTTCCTGAATATTAGGCACACCCTCAAACAGTGCAGTCACTAGTAATGCAAACATCTACTCTCATCCCACTGCATCATGGGTGGCTAAACTGTGTTAAGTGTGTTCCCAAGTCCAGGAAAGATGGAAGGTGATTAAGAACTGTAAACAAACATGTTTTTGTTTGGAAACACCAGTGTGGTAAGCAATCCACTTTTAACTTTGAAAAAGATAAAAAGAATCAAAACCAAACTACCAGCTACAGTACATCAACAGTCTCTACAGAATGTGAGCAATCATAACATATCTTTTTATGTAGGCTCGCACATGTACAGCCAACATAATGTGGTCATAGCAGATTTGGAGGCGCGGTCACTGTTGGGCGAATGCAGGGGACGCATCAGTAGGTGCGTCCCTCATTCCCTAATCAGCCTGCATGCTGGCGCCACACTGTGCATACTTAATTGGTGATCACATCAAATGAAAGGTCTGCTGCAATGCGAGAAAAGCTCATCATATGCAGTGGACCTCCCAACGTGCTTTCCCTGGTGAAAAAAGAACATAACATGGCGGCACACTGCATGCCATAATGCCAACTTTGGGGGTGCCCAATCCCCCTGTCGGCATGCACTGCCCCAATGTATATGCTGACGGGAGCCCACTCCCCATCGGCATCATGCACCCCCAATTTGTTATGTGCCGAGGGGGGTGCCCAATCCCCCTCGGCTCGTGCCCCCCCACTTTCATTGTGTGCCGACGGAGGTGTCCAATTCTCCGTCGGCTATAGCATCCACCCAAAAGAACACTTAGGTAGCACACTGGCAGCCCACCCCAGCATGCCCAATCACCCTGAAAAGGAAAAACTGTCCAGAAATGTTTTTTTTTGTTTGTTTTAACCCTGTGAAAGAAGAAAACGGTCCCTTGTGGTCTCCCTGCCCCCTCCCATAACCCATGCCCACCCTCTGCACACCCTACCTCCCTACTCCCCTCCACCACATACTTACCTCTGGAGCTGGTGTGACAATCTTCGGTGGACTGAGAACACGTCTGCACTCTTCAAAGCCGACCACAAACTGATGAAATGCCGGTAAGCTGTATAATGGTATAAATAGGGTTTTTTCAACTTTGGTACATATCTCGGATATTTGTTGGAATGTTTGCACCAAATTTTCAACATGGAGTTATCGAGACCTCTACTCATGGATTCTGTCACTGTCATGGTGTTATTCTGTCCCAAAATGTGTTATAGTGGTCATTGTGCAGAATCACCTTTCGGGACCGAGTAACGAAACGACAGTGCCACTATTCATGAGGGGGGGGCTCTCAAAAAACCTATGTTGCAAATTTGGTGAAAAACAATGGCTGTTTTATGAGCATGCATTGCGCTGTTTCCAAACACGCTTATAACTTCGTGAATTTGTAATATTTTCACTCCAGATTTTCAAAATTGGCATTTTTCCACACCTCCTTATGAACGGTCATTTTACATATCCTGGCCAAATTGTGTTTTTGCACGCCTGGCACAGAACAGTGTGGTCGCTGTGCAAAATCCATTTTCTGGACAGTTTGAGAAAATGAAGGTGACACTGTTCATGAGCAGAGGTCCTAAAATGCCTATGTTGAAAATTTGCTGCCGAAAGTCCATAAAATGACTTTGTTACAAGCATGCGTTGTGCAGTTTCCATACACCCTTGTAACTTCGCAAATTTGCAATATTTTTATGCCAGATTTTCAACACTGGCATTTTTTTTGCACACCTCCTTATCAACAGTACAGCTGTCATTTTTCACTGCCTGCTGAAAATGTGTTTCCACACCTGTGGCGCACAATGGCGTGGTCGCTGTGGGAAATCAACTTTTGGGACAGATTAATAAAATCACAGTGCCACTGTACAAATGGGGAGGTCCCAAAATGCCTATGTTGAAAATGTGGCTAAAAAGCTTCCAAAAATAATTGGGTTACAGAAGTGTGTTGTGCAGTTTCTATGCATGCTCATGACTTCACCAAATTTTTCATATTTTCACTTCCAGATTTTCAAAGTTGCCTTTTTTTTATGCCTCTCCATGAACAATACAGTTGTCATTTTCCACATCCTGCCCAAAATGTGTTTTCATCGCTGTGTCGCCAAATGGCATAGCCGCTGTGCAAATCCATCTTTCAGCTAACAAACTGATTGTGCTGCTCTTCATGAGGTGGGGGTCACAAACAGCCTATGCTGAAAATATGGAGTAAAAATACCAAAAAATGCCTACAACGTTAGGGTTTCCAACTGTAACACCCCACCCTGTAAAGACTACCAGGCATCAAGGGTGTGACTTGGGATCACTGGCTGTAATGCTCATGCCATTCCACCCCCCAACCCCACCCTGTAGCCAGTGACAGGCATTGAGGTCTGCCTTGGACAGTTTGGCCCTAACGTTCACCCCATTCTCCTATACTGCACCCACCTCAGCATATTTCCTTATGGAATGGGGTAAATATAACACCAAAAGACCCCAAAGAACACCACAACACTTGTCAGTGTCTACAGGGTAGCATGAGGAACAATGGCATGTGCGTTATAGCTGACTCCCCAAAGGCACACCCCAATGCCTGTCAGTCTCTACAGGGTGGGGGTGGGGTTGGCATCACTTCAAGACTTCACTGCCATTCCTATTATGCATCTCTAACTCCAGCACTACCAATACCAATGCCAGCGAGACAACATTCGGCATTGACAAATGCTTGTTTAAACTAGGGACACGTTGAGGCCTAAGGGGGTTGACAACATCCCATTAAATATCTACTACGAATTGGGCAGAAGGTGTCTATCAATTTGTGGGAGCAGCTAAAATTGCACATGGAAATGTTTTGAATATTTGGCTCCACTGAACTGCTGTTTCCTTGAACAAACAAGATAGACAGAACAGGTAGCCCATTCTCAGTTCCAATTTAATGGTCCAATTAGCAGGACATACAATGTCAAATTAGATTAATTTATTGATTTAAAAATGTATATAGCAAATATAGCCTGACACGTAAAAAGACCATACAACAATATAAAAATCAATAACATCATACAATGTGCATATTAATAAAGCAAGCACTGGCCAATGCCAAATGTTCACTTGCATGCATTTGCTGTGTAGTTGTTGGGCATAGATAGAGCAGAAGTTAAAATTAACAAATTAACAACACAAGTTATAATAGTAAAATTGTCATGATAAGGAAATTAAGGGATTCACATATAACATTGTTTTTCCCTATATTGTGGCCCTGAATTATTAAGATATTGGGCTCAATTTCTAAAGCCCTGTTAGACCGGGCATCTTGCACCAATGGCCCGACTGTGGCAAACTCATGTACACCAAGGACCCTGCGCTTGATTCTGTAAAAAAGTGGGGTGCAGCCCCAACACCCCCAGGTTTGCTGCAATATCATCCTGTGCATCGAATACCTGGTGCACAGGCTGGGAATACTGCAGCTTGTGGCCATGTTGGACAGCATTGACAACTATAGAGAGGACCCACCACGTGCAGTCATGGTCTGTGGAGGGTGGGCTGGTGGAGGTTGGGAGTTGGTGAGCAGTGATTGACCATGATTTCATCCATTTGGGGCTGTGGGGGGGGCAGTACTGTGACTAGTGAGGGGACCCTTAACCCCCACAAACAATGCCCACCCCACTCTTATGGAATGGGGTAAGTGTAACGCCCAAAGATCCCAAAGCACACCACAACACTTGTCAGTGTCCACAGGGTAGGATGAGGAACAATGGCATGCACATTATAGCTGACTCCCCAAAGGCACACCCCAATGCCTGTTGGTCTTTACAGGGTTGGAGTGGGGTTGGCATCACTTCAAGACTTCACTGCCTTTCCTATTATGCGTCTCTAACTCCAGCACTTCAGCAGTTCAGTGGAGCCAAATATTCAAAATATTTCCATGTGCAATTTTAGCTGCTCCCACAAATTGATAGACACCTTCTGCCCAATTCCTCATACATATTTAATGGGATGTTGTCAACCCCCTTAGGCCACATCATGTCCCTAGTTTAAACAAGCATTTGTCAATGCCGAATGTTGTCTCACTGGCATTGGCAGAGGTTATAAAAGGAGGCATGGCCACTGTCCACCACAGCAGGGCACATGGAGTGGTGCACGAGCCATTAGACCAGATCTTGGCTGGTCTAACTCTGATGGCCCTTGCTCCCCTTGCCATGGGTTGCAGAATACCAATTATGGTGATAGTGCAGTGCTGCCCTGGTGCAAGCTCCACTTCACATTGCCACACTGTTGCATCAATTGCAAGGATGGCGTAAGGACAGACTGTGTAGGTGGAACCCCAGGTGCCACTGGGGTCATATGAAAATCATGACTGGTGCAAGGTATAGTGCAAGGTGCTCCATCTGCTGTTTCTCCATGCTACAAGTCCCTTGCACCAGTCCTGAGCTTTTGAAAATTGAGCCTATTGTTTTTATTACCCTAAGCTATGATCATGACAGGTGTAATTAATCAAATACCACACAAAATGTGATTATTATTTTCATATAGCTGTTTGGTCCCCATTGCCTCCTCCCGCCAACTGGCAATGGGGACACACAGGTATTTTACAGGTTTTCTCCCCTGAACCCCCCCCCGAGGCCCCAACACGCAGCCATGTGAGTGTGTGGAGGAACGCTATGCACCCCTTGGTGCCAGCTCATCCCTTTCCGCATCCCGTAACTGTTTACCACCCCTTCTCCACCTATGCTACCCACTGGACCACCACCTGGTGAGAGCAAAACTATGGGGAGGTGCCAACCCACCCTCAACACCATCAGAAGAGGAGGGCTTCCCATCAGAATGCTTAATCCTGCTCTGCCTCCCCCACACTGGCACCCCGATGACCCAAGGTAATTTCCGAACCTGAGTCGCTGGTGTAGCTTGAGGTGTGGCGTCCAACATCTCAACCCTCAGTGCCACCAGACCAGTTATGGAACAACCTCGATAACAGGTTTTGGAGTGGAATTTGAAAATGACACCTGCTATGTTCATGAGATGGAGTAAAAAATGAGCATGTTGAAAATGTGGGTTCAAAAGTTTAAAAAAATGCAACTGAGTAAACATTGAAAAATGTCAGTGTTTGTTCATAACTTTGTTGTTTTTTGAGATTTTGACTCAATATTTTCAACATATCCTTTTCTTGACCCCACCTTATGAATATGAAACCTGTCTTTTGTAAAATCTGACCAAAATGACATTTTGTGACATGTGCAGGGGTGTTTGGAGGCACCCCTTTGGGGCACCCAGGTGTTGCATTCAGTGTCAGGGGTAGGCTATCCAGCACCAGGGGTTGGGCACCACAGTGTTGTATTAAAGACATGGATCAGATGGTGGAGGGGATAGTGGTGGCAGGGTTGAGCACCCACCACTGGTTTTCTGTACTGGCTAGGTTGGACAGGGGATACCAGCAGCTTGGTTAAAAACCTGTTGCAGGCTTTCTGTACTGGCTGGGTTGGGCAGGAGGGGAATACTGGTGGTTGGGTTGATCACCCACCATTGGTTTTGTTGAAGGGTTGGAGGATGTTGACATGCTGGCCACAGATAGGAAAAAGCTGTTGCTATAGTACAACATCTCTGCCATTCCCTGAGAAACGAAGTACTAAGTATACTGTACACTGATCCAACTGTCTTCTAAGACCTCTCCCCACACTAATTACTCTTATTCCTAATGTATGAATGCTTAAACAAAAATCAGGAACTAAATCCTGACCTCTGCACTGTGATGACCAGATTGTAACCTGTAATGGTCAAATGCTCCTACTTGTTATGTACATCCTCTGTGTATGAAATGCTTTACTGTTTAACTAACTCTGGGTCGCCCCTGAAAAAGGGACCTTTGGGTCTCAGCGGGCTTACCCAGTTACCAAAATTGAATAAATAAATAAACAGTAGCACGTACGAAAGCAGTAAAAATGCAACACATATGTGGAACAAAAACAAGAGGAAAGGTTTCAAGTAGGAATTTTGAGTTACACAAGAAAACCTACTTCAGCCTTGCATTTTGCAACTTTGTGATTGGGCAAGGACTTCAAAGGGAAAAGGAAGCATTGCCCCCAAAAGTCCAGTCACAGCTTAGACTGACAACCAGCATGTTTGCATGCTTTGTAAGCAAACACACAAATTAGCCCTGAATAGATTTCATGCATTTCTCCTCAACAGGGACCTTACAGACAGTGCAGATTGTTCCAGAGAATACAATACAAAAGTTTCAGAGCTGGTTAATAACCCATGCATATTATTGCATCTATTTAAATTTAGCACTCATTTATACAGAACCATTGCCACATGTATCTTAGATTCTGACAGTGTGACTAAATGACAACTAAATGAGAAATGGAGAAAGGCACCAGACATCCCAGAGGAAAACTTGTTTCCAGCTTAGTCTCATCATCCAGTGTGCCAAATGTTAGGTTCATCTTATGAAAGAAATAAAATCAGAGACAAGCAAGAGTTTTCCTATGAATATTCTGCCCAGACACACTTAAATAGGATTCTTTTCTATGAGAAGTCTCCAGATCTTTATAAAATTTATAATTCGAAGTATCTGCAACCCATGACATATCTCCTTGATTGAAAATAGCTAAAATTCTCTGCATCACTTGATTGTTATATATTTCTAATTCCTGGTTTGCTTTTTGCAGCAATATTGATAAAGGATCAACTTTTGTTAACTAGCTGTGGGTGCGAGTTGTGAATTACACTTTTTCGGGACTTCTGCGAAATGTAGGAAATTTCGCAAAATTTTTCAAACTTCTGCCATTGGCGAAATTTGGATCTTCTGCAGATTTTCACCCAGTTCTGCAGACTTTTTTGCTGAACTGTGGAATAATACATCTAAACTGCAAAATTTATTCCATCCACAGTTCAGTGTATTATTTCATAATGCAGCCACCCCCACACCGATCGCTAGCCCCCTGTCCCAGAAAGCACCCTGGTGTCTAGCACCCCCCACCAGCTGATTGTAGGACCAAAGTAAAAAAAAAAAAAAGGAAATCCCTAGTAGCTAGTGGTCCCGCCCCCACCCACCAATCACTTATCCCATTTTAAATTAAAAAAAATCTGTCCTCTGATGGCTAGTGGTTCCACTACCACTCAATGATCATAAGTCCCATTTCAAATAAATCCATGCCCTGGTGGCAAGTAGTCCCACCCCCACCTTCCGATCATGGGTCCCATATTAAATAAACAAAATAAAACCACTCCAATCCCTGGTGGCTAGTGGTCCCACTCCCGCCCACTGTTCATGGGTCTCATCATGTTTAATAATAAAACAAAAATGATGCCCTGGTTGCTAGTAGTCCCACCACCTGCTGATCATGGCCCCCCAAAAGTTATAATTCCCTGGTGTCTAGTGGACACCCCTCTCTTTCCATGATACCTCCCTAAACAAAAAAGAAAAGGCAGTCCATTGCCTCCTTCCAGTGTATTCCCTAGTGTCTAGTGGAGCCCCCCTCCCTATCCCCGATCTCCGATCCTTTACACACCACAACATCCATAATACACAGTTAAGCCATCTGGTACCACCATGTTTGTTCAAACCAGGAGTACTGGGACAGATATGTTATTATACTAAAAGAATCCTTCGAGCAGAAGGGATATTAATCCAGCACCATTGACAGGAATATGCAGTCTGCACTATGCATGCCCAGAGAAGAACTACTAAGGTATAAGCCACAGAGAACATCTGAATGCACACCTCTGGTAGTCACCTAGAATCCAGAAGTGGGAAAACTATGAAAAATAATTAAAGATTTACAGCCACTGTTGTCTGAAGATGAGACTCTAAAAAATATATTTCCTACTCCACCAGTACTTGAGTTCCACCAACCACCAAACCTGAAGCAGACTCTCATGCAAATCAAACTTCCCACAGAACTCGAGAGAGGTGACAAAGGTACAAAACCATGCAACATACCTTGCTGCAAACTATGTACACACATCTGTCCTGAGGCATCTGCCATTCGTAATGGAAAAACATTTAAAATCCAAAACTCACATTCCTGCTCTTCTAGCAATGTAGCATATATGATACAATGTAGAAAATGTGAGGATGGCTGCTATAATGGTGAAACTGGACATATACTCAAAACAAGTCTTAATCACCATAGATTCACAATCACCCACACAGATGAAAATACACAGATATGGGGAACATTTTTCAAGATCAGACCACTCCATCAGTGATTCTGCTGTCAGACTATTGAATGGTAACTTCAAAAACAATAAGGAATAGCAAACATTTGAACTGAAAATGATACAACTTTATGACACTAAAGAACAAGCATTTGTCAATGCTGAATGTTTGCTTGCTGGTATTAGCATTGGAAATGCAGGAGTTAGACAGATGCAGAATAGGAATGGCAGTGAGGTACTGAACTTCACGCCAACCCCACCTCCATCCTGTAGAGATGGACAGTCATTGGGGTAAGTGTTTGGGTCATCACCCATGATGTTCATGCTGTGTTACTATTCTGCAAACACCAACATGTGTTGAGATGTGACTTGGGGTGTTTGGCTTTATAGTCACCCCATTACATAAGAACATACACTGAAATTGGTGCAGCATAGGAGAATGGGGTGAACTCTGGATCCAAAGAGTCCAAGGTACACTTCGATGCCTGTCACTGACAGGGGCGTGGCATGGCATGAGCAGCTCAGTCTGTCATAAGTTGGGGTAGTAAAGATCAGGCACAACACAATCAAATCAGGTACACCACATCAAAAGATGTGATTAGATTTATTAAAAATAAAAAAAATTAAGAATAAACAAGTACAAAGAAATAACTTTCAATAATAACAAATAAAAGAAAACAAGAAACAAAAAGACACAGCTCAGGGAATAAAACTGGCTAATTCCCTAATGAAAGTCTGTGCAAGGTCTCCCTTCGGAGAACCTACTCAGGAGATGTACACACGTCTTCTGCCAAACTACATCTGCTGAAAGGGTGCTAGATCCTGCGTTAAGTAGCACCCAAACTCCTCCCGTAAGGATTAGATCCCACCCCTAATAATCTTTAGAGCATTATATTACACTTGGATACCTATCTATACACATAATACACTATACTAGTGAAAAGGTGTACCAAATAGTCAGTAAATATGCCATTCAGTAATATATATCAAAATAAACATTTCCTCATTCCTTACCTAATTGAAAAAGAGGGCTATAATAAATCCAGACTCCATCTTTTTTCCAATGAGTGACACCAAGGATTCATATAAATAAGGCAGAGGGGGTGCTGCTGTCCCCCTATAGGAGACTGCATCCTACATCCTGCTAAGACGTCACTGCTGACTGGAACAGCTAGCTATAGCAACCATCTTATGCTACAGAACCACAGGTACAACACCTCACTGTGCACTTTCTTTATCTTTTATCTTTATATTTATATAACTGTCCAATAATGTACAATACAGCAGCACATAACACCTATTTCTGAAATATATTTCAAGGGAGGGGTTTGTTTGTCTCCTCTAAGTAACTTTCCGTTACAGGTAAAAGAAATACATTTCTCTACAAAAAAAACACAACCTGTGTAAGAGAATGTTTTAAATGTCTGCAGTTTTTATACTTGGGCAGGTTTCTACCCCCTTTTTTGTCTACAGCAGATTCACATTTATCAGACACTACAGTCTTTACAGGGACAAAAACAAACAGTGTTCATTTTAAATGCACAAGACAAGTGTGCACTGGAGAAAAAGGGAGCGAAAAGCAAGCAGCTTTCCTTTTTTAGAAACAAAAACATAAAAAGACTCATATTACAGGGATTCATGCTTCTTATTTTTCTTTTGAACACGTGTGCATACTAAATCAGTTTATAGGGAAAACAATATAGCATGGATAAGGAAAAGTGTCATGGACAGATCACTGCAATTATGACTCCTAAAAGAGTTTTTAGAAAAGATTACAGAGGAAAAACAGGATAGCAGTAGGTGGCCAATCCACTGCAACCTAAAATAAAAAGAAATAGAAAAGAAGTGCTGTTGCACAACAGACTTTGGGGGTGGGGTTAAAAAAAAAGAAGAATAAGTTGAAGTAAGGAGGTTATTCCAGCAGTGAGTCATGAGCTCTTGTTATCCCTATCTACCACATACCCCCCTGCCTAAGTACAAACCAAAAGGGCACCATTGGTTTGTCATCCACATCCATACCCACAAAGGGATGAGAAGGAGCTTCCACCCACCCTCACAGAAGCTCTGCCCCAGGGCACCCTAAAACAAAATTAATAATTCTGTTATAGTAACAATATACTACACTAAATTTCAAAATAAAATACACACAATTTGCCCTGAGGTACATATTTATAACTTCATAAGTCATGGTTTAGATAAGCCATTTGCTCCATATCTAGATAAATAGTCAGCATTCTTATGTTTACTCCCCGGTCTATGTTTTATGCCAAATTTATATGGTTGCAACACCAGGTACCATTGAAGGATCTGAGCATTTTTGTCTTTCATTTGATGTAGCCAGAAAAGGGGGGTTGTGATCTGTAAGCAACGTAAAGTGTCTTCCCCATAAGTAGAAATTTAAGACTTCAATAGCCCATTTGATGGCCAGACATTCCTTTTCAATTGTCGCATATTTAGTTTCCCTAGGAAATAACTTGCAGCTAATATAGAGTAAGTAAGTAAAATTTATTTTTAAGCACTTTTCAAAGAACCAAAGCGCTGTACAGAATGGACAACATTTAAAACAACATACATTAGAACAGTATAAATAAAATTATCTCCATAAGCTTTTAAAAAACAAGAAAGTCTTAAGCTCTGATTTAAAGCTCTTGATGGTCAGGCAGCCTTGTATCTGACGAGGTAAGAATTTCACAGGGCAGGGGCAATGTAGGAGAATGCATGTGCCCCAGATGTCTTCAAATGAACCCTGGGAACCTCTAGCAATCCCTTGCTGGCAGATCAGAGTGAACAACAGGGGCAGTAGGGAGTAAGGAGATCTTGCAGATACTGTGGTCCCTGTTTGTGTAGGGCTTTGTAGGTCAGTAAACCAACCTCGAAGGTGATCCACCACTGAACCGGCAGCCAGTGCAGCCAACACAGTACAGGGGTAATATGACTATTTCTAGATGTCCCAGTCAAAAGCCTGGCTGCTGTGTTCTACACTAACTGCAGGTGATGGATATCAACCCCCGGTAGCCCTAGGTACAGGGCATTGCAGTAATTAAGGTGGGTAGTCATGAAGGCATGGACTAGAGTAGAAAGGTCAGCCAGAGAAACCAGGTGTTTCACCCGGGTGATATTCCTAAGATGGTAAAAAGAGGTCTTGATGATGGCTGACACCTGAGATTTCAGGGTCAGACTGTTGTCAATAATAACGCCCAGATTACATACCTGGTCTGAGGTTGAGAGCTGGACACCATCAAGCCAAAGGCCTGATGGAACCCCAGCCCCATCACACACCTCAAGGTGAACTGGGTCCACAACCAACACCTCGGTCTTTTCCAGGTTTAACCTCAGCCAACTAACACTCATCCAGTCTCTGATCTCGGATAGAGAGAGCTGTTAAGCAAAGGGACTGCATCATCCTGTCCAGGAATAACGGATAGATACAGCTGGGTATCATCTGCATAGCAGTGAAAACCCAAACTGTATCACCTAATAATGTCTCCTAATGGCAGCATATACACTGCAAACAACATGGGTGCTAAGATGGAGCCCTACGGCACCCCACAGGACAGAGAGATGGTGTCAGAGGAATAAATTCCAGTGACAACCCTCTGTGTCCTGCCTGTGAGGAAAGATTGAAACCAATGTTGAACTGTTCCAGACAGTTCACAAAAAAACGCAGATGCTCCAACAGCACACCATGGTCCACAGTATCAAATGCTGCAGAGAGATCAAGAAGGACTAAGATAGTACGAGCCTTTTGATCTCTCGCAATTAGGAGATAATTTAAAACCTGGATGAGAGCAGTCTCAGTACTATGTCTTTCCTAAACCATGACTGGGGAGTATCAAATATATTGTGATTTGTGAGATGGTCGTCTAGCTGTGACACAACCACATTTTCAATAACCTTATCCACAAAGGGCAGGTTAGAGATAGGTCTGTAGTTAGCTAAACAGTCCGGATTCAGTGAAGGTTTTTTTAAGGAGTGGTCGAACGACCGCCTCCTTTAGGGGATCAGGGAAAAAAACCCTGCTCTAGAGATTTCTAGACAATTTTAGCAAGGATCAGACAGATAACCTGTACGCAACCTACTAATAGGGGCATAGGGCCTGGATCCAAACTACAGCTGGTTGGTCGTACAGTCTGAATAATCCTCACAAAATTCATGAATTCCGGCCTACTGAAGTCAGACCAGGCAGCACGGGTATTCGTTTCCTCCTGCTGATCACCGCAATCCCTTAAAGAGGGGGCTGGGCCAATGCCCGACCTAATGCTGGCAATCTTATCTGCAAAGAACCGAGCAAGTTCATTACCCTTCATTTGTGAAAAAACTCTTCTAGACTGCAGACAGAGTGGATTGCACAATCTGTCGACAGTCGGAAAGAGTTGACCTGGTCAGTTCTGTTCAGTAGCAATCTCCTTGGACAGGAATTCTGCCTTCTTACATGTGATTGCTGATTGACAGATACTATAGTGATCCATCAGTATATGTTTGTCAGCATCCAGGCTGGATTTCCGCCAAGCTCTCTCTAGCCTTCGCCCCACTCTCCTCAGCTCTTTCAAGGACTCAAACCATGGAGTCCTTTGGCACTGAGTGAGTGGGCGAACACGAACAGGAACAATTAGATCCAAGGCCTCACCCAATGCCTTATTATAGGCAAGAACGAGATCCCCTGGATCCATGCACTCACTTGAAATACTCGATAGGTCTAGCACCGCTGACAGATCTTCTGGGGTAACTCCCCTTAAAGGGCAGTAATGGACCATCTCCGTAGAGGCAGGCCTATTTGGGGGTGCCTCAAAACTGAATCTTATGGTATGGTGGTCTGTCCACACATTTGGTTCCACCACCAAATGCATGACCTCCAACTCCAGCAGAAGCACTAGGTCCAATGAGTGACCCCCTATATGAGTAACAGAGGTAACCACCTGTGTAAGGCCCAACATAGTCATAAGTTGGAGGACATTATTCCCAAAGTGCGAGAGTTTATCATTGACCTAGGCGTTGAAGTCGCCCAGTATTAACCATCTGGGTGACTCCAATGCCATGTCGATGATGAAGTCTGCAAGCTCCTTCAGAAATTCTCCACCATCACCAGGTGGATGATAGATGAGGAGAATCCTGAACCCTACACCTGGTCCCAGGATACACTCAAAGGTTCGAGTGTTACCCACTGGAGTATCCACGAGACCCAGCTCCATTCTAAAAAAGATGGCTACTCCCCTGCCCTATGATCCAACCTCGGGCGGTGTCTCACCGAGAACCCAGCCGGAACAGCAGATGCCAATATAGGGCCTGCATTCTCATCCAACCAGGTCTCAGTGATGCATGCCAGGTCAGATGTTTCAACAAGATCCGCTATAATAGCAGTCTTGTTTCTAATTGACCTGGCATTACATAACACCACCAGGGTTGGATGAGTTTTCAAGGAGGATTGCAGTACCTGCCCACCATTTGTAGAGCCCTTGGGTATGGAAATCAGACAGGAAGAACCCCTCTCATGATTCCATTTTGCCCCAGGGCATCTCCTAGTCCCTACTACCTCTATCTGTCCACCCCTTTCCCTTCATTCACTCTGCCGAGTCCATCCAGTCTTCAAACGCCTTCTCACTATCCCCAATGCATGACATCTATTATAGACCTCAGCTAACAAAGGGGGACAGTGAAAAGGACAGAGGTCCCGGAGCAGAGTGGGAGAATAGCACCTGACTGTCTTGGAGCCCTTCCAACACATCCTAATATACAATAGACAACCAAATAATCAGGAAAGTTTTCAAATTAAATATTCCACTACAGTAATAGCCAACACTCACATTTACAATTAGACAAATTTAGTCCATCAGACTCATTACAATAAATCAACAAATAATTAAAATAAACAATCATAAATACTGATACTAATAATCCTTTTAACTTCAGTGGATCCTATAGCAAAATCAATTCCTTTTATGCAAATTCCACATTTAAAATAGAAGTCCGGTTTAACATTTATTAGGGGAAATAGCTACCATAAAGAGTAATATTAACCCCAGCAGAGATTGGAACTATGGCCCCTAGAGGTAAGGCCATCCTCCAGCAGACCCCCACCCCAGCAGGCCTAGGAGACACCAAGTGCTTCACATCCACCCTTCGGCAGGCCCAAAGCCAGTGTCACCCATTCCAGGCCCAGTCAGAGCAACAGATACCCCTGGCAGCTCACCCTACGGCAAGTATTTGCAATTGCCTGGAAACCAGATAATCATAGAGTAAACACAATAATAACTCCAACCAATACAGAGATGCAGGCATATAAGTCCAATGAATCCAGTAAATATAGACTCCCCATAGTTCAGCAGCTCCCCACAGTATAGCAGCTCACCACACCATTGCTGAGGTCATATACAACCATCACATTGCATCATAATTTATGTATTTACTCATGGACCACAGACCAACAAGTCTGTATCTCCAAGCAGTCAGGTTTCAACTCAACAATTCCAGCATACGCGGATTAATGAAGGCGTAATGATTCCATGGAATCATTTAAGAGATCCCTGAAAAGTCATCTATTTTCACTGGCATTTGGTTAGTTTATTTTATGGTCATTTCATTGTCTTATGTTTTTATTTATTATTGCTGATGTTTTATCTCTTGTTTTGTATCAGTGCTTTGATTTATTGAAAAGCGCTTTATAAATAAATTTTGATTTGATTAAAGTATGATGTGCAAATCATAGGAATAAACTGCAAACTGCAGTAACAGTATTAATGTATTCAGTATATCCACAATATATCCACTCAATTGGGGAGTTCATCAAAAAGTACACAGGATATTCAACATGATATTTAAAAATGCAGGAGCAGCAACAGTTTTGGCAGTAGTCTTGACTCAAACCAGTCATTCCACTCCACTCCACTCAATGACAGCATTTTAACCACCAAACAATCCTCAACTCTGAGATGATCAGCAGCTTGCAGCACAAAACGATAGTAATTCCAGCTGGAAGTCCCAACGTCATCCGCTCCACAGCACTAATCCACCACCAGCAGTTCTGGCTATTCCACAGCTCCCATCGACTCCCAGCTCCACATCAGTTCCACTGCATACATAGCAGCACACATTCAATATGCAGTTTCTAGTGTGCAAATTACAGTTCACTTTAACAAGCGCTCCACTCCACTGATAAATCAGACAAGCCACAATAATCAACAATCCACGACTGAAAAAGCGGCAGGTCTCTGACGCACAAACAATGATAAAACAACAGTAAAGCAAATAAATAAAATAATAAGATGCGTGGGACAACACCAAAATAACAGAGAGCTAAAACGAGCAAAAAATTAACTTTAGACAGAGACAGTAAAGCTCTTTCAGAGGCTAGCCCAGCGTGGCTGCCATCTTCCTCACAGACTGCTACCATTGACAATTGGATGCTGTTCCCCTTTGATGGTCTGACATAAGACAGCCTCAAGACCTGTTTCAGAGGCATCTGTGTGAACCTCAAATGGTTGGCTAAAGTCAGGGGACCTCAAAACAGGAGAGGCACATAATGCAACCTTAATAGCATGAAAGGCTTCCTCACAGGCAGGGGACTAAGGTACTTTATTAGGAACCTGCTCACTTGTCAAATCAGTTAGTGGGGCAGCTATAGCTGCAAAATTGTGAATGAAATGTCTGTAATACCCTGCTAACCCTAAAACAGAATGGACATTTTTTTTATCTCTGGTATAGAGCAGATTGCCACTGCCTCCACCTGTTCTATTTCCAGTTTAATCACCCCATTACCTAGTATAAAACCCAGGTATCTAGTATTTTGGGTAGCCAGAGTGCATTTAGAGGGGTTAATAGTCAGGCCAGCATCCCATATGGTTCTGATGATGCTATCAAGATGAACTAGATGTGTCATCCAATCGGCTAAATATAACAATGTCATCTAGGTACACTGAACATTACCCCTCATGTGGATGTAATAGCTGGCCCACGTACCTTTGAAATGCAGCGGGTGCTCCACGCAGTCCGAAAGGCATATAAACAAACTGATATAGACCATTCTGGGTGCTGAAGGCTGTTTTTTCCCTAGGTGTTTTTTCCAATGGTATCTGCCGATAGCCTTTGGTTAAATCTAGCGTAGTGATGTAACGGGCTTTCCCAATTCGATCAAGAATATTGTCAATTCTTGGGATAGGGTAACTATCAAATTGGGACACTTGATTTAGCCGACGAAAATCAAGGCAAAGACGTATACCACCTTCTTTTTTGGGTACTGTCACTACAGGGGAGGACCAAGGACTGATGGAAGGCTCAATAATGCCCAGTTGTTTATAAGTCCACATCAGTTCTGATACATTCTGGCAACCTATAGGCCTTTTGATGAATGGGGACAGGTCAGTTTTTTAACATGTTGGACACCAGTTCATTTCCTGGTATACTAGTAAATGTCGAGCCATATTGGGTTAACAGTTGTTGTAAATCCCTCTGTTTCCTCTTGGAAAGGTCAGGACTGACATGTATGGCATTGATGCCATCTGGGTGTTCCAGTCTCCTATAAGCCATCTCTAAGTCTGTAACTGAGGTTTCAGGTAGCACATAAAAGCATGGTTGAGCCTCAGACCTACCATGCCATTTTTTTAACAAGTTGGCATGATATGTCCTGGGGTTTATTTTCTTACCAGGTGCCTCAGTTTTATAAGTTACAGGTCCCATGCATTCCCTAATGACATAAGGACCTTGCCACTTCATCCATAATTTATTGCCCGATGAAGGGAGCAGTAATAAAACCTTCTCCCCTGGTAAAAATGACTTTTCCTTCATTTTAACATCATACAACAGTTTTGGTTTTTGTTGTGCTGTGACACAGTTGTGGTGGGCTTGCTGTGTAGATGACATCAGCCATTTCCATAACTGTGTCATATATCCCAGAATATTGACATGTCTGATAATGTTATTACCTTCCCAAGCCTCCTTTACCACATCAAAGGGACCACGTGGGTTTAGCCCATACAAGAGAGCAAAAGGGAAAAACCCAGTTGAAGCTTGTGGTACCTCTCGGTATGCGAAGAGGAAGAGTAGTAGGTAATGTTCCCAGTCCTTACCCTCATCATCCACAAACTTTCTGATCATGCGCTTTAGGGTCTGGTTAAAGCGTTCCACCAGACCGTCTGTTTGTGGATGATAGGGTGTAGTCCGTACAGCGGTGACTCCCAGTACTTTATAAAGCTCTCTTACTAAATCAGCACTGAAATTAGCCCCTTGATCTGTTAGGATCTCTTTTGGAATACTCAGGCGACTAAAATACTCCAGAAGTCTTTCTGCTATTTTTGGAACAGTGATGGTTCTGAGGGGAAATGCTTCCAGGTATTTTGTTGTGTAGTCACATATAACCAGAATAAAGAAGTTGCCCTTCTTACTTTTCTCCAGGGGTCCCACAATATCCATAGCTATACACTCAAAGGGCTGTGTAACCAAAGGGAGAGGCATCAGTAGTACTTTCTCTTTGCTTTTGACCTGCCCTATTTGCTGGCACTCAGGGCAGCTCTTACAATAGGTGCCTACATCTTCCTGTAACCCCGGCCAGTAAAACCTCTGTAATAATCTGGCAATGGTTCTATCTCTACCCGCATGCTCAGCACTAGGTAGGTCATGCCCTAGAAACAAAAAGTTTTGCCTATACCTAGTAGGAACTATCAGCTGTTCCATCTGCTCATTGGTGTTAGGGTGGGTACACACCCTGTACAGTATTCCGTTTTTCTCTGTAATCATAGGGGCCCCAGACATAACATCCATCCCTAGCTGTGAAATAAGGATGTTAATGTTATATCAAAGTGTTATTCATGTACAGTGTCAGTTATAGATACAGAAGGCACAGAGTCTTTATTAATAACATTCATGTGTTCCCTCTTTCAGTCCCTCTGGATCTTCTTCTTCTTCTTCTCAACCCATGTCTTTCTTGGCTTCCCTTTGGTTTCAAACACCTCATCTGAAAAAGGGAATAATAGTTCCATCTGATCCACCTGTTTCTGTTGTGCTCTGGTGGTTACTGTTATCAAGGATGTGTCACAGGCCAGGACAAGAGAGTTAAAGTCACGTTTATCCTGATCTATAATTAAAGGAACTGGCAAGGTTGGCACCACTTCCACCTTTAATGTCCTTAGTGAACCATTAATATTAAGTTCCAGTTCTGTGGTCGAATATTGGTGTACATCCCCCACGAATGCAGATAACCCCAGTTGACAGAGTCTTTTGTGGCACAGGGGGTATTAAGTCTGTACATATAAGACTTTGTCGACTTCCTGAGCCTACCAACCCTTCAACGGCCCTTCCAGCTAAATGTGCTTTAATTACAAAGGCACCCAAGTTCATTGTCGCCAAATAAGCTGGGCCTTTCTTCTTATTGGGGCAATATCTGGCTATGTGCCCCAAGCTGTGACAATAGTGGCACTCTATGTTAGGGTCAGGTCTTTTTGCCACATAATTCCTGCCATCCCCTCTTGGTCTAACAGTCCCTGTCCCAGAAGAAGAAAAATAGGGTGTTCTTACCACTGATGTGATGGTCGTGCTGGTAGTTGGTGTAGGTGAAGGATTTGGACCTGCAATATTTGTCCTGCAGTACCCTTTCCATAGTGGTGGCGAGCTGACAGGAAGTCTTCAGCCAGGGTCATAGCAATTTCTGCACTTTCGGGGTTGTGTTCCCTGATCCACATTGTACATCTGCTGGCATAATTGTAATAAATTGTTCTAAAACTAACAGTTCAATGATTTCCTTGACACTTTTGTCCCCAGGCTGCAACCATTTAGTACACAAGTCATTTAATCTCGTGAATGTTTCCCTTGGGGCACAGGGGGCAGGTGTTTTAGTGTCCAAAATCATTGCCGGTATGTTTCTAAATTAATATCATAATGCTTTAAGATTTCTTTTTTAACAGCCGCACAGTCATTGGAGGTTTGGGCATCCATACTGGAGTATGCCAGGTGTGTGTTACCGGATAGATAAGGGGCAATTTAAACTACCCATTGTTCTTGGGGCCATCCACAGGCTTGTGCTACTCTCTCGAATGTAGTCAAGTATGACTCGATATCATCAGTAGGAGTCATTTTTGTTATTTTTATGTCCTTAGGACAGGATTTTGCAGCTTCCTGTCTTACCCCAGTAATCTGTAATACCTTCATAGCATCCGCCTATCTCTGATCTTGTCTTCGTCTCTCCTGTTCATGTTCTTGTCTCTCTCATTCTTTCTCCTGGAGGTCCCTCATTCTCTGTCATTCCAAGTCTAGTTGCCGCACTGCTAGCCATTTCAACAATCCTGAAACATCTTCAGGTGGCATCTAATCTGGGTCCTCGCCCAAGCTGGTATCCTCAGGTTTTGCAGCTTCCATGACAATCACCACTAGCAGAGTCTCCATTGGGACCTTAGGTCTGGTGACTGGACTTAAACCAGGAAGTAGAGGTTCCCCAGTCTTAATCACTGGGATCTGGTGGAGATGCCATTCACAGTTGTGGTGGCATCCGCCAGATGGGCCATGTACCGACAGTGCCAGAATTGATCAAGATACTAAGTGCGGTATGCAATATGTGGAGTCTCCTAGTATCCCTCAGACCTCCACACTGCCCCACTCCTGGTACCAATGTTGTGGGTTGGGGTAGTAAAGATCAGGCACAACACAATCAAATCAGGTACACCACATCAAAAGATGTGATTAGATTTATTAAAAATAAAAAAAAATAAGAATAAACAAATACAAAGAAATAACTTTCAATAATAACAAATAAAAGAAAACAAGAAGCAAAAGACACAGCTCAGGGAATAAAACTGGCTAGTTCCCTAATAAAAGTCTGTGCAAGGTCTCCCTTCAGAGAACCTACTCAGAAGATGTACACACATCATCTGCCAAACTACATCTGCTGAAAGGGTGCTAGATCCTAGGTTTAATCGCACCCAAACTCCTCTCATAAGGATTAGATCCCACCCCTAATAATCTTTACAACATCATATATTACACTTGGATACCTATCTGTACACATAATACACTATACTAGTGAAAAAGTGTACCAAATAGTCAGTAAATATGCCATTCAATAATATATATCAAAATAAACATTTCCTCATTCCTTATCTAATTGAAAAAGAGGGCTATAATGAATCCAGACTCCATCTTTTTTCCAATGAGTGACTCCTAGGATTCATATAAATAAGGCAGAGAGGGTGCTGCTGTCCCCTATAGGAAACTGCATCCTACACCCTGCTAAGACGTCACTGCTGATTGGAACAGCTAGCTTTATCATCCATCTTATGCTACAGAACCACAGGTACAATACCTCACTGTGCACTTTCTTTATATTTTACCTTTGTATTTTTTTAACTGTCCAAGAATGTGCAATACAGCAGCACAGAACACCTGTTTCTGAAATATATTTCAAGGGAGGGGTTTGTTTTTCTCCTCCAAGTAACTTTCTGTTACAGCTGAAAGAAGTACATTTCTCTATAAACAAAACACAACCTGTGTAAGTGAATGTTATGAATGTCTGCAGTTATCATATTATACTTGGGCAGGTCCCCCCTTTTGTCTACAGCAGACTCACATTTATCAAACACTGCAGTCTTTACATGGACAAAAACAAACAGTTTTCATTTTAAATGCATAAGACACGTGTGCACTGAAGAAAAACGGAGCGAAAAGCAAGCGGCTTTCCTTTTTTAGAAACAAAAACATATTTGGACTCATTTACTGGGATTCATGCTTCTTATTTTTTTTTTGAACACGTGTGCATACTAAATCAGTTTATAGGGAAAACAATATAGCATGAATAAGGGAAAGTGACATGGACAGACCACTGGAATTATGACTCCTGAAAGAGTTTTTAGAAAAGATTACAGAGGAAAAACAGGATAGCAGTAGGTGGCCCATCCACTGCAACCTAAAATAAAAAGAAATAGCCAGAAATGAAGTGCTGTTGCGCAACAGACATTGGGTGGGGGTTAAAAAAAAAGAATAAGTTGAAGTAAGGAGGTTATTCCAGCAGTGAGTCATGACCTTTTTTCATCCTATCTACCACACAGTCAGAAATCCAAAAGCACACCCTGATACCTGTCAGACTTTACAGGGTGGGACGTTATGATTAGAAACCCTAATGGCTCAAGCGTTTGTTGGTATTTGCACTACAAATTTTCAACATGGCCTTTTTGTGACCTCACCTCATGAAAGCATTTGGGACCTCTTTTCATGAAGAGTGGCAGTGTGATTTTGTCCATGTGTCCAGAGCCTTGAGTTGCAACAGCGACCATGCCATTCTGTGCCACATGTACAAAAACACAGATCAGGCAGGGTGTGAAGAATGACAGCTGTACCAGCCATAGGGAGGTGTGAAGAGATGGCAATGATGAAAATCTGTAGTGTGAATATTAAAAATGCTCGCACTTCTGAGCATACATGGAAACTGTGCAATGCATGCATGTGAAACAGTCATTTTATGGACTTTCATCACCAAATTTTCAACATAGGCATTTTAGGACCTCTGCTCATGAACAGTGTCACTGTGATTTTCTTAATCTGTCCCAAACACTGATTTCCCACAGCAACCGTGCTATTCTGCGCCGGAAGTGCAAAAACACATTTCAGCCAGGATGTGAAAAATGACAGTTGTACTCTTCATAAAGAAGTGTGGGAAAATGTCAATGTTGAAAATCTAGAGTGAAAATATTGCAAATTCACAAAGTTACGAGCATGCATGGAAACTGCGCAACACACGCTCATAAGACTCTCATTTTATGGACTTTCATTACTAAATTTTCAACATAGGCATTTTAGGACCTCTGCTCAATAACAGTGTCACTGTGATTTTCTTATTTTGTCCCAAACATGGATTTCCTACAGCGAGCGTGCTATTCTGCGCCAGAAGGGTGAAAACACATTTTGGCCTGGATGTGAAAAATGACAGCTGCACTGTTCATAAGGAGGTGTAGAAAGATGGCAATGTTGAAAATCTGGAGTGCAAATATTGCAAATTGGCAAAGTTACGAGCATGCATAGCAACTGCACAATGCACGCTCGTAAAACAGTCATATTTTGGATTTTTTCCACCAAATTTGCAACATAGACTTTCTGAGAGCCCACCTCTTGAACACTGGCACTGTTAATTTGTTAATCAGTCCTGAAAGGTGATTCTGCGCAGTGACCGTGAAATCACCTTTTGGGACTGAATAACGCCATGACAGTGGCTGAATTCATGAGGAGGGGTCCCAATGACCCCATGTTGAAATTTTGGTGCCAAAATTCCCCAAAATGCCTTGAGATATGCATCAAAGTTGAAAACCCCCTATTTATGCCATTATACAGCTTACTGGTATTTCTTCAGTTCGCGGTCAGCTTTGAAGAGTGCAGACGTGTTCCCGGTCCACAGAAGATAGTCACACTGAGCTCTGGAGGTAAGTATGGGGTGGAGGGGGTGTAGGGAGGTGGGGGTGCACAGAGGGTGGGCGTGGGTTGGAGGAGGGTCCACCGGACTCATTGAGGGACCATTTTCTGTTTTACAGGTTAAACAGAAAAAAAAACAAAAAACATTGCGGGACTTTTTTTTTAACAGGGACATTTGGCACACTGGGGTGGGCTCCCAGCATGCCACCCTAGTGTTTTTCTTTGGGGGCAGTAGCCAACAGGGGATTGGGCACCCCTGTTGGCACTTACTGAGGGAGGTTAAGAGCCAAGGAGGATTTGGCAACCACCTCAGAACAAAACTTTTTTTTTTGGCAGGGGACATAATGCTGACAGGGAGTGGGCTCCCCCATTGGCAGTTTAAACTGAAAATTGGGGGGACTGAAGCCGATGGGGATTGGGGCCCTGTCCACAAACAAAGGATGTTTTTGGGGGGGTGCATGATGCAGATGGGAATTGGGCACCCCCTTGGCACTGGAGGCTGGTAATATTGTTTGTAAACATGGCAGTGGCTTGCCACTGCTTTCACAAACAATATTACACTAGGCAAGGTACCACCCTGCAATGACAAGTTGCTCCCTTTTTGCAGCAGAATGCCTGATGCTGCAATGACGAGGCAGCTCCTGACTGCTGCAGTGAAAACCTTACAAGTTGGTGGCACTTTTGGAAGCCAGTGTCATCAGCACACTGTGCCTCCATTGGTTTACCAGTGCCAAGACCACAAATGCAATGCCTCCGTTGGCTGCCACAGTGCTGCGCCTCCACAACCCACTTCTCTCTGAAGCTGCCACATCATGTGTCTTGCACATGCACACAAGCAAACATAAAAAGGACTTAATAAAGATATTTGTTTAGCATATTACCAGGGATAAAGTAAGAAATAAAAAAAAATGCTTCAGATGTTTCTCCTTTAATCCTTGAACCATCACATCAGCACCTTCCCCAGGACAAAAATGTAACTATCACCTTGATATTAAGGTTGGCTATTTCACGGGTACCCTCTAATGACAATGAGACTCTTCCAATCTTTTACAAATGTAAATTAAGCAATAATTACTGAAGAGACAGTCATTTCCTGGTGATTAACAACTGGCTGGGGGGGGGTAGGGCGGCCTGAGGCTCTGAGGTCATTATTGCGATTATAAGTCTAATTGCAATAATGACACTTATATTTGTAAAGCTTTTTGTTTTCTTTTTTTGCTCGGGGCAGCATGCGCCAGCACTTGTTCTTGAGGTGACATTTGCAATTATGCTGACATGCTGGCAGTTGGAACAATTGTGATGTCTGGTGGGTATAAACAGGAATACATGACTTTTTTCATTTTGTTTTTATTTTATTTTTATAATATACACTGACAGCAGTGCTGAAAACACTTCTTTTCATCAGTGTAGAATGCTGCAATCAGCCTTGTGGTTGCCAGGCTGGACAATTCTAAAAGATTTCAGACTGGCACAGCAGCCAATCAGTGAGCTTCTTTAGTTCATGAATACTTAATCAGACTTCTAATTGACTGTTCAGACTAAAATGTAACTATCACTTTGACATTATAAGGTGGGCTCTTCAACAAGCATACTCCAATGACAATGGGATTCTTCCTGCCAATTTTTATATGAATGTAAATTGACTGTAGTACTTTAATGCTTAAACATGCTACACTATGTCTCAAATCCTCATCCAGCCTCCATATCTGTCATGATATGCAGCTCTGTTTTTACTGACCTGGCCTGAAGAAGAGAATATTATCTCTTCAATACCAGTCTCGGGAATAATGTTGTTATTCCAATAAAAGGTATCACCTGCAGCATATTTTTCTTTCTTCAACATTTAACACAGCAAACCAAGGCTTAGGATGTTTCTTGCCCCAAAAAAAAACAGAACAAGAATCACAGCAACATATAGTGAGAAAAACATTGTTTAGACCTTTAACTGATTCATACCAGTACTTTGCAGCACTTATAAGTACTTGAACTGTCACTGCTACATGACCTGTTTCTGCCCTCAACATCTCCAAGGCACAAATTGCAGCAAACCTAAACTTAGCCTTTAAAGAGGTTTAGAACTGGTGTCAGATTTTTCATATAGTGTTTCAGGCCCCAGACTTCCAAATTCATTTTAGCTCTATAAAAACTGAGCAATGCATCAAAAGAGTGGTTAACACAAGAGTTATGAAGTTGTGAATTCCCATTGCTGACTGATGGGAATGCATTTGAATTCTGTCAGTTTGTGGTGGCTTACAGCCCCTTCAATGATACTAACACATCAAGATATACAAAGTTTTCCACTTCCTCCAAATAGCATATTATTAAAAGACCACCAAAAGCAAAAATGTCTAAAGCCCCCATATTCAAATGGTTAGCAAGGTACTAACTGGATTAGCTCCACATTAACATGAATACTGGCAGCTCTTGCAGCAGGGGTCATATTCAGAAGCTTCAACACAACCCATGGGCACACAGGAATTCAGCATAAAATCAAACACCAAATAACACTATTCTTTCTTTCTAGTTGTGTTTATTGGTCATGTGCTACTTACTGTATAAGTGGCATCCAAACATTAGGAGCCTTTTACAGCAGGGAAAGACAAGATGAATAGCACTCAGGCAGTTCCAGAAAATGTCCTGGAACTTCTCCTCCTACCAGTGAGACTTCATTAAGGAATATCAGTCTCTCACTTTTATACATCTTTAAATAGAGTACTTTTCATAAATTAGACATCATGTAAAAATGAGCAGGATTTACTTATCTAAGCACACGTAATCTAAATTATTTAAAGTGCTTGTGCATTTGAAGTGCTTAATTAAAAACAATTAGTAATTAATTAATACAATAGCATTACTATAGTCCATACTAACTTCAAAAGATACTAATTTATCCAATGAGTTCTATTAGTGAGCAACAGGATAAAACAGGAAAGCAAAACAATAATTAAATAACATTAATGCAGCATCTATTAGAGAGACTATGTATATAATTATGAATATTAAATATGGCTAAACCAATTTAAAACTTTAGTATTCTAGAAATGTATTACCACATTTTGTTAACTAGCATGCTTCAATAATTTATTACACTATTTAGAATTAAAACAATATGTTTACATGCTAACAGTAGAAAATGGGTTAAAGTGTTGAATCCAGATTAAACATAAAACCTACACATGTCCATCCCATCATTTTTGCATGTATTCACAATATAACCACACTTTCTAGGTCCAACAACAGCAGCAGAAAAATAAAATGCTGCCACATCAGACTTCAGTATTGCAGATATTAATCCTATTATTGTTAAGTACATTGAAAATGTCAACTATATTTTTTTAAAGTCTTTCAGATGAGACGTTAAACCGAGGTCCCATCTGCCTGGATTGGTGGTAGTTCAGGTGGATGTTAAATATCCCATGGCACTTATCGAAAAGAGTAGGGGTAGTTTTATTGAAGAAAAACACAACATCACAAAAAAATCACAAATACAGGCATGATATCATAGAATGAGAAGAATCACATTTAAGCATTTAAAAAGAAAATAAAAGGACATGCAAAAAAAAACACATTAGAACAACTTTTTTTTATACCGTTATAAAAGTTTGCCAAAAAAGGTCAACTTTAGAAGTGGAGAATTTATCCAAATCTCTAGCTTTAACAGAGGTTAAACCATTTTCAATTTGTACAAACATAGTGCAAGACAAAACTGTTTGTTGCTGAAAAATAAATTGGCAGTGAGCTTGCCAAAGATAATATTGAATAAAAGCAAAAAACACATTAAGAGTACTTCTATGGTATTTGCGCCATATCCCAGTATAATTACCCAAAACTATGGTCTGATAAGTAATATTAACTAAAAAAGGGAGGTTCCAATGTACGGCAGCGTCCTGCCAGAATGTTTGACTAAAAGGACATGTGACAAAAAATGGACCATAGTTTCTTCGCAATTGATACAGGTCGGCCTTAAACAAAATCTTTCCGTAGTGGGTTTATATTTCAAATTGCCTCGGACCCATAACCTACCCTGTATTGAAAGCCATACAATATCCCAGATATGTGGGGGAATCCTAAAGTCTGTCAATTTCCTAAGAGAAAAAACCTGTTTAGAAGGTATACATTCTGAGAATTGAGGAACACATTTCTGTACCTCAAATATAATGAATTTATAAAGGTTTTCCTAGAAAGGGTAAGCAAATGTGGAAACGATATTTTCCACTGCTGCAACTTTTAAAGTAACTATACCATAAGAGGGCAAAGAATCTGATAATAATAATTTAGGGGTAGTAGTGTCCATTTATTCAAATATGTGGACCATAAAGATGTAGACCAAAATTGCCAAGACATGGTAGTAGAAGACCAAATATAAGAAAAAGAATTAAACAAAACAAAGAGTGATAAAACACAATGGGATTGATCATGTTTAGTCCACCTTTATTAATGGGGAGATAAGTAATATTTCTGCTCACTGGGTTCAGTCTATTGCCCCATAACATCTGAAAAAAAATACTTAATAATCTCATTTCCGGATGAAGGGGGGGGCGGAAATACATAACTTAGATATAAAAAAAACAGTAACAAAAATTTTTTTATAATTGCAACCCTTTTTTTTTCCAAATTTCCACCCTTTCCATCGGTGTATTTTAAATTCTCCAATGTATAATTGTTTCTCCCAATTATAGGTGGCCAGATTTCCTGCTCCAAACCAGATACCCAGAATCTTATGAGGAGAGGAAGCCACCGGAATACCTGCAATTTCAGGATGGTTTAGATGTTCAGATTGTAATATAAAGATAAAACTAACATACTAACATACTAAAATGCCAGCAGAATAGGCCTAATGGTCTTTCGTGTCTGTTCGTTTGGTCAGCCCCCACCCTGGGTGCTGACCTTGCTGTCCCCCTCGCCTTCCCTGGCTTCTCCCTTCCCAGTTCTGGATATTCTTTCTGCATTGGATTTTGCTTCTTGAACCCTTCCCCTGTACCTGTCCCACCCCCTCTTGAACCCCTCCACTGTCTCTGCCTCCACCAGCCCCCTAGGTAGTGCATTCCATGGCTCTACCACCCTCTCAGTGAAGTAGCACCTCCTCCTTTCTCCCCTGAATCTTCCCCCCTCCAGCTTCCACCCATGCCTTCTAGTGGCCCCCTCCTCCTTCCTTCAAAGCACCCTCACTGTTCCTCCCCTATTTACCCTCTTCATGTACCTGAAGACCTCTATCATGTCCCCACGGTCCCTTCTCTCTTCCAAAGTGTACATATTTAGCTCTTCGAGCATCTCCTCATAGGTCCTGTCCCCCAAGCCCCAAATCATTTTGGTTACCCTCCTCTGGACCCTCTCCAGGAGGTTAATGTCCCTCTTTAAGTGCGGCCTCCAAAACTGCACGCAGTACTCCAGGTGCGGCCTCACCAAGCAGTTATACAGAGGGAGTATCACTTCCCTCCTTCTGGAGGTGATCCCCCTAGCGATGCATCCCAGCATCCTGTTGGCCTTGGCTGCTGCCCTCCTACAAGTCTCAGAGTTGTTCATCTTGACATCCACCACCACCCCCAGGTCCCTCTCAGCCACTGAGACTTGTAGTATTCCCCACCAGGGGGAATATGCATTTATTGCAATATGCAATTAATATGCATATTAATCTGAGCTCCAGATAGTGCCTCAAAAATTGAAAAAATATGTAATACATTAAATAAGGATGGAATATCTTTAAGTAATAAAGTGATGTCATCTGCATAAGCAGTTATCTTTTCAGTTGGTAGAGTAGAGGAAGGTGATAATCCAATAATATTCGTGTCCCAGATAATCTGCCTAATAACAGGGTCCAAAACAAAAGCATATAAAAGTGGGCTCAAAGGACATCCGTGCCGTACCCCAATTGATATAGGTATCTCTGTACCAAAATATCCATTAACCATAGGAATACGACAAGCATTTTTATATAAAGTGGATATCCAGTTAATAAATGGTTTAGGAATACCATATCTCAGAAGTACAGAAAATAAATAATCATGTCTAACCCTGTCAAATGCTTTAGCCTGGTATAAAGCAACAACATATCCAGACATTTGCCTTTTATTACTGAGTTCAAATATCTCTTTTAAAAGATATAAATTATGCTGAATGCGCCGATGAGGGATGGCACATGTTTGGGCAGGGTGAATAAGAGATTCAGCTACTGATAATAATCTATTATTAAGAATTTTAGTCATAATTTTATAATCACTGTTTAGCAAACTCAAAGGCCTACAATTAGCAGTGTCAGTGGCTCAGTAGGTAGCACACTCGCCTCTGAGGCCGGGAGATCAGAGGGCTGTGGGTTCAGTTCCCACGTCTGGCACTTGGGTTAATATCCCAGTACTGACACTGTAGTGCAGCATGAGAGGGGTGCTGCACTTCTGAGGTGCCGTCTTTCGGATGAGATGTTAAACCGAGGTCCCATCTGCCTGGATTGGTGGTAGTTCAGGTGGATGTTAAAGATCCCATGGCACTTATCGAAAAAGAGTAGGGGAATTTCCCCGGTGTCCTGGCCAAATTTCCCTCATTCACTAAAAATACCACCAACAGCTTAATCTGGTTCAAGGTCAGTTGGCATTCATCTGTATCCCCTTCCCCCGGGTCGTGCCTGAAAATAGGCAGGATTTGTCTAGTGCACTTACCCGGTCAACAAAAGCTAAATAAATAAATAAATAAAATAGATAATATGGTTTTATCCCCTGATTTATATAGAAAGAAAAGTAGTGAGGTATTAAAATCAGAGAATGCCTTTGATGAAAATAATAAGGAATTAAATACCTTTGGTAGAAAATAAATCATGTGTGACAAAAAAAGTTTGTAAAATTCGTTAGGGATACCATCCCATCCTGGTGAAGTACCCTTACTTAATTGGGTTATAGCTTGTTCTACTTCCTGGGGAGAAATAGGTTGTAGTAATGAAATCCCTTGAGAAGTAGATAATCGTGGCAAAGGAGCAGTGAAACTGGAAAGATCAGACAGAGTACGGGGATATCTATCCTGAAAGGAAGCTGCAATATGTTCTTGAACCAAAGTCGACTTATCCATCTCTTCGATGAGCAAAAGGCCAGTAGGTGAAACTAGTTGTGTCATAATGGTACTCTCTAACCTTTGTTTACATGCCATAAAGGGGTCAGAAGCTGGTGTATTTTTAGTACCATATTTAAATTCTAGTTCTAGAGATTTGGCTCTATCATATTGATAGTTTTTCATCTGCTCTTTTAAAGCCTTAATTTGGGGAAGCAAATCAGGGCATATTCAGAAGAAGAAGACATCAATTTGTATAACTGATTACGAGCAAGCAAATACTGTATATATTTAGAACTGGCTCTAGTTTTACCAAAGGAAAGAAAAAGCTGTTTTAATTCCTGTTTTGTATCCATCCACCAATCCAAAAAATCTGGGTAAGCACAGAAAACAGACTCCCTGTATGCAAAAAGAAGGTCTGTCTGAGAATATAAAGAGGGAATATCAAAAAGGGACATATTCAATCTCCATCTATTGTATTTGGAAAATATTTTAGGTGGGAGGGAATGTAAACTGAACGAACAAAAAAGTATGTTATGGTCGGAGAATTCTGAAGGCTCAGATTTACAAAAAATAGGATGTAAGTGTTTGGAAAAAAAAAACATATCAATCCTTGTGGCATAAATAAACCGATGATATGTGGCACCAGGCCCCTTAGGGTGCAATACACGGAAAGCATCCTGCATACTAGAATCTACCAGATTTTGTTTTAGGGCATTAGTATCACAATATATTTTCTTTTGGGTAGTCCCGCATAAAGGGGCATCTAAAGTACGATTAAAGTCCCCTCCCCAAATCACATGCATTCTAGTGAAAAGAAATGGTTTAATATCCTCAAATAATGCAATCCTGGCAGATTTTGTTTGTGGGGCATAAAGGTTAATGAGACTGAAAGAAAAGTCTCCTATGGAACCGTCCAAAATTAAGGCCCTACCAGGGCATACATCTATTAATCAAAAAATGTGGATATTGGTGGATTTAAAAAGAATGCCGATTCCATCTGCAGGTTCCAGTCCAAAGGACCAAAATGAAGGTCCCCAGTGCCATCGTTTTTAATATTATCTACCTCAGTTAATGAAGAAAGGCGACTTTCCTGAATAAAAATAATATCCACAGGAAGGGTTGCAAGAAAAGCAAATATAGAAATTTGTTTTCTATATGTTTTCAGGCTGCAGACATTAAATGATAGCAGTCATAAAGAGGCCATAGGGTATTATTTTTCAGCTAAATCCCCCTTTTAAACTATTACTTGCTTTCCTTTTTTTTCCTTTTTTTCCTTTCTTGTCTTTCATCAATTTTGTAGATTTGCTCTCTTCATCTTCTGTAACCTGCTCAGACCTATGGGATGTGTCAGACTCTAAGTCTGAATCCCCTAAGTCTTCTTGTAAGGGTAGAAAAATATTAGAAGTTGGAACAGGGCACGGGGTTGGTGGTTTTAAAGAAGACCTTGTAACTCTTCGGTTTTTAACAGTCTCGAAAGTGGGGGCATTATAGGCCTGTCAGATACACACTCTAACTCAGAGGTCTGGGGAATAGTGGATGCAGGATGTGAAGTATCCACTAAAGATACAGGTTTTGGTGTAGTTGATGCTGGTGGATCAGGGACATGTAATTTATCTTGAGCTTGTAGCACTAAATCATCATGATCCCATCCCTCGGCTCTATTTCTTTTTGCCCAAGAGCATTGATGAAAAGAATGCCCTTTTTCATCACATAATTTACATTGGAAAATATTCTGACATAAATCCATTGAGTGTCCATACCCCCCACAAAGAGAACATTTCATTACTTCACAGGAACTACTAATATGCGTGCGGGATCCACATTTATAACAGGCTCGGGGCTGACCGCTATAAAAACATACCCCCCTGTCCGTTCCTAAAAAAAAACTGTTTGGGATATGAATTATATCAGAATTTACTTGGAAAAGCTTAACTTTAAACTTCCAACCCCCGTCCAGATACCCTCTAAATCTAATAAAGCCTCAGGAGGCCCAAGAATATCACAGCGCTTCTGCAACCAATGGTAAATGTCATTGACATTTACTCCTTCGTTTCTAAACATAATAGTAATATATCGTATTTGTGGCCTAGTCAGAGGAATAGCTATAAAGGGGAGCCATAAAGGAGTGGTTTTCAGCACAGAATATTTTTCCCAAAATCTTTCCAAGTTATGGTTAATTCTGAAACTTATATCAAATGAGTCTTCCCCTGAAACATGGATAAGTGCAAATAAATCTGAAGGCAGAAAAGACATAGATCCCCGAAGCAAGGTGTTGGCTATATAATATCTATCTGGATGAGTATTTAAACCCCCTTTATATTTTAAACGAACAGCGTTCCTCCTGGGAGCCTGTTCCAGTTTGTGTTTGAACAGGTCTGCCATAGGGATGCGAGGAAGGTTTTCAGAATCCTTGCAAGGTTTAAAATCATTACCTACTGCAGTAAAACTTTTACATTTCTCTCCCCCCCTCCAAAGATGTACTGGGGCTACAAGTAGCCTCAGCATCCTTTAATACTGGGTGCGCACCTATAATATCAGTAGTAGCAGTGGATAAAATGTCAATACCTGAGCTCAGGGTGGTGGCATGCTTAGGTGAAAAATATGAAACCGGTTTCCAAGTAGGGTCAGGCACCCAAGTTCCTGAAGAATTTTGTGTCCAACCAGCATTCCACAAAGAATCTTCCTCAGACCAATCTTTAATTTCTGTAGAATCCTGTGTTTTTAGTTTAAATTGTTGTTTCAAGACTTGCGATGTGGTAGAGACTGTCTTGGGTAAAGCGTGGGGCTCCTGCTCTGTCGGACCTTCCGTCGGTGCAACCGGAAGCGTACTTTGCCGAAAATCGTCCGTCCTAGGAAAAGGGAATGCAGAATCCGATTGTTTAGAATCCGTCATAAACAAAACAGAAAAGGTAGATGCCTCAAAAGTGGACTCCCGAATCGGTAGCGAACCGATCATCTCTGGTGCATCCAACGCTTTCTCCAGGTCTGTATTTGTATTTTGTGGCCATGTAATTGTATTTTCAAGCATACACTCAGATACATCGCTAGCGGGAGCATCCTCACTAGCGTCCATCTCCTCTCAGGAGTGCAGAGCTACTGCCATAGTGCAAGTGGCGTTTCAGCCCTTTTCTGGCCACAGAGTGCCAGCAGAGTAGGGGAATTTCCCCGGTGTCCTGGCCAAATTTCCCTCATTCACTAAAAATACCACCAACAGCTTAATCTGGTTCAAGATCAGTTGGCATTCATCTGTATCCCCTTCCCCCAGGTCGTGCCTGAAAATAGACAGGATTTGTCTAGTGCACTTACCCGGTCAACAAAAGCTAAATAAATAAAAGTTGGACTCAAATGACAGCTGGTTGGAATGTTGAATCCAAGATGAATTCCAAAACTGTAGATGTCAGTCTTGTTACTCTTATGTGTGTTAATATACTGCACAGAAGCTCATCTGATGCTTGTAAATCTTAACTCATGAGTTTTATCATGTTACTCAATTGTTTCAGTGGATGAGGGGAAGCAAGAACAATATTAGTTAAGGCATCATGCAACATGTATTCCAAATATTCTAAAATTGCTAGTACTTTAGAATAAATGCCACTTTCTTTAATAATGCTAAATAAAACAAAAAATCAATATTAGTATGCTTAAATGAATAAAATTGACTTATCCAAATGACATGAACACTTAACATTATGAAAATAAAATAAAAAAATCCTGCAGTCATTTATTATGTTTCTATCCTACCCTATATCAAAGTGAAAAAAATTAACCTGATCATTTTTGTATCTATCATACATACATATATATATATATATATATATATATATACAGATATATATATATATAGAGGGAGGGGAGGGAGAGGAGAGGGATACAGTACACAGTATATATCCTATTCTTTCCAAAGCTAAGAAATCTTGTCTTGGGAAAAAGATTAACTGTATTTCTGTTGCTAAACAAGTATACTTGCTGACCCACTATGATGAAAAATGTAATGTGATCTCCATATAACAAACAATATTTCTTGATGATATTTCCAGATTTGAGATAGCAGTCAGTCAAGAAACAATAAAATAATAAGGTCAACCTATGAGCTTACAATAATGCTGTAATGATAACTGTGATTCCCAGTTTGTTCCAAAATTAAAACAGGTGGCATTATAAAAGTACTAAAAAAAGTGGTCAAATCCACATTTGGTGTCAAAATATTTAAGATTTTAATCAAGTTAGCTTCTTTGGATAACTGTTCATCTCTATCACCTCCTCGCTGATGGGCAGGTACATGATCCATTATCATAAATTTAATAGAGCTTGTATTTCCTTAATGTTCCTTTCTAATATGACAGGCTACTCAGCTCTTACTACTATTATGATTTTGTGACCTGAAGTGCTCTTAACTTCATACTTCAACCATGTGCAAAGTCAGTCCAACATATGATAAATGACAGTTACACCATAGTACGTACACACATTAAGAACTTTTACAGTCTGACAGGCAATTAATTATTAATTTCTTCTTAGTACCTGGATGCATGAATTATTTTCGCATTACATGTATTTACATACAGAACACCCCTCACAACAATAAAACCCCCTATTAATGGTTAAGTAATAACTCAATCTGTAAAATTTCGGGGTTGCTTTGATGGATCAAAGTGACTTCTACATAACATACCTTATACATTCACTGGTCTTAAGTAGGAGATTAATGTAGAGTCATCAATGTTATGTTTCAATACCTCATTAGTTTGAAGGATTTTCCAGTTTTTTCAGATAATGGCAGTAATCTCTTTTGAAAACCTGTTGTATTCTGAAACAAAAAATATTTCACTTGTGTTTTGCCTAGCTTTGGGTATAAACAGTATACAGTATCTCTGTTAAGTGATCCTGCCTTTGGAAAAGCTTCCAACAGAATATTCACAGAATAGCCTCTGGCTTGAAAACATTCAGTTAAGTCATGAAATTCTGATCTTAAAGTTTCAATATCGGAGCAATTTCACTGTAGGAGCGAATCCTCAGGATCGCAAGAGCAGCAGCATAGGAGAGGGAGCTGGATGTTATTGTCCACCTAGAGACAAATTACTTGACTGGGAATGGGATCAGGGCAAAGCAGGAGGAGTTTGTGGAGTTGGGGAGGGGTCTTAGACACGTAGCTTGCATGGTAACCTTCTTGGAGGTGCTGCATGTCAATAACAGGGGAAAGGACAGAGTGCGCCACAACATGGGATTCAATGGATGATTGAAAAACTGGTGCACACCTCAGGGTTTTGGCTTCATTGGGGACTGGGGGTCCACCTGGAGAGATGCAGGCCTTTACTGGTGTGATGGTCTGCTTCTGTCCTGGAAGGGAACTAGGATTCTAGGTGATAGGTTTAAATACTTTATTGGTAAGCATTTAAACTAGCCAAATGAGGAGGCACTGAGAAGGAGCAGGGAAACCCCAGTCCCCCCTACAAAACAGGGTAGTTATTGAGGCAAACAAAAAGGTAGAAAAGTCCATAGGGAGAAGGACAGGGGAAAATGGAGAAAAAGGCAAAGACAGCAAGGACAGAGATGGGGCTAAAAGGGGTAAGACAACCAAAAAATGGAGGGAATGAGTACCAATGCCCATAGTCTGGGTAACAAACTCCCTGAACTAGTGGTCTTGATGGAGGAAGGACATCTGGATATCATAGAGGTCACAGAAACATGGCATACAGAGAACCATAACTGAGATGTCAACATACCAGGGTACAAAATCTATGGGGGGGACAGGGAGGGTAAAAGAGTAGGAGGAGTAGCTCTCTACATAAGGGAAGGGATCAAAACAATAGATATAACGGGTAAACAGGGAGGAGAGGAGGCACTAAAGGTCACCCTGGAGACAGGAAATGGCACTACAGTCCTTATGTGGGTTGTATAAAGACCCCCATCCCGGGGGAGGAAATAGACAAGGAAATGAAGGAAGGCATCCTTAGAATGGCAGAAAAAGGGGATGTAGTGTTAATGGGGGACCAGGATATATATTTCTTTTATTTTACTCTTTGGTAACTGGGTAAGGCCCACTAGGCACAAGTGCCTGTTTTCAGGGGTGACCTGGGAACACTGGGCGGTTAAGTGACTTGCTCAGAGTCACACAGTATGCAAGTGGAGGTTGTGAGAATCAAATTCAAGTCTGGTCTGCTGGATGTACCAAGCTTGTTCACACCTCATTCCTCTAAACTCTAGGCTATACTGCCAGCCCTGCCAGAATATGCCAGATGTTAATGGGACACCTTTGCTCAGCCACATCCAAGATCAGGGTAATTCTCGATGCCCTACAGGTAGCATGCCTCAGACAGCTGGTTCTGGAACCCACTCAGGAGGAAACAGTCTTGGACCTGGTAATCTCACATGCAGATGGAGAGAGGAGCTCAGATTCAGAAGTGGGTAGCCATCTTGGAATAAGTGACCACCAAACAGTGTGATTCTTGATAAACACAGCCATAGAGTCAAGCCATATACAAGCAAGGATACTGGGCTTTAGGAGGGCTGACTTTGACAAAATGCAAGAGTACCTCGGAAAAGCACTAACAAACTGGCAAGAAGGAGGGGTGGAGGAACAATGGGGAAAAATATAAACTGCCCTCACAGAAGCAACATGCCTTTGTGTGAAGCAAATAAACAAATCAAAATGAAGGCAAAACCCACTATGGTTCTCAAAAGAGGTGGCAGGGAAGGTAAGGGAGAAAAAGATAGCTTTCAGAAAGTATAAGGAAACACAGAAGGAGCAGGACAGAGAACTGTACCAGGTAAAGCAGAAGGAAGAGGGGAAGGCAGTCAGAACAGCAAAGGCCCAACTAAGGAAAAGATAACCAACTCAGTTAAGAAAGGGGAAAAACCTTTTATAGGTACATTAGGGAGCAAAGAAAGACCAAGAAAGGGATAGTGAGGCTTAATCAAGGGTTGGGGGGTAAGCAGAGGGTGACAGTGAAAAAGCAGGGATACTAAATGAAATACTTCTGCTCAGTATTCACAAAAGAAGAGGAGAGGGAGGTACCTAAATCAATCAATAGATTGAGGGGTTGATACCAGTCCATTCACAGAAGAAAGGGTCCTGAAAGAACTCCTAAAACTGTGGGTGGACAAAGCAATGGCACCTGATGGGATTCACCCCAGAATTCTAAAAGAACTAAGGGGAGAACTATCTACACCACTGATTACCCTTTTTAACAAATCATGGGAGGATGGTGTGGTACCTGAGGACTGGAGGAGGGCGGATGTGATTCCACTTCACAAAAGTGGGAACAAAGCAGAGGCAGGAAACTACAGACCTGTTAGTTTGACCTCAGTGGCAGGGAAAATGATGGAACCACTTCTGAAAGAAAGAACTGTTGAGTACCTAGAGGCCAGGAGGACACAGGACCCAAGACAGCATGGATCCACAGTGGGACAGTCATGTCAGACAAATCTAATAGATTTCATTGACTGAGTGACCAATGTAGTAGACGAGGGAGGAGCTATGGACATGGCTTACCTAGACTTTAGCAAGGCATTTGACACAGTCCCACACAAAAGATTAATAAACAGGTTAGCCAGCCTGGGAGTACATTTCAGGCTGGTAGCCTGGGTATAAAGCTGGCTGGACAATAGGACAGAGAGGGTAGTAGTAAATGGATTCCACTCCAAAGAAAGGAGGTTACTAGTGGGGTTCCACAGGGTTCAGTACTGGGACAGGTCCTTTTTTAATGTCTTAATAAATTACATTGCATAGGGACTGGAAGGAAAAGTATGCCTCTTTGCAGACAACACACAAATCTCAATGGGGTTGATGCACAAGGGGGGGAGGAAAGGATGAGAAAGGACTTAGCAAGGTTGGAGGAATGGTCAGAAGTATGGTAGCTTAGATTCAAAGCAAAGAAGTGCAAAGTAGTGCACCTGGGGAAACAAAAACCCTGGGAAAGAGTACACAATGGGGGGGGGTACTAACAACAACAAAAATTAAAAGGGACCTGGGGGTAGTCATACCAGATGACTTAAAGGTAAGCAAGCAATGTGAGAAGGCAGTAAGGAGGGCTGGGGAGATACTAGGATGCATAGACAGAGGCATCACCAGTAGAAAACAGGAAGTTGTTATCCCTCTGTATAGACAGTTGGTGAGACCCCATCTGGAGTACTGCATGCAGTTCTGGAGACCCCATCTCCACAACGACATAGACAGGATGGAGGCAGTCCAGACGAGGGCAACTAAAATGGTGCAGTGTTTGCACCAGAAGCCATATGAAGAAAGACTAAAGGAGCTTAATATGTATACCCTCAAGGAAAGGAGGGAGAGGGGGATATGATAGAAACTTTCAAGTACCTCAGGAGAATCAACAAAGTCCAAGAGGGTAGCATCATTCAGAAAAAGAGATGTTCAAGAACAAGGGGGCACTATTTGAAAATGGGGGGGCGGCTCAGGGCAGTGCAATGTGAGGAAGTATGTTTTCATGGAGAGATTGGTGGACACATGGAATGGCCTTGTTGAGGAGGTCATGGGGTCAAAAGCAGTGGAGGAATTCAAGAATGTATGGGACAGACATAAGGCAATTCTGGTGGGGGGTAGGAAGAAGTAGGCTGGTGGTTCACTAGGATCTGCAGCTTATCAAATAGGTAGGGAAACTGGCAGACTAGGTGGGCCAAGTGGTCGTTATCTGCCATCAAAGTTTATGTTTCTATGTAGGTGTCCAAAATAAATCCTTCTTGACTAGGTGGAGGTGCGCTTGATTCATAAAGTAATGTATTAGAAACATAGAAACATAGAATTTGATGGCAGATGAGGACCGCTTGGCCCACCTAGTCTGCTTATTTCCCTACCTAACGGATAAGCCGCAGATCCTAGTTAACCAACAGCCTACTTCCTCCTACCCCCCAATAGAATTGCCTTATGTCTGTCCCATGCATTCTTGAATTACCCCACTGTTTTTGATTCTACGACCTCCTCAGGAAGGCCTTTCTATGCATCTACAACCCTCTCTGTGAAGAAATACTTCCTCACAATACCTCTAAGCCATCATCCCTCTATCTTCAGATTGTGCCCACTTGTTCTTGCAGATCTCTTTTTCTGAAAGATGCTACCCTCTTTAACTTTGTTGATTCCCTTGAGGTATTTGAAAGTTTCTATCATGTTCTCCCTCTCCCTCCTTTCCTCATGGCTATACATCTTAAGCTCCTTTAGTCTTTCTTCATATGTCTTCTGGTGCAGACTCTACACCATTTTGGTTGCCCTCCTCTGAACAGCCTCCACCCTGCCTATGTCTTTGAGGAGATGGGGTCTCCAGAATTGTACACAGTACTCTAGATGTGGTCTTACCAACTGTCTGTACAGAGGGCCAACAACTTCCTGTTTTCTACTGGTGATGCCTCTCCCTATGCATCCCAGTATCTCCCCTCCTTACTGCCTTGTCATATTGCTGTCCCACCTTTAGGTCGTCTGATATGACTACCGCCAGGTCCCTTTCCATTTTTGTTGTTGTCAGTATCTCACCCCCCATTGTGTAGTCTTCCCCTGGGTTTTTGTTTCCCAGGTGCATTACTTTGCACTTCTTTGCGTTGAATCTAAGCTGCCACGCATTTGACCATTCCTCCAGCTTTGCCAAGTCCCTTTTCATCCTTTCCACCCCACCTTGCATATCAACCTTGTTGCAGATCTTTGTGTCATCTGCAAAGAGACTTACTTTCCCTTCCAGTCCCTCTGCAATGTCACTTATAAAGACATTAAAAAGGACCGGCCCCAGTACTGAACCCTGTGTTACCCCACTAGTAACCCCCCCTTTCTTCACTGTGGGCTCCATTTACTATTAGCCACAGTGACCTGTTGTCCAGCCAGTGTTTTACCCAGGCTACCACCCTGGGACCCACTCCCGATCTGGCTAATTTATTTATTAATCTTTTGTGCAGGACTGTGTCAAATGCCTTGCTAAAGTCTAGGTAGGCAATGTCCACAGCCCCTCCCTGGTCTACTACTTTGGTCACCCAGTCAAAGAAATCCATTAGATTCATCTGGCATGACCTTTTCACTGTGAATCCATGTTGCCTTGGGTCCTGTGCCCCACTGGACTTTAGGTACTCAACAATTCTTTCCTTCTGAAGTGATTCCATTATTTTCCCTACCGCTGAGGTCAAACTGACAGGTATGTAGTTTTCTGCCTCTGTCTTGTTCCCACTTTTGTGAAGGGGAATCACATCCACCCTCCTCTAGTCCTCAGGTACCACACCATCCTCCCATGATTTATTAAAAAGGATAGTCAGTGGTGTTACTAGTTCTTCCCTTAGTCCTTTTAGAATTCTGTAGTGAATCCCATCAGGACCCATTGCTTTATCCACCTTCAGTTTTAAGTGCTCTTTCAGATCCCTTTCTTCTGTGAAAGGATTAATATCAACCCCCCTATCAGAGTGCTTCTATTGACTGGATTAGGTATCTCCCCCTACTTTTCCATTGTGAATACTGAGCATAACTATTCATTCAGTATCCCTGCTATCTCACTGTTGCTGTCTACCCAACCCCCTTCCTCTTTATGCGGCATCAGTATCCCTGCCTTAGTATTTCTTTGCTCCCCAATGTACCTATAAAAGGTTTTATCCCCCTCCTTAACCAAGTTGGCTATCTTTTTCTCAGTTTGGGCCTTTGTTATTCTGACTGCCTTCCCTGCATCCTTCTGCTTTAATTGGTACAGTTCTCTGTCCTGCTCCTTCTGTGTCTCCTAATACTTCCTTAATGCTATCTTTTCTCCCTTACCTTCCCTTCCCTTCCCCGCCACTTCTTTTGAGAATCATAGTGTTTTTTTCATTCATTTTGATTTGTTTATTTGCCTCACACAAAGGCTTGTTGCCTCTGTGATGGTGGTTTTGATGTATCCCCATTGTTGCTTCATCCCACCTTCTTGCCTGTTTGCTAGTGCTTTTCTGAGGCACTCTCCGGTTTTGACAAAATCAGCCCTCCTGAAGACCAGTACCTTCACTTTTGTGTGGCTTGACTCTACAGTTAAGTTTATTTTGAACCACACTGTTTGGTGGTCGCTTGTTCCCAGATGGCTACCCACTTCAAGGTCAGAGATCCTCTTTCCATCCCCATTTGAGAGTACCAGGTCTAGGATTGCTCCCTCCCGAGTGGGTTCCAAAACTAGCTGTTTGATGCATGCCCCTTGTAGGGCATCGAGAATGGCCTTGCTCTTTAATGTGGCTTCAGCAAAGTTGCTCCAGTTACCTGGCATATTCAGGTCCCCCATCAACAATATATCCCCTTTCTCTGCCATCCCAAGGATGCCTTCAGTTTTTTCCTTGTCCATTTCCTCACCCTGAGATGGGGGGTCTATATACAACCCCTGTGTGGATTGTGGAGCCATTTTCAGTCTCCGGGGTGACCCACAGTGCCTCCTCTCCTCCCTGTTTACCCTTTAGTTCTGTTGCTTTGATCCCTTCCCTTAAATAGAGAGCTACTCCTCCTCCTCCTCTTCTTCCCTCTCTGTCCCTCCTGTAGATAGTGTACTCTAGTATGTTGACATCCCAGTCATGGTTTCCTGTGTACCATATTTCTGTGACTGCCATGATATCCAGGCATCCCACTTCCATCAAGGCCACCATTTCAGGGAGCTTTTTACCTAAACTACGGGCATTGGTGCTTATTACCCTCTATCTTTTAATGGCTTTATTTCTTTTTGCCCCATCCCTGTCCTTACTGCCTTTGTCTTTTTCTCCATTTACCCCTGCCCTTCTTCCTATTGACTTCTCTATCTTGGTGCTTATCTCACTAACTACCCTGATTTTTTGGGAAGGGCTTCTCCTTTTCAGTGCCTCCCCATTGGCTAGTTTAAATGCATGCCGATGAAGCATTTAAACCTATCACCTAGGATCCTGGTTCCACTCCTGGATAGATGCAGACCATCGTGCCTGTATAGGCCTGCATCCCTCCTGGTGGAGCCCTAGTCCCCAATGAAGCCAAATCCCTGAGCTCTGCACCAGTTTTTCAACCAGTCACTGAATTTCAAGGTGCAGAGTACCCTAGCCTCATCCATGCAATAGACAGGTATCACGTCTGAGAAAGTTACCTTGTGTGCTACTCATCTAAGGCCCCTCCCCAACTCCACAAACTCCTGCTGCACTGCTCTGATCCCATTCTCAGCCAAGTCATTCATCCCTAGGTAGATGATGACATCCAGCTCACTTCCCCTTGCAGCTGCTCCCACTATCCTGAGGATTCATTTCCTCCCTTTCCCTTCCCTCCCCAGTTCTAGCCCCTAACAATTAAGTCCCCCACCAGGAGTTGTTTCCTTCCCCTGTGTGGTCCTGTGTCACCCTCCTGTTGGTCTCCATTGTATTTCCTGTAGTACTTTTTCTATGTCCTCCTATTGCAGTATGAACATTAACAGTAAATAGATTCAAATCCAGAAAACTTAACTTTTGTTTATTATAATGTTACATAAAATGTAATCCCCAACTATTTTTATTCAGTCAAGATTATAAGAATAATAGGAATAGAAAGCCAAAAACAACTCAGCCGACCTCATAAAAACAAAAGAACAAGAAAATCAGGGAAGGGAGGGGCCCAAATCCAATACCAGCTAACATAAAGGAAAACAAATTAGAATACTGGACCCACTCACCAAAATATTTCAAGAAATGAATACATTTAATACACTTTTCTCAGAGTCCAAAATTATTTATTTTCATATCCAGAAATCAATACTATGTTTTGGGGAATTAGTATCCCTTCCCAAGGGAGTGTGGTTAATTTATGTATAAACATATAACACAATGAAATTAAAATAACGTTTTTCACACCCACACTTCCTTGTAGTGTTTTTAAATGAGAAAATATAAATTTACTTATTTCCTTGCACACTAGTAGTGTGTCTCTTTCAGGGCTCCAAAATATTCTAATTAGAGCTTGCCGCTTACTTTCCTTAAAAAGAACAAAATATAGAAATAATTTTTATAACTCCTACATTTGCTCCATTTGAAGCTTTACAAAGAAGTATAGTTTCTCCCACCTCTTAGAAACACTTACTATCTTGTATTTAAACATGCTTCTCTTTCTTAAGTGTTTTGTTCAACATTCCTTTTCTACAAAGGTTCAAACAGTACTATGTCAAATCCTTTTAGTAAGTCTCATCTTAGAACATAATTCTGAGACTTATCATTTAGCTTAGTTACATTACCTTCTGTATTTTCTCACAGCACACTTTTGTGTTTACATTTTGCTCAGAAGGTAATGACCAGAAACTGGCTCCTTTTGTAGTAGATAAGAACTAGAATCTGACAAAAGGACACACGCCCTGCTGTGATGTGGGTAGTGTCACTACTGATTGCATGCATCTGTGAGCAAGTCAATGCTCGCCTGAGTGCTGGACCTGCATGTACTGGTGGCACCTAGTGTTAGTGTCCGGAATATTACCTCTTAAATTGAATTCATAATTTAAACAATTAATTCTTAACAAAAACATGTATTGGAACAAAGTACTGAAACAGGCATCAATGGGATGTCAAATTATACCTGCAGCTGTCTATCTACTTCACAATATTTAAATCAAAGATAACATGCAATCTAAAACTTGTCCAATGAATTCAATGTATTTTCATTACTTGAATGCAGTGAGAGTTCAGAGGGGCAGCTGGATAGAAGAGAGTTAGGTCAAAGAAAATGAGAACATTTTGAAGTGGTTGGGAGTAATAATTTACACTCATATACAGTCCATTCTCAAGCTTTTTACCTGTCTTTTTATTCCATGTTTAAAGGACAGGTTGCCAATCAGTACAGTCATTTAAGCCAAATCTCTGATCTACTGACTGGAAAGCATCAATATAGAAAGCTTTGCTTAACAACGGTTTCTACCTAAAGACATTCTGTCTCTTTCAGAGGGCCATCCGATGGAAATTATTTTAGGAGGATCTTCACTTTGAAGAAATTGTGCAACAGAAATAACTTCTGGAATATAAAATCTTTTTTGTCAGCAAGGTGGAATGATTCAGATATTAAGGGGTGAAGTTATAGCTGGAATTTACCGTAATAGGAACAAAGGATGAGAGACACCTTAAAAACTTACTAAAATAAGTGAAACATTTGAGGTGTAACATTATTTAGTTCATATCAAAGGATTATTGTTTTTTGGAATATTGTGGAATTGACTTTAAAAAGAAAAAGACTTGCAATGTGCGAAGAAATGTGAGGACCTAGTTTAATCTTGTACTGTATAATCAATCAGCATCTGTGCATTCTTTCCTAAAGCCAGTCATCTACGGTCCTCCCTTTTTCTGATTCCACTAATTATTGTTTAAAATGTTTATGAATTTAAGTAATAATTGGGACAAATAATACAGCATTTGAGTACAGGAATTTAGAAGAGCTATTTTTGTTTGAATTGAGGTTTTTTTTAAATATAGCCCTCTGGCCTCTCGATGATCACAGTTGCTACATGATCCTCACTATCCTGCCCCCCACCTCATCATTATATAACATTTCTTCTTTTTAGAATAAGTGAGAACATTGAATAAAATATTGACAGGTATGAATCATTTTAAATAACTGGACAGAATTACAGAAAATAGATCTATCCCCAAAATAATAATCAAGTTCAAGTTCAAGTTTATTTTCCAAATGTATTAAAATCACATGATTTATCACTTTCAGATAAAATACCACATACATAATTAAAACAGTAACACCGTGCATGTCAGTCTTTCAATAAAGTGCTTATCAAAACCTTACTCCAAAGTTATGAAATTAGGAGTACAGTATGAATACTATTCATAGACAGCAGAGACTCCAATTTTCTGAAATTGATGGAAAAGTATTTGTTTCTTATTAAGGGTACTATGCATTTTTCCCTTTCGTTTTTCACTATGAACCTTTCAAGAACAAATGCTCAGCTATTATTGAATTTTATACTTTGCTTATACATTAAGTAAAGCAAACTAAATCAAATTTATTCAATCAAAACATTTAATCACATTTGACATGTTAAAATCTGCTACATCCATATTCACAATGCAAACATAATCACAATTAATCCATAGTACAGAGTCCAGAGAATCCTATCTAGTGTCACATGGCACAATAAATTAAACAATCCCATATTCCCCTCTATCCAAGGTGATAAGCTGGTTTAGGGCCTAAAATCCCTCGGTTATTGTATTACAAAAGTAATTAATTGCTTGCAGTGCAAATATAGCTAGTGCATACATAAATGATTCATGCTGTGAGGTTAATATAGCAACCATTTTTTGCAAGAGATCATCTCCTTCTATTTTTTCAATAAATGTAAAGATCCATTTATTCCTAACTGTATTTAAGAGTGGACATTCACATAATATATGTGGAATATCACATTTTATACTCTCATTACAGTAACAGGGAACAGACCCAGCCCCCCATACCATACATAGATTGGCCTATTTGCTCCATTCACAACTAACATATTTCCTTTCTTTGCATCCAGTTATCACAGAAAAGGAGATATTTTTCAACCTCAAACAAGGTTTTAATATTTTTTATAAATTACTATATCTCCGAAATCCTGTATGGCTGCCAAAACCAGAGAGACAGCAGTGTCCAATAGTCTCTGTATAGCTAAGGGTTTAAATCTAATGATATTTTTATCTGAATGTAACAGATAATCTCTCTCTAAACCAATTGTGTTCAAGAGCAAGTTCAGTTTAATACACCAGTAGTGTTCCATACCCCTTCTACCTATAATTTCTTCCTTTATACAGTTGACACAATAATTTTGGGATGATGAGACAAAGGTTTTACACCAGTAGTTAACAGCTGTTTTCTGTGCTTTAACCTTCATAGAACATATCCCTATTTCTGCCCTGATCATTGCTGAGTGGGTGAACCCTGAAACTCCCAATAAGGTTTTAAGATATCTATTTGGAACTTTTTCCAGATCACCCACATTTCCCATAATACCCCATATTTCAGAAGCATATAGCAATTGAAATGAGACCTTTGCCATGCAGCATTTTATTTGGGCTGTAAACTAGTTACGAACAAAAGTATTCCCAAATCTGTATATAAGCATCAATGATTTGGTAGCCTTTTCCTTCATTTTTTGAACATGTAATGCCCCAAATCATTTTTTTGTGAACCATACACCAAGATAACAGAAAGAACTAAGTTCTTCAAATAGTTGTTTATTTATTACCCATGTTTTTTTTTTTCTGAGTGGAATGTCCATTTTCAAAAACAATGATCTTCATTTTATGGACATTAAGTTCCAAATCTATTTTTCTAAGTGTGTTCATAACTGAATTGATAGCATGTTTTAAACCCAAGGGGGTCTGAGAGAGTATAATTGCATCATCAGTGTAACGCATAATTTGTATTGGGAGATTACCAATACTGGGGGGGGGAGGTGTCTACCATGTGCAAATCCTCCACCACTCTCTCAATATATATATATTGAAAAGGGTGGAAGCCAAAATACAACCCTGTCTGACCCTGTATTTAATTTCTAATGGATCTGTAAATGCATAATCTTTACTATACCTGATCTCAATCCTTGTGTATAATAATTTAATCAGGGTAAGTAATTCATTATCAATATTCTTTTCTCTCATAATCTCCTACAGCAATTTTCTATTAATGCCATTGAACGCTGCTTTTTTATCTATAAAAGCCACATACGACTTTTTTTTATTTTTCTTAGCATATTTATTTACAAGATGAGTAAGGACAAAAATAGGATCCAAGGTGGATTTTTGCCACCTAAAGCCAAACTGAAGGTCTGAGATAATATTATATTCCTAGACCCAAAGTTCCAGCCTAGTTAAAAGTGGCCTGGCAAAAAATTTTGAACTAATGCACAGAAGTGTAACGGGGTGATAATTACTAGGATCCTCCAGGGAGCCCTTTTTATGCAGTGGCACAACTATCCCTAGATTCCAACTTGGGGGCAACTTCTCCATCTTTCCAGGTAATTAAAATGGGGTCAATATCTCCCCCCACCACTGTAAATCAGAATGGTAAATTTCTGCTTCTACTTCATCTATTCCTGGTGCTTTATTATTTTTTTGTGCATTTATTACCCGGACCATATCCTCCAATACAAAGTCATGCCATGATAAATTTTCTTTGAAGTACAAGTCAGGATATCCCTAGAGAGTAATCCCTTTTGAGCCCTTGGTTCACACTCACACCTATACACCTTTTTTAAAGTGTGCTACCCATTGATCTAGTGTAATATGGGCCTTTATATTAAGTCTGATGTTTTGCGTTCCAAAGGCTACCAAATTCCAAAAGGACTTAGCTGCTTTATCTATTACGGAGTTTTGTAAGGCCAGCAACAGTTCTGCAGAGTGCTTAGTTTTTTTTATTTTAGTAAATATCTGTATTATTTCCCTAAATTTGAAGCACAATTCTGTCCTCCATTGTTTTATGCTGTCTTAACCTCCTACCCTGCTTATTCATCCTTGTTCTGACTCTCTTACAATCCATATGAAGCCATTCTACAATTTCATTTCCTATTCTCTTTTCCTTCAGGTATGGGTCACCCATGCAGGCTTTATTCTGCTCTTCAAGTTTACCACAGCAAGCTACTCCTTCCAAGCTCAGAGGACCAGATCCAGAATCTAACATGTTATGATTGTCAATTCAATTCAGGCACACATTTTTGGATTGGAATAATATATTGTGCAATATGTATATAACTGTTTAAATTGTATTGGAGGACCATCTTATTCTTTTTTTATTAACTATAACCATGTTGTGATCTACTGAAACCTACTCTGTATATTCACTTTTCATATTTTACCCATCAGTTGCTGATTCAAACTGAGAACAATTGGAAATTGATCATGGCCCACACTTCTAATACTACCATCTTGTGACTTCTTGGAATGAAAATGCATCTATTATAAAATAGTCCAAAAGACTACTTCCTTTCTTTGTTATAAATGTACTTCTCCCTTGCTTGTCTCCACTACATCTACCATTTATAATCCTCATATTGGTGGCCTTAAACATCCAATAACATCTCCCCTTGTTTATTCATCTTTGTGTCTGTAGATGTTATAGTTGGGATGGTCAAGGTATCATCTAAGTTCCAAAAATTACTTGGATATTTCATATCATCACATACTCTTGCATTAAAGTCTCCCCCAATAATAAGAATAAATCCCTGATATTGTTTCTGAATATCCATAACTAGGGACTTCAGAGTACTCATCTTTTTCTTTATTACAGCTGTGGTCCTTGGATGTGGCACAATGTAGATGTTCACAATTATACAATATACTTGTTTATCCTTAGAAAATTCCAAGGCTAGCAATTGGAGACTCTCATCTCTAAAGATACAATTTACTTTGAAGCCAATATCATATCTAACTAGAGTACATATGCCTCCTGAGGACCTATCAAACCTGGCAAATCTGCTAGCTGGAATTCCCCCAATTCTCGTACCCCTCCACGAGGCAACTATTGTAGTCTGTCACCCATGTTTCTTGCAATAAAACAACTGGAAATCTAATCAAAAAATTCCTCCAGCCTGTAACTTTTATTTTATCTCCTAAACCAGCCACATTCCAGCTTAAAATATTCAGTTTACCTTGCTCAGGTCATAGGGGGTGCCTTCCAATGTATTTTAGTCAGCGTAATTTCACCTCTGGTTCCAGTGGATAAAATTTATTCTCTCTATGTATGTCAGTCATATTAGAGCATAGTTCAATAACTGAGCTCTTGTCACTCATTAATACCAAACTGCTGTTTATTTTCTTTCCTCTAACCCATCTCCATCTAATAAACTTTTTTCATCCCATGATTTTTCATCATGTAATAATGCATGTCCTTTTTGGATTGATACCATATAATAGTTATTCTTTTCTGCACTTTCTCCAGCAAGGGTACATCTACTTGTTCCAGGGGGGCTTTAGGTCCTCCATTTTCTTCATTGGGAGTCATCTTGATTCTGTTGTCCCCAGTCAATGTTGAGATTTCTGCTTTACTCCTATTTGCTCAAATTCAAGCCTAGTATCTAAGATTAGCTTCCTACTGCTAATCTTGTTAACTACCATACATACCCACTCTTTTTCTTTCCCTGTATGACATCTATAGATTGACGTAATATCAGTCAACTTAAATTTATTTCCAAAAAGACCTTTGCATACATTGTAAACTGCAATCTTCGTCAATGTCAAATTTACATTTTTGGTTTTAGGGATCCCTTTAAGGAAGATCATGGGAATAACAATCAGAAGAACAAAGAATCTTGGAAGGTTACAAAACACAGAGGCAATTCTCAGGTCCTGTAATCTACCTGTACTCTACCTTGTTCCACCTGATGACCTTCCAATTCTGGTCCATGTCTTTGTGACCTCCCACCTTGACTATTGTAATGCCCTGTACCTAGGGCTCCCGGGTTGGACATCTGCCACCTGTAGTTGGTGCAGAATGTGGCAGCATGGTTGTTGATGGGCTTACCTTGATCTAGCCATGTCACTCCTGTGCTCCATGAGCTGCACTGGCTGCCAGTGTGGTGGAGGATCACCTTCAAGGTTCGTTTGCTGACCTATAAGGCCCCACACAGACAGGGATTGCACTATTTGCAAGACTTTCTGTGTCCCACTGACAAGGGATTGCTAGAGGTTCACAGGTTCCATTTAAAGACTTCAGTGGTGAAATATTTTTGCTTTTATGGCCCTGACCCTGTGGAACTCTCTACCTCATAAGGTAAGAGAGTGCCTGTCCACTGAGACTTTTAAAACTGGCTTAAAAACTTACTTATTTAGTCTAGCATTTTTAGATGCTTAAAATTTGAATTGGAGTAATGCTGCAAATGAAAATTTCAAGTCTGTTTTAGTATTGTTTTAACTTTATTGTTGTCTGATTTTAATGTTGTACAGGAGCTTTGATCATTTTGAAAAGTGCATTTTTATAAATCTGATTGATTGATGTTACAAATGATTTTTAATTTAATAAACAGAAACATTTGAAATTAGACTGGCATGCTGTCACGGTCACTGAATATTTGAAACAGAAAAGAATTCTGCAAGGTTTAAGAATATTAGTAGAACCAAATCATGGCTATACAACAGCGAAATTAGAACAGAAATGGGATGGTGTCAGAAATCATTGTTCTAGAGATCTTATGTTAATTCTTGTAGAAGCCATAATTAAAGAATTGACAACATTGGACATAGAAAACACACAGAAAGAAGTAAAGAAAACAATTTATAGTAGAAGAATTTGATATTTCTTACTAAAAGTTAGATGAATTTGAGAAAGAAATAAGGGCTTCTAAGCTACACAAATTCAAAAGGGACTTAAACGACTATAGAGACAATAAGTTTTATTAATGGTTTAGAAATAAACAAAACAAAAGAAAGTTAGGTTACATTTATAGCATAGATTCTGATTCCACTTTATACACATCAGGAAATGATACAGGCATAGAACAAACAGCATCTAATTCAGGTAACTGTTTCTTAGGGAAGGGATTATACAGGGGAAGAGGCTGAAGGAACTTCCAAGGGAGAAACAGAAGAGTGTATCAATATAGAAGGGAAGATTCTGGAAAAGAAAGAATAAACTCAGCGGAAGGAAGCTCAAAACAAGGGAGAACAGATGAAGACACAGAGCAAACAAGCAGAAGAAAAGACAAACAGAAAGAGCAGCCAACAAAGGTGACCACAAGATCACAACAGAACATGTAATATGAGACCTAGTAAAAGGATTTATATAGCACTGCTTGCACTTTTATAGAAAAGGACTGTTGAACAAAACAGTTAAGAAAGAGAAACAAGCTTAAATATGAGATAATCTGTGTTTCTAAGAGGTGGGAGAAACTATACTTCTTTATAAAGCTTGACATGGAGCAAATGTAGGAGTTATAAAATCAAAGTCTATATTTTGTTCTTTTTAAGGAAAGTAAGCAGCAAGCTCTTATTAGAATATTTTGGAGCCCTGAAAGTGACACACAAGCAGTGTGCAAACAAATAATTAATACTCACAAATGTTTTTATAGGTCGGCACCTCGTCACTGTCAACTTCAAATAAGAATTTCACCAAGATGTAGCAGGATAAAAGCATTTTATTCCAAAAATATGCAGGTCAGCCAGCAAACGAGATACACACTGCCCCTCCCACTCTCTGGCTGACCTGCCTATTTTGGAATAAAAACTTTATCTTAGTGAATTCTTGTTGAGAGAAAATATATATAAAAACATTTGTGAGTATTTATTAATTGGTTTTGCCCGTTATTGGCCTTTGTAGCCGCCTGCTTTGCTTTTTGGTCAAAGAAATAATTAAGGCTGTTTTCTCATTTGAAAAACACCACAAGGAAATTTTGGTGTGAAAAACTTGATTTTCAATTCACTGTGTTATATGTTTATAGATAAATTAACCAGACTGCCTGAGGAAGGGGTACTAACTCCGCAAAATGTAGGAATGATTTCTGTATGTAAGCATAATTTTGGACTCTGAGAAAAATGCTTTGAATGTATTCATTGTATGAAATATTTTGGTAAGTGGGCCCAGTGTTCCAATCTGAATCATAGGAAAAGTATCAAGTCTACAAGCATCAGCCATTATAGACTCACAAATTTTCATTGGACATAATGCCCACCTAGATACCTGTCATGAGATGCCTTGAATGTATCCATCATTGGACTTTTTTACAATATTTTCAGGTAATGAGTTCCACAGTGACACTGATCTTTGGTTTAACCAAAAACCTCTTTTAGTGGCTCAAACATTCTGTCCTCTGAGCTGGAACTCATGTACTCTTAAATCTATTAATATGTTTAAATTGTAATCCTATACATTGCCACATATCCTCATTTTTTGGGCCTTAAAGACCAGGCAAAGGTTTCCTCTTCTACACCGATACTCAAGACAGAAAATGCCTAATTCCCTAAGTCTCTTTTTATATGGCAATTACCATAAATAGAGATGGGTGAAGTGGCCCCAATTCGCTCTGCAAAGTGAATCACGAAGTGAAAGCAGATTCGCGGAGTGCTCCACGACGCGAAGTGGAGTACTTCGCATTATAATGGGCTGGCAGTATAGCCTAGAGGTTAGAGGAATGAGGTGTGAATGAGCTTGCTACATCCAGCAGACCAGACCTGAGTTTGATTCTTACAACCTCCACTTGCATACTGTGTGACTCTGAGCAAGTCACTTAACAGTCCAGTGCTCCCAGGTCACCCCTGAAAACAGGCACTTGTGCCTAGTGGGGTCTTATCCAGTTACCAAAGACTAAAATAAATAATAAATAAATAAATAAATAATGTGTTGCATTGAGAACAATGACTTCATGTTACTCCACCTTCCCAAACCACTACTCTACCAATTCTTAAGGTCAAGTACATTGAAAGCAATGTACTTCACCTCACTTCACCCTGTTTTTAAGCTCCAAAGGCAAATTTTGCAGTGTTTCATGGGATTTCAGGTCACATGGGCTCTAGATTGTTCTGCACAGCCTCAGTTCAGGGTAGTATGTGTAGGAAGTTGTAGGAGACAGTCTGTTCTGAGAGCTCTCTATGATTCAAACCTTCTAAAAGCTATTAAAAAGCCTTTTTGAGTATTTTTTTTTGCTGAAACTTTAGTTCATGAATTGAAGGAAACCCTCCTGTGCTCATATCATCGAGCATTTATTGTTTGTGCATGGATTTTGAATGTTAATGTATGACATTCAGTCTGTGTACTGAGAGACAGTGGAAGTGTGCTTTGGGGGAGGGGTGTATCTATGGTGTAGGTAGATAACTTGGAGAAAAAGACAGTTCTTTCTGTTTTGATGATATCTTTCTTGTATAACTGTGTTAATGTACTCATAGTAATATTTTCAATAATTCTTGTCATTTTTTTGCTGATTATTGTGGTGCAGCAGTGCATAATTTTAGTTTGTTTAAAATATGTGGTTATATTATACTTAGTGTGTGTGTGAGTTTGTGTGATGCGTGTCATCAAATCAGACACCTTTTATTGTGCCACATAATTTCAGCAATGTGAACCTGCTATCTACTGCAGCTGTGTGATTTTTGTACTTCTTTGTGGTATCTTTACTGGAACTAGTAATAGTGACTGTTATTGGAGCAGTGCAGTACACTGCCCCCACCGAGGCCCGCCCCAACTGGTGAAGGTATTCTTTTCCAGATTTGAATTTCTGATGGTGAGCACTGGTTAGGTGTTGTGTCTTTGCGTCTGCATCTCTCCAGTGTGCAGCACAATCTTAATCTGTCTGTGCATTTGCATCTCTTTAGGGCCTAGCCTCCATCTGAATGGATGGAATGGCCTTCCGGAGGAGGTTGTGCAGTCAAAAACAGTGGTAGAATTCAAGCATTTATGGGACAGTCATAAGGCAATTCTAGGGGGGTAGGAAGAAGTAGGCTGCTGGTTAACTAGGATCTGTAGCTTATCCATTAGGTAGGGAAATGGGCAGACTGGATGGGCCAAGCTGCCCTTATCTGCCATCAAATTCTATGTTTCGATGTTTCTAAGTCACAGTTTCTTTGGCTTGCCTTCAGAGTACTGGACTGGTGTGGTGCATAATTCTGCATGAACATTGTATCATTAGTATGTGTTTTCAAGTCAGGACCATCATCACGAGTCACTCGTGATGCAAATCATGTTCTTCATCATCACGGTCACAAATGCAGGCACAAATCATGATTCATGATCACATCACGAATCACAACATGCATTTTTATGTTTGCTTGCACGCATGTGCAAGAAACATAGTGCCTTCATCGGAGTTTTCGGAGGTGTGTCACCTCCTCTTCCAATTCAGGCACTGTGCTGGCAGGCACGGCCCCTGTAAGCCAATGCATTTTGGAGCTGTCTATATACCGCTCCAAAATGCAGTAACATACAGTTGAAAATTAGACTACGATTGGAGTGAGCAGCGATAAGAGCTGCTCATGCGCGCTCCCCAGCAGCGGCGCAGCGCCGCTCGCATGCAGCGAGTAGCTGACGGGGTGCCCAATCCCTGTCGGCTGAACTGCATCTGTCTCCTCCCCCTCCCCTCCCAATAGTTGATGCCACGCTGGGAGCCCACCCCAGCATGGCAATCTGTCATGTTGCCAACGGGGGTGCCCAATCCCCCCTCGGCTGAATGTGCCCCCCTCCCCAAAGTCCTTGTGCCACGCTGGGAGCCCACCCCAGCGTGGCAAACGGTCCAGCGTTTTTTTTTTTTTTTTGCCGACGGGGGTGCCCAATCCCCCATCAGCTGAACGCCCCCCCAAAGTCCTGGTGCCATTCTGGGAGCTCACCCCATCATGGCAAGCGGTCCCTCAACGTCTTTTTTTTGTTTTAACCTAAAACAAAAACCGTCCGCTGGGCGCTGCCTCCAACCACCCTCCCACAACCCGCACTCACCCACTGCTCACCCAGCCTCCCCACACCCCTGCCCCATACTTTACCTCCGACTCTGGCTACGATCTTCGTGGACCGGAACACGCCTGCACTCTTCAAAGCCGACCGCGAACTGAGGAAATGCGGTAATCTGTATAATGGGCTAGATAGAGGGTTCAACTTTATTGCATATCTCAGGTATTTTTGATTTTGCATACTATCAATATGTTTTTGGGATGTTTATCGATCATGTCATGGTGTTATTCGGCTCGGCGGGTGATTTCGCTAGTGACTGTGCAGTGACTGTGAAATCAGCTCGGACTGAATACCACCATGTCAGTGACATCATTCATGAGAAGGGGGCCCAAAACCCCCATGTTGAAAATTTGGTGCCAAAATTCCAAAAAATGACTGTTTAACGAGCGTGCATTGCGCAGTTCCTACGCAGGCTCGTAAGTTCGCAAAATTTCAATATTTTCACTCCAGATTTTCAACATTGCCATTTCACCACACTGTCTTATGAATAGTATAGCTGTCATTTTTCACATCTCATCCAAAATGTGTTTCCACCCTTGTAGCTCAGAATGGCTCAGTCGGTGTGCGAAATCAATGTATGGGACAAATTAAGAAAATCACAGTGACACTGTTCATGAGCAGAGGTCTTGAAATGGCTATGTTGAAAATTTGGTGACAGAATTACTAAAATGATCAGACATAAGTGTGCGTTGCACAGTTCCCACGCACCGAGGGTTTGCAATTTTCAATATTTCCACTCCAGATTTCCAACATTGCCATTTTTCCACACCTTCTTATGAGTAGTACAGCTGTCATTTTTCATCTCACCCAAATGTGTTTCCGCTTCATGTAGCGACAATGGCTTAGTCGCTAAAGTAACTCAGTGTATGGGACATATTAAGAAAATCACAGTGTCACTGTTCATGAGCAGAGGTCTTAAAATGGCTATGTTGAAAACTTGGTGAAAAATGCCTAAAATGACTTTTTTAATAGCGTGCGTTGCACAGTGCCTCTATGCATGCTCGTAAGTTTGAAAATTTATATTTTCACTCTAGATTTTCAACATGTCCATTTTATTAAACTTCCTTATGAACAGTCCAGCTGCAATTTTTCATATGTCACCAAATGTGTTATCGACATGTAGCCTACATAATGGTGCTGTTGTGTGGAAGCAATGTTTAGGACAGATTAAGCAAATCACAGTTACACTGTTCATGAGCAGAGGTCTTAAAATGGCTATGTTGAAAATTTGGTGACAAAAGTCCATAAAATGACTGTGTTACGAGTGAGCATTGTGCAGTTTCCACGCATCCTCGTTAGTTCATGACTTAGTAATATTTTCAGTCCAGATTATCACTAGTGGCATTTTTCAACACTTCCTTATGAACAGTACAGCTGCCATTTTTCACAACATGGCAGAAGTGTGTTTTCACACTTTCAGTGCAGAGATGCGTGGTCGCTGTGGGAAATCATTGTTCGGCACAGATAAAGAAAATCACAGTGACACTGTTCATGATCGGAGGCACCAAAATGCTTGAGTTGACAATCTGCTATAAAATATCCCCAACCTACTTATATAATGGGTGTGTGTTGCACAGTTTCTATGTACCGTGACTTACCATTTTTTAAATATTTTTACTACACATTTGCAACATAGCCATTTTTACACCTCCCATGAAAGAGTACAGCTGTCATTTTTACAGCCTGTTCAGAATATTTTGCACCTGTGGTGCTAAACCGTAGTCACTGTGCATAAGCAGCTTTCGCTACCAAACTGATATTCCCCTGTTCATGAGGTGGGGTCACAAAACAAACATGTTGAAAATTTGGAGTTAAATACCAATGAATGCCTGAGGTATTAGGTTTTTCAACTAAATCGCCTAACCCTATAGAGAATGACAGGAATCAGGGGTGGACTTGGGATTCTTGCCTGTGATGCTCATACCATTCCACACCCTGCAGTCACTGAGAGGCATCGAGGTATGCCTTGGACTCTTCAGCCCCAAACTTCACCCCATTCTCCTATATCGCACCCATCTCACCATATTTCCTAATGAAATGGTGCAATAAGGGCCAAAGACCCCAAGGAACACGTGACACTTGTCAGTCTCTGCAGAGTGGGGTGTGGTGAAATGGCGTGGCCGTTATGCCTGACGACCCAAATGCACACCCCGATGCCTGTCACTCTCTGCAGGGTGGTGGTGGGGTTGGCTTCAGTTCAATACTTCACTGCCATTCCTATTACGCAGCTCTGTAACTTCTACACTACCACTGCCAATGCCAGTAAGCAAACATTCGGCATTGACAAATGCTTGTTTTACTAGTGACTTGGATGCATTGTAAGCCTGTTTTGTAGTATCTCTCCAGGCTTCACCACCCCTCCATTGTACTCATTAATGACCATTTTTAAGTCAGGGAGTTTTGTGCTACAGCTCATTGGGGAAGTACAGCCATAGGCATTCGTGTTCCCAGTTCAGTTCCATATTGGTTATCTCACACCATCAACACCGAATCATGTTCTTCATCATCATGGTTACAAATGCAGTCACAAATCATGATTCACGATCACGTCATGAATCACAACACTAATTTTTTGACTAGTTACTTTGATGTATTGTAAGCCTGTTTTGTAGTATCTTTCCAGGCTTCACCACTCCACCATTGTACTCATTAATAATCATTTTTAAGTCGGGGAGTTTTGTGCTACAGCTCATCGGGGAAGTACAGCCATAGGCATTTGTGTTCCTTCCTGTACAGCATGTGAGTTACAGTACTGTAAGTAGAGGTGGGCAAAGTGGACCCAGTTCATTCTGTGAAGTAATTCATGGAGTAATGTGGAATCCATGGAGTACTCCAGAATGTGAAATGAAGTACTTTGCTTCATAATGAGGAATGTGAAGTCCATTGAAACCACTGAATTTGCGGTCTTCCACCTTCCCCAAACCACTTCTCCTCCAATTTTAAGGTGAACTACATGGAAATCAATGTAATTTGCCTCACTTCACCTTATAATTGAGCTCAAATGAAATTATGCAGTGACTCATGGGATTGCAGATCACATGGGCTCTAGATTGTTCTGCACAATTTCAGTTCTGGCCTGGGTAGTGTGTGTGTGTGTAGTGGTAGCTGGAAACAGTTTGCTGTCAGAGCTCTGCGATTCAAATCCTCTAAAAGCTGTTTAAAATGCCTTTTTGTGTCATTTGTTTTTCTCAAAATTCAGTACATCTATTGTAGGAAACCCTTCTATGCTCATATCATCGAGTGCTTATTGTTGTGTGTGTATTTTGAATGTTAATTTAGAACAGTCAGTCTGTGTACTGTGAAGTGTGCTTTGGGGAAGGGGTGTATTAGTGGTGTATGTACATTAACTGGGAGAAAAAGGTAATCTTTCTGTTTTGGTTATATTTTTCTTGTATAACTGTTAATGTACACACAGTAATATTTTCAGTAATTCTTGAAATTTTTTTGCTGATTGTTGTGGTGCAGCAGTGTATAATTTGTCTGTTCAAAACATTTGGTTATATTACTAAATGTTTTCAATTTGTTACACATTATTTGTAGTGTGTGTGTGAGTGTGTGTGCGATGAGTGCCATTAAATGAGACACCTCTTATTGTGCCACAGAGTAATTGTAGCAGTGTGAACCTGCTATCCACTGTACCGCATTCATTTTTTATGTTTGCTTGCACGCATGTGCAAGAAACATGGTGCCATCATACGAGTTTTCCAGAGGTGTGTCAGCCTCTTCCAATTCAGTCAGTGTATTTGCAGGTGCGGTCGGAGAGCACCAATCACTGCTCCAGTTGTCTATGACAGCTGAAAAATACAGTGGCATACAGTTGAAAGGAGAGCTCGCGGCAGATGGCAGAGCCTCCCCACACACACACACGCATACATCGCCACACCTGCGCGCCTCATGTGCCTTCCCTCCCCTCCACACTGTATGGCTGACAGGGGTGCCCAATCCCCGGTCGGCACCACTCCCCCAAAACATCCAGGTTCCACGCTGGGAGCTCACTCCAGCATGGCAAAATGATGTAATGGCCGACAGGGATGCCCAATCCCCCGTCGGCTCCACTCTCTCTCCCCCCATGCTGTCACTGACTGGGGTGCCCAATCCCCCATCGGCTTCACTGTCTCCCCCCTCCCCCAGTACAGGGTGCCAAGCTGGGAGCCCACCCCAGTGAGGCAACAGATGCCATAGCCAACGAGGTTGCCCAATCCCCCATCAGCTCCATGCCCCCCAGCCATCCTTTTGCCATGCTGGGAGCCCACCCCAGCATGGCAAACATCCTGAGTATTCTTTTTAAAAAAAAACCTGTAAAGAAAAAAATGGTCCCACATAGTCTCCTGGCCCCCCAACCCGCACCTACCCACTGTGCACCCTGCGTCCCCACAGCCCCTTCACCCCGTACTTACCTCCAGAGTCTGGCACGATGATCTTCAGTGGACCTGGAACACGTCTACACTCTTCAAAGCCGACCATGAACTGAGGAAATGCCTGTAAGCTGTATAATGGGATAGATAGGGGTTTTTCAACTTTGTTGCATATCTCAGGCATTTTTTTGAATTTTTCCACCAAATTTTCAACATGAGGTTTTGGGAACCCCTCCTCATGAAATCTTGCACAGCCACTGTGTGAAATCACCTTTCTGGAATGATTAATGAAATGACACTGCCAGTGTTCATAAGGTGGGCTCTCAAAACACCTATTTTGAAAATTTGGTGGAAAAATTCCTAAAAATGACTGTTTTATGAGTGTGCGTTGCGCAGTTAATACACACGCTCGTAAGTTTGCTAATTTTCAATATTTTCACTCCAGATTTTCAACATTGCTATTTTACCACACTTTCTTATGAGCAGTAGAGCTGTCTTTTTTCACATCTCACCCAAAATGTGTTTCCGCCCATGTAGCGCACGATGGCACAGTCGGTGTGCAAAATCAATGTACAGGAAAAATTAAGAAAATCACAGTGACACTGTTCATGAGCAGAAGTCTTATAATGGCTATGTTGAAAATGTGGTGGGAAAATTCCTAAAAATGACTGTTTTATAGCGGCATTATGTCTCTACATTACTGTAAGTTTGCAAAATTTCAATATTTTCACCCAGATTTTAACATTGCCATTTTTACCTATTAACCTCCTTAGAGCAGTATAGCTGTCATTTTCACATCTCACCCAAAATGTGTTTCCGCCCATGTAGTGCACAATGGCGCAGTCGTGTGTGAAATCAATGTATGGGACACATTAAGAAAATCATAGTGATACTGTTCATGAGCAGAGGTCTTAAAATGGCAATTTTGAAAATTTGGTGAAAAAATTCCTAAAAATGACTGTTTTATGAGCGTGCATTGCAGAGTTCCTATGCACGCTCGTAAGTTCGCAAATTTTCAATATTTTCACTCCTGATTTTCAACATTGCCGTTCTACCGCACCTGCATATGAGCAGTACAGTTGTCATTTTTCACATCTCACCCACAACGTGTTTCTGCCCATGTAGCGCACAATGGCATAGTTGGTGTGCAAAATCAATGTATGGGACATGTTAAGAAAATCACAGTGACACTGGTCATGAGCAGAGGTGTTAAAATGGCTATGTTGAAAATTTGGTGAAAAAATTCCCAAAAATGACTGTTTTAGGAGTGCACATTGTGCAGTTGATACGCACGCTGGCAAGTTTGCAAATTTGTAATATTTGCACACCAGATTTTCAACAGTGCCATTTTACCAGACTTCCTTATGAGCAGTGCAGCTACCATTTTTCACATCTCGCCCAAAATGTGTTTCCGCACAAGTAGCGCACAATGGTACAGTCAGTTTGTGAAAACAATGTTTGGGACAGATTAAGAAAATCATAGTGACACTGGTCATGAGCAGAGGTCTTAAAATGGCTATGTTGAAAATTTGGTGACAAAACTCCATAAAATAACTGTGTTATAAGTGAGCATTGCGCAGTTTTCAAGCACCCTCGTAGGTTCATGAATTTGTAATATTTTCAGTCCAGATTTTCACCAGTGGCATTTTTCCACATCTCCGTATGAACAGTACAGCTGTCATTTTCCACAACATGGCCAAAATGTGTTTTCACATTTTCAGTGCAGAGATGCGTGGTCGCTGTGGGAAATCATTGTTCGGGACAGATAAAGAAAATCACACTGACACTGTTCATGATCGGAGGTCCCAAAATGCCTGTGTTAACAATCTACTGTAAAAAAAATCCCCAAACTAGTTACATTATGGGTGTGTGTTGCACAGTTTCTACGCACGCTGGTGACTTCACCATTTATTTTAAGATTTTCACAGCAGATTTTCAACATTGCCATTTTTTACACCTCCCCATGAACAGTACCACTGTCATTTTTCACATCCTGTTCGGAATGTGTTTTTGCACCTGTGGTGCCAAATGCCATAGTCGCTGTGCAAAACCAGTTTTCAGCTAACAAACTGATATTGTCACTGTTCATGAGGTGGGGGTCACAAAAAAACCATGTTGAAAATTTGGAGTGAAGATACCAACGGATGCCTGAGGCGTTAGGGTTTCCGACCATAACGCCCCAACCTGTAGAGTATGACAGGCATCAGGGGTGTGACTTGGGATTCTTGCCTGTCATGCTCATACCATTCCACCCCCACCCACACCCTGCAGCCAGTGAGAGGCATCAAGGTGTGCCTCGGACTCTTCGGACCCAAACTTCACCCCATTCTCCTATACCACACCCATCTCACCATATTTCCTGATGGAATGGGGTGCGCATAAGGGTCAAAGAGCCCAAGGCACACCATGACACTTGTCAGTGTCTGCAGGGTAGGGTGTGGTGAAATGGCATGGTCGTTATGCCTGATGACCCAAAGGCACACCCCAATGCCTGCCGCTCTCTGCAGGGTGGTGGTGGGGTTGGCTTCAGTTCAATACTTCACTGCCATTCTTATTATGCAGCTTTGTAACTTCTACACTACCAATGCCAGTGCCAGCAAGCAAACATTCAGCATTGACAAATGCTTGTTTATACTGCTTGGTGGTATCTTTACTGGTAGAGGATTGTTACTGCCATGCACTAATCTCCCATCTGGCAAAATGTATTCCTTTCCAGATTTGGATTTGTGACTTGTGAGCACTGATTAGGTGTTGTTGTGCCTTTTCATATGCATCTCTTGAGAGTGCAGCGCAAGCTTAATCTGTCTGTGCATTTGCAGTGCACCATTAATTCTGGGAGACTGCATTTCTTGTTACACTCTCATTACACTTCATCAGCACTGGGGAATTTTCTTGACACAAGACAGTAGCATTTCGTCAGCACTGAGGAATTTTCTGGACACAAGACAGTAGCATTTTTGGGGATGCACACTAATTCTGGTGACTGTGTGTTACCACTGCATGCATTACTGAGTGCGCCTTTAATTCTGGGAGACTCTACATTTCTTGTTACACTCTCATTTCACTTCGTCTGCACTGGGGGAATTTTCTGAACACAAGACAGTAGCACTTTGGGGATGCACATTCATTCTGTTGACTGTGTGGATGGGGTGCTGCCAGTATTGTTGTCACTCCACCTTACTTCACATTTAAGGCAGAATGACAATGCAAATTAATAATAACAAGGCAAAGTGAGCCTTTCCTATGGAGCACTCCACTTAGCGAAGTGCCAACGCAAAGTGGCCACTTCGCATACACTTCGCAGGTGGATTTTTAATTTGCTGCATCTCTAGCCATAAATTGACTTTCCTTTTAGCAGTTCTGTATGGAACTGCCTCTAACAAGAAGACATCTCCTGCCTTAAATGGTGTCCAGAACTGACTGCAATACTCCAGACAGAGTCTAACCAGTGCACCATACAATGGCAATATCACACTCCTATCCCTGCGTTTTACATGCCTGAAAATACATCCAAGGATTTTATTAGCCCTGCTCATTACTCCCCTGCTGTGATCACTAAAAGACAGTGTATTGTTCATAATAACACCTAAGTCTGTTTCACTGTCAGTTGTTTCAAGTTCTATACCATTTAGGTAATATTTTTGCATTCTGTTTTTTTCTTCCAAAGTGCATGACTCCATTTACTTTCATTAAAAATCAATTTATTATCTTTTGCCCATGATTAGATTTTATTTAGATCAGCTTGTAGGCCACGACATGTTTCCTCATTTTCCACAATAGCTCTGAGCTTTGTATTCTCCACAGGCTTACACATCCAAGACTTGGTGATGGAACCATGGATGACTCAAATATGTTAAAGATCATAGGCCCCAGCACCGGTCCCTGGGGGACCCCACTGGTGACAACTCCCCAGTCTGAACAATAACCTCTAATGCTGATGTGCTGTTGTCTACTATCTGATCATGAGCCAATCCACCTGAAAATACTTGAGTTAAATTTATTTTTTAATGGTTCCTTAAGGAGTTATTTATGAGGTACAAGGTCAAATGCCTTGGTATAATCGAAATATATTACATCAACAGGGAGACTCTTGTCTAATCCATTACTGATGGGCTCAAAAAAATGAGAGAGATTTGTTTGGCATGATCTATGGGTAGTGAATCCATGTTGGGTCAAATCACCTAAGCCATTTTCCTAGATATGATCTTCCATATATTACTTAACAAATTCTTCCAAAATTTTCCCCAGAACAGAAATCAGGCTAATTGGCTTGTAGTTCTTAGCATCATTTCGAGAGCCTTTTTTATAAACTGGCATAATATCACCTTTCTTCCATTCTGGGATGACACTGCCTAAGGATAGTGATTTTGTAAGTAACATGGCTATTGGCCCTGACAGTTCTTTTGAAAACTCCTTAAGCAATCTTGGGTGTGTATTATCGGGTCCAGCAGATTTGTAGATTTTTAACTTTTCCAACTTAGGTTTAACCGCACTTCAATGATAACAGGTAAGATCTCACTGTCTAAGTAAATAGCTTCTAAGGGGATTGCACAATCAATTTTTGGCTGAAAATCACTTAGAAAAAAATGTATTTAACAATATTGCTATTTCACTTTCATTTTCAATTAAAGTACCCCATAAGGAAATTGGTCCTTCCTTTGGCTGCAACCTTCAAACCACTACTGTAATTAAAAAAGCTTTTTTTATTGTATTTGGCTTTGTCAGTTTGAGTTCTGCTTCTTGTTTTGCATTAATTAAGCATTTACACCTCTTAACTTTTTCTTCATATTTGACCCAGTTTATGTCAGAGGAGGTAGATTTTAACTTTCAAAAAGCCTTATTTTTCTTTCTTATTGCTCTTTTAATATTCTTATTTAACCAACTTGGCACCTTACCATGTTTGTTATATCTTACTACTTCAAGCACACATTTATTAATGCAGTGGTTTAAATGGTCTTTAATATATTCCACATGGATTCCAGTGAAAGACCATGCATTTTTCTTTCTAGTAAAAAGAGCCTAAATACTGTCTCATATGATCATAGATGGCCCTATTGTAACACTTGATCTTAGTAATACCAGTGATGATTTTCCAGTTACCTTTTATTGTCACCTGGACTTTGTTGTGATCACTATTCAGTAGTGGTTCTTTAACTTCACATTCAGGTTTTTCATTATCCAAGTTACATTGCACCACGTCTAATATACTGTATTAGTGTCTCTGGTATTTTGTCTTACATGTTGTTCCATATTGTTACTTGGGCAAAACCAATGAAGGATTGATTGTGGGGTGGGGGTGGGGTCACACTTATGATTCAGCAAGTTTATGAGGGGCAGGTTGAAATTACCCATAATCAATATACTGGGGGTCTATTCTCATATGTGTTAAAGCCTTTATAAGCATCTATTTCCCTCTTTGCTCAATGCAGACTCCCACAGGAATTCCTTTACTATTAGTTTGTTTGTATATCAGAAATTGCAGATATATACCCCTTATACGCACTTTACCTATATTTCATCATATGTATTACAGTCTATTTTGCTGCTAAAATTATCATCTATTGTATGACTTTGATTCACTCTGTCTGTATGTCATCACATGTATTACAGTCATTCATTGCTGCTAAAATTATCATCAATTGTATAACTTTGTTTTTGCATCTGCCTGTGTTCCTTATTTCTGTATTGAGGCTTAACTCTTTGTACCCTTGGGTCACACATGCAAATGAGCTTGACTCAGTGTGCTTTTCCCGGTCACCAAATGTTTAAATAAATAAAAATTAAATGATGTATATTAACTTGTACCCAAATATGCTTAATGTTACTAGTGTTATCAATGGGTATTTTAACCTCATTTGCTTTGAGTGTGTCCTTTAAATTCAACACAACCCCTCCACCCTGCCTATCTTTCCTATCCTTGCAGAACAAATTTTAACCTGGGATTTGTTTACCCCAGTCATCAGCCCTCCATCATGTCTCTGTTATCCCACAGAGATCAATATTTTCCTTCATGAGTAACAGTTCCAATTCACTTGCTTTGTCAGACAGGCTTTGTGCATTAATCAACAAAGCTTTCATCACATTTTTTTCTTTAACTGTTTTAGGGTTACACTCTTTATTAGTTTTGGTTTCTGGTTCAGTTCCTTTTGCTGAATGCTGGATCATAGCACACTGTAAGGTTTGCAGACTGAATAAGTTTCTAATGAAAAGCTGAGCTCATTCACACCTATCAGTCAATTGAGGCAACTTCTAAGAATGGCAATTTAAAACAATTATCCCATCTCCTTGTTAATGGAGGTGAGGTAGACTCATCTATGTTCTACTCTAAATTACAGTGATCATTTTACCAGAGCTAACACTTCCACCCCTAGCAGGAATTAACACATATAAGGGCCCTATTAAAACATATTGTAAAGCAGACAATGACAAACAGCAGTAAAATTAGCAGCACTCTTAACTGGCTTCAGCAGTCTGGAGGCATGCTGATGTAGTATCCAGCAACCATAGTAAAGTGGACCTCACAAAAACAGCATTAAATAATACATTGTTATCAACTGTGTTACAAAACTTGGAACATATACAGTATATTATCTATAGCAATATTTACTGACTGGTGCTGTTTGTTTTATTTGTGAAAACTATTGCAGATAATCTGTACAACTTTGGAGAAATGGGTCTTATAAGCTTGCTGACAGGGAGTGCTAGACTTTGAGCTCCCTACATGACATCATCAACAGCTCTTTACTGACACCTGCTTTTATTGCACAGGTAGTGCAAACTTACAAAATGGCTAATTGCTTTAAAACCAAGTAATGTAAAAATCTAATTTTTGGTATGAGAGTTACTGGGAGTATGCTTATTTGTATTCTGCAATGTAACACTTCTGGCATTAGTGGCTCTTTAAATTTCCCTCATTGATTACCAAAAGGAACCTACTGCCCTATAATCATGTAAATATGGCATCTATCAAAACACCTCTTGCTTCCATGGATTGGGATAACACACTATCAAGCCTGGATATGGAAAATTGTTGGGAAAAAAATAAAAAGTGTTATTCTGGGTTTGGAAGAAAAATATGTTCCCATAAAATCAAAATTCAACAAGAAATGAAAGATACCATACAAACATATGAAACTGTCAGCAGAAACAGGCCATAACAGGCTATGTAGTCTGCACAGATGTGCAGTTACCTTCAGATCCTTGGAGCTGCCCCTCCACTCCTCCTTTAGTCATCCACCTCCCCCATACATTCTCCCTTCCCCTTTCTGTAACTGATTCCTCCAGGTCTGATTTTTTTTTTCACCCTGTCCTACCCCCACTTGAAACTGTCCACTGCATTCACTGATACCACCTCCTCCAGAAACTTGTTCCACCCCTTTACCACCCTTTCCATGAAAAAGTGTTTTCACATCTCCATCTTAAACCTACCCCACTAGCTTCAGGCTATGCCCCCTTGTAGTACCCTCCTTTCTTAGATTGACTATACCCTTCGATTGAACCCTGTTTGTCCCTCTGAGATACTTGAAGGTTTCAATCATGTCCCTCCTCTTTCTTTTCTGTCCTCCAGGGAGTAAGTGTTGAGCTCCCTCAGCCTCTCTTCATATGTTTTGTCCCCCATGCCCTGGATCATCTTGGTTGCCCTCCACTGGACCCCCTCCAGTAGATTGATATTCTTCTTTAGATAAGGGCACCAGAACTTCACACAGTGCACCAGGTGTGGTCTCAACAGAGACCTGTACAGTGGCAGAATAGTGTAACTTCTTCCCGTCTAGGTGATTCTTCTGGGGATGCAGCCCAGCATTTTATTAGCTTTGGCTGCTGCCTTACAGCATTGTGCAGAGTGCTTCATATCACCCCTGACCAACACTCCAAGGTCCTTTTCTTCCTCTGAGAAGGTCATCTGTACCCCACCCCCTGCCAGTAGCTGGCTTCTTGTGGTTGACTCACTCAATTAGGAGACAAAAAAAACAAGAAGAAAAAGCATATGCAAAACCAAAAAAAAAGAACCATCAATGGCAACTAAAGGCAAATACAGATCAAGAGACAATAACAAATCTTTTATGCACATATAAATAAAAATAAAAATCAACCCAAAATGGTTGGACCAATATTATCAAACGGTGCTACTATAATCGAGGACAAAGAGATGGCAAAACAATTGAATTTATATTTTTGCTCAATCTACAATACATGAACTAAGAAGCAGCTGGAATTGATGAATGACAATACACAGCATTTTACAGAAGTTGAGATTATGTCAGTACTAGAAAACATCAAAGGGAGCTGGCCTGGTGGCACTGAGGGTTGAGGTGATGGATGCCATACCTCACACCATGCTGGTGACCTGGGTTTGGGAATGAGCCTGGGCTGCCAGGGGTTGGCAGGGGAAGGAGAAGATCAAGCAACCAAGGGACAGTACTCTTCTTCTGGGAGGGAATGGGGTGCAGACTTGGCACTTGTCTGGCCTCTGGTGGAAGCTGGGGGCACAACAAATGCAGTGCAAGCAGAGAGGGTCAGGGAGTGGTGGATGTCAGCAGTTGCCTTGACATCAGGGAATATGCCACTCCCCCAGAACAGGGAAAATAATGCCGGAGAGCTGAGGGAAAGGAGAACAATTGCACAGACCCTAATGGGTTCTGACTACCTAACCACCGGAGGGGACCCAACGAAATTAGATTGCCTTGGGGTGTTTGGGTTCTACCTCGTACCCACCTGGGGGATAAAGCCATGGCTCCATGGGGGTTCACTGGGAATTCAGGTAAGAGCAGAGAAGTGGGGCTGGTGCATGAAAGTCTCCCAACTGTGTGGGGCTCTGGCGTGTGGGAGAATAAAGTGTGATTTAAAAAAAAAACATCAAAGGGAACACCTCACCAGGGCTGGACAAAATATATCCAAGGTTCCAAAAAGACATGACATATGTTCAGTATTCCATCTTTACGATATTATTTAACAAATCATTTGAAACTGGGATTGTTCCTACTGACTGAAGACAAATAGTGGTGGTTCTGATTCATAAAAATGGAAATACAGATAATGTCACAAATTACAGACCCATCAGTCTTAATTTCCTATAAAGTAAGTCAATTGAAAGATTAATAAAGTTAATACTAGGAAGTTAAATCCTTAGGTTTGCAAGACAGCTCACAACTTGGTTTCAGATGAGGCCTGTCATGTGCCACAAACCTTATCACCTTTTACAATAAAATTAGTACAGTCTAAATAATGGAAAACCACTATATGTAATTGTGTTAGAATTGGGGAAGGCATTCAACACTGTTCCTCATAATCTCTTAGTCATTAAACTGTACAATATGGGTATTGGCCCAGCTATAGTGAGGTGTATTCATCACTGGTTAACAGAATGAACCTGTGTTAAAATTAATAGTGAACTTTTACATTGGGGAATTGTTGGTAAGGGGGTTCCTCAGGGATCCAAGTTGGTGCCTTCTCTCTAGCCTTTTTATAAGTGATATTAACGAAAATGTAATAAACACGGTTCAGTGTCATATGGGTGATCGTCAAATGGCAATCGCCATTAGGGTGAATGCATATCACCAAAAATAAAAATGAAGATGTACACTTGTGCCAAAAACAATGGTGGCAACACAGATCTCTATGTATGTGGGGGGCTGCACCATCTACATCCCCTTCACTAAAGATTCTCAACTCTGGGGGGTGCATGTTGGAAGGGAACTTATAAAAAAATGCCATGACTGCAAAAACACTTGCACCTCCCCAGACCTGAATAATGCACCCTCCCAAACATAGCCAGCAAGCCTCACTATCACACCACACGGCCAGCTCAGCAGCCTTCTACTGCACTGCCTCCCACATAACTTCCCTCATGGTGTGGTTTCAATTCCCCTTATCAGCTTTCTTTTCACCCATCGCTACCCTTTCAGGGTAGCCCACAACACAGGAACTGAGACTGAGACTGAGTAGTTCATTCTCAGTCGCCCTTTTCATGGGATACCAATAAACACATTAACTAAATTTGCTGATGACACTTAATTGAGGGGTGAGGTAGATACCTCACATAAATATGAAACCTTCACCAGTGACTTAAAAATCAAACATGATTATGCAACACTTAAAATGAAATTCAGTGCAGATAAGTGCATTGTCTTACATTTCAGGAAAAGCAACCCCAATTATTTGTATTATTTAGATAATATACAACTTTGATCAGTGACCAAGGACAGAGACTTAGACAACATTATAAACAACAAGCTGTCATCAACAGATCATTGTATTCATGTTTCTAAAACAACAAATGGATGACTAAGATCTATGCGATACTCATTTGTTTCCAGGAACAGTGTCTTTTACCATCGCACTGGTTCATATATGACACAGGTCTTCTCACTTGAGAGCCCCATGGTATGATGGGGCTCTCAAGGTGATGAAGACCATGGGTCAGAGACCAGATCATTGCTGGCATAGGACTCAGTCAGTGGAGGATAGACTGTCTTTGAGGAATCACTATGTTGTTTATCAAAGGGAAATTGACCATAAGAAGACAGAGTTCCTGGCTAGGGAGATTGCTGCAGGGAAGAGCAGACCAGCTCAGCTCTTTCAGACTGTGGATAGGCTTCTTCACCCAGTCTGTCTATGCTGAAAGGAGCCTTTTAGGTAGCACTTTGTGAATAGTTTGCTCTGTTCTTCTCTGACAGGGTAGCCTCTATTCGGGCAGGGATATCACCAGTGGGTCACAACCAGTCCCACAGTGTGGAGCCTGGTTGGAACAGGGCACTCCCACTGTTTGGGCAGTGTTTCAGCTGGTGGAGGTGGCTGAGGTCACTGCAGCCCACTTGTTGTGAACTGGACCTTGGCCTGACTCATCTCCTAGTAGGATGTGTTTAGGGTATTGGTCCAGTATTCACTAGGATAGTCTTGTGCTCACTCTCAGAGGGGGTCTTCCCTGATGCCTTGAAGGAGGTGTTGGTGAAACCCCTTCTGAAGAAACCATCTCTCAACCCTGACTTCCTGGCAAATTATAGACCTATCTCAAACCTTCCATTCTTAGAGAAGGTTGTAGAGAAGATGGTGGCTCTGCAGCTCGAGGCACACCTAGTGAACTTTGACATCTATGAGCCATTTCAGTCCAGGTTTAGGGCAAGGAACAGCACAGAGAGACGGCACTAGTTCATGTGCAAAATGACCTCCACAGGGCAAAACACTGAGCGGAATGGTCAATTCTTGTTCTTCTTGATTTATCATCAGCATTTGATACCATGGACCATATTGTGCTGTTGGATCACCTTTGAGAGTATTGTAGACTCACTGGAACTGTCATCTTTGGGTTTAAGTCCTTTCTCTTGGGCAGGAGGTAGAGGGTGGTGGTGATGGGGAATTTCTCCACCTCCTGGAAGCCCATGACCTGTGGAGTTCCTCAAGATTCTATCCTGTCACAGATGCTGTTCATGGTACACATGTTGCCCCTGGGTAGGCTCATTAGACAGTATGGTCTGGGCTTTCACTGCTATGGAGAAAATACTCAGCAGTACATGTCTTTTGTACCAGGATCAAATGGCACCACTGAAGTGCTGAATAAATGCCTTGCCAAGATCCAGAATTGGATGAACTCTAACAGGCTGTGGTCCTAATGACTGAGCTGGGTCATGGGCATGATGAAGGTGCTTCTGGGATGATAACAGGATTGGTCCTGGGATCAGCCCCGTTGATAGCATCCTTTAAGGTGAGAAATGTGGGTGTCATTCTCAATGGCAGGCTGACACTTGAGGCTCAGGTGCCGGCTGTCATCAAAAGTGATTTCTACCATCTAAGGAACATCACCCAGATTCTACCCCTTATTCCATTTGAAGACCTGCCTTCACTGGTACATGGCTTTGTGACATCCAGACTTGACTACTGTAATGCTCTTTACCTTGGGGTTAGTGGAGAGAATCTTCACTGGCTACAGCTAGTGAAGAATGCAGCACCCAGTTCACTGATGGGACTGTCAAGGTCCTGTAATGTGACCTCAGTCCTGTGGAGTCTGCACTGGTTGCCGATCAGGTGGAGGATTCTCTTCAAGGTGGGATTGCTCACCTATAAGGCCCAATACAGATTGAGCCCTGGCTACCTGTCAGACTTCCATTCTCCTGTTATTCTGTTACGATCCCTCCATTCCTCCACTGAAGGCCTTCTGGCGGTTCTGAGGACCAGGCAGAAAACCTTGAGTGAGTGCTCATTCGGGATGGCCAGCCCATTCCTCTGGAACTCATTGCCAAGATCTCTGAGGGAGGCTCCTTTGGTGGAGGTTTTCAAGAGGAGCCTGAAGACCCATCTTTTTAATAAGGCTTTCCCTGATTATGTATTTTAATCCTTATTTAAATTTTATTCTGATCTTAATCTGTATATTTATTTATTGCTTGCATATTTTATGTCATTCCTGTATCACTCTTCTGATTTTTACTGTTAGGTGCCCAGAGCCTCCTGAATTGGGAGCCAAACAAATAAATGACTTGCTTACTTACTTACTTAATTACCAATAGATAAAACATATGTAATTCTCCATTTGGACTTTGGGTCACTATTCTGGAATCCATATTTAAAGTGGGATATTAACTTGACCGAAAGGACACAAAGGCATACAACAAAGATTATACGGGGCTTGGAATACATGAGCTATGAAGATAGACTTTCTTCACTGGGGCTATTTAGCTTGGAAGAAAGGAGAAAAAGAGGGGACCTCTCATTATTGTTTAATACATTAAATATTCTAGACGTTATGTCTCAATGTCATCTTGAATTTAACACCAGGACAACAAATTTGAGATCACATAATAAACAGCAGGCTCTCCCTAAGGCAAATACAAACAAGAGGAATCATTTCTTTTCCATGCGCTCAGTCCATTTACGGAATAAATTGACACAAGATTTAGTCAACACGACATCATTTATCAGTTTCAAGCAAGGGCTTGATGATTATCTGTTACTAAACAGAAATAAATAATAATTCACCCACTGGGAATGGGAGACAATCTTGATGGACCCCATAGTCTGTTCTAGTCTTAGCTTACCAAGTAAACCAAGTAAATCTACTATCTCGTTCACATAAATGTAATTCATCCCTGCTGAACAGCTCATATCTTCCATTAAACATTTACCAAATTTTAATGCTTTTGATTTTGTTTGTAAGACTCTACCTCCATAAGTTGTTATGTATTCTAATTAACTTTCCATTCCAGTATTGACTGAATCTTGGAACTGGCAAAACTTTTGAAAAGACTACTTCACAGTTGTTATCCTTCGGTGTTTTGTGGCTTTTTCAGTGGTCTTCAAGGATATATTTATCTGTTTTTTTCCTCACATCATTTGTTCCAACATATAGGATCACTAAGCTCCTCTCATTTGTTTAATTATTTAATCTTGGCACCATTACCTGAATATCCTGGATTCTTGCTCCAGGAAAACTGTTCCTTATTATTTTTTCCTTATTTGCCCTAGTTGTAAATATTTCCATGTATTTAGTTATGGAAATTCCCAATATGAGAATTTTCTTTTGTGACTGTGAACTAGTTTTAGTATCCATATCTAAATCTGAATCTAAATATGAAACTTTTTGCATCATTAATTTCATCTTGAAAGACAATATGTAAATTGTTGATAACAAAAGGATTATTGTCTTACAAAATAAAGGTTTCTTCCATCCAGGCAAGAACCTGGTTCACATAAGAAGGTGCAAATGCAGTCCCAATGGCGATACCATGGCATTGATAATAATATTTGCTATCAAAAAATTACTTTTTAATACCAATTCTAGGCTCATAATAAGGAATTCTGGCTGAATGAGTTTTGAAATGTCATATTTGTCCATCATACTGTATGTTTAACTACCATCAAACTGAAATCCTTCTCAATTGATTCAATATTACAAGTAATTCACACAAAGTCAGATTGCCAGAGAATACCATTCAGTTTTCCCAGGATGTCCATTGTGTCATGGATATAGGTCGAGGTTATGCTGTATGATGTTTTGTAAGAAAACAAATCTAAACATTTAGATAAGTTGTCCATTATAGAACCTGTTCTGGACATGACGGGACATCCTGGGATTTTATTCCAGTATTTAGGAACTTTAGGTAGTAAGTTCAAAGTAGCTACAGTAGGATTACTTTGTCTTATGTAACTAATTTTAGAGTGTTCAATTCAATTATTATAAAGTGCAAAATCCACAAATTATTTTAGGTTCTTTAGAAATACTTCAGTGGCAATTGCTTTTAGGACATCTCTAAACATGGGTGTCATGAATTTGATGTCAACAATTTTCTCTGTAAAACTGTGCAGGCCAGAGCGCTATATTTCCACCTTTATCTGTTCTTTTCATGATGATGTTATACCAACTCTAACTGTTTATTGTAGCCTCAATATTCAGACTGTGTTTTGGCCCTACTTCTGCAAAGACTTGAACTACTTCAGCTTGAACTCTTTTTTTCAAATGTGTTAATAGCACTACTCCATGTTGCTGAGGGATTGAAATGAGATTTTGTTCTAAATAACTGTTTCCTTAAGTCCTGATTTGTTTTGTAGGCTTCCCTGTATTTTTAATTTTGTATTAGATTAATAGCTGTGCTCATTAGTTGGTCCGCAGAAACATTACTATGCAGAAAACTGTTACCAAGGTCTTTCATGCTGTCTGTGAAACTTTCGTCTAGATTTTCATCATGATTTGTAGGTATTGTTAAAATATAATGTTTTAATCTTAGAAATGATAATAATGGCAGAAAAAGACCAAAAGTCCATTCAGTCTGCCCTTAGCTGCCCGAAACCTAGATAGTTTGTGGAATAATTTAAATAGCTTGGTGTCTATATTGAATTCGCTCACTCTTGGTGTGACCACAAACTTTAACCCTTTTCTAAGCAATTTTGTCTGGCTTTATGTGACTGTTTTGTCTGTTAAGTTGGCAATTGATTTTTTCTGATTGCTCCTCAGTTGCCATCTGGTATCCTTTGGCCCAATTTTCAAAGGTTGACACTGGGCTTGTAATTTGAGCTTATAAGTTCCCTTTATGTTTTTATATATTATTTTTATATTTTTGGAGGTTTCGTGTAGGCTTGATATTATTCCTGAATTGCCAGAGATCTTCATGGAGAACTTGCAAGATGCTGGTATATAACTACACCATTTGTAAAAGGTTCTGATCAAACAAATGGAAACGGAAGATTATTTTTTGTCTTTTTATGATGTGATGTGCTGAGTGTGCATTTACTGAGTTGCTGGATCAGGGCCTTGAAGAAAATAATAACATTTACTTAACTCATTCAAGATTCCATCATGTGTGGTCAGAAAAAATAGTCTATGAGACTTTGTCTGAAAACTAACAAATGTAAGATGCAAAAATAACATCTGTGTATATGTAGGTTGGGGGACCAGGGCAGCAGGAGAAAAAGGGCTACAGCTCAGAGCCAGCTAGGATGGCCAGGGGGGACACACTGAGGGATGAAGGAAAACGGGGCCGAGCCAAAAAGAGGCTCAAAGTGACCAGGAGGAGGCCTACAAGTAAGAAAGCCTTTTAGGGTGGGAGAGAGATTCACCACACCTGGGAGTGAAGAAGCTAGAAGTCAGGGTAATGGGTATGCACCCAGGGGGTCAAAAAAAAGCCGCGAGAAGGGATGGAGTCCACAGTGAGCAATGCTCAGAACGGGGAGGTACCAAAGAAGAACCCGGGGGTGACACGAGCTCTACCACGGCAAGGAAGCTTGGATGGCCATGTGGGGAGGCTAGCAGGCCGGGGGAAGGGGCTGAAACGGGGCAACAAGGCCCAGAAGAGGCCTACAGAGATTGGGGGTGTTACAGGGTAGGCGTAAAAAAAAACCCAAATAAACGGGAGGCCTACAAGGCCACACAAGGGGACGTAAGGCCTAAGAGGCCATGTGGAGAGACACCACCAGACAAGAGGTTATTTCAAAATAGATATATATAGATATGATGATGATGAACATGGCCTTACTTTTCTTGGTTTTGGGCAGTATCTTTACAGCTTACACACACCAACACAAGGAGAAGGCACCAAGGAAGAGCAAGCCATCTAAGGAGGATGCCTACAAAGTCATAGTGGAACTCACGGAGAAGGCCAACAGAGTGTGGAAGATGGTAAAAGGAGAGGAGCCAGGGAGATCCGTGGAGAAACGGAAAGCAGGGAAGGGAAAAGGGGGGACTGGAAGAGGCAGGCAGGAAGGCCATGCAGCCCTACCAGGGTGCAACCCCAAGCAGGGATACCAGAGCAGCGGTGATGCGCCTCAGCCCCAGATCCCAGTCCTATCAGTACCTCCCCAAGACCAGGGGGAGGTTCCCCCAGTGGAACCTAGACCGGATCCTCCATGCATACCAGCCCTCCCACAGCCAATAATACAACCAGTGGACACAGGGTATCCCAAGTCCAATGGGCTGCAGGAAACCAATAAGGCCGCAGATAATGTAGCCGGGGTAGTAGGAGAAAGCATAAAAGAGTACATAGGACAAATTATTGCAGCACTCGGGACAGGGGAGTTGGGTCAAATGGAGTCTGCCATGGCAGAGATTAGGTCAGATTCTGCGGTAACAGAAGGGGAGGAGAAAGGGTCAGAAAAGGCGGGAAAAGGAACGATGGATATAGGAAGACTGGGAAGGGAATGTGAATAGGGGAACATGTACCATTGTCCACAAAAGAGAAGATCTGGAAGGGTGAGTAGGTGGACATGTTTGCTCTATTAAGCTGGGAGGCAGCAGCAAAAGATGAGGAGACGGAGAATGTAGGGAAGAGTGAGATTGCGGCAGCCGTGGTTTTGCTGGGCAAAAGAGAGGAAGATAAATTTACCAAAGGAAAGATGTGGGATGGATGGTTTGTAGGTTTTGCTACGTACTCAGCTATAGTGCTGGAAAAGAAACCCGAACTGGGCATACCACTGATCATGTATTCCTTGATAATAAGACAAGCAAAGGCAAAAGGGGGGGGGGGTAGGCTGGATATATTTTGAAGAATTCTTCCAGCAAAGGATGGAAACTTATGAGGATGTACGGTGGGATACAAAACAGTTAGATCTGTATACGGATTATGTAACCGACCAGTCCACACCAGAAGGGGAGATGGGAAAAAGGGGAGGGGCACATCAGAGGTGCTGTTGGTTGCTGTTGCTTACAATAGGGCATTCTGCTCTTGGCCCCAATGCCATTTTTGGCATGCCTGCTCAAAATGTGGGGGTTCGCACCTGGTGAGCAGATGCAGAATGACATGGCCACAAGGGGCACAAGGTGCAGGGGGGCAAGGCACAGGCCAGCAGTTTTTTTGAGACGGACAGGGATATAGGGGGCAGACTTGGAGTAAAGGAGGGAGGGGTAAAGGATACGCAGGTAGAGGGAGCCCGACTTACAAGAAAGAGGGAATCAGAAAGGGGTAAAGAAGGGGGGATAATAAAGATGAAGGGAAAATGACAAGGGATCAGATCCAAGCAGCAAGAACACCCATCAAGATGGAAGCATGGAAAAAGTGGCTACTGGAATATCCCGATAAGAGGGTGTCGGAGTCACTTAGGACAGGTTTCGAGTCGAGCTTTCCACTAAAATGAGAAGGCCCTAGCAAGTGAGAGAGGTGAATAATCTGGGTTCAGTAAGGGTTCCTAAGACAAAAAATAGAAAAAGAAAAGGTGGCAGGTAGGGTAGAAGGACCTTACACAAAACCACTGCTGCAGAACATGAGAATATCTCCATTGGGGTTAGTTCCCAAAAAACAACTGGGGGAATACAGAGTGATTCACCACTTATCATTTCCAGAGGGGGAATCAGTGAACGATTTCATAAGCGAGGAACATGGTAAAGTGAGCTACGCCACATTAGAAGAGGCGGTGCAGATCATCCAGGCAACCAAGGATACCTAGATGGCAAAAACAGACATAGAATCTGCATTCAGATTGCTTCCAGTCAGGAGGGAAGATTGGGACCTACTGGGGTTTAAAGTGGGGGAACAATACTATTTTGATAAAGCAATGCCCATGGGGTGCTCCATAGCATGTGTGACATTTGAGGCATTTAGCACCTGTCTACAGTGGATATTCTAGGAGCACAGCGAGTATAAAGCAGTAATACACTACTTGGATGATTTCCTTTTAATAGGTAGTGGGAAAATGGAGACAGAGAACATGTTAGCCAGCTTTCAAGACTTGTGTGGGGAGTTGGGGGTCCCACTGGCTCCAGGAAAAACAGAAGGGCCCAGTAAGGTCTTAGAGTTCTTAGGCATAGAAATAGATGCCCGTAATGAAATCTTTAGGTTGCCAGATAACAAGATAGTGAAACTGAGAGAGCTGATTAGGGGGACCATGGAAAGGAGAAGGGTGCAGTTAAAACAGGTGCAGCAGGTCATGAGACATTGAACTTTGCATGCAGAGCAATCGGGCCGGGTAGGGCCTTCACAAAATGACTAGTGAGGGCAACAGCGGCAGTAACAAAACCGCACCACTGGGATGACATAAAAAAGGAGGTGAAAGAAGATTGCACAGTATGTGAGACGTTCCTCAATACTTACAATGGCTGTTCCTTTTGGCAAGATGAATTGTTATATAACATGGATCTGGAGCTCTACATGGATGCAGCTGAGGTGTTGGGTATGGGAGGCTATTTGAAAGGAAAATGGTTTGCTGAACTATGGCTGGCAAACTGGGTGAAAGATGGGAAAGTGAGGGACATCACACTGCTGGAAATCATGCCAATATGGACATGTACCCTGGTGTGGGGAGAAGAATTGCGTAACCAGAAGGTCACATTTTGGTGTGACAACAAGGCAGTGGTGGACATTTTAAATAACAGGGGAACCAGATCGAACACAGTCATGGGGGTGTTGAGACAGTTAGTTTTAATTGCCTGCAATTGAATATGTCATTCAGGGCAAAACACATAGAAGGGGTAAAAAACACCCTAGCTGACAGCCTTTCCCATCTGCAGCTGGACTGTTTCCAGATGCTAGTACCAACAGCAGAGGATTGGAAAACACCAGTACCAACGGACATCTGGGACGTTGGCGAGAGGGAGCAGAACTGCTGTTCTGCAGCTCCTGAGCACCACGGACTTTGAGGGCCTATGAAGGGGTGTGAAGGGTTTTCCAAATATTCAAGGCAATGCACCACATGGAGGTAAGTGGGCCAATCACAGAGGAGCAGTTAGGGAAGTTTACAGTAGATCAGTGGGAGAAAGGCACAGCTCACAACACAATGGGGGTGTACTTAGCGGGAATAAGCTTAATCTGCAGCCTTAAAAATTGGGGGGACCCAACGAAGTCCATGTTGATCAGGAGAATGATGCAAGGATGAGGAAGACTGAAGCACAGACCCGCGGATAGTAGATGACCCATAGGAGAACATTGGCTGGCAAAATTAAAAGGAGCATTGCCGGCTGTCTGCAGATCTAAAGACGAGGCACTGTTGTTTCACATAATTTACCTGATAATGTTTGCAGGGGCCTTGAGAGTGAGTGAAGCAGTGGGGCATGGCAAAAAAGAGTGAGAAGGGGGGCTGGAATGGGAAGACATAAGTTGGGGGACAAAGGAGATACACATACTAATAAGGAAATCAAAGACAGATCAAAGGGGGACAGGTTGCATGGTGATCCTGAAGTCTCATGAGGAAGACTCAGTGTGTCCAGTAAAAGCTTTATGGGCTTACACCGCAAAGCGGGGATATAGGACAGGGAGTTTATTTATTCATGGGGATGGAAAAGGAGTCACCATTTACCAGGTTACAGCCATGCTTAAAAAAGGCATGCAATTTCTTGGGGAGGACCCAGGTAATTATTCCTCTCACTCTTTTCAGATAGGAGCTGCATCGCAGTGGGCAGCTGCAGGGGAGACAGTGACCAAGATGTTGGAAAAAGGGCGCTGATGGTCTGACAATTACAAAAGGTATATTCGGGCATTGCAGTACAGAGATTAACATGTCATCTGATTTGTTGCAGGTAAAAGACTGAAAAGGGGAAGGGGGAAGGAAGGCCTAGAAAATAGGGGTTTCGAATATATAAAAAAAAACTTGCTTTAAGTAATATATTCTGCTTAATTCCCATAGGCAAAGGGAGGATCAAGGAAATATGGATCTGAGTTCACTCATACGTTTATTGGGTGGAAAAAAGAGCAGAGAAAAAGCCCAGGGGAAAACAGTTATACCAGGATGTGAGACAGTGTAGGCTGGTTTGGCGTGGCATCCGAGCGATGAGATGGGTGCAACTACTTCCTACGTTGAGAGAGATGAAAGAGTGGTGGCCAATTCCGGACCTAATTATCTTACATCTAGGGGGCAATGACATTGGGGGAAACCATGGGTGCATACATATATGCAGGTAAAAAGGGATTTAGAAAAAATCCAACAATGGTGGCCAGAGGTATGCTTGGCCTGGTCAGACAAAATCCAGAGAAGGGTCTGGAGGCATGAACACAGCCATAGAGCTTTAGATAGGGCTAGGAGAAAAATGAATCGGGGAGTAGCGACATTGATAAAGAAAATGGGAGGGGAGGTAATATGGTGGGGGGTAGAAGAGTGGGTAGAAGATTTCTACAGGTCAGATGGAGTGCACCTGTTGGATCTAGCCATAGATATGTTTAATACAGAGATGATGGGCTTTGTAGAGGCATGGAGAAGACATGCAGATGGTACAAGTTTAAAAAAAAAATGGGAAGTCCCCTAGCCAGTTTTTGAAGGGGAAAGCCAGCATCCAATGCAAGCTGTAGACTGGCTAATGGGAAAAAAGGGGCTCGGTTTTCACCATTACCTAATAGGAAAAGAGGAGAAGAAGGCACCCAGGTTTTCACCTGCAGGAGCAAGGATCAAAAAATTGATATATGGATGCAATAAAATGCAATGGTGAAAATATAATAATAAAGAAATGAGATGGAAATGGAAGCATGGTATATATAATAAATTGATTGCCAATCTGAGCACAACATCATACAGTGGTCTGTGTCTTTTGTGGGGGAAAGAGGGGGGAATCCGGGACAACAGAGTTTGCCCTTTAAGGGGCAGACCAAGTTGTCCTGGTGCACCCCTTCCCCTTACCTGAAGATGGTGTGCTCAGAGGGGAGGGGTAAAAAAAGGGGAGGAGCAAGGGGAACAGAACAATAGGATGGCAACAGGAAGGGAAGGGGCTAAAGGAGGTACATGATGGACAGCACAGGAGTGGTTCAGCCACTTTTTGCTGAAGTTTTGATCCCTCCCACCCATCCCCTTTAATTATGGAACATGTGGGGAAGACAGTCAATAAGAGACTGTGTGTTAAGAGGGGAAAACAGTCAAATTGGGACTGTGTGCATGGTCAGTCAAAGGTGGATGACAGAATTTGTCCGATAAGACTATATTGGACTGCCAAAGGTGGATGGCAGAGAAGGGGAGGAAAAAAGGGGTGGGAAGGAGGGGAGCGGGAAAAGAAAAAGGAAAAGGATGGAAAGAAGGAGAAGCTGAAGGAGAAAAAGTGGTCTTGGTTCTCATCATTACCTAATAGGAAAAGAGGAGAAGAAGGCACCCACATTTTCACCTGGGGGAGCAAGGATCAAAAAAATTATATGTGGATGCAATAAAATGCAATGGCGAAAATATAATAATAAAGAAATGAGATTGAAATGGAATCAGGGTATATATAAAAAATTGATTGCCAATCTGAGCACAACAACATACAGTGGTCTGTGTCTTTTGTGGGGAAAGAGTGGGGAATCCGGGACAATGGAAAAATGTAAAGGGATTTATACAGGGATTTGATTCTGCCTATGTGGGGTAAATACAGGAAAAATGAAGGCTTACTACAGGGGAAATGGTTATTTTGATCTGGGAGCACTGAACATTTCTTATCCTATATTTTGTATCCTGGATAGCGCAGGGGAGATGCAAAATCTCATTGTCATAGGAATATTCATTTACATATTTTTGCACTATATTTAGTTCAGGCTGTTCCAGATTAGATGCAATATCTTGTTTTCAGTGGGGTCATGATTTTACCATTTTTATGATGTATTTATTCAGGGTACCTAGTCCAGGTCCCCCCCATGTTCAAAGGAGATGCACAGCACAATATTCAAATGTGCAGGATGCACTGGCCACAAGGGAATGGGCCAGGGTGTGCACAAATGGTATGCTGTGCAAGTCAAGGGGGCGTTCCCATGCATATGCCGCACTGCAGCATATTCAGTGGGAATGCAACTATCATAGTCCAGAGCACTGTGGCTCACAGTTAGGCCATGAATAGCTGGCTTAACCCAGCCAGCCACCCACAGGCAGGCTGCAGAAGAGCAGCAAGGTGTAGAGCAGCTTGGCAGCTCAGAACTAGGGAGGCAAATTTCCTTCATCCTCCTCAATTGATCCAATTCCATCCACCCCCCGACCTGGATCACACCTGAGGAAATCATGGTCCATATCTACAGCTTAGAGAACCCCCACCCACTACCCCAGTACACAGACACCCTCACTCCCCCCATACCCAACCTTTTGCAGAGACTGACCTTGCCCTTCACACCCTGCCATGGCCAGCCACTGACTGCATTGGACCTGGGCTAGGGACCTGCACTCCAGAATGACACAAGTGGCTGTACCATGCATTGGGGCACTTCGCAAGCTGCAGACCCACCAGTGTATGGAGCCATGTGTACATCCCTGGCAAACCATAATAGGGAATTGACATACCTCCAATGCATGCCTTGTCAGTGCTGTATCTTCCTGCTGTCATATACCACTGCAAGTCCACTCTCTCCCCCATTCCCCTGTGTATCATGCCACCCTCTAGACTGCTGAGGTATCCTGGGTGCCATGGGGTACAGTATCCTGCAATGCCATTTGCAATGTATGCTCCAGGTTATGGATAATTTCATTATTTTATAATTACTACTTTATATTCTTTATAAAAGCTCCGTTATTTTGATTTAAGGTAATCGGGGTGTAATACTAGACAACTTGTTCAAAGACTCTAAAGGTCTTGCCTACAAGAACTGTCCAAAAAAGAAGGGAAAAAAACTTCTGCTAAAAGACTGGTTTTCAAAGTTGAGAAAGAAAATGATTGAGCTGGCAAGTTTTACAACTGACCCTTTTGACCCAGTGAAGAGCTTCTACAGACTTCAGTTCTGGTTTGGCTACAGCCAAGAGATAGTTATAATGGAAACTTGACATTTTATGAATTGCAACTGGTCTTCTGTATCAGGCTGTAATAGGCAACACAATGTACCTTAAGTTAAACTGCCATTTGTTTTACCTTTGAAAAAGACTTTTGTTCCTTGCAAGACTGTTTTTAACGCTGTCGACATGCAACTTGCACAGTGGATAAAGAATATCTTTACCTCTCAACTGGTCAAATTGTGTGAATGCAGCTGGTGGGGTTACAAAGTTATACACAAGAATATCTGGTTAAAATAGTCTTTAACGTAAGCATACCAAGTTTGATCTTAAGTTAAAGATGATATCATGACAAGAACAAAGATGCAATGTTTGTGTGTACAACTTGTTGCTGGACAGAATGAACCATCTTAAAGAGTTTGGAATAAACAAGTTGGCAACTTGATGAATTTGTTTCCATGGAAGAACAAAGACCCATTTGCCTACGATGGAATTCCTTGCTTTTAAGGTCATTCTTAACCTTGGATGTGAGAGAGACCTACTTAATTTTGAAGCCTAGGACATGAACTGTGAGCTCATTAAATCCTTTTTGAAAGACTTTGCTGAAAATTAAAGTTATAATCATCATTCGGTTATCTTAGGAAATATTGGTCTCACAGACATGGGGAACATCTCAAAAGATTGCTTTAAATGTGCTGAATCCAAAATGTTTATGTGGAGAAGGTATCATGTTGCATTCAAATGTTTGAAGGAAAAAAAAAATAAGCATAAAAAACTGGACTCTGAAAAGTGAGGCAGTCCTCAGAGAGAGAGTGAGGAGCCACCCCTTTTGTTGTTTGACTGATCTAAATCAGAGTTGATAAAATTTCCAGGCAATGATGCCAGGATAATGCTGTGAGTTGAGGTAATAAAGCCAATCACTGGGAGACCCAGCCGAGTTCTTGCCTATACTGCATGTTGAAAATATCTGTGCCTGTGGACATGCCAATGTTGTTGTTTGTCTTATTGTTCGAAAATCCCTGCCAAAGGCTAAGCCTGCCATGCATGCCGGGGGATGTCTGAACCTGTAGATGACCAAGCCTTCATTACTGTGTTCATACCAGAGGTGCTGAGGTCAAGAGCCTAAGGTTCGAGCGTGGAGAAAAATAAAACAAGAACTGCAACAGAGCCAGCCACAAAAGAAAAAGTACTTTTCCCAGCAGAATCTTTTAAATCCTAGTGCAGTAAAGACTTCTGTTCATGCAATGGACATTTTGACTGTTAAGTGATGTTTTGAAATTCCCTCCAGAACCAGAACAAAAGGACAGAGACTGCGTATTGACGCCCATCAGCCCAGAAACAAATTTGTAGTGCTGTGTTGACAACAGATGAATCCAAAGTCCAGGGTTCAAGTGGAGACAAGAGTAGCAAGCTTTGATCAGAGCCAATATGGCTGTGGAGAGCTTTTGAGATGCTTTTAACCATTATTTCTAATGAATGTGCATGATGCAGATCTGTGGCGAGGCAGTTTCAATGTGGTCTTCCTTTTACACATTTTTACAATGTGTTTTCCTGATTGCTATATCTTTAGCCTGGATAGTTCACAGAGGAAATGGCATCTTATTTTCAGTGGGGCTCTAGATCTACACAATATTATGCTGCATTGTGTAAAATCAGAATGCACAGAAAACAATATTTTACATCTGGGGGGACATATTAAATGCTGGAGTGATGCATGAGCAGAAAGATGCATTGTGCAAAGAGGGTGCACCAGTCGGCACAATACAGTATTCAAAGAGAATGCACCACCGGTACAGGGCGCATATACAGTGAAGCCCACCAGTATGAAGCACAGCACTGCAGAATTATGCAGTAGAGTTACTGCAGCAAACAATGCAATTTCAATGGGAGTTAATGCATTTTGTCATGCAGTAAGTAAGTAAGTAAAACTTTATTTTTTAAGCGCCTTTCAAATATCAATGCTCTGTACAGAAAATAAATCAAGTAAACAATCAGATAAAACATACAGTTAAAAATGTAAAGGCCATCCAAAAAAGCCTTATGAAACAAGTAAGTCTTGAGCTCTGATTTAAAACATGAGACAGTCAGTCATTCTCTTATCCAATGAGGAAGAGAATTTAGCAGGGTAGGGGCAACATAAGAGAAAGCACGTACCCCAGATGTTTTTAACCAAACCCTGGGAATCTCCAGCAATCCCTCATCGGCGGATAGGAGCGAGTGTGAGGGGAGGTAGGGAGTAAGGAGATCTTGTAGATACTGGGGTCCCTGATCATGTAGGGCTTTATAGGTCAGTAGCCCGACCTTAATGGTGATCCGCCACTGTATCTTCAGCCAGTGCAGTTCGCACAGCACAGGTGTAATATGACTAGTCCTAGATGTCCCAGTCAAAAGCCTGGCAGCTGCATTCTGCACTAGCTGCAAGTGACAGATATCAACCCCAGGAAGCCCTAGGTAAAGGGCATTGCAGTAATCAAGGTGGGTGGTTATGAAGGCGTGGACCAACATAGGAAGTTCTGCTGGATGAACCAGGTGTTTTACCTGGGCAATATTCCTAAGATGGTAAAAGAAAGATTTGACAATGGCAGATATGCGATTTCAGGGTCAAACTGTCATCAAAAATAACACCCAGGCTATGCACCAGATCTGAGGTCAAGAGCTGAACACCATCAAGCCATAGGCCTGAGGGATGCCCAGCCCTAAGACCCGCCTCATGCTGACCTGGGTCCACCACCAACACCTCACTCTTATCTGGGTTTAACTTCAGCCAGCAAGTGCTCATCCAATCTCTGATTTCAGCTAGACAGTTGTTAAGCACAGAGATCACATCATCCTGTCTGGGAATAAAGGACATATACAGTTGGGTATCATCTACATAGCAGTGAAAACCCAAACTGTATCACCTAATGATATCTCCCAATGGCAGCATATGCACTGCAAACAACATGGGTGCCAATATGGAGCCCTGCGGCACCCCATAGGACAAAGAGAGGGTTCCAGAAGAATAAATTCCAGTGACAACCCTCTGTCCTGCCTGTAAGAAAAGATCAAAACAAACATAAGACTGTACCAGACAGTCTACAGAGAGTCTGTGGGCACTCTAGTAGCACACCATGGTCCACAGTGTCAAATGCTGCTGAGAGATCAAGAAGGACTTGTATAGTATGGGCCTTTTGATCTCTCACCATTAGGAGATCATTTAAAACTCAGACCAGGGTGGTCTCAGTGCTATGTCTTTTCCTAAACCCAGAATGGAGAGCATCATAGACATTGTGGGCTGTGAGGTGGTCATCCAGCTGCAACGCAACCACTTTTTCAATAACCTTACCAAAAAATGAAGATTAGAGACAGGTCTGTAGTTAGCTAGAGAGCTTGGGTTCAAGGAAGGTTTTTTAAAGAGTGGTCAAATGACTGCCTCCTTGACGGAATCAGGAAAGACCCTTTGCTCCAGTCTTTAACTTCTCCAGCTAGATGAATAGTGAGATAATTACTTCTTCATCACTGCTAATTGAATTAATTCTATTGCAACTATAATTAACTTAATGATGTCTAACAACTGCCTCAGTGCTTTCCTCAACTGTGAGGAACTTCCCAATTTTCATGGGGATACTTGTGCTCTCTGAGCCTTTTACAGTTTCTGGGGTCATCATTTTGTCTTACAGAAATTAGGCTAATTAGAATGGCTTGTCAAACACCTAATCAGTGAAAATAATTGCTGTTGCTCTGTGTAATTCTTGTATACAAGCCCTTGCCTTTTTCTGCCATGCCTGATCTGTCCCTCCCTCCCCTCCACCAGTCCACTCCTCCTCCGGTTCTAATCTCCTTCCCTTCCCTCCACCTGTCTGCTCCTCCCCCTCCCTACCACCCTAACACCCAAACCACACAAATACATGAATGATAAATCCTTCTATCTATACCCTGCCCTACTCTCCACCCTGACAAAGCCAACTCATGGCTGCTAATATCGCTTCCCTAATCTACTCAGTAGCCCGGGGTTTGCACCAGCCCAAGACTGTACCTTGCACTTAGTTAAGCCTTGTACCACACTCTTGGAGTGCTGTTTCTCTTGTCACTTAATCATGTAAACATTATTTTGTTGTAACTATTCATCTGTGTATACCTGTATCCGATGTAAAGTACTGTACATTGTCTGACTTGGAACCTTTTTAAATGAGCCCTCAGTTCAAAGGTGTTAATCCTAATCTGAAATAAATAAATAAAATAAATACATAAATAATTAAAACAATTCTTTCCTTTTATTGTAAACTGATTCCCAGACTTGCTATGTCATATTCATAATGTGGTGTGTAGCAAAATGAAAAATGTGACTCACCACTCTTCTGTTATCTGCATCTGCCAGCATACATATTGCGAGGTGCTCTTTTAGGAAAAGTTATGTAGCATCTTCAACCATAACATATGACAAACAGTAATTCAGAGTTCCAGCAGTGCTGTGCAAATCAGACAGCATGATCGTGCAGAATATACCACCATGCCTATGTAAATGAGGGATCCCTCATGCATAATGGGCACATCATTATTATAGGGGCATGGTAGCTCCCCTGTAGTTAGGGTTGAGTAGCCTGTTCAATGTTAAACCACTAACTTTGCACATTAATATCTTTGGCTCCATTAGATGAAATGAGCTGACATTTTGTATGTGTTGTCTAGGAGGCAAGGTCTTGATATGTGGACATTTTTGTGGTTGCAGATTGTGTGGTGCCTGTGGTCTGCATGTGTCATTTTTCATTAATGTCTAACTTTGTCCTATACTTAACATATTTTTTTTTGGCTCTCTCCTACAGCCTAGATGGAAGACTGTTTTTCCACGCATACATGTGTCATGTCCCAAGGTAGTGCTTTTGACAGATCTAGTGAAAAAAAATATTAAAGGGTTTCTGAGTTTTAAGGCTTTAAAATTGAATGTATTCTGACCTGCACATGTGCAGTAGGGTTTTTCAGATGGCGTCCTGTGGTGAAAGTAAAAATTGTTTGCTTCTGTACCACTTCATTGGCAGGGCACCAAGCATTTTTTGTGCTGTGCCAACCACCATATTATTAATTTTTCTATGAACTAACAAATGTGGAAAACACATAAAAATAATGCGATTTCAAAAAACAAGCCTCCTAACGCAACTAAACTTAACCCATTAGGCTAGATTCTAATTTGTGTTTGTTTCTTAATGTAATGGCCACAAATAGCTTTTCTTGGCACCCAAAATCCCAGGTGCCCAGCTTAGTGGGAGGAGTGCTTATTCTTTGTTCTCTGTATGTGATCAGTGGTAGTTTTTTTTACTTCTGGAGCAGCAGCTGAACTTGTGCTGCTGGCTGCATTGTGAGTTGTGAGCTGCCATTTCCCTGCTGCTTGGTGGTGCCTCCCCACACTGCTTCACTGTCCCCTTATTAAGATAAACTTTCCCTGTTAGTAAATCTTCTCTGGTGTCTAGTGTCACCCACTACCAGTCGATTGTCATCCCTGTTATCTCATATTTTCCCTGGTGTCTAGTGGCACCCCCCACCCACCGATCATCATCCTGTTATCTCATTTTATATTCCCTGGTGCCTAGTGGCACCACCTACCCACAATTGCTGTTCCAATTTCCCTGATGTCTTGTGGCACCCCCCACTCACTGATCATCACCCCGTTAATAAATCTCCCCTAGTGTCTAGTGGCACCCTTTAATTGTCATCCTCTTATCTCATTATACATTCTCTGGTGTCTAGTGGTACCCCACCAGCTGATCACCATTCCGATTTCCCTGGGGTATAGTGGCACTTCCCACCCACCAATGATTATTCCCATTAGTAAACCTTCCCTGGTGTCTAGTGGCACTCCTCACCCTCCCATTGCAGCCCAAATTCCTGAAATAAATAAAATGGTCCCATAATGTGTTTCTTTAACTTGTAAAAACAGAAAATGGTCCCTCACTGATCAGCCCACCCATCCTTACCTCTTACTCAGCACCCACCACCCCACACTCCCAAGTACACTCCCACATAGCCTCATTCACCTGAACAGGTCTGATGTTCAAGACCCACTCTCCAATTGAAGACACATCCTGCTGCTTGAACTAGCGACTGCAATATGAGAAGCTAAAGTAAATGCAGTTCAATGTGTTTTGATAAGGATTTCAACTTTTAACTTAGCCATTTTTTTGACATTTTGACCCCAGTTTCAGTTTAGTTTCACATTTATTGATCAACCATGGTGTTACAAGCACCTACAGTTGGTTCTTACAAGTAATTTAAAAAAGTAATTAAAAAAAATACATACATATTATAAAAAAGCACAGTTATATTACAGTATTGCTTTCTGAATGAATATTCATTTATCAGTATAAACATATTTTAGTTTTTTTAACTTTTATATTTCATACTGACTAATCACAACAGTAATATTACAGTATTGCATTCCAAAATAAATAGTCATTATTAGTATAAATATATCACCATTTTTGTAATTTTATATTTCCTACTGACCAGTAGCCCGAGTAATAGAACCCAGTTAACAATTTAGGAGCTGACAACGCACAAGAGACCATTCCTTATTTTAGTATGTTTTTACTTCTAAAGTGCTTTTTTTATTTTTATTGCTGAAGCCCATAAATTAGAATAGAGTACTGTAGATAAATGGGAAGTAAACATTCTAAAGGTATTTCTCTATGATAAAGAGTGTCCCATAATGTGTTCCTGTTAAACGAGTCGAAGGTCATGGAAAAATCTATAACGATGTCATAAACCTTTGATTTTTTTATCTTAACATATTTTTCCATTAAATGAGAGAAAATTTAGAGGCTCTCTACTGTGGAATGGTTTGATCTGAAACCCGCCTGACAGATGGATAGTGGACTTGAATGTGTTTTTGTAGTTTGACTAACAGTGTCTAGAAAAAGATCTTGGAGCTAATATCCAGCAAGCTTATTGGCTTGAAATTGGTGGTATCATAGAATGGCCCTTTCTTGTGAATCGGGACTATTATGTTTTTAGTCCATGAATTGGGGATACAATTTGGGGATAAACACATATTAAAAAAGACAGTGAGTACAGGGATCCAGAATTCTTTTTGGTCCTTAGAGACCTCTTGGGGAATGGCATCAGGGCCAGGAGCCTTATTTTGTGCTAACAAATTTATGGCATCCTCTACTTCTGTCTTAGTGAAATAGAGAAGGGTAGATTGGCATATGGACAGATCATCACCAACATAAACGTAGCTGATATATTGCTGCAGGCTATAAGTAGTATGATAATGAAATTGCTGGTCAAAACACTGCAGCCCAAATGTCACATCCATGACTGAAACCCTGACTAACCCAACGTGCAACATTTTTCCCTAGTCACATCAAGTTAATCTCAGTGTCAGCAAGCCTTATAAAAAATGGAATGTTACAGTTTAAAGTTTGCAGAGAAAAGAGAAAACCGTGCTACATTTTATGCTCTATAATATACTATATAATCAATGTGCTATAGCAGAATCTGTGTTTGTTGATGGTTTTGCACAGTAGTAGCATTTCATTTTTATTTATTGTTTAGCTAAGCTGTGAGCCCTGAGATGTATGACTTCAAAATGTATGTCAGGACATATACACTGTCCATTTGAACTAAGTCAGCATTACTGATAGAGTAACTACTGTGCTGTTTTTTTTAAACTCACTTAATTAAAGGTACTGTCACCACATTTGCTTCCCTTCCACATTTTCAGCCTTTAATAGTGTATTAGCTCATTTTCAGTAGATACCAGCTATTTCTATTAGGAATCATCAGGAGAGACAGGAGCAGATGGAGTGGAGACACAATGAGTGTAAAATCGGGTGGTTTGCGTGAGCTGTAAACTCTAAGCTGCAACAGCCTGTGAGTTTAAAGAGTTTGAGGGTGGGTGGGTGAGTTTGTTTTTGCAGTGTGTGATGGTGTAGACAGAGCAGGGGTGGGGCATTTGGTCAGGGAACTGCCAGATAAGGTTTGAAATATGTGATGGGGCACATTGAGCACTGCATAAATATAGCTGTGGTACAGATGCTGATTATGTTCTGTGTGGCTGTGATGATTTTTAGTGTGGGCATTATGGGTCAGGGCAATATTTCTGATTGTCTACAATTTGACCGCTATGTTTTGTTATTCTCAACATTTTGTGTTGCTTTATTGTGTCCCCACGGCATTCTGTCCTTGTCATTGTGACCGCAACTTTTTGTCCGTGGGCCAAACGTCTGTACACGGGGTAGATTGATTACCTTTTATCCAGTAATATTTAGTTAAAGATGTATCCACAGGGAGGGATCTGCAAAAATAGATTTAAAGTGTTCAACCTATTTGTCTTTGGGAATGTAGACAGAAAGGGAGGGGCTGAATTCATTTACCTCCTTTGCCACTAGATTCCAGGAAGATTTAACTTCACCTTTATAAATTACTTGTAGCATGTAGTCCCATTGTTTCTTGGTAAATTCCTCTTCTTTTTGTTTTAGAAAATTTGTTATAATTTTTCCTGGCTTGGTTAAGATGTAAAAGGTTTGATATGAATGGGTTTTTCTTCGCCTTTCTCACCAGTCTTCCCAAGTTCCTTTTAGCCGATAGACATGAGGCATCAAACCAGGTCCTAATTGTAGAAATTGATTTTCTAGGAATATAAATTTCTTGTTTTATGTTTAGGTATAGCTGTTCAAGACACAAAGCTACCTCCTGGGCTGTCAGGGTAATATGGACTTCATCTATGCCAAAGATTTGTGCCCTATAGTGAAGCTCAGATATCGAGTTCCATACTGGGGGGGGGTGACAGTCACTCTAGTTTTTCCTCTGGAATCTAAAAGAGCTATGGCATTCATGTAATTTATTGTATGTGCGGGTTGCTCTTCATATAATGACAACTAAGCATGATGCTGCATGATTGCTTTCTGGGAGCATTACGATGGATAATTTTTTTATATAATTTATGATTTTCAGGTATGCATAGAATATAATCTATGACACTTCGACCCACCATAGAAAGGTAGGTGAAGTTTCCTTGAGTGTCTCCCTCTAGTCTGCCGTTAAAGATTAGGAGGTTGTGGTTTGTTATAAAGTGTTGGAATTTGTATCCCTTTTCATTACTGAGCTTATCAAGACTACACCTTCTTTCTAAACTATCTAAGTAGATGTGATTTGGGAGATAATCCAAGTTGTCGAATATGCCCACTCTGGAATTGAAATCCCCAGTAATCAATATTGTATCATCAAGAAATATTAAATTAAAATACTCCAGGTCTTTCGATAGATCATCCACTAAGGAATTTGAAGTGCTTTCTTTGGTTATTCTGGGTGGAATATAAACATTTGTCAAAATGAAAAGAGTATTAAACCAACTCAACATCACAATTATGTAGTTTGTTTTGGAGATGCCGTAATCTCTAACTTTCAGATGTCTTTTTATTTTTACATAAATTGAGAGTCCCCTTTTGACTCTCCCAAATTTCTTTGATTTGATTGCTGGAGAATAAATATATTCATAGTCATTTATATTTATATTATCCTCTGCCCATATCTCTTGGAGACGGATTACTTCAAAGTTATTTATGAACAAGGACCAGTCTGGATCTGAGAGTTTCATCTGAAGGCCAGGAATATTCCATGATAAAAAAGTGTTTTTTTTTTTTTCAAGCATATTGAAAGAGACATCATGCATACTGGTTTTATAGGGTGTCTGGACTTTGTCTATTCTCTCTGCCAGGAAAAGGGCCATAATACAGATTGTCAAGATCCACCCCTACAATATTTATCTTGTCTAGCTTTTGGGCATTGTTCAAAATTTGTAAATAAGTATCAGGAGATTTTATGTAAATATCTATCTGGGTGTTTTCTTCAGTGGGCTGAGTTCTTCTGATGTCCAGAATATCTAAAGGAGACATTTCTATGTTCAATGTACCTGCTAGGAAAGTTAACACAAAGGATACAAGCTCAGATTCATTGTCATTCAGAAGAAGAGGAATCCCAAACACAGACAGAGCTTTGTAAAGGTTCTGTGGTTGGGATTGATGTTTAGATGTATTAAAATTCCACATCAAATTTGATAAAGCTGAACGAAAGTCAGCATGCTCCCATATTTCCTTATATTCGGAGGAAAGGTTTGCTAATTCCCAAGTGGTACTCCAGGTAACTGAAGAAGGAATCACCAAATCAAAAAGGGCTAAGTACTGTTGTTGTGACCAAATCTTCTTGGCAAGGTGCATGTCCTGAACCAGGATATACTACATACTAACATACTAAAATGCCAGCAGAATAGGCCTAACATTCTTTTGCGTCTGCTCGTTTGGTCAGTCCCCACTCTGGGAGCTGACCTTGCTGCCCCTCTCACCTTTTCTGGCTTCTCCCATCCCAGTTCTGGATATTCTCGCTGCATTGGATTTTGCTTCCAGAACCCTTCCCCTGTACCTGTCCCACCCCCTCTTGAACCCCTCCACCATCTCTGCCTCCACCAGCCCCCTAGGCAGTGCATTCCATGGCTCCACCACCCTCTCAATGAAGTAGCACCTCCTCCTTTCTCCCCTGAATCTTTCCCCCTCCAGCTTCCACCCATGCCCTCTAGAGGCCCCCTCCTCCTTCCTTCAAAGCACCCTGACTGTTCCTCCCCTATTTACCCCCTTCATGTACCTGAAGACCTCTATCATATCATTCAGTCCCTTCTCTCTTCCAATGTGTACATATTTAGCTCTTCAAGCCTCTCCTCATAGGTCCTGTCCTCCAAGCCCCAAATCATTTTGGTTGCTCTCCTCTGGACCCTCTCCAGGAGTTTAATGTCCCTCTTTAAGTGTGGCCTCCAAAACTGCATGCAGTACTCAAGGTGCAGCCTCACCAAGCAGTTATACAGAGGGAGTATCACTTCCCTCCTTCTGGAGATGATCCCCCTAGCAATGCATCCCAGTATCCTGTTGGCTTGGGCTGCTTTCCTCCTACAAGTCTCCAAGTTGCTCATCTTGACATCCACCACCACCCCCAGGTCCCTCTCAGCCATCAAGACTTGTAGCATCCCCCCCCCGGGTGTACACTTGGCCCCAGTTTCTGGCCCACAGGTGGAGTACCTTGCATTTCCCTGCATTGAACCTCAGCTTCCACTTTCTAGACCATCTTTCCAGAGCCTCCAGGTCCCCCTGTAGGGCCACCCTCCCCATCCACCACCACCCCCAGTTTTGAGTCATCTGCAAAGAGACTCATCTCACTCCTGATACCTGTCCTTATGTCAGTGACATAGGCATTGAACAGGAGGGACCCAAGGACTGATCCCTGTAGGGCCCCACTAATGACCCTCCTTGGGGATGAGACTATCCCACCAACTACGAACCTCAGGGTCCTGTCCTGGAGCCAATTGCCTATCCATCCGATCATCTGGTTCCCCACCCCCATTTCTCCCAGCTTATCCAACAGGTCCACGTGAGGAACAGAGTCAAATGCCTTGCTGAAGTCTAGAGACATAGATACATAGATACATAGACAGTGTTGGCAGATAAGGGCCTATGGCCCACCCAGTCTGCCCATTTGAGCTTGTAAGTTCAGTTTGTTTCCTAGAAGTCTGTTGCACCTTACTCTGACCTCCAGAATTCCTTTATGTCTATCCCATGCATTCTTAAATCCCGTGATTGTTTCAGCCCCCACCACTTCCTCTGGCAGGGTGTTCCACTTGTTCACCACCCGTTCTGTGAAGAAATTCTTTCTCATGTGTCCTCTGAATCGTCCTCCCTCCAACTTCATCCCATGCTCTTTAGTCCTGGAACATCTTTTTCACTTAAAAATAGTGTTTTCCTGCACCCTGTTCCTCCCTGTGAGATACTTGTATGTCTCTATCATATCCCCTATCTCCCTCCTCTCCTCCAGGGAGTACATGTTCAGTTCCTTCAACCTGTCTTCATAGGACTTGTGATGCAATCCATGCACCATCTTTGTTGCCCTCCTCTGAACCTTCTCTACCCTGTCTATGTCCTTACGTAGGTATGGTCTCCAGAACTGTACACTGTACTCCAGGTGGGGCCTCACTAGTGTCTTGTATAGCAGAATTATGACCTCCTTTTCCTGCTGGTAATGCCCCTGCCTATACATCCCAGCATCCTATTTGCTTTACCTGCTACCTTGTCACACTGTTTCCTACCTTGAGGTCATCAGAGATGATAACCCCAAGATCCCTTTCCTGCTTGGTGCATGCTATATCCTCACCCCCAACTGATATATTGTGCCAGGGTTTTTGTGCCCCATATGCATTATCTTGCACTTCTTTGCATTGAATTTCAACTGCCAAACCCCTGACCATTCTTCAAGTTTCTGCAGGTCACTTCATTCTGTCTACACCCTCTGGTGTGTCTACTCTGTTACAGAGCTTTGTGTCATCAGTGAAAAGTGAAATTCTGCCTTCTAGGTCCTGCGCCATGTCACTGATGAAGATGTTGAATAGGACCGGTCCCAGCACTGATCCCTGTGGTACCCCACTGGTCCCTCTTCCCTCTGTGGAGTGACAGCCATTTACCACCACCCTCTGTGTCCTGCCACCCAGCCAGTTACCTACCCACCACACTACTGTCCTGCCCTCACCCATATTCCCCAGTTTGTGTAATAGTCTTCTATGTGGCACAGTGTCAAAGGCCTTGCTGAAGTCCAGATAGGCCATGTCCACTGCCCTCCCCTGATCCACCTCCCTAGTCACCCAGTCAAAAAATTCAAAATAAATATGATGTGCTCATCTCAGACTGGGATTGCCAGTTGAGCTTTAAGTAGGTGTACCATTAATTACTTTAAGGTTTCTTCAGTCTCATACAATTCCATAAATAGACATAGGATTCTTAAAACTACCTCAGATCCTATGAGCCTAATACCTTTTTATTTTGTTTCCTTGTTCTCCATGGATAAGTTTGAAGATGGGTTCATAGGAGTTTTTATACCTAGTGCATTTTTTGGTTTTGTCAGATTCCTTTCTGGGAGTTGTATATTCATTTTATTTGTTCAATCATAAAAAAGATCATTACAAAAATTTGTTCAGATAGACAATTAGGTCACATAAATATTGTGCAAAACAGTAAATAGTTCTAGCAGCATTTGAACAGGAGTTTTAACTCTGAATGGAACACATTTGTTTCCTTATTTTCTATAAGTTACATAAAAAGAGAGCAGTATTTCTGATAATATACCCATCCCCTGTAGTAAAAAGAATCCTTAATATTATCTCATTCCAGAAGTCTATAAGGGAGGCAAGAATTGGCCTCAGCCATTTCTGTCTGGCAGCCCAATACCACTGACATTTCAGAACTGCATGTTCCAAGTCTTCCCTCTCACTGCTACCAACACAAACTATAAGTGCACTCTTGGTCATAATTCTTATTAAACCTACACTCGAGAACATTAGACAAGAAAAAAACAATCCAGAATCTTGTATATGTCTGGAGTATCTCTGGTTGTTCTAAGTATTCTAAATAATAACGGCAATAATGGTGACAATCATTTCGAGCATACCAGCTTGCGAATTTTGAATCCTGTATATAATGTAAGTCATAGACCCTGTATTTCTCAATAATCAAATACTTGAGACATAGTACATTGCTTTCAGAAATACTAATTTGCTGAATAGTCAGTACAAAAAAATTCAAAAGACCACCTGATTTCAATATCTCGTTAGCCAAGTACAACCATTTAGATTGTTTACAGTCCAGAAGTTCCCATTTCATTTTTTCCAGTAGACATTTTTTTGCATAGTGTCAATCTGGTAAAAGATTAAGCTTAATCCAGAAATTGACTGCACGAGATTCAGCTAAAGCAGTCAAGTTGAGGAGACCCAATTCAGCTCTGACAAACTGAGCAAGAGTTGTTTTAGAAAAGCCAATGGCTCTTTTAAGCACTCGAATCGCTGGTTTCTCTAATTTAGTATATTTTTATGGTCCCATTTCTCACTTTCATAAAGAATTATATTTCACATCAATAGTCCTTAAGAGAAGAACAAGTGAGTTTCCATCATATTTATAATTAAAACTGCTCAAAGCTTCAATAGTTCTTTCAGTTTTCACTGAGATGGCCTCACAATGCTTATTCCATTTAAAAGAAGAAAATACCACAATCCCAGATACTGGTATTCATTCACAAGTTTCATCTTTTCAGACTTTATAGACCAATTAAATTTACATGAGGTGCCACCCAATACCATAGCCTTTGATGTATTCATGTTTATTTTAAGAAAGTTCTGGTCTGCAAAAATAGCCAACTCATCCAGCTTTGTCTGAAGTCCCTTTGGGGCCAGAGATAACAATAATATATCATCAGCATAAGCAAGAATTCCACATATGTCTCTTCTGATTGTTTGGGAATCAGCATTTAAATCATTTATACTTTCTAGGAATAAATTGAAAAAAGTGAGGAAGCAAGGATACAACCCAGTCTCATGCCACAGTTGGTATTAAAACATTCAGTTAGTCTCCCCCCACTATTTCTAACCTGAGCACATGTAACGGTATATAATAGTTTAATTGCATTAATGAGCGTAGGATCAATTCCATCACTTCTCATAATATACCACAACAGTTCTCTATTTATGGTATCAAAAGCTGACGAGAAGTCAATAAATGCCATATATAACTTCTGACTTCTCAATTTAACTTATTTTTCTTGTAAATATTGCAATATGTAAATATTATCAAGTGTCAAAAAAGACTCATGAAAGCCAGCTTATCCTTGGGAAAAATCACCCAGTTCTTAAATGTTCAAAACTAAATGATTAAGCAAGATTTTAGAGAGTATTTTTTCCATAATATCAATTAAGCTAATAGGATGATAATTTGCCGGACTCTCCCTATTGTCTTTCTTAAAACTGGTTACAATAACAGAGCCCCTCCATGAGTCAGGAATATGATTAGTTGTTAAACAGGTATTATAAAAATCTGACAGCAACTCAACCCTTTTATGTTTCAATTGTTTATAAATTTCACTAGGAATTTGTTATTTTTAAGACTGTCTATTGTCTCACTCACTTTAGCTTTAGTAATAATTTTGAGCTGCGACACTACATTTAGCTCGAATGAAGGGATAAGCTTATGTGTTTCTTGAAATAGAGTCTGTACATAATATTTGCACCTGTCCCTATATCCAATAGCACTCTCTATTTGATTAGTAGCCTGCTTACATCCATGGGCTATCAACTGCCAGAAAGTTTTATCATCTCTGGCTCTAATTACCTGATTCATTTGTTGCCATTGATATAAAGAATATTGTTTCTTTTTATCAATTAATAATTTCCTGTATTTGTTTCTTTCTATTCTTAATTGTACTAAATTATCAGGAGTAGATGAATTCTTGTACTTCTTCAACTGTACACTCAACAAATTCTTTTGAGTTAAACATTAGTTATCAAACCAACCTTTCTGTTTAAAATTTTTATTGTTAGATACCACCATATAAATATGTTGTTGAATCTTTCCCAAAATCTCATTCATATGCCTATTTTTAACCTCAAAATCTGTAGTAGTAATTTTATTGTATTTATCAAAAAGTAATTCCAAATTTAGACAAAAAATCTAGATCCAAAATACGTGTCTAAATTAACCTTTCCTACTATGAACCTCTATATTGGCCTTAATAATTTTCGGTGTTATTAATTCAGTTCTAATTAATTCATTATTAGCGGTCAAACAAACAGGATAATGATCACTCTCTATCCTGTTATCAATTCTGAGTGTCAACCAAAAATTCAGAAGGCCTCTCCATAATGCTAAATCTGTGACCAATTCGGCCAATGCAGAGTGATATTTAAATTACCCATCAACATCACCACACAACCTACCATTTAATGGAAATATGCCATTTAACTTAAGCATTTCAATTAGCCTTTTTTCATTTCTATTTATAACCAGATCTTTCGATCTCCTAAAAAAAATAGCAGTTTCAAGTTTTGCAATGAAACCTAATATTGTATCATCAGCCAGCCCATCATATTTACCAATTTTTGAATTAAAGTCACCAATCAATAAAAGATGATCATCCAGGAAATCTTCAGCAATTTTAGTAATTTGACCTTCTAACTTACGCCAAACTTCTCTTTCAAAAAATGTTGAGGTCTTAGTTGGAACATATATATTACATACAATTATAGAGAAACCATCTCTTAATAATCTTATAATTCCAAAGTAATTATTTAGCTCTATTTGAGAGCAGTAAGCAAAAACATTTATTGTAACATAAACAATCAAGACCCCAGCTCTTCTCCCGAGTTTAGACATTTTGCTCCCTAGGTAATGAAAAGTTTGATAACCATCCATTTTAATATCATCATCTGGAGCATGCCAAGTTTCTTGTAGGAAAATCACAGAAAATACAGACAGATATTCAACAAATTCTGTGTCCACCAATTTGGCCCTAAACCCAGCGATATTCCATGATATAACAGTTAAATGATTTAATAGATCCTTAAAAGGCTGGCCTATTTGTGTGTCATTTACTGAGTCATGGGGGGGGGGGGATCTATGATTTCTGGGCTTTGTCAATCCACCAAGTCTACTAGTGGCTCAAATCTATTTTCAAGTCTCAAATCAGTCCAGCAACTTTGCTTCTGATCCTGTAGCATTGGTTTGCCAATAGCATTTTGTATCTGTATTAAAAGCCTGTTTAGTTGTAACCGATACAGGGCCATCAGAAATCACTGATGAATCAACAACGTGGATTCCCATATTGTGAAGAAGCACTTCCTTAGCCAAAGTTTTTTCACTTACTTCCTTATTATAGCATAACACATCTACCTGACAGTCTTGATGCAAGCTATAGTAGGGTGTCTAAAAACATCCATATTTCCATTTCTTCCTAATCTGATCCCAATAATATTAGAAAGAAAATTACAGAGTGAAAATCTAAGCTTATCTCTGGTCTCTTTGTACATTCATCTCAAACCAAATAGTGTGAGTGAGACAGGGCTATATCCATCATCCCCCACATCTGTTGGTTTGTTAACACAACCATCCACTAATTCAAAACTCAGGTTTCCAAAAGATAACCCCTCTACATTTCTCCAAATATAATATAGTACTCTTTTATAACAGCTGAAAACTTTAATCACTGTAGACATCTCCACAAATGATGTGTCCCTGGTAAGGACAAGATCCTCATCCTCCACAGAGAGACCCACAGTGTCTCTAAGGATGGACAGGATCTGTTCCTTCAGATACTCCTCTGTCACATCAGCCTCCAGTTGTAAGCCCAAAATTCTGCTGTAACTTTTACAATCAGGTATGCTCAAGAGTCTATCGTTACTACCATCATTTAGAACCTTGATCTCATTGGAAACTTCCCGACATATATTCTTTAAGACATTTTCTTCATCATCCTGCTGACTAATTTTCTCATTTCCAAACACATTAAATTGTACAGACCCATCAAGAAGTCCCTCTTTCACATCAATAGGTTCATTGCATTCAATGGTTTCTACATCAGTTAAATTATTATTATCAATACATGGATCTTCAGTTAAGAACACCCTATCCTTTTTATTTCTATATTTCCTTTTCCTCTTTTTGTTTATATTTGGTAGAACACTAACATCTTTACTATTAACATCCTTTTGTTGTGTACTTTGTTGTTGTTTTCTTGATTTTCCTATAATTCTTCATTTCCCTTTATCCTTTTTAACAGTTTCTTTATTATTTCACCTTTCCTGATATTCCTGGTTTGTTAATCTGTCCTCACTAGCTAACAAAGATTCATGGCTGTTAACCTCGATTATTAAGGAATCAGGGCTAGTAGTAACCACTAGTCTACTTAAGTCTTCTGCATAAATCATAGGAAAAGAAGAAGTCTCTCTAGGAGGATAGTGGTTATTTAATGTGCTGGTTAAATCCTCCATCTTAGCACCTTTGATAGCTATATTTGTTTTCAGATTATCCAACTCTTCTCTCACCATCACAAACTGCTCCATCAGAGTTAAGTTAGCTGCATGATGATTCTTCATTATATCAATTAAATCCTGACTAAGCACTTTAGGATAATACATAATTGAAGTCTTTAAACACTCTTCATTAGAATTAACTGGGTTACTGATTCAATTACCTTAGGGATATAATTATCCTGGAAAACTATCTCCACTTTTGGAGTACTTTTGGATATTAAATCTGTATTTAAAGATTTTAAACCAAGTGTTGTATGTTGTAGATCCACCATTATCTCACTTAAATTGGTATTAAAAAGAGTTTTATTCTCCAGAGAGGCATTATTGATATCAAACCTACCTGTGATGGATCTACCAGGGGTCTGAGGACTCACATCAAAACTCTTTTCAGCTCCTAATGATCTCCAATTATCTGACTCATGGGGGGCCAGTGAAGAATTTACATCAGCCCCTGCCAAAGAGACATCTAATAGCCTCTGATTGGCATTTATTAAAATCTGTGAACTTCCCCCATTTTATCTGGAGTTACTACGTCAAGCACAGATATCTGATGATCTAGACTGTCTTTAACGTAAGTTAAATCTTCTAACTTAGATCTCACTGGGACCATTAAGTTTGGTGTTGAGGTAGAATTTACAGATGCTAAGGATTTTAAAACTTTCACTTCTTGAACACCCACCTAATCTTCTACCACCCCTTGTATTCTCTTTATGCTATCCTCATTATCCTCATTACCCTTAACAGTTCTTGTAAAGCAATGAGCTAGGATACTTGTTTGCTTAGGCTGCTTAGTCTGCGTGAACCACTTATTTGGATCAACCTGTTCAAACTGTAGTTTTAAGGGATTTAAAAATTTGAAGATTTATTAGAGCTGTATTTAGAATTTTCTGTTTTATTACAACCCTCAGGTGCACTCTTCCCTTTCTTTTTGATGGTCTTTTTAGAACTAACCTTTATGAATTCATCCAGCTTCTCTGAATTAGAGCCAGGTTTTGTGTGACTATTAAGATTATTACCACCATTAGTGTCATTATTATTAGCCCTTTTAATTTTACTTTTCGGATTCCTTTTGCTCTCTTTACCAGAGGGCAACGGGGGGAAGGGAACTGCAACAAGATTTAAACCCCCTGGGCATCATCTCATATCACCTACAGATTGAGTTCTTGTAACCCCATACTTCACAAAATAAATATATTCCACAGTAAAAATCACCAGCTAAATAGCTGCAGGTTTACTAAAATTTAAGGATCTTAAAGAATATATTTTTTGTTCAAAGAACCACTAAACTCAGATACAAAATATGCAAAAATATCTATATCTAATAAATTTATTTGTGTTAAGCAGCAATCATACTCTCAATCACATCCAAAAAGTCCAGAGAGTCAAACAGTCACAGGAGAATTGGTTAAATGTTATTTAAGCTGTTCAGCAGAGCAGAGAGCAATTTAACTTCCAAGATATACCGGGAGGTATCCAGTTTGTCCAATTTCTCCTCCTTCTCTACTGCTCGACTGCTCAGCTATTCAACCTTTAAAAATATGAGTACCCCCTTGCAGCTTATCCAGAGGAATATTCAAGTTCCAAGAATCCTACATTTGGGGAACATCCACTTTTTTGAAATCTTGCACATACACATACAGTGTTAACCATACATCCTTTTATCTCTCTAGGTATTTAAAGCTTTTAATTCTGTGAGAGAAGCACAATAAAATCTAAAACAGAAAAAAAGGAAATCAATAGAGTAAAATAAAGGAACAACAGTGCCACAACTCCTGATAAGCCCCATCAATATCTAACAAGAAAGACAGCTTACTTTGTCAGTTCCAGAAGCAGACACATTTCAAAAAACCTCAAAGATATCAGCAGCAGGAAAACCTCTGGCATAAACATGAGAGTAGTACAGCAAAGAAGAAAAAACAAAAGCACAAAATAGAAAAGCCTTATAATCGCTGTCATAACTGCTATGCTCACTACCTCACCGAGTGTGGCTTTTCCTTCATCCAAATTGTACCATCTGGCTAGGAAAATGTCATTCATGCACTATAAGCACACGAACCACATGACAACCAGAACCAATCAGGAAAAAGTATAGTCCATAGGGCACAAAACTAAATAAAAGAAAAGAAAAGACAAATTACAAACAAAATAAAACAACTAGACAGCTAAGCTAGATTGCAAATCCACCATCATTACCAGAAAAACCAAAGATCACAGCATAAAACACACGGATCTCTGAATAGTAAAAAGAGATTCAAAACAGATTAAAATGACTCACAGTAACAATGCAACTTTATAATTGAAATATCTCATTATTAAGTAGTACAAAATAAAGACAGAAATCTTCAGAGAATCTTATGTGTTTCCAACAGTGGCTAGTGCAAAAGACTCCTCCGTTCTTCACTACCAGAGCTAGATGGCAGTCCACTTTCACTTGACTCAGGCTTGAGCCTTTTCGAAGGGCTCCTCGTTTCTCCTTCAAACCAACCCACCACCATTGTTTTTAGTCCTGTAAGGAGAACAAAGAATGCCTGAGGGAACAGCCTACCAAGGTAGAACACAAGAAATTCTGGTAAGAACTACTAAGTTTATTTCACAGTTGGCATACCTTTTAAAAAAAGGATTTAGGCTTTCAGCTGTCCCTGCTCTCAGAGTTCCTCCACAACCCAGCAGCATGCAGTTCAGCCATAGTCACCTCCATATTCCACCATGTGATCCACTATGCCCGTACTATTCTTCCATTGTCTGCTGCACCTCAATAATAAACAAGGGAGTTGCTCCTTTAGTGGCATCTGGCTGGAATTATTTATCATAGTGTTCTTGACCTGCTGGCCCTTTTCTTCTAAAGCATTAGCACTAACGCTTATATTTGATCTCGAGGAAACCTTACTTTGTTTAGTTACTATTATTTCTGGTGCCCCAAAAAAAGATGGAGGGGGAGACTTGGATTTTTCACTATGTTTTTCCAAAGAGTAATTTTTAGGTTAAGTGCAGGTATTTTAAGTGTATTGTTTTTTTTTTTCTTATTACTTTGAGAGTTTTTTTCTTTCCTGGTCTCTTTTTCCCTTTTCCATGTCTATCTTGTGAGGAGTCAGGGATTATTATTGTTGAGAAGGAAAGCTTCCCGGCTACTTCTATTTGTTCCTGATTTTGGATGGAAGTCAATTTCTCAATAAGGACCCCTGATTATGAATAAGCCTTGTAAATCCTTCCATTGTATGTTTAAGGTCATTATAGGCCCCTAGAAGTACAATATTGGTCATTATGGGCTGAGTCAAGGCTCTGATGGTGTATTTGGAGAGGGTACCAGGGCACTGTTCTAGAAAATGTGGGTCAAGGCCAATATTCTCTACCTCTTCAACTAATTTTTTAAAGACTGAGTTTGGTGACTCTGCCAGAATAGCACAGCCTAGGTTTAAGTTTGTGGAGTTTTTATTGGTGGCTGAGATATCAAAGGGTCTGGAAAAGTCTAGTTTAATTATATGGGTTTCTTTTTCTGGTCTCTGGGAAATTTCTTGCAGATCACTGGGGTTTTCCCTAACTGACATAGAAACATAGAAACATAGAAGTTGATGGCAGATAAGGGCCACAAGGCCCATCCAGTCTGCCCATTTTTTCTACCTTATGAATGTGCCATAGGCCTGTACTCTGTCAATGGCCTATCTATTCATACTCATCTGTATTTCTCCCTTATGCCTGTCCCATGCCTGTTTGAAGCCCTGCACTGTATTCATATCCATCATTTCCTGAGGTAGGCCATTCCATGCATCCACCACCCTTTCTGTGAAAAAGAAATTCCTCACATTACCCCTTAATCAGCCTGCCTCTAATCTTGTACTGTGTCCTCTTGTCCTGCTATTTTTCTTATATTGAAACATTTTAGACTCTTTCACCTTGTTAATGCCTTTAAGATGTTTGAATGTTTTGATCATATCACCTCTCTCCTTCCTTTGCTCTAGGGTATACATATTGAGCTCTGTTAATCTGTCCTCATATGTTTTCTGATGCAGACCCTACACTGTTTTTGTTGCCCTTCTCTGGACTGCCTCCATTTTGTTAATGTCCTTGTGCAGGTGCAGCCTCCAGTATTGCACACAGTACTCCAGATGGGGCCTAACCCATCTCTTGTAAAGAGGGATTATTACTTCCCTCTTACAATTCATGATACCCCTACTGATATACCCCAACATCCCTCTAGCCTTACCTACTGCTTTAGTGGTCTGTTTGGATGATTTCAGGTCATCTGTGATGATGATTCCTAAGTCTCTTTCTTCCGTTGTGATAGCCAGCAACTCCCCTCCCAACCTATAGGTGGCTTCAGGGTTTCTCTTCCCTATGTGCATGATCCTGCCCTTCTTTGTGTTAAACCCCATTTGTCACTCTTCTGACCATTTTGCCAGTTTAGCCTCATCTCTTCTTATTCTGCCCACCCCATCTGGATCATCTACTCTGTTGCAGATCTTGGTGTCATCTGGAAACAGACAAACCTTACCCTCCAGTCCATCTGCAATATCACTGATGAAGATATTGAAGAGGACTTGCCCCAGGACTGATCTCTGAGGTACACCACTTGTGACTTGCATCTCTTCTGACTGTATACCATTTACCACCACTATCTGTTTTCTGCCCACCAGCCAGTTTGCCACCCAGTTGATCAACTTCTGACCCACCCCGAGCCTATCCAGCTTATTAATCAATCTTCTATGTGGAACAGTATCGAAAGCTTTGCTGAAGTCAAGGTAGGTGACATCAACTGCTCCCCCTTGGTCCACCACTCTGGTTATCCAGTCAAAGAAATATATGAAATTAGTTTGACAGGACCTTCCTGTTGTAAACCCATTCTGTCTTGGATCTGTGCTCCTGTGGATTCCAGGTGTTGCACTATCCTTTCCTTAAGGAGTGCCTCCATAATCCTGCCCCACTACTGAGGTAAGACTGACTGATCTGTAGCTCCCTGCCTCCTCCCTGCTACCACTCTTGTGGAGCGGGATCACATGAACCCTTCTCCAGTCTTCTGGGACCTCTCCTGTGCTCAGAGACTCACTAAACAGTTCTGATAATTGCTCTGCTAGTTTCACCCTTAGCTACTTTAGTACCCTGGAATGTATGCCATCAGGTCCCATTGCCTTGTCTACCCTGAGCTTAGTGAGCTCTTGTAGGACCCTTTCTTTTGTGAAAGGACTAGTGCACACCTCTCTCCCCCCTGTGTCCATGGTGCTGAGCTGTGGTCCCTGCTCTACCTCTTCCTCAGTAAATATTGAGCAGAAGTATCTACTTAGGATAGATGCTTTTCTTTGGTCCTACTCCTCACACTCCCCCTTATCCCCTTTGATCTTAGCAATACCCATCTGGACTTTCTTCCTTCACTAATGTATCTATAGAAAGTCTTGTCCCCTTCTTTTACTGTTCATGCTAGTGTTTCCTCAGTTTGGGCCTTTGTCTGCCTTAATGCCTTCCTTGCTTCCCTTAGGAAAGTTTGGTATGCCTCCCTATCTTTGCCCCACTGCATTTCCTTATATTTCCTGAAGACCAGCCTGTTGACTCTGATCTTTTCTGCATCTGTTCTTGAGAACCAAAGTGGTTTCCTTCTTCTTTTGCTCTTTTTTTCTCTCTAACACAATGGGATGTTGTTTCAAGTATTGCACCCTTAATGCTTACCACTTTGCATGTACCCCTCACCTGTATTTCTTCTTGCCAGGGCTATTTTAACTCTTTTGGCCATCTTATCAAAGTCAGTTCCTCTAAAGTCCCATATTTTTGCCTTGGAATGGGATGATTTTGTTCTGGTGACCAAACTGAACCATACCATGTGATGGTCACTGACCCCCAGGTGACCTTCTACCTGGAGATCTGTGATCCTTTCCCCGTTAGTCAGTACTAGATTTAGGATAGCACTGGCTCTTGTGGGTTGCTCTACCAATTGTTTGAGGCCCTCCTCCAGCAGGGAATCCGCTATGTTTCTAGTTCTGGCAGATGTTCCTGTTGCTATTGACCAATCTGTATCTGGCATGTTGAAGTCTCCCATTATCAGAACCTCCCCTGTAGCTGTCATGTTTTGTATATCTTCTAACAGGAATGTGTCTATGTCCAGCCCTGGTTTGGAGGCCTGTAGACAACCCCAGTTCGTATGGCTGTCCCATTTCCTGTTTCCAGGGTGATTCACAGTTCTTCTGGCTTCTTATGTGTACTCTGAATTTCTGTAGCTTTGAAATTTCATTGACATAAAGGGCTACTTCACCCCCCCTTTTGAACCTCAGTCTCTTCTGAACAGTACATAGCTGGCTACTGAAGTCTCCCAAGTGTGGTTACTGGTGAACCATGTCTTGCTAATGGCTACTATGTCCAGTTTAGCCTCTATTATTGTTGCCTGCAGGTCTGGGATCTTGTTTCCCAAACTGCGACCATTTGTGTACATGATTTTCCATTTGCCAGATTTTGGTGTGTTAGTTGTTGGGTGAGGTCCAGCATTTCTCCTGTGTGTTGTATGGGGAGCCGGACCTTTTTCCTTACCTGGTGATGCAAATGAACTACAAACATGCTGAACTCCTGTTTGATCACTTGCTGATGTGTGTTCTTCCCATTCGACATATTGGGTGCTGCACCCATCTCCCCATTTGCTACTTCAAATATGCTGCAAAGATGCCAAACTTCTGCCCCAATGCACTGGCTCCCTCCTTAGTCAGATGCAGTCCATTGAATTTAAAGAACTTTCACTCCCAAAACTGTTGACAGTTACTTACGAATTTGTGTCCTTTTTCCTGGCACCAGCTCTGGAGCCACATATTTACCTCCCCTATCTCCCCTTCTCTGACCTTCTGTCCACCTCCCCCCCCAGACTGGCAGGATCTCAGAGAAGGAAATGCCAGATGAAATGGATGACAGTTTGTCACCCATCCTGGTCAGGTGTTCCTTGGTCTCCACAACTGACTGGCTGCTGAGATTGTTAGTCCCCATGTGTACCAGGACATTGCTGTTTTCTCCTGCTTCCTGCATGATTTTAGCAATGTGGTCAGTGTCTCTCCATGCTGATATACCTGGGAGACATCTGACCATTACCCCCAACTGAGGTAGGTATCAACTCCCCGAATCATGGAGGCTTCTATGATCAGAAGTGTTTTGGATTTCCTTTTTGCTTTTTTTTTTGTTTTGGTCCCTGTTTTGGGCGAGTTTTGTTGTGCTAGCTCCTGTGTTGCAGTGTCCTGCTCAGTAGTGTCCTCTGTCCCTTTGTTTGATTTCGGAGATAGAGGCAGATACCTGTTTGTAGTTTTTATATGGTTTCTGGAGGTGATATGCTGGAGAGCACTGAGTGATGGGGCACCCAATTTGCCCCTCCTACCCACCTGTCAACCTCCCAGACCAACAACCCTCTGTGGTTGAGGTGCTTCTTTTTGATGTTGGGGAAATGGTGAATGGTTCTTATAATATATTTCCTCCTGAATATGTGATTTGAGGCATGCACTCTCTGCCCATGCTGCCTGGAGCTGAGCTCTTAGAGCTCCAGTAGTCCAGCATGTAGGACAGTGTCCTAAATCCTGCATAGCTGCCCTTTTGAATAGTGTCCCGCAGTACCTGCAGTTAATAATATCCATTCCAGATGAGTTGCTAGGTTTATAACGAGGTCAGAGTAATTAGATGGAGAAAAATGAAAGCAAAAATTTGATTTTGTGATTTGTTTGTTTTTATATAACTTGTTATAACAAGTTAAATTACTTGTGTCCCTGTAAATGAGGTCACTGTGTGGATACTACTCTGATCCCTCTGTTCCTGCTTTGCTTCAGAAAATGTCACAGCTGTGCTACCCTATAAAAGGAGTGTTGCGTGGGGTGGTTGGGGATGGGGATTGGTGGCTGGGCCCTTCCCCTGCCAGATAGAAGAACCACGGATGAAAGAAACAAGGAGGTAAGAGCAGAAACAATCAACCAGCAACAAATGCAGTAGCCCTGAATGCTTAGCCTAATGATAGATAAAACTGTAAAAACTGTAAAGCACCACCTGTAATAATGTCACAGAAGATATACCCTGCAAAAAACACTGCTACAGACAAAAATAAAGCAGTAACATAAGATATACCTTGCAAAAAACAATTTGAATCAGAAGATTACAACAGTAATCTGTAAGCACAAACCTGTAGGCACACCCTGTAATAATGCATCTGAAAGTATACCCTGCAACAACAATTTGAATCAGAGAAAATAAAGTAGTAAAATTTTAGCAACAAACAGTACCAACCCCCATGAGTACAAAAGAAAATAACACACAGTAAATCTGCCTAGCCAAAAGAAGCCTTACTTTTTTTCCTTGTCTGATAAGGTTCCTTGCACTGTCCTTACAAGCAACCTAGAAGGAAATAGATGAGGTGAAGCTAGGTGCCTTTGCCAGCAAACCTAGTCTTCCTCCTCCTTGTTTTCTTGCTACTTTTTGAGACCTGTTCTATATCTGCTATTTCTACTTTGTCTGTTTTTTCAGGCATTGAGGGGAAAAATAATCTGTAATCATCTCCTTTTTAACATGTTCTAGCTCCTTTTTTCTTGCTCTTTTTTTTGTTTAGTCTTTTCCTTGTGTTTTTTGCCCTCATGTTCCACAAATATCATTTTGCTTACAAAGGGGAGTATTTCCTGTGTTTCCACATTGCTATGTCTTTCAAGTGGCAAGGAGAAGAGTAAGTAGGATGCCTTGCCTGTTTTCTTCACCTCTCTCTGAGTTTGGCATGGAAGGGCAAGAATCTGATTTGTTTCTCCATGATGAGGATTACTTGGAAATGTACCTTGGGAAATGGAGTCTTGTTGACTTTTAGAACATCGGTATAAGTAAATGGTTTATCCACTTCAATCAGAATGGAAGTAGAAATAACTAATTCATCTGCGTAGATACTTCCATTCTTCATAATTTCTTTTTTTAATGATCTTACCACTACTAGTGAACAAATAGAATAATAGATAGGTTACAGTGAATTACAAGGCTGTAATTCCATCGATAGGTTCTGGGGACATAGATAACCTCGAGAGCGAAGCTCAACAGGTTTCTATGTCCCCAGAACCTCGAGATGGAATTGCAGCCGAGTAATTTACTGCAACCTATTTTTTATTTTTTGTAATATATGGATCCGATTCCGAAAAATGTGCTGCTTTTTAAAATTCTGTGAACTGGGCTGGCTGCCTGTTGCACTGAAGAAGTGCTCGCTCTCGGCCGACCCACCCACAGACAGTATTGAAGTTGTGCCCGGATTTGTGATGAAAGCTTTCACTTTAATTTGGTAATCCTACCGTTTATTTTCTTTGTTCGTCCGGCAAAAAAAATGAACTGGGCATAACTCGAGTTGCTCTCGCTAAGCGCGAGTAAACGTCCGCCATGTTTTTGCATTTGGTTTGCCCGCCTACTCGGAAAGTGTGCCAATGGCATTGCACGTTTACATTGGGTGCACAGACTGGAACGTGGCACCATGTGGCAACTGCTAGTGGCAGGGTAAACTGGCGACAAGCGCTGTGGGATTTCAGTGGTAATACTATCGCTCAGAGCTGAAACGATAGTATTATCAGCAGTGAATGATAGTATTATCAAGAACAACCAATAGTATTATGGCTTGAGGAAGGGTAGAATTATCAGAAAGGGAGTAGTGTATTATAGGAATTTTTTTGTATGACTTTTGATAGTATTATTTTAACAATCCATATATTACATAATACTACACTGTAACTTCACTGAAGGAAAAAATTAAAATTTTAACAGTAATATAACAGATTCAAACAAGAGGATAAAACTGTAATTTTCCAAAACCTTACTGATCCCTGAGATTGTCTAGAATAAAAAATAACTGTACTGAAAGCTATACAAGGTGGTCGAAGGCTGTAATGCTGTTCTGATACCAATTTAGCTCTGTTCAATTTCAGCTTTTGGATATTGTGATAAAATATGAGAAAACCTAGTAACAATAACAAGCAGAAATTGGATAGACCATAACTTGGAGAAGTTGGAGACAAAACTGCCAGGGTAAAATTCCACTGAGCCACAAAACAGAGTTTCAAGAATCACTTTCTACAGGCAGCTATAAAATCTCACACTTCTCTAATTCAATAAAATTATCAGGCATCATCCAAAGCAATAGAACCAATGAGTAAGCTCAAGACTGTTCTGAAATGTTTCAAAAATCAGTCGCTAGAAATGGCTCTTGGTAAATGGAGCAAAATCTCTAGATTGAGAAAGGGACCTACAATATTCTTATATCAGTCCCAGGAGAGCTGTGTTGGCTGTATTGGCATGTTTAAGCATGATTTGACAAAATAAAGTTGGTCACAAGTTGGACACCTTAAAAAAGAAATGAAATGACCTCAGTTTGTGGCAGTGAAATAGTACACTGATATTAAAATCAGCTCAAAGGGGTGGGAAATACTAATGATTAAGTAAAAAAGGATGAGTGTGTAATTAAATTCAAACCATGGTAAAACAAAACTGTAAATGACACATGCCCCCACAACTAAAATGAGAGAGAGAAAAAAAACTCCTTTGTGCCTCAGCAAACCCCAAATTTTTACTTACTGCAGAACGATGAAGTTAATGAATCAGATGACAAACACCATGCTTGTAGAGATGCTGAAGCAGTGCAAGTGACTTCAATTGAATTAAAGTAATCTCATGCAGTTGAGTAAAGCTAGGTGATGGAACAAAGTGTTGAATGAGCAAATGGCAAGTAGGTAGGCAGAACAAAGGATGCAGTTAGCAAATTGAAAATGGTGCTTTGGGTAAGAAAAATGCCACTCCTGTGCTTTGTGGCTAGAAGTTACATGTGAGTGATGAAGAGATATGCATAATTTACCTTTTTAGACTATGACTTTTAGTAGTGTAGATTAAAATTAGGATGTCTAAATTAATTAAAACTGCATATATAGATTAACTTTATATCTACTCCAATAATGAAAAATAAATAAAAAAAGCAATTTATGTAGATGACATAAATAGGAATAATTGTGCACTTGGAGACCTTTAACAGAAAGGGAAGCTAATGAGTTAGTACTTAAACAGAGTCCTAACTATAAAGCCCTTGTACTGAGTAGGTTCATGGGTTCATAGGTTTTACAGAGCTTTAAAGACTAATGTCCATATTGCTCACCAAAGATTAAGTATACCCCTTAATGGAGTTATCACTCAAGTATACATCCAAACAACCCTTGAAAATATCCATAGTCTCACTGGCAACCACTTCTATTGGCAATTTGTTCCATATTCTAGAAACTCTCACTGAGAACCAATAACTTCTTTTTCTTGTACTACAACATTCGGTCATTATCTGTAGCAGATGTGCCGGGGTGTCATAAACTGTTTCCCTGAGTACCAGGCCCAGTTGTTCCTATAATAGGTCATCATGCAAGGCTCTATAGACCATTCACAGGTCCCCCCTTATTCGATGGAGTTCCAGATTGTATAGTTCAAGTTTGTTTAATTTATATTCATAATCCTTGCCCTTTACTTCATCCATCCTTCCAGTTGCTTTCCTCTGAATTTACTCTAGGGCATTAATAGAACCCTTATCGCTGGGAGTCCAGAACTGACTGCAATACTCCAAGTGAAGCCTAACTAAGGAGGAACATAGTGGCAGTAAAACCTCACTACTTCTGCTTTTTATACAATATGTTTGTTTATACAGTGAAGTATGATGCCAGCTTTCTTGATTACTTGTTGACAATGCAAATTGGAACTCAAGTCATTTTTGACCCTTACTCCCAAATCACGTTCATCTTTGACAACATCCAGTATTCTGCCACCCAGCATATAATTTGCTTATAGAATTTCCCTCCCAAAATGCATGACCATGCATTTATCAATATTGAACGTAAACTTCTTTAGATTTGCCCAACTTTCTAATTCCCCAGGGTGTACTGAAGGGTTTTAATGTCTTCTAAGTTATTTACTGTATGACCAATGCATGTATCATCTGCAGACTTAGTTAACCAAACTCCAGCTGAAGTATTAAGTGATGAAATGTAGATGTTAATCAGGCAGGAGCCTAACACCGATCCCTGAGGGACTCCACTGGTTACTTGTTCCTAGCTGGAGTAAATTCCCTTAATACAGACTTGCTGAGTTCTGCAAGTCAGCCATGACTCCACCCATCTTGTGATATTACCTCCCAAACCCATGTCAATAATGGTGTCAATAAGTTCTCCATGAGGCACTTTATCGAAGACCTTGGAGAAATCAAGAAAGATGATATCCACAGCCTCACCATTGTCCAAAGCCTTACTAACTCTGCCATAAAAGTCCAGCAAATTAGTCAGGCAAGATCTTGCCTTCACAAATCCATGCTGGGTAGTGTCAGTCTGCATCACTTCCTCAATATGTTCTTTTACTCTGCTCTCCAGAATTTTTCCCAGGACAGACATCAGACTAATAGGTCTATAGTTGATCACTTCTTGGTTGGAACCCTTTTTAAAAATAGGAACCACTGTGGCTTGTCTCCATGCAACTATAACCTGCCCTTCTTCCAAAGACTTAGTAAATAAGGCAGCAACTGGGCCTGATAAGGGAACAGCCAATTCTTTAATTATGCGTGGATGAAGACCATCGGGCCTGCTGATTTGTTGGGGTCCAAACCTTGCAGCAGCTTTTGAGCTCTTGTTGCTTCCACAATAATCTCCCCTGTTTTTAACTGGTCGCTGTGACTTTTTTTAGTAGTAGTTTTAGTGTTAGAAACTGAGGAAAAGTGCTGGTTACATACTGTTGCCATTTGTGCTTTGTCAGTGATTATATTACCCACCTGATCTTTTAATGGGCCTATAGTAGGAGTCCCCCCTTTTTTATTTATATTCTCATAAAAGGATTTATAGTTGTCTTTAACCCTGCTTGCCAATCTCAGCTCATTGTCCTTTTTTGCATTTCTAATACTAGTTTTAGTCATCCTCAAATGATTTTTATACTTTACTCAGCATTTCTGGGTGCCACTTAATTTAGCCCTCTTGAATGCTCTGTTTTTGTTTTTAATATTTTTTAACTGTTGCATTTATCCATGGTGTTTTTGTTTCACTTTATCAGTTTTTTTAATTAGAGGAATATATGTCTTAATTGCTGCAGAAAGTTTGACCTCAAATATCTGCCACATATCGAAAAGGGATTTATTATTAAAATCCAGGGCCCAGTTCCAAGTTATCATTTCATTATAAAGTCCCTCAAAATTAGCTTTAATAAAATTATAAACAACCGTATTGCCAGAATCATAGGCTAAGTTACCCTTATAAATAAATCTAACCATAGCATGATCACTAGACCCAAGCGGAGGGATAACCACACAATTAGTAATATTATTGCCCAACTTGTTTGAACCAAGTCCAGAATATTTTCTCCCCTAGAGTTATGTTGAACTATTTGCCCCATGTTAGTTAATAGGAAAGTCTCCAAATTCACTCTTTCTACATGGGTTATTGTTTTTAGGGAACTCCAGTTTATCCCTGGGAAGTTAAAATCCCCCATAAATATGCCATTATTTGTAGATGATAGTTTACTTACGTACTCTAACAACACGGAATCTTCCTTTTGTGAGACTGATGGAGGCCTATACATTACTGACAAATTAAAATACAGTTTAAAGACTTTGGGAATATTTTGACCCACAAAGCTTCAATAGTTGGCCACTGAGTTAATTCTATATTTTCAGCATTAATATTATGTGAAATATAAAGAGCTACCCCTCCTTATCTAGTGCAGTTCCTGTCTTTCTGGAATAATGTATACCCCAGGACATTTTTATCCCCAGGGATCCTCATCCCTCCACCAGGTCTCTGTAATTTCACATATGTGAATATTCTGTTGGCATAAAATATACACAAGTTCATCAAATTTATTATTGAGGCTCCTGGCATTAATGAAAAGAAAGTACCATTCTGTAAGGCTTGTGGGGTTAGTACTATTTATATTGTCTGTGTGAGTGGACCCCCCCCCCCAATTTCTAGTTTAAATGTTGGTCTATTTGTTGCCTACGCCTGTTAGCAAAAATCCTTTTTTCCTGTTTATTAAGATGCAGCCCATAGTTTAAAGAACTCAGAAATATTAAAGGGTTTTCAAAACCTTACACTAAGGCCAGGCCATGTGTTGCACTTTTTTACACTGATTTGTATTTATTTAAAATCAGGCTAGACAACTACAATAGGTTTGCAAAAATTACTTTGTAAGGCACTGCTTATAATCGTGAACAATGAATAATGATTAAATTAGGAATTTAATTGAACAAATATATATTTTAAAAGAATTTGATGGATTTTTTTTGTACATTTCAGATTATAAATACAACAGAATAAATAAGAAAAACAGCTCACTTACTCCATTATAAAATAAGTAACCTGGTTTGAAAGTATTCAGGGAAGGGCTGTTGTGTAGCCAAAAATGCTTCCAAAATGTAAGTTACAAACTCCTCCTCTAAAGCCCTATAAATAAAATAGTAGTAAATCAATGAATCAATAATCAGCATTTTATTTCAGAAATATGGCTCTAAATTTTTCATCTTTTAAAAGGTATTGTTTAAAAGACAAAGCAAACTTACTTTGATGAGGCTTTCATGTTTTTAAGCAGAAAAGCTGTCAGGCCAAATAGTTTGTTGCAGCACTGCACCACTATTGTGTTACTACTACTGCAAGTGTGTCAAAATTGTGATTCTCACTAGACAATGCCAGCACATGCACTTTAAGGACAAGATCACTAGACCTATGCACACAAAATGTTTTATATTTTAAAATTATGTTTTAAAATTTTAAGAGCAAATGTGCTTATGTTTTAACAAGGTTCCTGTTATTCATTCAGGGCAAAAATTCTCAATATAGTATTTTTAAAAACATTAATAAAACACTAAAAACAGTGCAGTACAGTAAGCATTCAGGAAGAAAAGTTATCTGGTTTCCCACTAGTACCATATGGAGGGGACTAGATTTTTAGAGCTTTTTAAGATTTTTTTTGGGGGGGGATTAGAGAGCCTGACTCAAACACAATCATGGAGAAAATCTCTCAATAGCTCTTGGATTCTGACAAGTCCCATAGTTGCTGTAGATACCTTAGGTCCTTTCAGCTTCTGCTTCTCCTATGCCGTAAGACAGCCACTTTATCCTTTATATTCACACCTCTAAGCAACAGGAAGGTCTTGATTCCTGGTTTTGTCCCAAGATAAACTCTTTTGCTCTCCTCGTCCACCATATCTTCTTGACTTGCTTCCTTGCACTGTTACTCTGGGGACAACTTGCTGCAATATCTTCCAGCTCTCACTCCTAAATCCACTGCACAATGTCTCAGCATTTCAGCATTTTCATTTTCCTTTGCAGCTCCTAAAAATGACATAAACAGACAGGCACAAAGTCTGAAGCACCAAAGGTCTTGTACTCTTTCTCACCGCAGGCGTCTAACATTTAAGGCAACAAAGTCATACCATTAAAAGATAAAAATAAGGCATATAGAAACCCAGCAACATCTGTTCCTCTGAGGTCCTCCACAGCAATGAAAATGTGTGACAAGTGACTCTCAGGCACCTCTTGCCCCACCTCCACAAAAGTCAAACAAGATAATTTTGACCCCAAATTTTCAACACGGCCTTTTGTGGACCCCACCTCATGAACAATAGGACTGTCATTATACAACTCCCACCCAAAAGGTGATTTTACCATTGCTTGGTGAATTCACCTTTCTGGCAGGATTTGAAAATGTTTACTATTCTTGTTCATGAGTAGGGGTCATAAGAAGGCTACGTTGAAATTTGGGGTCAAAAAATGTAAAAAATGGCAAAGGTACAACCATTCATTGCAATTTCACTATACACACTCATAACTTTGGAAATGTTAAATGTTTTGACCCCAGATATTTAATATAGCCTTCTTACTACCTCCACCTCATGTATGTCACAGCTGCCGTTTTTCAAATCCTGGGCAAAATGTGTTTTTGCACTTGTGGCACAGAATAGAATTGCAGTTGTGCAGAATTACATTTTGCCAGGGATTCGGAAACTTTCTGTGTTGGGTACATGAGGTGGGGTAATAAGAAGACTATGCTGACAGTTTGGTTGCTGTTGTCCTATAAATGGAAGTGCAGGGCCTGGAGGGCCCTGTGCTTCCACAGCTGCATACATATATGCATCTATGGAGGGATGGGAGCACAGTCCCCATAGGGCCATGTGATTCCACAGGCAAATAAGGATATAATTATACTATTTCAAAAAGTAAGGAAACAAATTACCAAAAATAAACTTCATTATACAATGGCAAGAAAGAAACTTGGACTGTGATTGGTCAGTCTTGGGCTGGACCCATTGTGTTATCCCAACATAACACCACGGGTCTAGTCTCAGCAATGTGAACCTCCTGATTGTTTGTATTTGCTCCATTTGCTCTACAATATTTGCTAATTTGCTTAAGAAACAAAAATATTTTTCCACACTAACAAAAACATTCTTTAAAATTGTTTTTTTTTTTATTCTGTATAACAACAAGTCATTGTATAATAGGAATAATGCACTCCAGGGTGTGTGTTGTGCTGGGATAACACCATGCCTGGCACATTGGATGCACTTGGCCAGCAGCCTCATGTCCCACACCCCCAGGCGTGGCATTATCCCAGCATGACACACACCCTGTGGTGCATTATTCCTTTATTAATGCTCTAGTTAGGGTTTAAGCCACAACATTAGGGAAATGTGGTGCTAGGATTTCCAATCCTAACAGCCCACCCCACCCTGCACACACCAGCAGGCATCAGGGGTGTGCCTTGGGGTCATCAGCACTAAAGCTCACCCTGTACTCCTATACTGTACCCATCTTAGCTTATTTACTTATTGAATGGGGTGAGTGTTAGGGCTGACAATCACAAGGCATGCCCCTGTTGTTTTTTGATGTGTGCAGGGTGGAGGTGGTCTGTTAGGGTAGGAAACCCTAATGCACATTTCCCTACTTCTGTGGCTTTAATTCTAACTAAAGCATTAATGAATTTCTTTGGAATTTATATTCTAAGGTTTCAGAAGTGCTAATCAGCCTCTTTCACACTGCTGTTTAATGCTGTCAAAACCTGCCCTTAAATAGAGCTATGCAAGGCAGAGCAGGCTCGAGCCTGGCTCGAACTCACTGCCTGGCCCAGCTCGGCTTGACCTCTATAAGTAATTGAGATCCAAGGTCGAGCCGAGCCTGCTATGGTCAAGTAAGCATTTTTGTCAGCCTAAGCCGTCAGTATAGTGTCTTGTGATGATGGGGAACCCCTTACTGCATTAATCTCTGGCCACTTGTGGGACCATTCCACACAATAGTAGGTGTCATCAAAGAATCTCTGTTCCTTCCCCTCTTTGACAACACTTTTCCAGTTGGGAACTACCTGAGTACAATACTTTACCTGCTAAAGTGGTATAGTTAAAAGCTGTCAAGGGGGCACAGAGTCATGTCATCATACACAAAATCAGTGCAGCAATGTACCGTGCTGTAAATACAGTGGATACTTGCCAGTACTGGAACAGAATGCCACCAGCAAAGTCAGCATACAATGCAACAGACTTCTCTGTTTTCTGCTGGGGGCTCTGGCCCCGCACCTCCTGTTACGGGGCTGCACCTCTGAACCCCACTATTAATATAGTCAACTCTAGGGGGTCAACGCTGGATGTGAAGAAACACTGGCGGGGGGGGCAAAAAATAAAAAAATGCTTACTGCAGTCTGCAAAAAGTCTGAGACCAGGATTCGAGCCCCTATCCACAGATGCATAGCTGCCCTGCACTGCCACGACTCAGCCCTTTGAATCACAGTGGCTGCTTGGTGGACCACCTCCCCAGCAGAGGTCTTGACCTCTGCATCACTCATCCCCACCAGCCAGTAGCATGTCAATTAAGCTAACCAATTTGAGCAATTCAAAATAAGCGAGTACATTACAGCGAGTACAACTATAGTGCACATGCAATATGAGCGACTGTACAGTACAGCACATTCAAATATAGCAAGTACAATAACAGCATATTACAAGATGAGTGATTTACTTTTTGGGTGATCAATTGTATAACCTATCCCCTGTGTCCAATTGCACCTCAGAGTTAGAATATTAGAAATGGGGGGGGATTGGGGTGCAGCCCCCCATGGTGGGTATGGGAGGTGCATCCCCCCTGCATGACCTGTATGCACCTGATGGGTGTTTACTGTTGGTTACAGATGCAGGAAATGGCAGTAGAATTTACTTGGTGTCAGGGGGGTATGCCGCTCCTCATCCACTGCTGCTATGTGTATTGCCACCGGTACCATAGGTGCATACTGTGGCTGAAAATGTTGTGTCTGAGCCCCGGGGACACAATTATGCCACAAATGCCATGGATGTCAGTGCTAGAAGTGAGATGACTGATCTGAGAGACAGAGAGAGGGCCCAGAGCTCTTTAGAAAGCAGTGCTCAGTGGGGTGTTTTCGCCGTAATTGGCATTCACCGATGTTTATAGTAGCCCAATTGACATTCGGTTATACATGCTTTCACTGTAATTACATGCACTCATCCTGTAGTCACCCTAATGGCTCTCACTCAGTAAACATTGCTGAAATTGAAGTCACTCAGTAAACTTCACTCTATTGACATGGTACCCACCAGACATGCACAACAGGGTATAAAACCATGTGCAACACTTGCGTCTTGCTGAGTTTTGTACCATGTCGGGCTAGTGCACCACGCTGTTTGCGGAGTGGGGTTTTGACTTCGCTGTTAAGCATACAGCAAATTGACCTGGCACTGCCAAGGGCAGGGAATGCTGCACCAGACTGACCTTGAGACCTACAGGCATGAGAGACACTGGCTCTGCAAGCAAGGACACTGACACTTGGATTGTTGGGGGGAAAAAAGGAAACATTTTACTGAAAAGGTGAAAAATATATACAGTATCTGAAACAGCCATGAATGGCACAACATACATTGCAAAATAATGGCAGACAAACAGACATAAATTAGTAGTTCGATTATACACTTTACTTCTTTCCCAACAGGGCACACCGCCCCACTAACTTTCTTGTATTCTTCACTGGAGACTGCAGGCACTCACCACACACCAGCTGTCCTGCACATTCACTTTACCCCTGGATACACCAGGCACTCACCATCCACCAGCCCTCCAGCTGCCAAACAAGCTAGTCACAGGATAAGCACCCTCACTCTGGCCTTAATCCATGAGCTTGTTCACACTGAAACCATAAAGGTGTGCAGTGAATACTTCACCTTATCCTACCTGAGTCAGCCCACGGACCCCTTCTGCCAGATACCAATCATGGTACCTATCACACAGTTACTATACTTATCACTGTACTTTATAACAGAAACCACTAGGCATTTCTACACATAAAATCAATGTCAAAACATTCAGGAGTGACACTGGCATAAAACATTGCATTCTTGTTCGTTAAAAGCTGTGACATTATCTCCCTTCAGTCCTTCAGATGACAAACATCTCTAAATTCAGAAAGATTGAGGTAATAAGCGCTTTCTTTATGTCTAAGAATGTTTTCACTATAATAGCTGGAAAGCTGTCACCTTTTACTCTCTGCTGATTTTTTTTCTGCACTAAATAACCCTCTGGAAAGCAAAGTCATTAAGACTTACACTCTTTTGTCATTAAACTGAAAAAATAATTATTTTCAAGCACTGTTCTCTTCATTTTCTATTGCAAACAGCAGCTTCACCTTTAATTACACAGTCCACAACATTTTCATACAGAAATTGAATATGCATTTCTCCCATGCTTAGCTCCACCCCCTGTGTAACTGATTGCATGGATTTATTTCATTCGGGACCCAGTCTCCCTTTTAAGGTTACCGACTCTTCCATTTTACATTTTTATTATTTTAAACTATTTTTCTGCAGTGCAGACCTCTTTAATCTATAAGCGTGCCATGTTTGGTACAAATCTGATAAAAAAACAGCTTAGCAGCATGATTTAGAAAAGTACATACAGGGGCCCAGATATTCAAAAGGGTTGCGCCATGCGCAAGTCCAAAATGCGCCATTCTGCGATATTCAGCAGGAGGCAGTTACGCCACTGGCACCAGGTTGCGCTAGAGAGCAATGCAAATGAATGCATGCTCAACAGGAGGGGGAGGATCCATGCATAACCTGCGCAACCCGATATTCAGTCAGGTTGCGCAGAGTTGTGCATGCGCAACCCCCAACCTGCGCCCGCACAAGCTTGAGCCAAAAAAGGTTTGTCGAGGCCACCCACAGGTGAGCTGCTGCATTGCAGGGTGCAAACACAGCAGCTGCCACCCCGCTGGCCCCAACTCACTCCCCTTGCCCCACCAGCCAGCCGATCGCGGGCAGTACAGGTACATGTCCCCCCACACCTCCCACAGCCCGATCGCGGCAGAACCTGCATAAACCCCCCAGTGCCCGATCGCGGAGAACCTGCATAAACCCCCAGTGCCCGATGCGGAGACCTGCATAAACCCCAGTGCCCGATCGGGCAGAACCTGCATAAACCCCCAGTGCCCGATCGCGGGCAGAACCTGCATAAACCCCCAGTGCCCGATCGGCGGCAGAACCTGCATAACCCCCAGTGCCCGATCGCGGCAGAACCTGCATCAACCCCCAGTGCCCGATCGCGGGCAGAATGTAACCTCCCCCAACCCGAATAACTCCCTGGTGGTCCAGTGGACCGTAAGCCTCGCGGGCAAAATGTCAAGCAGAACCCCCAAACATCTCCTCTGGTGTTCAGTGTCCCCCACCCACCACTGCTCCCTCCACCCGCCCCCCCGCGGGCGGGCGAGAGCATCCCACCCGGCTGTTACTGGTTGCTGCCGATGATTGTTCGTGATGCAGCTTCATTGGTGCAGAGTTACAGCTACTAGGCGTAGCCCATAACAGAGATGATCAGTCCAGATTTGTGAATCATTCACAAATCTGATCTGTCATGTACGGTATGGGCTGATGCCCATTGGCCGTAGCTCTGTACTCATCGGGCGGCAGCCCTACCGGACAGTCAGTCGGGCGGGCAGCAGGGCGGCAGGCGGTGGATGTTGTCGCCCGCCGCCGCGGGGGGAGCGGGTGGAGGGGTTCGGGTGGTGGGGCGACACTAGACACCAGGGAGATGTTTGGGGTTCTGTTGTGACATTCTGCCCGCGATCGGGCTTTACGGTCCACTGGACCACCAGGGAGTTATTCGGTTGGGGAGGGTTGCATTCTGCCCACGATCGGCACTGGGGTTTATGCAGGTTCCGCCCACGATCGGGCACTGGGGGGCTATGTACGGATTCTGCCCGCGATCGGGCAGGGTGATGTGGGGGGCGAGCATGTAGGATTCTGCCCGCGATCGGGCTATGGTGATGTGTGGGGCGATATGTACGGATTCTGCCCGCGATCGGGCTATGGGTGATGTGTGGGGGTCATGTAATGTGATGCCCGTGATCGGGTTGCATTAGGCGTCGGTCCCCGACGGCTGCTGCCTGGCAGGGTAGCCAGAGCAAGTCCTCGGGATCGGGCGCACCTACATGCAAATGGCATGCAAATGGGGCTATAAAGAGATGCAAATGGCCCCCTGTGCCTTGCATAAATTATGGCCCCATTTGCATGTCACCTTCGAATCGGAAATTTGCGCATGGCGCAATGGTACTTACGCCACCGCCAAGTTGAATGCTCAACTCTGGCAACTTGCGGTGGCGCAAGTTCACTGCGCCATCGCAAGTGCTGTGTACCGGGGGCGATATTCCAAGGGTTGCTCAACAGCGCAACTCCTTTGAATATCACCCCGGCCACACCCTTGCGCAACTATTTTGAGCAGCGCAGGGGCTTGCGCCTCAGACTGGCGCAGTTTGAATATCTGGGTCAGTGTGTGCAGCAAATATTTTGTTACTGTATGCAACATTCCTCAACAAAGCCTTACCTAAAACTGCTCTGTTTTTGCTTGTGACTTATTACAAAAAATATGTGTAGTTTTATTATTTCCCCTGGATTCCCCTCAGCCCCTTTATTTAACTAAAATAATCTATTTTAATGTATTTTATCATTTGTGAAGCCATGAGTTTTCAAGTATCAGATCAAATAGAGAGGCAGTATAGCGCAGTGGTTTAAGCCTCTGAGCTGCAAATCTGGAGACCTGGGTTTGAATCCCACAGCCCCCACTTGGATACTGTGTGACCCTGAGCAAGTCACTTCACTTCCCTGTGCTCCCAGGTTGTACATGTAAACAAGCTTTCAGCTTAGTGTGCCACTCCTGGTTAAACAATTGGAAAAAAAAAAGATCTCACGGTCTGTCACAAAATGGCTCCTTAGTGAGCTTCAAACAAAATGCTTGCCTCCTTATGTGAGTGGGACTCTTGCTCACAGTTCCTGTCAGACTGTGCTCTTTATTATATTTATTTTAATGTGAGCCAGCCCATAAATTATTTTCCCTGATGCTGTTCACCTGCACAACTAAAGAAATGGGAAAATAGCTGATTGATCCTGCCGATGGGAGGATGGCCTTAGTGCATCTCCCTCTTGCACTTTTACAGAGAAGTTAACACTACAGGCTGAAGCCTGACTCCCGACCAGCGTTGGAGTAAGGAGTGGCCACCCACAAGCAAGCCTGGGGATTCCTGAACTGAGGACACTGCGCCCTGCTGTGGGACTGACTCTCGGTCACTCCCACTCCCCACTTCTCTTCCTTTTAGCGCTCTGGGTGCCCACAACTGCCACCCTGCATTTCTTTATAATATTTACATAGCAGCTTTTCTTCATTACAGGAATGATCTTTTTTAAACCATAAAAACACTAAAAGTATGAGAGGTAACCCAGGCAGACCAAATTACACCACTGGACCACCAGGGCATGTTTGAGTAGCTAGGGCAATAGGATTACTAGCCCACTGGCCACCAATGGCACAAGCAGCCATTTTTAATTATAAATACTATATTCTATGTACAAAACTTTGACAGTAATCACAAAATGAGCACAACAGCATGTATGTAAGGAAAGCCAGGGTCAGGAGCACTTTCTATATATCCCCCCACACTACATCCTACAATACCAGTTAATAATATGTTCATGCTGATTCTGACAATAAATCTATTTTAAAATTGCTTATTATTTATTGAATACTATTTTAGGTTCTAAGTCTGCTTTTTATATCACTGCAGATGTCACCCCATATTTAGCTGGCAGCTCCTACCTACTCCAGGAATCAAACCTAAATCCTTAACAACTTATTTTTTAAATACACTAAAACTAATTATCTATCCCTATTCTACTTGGTGGAACAGTCTTACAAGGTTGTTACAGCCTGAAATGTTCAACCCCTATGCAAAAGACAGCCTGCAGCAGCCAGGGCATGACTCGTGTTTTGGCTCGTAGAGTCAAGCCAGACCCCTAGCTTAACTCTGGCTTGGCTTTAGGTGAAAAAACCCTGGCTTGTCCACCTCTACCCTTAACATGATTCAATGACTGCTACCTCCATCTCCTGTTCTGTTTTAGGTTCATTAATCTCTGGTAGTCTAGTGGCACCCACACCCAGCAGTCACCCATTCCATTATCTCAAACATTTTCTCTGATAGTCTAATGGACCCCCTCACCCCCAATCACCCATTCTGCTACCATAATCATATTCCCTGGTAGTCTAGTGGATCCCCCCTCACCCGATCACCCATTCTGTTACCATAATCATATTCCCTGGTAGTCCAGTGGATCCCCCCCACCCAATCACCCATTCTGTTACCATAATCATGTTCCCTGGTGGTCTAGTGAACCCCCCACACCCTGCATGATTGCTCAACCCCTTCCTAACTACCCAGTCACTCCAACCCGCACCCATCTCATCCTGGAAACTGAGCAGAAAGTCCAGAAAAAAAGACAGGTAAGAAAACAGCCAGCAAAGCCCTCTGCTCATCACCTCAGCCAGCCACTGTCTAATGTTCCCCAATCAATTGCAAGTACTAGGTAGAATTGCTAATGACCTTTCTTCTATTCCCAGCATGGACAGTAGCTCCCATAGCTTTGCATGTCATACAAAATCAAAGGCTGCCATCATGTCAAGGAACACCAAATAAATAATTACTTTTTCACAAAAAACATATTTCTGTGCACATGATCTAGTATTATATTATCCATGGTAGCTCTATTTTCTTGGAAACCTGCCTGATTTTCTGACAGAATTCCATTTTTGTTTATTAAATCGTGGCAGGGTTGGATAAACGCTGGTCCCATTTGTTATGCAGGGAGTTAAAAGCAAGGATTTATTTTGCTTTCTACTATTCTGCCTCATCTGTCTGATTGCACAATCAAATTTTCTTGTGGCGCCTAGGAATCAGCCACTGTGATGGTTCCACAATTCCCCCAGTATCTTCTTTTATTCACTTGTTGTTTCTATTTTTTATTTCTCCCCTTTCTTCTTTGTGGTAACAAAATAAAAAAACTAGATGTGAATCTTTATGTGAAACTAGGATCCCTTGGTTTGCAAATCTATATAATCATATTGTTGAAATTATTAGAAAATATATCAGTCTGGAACATGGGATATTGACCTTTAGATGTAATTTGACCTCCACAAGCTTAACAGAATGGTCAACAGGAGACCAGCCCTGGGACATAATGTTCTAATTTGTTGTCCCTGCAGGCTGACCTCAGGAAAGAAACTGACAAAGTTTTGAGACATTTTGTGAGAAACAGGAGACTGATTTACAGTACACTAAAATGGTGTAGAATTTAAACTGTCAGTAAAAGACATTTTAAAAAAGAGATCAAAAATTTTGTTTAGTGATAGAGAGATGGAGATTCTAGAGAGAGATTCTCATATGTCAGACTTTTTTTAAACAGCTTGTATGTAGAGCTATCCTGCACAATTTTATTTATTTTTTATTTTATTGTTATTGATAATCATAAAATGCCACTTGCAAATTTTATAACTTCTTCTTGCTTGCCTAAGCTTCCAGACATATGCCTCTACTACACCAATCTTGAAATCCATCTTAAAGTAGGCTACTGTAGCTTTTTGCAGCTATAGGTAACAATGTAATTGGATGATGCCTAGCAGGATTTTGTTTATCTCCCTTAATAAAGATTGGGTGGGTCAGTGCACATTTACGTATGATTTCCAAGATTGCCAGTAGAAGGGATCCCTAGCAACAGGATTGCTGCAAAGTAAAATAAAATTAAAAGTTTTTGGGGCACCTAAATAATTTAATTTACAGAGCTTTCTGTCAAGTGGCTGCCATTGGGAATCGGGGTAGCAATTTGGGAACCATAAAGTCCTTTCTGACCCCTGCTTGGATTTAGGCAACTGAGCCACAAAAACAGAGAAGATGTTGGAACTCGTACAGTAAGACTTTCATGGATTGAAAAGTTCAACATGACATGCAATGCTGCACTGTAGGGACTGTTTTTTGCTCAAGTAAATATTGGCCATGGTGAAATATTTTCTAGTCTCCTGCCTGTTCATTCAAGTTGTTCTTATAGGATATGATTCTTTACACCATGTGTACAGGAGCAATTTGTTTACATAAAGTCCCATGTACATGTTGATGTTTGGGGAAAAGGCTGTGCTAAAGGACCAGGTACTATGGTCATCTGCATCCTCAGGGACACTTGCTACTATCCCATCACCCAAGTGACTCTATGCATTAATGGGTTGGGTAATACCAAGTGAAAGTGATAGAAGTACCAAAGTTACCTGTAACCTTGATTATTGGAAATGACTTTCCAGAATTTACTAAGGTAATCACAAAGGGATTAAACCCCGCTGTTTCAGCAGCTGTGGTAAGAAGAGTACAGGAAAAGAAAATCTCAGATGTTGAGGAATCTTTTCTTTTTGGTGACTTTGGGTTGGACATGCTTGAGCCCAGTTCCAAGGTCCAGAAGTCCAGGAAAGAAAGAAGACACCAGAAAAAAACAATGGCAACAAAAGGATGATGGACAAAAGGGGTTGACATATGAAAATGCTGAAACTAAACTAATCACACACTGTGATTTTATTTTGCAGCAAACTAACAATGCTTTGCTGGAAGGTTATTTTAAGCAGTTGGGGATGAAACAAAAACAGGGTGAACCAATGTTTAAAAAATGCAATGGGCTACTGTACAGAGGTTGGGTTAATCCTCAGCCATAGGAACAGATAGAACAATTACTCATTCCAAAAAAGTATAGAATTGAGTTGTTACAGATAACACAGGATAATCCTATGGCTGTTCACTCGGGGGGGGGGGGCACACTCTGGGGATGAGGGCCACATCCTAGCCAGATTGTTATACAGATTTTACTGGCTTAGGATTCATGAGGATATTCCTACTTATTTCAGTTCTTGTGCTAAATGTCAGGAAGTAGCCCTAATATAGAAACATAGAATTTGATGGCAGATAAGGACCGCTTGGCTCACCTAGTCTGCCCATTTACTACCTAATGGATAAGCTGCAGATCCTAGTTAACCAACAGCCTACTTCCTTTTACCCCCAATAGAATTGCCTTATGTCTGTCCTATGCATTCTTAAATTGCCCCACTGTTTTTGACTCCACTACCTCCTCAGGAAGGCCGTTCCATGTATCCACAACCCTCTCCATGAAAAATACTTCCTCACATTACCTCTGAGCTGTCCCCCTTCTATCTTCAAATTGTGCCCCCTTGTTCATACACATCTGTTTTTCTGAAAGATGCTACCCTCTTGGACTTTGTTGATTCCCTTGAGGTACTTGAAAGTTTCAATCATGCCCCCCCTCCTCAAGGGTATACATATTAAACTTCTTTAATCTCTCTTCATATGTCTTCTGGTGCAGACCCTGCACCATTTTAGTTGCCCTCCTCTGGACAGCCTCCATCCTATATATGTCATTGGGGAGATGGAGTCTCCAGAACTGCACGCAGTACTCCAGATGAAGTCTCACCAACTGTCTGTACAGAGGGATAACAACTTCCTGTTATCAACTAGTGATGCCTCTCCCTATGCATCCCAGTATCCCACCAGCCCTCCTTACTGCCTTCTCACATTGCTTACCCACCATTAGGTCATGTGATATGACTACCCCTAGGTCCCTTTACATTTTTGTTTATGTTGGTATCTCACCCCCCATTGTGTACTCCTCCCCTGGGTTTTTGTTTCCAAGGTGCAATACTTTGCACTTCTTTGCACTGAATCTGAGCTGCCATACATTTGACCATTACTCCAACTGTGCCAAGTCACTTCTCATCCTTTCCACCCAACCTTCTGTATCGACCTGTTGCAGATCATTGAGTCATCCGCAAAGAGACATACTTTTCCTTCCATCCCCTCTACAATGTCACTTATAAAGACATTAAAGAGGACTGGTCTCAGTACTGCACCCTGCTATTAACCCTCCTTTCTTCAGAGTGGACTCCGATTACTATTACCCTCTGTGTCCTGTTGTCCAGCCAATTTTTTAACCCAGGCTACCACCTTGGGAGTTGGGACCCATGCCAAGGCTGGTTAACTTGTATATTAATCTTTTGTGTGGGACTGTGTCAAATGCCTTGCTAAAGTCTAGGTAGGCCATGTCCACAACCCCTCCCTGGTCTCTACTACTTTGGTCACTCAGATAGAGAAATTGATTAGATTCACCTGACATGACCTTCCTGCTATGAATCCATGCTGCCTTGGGTCCTGTGCCCCACTGGATTCTAGGAACTCAACAATTCTTTCCTACAGAAGTGATTCTATCATTTTCCCTACCACAGAGGTCAAACTAACAGATCTGTAGTTTGCTGCCTCTGTCTTGCTCCCACTTTTATGAAGTAGTATTACATCTGCCCTCCTCCAGTCATCAGGTACCACACCATCCTCCCATGATTTGTTAAAAAGGGTACTCAGTGGTGTCACTAGTTCTACCCTTCATTCTTTTAGAATTCTTGTGTGAATCCCATCTGGCCCCATTGCTTTGTCCACCTTCAGTTTTAAGAGTTCTTTCAGAATCCTTTCTTCTGTGAATGGACTAGTATTGACCCCCCATCCAGAGTGCTTCTATTCTTTGATTTAGGTACCTCCCCCTTCTCTTCTTTTGTGAATACTGAGCAGAAGTATTCATTCAGTATCCCTGCTTTTTCACTGTCACCCTCTGCCCACCCTCCCTTCCCTTTATTAATCATCATTATCTCTCTCTTGGTCTTTCTTTGCTCCCTAATGTACCTATAAAAGGTTTTATCTCCCTTCTTAACTGAGTTAGCTATCTTTTCTGAAGTTTGGGCCTTTGTTGTTCTGACTGCCTTCCCCACTTCCTTCTGCTTTAACTGATACAGTTCTCTGTCCTGCTTCTTCTGTGTTTCCTTATACTTCCTGAATGTTACCTTTTTCTCTCTAACCTTTCCTGCCACCTCTTTTGAGAACCATAGTGTTTTTTTCTTTCATTTTGTTTTGTTGATTTGCTTCACACAAAGGCTTGTTGCCTCTGTGATGGCTGTTTTGGTTTTTCCCCATTGTTCCTCCACACCTTCTACTTCTTGCCCATTTGTTAGTGCTTTTCTGAGTGCTTTCCCAAATTCAACCCCCCTAAAGTCCAATACTCTTGTTTTTGTATGGTTTGAGTTTATGGCTGTGTTTATTGTGAACCACACTGTTTGGTGGTTGCTTGTTCCCAGATGGCCACCCTAGTCACCCTAGTAAGATGGTCACCCTAGTGACTAAAAAAAGATAAGGTGCCCCTGGTGTCCCTTCCCATGATATATATTCCTTTTGAGAGAATTGCAGTGAATGTGGTTGGCCTTTTAGACAAAAGTAAAAAGGCTAATCAATTCATTTTGGTAGTATGTGACTATACTACTCAATACCTGAAGGCAATTTCAATGTGTACAGTCACAGATCCAAAAGTGGCAACAGAGCTTGCTAAAATGTTTAGCAGGTGGGCATACCTAAAGAAATTATTACTGATCAGGGTAGTAATTTTGGTGTTGCATTGCTGAAGGAGCTATACCGACTACTAGGTATCACTGCCATAAGAACCTTCCCTTGTCACCCTCAGACAGGTGGTCTTGCTCAGCATTTTAATCAAACCCTATAATGCATGCTAAAAAGGTTTGTGAAAGGTGGGTTCCATGTGAAAACAGTGATCACGGAAAGGTGATAATCATTTGGGTGAGTGTACATCACCGAAAATGAATTACGGCGATGTTCACTTGTGGCAAACTGCAAGGTGGCAACCAGAGTTACATGTATACGGGGGGGTCTTTGCCCCCCTTGCCCCCCTACTTAAGGATTCTCAACTCCAGGGGAGTGCATGTCGGGGGTGAAATTCTTTAAAAAAAACTGCCTGCCACCACAAAAAAATCACGCTTCTACAGACTCAAATCCTGCACCCTGCGCACCCCAATCAACCACCCTCCCCACCACTCTAGCCAACCAGCTTGGCAGCTGCCAGCCACACTTCCTCCCACATACCTCCTCTCCTCTTCCTCTCCCCCCACACATATGCGTGCGCATACATGCGTCTACACTTCCTGTCGCCCTACCTTGCCCACCGAGGTATCCAGTCTCTACTCTGCCAGGTAGCCCTGAACACAGGCACCAAAACTGAGTCACCATTTTTGTAAGCACTCAATTGTGGTCACTGTGTTCACTGGATACCATGAAAGGTGAAGGGAAAGACTCAGATCTATATTTATCTTACATGTTTTTGCTGAGAGAGAAGTGCCACAAACATCAGCAGTTTTTTTTTTCACTTTTTGAAATGTTGTTTGGTAGACAACCTAGAGGGCCAATAGATGTAATAAAAGAAACATGGTAAGATAACCCCATCCAGAAATGCTCTGTTATATCTTACATTTATGCACACAGAAAACAGTTGGCAAAACATGTTGAAATTGACCACAGTAATTAGGAAGAAGCCCCAAAACATCAGAATGTGTACTGTGACCATGAGGTAAAAGAAAAAGTGTTTGAGTGTGAACAAGGTGAAAAGGTATTGTTACTGTTACCCACTACAGCAAACAAACTGTTAATGAAGTTGCAAGGGCCTATAAAATGGTTAGACGTACTGGTACAGTTAACTATAAGATTGAAACCCCTGACAGGAAAAATCCTGCCACGATATAGAGTATCATGCTGACCTCCTGAAGAAATGGGTTGAAAAAACACCAATGTTTGCTTTGTTACTATTACCAGAAACTGCTAAATAATTTGATATAGCAATGACAGACTGGAAAAAAAATAACTTCCAGTGCTGTAAAAGTGAGTGTTTCCTTAATCACAGAGAAAACCACAGAAATTTGTAACTTTGATTAAAACATTTTCAAATTACTGTTACCACAGTGTCAGGCTGAGCAAAAGGGCTCAAGCACGTAATAGTGACAGGGTGTGGAAGAGGATCAGAAGAAAGATGACATAATGAATAAGTACTTTTGTTCAGTATTCACAAAGGAAGGGGCAGGTAACAGGTCCCAGATAGTGGAGAAGGGCATTAAAGGAAGGGAGGTGGACATTAGCTCTTTTGTGGAGGAGAGAGTCCTTAGGGAATTAGCAAAACTAAAAGTAAACGAGGCTATGAGGCCAGACAGGGTTCTCCTTAGGATAATAAAGGAACTAAAGGGGAAAACTGTCCATGCTTCTGACAACCTGTTCAATCTTTCACTGGGTACAGGGGATGTTCTGAGGGACTGGAGGAGAGTGGATATGATCCCACTACACACAAGTGGGAATAGGGAGGAGGCAGAAAACTACTGACCTGTAAGCCTGACTTTGGTGATGGGCAAGATTATGGAAATTCTACTTAAAGAAAGAATTAGGGAATACCTTAACAACAGTGGATTGCAGGATTTGAGGCAGCATGGGTTCACATGGGGTAGATCTTGGCAAACAAACATTATAGAGTTTTTTGATTGGATCACCAAGGAGCTGGATCAAGGAGGAGCAGTGGATGTGGCCAGCCTGGATTTCAGTAAGGCTTTCAACACCGTTCCACACAGAAGACTGGTAAACCAGCTAGGCAGCATGGGAGTGGGTTCAAAAATAGTACAATGGGTACAAAGTTGGCTAAGTGACAGAACTTAGAGGGTGGTGGTAAATGGAGTTCACTTGGAGGAAGGTAAGGTAACTAGCAGGGTGCCACAGGGGTCAGCACTGGGACCAGTCCTTTTCAATGTCTTTATTAGCAACATTTCAGAGGGTCTGGAAGGAAATGCATGCCTGTTTGTGGATGACACAAAAATATGCAACAAAGTGGACACAGCAGGTGGGTGTGTGTGAATAAAATTAAGGAAGATCTAAAAGAACTTGAAAACTGGATCAATGGTTTGGCAACTGTGTTTCAACACCAAAACATGTGAAATCATGCACATAGGACACAGAAACCCAAGGGCAATGTTTCATTTGGTGGGAGGTGTTAACAACAAAACAGGGAAGGGTTCTGGAGGTAATCATATCTGATGACCTGAAAGTATCAAAGCAGTGTGATAAGGCAGTAGGAAAGGCTAGTAGGATGCTGGGGTGCATGAGGGGGTATTGTTAGCATAAAAGGGAGGTAGTATTACCCCTATATTGGTCAATGGTGAGGCCACACTCATTTCTGTAGGCCCCATCTCTGGAAAGATATAGACTAGGTGGAGTTGGTGCAGAGAAGAGAAACCAAAATTCTGCATGGCCTTCACCAGAAGCCCTACTAAGAAAGATTCATGGAATTAAATATGTACTCACTGGAAGAAAGGAGAAAAAGAGAAGACATGACAGAAACATTCAAATACATCAAGGGTATCAAGGTACAAGAGGGTGGCATATTGCACAGAAAGAGATGCTCAAGGACAGTAGAGCATGATATGAAGCTGGAAGGGGTGACTTAGAGAGATGTGAGGTAATATTTCTTCACAGAAAGGATGGTGGATACGTGGAACAGCCTCCCAGCAGAGGTGATGGGCACAGAAATGGTAACAAGTTTCAAACATGCATAGGATAGGCATGGGGACCTTAGTAACAGGGCTGGGAGGGTAAGGGTGGAGATCAGTTAGGGTCTAGAGACCATTTTTCAAGCCTCTCCTTTTCCCTGCTCATTTATTCACCCCTTCTGGAGTATTCGCTCTGCTACAGGAGTATTGCTAGACATAAAATAGTATTGACTTGAATCAATCAATTGGCTGCTTATGTGACAGAGTTTGCTATGCGCTCTCTGACCATGGGGAGTAAGATAGAGAAACAGGGAGACAGTGCTTGAAATTTACAAAAGATATGACTCTGCTGCCTGTGTTTCTGTCTCCTTACCAGACAATCTTTCTTTTTTTTTTTATTAAAACATCTTTATTGTTTTCACCAAAGTCTCATCAAAAACATAACCTAGTAGGCAGAGTTAAAGGTACAAATTATTGTAACATTTAACAGCTAAATTTTAACTCACACATTGAATTCACAACTTAACCCTCCCTCCCCTCCCTTCAAGGCTACACATAAACAGACCCTAATTTGTCATCCCTGAGGTAGTCTGATCGTCAGTTTCCACAGTTAGGGCGCTTCTAATGAACTCCAAAGTGACGTATATATTTTCGGTCTACCTCGCATACAAGCAATATGCCTTTCTAGCTGCAGTGCCAAAATGCACTCTCTGTACCACTCCATCAAGGAAGGGGATTTGTCACTAGCCCAATGCCTCAAAATTATCAATTTTGCAACGGCTGATACGAGTGACATTTGGGCCTTTTTAATCTTAGAGATACCTACTGGGAAAAGACTCATCAGACATACCTCAGGGGTGAACATGTTTTTAAGCCAAGGATAGGGTCTAATAGGTTATTAATGGACCGCCAAAAGGCCTGTGTGGAGGGGCATAACCAGACCATATGGTACAAGGTACCATCGTCCTTCCTGCATTTGCCACAGAGGGGCGTATCCTTTGCCCCATATTTACGTAACTGGACTGGAGTTAGGTACATATTATGCATTATATTAAAATGTACCATTCTCAGCTTATCTTGCTTTATATATTTATACATTGTAAGCCAAAGCTTCTTCCAAAGACTAGGTACCTCCGGTATTCCCAACTCCCTCATCCAGTAAAAACACACCCCTGACGGAAGTCTGAGGTCCCACTCCTGAAGTGTTTTGTATATCTTGGAGACTGGGCGCGGCTGAGAAGCTATACATAAAAGTGTATTAAGATCTCTTTCCCCATGGTCGACGGGAGCTACCCGAGAAAAGAAGGAGGTTAGGGCCTTGCTGACTTGCATCCACTTAAATAATTCCTGATGCATAACTCCTAAAAAATCTCATCAGCTGATCAAAGGGCAGAGGTCTCCCATTCACCCAAAGGTCCGAGACCCAAAGGTGACTTACCTGGGGCCAAAATGTAGGGGACAATGTCGCACCCCCAACCTTAATATGTGGGTTACCAAAAATGAGTTGGCCAACCGAATGGTACCATTTTACTGTAAGGTATTTTTGTAGCTGATGAAAGGCCTTTAATGACCATCCCATAGGGTTGCTTTTCAAGGGCTTAGGGATAGCCGACGGGGAGACATATAGCAGGGCCCGCAGTGAGCAATTCGCCCTCTTCGCCAAATGTTGCTCTATGTCTACCCACAAAGGTAAGTAAGACAGTTGACTGTTCCCTCCACTCCAATAACCCAGTTTGCTTACGTGCTGTGCAGTGTAATATAGGAAAAGGGAGGGAGCAGCTAATCCTCCCTTTAACTTCGGGGGCTGTCAATTTAATGTAAGATCTACGAACCCTTTTCCCATTCCATATAAATAGGTTAAATGTCCTCTGTAAATTGGAAAACCACCCTTTCAAGAGATATACGCCCATCATACCCAGGGGATATAATAATCTTGGCAATATGTTCATTTTAATAATACTCAGCCTTCCCCAAAGTGAAAAAGAGAGCAGTCGCCACCTATCCATATCCCCCATTATTGTTTTAACTAAACTACCCAGGTTATTCTTGATCATGGAGTGCAGCTCTGTACAGATATTTATTCCTAGGTACATAAGTGACTTTGCTTCCCAACAAAAGCCAAACGACAAGAAGTCTGACTTTGTAACTTTGTTATTTAAGGGAAGGATCTTCGTCTTCGCTCGATTTAACTTGTAGTAAGATATTTTAGAGAAGGAATCAATTTCCGCCAAGATAGCTGGGATTGAGGCCTCAGGGTCTTCAATATGTAGTAATATATCATCTGCATATACCGAATACGCATACCTGGCCTCCCCCACTTGTATACCCTTAATAAGAATATTCCCTGCCAATCTATGCAATAATGGCTCTAAATATAAATTGAATAGTAAAGGGGACAAGGGACATCCTTGCCTCGTGCCCTGCTCCAACTTTATTACCGGGGATAATATCCCATTGCACTTTACCCTGGCAGAAGGAAAGGAGTATAAAATTTGTACCCATCTCTGGAAATCATCAGGCAGGCCAAAGGCGGACAGGGTGACAAATAGGTCAGCGAGACGACGTCACTCCCACGGGAAACTCAGGCTGTTCAAGAGGAACAGCAGCTCTGGGAAGCAGGCAAGCGTTTCAGCGTATTTTGGCGTTAGACGCCATAACGGGCAGTACTATTACAGGTCATTATCAAACCTTACGGATATATTTTAAAACAGAAACTGGCTCATTAGAAAGCCTTGAGACATTTTTCAAGCTAAAAGGGTGAGTGCAAGTTATTTGGAATAAATAAAAAGAATTAAATGTAATATTTTATAATACACACAAACCTGTGGATTGAAGGCAGTTATATTTTTTATATCTACAGATTTATTTGAAGTGCATTAAAACCATAAAAACAAGAACCACGCTAGTAGGCTTCCCAAGGTATGCGTGTTATGGGGTTTAAGTTGTTTACACTTATGTCACATTTTGCACGGCTTTAATTTTGTGGTGATTGTACAATTGATTATATGACTGATAATTTTTTTGTTAGGGAGAAGAGTGAATTTGATTTTGAATGATTCATGTGCCTGGAGGCTTTGAAATTTGTATTTTGAAAGTAGATACATGCATTTAATAGTTGGCGCATTTAGCAGTAATCAGAGTGAGAGTCAAGACTTAAAAAATGTATTTTATTTTTCAAATTAGATGTATAAAAGAGCCCCGTGATCAAGCTCATAGCAGCGAAATGTAGGGGCATTGTTTTAATAAAGAAAACGTTCTGAGAAGCCACAGCAGACTCCGGATCCTGTTGTCTTTCAGAAGTCTACTTCACCCTTTCGGAGTTTGGAAACATTTTTCATAAGATATTATCATTTCCCAGATATTAGTGTATATTGTTTGACAAATAGGTAATCCCAAGATACCCTATCGAATGCCTTTTCGGCATCCAATGACATGAGTATTGCTGGGGTATTGGCGTCCCTTGCAATTGTAATGAGATGTAATAATTTCCTCATGTGATCTTGGGGTGACCTCCCCGTTATAAATCCCACTTGTTCCCGACTGACAAGATTACCTATAACTTTGGATAACCTATTTGCCAGGACTTTTGCTAGGATTTTAATATCTGTGTTCAATAGGGAGATAGGGCGGTAACTATCCATACTAAGAGGATCTTTCCCTTGTTTTAGGATTAAAGAGACCTTCGCTTCTTGGAAGCTAGGATCCGATATTCCATTATCAAACCAATACTGAAAGACCTCTTTTAAAACTGGGGTTATTGACGAATGGCATTCCTTGTAAAAGTTACTGGGGAACCCGTCTGGTCCAGGAGACCTGTCTAGGGGCATTTGTTGAATGGCCTGCTGGATTTCTAGGATCGAAATTGGAGCGCTCAAGAAGGCCGTTTCTCCATCTGTTACTTTTGGTAGATCCATTGAACTAAAAAATAGATTGATGTCATCCACGGTGGGTTTTGTCTTTGGATCTACCGCATATAACGCCTGGAAATAAGATCCAAAGGCCTTCGCCATTTCCCCTGGGTCTGTACATACCTGCTTACCCTGTCCCTTGTGAATTCCAGCTATAAATTGGGTTGAGTCTAAGTGACAGATACGCATGGCGAGTAACTTACTCGCCCTCTCCCCTGTATCTAAATATTGGAGCCTGGTCCTCAAAAGGGCCAGTTCCGCTCTGTGACATCAGGCCTGAATATTGGGCCTGCAACTGGTAGAGTCTGGCCCAACTTCCCTCCGTCAGAGGCAGGGATAGATTGTGTTCTATACTCCTAATGGAAGCAAGCAAGGAATCTAATTGTACCTTTCATGACGCTTCTTTTGAGGCCATCTTAATCAACTCCCTCAGGGAGCATTTTAAAGCAGCCCAAATTAGATCCTTTTTAGCCACCGAGCCTTGATTGCCTTCGAGAAAACCCTTGATAAAATCTACTATTTGCCTCAGTGAAGATTCATCCTTCAGCATCTGCAATTTAATCTCCATTAGAGACCATCTACACCCACAGTTAGCCGAAATTCCAGACTGACCGGTGCATGATCAGATATCATTCTGGCAGATATATCTGCCTGTATTACCCCTGACATTGCAAATGAACTAATTAACACATAGTCGATTCTTGAGTATGTCTTGTGTGCTGAGGAAAAAAAGGTGTATTGCCGTGCCGTTGGATTGATTACACTGCAAACATCTACCAGGGCGGCCTCACTAATGAGATCCTTCAGCGCTCTTTTGTGCTGGTGATAGTCCTCGCCTCCCTTCCTGATCTATCCAAGTCATTTGAAGTACTAGATTCCAGTCCCCACCTAATACCGTAAGCTTCTCAGGATTAGACACAACCACATTCAGTAATCTCATAAAAAAGGCCGGGGAATCGCAGTTGGGGCCATATATTGACCACAGTTATATCGGGTGTGACTCTAGCAAGCCATGTACTATAATGTATCGACCTTCTGGATCCCAAATTTCTTCCACCATTTTAAAAGGAGTGCTCCTTGCTATGAGGATGGCTACCCCTCCCCTATTCATGGATGTCCCTGCCCCAAAAACTTGCCCTACCCATGCCCTTCTGAAGTAATGGATGTCACTTCTCTTTAGGTGCGTCTCTTGCAGAAAGGCGAGTTGTACTCCCAATTGACGTAGGTGCCTTAATATAATTTGTCTCTTAACCCTATCCTTGGCTCCTTTAACATTCCAGCTGACAAACTTATATAGGTTACTCATGTTGTCCAACCATTAATCTTATACACAAGTGCATAAGAGATATATCAGTGGATTGTACCGCAGTTCTATTAAAGTATTTACAGACCCCCTGACTTAAAAGATCCTTGAAGAACCCTGACGATGTGCAGCCTTGGATCACCCCTCTCACTCCCTGATTCCCAACCTTCTCCTTCCGTCCCACAGCACTCCAACCCCTCTGTCCTATTATCCCCAGACTAAAACCCCCCTGCCCCAAAACCCCAAACATGCCCCAGTTCAAATAAACTGCACTCCTATTCACTTTATACCATGTGATTCACTTCCAAGTAGCCCAAACTACCCCCCAGAACCCCCCTTCCTCGCTAATAAACCATGCATAAAACTGTACTTTAACAACAACGAACCAAGTTAGCGGATCTTAACTTTAGCAGTTATGTAGCTGCTCACCCCAATAAGATTGAACAGACTATTTTCAATGAGGTGTCTTAAATCATCAATTAAAATGCTTTAATGAACCAGTGCAGAGATCAATAGTCCCCACCGAAAACTGCTGATTCAAAAAAAAAAAAAAAAGGGAATCCTTCGTAATCAGATCCTGTATGCAAGTCTGATGCACATTGCATGACCCAAGTCATAGACTCTATTTGATCAATCCAGGACAGACCCCCAAAAATCTCCGTTCAGCATCCACCATCTTGACTAATCAGTCTCCTAGTGCCATCACTCATTCGACTAAAGATGCCGGAGCTCCCAGGTTGTACCATCAACCGAGGGAAGGAGCGACTACACCTCGTTTCATCATCATAAACAAGTTCTTCCTCGTAGAGCACACAGATCCATGCTACCAAGCCGTATGAATCAAATTTACCTTGTACTCACAGATACAAGTGAAACAGGGCGAGGGGTCATATTCGTATCGGAGTATCAGAGTACATGTAAGCTTATTTCCATGTGAAGATTAACTACTTTGATCAGCTCCGATCCACTCCAGAAAACTCAATTACCGGCAGCCCTGTTCTATTCTGCATTACCTAAGACCATCAGCAGGGATCCATTATCGCTAATCGACAAATCGCCACAAAGAGTCAATATTTATATTCCTCTGTTACATTGAGAAATCTGTCCACACATCATATATTACCAGCTGGACCCTCAGTTTACATTATAGTTTCACAATTTACAGTGTCCTTGTCAAAGGATCATCCTTCTACTGATCATTTGTAGAGATCTGGAAAGACGTTTTTCAGCTCCTGTATAGCTTGCGCAGGGGACTCAAATGTCAGCCATTTGTCCTCGTGTTTTATCATCAGTACGGCAGGTTACTTAACCCTAAATGGTTTAGAGGCCGCCACTAACTTGGACACAATCAGGTGCAGCTCTTGCCTCCGTACCCTCACTGAGTGATGCAGGTCTTGAGTGATACGTATCTTCTTGCCTTCCCATGTCAGCTCGCTAACATCTCTCGCCTTGGAAAGCACATGTTGTTTGTCCAGATAGTTCAAAAATTTGAAGATTATTGGTCTGGGTGGCTGGCTCTGGGTTGGTGGTGGGCGGAGCGCTCGGTGGGCTCTCTCAATTATGTACTCTCCACCCCCCGGAGGAGCGGAAGCTATTTTGCAACAGAATTTCTGCAAGAAAGTTATTATAGCACTGCCTTCTTCCTTTTCTGGCAACCAGATTATTATCAAGTTATTCCTCCTACTGTGACCTTCTAAATCCTCCAGCTTGTCTTCTAACTTCTTCATTCTACGTTTTGTATTAGTTAGCTCTGTCTCACTCCTCTCTTGTTTTCTCTCCAACGATGTGATCCTAGAATCTGAGTCCCCGACCCTTCTAGACAGCCCGTCCACTGCCCCTTTAATCTCCTGTAAGTCCTCAGAAATTGAGGTGATAGCAGTCTGGAGAGGTTGCATGATCTCCATAAACCTGCTTTCAGACAAAGCAGCTTCTGATGTGGGTATCTTGGGTACACTAGCGGCCTGCTGCTTAGCCTGTTTTGTGGCCTTTTCTTTCTCTGGTGTTCATGGAGGGGAGTGCCTCGGGGGCGCCTTCTTCATGTACACTTCCATTAAACCGCCGACTTCTAGCGTTGGAGGAAAATCCACAGTTGCTCACCCTTATTGGAGCCAGATTTTGTGTGAAGATACCGCTATATAAAATCTAAATCGGGAGACTGAGAGCGGAGCTCCGGGAAGAAACTGTCTTCACTCAGGCTGCCATCACGTGACCAAGAGACAATCTTTCTGTAAACTATTGGTCACTCAGTTTCCCCCGGTGTTGATTTGTCTCACTCCAGGGAGGAAGACCGACTGCTGGTGGAGTCCAAGAGGTTTTCTGAGGTGGTGTAGGATCTGGTTGGAGACAAAGAGCCCTTCAAAATGACTTGCAACCCCCACAGGTCATGTGACACACACGACTGAGTAGTAGTTCCTTTGAGCACTTTCACCAAACCCGCTCTATATTTTCCTAAATTTGTGGATCCCTGAGACTCAAGGCCACAAATGCAACCACACTTGGGTGTAGGAGTGGTACTGCAACCTTCGGAGCTCAAATAAACTTTCTACAATGCAGGGATGGAAGCCAAAATGCAGTCAGTGCTGCCCTGCCATATGGCACCACCAATGCCTGAGAAACTAAGCTAAAAAAAAAAAACTCAGGCAGCCACTACCTCAAAATCCTCACCAGGACAACATGAGTGAAATAGACTCACTGTTGAATGGTTCCTGGCAGAGTTTCAATTGTTTCAGGAGGAAATCTGTGCTATCACCTCACAGCTTAAATCAATGACCGAGGCCCTAGAGAAAGCCACCAAAAGAACAGGTAACACGGAAGCTCGCATGGTTTCCACAGAGAAAAAGATAGTCAGACTGGATCCTGAAATCATGGCCAACAGACCCCACATCCTTAAACTGGAGAATAAAGTAGAGCACTTAGAGGGGAGAAGCAGGCTGAAAAATGATGTGATAATAGAACTGCCTGAGAAGGCAGAAGGATCAGACCCACTGCTTTTTACTCAGAAATTGGTCACAAAACTAGCAGGCCCCTCACCATTTGGGAGTACCTGTATTATAGCACGCTTGATTGATTCCTTTGCCCGTACCACCACCAGAGGCATCTCCTCACACCCTGATCTACAGATTCCTTAATTTTCTGCAGAAGCAACATTTTATGGCTAGATTGAAGGAACTACAAGAAGTCACCTGGGAAGGCTCCAAAATTCGGGTGGTGCAAGATCTTCCCCTCTCTATTAGACAGAAAAGATCTGCCTTTCATCCACTGGTTTCCAAGCTTATACAGGCAAGCATTCAATTCAAAATGGGATACCCCTCAAGACTACAAGTTCTGATTGCGGGTACCTGGTGCACCTATGAAGGTCCAAAAGTGGCAGAGGACGCCCTAAAGGAAGCTTTTCCTGATCTTTTCAGGGACCGTTGAAGGGAAGCTTATACTAGGATGAGCCAGCTGGGATGATCACTGGTCTGTGAAGGTACTTTATTTTTTGTGGCCACACTATCCTCCCTAACAGACTTTGACCTTGATCTGCTTTCACAAGAATGACTTTACTGAATTTTAGTTGGAGTAGAGTCCATACACTCCAGCTGGCTCCACGTCTGCACAGCGCTGAATCTGGGGCTCAGTGCATTAGTCGACAGCTATTTTCCTGGGCTCTCAGAATATCTATTGGCTTAGAGGGGTCCCGTGTTTATACCAGGCTGAGACCCCAGCTCAGAATGATCAACAGGGCCCAAGGTCTTCGAAGGGCCACGCTATTTCATGCCTCTTTCATGCCCCCTCTCAAGAATTCATCCTTCTTCGGGGTGCTCAGATGGCTTGGGGCAGTGTTTACATGAGGCCTCAGCCTCTGAGTACCATTTCATCTAATCAGAGCCTAACTGCAATGGGGGAAGGAACCGTTACTCATAAGTATACTACCCCTTACACAAGCTATGACCTGAGAAGGACCTATTTTCAGTGTTATATTTTCCTCCTTCTTAACTGTGGAAAAGAACGGCATTATTCATACTGGATCTAAGACTGTGCAGCATCGCACCCTGGGAACCATATATAAAAACTGTTATTGGACATGCGAGGGCCTCGTACTGTCTAATAGTCCAGAGGGATATTCTCCTGAGCCCTTCTCAGATCCTGGTACAGTCCATCTATCAGGCTCCCCGGACCTTGAGGATCCATTTGTCACCATGCTCCTCCCGTTACCTCTCTCGATAATTTACTGACTTAGCTGGGGCACAGCTGGTTCAGACACATTTTTATTTTATTTTTTATTTATTTATTTCAGTTGCAGATTAACACCTTTGAGCCAACAGGCTCTTTTACAAAGGTTCCATGTCAGGTAGAACAAACAGACAAATAATTACAAATGTTCCAATACAACAGGACATGAGACAAAATTACAGCGGTAGATTGATAAGCATTGCAGGAAGAGAGAATACTGACGGACTGTACAAGCAAACGTGTAGGCTGTTGCATTGCAGATACTGTACAGGTACTGTAAGTGCATTTTGACATGCAGTTCACTATATTGTTGAGTCCATGAGAAGGCATCAAGGAATCAAGCCTATATTATGGAGGAGTAGCCTGAGGGGGCTTTCTCATAGGTAGGAAGAAGGGGTGAGGAGTTGAGCAGGAGAGGGGGACAGCCACCCAGGGGCTTTGTCAGGGAAGGGGGCAGGAGTGCAGGGGAAGAGGAGGGGGGATGGGGATAGAGCATGGTGGTGATGGCTGCCTGCATTTAGTGGTTGCAGTCACATTGGTTATTTTGGGCCAAGAGGGTTAGCATGTATCTTTTTGTGTGCTCCAGTGTGGTAGTAGGGAGTTCATTAAACCAAGGGGGCCATGGTAGTACAGCGACCGCTGAGCATAGCATGTTCTTTTAAATGGAACGTGGAGCACTCCCTTAGCAATTCCTCTAGTGACCTTAGAGGAGGGGTTCCGCTGAAACAATGTGGCAGTAGAGTCGGGCATGAGACCTAGTAGGGCTTTTTTACCCATAATGCAAGCCTGATACCGTGTCCTGAGGTTGAGCTGGAGCCAACCTGTAGAGGAGTGAAGGGAGCAAGTATGGGTATGCTGGTTGGTGCCAAGGACCAGGAGGCAGGCCTTTTTGGATAGTAATTTAACTCTTTTTAAGGTTGAGTCAGTGGCATCACTGTAAATGACTAGTGCATAGTCGATGATTGACAGTATAGAGCTTTGACGTTATTAGTTTCCTACTCTTTTGAATATCCAGCCATTTCTTGGAATTTACCTCATATGCAGCATTGGTATGTCTGGATTACAGTTTCAGTGACGTCCGTTGGCGTAGTTTCAGTTTAGAATGGTTTCATTCTCAATGTTTATATAGAAGCACTATTGCTGTTTAGATTTTCCATTATTTTTACAATGGGATCTAGTCTCTATTAGAGGGGCTGAATAGAGTTTGTGGGCACTTCAGCTTTGTGCTGCTATGGACCACTCCATGTGTGTGCATTCATTTTTGTTTTTACTCAAACTGCTTCAGAATGGGTGTCCTAGGAAGGCACTGGCTCTCCAGTTGAAGAGTGGGGAGTAGGAAGCATTATTGTGGTATGAGTCACACCATGCACCTGAGACCAATTTTGTTGGGTGGGGGTTGCACTGTACACATTTACATTACATGCTTACTTACGCATTAGGATATTTTGCATTGGGATTATTTTGGGACAATTGCATGGGATGTTATATTGTACACTTCATTTTGTTGTTGGGGTTAATAGGGGTCTTGGGGTGGGCTGGCTTTGGCTGGGAAGGGGTTAGTCTGGGCACTTATAGGGAAAACAAAGAGCTTTTATCATTAGGAGACTACATAAGCTGTAGTGACAGTCCAAAGAAAAATGTTATTATGATATTTTCTGTCAGTAAGAATGGCTAGCACTAAGACATTTATTTCATGGAACGTTAAGAGGGCTCACACTAAAACATAAAGATACCAAATCTTGAAACATGTCCAACTTTTGAAAGGAGATATCTCCTTTCTACAGGAGACACATTTGTTGGACCTTGAAGCTAACATATTCAGGGGACAGCACGTAGGCCAAGTTTTTGCTGCTGGCAACAGCACACAGAGCATCGGAGTGGGCATCATTTTTTCGAGGGGCACCCCATTTGTATGTGAGCAAAGTATTAGGAATCTTGATGGCCCTTACATACTCTTAAAGTGCACTTTGGATAGGACCGTAGTCCTATTGGGTAGTATATATATGGACCCAATGTGGAGAACCCCAGCTTTTTTTGCCGACCTTATGTCCATTCTTGTACCTTTCACCTCAATCCCCATTATTCTTGGAGGGGATTGGAATCTGCCCTTCTCCTCCAACATAGATAAATCAGAGTGACTACACAGTAGCCTATCCCCTGCCCAAAGGGCAATCTGGGAGTTTGTAGATAGTACGGGCCTCTGCAACCCCTGGAGAACTTTATACCTGGATCTGAAAGAATACACCTTTCAGTCAGCCGTCCATAAGTCTTCATCTAGGATAAACTATTTTTAGCTCAGTCACTCATTCCTACCTGGTGTTATAGATAGCCAAATTGAATCTGTGGTTATCTCAGACCACTCAGCTACTTGGTGCTGCTTAAACATCTCCCCAGATACTCCCAAATAAACAATATGGAAGATTAATAATCAGCTCCTTAAAGAAAAAAATATTGTTATACACATAGCTAATTGAATCTATCAATACACCGGGAATAATTTAAATTCCACAGGCAGAGTGGATATGGTATGGGGTACCTTAAAATGTGTTGTCAGGGGACAGCTCATACGACTTGCCTCCATTAGGAAAAGGACTAGACACGGGAAAGCCCGGGTTCTATTATCTCAAATACATTGCTTGGAAGCCAATCTATCCCCCAGTACATCTGAGGGAGACAGATGGAAACTAATAGGCTTCAAAGATCATTATAGTGAGCTGTTATGGGAGAGAGCTGAGTGTGCTATAGTGAAAACCAGGGCAGCATATACAGATCAAGGAGAAAAAGTGGGTAAACTCCTTGCCCTCAGATTAAAAAGTCAGGAATCCTCCAGGGTGATAAAAGGGATATGGTCTCTGACAGATAATACTATTAAATTAAATCCTAAAGATGTCAGCAGAGAGTTTGCACATTATTACCAAAACTTATATAAAAGCAAGTCAAATTGTCTGGAATGTTCAGTGATGGATGAATATCTTGACACCGTTCCCCTACCGACTCTGGAGGAGAAGCAAAAGCCATCTCTGATTGCTCCTTCAACTGATGGTGCGATACACACCGTCATTTCATCCCTACAATTGGATAAGGCCCCAGGCCCGGATGGTTAAAACTTTTGCTAAACAATTATCATCTTGGCTGCTCAAGCTCTTTAATAGAATACTGAGGTCAGAAACCCTTGATAAAAGTCTTCTAGAAGCCTTAATTATTGTTATTCACAAGCCAGGAAAGGACACAGAGAGGGTTTCTAGCTACAGGCCAGTTTTGTTACTAAATTATGACATTAAAATCATGGCTAAATGTCTTGCAAATTGATTATCAAGAGTCCTCACTTCTTTAATCCTACAAGAACAAGTGGGCTTCATGTCAGGTATAACCTCCTCTGATCACCTACTTAAGTTAAGTCATATTTTCTCTGCGTCCAGAGACTCGGACTTCCCTGCAGGCCTACTATCCCTGGATGCAGAGAAAGCTTTTGACAGAGTGGACTGGCAATTCCTATTCCATACAATATCCAAATTTGATTTTCCCCCTTTATTCGTTAAATGAATTGCATCTCTCTCTATAAGAACCCAAGTACTCGGTTGTCTTGTAATGGTGTGTTTTCCAACTCCTTTGTTTTATATTCGGACACCAGGCAAGGCTGCCCTCTGTCCCCCCTCCTGTTTAATATTTACTGTACTTGGAACCACTACTAACCAAATTAAGGGCAATCCAAGGATAAGAGGTATCCTCATTGGCTCCCAAGAGTTTTAGTTAATGGCCTATGCAGATGACATCTTATTACATCTAGCTCACTCTAGAGAATCCTTCTCTGTGGTTCTGGATACTATTAAAGAGTTTAGTCGGCTTTCCAACTATAAAATTAACTTAGATAAGACCACTGTATTTCCTCTCAACAACAAACTACTTAGTAATGAAATTCTTTGGGTAGTAATTTCTCCTGAACTATGTAAAAATAGTTCTAGGCTTGGCATATAGAAATCCCTCTATAACAACAGGAGATGATTCAAACATGTTGGACTTTATCATGCACTTGGTGGAGTTGAAGAATGCTATCTTAAAGGGTGATTTTAACCTGCCAGGTATAGAATGGGAAAATCTTGTAACAAAAACAAATAAAGAAAATGAATATCTAAATACCTTTAGCTTAGTCGGTTTGGAGCAATATGTAAGGGATAGTACTCGAGGTAACCATATGCTTAACCTGGTCTTCAACAATATGGGTGATAGGATAAATAACTGTCTTGTACTGCCACCTTTGGGCTCTAGTGACCATTTAATGGTTAGATTTGATTATATAGGAGGACTGAGTAAAAATTCTGTCAGTACTATAATATATAGTTCTGACAAGGCCGATACAGAAGGTATGCACGGAGATCTGGCAAATTGGAATTGGGAACTAGAGTTTAAAGGAGCATCCATATCTAGAATGTGGGATATACTTACGGCTAAAATAATAAGCTTGACTGCGGAATTTGTACCAACCACAATTAAATACAGTATAACACAGCTAAAAAGCATCTTCCCCCCTGGATGACAACAGCAATTAAAAAGGAAATAAAGAAAAAAAAAATAGAACCATTAGACGAGCTAAATTAAGTGGGGATTCTACTAGCTGGGCTCATTATAAAAAGTGCTTAAAGTCTATCAAAAAAAGCATTGAATTAGCAAAAAGTAAATATGAAAATATGCTAGCTACCAAGGTAAAAGACAACTATAAATCCTTCTATCAGTATATTAATAACAAAAAGGGAGACTCAAACAAGATAGGTCCTCTATTGGATGCTGAGGGAAAATTAGTTGCTGACAACCAGGGTATGGCAGAATTAAGTAACATATATTTTGCTTCAGTTTTTAATCGGGGAAGTATTAACTGGGATTAATTGTGGTATACCCAATGATGACCCTGGAGTTATTATAGATAGGAAGGAAGTTGTATTAAGATTCCAGAGACTTGATCAGAATAAAGCACAGGGCCCAGATGGGATGCATTCAAGGTTACTTAAGGATCTAGCTGAACAACTTGCAGGCCCAATCACAGTACTATTTCAGAAATCCATAAATGAAGGAGAGATCCCAGAAGACTGGAAACAAGCGATTGTGATCCCGATATATAAAAAGACACAAAACAAGAGGTAAAAAATTATAGGCCCGTTAGTCTCACCTTGGTTTTGGGAAAGGTATTGGAAGGATTCATCAAGGATTCTATTACAGAGCACCAATTTAAGACCAGTAATATTGACTATGCACAACATGGCTTTGTTAAAGGGAGGTCCTGCAAAACAAATTTATTGGAATTTTATATGAAAGTAAATCGGGCACTAGATGAAGGACATTCAGTGGACGTTATCTTTTTAGATTTCTCCAAAGCATTTGACAAGGTACCACGCAACAAGTTGCTTGAAAGCCTGGTAAATATTGATGTTAATCGTAATATCATTTGCTGGATAAAATCCTGGTTGACAGGTAGAAGACAGAGAGTGTGCATAGGAGGGGAATTTTCCAACTGGAAGAGTGTGACTAGTGGAGTGCCACAGGGCTCTGTATTGGGCCCCTGCCTATTCAATGTTTATATCGGGACAATGAAGGCTTCCCCTGATATTTTGTTCTCAAAATTTGTGGATGATACTCAGCTAGGTAGGGTGGTAAACCTCAATAAAGATTCAGAATTATTGCAATCAGCCTTAATGGAGCTGGAACTTTGGGCACAGAACTATGGATCATTTTTTTAATGTAGAAAAGTGCAGTGTGATGCATTTGGGGAAATATAATATCTTCCAAGATTATAATATGGGGGGTAAATTACTTAAGGTGACCTCAGAGGAATGCAATCTGGGGATAAAAATCAATAATAACCTAAACTTTACACCCCATTATAACCAGATAATAAAAAAAAGCTAGTAGCATACAATACTGCATTAACAAACACATTAGAAGCAGGGACAGGGGAGTCCTTTAGCCATTATATACATTGTTGGTACGTCCCCATATGGAGTATTGCTCCCAGCTGTGGTCACCAGGAAAAAAGCAGGATATAGCTTCACTGGAGAGGGTTCAGAGAAGAGTTATTTGTAAAATTAAGGAAGTACAAGGGTTGGATTATAACCAGAGGCTCAGTACTCTGGGGTTATATTCTCTGGAGTTTAGGAGATTAAGGGAGGATATGTGTTTAATTTATAGGGCCCTAAATGATCCAACATTATGGGAACAGCTAGATTTGGAAATCCTAGACCATAATTTCAAGTACTAGAGCACATCCACTTCATATAAAAATAGACAGATTTCTTTCAAATAAAAGGAAGTACTGGTTGACATTGAGAACACCCAGGATCTGGAATAAATTGCCAGTAGAAATAATTGTCAGTAGTGATATTGAAAGGTTTAAGTAAGAGTTAGATACTTTCCTAATTAATAATAACATATTGGGGTACTCCTAAACTATGGTGAGCATATGGACCTTGTCTTTTAAAGCTCTGTATAACTATGAAACCTATGATGTCTCACATCTTGCAGTACACTGGAGCCCTCAGGGCTTGTAGTACCTGATTTCCTTGTCCCTTGAGAAGGTGGTTCTACGCCACTGGACAGACTCGAACCCAATAACTTATACAGAGTGGCTACAAGAATTACTTTTCAGCTTAAGGGTCAAGCAATTTAAAGCAAGACTACGGGGCCATCTTGCTTCTTATAAGAAGGTATGGGAAGGCATGCACACTCTATATTTTCTGCCCCTATGACAGTATCCAGTCACTCTTCAATTCAATGACCAAGGATCCATAGCTACCCTAGTGAAACAAATCTAAACAATGTAAATTATTCTGTACAAGGTAACCAAGTATTAATTGTCTTAATGTGATGTCCTGCTTAGTGAACTATGTACAAAATTGTCTTAAGTGTTGTGTCTGTTTTGTATTGATGTGGAGCCTTTGCAAAAGAGTCATCAACTCAAAGGATTGTAATTCCAAAACTTCAATAAAATAAAAAAAAAATATCTGGCTCAAGCTGGGTCCAGGCTACTCTGAAATCAGGGATTTCTAGCAGATACGTCTCTGACAGAATCTTTCTGCCAGCTTTCCCTTAATGGTGACCATACTGGTTACCCTCAGCCAAAGCCAAAGGGAAGGGGGCTTATGGGGTGGGAGTTGGGGGAGGAGAGGGGGTGGGACATGAAACCCTGTTCCTACCTTGTTCATCTTGTATCTTGACATGGTATCACAGTTTCATGTCCAGCTATGTTCAAATCTAATAAAGATGTTTAATTAAAAAAAAGAAAGGTTTTCAACCCTGGGAGGAAAGCCATTGTACAGAGAAGCCTTTTGCAGAGCTTCATGATCCCTTCATTTATCCAACATGACTGTGCAGCTGATAATATAAAGGGGCGTCTTTTTTATGAATTGTGTTAGAACTTAAATATACCTAATATATATCTAATAGTGTTTTATCACAGTTTGTTGTATGGAAGCATGTTTGTGAATACTATGCACAGTGTGTAAAGTTGTCAGAGATTGAGTTTTATTTTGTGTGTTTATTTTTTAGACAAACCTTGAGACAAATCCTCATAAGAAAACAGGAGTTTAAAAGTTTAGAAACTTAGGAGTTCAGGAATTATTATTCTTTTTTTCCTCTTTATAAATGTTATATATTTCAAAACTTCTTTTCACGCCATTTACAAATTCTGGTCACATGACATGGCTATATAACCGTGAGTGCATCAACCCCTTAGTAGATGCCCAGCACTAAATCGAGCTACAGCTACAGTGCACAAGCGGAATGGTGGAGCAGTCTATTTTTTACCTCCTATCTACCTCATATTTTACACTTTGTAGTACTGTTTTGAGGCTAAAGCTGAACTGGAATTTCTTTAGTATACTCGGCTCTATGTGTGTGCTGTGCCTGCTTTATCTTGAGCAGAGCAGAAAGAGTGAATACGTGAACAGCACTAAAATCCAATGTGCAAGAAGTACACAAGCCAGTATTTAAAATTAACCATCAAAGCCACAGATTTTTCCACCATGCACCTAGAAAATTAACTAAACAGCAGAATGGCATAAGCAGTGTTTTGTGTTAGAGGAAATCTTGAAGAAGTAAGTTCAGTTTTTGGTTCCCTCAAAATTTTCTCAACTTCTAATACTATTTATATCTAAACTATATTTAGCCTAAGGTGACTGATTTTTCTTTTTTGCTCAGCAGTACAGAAGTTTAGAAGCTAAGCTATGTTAAATTAAATATCTGACAGGATGCAGTAGGGTTTTATTTTGGACTAATACCCCTATCTCTATGTATATGACACTTAGCTAGTACCTGATAGATTTATATTTAAATTCAAGTTACTCAGCACCAGTTGCTATATATTTTTTTAGAAGGAATTTTAACAAACTACTGTTACTTAATAAACTATTTCTGTTCTTTTTGTGGAGTACGCAATAAGATGCAGCGTAAGACAGGGGCAGGAGTTTGAATTTGAATTTGTGCAGACAACTGAGATGTTCAGATCCTATCAGATGCAAGTCATTGAAGCTGCTACAGCTTCTGAAGTAAGATTTATCTATTGGTGGACTGTAGATTGTGCTACTGTAATATTAGTGGCTGATGCAATATTAAATCTCTGAGGCACGTTGACCTGAAAGCTGAACATTTATTGCTGTGATAGTGGTGACTGCAGTAGACAGAGCTCTGTAGGTTACTCTGTACTGACTTTGCACTTTCAAATTTGTATACTACATATCTGAACATTGGATTTGAATAGATCTTTTATGGGCTGACCTTGATATTGCATTATGGACTTTTGAAGTTATGAAATTTATTGTCTTATTTATTCCTCATCTCTATTGTGATACTTAATCTGTGTTATTTAAAGCTTCCTTATAATTATATGGGTATATGGGTACATAAGGAGTTTCCTTCTGTACTATATATACCCACTTATAAAATTACACCATAGCTTCTGTTATTCAGGTGAGAAGGTTGTTTTGAGCCCATGCCATCTTTCAACAGCCCACTATTACCAATTATTAATTGTGGTAATATCTGATAATTTTTTTTCATATACTTCCTACACTAGATTACTACACTATCAGACTATAAGGTTGCTGGCTTGTTAAAATAGTAAATACTAGGCTATAGAGGAAAAATCATATTTGGTTCCCCTTACTAAGTGAATCTGCCCTTGCTAAAGAAAGGAGGAAGGGAAAAATAGGTAAACTGAGGCAAACTAAAAATCACAGACCATATAAACTTACACATATTGGAAGGTGATAAAACAGCTACCCCTTATAAATCTATTACTAATAACTCTCTGATAAACTGTAGTGATGATTCAATTGAAGCCACCCCAGTTATGTTCAACAGTGAAAGCTCTGTAGTTATGAACAACTATGTGGAATGCAAGGGTACCTTGCCAGATTCCATTGCCACATGGAATAGTGAAATCCTGGATTATGAAGCATCTGGAAATGTTAGCTATGGCCTAGATCCAGAATTTGTAAATCTCCCAAATACTGAAAAGCTGTCTCAAATTGGGGAAAAGAAACCAAAAAATCAGTTAACACAAGATGATATGGGGTTGATTTCTGGATCTGAACTCGGGAAAGTAAACACCAAACCACAGAAAACCATAAAAGGGATAAAAGATTTACCATCAAGTTATTGTAATAATCAAACACCTGAACAAAATGAGGGTACCTATGGAACACATTCACATGTAAATCAGATAGGAAATATGGACAGCATAAGCATAAATGACCTGTTGATATCCCCCAGTATATACTGTACCTATCTCTATTAGCGAAGAACTGGTTGCCCATTTGGGAAATCAGTATACAGCCAACCGAATCTTAATGGAGCAAATAACTTGAATGAATTAGAGAATGTCAGGCTTGATATAGCTATTAACCATGCCAAAATTGTATTATTGAAAACAAATTGGAAATGGTGTTTCCCACTTCAGTATCAGATTCCGTTATATGTACAGAATCACAGCAAATGGAAGAAGTTTTACCCGAGTATGAGACCTGACTTTTCCATAATTGAAATACCTGACTCTGTTATTATGTCACAAAAAGACAAAAGGAAAAAGAGGGTAGGAAAAGTTTCAAAGGTTAAAAAACAAGACCAAGCCCCACCCCAAGGGAAAAAAAAAGAACATATGAATCACAAACAGTAAAGAAGTAACAATGAGAGAAACCAAGCAAAGCAATCAAGCTGAAACAAGGGAATCTAATACTGTAAATTTAGACAATAAGACATTGCATAAAACTTTCCCTGACTATAAGATGGCTCCATTGGAAACACATTTAGAACAACATCTGGCACTTTTAGAAAATTAAGTTAATACCCTAAAACAACTTTGCTCAAATAATGGAGCCTCTATGAATGCAAATGTACAGAAACTGAACTATGATGAATATGAGCAAGGACTGGATCATGGGGAAACAAGTCAAAGTTGGAATGGATAATCAGTATCAGATACTACAAGGATAGCCAGAGTGATTGCAGGGATCCAGGGGACTTGGTACTTGCCTATAATAAGGCAGTGACAGGGGCCCTGGATTCCATTGCACCTGTTCGTGTACATCCTCTCACTCTTCGCCCTAGGTCTCCTTGGTTTGATGAGACTTTAAGGGGAGTTGAGGAGAGTTGGATGAAGATTAAAGAGATGTTGGCGGAAGTCGGGCTTGGATTGTGACAAACTTAGATTGATGGACCATTATGTGGTTTATCAATCAGCAATCTCTCGTAAGAAGGCAGAATTCCTGTCCAGAGAGATTTCTGCTGCTCAGAATAGACCAGCTCAGCTTTTCCAGACTGTGGACAGATTGTGCAATCCAATCTATCTTCAGCCCAGAAGAGCTTTTTCTCAAGAATGGTGTGAGGAGCTTGCTCAATTCTTTTCAGATAACGTTGCCAAGATCAGGTCCGACATCCGTCTGACATTCTCTAGTGGGAGTAGTGGTGGTTGACAGGAGATGTCGGACACCGGTTTTGTGTGATCCGACTTCAGCCTTTCCACAATCAATGACATTGTGATTGTCATCCGATTACTGCGTCTGACCAACTGTGGTCTGGATCTGGGCCCTACATGTCTTCTAGTGGGTTGTGTAGATAAAATCAGTCCAGTTCTGGCTGAGATAGTCTGGAGGTCTTTGGAGAGGGGGATTTTTCCAAATCCCCTGAAGGATGCTTTGGTGCTGCCCTTTCTTAAGAAGCCCTCCTTGGACCTGGACTGTCTGGCTAATTATAGACCCATCACTCACCTACCCTTTGTGGGAAAGGTTATTGAGAAGGTGGTTGCGACGCAGTTGGATGATCATTTAACCAGCCACGATGTCTATGATTCTCTCCAGCCCAGATTTAGGAAGAGACATAGCACCAAGACGGCTCTGGTTTGGGTACTAAATGATCTCCCGATAGTGAGAGATCGAAGGACCTGTTCCACCTTGGTCCTGCTTGATCTTTCTGTGGCATTTGACACGGTGGACCATGGCATACTGTTGGAATGCCTGTGGCTTATCTGTGGACTGTCTGGTACAGTCCTCAGCTGGTTTTGATCTTTCCTCGAGGGTAGGACTCAGAGGGTGGTGTCTGGGATTTTTTCCTCGACATCATTCCCCCATCCTGTGGGGTACCACAGGGCTCCATTTTGGCACCCATGTTGTTTGCTTTGTACATGCTGCCATTGGGATTGATCATTAGGTGGTACGGTTTGAGTTTTCACTGCTATGCAGATGATACTCAACTGTACATATCCTTTGTACCTGGCCAAGATGCCATTTTCTCGGTCTTTAATAACTGTCTTGCTGAAATCCAGGACTGGATGAATGTGAGTTGGCTGCGGTTGAACCCAAGAAAAACTGAGGTGTTGGTCGTGGACCCAGGTCATCGGGAGGGAGGTTTGTGTCTGGATCTCCCTCAGGCTTATGGCTTGGGGGTGTTCAGCTAACTACCTTGGATCAGGTGTGAAATCTGGGCGTTGTTTTTGACAACTGTTTGACACTTAAATTACAGGTGTCGGCAGTTGTCAAAGCCTCTTTTTACCACTTGAGGAACATTGCCCAGGTGAAGCACCTGGTTCCTCCTGATGATCTTTCTACTTTGGTCCATGTCTTCATTACCTCCCATTTTGACTACTGCAGTTCCCTGTATTTTGGGCTACCTGGGGTTGATATTCGCTGCTTGCAGCTAGTGCAGAACACGGCGGCCAGGCTATTGGCAGGTTCTTCTAGGACCAGTCATATAACACCTGTGCTCCGCGGACTGCACTGGCTGCCAATATGTTGGCGTATCACCTTCAAGGTCGGTTTGCTGACCTATAAGGCCCTACATGATCAGGGACCTAGCTACCTGAAAGATCTCCTTCATCCCTACTGTCCCTCCTGCTCTCTCCGATCCACTGATGAGGGATTGCTAGAGATTCCCTGGGTTCATTTGAAGACTTCTGGGGCCAGATCTTTTAGTTTTGTGGCCCCAACCCTATGAAATTCTCTACCTCGTCAGGTACGAGATTGTCTGACCATCGAAACTTTTAAGGGAGCACTTAAAACATATCTTTTTAAACAAGCATATAATGATTTTTAATATCTTATTGTGTGGTTAATTTATTGTTTTATTAATATTGTTTTATTATGTGGTGTACAGGCGCCTTGGCTTGTGGAAAGGTGCCTTTTTATAAATAAAGTATTGATTGATTGATTGATTGAATTTAATAATTGCACAGTATAAGGAACTTGAGACAAAGATAGGGAAAGAAAGAAAAAATAACCAAAAATAAGATATGAAAATTGATTATATAAAAACTGCAGAGAGGGAAAAAGAAAGGTGGCAGGTCTAGTGAGGAAAGTCAAAAGACATCCAACAAAAAGTAATATACTAGAATTAAATACAAATAGAAGGCAGTATAGAGAGTATGTCAATATTCAAAGACAACAGCACCAGGTAGAATTATGGGATACCCATGCAGCGACTGTGAAATCACCTTTTGGGACAATGTAATGAAATGACAGTGCAACCTTTCATGAGATGGGGTCCCAAGAACCCCATGCTGAAAATTTGTGGCCAAAATAGAAAAAAATGGCTGATTTATCAACATAAGTTGAAAACACCACTGAATGGCATTATAGCATGCTTACCTTTGAATTTTCAGTTTGCGGTTCAGCTTTGAAGAGTGCAGACGTGTCTCGGTCCAGAGAAGATGACAGTGACAACCTCCAGAGGTAAGTATGGAGTAAGAGGGAGAAAGGGGAGGTGGGTGCTCAGTGAGTGATAGGAATGGGGCAGGGAAACTGGGGCAATGACAAGAGACCATTTTATTTTTTACAGATCACAAAAAAACCGTCAGGGGATGGTTTTCTTTATTTATTCATTCATTTACTTTATTTACCAGGTAAGTTTACTGAGCTGAATCCAATTTTCAGAAATGACCCAGATTTACAGGAAACAAACAAATAAAACCCAGACATCTGGGTGCACTGGGGTGGGTTCCCAGTGTGCCACATGAGTGGGGGGTGGTTACATGATGCCGACATGGGAAATAGGCACCCTGATGTTGGCAGAGGGTGGGGAAAAAATACATTTGGGCACACTGGGGTGGGCTCCCAGTGTGCCACATGATTGGGGGGGCTACATAATGCCAACATGGTGATTGGGGACCCCCATGTCGGTGTGAAGACAGGAACTGAGGGAGTGGGGAGGACAGCAGCAGTGGGAAGGTGTGAGGCAGGTGTTTTTGTTGCTGGTGCTGGTGGTTGCGATGCAACCGCACATGATGCGCAGTTGCTGTGAATGGCAGTTTTGCCATACACAACATGACAGCACCAGCAGAAATGCACATGCACATTAATCACTCACACGCAGTTCATGTTTGGAATGTGGAAGTAACAGCCGAAATAGTGCAACTGTTATTCCGTAGCAGCCGATCATGGCGGAGGGCTTCAAGCTCCGTTGGGCTTTCGGAAGGATACTTCCAAAAGTCCAATGGAAGATTCTATGATCAGCTATTTTTAGAGCTACGATCAATCCCAAAATGGCTGTAGGCTCTGCCCACAGCCCTAAAAATTTTTAAAGGGACAGAATGAGCATCATAAAGAATGTGCCAAAGGTTTGTCAACATAACCTAATTTACTATGACTTTCAAATGGCACCCACCATAGCCAACAGTATAGGTCACAGTGATGTCTCCTATGAATTGTACCCCAGACAAACCTACAAATATTATTACGAAGAACATGAACCCTTTTCAATACAGTATGAATAGCAGCACTGTAAATGATGCCATAGCCAACCAGGGAGATCACAAATCACTTAACAGTAGTTTTTCTGGACTACATAGTTAAACATACTCTATATAATATACCCAAATTGCTATATGCAGTTTTAATTAAAAATAGCAACATAATTGCTAAATGTTACGCAATTGTCCAATATAAATCCTAAGTATTTAAAACCTGAAACCCTTTGGAGGCAGTATGACATAGTGGTCAAAGAGACTGTACTGCAAATCTGGGTTTGAATCACATCAGCCCCCACTTGCATACTGTGTGACCCTGAGCAAGTCACTTAACCTCCTTGTGCTTCCTTGTCACACCTGGAATGAAGCTCCATCTTAGTGTGCCTTTCCTGGTTAAACAATTTCCAATCTCCCATTTCTCTTTCTGTAATGGATTGATCCAATATTCTGCTATGTAGTGGCAAATGATTAAATGTCACTAAAAATACCATCAACAGCTTAAAATCTGGTTCAGTTTCAGTTGGCATCCATCTGTATCCCCTTCCCCTGGATGAGGCTGAAAATAGGCAATACAATATCTAGTCCTCCTTCCCGGTTAACAAAAGCTAAAATAAAGAATTCAACTTTTTTTTCCTTTGACTCATCAACAGCATTACTTAGTTTTCCTTGTATTAAAAATGACATCCAGTGAAAATGGGTCCCTACTTGTGAGGTGAGGTACGTAAAAGTTGGTATAGGAGAAAGAGAAGGCGAGCCTACTTTTGCAATCTGCTGTCCAAACAGTGGATTCATGGCTATGTAAACAAACTCTGGCCATAGCCGATAGGGCTGCAGGAGAGGAATCTGGGCTTAAAATATTGAAAGTTCTTCTTCTTTTTATATTTGTACACCTACTTTTAAACACAGACTTGTGATGAACCTGCTTCATCCCCCAGCTGGATTCCTGATGACCCAAGGTAATTCCCAATTCTGGGTCACCAGAGTAAAATGAGGTAAGGCCAGATGCCTCAACCCTCTGTACAACTGGGCTGGCAGGTGATGGCCTTCTAAACTTATCTGCCAATATAGACTGTGGACATGAAGACAGTAGAGCAGTCCCCAGTGTTGCCTAGCCCTTAGCTTTTGCCAGCACTGAGCCGATATGCCTGTGGAGAGCCATTAGGAGTGGCAAGAGCATTGAAAAGAATATGAGGTGCTCTCACTGCACCACAGTCAGATGTAACTGATACTGCTGTTATTACAGAACTGTGCATATGTGATACTCGCGCATGCGCAGTTTGCCTCGTAGTTAACAGTAACATGGCAGCACTGATATGACCACATATGCGCCATACTCATACATGCATAGTTTAAGTCAGCACCACTAAAAGTAAGACCCCACTGAAAATGAGACATTGTATCTTAGCCAGTCTATTGTGTATCAGTACATTGTAGAAGTGGGTAAAATTAGGACCCCTCTAAAAATGAGGTCCTGTATCTCATCAAAGCTATCCTGTGTCAGTACATTGCAAAAATGGATAAAAGTATGACCCACTGAATATGACATACTGCATCTCAGCCAGGCTATCCAGCTGTGTCAGTACATTGTAACAATGCTATAATACCATCACGAGGTTCTGGAGACTTGTGAACATTGAGCGCAAAGCTTGAGAAATCTAAACATTTTTCCAGAGTCTCTGTGATATGTTGCAGGTGAGTTTTACCATTTAAAAGAAATAACAAGAGCCTTAGCATTTGTTATAGTGATGTTACTGACAGGCATAATGAAGTCAGTTGCGTACATGTATTGATTTGAGCATGTAGGAAAATGTACTGGAGTTTTGTCCCAGTTTTACATGAAAAATACAAAGAAAAGAAGGATGCCCTACAGGGAAATGCTTTGTTCAATCTGGGAACACTGCAGTTGACATCACTATCATTCTTTGTAATTCCCTCCCTAAAACATTAGCTGCCTAGCATTTAAAACCCTTCCTACATACAATGCCACTAATTAGGTCCAGAAAGGATTAATAGCAATCACTTATTCAGAGGAAATGCTGTAAATCTTACACACACACACACACAAACACAGAAAGTTGACTAAGACTGTAATTTGACACTACTCTGCAGTTAGATGCTGTTATCTGTTGAATGCCATGTCATTAAGTTATTAGTCTTCAAAGATGGCAAGTCACATTGTAATAAAAAAAGAAATAGAATACATCTATTAGACTGAGCTGGACAGATGATAGAAACAGTTGCTTAAAAACTTTTTTTTTTGTAAATTTCTTGAGAAGGTCTGAGGCACAATACAGTAGCATCCCCACTCCCTTCAGATGTCTGTAACATAGAGCAGCAAATATCAAAAATCAGAGGGGGGTGCACTACTTTGCAGCTGTGGAGGAATACCTTCAAATGTCTAAAAAAGGAGTTCCACGAAAAGCCATTTTAGAGCTACAGTCTGAACAATGACAGAAGGGCTATAGGCTCTGCACTCAGCCCTAAAAAGGGCTTATATCCAGGAAACTACAGTCCTATCAGCCTGCTGGATGTTATGTCCAAGATATATGCTAATAGTCTTCTAATTAGAATAACTACGTGGCTAGAACAACATTACTTGATTTCAGAATTTCAGGCTGGGTTTCCAAAAAAGGACTGGAACCATAAACCAAATTTTTCTCCTTAACCATATGGTAGAAAATTATTGTAATATTAAGAAACAACCATTTTTGTTGCATTTGTAGATTATTCCTCAGCTTTTGACACAATATTTAGACCACTATTATGGGAGAAGATGTTTAAACTCAGAATAGATCCAAGCCTAATAATACTGATAAAAAGAATCTACAGTGATACGTGGACCAAAATAAAATATACAGGAACATGATTATTGACAGAAAAGGTCATGACAGAAGCTGTAATGAGACAATGATGTATACTAGCCCCAACACTATTTAACATTTATATAACTGATATAATTATGGCTCTTGATGAACCTGACTTCCATATATCCAAATTAGGCAGAAGAAGACTCCCAGTGCTACCATATGCCGATGACTTGGCAATACTATCTTCAAAGAACCTTAAACAAAATGGAAACACTATGGGCTGGATATTCAAAAGGGTTGCGCATGCTCAAGTCCAAATTTGCGCCATTCTGCCATAATCAGCAGGAGGCAGTTGCGCCACTGAAAACAGGCTGAGCAACAGCGCAATGCAAATGAATGCATGCTAAACTGGAGGGGGAGGAACCATGCATAAACTGCACAGCCCGATATTCAGCCGGGCTGTACAGAGTTGTGCAGGAGCAACCCCCAACCTGCGCCTGCACAACTTTGAGCACAAAAAAAAAGGCTTAAGTCGAGGGCCACCCACAGGTGAGCTGCTGCATTGCAGGATGCAACACAGCAGCTGCCACCTGGCTGGCCCTCAACCCACTCCTAACGCACCTGCAGCCCAATCGCGGAGCAAAAAGTAAATCACCACCACCACCCACTGGCCCGGTTGCGGGCATAACTTTAATTCCCCACCAGCCCGATCGCGGGCAGCAATGTATCTCCCCCTCGAGCGTATCCCTGGTGGTCCAGTGGACCAAACACTCCAGTGCCAGGATGGTAGAAAAACACCCCCAGCATCCCACCCACCTGCCGCCCGCTGCCCACCCAGACTGCCGGTAGGTGCCGCCGTGGTGCAGAGCAAGAGTCAATGGGCGTGCAGCCCATACCGTTAAGACAGTCAGATTTGTGCCACCCACCAGCAGCGAAGGGGGAGCGGGGTGGTGGGGCTTCGTGGGTGAGTGGGGTGGGGGACACTAGGTCACCAGGGATGTGTGGGGGGGGTTGTTTGCACACTCCATCATGCGATCAGGATCTTCGGTCCACTGGACCACCAGGGATATAATCGGGAGGTGGGGTGTTAATACTCAATCCCGCGATCGGGAGTTTCAGTCCACTGGACCACCAGGGATGTGTTGGGGCGGGGGTGTTTTTCTTACTACAATCCCGCGATCGGGAGTGTCGGTCCACTGGACCACCAGGGATGTGTTGGGGTTGGGGGTGTTTCTTTCTACCATCCTGCGATCTGGAGTGTCGGTCCACTGGACCACCAGGGATACGTTCGGGGGGGGAAGAGACACATTGCTGCCCGCGATCGTGGCTGGTCGGGGTGGAATTACACTATGCCCGCGATTGGGCCAGTGGGGGGTGGTGGTGGGGATTCTACACTGTTTTGCCCACGATCGGGCTGCAGGGGGCATCGGTCCTCAATGGCTGCTGCCTGGCAGGGTGCCAGGTGCAAGTCCTTGGGGATGGTCACACCTGCATGCTAATGGCATGTAAATGGGGCCATAATCAGATGCAAATGGCACCACCTGCACCTTGCATGAATTATGGCCCCATTTGCATGTCACCTTTTGAATACTGGGATTTTGCGCATGGCGCAATGGTACTTGCGCCACCGCAAGTTGAATGCTCCACTCTGACAACTTGTGGTGGCGCAAGTTCCACTGCACCATGCACAGTGGCTGTGGCTGGGGGGTGATATTCAAAGGAGTTGCTCAATAGCACAACTCCTTTGAATATCGCCCCAGCCACACCCCTGCACAACTATTTTGCACAGTGCAAGGGCTTGCGCCTGAGAATAGCGCAGTTTGAATATCCAGCCCTCTGCCTACAACACAGTTTAAAACCCAATACAAGGAAAATAAAGGTTATGGCATTTGGTAGTAAAAAGAAATATAGGGAAGTTAATCTTTTAGGCACTAACCTAGATTATGTAAAAGAATTCCCATATTTGGGAGTGATCTTTTCAAAAAATCAAAAGTGGAATACACATATACAGTTATGTGCCAAAAAGTTGTATAATTCAGTAAGTGCATTGAAGAGATTCAGCTACCTATATGGTGGTAACATAATTATACCAACGATAAAATAAATAAATGCAAAAATAATAAATTGAGCATTGTGTGCTGCAGTAGTTTTGGGGGTAGAAAGCACAATTCAGATTGAGGGAATAATAAACAAAACTTATAAGCAAATATTAAGAGTTCCAAATAGTGTACCCAGTACATTGCTTAGAACTCAGCTCAGGTAATCGGGCTCCCAACATATGGTACAAACTAGATTAATAAACTATTGGATTAAATTAACAATGGAAAATGAAAACTCTGTACTAGGAGAGTGCCTAAAGGAGAAAGTGCAGTTTCTTGAACATAACAAAACAGGATGGTTAAAAAACAATTTAAATATTACTAGAAAAAAACTGTCAAGATGGGTAAAGCAGAAGATTTAGCTTAATGTGGCATATACAAGATATATCTCCAAAACAATAAAGAAAAGATCACAAGAAACAGATGTAAAGGCTATAAAAACACTGAAGGTTGCCACCTGGCTAACCAACAACACAAAATAATATTCCTTGAAACCTTATTTAAATACAGTAAAGAAACCTGATTATTAAAGTATAATCACTCAATTTAGATTTAATGTATTTCTGAGTAACATAACTGAATCTAGATACCATAAAGAACAAAACATTACATCAAATTGTTATTGCCAGCTGCAAGAGCTCGAAGATTTAAACTATGTGGTGTTAAGATGCCCATGGTATGAGCAAGTACTAGTTAAAAGATTAGGGAAGTTTATTGGATCACTAGTCATGCCAACCATGTATGTATTAGACCTGCTGTTCAATTCTGAGAACCCTGAAATTCTCAATAACCCAGGGACGTACTTAAGTGAAATTAAGAAAATAAGGAAAAAATGTATACAAGGTTTGCTAGTGCAATAAATAAAAGTGCAATAATTATTAACTTCTGATTGGTCAGTGATGCACTCTAGAAACATAGAAACATAGATTTTGATGGCAGATAAGGACCGCTTGGCCCACCCAGTCTGCCCATTTCCCTACCTAATGGATAAGCTGCAGATCTTAGTTAACCAGCAGCCTACTTCTTCCTACCCTCACCCCCTAGAATTGCCTTATGACTTGTCCCATGCATGCTTGAATTCCACCACTGTTTTTGACTCCACAACCTCCTCCAGAAGGCCGTTCCATGCATCCACAATCCTCTCTGTGAAAAAATACTTCCTTAAATTACCTCTGAGCCATCCCCTTCTATCTTCAGATTGTGCCCCCTTGTTCTTGCACACCTCTTTTTTTGAAAGATGCTACCCTCTTGAACTTTGTTGATTCCCTTGAGATACTTGAAAGTTTCTATCATGTCCCCCCTCTCCTTCCTTTTGTCGAGGCTATACATATTCAGCTCCTTTAGTCTCTCTTCATATGTCTTCCTATGCAGACCCTGCACCATTTTAGTTGCCCTCCTCTGGACAGCCTCCATCCTGTCTATGTTCTTGCGGAGATTGGGTCTCCAGAACTGCACGCCTTACTCCAGATGGGGTCTCACCAACTGTCTGTAAAGAGGGATAATAACTTCCTGTTTTCTACTGGTGATGCCTCTCCCTACACATCCCAATATCCCCCCAGCCCTCCTTGCTGCCCTCTCACATTGCTTGCCCACCTTTAGGTCATCTGATATGACTACTCCAGGTCCCTTTCCATTTTTGTTGTTGTTAGTATCTCACCCCCCATTGTACTCATCCCTGGGTTTTTGTTTCCCAGGTGCATTACCTGCACTTCTTAGCATTGAATCTAAGCTGCTACATTTGACCATTCCCCAACCTTGCCAAGTCCCTTCTCATCCTTTCCACCCCACCTTGTGCATCAACTCTGTTGCAGATCTTTGTGTCATCTGCAAAGAGACATACTTTTCCTTCCAGTTCCTCTGCAATGTCGCTTATAAAGACATTGAAGAGGACCGGTCCTAATACTGAACCCTGCGGTACCCCACTAGTAACCCCCCTTTCTTCAGAGTGGACTCCATTTACTATTACCTCTGTGTCCTATTCTCCAGCCAATTCTTTACCCAGGCTGTCATCTTGGGACCCACTCCTAGGCTGGCTAACTTGTATATTAATCTTTTGTGTGGGACTGTGTCAAATGCCTTGCTAAAGTCTAGGTAGGCCATGTCCACAGCCCCTCCCCGATCTACTACTTTGATCACCCAGTCAAAGAAATCTATCAGATTTGTCTGGCATGACCTTCCCGCTGTGAATCCATGCTGCCTTGGGTCCTGAGCCCCTCTGGCCTCTAGATACTCAACAATTCTTTCCTTCAGAAGTGATTCCATCATTTTCCCTACCACTGAGGTTAAACTAACAGGTCTGTAGTTTTCTGCTTCTGCTTTGCTCCCACTTTTGTGAAGGGGAATCACATCTGCCTTTCTCCAGTCCTCAGGTAGCACCCCATCCTCCCATGATTTGTTAAAGAGGGTAGTCAGTGGTGTCACTAGTTCTACCCTTAGTTCTTTTAGAATTCTGGGATGAATCCCATCAAGCCCCATTGCTTAGTCCACCTTCAGTTTTAAGAGTTCTTTCAGAACCCTTTCTTCTGTAAATGGGCTAGTATCAACTTCTGTATCCAGAGTGTTTCTACTGTTTGTTTTAGGTACCTCCCCACTTCCTTTGTAAATACTGAGCAAAAATATTTGCTTAGTATCTCTCTGCCTTTTCACAGTCACCCTCTGCCCACCCTCCCTCCTCTTTATTAAGCCTCACTAGCCCTCCCTTGGTCTTCCTTCACTCCCTGATGTACCTATAAAAGGTTTTATCCCCCTTCTTAACAGAGTTGGCTATCTTTTCCTCGGTTTGGGCCTTTGCTGTTCTGACTGCCTTCCCAGCTTCCTTTTGCTTTAACTGATACAGTTCCCTGTCCTGCTTTTTCTGTGATTCCCTGTACTTCCTGAATGCTTTCTTTTTCTCTTGAACCTTCACTGCCACTTCCTTTGAGAACCATAGTGGTTTCTTACATCGTTTCATTTTGTTAATTTGCTTCACACAAAGGCTTGTTACCTCTGTGATGGCAGTTTTTATTATTCCCCATTGTTCTTCCACCCCTCCTTCCTGTCTATTTGCTAGTGCATTCCTTAGGCACTCACCCATTTTGGCAAAGCCAGCCCTCCTAAAGTCCAGTACTTTTGCCTTTGTATGGCTTGACTCTATTGCTGTGTTTATTGTGAACCATACTGTTTGATGGTCGCTAGTTCCCAGATGGCTACCCACTTCTACATCTGTGATCGTCTCTTCATCTCCATTTGAGAGAACCAAGTCTAAGATTGCTCCCTCTCAAGTGGACTCCAATACTAGTTGTCTAAGGCATGCCCCTTGTATGGCATCTAGAATAACCCCACTCTTTGAAGTGGCTGCTGCAACTGCACTCCAGTTAACATCTGGCATATTCAGATCACCGATCAGCAATATCTCCCCTTTTTCTGCCATTCTAAGTATTATTTCTATCATTTCCTTGTCCATTTCCTCCCCCTGAGAAGGGGGTCTGTATACAACCCTTGTGTAGATTGTGGTGCCATTGCCGGTCTCCAAATTTACCCACAGTGCTTCTTCTCCTCCCTGTTTTCCATTTTGTTCTGCTGCTTTGATTCCTTCCCTTATGTAAAGAGCTACTCCTCCTCCTCCTCCTCTTTTACCCTCCCTGTCCCTCCTGTAGATAGTGTATCCTGGTATGTTAATGTCCCAGTCATGGTTTTGTGTGTACCATGTTTCTGTGACTGCCACGATATCCAGATGTTCTTCCTCCATCAAGGCCAGTAATTCAGGAAGCTTGTTACTCAGACTATGGGCATTGGTACTCATTGTTCTCCATTTTTTGATGGCTTTACCTTCTTTTGCAGCATCCCCCACTGACCTGTCTACCTCGGTCTTTTTCTCATTTAGTACCCTGTTTTGTAGGGAGAGGCTGGGATTTTCCTGCTGCTTATCAGTGCCTCCCCCCTTGACTAGTTTAAAAGCTTACCAATGAAGCATTTAAACCGATTACTCAAAAGACTGCTCAAAAGACATGTTCCCTTCCTGGACAGATGCAGACCATCCTGCCAGTATAGGCTGGTGTCCCTCCAGGTGGAACCCCACTCTGTCATGATTTCTCATGCTAAAATATATTTATGAAACTGTATGTCAAATCTTTTATCTTTCAATCCATATGATAATTTATATGTTATGAATACTGTTATGTGTATGAAATGTATATGAAAGCTCTGTATGTCTTTTTAATTTCTTGTTTTTACAATGTCAGTTTTGCTGAACAAATGAATCTAAATTTGATCAATTAGAGCCTACAGTAGCCTAGTAGGGAGAGACTTTAGGGAAGACTAGTTGGGCCAAGAGTCCCTTTCTGCCAACAGCTTCTATGTTTTTATGTTTCTAGGGAATCCGCAGCCTACCCGAGAAAACACATATAGATTAGCAGGGCAGTTAAGAGCAGACGTGGTTAAGGAAATACAAAAAAATGAAAGAGTTGGGTATCACTGAAGACTCAAAAAGTTCTTGGTCATCACTGATGGTGATTGTAAATAACATTTTAGGAACCTCAATCAAGTGTCTGAATTTGACAGCTATATTATGCCCAGGATAGATGGTTTTGTGGGCAGATTGGAAATTCCAAGTACATTAGTAACCTCAGTCTCATCAAGGGTTACTGGCAAATTCCCCTAGGTAAAGAATCCAGAGACAAATTTGCATTTTCTACGTCAACTATATTGTATCAGCTCACCACTGTGCCATTTGGTTTAGATGATGCACCTGCTACATTCTAGCAGTAAATGGGTGTAATTCTAGCCCCTCACACTGGTTATTGTACTGCTTACCTGGATGATGTCATGGTGTGCAGTCCAGACTGGAGAAGCCACCTGGAACTAGAGCTGTGTAGAAGAAAAAATTCTGCAGACAGAATGTCTGTGGAATTATCAATCTGATTCTGTGGAATTTTACAGAATGTGCATGAAAATTCCCTGGAATTTTGCAAAATTTTAAATTTCTGTTATTTTCGACTAATTTTTTAAAGTATGTATCTCATATCTAAATGATACCAAATTAGGCTCCTATACAGGTACTAGTAGCTTGCATAGGTATGCCAACTTTCAGAGTCTGAGACTGAAATGAAGCTGAGTTATGGATGGAAACATTGAATTCAAAATCTAATGCTTATTTTTTTCCATCTAATTTTAACATTTCTTATTCAGATTTCTCCATGGTTTCAAGAGTTAGAGAAACATGCAAGATGGGTATGTTCACCATGTTATAAGTCTCCAGCTTTAAAGAGGGCTGTGCTGCTGTATAGGTAGCCAAACATTTTGCCAAAATTCAGATTTTGGTTTAGTTTAATTTTGAAAGCATTCATCAACATGTTATAATATTTTGCAGATAAATGTGTTATTTCTACATTTATATATGTATCCAGTTTAAGATTTCTAGCTCCAAAGATGCCTGCGGTATATAAAAAGCTTTATGAAATTTCCCATAAAAACTAAAATGACAGATTTTGAGCACCTTTTGTTTTGAGATGATGCATCCTGATTTCATGATATTTGGCACACCATTAGACCTCCTAAAAATATGTAATCATGCCAAATGTCAGATCTCTAGCTTGACAGAGGGCTGAGTTATGACCACATTAATAAATGTCAAAAATTCTCTGAATTTCATCAAATTTTTAATTTTAGTTTTTGGGCTCTATTTTGCAAAGTACATATCCAAATGATAACAAATTTAGCAGGTATACTGGTACTAACAGTCTGCATAGGTGTACCATAATTCCAAGTCCTAGACTGAAAGGGGGTGATTTGAGGGTAGCCAAACATTTAAATGAAATTTGATTTTCAGTTATTTCTTTTTATCTTAAAAATGCTTATCTAAATTTCTCCACAGTTTCAGGATTTAAAGAAACACGCAACATGAGTATTTGCACCATGTTTTAAGTATAAGCTTTAACAGGGGCTGTGTTAAAGGAAGCCAATCATATTGCCGAAATGTCAATTTTACTTATTTTAGTACAAGTGTTAAAGCATTCATCAAAATGTTATAAATGTTTGCAGATATGAGGTTTGGTATTACATTTATATATGTACCTAGGTTTAGATTTCTAGCTCCAAGGGTGCCTGAGCTATATGTAGATAAGCATTTTCATGAAATTTCCAACAAAAAATAAAGTGACACAAATTGAGCACATTTCATTTTGAGATGATGCATTCTAATGTCATGATACCTGGAATAACATCAGAGAACCTATCAGTAAGTAATCATGCCAAATGTTAGATGCCTATCTTAATTGACAGCTGAGATATGACCACATTAACAAATGTAAAACATTTAATAAAATTCCGATGACAGTCTATGAAATGTTGTGGAATGTTGTCCAAATTCCACAAATTCAGAATTTTCTCATTCTGCACAGCTTTACCTGGTACACATACAGTAAGTCATGCTCACTGTTAAACATGTTTTATTGCTGCTTAGATAGTATGTATTTGTCTAGAATATGATGTTATGGTACCCAATCCCAAAATAGGAAGCTATATACCTAAGTTTAAAATGTTGAAATGTGCAAACAGCAAAAAGGTTCTTAAATGCCACTTATTAGTGCTAGGCTTGGCACATGATTGGCACAAACACCAAGTTTTGCTGGCAGGTGAGAGTATAACAACACCCCAAATATGGGGGCTTAACTTATGGCCATGTTCTTCCCATTGCTCCCATTTCTATGGAGTGCCTCCTGTGCCTGCCAGGGTTTCCACATTTTCCCCAGTTCACCACTGTAGCCCAGGTCTAGGATTGTGTCCTGTTCTCCCCAATTGGCCCAGTCTGTGTTCTAGTGAATTTCAGGCTTTGATCCTTGTTCGTGAGCTGCTGGCATTTCCCTGGTGCCACTGGCACTCGCACATGCGCCGTGGCACCTGCAATCTCCCAAATGCTGATTTTGCATTCTAACAGGACATGCTGCTTCAGTTCAGGTGCCCTTCCTCTGGTCACTGGGTGCCGGTGAGCTAAACAAGGCAGCAGAGAAGCTGCAGAGGTGCCTAGGAGTGGAGTTTGGGCACAGAAATTCTCGAGGGGCACATGAATATTAATGAGCCCCTCATACATATTCATGAGGGTTCTGTCTGCCCTTGGGGAATGGCATGTTTTGGTGGCTGCTGCAGAGAACACCATTGTAAATAAATATAGTAAGTAGCAGCCATAAGGACAGTGGAGCTAAAGTCATTAGAGGAAATAATGTTCAGGGGAAAATAAATATAAATAAAAATGTGTTTTCCTGGCGGCACCAGTTAAATGTTGGGACTCAAACAAACAGCGTGCCTACTGCCTGGGGGCACTTAATTTCTGCAGCAGTAACAGGCAAGTGGGCTGAGCAAACTGCTAAAGCTGGTCAGTGTTCTTGAGGGCACACACGCAGCTATTGGGCAAATGAAGTATTTAATCTGGCTGAACCAGGACTTTATGTGTGGGACTGTACAACATGTGCAAAGGAATTGTATGTTCAGTAGCCATTTTAATGCTGCAACAGCCAATCAGAAAGCTGGGATATCAAGCTTGGACTTGTGGGACTTTTGCCAAAGCTCATGGGACGTCACAATGTACTTATGGGAAATCTGCAGGGACCTAAATTCAGGCACCAAAAAAGGGAGCTTGTAGTGCATCAAGGAAGCTTAATGAATATTTCATTATTTTGATTGACAAGTACTTCAGCCAATCATAGCTGGAGCAACAGATATCATCAGCCAATAGGGAGCTGCAAAGAAGCCCCATAAAAGACAGTGTCTTCTGGCTATGTGAGCAGTTTGAGCAGGAGCCCACCACAGGGGTGAGAGCTCCTGCCCTCAGCAAAGTAAAATGGGCCTAGTGATCTAGTGCAAGAGTGCAAGCCCTCCCTCCACAGGGGAGAGGGGCTTCTTCTCTGCCAAAGGGGAAATCAGGTGCTGCCTAAAGCAGAATTCGCTAGAATGGGGGTTGCCAGAAAATGTCCTCCAGGGGCTAGCTCAAGCCTTTTCACATTCTGGAAAAATGTGGGTCCAGCAACTTAATGCCAAGCCAGCCATGAGAGGGCTGAACCTGCCTCAGCAGTGAGAGTGCTTATGTCTTCAGGAACCTCAGAAGAAGGACAGCCATTCCTGCAAAGATACCTAAGTGAGTAAAATTGCATCTGCTAAGTGCAACTTAAAGAGAAACTTTCATGGGCAGCCACTCCCACATACTGCAAATTGAGACTGTTTGTCTGTACTCTGCATTAACATTAATGTTAAGAGGGTGGACAGTTTCTGAGTAATCGGAAAGGGTCCAGTTATTATATATAAATGTGTCTGAATTGCTAAGTGCCTTCAGGGCTGAAAGGAGAGTACTCAAAGTCGGGGCTCTTTCTAACTTTGTCTGGGAGGTCCAGTATTGTGTCTGTGGGAGCTGCAGGAGCCAGCAAAAAGCCACAAGGGACTGCATGCTTTATTTGAGCTTAGAGAGCTACAGAAACTGTTTGCTTCCAAGTGCAAGTTTATATGAAATAGCCCAGGCAGCTACTGTAAATCATTATTGCCAAGAGCAAGGTTTGTATCAAAAGAGACTACTGTGTCTATTGCTAACCAGCAAAGTCTAGAAGACAGTAGTAGGCTTTGCAACTGGCCCAGTCAAACTCAAGCTTCTTATATGGTAGCAAGCCTGGCCTTAAGCTCTTGTGATCATGAAAATTGTGCCTTAAGCTCCAGCTCCACCTGCCAAGAAAATTGAAAGATGTCCTAGGAATGGAAAAATGTGCTGAATGCATAAATGTGCTGAATGTCGACTTGGAAAATGTAAATGTGCTAAATGTAACAGAGTGATTTCAGCCCAGAGAGTGGCGCTACTTCATCAAGCTATAAAATCCTTGTGTCAGTTTAGGCCTGCCTGGCTATTGACTTGCCTGCAGTTTGACATACGGGGACAGTACCCGCTTGCTGAAAGCACTAAATCTTGACCTGCCTATGCCCATGAAGACATCTTTATGTAAGTAATGCATGGCCATTCCTGCACTCCATAAAAAGGGACTTCTAAGTAGTTCAAGCTGATAAATCCTTCAAGCTAAGTAAATGTTCAAGAATTCAACTTAAACTTAATCACTCTAATTCTCCTAAGGGCCCCAACTAGTTGGCCAACAAACAGCTGCACTGTCCATCAGGCCTGCACCATTTAAGAACTTCAGTTACTGGGTACCCAGGATAAGGTGCTGGATTGGAGGAGTCTCATACCAAATGTGAGGACTGGTATCTGTGTCAGCATAACCTTGTAAATATGTTTGATAATTATACAGCTAAATAGTTAGTCAGGGACCTGGCTACTCCATAGGTTGGTGGGTGGAAATTGAAAATTGCAACTGATTTAAAATGCAAAATGTAATTCAAACCAATTTCTAAATGTAAATGTTATAAACAGCTGATCCGCTGCTTCCAATTTACCCTTCCTAACCATCCCCATATATATAAACTTGTTTGTTTTTCAGATTCCTGTGTCATGAGCATATTATTAATAGTAAGTCAGTAAATGGTAAGATGTATAAAATTTGGGAAAATGTTATTGGGTCATGTCTGAGTTGGCTTGTTGTTAATGTGGTTGGGTGCAGCATCCCAGAGGGTTTTACCAGGTTTTATTCCAACCCACTTAAAATTAAGCTCTGGGTGAAGGCACTGAGCAATGTATTATCTTGGGACTCAGCTACTGGTGAATCATATGGCTGCCAACAATTTATTCCTTAGTTCATATATTATGTTCAATGGCAACACATGTTCACATGTTGCTCAACCATTTTGTTTCTTTGGCATGACTATATTTGCCCAGTCGCAGTACAACTCCATACAAGGTACTTATCTTTTTCCGGTAATAAACAACTCTTTGATTAACTAGAAGAAAAAGATTTGTGTGTCAGTGTCAGACATGGAGCTAACAGTGATAGGTGATTGAAGATGTAACTCTCCTGGGCACAGTGCTAAGTAGTGTACATATACCATCACGGACATGGAGAGTAAACAGATCTTATACGCATCCATCACTGAAGTATCAGAGGTAGCCAATTCAAATGTCATGGAAAAGGAAGGTTTCATGTATACTCTGTGGAACATCTTAAATGATAGACTGAAAGTTATTACTGTTGCCACTGACAGACATCCACAGATCAGCACTGTGATGGCAAAGGGTGTGGATTTTCAAGGTTTGAAACATCAGTTTGATGTCTGGCATGTTTCTAAGTCAGTTGTAAAGAAATGAGTGGTTAAATCCAAATAAAAACACTGTGAGCCACTAACTGAATGGACTCACTCATAATTGAACCAGTTTTGGTGGTCAGCTTCTACACGTGGCGTGAATGCTCCAGTGCTCTGGGAGTAGTGCATATCTGTGTTAGACCACACTGCCTATATCCACATGTGGGAGGTTGGACTGGTATATTAGAAGTGCAATCGTGGAACACTAACATGGGATGAGCAAAGGGAAACTGACTGACTTCATAAGGGGGAACCTGCCCATGAGATACTGTACTGAAAAACGTAGTCACGGAGACTAGACTACTGAAGGACATTACCAAAATTACCAAATTTTGCCACACAGGAAACCTGGAATGACAGCACGAACAGAGCTGGCAATGTTAGATACTCTGAGAACTGTAACCTGGAGCAGACCATCATTAAGAAAGGCAAAATCAAGGGAAATAAATTGCATTCCTTTTTTCTTCTCCAAACAAATACCACCAACAGCTTAATATGGTTCCTTCCAAGTCAATTGGCATCCATCTGTATCCACCTCCCCTGGGATGATGCTAAAAATAGGCAGAACTGTCTAGTCCTCCTTTTCCGGTCAACAAAAACTAAATGAATAATTAAATAAATATAATGAAACAGTGGGTGGTGAAAAAAGGTTAAGGAGAAGAAGACATGCTGATTAGTAGCTGAAAGCTTTAGAGTGTTGTCAAGTTTAAGGAAGCACAAGCTGCACAATTCCCAGACGTGGAAAAGTTATTTACCATCCAACATTGCTCCAACTAAATGACCAGTGACAGATGAGTTGGTGCAGAAGCACTATACTCACTCTGAAAGTAAGTTGTGCTTCTTGAGTCAAACACTGTGCTCCTAGGCAACAGTTTCACACAAGTAACATTTTGGTGCCAGTACCAGTATTTTGTGGACAACCCAAAAAGTTGTACAGCACCACACTGTGCTTCCTTGTTAGTGCTCAACAGTACACTGTGTGCCTCTTCCTCAGTGGTGAAGACTTTTAATGATTACCTTTTTGGGATGTCATGTTGGGTTGGGTCACATAGCTGCAATCTGCCAGTTTTGCAGTGTACATCCTCAGTAACCTCTACCATGAATTCACTTTCACAATTACATCAGTGAACGTGCTGTTCTTAACAATGATAACAACTTCACATCTTTTACAATGTCTTTGCCTTTGATACATATTTAGTGATAATTGCATGAATATACAGTGTCTTTGTTGTGTGTTGATGGGCACATCTCTGATGCCACCGAATGTATGTTGAGTTATGTAATTTGCTGACAATTCCAAATAAAGTTATTGTTAAAATATTGTTGTTCTTCACATTAACTGAAAGGTTTGCATGGAGTACAATAACTGTGTGACAGAACATCATTCATAGTTTTGCACAATGGAATAATGCATAGATTTATGAAGAAATTAATTTACTGTTATTAAATAGTTATGACTGTTAATAAATAGTTATGTTTACTTGTCATGTGGTACTGGCATGTTCCATGTCACTTTCATTGCTGTTTCTCATTTGTAATCTACTATGCTTTCGAGCAGTTGAAACAATGCTCTCCACATCTGGAGTGCTTATGTGTCAAGGACCTTCATCTGCCTTCTGTTTCATGTAACAGCACAGACTGTTACTTCATGGCCTGCACCCTGGGCATGGTTATTGTAAGGTGGCAATGTACCCATACTGAAATGTAAGCTTGGTTTAGCAGTGTATGCCATGGTAGGCTCTGTGTGTCTTGCAAACTGTTGATGTACTCCTCCTGCTCACCTGCAATTTGTATTTTTGTCACATTCCAGTAAGGCACATCCAGGTGCATGTTGCTTCCCGGGGTAACACAACTGCATGACAATGCTTGCTGAGGCAGTCGGCATCTTTCTTTCCATCATATCATGGTTTACAATTGCATTGTCACCTAGGTTAATTCAGGTGGTTCAACCACAGCAGAGACTCGCAGCCCTCCCTCCATCCCCAAGGAGACCAGTTTCCTACAGTATGTGGGTTCCTCTGTCCCTGCCTGGTGTTGCCAGAACTCTCTCTGGTTCCACAATATGACTTGGTGGAGCTATGAGTGGTACGGCCAATGCAGCACCTATGACCAGGGTTTGGTTTTCATTATTTTGACAACGATATATTGAAAGTGACATGCATCCTTACATAGATACATAGATACATAGACAGTGTCGGCAGATAAGGGCCTATGGCCCACCCAGTCTGCCCATTTAAGTTTGTAAGTTCAGTTTATGTTTTCCAGGAAGTCTGTTGCCCCTTACCCCTGACCTCCAGAATTCCTTTATGTCTATCCCATGCATTCTTAAATCCCGTGATTGTTTCAGCCCCCACCACTTCCTCTGGCAGGGTGTTCCACTTGTCCACCACCCGTTCTGTGAAGAAATTCTTTCTCATGTTTCCTCTGAATCGTCCTCCCTCCAACTTCATCCCATGCCCTCTAGTCCTGAAACATCTTTTTCGCTTAAAAATAGTGTTTTCCTGCACCCTGTTCCTCCCTGTAAGATACTTGTATGTATTTATCATATCCCCTCTCTCCCTCCTCTCCTCCAGGGAGTACATGTTCAGTTCCTTCAACCTGTCTTCATAGGACTTGTGATGCAATCCATGCACCATCTTTGTTGCCCTCCTCTGAACCTTCTCTACCCTGTCTATGTCCTTACGTAGGTAAGGTCTCCAGAACTGCACAGTGTACTCCAGGTGCGGCCTCACTAGTGTCTTGTATAGTGTATGTCAATGGATGTATGGTGCATGTCAATGCATGAGCATGCATTGACAACTTATACCCCGTCATGTGTGTAACTATGCTTCCTTTATAAAGCAACAAACCTTCAGAGGAGTGTCTGTTGGTGCACACTTTGCACCACCTCTGTAGACACCAGCAATCAGACGTTGGGAACAAACTTGTGTCCTGGGTTGCCATATGGGGTTGAGGAGGAATGAATGTCACACATAAATGCTCTCATCCTACGGTGAGGGAGGGCTCCATTATCTGCAGCGATACTGCCACTTGGGTGACCACATGTCTCAGTGCAGGTAGAAATGGAGGATACACAGGGGGCAATGGGACATTCCCAATACTGGCATTCAGACACCCTGACACCATGCACACACACACCTTGCCATCACTGTGCACAAAATGCCAGTGTTCTACAACATGGTACAAAAATACCATGACCAAAAGAACTCCATGACAATGGCATCGCTATGTCCTGTTCTCCAGTCTACCCAGCTCACCTACATATGACAGAAGCATAAATCCACATCTTGTGCCCCTTTCTCAACCTTGTCTGTCTGGTAGCAAAGCCAAGGATCAATTGAGGTAGGTAGTCTTCAGTGTGGGAGGTGGGGAATGTGGAGGTTGTGAGAAGTAGGAGTGCTGGAGATCACAGGGCATAAAGAGGACCTGAAAACATAAATATTCACACAAGGTATGTTTGCAAAAAAAGTTTTTATTTTTAGGTAACATGTACTGTGTCAGTAACATATATCACTAACAACAGGACAACATACTGTAAAAAACATGTCAGGTGTTAAGTTGGTACTCACACATGTAACAGGGTCCTGTACTGTGACATTAGGTGACCTGTCCTTCAAGTGATTGGTTATTGTCTTACTGTGACAAGGTACCTTTGTAAATGAGCCTATGGTTCAAAGGTTTTCCAAGCTGCTGTTTAAATAAAATAAAAATAAAAAATGATTCGATGAGATGATACTGCAGGACTGTTAATCCCATCTCTTCTGCATATGCTTCACGGCACAGTACATGTCCAGGAGAATGGCAGACACACGGATGTCCTGTTTCTAACACTTCTCTCTGATGAACATAAACAGATTAACCAAAACCGTGATGAAATGTGTTCTGTAAAACAAAAATCCCTTGTGGCCAGTGGTCCCTTCCCCTACCTGATCATCAGCCCAACCAGTGTAACCTCCCTCCCTATCCCGATCCCTCGTATAGTCAAAAAGAAAAAAACAAAGCATTTTTTCTCTGGTGGTATAGTGAACTCCTCCTCCACATCCCCAATCCCCAGTCACTGAAATACAATTTTATTCCCCGGTGGTCTGGTGCTGTCCCCGCCCCCCTGCACCCAGTGTCCCACCACCCCACTCCCTTCCCCTTCCAAATCCAAGTGTACGACCAGCACAGCGCTCCTTGCTCCTCCACGGCAGACCACCCACTGAACTGAAAATGAATGAGCGCATGCTCATACACTCATTCATTCATAGTTCAGTGGTGGCAAGCCTTGGAGGAGAGAGGAGAGCTATACTGGTCATCCTCTGAGGTTTGGGGTGGAGATGCAGGATGGTGGGACATGGGCTGCATGGTTGGGGTGCAGTAGACCTCCAGGGAATAAACTGTAATTCTGAGACAGGATCGAGGACAGTGGGGGGTTCACCACACCACGAGAGAAAACATTTTTTTTTTGACTATACATCGGACCAGGATGGGGGGAGTTACACAGGTTGGGAGGGTGATTGGGTTTGGGGAGGGCCCTGCACTCTAAAATAAATTAGTGTTCCCTTGTGTGTAGTGCCTCCCTACCCCCTCGCCACTCGTCAATCAAATTCATTTCCTGTTGTCTAGCCCCCCCTGCTGTTCATCAATTGCCACCTGATTCTAATTGAATCCCCATTCCCAGGTGGCTACTGTGCTGGCTAGCAGTCTCTCCCCCAACCCACTCACCCACCTCATATTTAAACCAAAACTCTGGTAGCCAGCGGTCCTCCCCACCTGATCACCCACCCAACCAGTGTAACCCCCATCATGATCCCCAAATAGTCAAAAGAAAAAAACAAAACAGTTTTTCTCTGGTAGTATTGTAGACCCCAATCCCCGATCCCCAGTCTCTGAATTACAGTTTTATTCCCTGGTGGTCTAGTGCTCCCCACATGCCCTGCAGCCAGTGTCCCACCATTCTGCCCCCATCCCACACCCATGTTCATGAGCTCATTCATTCACAGTTCAGTGGGTGGCCATCCATGGAGGAGAGAGGAGGTCTGTACTGGTCATTTGCTGCGGTTTGGGATAGAGGTGCAGGGTGGTGAGTCACTGGCTACATGGGTGGGGGGAGCATTAGACCACCGGGGAATAAAATTGTAATTCAGGGACTGAGGATCAGGGATGGTGGGGTCTCACTATACCACCCGAGAAAAAAAAAGTGTTTTAGACTATAGAGGGGATCAGACTGGGAGAGGGCATTACACTGGTCGGGTGGGTGATCGGGCTGGGCTTGCCACCAGGAATGTTTAGTTTTTAATGTATCTCATGACACCAACTCCTATGCTTGTGAAAACCTGGTCCTATGTCTTATAGGTCAGGTCAGAAAATGGACTGACAAGCTGTGCTACAAGTCTTTTTTCTGCCAGTACCTTTTCTATGTTTCTATGTTTCAGAGTGTTGGTAACTATCAAAATATGTATTGCTTACATTGCCATGTATTTGCACCATTTGTTATGGGAAAATGCAGGGTATGAAGGCTTCCACCAAGTAAAGATTTCTGTTGTGGGTTTTTGCACTACAGAATGTTACATTTTCGGTGTTTGTATTTTTATTTTCTGGTGGTTTTGCTTTGTGAGTCAATTTTAGGTGCTTCAGTTAATTTTCCGTGTCAGTTGGTCAGTAGGTAGCACACTCACCTCTGAGGCCAGGAGATCAGAGGGCCGTGAGTTCAATTCCCACATCTGGCACTTGTGTTAATATCCCGGCACCGACACTGTGGTGCAGCATGAGAGGGGTGCTGCATTTCTGAGGTGCCGTCTTTTGGAAGAGTCGTTAAACTGAGGTCCCATCTGCCTGAATTGGTGGTAGTTCAGATGGATGTTAAAGATCCCATGGCACTTATCAAAAAGAGTAGGGGTAATTTCTTTATTAGAATAAAACATGTAACAAAAAATTCGCATTACATGCCAAGGGTACTTTCATCACAAGTAGTTACAAATTACAGATTTCATAACACCAAAATAAAAAAGGAAACAACAACTTAAACTAAGAACCTTTGAAGCCACACAATTATTTGATAACAAATAGCAAGTAAATACAAATCAACACCTATGTATACTTCATAATGTGTGAAAACCCTTTCCACCAATTTCTAACTTTATCAGTAGTATACATTTGCATATCTGTCAGATAAACTTTTGTAATTCATTTAGGATATACTGACAACATCCTTCTACAGAGGGTTTCTTTTGATATAAGACCCATTGACAATGAGTTTGCCATAAACAAAACCGTAATACTGCAAGAAATACCCTTAACGTTCCAATACCATACATACAGAATTGTGGTGAAAAATTACCAATTACCAATAAATCATAGGCAGGATGTGCCAACCAGGCCATTACCCATTTCTTCACCAAATATCCCCATAATTTAATTGAAAAGGGAGCAATACAAAAGAAAATGTTCCATAGTTTCCTCCTTATTGGTACATTCCAAATATGGACAGTTTCTTTCTTCTATTGCCTTGTATTTTGCAGTACCCCTAATATTTAGATGACCATACATAATGAGCCACTGTACTTCCCACATATGCGATGGTAAATGGGGATTATTTAACTGATCCAATATATTATGGTTCAGTACAGAAGGACAATTCTTAAAACTGGGTAACACTGGATAAATCAATGACATAACCACTTCATACAGTGTATGTGAAGAACTATCATGGATTTGAGTTTTAGGCAACTGCCACTTATACAGTTTTTGAGCAGCAGGCCTAAAATAGGCAGGGATGGATAATTTGGGATGTAATTTAGGGGCACAATGTATCCATGCAACACAACAATAGCAATCCAAAGTTGTCCGAAACCACACAACCTCGGCCGTTATAGGAAGTTTAAAACAACTTTGCAAACATTTTGTGAAAAATAACGTGTGACAAAATACTACCGGGTCAATCATTCCTGTGCCACCTTTCTGTTTATCCAAATAGGTGTAACATCTTTTAACTGGATTAAGCCGATTACCCCAGAATAGCTGGAAACTCAGGCTATAAAGTCTTGTTTCCAAATGGGGAGGCAATGGGTAAAGAACAGCAACGTATTGTAGACAGGGTAATATGAACTGTTTAAAGATCAGTACTCTCTTCAGTTTGGAAAAACGGAACTGTTTCCATCGAATAACTTTGGTTTCTACTGAGTTCAATACCTTCATCCAGTTGTCGTCTGGGAGATTCGATGGACCATAAATAATCCCTAATATAGTAATGGGCTCAGTAGACACCTGAATAGACTTGAAAACAAAAGCTTTCTGATGTGAACATCCTAACAAAACTCCTTTAGATTTCTCAAAATTAATTTTGGCATTGGAGAAAACTGCATATGTCTGAAAAATCTGGAAAAACCTACCCATTTGTTCCTTATGTTGAAAAAAGAGGCAGAAATCATCTGCATAGGCCTGTATGTTCAAAACATAATCTGATGTAGGTAAATGAAAACCTTCCCACTGAGGAAAAATGTTAATAGCTCTAACCAGGGGTTCCAATGAGCAGACATATAATAGTGCACTCAAAGGACAACCCTGTCGCACCCCAGACTCCAGTACCCAACCCTTCCCAATTCTACCTTTAATTACAGGATGAATCCATGCACCTGCATACAATTTCTTTATGATAGCAAGTAAGGCACTGGGAATGCCTAGAAAATCCAAAGTAGCAAGCATAAAGGGATGACTAACCCTATCAAAAGCTTTTTCTAGATCCAGAGAAAGCAAAATACCGGCGCGTCCAGTGATCGACAAATATTCAGTTAAATCCCTTATCAAATATAATAACATCTGAATTTTCTGATTAGGCAAACTACAATGCTGCATAGGAGAAATAACAATGTCCGCCCACAATTTTAGTCTATTCGTAATTAACTTGGCAAAAATTTTGTAGTCTGTATTTAGCAGGGTTATTGGTCTCCAATTTCGAATCTTGCCCCTATTACCTGATTTATAAATGTAAGTCTGTACACCTACCATAAAATAATGGGGTACTGGGTCTCCTGCCAAAAATTTGCTAAAAATTAATTGTAAACAAGCAACCAATTCAATATGAAAAGTTTTATAAAAAATATTGGGAAGTCCATCCATACCCGGGGAAATATTGACTGTCAAATTTAAAATAATCCCCTCTATTTCCTGTGATGAGAATGGCTGTATCATAGCCTTTAGTATTGTGGCATCAACACTAGGACCACATAAAGGTTGTAAATAATTATAGATTTCAACATGAGATATATTAGTGTGAGGACAAAGCTCCTGAAAATACCATGCAATACAATCGCCAATAGTTCCAGAATCTTCCAATTTACCCAATTCAGAGTCCAAATATTCCAAATTAGAGGCATCTTTAATATTTTTACAGAGGAGATAAGGATCACCCACAACTGATTTTTTTGTGTGATTATTTATCAAAGCTTGCAGAGTTCTCGCTCGGTCATATTGAACCTGCTTCATTTGTGATTTAAGAATCTCAATTTGTGAAGAATAATCCTGCCTAGAGGAATTGGCCAATGAAAGTAAGGCTTGTAAATGACCACGAAGTTTCAAATAGTCAAAAAACTTACTGTTCTTCCGTCGGGTTCCATACGTCTTGAACCAGTTGATACAATCCCGTTTAGTTTCCACCCACCATACCCCTAGATCTGAATATAAAAAAACCACAGAGAGTCTAGCTTGCAATATCAGTCTGATGGAATTTACAACTAATTGTTCTTTTAAAATAGAGGAATTAAGCTTCCATCTCCGTCTCCTGTCACATTGTACAGAGTTAACCTCTACCAGCACTTGTAGCATCATGTGGTCTGAGAACTCCATAGGTACCCTTTTAAAATTGGCAACATTCAAATTTTTTGAACTAAATAAATAATTAATACAAGATCCCTTAATTTCTTTACAAAAAGTAAAACCAAGATTCTTCGACTCCAAAAAGTTACAATTTGTTAAATCCGCTAACTTAATAATTGATTTCAAACAGTTAGAATCACAATAAACTTTACTTGAAACAGACATAGGGGACTTAATACTACAGTTAAAGTCACCGCCCCATAGAATAGGTAATGTAGTGACCAAATAAGGTTGTACCTCTTTCATACAAGATATCCTGGATGATTTTGTCTGAGGGTTATAAATATTAATGAAACGGTACGTTTTAGAATCCCACCTACCGTCTATAATCAAAAACCATCCGGGAATCAAATCAATCAATTTTAGCAAAACAAACCAATATGAACTAAACAAAATCCCGACTCCATCTGCTGTTTCCTCTCTGAAAGACCAGTAAGAAGGTCCCCACGGCCAATCATATTGAAATGAAGTAACCTGATTCATGGAAAACATCTAGGTTTCTTGTAGGAAACAAATATCTATCTGCTCCTCATATATTACATTAAAAATGACTTTCCGTTTACTACTATGAAGAATACTATGTGTATTCAATGAAGCCCAACGAAAACCCATATTGGAAAGAAAAAAACCCAAACAATAAATCTAACTATTATTTCTTTCTCCTCTTTTTTTTTATCTTTATAATCCTCCCGTGTAACCCCTATAGCATCCAGAATAGATTTTTGAGAATCAGAATCTCCCATATCCACTTCCGAGTCACCCCATGAAGTAGAAAGGGCAGCATAGGAGTTCTGAGATTCCACTGGTTCAGATATTGGAATAGGAATTATTTTCAAATTCCTATTTGACCTTCTAGGAGGTAATGGAGGTTGCTGAACTATAGGCACCCGTGGCCTACCCACACTATCCTTGTAGCAAACTGGCTTCAATAGTGCCATATCCAGAGGAACATCCTCCACTTTGAGCAGTGGAACAGTCACCTCTGGGGGGGTGAGGAGGAGGAAGCACCTTGTCATCAGGTATAATAACCTGATGTGCCAGTCTGGAGGGTAAAGGGGTGGGGCTCACATGAAGAAGTGCACAGGGCTCATCTTCCAAAGCTTCTTGTGCTTTTTGAATAAGCAAGTCAGTGTTACCACAAGAAATCTTATTTTTCTCAGCCCAAGGACATTTTTTAAAACAATGATCAATTCCATCACAAAGGTCACATCTAGTTGGATTATTACACTGTATGGTAACATGACCCACTTCCCCACAATTATCGCAGTGTGGACGGTCACATACACTGGAAAGATGCGTTTTCGATCCGCATCTGTAACAAGCTCTGGGTTGTCCGCTGTAAAAACATACTCCCCTATCTCTACCCAATAAAAAGGAATTAGGAATGTGTTCAAAACCCTGAGCAGTCTGACGAAGTTTTACTTTATACTTCCATCCCCCAGTCCAAAATTTCTCTTAATCCAAGATCGGGTCAGGCTTGCCCTGAATGTCACATTTTTGGGACAACCAATAGGTAATATCCTCAACATGTACTCCTTCATTTCGAAACATCACTGTCACAAATTTAATAGCAGGTTGTGACAGTGGGACCACTAAAAAAGGAGCCCACATTGGAGAAAACTTCACTTGATTATATCTGTCCCAGAATAAATCCAACAAACTCGCTGAGTGGAAACTGATGTCATAATTATCCTCTCCCGAGATGTTGATGAAAGCAAAAACATCCCTGACGGAAAAATGCAGAGATTCTTTAATTAACGTTTTCCCCACAAAATATCAGTCAGGCCTCTCAGCCATACCCCCCTTGTATCGAATGCGGACTGCATTACAGCGTGGAGCCGCCTCCCTTTTCACATGAGGAAATAGGTCAGATAAAAGAGGTTTTTGGGCAGGTAAAGAACCAGAGGTGTCTTTAGAGGCAACACCAGTGGGATTAGTAACACCAGCCCCTTGATCAAGAGGAGCCTGATTCACAAGTTTATCATCTAGGGAACTTACCCCTACTGACCCAGCTGACCCATGTATATTACGTGAGTCACCCGGTTTCCACCCTGGGGAATGGCTACGTAAATCAAATGTAGGATCCCAAGCTAAATCTGAAGACCAAGAACCATTCACCTGTTGTTGCCAACCAGCCACTAATAATGCACCCTGTGGAGACCAAGTATTATCATGACAGCGTGGACCAACAACAACAGTAGATAAATCAGTGTCAGGGATAAGTGACCCCAAGGTAGAAGCGATAGGTTGAATTTTAACAATGTCTCGCTCAGGCATGGCAACCAGAGAAGGAGTAGCCAGGTCTTTACAAAAACTAAACTCAGTCACCCCATCTTGATGAGTCCCATCCGTTTGATAAATAACAGCAGGAGGAGGGCACATAGACAAAGTTCCACCCGAAACAGGGTGAAAGACAAACCCTGTTTCTTTATCCAATAACCATTGAGATCCCTCAGAAGATTCAGTCACTACACTCACCAGGACGTTCTCTGTAGAACAGGGCAAAATCGGTACAGAAGACCCCAATCCATGTTTAGAAGGAGAAACTGAAGGAGCGACAGAAGGCAGACCGCCTCCTGACTGAAAATCTGTGGAGCAAGAAACTGGCAAACGGAACACTCTCATGGTGCACAGCAGACCGTTCCGCACCCTGGGATTGTGATACAGGCGATGCATTCTCTTCCGCGTTCGTCGCAGACGATACCATCACTCGAGAGTCGACACCTACTGATGTCGCCATACACTCAGCATGCACAGGAAGCAGAGTACCTTCAGAACAGGCTTTATCCAAAATCTTCCGAGAATTCTCAGCAACTCCATGACCAGACAAGTCGTCCGACTGTAGAAAAAAAATCAACGCTTGCAGACAAAGCTTCATGGAAAACTTCCTCGCTGTCTGCCTCCATCATAGAGCAATCAGGTATAATAGCACTAACATACTGTGGGATCAGACTCTTCTCTGAATCCACCTCCGTCTGCTGCAAAGACAATGCAGAAGTGGCCATCTCGACGGTCAAGACCAAACACCCCTACTGGCCGCAGAGCGCCAGCAGAGCAGGAGAATTTCCCCGGTGTCCTGGCCACATTTCCCCTCATTCACTAAAAATACCACCAACAGCTTAATCAGGTTCAAGGTCAGTTGGCATTCATCTGTATCCCCTCCCCCGGGTAGTGCCTGAAAATAGGCAGGATTTGTCTAGTGCACTTACCCGGTCAACAAAAACTAAATAAAAATAAATAAATAATTGTGCATTTTTTGAGGTATTTACATAGTAGGCTGTTCTTGTATGGCTGTGATACATAGTTTTATTTTCCCTGGTATGTAGATTTAATTACCATGGTAGATACTTTTAATTCCTATGGTATATACTTTTAATTGGGGAAAATTACTTTTTTTTCCTATCACAAGAAGATCAATTTGTGTATTATAATAAAAATATTCACATTTTGTGATAACCTGATTGTGGGTTTTCACACAAAATGCTCCTGGAGCAGTGAAACAAAAACTGCATGATCCAATCACAGAAAGAAAGATTTGAGACATTACTATAAATAAACAAATAATAAAAGCCCTAAAGTACATGACTTAATTAATAGGGTTTATACAACATTTTCCCAGAGCATACTGTGTTACAAGACACCAATAAAGTCCTATAAAAAATACATATTGTGGGGATACTAAAGGGATGTAGTCGTCTTATCATATCAGTGACTACAGAAAGAGGGAAGATACTCAGAGATAAATCTTAATTTAAATGATACAAATTTCTGCCAATATTTATTTCTGAAAGGGCAGACTCCATTAAAATAAAATGTTTTACCTTGTTACCTGCATCTCTTCGGACATAAATAACATTTATTTCTCAGAAATTTATGGGAACTTGGGGAAAAGCAATTTTTAGATATCTATGGGCAGCCAAGGACAGTGATAAGATACAATACATCAACAAAAGAAAGTTGATGACATGTCCTTCTAGTTTAGATTCAATGTGTGGTACATAGCTCAGTGCCATGATACGTAAGAGCTGGGTAAGATATGGTTGGTCCTTAGGTACGTTAGAGCTGGATTGGTACATAGTCAATGCTTGTAGTACATAGGAACTGGATGAGGTATAATTGTTGCTTAGAATGTTTGAGCTGGATGACATATGGTTGATGTTAGAACTTGATCTTTTGGCCTTTCTCTATATCCCACCTTTGGTGGGATGCTTGGTAATTGTAGGACTGAAGGCCCAAAAAGAATGTAATTACCAATGTGATTACCTCCCCCAACTCCAGAGAGCATGCCCAGTAGCACACAGGAGAGGAAAACCCCCTTAGGGGGAACCTTCGAGGACCCATGGCTACTGACCTGCCCATCCTCAGGGCATACTAGAAGCAGAGTAATCCTAATTTAGGCAGGTATTTATGAGATGTCTTATAACTAGATCCAGAGTGTTGATCAAAAAGGCATATCATGAGTTCGATTGCAAGCAGGTAATTCTTGAAGATGAGGTACTGGCGAAATAAGATTCCAACTTGGAGAGAGAATAGCTTAGGAGGTTGATGAATCCAAATCTTTAAATTTTTAGATGTAGAAGCCAAGGAATTATGCATAGTCAGGCAGCTTGGCTAGCAGCTGGTCACTGAATTATATCTTGGAGGGTGAAAATGTTGAACTGGTCGAAGGTCGATCCTTGAGTGTGATGGAGGAAGTCCATTTTAGAGATGTAATGGATTTCAGTGAGCAAGAAGCCGGGCCCCCGTTGCAGGTGAAGAAGGAAAGAATGGAGGATCCCACATGTTCCAATATGCATAATTCCAGTACAGAAGGTGCCAGACCCCCTTGCGGACTGAAACAAGAATATGGTGTGTTAGTAGTCAGACCCCCTTGTGGGGAAAAGCAGAGACAAACCTCCAGTCCCCCTTGCAGGGTGAAGCAGGAATGTGTAGAGCAAGCAGATAGAGCCTGATTGTGGATGAAGTAGGAGTGCATTGAGCAGTTAGCCAGGCCCTTTGTTGGGCAAAGCAAGGGACATGGCAGATCCCACATGGTCCTCCATTTCATAGGATCTATTAGGAATGGTGAGACCTCCACATGGATTGACTGAGAGGAGACATAATGTGGATGAGTAAGCAGCCAGGCCCTATTGTGGGGCGAAGCCAGAAATATGGTTGGACCACATGGCCTCCCAGTGCATAGGTTCCAGTAAGAAGGCAAGACCCTCACGTAGGTCAGCCGAGGTGTGAACAAATGCATTGAGCAAGCACCAGGCCTTCTTAGCAGGGTGATGCACTAATTAGAAAAGTTTTCCCAGCACAATGCAGAGACTATAGGTCATAAGTTGGCTATCGTAGTGGAGCTCCATATGGAGACGGATGACTCTGATGCTGCAGAAGAAGGGAAGTGGAGGTAAGATCAGTTAATGGATTTCTTGACAGACAGCAGAGCTAGGTTCAGTCAGACAAGAAGTAAGGCAGCTGTCAACTCACAATAATTGTAGATCTGCAGGAGAAGTTAAATGTCAGAGGTAGAATTCCAAGTCCTGTTGAGAATGTCAATGATCAGCAAGAAGTCAACGCTGAAGATGACTGTTCTGGGTGAGAAAGATCCAGCTAGGAATGATGTCTGGATGTAGGATGATAATTAATCCATGACCAGGGTAGCGGTAATGAATCAGTGGTAAAGCATACATGTATATTCAGAATAGTTAAAGAATGAGTGTCAACATAGTGATAGTTTGAGGACATAAAAATTTGTAGAGAAAAAATGGTCAGAATTGTTGTCCTGCTGGGAAAAATGATGAAGCAGGAGTCTATAGTATTGAGAGGCTTGCACAGAGCCCTAATTCCATGACACAAGTTGTGATCGAGCACATCGTCAGAAAGGAGAATTTGTCTCAGGATGTCCAAGAATTGAGGTATATTCTACAGAGGAGTTCGGCATAGAAACTTGGTTGGAACTGACCAGAAGAAGGCAGACAGCAGTAGAAGCATACTTGAATTATGAAGTAGAGTAGGCTAGGATGTGGGTAGCTGAAGCATGTGTCCGAGTCAGGTCCTAAGTATGCTGCAGTTAAATGCTCCAGCGATTGAGCAATCTCAGGTTCAGTCCAAGGAAGACGAGACCCAAGCTGGTCTGCTGTAGTTACAATGGAGATATGTTTTAGGAGGGAGACATGCTTCTCAAGGGCACTAGGAGTTAGGGGTGGCGAGACCCCCACGTGGGTTCGCCATCACTATCATACATGGCAGGACCCCCCACAGTCTGCCATTGTGGTAGTAAGCACAGTCAACATATGGAGGACAAGAACTCAAGTGGATCCACCTGTAGCTTGGAATTAATTAGTGAGCGATGAGCAGACGGCCTCTCGTGGGCATGGTTGGTTGAGATGGCAGGACCAAGCTGCCACTGATGCAGTAGTAAGTGTAGACAAATGAGCTGTTTGAGGTTTCCAGGAAGGCCAAGCTGAACTGGAGAATCCCATGCAGTAAGACTGGATGAGTGGAATTGAAAGCCAGGAGGCCATGAATAGGGACAAATGCGGTAGGCCACCAGGCCACAGGATTACATGATTTGGGGTTGCACATAGTGCTGTATGATGATGTTCCCAAGCCAATACAGCAACAACCCAGAAGGAGGTCCACTAGATGACATGGTGGAAGATAATCAAATAGGATGCTAGGCCCCCACATGGGCTAGCTGGACCGGCAGGACCTCCATGTAGGTCTGCCTGAGTAGTAGTAGAAGTGAGTGAGTTGAGCTAGGCCTCCACATCGGCAAACTGGATCAGCAAGACCCCCATGTAGGTCTGCCTGAAAAGGAGTACAAGAAGGGAGTCAAGCTAAGCCTCCATGTAAGCTAGCTTGACTGGCAGGACCCACCGACATGAGTCCCTTGAAACATAGGTGCAGGATCAAGTACCTTGAAAGGAAGGAAGGAAGACATGTTCCAGGACATTTAATGAAGGAGATATGCACTCCATAAAGCTGTCCTGAATACACAGACTTGAACTGTACAGGAACGAGAAGAAGTCTGAATTGCAGGAGAGAAACTGAAGGGATGATGATAACAGGTTAGACTTGCGTGCAGCTGGCAGGAGTGTAGGCTTTTTGTAAGGAGAATTTGGATGATCGACTTATAGTGTAGGTTCCAGGTAAACGACCTGAGGAAGGAGAGACCCCAGGGGCCTGCTTTGGTGAAAACAGACTTATGTTTAAGTGAGGAGAACTGCCCCCACCGTTAAACGGCATATTAGTCAGGGAGATCAGGACTTTCACATGGGTTTGCCATGAAAAGACGCTCAGGGCACTGAGCAGTCCCCTCATGGTATAGTAGAAGGAGATGGCATGACCCCTTTTCTGTGAGTCCGTCATTGCTGAAGAATTGCACTGTGGAAAAAGCAAGGTAAGACTTCCTCTTAAGCCTGAGGAAGAAGCTGAAGTGACTGAGTTTTGCTAGGCCGCTACACAGGCTTTCTGGACTGGTAGGAACAGTGTTGCCCAGGGTAACAAGGCAGCGGAGCACATAGAGATGGAGCAAGCAAGTATGAATTCAGCAACTGGTCCCAGTGTAAGGTTAGCAATATAGAGTACTGTAGACTGTAAGCAATTCTAGGTGCAGTATGAATATAAATCAAGTCCACTCAGCTGAAGCATGTAAACATGGTTTGACCGGATTGCAGGCAGTTCGGTTATGTTCTGCAACTATTGAGTGTGAGCTACAGCATAAGGGGAACACAGGAGAAATCCTTGGTGCTCATTGCAGGTAAAGCACTGATAAAGCAGAAAGCAGAGCACGGAGGGTGAGTGCCACTGAAGTGCCGGCTAGACGAAGGAGCATGGATGAGGAATGATGGAGCTTGGAGTGTTAAACGGAGGCAGTCCAGGCAGAAGAGATGGAGGCAGATGTAAAACTGAGGGAAGCACATTGGAGCATCCAGGGAACTGCCTAGCAGAGGGAAGAATCCAGCAAACTGCAAATGGAAGCTTGGAACGAGCGGCTGCTCAAAAACCCCAAAAGAAGCAGACAGGATAAGAAGGAGAGGTATGGGGGAAGAACAGCGAAAAAGAACAGGGGGAGGGAGCCAAAGAGAGGGGCAAATGAGCAAGCAAAAGGACAACTACATGGGTGGGAGAGGGGAGAAGAACAGCAACAGAAAGTGAGGGAAGAGAGGAGGAGCACAGATTACAGCACAAATGGGAAGGGAAACAGAAAGAGCAGCCGCATAACCACACAGCAACGTGACAGTGAGTCCAACTCGCTAAGCTGAGGGAGTGGAAGCTGAAGGATTATGTAGAAGATGGGGGAGGAGGTATTTTCCCTCCACTGAAATACAGGCAGAGACTTCGAGAAATAATTTCGGGACCTCTCAGCTATACATTACAATCTGTTTAACTAGTAGTGAGAAATATCCATTTTAAGTTTACTTGTTCACACTTTTTTCTCTCAGGTAGGATCATTGAACTGAAAACATCATATAAGGTGTGTCCTACAAGGAACAGGGAAATGGATGCAAACAGAAAGAAAGCCTCAGTAGTGTCCTTCCACCCAACTTCTCCCCCCCCTTCACCCGCACCCATACCGAAAAACCGGGAAAACATCCCACCGCTTTAGCCTTCGGATCATCTCCTCCCTTGAAGCCAGGTGCTACCTAACCAAAGTCCTGGGCAAGTCTCATCACAGTGGGGACTCCCTGGATTTAAAACTCCTACACCTAACCATTGATGAGATCCTGTTCCTGCTCACCAGAATACTAAACCTGTCACTCTGCTTAGGCCAATTCCAAACACCATGGAAACGTGCTGTTATTACCCCCATCCTGAAATGTGGTGAGTGCTCCTCCCCTAACATCACACCCCTACCATCCCATCTCTATTCTATACCCTATCTCCAAGGCGCTCAACAAAATTGTATTGGACCAGCTTATTGACTACCTGTCAAAACGTAACCTGTTGTGCCCCGAACAACACAGTTTCTGTAGGTGCCATAGAACTACCACAGCCCTACAAGAATACACTTCCTTTATCCCACCACACTTGACCACGGACACATTGTTGGGTCAGTATACATTGACTTAACTAAGGCATTTGATACCATCAATCATGCCCTGGTCCTCAACATCCTTCCCTCCCTAGACCTCTCCCATGAGGCCACATCCTGGTTTGCAGACTACCTCTTGGATCAATCCCAGCAGGTCAAAATTTACTCCACCCTTTCCTCCAGCCATCCAGTCCACTTGGGTGTGCCACAAGGCCCTATCTTGGAGCCTCTCCTCTTTAGCCTCTTCCTAAACTCTTTCCCCAACTCTTGCTCAGGAAAACTCCTGCTCTACATAGATGACTCTGTCATTTTCAGGTGCCACTCCCACCCGAACACCCTCCAACAAGCTCTCCATGGTTTCTTCAATGAAGTCAACTTTGTTTGTAGCCCACCAACTCATCTTAAACTATAAGAAAAACAAAACCACGATTCTTGCACATCACCAGAACCTACACAGGGACTTCACCCTGAATATCCTTAACTCCTTAGGTGCTACACTTGAGCAAGTCACAACCTTCAAGTATCTGGGTATAACCTTGGACATGCTCCTCACCTACCATGCTCACATCCAACTCCTGTCTACCACCCTCAACTCTAGACTTGGACTCTTGTATCATCACAAACACTGCCTCCCCCCTGAGGCACTCTGTCTTGCCGTATCTTCCTCTCCTTGCTTGTCTATGGCATAGTAATTTATGACTCTGCTGACCCAACTGCCCTAGCGCCATGTAAAATGTGTCATAAACAAGGCCTGTCACTTAGTCACAGGTTTTGTGACCCATACTCACACCTGTGATCTACACAGGATGTCCAACCGGCTAAACTTCAAGGGTATACTTAAGTACCACTCCTGCTTACTAGCCAAGAAAATCCACCTCGAGCAAGTCCCCCAGACCTTCACCCTCTTATCCAACCAGCCCCTCCTTGTAGGGACTCTAGCAGCTCCACCAAGTCCTCCCTCCCTCCATGTCCCCCACTGCAGGACATCTCTGGGACAAAGGCCCTTCCACTATCATGCCTCCCTCTGGCTAAATGGCCTCCAAGCCTCCATTTCATTTGAACCCAAGCTTGGCTTCTTCAAGCCAGCCTAACAAACCTACTCCTTGAACTCTCATCCTGTGATTGCACCTAGTACTAGTACACCATCTGCACCCTATATGTTTCCCTTCTTTAGGCTACCTTGGGACCATCATGTCCTTGGCTCAGCCCTGTGCCTGGTTTCTTAGCCCAATTAACACTGGGTCAACTTGTTTATCCTAGAATACATTAGTAGCCTCATACTTAGTAAATGCTGGGTCTACCAAACCTTAAAATGCTTTGTCTTCTAACCTAGATTTTATCAGTAACTATATATTCTGTAAACTGTGGGACTTCCCAACCTTAGAATGCTTCGTTTTCCCTAACATGTACGCACCATAATTGTCGACTCTATATTGTGATTCTCCAAACTCTGTATTCTTGATGTGGGGCCTTTGTAAAGGAGTCTATGACTCAAAGGCTGTAAATCTGATTGTGTAAAATAAATGTAACCCCTAGGTGGTGCTATCCCAAGGGCTACTACCCCTGTCTGCTTGGCTAGTTGCAGGTTAAGGGGCCTGGGTACTGAAACAGGTGCCTCCACCCAGAGGACAGGGTTGTTAGTAGCAAGGCTATCCTGGGTACAGCCCTCTGGGACACTGTAACCCCCATCTTTTCCCTCTAGTGGCCTAGACAATATGCAACAAACACTTTCACAGTAGCCCCTATTCAGCATACAGTTCCCCACACTGTTTACACTTACCACCAGGGCTAGTTCCACGAGTTTGGCCCTGGAGACTCCCTGTAAAACAAGGTTAGGCACAGCAAATAACAACAGTACAGTGCTTTGGTACAGACTGGAACCACAGTCAGATTAACTGCAAAAAAAGTTAGATCTGATTTATTCAGGGGAATTGAACAAGGGATGGGCGTAATCAGGTTGATTGATTCGAAAACTGATCTAGTCAGGCAATTATGCAAGCACTTTTAGTCTCTACACAGTCACACGCTCTGGGTACCCAGTTGGAAGTAAGGTGGGCTAGACTGAAACGTTGCCCAGGGTAGGCCAGCATCGCAGCTAGTTGGGGCCCAGTGATGAAAAGAAAAGGCATGCACAACCACACACAATTTGTAATCCAGAGTCAGGAGGCTCAATTCGTGAAGATTAAGCAAAACAATTAAATCAGACAACACACTTTGATTAAGCTGTTGTTGCAGGGAGCTACCCTGGTGTTTATTAACGCTACCCAGTACAGGACACAGGATGGATGAAATGGAGATTGCAGGATGACTTGCTGGTTTGCCAGGAGAAGCAGGGCCCACGCGATTCACTGTGGCGACATTCCTGCTTGTGATATTGAGCAGGGAATTGATCCCCAGGCAGGTCTCTCGTCGATGGTGTTCTCTGCACCTGAAGTAGCAGGCTGGGCCAGTGTGGTAGGGCACAGGCTGGGTAAGACAGTTCGGATATCAGTCCAGGAAGGCTGGATGCAGCTTCCAGCAAGCAGGGCACAATTAAAAAGTGGGGAACCAAATCGCGACCCACTAATAGCAAACAGCACATTTACAGTAAAGCAATCACCATACCATCAAGCAGATAGCAGTACGGTCGCAATATCAGTGTCTCTGAGAAAAAAACAGGAATTTTATGGTGAATGAATCTCCTGACAGGCCGATCGCGTACAGCAAATCTTTGGTCTTCTTCAGGATCGAGTCTGGTCACAGTTCCATGGCTTTGTCACACTCTAATTCAGATACAGTCCGATTACTAAGCCTTTCAAAGGATTCCCTTTCGAGGGACAGCAGGCAGACAGGCCAAACTCATCCTTTCCACCAATCTACCACGTGAACTATGCAGGAGCGGCTGCTCGAATCAATTGAGCTGCTCACTCTCCAAACTCTACCTCCAGACTGACTCATTGCAGCAGGCAGCTTGGGAATTTCCCTCCAATCCAAAAGGTTTGATTCATTGATTCATCTGTCTGTCAAAGCAAGGGCTCCCCCTATAGGTGCATTTAGGCACCAAAGTCTCAAAACTACAATTCCTACAGAAATTCACTCCCACAAGACCCCCGGAGAGACTTCATTTTAGGGTCCCCATTCTAGAAGTCCAGGACCAAGATGGTGGTGATAAACAGAACTGTCCATGCTGCAAAGAAGGCAGATTAGACAAACTACAATATCATTACTATTACAATAGATAATCAGCAAATAAGTATAGCTTCTAACAGAGCTCCCTCTGCACAACTAGCGATGGCAGAATGGAGCAATTATCTGGCAGTCTGGGCGGGACTCAAGCCTGAAACTACTTGGCTCCTACCCAGATTAGTTTTATACCACAAATAGGCAGCTCTTAAAGAGACAGAGCACAGAGGCATTAAGGCACTTTCATATAAACACTTTTAAAAAGCTAAGACACAGGATACCAGCCTGGCAGTGAGCATTTAGGCACACCCAAGAAAGACTTTCAGGAACCCCCATTGTAGGGAGGTTACATAAAAAATAAATAAATTAAAATATTAAACACCATAGCGTAAAACATGCTAGGGTACAGTAATGTTACACAAACTAAAGTACAGCAAAACAAAGTTAAATACAGCAAACCAGAAGTAGATAGCATAGACAGAAAACATCAGGTAATACTAAAACACTGCAAAATGGGGTGTAAATAAGCAGGAAGAAAAAAGGCAGGGAAAAGAATTGCAGGAAAAATAGTGATCCAGTAGCCAGGGAGGATACCTAGCAGATGAAGTGCTGTAGTTGTTATAATGATAAGATAAAAATTTAGGGCAACTACAGTAGCCATTTAATCAACTATAAATTATAAGGGATGTACAACCTAGTTTAAAACAATCCACTGCAAAATGGTGGGTGTGTTGTAAGCAATTACAGTAAGCTATCTTTAAGGAACAGTACAAATAGTACTAGACAGAGGTACAACTGAAAATGTTGGCACAGTAGAGATAGTGCTCGCAACGATAATGCTAGACACTTGTCAACTGATGCAGTTTAACAATAAAAATCTAGCAAGATGAAGAAAGCCTCAGGGTGGATGGAATGCTGTTCTAAAGGTGGGGAGTCAGTTGGAAAATGCTGCATGGACAATATTATTTTTTTTTTTTTTGCAACAAGGTGTGAAGAAGGAGCAACAATGAGAGTTCCTTAGGAAGTACGAGGAGTGTAAGTTGAGGTAAATAGTGAGGATACTAACCAATGAGATAACATAACTAGGATTTGAAGATAACAGAACTGCCTAAGTAAGGCATCTCCCCTCAAAGGATGACCAGGTTAACTGTCTCTGCATTGTAAATGGTGGGTGCACAGGCGGCACCTCAGGGCAAAACAACAGAAAGCACTGTTAAGGCTGTCAGTGCTATCCAGGGAGGATTTAGTGGTGACACTATACGAAGTACAACATCTCTGGTGTCAAAGACAAGCAGTTTGGAGATTACCTCCCATCTATCTGCCAAGGCAATCTAGCCTTTATTACAATAGAATGTACCAGCTTTGGGGGAGGAGCTTGGCATGGATAGAATTAATATTGCATGAAAGTCAAGGTGCTGATCCTGCCAGACTCCAAGATATCTGAAAGTGGGGGAATGCTCCAGTTGGGAGCCATCCAAGGATCTATGGTCGAGGACGGAAGAATCTTAAACTGTTCTGGTGTGTTGCCAATGGTCTTGGCAAGTGTGCATGTGTGTGTTTGTGTGTGTGTGTGTGTGTGTGTGTGTGTCTGTGTGTGTGTGTGTGTGCGCGCACGTGTGTGCATGTGCATGTATATGTGTGTAGAAAGATTTGTTTTATAGAAACCACTGCTAGATATTGTTTAAATTATGCTCCTAGTAACTTGGACCACTGATGAAGAGCAGTGTAACATCAGCATACATATTGATGGGAGTGGTGACACAGGCAGTGAGTAAATAAAATGAAGAAAGGGATCACATCAAGCACCAATCCTTAGAGCAGCCTAGATCTGCTCTGAAGTGGGATCAGAACTACTTATATGTATCACTTCATAATGGTTCTTAAGATAGGAGCAGAACCAATTGACCTTCAGCCTGAAAGTCCTGCAATGATTAATTTGTTCTGGAGCAGGGGTGTACAATAATTGTGACAGCATTTGCCTGTTCAAAAAATATTGCAGTAGTCAGTAGGCTTGGTAGGCTGGGTGGGTGATCTGTACACCACGCCATAGTCTTTGTTATGTGCCAGTGAGCCTAAGAAAGCAGTTTACTGTGGAATGGTTGTCTGTCTCTAAAGCGAGACTGGTAGAGAATCATAGAATCATACATTCTGATAGCAGAAAATGACCCCATGGTCCATCCATTCTGCCCTTACCCCCCTAGACTACAGCCTCCCTCCCTGAGAACCCACTCTTCCCCCCATAGCCCTTTATGCCTTTCCCAAGCCATCTTGAATCCCGGCAGTGCCTCCACCCCACAACCTCCTCTGGAAGCCTGTTTCAGGCATCCACCACCCTCTCCATAAACAAATGCTCTCTCACGTTCCCCCTGTAGTCTCCCCTTGCAATTTCAGGTTATGCCCTCTAGTAGCGGTGTCCTTCTTCATTTTGAATAAGCCCCCTGGGCCCCCTTTGTTTAACCCCTTGATGTATTTGAAGGTCTCTATAGTGTTTTCTCTCTCACTTCTAGTTTCCAGGGTGTATAGGCCCAGCTCACAGCATCTCTGCTCATATGGTTTGCTCTTCATCCCTTGCACCATATTGGTCACTCTTCACTGAACCCTTTCAATCAGGTCTATGTCCTTTCACAAGAGAGGCCTCCAGAACTGGACTCTGTACTCCAGGTGCGGTCTCACCATAGCTTGATACAGGGGCATCAGGACTTCTCTTCTCCTGCTGGTGATTCCCCTGCCAACACTTGCCAGCATCCCATAGGCCTTCTCCACCACCTTAGTACACTGTTTCCCCACCTTGAGGTTGCTAAAGACTACTATACCCAGATCCTTCTCCTGCTCCATTGCCCTGATTTCCTCCCCTCCCATTTTGTACTCTGTCCTGGAGTTACCATGTCCAAGGTGCATAGCTGCACACTTCCTGATGTTGAATTTTAGTTGCCAGGTCTCTGCCCACTCTTCTAGTGCCCTTAGGTCCTGCCTCATGTCCTCCACCCCACCCCCAGTGTTCACCTTATTGCAGATTTTCTTGTCATCCGTAGAGAGCACCACCTATCCTTTGAGTCTGTCCATAATGTCACATATATAGATACTGAAGAGGAGCAGACCCAACACCAACCCCTGGGGTACCCTACTCATCACTTGCCCCTCACTAGAATGCTCCCCCTTCACTACTATCCTCTGGGCCCTGTCAGCTAGCCAGCTTAGCACACATCTAGCTAGATTGCACCCACCACCATACTTCCCAGTTTATTGACCAATTTTCTGTGGGGATGGTGTAGAAGGCCTTACTGAAGTCCAGGAAGGCCATGTCCACCGATCACTTTGGTCTATTTCCTGCATCATACAGTCAAAGAATTCAATAAGACTGGACTGTCATGGCTTCCCTCATGTGAACCTGTGCTGGTTATTGTTCAGCAATCCATTCCCCTCTAGGTACTATGCTATCTTCTCCCTGATGAGTGCTTCCATGACCCTCCCCACCAGGGGCGTCACCAGAGGTATAAAGATGCTGGGCTAATGCCCCACAGTCAAAATCCTAGCAAATCTAGTGGGTCCAGGGGCATGATCCCCTGTAAAGTTTTGAGATTTTTACCTTCAAATGGTGGCTTTTCCTGCATTTTAATGGTGAAAAATATGTATGTGAAGTCTAGTTATCATGACATCAATTAAATGGTATATGTGCAAAAATGTGGTTACTGGACCAGTGAGAACAACGGAAAGAGAGACACCATTATCCCAGCAGATGTGCCGGGAAGGTTACTGGACCCAGAGCAAGTAAGAGACCAGCCAGACACCATTATCCCAGCAGATCTGCTGGGAAGGTTACAGGACCCCAGAGCAAACAGCCACCACTTCCACACTGCATAATTCTGAACGAGTCACTTAACAGTCCTGCCCTTAATCTATGGCAAGCCGTTAGGGACATAATTCAGAATCTCTGGCTGTATAGTAAAACACACACTATATGGTGAAATACACACATCATATAGTGAAATATATACATTATATAGTGAGATACATACACAATGTAGTGAACCACATACAGTATCTACTGAAATATATACATCGTATAGTGAAATACATATACTGTATACTGAAATACATATATAGTGAAACACATACACTATATAGTGAAATGCTTACATTGCATAGTGAAATACATACACTATCTACTGAAATCCACATACACTGTATACTGAAACAAATGTACTATGTACTGAAACATCTTCACTTTATATTGAAATACACACACTATCTGTTGAAATAAATACACTATGCACTGAAAAATCTGCATACATTATATACTGAAACAAATACACTACATGGTGAAACACATACACTATCTATTGAAACACATACACTGTAGACTGAAAAATTCATATACTGAAACAAATAAACTATATACCGAAATGGACTATGTTCTGAAACTACCCATCCCCCCTGCCCCTCCCCCATGAATGTCCTAGAGTTGAACTCATTGTCTGTTGCATTCAGTTAGCTACTAGCTTGATGAGAGGATGTCTGAAACTGCAGAGCTGAGGTAAACAAAACAGGGCTCTCTCTCATTTTACTTCTTTATGGGGGTTTTCCTTTTGTTTTGCTTGCACACCTTTAGTCAAATTTCAGACCATTGTGATGTGATAAGAAACTTTTAAAACAAATTTAAATGCTGTAGTTTATTCTTTTAAAGAAGTGCTGCCTTCATTTACCTTCAGACAACACATTTGTATAGGAAGCTAATACAGGATATTCCTAACATACCTGTATACATAGGGAGCTGCATTCATTTTTCCAAGTTAAAGTGTTGATTTGTTTTATGTGTAATTAATTACTGTGTAAGTCCAGCAACTTAGTTGAATGCTTGGGAAGCACTTCAGCAGCTGTGGAAGTGTAAGCCAAAATCATTGCTAGTTTGTACTCTATGGACTATGTTTTTAGTTTTTATTTTAAAATATATATTTTTGCTGCAATCCCTCAGTATTCAGTTTTCATCAGGAGTTTAGCTGGCATATGCATATAATTTGCATTGTTTTACTAAATAACTTTACTGTGAATCCTCACTGGAGGCATGCACAGTCTGTTTTGGGGTTTGAGCTTCTCAAACTGTGTTTTATTTATTTATTTTTTTCCAATAGAGATTTTTATCTCCTTAGTCACCCTGCTACCCCTTTGTCCACTGACATCTCCAGTCCAATCACTTACCATCCACAGGACATATTTGCTCTGAGAATCCCCCCCCACTCACATCCCCTGTGTTGGGGCCAGGAGGGGGAGGGCCATTGACAAGGAGACACATTTATGAGCAGAGCCTGTTTAGCAGTGCAAAATCTGCGGCAGGTTGTTGGATCATTTTGCCGTTAGGGAATTTTTACCTTTGGTTTCATCCCCTGGGCAGTCAAGCATGGAATGATGCAATTGCATATAAAGACACATGCTTGCTTTGTGCTTGCCTGAGCCCTCCCATTTATGCAACTCCCCTGCACTGCCAGCCCTCCTCAGCTAGGTGGATGTTGAAGAGCAGGGTGGTCAGACTTCCCCTCACTGAGAGGAGAGCATTCCCTGAGATGCTCAATCATATCTCCCCCCCAGCTAACCCATGTGCAACTCAGGTCCACCCTCAAAACTGGGCCACTGGCATGGGAGGCAGTGCAGTCACCACCAAGCTACTAGGCCAGACCACCAGACTGTGTTTTTATAAGTAAATAAAGACAGCATATAGGTAAAAGAAGAAAACAAACTGTATTTTAACTAGTCTGTTATAAACATTTTAAGTCACATCACAATGTTTTGAAATCGGATAAAGGTTTTGCAAGCAAAATACGATAAAACAATACATAAAGAGATAGATTAGATAACCCTTTTATGTTTACCTTCTGCATCTTAGGAGGCATCGGCCAGGATTTTTAGTCAATTAGGGCCCCATTTTCAGAAGGTTAGCGTGCAGAGCTAAACATTACACTGTGGGAACAGCATGGTTGGATCGATTGTCGTTTCAGCATCACTTGATGCTACCCTGATCATGTGCATGTGCATATATACTACTACGGCCATGTAAATGAGCAATCCTCTCCTGCATACTAGAGCACAGTGCTGTATAAAGGTTTCCTTAGTGACCATAAGTACCTCCCTCTACATTTTATACTCAGCCTCTAGGCTTCTAGTACCTAGATGCTTCATGTTGCACTTTTTGGCTTTGAACCCGATCTGCCATGTCCCATAGCACTCTTTATGTTTTCTAATGTCCCTACTCATTCTCTCCATCTGCAACTATCAACGCTATTACAGATTGTGGTGTCATCTACAAAAAGGCATATCTCCCCTTCCAGTTTTTCTGTTATGCCACTTATAAAGACACTGAAGAGGATGTGTCCCATTACTGAGCCCTCCGGCACCCTACTGGTCACTCTCTCCTCACTGGAGGGAGTGCCATTTACCACCACCTTCTGTGGCTGGCCGCTATCTCAGGTGCATCACTTAGGAGTGCACAACACTAACCTGAAAATGGGGGCCCACATACCACTGTAATAGAACTAGCACTGCATTGTGATAAGCATGGCTGGTACTATTTTATAAAGCATTCTTCTGTGCAGTGCTAACCTGTTAATGTGGCACTTTTATATTTTTTTGCACAGGATTACTAATTGCAACCAGGTACTCATACAACTGGGGGTTACTCTAATGCATATAAGGTGTACAGGTATATTAAATGCTTTCTTGAAGTGTTAACACACTGCATGGTTAGTGCTAGTTAATGATTCTGGGAATCGTGTTTTAACTGCACACATGCAGCCTGCAACAACCCCCCCCACACACATACACACACAGTCAGTTCTGGACACAATAAAAAAAGCAAGCATTTGTCAATCCTGAATGTTGATTGCTTTGGTCCGTTGAGCTCGCTCACCGGCCCTCTGTCACTCGCTCGCTCTATTTCTCCCGGTACTGCAGGCTGCTGTTTTGTACTGAGCTCCTTCCTGCGTTGGCACCTTTTTCTGTCCGCAGAGAAATCCGCAGATGGCCTGACAGAGCTCCATTGAGGTGGGTCACTCCCCCCTCGGACTCCCTCATTCTGTTTCTCCTTGCGCTGCAGGCTGGCCTTTTGTACTGGGCTCCTGCCTCTGTTGGTGGCTTTTTCTGCCGACAAAGAAATCTGCAGTAGTCCCAACACAGGTCCGTTGTGGTTGCTCACTTCCCCTCTGCCACTCACTCATTCCGTGTCTGCCAATGCTGCAGGCTGGCCTCTTGTATTGGGCTACTGCCTGCGTTGTCACCTTTTTCTGCCCACAAAGGAATCCACAGCAGTCACGATAGAGCTCTGTTGAGCTCACTCACTCCCCCCTCTCTCACTGACTCATTCTGTTTCTGCCACCACTGCAGGTTGTCTTTTTGTACTGGGCCCCTGGGTGCATTGCTGCCCTTTTCTACTCACAAAGAAATCTGCAGCAGTCCCAACAGAGCTCTGTTGAGCTAACTTACTCCACTTCCCTCACTCTCTCACTGGTTCTGTGTCTCCTGTGGGTGCAGGCTGCCCTTTTGTACAGGGTTTCTGCCTGCGTTGGCGGCTTATTCTGCCCACAAATAAATCTTCAGCAGTCCTGACGCAGGTCCGTTGAGCTTGCTCACTCCCCCTCTCTCTCAGTCACCCATTCCATTTCTGCCTGCGCTGCAGGCTGGCCTTTTGTCCTGGGTGCCTGCCTACATTGCTGCTTTTTTCTGCCCACAAAGAAATCCACAGCTGTCCCGACAGAGCTCCATTGAGGTCACTCACTCCCCTTGTCTCACTGGCTCATTCTTTTCTCCTGGCGCTGCAGGCTGCCCTTTACAAGGTTCCCTACTGTTGGCACCTTTTTCTGGTCACAAAACAATCTGCAGCAGTTCCGACAGAGTCTATGGAGCTCACTCACTCCCCCTCTCTTACTCGATCATTCCGTTTCTGCCAGTGCTGCAGGTGGCCCTTTTGTACTGGGTTCCTGCCTGCATTGCTGCCTTCTTCTGCCCACAAAGAAATCTGCAGCAGTCACAATACAGCTCCATTGAGCTGGCTCACTCACTCCCGCTCTCTCACTCATTCATTCTGTTTCATCCGCCGCTGAAGGCTGCCCTTTTGTACTGGGCCCTGCATGCATTGCAGCCTTTATCTGCCCACAATGAAATCCGCAGCAGTCCCAGCAAAGCTCCGGTGAGCTCACTCACTCCCCCTCCCTCACTCACTCATTCTGTGTCTCCCTGTGCTGCAGGCTGCGCTTTTGTACTGGGTTCCTGCCTGCATTGGCAGCTTTTTCTGCCCACAAAGAGATCTGCAGCAGTCCTAAAACAGCTCCGTTGAGGTCGCTCACTCCCCCTCTGTCACTCGCTTGTTCCTTTTCTGCAAGTGCTGCAGACTGGCCTTTTGTACTGGGCTCCTGTGTGCATTGCTGCCTTTTTCTGCCCACAAAGAAATCTGCAGCAGTCCCGACACAGCTCCATTCAGCTTGCTCTCATTCCCCCTCTCTTACTCGCTCATTCCGTTTTTGTTAGCGCTGCAGGCTGCCCTTTTGTACTGGGCTCCTGTGAGCATTGCTGCCTTTTTCTGCCCACAAAGAAATCTGCAGCAGTCCCGACACAGCTCCATTCAGCTTGCTCTCATTCCCCCTCTCTTACTCGCTCATTCCGTTTTTGTTAGCGCTGCAGGCTGCCCTTTTGTACTGGGCTCCTGTGAGCATTGCTGCCTTTTTCTGCCCACAAAGAAATCTGCAGCAGTCCCGACACAGCTCCATTCAGCTTGCTCTCATTCCTCCTCTCTTACTCGCTCATTCCGTTTCTGCCAGCACTGCAGGCTGCCCTTTTGTACTGGGCTCCTGCCTGTGTTGCCGGCTTTTCATACCCACAAAGAAATGTGCAGCAGTCACGATAGAGCTCCATTGAGCTTGCTCACTCCCCTCTCTCACTTGCTCATTCTGGTTTTCCTGCCACTGCAGGCTGCCCTTTGTACTGGGCCCCAGCGCGTATTGCTGTCTTTTCTGCCCACAAACAAATTTGCAGCAGTCCCAAAGAGCTCCATTGTGCTCACTCACCCCACTCACTCATTCTAGGTCTCCTGCCACTGCAGGCTGCCTTTGTACTGGGCTCCTGCCTGCATTGGCGGGTTGTTCTGCCAGAAAGAAACCAAGCAGTCCCGACACAGCCCATTGAGCTCGCTCACCCCCTCTCACTCATTCCATTTCTCCCGGTGCTGCAGGCTGGCCTTTTGTACTGGGCTCCTGCCTCTGTTGCCATATTTTCTGTCCACAAAGAAATCCGCAGCAGTCACACTACAGCTCTGCTGAGCTCGCTCACTACCGCTCTGTCACTCACTCATTCTGTTTCTCTTGGTGCTGCAGGCTACACTTGTGTACGGGGCTCCTGACTGCGTTGGCATCTTTGTCTGTCCACAAGGAAATCCGCAGCTGTCCTGACAGAGCTACATTGAGGTCGCTCAGTCTCCCTCTCTCACACACTCATTCTGTTTGTCCTGGCACTGCAAGCGGCCCTTTTGTACGGTGCTCCTGCATGCATTGGTGCCTTTTTCTGCCCACAAAGAAATCTGCAGCAGTCCTGCTAGAGATCTGTTGAGTTCACTTAGTACCCCGTCTCACTCACTCATACTGTTTCTCCCACCGCTGCAGGCTGGCCTTTTCTACTGGGCTCCTGCCTGCTTTGATGCCTTTTTCTGCCCACAAAGAAATCTGCAGCAGTCCTGACAGCGCTCCGGTGAGTTCACTCACTCACTCTCCCTCACTCGCTCTCTCGTTCTGTTTCTCAGAGTGCTGCAGGCTGCCCTTTTGTACTGCGCTCTTGCACTGGGGCCTTTTTCTGCCCACAAACAAATCCACAGCAGTTCCAACAGAGCTCAGTTTAGCTCGGTCATTTCCCCCCCCTCACTTGTTCGATCTTAATCTGTCCCAAACACCGGTTTCCCACAGTGACTGTGCTATTCTCCGACAGGAATGCAAAAACACATTTATACCGGATGTGAAAAATGACAGCTGTACTCTTCATAAGGAGGTGTGAAAAAAGTGCCACTGTTGAAAATGTGGTATGAAAATATTACAAATGAGCAAAGTTACAAGGGTGCGTGAAACAGTTCAATGCACGCTTGTAACACAGTCATGTTATGGAGTTTCGTCACCAAATTTTCAACATAGGCCTTTTAGGACCTGTGCTCATGAACAGTGCCACTGTCATTTTCTTAATCTGTCCCTAACGCTGATTTATCACAGCGACTGCGCTATTGTGTGCATCAACTGTGAAACCACATTTCAGTCAGAATGTGAAAAATGACAGCAGTACTGCTCATAAGGAGGTGTTAAAAAATGCCACTGTTGAAAATCTGACATGACAATATTATAAATCTGTGAAGTTACAAGGGTGTGTGGAAAGTGTGCAACGCACACTTGTAATACAGTCATTTGCTGGGCTATCATCACCAAATTTTCGACAGAGGCATTTTAGGACCTCTGCTCATGAACAGTATCACTGTCATTTTCTTAATCTGTCCCAGACAGTGAATTCCCACAGCAACTGCTCTATTCTGCGCCGGAAGTCTGAAAACACATTTTGGCCAGGATGGGAAAAATGATGGATGCACTGTTCATAAGTAGGTGTGGGAAAATGGCAATGTTGAAAATCTGGAGTGAAAATATAAATTCACGAAGTTACAAGCGCAGTGCAAACTGCGCAACACACGCTCGTAACACAGTCATTTTATGGAGTATCATTAGCAGATTTTCAACACAGCCATTTCAGGACCTCTACTCATGAACAATGTCACTGTCATTTTCTTAATCTGTCCTGAACACTGATTTCCCTCAGCGACCACGCTATTCTGCGCCAGAAGTGCAAAACACATTTCGACCAGGATGTGAACAATGACGCTGTACTGTTCACAAGAAGGTGTAACAAAATACCAATGTTGAAAATCTGGCATGAAAATATTGCAAATTCAATGAACTTACAGTGTGGGTAGCAACTGTGCAGCGATTGTAAGATGAAGTCATTTTTGACTTTTCCCACCAATTCAGTAATATAGGCTTTTTGAGATCCACTTCATGAACACTGGTACTGTCGTTTTGTTAATCGGCCCTGAAAGCAATGACCGCAAAATCACCTTTCGGGGCCGAGTAATGCAATGACAGTTCAAGAATTCATGAGGAGGGTCCCAAAAACCCTATGTTGAAAATTTGGTGAAAAAAGTCCCAAAAATGCCTGAGATATGTACTAAAGTTGAAAAAACATTATTTATTACATTATACAGCTTACCGGCATTTCCTCAGTCCACGATCGGCTTTGAAGAGTGCAGACGTGTTCCTGGTCCACAGAAGATTGTCGTGCCAAGCTCTGGAGGTAAGTATGGGGTGACGGGGGGTTGTGGGGAGGCAGGGTGCGCAGTGGGTTGGTGCGGGTTGCGGGTGGGGGCCGGGACACTACAAGAAACCGTTTTTTTGCAGGTAAAAATACTTCACGGGAACATTTTTCCTTTACAGGGCATGTGACATGCTGGGATGGGCACCCAGCGTGCCAGAATGGCTTTTTAGGGGCAGCAGCAGCCGATGGGGATTGGGCACCTCATTGGCAGGAATAAAAGTGTGGTGGAAGAAGAATGCCGACGGGGAGAGGGTCCGCCGACACCAGAAACAATGGGGCACTGAGGCCAATGGGGTTTGGCGACCCTGTTGGCACATAAACATGGTGGGGGGGCTTTATTGTTTGTGAACACGGCGGCAGCCTGCTGCCCTGTTCACAAACAATATCAGGGTTTTTGCATCCCACCCTGCAATGATGAGGTGGCCCCTGATTGCAGTGGTGAAATTGTCAGTAGTTGGTGCAAATATTCCAAACTACTGTCACCAGCAGCCTGCAATATGTTATTTGCACAGTGCGCAATCAATATAAAAACGGTACATCCTGTCTGCCCCATTTCCCATATTAAACCTCAGAACCTACTGTTCATGCAGGGTAATAGCCTTGACTATTCACTCCCTTGTTCCCCTCCTTACTACTATCAGCATGAGTAACCATTATACCCTTCACTTTGTCAGAGCCATGCTTGAAACCATTTATGGTTTTGGTGTCTGCCATCTCAGTTGGCAAACTATTCCACATTTCCACCACCATTTCTGGAAAATAAAACTTTCCAATATCCCTCTTGAACCTCCATCCAATCAGTCTCTACTTGTGCCCCCATAACCTTGAACTGTTACTCATGCTAAGTAGTTCTCCATTCACCTTGTTTATTCCTTACAGGAACTTGAAGGTCTCTCATATCATTCCTCTCTTGTCTGGTCTCCAGTGAAGACATGTTCAGTGCCTTGAGCAGATCCTCATATGATCTGTCCTGTCAACTCTGAATCTTTCTGATCACCCTTTGTCCTTATCTTTCCTGAGGTGAGGTCTTCTGAAGTTCAGAACTCTGAACAGTATACCCAGTGCAGCCTCACCAACAATCAATAAAGAGGCAGTAAACCTCTTTTCTTCTACTATCAGAACCCCTTCTGGCACATCCTAGTATCCTATTTGCCTTAATAGATGCCTCACTGTACTAGCTTGATTGTTTAAGGGGGTCACTAATGACGAATACTAGGTCCCTTTTCTCAGCTGTAGTGCTCAGCTCTACCCCTCCTATCCAGTAATCTGTCCTGGGGTTCTTGTCCCTAAGTGAATCACTTTGCACTTTTGGCATTGAAGTTCAACTGCCAAACCTAGGCACCTTCTAATCTTTACATGTCAGTCTGTAGTTTCACTTCCCCATCACTATCTACCTCCTCATGAGCTTGGTGTCATCTTCAAAGAGACACAGCCACAGATTCATTCTCAAACATTGTTAATGAGCATATTGAAGAGAACACGAGTCAGGATGGATCCCTGTGGCATTCCACTCTTGACTTCCCTCTTTTCTGATTTGACACCATAATCACAACCCTCTGATGCCTCTCATTCAACCAAAGCCCCCTCACCCCCACCAAAACACTGCTTATATTTTCCTTCAAATCCCTGGACCTCACCCCCTTGCGCCGTGACCTAAGTCATTCTGATTGGGCCCCTATCTCATTGGTCTGCTCCACTGATTCCATGCTAACATATTTCAAAACAAAATTACTCTAAATATGTATATATATTTTTTTTAGTTGTTTAACCAGGAGTAGCACACTAAGCTGAAAGCTTTTTTACAGGAGTGACCTGGGAGCACAGGAAAGTTAAGTGACTTGCTCAGAGTCACACAGTATGCAAGTGGAAGCTGTGTGATTCAAACCCAGGTCTGGTCTGCTGGATGTCACCATATTTTCAGCTCAGAGCCTTAAACCACTGCGCTATACTGCCTCCCCTTTTTGGGACTGCCATGCCCCCCCAGAGCAGGACATGAGAAAAGGTACACCACCTCCCCTAGATCATGGCTGACCTCATAGCTTACTTGCAAGTTCATGATTTGACCTGGTCAAAAAATAAATGTAACCCATCCCCCATGGCTTCCATAGGTATCATCATCTCCACAGTAGTATTCACAAAAGAAGAAGAGGAGGAGTTACCTAAACCAAACAGTAGAAGCACTCTGGATAGTGGGGTTGATACCAGTTCATTTAAAGAAGAAAGAGTACTGAAAGAACTTCTAAAACTCAAGGTGGACAAAGCAATGGGGCCTGACGGGATTCACCCTAGAATCCTAAAAGAGCTAAGGGAGGACCTAGTGACACCACTAACCACACTTTTTAACAAATCATGGGAAGATGGGGTGGTACAGATGTGATTCCCCTTCACAAAAGTGGGAGCAAGGCAGAAGCAGGAAACTACAGACCTGTTAGTTTGACCTCAGTGGTGGGGAAAATGATGGAATCACTTCCTAAAGAAAGAATTGTTGAGTACCTAGAGGCCAGCAGGGCACTGGACCCAAAGCAACATGGATTCACAGCAGGAAGGTCATGTCAGACAAATCAAATCGATTTCTTTGACTGGGTGACCAAAGTAATAGACCAGGGAGGGGCAGTGGATATGGCCTACCTAGACTTTAGCAAGGCATTTGACACAGTCTCACACAAAAGATTAATAATCGTTAGCCAGCCTGGGAGTGGTCCCAGGTGGTAGCCTGTAGAAAACTGGCTGCCAACAGGACATAGAAGGTAATAGTGAATAGAACACATTCTGAAGAAAGGGGTTACTAGTGGAGTACTTCAGGGCTCAGTATTGGTCCAGTCCTCTTTAACGCCTTTATAGGTGACATTGCAGAGGGTCTGGAAGGAAAGGTATGCCTCTTTGTGGATGATACAAAGATCTGTAACAGAGTTGATACATAAGGGAGGTAGAAAGGATGAGAAGGGACTTGGCAAGGTTGGAGGAATGGTCAGACATATGGCAACTTAGATTCAATGCAAAGAAGTGCAAAGTAATGCACCTGGGAAATAAAAATCCAGGAGAAGAGTACACAATAGCAGGGAGTACTAACAACAACAATAATGGAAAGGGATCTGGGTGTAATACATCAGATGACCTAAAGGTGGGTATGCAATGTGAGAAGTCAGTAGGAAAGCCAGAGGGATACTGGATGCATAGAAGGGGCATCACAAGCAGAAAAGGGAAGTGGTTATCCCTCTATACATACAGTTGGTGAGACCTCATCTGGAGTACTCGTGCAGTTTTGGAGACCTCATCTACGCAAGGACATAGACAGGATGGAAGCAGTCCAGGAGGGAACTCAAATGGTGCAGGATCTACATCAGAAACCATATGAAGAGAGACTGAGAGAGCTTTATATGAATACCCTTGATGAAAGGAGGGATGGGGGACATGATAGAAACTTTAAGTACCTCAAGGAATCAACAAAGTCCAGGAGGGTAGCATCTTCAGAAAAGAGATATGTAAGAACAAGGGGGCACAATTTAAAGTTAGACGGGGATGGCTCAGGGGTAATGTGAGGAAATTCTTTTTCACGGAGAGAGTGGTGGACGCATGGAACCACCTTCCTGGAGAGGTTGTGGGGTCTAAAACAGTGGAGGAATTCAAACATGCATGGGACAGACATAAGGCAATTATAGTGGGGGGTTGCAGGAAAAAGGCTGTTTGTTAACTAGAATCTGCAGCTTATCCAGTAGGTAGGGAAATGGGCAGACTGGGTGGGCCAAGTGGTCCTTATCTTCCATCAAAGTCTATGTTTCTATGTTACCTGTACCATGGCAATAAGCTTGCCAAAGGTGAGAATTTTACATCTACCTTCAGTACCAACATTGGTTACCAGTCTAAATTTTGAAAAGCTGCCACAATCTCTTCTCCCCTCCCACTCCTTTGCCTGTCCTTAGAGTCAGTGACACCCCTGTCTCTAACCTCTCCTTCATCACCATAGAGATGTAATTCCTTTTCATCACCTGTACCTCCTCTCTCCTCTCCTCCCGCTACCCTTCCTCACCTCCCTCTCACCCCTGCCAGCCTGCATGATTGTCATCTCCTTCCTTCCTCCTATTGTTTTCTCTCTCTCCAGTAACTCCATCCTTTATCCCTGACACACTTCCCACCCTTAATCCTTCCAAGGGTAGGAGCCCAGATGGCCGGGATAGCAAGCTCCTCCATCTGACTGCTTCTGCAATCTCCTCCCCATTGGATGACCTCCCTAACCTCTTTTCTGGTGTCTCCTCCATCCCTGGTGACTGGAAGGCTGCCACTGTTACTACTCCTCCTCCAAAAGATGGTGACCTGCCAGGTACGAACAGCTACTAACTCATTTCTTCCCTCCAAAATACAGGAACAAATTATCTTGTTACAACTCTCTTTCTGACTCTCTTCCTTTGTCACCCAGTACAAGTCTGACTTCCACAAAAATCACTCCACCACCTGCTCAGGCTCACCAAATCCATCCATAATGGTATGGATCACAGCCTATTCAATTCTGCTATCTTCATCAATCTAGCCAAAGCATTCAACCCTGTCTACCACCCAATTATTAGCCAAACTCCAGGCTGCAGGCCTCTCTGACTTAGCCATCAGCTGTTCCACTCCTACCACAGGGGTAGGTCCCAAGCAGTCAAAAGTGGTGACTCCCTCTCTCCTCCCTGCCTCCATCCACTTGGGTCCCACAAGGATCTGTGTTAAGCCCACTACTTTTCTCTATTTTCCTTGATCTCCCCCTCCATGTGCTTGTCTGCATCAATTCACATGTACATGGATGACTCGGTCCTCTTCACAGCAGGCCCACAGACTCCAGCTGGACTTTGATCAAGTTCAGCCCTGACCACACACAAATCAGCTTTTCCTCAATGTCAAGAAGGCTGTCTCCATGTCTTTTGGTACAAGGCACCAGACTCTCTAGGCTCCCTCCCCTTCCGATTTTCCATACCCTGGATGGCTCCCCTGTGGAGGATGTCACCACCTTTAGTTATCTGGCTAGACCAGCACCTAAACGTTTTTGAACAAGTGGATGCTATAGTCAAAAAGCTGCATCACAATTTGGTGCACTTTACAGGAACTGTGACTATATCCCACCTCCAGCATACCATGCTATTATCCAGAGAATGATCCTCCAAATCTCTGACTATGGTGATGTGGTCTACAGTGTAGCCCCCTTCACTACCCTTGCCAGACTGATCACATTTTCAACTATTTCTGCCATTACACCTCAACTATCCTTCTTGACTCACCATTGTTCATATATAAATCTCTGTCCTTTTCTTTCTTGTGGACCAACACCATGTTCATCAGCGCTTCTAGGGCAAATTGGTTTGTTTCCTTACCTCCTATCTCTCCAACGCCCGCTATAGCCATACCATCAGAAGCTGAATATTTGAACCCTAGCAGTCCCTTCAGTTTCCACAACCATCGACAAGTCACGCTCAGCCACCGCTGCCCTAAAATCTGGAATTCCCTTACCCCAGTCATTCACCAATCTCCCTCCCATGGATTCTTTCAAACCACTTCAGTGGTCTCACCTTTCCCTCCTGCACTTGCTCTAGTTTTCCCTCTTGCTCTCCTATTACTTGTTTCCAGTTTAGTTACTGCTAAAATTTGGCACCTATGCTTCCACTCTAGGCATTATGCACAAATGTTTATAGCTAATGTTGAAGTAAAAGCCTCTCCAGCCCCTTTGCATATCAGTTGTGCAGATGGAGCTCCCCTTCTAAACTGTGAACTTCATCAAACACCTTGATGACACTTGACTCCCGGTTGGACCTAGGGAGTCATATCCTAAATGTCTGTAGAACTGTGAACTGTAAATTGGCTCTGGCCTATAGGTCCAAAAATATCCTGATACCTGCTGCTCGTCTGGCACTTGCTAGAGGTGTACTACTTCCCTTCCTTAACTATGGTCTCCACCAATTTGCCTGTACCTCCAAAGCTCTTCTTACTCAGTGGCACACAGCGTAACAATAACATCTGTCGCTTTGCACTGGCCGCCCCCATCTCACCCACCATTGTGAGCTTTATGATAAACTAGGTTGGCTTTCCCCAACCAATCACCTGAACTTTGGGCTGGGATGCCCCGTGGGCAAAGTGATCAGAACCACCCCCGGGCTGGAGACAGCTTTCCTCACCTCCTGACCCTCCCTTACCCACTCAGGTCCCAGGGTCCTGGAATGCTGTACCCCTCACCTGCACCCTTATGGGGGACAGGGACTTTGTTGCATGTGCTCCTAGGCTCTGGAACTCCTTTCCTGACCATGTTCATTAACAAAAGCTAAATAAATAAATAAATAAAACGGCTCTGTATTTGATCGCCAGCATAGGTTTGTGGCTGCTGACTGTGCTGTATATGCATTGTCAATTGTTTGCTCATCACTCAAGTTCTCACATCTTGCATGTATTATTCCCAATGTAATTTGTGGTTGTGTACCACTCTGCTCCATGTATGTTATGTATTTTGAACTATTCTGCTACCTAAGACCCACTTGTACAAGTTCCCCTTCCCCAGGATGCATCTAGAAATGAGCTCCCAGCTTAGTATTCCTGGGTGGGGAGCACTAGACACCAAGGATAATTTTTCTATAATAATTGGAGCCATTTAAACTGCAATCAGGGGTGTAGAACCTTTACATGCCAAGGATCATTTTGGTATACTACTTGGGAGCATCATGATGGTGACCACAGGTAGGGTCATGATATGCACCACTGTGTGCTCAAATTAATTTTTTTATTGAAAAGTTTCACTAGGAAAGGTACACTGAACAACAAGTTGCTTGTCTCCCGGTATGACCTGGGGGAGAGGGTGGTGGGAGTTACATAGTAACAGTGAGTACACACAAAATACACAATATCATACAAAACATAGGTTACAACTGAATTACACATTAGCATGAAAAAGCAAACAATTACAAGGGTAGAGAAGTGAAACCAGTCACAGTGAGCTTGTGGTGAGAGAGAGAGAGATTGTAATGACAGCAAGGGAACCAATGGCCTGCACTATGCAGACTAAGAATAGCACAGGGTGGCAAGTGGAAGTGAGTCAGCAGGGCATCAAACAGGATGTAGGACAAGAAAGGGAGGGAGCTAGGGTCAGGTGCAATTTAGGAGAGGAAATTATGAAGACCTTGATTTAATGAGCTCATGCGAACAGGATTGATATGTAGGAAGAGCAACTCACATTTTGGGGAGACGATAGGAGGTGAGGCCTGTCCACTAGCGGTGGATCTCCAGGAACAGACAGAGTTCTATGGTCATGGGCTCTAGGAAGTTGAGAGGAGTGGGTGGGGTTGATTAGGAATTTAGGTAGGAGGAGTGTGCCAGCTTTTCATTAGGTGAGATTTGCTCAATGATGCAGTCACCTATTTGTTAGGGATGAGAAGGCTAAAGCTCAGTACAAGTGGCAGCAGGGTAAGGTGAGGTGCATCCAGAGCAACCGACAGAATGAGTTGAAAGAGTATCCAGGTTGGCTAAGGAGGTGGCAGAGAGCAATAAACACAACATCACAATAGTCGAAACCGGAGGATCATTTTTGATCAGTTCGTGTCTGCCTGTGTCGGGAGGCAGGAGTGGTTTCTATATAAGGTGCTGAGTTTGGGAAAAAGCTTTTTTATTATGGCATCTACATGGGCTGAAAAGGTGAGATGTTTATCCAGCCAAATGCCCAGATACCTGAAAGACTCGGTAGCAATTACAGTTGCTCCGTCGAATGTAGTAAAGGTAGGGGCAGAAGGGAGCCTTGACAGCTTCTGACATGTGCCAAAAGTCATGGACACAGTTTTCTTGGCATTGGAAAGAGTTGGTGAGATTTAAACGAGCTCTAGGCATTATTGAAATCACGTTGGAGCCTGGAGGCGACATCCAAGAGTGAGGGCCCAGAGGAGAATAGAACTGTATTATCAGCACACATATGTATAGAAGATGAGGTCCAGATGGATGGAAGATCATTCAGAAAGACAGAGAAGAGAATCGGGCCTAGTATGGACCCTTGGGGGACTCCAGAGTATATGGGTAGAGGAGGGGAGATGTAGTCGGATATTTTTACAGACTGTGAGCAGTCATATAGGTATGTGCTGAACCATTTAATGGCATGTCTCAGACAGCCCAGCTGATGAGAGGGAGTGGAGCAGGAGGGAGTGGGAAACTGTGTCAAAAGCTTTAGCAAGATCAATAAAAATGGCAGTGGTTATGTGACCACAATCCATGCCTGTCAGGATTGCATCAGTGATTCAAAGCAGCAAGGTAGTAGTAGAGTGATGTTTGTGGAACTCAGATTGATATTGGGTGAAGGAATTTCTGTCTGAGAGGTACTAGGATAGTTAGTCAAGGACTAGATGTTCTTGTAGTTTGGCTAACGTCAGGAGGAGAGATATAGGGCAGTAGTTCTCAGGGGAGGAGGAGTCACCACACTTATGGAGAGGGAGGACAATAGCATGTTTCCACTCATGGGGAATTTCGGCCAAGTAAAATGAGAGATTGAAAAGAGCAATGAGTGGGGGAGCAATGGCAGAGGCAGACAAGTTTAGTAACTTTGGGTCCAGTCCATCAGAGGAGCTACCTTTGCTCGAGTTTAGGGCTTCCAAGGCCGCCAACATGTCAGTTCTCAGAATTTTAGAGAAGGAAAAGCTATGAGGTGGGGCTGGAGGACTTTAATGGGTAGAGAATAACTGGTTAATAGTTGGGAGGAGCCTAGCAGAGTAGAAGCCACATGAGGTAAAGTGCGAGTTGAAAGCAGCAGCAATGCTAGGGTGGTCAGCAATGACAGTATTGTTTATTTGGAGGGGGAGGGGAAGGGCATTGTGGGAGAAAAGTGAGTGATTACTTCCAGAATTTAGGTGTTATGTTTATTATAGTTAGAAGTAGAGCTTGAAGTAATCAGCCTTGGCCAAATGAGTGGCTTTTGCATTTGTTTCGAGGACCCAGTAGCGCTATAGTCTTAAGGAGCTTTGTGCTTTATGGAGCTTCCAGACTGTATCACGGGCTCTTAGACAAGCAATGAGTTCTGGGAGATCCAGGTGAGGTGGTTTCCAGGACACATACCTGGCGAGTGGCATGTTGATTCCAGACTTCATGAATTGTTCTGAAGTAGTTAGTCGTTATATCTAGGTTACCGCAACAGATATAGGTGCCCAATTAGTGTTGGTCAAATCATAAAGAAATGGGTCAATGTTCAGGGATTTGTATGATCGGATTTGTAGAGTTTTATAGGGGACTTTGACTTTGTGAATTGTGCGCACCAGGAAAGTCATGCTACGGTCACTGAAGGCATCTGCTAGAGTACCGGAATTAATTACCTTATGGGTGTGAGTTTAAGGGCCCAGTCAATGAGGGAATGGTTTCCTGTCTTGTGATTTATCCTTGTCAGATCTTGGATAATTTGGGTTAGGTTGCGCGCAAGCATAGCATTTAGCACTTTGCTGGGTATGGTAGTCCAATTTATGTTGAACTCTCCCATAATATATAATTTGGCAGCAGAAGAGTGGCTAACTAAGGTGGTTATGAATTCAGTAGCAATACTGGGTTGTGAGCCAGGACAGCAGTAGACACCTGCTACAACTAAGATAGGTTTGGAGAAGGGGAGTGAGATTTGCAACAGCAGAGCCTTGTAAGCTTTGGTAGAGCACTAGAAAAGATGGAAGTGAAATGGATGGAAGAGGAGACATAGATGGCTACCCTACCTCCTCTCCCAAGTCAGTCCTGTCTCGATATTGTGAAGCCAGGGAGAGTAAGAGATGAGTTGCTGATTTTTTTATTTAGCCAGGATTCGGAAATTATTATATCAGGGTTGAGCATAGCCGCCAGTGGCTGTAGCAAGTCCACTTTAGGGAGGACACTACGTATATTGATATGTAGTATTTTAAGGCCATTTGGAAGAGCTGAGAGATGTGGCTCAGTGCTGGTTGCAGGAGGAGGCTGAGCTGGGCCAGGGTTGGGGTTTATGTCACCAACTGATAAGAGTAGGAGGGCAATAATAATATAATGCAGCTTTGCGCTGTTGATCCATCCAGGAGTGGTTGCATAGCAGTCAGGAGCAGCTTTGGGCATTAGCAAAGGTGGCTAGGCCAGCAGTTTTTAAGAGTAATGTACATAGGCAGCTGATTCCAGACAGGCGTGAGGGCGTAGTGTGAGTGAGACCAGGATATGGTAATGGGAGAGGGGAGTTACCCAGATTGTAGAGGGGAGAGATATCATCTAATTTCAGAGGAGGGATGCGGATTAGGTGACGGGGAGAATAAGGCTGGGAAGTGTAGGCATCTTGTTAAACTGGGAGTATGGTACTGGAGACACCTAGGCTGAGTCAGAAGAAAAGCTTTACTGGCTCAGTAGGTCAGTGGAGCAGCAGGGTTCTGGGAGAGCCAATGAGAGCAGGGACAGTAGGAGGAAGGAGCATACGTGTATTTAAAGGAGGCCTGGGAGGGTGGGGAGAAGAAATCACAGCAGAAGAATATGAGCAGGCTGAACTGGAAACCTGGATGCAAAAGGCGCACTAATTGTGAGCCGTATAGTTGGCTGACTAATCAGATGCCTGTAGCAAAGGAGCTGCGCCAATTGTGCACCGCCAGTGCGCGCTGAAGCAGTGGTGAATACCTGGGGAGTTGATCCAGGGTGATTTGGAGGGTGGCAGGAGCTGTAGGATCCCGTTGGCAGCGGCGGCCAAGGAGGCACCGCTTTTCAGATTTGCAAGCGCCACTTGGGGCGCTCGGCAGATCTGAGGAGTTGATCCGGGGGCGAGTTCCAGGAGGGTGGCAGGAGATGTAGGGTCCCGTCAGCAGCAGCAGCCAAGGAGGCACCGCCTTTTCGGATTTGGAAGCGCCACTTGGGGTGCGTGGCAGATCAACTGAGGGCAGGATTTTTGGAAGCAGTAAACAGTATTGCAATTTCAGTTGTTAAGCACTTTCAAAACCTTTTATATAGCACTCTGCTCTGTATGCAGGAGGGGATCCCTCATTTGCAAGGTTTTAGTAGTACATATGCACATGCACATGATCAGATTAGTATCTGGGGCTGCTAAAATATCTGGGGCTGGATATTCAAACTGCGCCCAAAAAGTGCACAATAGCAGGAGCAAGCACAAGTCCCTTGCACCCATGCGCAATAGATGCGGTATTCAAAAAAGGAGCAAGCCAAGTTGCGCCAACAGCTAACGTGTGAATATCGCACAACCTGCGCCGTAGCGCAACTAGGAAGGGGAAGCTGAGCAGCTACGATGCGCTATGGCGCAACAAGGGCTGCCCAGCTGAGCAGCCCAGAGGCACCATAGCACAAGCAGGGAGCCCCCCAGCAACAGAGCAATGTAACTGCACAACCAGGGAGGTAGGTAGGGGCCTACCACCCATGCCACAGATGGGCACAGGAACACACAGCAGAACTGACTATGCACCCCCACACCCCAAGCACAGCACAACTGGGGGAGGGCTGGAATATCCACTGGTCCATGGGGACAAGCATACAAAGCTCAGCTGGGCCATGGTGCCCCAGCACACCCACCAGCAAGCTGAGACTGCCACACAAGGAGGGCGGATCACCCCGTGCCACACCAGCCCCCCCAGTGCACAGCACACCCTGCACTGTGACCCCCAGACACCTCCCATGAGCAGTGACCCCACTGCAGGAAACCCCATGCATACCACTCACCCCCAATGTCACACTGCAACCTTGTGTACCACAGAACCATACAAGCCAGCCCCAACATGAGCACCCAGCAGTGGGTGGCAGCACATGGCAATGCAACAATGGCAGACACAGTGCCAACACACACAATCCCCCTGAGGCACAGCTGAGAAACCGACCATGCGTCGGCACAAGAGGTACCCCACACAGGAAAAGGCGTGCCCCTGACACCACCACCATTGATACAGCATCCTGCACAGTAGACAAGTGTCACATCCCGACCCACAACTAGCCACAGCAGCCAGCACAGACACCCACAGTGGTGTGTGAAAGCATGCATCGCACTGGATGCAACACAGTGTAGGGGCAAACATGCACCCATACCCATGGGGACAATAACACGGGGACGCAGTAGTGTGGCAACCCAGCCCCCAGTGTGGGCCCATGAAAACTGAGTACACACAGCCTACAGTCTTCCATGGCACAGGGGTGACACCCACCCTGTGCATGCACTGTGGTCCCGTATGCCACCATCATACGCCTGGAGCACAAGTCACAGACAGTGGTGCACAGCCCCTGCAACACGCATAAGCCACAGCATGGAGGTGGACATCAACTGCGGAGGCCACAGTGTCACCCGGGCAAACATGCACCACACCAGTGACAGGGAGGCAACCCAGCATAGGACTGTCACAGTGGATGACCTGCATGGACAGCCACCACTGACAGCAGCAGACCTTGCAGGCCACAGACATGCAAGGGTGTCAGCTGCACAGGCCAAGGATGGGTTAACAGGGGCACAATGGACACAGAGCATGCACCATGGACCACTGCACACAGTAATGCAATGCACAGGGAACAATACACACACCACAGACACCGACTGATAGCCACTCCCACACCATAGACACTTCCCCACACACACACACACACACACACATACCCATGACTAAACCACCCCGATGCATTGCACACCACTGCAGCTGAGCACCTACCAGCTGCAAATCAGAGACCACCACAGTATTTATATCAAAATATTTCTATTGCAATATAAAGAAAACACAACTATATACAGAAAACTATGTACAATTGGGGGGAGGGATAGAAACAAGGTGGGGGTGGGTAAGGGCAGGGGTGAAGATATGGGAGAGGGAAGGCGGGGTGTGAGGGTTGGTCAAAGGGGGAAGGTGTAGGCAGGTTCATGTGGACATTAGCATCCAGCCTGGTCCTCCTCCACTTGGGGCTGTCATCTGGCCCTTCCTCCTCCTGACCCCATGCTGGTGTGTCGTCCTCAGGATGTTCAGGGACCTCTGCAACCTGCAGCAGCTCTTGCACAGCCTGCTGGATCCACAGGAGTAGCCGTCACCTAGGACAAGGGATCAGAGTCAATAGGTGTGACTGTCCATCCCCTGCAGCCCACCCATTATGCATGGCATACAGCTATGTGCCACGCTCCTGTGATGGTGTGCGCCCACCCACAGTGACCATGTCCACAAGACATGCCCAACCAGGCAGCAACAGCCATGTGGACCACTGCACACACCCACCGCCCATGTCCAGCACAGCACAACCAAGGCCATACAGTAACGTAGCTATGTGGTGTGCAGGCAGTGCCACCACCATGTGCCCAATGCATGCATGGACCACCATTGACGCACTCCCAGACATGCAGTGCCACTGGACAGTGCTGACTGTCACAAGTCGAGTGCATGGCAGTGGTGTCCATGGATGGTGGTCATGCCCTGCTTCCCACCCTGTTACACAGCATGCAATAGTAATCATGGTGTCATGGCACTCACACTCATCGGCCGATGTTGTCGGTGGTGGTGGTCCCTGACACGCCTGTGTGCTGCGTCCTCCTCCTTTTGCTGCCACTCCCCCATCTGCCACTGCTCGTCCACGCCTGTGGGAGAAAAAAGGAGATAAAAACATCAGTACAATCCCAAAGCAAAGTCCCCCTGCCCCAATGTGTGCCCACCCACCCAGCCAGACCCACCCACCCCATACCCTGTAAACACCACAGCCAACCCTAGACTATCCCTCCCCTATGTGCTGGACACATAAGACAGTGTTACCTATATGGACAATACAAGTGTGTAGACGTATCACCCACCTGGACGAGGCACCATGCCCTTCCTGGCACACGACTGCAGACGGGCAAGTAGCTCTGGCTCCCCCCTCCTGAGGTCCCCATAATGGTGCCTGCACTGCTCTGCTGTCCTCCTGCATCCAGTGGCCGCCTCCAGGTCAGTGGCCACCTCCTGCCAGACCTGGGTCCGTCCTGGCCCTGTCCAGTGCCTCTTCTCCAAACAGTGGGCCATAGTGTGGCTCCACAATGGCCATAAGGTTGGCCAGCTCAAGGGCACTCCATTGTGGGGCTCTCCTGCGTGCCATCTCAACCGCTATAGTAGGCAATATGGTGCTATGCAGCGTGGTAACCCACGTGGAAATGCTGCGCGGTACAGCGCCACCATTCCCTATCACGCTGTTATCGAACAGCACGATAGAGGTGCAGCCATGCTGGATATATGGTGCCAAGGGGCCAAAGGTCGGGCACAGGGTCATAGGTCTCTGGCACAAGGCCACGCACAGCGCCATCGGACGTGTATGCATCTAGCACGATTGGTTGCCTGTGTGCCAGCGCCACAGCAAACTAACGCGCAGTTGTGACACAGCACCATGTAGTGACCCTCGCCATAGTGCCACTGGCACAATGGTGCCCATACCCTGCATTGTCTACCGCGCACAGCACATCATCAGTGCGGCAGACGCCTGCGTTAGCTACCTGGGCATGCGCAGTGAGGTGTACTACACATGCCACAGAACTGCACCATTGGCTCAGCACGTTCAGCACAATTGCGCAAAGCGCAACGGCGCGATATTCAGCCGTCATACGCTAATCATCCGATCAGCCATTCAATGGCGCAGCAGTGTGATTTGCATCTAATTAAAGTTGCTCCTCACCTAATTTGCATGGATTGCGCTATATAGATGCGACAATGTTCTGCAGTGGCCATATTCGGTTACTGCAGTTTATTGGTGAGTTGCATGCTGTGTGGGGGTCTGAACTGTGGTATCAGGGACTTGCTTTGTACTGCACAGTCACAGGTAACCACTGTCATCCTTACAGGCTGAATAATGACCAAGCGAGGTCTGGGTGAGGAGGACTACGATGGTGGGTGGAAGAGGAGGCCCAATTTCACCAAGGCCGAGACGGAGGCACTCTTCGAGGCCTACCTTGATCAGGAGCCACTGCTCAGTGGACAGTAGGGCACCCCACAGGTCTGTGCTGCTGCACGGGTGGAGGTGGCACATGCCATCAACCTGCATGGCAGCCACCAGCGCTCCGTGCAGGAGTGTAAGAAGAAGATGGGTACTGACAGGAGGAGGGTGAAGGAGAAGGTGGCTGCCATCAGGGTGGCACGTGCTGCAACAGGCGGGGGCCAGCCGGAGGTGGTGCAGCTGACACCGGCAGAGGACAGGCTTGCTGCAAGCAAGCAGTGCAGTGCCATAGAGGGCGTTCCAGGAGGTGGCTTCCAGACAGGTGGTAGCCCATCACTGCATGGTAAGTCATGGTCTGTCGGGGAGGCAGGGTAGATCACATGCAGTAACGTGACCTTACTTTCTGTTACAGATCCTGCATGTCTGCAGGGGTCAGCGGTGGAGGGCCTGTCCACTGCGGACAGTCATCTGGAGTTGGAGGAGGGACCATCCACCTCCACAGGTATCCGTCAAGCATTGCAACAGTGCGTCTGCCTGGCTGTCCACACTGATGTCATTGAGACAGGTGTGGGGGAGGCCCTTCCTATGTCTCAGTGTTCTGGCGTCCAAGGATGCCAGCACGCTGTGGTTGTGGCAGAGACCCGCATCAATGATGAAGACATGACTGTCATGGGCAGTGACATGTGTGTGCCACGGAATGGACACACAGCAGGCCAGCTCACGCCCATGGACCTGGCTGGTTCGGACGTGTGTGCCAGCATGTCAGCACAGTCCCAGGCTGTGCCTGTCAGCACCAGTGGGGCAGCACCGTGGCTGGTCAGGACAGTGGGACTGTTGCAGCCACAGCAGCAGAACAACTGATCCCTTGGGCACAGCAGGCAGAGGGCAGCGCAGCAGTCGCCCACGGGACTGGGGGTTCAGGGTTCAGCGGTGGCATCTGTGCACCACCTGTGGACTTGCCCATACCTGGTCCTGGTGAGCAGCGCCCACCCTCAACGGGTGCTGAACATCAGGCTCTTGCATACCCTGAGGGACGGGATGCCGAGGTGGCAGACGACCTCTTTGACGAGCACACACGCCTACTGCAGGCATCAGTACAGCAGCAGATGCGGCTTGCAACGTCTGTGGAGGCACTGTGTGTGGCTCTGGAGCGGGCTGAGGAGCGACACAGCAGGGACACTGATAGGACCCTGTCACGGATTGACCATTTGCAGGAGGATGTGACCGCTGCCATTGACAGGCAAACACAAACGTTCATCGCTGTCATGGCCACAGTGGGCACACAGTCAGGTGCCCATGCATCGATCACACCGCAGAGTTCGCTATCCACTCCCTGTTCCCGGCGTTGTGCGACACCCACCCTGTCAACACCGGGTTCAGCTGTGGGCATCCCGAGCACTCCTGGTGCAGGTATGTTCGGTGTGCTGCAGACCCCTGTGTGGGCATGGTCGCGTTCGCGCAGTGGAACCCCTGGTGGACCATCGGTGCCATCCCATGAGGCCCGTGGTCAGCCTGCCAGTGCTGCTGGGTCTCGGTGGGGCTGCCCACGCATCCGAGGCAGACGTGGCACTGTGCCACAAGACTGACCTGTCTCCCAGCATGGGCACTGTCTGGTGCTGCCCTGTGTGCATTGTGTGTTTCGGTGGGCAGTACATGCGTGAGTGCCCAGCCCGGCACGCAGACACACGGTCTGCCTGCACACCCTCCCGGCTGCTGTCCACAGGTACGTGTGCATGATGATGCCTGCATTGCGCTGTACACCAAAGTGCGATGGTGCCTAGCATCTGACACACGCATGGACAGTCAGTGGACGTGATGGCCTGTGGACATGTGTGTTGCTAGTGTTTGCATTCTGGCTCGGTTTTGCACCTGACCCCTGTGCACTTTGTGCCTATTGTGTGTGCGTGTGTGTGTGTCCGTCCATATGGCGTGTTACTGTTCACCCCTCCCTGGTTGTATGTGTGTGCTTCTGTGCCCTGCCACATCCCTTGCCAGCATGCACCCCTGGTGTGTTTCCATGTGTGTATGTGGGTTGTGCCCTAGCCACTGGTGGTTGCACATGGCACCATGACTTACCTGTGTTGGCTGAAGTGCTCCTCTGTGACGGTGTCCCAGTGCAGCTGTGCCAGCCGGATCAGTCGGGGGTCCCGTCGGCCAAGGGGGGGCTGCCCATCCCCATCGTCACCAGCATCACCGTCGTCCCCATTGCTGTCCCCCTCTTCGACCTGTACGAGCTATCCCACAGTCTTTGGCCATGTTGTGCAGGATGCAACAGGCCAGGAATACCCCACAGGCCTTTGAGGGACTATACTGTAGGGCACTGCCAGAGGTGTCCAGGCAACGGAAATGCGCCTTCAGTATCCCAAACACCCGCTGAATGACATTGCGTGTGGTGGCATGTGCCTCATTGAAGCGTTGCTGCGATGGGGTCATGTTCCGCCGGTAGGGTGTGAGCAGCCAGGGACGGAGTGGGTATCCACTGTCACCTGTGTGGAGATAGTGGAGGTTAGTGTCTTGTTCAGGCTCAGACTGCCCCAAGACCTGTGGGCCACACCCATGGCACCTCTGGCCATACCCCCCCTTGCCCACGATATGTCAGTTCTACATACATACTCACCCACTAGATGACCTGTGGGGATGTCTCCGCTCTTGAATCGGTGGCACAGTGCCAACTGGTGCCAGATGAAGGAATCATGTGCTCCCCCAGGGTGTGTGGCACAGACACTGATGATGTGCCCACTGGTATCACACGACCAGGCAGTTGACACTGGCATATCACTTCGATTCATGTAGGCGCGGCCCCGCCGGTAATTGGTAATCGCGTATGCTACATGGGTGCAGTCTGGCCCCTAGCATGCCAGGCATACGTGCTACCCTGTGGAATTCTGTATGTTTGCTGTGCCTCCGCGCAGTGCTGGGGAAATGGATGTCACAGCATGTGGCAGCAGTGCGCTGAGGAATGGGTGAGGATGCGACGTGGCGGCTGATGTTATGCCTGTGGTGTCCCCTGTTAGTCTCTGGAAGGTACCCGTGGCGAGCAAGCACATGCAGGCTGTTACCTTTGTTTCCACTGACAGAGCATGACTCCGTCGTGTGGGTGCCTGCATCACATCACTGCACAGCTCACAGAGCCGCCTCAGTATTGCCCCGTTCAGGCGGTACCAGCCCACAATCTCAATATCTGTGTACAGCTCAAAGCTGGTGCGGGCTCGGTACAGCTTGTTGGGGGCATACCGCCGCCGGGCCCTTCCACGGCCACGTCCCCCTGCAGCATGCCTTCTCACCCCCCTCATTATGGCATCCATGTGGAAAGTGGCACTGTCCATGTCCCTGGCTTGCGTCCCCCCCAGCAGCTGTTGCTTTGTTCCCCCTGCTGTCCTGACTGCTACCTCCCCTGCACCGGGTACACCTACTGGCCTCTGGTTTCTGTGGCCCCACACACCTTCCCTTGCCCCTCTTGTGTAGTGTGGTTTCCCTGGCCTGCCCTCTTTCTCCCTGTTTCCCTGTGCCTGTCTCTGCCTCTGTCTCATGTGCCTTCCCTGTAGCGTTCTTGCGCCTCTTCCTTGTTCCTTTTTATATTGGCTCATTTCCGTTATGGCGCAACTTCCGCCTGCTCCACTGTTGCGCATTGCGCAAGTCGTTTGAACATTGCACTGCGCCCTTTATGCATGGTTCCTCCCCCTTCGGTTGTGCATGCCTTCATTACCATTGCGCTGTTGCTCAGCATGTTTTCAGTGGCGCAACTGCCTCCTGCTGAATATCGCAGAATGGCGCATTTTCTGACTTGGGCTGGCGCAACCCTATTGCACATTGCGCAACCCTTTTGAATATCCAGCCCATGGTACCTGTTCAACCATGCTGTTCTCCCACATGGCACAGTGCTTAGATGTTTAGCATTCTGCTAACCTTCTGAAAATGGGGCCTTAATTGACTAAAATTCCCCTGCCGATGCCTCTTAAGATGCAGAAAGTAAACAAAAATGGACTATCTTATTCTACATCTTTATGTATTATTTTATGTTATTTTATTTTTTTATCCGAGTGCTGTTTTTATTTACTTATAAAAATACAGTCTGGTTAGTGGTTTAGTTTAGGCTTGGTGGTAACTGTACTGCCTCCCATGCCAGTGGCCCGGTTTCGGGGAGGACCTGGGTCAAACAGGGGTTAGCTTACAGGAGAGGTGACTGAGCATCTCTGGGACAGCCTGTGGCAGGTTGGTGGATTATTTTGCCATTGGAGGTTTTCTACTTTTGACTTATTCCTTAGCTGTCAAGCATGCAATGATGCCAATACAATTAAAGGCTTTGTGCTTTGTGGCTGCCTGAGCCCTGCCAGCATTCCTCACCTAGGTGGCTGTTACAGAGCGGGGTGGTTAGACTCCCCCTCCCTGAGTGGAGAGCAGTCCCGAAGATGCTCAGTCATCTCTCCTGCAAGCTAACCCCTGTTTGACCCAGGTCCTCCCCCGAAACTGGGCCACTGGCATGGGAGGCAGTACAGTTACCACCAAGCCTAAACTAAACCACTAAACCAGACTGTATTTTTATAAGTAAACAAAAACAGCACTTGAATGAAAAAAGAAAGAAAATAACATAAAATAATACATAAAGATGAAGAATAAGATACGAACATACGAAATTTGCTAGCAGATAAAGGCCTAGAGGTCTATCAAGTCTGCTCGAATGTGCAGCTAGCACCCCTTATTCTGCAGCTGCCCCTCCCTTCCACCCTTCCCCTTCATTAACCCTCCCCCTTGTCCTGTCCCATCCTCGTTTGAAGCAGTCCACTGTTCTACTGCATACCACTTCTGCAGGTAACGCATTCCACCCAGCCACCACCCTCTCTGTAAAAAAGTGTCTCCTCATCTCCCTCCTGAACCTTCCTCGCTCCAGTCTCATATCATGGCCCCTGGTGGCCCTCCCTTCCCTTACTTTGAACAGCCCCTCTGTACCCGTCTTGTTTATTCCTTTCATGTATTTAAAGGTTTTAATCATGTCACCCCTGTCTCTCCTCTCCTCCAGTGAGTACATGTTCAACTTCTTCAACCTCCTCTCGTATGATAAGTCCCCCAGCCCCTTGATCATCTTTGTCGCTCTGCGCTGCACCCCCTCCAGTAACTTAATGTCCCTCTTCAGATACGGACGCCAGTACTGCATGTAGTACTCCAGGTGTGGTCTAACTAATGACCTATACAGTGCCAGAATCACCTCCTCCTCCTCGAGGATATACCCCTTGCAATACAACCCAGCATTTTGTTGGCCTTTGCAGCTGCCTTCCACATTGTGCCGAGTTGTTCATTGACCCTGTAATGAGCACACCAGATTCTTCTCTCCTCCTCCTCTGTCTGGGCTAGCTGCACTCTAGCTGGTAACTCCTCCTTGGGTTCTTCATCCCAAAATGCAGCACCTTGCACTTTTTGGCATTAAAGCCCAGTTGCCAGGTGTCTGACCAGGTTTCAAGCTTTGCCAGATCATCCTGCAACCCTGTCATCCCCTAGGTCATCCACCACCGCGCCTACCTTGGTATCATCAGCAAACAGACTGATCTTGCTCTTGATGTCCCATGATATGTCTGCAATGAATATCCCAAACAACACTGGTCCAACACTGAGCCCTGTGGAACACCGCCGTCACTGCCCTTGGTGTGAGAGCTCCCACCCACCACCACCCTCTGTTGCCTTCCCTGCAGCCAGTTTCTACCCATCTCACCAGCTTTGCACCCACTCTGTGCCTATTAACTTCCTTCCCAGCCTTCCATGTGGCGCTGAGTCGAATGCCTTACTGAAGCCCAGATACAGGACATCCACTGCATGCCCCTGTCCAGTTGCCTAGTTACCCAGTCATAGAACTCGACCAGGTTGGTTTGGCAGGATCTGCCATGTATGAAGCCATGCTGTCTGCTGTCCTGTAGTCCTTGGCCTCTAGGAGGGCCACCAGCCTCCTTCAGGATAGTCTCCATTAGCTTACCCATGATGGATGTGAGGCTCACTGGTCTGTAGTTTCCCGGTTCATCCTTGGGCTACTCTTGTGGAGGGCACCACATGAGCCATCCTCCAGTCCTGAGGTACACACACGAATGTAGTGAGGCATTAAATAGGTCTGCCAAAGGTCCTGCAAGGACCTCTGCCAGCTCCTTCAGTACCCTGGTGTGGATGCCATCTGGGCCTGGCGCCTTGTCCACCCTCAGTGCCTTCAAACCCTCTCGAACTCTGCTCTCCATGATTTCCCATCTGTCACCACTTCCCCCGCTTCTGCCATTTCTCCCACCTTGGGTGTCACCTCCTCTCTTTTAGTAAATACTGAGCAGAAGTATTTCATTTAGTGCTTCTGCCTTATCGCACCCTGCTTCCACCCAACCCCTCCTTCTTAATCCTTACTATGTGGTCCTTACAGCTCCTTTTCTCCCTGATGTACTTAAAGAAGTCCTTCTCCCCCTTCTTAATGCCTTGTGCCAGCCTGAGTTCCATAGTTGCTTTGGCTCCCCTTACTGCCCTTGTCACCTCCTTCGATTCTGTCAAGTACTCCTCCCTGTCCTCCCTCCTCCCTGTTTTCTTGTACTTCCTAAAGGCAGCTCTTTTCCTTCTTACCTTTTCCATGACCTCCTTGCTCAACCAGATCGGTTTCTTAGCCCCTAGCCTTCTTGCTCTGGGCTTTGCAGCAGGTTTTGGTGCCTCCACTATCCCCAGCATTATGAGCTCCCCACCGCTGGTTAGTGTCCATACTAGATTGAATTCTGGCCAGGTACCCTTTACCACTTCCCCATCCTCCCAAAGTCAGCCCTCCTGAAGTCCAGCACTATTGTGCCAGATTCCACCCTTCCTTGCCCATATCCAATGTGAGCCATACTGAGCAGTGGTCACTCCTGACAGCTGTTCCTCCACTGTAAGTTCTCTCACAAAGTCCCCATTTGCCAGCACAAGGTCAAGGGTATTTCCTAACCTGGTTGGTTCACTGACCATTTGCAGCAGGAAGCTGTCCTGAAGGCATCCAGCAGTACCTGCTCCTTCTGTTCCTGGTTGCTGGGGTGCTCCAGTCCACTCCTGGCATGTTGAAGTCCCCCACAATCACCACACTACCCTTCTCGCAGGTCCTCCTGATCTGTCCTGCTAGTTCCCTGTCTAACTCCTCCGTCTGAGATGGTGGCCTGTACACCACTCCCATTCTAAGAATCCTATTCTTGGAATCCTGGATTTGCATCCAAAGTGACTCCATACTACCCTCCTCCCCTTCCTCCCTTACACACTTCAGTCCTTCCTTCACATATAGTGCCACCCCCCTCCTTTCCCAATCACTCTGTCCCTACGAAATAATCTGTACCCTGGTACAGACAGGTCCCAGTCATTGTATTGGGTGGCCCATGTTTCCGTGATGACTGCAATGTCCACCTCTCCCTCTGCCATGAGAACCTGTAACTCTGCAGTTTTCCTCCCAAGGCTCCTAGCATTAAGGGTAACCACCTTCCACCCTTCTCCCCTCCCATCCTGCCCTCCTTTCCTAGCATCACCAACAGTACTTGCCATTTGTCCTTTGTCACTGTTATGGGGGGTAAGCTCATATGGTTTCCCAGCCTGTGGTCTCTGCATATCTCTTCCCAACTGCCACCCCCACTCCTAGTTTAAATTCCCAACTTCCTCTGTACTCCTCCATCCTCTGTTTCAACACTTTCCCTCCTCACTTAAGTGTAGTCTGTCCTTGGCATAGAGACTACTGTCCTCCCAGGTCCCTCCCTCACCCCCAACAGCCCATACCCTTTAGCACAACACCAGGTTATTAGCCATCCATTAAATTCCTCTATTCTCAGCTTTCTTGTTGTGCTTGCCTTTGGCACGGGAAGTATCTCTGAAAAAGTTACTGATCTTCCTGCCCCTTACATAATTGTGCTAGTTCCTCAAACCTCCTCTGGACTGTATCTACTGTCTTGTCAGCCAGGTCGTTTTTTTTAGCTTTTTAGTCGATTTTTGTTTACTTTCTGCATCTTAAGAGGTATCGGCAGGGGATTTTTAGTCAATTAGGGCCCCGTTTTCAGAAGGTTAGCGGAATGCTAAACATCTAAGCACTGTGCCATGTGGGAGAACAGCATGGTTGAACAGGTACCATATATTTTAGCAGCCCCAGATACTAACCTGATCATCTGCATGTGCATATGTACTACTAAAACCTTTCAAATGAGGGATCCCCTCCTGCATACAGAGCACAGTGCTATATAAAAGGTTTGAAAGTGCTTAACAACTGAAATTGCAATACTGTTTACTGCTTCCAAAAATCCTGCCCTCATTTGATCTGCCATGCACCTCAAGCGGCGCTTCCAAATCCGAAAAGGTGGTGCCTCCTCAGCTGCCACTGCTGACGGGACCCTACAACTCCTGCCACCCTCCTGGAACTCACCCCTGGATCAACTCCTCAGATCTGCCGAGCGCCCCGAGTGGCACCTTTGCAATTCCAAAAAGGCGGTGCCTCCTTGGCCGCTGCTGCCGATGGGACTTTACAGCTCCTGCCGCCCTCCTGGAACTCGCCCCCAGATCAACTCCCCAGATCTGCCGAGCACCCCAAGTGGCGCTTCCAAATCTGAAAAGGCAGTGCCTCCTAGGCCGCCGCTGCCAACGCGACCCTACAGCTCCTGCCGCCCTCCTGGAACTCACCCCCGGATCAGCTCCCCAGGTATTCACCACTGCTTGAAGCGCACCCCGGTGGTGCCACGATTGGCTGCAGCTCCTTTTGCTATGGGCATCTGATAGGTCAGCCAGCTAGCACGGCTCACCGATTGGTGTGCCTTTTTGCATTCAGGTTTCCAGTTCAGCCTGCTCATATTCTTCTGCTGTGATTTTTCTCACTCCCACCCTCCCAGGCCTCCTTTAAATACACGTATGCTCCACCTTCCTCCTACTGTCCCTGCTCTCATTGGCTCTCCCAGAACCCTGCTGCTCCACTGATCTACTGAGCCAGTACAGCTTTTCTTCTGACTCACCCTCGTCCTCCGTGACCAATACTCCCCAGTTTAACCAAGATGCTGCCTACACTTCACAGCACTTATTCTCCCCCCGCCACCTAATCCCACATCTCCTCCTCTGAAATTAGATGATATCCTTCCCCCTATCTACAATCAGGGTAACTCCCCCTCTCCCATTACCATATCCTGGTCTCACTCACCCACTCGCCCCTGCGCCTGTCTCGTCCAGCTGCCTATGTACATTACTCTTATATGGCTGCTTAGCTCCTGGCCACCCTTTGCTAATACCCAAAGCTCCTAGTCTCCACTGCTGTGCAACCACTCCTGGATCAACAGCGCAAAGCTGCATTATATTATTATTGCCCTCCTACTCTTATCAGCTGGTGACATAAACCCCAACCCTGGCCCAGCTCAACCTCCTCCTGCAGCCAGCACTGAGCCACGTCTCTCAGCTCTTCCAAATGGCCTTAAAATACTACATATCAATATACGTAGTCTCCTCCCTAAAGTGGACTTGCTACAGCCACTGGTGGCTACGCTCAACCCTGATATAATAATAATTTCCGAATCCTGGCTAAATAAAAAAATCAGCAACTCATCTCTTACTCTCCCTGGCTTCACAATATTGAGACAGGACTGACTTGGGAGAGGAGGTAGGTAGCCATCTATGTCTCCTCTTCCATCCATTTCACTTCCGTCTTTTCTAGTGCTCTACCAAAAGCTTACAAGGCTCTGCTGTTGCAAATCTCGCTCTCTTCTCCAGACCTATCTTTGTTGTAGCAGGTGTCTACTGCTGTCCTGGATCACAACCAATATTGCTACTGAACTCATAACCACCTTAGTTAGCCACTCTTCTACTGGCGAATTATATATGATGGAGAGTTCAACATAAATTGACTACCATACCCAGCAAGTGCAATGCTAACTATACATGTGCTCAACCTAACCCAAATTATCCAAGTTCTGACTAGGCTAATTCACAAGACAGGAAACCATTCCCTCATTGACTGGGCCCTTACAACTCACACCCATAAGGTTATTAATTCTGTATTCTAGCAGATGTCTTCAGTGACCATTGCATGACTTTCCTGGTGTGCATAATTCACAAAGTCAAAGTCCCCTATAAAACTCTACAAATCCGATCATACAAATCCCTGAACATTGACCCACTTCTTTATGATTTGACCAACACTAATTGGGCACCTATATCTGTTGTCAGTAACCTAGATGTCGCAGCTAACTACTTACAGAGAACGATTCCTTGAAGTCTGGAATCAACAAGCACCACTACGCCGGGTACGTGTCCGTGGAAACCACCTCCCCTGGATCTCGCCAGAACTCATTGCTTGTCTAATGGCATGTGATACAGCCTGGAAGCTCCATAAAAGCACAAAGCTCCTTAAAGACTATGAGGCCTACCGGGTCCTCAGAAACAAATGCACAAAAACAACTTGTTTGGCCAAGGCTGATTACTTCAGCTCTACTTCTAACTCTAATAAAAATAACCCATCCAAATTCTGGAAAGTAATCCACTCACTTTTCTCCCCACAGGCTCCCCTTCCCTCCTCCAAATAAACAATACTGTCATTGCCGACCACCCTAGCATTGCTGCTGCTTTCAACTCGCACTTTACCTCATGTGCTTCTACTCTGCTAGGCTCCCTCCCAACTATTAACCAGTTATTCTCTGCACCCATTAGAAGTCCTCTAGCCCCACCTCATAGCTTTTCCTTCTCTAAAATTCTGAGAACTGACATGCTGGCGGCCTTGGAAGCCCTAAACCCGAGCAAAGGTAGCTCCTCTGATGGACTGGACCCAAAGTTACTAAACTTGTCTGCTTCTGCCATTGCTCCCCCACTCACTGCTCTTTTCAATCTCTCATTTCACTTGGCTGAAATTCCCCGAGAGTGGAAATATGCTATTGTCCTCCCTCTCTATAAGTGTGGCGACTCCTCCTCCCCTGAGAACTACCACCCTATATCTCTCCTCCTGACAGCCAAACTACAAGAACATCTAGTCCTTGACTATCCTCATACCTCTCAGACAGAAATTTCTTCACCCAATATCAATCTGGGTTCCATAAACATCACTCTACTACTGCCTCACTGCTTTGAATCACTGATGCGATCCTGACAGGCATGGATTGCGGTCACATAACCACTGCCATTTTTATTGATCTTGCTAAAGCTTTTGACACGGATTCACTCCCTCCTGCTCCACTCCCTCTCATCAGCTGGGCTGTCTGAACATGCCATTAAATGGTTCAGCACATACCTATATGACTGCTCACAGTCTGTAAAAATATCCGACTACATCTCCCCTCCTCTACTCATATACTCTGGAGTCCCCCAAGGGTCCATACTAGGCCCGATTCTCTTCTCCATCATTCTGAATGATGTTCCATCCATCTGTACCTCATCTTCTATACATATGTATGCTGATGATACGGTTCTATTCTCCTCTGGGCCCTCACCCTTGGATGTCACCTCCAGGCTCCAACGTGATCTCAATAATGCCTAGAGCTGGTTTCAATCTCATCAACTCTTCCTAAATGCCAAGAAAACTGTGTCCATGACTTTTGGCACATGTCAGAAGCTGCCAAGGCTCCCTTCTGCCCCTTACCTTCACTACCCTCAATGGAGCAACTGTAATTGCTACCGAGTCTTTCAGGTATCTGGGCGTTTGGCTGGATAAACATCTCACCTTCTCGGCCCATGTAGATGCCATAATAAAAAAGCTTTGTCCCAAACTCGGTGCCTTATATAGAAACCGCTCCTGCCTCCCGCCACAGGCAAGACGCGAACTGATCCAAAAAATGATCCTCCCGGTTTTCGACTATTGCGATGTTGTTTATTGCTCTGCTCCTGCCACCTCCTTAGCCAACCTGGATACTCTTTTCAACTCATTCTGTCGGTTTGCTCTGGATGCACCTCACTTTACCCACCACAAACAGGCGACTGCATCATTGCGCAAATCTCATCTCTAAGTACTGGCTTGGCACACTCTCTCCCCACCTAAATTCCCTAATCTCCCCCCACCCACTCCCTCTCAACTTGTAAGAGCCCATGACCATTGAACTCTGTCTGTTCCCTGGAGATCCACCGCTAGTGGACAGGCCTCCCACTCCTATCATCTCCCCAAAATGTGGAATGCTCTTCCTACACATATCCGATCCTCTTCCTCGCCTGGCTCATTAAAACAAGCTCTTCATAACTTCCTCTCTGTAAATTGCACCTGCCCCTAGCTCCCCCCCTTTCTTGTCCTACATCCTGTTTGATGCCCTGCTGACTCACTTCACTTGCCACCCTGTGCTATTCTTAGTCTGCATAGTGCAGGCCATTGGGTCACACTTGCTATTACATTATGCTCTCTCTCTCTGTCTCACCACAAGCTCACTGCAACTGGTTTTCACTTCTCTACCCTTGTAATTATTTGCTTTTCATGCTAATGTAACCCCTTTGTTACCTGGGGTTACTAGAATCCCAGTAAGACCTAGTGGTAGGCAGGGAAGGCAGCTTGTGAAACTCCAGTTAAATGGGTTTCACACTGTCTCACTCTGTCCTCAGTCACAGCTGAGACTTGAGAGATGACATCACTATAGAACTGTCGCAGCTGCATGAGCCACTTTGGAATCTCCAGCTCAGGGAGTGAAGTTTAGAACTTTGGGAAATTCAAAGGGAGTCTTCCGTTTGTCCTTAAGCAAGAAGGAAGCATCAGTCTGCTGTTTGATCTCTGACTAAGAAAAAAGGAAGTGTTCCTGTGTTTACCTTTTTTAAAGTGGTGGAGACCGCTCCCCCAGTCTCAGTGCCCCCCTCCCTCTGGGGTGGAGGAAAAGTTCTCTGTGGGTTCCAGGGGCAATCCCCATTGCCCACTATGGAAGGAAGCTGCCTGATGTTGTTTTTGTCTGTTCTTGTATAACAGCAAAGGTTACAGTACTTCGCCTGTGGGGCACCTGCAACAAATGGGTGAATGTTTGGCTCCATTTGAAGGGGCAAACAACTTCTTTTCTTCAGTTGGGAAATAAATGTGGACTGCTGTTTGGGAGGACTATGTCAACTAGGACAAACAAATAGAGCAGTCAAACAGTTTAAAGTTTTAAATGGAGTTAAAGTTCGCTGTAGAGGGGGTGCTTCAGGTCGTCCATTGTTCAATCTACATTTTAAAGTCTAAATTTTTCTGTGTGTCCAGAGAAATGGCCGGGTATGGGCTGTGGGAGCTGGAGGTGGGAAAATCCCCCATCTTTAGTAACCAGGTCCACCTCTATGGATTTCTTCTGTGTTTTTCTACTTGCCTCATGCACTTGGCCAGTGATGGGGTGGGTACCCAGATCGGGCTTAACTGAAAATCTCTCTAGGAGTCGCAGACTCTAAGTGGTGTGGGGAGCCACAGGATAGGAAAATTACTCCTTGTTTGATGGGAGCTCGATTGAAGTACGAAACAAATCTCTAGGAGTCGCAGACTTCAAGTGGTGTGGGAGCCACAGTTTGAAGTCTCTTGTTTGATGGGATGTCTTTCCAAGTAAAGTTTGGGTTCATTCTTCAAGTGGACCGTCAGTCGAGTGGCGGTCAGGGGAGCCGGGCCAGTCGGGCTATGTATCCAATGCACATGCAAAGTCCGGGCTGAGTGCCTGGTGGGTCCAAAGCCAGACAACTGTAGTAATGTGTTCATTCCTCAAATGGACCACTGTGTTAACCTCTAGTCTGCACATACAGTAAACGTAGCCCTTTGGGGGACCATGCAATGCTTTGTTATGTGTCATCTAGTCTGAATAAAGCCATACTGAAAAACCCCAATTCTGGTTCTGGACATTACAGTTATTGCTTCCTGTAGTTTGGATTTACTTGGGTGCCCCTGTGCAGAGTAGCCAAACCTAGGTCTCTTTTATGCAGGTAACCTCATCCTTCCCGAACCCAGATATATGTTACTCCCACCAGGTATTGCTGCTTCACGCTAACAGCAGTGCGCCACCTGTCGCTTCCATAGAAAAGGTAGGGGTGAGAGGTAAGAAAAAAATGGAGGCAACCGCTTTGGATTTGTTCGAAGGAAGGTGCTTGGGCAAGTAGGCTAGCTGCTATTATCTTGCAGTCGGTAGCCCAAAAAGTTGAAGCAATTTCTAGGTAAAGTTGTGTGCTGTGAATTTTGTGTTGCTATTTAAAAATGACAACTGTTTACCAAGGAGCTGAAAGCCAAAGTGTGTCCTTGTCCTGCATCAACATAGTTTACAGCATTTGTCAGTTTTAAACAAAGTTATGTGAAGGAAAGTGTGGAAAACTAGGGTAGCAACAGAGAAATTATGCCCTGATGTTGGAAATGCTTTCTGTGAATACTAGAGACTGCAGAGTTAATGGCAATGTTACATGGTTGAAATGGGCTCCGCTGGTGGAGTCAGTTGAAAAAAAAAAAGTATCTTTTCAGTTTAAATTTGCCTGCTTGATGATCGCTGTGGAGGAGAGGAGCCTCGTGAGAAAGAAGAGGCTCATTTGCATGGCGCCGTAGTTGGTCAGTTTGTTATTAGTCCCGCCTCAGCCAGCTCTCTTTCTGTGATTGCCTCAGCATTCGAGAGGGAGACAGAGTGTGGTGCATGTACTGGCAGTGGAGGAGCCGCTCGCAAGTGTTCAAAGCGCTGTAAACAGTAAAAGTGACTTTCGTTAAAAATCGGGCTCAATCCGCTATCGATCGTGGGATCAGTGAATTGTGGTTAAATACTCGATCATGAGACTGCCCGCCTGCTTGCATTCTGAGGCCTTCAAAAATCTGGCTGCAGGCCGTTTTTACTCTATCGCAGCAATCTGCTACAATAACAGTGAGTAAACTAATAAAACTGCTCAAATCAGTGATTTTCAGTAATGCCATATAAAATGTGTGCAGCTGTATAGTCGCTTTGCAAGTAACGATTGTGTGATGTCCCGTCTAGGCAAGTCTGTAAAGCCATTAAATGTGTACATGCAAATGAAAGTAGCCTCAGTTTAAAGTTTGCAGTCAGAGAGAGACTGTGGTTGTAAAATAAGTGCAACACTAGTAGAAGCAGGCAATCCCAGTTGAAACCTGAAGTTAAAGGGACTGTAATTAAATGAATGTTGCCAGTATGTGAAAAGTCCAAGGAAATCCTGTAAATGTGTGAACAGCCAGAAAGAGCAAGTTGTACGGTTTGAATAAAAGTTATTAGTAGCTGATGTAAATCGGGTGTGCAGTGGCAAGACCCAGAGTCTGAATGTTGATGCACAGGAGTGCTGCCACCGCCATTACAGGGCGGGGTAGTAAAGTAAACACAGCAGCAGAGGAGCCATTTTAAAGCTACAGAGTGTGTTCATTAAAGTGGGACTTTCAGTTACAGTGAAGTTTTGTTTGTTTTTCTGCAGTTATGGCCTCAGGACCAGCTCGTTACCCGGATCAGGTCCGGGTTGCAGTAACAGCAGTAGTAAATAGATTGAGAGATAGTGAAAATTGGTGCTATAGAGGGCAACTCCCTACTGATGTGGCAGCATTCCTAATTATCCAGTGCGTGGTATGCCAGATGTACTTGAGTGCTGGAAGGGATGTCTTCATGATTCCTCACTGTGCTGGATGTCTACAAAATATGGTTGTATAAAGCGCTCAGATTCAGCTTGGCTCCTACATGGACACAACTTCAAGAATCTGCAGCTGGCAGCATACAGCATCAGGCTGGAGCCTGGAGGAAGGTCCTGGGAGTGTGGGCACAAAGTTAGAGAGTGCAGAATTAGAGAATGAATCTGAAAATTGAAGCATTGGATGTGGATACAGAGCAAGTTCAGATAAAGCATCAATAGTCCCTGGGTGGGGGCCTAGCCCAAGTCTCAAGGTGAAGATGATGCGGAGGCGCCGACCTCCGCCTCCCAGTGATGAATGGATAGTCTCGGGGTGAGAACTACTGCTCACTCCTGGGCTCAGATCCTCAGTGAAGAGGAAGATGAGGGGAACCTATGTGGCCTTGTGAGAAAGGAATGGTACACAGCCTCAAGATCTTGCCTCGAGGAATGTGTTCAAGATGGTGGTGATGTTACTGTCTGGCTTCGCCAGAAGAAGAAGAAGAAGTCAGGGATCCATTTTACTCTATTGAGGATGCAAAGCTGGTAGAACCAGAACTGCCACCCCCAAGCCAGGCCAGCGTCTCAGATTGACCAAAGCAAGTAAAGGGAGAGACTGGTTCGTAGAAAGGCCAATGAAATCTTTGAATGACCTTTCCTAACTTTCCTCAGACAGTCTGGGAGGAGATTGAGAACTGCAGGAAATCCTGGATCTGGATGAAGCAATGAAACATGCATCCTGGGGCTAACCAGCATGTAAAGAATAGACTGTTCCACTTAAAAGTATACACAGTGGAAGAGAGGCAGGACACTGTTTATAGACAGAGTGAGAATAGTGGACGGAGAGGACGCTAAGTCTCCTCACTGTGTGAATTATGTGGCCCAGACGGAGTAATAATTCGCCCCTGACCCACTTTCTATTATTGGCCCCAGTGCAAGGACCTCCCAGTAATTAGCCTGCGGCTTACAAAAATGGAGAGCCAAGCAGTGGTAGTCCAATACTGCACATTAAGACTGTGAAGTGCCCTTATTGAACTGCCAATATGAATAAACAAGGAACAGGTGCCCTATATTCTTCAGTCCACAGTGTACTGTCCTGTTCAGCAACCATCTACTGGCACCACCAGATGATTTCAGATCTAGAGAGATACCAGCCCAGCTGTTTCCTGTTCATCGCCTGGTAATCGGATGACGCCGACCAGCTGTTTCTTTTGTCCTGCTCTAAGGCTCTTCCAAGTTATGACATCAGCCCAGCTGTTTCCAGATGTGCACTCCTGTGGGTTCCCGGAAGATGTCCACCCAGCTGTATCAGAAGAAATGCTGCCAGGAGAGTCTTCGAAGGACCAGGTTTGTGGAAATCTGAATACTCAAGAGGCTGGTAGTCCAAAACCCTTTTTATTCTATCTTTATGACATTGCACACACACCCTACACTACAGACTTCAAACAGTGTGTGAACTGTCCAAGAAGACTCTCCTCTCGGGATTATGGCCTTAAAGGACTATGTTCATGGGGTTCCCGCCCAGGAGAGACTCTCTTAATGGACTGGCCTCGGCCTTGTAGTCACTAGTTGGGACATTTAGGCACTCCATCCCCAAAGGTGTATTGTTACCAATGTCATTACTGTACTTTAATGTAAATACTGTTTTCACCTTTTTCTAAAAAAAAAAAAAAAATTTATTTTTGGGATTGTTCAGTGTTTTGTTTTTCTGTATGGTAAGGGTTGTTGTTACATTGTTGTTGTTTAGATAGACTGTACATGCAGATTAGATTTTTGTTTTGTTTTTGTCTTTCTCACAGGTGTTCCTGGAAGACAGAAGAGAAGACAAGAGAGGAGGAGGGGCTCATCTGAGTCCCTCAGTGCTTATGGTGCAGAATTTAAATGTACTGTGTTATTATTGCTAATGGTTGTAGTTGCAGGTTGTCCAAAGTCGGGAGGTCCCGGTTTTGTTTTGTTTGGGATATTATGTTAGAGGCAGATAGGTTTTCCTCAGAGGGGTAGGGGGGATAGACAGGCTGTGGTCCTGAACACGTCAGGATTGCAGTGCTGATCTATCAGGGCTATGCTCTGATCGGTTCTACTAGAGCCACTAGGTGTCCATAGTAAGTGGATAGAGTAGAGGCTGACATGTCAGTTATAGGCCCTCAGGCCCTTAGTGTTGCCTACCTGTGCTTGCACATGGTAGGGGGCCTGATCACCCCTCCGCAGGTAGCACATAGGGTGGGATGGCCTAAGGTCAGGTATAATGACTGGGGACAATCATTTCTGGTCAAAGGCGAGTGTAACCCTTTGTTACCCGGGTTACTAGAATTCCAGTAAGACCTAGTGGTAGGCAAGGAAGGCAGCTTGTGAAACCCAGTTAAATGGGTTTCACACTGTCTCACTCTGTCCTCAGTCACAGCTGAGACTTGAGAGATGACATCACTATAGAACTGTCACAGCTGCATGAGCCACTTTGGAATCTCCAGCTCAGGGAGTGAAGTGTAGAACTTTGGGAAATTGAAGTGAGTCCGCTTGTCCTAGCTAATTAAGGAAGCATCAGTCTGTTGTTTGATCTCTGACTAAGAAAAAAGGAAGTGTTCCTGTGTTTACCTTTTTAAAGTGGTGAGACCGCCCTGAAACTTCTCAGTGCCCTCCTCTGGGAAAGAAAAGTTCAGGGTTCCAGGGCAACTTTGCCCACTATGGAAGGAAGCTGCCTGATGTTGTTTTTGTCTGTTCTTGTATAACAGCAAAGGTTACAGTACTACCTGTGGCACCTGCAACGAATGGGTAAGTGTTTGGTCATCCTGAAGGGCAAACAACTTTTTCTTCAGTTGGGAATAAATGTGGACTGCTATTTGGGAGGACTATGTCAACTAGGACAAACAAATAGAGCAGTCAAACAGTTTAAAGTTTTAAATGGAGTTAAAGTTTGCTGTAGAGGGGGTGCTTCAGGTCATCCACCATTCAATCTACATTTTAAAGTCTAAAGTTTTCTGTGTGTCCAGAGAAATGGCCGGGTATGGGCTGTGGGAGCTGGAGGTGGAAAAACCCCCCATCTTTAGTAACCAGGTCCACCTCTATGGATTTCTTCTGTGTTTTTGCTATTTGCCTCATGCATCTGGCATAGTGATGGGGTGGGTACTCAGATGTGGGTCAACTTGAAAATCTCTCTAGGAGTGGCAGACTTAAGTGGTGGGAGTTACAGATGGGAAAATTACCCTTGTTTGATGGGAGTCTGATTGAAGTACGAAACAAATCTCTAGGAGTCACAGACTTAAGTGGTGTGGGGGAGCCACAGTTTGGGAGTCTCCTTGTTTGATGGGATGTCTTTCCAAGTAAAGTTTGGGATCATTCTTCAAATGGACCGTCAGTCGAGTGGCTCAGGTAGGGGAGCCGGGCCAGTCGGGCTATGTATCCAATGCGCATGCAAAGTCCGGCTGAGTGCCTGGGGTCCAAAGCTGTGACAACTGTAGTAATGTGTTCATTCTCAAATAGACCGCTGTGTTAATCCTCTAATCTGCACATACAGTAATGTAGCTCTTTGGGGACCATACAATGCTTTGTTATGTGTCATCTAGTCTGAATAAAGCTACATTGAAAAATCCCACCTTTGGTTCTGACATTACAATTATTGCTTCCTGTAGTTTGATTTACTTGGGTGCCCTGTGCAGAGTAGCCAAACCTAGGTCTCTTGTGCCAGGTAACTCATCCTTCCCCGAACCCGTAGATACATGTTACCCCCACCAGGTATTGCTGCTACGCTAACAGCATGCCACCTGTCATTTCCGTAGAAAAGGCAGGGATGAGAGGTGTTACACTAATGTGTAATTCAGTTGTAACCTCATGTTTTGTATGATATTATGTATTTTGTGTGTACTCACTGTTACTATGTAATCTCCACAACCCTTCTCTGTCGCACTGGAGACGCACAACTTGTTGTTCAGTGTACCTTCCTGGTGAAACTTTTCAATAAATAAATTAATTTGACCACAGTGGTATATTCAGAGCTCACCTGTGGTCACCATCATGATGCTCTCAAGTAGTATACCAAAATGATCCTTGGCATGTGGTTCTACACTCCTGATCGCAGTTTAAATGGCTCCATTATTATAGTAAATGATCCTGGTGTCTATGCCCCCACCCAGGAATACTAACCTGGGAGCTCATTTCTAGATGCATCCTGGGGAGGGGAACGAAAAGTGGGTCTTAGGTAGCACAATAGTTCAAAATACATAACATACATGGAGCAGAGGAATGCAACCACAAATTACATTGGGAATAATACATGCAAGATGTGAGAACCTGAGTGATGAGCAAACAATCGACAACTCATATACAGCACAGTCAGGAACCACAAACCTATGCTGGTGATCAAATACAGAGCAGTTTTATTTATTTATTTATTTAGCTTTTGTTAACCGGGTAGGTACACTAGACAAGTTATATACCTATTTTCAGGAACTTCCCGGGAGGGTACAACAGGTAATACAGATACATCAGAACATAACAGCAAGTAAAGCAAGTACATAGAGTAACAAAATGCATTGAGTCACAAAACGGTAAGGCATGGAGTGAACTGCTATGACAGAAATTGATAAGTACATATAACCAACAATATATAGTCTAGAGCATACATAGTGCAGTCAGATGCCTAGGAGAGCAATTGGATCACGAGAAATGACCAAAAGATCATTAGCAGGTCCTCAGAACAGTTGGGCCCAAGTACAATTAGGCTACTGAGGCTTGGAACATTCGGTGACGCTTGAGGGTTGCTTTCAGATGCCCCACAGGGACTTCTGGAAGCACTGATGGAGGAGGCGGAATGAACATGGTCAGGAAAGGAGTTCCAGAGCCTAGGAGCACATACAACAAAGTCCCTGTCCCCATAAGGGTTTGGGTGAGGGTATTTTAGCATCCCAGGACCCTGGGACCTGAGTGGGAAAGAGGAGGGTCAGGAGGTGAGAGAAGCTGTGCATCCTGGGGTGCCGGTTCTGATTATTTTGTTCATGGGGCATCCCAACCTAAAGTTCAGGTGATTGGTCGGGAAAGCCAACCTGAAGTTTATCATAAAGCTCACAATGGTGGGTGAGACGGGGCAGCTAGTGCAAAACGACAGATGTTATTGTACGCTAGTGTGCCACAATGAGAAAGAAGAGCTTTGAGGTACAGGCAAATTCAGGAGACCATAGCTATGGGAGGGAAGTAGTACAAATCTAGCAGGTGCTGAGACGAGCAGCAGGGTTGGTTATTTTTGGGTCTTGTATAAGCCAGACCCAATTTACAGTTCACAAATTCCATAGACTTTTTAGGATATGACTCAGGTCCAACTGGGATTAAGTGTCACCCAGGTATTTGATGGAGTTCACAGTTAGATGGGGCTCATCTGCACAACTGATACGCGAAGGGGCTGGAGGCTTTTACTAAACATTAGCTATAAACATTTTGCATAATGCCTAGAGGAAGTATAGAAATAAATTTTAGCTGTACCTAAACTGGAAACAAGTAATAGGAGAGGGAAAACTAGCAAGTGCAGGAGGAGAGGAGACCACTGGAGTGGTTTGAAAGAATCCATGGGAGGGAGATTGGTGAATGGTTGGGGAAGGAGTTCCAGATTTTAGGCAGCGTGGCTGAACGTGACTTTGCTGATGGTTGTGGAAACTGAAGGGACTGTTAGGTTCTAATATTTCAGCTTTGTGATGGTATGGCTATAACGGGCCATCAGAGAGATAGGAGGGTAGGGAAATAACAGGATTTGCCCACAAAGCTGGCACAGTGGGCATGGTGTCTGTCCACAAGAAAAAAAAGGAGAGAGATTTATATATAGAACAATGGTGAGTCCAAGAAAGATAGTCGAGAGTGTAATGGCAGAAATAGTTGAAGATTGTGTCCAGTCTGGCAAGGGTAGTGAAGGGGGCTACGCTGTAGACCACATCACCATAGTCAGAGATTTGGAGGATCATTCTCTGGATAATAGCATGGTATGCAGGAGGTGGGATACAGTCACAGTTCCTGTAAAGTGCACCAAATTGTGGTGCAGCTTTTTGACTATAGCATCCACTTGTTCAGAAACGCTTAGGTGCTGGTCTAGCCAGAAACCAAGATAACTAAAGGTGGTGACATCCTCACAGGGAGGCATCCAGAGGGTATGGAAAGCAGGAAGGGAGGGAGCCTAGAGAGTCTGGGTGCCTTGTGCCAAAGAACATGGAGACAGCCTTTCTGGCATTGAGGAAAAGCTGATGTGTGTGGTCAGGCTGAACTTGATCAAAGTCCAGCTGGAGTCTGTGGCCTGCTGTGAAGAGGACCGGTATTATCCATGTACATGTGAATGGATGCAGACAAACATGGAGGAGGAGATCATTATGAAATGGAGAAAAGTAGTGGGCTTAACACAGATCCTTGTGGGACCCAAGTGGATACAGGCAGGAGGAGAGGGGGTCACCACTTTTGACTGCTTGGGACCCACCCCGTGGTAGGAGGAACAGCTGATGGCTAAGTCAGAGAGGCCTGCAGCCTGGAGCTCACACACTTGGGTGGTAGACAGGGCTGAATGCTTTGCCTAGATCGATGAAGATAGCAGAAGTGAATAGGCTGTGATCCATACCATTATGGATGGATTTGTGAGCCTGAGCAGGTGGTGGAGTGATTTTTATGAAGTCAGACTTGTACTGGGTGAAAAGAAGAGGAGTCCAGAAAGGGAGAGAGATGTAACAAGATAATTTGTTCCTGTATTTTGGAGGGAGGAGAGAATGAGTCGGTAGCTGTCTTCGACTCTGACGGGTCACCATCTTTGGAGGAGGAGGAGTAACAGGCAGCCTTCCAGTCAGCAGGGATGGAGAACACCAGAAAGAGAGGTTAGGGAGGTCATCCAATGGGGAGGAGATTGCAGAAGCAGTCAGGTGGAAGAGCTTGCTATCCCGGCCCTCTGGGCTCCTACCCTTGGAAGGATTAAGGGAGGGAACTGTGTCGGGGATAAAGGATGGAGTTACTGGAGAGAAAAAAAACAATAGTGGGAAGGAAGGACATGACAATCATGCAGGCTGGCAGGGGTGAGAGGGAGGTGAGGAAAGGGAGAGGGAGGAGAGGAGAAAGGAGGTACAGGTGATGAAAAGGAATTACATCTCTATGGTGATGAAGGAGAGGTTAGAGACAGGGGTGTCACTGACTCTGAGGACAGGCAAAGGAGTGAGGGGGAGAAGAGATTGTGGCAGCCTTTCAAAATTTAGACAGGTAACCAATGTTGGTACTGAAGTTAGATGTAAAATTCTCACCTTGGCAAGCTTATTGCCATGGTACAGGTGCTGCGGAAATGATGATTCCTCTGAAGCTATGGGGATGGGTTATGTTTATTTTCTGACCAAGCCAAATCATGCACTTGCAAGTAAGCTATGAGGTCAGCCATGATCTAGGGAAGTGTAACTTTTCTCATGTGCTGTTCTGGGGCATGGCAGTCCCATAAAGGGGAGGCAGTATAGCGCAGTGGTTTAAGGCTCTGAGCTGCAAATCTAGGACATCCAGCAGACCAGACCTGGGTTGAATCCACAGCTTCCACTTGCAGACTGTGTGACTCTGAGCAAGTCACTTATCTTCCCTGTGCTCCCAGGTTGCTCCTGTAAAAAGATTTCAGCTTAGTGTGCTACTCCTGGTTATACAACTAAAAATATATATTTAGAGTAATTTTGTTTTGAAATATGTTAGCATGGAATCAGTGGAGCAGACCAATGAGATAGGGGACTAATCAGAGTGACTTAGGTCACGGCTAAGGGGTGAGGTCCAGGATTTGAAGGAAAATATAAGCAGTGTTTGGTGGGGTGAGGGGTTTTAGTTGAATGAGAGGCATCAGAGGGTTGTGATTATGGTGTCAAATCAGAAAAGAGGGAAGTCAAGAGTGAATGCCAGGGATCCATCCTGACTCTTGTTCTCTTCAATATGCTCATTAACAACGTCTGAGAATGAATCTGTGGCTGTGTCTCTTTGAAGATGACACCAAGCTCATGGGAGGGCAGATAGTGATGGGGAAGTAGGAAACTGCAGACTGACATGTAAAGATTAGAGAGGTGGCCTAAGGTTTGGCAGTTGAACTTCAATGCCAAAAAGTGCAAGGTTATTCACTTAGGGGACAAGAACCCCAGGACAGAGTACTGGATAGGAGGGGTACAGCTGAGCACTGCAGCTGAGAAAAGGTACCTAGTATTCGTCATTAGTGACTCCCTTAAACAATCAAGCTAGTACGGTGAGGCATCTAGTAAGGTAAACAGGATACTAGGATGTGCCAGAAGGGGTTCTGATAGTAGAAGAAAATAGGTTTACTGCCTCTTTATTGATTGTTGGTGAGGCTGCACTGGGTGTACTGTTCAGAGTTCGGAACTTCTGAAGACCTCACCTCAGAAAAGATAAGGACAAAGGGTGATCAGGAAGATTCAGAGCTGACAGGACAGATCGTATGACGATCTGCTCAAGGCACTGAACATGTCTTCACTGGAGACCAGACAAGAGAGGAATGATATGACAGAGACCTTCAAGTTCCTGTAAGGAATAAACAAGGGAATGGAGAACTACTAAGCAGGAGTAACAGTTCAAGGTTATGAGGGCACAAGTAGAGACTGATGGATGGAGGTTCAAGAGGAATATTGGAAAGTTTTATTTTCCAGAAATGGTGGTGGAATGTGAATAGTTTGCCAACTGAGATGGCAGGCACCAAAACCATAAATGGTTTCAAGCATGGCTCTGACAAAGGAAGGGTATAATGGTTACTCATGCTGATAGTAGTAGGAGGGGAACAAGGAGTGGATAGTGAAGGCTATTACCCTGCATGGACAGTAGGTTCTGAGGTTTAATATGGGAAATGGGGCAGACAGGATGTACCTATTTTTATATTGATTGAGCACAGTGCAACTAATATATTGCAGGTTGCTGGTGACAGTAGTTTGGAATATTTGCACCAACTACTGACAATTTTGTTGCTGCAATCGGGCCGCCTCATCATTGCAGCGTCAGCCATCTGCTGCAATGAGGGAGCGACCCATCATTGCAGGGTGGGATGTAAAAACCCTGATAATGTTTGTGAACAGGGTGGCAGGTTGCCGCCCTGTTCACAAACAATATAACCCCCCCCACCGTGTTTATGTGCCAACGTGGTCCCCAAACCCCGACGGCCTCGGTGCCCCACTGTTTCTGGTGCTGACGGGGGAGCCCACCCCGTCGGCATTCTGTAACACCCCCGCTTTATTCCTAGCAACAGGGTGCCCAATCCTCGCCGGCTACTGCTGCCTCCAAAGAAAGCCATTAGTGGCACGCTGAGCCCATCCCAGCGTGCTACTGTCCCCTGTAAAGGAAAACGTCCCGTGAAGTATTTTTTTTTTTTACCTGCAAAAAAGGAAGTGGTTTCTCATAGTGTCCCTGGCCCCCACCTGCAACCCGCACCAACCCACTGCGCACCCTGCCTCCCCACACCCCCCCGTCACCCCATACTTACCTCCGGAGCTTGGCGCGACGATCTTCGGTGGACCAGGAACACGTCTGCACTCTTCAAAGCTGACCATGAACTGAGGAAATGTCAGTAAGCTGTATAACATAATAAATAGTGTTTTTTCAACTTTAGTACATATCTCAGGCATTTTTGGGACTTTTTTCACCAAATTTTCAACATAGGGTTTTTGGGACCCTCCTCATGAATTCTTGAACTGTCATTGAGTTAATCGGCCCGGAAAGGTGATTTCGCGGTCGCTGCGTGGAATCACCTTTCAGGGCCGATTAACGAAACGACAGTGCCAGTGTTCACGAGGTGGATCTCAGAAAGCCTATGTTGCAAATTTGTGAAAATCAAAATGACTGTTTCACCCAGCGCACCGCGCAGTTGCTACCTACGCCGTAACTTCGCGAATTTGCAATATTTTCATGCCAGATTTTCAACATTGGCATTTTTTCACACCTCCTTGTGAACAGTACAGCTGTCATTGTTCACATCCTGGCGGAAATGTGTTTTCGCACTTCTGGCACAGAATAGCGCGGTCGCTGTGGGAAATCAGTGTTCAGGACAGATTAAGAAAATGACAGTGACACTGTTCATGAGTAGAGGTCCTGAAATGGCTGTGTTGAAAATCTGCTAACGATACTCCATAAAATGACTGTGTTACAAGCGTGTGTTGTGCAGTTTGCACGCACACTCATAACTTCGTGAATTTATATTTTCACCATTGCCATTTTCCCACACCTACTTATGAACAGTGCATCTGTCATTTTTCCCATCCTGGCCAAAATGTGTTTTTGCACTTCTGGCGCAGAATAGAGCAGTCGCTGTGGGAAATAACTGTCCGGGACAGATTAAGAAAATGACAGTGATACTGTTCATGAGCCGAGATCCTAAAATGCCTATGTTGAAAATTAGGTGATGATAGCCCAGCAAATGACTGTATTACAAGTGTGCGTTGCACACTTTCCACACACCCTTGTAACTTTGCAGATTTGTAATACTGTCATGCCAGATTTTCAACAGTGGCATTTTTTCACACCTCCTTATGAGCAGTACAGCTGTCATTTTTCGCATCCTGACTGAAATGTGGTTTCACAGTTGACGCACACAATAGCGCCGTCGCTGTGGTAAATCAGTATTAGGACAGATTAAGAAAATGATAGTGGCACTGTTCATGAGCAGAGGTCCTAAAAGCCCTATGTTGAAAATTTGGTGATGAAACTCCATAACATGACTGTGTTACAAGCATGCATTGAACTGTTTCACGCACCCTTGTAACTTTGCACATTTGTAATATTTTCACACCACATTTTCAACAGTGGCACTTTTTTCACACCTCCTTATGAAGAGTACAGCTGTCATTTTTCACATCCGGTCTAAATATGTTTTTGCACTCCTGCCAGAGAATAGCACGGTCGCTGTGGGAAATCAGTGTTTGGGACAGATTAAGATCGAACAAGTGAGGGGGGAGTGACCGAGCTAAACTGAGCTCTGTCGGGACTGCTGTGGATTTGTTTGTGGGCAGAAAAAGGCCCCAGCTCAAGAGCCCAGTACAAAAGGGCAGCCTGCAGCACTGGGAGAAACAGAACAAGAGAGCGAGTGAGGGAGGGTGAGTGAGTGAACTCACCGGAGCGCTGTCAGGACTGCTGCAGATTTCTTTGTGGGCAGAAAAAGGCATCAAAGCAGGCAGGGGCCCAGTAGAAAAGGCCAGCCTGTAGCGGTGGGAGAAACAGTACGAGTGAGTGAGACGGGGACTGAGTGAACTCAACAGATCTCTAGCAGGACTGCTGCAGATTTCTTTGTGGGCAGAAACGCACCAATGCAGGCAGGAGCACCATACAAAAGGGCCGCCAGTGTGCCAGGACAAACAGAATGAGCATGTGACAGAGGAGACTGAGCACCTCAACGTAGCTCTTCGGGACAGCTGCAGATTCCTTTGTGGACAGACAAAGGTGCCACGCAGCCAGGAGCCCCTGCACACAAGCGCAGCCTGCAGCACCAAGAGAAACAGAATGAGGAGTGACAAAGGCGGTAGTGAGCGAGCTCAACAGAGCTGTATTGTGACTGCTGGGATTTCTTTGTGGACAGAAAATGCAGCAATGGAGGCAGGAGCCCAGTACAAAAGGCCAGCCTGCAGCACCGGGAGAAACAGAATGAGTGAGTGAGAGGGGGGAGTGAGCGAGCTCAATGGAGCTGTGTCGGGACTGCTTCAGATTTCTTTCCTGGCCAGAACAAGCCGCCAATGCAGGCAGGAGCCCAGTACAAAAGGGCAGCCTGCAGTGGTAGGAGACACAGAACGAGTGAGTGAGGAAGGGGGAGTGAGTGAGCACAATGGAGCTCTCTGGGACTGCTGCAGATTTGTTTGTGGGCAGAAAAAGACAGCAATGCACGCTGGGGCCCAGTACAAAAGGGCAGCCTGCAGTGGCGGGAAAACCAGAATGAGTGAGTGAGAGGGGAGGAGCGAGCTCAATGGAGCTTCTTCGTGACTCCTGCACACTTCTTTGTGGGCATGAAAAGCCGGCAACACAGGCAGGAGTCCAGTACAAAAGGGTAGCCTGCAGCGCTGGCAGAAACGGAATGAGCGAGTAAGAGAGGGAGAATGAGGGCAAGCTGAATGGAGCTGTGTCAGGACTGCTGCAGGTTTCTTTGTGGGCAGAAAAAGCTGCCAATGCAGGCAGGAACCCAGTACAAAAGTGCAGCCTGCAGCACTGGGAGACACAGAATGAGCGAGTGAGGGAGGGGGGAGTGAGTGAGCTCACCGAAGCTTTGCTGGGACTGCTGCGGATTTCTTTGTGGGCAGATAAAGGCAGCAATGCACGCAGGGCCCAGTACAAATGGGCAGCCTTCAGCAGCAGAAGAAACAGAACGAACAAGTGAGAGAGGGGGAGTGAGTGAGCCAGTTCAATGGAGCTGTATTGTGACTGCTGCAGATTTCTTTGTGGGCAGAAGAAGGCGGCAATGCAGGCAGGAACCCAGTAAAAAAGGGCCACCTGCAGCACTGGCAGAAACGGAATGATCGAGTAAGAGAGGGGGAGTGAGCGAGCTCAACGGAGCTCTGTTGGGACTGCTGCAGATTTCTTTGTGGGCAGAAAAAGGCGCCAAGAGAGGCAGAAGCCAACTACAAAAATGGCAGCCTGCAACGCCAGGAGAAACAGAATGAGCGAATGAGACAGGCAGAGTGAGCAACCTCAACAGAGCTCTGTCAGGACAGCTGGAATTTCTTTGTGGGCAAAAAAAGGTGCTAACACAGGCAGAAGCCCAGTACAAAAGGACAGCCTGCAGCAGCAAGAGACACAGAATGAGCGAGTGAAGGATGGGGAGTAAGTGAGCTCAACGGAGCTCTGTTGGGGCTGCTGTGGATTTCTTTGTGGGCTGGAAAGGCAGCAATGCATGCAGAGGCCCACTACAAAAAGGCAGCCTGCATTAGCGTGAGAAATAGAATGAGCGAGTGAGAGGGAGGACTGAGTGAGCTCAATAGAGCTCTATCGTAACTGCTGCAGATTTCTTTGTGGGCAGAAGAAGGCAGCAATGCTGGCAGGAGCCCAGTACAAAAGGGCAGCCTGCAGCGCTGGCAGAACGGAATGAGAGAGCGAGAGAGGGAGAGTGAGCTAGCTCAGCGGAGCTCTGTCGGGACTGCTGCAGGTTGTTTTGTGACCAGAAAAAGGTGCCAACAGAGGCGGAGCCTAGTACAAAAGGGCAGCCTGCAGCGCCAGGGAGAAAAGAATGAGCCAGTGAGACAAGGGAGGGAGGAGTGACCTCAATGGAGCTCTGTCGGGACAGCTGCGGATTTCTTTGTGGGCAGAAAAAGCACAATGTAGGCAGGAGCCCAGTACAAAAGGCTGCAGCTCGCAGCGCGGGCAGAAATGGAATGGGTGACTGAGAGAGGGGAGTGAGCAAGCTCAATGGACCTGTGTCAGGACTGCTGCAGATTTATTTGTGGGCAGAATAAGCCACCAATGCAGGCAGGAACCCTGTACAAAAGGACAGCCTGCACCCACAGGAGACACAGCACCAGTGAGAGAGTGAGGGAAGTGGAGTGAGTGAGCTCAACAGAGCTCTGTTGGGACTGCTGCGGATTTCTTTGTGGGTAGAAAAAGGCAGCAATGCACCCGGGGCCCAGTACAAAAGGACAGCCTGCAGTGGTGGCAGAAACAGAACGAGTCAGTGAGAGAGGGGGGGAGTGAGTGAGCTCAACAGAGCTCTATCGTGACTGCTGTGTGGATCTTTGTGGGCAGAAAGGGTGGCACGCAGGCAGGAGCCCAACATAAGAGGCCATCCTGCAGCGCCGGCAGACACAGAACGAGTGAGTGAGTGACAGAGGGGGAGTGAGCAACCTCAACGGACCTGTGTTGGGACTACTGCAGATTTCTTTGTTGGCAGAAAAAGCCACCAACAGAGGCAGGAGCCCAGTACAAAAGGCCAGCCTGCAGCTCAAGGAGAAACAGAATGCGGAGTCAGAGGGGAGGACCCACCTCAACGGAGCTCTGTCAGGCCATCTGCGGATTTCTTTGTGGACAGAAAAGGGTGCCAATGCAGGAAGGAGCTCAGTACAAACAGCAGCCTACAGTACCGGGAGAAACAGAACGAGCGAGTGACAGAGGGCCAGTGAGCAAGCGCAATGGACCAACGCAATCAACATTCAGCATTGACAAATGCTTGTTTTTTTATTGTGTCCAGAACTGACTGTGTGTGGGGGGTTGCTGGCAGGCTGTGTGTGCAGTTAAAACACGATTCCCAGAATCATTAACTAGCACTAACCACGCAGTGTGTTAACACTTCAAGAAAGCATTTAGTATACCTGTACACCTTATATGCATTAGAGTAACCCCCAGTTGTATGAGCACCTGGTTGCAATTAGTAATCCTGTGCAAAAAAAAAATAGTGCCACATTAACAGGTTAGCACTGCACAGAAGAATGCTTTTTAAAATAGTACCAGCCATGCTTATCACAATGCAGTGCTAGTTCTGTTACAGTGGTATGTGGGCCCCCATTTTCAGATTAGTGTTGTGCACTCCTAAGTGATGCACCTGAGATAGCGCACAGCCACAGAAGGTGGTGGTAAATGGCACTCCCTCCAGTGAGGAGAGAGTGACCAGTAGGGTGCCGGAGGGCTCAGTAATGGGACACATCCTCTTCAGTGTCTTTATAAGTGGCATAACAGAAAAACTGGAACTGGGAGATATGCCTTTTTGTAGATGACACCACAATCTGTAATACCGTTGATAGGTGCAGCTGGAGAGAATGAGTGGGGACATTGGAAAACTTAAGAGAGTGCTATGGGACATGGCAGTTCGGGTTCAAAGCCAAAAAGTGCAACATCAAGCATCTAGGTACTAGAAGCCTAGAGGCTGAGTATAAAATGTAGAGAGAGGTACTTATGGTCACTAAGGAAACCTTTTATACAGCACTGTGCTCTGTATGCAGGAGAGGATCACTCATTTACATGGCCCTAGTAGTATATATGCACATGCACATGATCAGGGTAGCATCAAGTGATGCTGAATACGACACCGATCCAACCATGCTGTTCCCACAGTGTAATGTTTAGCTCTGCACGCTAACCTTCTGAAGATGGGGCCCTAATTGACTAAAAATCCTGGCCGATGCCTCCTAAGATGCAGAAGGTAAACATAAAAGGTTTATCTTATCTATCTCTTTATGTATTGTTTTATCGTATTTTGCTTGCAAAACCTTTATCCGATTTCAAAACATTGTGATGTGACTTAAAATGTTTATAACAGACTAGTTAAAATACAGTTTGTTTTCTTCTTTTACCTATATGCTGTCTTTATTTACTTATAAAAACACAGTCTGGTGGGCTGGCCTAGCAGCTTGGTGGTGACTGCACTGCCTCCCATGCTGGCCCAGTTTTGAGGGTGGACCCGAGTTGCACAGGGGTTAGCTGGGGGGGGAGATATGATTGAGCATCTCGGGGAATGCTCTCCTCTCAGTGAGGGGAAGTCTGACCACCCCGCTCTTCAACATCCACCTAGCTGAGGAGGGCTGGCAGGGCAGGGGAGTTGCATAAATGGGAGGGCTCAGGCAGGCAAAAAGCAAGCATATGTCTTTATATGCAATTGCATCATTCCATGCTTGGCTGCCCAGGGGATGAAACCAAAGGTGAAAAAACCCTAATGGCAAAATGATCCAACAGCCTGCCACATATTTTGCACTGCTAAACAAGCTCTGCTCATATATGTGTCTCCTTGTCAATGGCCCTCCCTCTCCTGGCCCCAACACGGGGGATGTGAGTGGGAGGAGGATCTCAGAGCAAATATGTCCTGTGGATGGTAAGTGATTGGGCTGGAGATGTCAGTGGGCAAAGGGGTAGCAGGGTGACTAAGGAGATAAAAATCTCTATTGGAAAAAAATAAATAAATAAAACACAGTTTGAGAAGCTCAAACCCCAAAACAGACTGTGCATGCCTCCAGTGAAGATTCACAGTAAAGTTATTTAGTAAAACAATGCAAATTATATGCACATGCCAGCTAAACTCCTGATGAGAACTGAATACTGAGGGACTGCAGCAAAAATACATATTTTAAAATAAAAACTTAAAACATAGTCCATAGAGCACAAACTAGCAATGATTTTGGCTTACACTTCCACAGCTCCTGAAGTGCTTCCCAAGCATTCAACTCAGATAAGTTGCTGGACTTGCACAGTAATTAATTACACATAAAACAAATCAGCACTTTAACTTGGAAAAATGCATGCAGCTCCCTATGTATACAGGTATGTTAGGAATATCCTGTATTAGCTTCCTATACAAATGTGTTGTCTGACAGTAAATGAAGGCAGCACTTATTTAAAAGAATAAACTACATCATTTAAATTTGTTTTAAAAGTTTCTTGTCACATCACAGTGGTCTGAAATTTGATTAAAGGTGTGCAAGCAAAACAAAAGGAAAACCCCCATAAAGAAGTAGAATAAGAGATAGCCCTGTTTTGTTTACCTCAGCTCTGCAGTTTCAGACATCCTCTCATCAAGCTAGCAGCTAACTGAATGCAACAGGCAATGAGTTCAGCTCTAGGACATTCATGGGGAAGGGGCAGGGGGATGGGTAGTTTCAGAACATAGTCCATTTCAGTATATAGTTTATTTGTTTCAGTATATAGAGTATGTGAATTTTTCAGTCTACAGTGTATGTGTTTCAATGCATAGTGTATGTGTTTCACCATGTAGTGTATTTGTTTCAATATATAGTGTATGCAGATTTTTCAGTGCATAGTGTATTTAATTCAATAGATAGTGTATGTATTTCAATATAAAGTGAAGACGTTTCAATATATAGTGTATTTGTTTCAGTATATAGTGTATGTGCTTTTTTCAGTGTGTAGTATATGCATTTCAATAGATAGTGCATGTATTTCAATATACAGTGTATTTGTTTCAATATATAGTGTATGCAGATTTTTCAGTGCATAGTGTATTTATTTCAATAGATAGTGTATGTATTTCAATATAAAGTGTAGATGTTTCAATATATAGTGTATTTGTTTCAGTATATAGTGTATATGCTTTTTCAGTGTGTAGTGTATGCATTTCAATATATAGTGTATTTGTTTCAGTATATAGTGTATGCAGTTTTTCTCAATATATAGTGTATGTGTTACAATCTATAGAGCATTTGTTTCAGTAAATAGTTTATGTGGATGTTTCAGTCTGTAGTGTATGTATCTCAATAGGTAGTGTATATGTTTCAGTACATAGTACATTTGTTTCAGTATATAGTGTATGTGGATTTTCAGTACTCAGTATGTGGATTTCAGTAGATAGTGTATGTATTTCACTATGCAATGTAAGCATTTCACTATATAGTGTATGTGTTTCACTATATAATATATGTATTTCAGTATACAGTATATGTATTTCACTATACGATGTATATATTTCAGTAGATACACTATGTGGTTCACTACATTGTGTATGTATCTCACTATATAATGTATATATTTCACTATATGATGTATGTATTTCACCATATAGTGTGTGTTTTACTATACAGCCAGAGATTCTGAATTATGTCCCTAACGGCTTGCCCTACAATACTCTGCACAACCTGTCTCAAGTCACACCTTACACAACTTGGTAAAGAATAAGCAGGTTGCTGTTTACTTTATTGGCCAAATCTCCAATTCCAAGTGTGACCAGAGTTCCTACAATCCCTAGCAGGGTAAACACAGCTTCTGGTATGGCATAAAGTTGCACTACTTGCAAGAAAAGGCCCTGGTGAGGTCTGTAAATGCCTACTGTACTGACTTAGTTCTCTGATATGAAGTAAAAGATAAAATACTCAGAAACGGTATCAAACAGTAAAAACTATTGTTTCAAACATCTGCTTTGTTACCGTGTGCTTTTTTCATACATTTTTTCTGTTAATGTTGGGGCTAGTGCAATCTCTGGGGGGCCAGTGCAGCTGGATCTTCACTTTCCCGAGTGGACCAGTGCAAAAAAAAAAAGGTAAGCGTGACCCCTGGCTGAAGGCTTTTGATAAAGGACCAAGCAGGTCTGAAACATGTCAGGCGTTTTTCTTCTCCACTGGATTTATTTATATTAAACATGTTTTTCGCTAATTCCATGTGAGAGACATTTGTTATTGCGTCCCCCCTCTTAGGAGTTCTGTGTGTGCCAGAAACCTGTAAGTATTTATTGAACATTTTCTATTGATAATGTATTACTGTATCTTAATACAGCCTCAGAGATAATGCTTATAGTTGTATGAGTGGTCTCATATGCATTCTTAGGGTATGAGACCCATGAACCAAAGGTGATCGAGCGCAACCAATGATATATTAATTAAAATAAAAAGTCCCTGAACATGCCTTTTTCCAGGGCATCTGTATGTGAGACACTCTTCACAGAATAAGTGTATCTCCCGTGCAGAGAAAAGGAGCACTCCGACTGGTCGGGAGCACTCCCTCAATCTATAATGTATAAAAACAACACTGCAGTTATCATGCAGCACAATAAACTTCAGTATAGCATGACAGCCTGTCTTGAGTCTCAAGTTCAATACTCTAGCTGTATTTTTCCCTACGAGTGCAGTCAAGATTCCTGATCCCCCAATAATATTTTCATTCTTTATCTTAAAATTAGAAGGGCTACAATTTATTGTAACAATCAATATATCAATTCTGTGATATCCCTATTTACTAGCAATTTTGTTTCTTCTAATGGTATTCATCCACAGCTACACACTATGTTTGGTACTGCTACAGGAACCACGTGCTCTTGTAATGTTTAATTTGAAAGGCCACTTCACAACCACTCCCATTCATCTAGCACCCTCTAAGTATAGTGTTGTTAAAATTAAAAGCCTTTACGGAATGCTTTCTTTTTTCGTAAACTTTTCATATGGTTATGTCAGTGCAGTACAGTGTTAGGTGGCCACTGGAGGGAAGGGCGCGTGGGCCTAGTGCATCAGCCTGCACATTGTTGGTATATACTGGTACTTATTTTTCTCTTTTGAAGGTGGAGTTGGGTTAAAAACCACTGATATGACATAAACACATGACCTTATTTATTGAAAATTTGTAGATTACTTTTGAGCACAAATGCTCATTTACAACGGTTTCACGTCAAATGCATAGTCACAATAAAACATTACAAGTACAAAAAGCAGTTCCAGAGGAAATACAGTTAAGCCAAGCTCAAATCAATTAAGGCACAACAATTACATGCAGTTTTTAAAAAAATCCAAACGGTTAGTTGCATAAAAGGTCACAGATTATTTACAGAGAGAAACCAAATAAAACTGTTTAACAGTTACAATTGCAGTGGACTGCAAAGGCAAACCACAAACATCTTTTAAACTGATTAAACTTGGGGATTCAGCAGTCTATCAGGCCATTTGATTAACCAGTTAGCAGCCCTAACAGCAAATGACTGCTTGCCCTGCTGAGTACACCGGAAGAAAAAATTACTCACCTTAGTAATGTTGTTTCTTCTAATGTAGTCTTGCTGTATTCTATTGCAGTAATCTCCAACCTTTGAACTGCCCGAGAGAGGAAAGAGTTAACTTTCCATGCAAGGCATGGAATGCTGAGCTCGAGCTCGGTTGAAGCCTCTGTCTGCTGTTGTTTGAACCCCAACTGCAAGATCTTTACTAGCTATACTCACTGGGCGTTCTGTGTGGAAACTGTAAACTAACACTAGCCAACTGGCAACTAAATTTAATAAAGAGGGTTTTTTGGTTTCAAAGCAAAGACTCAAGTCAGGAAACCAAAAAGAAAATACAACACACACCCAAAATAAAGGAGGGTGTGAAAAGGGGCACCTCTAGGTGCCAACACTGCTCCTGCCCAACCACATCCCAAAACCAGGTTCTGAGAGGAGGGAGTCAGAATACAGCAAGACTCCATTAGAAGAAACAACATTACTAAGGTGAGTAATTTTTCTTCAAACAACATGAAGTCTTGCTGTATTCTGACTATTGCAGACTACCAAGCAGTACCTCCATGGAGGAGGGACAGAACCTACTTTGGGAATAGGCTCTGAAGTACTGCTGTGCCAAACTGAGCATCACTCCTAGCCTGGATATCCAGAGAGTAATGCTTGGTAAAAGTATGGATTGTTTTCCAGGTGGCTGCTTGACATATCTCTAAGATAGGAATATCCCTGGCAGCAGCCAGGAAAGCAGCTGTACCTCTAGTCGAGTGAGCCCTCAGGCCTGAGGGTGGAGTCCTACCCAGTTTTTCATAGCAGAATTGTATACAAGAGACAATCCACCTGGCAATAGATCTTTTAGTGGCAGGTTTTCCCTTACCGACCTCACCATAAGTGAGGAACAATTGGAGGGAGTCAAACCTGTGACCCTTGGTGTGCTCTATGTAGTAGCTAAGGGCCCTTTTCACATCCAGGCTGTGCAGCCTCCTCTCTCCAGAGGAGGAATGGTCAGTGAAGAAAACAGGAAGAGACATAGACTGGTTAAGGTGGAAATCTGAGACCACCTTAGGCAAAAACTTCCTATTAGTTCTTAGGACCACCTTATCTCTATGGAAAGAGATAAAATCAGGCTCCACTGGCAGGGCCTGTAACTCACTGATGCGTCTGGCAGAGGTAATGGCTACCAAAAACACAGTTTTCCAAGTCAAGTACTTAAGTTCTGCAGAGGACAAAGGCTCAAAGGGGTTGCATAAGCTGAGCATGTAAACATTTAGGTCCCAAGCAGGAGCAGGGTCCCTGAAGGGAGGATTGGTGTGCAACAATCCCTTGAAGAATTTACAAAATACAGGATAAGCTGAAAGAGAAGATGGCTTACCTACTGACAAAAAAACAGAAACAGCTGCTAAATGTACTTTGAGTGTAGCTGGTCTGAGTCCCAAGCTATTGAGATGAACCATATAGTCCAGGACTGTAGGCAACCCAGCAGACTCTGGAGAAATATGCTTACCAGAGCACTAAATAGTGAACCTTTTCCATTTGGAGTTGTAAGTCTTTCTGGTGGAAGGCTTTGAGAAGCCTTTAGAATATCCAAAACACCTTGAGAGAGATGCAGATCAGCAAACTCTAACTCTTCAAGAGCCAGGCCTTGAGATTGAGAGATTTGAGATTCAGATACCACACTCTCCCCTGAGAGGATGTCAACAGGTTGTAATTCCTGGGAAGAGACAGGGGGAGGTGGACTGCTAAGGACAGCAACAGTGGGTACCAGGGCTGTCTGGCCCAGTCTGGAGCAATCAGAATCACTTTGCAGGGCTGAGACCTGATTTTGACTAGTACCTTGAACAGGAGAGGAGAGGGAAGGGGGGAAAAGCATACAAAAACTTCCCTTCCCAATTGAGAACTAGAGCATCCAGGGGGACTGAGCCCAATACTGGGGGTCTGCAGCAAAAAAGGGGGAGTTGGTGATTGTCTGGGGCTGCAAAAAGATCTATCTGCGGAGTGCCCCATCTGGAGAAAATCACCTTCTAAACTAGAAGATCTAGGGACCATTCGTGATGGCCCTGAGATATTCTGCTGAGAGCATCTGCCAGGACATTGTTCTTCCCTGGGAGGTGCACTGCTGTCAGAGAAGTTTGCAGGGAATAGGCCAGAGACCACAACTTCATTGATTATGTGCACAAGGCCGTAGACCAAGTGCCCCCTTGCTTGTTGATGTACCACATTGTGGTGGTATTGTCTGTTCTGATCTGGACTATTTTGTTCTGAACAGACTTGGAAAAAACTTGCAGTGCCAGAAACACTGCTCTGAGTTCCAAGAGATTGATGTGAAGCAGAGATTCTTGAGGTGACCACAGCCCTTGGGTGGTCAGATCCCCCAAGTGGGCTCCCCAGCCCAAGAGGGAGGCATCTGTAGTAAGGATTAAGAATGAGTTGAGTGACAAAAGAAACTCCTTGCCTTAGATTGTCCTGATCCTGCCACCATTGCAGAGCCTGGATCAGGGTTCAAGTCACTGGGACTAGTTTGGTCAGGGGATCCTTTCTCTGGGACCAGAAGGTTCTCAAGTGGAACTGGATGTCCCTCATCTGAAACCTTGCCATGGCAAAGAGACAGTACATGGCAGCATCTTTGGGACTCAGGCAGGCTAATTATATGGCTTACACAGCTAGATACCAAAAGTCCAGGTGGGACACTGTTATGGCTCTAGCTGAACAGGCCCCTGACCAGCTTGCCAAGGAGCTGGAGCAGGTGGCTGCAGATGGGATTGAGGCATCCAAGGTGCAATTTCATGCTGCTGTGGACTCCAGTGATGTTTTATCTAGAGTCATGGCTACATCTGTGGCCCTTCGGATGATGGCTTGGCTCAGATGTACTAGCCTGTCACAGGATACCCAGGCTAAGGCCATGGATTTTCCTGTCATTGGTCATTGGACCACTGCTGTTGAAGCTGCCATGTGGCCCTAAGAGCTGGAGGAAATGCCTTGCTGGTCAAGATACCTGAAGACTGAAGGAAGAGTCTAGTTCCATAAGGCAAATATACCCTTGGCTTCACACACCCCCAGATAAGGACTCCTGGACTTATCTGGGGGGTGTGTGAAGCCAAGGGTATATTTGCCTTATCACAGGCAGCAGCCTGCACTACCCCAACATGGCTGCATTGCTGGGAAAGGAACTCCGTGTCTGAGCCTGAAAGAGTATACCTCTTGTCCATTCTTCTGTCCACAGGCGATATGGAATTAGGAGTTTTTAAAATTTTAAATGTCTGTTTCCCAAAAGAATTATGGAGGGGAAAAGACAATCTCCTGGACTCTGGGATGTCCATCATTTCAACGAAATCAGGCTCCTCCTGATCCTCTACTGCTTCTTCCATAGGAAGCTGGATGGTTTCAGCCACTTTTTTTATAAAACATAAAATGGGAAGGGGACTCAGAAAGCCTAGGAGAAGAAACACCTGAAGGTCTGTCTGGGGAGATGTCCGGGTCAATGAGCACATCCAGACTTTCATAATCACCATCACTATCTTCATACTCTCCCTCCTCCTCCTCCGCTTCATAAAATTCTTCTAAAGTATAATCCAGAACCGGGGGAACTGACCGAACTGAGCCCCTGACCGATGGTGCCGGATCGGTTGGAACCGAAGTTAGCAACTGAACTATCCTTATCACCCTGGCTATTTCATCAGCGGTCGGAGAGAGAACCTGTGGATCCGAACCGGCTGACTTATCCCTTCTTTTTCTTTTAATCGGAACAGACTCCTCAGAATCGGTTCTCCTTTTGCCCAAAGAAGTTTCACCCTGGTCAGAGGGCACTCCTTCTGGTTCGGTCAGAACCGAACCAGGCTGGCCATCCGGGTCAGCGGACTTCTCTGCCTCCCTTTCCTCAGTTTACCTACTCTCTATCCAGGGTAGCTTTGGAAAACTTTACAAATTTGGCAGTCTGAATCGAGGTGATCAAACCCCAGACAATAAACACAGGTGGTGTGGGGATCAGCCTTAGCAAAGGCTTCCCCACACACACTACAGTGTTGAAACCCAGTGGGCCCGTTTTTTTTCTTGGGTTTCTCAGACATGGCCAATCCTAACCAAAACTTACCCTTTTTTCGGCAATCCGCCAGGTAAGACACCCCTATCGGTTCCTGACTGTGTTATGGGTCTTGGAAAAAAACGTAATAAAATCTGATTTTTTAAGAACCGATACGGACCGGTTACCACACTCTAATAAGAATACAGAAACTTTTTCACAAACTTGATCGGTTCAAACCGAACTGATCCAATGTTTACAAGTTCCACACAGAAAACTAATATGGAAACCTATCTAGTACTCACGGTACGACAGACAGAGACTTAACCGACAGGTTAGATGGTAGAAGTTCGGTTGAAACCAAGAGAAAAAAAACAACACTTTAACCAACTTTTTTGAACCGAGCGAAGGAGAAATCTCCAGAGCGACTGTTCAGTGAGGCAGAGTAAAGAATCTGGCGGTTGGGGTTCAAACAACAGCAGACAGAGGCTTCAACCGAGCTTGAGCTCAGCGTTCCATGCCTTGCATGGAAAGTTAACTCTTTCCTCTCTGGAGCAGTTCAAAGGTTGGAGATCACTGCAATAGTCAGAATACAGCAAGACTTCATGTTGTTTGAAATGAGACTCACGGGCATTTCTGGCCATGTTCCTGGTGTTGTGTTTGTTGTAGATGGTGCAGAAAAAAATACTGTAGTAATGTTGTTTCTTCCAAAGGGATCCTTCATTATGCTTAACAATTATAATAATTCCCCTGGAATGAGCTTCCCCGGAGATATAGAATGTTATGCTAATCATGGAATCTTAGAATGAAATTAAGAATTCTGCTGTGTGGTATGTTCACCTCTGCCCTCAAATGGCAGATTTATTTCTCAAGCTGTGGTGAGTAGTGACCACTAAAGCTAGCTAACTAGCTACTATAACATCCAATAAAATTAGTAAAAGGTTTGGGAAAAAAACTTTATACTATGGCAGAAAAGAAACAGGTTCTAGCCGGAGCCGACATGGCTGTGGCAAACTTGCAAAGAGTGAATGCCGCCAAGTGCCATCTCCAAGATGGTGACAGCAACACAACTGTGCATATGCGGCATTCGCACATGCGCAGTTGTGGTGCATGGCAATATACCATTCACAAGATGGCAGCACCTGCTGAACTGCGCATGCATGCAAGGCACACATGCGCAGTTCTTGTTCCAAAATGTGGAAGTAACAGTCGAAATAGTGCGGCTGTTAATCTGTAGTGGTCGACTGTGGTGCAGTGTTACAAGCTCTGCTGGACTTTTGGAAGGATACTTCCAAAAGTCCAACAGAAGGTGCCATGATCGTCCATTTTAGCCACAGAAAGCAAAATGGCTATAGGCTCTGCTCACAGACTTAAACATTACTTACCATAGTAATCTTGTTTCTTCCAAGGGAATCTGACTGTATTCTTTTTTTTTTTTTTTTGTTAACTATTTTTATGCACTGGTACTCTCCGTGGCATCCTTCAGAGGTGCCCAACTCGATCCTGTCCCTTCTACTCCCTACTGTGGCCAGCCATCACCAGTTCACCCCCCCGAGGAACTTCCCAGCACTCCGGATCACCCCCCAGAACTGGGCCCGCCTGCCCTCGGCGGCACTTTCTGTAATTAGAGGGTCCATCCCTCTGGGAGGTCGGCCATGGATCCCCAGTGTGGCCTGGCCTGGTATTGGGATGAGGGAGATCCCTGGGGCCTCTGTCCATCCCTCGGCGAGCTGGGGATTTTTCACTTTTAATTTCTCTCAGTGGAGCCCGGCCAGCAAGGCAACGAACTGCTGTGGTTCCGCCCCACAGTATATGCCATGCTGCCACAATTCACATCCACCAGCCACCGCCAGAGGTTTCTCCAAGAGCGAGTGCACCCTGCACTCCACCCCCAGGAAGAGAAAGCAGTCCTCCAGATGCTTGATCTCTTCCCTCCCCGGCGGCCCTGGCTCACTCCTGAACCCGGGTCGCCAGCGTGGCATGAGGTGTGGCGTCCAGCGCCTCAACCCTCAGCGCCACCGGGCCGAATCTGACTGTATTCTGACATGTGCATTATTGTCTCACCATAGGACTGCCCTGGAGCTGAAACGGTTAATAGAATCTATGAAAATGATAGAATGCTAGACTCGAGTTCAGTTTTCAAACCACTGTCTCTGGTAAACATCCTGCAACCATAAGATTCTCATGAAGCATGCATAAGAAGAAGCTATCTAAACTATCTAACTAACTTAACCTATAAGCATAAACTCATCCCCCCCCCATAAACTATCTTCCACATTTCAAAAAAGAAAACAGACATCACCAAGACTCAGTTCAGAGATGTCCCAGAGAAAAACAACCCAGATGTTTCAAATAGCAATCACAGCTGTAGTGCGGTGCCCCTTTATAGGTTCTAATGACGGAGGTAGGGTGGGAGCTCAGAATACAGTAAAATTCCTTTGGAAGAAACAAGATTACTATGGTAAGTAATTTTTTCTTCTAACCCCAGGAAATCTTACTATATTCTGACATGTGCAAACTACCCAAGCAGTACCATTGGAGGTGGGCACAGAACCTAGTTAGGAAACAGGCTATACAGTACTGCTGTGCAAAATCTGGCATCACTCCTGGCCTGAGTATCCAGGCTGTAGTGATTGGTAAATGTGTGAACAGTTTTCCAGGTAGCTGCTTTACAATATTCCAACAAAGGGATATCCCTTGCAGCTGCTATGGAAGCAGCTGTGCCCCTTGTAGAGTGGGCCCTGAGGCCTATGGGGGTTCCTTGCCTGCTTTGCTATAACAGAACTGGATACAGGCAACAATCTAGTGAGTGCTAGTTTTCTTTGAGGCTGGCCTTCATTTTCCCACCTTGCCATATGTTAGGAAAAGCTGGGTCCTATCCTGCAGTCATCTTTTGTGTGATCCAGGTCATAGCTGATAGCCCTCTTGACAGCCCAGCTATGCAGCATTCATTCCCCTGAACTGGAATAATCAGTGAAAAAGACTGGCAAAGTGACAGACTGATTTAAGTAGAAATCAGACACCACTTTGCAGAGAAACGTCCTATTAGCCCTGAGGTCTACCTTGTCCCTATGGAATGAGATGTAGTTTGGTTCTGTGGACAAGGCCTGAAGCTCACTAATCCTCCTGGCTGAAGAGATAGCTACTAGGAACACTGTTTCCCATGTCACATACTTGAGCTCTGACAAAGACATGGGCTCAAAGGGTGGCTGCATCAGCTGGCCAACACAAATGTCGAAGTCCCACACAGGAGTGGGCTCCCTGTGTGGGGGATGCAAATGTATCAGGCACTTGAAGAATTTTCGGAACACTTGGTTTGATGCCAGGGATGAGCCCTTACCCGCTGAGAGGTAAGCAGAAACAGCTGCCAGATGCACCTTAAGGGTAGATGGCCTAAGGCCAAGGGAAGGAAGGTGCAGTAAGTAATCCAGAACAACCAACAGGCTAGGCTGGTCATGGCCTACGCCCTGCTGTTGGCACCAGATTGAAAACCTTTTCCACTTAGAGGTGTAAGTTTTCCTAGTAGATGGCTTCCTGGAGACCCTGAGTACCTGTAGAACTCTTTCAGAAAGACTCAGGCCGGCATACTTGAAGTCCTCAAGAGCCAGGCCTTGAGCCTCAGGGACTGGAGGTTGGGGTAAAGAATTATACCTGTAAGGATGTCAACAGGTTGTGCCATTTGGGAAGGGAGATCGGTCTTCTCACAGACAGGGTCAGAAGCAGTGAGTACCAGGGCTGCCTGGCCCAGTCTGGAGCAATGAGGATCATGGTTGCCGTTTGTACTCTGAGCTTGTTTAGCACTCTGAGTAACAAGGAAAACAGAGGGAAGGCATGCAGGAACATCTCTGTCCTGTCCAGTCCAGCAGCAGTGTGTCCACTGGCACTGTGCCCACTGCAGGAAGCCTTCAACAGAACTTTGGCAGCTGCTGATTGTCTGGGGCTGCAAAGAGGTCCACCTCTGGGGTGCCCCACCTCCTGAACACTGCCTGAAGGACTTGCCTGTTCAATGCCCATTTGTGGTGATTCTGATTTATCCTGCTTAGGGCATCTGCAAGGACACTGTCTTTCCCTGGGAGACAGACAGCTGAGAGAGACGCCAAGGGAATCAATCAATCAATCTTTATTTTACCAGATGAAGCACCATTGAGCAAGTTCATTTTCAAGGTGGGCCTGGGCACACAGACATGACATAAGATAAGTAAAGGATATTACATATGCATAAACAGGAACAGCAATACTACTCCTAGTAAGGAGCAGCACAAGTGCAACAGCAAGTAAAAATACAAGGCTATACATGAAATAGCTAACCAAGCATAATACAAATGTAGCAGCATGTATAATATACAAAACTATACATAAATTAGATAAACAAATAAGATATAGATGATTTGCTCATAAAAAGTTAGTATTGAACAATACATATATATATACCCTGTAATGTTGGTAATGAATAATATGTTATAAGCCCTGGGGGGTAGCATCCAGGGCAAAGTAGGGCCTAGGAGGAAACAGGAAGTAGGGTCCTGGACAGGAATGTTTTAGGTAGAGCATATAAGCGGTAAGGTTAATCTAGGAGTGTCAGAAGCTGACAAAGGACATCAGGAGCAGCACTCACAGCGTTCGGAGAAAAGTCTTGCATAGAGGAGTTTGAATTCCGGGACATTTGTGGGAGTTATTAATTTTAGAGTTTTTTGAAGCTTGTTCCATGTCTGGGGTAGGGTAAAGCTAAAGGATGCTCTGCCGAAGGTTTTTTTTACCTTTGAAATCGTTAAGGAGATATAAGAGTGGCTTCTCAGGGCATAGATACCCGAGGCGCATAGGGGGCAGACAGTCAGAGATATACTGGGGCAACATCTTGACAATTGCTCTGTAGGTCCAAAGGTAGCATTCCTTTGTCTCCTGTAAGCAAGAGACCACCAACCCACTATCGAGTACAGGTCGCAGTGATGGGTTGAATACGGCACCCCAGAAACGAAGCGGAGGGCTCTGTGGTAAAGAACATCAAGTTTGGCTAGAGTTGTCCCATGAACCTGAATGTAGATGAAGTTGGCGTAATCCAATACTGGTAGAAAGGTAGCTTGGACCAGCCTCCTCTTAGCCTCATAGGTGAGAAGGTGCTTGATTCTGTAGAATACACTGAGTCACCGTTTCAGTTTCTTTGTGAGCTCATCTACATGATCCAAGAAGGACAGACGGCAGTCAATCCACATTCCGAGGTATTTAAATTTGTCAACATAGTCAAGGGATTCACCAAGCAACGTAGTGATCGGTTGTGCAAAGCCAGCTATAGGCGGTAATGGAGCAGAGCTGTTTGGAGTCAGCAGCATTGCCTTGTTTTTTTTAGTGTTTAACAGCAGTTTTTGTTTAAGCAAATTGAGCTGCAGGATGATGAAATCTTTCTGCAAATCTGTACATGCCTGCTCAGGAGTAGGTCTAGACAAGTAAAGGACAGTATCACCCGCGAAGAGATGAATGTCTAAGGATGTAATCCCAAAGTCAATATTGTTGATGTAAAGCGAGAAAAGCAGTGGACCCAGGATGGAACCCTGGGGTACCCCTCTAGTGATGGGTTTCGGAGGGGAGAGGACACCCACAGCTTTTACCTGCTGAATGCATCCAAAGAGGTAAGAGGAGAACCAGCTCAGGGACGCCTTGTCAAGGCCAATGGTGTGAAGGGTATTCAGAAGCAGATTGTGATCTACGATGTCAAAGGCCTTACTTAGATCAAGGAAGACTGCGCACACCGATAGTTTATCATCGAGGGCTTTCTGCCAGTCATTTGTTACCTCTGCAAGAGCAGTAATTGTACTATGGCGGGGCCTAAAGCCTGACAACCTCCATGTCTTCATGGCCTCTGTGCACAGAGGAGATGACCTTGTTCACCATTGCTTGTTTATGTAGTACATTGCGGTTGTGTTGTCTGTTCTGATTTGAACCACCTTGCACTGCAGCACTGGAGCGAAGTACTGAATGCCCAGATGGACTGCCCTGAGCTCCAACAGAATTATGTGGAGCAGAGATCCCTGTGGAAGCCAGGTCCCATGCATAGTCTGCTCTCTCAGGTGTGCACCCACCCCAAGAGAGAAGCATCTGTTGTTAGCACCACTGAAGGTGGCTATTGCAGGAAGGGCATTCCCTCTCTTAGGTTTTCCCTTTCCTGCCACCACTGAAGTGCTAGGAGCAGAGTTCTTGTGACTGGCACCATTCTGGACAGAGGGTCCCTTTCCTGTGACCAGTAGGATCTGAGATGAAACTGAATGTCCCTAATTTGGAGCCTGGCACTGCTGCTGCTGCTGCCAGCAGCCATGTTTCCTAGCAGCTGGAGGAAGTGCCTTGCTGGCCAGCTGCACCAGTGTTTCTACCCTCCACTGAGGGAGGAATGCCTTTCCTCTTACAATGTCCAGCTCTGCCCCTATGAATTCCAACAGCTGAACAGGAGTCGGCACTGATTTCTTGAGGTTTACCAAGAAACCCAGGGACTGCAGGGTACCCTGAGCAGTGGTTAAGGCCTCTGTAACCTGCTGAGGGGACTGACCTACCACTAGGCAGTCATCCAGGTATGGAAGAAAAAAATTACTCACCTTAGTAATTATATTTCTTCTAATGGAGTCTTGCTGTGTTCTGACTATTGCAGTGATTCCCAACCCTTGAACTGCCCCGAAGAACTAAGGGTAAACTTTCCATGCAGGGCATGGAACGCTGAGCTTGAGCTCGGTTGAAGTCTCTGTCTGGAGTGTTTTGAACCTAAACCGTCAGATTCTTATGAGCCCAGCTAAACTAAAAATTCTACATGAAAATTGTAAAAATTCTTCTAGCCAACTGGCTGAAAAGTTTCAGATTCCCAAGGAAGACTCAAGTCAGGAAACCCAAAAACTAAACCCAATGTACTGAAAAAATAATAATAAATAAGCACCCAAACAAAAAGGAAGGAGGGTGCCAGCAAATACCCCTGGGATGCAACACTGCACCTGCCCACCCACTTCCCAAAAACAGGTTCTGAGAGGGGAGGCAGGGAGGGAGGTCAGAATACAGCAAGACTCCATTAGAAGAAATATAATTACTAAGGTGAGTAATTTTTTCTTCAAACAACATGAAGTCTTGCTGTATTCTGACAACTGCAGACTACCAAGCAGTACCTCCAAGAAGGAGGGACAGAACCTACTTTGGGAATAGGCTCTGAAGTACTGCTGTGCCAAACCGAGCATCACTCCTAGCCTGGATATCCAGAGAGTAATGCTTGGTAAAGGTATGGACTGTTTTCCAGGTGGCTGCTTGACAAATTTCTAGGAGAGGAATATCCCTGGCCGCAGCCAGGGAAGCAGCTGTACCTCTTGTGGAATGAGCCCTCAGGCCTGAGGGTGGAGTTTTTCCCAGTTTTTCATAGCAGAATTGTATACAAGACACAATCCACCTGACAACAGATCTTTTGGTGGCAGGTTTGCCCTTTCCCACTTCTCCATAAGTGAGGAACAACTGGAGGGAGTTGAACCTGTGACCCTTGGTATGCTCTATGCAGTAACTAAGGGCTCTTTTGACATCCAAACTGTGTAGCCTTCTCTCTCCTGAGGAAGAATGATCAGTGAAGATAACAGGGAGAAACACAGACCGGTTTAAATGGAAATCTGAAAAAACTTTGGGCAAGAACCTACTATTTGTTCTAAGGACTAATTTATCCCTATGAAAGGAGATAAAATCAGGTTCCACTGACAAGGCTTGCAATTCATTGATACGCCTGGCAGAGGTAATGGCTACCAAGAACACAGTTTTCCAAGTCAAGTACTTAAGTTCTGCTGAAGACATAGGCTCAGGGGTTGCATAAGCTGAGCAATGCAAACATTCAAATCCCAGGCAGGGGCTGGGTCTCTAAAAGGAAGATTGGTGTGAAGCAATCCTTTAAAAAATTTACAGAACACAGGATGGGAAGATAGTGAGGAAGGCTTCCCCACAGACAAAAATGCAGAAACAGCTGACAAATGTAACTTAAGAGTAGCTGGTCTGAGGCCTAAGCCATTAAGATGGACCATATAATCCAGAACCGTAGGCAATTCAGCAGTGTTTGGAGAAATATTCTGCTTAGAACACCAAATGCTGAATCTTTTCCATTTGGAGTTGTAAGTCTTTCTGGTGGAGGGCTTTTGAGAAGCCTTGAGGATGTCCAGAACCCCTTGGAAAGATGTATATCTGCAAACTCTAACTCTTCAAGGGCCATGCCTTGAGATTGAGGGACTGAAGATTGGGGTACCAAATACTCCCCTAAGAGGATGTTAACAGGTTGTAAATCCTGGGAAGAGACAGGGGAGATGGACTGCCAGGGACAGCAACAGAGGGTACCAGGGCTGTCTGGCCCAATCTAGAGCAACCAGAATCACCTTGCAAGATTGAGACCTTATTTTGACTAAAACTTTGAACAGGAGTGGGAAGGGGGGAAAGGCATACAGAAACTTCCCTTCTCAATTCAGAATCAGGGCGTCCGGGGGACTGAGCCCAAGACTGGAGGTCTGCAACAAAAGAGAGGCAGTTGGTGATTGTCTGGAGCTGCAAAGAGATCTCTGGAGTGCCTCACCTTGAAAAAATCACTTTCAACACCTGAGGGTCCAGGGACCATTCGTGATGGCCCTGAGAAATCCTGCTCAGTGCATCTGCTAGCACATTGTCCTTGCCTGGAAGGTGAACTGCTACAAGAGAGGGTTGCAGGGAATAAGCCAGGGACCACAACTTCATGGCTTCTGAGCACAAGGCCGTGGACCGAGTGCCTCCCTGCTTGTTGATGTACCACATGGCGGTGGTGTTGTCTGTTCTGACTTGAACCACCTTGTTCTGAACTGACTGTGAGAACGCTTTCAGAGTTAGAAAAACTGTCCTGAACTCTAGAAGATTGATGTGTAGAAGGGATTCTTGGGGGGACCACAGACCCTGGGAATTGAGGGACCCCAGGTGGGCTCCCCAGCCCAGAAGAGAAGCATCTGTGTAAGGACCACTGAACAAGGCTGAGCAACAAAAGGAACACCTTGTCTTAAATTGTTCTGATCCTGCCACCACTGGAGGGCCTGGATCAAGGTCGGAGTCACTGGAATCAGTTTGGTCAGGGAGTCCTTTCTCTGAGACCAGTAAGCTCTCAGGTGGAACTGAATATCCCTCATCTGGAATCTTGCCCCTTGGACTACTGCTGTTGAAGCTGCCATGTGGCCCAAGAGCTGGAGGAAATGCCTTGCTGGTCGAGATACCTGAAGACTGAAGGAAGAGTCTAGTTCCATAAGAGCCCTTGCCCTTTCTAGAGAAGAAAGGCTCTTGCTCTGAGTGTGTCCAGTTCTGCCCCTATAAAGGTAAGGAGCTGGACTGGTTTGAGAACTGACTTGGGAAGGTTGAGAAGAAATCCTAGGGAAGTGACCACTTTCTGGGTCACTTGCAGGTGAGACTTGACTTGGTCTGGAGACTGACCCACTAATAGCCAATCGTCCAGATAAGGAATTATGGAAATCTTTTGCTTCTTAGAAAGGCAACTACTACTGCCAGGCACTTTGTGAAAACCCTTGGTGCTGAGGTTAGGCCAAAGGGCATTGCTTTGAACTGATAGTGGCCTGAGGGCAACTCGAACCTGAGGTACTTTCTGTGGGAGCACCTGATGGGACTGTGAAAATAGGCATCTTTGAGGTCAAGGGAGGCTCGCCAGTCCCCTGGCCTTAGAAAGGGAAGGATTATTCCCAGAGTTACTATCTTGAACTTTGGTTTTAAAAGATGTTTGTTCAGATATCTGAAGTCTAGGATGAGTCGCCACTCCCCTGTATTTTTGGCAGTCAGGAAGTACCTGGAGTACAGTCCTTTGCCCCAGTGTAGGGTAGGTACTCTCTCTATAGCTCTTAAAGCTAGGAGAGAAGAAACCTCTGCCTCTAGGGCAAGGGTTTCTGAAAGATTTGCAGGTGGAAAAGATCTGGCTCTCATCTTTGGAAATTTTTTGAAGCTGAGAACCAGTCCCTGGCTTACTACTTCCAGGACCCACTTGTCTGATGTACTAGACATCCAGTCCTGGACAAAGTAAGCCAACCTGCCCCCTACTGAAATAGGAGAGTCGACCCGGGCAGACCCATCAGGGTGTCTGCTTGGCAGAGGCTTTAGGCTGAGGGGTGGATGTAGGCCTGCTCATCCCCCTTCTGCCTCTCCCTCTGAATAACCCCCCCTTCGAGAATGAAGAAGAAGAGACCTGTGCTTGGTAAAAAGGCCTTTGAAAAGGCCTGCCCCTGCCCCTAGACTGCTGCCTTTGAGGAGTTGCCTGCCTTTCCTTGGCCTGAGCACTCCCGTAAGTGGTCCTGTACTCATCCATTTTCTTCATGTAATTCTCTGTCTGTTCCCCAAACAGAGAGTTACCCACTACAGGAAAATCCATAGCCTTAGCCTGGGTGTCCTGTGAGAGGCTAGTACATCTGAGCCAAGCCATCCTCCGAAGAGCCACAGATGTAGCCATGACTCTTGAAGAGACATCATTAGAGTCCACAGCAGCATGAAATTGCACTTTAGATGCCTCTATCCCATCTGCAGCCACCGCCTCCAGCTCCTTGGCTAACCGGGGGGAGGACTGTTTAGCCAGTGCCAGTACTGTGTCCCACCTGGACTTCTGGTACCTGGTTGTAAAGGCCATGTAATTCGCCTGCCTGAGTCCCAAAGAAGATGCCATGTACTGCTTCTTTGCCATGGCATCAATCTTCCTGGAGTCCTTCTCAGGGGGGTGTGAAGCCAAGGGAATATTTGCCTTGTCACAGGCAGCAGCCTGCACTACCCCAACATGGCTGCATTGCTGATATAAGAACTCCGTGTCTGAGCCTGAGAGTGTATACCTCTTGTCCATCCTTTTATCCACAGGAGGTATAGTGTTAGGAGACTAAGATTTTTTGTGTCTGTTTCCCAAAATATTTATGGAGGGGAACAGACAGTATCCTGGACTCTGGGATATCCATCATCTCTACATAGTCAGGCTCTTCTTGATCTTCCACAGCCTTCTCCATAGGAAGCTGGAGGGTTTCAGTCACTTTCCTGTAAAATATAAAATGGAAGGGACTCAGAAAGCCTAGGAGGGAAACACCTGATGGTCTGTCTGGGAGACGTCCGTTCCACAGGCACATCCAGACCTTCACTTACATCATAATCCTCAAATTCCCCTTCCTCTTCAAACTCCGGTTCATAAAATTCTTCAAGGGTATACTCTTGAACCGGTGGAACCAACCGAACCGAACCCCTGCCAGAAGGAGCCGGATCAGTTGGAACTGGATGGAGCGATTCCACAATTTGAATCGCCCCGGCTATCTCTTCAGCGGTTGGAACATGAACCTCTGGGTCCGAACCGGTCAATTTATCTTTGCACTTTCTTTTTGTCCAGACCGATCGCTCGGAATTGGCTCTCCTTTTGCCCGAAGAAATATCGCCCTGGTCAGAGGGCACTCCTTCTGGTTCGGTTGAAACCGAACTGGGCTGGCCATCCGGGTCAGCGGACTTCTCGGCCTCCTTTTCCCTCAGTCTACCTAATCTCTTCTCGAGGGTAGATTTGGGAAAATGTTTACATATTTGGCAGTCTGAATCGAGGTGGTCAAACTCCAGACACTAAACACAGGTGGTGTGGGGACTGGCCTTGGCAAAGACCTCCCCACAGTCACCGCAGTGTTGAAACCCAGTGGGCCCATTTTTTTTCTTGGGTTTCTCAGACATGTCCAAACTAACCAAACTTACCCTTTTTTCGGCAACCCGCCAGGCAAGACTCCCATTTCGGTTTGTAACCGTGTCACGGGTATTGGAAAAAATGGTTAAAACACCTTTTTTTTTTAGAACCGATAAGAACCGGTAACTACACACAAAATATACTGTAGCAAAAACCACAATCAAATGGTCGGTTCAGCCGAACCGACCGCACTTTTGCCTGGAAGTAGTGGGCTAACCTGCTCTCTACTGAAAGAAGGGAGGTGACCCTGGCAGACCCCTCAGGGAGTCTGTTTAGCCTGTGTGGTTGGTTGGCTGGGGCCAGCACTACTGCTGCCCCGCCTCTGAAATAACCCCTCTGTGGCTGGTAGGCCGGGAGGGCCTGGGTTTGGAGGAAGGGCCTGCAGTGGGTTTGATCTCTACCACCTCTGTTCTGCTGCTTCTGAGGAGTAGCTGCCTTCTGTTTAGCGGCAACACTCTTATGGGCTACTTTATATTCATCCATTTTCTTCATATAGGCTTCCGTGTGCTGCCCAAAGAGGGATGTGGGCTCACAGGGGAAATCCAGAGCCTTTGTCTTGGTGCCCTGGGAAAGGCTGTAGTCCTGAGCCAGGCAAACCTTTGTAGGAACACCGAGGTAGCCACAGGTCTAGAAGCAGTGTCGTTGGCATCCACTGCCATCCTGAACTGGAACCTTGTGGCTTCTATACCCCTCTTGGCAGCCTCTGCCAGATCAGATGCCATGGGGCAGGGCAAGCATTGGAAATCTCCATAACTGCTTCAAAGACTCTTCTGAAACCTGGCGACATAAGCCATGTAGGTAGACTGCCTGATGGCCAATGAGGTGCCTAAATAGGACTTCTTCGCCACAGAGTCCATCTTTCTAGAATCCCCGTCCGATGGATGGGATGCCAGCCTCGTCACAAGCAGCAGCCTGAACCACCCCTTCATTGCTGGGGTGCCCAAAAAGAAATTCAGCCCCAGACTTGACCACCCAGTACTTCCTATCGAGCTTCTTATCTACTGGAGGGATAGGTGTAGGGGTCTGCAAAATCCTAGAGGCATGCCTCTTTAGGGATTTATGGATGGGGAACAACAGCTTCTTAGCTGGTGGCACATCCATCATTTCTACATAGTCTGATCCTCCTCCTCCGTAGTCTCTTGAGTGGGGAGGTCCAGAGTCTGTGCCACCTGTTGCATGAATGCAAAGTGTGTGGTGAAAACTTCTGACCCCTTATCAGGGGAATCAGGACACTGAGGATCAGGGGAAAGCAAAAAATACTTACCACAGTAATTTTATTTCTTCCAAGGGAATCTTACTGTATTCTGACTTATGCAGTATGGTCTCACCATAGGACTGCCCCGGAGCCAAAATGGTTAATAGAACCTATGAAAAGGATGGAATGCTAGGCTTGAGCTCAGTTTTCAAACCACTGTCTGTGGTAAACAGTTCTAAACCTTCAGATTCTTATGAAGCATGCACAAAGAACTATCTAACTATGCTACTACTGCTAACAACTAGTCCCTCCCCCCCGTTATGAATCATCATTTTCCCCCAAATGGTTCAAACTGGCACCAAGACGTGAGTCACAGATGCCCAAGAAAAACAAAATACCCACAGGTTTGCAACATCCGAAGTATAGCTGGAATGCAGTGACCATAGATTCATAGTAGGGGAAGAAGGAGGGAGCTAAAATACAATAAGATTCCTTTGGAAGAAACAAAACTACTATGGTAAGTAATTTTTTCTTCAAACCCCAGGAAATCTTACTGCATTCTGACTTATGCAGACTACCCAAACAGTACCTTTGGAGGTGGGCATCGAACCTACTTAGGAAACAGGTTCTGCAGGACTGCTGTATCAAAACTGGCATCCCCTCTGGCCTGGATATCCAAACAATAATGCTTGGTAAATGTGTGGACTGTCTTCCAGGTAGCTGCCTTACAGATATCCACCAGAGGAATATCGCTAGCAGCCGCTAAAGAGGCCACTGTATCCCTGGTCAAATGGGCTCCGATGCCTGTAGGTGGCTGCTTACCCACCTTGTTGTAGCAGAACTGAATACAAGCCACAGTCCATCTTGCTATGGATCTTTTAGTAGCTGGCTTCCCTTTCCCCACCTCTCCACAGGTGAGGAAGAGCTGAGTTTGATCCTGCCTATGCCTTTTTGTGTGGTCAAGGTAGTAGCTGATTGCCCTTTCTACATCCAGGCTGTGCAGCCTGCATTCACCTGAGGTGGCATGATCAGTAAAAAAGACAGATAGTGTAATGATCTGGTTAAGATGGAACTCTTGATACCACCTTGGGTAAGAATTTTCTATTAGTCTTCAGGATGATTCTCTCTCTATGGACAGCAATGTATCCAGGCTCTGTAGACAAGGCCTGAAGCTCACTAATCCTTCTTGCAGAAGCCATGGCTAGCAGGAATACTGTTTTTCAAGTCACATATTTGAGGTCTGCCAAAGACATGGGTTTGAAGGGGGGGGGGGCTGCATGAGCTGGGCAATGCAAGTGTTCAGGTCCCACATAGGAGTTGGTTCCCTATGTGGAGGATGCAAATACAGCAATCCCTTAAAACACTTTTTAAATACTGGGTTTGAGGCTAGGAAAACCTCTTATTCGCAGATAAATAAGCTGAGACAGCTGCCAGGTGCACTCTCAGAGTAGAAGGCCTTAAGTCCATAGAATGGAGATGGGTTAGGTAATCCAGGACTATTGGCAAACTGGCCTGGTTGTGGTCCACATGCTTGCCTTGGCACCGGATGGAAAATCTCTTCCATTTGGAAGAACAGGTTTTCCTAGTGGACAACTTTCTGGATACCCTGAGTATTTCCATAACCCCTTCTGACAAATGCAGATCTACATATTTTAAGTCCTCAAGAGCCAGGCTTTGAGCCTGAGGGATTGCAGGTTGGGATATATAAGCCTGCCCAGAGATGATGATGACAGTGGGTTGTGCCTCCTGCAGAGGTCGATTGGTTCAGTTAATGACTTTGATAGAATCATGGAGTACCAGTGCTGTCTGGCCCAGTCTGGGGCAATAAGAATCATTGTTGCTGGCTGGGCTCTGAGTTTGTTCAGCACATGTAGCAGCAAGGGAAGGGGAAGGAATGCATACAGAAACCTCCCTGTCCAGTCCAGCAGAAGTGTGGTCAGAGAGACTATGCCCTTGGATAGGGGATCTGCAGCAGAACTGTGGTAGCTGATAATTGCCTGGAGCTGCAAACAAGTCCACTTCTGGAGTACCCCATCTCCTGAAGACGGCCTCCAGGACCAGCTTGTTCAGTGACCACTCATGGTGGTTCTGGTTGATTCTGCTGAGAGCATCTGCCAGAACATTGTCCTTTCCTCGGAGATGGACAGCTAGGAGGGAAACCTCAAGGGAGTATGCCAAGGTCCAGATTTTCAGTGCCTCCATGCATAGTGGAGTTGACCTTGTACCCCTTGTTTGTTTATGTAATACATGGTGGATGTATTTTCTGTTCTGACTTGAACCACCTTGCCCTTTATTAGATTGGCGAATGATTGGATACCCAGGAGTACTGCTCTGAGCTCCAAGTTGATGTGCAGAAGTGATTCCTGTTTTGTCCATGTGCCATGTGATCCCCCAGATGTGCCCCCCAACCCAGGAGGGATGCATCTGTGGTCAGCACCAGTAAAGGGGCTTGCTGCAAGAATGGCACCCCTTGCCTGAGGTTGGCCTTGTCTTACCACCACTGTGGAGCTTGGAAAAATGTTACTGTGATGGGCACTAGCTTTGACAGAGAATCCCGATTTTGAAGTCAGTGAACACTCAGGTGGAACTGAATGTCCCTCATTTGGAACCTGGCTCTTGTTACAGTTGCTGTAGACCCTGCTATGTGGCCTAACAGTTGCAGAAAATGCCTTACTGGCCATGGGATCTGTAGTTTGAAGGAGTTGGCTACCTATATCAGGTTGTCCACTCTGTCTTGAGGGAGGAAAGCCCTTCCCTTTTGTGTGTCCAACTCTGCTCCTATGAATCTGAGTAGCTGAACCGGTTCCAGCACAGACTTTTTTAGGTTCAACAGAAACCTCAATGAATGCAGGGTATCCTGTGTGAGTGTCAATGCCTCTTTCATTTGCTGATATGACTGACCTACTATCAGCCAGTCGTCCAGGTAGGGGAACACTGTTATCCCTTGTCTCCTTAGGTGTGCCATGACCACAGCTTGGCATTTTGTGAACACCCTTGTAACAGAGGTTAGTCCAAAGGGCGTTGTCCTGAATTGATAATGGAACAATGACAGTCTGAACCGGAGGTACTTTCTGTGTGACCACCTTATAGGGACATGAAAGTAAGCATCCTTTAGGTCTAGGGATGCTAGCCAGTCTCCCTGCCTTAGGATTAGTAGGATACTAGTCAGAGTCACCATCTTGAATTTTGGCTTTGACAAATGTTTGTTTAGGTGTCTGAGATTCAGAATGGGTCACCTCTCCCCTGTTTTCTTTTTTATACTTTCTGTTCATCTCCTCCTGTCTACCCTCGGTGCCCACTCCTTTGGGCCACTCATCACCATCTCCACCCCTAGAGTGCCTCACCTCTTACTTCCTCCTGCACAGCGGGGTCTGTCCGGAATTGGTGGTCTTAGATGGTCCGAAGCGGTCGTCATCTAGGACTACTGAGCGGTATTTTCCTGTTTTTTTTTCTGTGGTTTCCCTTGTCCCAGCCCCCTGAGATGCTGGCGCAAGGACAAAAGCGTCCATAGATGAGACGAGCTGATGCACGTCCCTCTCAAGTGCCTACAGATGTCTCCCCTCCCCGACTCCATTAGACAGAGCTGCCAACCCCTCGAGAGCCCGTGTTTCCACCGGCGCTCTCTCAGGGCGTCGGGTGCGTACTGCACCCCTGGTATGCCACCCCAGAAGGAGAAGAGCATCCGTTGGGACGCTCAATCCTCCCTCCCTCCCTCTGCTGACCCCCGTCGACCTGAGGTCGTTCCCGAGCCCAGGTCACCGGCGTATCATGAGGTGTGGCTTTCAGAGCCTCAACCCTCAGCACCACCATTCCCTGTTTTCTTTATTGTGAGGAAGTACCTTGAGAACAAACCCTTTTCCCTCTGGTCTGAGGGAACTGGCTCTACCACCCTTTGTAACAGAAGGCTTGAAAATTCCTCCTCTAGCAAGATTGTTTCTGATGGGGAAGAGGGTTTGAAGACCCTTGACCTCAGCTTTGGCACGAGCTTGAAGCTGAGGACAAGACCCTGGCCCACTACCTCCAGGACCCACTTGTCTGTTGCAATATTTTCCCACTCCTGGAGGTGGTGGGCCAGCCTACCCCCTACTGGGACTGGGGAGGTGACGCAGACAGGCACCTCAGGGTGTCTGCTTTGTCTGGGCTGCTAGCTGAGTACTGCGGTTAGTACGGCCATCGCCCCTTCTGCCTCTGCTTCTGAAGTATCCCTTTGCTGCTGATACTGGGGGAAAGCTTGAAGGTGGAAAAAAGGTTTGTAGTGAGCTCTGCCCCTGCCACCTCTGGTCTGGTATTTCTGGGGTTTAGATGCTCTCGCCTTTGCTGCTGCACTCTTATTGGCAGCCTTATATTCATCCATTTTCTTTATATATGCTTCTGTTTGTTCTCCAAACAGAGACATGAGGTCACAAGGGAAGTCCATGGCTTTGGTTTGTGTGTCCTGTGTCAGATTAGTAGTTCTGGGCCAGGTAAATCTCCTAAGGGACACTGATGCTGCCATCTGCCTGGATGCAGTATCACTGGCATCCACTGCCATTCTAAATTGCATTTTAGCAGCCTCAGTTCTTCTCTTTGCAGCTTTTTCCAGGTTAACTGCCATTGGAGAGGAGACTGCTTTTGAAATCTCTAGGACAGTAGACCAGAGATTCTTTTGATACCTGCCCACATATGAAATGTATGTGGCCTGTCTGATGGCAAGGGATGACCCCAGGTGCACCTTTTTTGCTACTGAATCCACCCTCCTAGAGTCTTTGTCCGGAAGGTGAGAAGCCAGGGAGATGCCAGTTTTGTCACAAGCTGCAGCCTGCATTACCTCCTCATGACTAGGGTGCCCAAAAAGGAATTCAGCCCCATTTTTGGCTACCCAGTACTTCTTGTTCACCTTTTTTTCTGTGGGAGGTAATGAAGTGGGTGTCTGCAAAAGCTTCAATGTCTTCTTTTTAAGGAACTTGTGGATTGGCAGCAATAACCTCATTTATGCTGGCACATCCATTATTTCTCTATAGTCCTCTTACTCCTCATCTTCAGTTGACTTTTGAGTGGGTAGGTCGAAAGTCTGGGCTATTTGTATCATGAATTAGTAGTAAGAAGTAAAATCCTCGGTTCCCTTGTCAGGGGAATCTGGCCAGTGAGGATAAGGAGAAGTGTCTGGTTCAGTGATCTCTCCAATATCCTCATCCTCTTCTTCCTCTTCCTCCTCCTCTTCTTCTTCCTGTTCTCCAAATTGGTCACAACCGAGATCTAATGAACTGGAGACCTGGGCTGAACTGAGAGTCTGGACCGCTATAGATAACGGCTGCTTCCCAACTGTAACCGGGGTTCTGGTCTGAAGAGACTGAATAATTCTGATTGCATTAGTGATCTCTTCTGCAGTAGGGGCCACAGCTTTTTTCAGTTGTGTTTTTTTTTTCTCTTCTTTTTTCCTGCAGTGGCCGGTTTAGCAGCCGTATCTGCGGTCCGTTTTTTGCTGGAAGAGCTATTGCCCCTTTCAGATGGCAGCTCCTCTGGTTCTTTTTGAGGAGGAACCGATTTTTCAACGGTTGGGTCAGCAGCCTTGTCAGTCATCTCTTCCTGCAGTCTTTTTAACCGCCTCTCAACCACAGACTGAGGACAGGTTTTGCAGATCTCACAGTCTGTCTTGCGGTGTTCAAGCCCCAGACAGAATACATAAATTAAATGTGGATCAGCCTTGGCAAAAGGTTCCCCACACTCCGCACATTGCTGGAAACTTGTAGGTCCCATTCTCTTCTTAGTTTTCTGTGACATAACCCAGAAGAAACTACTCTATAAGCTTCACTATACAAAAACAAGTGTTTTTTTTTCTTTTCTTTTTTCTTCGGTTACGCTAACCAATAAGAAACTAGGAGTTACCCCAGTAAAAAGTAAGCCAACAATCGACTTACACCTGAGTCAGTACAATTTAAATTAAATCAGGCATCAACATTTTTATTAATATAAAGAAAATAAGGCAGATGCTGGTTTGCTCTCTGTTAGAGAACCGAAAAGAGAATCGGGCTACTTACGCAACGAACACTAAAATCTAAACTAATTCTACCTGAAAACCAAGGACACTGCTTTAAATACCAAATAAACTAAAACAGTACTAGATAAAACAGAGAAAAACGATTTTTTTCAAGCAATGAAGGAAAGCGCTCCAGAGACTCTTACTGAGGCAAGCGGAGTAAAGAATCTGACAGTTTAGAACTATTTACCAGGGACAGTGGTTTGAAAACCAAGCTCGAGCCCAGCATTCCATCCTTTGCATAGGTTCTATTAACCATTTCGGCTTCCGGGGCAGTCCTATGGTGAGACCATACTGCATAAGTCAGAATACAGTAAGAGTTCCTGGGGTTTGAACATCAGGTTCCAGAGTTCTCCTAAATCTTCATCATCATCATCCTCATCCTCACCATAACCCTCGGTAAAAGGCTCAAAAGAAACAGGAACCGAGGAAGAACCTGGGGTCTGAACTGAGGAAACGTGAGGATCTGACCGTGGAACCGAACCAGCAGCGATCTGAAGAGACTGGATTATCCTTATAGCATTGGCAATTTCCTCCATGGTCGGAACCACTGGGTTCATCGGTTGTGGTTCCTTACCCAGATGATTCTTCTTTGACATGGTTGCTGGTTCAGCGGCAGTTTCTGCAGTTCACATTTTGCGTGTGAACCGTAACCATTGTCAGAGAGTGATTCCTCCAGTTCCTTTGTGATTTCTTTGGTATGAGAAGAAGAAGATTTGTCTGTAACTGGGTCAGCGGTCTCCTCTGACATTCTTTCCTTCAGCTGATTAAGTCGCCTATTCAGCATCAACTGTGGAAAGTTTTTACAGATTTCACAGTCTGCCTTCAGGTGGTCAAACTCTAGGCAGAATACGCAAACCAAATGTGGATCAGCTTTTACAAACAGTTCACCACACTCAGTGCAGTGCTTAAACCCAGTAGGGCCTGTTCATTTTTTGGGAGTCTAAGACATAATAAAAATACTAAACTTCCCTGGTACTTTGCCTTTCTTTTTTGGATCAGCAACCAAGGGAAAAACCGAGTGTCAGCACCGTTAAAAACCCCAACAAACAAATCGGTACCCGAGAAGAACATAAATAAAAGGGAGTTTTACCTCAAAATAAGGCAAAAGGCTAGGTTTCTACCTGGTTGTGGGAACCGGACTGGAACCGAGAAACTTACCCAAATAGTGCTAAATGTAGACTAGTCTACCTGAACATCAGAGATAGCGATTCAAAAAAATGCAGAAAAATAACGGAACTGTATGAAATCAAGATAAAAATAAAATCTTCAGGAAAGATGAAGGAGAGTGCTCCACTTAGGGAAGCGAAGTAAAGAATCTGACAGTTGCAGGACGTTTACCACAGACAGTGGTTTGAAAACCGAGCTTGAGTCTAGCATTCTTTCATTTGCATAGGTTCTATTAACCATTTCAGCCTTGGGGCAGTCCTATGGTGAGACCATACTGCACATGTCAGAATACAGTAAGATTTCCTGAGGTTAGAAATGAAAATTATGTACCTTCCGTAAGTCTTGATCTTCCTGGATATCTTCACCATTCATCACTGGTGGGTCTAAGCAGAGGTGCCGGACCCTCAGAAAGCTTATAGCTAAAAGCTTTTAGCTTTCCTCTGGAGGAGAGGCCAACATTGGAGATGCTGCTGCCATCGAGGCCGACATAATACTTGGCGCCGCGGGCTGGCCAGTAACGGGCGCCTGCCTCTCCACCGCCTCAGTTCTGCTCGCCAGAAAGGAAGACAGAGATAGAGAAAATAAGGGGGGAGGGTGGGACAAGGGAGCCCAAGGGACAGGAAAAGGAAAGGATATAAACTTAAAGAGTAATAAAGCCAGCCACAGGAGAAGGAATAAGCCCTAAGGTTTCTGGGACTCCAACAACTGGGCAGGCCAAGAAGGGAGTGAGAGATTGGATAGGGAGGAGAGAGGAAAGAAACAGAAAGAAATAAGGAGGTGGGAGAGAGAGCACAGATAAAGAGGGAAAGGACTGGACCCCAGAAGAGTGAACCATAAGAAAGAAGTTATTTTTTTGTCTGTGGACCAAGGAGAGGAGATCCTCATCATTTTTTTTTTTTTTTTTGTTTAATGGGAAGAGATCCTGGAGACAAAACCCAGGAATATTAAAGAGAGATCAGGGCTTCACTGGCTTCAGAACCAAAAAGGAGATCGACAGAATGTTGCAGACAAGAGACAAAGATCTGTCATTCCTATCTAGAGGCCAGGGTCCTCCCTGTACACAGAAAGAAAGAGGGTGTCCATCTGACCTTTCCCCCTCCCTCCCCCTCTCCGTCTCCCAATGCATAGAGGTGAAGAAAGGGGCCCACCCTGGGGCAAAGTTCCTCCGGACAGAGGAGGAAGGGAGATCATCTGGCTAGGTGAGCCCCTGGCTTCTGACTGAAGTGTTAAACCCACTGAACCTAATTCCACTAGAAAAGCGGTGGAAGACAGAGTACTTACCCACCCCCCCAAAAAAGGGGGTAGGCAGTCTGAGGGGACCTTGCTCCATGGGCAACCCAGGAGTGGGTCGCCCACACGGATACAAGAAGCAACCTGAGGCTCCAAGACAGAAGAAAAATAAGAAGCAGAGGTCCCTGGAGCCCCAAAGACCAAGACAGGGACTCAAGGAGAGGGCAATTTATGGGCTCCAGGAAAGGAGTAAAGGGCTCAAGAGAAACCAAGAAAAAATTCTGGACCAAGTTGTTATCCCAAGGAATCCAGCCAAGGCCTTTACAGGGTCAAGAGAAGCCTCTGGAAAAGGGCATGAGCCCCTGCTTGCCCTCTCCCTATAGTCAGCAACCTGGTGCTTCCAAAGGAAGGCTCAGGAGACCTAGAGGTACCAGTGGGATTATACCTGCAAATGGCCTCAATTATGGTGAAAGCAAGCAGGGAGAAGCCACTGCTGAGGAGACTGGGGCCCAAGAGGGGATGGTGGGCAGGGAGCAGTGATGAATGGTGAAGATATCCAGGAAGATCATATTACAGTAGGTACATCATTTTCATATCTTACCTGGATTAAGTCGCTATTCATCACTGATGGGTGCTGCACTGCCACAATAAAGTGGCTGGCACCTCCCTGAGGGAACTATCACCCTCAGTCTCCTGTGGGGGACTTACAAGAGGAGGGGGCCCGTTACTGGTAAGGGTCAGGGTCAGGTCAAGGCTCCTGACATGCAGGAGGAGGGTGCCCCGACAGCTCTCGCCTGGCCCTATGGGAGAAAAATCGGGCCCTCAGAAGAGCGAGGCAATCACCCAATGCCAGGCCAAGGGTGACAATCAGGATAAATGCAGACTGCTGTTCCTACTAGCCTGGAGGCTACCGCATTGGTGTCATAAGATGCCCTTGTTTGGTGTCTTACCAGCTTTAAGCCACAGTAGAAATGGGGATGGCCCATCTGGTTGCCTCTCTAACAGGCATGGCTGCCAGGATTTGACCTAGCAAAGCCCACAGGTGCCTTGTGTTAGCTACCTGGTGTGCCTGGTGCGTGGAAATAGAAAGTAAGAGATGTGTGGAAGAGAAAACCCTTCTGTCCCAGCAATCAAACTCTATGGAGTGAGCCTCTGGGGGGGTGGTCTCTTGAGGGGTAAAGACACCCCAAGGGCATATTCAGCCACTCTAGTCCAGATGTGGGATGGGGCATAGTACCTGGAGACCCACGGGGAGTGCAATACCTGCGTTAACAGTCCTGAGGGGCTGGAACAAAGGAGGCAGGAAGTTGCCAGAAGCTGTGCAACACCTCCATGAAAGGACTGGGCCATGGAAGGATCATGATGAATTCCTGATTGTACTCACCAAGGAAGGACAGTGTTGCATGCATAGGATTGCATTCTATGGCTGGGGGAAGATGGAGTTCCTCCAAGATCACTGTGAGGAACCGCTGAAAATTGGTATAATAGCATCAGAGGAGATGTGGTGGAGATGTCCTCTTCCTCTAAGGAGGAATTCGATGACATGGATGGACTCTGTTCAGGGGGGTGGTGCAAGGGTAGGAAATGGAAAAACCATCTCATCCACAGCCGTAAAGTAGATCGGGAATGGCCCAAGTAGATGGGGAATGTACTTGCCATTGTCCTATACTGTTCCCATGTGAAGGGGGGCCCAGGGACCAGACATTCCTTGGAGGAGGAGGCAGAGGAAGGAGGAGAGCAGAGTGGTCCTGAGAGACCAAAGGCTCTCTGCCAGGGCTGTGGGAGCAAGCAGGGACACCTCCCAAGGAGGGGATCAGCTGCCCAGCCACCAGTTGCTCACACCCCATCTGAGAGAACATGAAGTGCCCAGGAGGAAGGACCCCTGGTGAGGACACCGGAGCCATACAGGCCCAGAAAGGGGCCCTGTCCACACCAACAGCAGGGTTCCTCCCCAACAGGAGAAGAAGAGTCCGCATCAGCACTCTGACTCCCATCCTGGGTGGCGAAGCCACCGGAAGAGACTAGGGCATTGATGGGGCCCACTAGACCTGGAACCAGAGGACCGAGACCTGCTCCTCAAAGAGGCCCCACCTGGCTATTGCTCTCAGAGGGAGGAAAAGAGAAACTGGCACCAAATTTGGCTCAAATTTCTCTTTGCCACAGCATCGCGCTTGACAACCTAACTGGCACCAAAAGTGGCTGGAAATGGCAAAGGAGGCAGTGCCGTCACCAGAATTGGCACGGACTGTGGCACCATCATCAGATGTGGCACCAACCATGACATTGTCAAATGTGACACCGTCAGTGGTGGAATCCCTGGAGGCAGCACCAACCTCAGAGGTGACACTGAACACAGCACTGTCCTCAGAGATGGTACTGATCGCGATGTCGTCACCAGAGGCAGCACGAAAGCGGCACTCCCCTCCAGCATGGCACCAGCAATGGCACTGGTAGCCTCTTCAGCACCAAAGACAGCACCGGCAGAGGGAGAGGAGGCCTCGCTAGTGGCTCTGGACTGAAAAGAGGGCAAGGGAGAAAGGCCTCCTATTGGGTTCGGAAAGCATCCGAAACTCCGGAGAACTGGGCTGCCAGTTGGGATCATCTCAGTCATCCTTCAGTTCTGAGAAGCAGACCATGGAGATCCCCAAAGAGGCAACCCCAGACACTCTAGCCATCTCGGCAATGAGGGCAGTGTTGGGAGGGGACCCAGCGGCAACAGTGGTGCCACCTTGCTCACCGGAGTCAGTGCCAGGAGCCGAGGCCATGCCAGCTGACGCTACCGAGGAAGCCGTCAATGTAGACTCTACAAATAGCTGAGGCCTTGACACTGAGGTGGTCTGGTTCCCTGAAGGGGAACTAGGCCACGAGGTGTGTTCAACCAGTCCCCCAGAGGAAGCTGACTGTCCACCTGACCCCTCGCTCAGGCGTCCCTTCTCAGCGAGACCTGAGACAGCGGAGACCTGCTCTCCTCTAGTGCACATAGCAGAGGAGGAAGGCCCGGGGGAAGGGCCCAGAGACCTTGCCTTGGTGGCTCTCGTACAACGCTGACCACCGAAAGTTGGGGGGTCCCTCCTCAATCTTGCTGCGTGGTTAACTAAGGTGTAAAAATCCTCTGAAAAACAAGGTGTTGCATGAATCCATAGCATAGCACAGCTCCAGGCAAGTAAAACACCAGTCATGCAGATCTGTTATCGTCATGAGACTACCACAAGGGCACCGATGCATGGGGGTAGTCCCGGCCTTGGAGGAACACTTTTGCCCTGAACCAGACGTGATCGGCTTCACAAAATAATAAAACAAAGAAAAGACTCAATGCCACAAACTTTAAGAAAATTAAAAACAATAAGGGATGGTGCCAAAAACAGTGATGGGTTGACGGCATCGAGAAAAAATTACTTACCATAGTAATCTTGTTTCTTCCCAGTGATACTCAGGTATTCATAAATTTTATGCAGTAAGCCTTCTAAGCACAACTGCCCGAGAGTTGGGAACATATGCAAATGATGGAACCTTTTGCATGAACCACTTTTCAAATACTGCATTCTACTAACTGCCTTTGCTCTAAACCCCTCAGATTTCTAGAAGCCTGGAAAGACAGGCCCATGAGGACTAAGTGTAACAATGATAATAACAATATTGAACATAATAATAATAATAATAAAATAATAATAATTATAGTAGGAACTCTTTAACACCAGAAAAGGTCCCAACAGGAGGGCATAGCATATGAAAGAATACTCCTCAATGTCAAAAATCACCTGACAAGGGGGAACATCAATAGTGAACACAATCACAACATATGTGCCAGCAATGGCATTTATACCCCTGAGAGCACACAGGAGTGCAGAGGCTGAAGTTCTGGAAGGGGAGGCAGGGTGGGAAGTTATGAATACCTGAGTATCGCTGGGAAGAAACAAGATTACTATGGCAAGTAATTTTTTTTTCTAATCCCAGTAGTACTCAGGCAATTCATAACTTTATGCAGACTACAAAGCAGTACCACTGGAAGTGGGAACAGAACTTTATTTTGGAAACAGACTCTGCAGGACTGCTGTGCCAAACCTAGCATCACCCCTGGATTGAACATCCAGGTTACAGTGCTTCATAAAGGTGTGTACTGTTCTTAGGTAGTTGCTTTACAGATGTCCACCACAGGAACATCCCCCACAGCTGCTATGGTAGCAGCTGTGCCCTTTAGAATGGGCCCTCAACCCTGTTGAGGGCTCTTTCCAGCCTTAAGAGTAACAGAAAAAAATGGATACTAGCCAGCAAAAAATGGACTTTTTGATGCTGGGTTACCTTTTCACACATTTCATAGGTCTGGAAAAGCTGTTTCCTGTCCTGCCAATGGACTATAGTGGCTGTCAAGTAGTAGCTAAGAGCTCTTTGACGTCCAAACTATGAAGACTCCTTTCACTTGAACCAAAGTGTTCAGTGAAAAGACAGGTAAGGTAATGGTCTGGTTCAATTGGAAATCAAAAACCATTTTAGGAAGAAACTTCCTGTTTGTTTTCAGGACCACTTTGTCTCTGTGGAATGAAATGTATTCATATTCAATGCAGTGAGACTGGAGCTCACTGATTTCTCTGACAGAAGTCATTACCATAAGAAAAAACCTATTTTCATGTGACATATCACAAATAAACTGAAAACATAGGCTCAATAGGGGAACCCATGAGCCTAACCATACACACATTTAGATACCATGCTAGCACCAGTTCCCTGAGAGGGTTTGTGCAAATGGGATAGGCCTTTAAAGAACCTTTTGAAGACAGAGTCTGAGGCCAGAGAAACAAAGAAGCATTCTGTCCACTGAAAGAAAAAATTACTCAGCTTAGTAATTGTGTTTCTTCTAATGAGTTTTGCTGTATTCTGACAAGCTGCAGTTAGCCCCAGCCTTTAAACTGCCCCGGAGAGTATAGGGTTAATTTTCTATGCAGTGCATAGAACGTTGAGGTCAAGCTCAGTTGAGGTCTCTGTCTGCAGCACTTTGAAACCCAACTGTCAGATTCTTATAAGCAAACACTCACTGACTAACTATGTGGAAATTGTAACATTTTTTAACTAGCCAACTGGCAACAAAAAATTTTTGGATTCCCAAAGGAAGACTCAAGTCAGGAAACCCAAAACCAAAAACCTATCTAAATAAAGATTATAATATAAGCACCCAAGTAAAAAGGAGGGTGTGCTGAAGACACCCTTGGGGTGCAACACTGCACCTGCCTATCCACTTCCCAAAACAGGTTCTAAGAGTGGAGGCAGGAGAAACATCACAGACTCCATTAGAAGAAACACAATTACTACAGAGTAATTTTTTCTTCAAACAACATGAAGTCTTGCTGTATTCTGACAATCTGCAGACTACCAAGCAGTACCTCCATGGAGGAGGGACAGAACCTACTTTGGGAATAGGCTCTGAGATAGATCTGCTACTGTTCGATGGTCGCTAGTTCCCAGATGGCTACTCACTTCTACATCTGTGATCCTCTTCATCTCCATTTGAGAGAACCAGGTCTAAGATTGCTCCCTCTCGAGAGGGCTCCAATACTAGTTGTCTAAGGCATGCCTCCTGTAGGGCATCTAGAATAACCCCACTCTTCGAAGTGGCTGCTGCAACTGCACTCCACTTAACATCTAGCATATTCAGATCACCCATCAGCAATATCTCCCCTTTTTCTGCCATCCTAAGTATACTTTCTATCATTTCCTTGTCCATTTCCTCCACCTGAGAAAGGGGTCTGTATACAACCCCTGTGCGGATTGTGGTGCCATTGCCTGTCTCCAAACTGACCCACAGTGCTTTCTCTCCTGTTTGCCCTTTGTTCTGTTGCTTGATTCCTGCCTTATGTAAAGAGCTACTCCTCCTCCTCCTCTTTTACCCTCCCTGTCCCTCCTGTAGATAGTGTATCCTGGTATGTTTATATCTCAGTCATGGTTTTGTGTGTACCATGTTTCTGTGACTGCCATGATATCCATATGTTCCTCTTCCATCAAGGCCACTAATTCAGGAAGATTGTTACCCAGACTATGGGCATTGGTACTCATTGCTCTCCATTTTTGATGGCTTTACCTTCTGTTGCAGCATCCCCCATTGACCTTTCTACCTTGGTCTTTTTCTCATTTAGTACCCTGTTTTGTAGGGAGAGGCTGGGATTTTCCTGCTTCTTATCAGTGCCTCCCCCCTTGACTAGTTTAAAAGCTTGTCAATGAAGCATTTAAACTGATTGCTCAAAAGACTTGTTCCCTTCCTGGACAGATGCAGACCATCCTGCCAGTATAGGCTGGTGTCCCTTCAGGTGGAACCCCAGTCCCAATGAAGCCAAACCCTGTGCTCCACACCATTTTTCAAACATTCATTAAACTGCATGGTGCAAAGTACCTCCCCACCCATGCCATTGACAGGCAGCACCTGTGAGAAGTATACTGTGTATGCTACTTGTCTTAGGCCCCTCCCCAACTCTACAAAGTCCTCCTGCACTGCTCTATTCTCATGATGAGCCAAGTCATTTGTCCCTAGGTGAACGATGACGTCCATCTCAGACTCCTGTTCAGCTGTTCTCGTGAACCTGAGGATGCACTACCTGTCCCTACAAGCCATGGCACCAGGCAGGCACCTTACTTCAGTTTTCCGTACTCCCCCCCAGTTCTATCCCCCTAATAATTGAGTCCCCCACCAGGAGCTGCATCCTTTCCCTGTGATGTCCTCTGCCTCCTTTCTGTGGGCCTCCATTGTGACAATTGTCCTCAGCCTCCTTAGTCTCCTCTGAGGGTGCATCCATAGGGGAGCTATGCTCCCCCTGAATGCTGTATGGATTGTGGAGTGGAACAACTGACTAGGTGTGCCTCTGTTCCACCATCCTCACCCTCCCTGAGTCCACTGTGGTCCAACTGCTGTGCTTTCTTCGCCATCTCAGAGGTAGTGGTGGTGGCTCTGGTGCTCCCTGGATGGGGGAGGTTCCCTTCCTACTGTCCAGTGTGGCCTGGGGGAAGGTTCCCTTCCTACTGTCCAGTGCGGCCTGAAGACAGGCAACTTCCTCCCTCAGGGCAGAGAGTTGTCTGCAAATAGGGCAGCATCTCAGCCTCCAGAAAGACTCCTGGAAGACTGCTGCCCCACAGCCATTACATTGCACTATTCCCCACATGTTTATGTACTTTTTGTGTGTGTGTGTGTGTGATTGGTTTGTTATATAGAAATATATATATTATACAATGTGTATGCTTATATTGTCAGTGCAGTGTGCTAGAGAGGATAACACATTGATATGCACCTTGCACTCTTGAGGAAATGATGTCAGAACCCCAGGTATAAAGGAACTATTTCCAGGGCTGGGTGGTGTGAGGGTGGGCAGAGGTTGGGCCTAAACTGTGCCCTCATGAAACAATCAGCTAAAAGCTCTGACCCACCGCTGCGATGAGTGCCTTCCTGTGAGCAAGATGCTCTACACGACAATTTGACAGAGAAATACCCTGCTAATCAAACAGAGAAAAATGCAGACATCCAAGTCAGACACAGGTAAACCTCCCCAGCCCCAAAACAGCATGGTGGTTTGTGCTCTGAAAGCAGTCAGCCCCAAAAGAAGTCAGCTGTGCTTTAAACTCTTCCTGCACTGAAAATCTTAAGAATTGCAACAAAAGTAAAGCTGGATCCACCTCCCTCTGTTGCTTGAAAGACTGTCTTTCCTGATAATTCTACATTCCTTATTTCATCTTTCAGTTAGAAGTAGCCTTCACCTGCAGAATATCTGCTACAAACCAAAGACAATTGTAAGGTTCACTTCCCTCTGTTGTGAGCACAACTCGCTTTCTTGCAAATCCTATGTTCAGTATTGCAGCTTCCAGCCACAGGTAGCTTCACCTGAAGAATATTAGCAGTTAGTCACTAAGCCATAATGTTTGGTGCGGCACCAATCCCTCAGCCACTTCTTGAACTCCTCAAGCCTACCCTTTCTCCCCATGCTTGCACATGGTACCGGCAGTACCTCCAAGAATGCCACCGACTTCCCAACCCCCTCACACTACCTGCCCAAATACTCAAACCTCCCCTTCACTACTTCCACAGTGTCCCCCGCCAAGTTGTTTGTAGGCACATGCAACAGTAACTAAGGTTTCTTCCTCCCCCCTCGCTGCATGCTTGAGCAGTGTCTGCTCTGCCCCTCCTGCAGTCAACCTGGGGACAGCTTCAACCCAAATACAGTTGTGCCTTCCCTTTCCACCTCATCTCACCCATTTCTATATAGAATCCCCAGGATGAGTACCCCTCATCCCTCACCCCCTTTCCCTTTTAATGCCCTTCCAACACCCCAGTATTCATTCTTCCCTGCCCTTACCCCTGCTAACTGCACCCTCTGTGACTTCTGTATATGTACCCCTACTTACCTTCACCCCTTTCTCTGCCTTATTCTTCCCATTCCCCTTCAACCCTTCCCAGCCTGACTACTTCCTACTGGGCTTCCCATGTTGACCTCTCCTCCTCCCCTGCTGATTTCCAACCCCTCTCCTATCCCCGCTGTTGTCAATTTAGAGCCCACATTCCCTTCTACCCCGATAGTGATGCCCCTCCCATCCTTCCCATAGCCTTCTCTCCTCCTGTCACCATCCCCTCCTTTCTTACTAGCCCCTTCTACCCTTTCATCCCCTTTATCTCTTTCCCTACCTGTTGGCATCCCTCTCATTCCTCACTTGTCTTCCCCCCTCAGTATGTTCCTGCTCTTCCTCTCTCTCCCATAGCAGAGGTTCAAATATATTCCTAGTCAGTACCCCTCCTACATCTCTTCCCCTGTTGGTTCCCCCTCTTACTTGTTCACCTCTGTGCCACCCTTGGTCCCTCCCTACCTGCAGCCATCTACTCTCTTCCCTTGTACTCCTCGTGGTCTCTGCCTCCCCCATCAGGAGACCCCCCCCTTGCCTCAGGCACCCCTTCCTTTCTCCTGCTTTTTCTGTTAGTGCCTCTGATACTGGGGTCAGTTTCACTCCCTAGTTGTGCTTCCTGTGACCTCCTTTGCCATCCCCTATCCCCCCAGGATGCTTACCATACTCATCTGCCCTGCCACTTAGACTCCTCCCTAGGCTCCACAGTTCCTCCCTCAAACTAGCCAGTCATCTACAGACCGTACACCCCCGCCATCCTCCAAGCCCAGTCCAGGATCATGGCGGATCCTGACCCTGTGCAGCCCAACACACTTCCCAAAGATGCCCGCCCTATTGACATGTGGCACCTGCCCTGTGTTGGCCCCCATCTTATGTTATGGGCTCTCACTCCCAGGTTCTGTACCCTACTACAACTGTTAGGTTCCTATTTACTCCAATTCATGTTCCCTCCCCACACTAGTTCCCCTACTGCACCCTTGCCAACCGGGTTAATTCAGTCTCAAGTCTCATTCATTAGATACTGTATTACTGTAGCAATCCTAAAGCCTCCCTGTCCGTTTTTCACCCCTCAGCTACCATACTTGTTGTTCTCAGCTCTCATATAGTTTCACTTAGTCCAGTTAGAAATCCTATTGCACTACAAGCATTACTCAGCTCAATTAAAGAAATGAACAGAACAAATAAATATGTATTATTACAGCAATCATAACAGTATAGCTCAGTACTTAGCTCAGTTAGAGAAATAAACAGAACTGAATCTGTATTACTACAGCAATCCTAAATGTATACAATCATTCCATTGCCTCCACTCCAGAGACCCTGCTGTAATATAGGACCATAGAGGACACTGGGTGGGAGTGTGGGCAACTGTAAAGTCCCAGCAGAGCTCCATTGAGCTCGCTCACTCCCCCTCTCTCACTTGCTCATTCTGTTTCTCTCAGCACTGCAGGTTGCCTCATAGTACTTGGTTACTGCCTACAGTGGTGCCTTTTTTCTGCCCACAAAGAAGTTCACAGCTATCCTGATAGAGCTCTGTTGAGCTCGCTCACTCTCCCTCTCTCAGTCACTCCTTCTTTTTCTCCCAGCACTCCAGGCTGCCCTTTTGTACTGGGCTCCTGCCTGCATTGGTGCCTTTCTCTGCCCACAAAGAAATCCACAGCAGTTCCTACAGAGCTTCCTAGAGCTCACTCACTCCCCCTCTCTCACTCACTCGTTCTGTTTCTCCAAGTGCTGCAGGCTGCCCTTTGTACTGGGCCCTGCCTGTATTGACACCTTTTCTGCCCACAAAGAAATCTGCAGCAGTCCTGACAGTGCTCCGCTCAGCTTGCACACTCACCCTCCCTCACTTGCTTGTTCTGTTTCTCCCAGTGCTGCAGGCTGCACTTTGTGTGGGCCCCTGCCTGCAATGACGCCTCTTCTGCCCACAAAGAAATCCACAGGAGTCCCAACAGACCTCTGTTGAGCTCACTCACTCCCCCTCCCTCACTCGCTCGTTCTGTTTCTCCCAGCAATGCAGGCTGCCCTTTTGTACTGGACTCCTGCCTGCATTGACACCTTTTTCTGCCCACAAAGAAATCTGCAGCAGTCCTGACAGTGCTCCGTTCAGCTTGCACACTCACCCTCCCTCACTTGCTTGTTCTGTTTCTCCCAGTGCTGCAGGCTGCACTTTTGTGCTGGGCCCCTGCCTGCAATGACGCCTTCTTCTGCCCACAAAGAAATCCACAGGAGTCCCAACAGACCTCTGTTGAGCTCACTCACTCCCCCTCCCTCACTCGCTCGTTCTGTTTCTCCCAGCGCTGCAGGCTGCCCTTTTGTACTGGACTCCTGCCTGCATTGGTGCCTTTTTCTGCCCACAAAGAGATCTGCAGCAGTCCCAACAGAGCTCCATTGAGCTCACTCACTCCCCCTTTCTCACTCACTCATTCTTAGTCTATCCCAAACACTGATTTCCCACAGTGACCACACAATTCTGCACCAGAAGTGCAAAAACGTATTTCGGCCAGGATGTGAAAAATGACAGCTGTACTGTTCATAAGGAGGTGTGAAAAAATGCCAGTGTTGAAAATCTGGCCTGCAAATGTTACAGATTTGTGAAGTTACAAGGGTGCATGGAAACAGTGCGATGCACGCTTGTTAGACAATCATTTTATGGACTTTCATCACCAAATTTTCAACATAGGTATTTTAGGACCTCTGCTCGTGAACAGTGTCACTGTCATTTTCTTTTTTTTTTTCATAATATGCTTTATTGGGGTTTTCAAAAAAAAAGGACAAACAGTACAATACAATACATACCATATAATCATTTAGCATCTGTTCATCTAGAATGAGACTTTCCTAAATCCCCCCTCCCTCTCTTATATGTAGCCTCGCAGCCTCTCTCTGTCTCATCAAACTGCAATTCACCTCCATCACCCTCTGCTGTCACCCTCCCTTGAATATACGACTACATTTCCAATCTGCTACATAGTTTTCTATAGGGGCACTTAAAGCACACTACGAATAATAGCTTTAATCCATACAACCTTTCTTCTTTCCTGGAAAGTTGAACTTATAACAGTTAATGTTTTTCTTTTTCACCTTTCAGCCATAAATTCTGTGAATTGCTCCCATCTCTTATTAAATTTGGATGTATTGTGAAATTGAGCAGCTATCAAACGTTCTGCATAAAAAGCTGTATGAATTTATTGAACCCACTCTCTAAAAGGTGGTGCTATATCTTTTGTCCAATATCTCATAATGAGAAGTAATGTAACTGTAGAAATAAGAGCAAAGTAATATTTATATGTTTGCGATGGTATGGCTGAAAGATTACCCAATATACATGTTTCTATATTAAACTGACATAATCCTTTAAACAATGGATCCACATATTTTATTATCTGTTGCCAAAACTTGTGAATTAAGGGGCAAGACCATACCATATGTTTTAGAGTACCCAGATCTTGTAAACATCTTGGACAAACTCCATTTTGACTGTTATCCATTAATTAAAGTTTTGTTGGTGTGTAATATAAATTATGCAGTGTATTAAATCGTATGAGTCTCAATCTATCCTATTTTAAGAATCTATAATTACTCCTCTAGATCTGTTCCCATATATCTGATTCATACGGAATTTCCACTGCATACTTCCAACAAAATGCACTCAAGGAATAATTCTGCCAAAATTTGTCCAATAGAAATTTGTAGATTTGAGAGATAGATCTAGATTGAATAGCTAGTTGAGACACTGACCCTAAAAACTCCACTGTCTGGGAAGACCAAGGTGGGGATCCTAGGCTAGACTGGATACACTTTTTAAGTTGTAAATATTTTAAAACAGGCAGAGACTTTAAACCCAAATTTTGCTGGGTTTGTTTAGGAGGATCCATTTTATTTTCTGAGATTAAGTCAAACAAAGATGCTTCTTTTAGGTCACTGAGGGAGAAATAGGCTTGTTCCCTATTTGTAAGTTCAAATTGTAACATACTGGTTGACCCAAGTCTCGTCCATTGTCAAATTTAAACAATGAGCACAACTGTGTGTGCGCACTCACTGTCCATAATATGGGGTTATTGTACCAGGGTTTGGGTAGTTTTTTCTGAGGGAAAAAAAGTAATGCCCTTGTTGATAGAAGATGCTCAAGAACCCTAACTTTTTCTATTTTAAGCCATGCTAACGGTGACTCTGGGCTATTTTGAGGTGTCAGCCACTGGAGATATTTACAACTCTGAAAGGCTAAATAATATATAAATAAATGCAGAATACCCAGCCCTCCCCTTCTCTTTTCCACTTTCAATTTACGTATCGAGCATCTGGGTCTTTTATCTTTCCACAAGAAAGCTGTCCAAATAGATTCTACCTTTTTAAACCATGCTCTAGAGAGAGGAATATTTAACATGGAGAGAGGATACATAAGTCTGGGAAAAATCACTATCTTAATTATGTTTACTCTCCCCCATAGGGACAGAGGTAAACTTTGCCACCTCTTTAAATCTTGTTGCATTTGTGTAACAACTGGGTCAATGTTTAGTACTTTTAATGTGTTAATAACTAAGGCAATTTCAATTCCTAGAAATGTAATTGTTTTTGATGTCCATCTCAGACCTAATTCCTCCACCTCTCTTCTGGAGCAAGTGGAATTCAATGGGAGAACTGTTGTTTTATTATAATTCAGGTTATACCCTGACAAAACACTAAACTTCTGTATCATTTTCAGTACCTCAAGAGAAATTTGCCAACAAGAGAGATGTAGGAGAATGTCATACGCAGACATGCACATTTTATAATCTTCTTCCCCTATAGTTATGCCCCTTATCTCTTTTGTTCCATTAATTTTTCTAGCCAGGGGTTCAATATATATAAATTAAACAGCATAGGAGACAAGGGGTATCCTTGTCTAGTACCTCTTGTGAGTATAAAACTACTAGAGATGACCCCATTGCATGAAATTCTTGCTGAAGGGAATGTATATAATATCTTCATCCAATGAATATACTATAAAGATAACCCATACCTAGGTAGTACGTCAAATATGTACTCCCAGCTAACCCTATCAAATGCTTTTTCCACGTCAAGGGACACCAACACCTTGTCACTGTTGGTATCCCCCGATGCAGAATGTAAATGCCATATCTTTCTAAAATGATCATCTGAATGTCTCCCTGAAATTAACCCTACCTGATCTAATCCTATAAGGTTTGACCAGACTTTCTTAAGATGGAATGATAATATGCTTGCCAGTAACTTTATATCTATGTTCAATAATGATATCGGTCGATAGTTTTTGACCCTGGTCAAATTGTTTCCTGGTTTGGGTAATAATACCACTATTCTAGCTTCCAGTAATGTTAACTCTCTGATAGGAAAAGAGTATAGATAATTAAACAGGGTTCCCAAATAGGGACTAAGCTCTTCCTTAAAGGTTTTATGGAATAAAGAAGAAGAATAACCATCAGGCCCAGGTGCTTTGTCTAATGGTAATCTATCTATAGCTTCTTTAATTTCTTGTAAGATGACTTTTCCTTTAATTTCTAAATGTTGTGATGGTGTGAGTTGGGGGAATTCTACATTGTGAAGAAAGTTCTCTAAATGCTTATGGTAATCTGGATCTGAAGGCAGTGCTGTGTATAGGTCTGAATAATATTTCCTAAAATCAGTCACTATGCTCACTGGGTCAGAAATTAGTTTCCCTCTAACACTATCTTGTAAATTAGATATCCATTTAGCTTCCTTCTGTTTTTTTATCCTCTGTGCAAGTAGTTTCCCTGATTTTTCACCTTGCCCTATATAAGTAGCTTTCCATTTTGCTGCTGATTTTAATGTGACATTTAAAGAATAGGCTGCAAATTTAACTCTTAGAAAATGCAGTTCTTCCCACATAAGGTTGTCCATTGTTTGGTGTAAATTAGTTTTTATAAACCTTATTCTAGATAACCATTCATCTACTTGCTTAGAATTCTTGTGTTTTCTTATAGTAGCTAGTCTAATAAGTTCTTCTCACCTCACAGTTTTCCTAGCCCCCCAGAGAATATCCTTAGTCCTTACTGATTCCCAGTTACTATTCCATGAGTCTTTAATAAATGATCTCATATGTTCTGCAACTTCTTCCTCAACTAAAAGCTGATTATTTATGGACCATGACTTCAGTTTTTTTATAATTCTGGAATCTTAAATTTAAGCCAAATTGGAGAATGGTCTGACAAGACTCAAGGATGAATTCCCACGTCTTCTATTCCCTGCAAAGCAGCATTACTAAGAAGAAAGTAGTCTATACGTGAATAGACCTTGTGAGGAGGGGAGTAGTAAGTATAGTCTATCACGTGGGGATTATAAACTCTCCATGGATTGATTAGGCCGGAGTCCCTCAGAAATTCTCTCAATGCCCTCCGTGCAGGTGATAATGCAACTCTTTTACTGTAGGATCTATCCAAATCATTTGAGTGGACTAAATTCCAATCTCCTCCCAGGGGACAAGGAACATTAGGTGAAGATGCAATAATGGCGGCTAGGGGAAGGAAAAAGGAAGGAGAGTCCACATTTGGCCTATATACAGATCCTAACATAACCTCCACCCAGCTAATATCCCTTAGATCAAAATGAATCTCCCCTCCAAATCATGCCAAGATTTTATTTCCTGGAAAGGTACATTCTTATTATTAAGAATAGCTACCCCCCACATCTAGAACTTATACCTGTTCCAAAGACCTGGCCCACCCAGAGTTTCCTTAGAGTTGACAGCTGATTGGTAGAAATATGGGTCTCCTGCAACATAACTATATGTGGGTGATATCTGTTAATATGTCTTAAGACATTATATTTTTTAGAGTTGTCCTTGCCTCCTTTAATATTCCACGATATTATGTTCCAACTTCCCATGAAATTTCTGTATCTTTTTCCTTCCTTTCAAGTGTCCTACCTATCCAAATTCATTCACTTTTCTTCTTTTTAATTACAGATATCTGTCCCTCCCTCCCTATCTTTCTATTCCCAGTATAAGACTCCCCCCTTTCCCTTGTCCCAATCCCTCCTTTTCCCAGGCCAAGTGCCTACTCAAAAATGTTTTGGCTGTTATACCCTCTTGGTGTAGCATCCACTGCATTATGCAGCCTGCCCATAAATAAAACATAAACATAACATACATACAAACATAAACATTACTGAAGGAGAGATTGGTGGAACATCTAGTTGTCAATGGACTACAGGACCCAAGGCAGCATGGTTTCACCAGGAGGAGGTCATGTCAGACCAACCTCATTGAATTTTTTGAGTGGGTGACTAGGGAGGTGGATCAGGGGAGGGCAGTGGACATGGCCGATTGGACTTCAGCAAGGCCTTTGACACTGTGCCACACAGAAGACTATTACACAAACTGGGAATATGGGTGGGCAGGACAGTAGTGTGGTGGGTAGGTAACTGGCTGGGTGGCAGGACACAGAGGGTGGTTGTAAATGGCTGTCACTCCACAGAGGGAAGAGTGACCAGTGGGGTACCACAGGGATCAGTGCTGGGACCGGTCCTATTCAACATCTTCATCAGTGACATTGTGCAGGACCTAGAAGGCAGGATTTCACTGTTCATTGATGACACAAAGCTCTGTAACAGAGTAGACACACCAGAGGGTGTAGACAGAATGAGAAGCGACCTGCAGAAACTTGAAGAATGGTCAGGGGTTTGGCAGTTGAAATTCAATGCAAAGAAGTGCAAGATAAATGCATATGGGGCACAAAAACCCTGGCACAATATATCAGTTGGGGGGTGAGGATATAGCATGCACCAAGCAGGAAAGGGATCTTGGGGTTGTCATCTCTGATGACCTCAAGGTAGGGAAACAGTGTGACAAGGCAGCAGGTAAAGCAAATAGGATGCTGGGATGTATAGGCAGGGGCATCACCAACAGGAAAAGGGAGGTCATAATTCCACTATACAAGACACTAGTGAGGCCCCACCTGGAGTACAGTGTACAGTTCTGGAGACCATACCTACGTAAGGACATAGACAGGGTAGAGAAGGTTCAGAGGAGGGCAACAAAGATGGTGCATGGATTGCATCAGAAGTCCTATGAGGACAGGTTGAAGGAACTGAACATGTACTCCCTGAAGGAGAGGAGGGAGAGAGGGGATATGATAGAGACATACAAGTATCTTACAGGGAGGAATAGGGTGCAGGAAAACACTATTTTTAAGTAAAAAAGATGTTCCAGAACTAGAGGGCATGGGATGAAGTTGAAGGGAGGATGATTCAGAGGAAACATGAGAAAGAATTTTTCACAGAACGGGTGGTGGACAAGTGGAACACCCTGCCAGAGGAAGCGGTGGGGGCTGAAACAATCACGGGATTTAAGAATGCATGGGATAGATATAAAGGAATTCTGGAGGTCAGGGGTAAGGGGCAACAAACTTCTAGGAAAACAAACTGAACTTACAAGCTCAAATGGGCAGACTGGGTGGGCCATAGGCCCTTATCTGCCGACACTGTCTATGTATCTATGTATCTATGTTTCCACCTCTTGATAGATAATAAACCCAAACTCATCACCCCAGTAATAACAAGAAGATTAGGAGGAGCCTCCAAACTAATTGCAACCAAACATTACTTTATTTGATGTCATTAACACTTCCCCCATTCATTTATAAAGATTCTAGATCCCCTTATCAGAATTCCATAACACTTTTTCTAACCAACATGACATATTAAATTTGCCTTCATAGCTCTACTTCAAAGGCTATTTATTGTTTTAAAATTTAATACAGGGGACTTGCAAACTGGCCCTTTTAAACATTGGATTATAAATGAAACATTCACCTGCATTATGATTTACTTAGTAACAGCTCCATTGAAAAAGTGCTGCTGAAAAATGCCCTATTAAAACAGATGAATAAAACTAAATGTCCCAGGGCTTTCAGAGGCTTTCCTGCAGTGAATCTTGAAAAATGGCACTAGGTGCCACTCTCATTACATGACATATCCTGATAAGAAGCATTTCCACATGGAGACCTAGTAGCTATGGTGAGAGACATTTTCCAAGTTCAAACAAAAGCATTATGTAAACGTACTTTTCCACTGTCTGCACAGAGAAATCTGGCGACCTTCCCTGTCCCACGTAAAACAAAATCCAACCATAGCAACGAGTTCAACAAGGCATCACCTTGTAGTCCCCAAATCCTACCAGCTCTCTGTAGGCATACAATGTATTTCAATTCCTGTTAGGTCGCTGGGTAAAGTTCACCCCTCTTTACCGAACAAATCTGGCAATCTTAGTTTAAAGTCCATCATTGCCTGTGATGCAGAATCATATCTCTGGTTACCGTTGGGAAGAGAAAACTCCAACTGAGCTGGAAATAACATTCTGTGGTTGATTTTTGCTGCCCACAACTTGGTTTGGATTGCTCTATATACAGCTCTCTTGGCACACCTTATAAGTAAGATCAGGAACTAAGCGTCGATGTTTACCAGCCCAGATTATCTGATCAGCATTTCTGGCTGCTTTCAAAATATGGTCCCTGTCTAAATAGATAAGGACCTTAAATATAATCGGACAAGGGAGTTGATCTGGCATAGGTTTCGGCCTAATTAACCTGTGCAGCCATTCTACTACATAAATGGGGCCATTGGGGGATGTGCCTGCAATGAGAGTACACGATTTTTGAATGAAGCTTACTGTATTCGTTCCTTCTTCCCCTTCTGGAAGCCCTAACAATAACAAATTGTTGCATCGGGACCTGCCTTCTAGGTCATCGACCTTATCTTCCATTTTTTTAACCATTTTTTTTAGAGTTGTATTGTCTTTCTCCATTTTATCCAGCCTGTCCTCTATAGATGAGATGTGAATTTTGGCATCAGAGACCCTGGTAATCAGTCCAGATAGGGATGTTTTTCACTCTCTGAAGTCCACAATAAGAGAGAGAGAGAATACTACAGATTTAATTGCAGAAACGTCTTCTTACAGTTGTCCCTGAGCAGGGGAATCTAAGTTTTCAGCTGGTGATTCACTTTTATGAGGCCTTTTTGCTTTAAGACTCCCCCATGTCATTTTCACTTTCCTCGTCGGTGTCACTGCGAATCAACTCACTCTGAGATTCCATAGCACTTGACCTCGTTGCTTCCCAAGATACAACCAGGCTTTGGAGCAACTTTAGATCAGTTTGTCTTGGTGGAAAATGTTGAATTTCTTGTCTCTGATCACAGAGCTGCAACAGCGTGCTGTTTACTCCCTCGAGGGCATCATGTGACTCATCACTGTTGTTTTCTTACTCTGTCCCGAACACTGATTTCCCACAGTGACCACACTATTCTGCGCTGGACGTGCAAAAACACATTTCAGTCAGGATGTGAAAAATGACAGCTGCACTGTTCATAAAGAGGTGTGAAAATATTGCCAGTGTTGTAAATCTGGCATGAAAATATTACAGATCTGCAAAGTTACAAGGATGTGTGGAAACTGCGCAATGCACACTTGTAATACAGTCATTTTATGGACTTTCGTCACCAAATTTTCAATGTAGGCGTTTTAGGACTTCTACTCATGAACAGTGTCACTGGCATTTTCTTAATCTGTTGTGAACACTGATTTTCCACAGTGACTGAGCTATTCTGTGCCGGAAGTGCGAAAACACATTTCAGCCAGGATATGAAAAATGACAGCTGTACTGTTCATGAGGAGGTGTGAAAAAATGTCAGTGTTGAAAATCTGGCATGAAAATATTACAAATTCATGAAGTTACACGTGTGCATGGAAACTGCATAACTCACACTCATGAAACAGTCATTATTTGGATTTATTTCACCAAATTTGCAGCATAGGCTTTTGGAGAGCCCGTCTCATGAACAGTGGCACTGTTGTTTTGTTAGTCGGTCCCAAAACATGATTCCGTGCAGTGACCACAAAATCACCTTTCAGGACTGAATAATGCAATGACAGTGACTGAATTCATGAGGAAGGGTCCCAAGAACCCCATCTTGAAAATTTGGTGACACAATTCCCCAAAAATGCCCGAGATATGCATCAAAGTTGAAAAACTCTATTTATGCCATTATACAGCTTACCAGCATTTCTTCAGTTTGCGGTCAGCTTTGAAGAGTGCAGATGTGTTCCGGTCCACCAAAGAAAATTGTGCTGGGCTCCAGAGGTAAGAATGGGGTGAGGGGGTTGTGGGGTGGCAGGGAGTGCAGAGGGTGGGTGCGGGTTGGGGCAGGGCCACGGACTCAACAAGGGACAGTTTTCTTGTTTATAGGGTAGAAAGAAATTGCAGGAACATAGAAACATAGACTTCGATGGCAGATAAGGCCTGCTTGGCCCACCTAGTCTGCCCATTTCCCTACCTAGAGGATAAGCTTCAGACCCTATTTAAACAACAGCCTCTTTCTTCCTACCCCCCCACAAAAATTGCCTTGTGTCTGTCCCATGCATTCTTGAATTCTCCCACAGTTCTAGACCCCACAACCTCCTGAGGAAGGCTGTTCCATGCATCCACCACCCTCTCTGTGAAAAAATACTTCCTCACAGTGCCCTTGAGCCGTCCCCTCTCTATCTTCAGATTTTGTCTCCTTTTTCTTGTACATCTCTTTTTTTGAAATATGCTGCCCTCTTGGACTTTCTTGATTCCACTGAGGTATTTAAACATTTCTATCATGTCCCTCCTCTCCCTCCTTCCCTCAAGGGTATACATATTAAGCTCGTTTAGTCTTTCCTCCTATGGCTTCTCTTGCAGACCCTGCACCATTTTAGTTGCCCTCTTCTGAACTGCCTCCATCCTATCTATGTCCTTGCAGAGATGGGGTCTCCAGAACTGGATGCAGTACTCCAGATGGGGTCTCACCAACTGTCTGTGCAGGGAGATAACAACTTCTTGTTTTCTGCTGGTGATGCCTCTCCCTATACATCCCAGTATCCCCCCAGCCCTCCCTACCACCTTCTCACATTGCTTGCCAACCTTAAGGTCATCTGATATGATTACCCCCAGGTCCCTTTCCATTTTTATTGTTGTTACTACCTCGCCCCCATTGTGTAATCTTCCCGTGGTTTTTGTTTCCCAGGTGCATTATTTTGCACTTCTTTGGATTGAATCCAAGCTGCCATTTGTTTGTTTTCTGCAAGAACATTTGGCATGCTGGCATGGGCTCCCAGCATGCCACCTGAGTGGTTTGGGGGGCAGTAGCAGGAGGGGGATTGAGCACCCCCATCAGCACATACCAAGGGGGTGGGAGAGCCGAGGGGGATTTGGCACCCCCTCAGTAGACAAAACATTGGGGGGAGACATTATGTCAATAGGGTGTGGGCTCCCCATCAGCAACTTCAATGGAGAAGGGGGGACTGAAGCCAATGGGGACTGGGCACCCTGTCAGCAAAGAAAGAGGGGTGGCATGATGCCAAGGGGACTGGGCACCCCCTCAGCATACAAAAAACACTTGGGGATGGGGACCTTATGCTGATGGGGACTGGGCTCCCCATTGGCAAACTGGGTCAGGGGCATGCAAGGTACCACCCTGCAATGATGGGTCACCTCATTGCAGTGGAATGGATGATGCTGCAATGATGAGGCTGCCCTGATTGCAGAGGCTAAAACATTTCAAGGTGGTGGCATGCTGGCTGAACTAGTGTCAGCAGCAGAATGCCACCCCATTGGGGAAAGTGGGCCAAGACTCAAAAGACAGTGGGGCATTAGCCACAACTCCACAACCTGCTTCTTCAGCAATCTCCCACAACATGTTTCTTGAACGCGACAATTAACATCAAAATAAAAAAAATGGAGCCAGACAAAAAAAGGCTCAATTGCTTGAAATGTCAGCAGCTGAACTTGAATACATGACAAATAAAAATAAATTGGATGAAGGAAGGAAAAGAAATGGTCTGCTACAAGCCCACTTAATGAAACAAATAAACATTTATCTGCTGAGATAAAGACTGCAATAACACCAGCAGACTACTCTAATTCAGCTATTCAACCAGAGCTGCAGAAAATTCAGAGGACAACATTGACTTTAGTGGTGCTCCATCAGATTGGACTCCAGATACGGCTCTAAAGTAAGCAGGCTGGGTGTACGAAAATAATCAATGGGTTCTCGATCCAGTGATCCCTATTCTAGGAATGCAACAAAAAATCTGGGTAGGGGAAGCAACTTTGACACCAGAAGCTAACAGTACCACACAGCCATAGTACAGAGGGTTGCCAGAAGATACAGCTGTTGCTGCTGCACGGGATGAGGATGGGGAGCAGGGAGAAGTCTACTGCACCAGATGCTGAGAGCTCTGCCTTATTGGGCCCTTTGGATGAACTGTTGAGAAAAAACTCCCTTGCTTCTTTAGTTTCCTATGGTTCCTTTTATATTGGAGGAGAGGAAGAGGTAATGGAGACTCAAACCCCAGGTATTGAATTGATTTCTGTTATCACTGATTATAACAGGATAACTGACTACTAGCTATTGTATAATGTTGTTATAAATATATGTTTTAAAATGTCTGCTTATAAGACATAGCAGGGTCAACCAGGTTATATGGAAGATAGTAGTTTTAAAGAGGCCTGACCATTTGACTAAAACAGTTGCTACAGTAGCTAAAGAGTTAGTTTCCTTCTCTGTGTTGACACATAGTTGCAAGCCTTCCTGTGACTATAAAGTCTTCCTTGTACCAATCTACAGTGCCCTGGTTGCTCCTCTCTGGTCTGTTAAAGAAATAAATGCCAAAAGGATTAACTGGGAACCAGCCTGTGAGTAATCCTTGACATGGCTAAAGGAGGCACTGTGCAATGCTCCTGAATTAGCCAGTCAAGATTATAGTAACCTCTTTAGTCCAGACTGATGCCTCAGATATGGGTAGTTGGGCAGTGCTTAGTCAAATGTCTAACCAAGAGAAAGATCACCCAATAGTGTACCTCAGTAAGAAGTTACTTCCCAGGGAGCAGGCTTAATCCACAGTGAAAAAAGAATGTCTTGCCATGGTGTGAGCAGTAAAGAAGTTAGAGCCATACCTATAGGAGCAGAATTTTGAGGTACAAACAGATCACAACCCCCTGGTTTGGCTGGCACAAATGGGTAAACAAATGGTAGGCTTTTGAGGTGGAGCCTTGCCTTGCATGGTTATGACATGACTGTCTCACACAGGGCAGGGGCAGCAAATGAAAATGCAGATGGGTTATCATGTCAGTTTGAGCAGTGAACTGAATTTGGGGAACTCATCCCATGCCTAGGAATAGATTCCTCCAAGATCGCTCTAGGAGGGAGGAATGTAATGTGATAATTATCTGCTAGCTATATGTATAATTTTGTTATTTTTTGAAGGTGGCTGTTGTATTTGGTCCCAAACCCCACCTACTGCTCCCCATCCCTTGGCTTCCACCCCAAATGGGGACACAGGGTGGGTGACCCTCCATGAGATCATGGATTGTGAAGCCCTGGCTTACCCCAGGGTTGAGTCCTGGGAGTGGGACCTCCCGAGCAGACATTAATCTGAGTGTGGAGTGATGGCAGAGCAAGGCCATCATTTATGGCCAATTTTTTTCTGTAGTTTTTTCTCTTGGGGATGTGCATGATGCCAGTGTGCACCCCACCACCTATGATGTATGGTGCTGGCTGCACATGACTCTCAGACTCCACCAGGGGTCCTCATTGCACTGGACACTGTTCCCCCTTCCCCCCAGAGAGGGAGAGCAGTCCTCCAGATGCTCAATCCCTCATCCCACAACCAGCCCTCCAACTCCTGGATCCATTCCCAAACCTGGGATATCGGCACCTCAGATGGACGCCTTGTTGCTGCGCTGGTGGTCCGTGTATAATTTTGTTATAAATATACAGTATGTTTTAAACTTTCTGCTTATAAGACATAGCAGGGTCAGCAGGCTATATGGAAGACAGTAGTTTTTAAAGAGGCCTGACTTTTTGACCCCAAAACAGTTGCTACAGTAGCTAAATAGCTAACTTTCTTCTCTGCATTATACACATAGTTGCAAGCCTTCCTGTGACTATAAAGTCTTCCTTCAAAGGCCAGTCATAACTGTTGTAAACTATCCCTTTGCTTTGAAACACAGGGACAAAGTATGCATTTTATGACCTCTGAGAAAAAGGTCGTTTAACAGATTTCTATTAGCTTTCACAACTAGGTGAATCTAGTTCTTTAGGAAGTTTCTGAAGACATCAAAGGGATGATTATGTCTGTCATAAAGCCCCACTAATTAAGAAGAAGATATATTTCTTTTATTGGAATATTTAACCAGTGGGCTGAGACATGTGACTGATAAATTAATTCAAGTTCTGGTTTGAGTGACCTCACAGCCAGCATCTGTGAGCTGTGTCATTAAGGAGGAGGAGTTCTGAAGCAAACATTTTACCAGCAGCTGGGAGAAACATTTTGCATTTGGTTTTGGCTTTTGGCATTTTGCCTCTGATTTTGAGGTGGGGCTCCTGACAAACTCTCTCGGCACTTTAGGTAAATTCAACCACCTATTTTTTACTTTAAACCTTGGGCAGTAGAAGTTCAGTAACAAGACTTTGTATTGTATAATTATCAATTTACTTTAAAAGACTGTAAACTCAATGTTATATGTTCTGTGTTTTGTATTTTATCTATTTTCAATTTTTAGTAAACATTTTTCTTGAAATTCTGCATGTGCCTTTTCTCACTTTCTTTTGCATGTGAATGCTGGAACAGTGTTGATATTTCTGAAAACTGTTAAGGGCTTAAAAAGTGTGTTACCATCTTGCTAAGTTAAGAAATTATCTAGGTCTCAAATTGAGTCAAAAGGGTAGAATTGTGAACCAAACTGGGTGCCCACTGGGTTAAGTATTGCACTGCATTTCTCCGAAGAGGCTGTGATATTTGATCCAGTTAACTGGATGTGCTAGTGAGATAGGGTTCATAGTTGACCTTAGGACTTGAGACTAGAAGGTGTTTCAGATCCAAAACAGACAGGAGGTTTCCCTGTTTGTCTCCTGTTCGCATATTGCACTTTGAGGTTTAGCACTATGGGAGCAGAGGCCTGACCTGTGGAGTGCGTTTGTGACACTGGTGATATAACTGTGATAGAAGGGGAGCATTTGCGAGACCAAGACCAAACCAAACAAACTAAAAAATCCTTTGCAGGACTGTTTAGGAAACCAGTAGAGGTGGCTAAACATCAATTTGTGGTACATTTGAGATGCAAAGGTATGTCACCACTGTCACCAGACAGAATGTGGGTGGCAATGCATTTAATAAATGAATCCCTAAAGTTTACACCTGCTGAAGTGTATGCATTCATACACTCTCCTGGGATAGCAGCTATGACATAAGTTTTATACTGCAACACTGCCAGATATATTTTGGAGACTGTGTTATGCTATTAAAGACACAGACCTGTGGAAGGACTTTGTACGATCTCCATAATCAAACCTACAATGAAGATAGTGACTGGAAGTAACAGGTCTAAATCGTGTGAATGAGCTTGATACATCCAGCAGACCAGACCTGAGTTTCATTCTCACAAGGAGGTTACAGATGAACTGAGATCAACGCAGAATCTCGCTTCTCTTACTTTGAGGAGTAAAGGAGAAACAGGGAGACATTGAAATTACATTTTTTATGTTGATTGCGCACATGCTCAAGAAACATGTTTTTCGTCAGCTTTCTCCACAAGCAGGTTGTGGAGGCATGGCACTGTTGTGCCCAATGTCCCCACAGCCTGCAAAGGCTTGTCCCCATCCCCCAATGCAGTGGCATGCTGCTGCTGACACTAGTTCAGCCAGTGTGCCACAACTATCTAAAATCAGCCGCTGCAATCTGGGGCCACCGTCATTGCAGCATCATTCATCCGCTGCAATGAGGGAGCGACCCATCATTGCAGGGTGGGATGTAAAATTCTGATATTGTTTAGAATATGGTGGCGGCTTGCTCTATTCACAAACAGTATAACCCTCCCCACTGTGTTTACTTGCCAACTCCCGTCAGCATTCTGTGAACCCCTTTTGTTCCTCTGCCGATGGGGATGCCCAATCCCCATCAGCATAGTGAACCCCCATTTGTTCCTGCCAACAGGGTGCCAAACTCGCCAGCATAGTGACCCCCATTTTGTTCCTGCCGACAGGGTGCCCAATCACCGTCAGCATAATGAACCCCTCCATTTTTGTTCCTGCCGATGGGGGTGCCCAATCCCCATCGGCATAATGAACCTCCTCCGTTTTGTTCCTGCTGACGGGGTGCCCAATCCCCGTCGGCATAATGAACCCCCCCCATTTTGTTCCTGCCGACTGGAGTGCCCAATCCCCCATAGGCTACTGCTGGCCCTCAAATTGAAGCCTCTGTTGGAACACTGGGAGCCCACCCCAGCATGCCAGATGCCCCTGTGAAGTGAAAAATGGTCCCGCAATGTCTTTTATTTTTGTTTCCCCTGAAAAGAAGGAAACTGTCCATCGGCATTTGCCATGTCCCCATCCGCAACCCGCACCCACCCACTGCGCACCCTACCTCCCAACGTCCCCCCACCCCATACTTACCTCTGGAGCTCGTCGCGACAATCTTCAGTGGACCGGGAACACATCTGCACTCTTCAAAGCCGACTGCAAACTGAGGAAATGCCGATAAGCTGTATAATGTAATAAATAGGGTTTTTTCAACTTTAGTGCATATCTCAGACATTTTGGGGAATTTTTTCACTAAATTTTCAACATGGGGTTTTTGTGACACCTCCTCATGAATTCTTGAACTGTCATGGCGTTAATCAGCCCCGAAATGTGGTTTCGCAGTCACTGTGCGGAATCACCCTTTGGGGATGATTAATGAAATGACAGTGCTAGTGTTCATGAGGTGGGCTCTCAAAAAGCCTATGTTGCAAATGTGATGGAAAAAATCCAAAAAATGACTGTTTTATGAGCGTGCTTTGGGCAGTTGCTACGTATCCTCGTAACTTCGTGAATTTACAATATTTTCATGCCACATTTTCAACACTGACATTTTGTAACACCTCCTTGTGAGCAGTACAGCTGTCATTGTTCACATCCTGGCTGAAATGTATTGCACTTTGGTGAAAAATAGCGCCGGTCGCTGTGGGAAATCAGTGTTCAGGATAGATTATGAAACTGATAGTGAAACTATTCATGAGCAGAGGTCCTAAAATGCCTATGATGAAAATTTGGTAATGATACTCCATAAAATGACTGTATTACAAGCGTGCGTTGCGCAGTGTACGCGCCTTTCGTGGCAGCGAATTTATATTTTCACTCCAGATTTTCAACATTGCCATTTCCCAGACCTACTTATGAACAGTACAGCTGTCATTTTTCCCATCCTGGCTGGAATGTGTTTCGCACTTCCGGCGTAGAATAAAGCGGTCGCTATGGGAAATCACTGTTCGGGACAGATTAAGAAAATGACAATGATACTGTTCATGAATAGAGGTCCTGAAATGCCTATGTTGAAAATTTGGTGCTGATAGCCCATCAATTGACTGTGTTACAAGTGTGCATTGCACACTTTCCATGCACCCTTGTAACTTCACAGATACTGTATGTAATATTGTCACAGCAGATTTTCAACAGTGCCATTTTTTCACACCTCCTTATAAGCAGTACAGTCGTCATTTTTCACATCCTGACCGAAATGTGTTTTCACAGTTCAGGCGCAGAATACATGGTCACTGTGGGAAATCAGTGTTCGGGACTGATTAAGAAAATGACAGTGGCACTATTCATGAGCAGAGGTCCTAAAATCCCTATGTTGAAAATTTGGTGATGAAACTGCATAACATGACTGTGTTACAAGCGTGCATTGAACTCTTTCCACGCACCCTTGTAACTTCGCAAATTTGTAATACTGTCACACCACATTTTCAACTGTGGCATTTTTCCATAACTCCTTATGAACATTACAGCTGTCATTTTTCACACCTGGCTAAAACATGTTTTGCACTCTGACAGACAGTAGCATGGTCACCTAGGAAATCAGTGTTTGGGACAGATTAAGATCGACCAAGTGGGGGAGGACTGAGCTCAACTGAGCTCTGCTCGGACTGGTGTGGAATTCTTTGTGTTCAAAGTCCCCAACACAAGAGCCCGTACAAAGGGCAGCCTGCAGCACTGGGAGAAACAGAACAAGAGGCGAGTGAGGGAGGGGAGTGGCGAACTCCCAAAGCTCTCAGGACTGTTGCGGATTTCTTTGTGGGCAGTAAAGGCGTCAGTACAGGCAGGGCCCAGTACAAAAGGCCAGCCTGCAGCGGTGGGATAAACTGTATGAGCGAGTGAGCAAGGGGACTTAGTGAGCTCCTCGGAGCTCTATCAGGACTGCTGGGATTTCTCTGTGGGCAGAAAAAGGCATCAGTGCAGGCAGGGGCCCCATACAAAAGGGCATCTTGCAGCGCCAGGACAAACAGAATGAGTGATGAGACAGGGAGACTGAGCTACCTCAACAGAGCTCTGACAGGACAGCTGCAGATTTCTATGAGGATAGACAAAGGTGCCGATGCAGCCAGGAGCTCCATACAAAAGCGCAGTCTGCGGCGCCAAGAGAAACAGAATGAGCGAGTGACAGAGCGGTAGTGAGCGAGCTCGGCGGAGCTCTAGTGTGACTGCTGCAGATTTCTTTGTGGGCAGAAAATGCGGCAACGCAGGCAGGAGCCCAGTACAAAAGGCCAGCTTTCAGTGCCGGCACAAATGGAATGCGAGAGTGACAGAGGGGGAAAGCGAGCTCAGTGGAGCAGTGTCGGGACTGCTTCAGATTTCTTTCTGGCCAGAAAAAGCAGCCACTGCAGGCAGGAGCCCAGTACAAAAGGGCAGCCTGCAGCACCAGGAGACACAAAATGAGTGAGTGATGGAGGGGGAGTCAATGAGGTCAACGGGGCTCTGCTGGGACTGCTGCAGATTTGTTTGTGGGCAGAAAAAGGCAGCAGTGCATGCAGGGACCCAGTACAAAAGGGCAGCCTCCAATGGCAGGAAAACCAGAATGAGCGAATGAGTGAGCTCAACAGAGCTGTATTGTAACTGCTGCAAATTTCTTTTTGGGCATAAAAAGGCAGTAAAGCAGGCAGGAGCCCAGTAGAAAAGGGAAGCCTGCAGCACCGGCAGAACAGAATGAGTGAGTGAGGGAAGGGGAGTGAGTGAGCTCCATGGAGCTTTGTCAGGGCTGCTGCAGATTTCTTTGTGGGCAGACAAAGGTTCCAACAGAGGCAGGAGCTCAGTACAAAAGGGCAGCCTGCAGCACCCGGAGAACCAGAATGAGTGAGTGAGGCAGGGGGAGTAAGCGACCTCAACGGAGCTCTGTTGGGACAGCTGTGGATTTCTTTGTGGGTTGAAAAGCCACCAACACAGGCAGGAGCCCAGTACAAAAGGACAGCCTGCAGCGCCAGGAGAAACAGAATGAGCGAGTGGAGAGAGGGGTGAGGAACCTCAATGGAGCTCTGTCTGGACCGCTGTGATTTCTTCCTCAGCAGAACAAGGTGCCAATGCAGGCAGCAGCCCAGTACAAAACAGTAGCCTGCAGCACTGGGACAAACTGACTGAGCCAGTGACAGAGGGCCACTGAGCGAGCTCAACAGACCAACGCAATCAACATTCGGCATTGACAGATGCTTGTTATAACAGGTATGCCACTGTTGCCTGACTATGTTTGTCTCCTTACCAGTAAATCTTAAATCCTGCTTTGTGTTGGATTGGAGTTCTCCTCTGTGTTTTTGTCTTCCCCCCAGGAAAAAAGAAGGAGAGGAGAGAAAAGGAGCTTGTTAATTTGTGGCAGCCGGGATTCTCCCCGAGACAGGATCCAGGTGTGGGTTAGACAAACAGCCAGCCGGAATGGTATTGCCAAGAGAAAGAAGCCTGATCCTAGTTCTAAAACTGTGTAATCATCTGTCATAAACATTTCTGATCTGTTTCTGCATCAGCCTCTACAAGATAATTTAAAGGGTGTAATTTTGAACATATATGTCTTTTATGTTTTATATTTCATGCCTTATGTTTTATGTTTTATTGTTCTTTTTGCTTTTGGCCTAATTTTAAAGACTGATTGAGTGTTGGATGTTCTTTTCTTTTTCTGGTCAGAATGATGGTTTGTTTTCTTATTCTTTTATTTTTAAAGAGTTATTTTAAAGATACATATTTTCGCATCAAGACTTACTTCCCACCTGATTTGTGTAGTTATATGCATGCATGGCGCTCGTCTCCAGATCTCCTTTGGTGTGTAGGATCTTTTACAGGCCATTTTTTGTGCTGTTTAAAACAAGATATTTCAATATTCTGAGCTTTTTCAGCTCTTAGATTCTTAGCTCTTAGCATGCTTTGCCTAATGCTTCTGAATTCTAAAGGAAAAACAAAAGTTTGCTTGTCGCATTGCCCCTGTTTTTTACCTTCTGTCTTTGTTACAAACACGAAAGTAACGCTAAGGCCTCTCATTTATGTGGATATTTCAGTGTATTTGATGCAATCAGCTACTATTTTACACTACAAGAAGTAAGTTATACATTTTAGATTATAAAAAAGGTTTTAAATGAAGAAGCTTTTACACTTTCTAAATCTTTCCACTATCTTTTTGGGGGTACTAATATTTAAACTGCTTGTAAGGTTCCTTTCTTCTGGTGGTAATTGCATGGCTGTTCAGCCACTTATTTGATAACTGTATATTTGTATACTTGAATATTCTATCTGGATATTTATTTATTCTATTTTTTTGTGTTTTGTGTATTTTAGTGCTGTTTAGAAACAACAAATTTTGAGGTTCCATCACACTTCATCAGGCAGAACTTGTTTGAGGACTTTTTGGGGACTTTGGCTGGGAAACAGAATCCTGAAACTGTAGGGGACTTGATAAGTATTGTTTACTGGGCCGGAGATTTAACATTTTACATGGACCACTGGGCCAGGAAACTTTTATTCATTATATCCATACTTTCTGTGTGGGACTTGTATATGATTTGATGATGTGGGCCTGCAAGTTTGAAATACCTTGTTTTCAAGAGAAGAAACTGATATTTTTTCATTTAAGGACCTTCACAAATTAAGAACTTTTCTGTCCTTCTTGAGATGCCACCTGTTACTAGAAGCAAGATGTCTCTCAGAGATGAACTAATTTTGGTTGAGGGTGCACTTAAGAAAGTCAAATAAGGAGGGCCCTTTAAGGGTATTCAAAAAAACTCCCTCTCTCTAAAAACATTAGCTACAAAGTCACTCTGTAAAAAACAAAATTGCCGTATTAATAACAGGCCTATACTACAGGAAAATAGCAGGAAAGCTAAGGTTAAGGTTAAAAAAGGGAATGCTATTCAATTAGCATCCACTCCGAACAGGGGCATTTTGAAATATTTTGGTATTGTGACTCCACAGGACAATCATGATAAATCCAAGATTATTACAAAAGCAGCTATTACACCACCTATAAGTAAAGAGGAGGAAGTGTGTCATCATTCCAGTAATAGTAAGTTAGAAAGGGTCAGCCCAATTAAACAAGGAATTAGAGAGGAGTCTGAACAGATCCAAGCTACCAAAATTGACTTATCTGATATTTTTCATAATTTGACTATATTAGATACAGATATGAGAAGTATGAGAGAAACACTGAGGTCACACTTTATTTTATTTATTTATTTATTTATGTATTTGTTCATCAGTTTACAACCTTTGAGACAGAGGATCATTTCCAAAGGTACCTCGTCACATAGAGGACAAATACATTACAACATTTTGTTACATCATTGAGGTTACAGATTTGGCAATCACATGCTGTTACATTTTTGTGACATCTTTGAGGTTACAGGTTTGGCAATCACATGCTGTTACAGTTATTAGGATAGGGAGAAACAGGATAACATACATTTGCATATACTTACAGCGGTAGTGTGCAGAGACAGCAAGGTGGTAATAGTTCAGTGGGCTAAGGGACGTGGTTGGTGAGTGGTGGGGAAGAAGCTGCTCAGAGAGCTTTGTCAGTGCATAGTGAGCTACATCACCTTAGAGACAGGTGCAGCTATGTGTGTTAAATAGCTGGATCTGAAGTGCAGTTTTGAAGCAGGAGATCATGGGGGTTTCAGAGATGGAGGTATGGAGCGTGTTATACCAGGAGGGAGCTCTGTATCAGAAGGACCTCTGTCCATGGGTGGTCCTGGACATTGGGACCAGTAGAGTGGTCTTGCAGGAGGTTCGAGTTTGAATTAAGGGTTGTACTAGGCAGATGGAGACTGTCAGCCCGGGCGGGGATAGCCCGAGAAGAGTTTTTTTCGTTATGAGGCAGGTTTGGTATCTGAGTCATTCATCCAGGTTAAGCAGCATTGCCATGTCATAGAGCTAGCAAGTATGTATTAGTCTGGGGGCCCCCATAATTAGCCTACAAGCCTTATTCATGGTGAGGCAAATAATTTGTGAGGCGGTCAGTCCACAGCACCGTGCTCTGACAGGCCATAGTCCAAGGGACATTATTGAAGATGACCGCTAGTCGGAGGGCTGTCGGGAGGGAGACAATTTTTGTAGTGGTATAGGATACCTAGCCGCACATTGGTAGCTGAGGCAAGAACATCAATGTGGGCTTGGTATGTGAGGGCTGAGTCAAAGGAAACCCCGAGGTACTTGTATGAGCGGACTTGTTCGAGAGAATGTTTGGAACTAGGGAGGATGTGGAGTGGGAAGTTGCTGGCTTTGTTTTGGGGATGGGCAAAGAGCATAGTTTTTGTTTTTTTGAGATTGATAACAAGTCTATGCTCTTTAAACCAGGTTTCAGCTTCATTAAAGGATAATTGCAAGGTGTCCTGTAGGGAGATGGGGTTTTGGTGGGTGGCAAAGATGATGAAATCATCTGCATACAGCAGAATTTTACCAGTGCATGCACTGGACAGGGTGTTGAGGTACAGTAAGAAGAGTAGAGGTCCTAGGATGGAACCCTGGGGAACACCTAAGCAGATGGGACATGTTTTGGAAAAGGTCCCATTGATTTTAACACACTGGGAGTGGGCAGATAAGTAGCTGGAGCACCAGAAGGCCGGCCCAGTGGCGAAGCTGGTGTGGCTGAGGGTATCCAGCAGGAAGGGATGGGAGACAGTGTCGAAGGCCTTTGAGAGATCAATGAACACCACCCTTGCTAGTGAGCCAGAGTCCAGGAAGGAGTGTAGAAAATTTGAGTAATCTATGAGGGCAGTGCTGGTACTGTGACTTGCATGGAAACCATGCTGTTCTGGGCAGAGGATGTTGTGTTTGGTCAGATAATCAGGGATTTGAGTGGCCACCAGTTTTTCTAGGGCTTTGGAGAGAGGTGGGAGGATGGACATGGGCCGGTAGTTCCTGGCAGTGGCCCTGTCACCTCCTTTGTGTATGGGTGTAACTGTGGCAGTTTTCCAGGCCGAAGGGAATTGCCCCAGGCAGAGGCATTTATTGAGTAGGTTAGTGAGTGGAGCAAGGACCTGATCCTGCACCCGATGAAGGATACTGAGGTCTAGGGAGTAGCTCCCAGTACTATTGCGCTTTAGTGCTTTAATCAGGTGGGGTCTGACTTCCGGGGCAGTTACCCTGTATAAGTGTAAACTAGGGGGTTGGATGACTGGGGCAGGTAGGGAGGGGGGTGGCTCAAAGAAATTGCCAGGGAGGACCGTACTAAGGTTCGTGAAGGATGAGTTTGGGAAGTTAGCTATGCAGGCTGGGTCGGTGGAGATAGAGACATCTATGGTGATCTGGGAGGGGGGAGTGCACACTCCCATTTAATTGTTTAATGTTGTCCCAGAATGTTCTTGCACACCCCCAGGAGGAGGTGACCGTGGCCTGGTAGTGATAGGCCTTTGCTTTTCTGATAGCCCAGGTGCATTTGTTTCATGCAGCATTGTATGCCTGTCTGTGTGCTGTCCGGCCTGTTTCTGTGGCCAGGTGTCATAGGTTATCCCTGTGCTTGAGCAGTTGAAGCAGGGTAGGAGTAACCCAGGGTGCATTACGTATTTTGGTTCGGGCTTCCGTTAGGGGTGCGAAAATGTCACAGGCTTTGTTGAAGGTTTGGGAAAAAAGGTTAGGGTAATATCTATATCAGTGGTGTAGTGTATGGGTGACCAGTTTATTTGGGCAAGAAGTTGCTTAAGGCTTTTTAGTCCACCTGGTGTGAGGCGCTGACGTAATGTGGATTGGACTGTGGGTTTGGGTGTGGAGGTCACCCAAAGGAATAGGATAGGGGAGTGGTCACTAAGTGAGTCAGGAAGGACCTGGATATCATGGACTTGTTTGGGGTGGTTGGTGATGACCACATCTAGAAGGGTGCAGGTACCTGTCTTTGTGTTTACTCTGGTGGGTTGGGAAATGAGTTGAGTCAGATCTATAGCTGCGAAGGAGTCCTGGGTGGTGGAGGAGGATGTGCTGAGCCAGTTCACGCTCAGGTCGCCCACAAGGATTTGGTCTGCTTTATGATGTAGAGTTGTAAGATAATCTGTTAACGAAACTAGTGCCAGGGTTTGTTTTTTGGGGGGAATGTAGGCAGTGGTGAGATATAGGGGGCCCCTGGAGGGGTCCAGAGTCAATTTGAAGGTTAGGGCCTGTACCCCATATATGAGAGCTGGGGCAGGGAGTGCTTGTCAGTGAGATATCCCTGGTATAGATTGCACAGCCATTCCCCCCCCATTTACCTAAACGATCCTCCCGGTAAAAGGTGAACCCTGGGAGGGAGACAAAGGAGTCAAGGGTGGTCTTTGATAGCCAAGTTTCCACCAGTCTTATGAAATCTGGTTTGTGCAGTGTGACCCAGCATTGGAGGAATCAAGTTTTTCAGAAGGCTGCATATATTCATGAAGCTAGTGACAATGAGCAAAGGGCAGATGCTCAGACTGAAATAGAAGTTCTTTCAAATAAAATGGACATTGAGAAACATATAAAAAGGCAAGATGAAGTGGTAGTATCAGTAAGGTATATAAAGGGAGAAAATCAGGTGATGGAGGTTTTGAATCAAACTACTAGGGAAGAGTATAGTTGCACTTTCTGGACAATGAGTCCTGAGAATAGAAGCATTCCAGACTTGGAGGTATAACTAAAGATATTATTAATGTATTAAGAGATCCACTCAACTCTAATATTTTTTGTTTAAACAATTGCTGGATATTAAAAAGGACCTTTCCTTTATTAAAGAGATGTGTTTAGAAAACAAACATAAATTGGACTTGATGGAACAAGGACACAAGGTCGTGGATATATCTGTACAAAGTGTTAGAGATAACTTAATCCTTGGCCAGAGTGTTATTAGTCCCCCTTGGGTCATACTTTGGACCATAGTGGTCAGTTTGATCAGGACTGATTTAGTTTAGAGTCAAATGATATTTTAAGAGTGAATGCAGAGAATTTCTCAGAGCAGTCAACTGTAAGTAATGGCTCTGAGTGTGTAATGTTACCTAACAAAAAATTAAGAGATACTAGCATCTGTAAAGAAATGGAGGAAACATTTCCCTCTTTATGGAAAAAGGGAGAGGGGCAAGAGGCTTGTAGAGGGATTTTAATGGCTAGTAGAGGTGAAGGTAAGGGTAAGTGTAAATGTAAGCAGCATAAGGGCAAGTGTAAATGTGTTAAGGAGCAGGTTAAAAAACTGATAGGCATTGTAAGGGAAAGGAGTCAAAGCTAGAGAAGCTTTAACAGAGTCTAAGGCACAATTGAAAACATCTAAAACAAGGAAAATGGATACTGACTTATTATTATGTGGTGGTGGTGTTAACCTAGATCTAAATGAACACCAGGGAGTGGAAAAAACAAGTTGCCCTAAGAATGGAAATAGATTAGAGAAGCTGAAGAAACCAAAGACAAGTAAGAAAGAACAAAATAAAAACATTGCAAAGAAGAAATTAGAAGGGATAAAGGGAGAAGTTGAGAAGGAAATAACAAAGAACATCACGTCAGCGAACGAAAGTTTAGTAAACAAGGGGAAGGTTATTAAAGCATAGAACATTCAAGAACTTAGTTTATTAAGTACCCAGGATAGAGTGAGCCAAGAGGGTAATGATTATTTTAGAAGTTTTTTGTTAAAAACTCTTGGCACTGATTTTGTTCTCCCATTATTTAATGTGTCCTGTATTCCTCTGGAAATGCAGGACAAATTAACTGTTTAATGGCTGATTTGTTAACAAATATATTAGATGGTTCTAATTTAGTTAAGCATTCTATTAGTATAATTAGACCAATTTCTATCTCTGAACAAGTTTTGCTGGTAACTAACCAGTTTTATCTTCTAAAAGCTGTTGTCCAAAAACTAAGGAGCTTGAGAGGATGGGAATCCAAGTTGGAGACTTATTGACCTTGAATGAACTCGTCCCAGAATTTTATAATGATAAGGGATATGCAATAACTCAACAAGAAACATTAGTTTCTATCTTTGACTGAAGCAATTGCATAATAAGAACAAATTTAACTTAAAAGGAAACTAATTGAATTTGTGGTGTTTGTTTGGGAACTTTGTCAGTAGTTCTCTAATTAACAGTGTTAGGAGATTAGAATTTGATGGACAGGTCATATTCAAGGTCAAACAAGAAAGCCTGGTTAAGGAATTAAATAAGAAACAGCTTACTTTGGATCAATTAGACATTTATGTCTGTACTGAGGTTTGGGAACCAGCCCAGGCCGTTGGGGGTTGGCAAGAAGGGAGAGGATTATGCATCCGGAGGACAGCTCTCCTCTCCTCTCCTTGGAGTGGCGGGGTTGCGCTCCTGCCAAATGATTACCCCCAGGTGGAGGCCTGGGGAAGTGTGAGTCTGTAGGTCGCACAGAAGGGATGGGTGCTGTGGGACTTCCACAGATGTGCCCGCGCCTCCATGCGCACACATCTGGCATGTGCACCCCAGCAACAGGGATTGGGGAGAAAATGGAGGAAAAATTAAAATCCTCCAGCTGCAGGATGAAGCTCGACTCTCCGTAGGCTCTGCTCCTTAACCAGGCAGAAAGGTAAGCCCTGTAATTCTGGGAAGTCGGGCTGGGAGGGTCAGTCTGAAGGGGGCACGGGGACAAGGAGATAAACAGAATATGGAAAGAAAAAATTATGGCAAAGGCTATCAAATTCATAATTACTGTGGATTTGTAGTCATTGGAAATATGTTTATTGTAGCAGAGCACATGGCATAACTTTAGTGGACAACAGTTCTGGGCCAGCTTTTGTAATTTCTTCTGCCCTTGCTATAATAGCTAGATTCTCACTGATGATAATTGTAGTATTTTTTTAATATAGTAGATATTTTAGTCTGGTTAAGAGAACTGTGTGTCTGTGAGATTTTAAAGGCCTACAAAATTATTTGTGTTTGTGTCAGCTTTAAAATGGAGTGCATGTCACTGCATTTCTGAGCATGGTTTTAAAAGCCGGGAATTGTCTGAATGTCTGACAATTTCAGGCCTAAGTCAAATAATTGAGCAGAATGGAACTGGACTATAAATAAGCTCGAGTGTCAAACTTTTAAAAGTACTTGAACTAGCAGTACCTGTTACAGTGAAAAATTTAACCTACACTTTGTAGTGGCAATAAATAGTATCCTTATTATAGACTCAGCTTGTACTGCACATCTAAATCTGTTTCTTGGAGCCCAGTGCTGCACACACACACACACACACACACACACATACACACGAGACTTCCACCGACAGAGTCAAAATATTAGAGGGAACATTGGTTGCAACCCCCTGAATTGCAGAAGAACTGGGGAAGGTTTTTAGCCAGCTGGGTATCCCTAAAGAAACAGTGATGGACTGAGGTACCAATTTTAATGCCTCTTTGTTAAAAGAACTACTTTTTTTTTTTCCATTTAAACTTTATTGATTTTCAGCAGAGAAAGGCCAACCAAGGACATACAGTAAGAATGTATACATCACAGTAATAAATGTCCAATCTCATATCAATTGAAATTTACTCTGCAAATACCCCTACCCTAAATACTACTAACTATAAGAAAGCAGGAAAACAATAAACTCAAACACACACATCCCACCCAATACTCTATCCCTCCCAACCCATCAAAAGGGCCCTCCCCTTGAGGCACACGCATAAGTGTAATAATACCCGGTAGAGTCAAGGTCTATCTAGAATAGCAAACATCGAATAGTCCCCAGATCCTGTCAAAAGATGTGACTGATTATGGAGAATAGCTATCATTCTCTCCATTCTTAAGAAGGCCAGGAGCTCATTTAACCATTCATTGTAAGAAGGACAAGCGTGTCCTTCCAATGCAGCTACAAGCTTTTGACTGTGACAGCGATTAAACTATATAAATGTCCTGTTTCTAACAGGAAAAGCAGTCATTTCACCCAATACGCAGACCTCCAGTCTAAACATATCCTCTAAACCTAGAAGCGGATTCAGGTTATTTTGATTTCGTCCATAAGGCTATCAAAGGCAATTCCAAAAATATGCAAAAGGTCTCCTGAATCTGCTTCACATCTATAACATTTGGGGTCATTCAGTAAACCCAAATCTTTCAATTTCTGGGGTGAATAGTAAATGTTATGCACAACCTTAAATTGTATAAGCCTTAATTGGTCATGCTTAAGATATTTATGACATGCTGTCCAAATTCCCGTCCAGTCTAAGGGAATATCTGGAAACACATCAGTCCAATAAGTGCATGGTGCAAGATTTGTCAGATAAGCCCAGTGAAACAAGACTAAATAAATTTTAGAGATTGCCTGCGAAGCACCAATCAATGGGCTTATATTCTCCAAAAATCCAATAGATGGTGTTTGTTCCACTCTCTTACCCACTTTCCATAGCAAAACATGCCTGAGCTGCAATACTGTAAAGATATCCTTATTAACAAGTCTGAGCCTTTCTATTATTGCCTGGGCCATGATTATGTTTCCGTTTTCATCAAGGAAGTCCACAAGGGAGCAGTCCCTTAACATTTCCAACCAACCTGGTTCAACAACCCTATTGCCAATCTGAAATTGTGGATTACCCCAAATCGGTGCCCCTATCCTCAAGATAATTATATTTAATGAATCCACAAAGCTGACCATGAGACCTGACCACAACCCAATTGAGATTTTTTCAAAGCTAAGGAAGCGCTTTTAGAGATAGAAAAAAAGGGCAAGAGGGTTGATCCCGCTACTGCTAATTAACGCCTTTTCGAGTTTTACCCATAAAGGACATAATCAAGTGAGTTAGCTATGTTATCAAACAACGCCCATCTACCATATTTACTTGACTGAGCAGCCCAAAATACAAACCAAAATGGGGTAATCTTAGGCCTCCAACTAGTTTAAGGAAGCACTAGTGTAGGCCATCCTGGATTTCTTATGCTTCCAGATAAAATTTGCAATTATAGCGTGAAGATTCTTAAACCAGGATAGCGGAAGAAATATATCTAATCTGCTTAAAGGGTAGAAAAGCCTGGGAAATATATTCATTTTAACTACGCTAATCCTTCCCCATAAGGATAAAGGAATTGAGTCCATCTCTAAGATCGAGCTCTATGGTGTGAACCAGGGAATCTAAATTCAATTGACGCATACGTGCCATATTTTGGGTTAATACCAGACCCAAGTATTTAAGTGAATCCGAGCTCCATTTCAGTCCAAATTCTGTTATCTCCCTTTTAAATACCCTAGTGTTAAGAGGATAAACCACCGTTTTGTCTAAATTTAATTTATAATTAGAAACCTGACTGAATTGTTTTAACAAATCCAACAGTTTGGGAATAGATCTAGCAGGCCTCGACACATATATCAAAAGGTCATCTGCATAAGCAGTAACCTTAATAGGGAATCCCAATATCTTAATGGGTTCTATCTCCTGCTCGTGGAGTATTCTCCGTATCAAGGGTTCCAAATACAAATTAAATAACAATGGGATAAAGGACATCCCTGCCTTGTACCCACATGTAATGGAAAGGAGATGGAGATCACTCCATTACAGCTAATTCTAGCTGATGGGTTGGAGTAAAGGGCCTCAGCCACTCTAAAAATTTTTCAGGGAATCCAAATTTTCACATGGTTTCAAATAGGAAATTCCAATAGACCCTATCAAAGGCTTTCTCGGCATCCAAGGAGACCAATGCCATTGGGAGATTGGTCTCCTCGGAAGCCGAGACAACATGGGCCAATGTTCAGAAATGGTCAATCGAAGATCTGCCCTTCATAAAATCTACCTGCTCACTCCCTATTAATTTGGGCAGTACCTTATTTATACGATCCGCCAATAATTTGGCCAAAATTTTCAGATCACAATTTAACAGAGAAATGGGTCTATAACTAGCCAGGTCTGTGGTGGGCCTATTAGGTTTGTGAAGTAAGATAATAAAGGCTTCAAAAAAGGATTTCTCAGTCTCCTTCCCCGCACATATATGTTGAAACAATCTGAGAAGGTGAGGAGCTAAGGAAGGAAATGTTTTATAAAATTGACGTAAAACCCATCCGGCCAGGGGTTTTATCTAGGGACAAATTCTTGATGGCAGATTCAATCTCGCAAAGTAATATCTGCTGTAAGGGAGTTTCACTCCACTTCAGTAAGGAAAGGCAGATCCAGATCTTTAAAAATGCGGTAATATGACACCCCAAAGGTGGTGTTGCCATCTCCTTGTACAAATTCCGAAATATTGACAGAAAAGTTAGGCGATTTCATCTGAGGACGTTTTAACACAACCCTCCTCCCTGAAACAATTCCCTCAATTAGCCTAGAGGATTCCAATTGCGACAAACTCCAGCTAATAATTTCCAGGCTTTTTACCCTGATCAATGTAATTGCCTTCGCCTTAACTAAAGCCATCCTGCTCTGCTCCCAAGCAACCTAAGATATGCATCTCTGGTCTTAATTAACTCCTCTTTGTTATCCCTGGTAGGATGATTGACACTTTCAATTTCTAATACCTAATGTGTGCCAATAAATCCACCATGGTTTTCTTCTTTTCCCTTTTGCTACTCACAGCCAGGCTAATCAAGACCCCCCTTAGGTAGGCCTTAAACGCCCCCCAAAAAATATCTGGACGAGTATCCTTATTCAAATTGTTCAGTGTGAATTTCTCAATCTGTTCTGCTATAAGCTTAACCACTCTAGGTGCCCTAAGTATTTGGTTATTAAATTTCCATCTATTTCCTTTTCTCGTAATAGATGCAAGGGAAATAGTTACCATCTCAGATGGAGGAGTTAGACAGGGAACTAGTGGGACAGATCAGGAAAACCTGCGAGAAGGGTAGTGTGGTGATTGTGGGGGACTTCAACATGCCAGGAGTGGACTGGAGCACCCCAACAACCAGGAACAGAAGGGAGCAGGTACTGCTGGATGCCTTCCAGGACAGCTTCCTGCTGCAAATGGTCAGTGAACCAACCAGGTTAGGGAATACCCTTGACCTTGTGCTGGCAAATGGGGACTTTGTGAGAGAACTTACAGTGGAGGAACGCTGTCAGGGAGTGACCACCACTCAGTATGGCTCACATTGGATATGGGCAAGGAAGGGTGGAATCTGGCACAAGAGTGCTGGACTTCAGGAGGGCTGACTTTGGGAGGATGGGGAAGTGGTAAAAGGGTACCTGGCCAGAATTCAATCTAGTATGGATACTAACCAGAGATGGGAGCTCATAAAGTTGGGGATAGTGGAGGCAACCAAAACCTGCTGCAAAACCCAGAGCAAGAAGGCTAGGGCTAAGAAACTGAGCTGGTTGAGCAAGGAGGTCATGAAAAGGTAAGGAGGAAAGAGCTGCCTTTAGGAACAAGAAAACAGGGAGAGGGGGGAGACAGAGAGGTACTTGACAGAATCGAAGGAGGTGACAAGGGCAGTAGGGAGCCAAAGCACTACGGAACTCAGGCTGGCACAAGGCATTAAGAAGGGGAGAAGGACTCTTTAAGTACATCAGGGAGAAAAGGAGCTGTAAGGACCACATAGTAAGGATTAGGAAGGAGGGAGGTTGGGTGGAAGCAGGGTACGATAAGGCGGAAGCACTAAATGAGTACTTCTGCTCAGTATTTACCAAAGAGAAGAGGGGGGTGACACCCAAGATGGGAGAAATGGCAGATGCAGAGGGGGAAGTGGTGACAGATGGGGAAATCATGGAGGGCAGAGTTCGAGAGGGTTTGAAGGCACTGAGGGTGGACAAGGCACCAGGCCCAGATGGCATCCACCCCAGGGTACTGAAGGAGCTGGCAGAGGTCCTTGCAGGACCTTTGGCAGACCTATTTAATGCCTCACTACATTCGGGGTGTGTACCTCAGGACTGGAGGATGGCTCATGTGGTGCCCCTCCACAAGAGTGGCCCCAAGGATGAACCGGGAAACTACAGACCAGTGAGCCTCACATCCATCGTGGGTAAGCTAATGGAGACTATCCTGAAGGAGAGGCTGGTGGCCCTCTTAGAGGCCAAAGGACTACAGGACAGCAGACAGCATGGCTTCATACGTAGCCGATCCTGCCAAACCAACCTGGTCGAGTTCTATGACTGGGTAACTAGGCAACTGGACAGGGACATGCAGTGGATGTCCTGTATCTGGACTTCAGTAAGGCATTCGACTCAGTGCCACATGGAAGGCTGGGAAGGAAGTTAGTAGGCACAGGGCAGGTGCAATGCTGGTGAGATGGGTAGGAAACTGGCTGCAGGAAGGCAACAGAGGGTGGTGGTGGTGGGAGCTCTCACACCCAAGGGCAGTGATGAGCGGTGTCCCACAGGGCTCGGTGTTGGGACCAGTGTTGTTTGGGATATTCATTGCAGACATATCATGGGACATCAAGAGCAAGATCAGTCTGTTTGCTGATGATACCAAGGTTGGCGGTGGTGGATGACCTAGGGGATGGCAGGGGTTGCAGGATGATCTGGCAAAGCTTGAAACCTGGTCAGACACCTGGCAACTGGGCTTTAATGCCAAAAAGTGCAAGGTGATGCATTTTGGGATGAAGAACCCAAGGAGGACTTACCAGCTAGGGGGAGTGCAGCTAGCCCAGACAGAGGAGGAGAAGGATCTGTGCTCATCACAGGGTCAATGAACAACTTGGCACAGTGTAGGGAAGGCAGCTGCAAAGGCCAACAAAATGCTGGGTTGTATTGCAAGGGCTATATCCTCAAGGAGGGAGGAGGTGATTCTGCCACTGTATAGGTCATTAGTTAGACCACACCTGGAGTACTGCGTGAAGTTCTGCATCCGATCTGAAGAGGGACATTAAGTTACTGGAGGGAGTGCAGCGCAGGGTGACAAAGATGATCAAGGGTCTGGGGACTTATCATATGAGAGGAGGTTGAAGGAGTTGAACATGTACTCACTGGAGGAGAGGAGACAGGGGACATGATTGAAACCTTTAAATACATGAAAGGAATAAACAAGACAGGTACAGAGGGACTGTTCAAAGAGTGAGGGAGGGCCACCAGGGGCCATGATATGAGACTGGAGCGAGGAAGGTTCAGGAGGGAGATGAGGAGACACTTTTTTACAGAGAGGGTGGTGGCTGGGTGGAATGCGTTACCTGCAGAAGTGGTATGCAGTGGAACAGTGGACTGCTTCAAACGAGGATGGGACAGGACAAGGGGAGGGTTAATGAAGGGAAGGGTGGAAGGAGGGCAGCTGCAGAATAAGGGTGCTAGCTGCACATTTGAGCAGACTTGATAGACCTCTAGGCCTTTATCTGCTGGCAATTTTCGTATGTTCGTATGTTCGTTAAGGCTGCATGATCCGAAATAGGACCGGATATAATTTTGAGTTAAGAACTCCTCTAAGGAGAGGCCGAGAGAAAGAAATAGTCCAGACGGGATGAGGTCCCATGGGCAGAAGAGGTAAAGTAAATTCTAGAATCCGGGTGAAGGACTCACCAGATATCTGCCAGTCCAAGCTGATCGAGCAGATCGTCATTGCCCGAATCGCAGGAGTTAAGCAGAGCTGAGATTACCTGATCTGTCCATCAAGGGATCCAAAGTCAGATTGAAGTCACCGCCCAAAACCATCGGAAGGTGAGTGAAAGGCAGCAACACCTTTGTAAACCCAATGAAAAATCCTGGGTATCCGTATTGGGACCATATATGGATCCAAATAGTATTTCCGTATTTTGTAACTTCCTCTGGCTAGTACATATCTGCCCTCTGGATCCTGAATCACCTGTAGAGGTTTAAACGACAAAGATCTATGTAACAACAACATGACCTCCGGCTCTGCGACACCCTGGGAGGCAAAACCTGACCCATTTGTAACCTCCTCATAGCATTTGCTTCCGACAAGTAGATGTGTTTCTGTAGAAACACAACTTTGGCCTTAATAAGTTCCATATGTTTAAGAATTCTGTATTGTTTGTCTTTAGCCGAGCCCCTTTAACATTCCAAGTGAAAACTTAGTTTGTGTCAATGTTTCCATGTCGACTTCAGGGTGTAATACGAATGCAACTCCTTGCTGACACCGGTTTCAGATAGGATCTTTGAACAACTACCCATAAACCCTTTTATGAGTGCCTCTAATAAAATAAAACCCCACCCACCCCAATAATACCATACCCCAAGATGAAGTATCCCAACAATCAACATAACCTCCTCCCCTACCCCAAACATGTACCGATGGCCCATGATAACAGGACACTCAGCTTACTCCCTGCCCCTCCCTGCCTCCCCTCCCGAGCATTAAATCCCACTGAAGATACAACCCTACAAATTAAAGTATACCATGTAGGACAACCTATTTTATACAGTAATATCCCCTAGAAAATAGCCATGTGCATCCAAAACCTTCCATACATAAAGTGATCAAAGAACATACACTAGGAAAAATATACCCCTACATTAAGGGACGACTATATAAATAACCCACACAAACTTATAAAGGGTGTGGTATCTACATGACCATTATCTACCCTGTTGCTAGAGAGAAACCTCGGCCAGAAAAAACAAGAAAGGTTAATCCTGGATAACTGAACCACAACAGATTTATGGCATCATACAGACACTCGCTGCCAAGAGCTGCTCTGCAAAAAAAAAAAAAAAAAAGATAATAAGAAACAAGAACAACAACTCAATTGCAGAGCACAAAGTGCAAGTCGCCTGAGAAGGCTCCTACTCCCTCACATGATGACCCCAAGGAGCCAAACAAATATTAAGCCGGATATGCTGTCCATTGACAAGACATTGATGCAGAGTAGGACTAAGCCGAAGAGACTATATATCACAGCAAAGATGTTAGCTACACAAGTTCAGCCATATAAAGATCCCAGTTCACATATGAGTCCCCTAGAAATTGGTGTAAAATGATCAAGATTATCAGTCCAGCAAATACCCATAGTCTCCAATAAAGGAGCTCCAAAGTCCCATACTAAATTCGTCTTCAAGGATCCTTAAATAAGGCAGGCAAAATCTTTTGCAGGGTTTCCTAGCCAGATCTGAGACTCAAATGTTTTCCATTCATCTTGAATCTTCACCTGAAGTCTTGCAGGATAGATCATCTGGAATTTAACCTCGGCTGCAATCAATTTTTAACCACCAAATGGAAAGCTGCCCTTCTTGCCTGCACGGTGAACGCAGATCCTGCACCACTCTGAGCTCCGCTCCCAGTATAATTCCTTGTTATCTCTGACCTATGACAAATAGCTGCGTTCCTGATAATTCAGGAATCGAAAATAAATGTTCTCGGTGGACCACCTTGGGGGCAGCGGACGAGAGCTCGATGTGCTCATTCAATTATGTAGGACGAGCCAAAGGGTGAGGGCCCAGCAACTTTACAATTAATCTTTGTATGAACTTAATCGGATCCAAACCTTCAGCTTTCTCAGGCAAGCCAATGATCACAACATTTTAGGCAGACGGCTTCTCCCTCAAATCTTCAAGCTTAGAATCCACTTTTACTAAGCTTTTGCTGCAGCACAATTATGTTAGCTTCCATCTGCTCCTTAGTAGTTTCCAGTGATTTAATTCTTGCAAAGTTGTCTGAAATCTTCCTGTTCAGATCCTCCATTGTTGTGGAAAGAGACTTAATCTCACAAGCCATGTCATCCAATGTGGCTTTAAAAGGTCTGAATTCCGCTAAAAACTTGGCCAAAGTAAGAGGCTCCTCTGCCCCAGGCAGCTCCCCTGGGCTCTGTGATAACTGCAATGCCAAGGCCTTAGACTTTTAGCGCCTTTTTCGGAGTTGTCGGGGTATGCTTAAGCGCGCTTTTAATTTCCGCCCATGTAACAACTCGAGCCATTATATCGCACCTCGCGACTGCTGAACCACGTGGAAACGATCAGGTTTTCTCTCTCAGAAGGGGTCAGAAGACAAAAATCGGGATTGGTTAGCGGAGCTCACAGAGAACACAGCCGCTACGTGCTCTGCATCACGTGACTCCTGTTAAAAGAACTACTTAAACTGTTGGGAATAGTGACATTGCGTACATCCTCTTATCATCTGCAGACAGATGGGTAGACAGAATCTTTCAATCAAATGTTAAAAAGGATGTTACACAAATTTGTGCATGAAGAGGGTAAGAATTGGGACTCCTTCTTGCCATTCCTGTTGTTCGCTTATAGAGAGGTGCTCCAGACCACCACAGGTTACTCCCCCTTTACAATGTTATAAGGGAGAAATCCAAGGGGACAGTTGGATATTGTTAAAAAGTGCTGGGAAGAGGGGACAGAACTAAAGTATAGTACCATTGCTGAGTGCATGGTAAAGTTAAGGCGAAGGCTACTGAAGTATGCTCAGGTAGCTCACCAAAGTTGTGCAGAAGCCCAGGTCCAGCAAAAGAAGTATTATGACAGCAGGGTGGCAGAGAAAACCTTTAACCGTGCTAAGAAAGTGTTGTTATTGTTTCCCACCTCTCAACAGAAGATCATTATGAAATAGCAGGGCCCCTGCACAGTAATAAACCAAACAGGAGCTGTAATGTATAAGATTGAGACCCCAGACAGAAGAGTAGGCTAAATAATTTACCATGCCAACCTTCTGAAGTGATGATATGAGAAACCCAAAGAGGAAACAGTAGCAAATTTGGGTATGATGGTAATACCTGAGAAGGAGTCTGAACTAAATATCACCTATGGAAGGCTGAAGGATGGTGAAGGGAAACAGAGATCAAAATTAATGATAATCAGACAGACTACCAGAAAAGAGAGATAAAGGGTCTGATCAGCTCCTTTCCTTGTACATTCACGAGTATGCCTGGAAGAGCAAGAGGGGTAAAACACTGCATCCACACTGCATCCACACTGACTCAGCTCCTATTAGGCAAAGGCCCTACTGACTGCCCGAGAGAGTAAGGGTAGAGGTAAAGGAAGACATAGAGAAATTGTAATCATTGAGTTCAAGTTCAAATTTATTTGTTCGACAAAGTCATTAAAACATTTTAAAAGTTAAAACATCCATGTCCAAATATCACTCTTTGAGTTAATTCCAATAAAATTACAGATTCACTTGTTACATTTTCACAAAAATTTATAGACAATCGCAACAGTAATTACACTTAATAATTATACATGAGTAGACTGAAGGAAGCCAGCTACTTTCTGTAAAATAAATAGATTTTCATTATTCATTAAATATTTTACCATTTTGTCAGAGGGAAGGTCGAGATTTGCCATGATGTCACCAAGCCATTTCAAGCGTAGTCCCTTATATAATGGGCATAAGACCAATACATGCTTTAAGTCATCTTCAGATGACTTGTCACATTTGCAAAATGGGGTAGGAGTATTTTCCCTTTTTTGTTTGTGAAATACATAGTTAGCATTATATATTTCAAGCTTAAATTTAGTTATTATTGTCCTCTCCTTTGGATTAATTAACTTAACCAAATAGGACTCTGGGCCATATGTTGTTTTAATCTGTTTGTACCATCTATATAGCTTAAGCTGTTTTATTTTTACTTGTACCTTAGTTTTCTCCTGATCCCTTAACCTATTCTTCACCTTTTCAGCTATCACTTGCCATGGGTATACACACATACTCCATAAGATATCTTCAAGTCCATTTGGAAAAATGAAACACCTAAAAATTTCCAAGGTAGGGAAAATTTTCCCCATCGAAATATTTTTAATTTCTCCCTCCAAGCATTGCCTGGGTAATCTGTTTTCATCTAGAAAAAATAACTTTAGTGAAGAAAGGATCAATCTTTCTTTCACTAATGTAGAAATAAAATATTGTCCCAATTCTGAATTTAATATACCTACTGGTGTTGATTGTGGTACCATTAAGATGTATCTTTTCATTTTATTGCATAGTATTATTTAGATCTGCTGTGCCCCAAATTTCTGCTGCATAAAGTATACTCAGATTTATTTTGGCCTCAAAGACCCTCAATACACCTTTGCCCGATATTCAGCCCATCTTAACATTAAATACTCTAAATACATTAAATGCTTTCTTTACTTTCTCTAAAATCTGGTCTACATGATCTCTCCATTTTAGGGTCTGACTAAATCTGACACCTAAATAGTCATGATATTTGACTCTTTCAAATTTTTCTGAATTTATCCATAATGATTTGAGATGTGTCTTAGTGCTCCCAAATATCAATATTTTAGTTTTGGTCATAGTTATCTTTAATTTATGGTTATGACATAATTTCGAAAAATAGTTAAGTTTCCTTTGTAATCCCAAAACTGAAGTTGAAATTAAGACTAAGTAGATCGGCATCACGCCAGACAATCTACTCGAGTATTTCCTATTTTTGGTGCATGAAATATTGGATTTTCTATTTCCTTCTAGAGATCATTAATGTATATATTAAAAAAAAGGAGCCAGTAAGCATCCTTGCCTGACCCCACGTGTCATTTGAAATGACCTAGAAATATTCCCATGCTGGTCATATTGCACTACTCCCCATGCATCTGAATGCAATCTTATTAAGCTATTAAGAAGCTCCAGGTATAACCCTAATTTCTTTAGCTTGTTCCATAATATTACTCCACTAATACTATCAAATATGGGTATAAAGTCCAAAGAAAAAAACAATAAAAAAGCTTGGTCTTTTTAATTTTTATATATTTCCAGACCACAGATGTTTAAGTGTATAACAATGTTGAATTGCAGATCTATTTTTCTGAATTCCATTTTGTGTTTCATGTAAGATGTTATTATATTCTGCCAATTCTTCTAGTATCTCAAAGATAATTCCAGTAAACATTTTTTGTGAAATATCTATTAGACTTATTGGGTGATACATTTCAGAGTCATTTGGGTCACCTTTCTTGAAAACAAGGAATATAATACTCCCTTTCCAGCTGATGGAGTATTCATGTCCTTGTACAAGGTGTTATATAATGTCTCCATTACTGAGCCCACCAGTCAACATAATATTTATACACATCTCCTATTATTTTAGCGAGCCTGGAGCCTTATTGGATTTTAACCACATAATTGCTGTTTTCATTTCCTCTGCAGTTATTATAATAGGTATTGGATATATGATGTTTAAGTCTTTTAGACTTTCTATTTCTCTTAGTAATACCACAGCTTGTTGAGAATAATAGAGTTCTGTAAAAAAAAGGACCCATGTATCTGGATGGATATATGCTTCTACTATCCTAGCATACTCATTATAACCTTGATTAACCATTGTCCAGAATTGTTTGCCATCTTTTTCTTTCACTGTCTTCCTCAATTTTTCCCAAAGTATTTTAGTATTTTCATTACAGATTTTCAACAATGGCATTTTTCCTTCTCATGAACAGTACACCTGTTACTTTTCATCCTGTTCGAAATGTGTTTCGCACCAGTGGTGCCAAATAATACAGTCGCGGTGCAAAATTATCTTTCACTTAATGAACTGATAGTGACACTGTTCATGCGGTGGGGTTACAGAAAGCCCATGTGGAAGACGTGGAGTAAAAATGCCAAGAAACGCCCAGGGCATTATGGTTTTCACCCATTATGCCCTACCCTGTAGGGACTGACAGGCATCAGGGGTGTGACTTGGGATTGTCGACAGTAATGTTCAAGCTGTATCACCCCCCACCCCCACCTTGCAGCCAGTGACAGGCATCGAGGTGTGTCTAGGACCCTTTGCCCCCAGAATTCACCCTGTTCTCTACACTGCTCCCATTTCAGTGTATTTCCTTATGGAACGAGGTGAATGTAAAGCCCAAACATCCCAAGGCACAACTCAACACTAGTCAGTGTCTGAAGGGTAGGGTGAGGTGAAATGTCATGAACGTCATGGGCGATGACCCAATGGCACACCCCAATGCCTGTCCATCTCTGCAGAGTGAGGGTGGAGTTGGTGTCAGTTCAGTACTTCAATGCCATTCCTATACTGCATCTGTCTAGCTCCTGCACTTCCACTGCTAATGCCAGCAAGCAAACATTCAGCATTGACAAATGTTTGCTTTAAAGAGCAGCTGTCATCTTCCTTCCTACCTTACATATCTGTGTCCCACTTTCATTTCCAGACATGTTTCCCATGCTTTTTTTCAAAGTTCTGTATGCTTTCAGCCATAAAATCCATTTTATTCTGTCACTGTGGCTCTGTGCTCTCCCGACTGTGTGAATGCCACCAGACCTGCTTGTTCTCACTCACATTGCATAATGTCATCATCAGTAAAAGCATATGTTCGAGAGGGAAGTGCATTTCATGGCTACTTCAAATTGTTAATCCTAATAACATTTTTACTGTTGTTCAGTAACCTCTGTGAGCATCATTGTCTGCAACCTCAATCTCTGTTCTTGCAGTATTGTGACTATTTTTAATGTAGTTAGATTTTCTTTCTTCTGAGCTTGTTTCATTCCCCCTCACCAGAACTATCCATAGCGCATGTGAGTTGCAAGGGATGCAGAGTGGGAGTTTGACAGCTGCTGTCATTGTCAGTCTTCTGAGCATTATTTTAAAACTGGTTTCAGCAGTACTGTCAGTATGAACTAGTGTGCGTACTTTAAGTGTTGGTGTTGATTTCTATCAGTGCTGAAAATTTGATAGGTGATCCTACTGATATTCTGTCTGTGAATTGGTGTGCTGTCCACCACAGTGCCTATTGTACATGCTGTCAGCGATACCTAGGGGCAGTTTGTGGAGTTTCACATTTTCTTATCACTTTCCCATCCTGCATTTCTATATATATATATATATATATATATATATAGTATTTGTCAAGTGATGACTGTTTCTGTACAGTCCTATGTGAGTGTATACAGTCATTTATACAGACGCAGTTTGCAATCTTTTATGGGATTTTTTGGCTGTGTGTTTTGTTGATGGCTGCTGTGTCACACTGATGATACATGGAAATAAATATATATTTTATAGGCATGATGGTATAAGTGCCTTGGTTGTATGTCACCCCTAATGTACCTTGCCTATTACGCTGGTGTTGGTCATGCTGTCGTGGTCACAATAGAAGAGTGGTAATTTGAGACACTGGTTTCATTTTTACATTGGCTCGCACTTGCACACCAGCCAACATATTGCAGTAATAGCAGATTTTGAAATGTGTTCACTGTGGGCAAATGCAGGGCACACATCAGTAGGCGCATCCCTTATTCCTCAATAAACCAACATGCAGGTGCTGACACCAGGCATATGTAAAGTGGCCACCAGATCTAACAAAAGTGCCACTGCATTGAGAGGCAAGCTTGTCATGCAGTGGCACAATAACACGCCTCCCAATGTGCCTTTACTGGAGACAATTTCCAGTAAACATGTCGGCAGTGACTGCCCCCCGCTTGACTTCAAGGGTGCCCAATCCCCCTGTCATGCTCTGACCCACTTCATTTCCTGATGGGGGAGCCCACTCCCCATCTGCATAATGGCCCCCCTCCCATTTCAAGTGTGTGCTGAGGGGGTGCCCAGTCCTCCCAGCATCATTTGCCCCCCCAAAACAGTCTTTCTTTGCTGACAGGGGGCTCAATCCCCATTGGCTTCAGTCCCCCTTCCCAGTTTAATTTGCCGATGGAGGAGCCCACTCCCCATTGGTATAACATCTCCCTCCCTGTGGTGCCTAGGGAGTGCCCATTCTCCTCGGCTCTTGCCCCTTTGGTATGCTGATGGGCTGCCCAATCCCCATCAGCTACAGCCCCAAAACACTCAGGTGGCATGCTGGGAGCCCAGCTCAGCATGCCAAATGTCCTGCAAAAAACACTGCCCGCAATGTTTTTTCTTTTTTTTTACCCTGTAAAACAGAAAATGGTTCCTCATGGTCTTCTCCTGCTCCCTCCCCAGCCCGCACCCACCTGCTCACCCTGTCTCCCACACACACCTCACACTATACTTACCTCTGGAGCTCCTAGGTGATGATTTTCGTTGGATCGGGAACACGTCTGCACTCTTCAAACCGACTGAAATGAAGAAATACCAATAAGCTGTATAATGACATAAATAGTTGTTTTTTTCAACTTTGGTGCATATCTTGGCCATTTGGGAATTTTGGCACCACATTTTCATCATGGGGTTATTGGGACCCTCCTCATGAATTCAGTCACTGTCAAGGCATTATTCAGTCGCAAAAGGTGATTTCATGATCATTGCCCAGAATCACCTTTCGGGACCCATTAATGAAATGACAGTGCCACTGTTTATGAGGTGGGCTCTCAAAAGCCTATGTTGCAAATTTGGTGAAACAAATCCAAAAAATGACTGTTTTAAGAGCGTGCATTGTGCAGTTTCCACGCAAGCTCCTAACTTCATGAATTTGTAATATTTTCACTCCCTATTTTCAACATTGCCATTTTTCCACACCTTCTTACAGCTGTCATTTACATATTCTGGCCTAAATGTGTTTTTGCACTTCTAGCACAGAATAGCACGGTCACTATGGGGTCAGTTTTAGGGACAGAGTAACAAAATCACAGTGCCACTGTTCATGAACAGAGGTCCTAAAATGCCTATGTTGAAAATTTGGTGACAAAATTCCATAAAATGACTGTGTTACAAACATGCGTTGTGCAGTTTCCATGCACCCTTGTAACCATAGAATTTGCAACATTTTCATGCCAGATTTCAACACTTGCATTTTTCACCTCCTTATGTACAGTACAGCTGTCATTTTAACATCCTGCCCAAAATGTGTTTTTCACACCTGTGTGATACAATGGCCTGGTCACTGTGGGAAATCAACTTTTCGGACAGAGTAAGAAAATTACAGTGCCACTGTTCATGAGGGAGGTCCCAAAATGCCTATGTTGTGAAAATGTGGTTAATAAAATCCCCAAATAATTGGGTTATGGACATGTGTTGTGCAGTTAAATGCATGCTCATGACTTCACCAATTTTCATATTTTCACTCCAGATTTTCAACGTTGCCATTTTTTTACACCTCCTCATGAACAATACAGTTGTCATTTTTCACACCCTGCCCAAAATGTGTTTCTGTACCTGTGGTGCCAAATGGCATAGCCACTGTGCAAAATCACCTTTTGGCAAACAAACTGATAGTGCCGCTCTTCATGAGATGGGGTCACAAAAAAGCCCATGTTGATAATTTGGAGTGAAAATACCAACACATGCCTATGGTGTTAGGGTTTCCAGCTGTAACACCCCACCCTATAGAGACTGACAGGCATCAGGGGTGTGACTTGGGATCATCAGCTGTAATGCTCCTGCCATTCCACCCACACCCCCACCCTGCAGCCAGTGACAGGCATCGAGGTGTGCCTTGGAGTGTTCAGCCCCAAAGTTCGCCCCATTCTCCTGTACTGCACCCACCTCAGCGTATTTCCTTATGGAATGAGGTAAGTATAAGGCCCAAAGACCCCAAATCTCACCACAACACTTGTCAGTGTCTACAGGGAAGGGGAAGGTAAAATGTCATGATTGTTATATCTGACGACCCAAAGACACACCCCAACACCTGTCAGTCTTTGTAGGGTGAGGGTGGGTTTAACGTCAGTTCAATACTTCACTTCCATTCCTATTATCGTCTCTAACTCCTGCTACCAATGCCAATGCCAGCGAGATAACATTCAGCGTTGACAAAGCCTTTTTTTACAGTGGTTATCCTTTTTCCTCTGTCTGTCACACTTCCATCTGCAGATTTCTTCTGGCTTACTAGGTCTTAGAGTGCCCCTCCAACACCTACTCCATGTCCATTGTCTTATGTATGTTTGGTAATCTGAAGTAACTAGTAATACTAGCAATAAATATTTTTCTATAACACTAATCTGTCTTGGTCTTCAGGTGAAGCTACCTCTGGCTGCAAGCTGCAACACTGGAGTTAAGATTTGCAAGAAAGCGAGTAGTGCTCACAACAGAGGGAGGTGAACCTTACAACTTACAATTGTCTTTGGTTTGAAGCAGATTCCTTAGGAAAGTTAATATTCTTCAGGTGGAGGATACTTCTAACTGAAGGGTGAAATAAGGAACTTACAATTATCAGAAAAGGCAGTCTTTCAATCAACAGAGGGAGGTGGAGTTTGCTTTACTTTTGTTAGAAGTGTTAAGGTTTTCAGTGCAGGAAGAGTTTAAACCCACATAGGCTGAATACTGTTTTCAGTGTCTGCCCTTCTGCACAGCTTACGTGTTTTGGGGCTGACTGTTTTCAGAGCACAAGTCACCAGGCTCTTTTGGAGCTGTGGAGGTTTACCTGTGTCTGACTTGGATGTTTGGATTTTTCTCTGTTTGATTAGCAGGGTATTTTCTGTGTCAAATTGGCTTGAAGCAGTATTACAAATTGTCGGTATGGCATCTTGCTGACAGGAAGGCACTCATCGCATGGGTAGGTCAGAGCGTTAGCTGATTGTTTTGTGAGGGCACAGTTTAGGCCCAACCTCTTCCCCACCCCTCACCCCACCCACCCTGGAAATAGTTCATTTACATGGTGTTCAGATATCATTTCCTCAAGAGGCAAGGTACATATCACTGTCATATCCTGTCTAGCACACTGCACTGACAATATAAGCCACATTATATAAATACATCTATTTCTATAACGCACCAATCACACACACACACACACACAAAAAAAAAAACTAAACAAGGTAGACAGTTATGGGGAGTAGTACAATGTAATGGCTGTGGGGCAGCAGTCTTCCGGGAGTCTTTCTGGAGGCTGAGATGCTGCCCTGTTTGCAGACAACTATCTGCCCTGAGGGAGGAAGTTGCCCGTCTTCAGGCCGCATTGGACAGTGGCAAGGGAACCTCCCCCATCCAGGGAGCACCAAAGTCACCACCACTACCTCAGAGGTTGCGAAGAAAGCACAGCAGTTGGACCACAGTGGGCTCAGAGAGTGTAAGAGTGGTGGAAGAGAGGCACACCCAGTCAGTTGTTCCACTCCACAATTCATACACCATTCTGGGGGAGCATAGTTCCCTTATGGATGCACCCACAGAGAAGACTAAGGAGGTGCAGACAACTGTCACAAGGGAGGCCCTCAGGAAGGAGGCAGAGGCACCACAGGAAGAAAGCAGCCCCTGGTGGGGACTCCAATTATTAGGGGATAGAACTGGGGGAGCAGGGAAAATGAAGTAAGGTGCCTGCCTGGTGCCATGGCTTGGAGGACAGGGCGCATCCTTAGGATCATGATAACAGTTGCACGGGAGTCTGAGCTGGACATCATTGTCCACCTAGGGACAAATGACTTGGCTCATCATGAGATTAGAGCAGTGCAGAAGGACTTTGTAGGAGTTGGGGAGGGCTTAAGACAAGTAGCACACAGTATCCTTCTCAGAGGTGCCTGTCATGGTGCATGGTGAGGCGAGGGTACTTTGTACCATGCAGTTTAACAAATGGTTAAAAATGGTGTGTAGCACAGGGTTTGGCTTCATTGGGGACTGGGGTTCCACCTGGAGGACACCAGCCTATACTGGCAGGATGGTCTGCATCTGTCCAGGAAGGGAGCAAGTCTTTTGGGCAATCAGTTTAAATGCTTCATGCAAGCCTTTAAACTAGTCAAGGGGAGGCACTGATAGCAGCAGAAATTCCCAGCCTCCCTACAAAACAGGGTACTAAATGAGAAAAAGACCAAGGTAGAAAGGTCAGTGGGGGTTGCGCTACAGAAGGTAAAGCCATTAAAAATGGAGAGCAATGAGTAACAATGCCCGTAGTCTGAGTAACAAGCTTCCTGAATTAGTGGCCTGATGGAGGAGGATCTGATATCGTGGCAGTCACAGAAACATGGTACACACAGAACCATGACTGGGACATAAACATACCAGGATACACTATCTACAGGAGGGACAGGGAGGGTAAAAGAGGAGGAGGAGGAGTAGCTCTACATAAGAGAAGAAATCAAAGCAACAGAACAAAGGGTAAACAGGGAAGAGAAGAACACTGTGGGTCAATTTGGAGGCAGGCAATGGCACCACAATCTGCACAGGGTTGTATACAGACCCTCTCAGAGGAGGAAATGGATAAGAAATGATAGAAAGTATACTTAGAATGGCAGATAAGGGAGATATTGCTGATGGGTGATCTGAATATGCCAGATGTTAACTGGAGTGCAGTTGCAGCAGCCACTTCTAAGAGTGGGGTTATTCTAGATGCCCACAGGGGCATGCCTTAGACAACTAGTATTGAGCCCACTCAAGAGGGCAATCTTAGACCTGGTTCTCTCAAATGGAGATGAAGAGAGGATCACAGATGTAGAAGTGGGTGACCATCTGGGAACTAGCAACCATCGAACAGTATGGTTCACAATAAACACAGCAATAGAGTCAAGCCATACAAAGACAAAGGTACTGGATTTTAGGAGGGCTGACTTTGCCAAAATGGGTGAGTGCCTAAGGAATGTACTAGCAAATGGGCAGGAAGGAGGGGTGGAACAACAATGGGGAATAATAAAAACTGCCATCACAGCGGTAACAAGCCTTTGTGTAAAGCAAATAAACAAAACGAAACGAGGTAAGAAACCACTATGGTTCTCAAAGGAAGTGGCAGTGAAGGTTCAAGAGAAAAAGAAAGCATTCAGGAAGTACAAGGAATCACAGAAGGAACAGGACAGAATTGTATCAGTTAAAGCAAAGGAAGCTGAAAGGCAGTCAGAACAGCAAAGGCCCAAACCGAGGAAAGATAGCCAACTCAGTTAAGAAGGGATAAAACCTTTATAGGTACATCAGGGAGTGAAGGAAGACCATGGAGGGATAGGAGGCTTAATAAAGGGAGGGAGGGTGGGCAGATGGTGACTGTGAAAAGGCAGAGATACTAAACAAATATTTTTGCTCAGTATTTACAAAAGAAGAGGGGGAGGTACCTAAAACAAACAGTAGAAACACTCTGGATACAGAAGTTGATACCAGCCCATTTACAGAAGAAAGGGTTCTGAAAGAGCTCTTAAAACTGAAGGTGGACAAAGCAATGGGGCCTGATGGGATTCATTCCAGAATTCTAAAAGAACTAAGGGTAGAACTAGTGACACCACTGACTACCCTCTTTAACAAATCATGGGAGGATGGGATGGTATCTGAGGACTGGAGAAGGGCAGATGTGATTCCCCTTCACAAAAGTGGGAGCAAGGCGGAAGCAGGAAACTACAGACCTGATTTTTTAACCTCAGTGGTAGGGAAAATGATGGAATCACTTCTGAAGGAAAGAATTGTTGCGTATCTAGAGGCCAGAGGGGCACAGGACCCAAGGCAGCATGGATTCACAGCAGTAAGGTCATGCCAGACAAATCTGATAGATTTCTTTGACTGGGTGACCAAAGTAGTTGATCAGGGAGGGGCTGTGGACATGGCCTACCTAGACTTTAGCAAGGCATTTGACACAGTCCCACACAAAAGATTAATATACAAGTTAGCCAGCCTGGGAGTGGGTCCCAAGATAACAGCCTGAGTAAAGAATCGGCTGGAGAATAGGACACAGAGAGCAATAGTAAATGGAGTCCACTCTGAAAAAAGGGGGGTTAGTAGTGGGGTACCGCAGGGTTCAGTATTAGGACCGGTCTTCTTCAATGTCTTTATAAGTGACATTGCAGAGGGACTGGAAGGAAAAGTATGTCTCTTTGCAGATGACACAAAGATCTGCAACAGAGTTGATGCACAAGGTGGGGTGGAAAGGATGAGAAGGGACTTGGCAAGGTTAGAGGAATGGTCAAATGTATGGCAGCTTAGATTCAATGCTAAGAAGTGCAAGGTAATGCACCTGGGAAACAAAACCCAGGGAAGAGTACACAATGGGGGTGAGATACTAACAACAACAAAAATGGAAAGGACCTGGGGTAGACATATCAGATGACCTAAAGGTGGGCAAGCAATGTGAGAGGGCAGCAAGGAGGGCTGGGGGATACTGAGATGCACAGGAGAGGCATCACCAGTAGAAACAAGAAGTTATTATCCTCTGTACAGACAGCTGGTGAGACCACATCTGAGTATCTGTGCAGTTCTGGAGACCCAATCTTCAAAGACATAGACAGGATGGAAGCTGTCCAGAGGAGGGTAACTAAAATGGTGCAGGGTCTGCAATCGAAGACATATGAAGAGAGACTTAAGAGCTTAATATGTATAGCCTCGAGGAAAGGAGGGAGATGGGGACATGATAGAAACTTTCAAGTACCTCAAGGGAATTAACAAAGTCCCAGAGGGTAGCATCTTTCAAAACAAGAGGTGTGCAAGAACAAGGAGGCACAATTTGAAGAAAGAAGGGGGGGCAGCTCAGAGGTAATTTAAGGAAGTATTTTTTCACAGAGAGGGTTGTGGATGTATGGAACGGCCTTCCAGAGGAGGTTGTGGAGTCAAAAACAGTGGTGGAATTCAAGCATGCATGGGACAGTCATAAGGCAATTCTAGGGGTTGGGGGTAGGAAGAAGTAGGCTGCTGGTTAACTAGGATCTGCAGCTTATCCATCAGGTAGGGTAATGGGCAGGCTGGGTGGGCCAAGCGGTCCTTATCTGCCGTCAAATTCTATGTTTTTATGTTTTCTGTCAAAACTGTGTGTTACTCTGTGAAACGTCTCACTCTGCCTTTGACTGAACATCATTCCTTTACTAACATGGTCAACAGATGCCTAGCGTATGGGTGTTCAAACACCTGCAAAGATAACAACAGTCTTCACAAGTTTCCAAAGGACACCGATATGTGGGATAAATGGAATGCGGCGGTACGTCATACCAGAGCAGACTGGCGTGTGTATCTGATACTATCTGCCTATGCATTGCACATTATCTGAGTGCTTTGAAACCGAGTATTTAATGATGAAAAAATTGGGAGTGAATACCGGTCATGTCTGCCCTCGTTTGCGACATGATGCTGTTCCGACCATCTTTAAGCGACCATCAATACCTGGTAGTATTGGACAGGTTGTGAAGATGCAACGTGTTTTGACTGCCCTAGCCAAGAGAGAGAGCAACAACAGGTGAATACATTTTCATGCACAATTAACTGTTTTAATTACTCTAGAGGGCATGGGAAGCTTCAGCAATGCAACACTTTATTCTTTGTTATTGGTAGGCAGTCCTGTAATTTATCAGTTACGGACAAGCCAGAGCCAATGCAGAGTTCTGCCTTGATTATATGACTCAAAAATGGATCCCAGCCATGGTGAATGTGGGCTGCTCTTTACATAGCAGTTGCACATTTCTCACCTAACACTAACTGGTCAGGCTCACCAAACTGCTTACTTGGACCATGCCTGTCTTGCCTTGACGCTATATCTCACTTGTTTACAGTTGTTGATCATAGCTCAGCAGGACAGTAAGGTCTTCATGGCCAGATCCTGGCTCTTTGTTTTCTATCTGTACTGGTCTGTGATGTGCTGCTCATCCTACGTCTGAATATATACCTGTGTAGTGTGGCACAGTACCACAGCTGCAAGATAGGTGATCATGGGGTGGGTGGGGTATGCACATCGGATGGACATCTGTCCATGATCACACCTAAAAGGCATGACTGCGGACCGTGCTGGTGTGCTTGTTCATGTTCACAGGAGGGCACTGAATATGATTCCTGGTTTTGCAGGACAGTGGATCCCTTTGTCAGTAAGGCATGGGTCCAGTGTGTGAATGCCTACTGTTGGTACCTGTACCAGCATGTCCATGCCCTACTGTTGGTCCATTGAATGGCAGCACGCCCAGCAACCACTGCCATAATTCAACTTCTCAGTCTGTATCACCATCCCCATATTCCATGGGTGAAGCTGTCTGTACCACACACATATTGTGACAGTTTCTGTGCTGTATAATAAGTGTCTTCTGCCATGGCAATGAGTGTATGGATGTCTTGTTGCCGTGTCTGCAGGGGCCCCATTGCAGAGGTACAGGGTCTGTTGGGTGGGTGTGTGGTGGTGGTGGTGGTGTGGAGATTCCCACCTGGGAGGTGTCCTTCAGAGGGTGGTCATGCCATGTATGGGTGGGTGCTGTTTGCCAGTGCAAACTGTGACTGCATTTGTGGCTATCAGTACATGTTGTTGTGCAAGCCACGTATTGCAGGCATGCCGGCCACAACCCCTTATACACTTGTATGATGTTTTTGTGACTGAAGTGTGTTCATACATGCATTCATGAAGCCGCTTGTGCCATGAGCGTAGTGTGTTGCACCGCTAGTCTCATAACATAGTGTTATTTTCTGTTTTTTCTGGTCTTGCACTTGCATTCAGGTCATGTCAAATTCTTTGCCTCAGACTTCACCACTGTCTGGAGTGCCCTTGGAATCTGACAATGACCTATGTCATGTCAAGCTTTAATCTCAGTGCTGTCTGCTCATGTTTCAGCTAATCTTCATGAAGTGCAACCATGTGTGAACAGCATGCTTATTTTTTTTGTATTTCTAGATTCTGTAGGACATACTTTGTGAAAGCAACAGTACTGACCATGATATCATGGACACAGCACCACAGCGATTTGATGAAGCACCTCCCAACGGTCTGCTGTGTGATGCTGGTCACCACACTGCAGAAACGCAGACTGATACGCAAGCATCCATGACACTGACACGCAGGGCCATGCATACCAGCTAAAATGCTCTGTCAGCCATAGGACTCGGACTGTGTTCTGTGGGTCTAACAAAGGTAGGTGTGACTGACAGTATGATTTTTTGATGTGTGACATGGCAGTCACTGGAAAAGATACCCTTGGTTGTGAAACAAACAAGTCCATGTTGATCGGTCATCAGAGACACTGTGACCATATACATATGTGTTTTCCTCCCTTTAACCAATGTTAGGGAAATAGGAATGTGATGCTAGAAACATACTGTCAGGCCCCCCCCTCAGTCTACCAATATTGCCAATTATTCTCCTAGTCTTTTGCTGTATTCCTTCAGCCCTGGTTTCAACAATTCCCTGTGTTTATACCATGCCCTCTGGAACCACCGCACTGCCTCTCACTAACCACTTCACCCAGCAACCCATTCTAGCTGTCCACTACACTCTTAGTGAAGAAATACTTCCTGAAGTTACCTTTGCTTTTCACCCCTTTAATCTTTTTTCGCATGATCCTTTTCAGTAGGTGTCTCTGCCAACTGTCACTGGTTCTCCACAGGAAAATTATTTATCCCCCTGAAATATTTAAAAGTATGAATCATATGTCCCCTCCCTTTTTATTCCAAGATGTACATGCCCATATCATTCAGTTTCCCTCATATGGTAAGTGTTCTATGTCCCTCATCATTATTTTCCCCTCCGCTGAACTTCTACACATCTACATGTCTTCCTGATGCAGGCATCAAGAACTGAACGCCATATTTTAGGTGAGGCCTAACCAGTTGTGTGTAAAGGGTATTATTCTCACATCTTTCTGCGTGATACCCTCTCCCTATGCAACACAACATTCTACTTGATCATGACAATGTCCTCACGAGTGATGCAGCACCTTCAGAACATGTGACTTTATGATGCCTCAGTATCTCTATTCTTCAGTTACCTGCAGTGAAGTACTCCCAGCGAGCACTGTGCCATAACATTTTTCTCCTGTTTTTTGTCATTGTCTGCAAAGAGATTCAACTTCCCCTGAATCCTCAGTGCTATATCGCTGATTAGTAAAGTAAACCGAAGAGGTCCTAGAACCGACCCCGGTGGAACGCCAAAAATCAACACAGACTCATCTGATGCTGCCCCACTGAATGGTATCCTCTGTGTTGTACCCTCTGACCAATTTTCCACCAGCTGTATGACACTCTCCACAGCCCAAAGTGCTCATGGCTGGTCTTCCATAGCTTTGGCACATTGAAAACTGACCTACATCCTTGTCACCACTTCAGCACCGACGCCGAGTGGAGGAACACGTAACAATTAAATAAACCACTCTGTCTGGTGGTAGATGTGTTCCAGCTACACCCAGGCTCCATCAGAAAACTCCCTGAAGGACCAACTGGCCCCAGTGATGCACAGTTACACACTGTGCTATAAGAGTATGTACACACTCCCCGCCAAGGCCTACAAAGGGCTACAGGAAGGTGGTCAGTATAATCTTCTCTGAATGCAATTACCTTTGTCAGATATGAGGTACATAGTTCATATAATTGACAGCATGATGCGTGCTTTTCAAGACAGGTTTATGTTTCTCACTTTTTGACAGGTGTACAAAAACACAGGGGTGTGAATGCACATTATTCATTGGACTATATATAGAGAATAATGGTTATGCAACTGTGTGTTATTTAATTTTTACACTAACTGGTCTGATGGCAAATTAACATCAAACAAAGCTTGACAGGTTTATGAGGTCATCACAACCGGAAGCTTGGTAAAAATTCAATAGCACACAGTTGCATAACCTTACTTTAAATTGGGTGTCAAGGTAGCCTGACTGAGTGGGGTTGGTTCTGGGAAAAAAAGAAGACAAAGTGGAATACTGTTTTAAAAACCATGTCCCTTCTCGCAGTTAACATACAGTACTTTTACTTGTTTTTTTGTATGTTAAAGTCACCGGGTATAGACTGAGGAGAGCGACTGACTCTGCGGCTTTAGAAGATGAGTTTGAAGAATGAGCAAATGCTGCCACTCATTTACGTTTCAATCTCATCTTCTGATGCTGCTGATTCAGTCATTTTCCTCAACCCATACTCGGAGGCCCAGATATTCAGACTGCGCCAGGCTGTGGTGCAAGCCTGGGCGCAGTACAACATGGCTGCGCAGGGCGTTGACAGGGTGATATTCAACGGAGCTGTGCCATGGCACAGCAGCATTGAATATCACACCCTGGCCACCTGCAGTGCACATGGCGCAGTGGCACTGCACCAGCGCAAGTGGCCAGAGTGGAGCAGTGGGATGCGCTAGCGCAAGTTCCGTTGCGCTAGGCGCAACAATCACGATATTCAAAAATGCATATGCATATGGGGCCATAATGCACACAAGGTGCAAATGGGGCCATTTGCATGTCATTATGGCCCCATTTGCATGCAGGTGCACCTATCCCCAGCGACTTGCGCCTGGCACCCTGCCAGGCTGCAGCCATCAGGGACCGACGCCCCCTGCACAGGCAGCAATGTGCTCTACTGCCCGATCGTGGGCATATGTAGAAATAATGTAACGTCCAATATCCCTGGTGGTCCAGTGGACGCTCGCACCCGATCACGGGCATAAGTTGTAAATTAAATCAAATCCTATATCCGTGGTGGTCCAGTGGACCAGGCGGCCAGATCCACCGGGCATCAGTACCAAAAATGCCACATCAAACCAACCCTGGTGGTCTAGCGGTACCCCCTCCCCACCTGCCCACTGGCCCCGCCCAGCTCCCCCAATCAGCGGTGGGCGGCAGCTCCACCTGCCCGCCCCACCACCTGCTGACTGACACTGTCTGAGTAGGGCTGTACGCCCATTGGTCACAGTAGACTGAGCCAATGGGGCGTGCAACCATACCAATCTACACAATCCAGGGCTATGAATAGATCCATTCCACAATTCTGAACTAATAATGCAATGCTCACAACCACCATTAGCTCACGCTGCAGAACAAAGGGACCGGCCCTACCGATGGTGTCGGTCCAGTGAAGCGAGAAGGGCAACAGCGGGTGGGGAGCTGCCGCCTGCTGCCACCGTGGGGAGCGGGAGCGGTGGGGCCCAGTGCGCAGGTGTGGGGAGAGGGTACTGCTTGTATCACCAGGGGTGGTTTGATGTGCTATTTCGTCATACTGACGCCCGCAATCAGGCTGTGAGTGGTCCACTGACCACCAGGGATATAGGATGAATTGAATTTACAACTTATGCCCTCGATAGCAGCAGCGGTCCACTGGACCACCAGGGATAGAGGACATTTAACTTTCTACATATGCCCACGACAAGCATGGGGCACCGCCAGAAGGTGCAGCTTTAGCCTGGTGGCCATCTACAGGTGGACAGCTGCGTTGTTGCACTTTGCATTACAGCAGCCCACCTGTGGGTGGTCAGCTGTTGTTCCTTTTTTTTTGGCTCACATATGTGCAGCGCAAGTAGGGGTTGCACATGCATGGGCTCAGCACAACCCAGGCTGAATATCAGGATGTGCGGAGTATGCATGGGCACACCCCCCCCCACCTGCGCTGTATACATTACTGATGCGCTCTGGTGCATCGGGATTTGTGCCAGGCACAATCCCCATTTGAATATCGCGCTGGGGCGCATCAGTGGGTTGTGCATGGTGGAACAGTGTTGCACCATGCACAACCCTTCTGAATATCTAGGCCAGTGAGTTTAACACACAGAACATAAATGCATTAAAAAATAGGCTAAGCCATCCAGCCATAGTGGTGTAAAATTTACCGCTGCGACACTGGCGACCCTGGTTTCGGAACAGAGTTGTGCGTCGGAGGGCCAGCCAGGGAGAGAAAGTTGGAGCATCTGCTGACAGCTTGCCTTCTCTTGGGGGGAAGATTGGGTACAGGACCAGTGCCTACTGAACCCTGGCGAAGGCTTGGGGTACATCAGCTTTGATATGGGGCAGTGGTTGGGGGACTACGGGGGGTGGGAATGAGGTCAGTGTGGGTGCCTGAAGGAGAGACTGACCAGTGTGGGTAGGGAAACGAAAAATAAAGAGTAGGGTAACTGCTACAAGGGACACGGTTTTTGAAACAGCATTCCACTTTTTCTTCATTTTTTTTTCCACAAACGAACACTGCTCATGCACGCTATGATGTCAAGAAACTGAAAGTGGCAGTCAAGGACAGTGCCAGTGAGTTGCTTTCCAAATGCCGTAATACCTTTTTCTACCAGTTATTACAGCATTTGAAACATGGCTCTAGTCCATGTTTTAAATGGTGTCACCAGTAATTATGTAGCTTTTATGCCTACACATACTGTATGTAGAAATCCTTGGATGTATAACACGTCTTCTGTTATGTACTTGCACATGCTTGACAGTGACAAGCTGTCATTTCTCTTCAGGGACTCAGATAGCCAAAATCATGTCAGACATTGGGATACAGTGTGAATTGTTGAAGCCACCAAGGTATGGTGAGATGCATCCTGATCACATGTCTGATGATGACGACATCATCGAGTATGATTTGTGGACAATCAGCAAGCAGACCCTGATTATGTCCCATTGTCACCAATATCTGTAGTCAGATGATGAATCAATTCCTGAAACTCCAGAGAAGGCTGAGCCTGAACGCAGTTTCCGCAAGGAGCAAAAATATATCATAGTCCACTCAGCCCTGATGAAATTACTGTTGTGGTGCCTTTGCAGTGATTGTGGCTGTCCAGGCTTGAGGTTCAATTGAAGCACCCTACTTGGCACTCTACTTATTGTCTATCTCAGGGGTTCTCAAATGGTGAGGCCAGCCTCCCTGGGGAGGCCCCAACCTGTTCCAAGGGAGGCTCAAGCAAGTCTGATAAAGTACTGTATTTGAATTTTGAGTTTTATATATTTTGTGTGAAGAGATGAAGCAAACTGAAAGAGTATAATAGTAGGTAAATTTAATGTATTTTTTACTAATAGGTAACAAGGGACAGTGAATGAGCCAAGGCTCATTTCAGGTGTACCCGGGGAAGGGTAGGGAGTGAATGCATTTCAAAAGGTAACTGCAAAACAATCAAGAAATACACAATGAACAATAGTGCAAACAAATATGAACAATAAACTAATAATGAGTGGTGGTAAATGATCAATTTGTAGACTGATTGCAGAACAGCTCAAATACAAGGGTCGATCATAGAAGTGCTAAGAGCAATAGCAGGAAGGAGCAAAGTAATCCCTGAGAAGTTACTTATGAACAGGGATGGAGTGGGAGAGGCAAAGTAAGAAAGAAGGTTATTTCATACAGAGAGGAAACAAAAAAAGTAGTCTGACCCATGAAGGTACTTCAACAAGGGGTAACAATGGTTCAAGAATGAAAATAGTGAAGGAAGTAGGCTGGCCTTTGGGGGTGGGGGGGTATCATAAGCTGAATAATATTTGTTATTTTATTTGTTATTCAGATAACACCTTTGAGTACAGGAGCACTTTTTCAAAGGTTCCACGTCCGTATAAGACAAAACTGAATGAGAACCAAGTACGCAGAGGGATTTCAATTTATTCATGGTGTACTACGCAAAGTACAATATGTTATTTTTTTGGGGAGAGGCTCAAGATTATTTCAGTTTTTGGGGAGGTCAAAATCTTTTCCACGGATTTGGGGAGGCTCACTGTGAAAAGTCTGAGAACTATTGGTCTATCTGACTTGCAAGTCTTGTTTCAAGGAGCACATCTGGCACAGTCAGCCATATAGTGGCAAAGTTCCCTTTGGAAATATTCTGCTGTCTGTGGCAATATTATTTTTCAGTTCAACTATGTCAAGGGTGGTCAGATTGATGAAACATATGGGTATCTGTACCTACACGGCCCAAACATTTTTCTGACATCAATCTTGCATACTTCTGCCTGCTATCATGAATGTTTGGACAGAGAGGCAAAAGTGGTGGGCTGCTTGCTTGCAGGCAGAAGAAAAGGACTAGTATGTGGAGGAGATGGAATGGCGGACAGCCCAAGTCACTGTGCCAAATATAAAAGCAAAACAAAATGGTTATATTAAATGCACATTGAAAATAGAAAATAGAGTTAAAAATCTACGTTTCAACCTTAGGTCTTCTTCAGGAAATATCTAAAGAGAAAAAAACAAGTTAGTGTAGAGGAGAGGAAATGAGAGATATATATGTGGAGAAAGAAGAAGGGGAGGCTAAGGAGAAGAAGTGATAAAAGGTGAGATTAAGAGAGAATCTGTGAAACAAAAAGGTGATGATGGAAAGATAAAGCATAATGGGAGAGAAAGAGCTGGGAAGTTCCAGGTAGAGACTGATTAACAGGGCCTTGTAAGAGGGCTGAAAGGTGACAAATGTGTGAGAAGGAGACAGAAATGGAGACACATGGTGAAAATTAAAATAAATAAGTACAAAAAACAATTGACTTTAGGGAAAAAAAAGGGATGGCTGAAAGATGTTAGTGGAAAATAAGTCTATCATTTAAACCAGAGGGCTGCTGGGAGCCAATGGATGATCATTATCTGTTTCATGTTTTTCTATGGTCAGGATCCGAAGCCCTGCTGAAGGACACAAACAGAAAGGTCATTGACATTGTGGTCCCTGGAGATAAAGTGGATACAATGGGTTTAGCAGTTTCACCATTCCTGACTGCTCTGTAATGTTCCCTGAAACAGTCAGCAAGACGCCTACCAGTTTCTCCTATGTAAATTGCTGAACACCTCCTGCAAAGAATACAGTACACCACATTAGTGGATGTGCATGAGAACTCCTTGGTGATGTGAAAAACACCTGTAGGCCCCCGAATCTCAGTTACACTGAAAATAAATTTGCAGGTGTAGCAGCGAGCCCTGTTGCAAGGTTTGGTACCTGGGGGGGAGGAACTGTTAAGAGTGGGTAGGCTGCTTTTTACCAGGAGATTGCGCAGGTTAGGTGGCCGGCGGTAGGAGGCAATAGGTGGTTCTGTAAGGGAAGCACCAATGTTAGGGTCAGTTTGCAAAATGGGAAAGTTACTAGTGATGATCCTGTGAAGAGAAGGTGTGCTCTGATGGAAAGGAAGAACTAGTGGAATTCGCCAAACTGCTACAAGGGACACGGTTTTTGAAACAGCATTCCACTTTTTCTTCATTTTTTTTCCACAAACAAACACTGCTCATGCACGCTATGATGTCAAGAAACTGAAAGTGGCAGTCGAGGACAGTGCCAGTGAGTTGCTTTCCAAATGCCGTAATACCTTTTTCTACCAGTTATTACAGCATTTGAAACATGGCTGTAGTCCATGTTTTAAATGGTGTCACCCGTAATTATGTAGCTTTTATGCCTACACATACTGTATGTAGAAATCCTGGATGTATAACACGTCTTCTGTTATGCACTTGCACATGCTTGACAGTGACAAGCTGTCATTTCTCTTCAGGGACTCAGATAGCCAAAATCACGTCAGACATTGGGATACAGTGTGAATTGTTGAAGCCACCAAGGTATGGTGAGATGCATCCTGATCACATGTCTGATGATGACGACATCATCGAGTATGATTTGTGGACAATCAGCAAGCAGACCCTGATTATGTCCCATTGTCACCAATATCTGTAGCCGTAGATGATGAATCAATTCCTGAAACTCCAGAGAAGGCTGAGCCTGAACGCAGTTTCCGCAAGGAGCAAAAATATATCATAGTCCACTCAGCCCTGATGAAATTACTGTTGTGGTGCCTTTGCAGTGATTGTGGCTGTCCAGGCTTGAGGTTCAATTGAAGCACCCTACTTGGCACTCTACTTATTATCTATCTGACTTGTAAGTCTTGTTTCAAGGAGCACATCTGGCACAGTCAGCCATATGTTGGCAAAGTTCCCTTTGAAATATTCTGCTGTCTGTGGCAATATTATTTTTCAGTTCAACTATGTCAAGGGTGGTCAGATTGATGAAACATATGGGTATCTGTAAATCTGTGCCAAATATGGCACTTATTCCATAATGGAATTACAAGCTGGAGTTGTGCTAGACATACAGTTGGTACAGGTATGCAGACACAGTAGACTGTTGCAGTACAATGTGTTGAACAATGATCCAGTTTATTTTTTTTTTTTATCACAGCTCAGTGACCTTTTTTTATGATTTACCCACCAGTACTGGCAATAGATATATGACATGGGTGGGTGAGGAAATGATTTGCTGTGTAGTATGAAGTGTGGGTGAGGATACAGAAAGTCTCATTGTGGGTGTAGCCACATAGCCAAGGGCAGTGACGAGTGTATGTCCTCAGTGTTTGGTGTTCTGTTCTGATGGTAAGATCATCACACTGTGGGGTTCAGCTTCTTTGTCCCCTCATATAGGCCTGTCCCTGTGGAGATGGTCAGATATCACCCATTACGGGATTTGAGTCCCGAGAGTCTGTCGGCAGTGTTAGACCTATTGGTAATTCCGGAGACAAGTGGGAGTCCAGAGAGCCTGGTTCAGGCCTATAACAAGGCTGTTACTATGGGTCTGGACTCTATCACTCCCATCCGTGTTTATCCTCTCTCCCTTCGCCGTTGGTCCCCATGATTTGATGGGCCTCGAGGGAGTTGCGGCAACTTGGACGAAGGTTAGGGCGTTGCTGGCAGAAATCTGCCCTGGTTGTTGACCACCTTAGATTGATGGAACATTATCAAGTTCATCAATCAGCAATCACCCATAAGAAGGCAGAGTTCCTGTCTGGGAAGATTGCTGCTCCTCAGAATCGACTGGCTCAGCTCTTTCGAACCATGGACAGGTTGTGTAACCTAACCTGTCTTCAGGTTCAAGAGTTTTCACAGATTGAGAGTGATTAGCTCACATAGTTCTTTGGGGATAAGGTGGCAGCATCAGGATGGAGATCCAACCAGCACACTCTATGGGAGCTGACAGTGGTCAGTGCATGGTCTGCCTCCTCAGTTTAACTGGAGTTCTTTGACCAGCTGGAAATCATGGATGTTAAGGATTGCTCAGGGTATGTGCCCAATGTGCTGTAGTCTGGATCTGGGCCCAACTTCCTGATAATGGGTTGTTGTGACATCGTCGGCCTGGTCCTCATAAAGATAGCTTGGCACACCTTAGAGTCTGGTGAGTTTTAGCTCCCTGAAGGAGGTGGTGGTGACACCTCTCCTGAAGAAAGCTGGTCTGGACCCAAGCTGCTTTGCAAACTACAGACCGATCTCAAACCTTCCCTTTGTTGGGAAGGTAACTGAGAAAGTTGTGGCACTGCAACTGGAGAACCTCCCAACCATCCATGACATTTACAAACCTGTCCAGTCCGGTTTTCATAAGAGGTATAGTACCAAAACCGCTCTGGTTCAGGTGCTCAATGATCTCTTGATGGTGAGAGATCAGAAGCTCTGTCCTATCTTGGTACTTCTTGATCTCTCCTCAACTTTTGATACTGTGGACCATGGGGTGCTTCTTGAGCACCTGAGGTTCATCTGTGGCCTGTCTAGTGCAGTTCTCAGATGATTTAAGTCCTTTCTCACTGGCAGAACTCAGAGGGTGGTGTTGGGAATTTTTTCCTCTGATCCATTCTCTCTGCCTTGTGGGGTTCCTCAGGGCTTGGTGTTCTCCCCCTTGTTGCTCACAGTCTACATGCTTCCCCTTGGAGACATTGTAAGATGGTATGGGCTGAGGTTTCACTGCTATGCTGATGATACCCAGCTCTACCTGTCTTTTGCACCTCACCAGGATAGTGAGTGTTTGGTATTTAACAACTGTCTCACTGAAATCCAGGACTGGATGAGCTCCAGGTGGTTGAAGTTGAACTCTGGAAAGGCTGAAGTGATGGTTGTAGATCCTGGTCACTGGACAGAGGGGTTGAGGGCTGGTCAACCCACTGGACTTTGTCTAGGGGGTATCCAACTTCCTTCCTTTGGTCAGGTACAAGACCTGGGCGTGATTCTTGATGATGGGCTGACACTGCATTTGCAGGCATCAGCAGTCATCAAGTCCTCTTTTTACCATCTGAGGAAAATCGCCAAGGTTAAGCACCTTGTTCCATCTGGCAACTTTCCAATGTTGATCCATGCCTTTGTGACCTTGTGCCTTGACTACTGCAACTCCCTTTATCTAGGGCTTCCAGGGGTTGATATCCACCACATGCAGCTAATGCAGAACGCTGCAGCCCGCCTGTTGACAGGGACACCTTGTACGAGTCACATCATGCCGGTGCTGCGCGCGAACTGCACTGGCTGCCTATTCAGTGGTGGATCACCTTTAAGGTCAGGCTTCTGACCTATAAGGCCCTGCACAGTCTGGGCCTGGACTATCTGTAAGAGCTCCTGTGCCAATACTGCCCTGGGTGACCACTCTGCTCAGCTGACGAGGGGTTGCTAGAGATTCCCAGGGTGAGCCTTAAGTCATCTGGGGCCCGTGCATTTATGTATGTGGCCCCAGCCCTGTGGAATTCTCTACCCCATCAGATACGTGAGTGCACGACCGGGGAGGGCTTTAAGAAGGTCCTGGTGCCACATCTATGGTGGAATACCTACCCCAGAATGATCATTTTAGCTTTATTATTTATCCTGTTTGGTTACACTACTATGTATTTTATTGCTTTTATATGCTTATTTACTGTCCAGCGCCTTAGTGCTTGAAAGGCACTTTACAAATAAAGATTTATTATTTCTTATTATATTGTTGTTTTGGATACTCATTGCATACATTTCATATGGCATGAATATCAACAGCAGTCCTGCGCACTGAACAAATAGGTGGTCATGTCACAGGTGTGGTTGTGCTGACGCCATTGGTGGTCACACATTCCGGTGCATGCTTATAGTGTGTTCCTGTATGAATGCATAGTGTTCTGTCCCATTGATCACCCCTGATACAGTCCTGCAACCAGTGAAAAGAAGGCGTATACTTAAGCAATAAGGCATGACCAGGGGTTACATTAACAGTCTGTCAATCACTCCCTAGGGGTGTAATGTGTCACGATGCATAGCCAAGTGCCATATTACCCCTAGGGGGTGATTAACTGGCTGTTAATCTAACTAATCTAATGTAATAGCCTTATTGCTATTATTAAAAAAAATTCCAAAAGAAAAGTGTTAAAGTATGCATTTTCAATGTTTTACTCATTAGAGGGAGATTTTTAATAAAAAAAAGTTCTTCAACCAACAATTTAAGAATGCTGGTTGGAAATCAGAATGCATCATTGCAGTCATTCAGCAGTGCTAGCGTATGGAATGCTGACAGGAAGAATCCATATTCCTGGTGATCAGGCTGTACATGATAGTGTAACATGTATTAACGTAAGGCTGTTGAAATCCTAACAGCCAATCAGATTGCAGCATTTCTGAGACCACTGTTATAAATTGTGTGAAATACGTAAAAAAGTAATGAAACACAACAGTTGCTAGTTACCTGATCATGTGTTATTATTTCCACAGAGCAATGAGTGCAGTGGTGGTGTGAACATGGAATCAGAGGGGCGAAATGCTGTGTTGCTTACCAGGAGGACAATGGCCTTCAGATAGATGAGTTAATAACAGACAGACATGTACAGGTGTCAAAATGGGTTCATGGAAATGTCACAGCACAGCGATCGACACGATGCTTGGCACATGGCAAAGGTAACAACAGGGTTGCACCAGGTGGACATGTACTTCAGACTGTCTTATTATCCGAAAATGACATGCATGTACCCAGGATGGATGGGTTTCCATCTGAATTTTACAAACAATTTAGTAGGATGGTGGTCCCTGCCTGAGGGTAGCCTTCAATGAGTTGTTAACGGAGAGGGACAGCTCCAAGTTCCTGGAAGCAAGCTCAGATCTCAGTGATCCTTAAACCCAATAAGGACCCAGAAGATTGTAAATCCTATCGCCCCATTTTCCTACTACTGTGGACTTAAAATCTTTATGGAGATTCTAGCACTGACTACAGGGGCTCATAGGCTCATTGGTTCACAGGGACCAAACAGGGTTCATCACGGATAGATACTTGCAAGATAACATCAGGCGCCTGTTGAATGTAGTCTCGGCACAAAAATAGAAGAGTGAGTTTCAATTAGCTATTAGTATGGATGCCAAGAAGGCATTCAACAGAGTGGACTGGATATATTTAGCTCTAACTGTAAAACAATTTGGCCTTGGGGATACATTTTCTGGGGTGATACAGGCATTGTATAGGGCCCCAGAGGCTCAAGTAAGGGTGAACGGCTAGCTGTCAGACAGATTCCCCTTACAGAGAGGTACTAGGCAGGTGCCCTCTCTCCCCCCTCCTCTTTGCTCTCTCTTTGAAACCTTGGCTATTGAAATTAGAGTGCACAATAATATAAAAGGGGTGATGGTGGAAGGTATGGAGCAGAAAATTGTGCTTTATGCCGATGGCTCTCTGTTGTTTGTGGCAAATCCAGAAACATCTGTCCCATTTTTATTAAAAACACTGGAGGCATATGGTGAAGTAGCAGGTTATAAAATTAACCTTATGAAGTCTGAAACATTGATATTAAGTGGATCTCCACCCCCAGGGTTTAAATTGGCTTTCCCATTGGCCTGGGCACCCAAAAACACTTTTCGTTACCTTGGGATCAGAATATCGGTAGATCTTTCACAACCTTATAGGAATAATTGTCTATGGCTTTTAGGAGAGCTACAGAGAGGACGTAGCCAGATGGCACATTCTTGCTATGACCCTTTATGGTAGGATACAATCCCTGAAAATGAATGTATTGCCCAGGCTGGTCTTTTATTTCAGACTCTCCCAATACATATCCCTAGTCGTTCTGGAAACAGCTACAGAAAGAAATGCTGAATTTTATCTGGGCTAAAAACAACATAGAATAGCAAAACACATCTTACAGGCCCCAAGGGACAGAGGGGTTTGGCCCTCCAGAAATTTTACTGCTACTACTTAGCAGCGAGAGGGGCGAGTTATGCACCTGGGCTAGCGAGGGAAGCATCAGACTGGTACCAGCAGGAGGAGGTGGCTCTGGGGGCTGGGCTCTGTGGACATTACCAACAAATACCATACCGGCTCATGTTTGAAAGATCACAGACAACCCCTGGATATAACCCTCCCTCAAAATATTAATTAAACTTAGAAAAGTCTCACTCACACCAGATGGCCTGGGACCCCTGTCACTGGTCAGATATGAAATGACTTTCTACCCCCCCCCAGGGTCAATGGAGAGTTTGGATTCTGGACAACTCAGAAGCTGTCGACATTTGCCCAATGCTTAGATGATAGGGTTTGTGTCCCTTTCCCCCAGTTGACAGCAAAGTTGTCTCTACTTAGAGAAGATCATTATAGATATTTGCAGATATGTCACTACCTAAAGAGCCCAGAGGTGAGGGCAAAAGTATGCAGAGAGAGGATGGAGTTAGAATCTTTTTATTACTTTTCCATCACACTAAAAGAGAACTCCCACTACCTCTCAGAATTATATAGGGTCCTTGAGCTCACAGGATTCAATATCTCTACCTAAGATGAAGGAAAGGTGGGAAACTGAACTTGGTACTACCATATCAGTGCCCCACTGGAATAAACAGGTTACAAGGGGTTGGGGGGTCACTGACTCTCCTGTGTGGAGATAATTTAATTGGAAGGACTTTGGTAAGATTTTTCCTGACACCAACAATAGTGGTGCATTTTGGCACCCATCGTTCTGACCTATGTTGGAGAGGTTGCAGAATTAGGGGACCCACACACTTGTCTTTTGGAACTGCCCTCAGATACAAGGTTTTGGAGAGCAATACATACACAAATACAGGGGCTCATGGGCCTTAAGATTCCTTTCATGGTGGAGGACCTTATCTTGAGCCTTCCAGCATTGCTAGTGGGGAATAAGACCATGAATGCCCTAGCACAGATCCTGAGGGTGGCGGCATTGAAATGTATATACACTGTGAAGCATTAATATTTGAAATATGTTTGTGATGAACAACTATAGCATAGTTACATTAATATTAGCATAGAACTGTGTACTAATTAGAGTATGTATAAATTACTTTGAAAATCTGTGAGACTACATGGTCACAAACGTGGACAATTTATGTATCACTGATTGACAAACCATAATGTAATGGTGACTATACATGACTAACTAATAAAATCCAAGTTAAAAAAAGAGAAAATGACATGCATGTCCATATGCACTTTTTTTTTTTTTTTTTTTGAAATTTCTTTTTATCCACCTTCCTTGCCTACCATCCCCGACCCTTCCGGAGCCTCAAGGCAGACATCCCTCTACCTTCCACCCTGCCCATATGCCCCTCTGGAACCCCATAGCGCTTCGGATTACCCCCCAAGTGGGGATGGGACAGGGCCCCCTTACCCCATCAATCAACTGTCGTCTGTCCAGGGGCCATCGGGCGTGGCGCACATCGGGCACGCTCCGGAGGCTCTGTCTTCCGCGATGGCAGGCATTTTCCACTTTTCCCTACTCCGCAGCATGAGACCCTGATGTCAAGGCGCAGGCACCGACATTGCGCTGTATCATGGCAGCCCTCCCCCTGATCTTGAGGGGCTTGCAGTACTCGAGCCTCCGCTCGGTCAGCCAAGTGTGCAGGCGTATGCCTGTAACCCTCCCAGAGTAGGCGAGTTGTCGCTGCATGCTTCAACTCCGCCGCCCACCAGTGACCAGTCCGCCTCAACCCGGGTCGCCGGTCCATATGCACTTTGACAGGTGTCAAAACAAAATGTTGGTGGCTGTCTCAGATTTGAAAGACTGTGCTGATCTTCGACTTTAGATTCACAGCATTGTGAACCATCTCTATTGATCTGTGGGTTCTAGTGCAGTGGGAGATGAAAATGTGATTGCTGTAAAGTAGAAGTCAGTGTTTGCCCATGTTCAAAATCATCATATGCATGACAGCACAGACTTTCCACATTGTGCACATGATGACATGGATGGGCAGGACAGGCAGAAGCAGTGGCTACCACCATGTGAGTAACGTTCCTGAACTCACTATGTTATTTTATTCAAAAATGTTTTTATAATGTAACCAATGCATATAGAAAAAAAACTGTGAAATCATGACCATCACCACTATGGAGAGTAACATGGTGATCGTCATACGTGATAAATGAAAATGCCACACAAGCATTGTACAATGGGTTCATGTAGAGGGGACACAATGTTTAGCTGCAAATTGATTGTCATCACAGTACTCTTTCACATGCCAGTGTCACATGCTCAAAGGCACAGCTCACCTACTTAAACAATGACTCCAGTCCAGTGACCAGTACCATCTGTATGCAGCCACCAACAAAGTTCAGTTCACAGTTACAACACGAACAACATAACATACACAGTTCACGTCACATACCTACCTGTCTATCTTGTCTGCTGGAGTGTGGTTCACTTCAATATTGCAGACTTTTGTGCCCTACCATCTGTCTTCCTACGCAGCCATAGATTCTGCCCATGTATCCATCACGTGCCCACTCCACCTTCACTGTTTCAAACCTCTGTTCACCTGTGCCACTCCCTTTTTAAGCTGCATGCTGCATGCAGTAATATCACCTCATAATGCAGCGCTTTACAGCCAGCCTTCACCAGTTAGCTGAAATACCTCCACTTCTTTTCTCTCTTGAATCTTACTCCTTACAGCTTCTGATTCTGTGCCACACATTCTCATGTAAAAAGCAATTACTGAACTTACTCTGTTCATACCCTTCTGTCACTACAAGGTCTCAACCATATGGTCCCTCCCAATCAATGCTGTACTCATGGAAATACATATTGAGGTTTCTCAGTGTATCCTCAGAAGGTTCATCTCCTCATCACACTATACTTTTCAGTTGCCAGTTGGTGTCCCCACTCCAAGTTCATGTCCTTTGTAGGTCTGTCCTCACACCACATTCTGGTGTCATATAAATGGAACAGTATCCCATGTCATGTGGTCCAGTACTCCAGGCAGAATATCTCACTGTGGTTGCTTGCCGGTTGTGCAATACATACACGCATTCAATGTTTTGGTATGGCAAACCTATGCCGTTGCAGCACAGTACAATGCAAAGGTCCATCACGCCATCACATGCTGTAACTCACACCAGTATATATTACTCTGTTCAGCATCTAAGGTTTCAGAAAGTGTTGAAAAAATAGTGAAGGACAAAAGGCTGTGTAGGGATGTTGTGAAAATTTCTGGACAATACCAAACTTTAGAGTTGGAGGCATTTCACAGTCTCCTAAATCAGTTTGCACCAAAGATGGTGGTGTTTCCTACAATGGAATGAAGTGCAGGTACTGACGTCCATTTGTCAAAGTCATACAGTGAACATCATTGGTATGTATAAACCCAGAGATTGCCATTTGTGATTATGTTGTGTTATTCTCTATTGTAGAGCTCTTTTGGCTGCACTCCACTATAATGAAAATAGTAGAAGACAGCAGGCACAGACAGCCAGTGGTGACAAGAGACACACCATACATAACCCAAAATATAAAAAGGGCAGGTACATCGTATGTGGTGTTGTGCATAAGCCAACTCATGGTGATTACATTACATTTCAGTGTGTTTTGATCAGTTGTATGCCCATGTAACAGAAGCTTTGCAAATGTCACACTGCTTTGATGTATTTATTTGCCGTGTGATGCCGATCTTGTGTTAATTCACCTTGATTATGATTTGCCATAGGTGCTTGTCCTCTTCTGTGCTACCCAACTTTACCCAACTTCAGTGATGTTACATACCCAGATGTCTTGCTCCTAAGTGAATAACCTTGCACTTTGTGTTGTTGAACTCTAATTGCCATTTTAACACAATAAATCAGCAATCAATACACAAACAGCTCTTTTCCAGTACAGAGCCATATGAATGCCCATGTGTGACAGCCTTGATGACGAGACCTCCCCACAAACTACAAAAGATGTTGTTTAGGGCGGCAACTTGCTTCACTAGGATGTATGCTAATTCCATTTGACATTCTCATGTGGATGACATCCGGTCCTAAGCCATTACAGTACTAATATACTAACATACCATGAAGCCAGCATATTAGGCCCTATGGTCTATCCAGTCTGCTAGATGGTCAGTGCCTTCTCAGGGCACCATTTGTAGCCACTACTACCTCCCTACAAGGTTCCACATTTCCCAGCAGGGCTCTAGGATGCACCCTCCTTCTATCCTATCCCAGCCCTTCCTGAACTCCTCCACAGTAGTAGCAGCCACCAACCACCTGGTCAGCACATTACAGTGCTCCACCATCCTCTCAGTGAAGTACTGCCTCCTTGTTTCCCTCCCTCAGCCTCACTCCATCCAGCTTCTTTGGTACATTCCTGAGGTACCCACCCCAGCTGCAGGGAGGAGTTAAATAGGTATGATAGGGGTGTGGCCAGGGTATCTAACATCTCCTTGAACAACCTGGGATGGATCCCATCTGGGCCCAGTGCTATACCTCTTAGTTCCTTGAGGGCTTCCAACACCCTCTCCTCTGGGTATGTCAACATACATATCCCCACTTCATCTGCCAGTCCCCTACCCTCTCTCCCAGGCATGCCACACCACCCCACCCTCTTTGGTAAACACCGAGGCCAAAAAGTCATTCAGTACCTCCACCTTCTGCCCCGCCTCCTCTACCCACCCACTCCCTATCCTAAACTGAATAATCTGCCCCTTCCCTTCTTTCTTTGATATACCTGAAGATCCCTTTTTCCACCCCTTTTAATACCCTGTGCCAATCTCAGCTCTGCCCCTGCCTTGGCCTACCTCACCACCTATCTGAACCTCCTGGCTGCCTTATCATACTACTGTTTTTGGTATAGCTCCCTGAGAATGTTTATATTGGCTATAAGCAGCCTTTGTTTTCCTTACGGCATCCTGACCACCCTTGTTCACCAACTCTGCCTCCTAGCTTTGCCCCGCTTGCGTCTTTCCCTTGTGCAGGCCCTGTTAGTCTCCAGGAGCACCTTTTTTATAATTTCCCATCGAGCCTCCATGCTTATGCTTGGCCTGATCTCATCTAGCTAGCCCCTAAGGATCTGCTCCATCCCCCCAAAGTCCACACCTGTAAAATCAACCACTGTAGTTCTTGTATGTTCTACCCCACCCACTAGTTCTATGTAGAAGCAAACCATGGCATGGTCACTTCCCACCAGTGTGTCCCCAACAACTAAGTCCCTGATAAGCTTCCCGTCTGACAGGACCAGATCCAGGATGCGCCCCTCCCTCATTGGCTCAGTCACCAGCTGGTCAAGGAAGGCATCCAAGAAGATGTCCAACAGGCACTGCTCCCTGCTCAATGAGGAAGACATACTTCCCAAGTCTGCTCCTGGCATATTCAGGTCTCACTGCACCACAGTATTGTCCTTTCCCCTACCATAGTGGGCCTTAAGGTTAGCCAGCAGTCCTTTCTGCTTTTCATCCTCATGCCCAGGAGGTCTATATACTACCCTTATCTTCACTTGTTTACCCCATGGAGCCTGCAGGGTGACCCACACAGCCTGTACCTGATCCCCTGCTTTCTCCACCTTGCCTATCCGTATATTATCCATAATGATAAAATCTTCCCCTCCTCTTCCTCCACCTCTATCTTCTGAATGTGGTGTACACTTTGTAGATTTATGTCCCAATCATGTCTGGGCATGGCTAAGTCTCTGTGACTGCTGCCACATCCACCACCCCTCCACCAACAGTGCCTGAAACTCTTGCATCTTGTTTCCCATGTTCCTGGTGTTTATCATGACCACCCTCAAACTTGCCCCCTTGCCTACCTCTCCCCTGCTCTGAGGCCACATTGCCTTTTGCATACAAGGATCACCTCATGCAATATCAGTTTTTCCTGCCCTGTGCCACCTCTGTCCCACCTGTGGGAGAAGCCCAGGACCTCCCTGGCCTGGCCTGCAAGGGAGCCTTTCCTCCCACCCACAACCTTAAACCCCACCATGAATGGATGATCTCTGCCACTCTGAGCTGCAGGATCTCCTTTCCCTGTGAGCTAAGGTGGAGCCTGTCAGTTGTGAACAGTTTCATGTCATCCCAGGTTGCCCCCCAAGTCTCCCACCCACCCATACACCCTGGCCTCACACCATTTACAGAGCCATGCATTTACATCCCTTATTTTTTGCATATTTACCACACTGGCTCTAATCACCGGTACAATCTCCGAGAAGGATACCGAGCACCCCACGTCATGACAGACCCTTGCCAGCTCACTAAACCTAGCTTGTATCTCCAGCTCAATGGTCACCTCTATATCGTTAGTACCCAGGTGCACTAATATGTGATGTGTCCCACCACATTACTGTGCTACAGAATAGATGTGATATTTTGCCTGATGCACTGTCAAGCCAGGTGTGCTCCTGGACTTCACAGCACAGGAAGTCCACCCATCCCTCCCTCTCCATCTGATCCCATTAATCACGGAGTCTCCCAAGAGCAGCACTCTTACTGCCTCCTTTTCTGTACACCTGCTTGCTATCCCAGTTCCCCCACCTTCCCTAGCATTACCATGTTTGTCCCTCCCAATGATAAAAATGGCCTATCCTCTCACTGTACCCATCTCACTTAGACCTGTCCTCCTTGGTCTCTTTTCTTCCTGATTCCACACTGTGGACCATTTCATTTTGTCACCCTGAAGAGAGGACCCCTCCACCCCAGGTCTTCATCCTCCTTGACCTGTCCACCTCAGCCTCTTTCCTTTCGATGGCTATGTCTGAGACCAACCCAGTATGTCCCCAGGAATAAGGCCCCTCTCTGCCCCTGTTCTTTTATCACTCAGTCCTGGCCCCACCAACTCTTCTCCTCCTACTACTCCCAGACCCAGCTCCATATTTCCCGAGTAACATGGGTTGCCCCATCCCTCCCTGGTAATGCATGGCCCCTCCTTCTTCCCTCCTCGGTCCTGCCCCTCCCTCCTGCATAACCTCATCACCACATAATATACCCTCTTATTTGTTCTGATACTCCCCAGGCATCACTGCTCTGAGTTTCCTCTTCCTTGTCATCCACCCTTCTCCCTGTGCCCCAACTCCCATTTCTCATGCCGGTGCTCATGCCACCTACACATGCTTTCCCCACCGAGGCTCTATGCCTGGGAATAACTCCTCCTTCTCCCTCACCTGCTGAGTCTATCACCCTCCCCAGCTTACCTGCCTCCAGAACAGTTTCCTCCTTCCCATATTTTCCTCCCTTGTTTATAATTGTCTGGGATGTGAATCGGTTTTTATGGTCAATGCCATTTGTTCGGCCTCCATCTGCTGCCTCAACCTGCCTACCCATTCTCTTTTGCCCATATCCCAGTGCCCATCTCCTGTCCTCTTGACAGGACCCCTGTTTCTTATTCCTCCTAACCTCCTTCAAGTCCCTTGGCTCTTGCTTGCTCAGGGTCCCCCAACACCCTGGTGTTCACATAGGTGAACTGTGACCTTCAATGTGGTTTTGTTAAAGGTATAACGAATGTTTATATTCAACAGGGTATGTTGAAGACCTAATGGATGCTGTTCTCAATCTATGTCTTGGAAGCATTGATGACGAATTGGATACTTCACAGCTGAACACTACCCCAGAGTCACTATGCTCATCTTTTGAGAAACCGGATAAAGAAACAGCTTTAGTGGGACATGTTTCATGCTTCTTTCAACAGTAGGACACTCATGTTGAAAACAAAGATACTGCAACATATATGTTTTAATATCTCCATACTGTTTGCTTCTTCTAGTGGCCCAGTAATGGTGGGCTATAATGTTTGCTTGCTGCTGCTGATTGTGAAATAGATTTCCCTTGCTCATCAATTCACATGACAAGATAGCAATATTTCAAGTGAGAGATGGTGGTGGTGGGACACATAGTGGGCTTGTCTAAAACAAATAGTGACAATACTTAGGTAGAAAAATTGCATGTGCGAGTAATGTACACACCAGTCATCATAGATGTGCTGCCCGTGTACTTGGTGGCTGCTGCTCCTGTTTAGGGATTCAAGAAAGGCAATGATAGGTATAGGGGAGCATGCATCACAGAGCTCAGCTGAGGCATGGTGGGGGGAGGACAGTGTAAGGAAGGAAGGGGGGCAAACTTCTTGGTGCTCATTCCACTAAGCCCATGTGCATGTCCAATTCTATACTGAAGCAGAACACAGTATCGGATAACAAGTACGCCTCTGGCAGCCTGTTCCAGGGCTCCAGCACTGTCTCAGTGAAGAACAGCTCCCTTAGGTATCCTGAAAATGTCCCTACCATAATATCAGACTGTGTCATTGTGTTCTGTAGCAGACAGTACTATAGACCTTCCTAAAGTCCCTGTCTCCACTGTATGTGCCCTTTGACATACATCTGTGCCTTGCCAATGGTTGCTACAAAGGAGCAGGAAGGACAGCAGGGAGGGAAAGGGTTAACCCCACCCACCCACATATACAGTCATCCAGCTTGCTGTCCGAGCTAGCTGGCAGATCACTTGTCTTGGTCCCCTCTCCCCCATACTTTTCCATGCTTTGGCCTTTGTCTGGCCAGGCCAGAGTTCCAGCCAACACTAAAGGGGCCATAAATCAGTCTAAGTGGCTGATCTAGACCCCAGGGACCCAATCAGTCTGCCCCAGGCTAGAAAGGGTCTCCCCTGCTAGCCAGAGGATAGTTCTGGACAGGGTGGCTAACAGAGTAGCGAGCACAAGGATATGGACACCTTAGAGGCTTACCTGAAGCTCGGCTCCATAGCTCCTTGGTGGCTGCTCCTCTGTAGCCAGGGGTCCTGCGGTCCCTCAGCAGCAGGAATAACAGCAGACATCCTCCAGTTGGAAGGGTCCAGTCCAGTTGTAGCAGTCTTCCAGTCATGCAGCAGCAGTCTATCCCATAGGGTGAGTCCATTTCCTTTGTCTGCCACTGAGGTGTCCCGTGGCTGGGCGCCTGATAGTGCACCCTGCCTGGAGTGGCTATTGCAGCCCTCCTGCTTCCTTTCCCCAGTGTGCTGGCTGAGGGTGTTGGTGCCCTCCTGAGAGCCCCACCTTGATTTTGATTTATTGCCCCTAGGGTCAGTTGGGTCCCTGGTGGGGTGCCTGGGTTGTCCCTGGTCCCTGTTTCCCTGAATATTGGATCCCTGGCCAGATTCAGCCACAACTCAGAGCATGCAGCCCCCTCCCTCCGGACAGAGTCAGAACCCTTTTTGGCCAAAATCGGTGGTGGATAGTGGTACTGCGCCCTTCCACTTGTCCTGCAGCTCCTCCGACAAGGAGCTTGGAGCAGGGAACGCCTCCCATCTAGCTGCCAACTCGCACAGGCCTGGGAAGGGTGGGGACACTTTTGCTGAGGGACCACCAGGTGCAGCTGCATTTTGGGTCTGAGCGGAAGCAACTGCCCATGACTCAGTAGTTCCACCCAACCTCTTCAGGCAGCAGAGGAGATGCCAGGTGGGAGAGTGGTTCCCCAAGGATGCTCACACCACTCACACCACCAACAAGTTGCCCCAGAGGGGCAGGGCTAAATGTCAAGTGGGCTAGTAGCCCAAAATTTGATTCTTAGCCTCGGAGGCACCCCCTGATATGGGAGAAGGTGAAGGGAAAAAGGCAAGCTAGTTGGCAGAGATCTCACCATAGAGAAAAAGTAGTGACATGGGGCACCGCGAATCATGAGCCCCAAGGTATAGGGTGGGTGCCAGAGAGCACCCAAGGGGAGGAGAAAAAGCCAGAGGCTTGGTAGGAGAGGGATGGGGTGGGGCAAAGGTTCTTCAATGGTGGAGGGGGTGGAGCTGCACCCAGGTTCTGTACCCTAGTACAGCCTAAAGTGAATACCCATTAGGAGTGGAGCGGAGTCGGCCCCACTGCACCGCCCCATCGCCACCCCCTTCCTCCAAATGCAAATTGTATCCGGGCCTAGATAAATTCCCCAGCAGGCCTGCCAAGGGGAGAACAGAGGTCCCTTTTGGATTTAAAAGGGGCAGCATCCCATTTACGGGGAGGACACCCCCAAGGCCCCAGCTTCTTCCCTGTGCCCCCAAATACCTCCCACCTGGTTCTCCCCATCCCCTGGACTGCTTTCTGAGCACATGTGTACCCAATGACTGTAGGGACTGTGTGGCCTATGCTGTGCTATCTGTCACCCTGATCCTGGCTGGAAAGCGAACCCAGCTCCTGGTAAAATCACTCAGTGTTATTGTGTAATTGTAATTTACAGTGTTTTCCTGGGCTGCACCCTGGGATGTCATTGACCCCACCTAACTGAGCTAACTTGCATTGGGGTTTAATCAGAATTGCCATAGGGCCTGAACTGCCTGCCCTTCATCTTGACCAGTTGGTGCCTAGACTGTCCCAAAAGGGGCTTGCCCCCTCACCGACTCCATTGGTCAGATCAGTTCTCTCTCTACACCCCCAGTCTGAGCTGTTTCCATGGGGAAGTGTATGGACTGTCCAACAGTGAGAGTCCCATCTTCCAGCTAACTGCCCTAAGAAGACTGCAGTTGCCTGCACCCCTGAGGTCAGGGGTCACCCGTCTTTCGGTCATGCATCCAGTGCCTCCTGCCTAGCCTGCCACCAACCCCTGAAGATGACAAAGGCCTGCACTAGCTAGCATAGCAGCAGTCAGTACCCCCCTCAGTCTAGTCAGCTTAGGAGCCGCCCCGGCTCATGGTTGTGAGGTGCCCTCCAAAGTACGTGAGTAGGAAGTTGCCCCGTTTTTGTTTTGCTCCTTTGAGGTGGCCATAGCTCCCTTCCCGGCTGGGTGGCACCAAGTCAAGAGCCTGTCAGAGGACCCGCCATTGGAAGAAATCACCTCGACCATCCTCCATCCTCTCATTGCCTGCATCTCCAGCTCCGGACCCGCCTGCATCCTCTTCACCTTCTTCATCTTCATCTTCATCCCCAGCTTGTTTTCTTCAGCCCTCCTGCTGGCCAACGAGACTGATTGGTCGCTCAGGTACTGTACCCCATTCTTCAAAGCTAGCTAGCCACCACCTGTGCTGCACCAAAAAAAGACTGCTCCTCCTATAAGACTGTCGGACTATAACTGGTGTGCTTTTCTACTAATTATCCTTGGCCAAGGTGGTTGGGTCTTGATAAAGTATTATCATTGATGTCAGCAGACATAGGGCACTAGGTGATCCTGTTAGAGGTATTTCACACATTGGTAACAAATGTATGGTTGTGTATTTTTATAGCTACTGTTGTTAGACCTGTATCGTCTTTTACTGCTAAACACTGTTTTGTGCATGACAATCACCTAACCTATTACTTTCCAGTGGAAGAAGTGGCTGCTACTAATAAAAGCTATCTGTTTGGATCTGGAACCGTTGTGCCTGCTTCTCCTTGACCAGAAGAGACGAACCACCCACCTGTGTTCGGTCACCACATCTGTATTATGTCCACACTCACCATTATAGTGTGCAATGTGTAGAGCACCAGTTGCAAGCATCACTGTTCATATGGGTTGACTTCCATCCCCAGCACCATCCTGTTCACGTTTTCTCTGAACACTTGCCACAAACTCTATATATTTTGTTATGGAGGTATGACCTCGACAACTGAACTCCATACTGGAGGTGAGGCCTCACCAGGGATTGGTACAGGTGCATCAATACCTCATTCCTCCTGCTTGTTCTTACCCTACCTATACTTGCCAGCATTCAATATGCCTTTCCCACGACCTGGTAGACTGCTTCCCCACAATTCGGTTGCTGGTTAATGTTACCCACTGATCAGTTTCTTCATCCGTGATCCTAATGTCACCCACCACACACATACCCAATTGTGTAATCAACCTGTGGGTTTCAGATGCACATATGCATCAATACACACAATTATTGGTGAAGTTTATCAGCAAGGTGTGCATACACTGTTCCAGAGTACTGAGGGCCTGTGTCACCAGCAGTTATAACTGTTGTGTTACTGTATTTGTTACACACCCAATGGGTGTAATGACCCGAGAGGAACCCACCGGCACCTACTCTGTTCAACCCTTCATGTACTTGAAGGTCTCGTTCATGTCCCCACTCTCTCTTCTATCCTCCAGGGTATACATGTTGATCTCTCTTAGCCTCTCCTCATAAGGCCTATCTCCCAACCCCAGGATCATCTTTGTTACTCTTCATTGCACCACCTCTAGTAGTTTGATGTCCCTTTTTAAGTACGGATGCCAGAACTGCATGCAGTACTCCAAGTGCGGCCTCACCAGATACCTGTAGAGGCGCAATATGACTTTGCTACTTCTGGATCTAATCCCCCTTGCTATGCACCCTAGCATCCTGTTTGCCTTTACCGCTGCCCTCCTACACTGAGCTGAGGGGTTCATTTCCCCAGTCACCAGCACCCCCAGATCCTTCTCCTCATTGGAGGTGGACAGTTTGACACCATCCAACCAGTAACTGTATCCTGGGTTCTGGTACTGACATGCATCACTTGCACTTCTTGGCATTGACTCTAAGCTGCCAGGTGTGTGACTACTCATCTAGTTTTGCCAAATCTTCCAGAAGTAAAGTGCTGCCCTCCACCCCATCCACCTTAGCACAGATCTTGGTGTCATCAGCGAACCCCATGGACTCACACCATTCACCCAGCCACTTGTTGAAGTCCATGATTCTGCGTTTCCTGTCTGTGCTTGCTTATGGTACTGGCAGAACTTCTGAGAAAGTTACTGTGCTTCTCCCCTCACTGCATAGGTTCCCCTCTTCTCTGAAGCTGTCCTGAACCTCCTCTACCTGTCTTCCTTCCAGATCATTCATTCCCAGGTGTACAATGCTATGTGATTCCCCCCACCTTCTGTACATACCTGCCCCACCCTACCTGCTGTCATGCCAGTCATGCACTACACCCAGATGCTGCTTTTTCTGGCACCCATTCCCCCTGCTGCTGGCTGCATTGTGTGTATCCACAGGTTCCTCTTATGCCCACACTCTCCCCATGCCTCCAGTTCCCTCCACAGCCACACAATCTCCTCCCTCAGTTGACTAATCTGCTGGCACACCATGCAGCCCCCAGCCCTCCATGCCACTCCCAGTAATATGGCAGCTCTGCATCCTTAGCAGCATACCACCCTCCCTAGCCCTTTCCATGGCTTGTTGCCTATCCCCATCCCTCCCTTCCCATTGATTGGTCCTCCCCACTCCCGACCCTTCCCCATGCTGGCCTCCTCCCATCTATGTTGGTCATGTTTGCTTATCCCTAAACAGGATCCTGGGAAACTATGCCACTACTGCCACCACTTATCCAGTTCAGACATGTGTTCACAGGTGTCCTTAGTCACCCCCTGTACTTCTCTCTCTCCGCTCTTCACCCTCTTCCCCATTCCACACTCCAGGTCCTGACTGCTCCCGACCAACAACATGAACACTGCTAGTACCTGCTATGCTTGCCAGAATATCTTTCCTAACATACCAAACAACACATCCTTGTGTATGCTGTTTTTGTCTCATGGAGAGTTTGCTCTTACAACAAAACTATGCCTTTCCCCATCCTGTGCGGCATTATTCTGTATGTATGGCAATGAAAGTTGCAAGCAGCCAGTTCTCTTTGTTAATCTTGTTCCTGTTATATGTATGAATGAATAACACACACTGTGAGACTAACGATGGAGTTCAAATAAATGTTTGTTGACATTGTTTATTAACGATAGAAGTCAGATTTTGTTAACTGTTACAATGTTTACTCTGTTTATCAGTACAATTAATTGACTCAGATCTAAAAATAAAATTTGGACTGAGAAGTCTCATCTCACTGTTAAAAGTGTGTCATTACATAAGCATGACTGTCAACCTTCCATAACCATATTGGTAAACAAGGAGAAGAGTAAATGTGTGGATTAGGGTTACCAACTGTCCTGATTTTCTCGGGACAGTCCTGATTTGGACAGCTGTGTCCTACGAAAAGACATGAAAAATATTACATGTCCTGGACTTTTTATTTCAAAAATATTTTCTAACGCTCCACTAAATGTTGCAGAAAACTATAATACCTTAACTAAAATGATTACAAGCAATAGAAGTAACCAAGAAACTACAATACTTTGCCTTAATTCTGATTACATACAGAAAACCAGTCTGTTGCATTGGTCGAGGTTACGTACTGTCCTGCAAAAATCATGTTCAGTAAGACATGTCCCACTTTGGGCTTTTTAAAAGTTGGTAAACCGTAGTGTGGATGTTGCTGTACAGTACTATGTACTTGCAATGCATAAGTTTCATTGTTTACTGAACAGGGCAATGTGATTGCAATCTTACTCAGAAACAAAAAGATAGGCAATCAAATATTGCTTTGCAACACATTCAAGTGATTATCACACAGAATGGATTGAACAGCTACTAATTTTTAAAAAGGAAGCTGAATGGGTCTGCAGGGAGCACACAAAGGACAACTACACACAAACATGTGGATGTAATTGTGACACTGTGTGTTACTGTTTTAGAATATGCACAACAGGGAACACCAGTAAGGTGCAAATACAATCAGATGCATATGAAGGGTCTACTAGATGTATGGCACTGACATGGTGATGGCAACAACAGGTGGTCAAGTGAGACATCATCCTGTGCAGCAGGAGTACGTTGCTGTTTACAATATCCATATAAGGGAATTATATTAATGAAGAATGACATTGCTATGAAAATAATCATAGGTCACAGCTGTTGTACCAGTGTGGCTATGGATGGCCAGCGCCAAATATCACAGCACACAGTACTCATGTCACAGACACGTCGCACACAGTGTGTCCACGATCATACAATTGGTAGTTTAGGGATGTATTCCTGCCCATCAGGACACGAAGAAGTTGTTACAACTGATGGCTGGTGCTTGATCTCAAAAGAACAGTTCATGTGTTGTCTGCATGTGCGTTAACAACTGTCAAATGTAAAGAGGGAATTTGAACCAAGCGCAATGCATTGCTTGTTTGTACAGCACATTACACATGGCATGCAGACATCAACACTGATGTCTTGACATACTTAGCAAAGGTTGAACAATTGATTCATGCTTTTGCTGTGGTATAAGTGACACTTTGGTGTTGACCTTACAGTGGAAAGTTTAAACATCATGGAGTCAAGGAACCAGTAGATGTGCCCTGAGTTCAATGCTTTCCTGCTCATCATTGCAGCATGTCAAGTGTGGGTGTGCATTTACACATACCTACAGTTACATGCTTCCAAGCGGTGGAATGTATAGCCCAGCTGGAGCACATTTGCCATGCCACATAATCATTATGATTTGTAGAACAGTGCTGTTCAAACAAGAAAGATACACACATCATGTCAGTACCTGTTTGAATAGCCACAGAAAAAGTCAATAAAATGCAGGGTGGGATTGATCATCCCTGGTGACATAAGTGGTGTCACTAATGTGTGTGACTTTGCAGCCACTGCAAAGTGCACTGAGACCATACTTTGAAGATAAAGTTGTGATCAAGCATGTTAATAGACATTACTGTCTTAATAAGCATTTGTCAATGCCGAATGTTGCTTGCTTGTATGTGCTGTTTAGGTATTTGGAAGTGATAGTACCATGTCTAAGAACTGTCATGTGCCCCCCAGACAACCACTGTGTCTTTCTGTTCAGTATTCACAGAAGAGGGGGAAGAACAAGGGCCACAGCAGTACAGCAGTTGCCAAGGGGGTAAAGAGGTGGACAATAGTCCATTCACAGGCAAAAGAGTCCTGCAGAAGCTCACTAAACTGAAGGTGAACAAAGTGATGGGACCAGATGGCATACACCCAAGGAAATTAAGAGAACTGTGAAGGGAGTTAGCAGTACCTCTGGAAGCCATGTTCATGCAGTCATTCAACACAGGGGTGGTACCAGAGAATTTGAGGAGGGCACATGTGGTCCCTCAACACAAATCCGGCAGCAGGGAGGAGGCGGGGAACTATAGGCCGGTCAGCCTCACCTCAGTAGTGGGGAAGATCTTGGAGACATTGCTTAAAGAAAGAATAGTGGGGCATCTAGAAGCCATCAGAGCCCAGGAGCATAGGCAACATGGATTCACAGTGGGGAGCTCTTGTCAGACAAATCTGGTTGATTTCTTCAACTGGGTGACAAAGGAAGTAAATCAGGATGGGGCAGTGGACAACGCTTACCTTGATTTCAGCAAAGTCTGACACTGTCCCACATAGGAGGCTGATAAACTAGCTGGGTAGGCTGGGCATGGGGGAGAGGGTGGTAAACTGGGTTAGAAACTGGCTAAGAGAGAGAAGGCAGAGAGTGGTGGTAAATGGGGTGCAGTCTGGGGAGAGGGGGTGACCAGTGGGGTGCCGCAGGGATCGGTCCTGGGGCCAGTCCTGTTCAATTTCTTTATTAGTGACATTGCAGAAGGGCTAAAGGGAAAGGTCTGCATGTTTGAAGATAACACCAAGATCTGTAACACAGTGGATACTCCAGAGGGTGGAGAAATGAGGAGAGACCTGGGGAAGCTTGAAAAATGGTCTGAAGACTGGCAACTGAAGTTTAATTCAAAAGTGCAAAATTATGCACCTGGGACACAGAAACCCTGGGAAAGCTACAGGATGGGGGGGTTGCTGACAGTCACAAAGAAGGAAAGGGACCTGGGGATTCTTATTTCAGATTACCTGGAAAATAGCAAAGTAATGCTAAGGCAACTGGATGGCCAGTGATGCTGGGGTGCATAGGCAGAGGTATCACCAGCATAAGGAGGAGGTAGTGATGCCATTATATAAAACCATGGTCAGGCCTCACATGGAGTACTGTGTGCAGTTCTGGAGGTCGCACCTTCGTAAGGATATTAACAGACTGGAAATGGTCCAGAGAAGAGTGAATAAGAGACTTATGAAGGAGATTAAGAGACCTCAATATGTACTCACTGGAAGAGAGGAGGGAAAAGGAATATGATAGAAACATTCAAGTACTTCAAGGGTATAAACATGGTGCAGGGGAGACATTTTCCAATACAAGAGGAGCACAAGAACAAGAGGGCATGACATGAAATTGGAAGGTGGGAGGTTAAGAGGAATGTGAGGAAGTTCTTCTTCACAGAGAGGGTGGTGGATGTGTGGAATGGTCTGCCTCAGGAGGTGGTGGGAGTAAGCACTGTGGATGGATTCAAGCATGCTTGGGAAGGCATGGGGAACCATAGAGGTACAGCAGCGAGTGGGTCAGAAGCAGTAATCCAGTACAAGGGCTTCCAGGCAGACTAGATGGCCAGGTAGTTCTCATTTGCTAACAATTTCAATGTTTCTATGTCTGTGTCTCTTTCTGTTATGAATTACAGACAGAGAGAGATACACACAAGCATATGTTGCTTGCATGTGCTGTTCTCCACTATGTCCTCCCTAACACACTACTATCCACAGACAGACAGAGAGAGGACACAGCACACATTGTCTCTTCAGTGCTGCTCCCCCAGTGTCTCTGTCTCTCTCTCTCTCACTGTTACTCTCCCTGTCTCGCTTTCTCTGTGTCGCTCTGTCTCTAAGCACCGAGCTCCGTTCTTGAATGTCGGAGGGGGGGGACTCAGTTGCGCTCGCTCACGCATTCTCACTGGGATGGGGGGGCAGTTTGGCAGAATGGGACACAGAGAACTTGTTGTATGGGAGGTGGGAAAGCAGCACAGAGGTTCCCAAAGAAAAAGACACTGAGACAGAGAGAGAGAGACAGCAAATACACAGGTCTCTCCAGCACACAGACTGCAACACTGTTCTGTACCGGACAGCAATGGAGGTCACAGACAACAACATCTGTTTTCTCTCTTGCTGTCTCACAGGACATTTCAGCCATGGTGCAGGTGCAGAAGACTGATGATCCTGTCTTTCACTCTATCATCTGTGCACTGAGGGTGGGGAACGGGCAATGGGGCAGACACAGTTGGGGGGTGCCAGGAAAGAAAATGCTGGGTGGTCACTGTCACGCTTGCTGTCTTCTCTGCTGTCCTGTATTACAGCCTGTCAGAGGGCTCTAAACTGCTGATCATTGCTTCCACTGTTTCTGCAGACAGAGATATAGACAGACAGAGATGCAGTACATTGCCACAACTTTGGTTGTCTCTCTCTCTCTTCTCTCTCTCTCTCTCTCTCTCTCTCTCTCTCTCTCAGACCGCACAGTGGGATCACTTCACCCAGCTTGTCCCCATTGCACTTCACCAACTTGGGAACATAATCTGTCTGTCCCACTGGACTGGAGTCTGAGAATGCAATCTGACTGCACACAGCATGGACTGGGGCCTCAGAAGCTACAAATTGTGCAGGATGGTTCTGATTTCACCGTGGGCTCAGTCCCCGGTGGTTCGCGGGTGGCTAAGTGTGTACACAGAAGTTGTTAACTGTGCTTTGGTTGCACGGAGGTCTGCATTATCGCACTGTCGGTGCTGCCACACAGTCAATCAAATCCATTCAAAGAAGAATTGTACAGATTCACTTTAAGAAAAAAAGGCTATTCTTAGAGCCTTGGGAATAATTGGAGCGCTCACGGGAGTATTCTTGCTATTCACAAAATGCATGCACAGTCTGAGTCAGCCATCAACTCTGGCTCTCTGAGCATACCAGGTTTCAGCTCTTACAGCAACACTTGTCCAATGGAGCACTAGGCAGCTTTGTGGTGCATCATTTAAGATAAAGCTTATCTGGTTCCTCCCGTAATTTGTGAGGCTGATAGCAGCACAGCTTAGCCAGACACTTTAGCGCGGTCACTGGAGCTTGGCTTGAAGAAATGCAAAACATGAGAAGACAAGAGGGTCAGAGGGACAACAAGGGAGAAATGAGGTATGGAGAACACATGAGACAAAAGATGTGTGCAGGGAAGGAGGAAGAGACAGCAAGGAAAATGGAGTGATGAAGGGGGGGGACGGCTTTATGTATATGAAACAGAAGAAGTGTTCTCTCATTGGAGTGCTTCATTTGTTTCAAGTGCACAAAGTTTTCACCCATAAACTGTTAACTATTGTCATACTTAGCTTGCATGATAATTGGTCTGTCAAGGATGAGGAGCCCAGTGCAGCTTGACCTGCTTTGCGCTAGTCAGTGACACACCGCTGCAATGCCGTTCTCTGTAGCAAAACATTTCTTGTGCAAGCACAAGCACTGTAAAAAGGAAGAGAAAGGCAGACAGTGGATGTAATTAGGGAATAGATTCAGTATTCTGAATCTTTGATATGTGAAGGAGGGGAAGGCCCCCTGTCCCCAAACCCACCTCACAATTCAGACCGATACCAGTATGTTTGCTTGCCTTGCAAATGAACACAAGCATTTGTCAATGCTGAATGGTTGCTTGCTGGCATTAGCAGTGGAAGTGCAGGTGTTAGACAGATGCAGTATAGGAATGGCAGCAAAGTGAGGAAAGCCCATAACAGTCGACATTTCACCTCACCCTACCCTGCAGACATTTACAAGTGTTGAGGTGTTCCTTGGTGTGTTCAGGCTTTACACTTACCTCATTCCATAAGGAAATACACTGAAATGGGTGTAGTATAGGAGAATGGGGTGAAGTCTGGGGCCAAAGAGTTCAAGATGCACCTCGATGCCTGTCACTGGCTGCAGGGTGGGAGTGGGGGTGGAATGGCGTGAGCATTACTGTCGACAATCCCAAGTCACACCCCTGATGCCTGTCAATCCCTACAGGGTAGGGCATTATGGTCAGAAACCCTAATGCCCTGGGCATTACTTGGTATTTTTACTCCAAGTTTTCAACATAGGCTTTTTGTGACCCCACCACATGAACAGTGACACTATCAGTTTGTTAGCCGAAAGGTGACTTTGCACAGAGACTGCATCATTTGGTGCCACAGGTGCGAAAACGCATTTCAAACAGGATGTGAAAAATGGCAGCTGTACTTTTCATTAGGAGGTGTAAAAAAATGGCAATGTTGAAAATCTGGAGTAAAACTGGTGAAGTCACAAGCATGCGTAGAAGCTGCATAACACACACTCATAATTATTTTGGGAATTTTTTACACCAGATTTTCAACATAGGCATTTTGGGACCTCCGCTCATGAACAGTGTCACTGTGATTTTCTCATGTCCCGAACACTGATTTCCCACAGCGACCACGTTATTCTGCGCTGGAAGTGAGAAAACACAATTCAGCCAGGATGTGAAAAATGACTGCTGTACTGTTTATATGGAGGTGTGGAAAAATGCCAGTGCTGAAAATCTGGAATGAAAATATTACAAATTCATGAAGTTGCTAGGGTGCATAGAAACTGCGCAATGCTCGCTCATAATACTGTCATTTTATGGACTTTTATCACCACATTTTCAATATAGGCACTTTAAGACCTCTGCTCATTAACAATGTGACTGTGATTTTCTTAGTCTGTCCCAAACATTGATTTTGCACACCGACCGCACCATTGTGCACTACATGTGCGAAAACACATTTCAGGCAAGATGTGAAAAATGAGAGCTGTACTGTTCATAAGGAGGTGTGGTAAAATGGCAATGTTGAAAATCTGGAGTGAAAATATTAAAAATTCTCAAAGTTATGAGCGTGCATAGGAATTGTGCAACACATGCTCATAAAATAGTCATTTTGGGATTTTTCACTGGGCCCTCAACATAGGGTTTTGGGTTTCACCATGAATTCAGATACTGTCATTTTGTTAATCAGTCCTGAAAGGTGGTTCCTTGCAGTGACCACAAAATCACCTTTCGGGACCGAATGACAAAATGACAGTGACTTAGTTCATGAGGTGGGGTCCCAAGAACCCCATATTGAAAATTTGGTGAAAAAAATTCTTAAAAATGGCTGAGATATCCACTTAAGTTGAAAAAACCCTATTTATGCCATTATACAGCTTACCGGCATTTCTTCAGTTCATAGTCGGCTTTGAAGAGTGCAGGCATGTTCCCGGTCCACCGAAGATCATCGCACCTGGCTCCGGAGGTAAGTATGGGGTGAGGGGGTGTGGGGAGGTGGGTGCACAGAAGGTCGGTGAGGGATGGGTGAGGGGGCGCCACAGACAGTGTGGGACCATAATCTTTATTTTTACAGATAGAAAAAAAAATGCAGAAAAGGACACTGCGGGACTATTGGCACGCTGGGGATGGGCTCCCAGTGTGCCACCTGAATGTTTGTTGGGGAAGGGGGAATGAAGCCAATGGTGATTGGGCACCCTGTTGGCCATACAGTGTGCTGGGGAGAACGCATGAGCCGAGGGGGACTGGGCACCCCCTTGGCACACCACAAATGGGAGGGGTGCATCATGCTTACGGGGTTTGGGCTATCTTGGCAAATTGAGGAGGCAGTATGGCGCAGTGGGTTAAGGCTCTGAGCTGCAAATCTGGAGACCTGGGTTTGAATCCCACAGCCCCCTAGGTGCATACTGTGTGACCCTGAGCAAGTCACTTAACTTCCTTGTGCTTCCAGGTTGCACCTGCAAATAAGCTTTCAGCTTAGTGTGTCTCACCTGGTAAAATAATTGGTAAAAAAAAAAAAAATGAACTGGGAAGGGGGCATGCCGACAGGGGGACTGGGCATCCCCCGTCGGCTTTTAGACCTGGGAGAGGCAGGTGGTGGCTTTCCCTCAGCTTTGTGGGGGCTGTGAGAGACCGACAGAGAAGCTGTCGCCATGGAGACACCACACAATGCAGCTTGTAATTATCTGCTGCAGTCAGGGACGCCCGCAGCAAAAACAGCTGATTGTGTAGTGATGTGGTGCTCCCTGATTGCAGCAGCCAGAGTTTCTTTTCGTAGTGGCATGCTCATTAACGGCCATCATCAACAGCATGCTCCTGTATTCATCGAGGCAGAGACTAGCCCCAGAAGGGACTGGTGCCATTCGGCACAACATTGCCGTGCCTCCACAACCCGCTTGTGAAGGAAGCCGATGCAATGTGTTTATTGCACATGCGTGCAAGCAACACAAAAATGTGAAGTAAGTGCTAAAACCATTAATCAGTGAAACTCACCATAACATCACGTCATACTATCTAAGGTGAATTACCATTTGAAACACACATGCAACGCCATAGCACTATGGGTATCATGACCCATACTTACTAACTTCATTACAGTGCTACCACAAACACTTCATTTAACATTAGAACGAAATGCTAACTTGAAAAATGTCAAGTGGAACTGATAATGAATGTCCAAAATTCAGACTCAAATCATGATAGAAAATGTTTTCTTAATCCAGATCAGGATACTGAAAGCCACAGTATTCAGCAGCAGGGAAGGCCTCTCTTATATGGTGAACAGCACAGGATGGTATGGGCACGTGTACATGCTTCCTGAGGTACCCCCAACACCACCTAACGATCTGACAATAGGCCGTGTATCAGAACCATCTGGAAAAAGAGGAAGACAATGAATACATTAGGTACATTACATAGGAACTACATGTCACATTTTATATCCTGTAACATTACAGAAACCAAAACCGAACAGCTGACACAAAAAGTAGATCATGTCATTATGAACAATGGAGTCATTAAGTGCTAGAACAGAGTAAACTGTGAATTTCCAGTACAGATTTGTGAACAGCATAAGGGTTCCTAGGAGAAAACATTGATTAATCTTTCTGTTGAACTAACTTTTCTCTCCATTGCCTTGATGGACAGAGTGAAATGCTTTCAATCTCACTGTTTTGCAAATTAATGCTGAGTGGGCAGCATGTGTCAAACAAAAGGTGACACAAAGCAGAAGTATTACAGAGATCATAAACCAGCATTCACTGGACAGCACACACAGAAAATTGCAAGTATGGACATTTGTCAAAGGAGTGCTGCAATATACAGGTTACGTTACAAAGGGACTTATCATAAAACAAACCAATATATGGCAACATCGATTACAGTGATGGAAACCAATGACCATGTCACCAACATGAATACAGGGCAATGTTGGTAATCGTGCAACATACCGCTATATTGTGTTCATGTACATATGTGTGCATGCATGGGATGTATATCTTGCAACACCACCAGTGAATCTGATGATCACATGTCGGAAACCGCGCAGGCACCATTTCAGCAAAGTAAAGAGTATTTTTTTTTGTTCATACTTTTTGCCTCCTCTTGTATATCTGGACTGCTCTCATGTTCTTGCAGCTGCCTTGGGATTCCAGCCACTGTCCGGGTGTTCGCACTCCCTCGAGGTCACGCCTTACTCCCCTATGGCTTTCCCCCTGCAGTGGGGCAGCAGGGAACCCCCGCCCCACTCAACCACCATAACGGATCCAGATAGGCACCCTCCAGAGCTGGCACCCATGGATGGCCACGAAGCTGCTATGCCCCAGAAACACACTTCTCTATTTTGGTGTTTTTGCTCCCCCAGAGCTGAGAGCATGAAATGACACCAGTGCAAGGGAGCACGCATGTGCCTGCATGCGCTTCCTTCTGGCATCTGCACCAGACTCCTCCCGGAAGTAAAGTGCAGCGCCTTGTCCCCCAGCCTCCACCAGGGGGCAACTAGGCGACAACTGTTGTGAGCCCCTCTCCCCGGAGAAGGACAGCAGTTTGATGGATGCTCAATCATTCTCCTCCCCTGCCAACCCCTGACATCCCGTACTCGTTCCTGAACAAGGGTCGCCAGTGTGGCGCAAGGTAAGGTAACCAGCGCCTCTGCCCTCATCACCACCGGGCCAGCTAAGTAAAGAGTATTTTAACTACACACAGAAAAGAACATCAAGCTGTTCAAGGGAGGACAGTGCCTGGCAACCAAAATGATACTGTGATTGGGAGATAAAGCTTATGAGGAAAGAGTGACATAGCTCAATATGTATCACCAGGACAACACAAGGAAGACAGGCGATATGACTGACCACTTCAGTTACCTGAAAGATGAAAGGCATGCACAGAGTAAACACACAAAGTATTTTCAAATTAAAACATGGAAGGGAAAGAGGGGACACATTCTGAATGAGGCAGATTAAGGAGGGGCATAAGGAGGCAGTATTTCACAAAAAGGGTGGTGGCAGAGTGGACCATGCTGCCGAAACAGGTGATATCACTGTTGACAGTGGGTGGCTTCAAAAGTGTGTGGGACATGTTCACAGTGAGTTTTGAAGCAGTGGAGGGCCGTGGAGTGGAAATGAAGGATACAAGTGCAAAATCAAGGAGGGGAGAGTCAAGGGTGGTGAAAGCAAGCTGCGGTCTGAAAGACTGAAGTGGGGTTCAGTCCAGCAGGCTACATAGACCGCTAAACCTGCAACAGCTAGCAACTTTGTATGTTTGTATAGAAACAAACAATTGAAGAGAAAAAGTATATTTCATTACCACTTGAGTGTGGCTCAATCACACTGCTGCTGCATTTCAGGACATATTTCCAACCATGTATATTTACATAACATACAAACAAATGTGACATCAAAAACAGAGCACCCGGACTATCTACGTCTGCTCGAGTGTGCAGCTAGCACACCTACTTTGCTGCTACTAAGCAACACCCTGCACTTTGTCATCCCACTGCGGCCCATCACCTCACACACCCTCAGTCTCCCATGCTCCATGTGCCATGGCCTTTTAAAGCTCTTCACAGGTTTACATGATACGACCCATTCTGGTACTGCTTTCCATTTTACTACCACCCTCTCAACCAAATAGTGTCTCCCAATTTACCTCATACATGTTACCCCCTCTGTTCTTAGCCTGTACCACCTTGTGTCACTCATTATTGATTCCCCTCAGATACTCGAGTGTCTCTATCATGCCCCACCTGTCCATTCTGTTCTCCAGGGTATACATATTCAGATCTCCAAGCATGCTGCCATGGTCTCTCCCCTCCGTTACACAGATCAGCTTTGGTGTCCTCCTCTGCACCCCCCTACAGTAGCCTGATATCACGCTTCAGTGATAGCATCCCAAACTAGCAGCAACATGTAGAGGGGCAAGATAACCTCGATTCGCCTAGACAAAAAACACCAGCACTATGCACATCAGCGTTTTGTTTGCTTTTGCATTCTCTTTCCTGCATCGTACAGTATTATTCACGGTCCCTGTTACCATCACCCCTTCATACTTCTCCTCCTCCTCAGTGATCACCAGCCAGTATTATGTCCTTGGGTTCTTCACCCCTGAGTGCATAACCTTACACTTTTTTGGATTGAATACCCCGCTGCCACATCTCTGAGTGCTCCTCTAGCTTGCTTACATCCCCCTGCAGCTGCTTCCATCCCTCCTGTCCATCCACCACTGTTCTCATTAAGGGGTCATCAGCAAACATACTTACCTTGATCACCACCACATGTGCAATATCTGATACGAAGAGACAAAATAATACTGGTGCCATCACAGAGCACTTTGGCACAATGCTTGTCACCGGCTTCGTAGTTGACAGCTCCCATCCCAACACAACCGGTTGCAGCCTCCCATTTAGCCATCTTGTAATCCAGTTTGTCATTTGTAATCCTACCCATACACCAATTAGCTTCCACCAAAGCCACCCATGAGGCACCGATTCAATGGCCTTGCTGAAGTCCAAGTAAAGAACATCCACCACATGACCCTTATGCATCTCACATATCACTCAGTCATAATATTGTCTCGTTGTTTTGACAGGACTCCCCCCAAAGAAACCCATGCTGCCTCACATCCTAAGGGATGTTGTCCTCCAGGTATGACAACAGTCTTTCCTTTAGTATCATTTCCATGACTTTGCACACTATGGTGGTGATACTTACCATACGATAATTACCCTTTTCGTTCCTTGGTCAGCTCTTGTGTAATGACACTACCTGTGCCATCAACCAGTCAAGTGTCACATATCCCAACTTCAATGAGGTGATGTACTCATCTGCCAGTGGCTCCACCAACACATCCACCATATCCCTCAGAAACATGAGGTGGATCCCACCCGGCCCTGGTGCCTTGTCTACCCTCCATGCCTTCAGTCCCTCTCGGACTGTCCCTCCCTGAATCCCTCCATCTGTGATCTCCTACACCCCCATCACAACCCTCCTAGCCCATGGTGGTAGCAGTGTCACCTTTTCATCCATGAACATGAAGCAAAAGTATTCAGTCAGTGCTTTCGCCTGTTCCTCCCCTTTTCCATCCACTCTCCACCATTTTTTAGCCTCAGTATTATCTCCTTGCACTTCCTTTTCTCCCTGATGTAGCTTAAAAAGTGCCCCCCCACCTTAATTCACTGTGCTACTCTCAGCCCCATCTGGGCCTTGGCTTCTCTAACTTTTCTGGTCACCTCCCTAAACAATCTTGCATACTCCTCCCGGTCACCTTCCTTCCATGTCCTACAATACCTCTTGTGCACCTTTCGTTTTACCCTCACCACCTCCACTACCTCACTGTTTAACCATCATGGTTTCCTTTCTCTACTCCTCTTACTCTGTGTCTTGGTGCAGGCTTCCGTTGCATCATTAATCCCATGTTTAATAATATCCAACTTTTGGCTCCACATCCATATCCTGCCTTATGCTCACCAGTTTCCCTTTCACTACTTTACGCATCGTCCCAAAGTCCACCACCCTGAAGTTTACCACTCGGGTTACAGACTTCTATGTCTCCCTGCACATCACAATATTAAACCACACTATTTGGTGATCAATATCGGCTACTGGGTCCTGCACCCTTATTTCCCTTACTGCCTAATAGTTCCACAATACCTGATGTAAAGTGTTCTGTAGCCTAGTAGGTCCACTGATCAAATGCATCCGGAGACCCACCTGGACTGCATACAGTGGCACTTGCTCCCTAGCACTGGAGGTGACCAGAATGCTACAGTTAATCACCGTCAAGTTGAAATCCACCACAATGAACACCCTTCCCTTTTCTACATACCGTTCTTATACTGTATGTCCCGCTAATTCCCTGTCAAGCTACTCAGACTGTAACGGCTGACTGTATACCACCCCAAACATAACTATTTTGTCACTTAACTGTAGGAGCTCCTGCCAGGTTTCCTCTGCTCTTCTTTCCTCCCCCTTGTCCCTTGTGAGTTTGATACTGTCCCTCACATGGACTGACACCCATACACCCTCCCCATCTCAGGGTACTTCCTGTATAATTTGTCACCTGGTATTGCTAGATCCCATTCCCAGTACCTGGTTGCCCATGATTCTATGAAAGCTGCAATAGCCACCATCCACACTGACAAGAGTGACTGTAGATCAGATGATTTGTTACCTAGGCTTCTTGCACTCGGCGATACTACCCTTGATCCGTCACCCTTCCCTTCATTGCCATCCATATCCTCCCTTCTACTCCCTTCTACTCCCTCCCTTTTCTGCTAGCCTGCTGGAATAGACAGTCACTAAGCTCTATCGGACCCCTGCCTACCTGCTGTCCACTTTCCACCCCCCCAACTAGTTTAAGTCCACCTGTGTCGCAATATACACATCCTGTTACAGGACTTTCAAGACAGCATCCGTATGCATTTGGTACACCTGATTTCTGCCAGGCCTTTGATTATATGCCACATTGGCAGATCTGATGGAATGCAGGAATCAGTGTTGGTGGTACAAAACATGGATGAAATAGATAACTTTGCTAAGTGGTAGGCAAACTTGGGTTAATATCCCAATACTGACACTGTAGTGCATCATGAGGGTGATGCTGCACTCCTGAGGTGCTGTCTTTCGGATGAGACGTTAAACTGAGGTCCCGTCTGCCTCTTCTGGTGGTTGTTCAGGTGGACGTTAAAGATCCTATGGAACTTCTCGAAAAGAGTAGGGGAAGTTTTTATTTAAAACCAAAAACAAACTTTGCAAAGGAATTTATTCAAAACAAAACCAATAAATACATAACGAAATTAACAAAAGATTACATCAAATTATGATCACAGCATCTAGAATGACTCATTATTTAGCCTATACATTCAAAGTTCCTCCACATATTCAACTTGTGTTTTTCCCCATACATTTTTAACTCTTTCTGATGTATCCCATCTAGTTCAACTTGAATTTTAAATAACAGTTCAGTGAGAGATGTCTTTATTCTGTATAAATCTCTGACACCTCACTTGCCAGATAGCCCACTTTATAACTGCAAACACCAGATAGTGTGTGCTTGTCCCACTTACTCCATTCTTCAGTCAGTTGTCCATATACTAATATGTCATAATTAATCCTTTCAAACTGCTTAATACCCCATGTATCTGCCAACTGCTTCCAGAATAGTCTAATGTAATCACAGTCAAAAAATAAGTGACTCTTTGATTCTTCCATAGTAATACAATTCTGTCCCAGACATAATCTTTCATCAGTTTTCATGTTTCAAATATCCTTTAACCTGCAACTTCCCAGGACTACATAGCCAAACTGTTTCCCTCATCTTCTGAGGTATTCTTTTCTCTAACATAGCTTCTACAATTAGACATTCTTTCACCCTTTGTGGTATTATGAAAACAAGTGTCTCATAAAATCTGATCTGAAGCACTTCTTTATACAGCTGCTTCCTATTTTTTATTAGTATCATGTCCACTGTTACTTTCCAGCTATCCAAGTATTTCATGACTATTTTAATATATTCTGGCAACTTTTCTCTGTTCTTTTCCTTATACCGCTTCTCACCCCAAGGGGCCACCATCTCTTCTTTCCATTCTCCTCCCAAGGTACCCCAAATATCATTCTTACCTTGCAATACTGGTACTATATTAGCATAAACAAAAATATTTATAAAAACCACTATAGGATTTAACATGTTTAAGCCCCCATCTGCTATAGGTCTGTATGTATTATTCCTTTAACAGGGTTTAATCTATCTCCCCACAAAAGCTGAATAAATAAACCTAAGATCCTAGTCTGATCCTTCCAAGAAATAGGAAATACATATGCAATATATAGAAAGATGGGTACAATAAAGGTTTTTAACATGTATATCCTTTTCTGTTTGGTCATATTCCAAGCTTTCCATCTCTCAACTTTTTTCTGTGTTATACTTATTTTCGTATCCCAGTTTTCCTGTATAGGGTCTTGTCCACCAAAGCACACTCATAATATTTCTTTACTTATAGAAACATAGAAACATAGAATTTGACGGCAGATAAGGACCGCTTGGCCCACCCAGTCTGCCCATTTCCCTGCCTACTGGATAAGCTGCAGATCCTAGTTAACCAGCAGCCTACTTCTTTCTACCCCCACCCCCTAGAATTGCCTTATGACTGTCCCATGCATGCTTGAATTCCACCACTGTTTTTGACTCACGACTCCTCCGGAAGGCCGCTCCATGCATCCACAACCTCTCTGTGAAAAATACTTTCTAAATTACCTCTGGGCGCCCCTCTATCTTCAAATTGTGCCCCTTGTTCTTGCACACCTCTTTTTTGAAAGATGCTACCCTCTTGGACTTTGTTGATTCCTTGAGGTACTTGAAAGTTTCTATCATGTCCCCCTCTCCCTCCTTTTTTCGAGACTATACATATTAAGCTCCTTAAACTCTCTTCATATGTCTTCCGTGCAGACCCTGCACCATTTTAGTTGCCTCCTCTGCAGCTTCCATCCTATCTATGTCTTTGCAAAGACTGGGTCTCCAGAACTGCACACAGTACTCCAGATGGGGTCTGACCAGCTGTCTGTACAGAGGGATAATAACTTCCTGTTTCTACTGGTGATGCCTCTCCTATACATCCCAGTATCCCCCAGCCCTCATTGCTGCCTCTCACATTGCTTGCCCACCTTTAGGTCATCTGATATGACTACCCCCAGGTCCCTTTCCATTTTTGTTGTTGTTAGTATCTCACCCCCCATTGTGTACTCTTCCCCTGGGTTTTTGTTTCCCAGGTGCATTACCTTGCACTTCTTAGCATTGAATCTAAGCTGCCATACATTTGACCATTCCTCTAACCTTGCCAAGTCCCTTTTCATCCTTTCCACCCCACCTTGTGCATCAACTCTGTTGCAGATCTTTGTGTCATCTGCAAAGAGACATACTTTCCTTCAGTCCCTCTGCAAGTCGCTAAAATAAAGACATTGAAGAGGACCGGTCCTAATACTGAACCCTGTGGTACCCCACCAGTAACCCCCTTTCTTCAGAGTGGACTCCATTTACTATTGCTCTCTGTGTCCTATTCTCCAGCCAGTTTTTACCCAGACTGTCATCTTGGGACCCACTCCCAGGCTAGCTAACTTGTATATTAATCTTTGTGTGGGACTGTGTCAAATGCCTTGTAAAGTCTAGGTAGGCCATGTCCACAGCCCTCCCTGATCTACTACTTTGGTCACCCAGTCAAAGAAATCTATCAGATTTGTCTGGCATGACCTTCCCGCTGTGAATCCATGCTGCCTTGGGTCCTAGCCCTCTGGCCTCTAGATACTGGACAATTCTTTCCTTCAGAAGTGATTCCATCATTTTCCCTACCACTGAGGTTAAACTAACAGGTCTGTAGTTTCCTGCTTCTGCCTTGCTCCCACTTTTGTGAAGGAGAATCACATCTGCCCTCCTCCAGTCCCTCGGGTACCACCCCATCCTCCCATGATTTGTTAAACAGGGTAGTCAGTGGTGTCACTAATTCCATCCTTAATTCTTTTAGAATTCTGGGATGAATCCCATCAGGCCCCAATTCTTTGTCCACCTTCAGTTTTAAGAGTTCTTTCAGAATCCTTTCTTCTGTAAATGGGCTGGTATCAACTTCTGTATCCAGAGTGTTTCTACTGTTTGTTTTAGGTACCTCCCTCTCTTCCTTTGTAAATACAGAGCAAAAATATTTGTTTAGTATCTCTGCCTTTTCACAGTCACCCTCTGCCCAACCTCCCTCCCCTTTATTAAGCCTCACTATCCCTCCCTTGGTCTTCCTTCGCTCCCTGATGTACCTATAAAAGGTTTTATCCCCCTTCTTAACTGAGTTGGCTATCTTTTCCTCAGTTTGGGCCTTTGCTGTTCTGACTGCCTTCCCAGCTTCCCTTTGCTTTAACTGATACAGTTCTCTGTCCTGCTCCTTCTGTGATTCCTTGTACTTCCTGAAAGCTTTCTTTTTCTCTTGAACCTTCACTGCCACTTCCTTTGAGAACCATAGTGGTTTCTTACATCATTTAGTTTTGTTTATTTGCTTCACACAAAGGCTAGTTACCTCTGTGATGGCAGTTTTTATTATTCCCCATTGTTCTTCCACCCCTCCTTCCTGCCCATTTGCTAGTGCATTCCTTAGGCACTCACCCATTTTGGCAAAGTCAGCCCTCCTAAAGTCCAGTACCTTTGCCTTTGTATGGCTTGACTCTATTGCTGTGTTTATTGTGAACCATACTGTTCGATGGTCGCTAGTTCCCAGATGGCTACCCACTCTACATCTGTGATCCTCTCTTCATCTCCATTTGAGAGAACCAGGTCTAAGATTGCTCCCTCTCGAGTGGGCTCCAATACTAGTTGTCTAAGGCATGCCCCCTGTAGGGCATCTAGAATAACCCCACTCTTCGAAGTGCTGCTGCAACTGCACTCCAGTTAACATCTGGCATATTCAGATCACCCATCAGCAATATCTCCCCTTTTTCTGCCTTACTAAGTATACTTTCTATCATTTCCTTGTCCATTTCCTCCCCCTGAGAAGGGGGTCTGTATACAACCCCTGTGCAGATTGTGGTGCCATTGCCGGTCTCCAAATTTACCCACAGTGCTTCTTCTCCTCCCTGTTTTCCCTTTTGTTCTGTTGTTTGATTCCTTCCCGTGTAAAGAGCTACTCCTCCTCCTCTATTACCCTCTCTGTCCCTCCTGTAGATAGTGTATCCTGGTATGTTACGTCCCAGTCATGGTTTTGTGTGAACCATGTTTCTGTGACTGCCACGATATCCAGATGTTCCTCCTCCATCAAGGCCACTAATTCAGGAAGCTTGTTACTCAGACTACGGGCATTGGTACTCATTGCTTTCCATTTTTGATGGCTTTACCTTCAGTTGCAGCATCCCCCACTGACTTTTCTACCTTGGCCTTTTTCTCATTTAGTACCCTGTTTTGTAGGGAGAGGCTGGGATTTTCCTGCTGCTTATCAGTGCCTCCCCCCTTGATTGCATAATTTCTATGCTTCCATTTCTGTTCACTGGATTTTTCCCTATGACCAGAATCTTACTTTTACCCTTATTCACCTTTATATCTGTCACATTCTCATTATTTTTAAAACAACTTAAACATTTTTTTCCCTGAGGTCTGGTCTTTCAGTAAACAAAATACAATCTTCAGCATATGCTAGAGTTTTGTGAATGCTTCCCTTATCATATTCCATGGCTTTAATACTCCGCTCAGTTTCTATTCCTCTCAACAAAGGGTCTAGACATAAGACATATAGGAGGGGGCTTAGTGGGCATCCCTGATGGACCCCATTATATATGTACATGGGAGTACCCAAATGTCCATTTATCATAGGTAATACCTGAGCTTCATTGTACAGACTTTTTACCAATCCTATAAATTCATCTGGGAACCCAAACTTGCCATATGTACTCATGCTTTACAGCATCAAAGGCTGTTTCTTGATCTATTAGATACAATAGCCCTTCCAATTCACCTTCTTGCCCTTTATTTATATATATATATATATATATATATATATATATATCAAATTTTCCTTATGTTCCTCCCAGAATTGCACATGATTGTTTTGGAAGTACTAAGGTTTGTGCTTGCTCCATTAATCTTTTGTTTATAATTTTTGCCAACATTTTATAGTCTGTGGTCAACAGACTGATTGGCCTCCAGTTTTTCATATCCTTCCTGTCTCCTCTTTTACAGAAAAAAAATGTGACCCCCTGTTTCATAGTCTCTGTTAGAACATTTATGTGAAAAACAGCTGTACACTATTCCCAACATAGGAGTGAGCATTTCTTCAAACTGTTTATAGAAACAGTTTGAGGTTCCATCTACCCCTGGTGCTGTATTATTTGTCAGTGAAGCAATAGCTTCTTTAATTTCTGCATCCCTAATATGTTTTTTAACCTCCTCCTTCCCCTGTGGGCCTATGACTGGCACTTGGATTTGTTCCTATCATCTGTTAGTCTCCTTTATGTTCTTCCTCTGGAACTTCTCCCTTAGAATGTCTTAGACTATTTGTTTAATATTTTCTGTATCTGTATGTACCTTCCCTTCCTTATCTTTTAAACCATACATTACCCTATTTTCTAGTCTCTCTTTATTACTTTCAAATGGATTAGTCTGGGCCTTTGTCCCCTGAGTTCCACATTTTTGTTCCAATAATAAGGATCTCCCCCTGTTATATTGGTACTCCCACATCTGATTTTTTGTACCTTGTATTTTCTCTGTACAGTTTTGTCTTGTTTCATTTTGAGTTGTTATTTCTTTATACAATTTAGCTCTTAAACTAAGATAAGTTTGATATGTTGACTTCCCTTTATCGTTTGCTTCTATAATCATTAATGATTTAATGTCCGTTTTTGTGTCCTCCCACCATTCCAAAGCATCTTTATACAAATCTAATACAGAGATTCTTGCTGCCAATATATCCTTAATATTTTCTATTATTTTTTCATCCTGCTATAATTCTGTGTTCATCCTTCAGACCCTTCCCCCAAAAGATGGACTATTTATTAGATTAATTTTAAGGTGAAGCACCAAATGGTGTGATGTTCCTATTAGGGCTACACTTACATCTTTAAGCTTTGTTTTTTTCCCCCTCTCACCAAAAATCTATCTTTGTAGATATTTTCCTTTTAAAAAAGGTGTGCACTGAAGCTTTGTTTACATTTTTATATGCACCCACCATTTGAGGTCCCAACAAATTTTTTTTCAATTAGTATCGCAAAAGATTTTTTTCTATTTTTCTATTCCAATCTTTTCTGGTCAAACCACAATTAAAGTCCCCCCTCCCCCCATAAGGTAAGTTTGGAGGTGTGAAGAAAGGGATCAATTTTCCCATGGTTTTACATCTTTCTGCTTTACTTTGGGGATTGTAGAAGTTAATCAGCCTCACTCCTGTTTTTTTTTTTTTTTATTATAACATCTAAAATCAAAACTCTTCTTGGAAGTAAGTCTATTAGCTTTAGTATCTTAACCTCTGGAGACATAAACCTCATACCAACACCAGAGCATGTTTCTTCTTCTATGGACCATATAGAAGGCCCCCACCTCCAATCCTTTTAAGCTTGTTTCAACTCATTTATGGTGTGTAATCTTGTACCTTCAAAGAAGTATACATCCCCCTTAAAATCTATTAGTCAGGAAAATGTTACCATCCTTTTGTCTTTATTTGTAATGCTATTCACATTACTAGTAATGCAATTCAGAGCATTCATTTTAGCAGATAGTTTGTGCAGTCCCTAGCTGTTCTCCATTTTTTCAAGAGGTTTTTTTCCTTGTTTTTGAAGCTTACATGTTTGTAGTTTCATACTCAGAGGTAAGTTCCCCTTCTGATGGTTCGGATATAGTTATGTCTGAGTCATCATCTACTGTGGCCCATTACTTGTCCTGTAATGTCATGTATTTGTTAGACAGAGGCACTGAGTCCTTTTCTTTCTTCCTCCCATCCCATTTAAGGGGTTTACAACTCCTCTTCTTTAATATTGTCACCACTGTGTACCCATCTGCTCCATGTTCCTTATTTTTCACTTCATTACTTTTCAAAACTGCTGATTGCTTACTTTGTCTACCATCACTCTGGACTTCCAGTGATTTGTTTGTCTCTGGAAGAGGTGAGGTATTTTTTTCCCTTCCTTGGTCCCTGCTTTTTTCTTGGTTTATATTTCCCATTTCTGTGGTTTCTTCTATAATTTTCTCTTTTTTTGCTTTTTTTTCGGTGCCTGTGCCAAGTATACATCTTGCTCAGCTTTCTCCAGCTGATCTGGGCTGTTGTGTGTTGCCCATGAGCAATTATTAAAGATATGCCCTGATTCTTCACAGAGGCTGCACTTAACTGTTTTTTTTTTCAGATAGCCCCATGATGTCCCAATACTCCACACAGTCCACATTAAATTTTTTCACAGGCATTGCTAAGATATCCTTTCTCCCCACATTTATAACATGCCCATGGCTGGCCAGCATAAAAAACAACTCCCTAAATCCCTCCCCCCCAAAAAAAACAATTTGGCAGGTGCTGCAATTCTCCATCTACTTGTTTAAGAGTCACCTTGAATTTCCAACCCCCAGTCCACAAACTCTCCTTATCTAGTATTGGCTCTGGTGGTCCAGTGAGGGTACATCTCTGTTTGAGCCAATATGAAATGTCCACTACGTTCACCCCATCATTTTTAAATAAGGCAGTCACCAATCTGTAAGCTGGTTTGGTTAGGGGGGTTGCCAAGAAATCTCTCCATAAAGGGGTTCTCTTCACCTGATGGTACAATTTCCAAAATCTGTCCAATCCTGATGGGTGCTTAAAACTTACATCATAAGCTGTTTCTCCTGGGGAGTGTATCAAAGCATAAATTTCATATGCATAAAACTTTAAGCTGGTTTTGAGGAGTTGTTTTCCAACAAAAATGTGGTCTGGGGCCTCATCAGGCACACCCCTATATTTTAACCTCACTGCATTCCTTCTTTTAGCTGGCTCTGAAAGTCTATTTATTGCCCAGCAGGAGATAAGGTCAAGCTGGGTGTAGTATATAGGCCCCCCGGGATGAGTAATGTTCTAGAGGATGGTTTGCTGGACAACATCATTGCCCAGTGTGGACCAAAAGGGGAAAGAGTGGTGTTGATGGGGGACCTTAATATGCCAGGTACTAACTGGGGAACCATGTCCTCTAAGGTGGCCAAGGAGCAGAGGCTGCTGTACGGCTTCCAGGATGTGTTCTTAACACAGCATGTGATGGAGCCCACAAGGGAGGGGCATGTCCTGGACGTGGTTCTGGCAGATGGGGATCTGGTAAGGGACCTGGTTGTAGAGGACCCCCTGACTGGGAGCGACCACAATATTGTCTGGTTTCAAATAAGCATGGGGGGAGGGGGTGAGATCTAGGACACTGGCAGTGGACTTCAGGGGGGCAGACTTTGTGGGCATGGGAAATATTCTCAAGGATCACTTGAAGGGGATTACATCAATGACAAGTGTGGAAGGGAGATGGGAGGTCATAAAACGGGGACTTCATGAGGCAGTCAGGATCTGCGCTAAGTTGAAACGTAAGGGAGCAAGGTCACATAAACCATGCTGGTGGTCCAGTGAGGTACAGGTAGCAGTCAGAGAAAAGAAGGCAGCCTACAAAATTATAAAACAACAAGAGGGGATAGGGATAAGGAAATGTACCATCTTGCATCTAGAAAAGTCACCCGATGGTGAGGGGAGCAAAGTCCAGTAAAAGCAGCGGCTGGCATAGGGATACATGGAGGTGAAAAGGGGTTCTTCCGGTACATTGGGGAGGAGAAAATCTAAGGGCCATCTCAGCAGATTGAGATCAGAAGGAGGGTGGGTGGAAGAGGCGAGGGACCAGGCAGAGGTATTTAACGAGTACTTTGCCTCTGTGTTCACTAGGGAGGGGGATGGGATATCTACAAAGCAAGGCACGATAGGGATAGAAGCGGCAGTGAGTGGGATCAGGGGAGCAACAGAAATGGAGCAAGAGGGAGAGAGAGAGGTACCCCAGGGGTGTCACATCTGGACAAGGATAAAAAGGTCAGTAAGGTGGAGGGCATGGATGATGCTATCTCCACCAAAAGGGTGTGGTTAGCCCTCAAGGCCCTAAAGAAAGACAAATCTCCTGGGCCAGATGGCATTCAACCTAGAGTACTATGGAAATTGGTGGACATACTGGCTGCACCCCTGGCAGAGCTCTTCAACAGGTCACTTGAGACAGGGAGGGTACCTAGGGATTGGAGAGAGGCACATGTGGTGCCAATCCATAAAGGGGGGTCGAGGGAAGTACCAGGTAACTATAGACCCATCAGTTTGACCTTGGTGGTGGGAAAATTAATGGAGAGTATACTAAAGGAACGATTGGAGGTGTTCTTGGAGGAGGTGGGAGGTCTGGATAGTCGGCAACATGGGTTTGTGCCAGGTAGATCATGTCAAACCAATCTTGTGGAGTTCTATGAATGGGTAACATCAGAACTGGACAGGGGAAAGCCTGTGGATGTATTATTCTTGGACTTCAGCAAGGCGTTTGACTCTGTCCCCCACAATGGTCTGGCTGAGAAACTGATGGGGTTAGGAGTAGGCCCTTTGATGGTCAGATGGATTGAAAACTGGCTAGCTGGATGCACCCAGAGAGTAGTGGTCTGTGGGGAGCTCTCGAACCCTAGAGAGGTTGGTAGTGGGGTACCGCAGGGCTCGGTCCTGGGTCCAATCCTGTTTAATGCATACATATCGGACATCAGGGAGGGTATAGGGTGTGAAATGAGTCTCTTCGCTGATGACTCCAAGATGGGAGCAGTAGTTGAGGGAGAAGAGGGGAGGTTGGCCCTGCAAGGGGACCTGGGCACCCTGGAAAGCTGGGCTCACATGGAAATTAAATTTCAATATCACCAAGTGCAAGGTGTTGCATCTTGGGCTGGGAAACCCTACACACAGGTACACCCTGGGAGGGGAGGCGCTGGAGGCCTCAATAGGGGAAAAAGACCTAGGGGTCATGGTGGATGCATGTATGAATAACTCTGAGCAGTGCAGGAGAGTGCTAGCAAGGCAAACAGGATGTTGGGATGCATCGTAAGGGGGATCACCTCTAGGAGCAAGGAAGTGATTTTGCCACTGTATAATGGACTGGTTAGACCACACCTTGAGTACTGTGTGCAGTACTGGAGACCACATTTGAAGAGGGACATACAGCTCCTGGAGAGGATACAGAGGAGGGCAACTAAGATGATACGAGGGCTAGGGGATTTGACGTATGAGGACAGACTTGAGGAGCTCTGCCTGCTTTCATTGGAGGAGAGGAGAGACGGGGGGACATGATTGAGGTCTTCAAGTACCTCAAGGGAATAAATAGGGTAAACATGGAGGAGATCTTTAGACTAAAGCAGGAAGTATTACCAGAGGGCATGGTTTGAAGTTGGAAGGAGGAAGGGTGAGGGGGAAAGAGGAGGAGATTTTTCACTGATAGGTGGTGGACCCTTGGAATGCACTGCCTGGTGAGCTGGTTCAGAGATCCACAGTGGAGGCTTCAAGAGATGGTGGGACAGACACAGAAAGTGGATGTATCAGATGATGGCCTGTCCCAGGGGTGGGGATGGATGACAGGGGTTTCTGGAACACAAGGGAGGAGGGCCTCGGCACCCAACTAGGATCTGAGGTTCGAGCAGACTCGATAGACCGTGAGGCCTAATCTGCTGGCAAATAGTATGTTAGCATGTTAGTATTGCATCAGGAATAACCTTTCGCTACATTCTCACTCCACACTGTAGGATGCTCATCATTGTTTTTCTTTTATTTCCTCATTTATTGCTGCATCTCCTTCTACCTCCATGGATACATTTAGGCCCTCATCCATGACTAGGCCTTCTAATTATTTTGTATCATTTCCATTCTCTATTTCATTTTGCCCAGCTTCAGGCAACTGCATCTCTATATCTTGTGTCCCCACATCTGGTAATGCAGCCTGTTGTTCTGTTTCCTGTATTTTATCTGGATTTGGGGGTTCTGGTCCTACTGACCCACTTGGTCTGTTAGGATTCCACCCTTTGCCATCTTCTACTCTCTTCCATCCTACTTTTAATAGTGCCTCTGCAACCCATTCTGGTGTATCCTGTAAGTTGCCTGACCCAGTGGCCCCAGCATGATCTATTGTCCCTTTTCCCTCACTCCTGCCACTGTCAGTGCCATTTTGTGTTATAGCTTGGTCATTTTTAACATCCTCTTGTATTTCTCCATCCTTTTCATTCTCAGCAATAATACTTCAATAAATTATTTTTTCATCTTGTGTAGCCCTTCTTAGGCTGGACCGTTTCTGACCCTTTCTGGCCATCCTGTTCAGGCTTCACTTTCCTTGTGCCTGCTGCTTTAAGACCAGCTTTTTACACTTGACCCAGCTTCTTTGATGCTCCTGCATCAGCATTTACCTGCTGACTTTGACAGGCTGCAATCTTGCCATTAGTTTGATCTGCCTTTCCTTTTTGCTCAATTCTGCTGTGCAGAGCCATTTTCCCTATTTTTTTAAACTTTAGCTTTGCCCCCAACAATTTTACTATGCGGTTTCTTACCTGCACTCCCTGACTCCTCAGAAGGTGCACTGTTTATTCCTTGCTCATTAACCTGCGCTGCACCTTCCGCTGTTATTTGTGCATTGCGCCCACCCTCCAGTTCTGTTGTCATTGCATCTGACAGGGCATAGCTAGGGGGGTTTCCTGGGTGCTCAGAACCCCCCCACTTGCCAACTGTGCAATCCCCCCACTTGCCGACTGTGCAAATTGTGATTCCCCAACCCCCGATTGATTAACATAATGATACTGACCGTCAGTGTGGCCGTAAGTTTCCGACCCGGCACCGTGATGAATGATCCTGTGTCTTAAAGCCTTGCCTGCTGCCGTAACTTTCCAACCGGCACCGAAATTGCACTTTAATAATTAAACCCACATTGGCGCATGCGGGGAAGAAGGGCACCCAGTCGGCTGATGGCGCGCTCGGCTTGTTCACGAAGAGGCCTCAGCCCGCCTCGGCTCTGCATCACATGTGAGTGCAGATTGGCAGTCACATGATGCTGAGAGCCACTGCGTCGTGCCAAAGCTCATTCAGCTGCACACTCAGGCAGGATTTTGAATGGTTGGGTCAGGCTACTAGTGATCAGAGCAGCTTGCCCATCACCGGCACGTCCGTGTAGTGTTGTTTCATGATCTAAGTCTCTCAGTAGTACTGATTAAATACTTCCTGTTAATTTGGACGTGAGGCAGGGGGGACATCTTCGGTGCAGGTGCGCAGTAAAACTTGGGGCAAAAGGCCTTAGAAGCCAGAGGGCGGCAGACTTGCCTGACCAAGCGGGTGCGCAGTGAAGTCAGCCAGGGAGGATATAATTATTTCAAGTAGCAATCTGTACTGCAGCTCCGTGACTGAGGGGGCAAATAAACAGATTTAATGGGGGAAGTAAGGGAAGAAGACTCACTGACATGATGGCTTAGTAATGATACAAAATTACCTCAGAGACAGAAAGGAATATTTCAGGTCCATGCACTGTGCAGTTGCCGTGACTGAGGTGAAATGGGGCAAATTCAGGAGGGAAATAAGTGACTCTGGCATGGCTATGATTGGAATTACGGTAAAAATTACCTCAGCCAGGGGGGATATTTCAGGTAACATGCACTGCTCAGCTGACGTGACTGAGGTGAAATGGGGCAAATTCAGGAGGGAAATAAGTGACTCTGGCATGGCTGGGACTGGAATTAAGGTAAAAATAATTACCTCAGCCAGGGAGGATATTTTAGGTAACATGCACTGCTGCAGATCCGTGACTGAGGTGAAATGGGGCAAATAAAACAGATTCAGGAAGGGATAAGTAAAGACTGACATGGCTAGGAATTAAGGAAAAAATACCTTACGCAGGGAGGATATTTCCATGACTGCAGCTCCATTACTGACGTGAAATGGGGCAAATAAACAGGGAATAAGGACTGGCATAGCTAGGAATTAGGTAAAAATCACCTCAGCCAGGAGGATATTTCAGGTAACATGCACTGCTGCAGATCCGTGACTGAGGTGAAATGGGCAAATAAAACAGATTCAGGAGGGATAAGTAAAGACTGACATGGCTAGAATTAAGGAAAAATACCTCTGCCAGGGAGGATATTTCCATGACTGCAGCTCCGTTACTGACGTGAAATGGGGCAAATAAACAGGGAATAAGGACTGGCATAGCTAGGAATTAAGGTAAAATCACCTCAGCCAGGGAGGATGTTTCAGGTAGCATCATGCACTGCAGCTCCGTGAGTGAGGAGAAATGGGGCGAATAAACAGATTCAGGAGGGGAATAAGGAAAGACTGACATAGGAATTAAGGAAAAAATTACCTCTGCCAGGGTGGATATTTCAGGTAGCATGTGCAACTCCGTAACTGAGGTGAAATGTGGTAGACGAAAAAGACTACTGTCATGCTAGGAATTAAGGAAAAATTACCATGGGAAGGGGGGCTTGGCAATTTTCAGCGTTCAGCAGGCAATTAGATGGGGAAAACTAACTCACAAACATTATTGGATGGGGTACTAAGGAAAAATGACGGGAGGGGGCAATTTTGGCAGAAGTGGCCTAGAGGTGGGGATTTCCATATGTGCTGATTCATCACACTGAGGGGCTGATGGCCAGCCAGCCACATTTTCATAGACCCCCTGGACAGGGGTCTGTGAAAAACTGTGGCTGGCTGGCCAGTCAGTACTATCTGGTCACATGAACAACAGAAAGGGGCTAAATAAAATAAGGATATGGGGTACTTGTCTTCTGGTTAAATTTTTTTTTTTTAACTTCTCTTTATTACGCCTTATTATTGTACGGTCGGTCCACTCAATTGGATCCCCAAACCTTCACAGCATCCCTTAACCTCCCCAGGAATCTGCTCCTAGACTGTCCCCCCACTCACAGATATTCCGGTATACCCCCCCCACCGGGTGGGGTGAGGGACCCCCTTACCTTCCCTCAAACAACAGTGGACTGGGTGGATCACAGCGGAGTCTGCCCCTGGTGATGGATGGTGATGCGGTCTGGCACTGGAGGAGTTGTCACCTAGGAGTGACGGGCTCCTGATTTTCCTTTTTTTCTGGTAACCTTACCCTGTAGACATTGGCTTGCTAGGAGAGCCATTTAGGAGGCATGCGTTGAGATGCAACTCCTCCCAGGGCTCTCAGCTGATGCTTCTCCTCCCGTTGTGTGTGTGTGTGCAACCTGCATCTTCAATCCCGGTTTACTCGGTAGATGGTGATATAGTAGCAAGGCAGACAGACCACCCTTCCCCAGAGAAGGAGATCCACTGCTGGGCACTCGATCTCTCTCTCCCCCCCCACCGACCCCTGGTGGTCCGAGTCCATCACCGTATGGTTGCCAGTGTGGAGTGAGGTGTGGCGTCCAGTGTCTCAGTCCTCAGTGCCACTGGACCCTGGTTCAGTAGATATTATTCTACTTTCATCTCACTGACTGAAAGGGGCTGTGATGACATGAGGGGATGGGGAATGAAAGTGTGGCTGGCTCATTATAGCTTACTAAATGGGCACAATGCAATGAGGTGACTTTTCTGGTCACAAGTGAGACAAAATACATAAGGGGGCTATCAAATAAAAAAATGATGTGCTTGGTGGGGGTAAGGAATCACCATTGGGGCATGGAAAATGACCATGGGTGGGGGCACTGGCAATCTTGACAAACTAAAGTGGCCTGAGGTGGGTATTTCTATTCTGTCTGATTCCTCACACACTGAATGGGGCTGATGTGACCAGGGGTCTAGGAAATGAAACTGTGGTTGCCTGGCCGAGTGACTATCTGGTCACATGAACAACATAAAGGGGGCTAAATAAAAATCATCATAGAAACATAGAAGTTGAAGGCAGATAAGGACTGCAAGGCCCATGGTCTGCCCATTTCTTTTTCTACCTTATGAATGTGCCATCAGCTTTTGCTCTGTCAATGACCTGTCTATTCATACTCATCCAAATTGCTCCCTTATGCCTATCCCATGCCTATTTGAAGCCCTGCACTGTATTCATATTCACCACTTCCTTAGGTAGGCCATTCCATGCATCCATCACCCTTTCTGTGAAAAAGAACTTCCTCACGTTACCCCTTAATCGGCCTCCATCTAATCTCATGCTGTGTCCTGTCCTGCTATTTTTCTTATATTGAAACATGTTACACTCTTTCACCTTGTTAATACCCTTTAGGTGTTTGAATGTTTCAATCATATCACCTCTCTCCCTCCTTTGCTGTAGGGTAATCTGCCCCTCATACGTTTTCTGATGCAGACCCTGCACCATTTTGCTGCCCTTCTCCGGACTGCCTCAATTTGGTTAATGTCCTTGTGAAGGTGTGAGCTCCAGTACTGAATGCAGTACTCCAGATGGGCCTAACCAGTGTCTTGTAAAGAAGGAATATTACTCCCTCTTATGACTTGTGATACCCCTACTGATACACTCTAACATCCCCTAGCCTTACCCACTGCTTTAGTGGTCTGCTTGGATGATTTCAGGTCATCTGTGATGATGATGCACAGTCTTTTCTTCCCTTGTGACTGCCAGCAACTCCCTCCCAGCCTATAGGTGGCTTCAGGTTTCTCTTCCCAATGTGCATGATCTTGCACTTCTTTGCATTAAACCCCAGTTGCCATTCTTCAAACCATTTTGCTAGTTTATCCAGATCTCTGTTCATTCTGCCCACCCATCTGGATCATCTACTGTGTTGCAGATTTTGGGTGTCATCTGCAAACAGACAAACTTTGCCTCCAGTCCATCTGCAATGTCTGTGACTGAGCGGGTCGTAATAGGAAATGAAAGTGTGGTTGGCTTATGAATTAGCACAGCTAACTGGACACAGAATGCAATGAGGCTACTCATATCTGATCACAGTCACACACGAGACAAAAAACATAAAGGGTTTCTATCTGTGAGCTGTGTGTATTACTCTCATGAGACTGTATATTAAAATACAGTCAGGGTGGTGGGCTGATCTGTGAGCTGCCTGTGTAATCCATCTCATTCATGGAGTACTGATTAAAATTACTGATGGCTGATTGGAAAATCTGAGGCCCTTAGGGATGACAGACTACACAGTTGACAAGCTGTGGAATTCTGAATAATAATGCGGTTGTGTGTTTTATTCGATTTATTAGTGGCACTACGCGTGATTGTACTGAGTCACACAGTGTATCACAGGAATGTAAAAGCCTGAACTTAAGTCCAGTATGGGAGACTACTCACTCCCTGAGAAAAATGGAAATGTTTGGCTTAATGGGGGGAAATACATTATTGTTGTATTTGTGGCAGTTGCACACAGACTGCATTAAAATTACACAGACCCATAAGATTAATGGTGATTTGAATTAAATTATTCCACAACATGCTGGGTGACAATGACAGTAGTAAAAATAGCACACAAAGATTATAATTTCACAATACTTTATTCTGGCAGATAAAGACCACTTGGTCCGCCCACCATTTCCCAGTGGCTAAGCTGGCAGATCAGTTCTAACAGCATACACTTCTAACCCCCAGTACTTGAACTGTCTTGCGCCTGTGTCCCATACATTCTTAAGTCCCCCCCACTGTGTGTTTTTCACACCAGAACCTCAGGAAGGCCATTCCATGCATCCACCACCCCCTCCATGAAAAATACTTCCTCATGTTACCCTCAGTCACCCTCCTCTATCTCGAAATTGTGACCCCTTGTTAACACATTTTGTTCTGAAAGATGCTACCCTGTTGGACTTTGTTCCTTTTAGACCAAAGGTTTCTCTCATGTCCCCCAGTCAGGCTTCTCACTCCTATCCTAGAGGTTATATTCAGGTCCTATAGTCTCTCTCTCCATATTTTGCTGCAAACCCTGCACCATTTTAGTTGCCCTCTGGACTGCCTCCATCCTGTCTTTATGTCCTTGCAGAGAGATCCCCAAAACTGCACACAGTACTCAGGATGGGTCTCACCAGCTTTCTGTACATGGATAACAACTTCCTGTTTTTTATTGGTGAAGACACTGACTATCTCAAGATCCCCCAGGCCTCCTTACCTTTCCCATTGTCTTACTCTCAGCATCCAGTTGTCTCCATGATTATCAACATATTGCTGTCAGTTACTGAGTACATGAATAAATATAGAGAAAATCCCTGTAAAATGCTAGGTTACGGACATCTTACTGTACTGCAACACCCTGCTTTCTTACTTAAGTTCTTATCTTGTTGCTGCCATCGGTTGACAGACACAGATAATTGGACTTGGCTGGGGCCTTTTGGCAGGGGTTAGAGTTAATATTGTCAAGTTTGTTCTGTTTGCAAGGCAAATACATTTAAAGTAATGTGATTGATATTGAAACCATATGCATTAAGTAAAACTGCTCCTCCATTTCAAAAGGGACATTGACTTGGATCAGTCTCTGAGATGGCAGCTACTAAGAAGCGAGGATTTACCAATCAGGCAACTCTTTCTTCATTTGGATTTGGAACAAAATGACTATTAAGCCCATTAGAAAGTGGGAGCTCTCAAGGTGTGTCTCTTGTATATTGGAAATGCACTGTTGAATCTTTATTATCAGTCTTTTCTAAAACAACTGAATTATAGTCAGAAAACAGAGTCATGATTCTTATTTGCATAAGAATGATTGTCTTTCTATCTTGTATTGTGCCCCCCACCACTCCATGTTTTCATATTATCATAGGTAGTTTGCACTTGTCATTAATGACATTAGTCTCAGCAATAAGTACATTCAAGCATTGAATGCACTTTATTGCTACAATTATTTCATGGTAGGAAATGAAAGGTTCATGTAGTTTCTGCACAGACTTAATCCTGCTGGTCATATGATCTTTCTCACTAAAATATTCCCATTACCACCTACACTTCGCCGTTTGCATTTCCCCCTTGTTTCAATCCCCCCCTCCAGTTTTGCAATACTGTTATTTTGGAAACAGCATTTGAGCAACACGTAAAAAAAAAAACACTTGTCTCATCTCTGCTTTCATTTTCCCATATGCATGAAGAACTTAACAATGCCTTTTGTATTTTTAGATTCAGGCATTGCAGCAGGCAGTGACAACAGAAGCACTGTTCAAGAAAGCTTGTCCAATGAAAACAGCAATAATAGCATACTAGTGCAAAATGTGCAAAATGAGAGTAGCAGTATGCCAGAAGAGGGCCCTTATGATATTGGTAGAATCACTGGCACCTCACTCAATGATTCTGAGAAGTATAAATACCTCACTCAGCACTTCAGTCCATCAGCTACTTATATGTTTCCAAAGACAGTGATGCATGCTAAACAACGATCCTTCCAACACAAATGGTGTATTGAATACCCTTGGCTAGTTTACAGTGAATCGTTGGGGGTGGCTTGTGTAAGTTTTGTAGCTTGTTTGGCTACAGTGATAGCTTGGGCACTCTTGTCACTAAACCATTAACTAACTGGACAAAAGCAAAGGAGATTCTAAAAGAACACTGCAAGAAACAATATCACATGAATGCATTGGAAAAGGCTCAGAATTTTAAAATAACTATGGAAACCCCAGAAAAATCAGTGAGGAGCAAACTTGATGCTAGGTGTGCTGCAAGAATTGAAGAAAACAGGAAAATATTAGGACAATAATAGAAACTATAATTGTCTGTGGTTGCCAGAATATAGCTTTACATGGCCATATTGAGAAAATAGATGATGATACCCACAATCCAGGAAACTTTATCTCCCTGTTAAAATTCAGGGTAAATGCTGGAGATACAAGTTTAGCTCAACATTTACAGTTCGTTGGGAGAAATGCACAATATCACTCGCCACATATTCAAAATTAGTTGATAGAGATTATTGGGGATCAGATTAGAGACAATATAATTAAAGACATAAAAGATGCTGAGTACTACTCTATTCTTGGTGATGAAGTTACAGATGTAAGTAACAGAGAAGTTTTGTCTCTGGTACTCCGATATATTGACAAAACTCAGAATATAAGAGAAGACTTCCTAGACTTTGTAGCTTGTGAGAGAATAACTGGTGAGGCACTTGCAAAGAACATATTACATAAATTGGTACAATGGGGTTTTGACATTCAAGCATGCTGAGGCCAAGGATATGATGGGGCCTCAAACATGTCCTCAAAAGTTCAAGGCACACAAGGTTTAATTTGCCAGCAAAATGAATCCGCTGTTTACGTGCACTGTAATGTGCATTGCCTCAATTTGTACATAGTGAACTCTTGTCAACACCCTGAAATCTGGAACTTGCATGATGTGCTTAACCAGTGTTGTAACTTCTTCAATTTCTCACCCAAAAGAAATGAGCTTCTGTTGAAAGTAGTAGGTCGTAATTATCCTGAAGCTAAACGAGTGACATTGCAATCTCTTTGCAGAACAAGATGGGCAATGAGGCATACAGCATGTGAGATATTTTATTATCTTTTTCAAGTATTCTCATTGCACTGCATGTCATCAGTAATGGACAGGAATATGTTGATGAGTATGGAGAATGGAATTGGGATGCTGAGACTAAGACATTAGCAAATGGGATCCTTTATTCCATGGAGAATTTCCGTTACATTATTTGAATCATCACAGTCATGAAGGTACTGAAGTTTGTGCAACCACTGAGTGTAAATCTGCAAAACAGTGCAATTGATATAATTAATGCTTATAACATGATTACCACAGTAGAGGACAGTATAAAGGTAGCTCGACAAGAAATTGAGACTCTGTTCCACAGCTGGTACACACAGGCATGCAATGTTTCAGAAAAGGTCAACTTTCAACCTGAAATACCACGCACTGCTGGGAGACAGACTCACCAAAGCAATACTCCTGCAAGTGATCCTGAAGAGTATTATAGGAGGGTGATTGCAATTCCAATGCTTGATTATCTCCTTGAGACACTGGCTGTGAAATTTTCAAGAACACAGCAAGTTGTGGCTAAGCTAATGGGCCTTATTCCATCAGTGATTAAATCCCAATGGTGGAAACATCAACCTAGATGAAGTTATCAATTTCTATAAAAAAAAAGATATTCCTTCTCCTCAGGTTATAGATGTGGAACTGCTAACATGGAAAACTGAATGGCAAAACAATCAAAACCCACTTGCTACTGCTGTAGAAGCATTCAGAGCCTGTGATGCATCCTTTTTCACAAACATATACACTTTACTCAAGATACTCTGCATAATTCCAGTCAGAAGTGCACAATGTAGCGCTTTTCAGTGATCTTCACAGGCTCAAACTTATGTCAGAAGCACAATGGGAAATGAGAGAATGTCAGGTCTTGCCTTAATGAAAATTCATTATGGAGCTAAAGTGGACACTGATAAAGTGATTGAAAGGTTTGCAACAAAACATCCAAGATGGATGTTGCTCATAAATGTGATGGCACAGCAACAAAATGAGAACTAGAGTAAGAAAGCAGGGGGGTCCATTTCAGTAATTTCTTCCTACCAGGCATCTTAAAATACTTTTATGTATATTTGGCATTTTGAAGCTGGGAATCCTTATTTTGCATCAGTCCAGACTTTAAATACAGAACTAGATTAGAGGAGATAAATCTGATAAAGAAACAAGAGAGCCTGGCAAATAACTATGTGAAATTGTGGGTTATAGTTGTAGTGTGTTCATGTTACATTTTATTCTTACACTCTGATGACACCCAGTTGTCAAATAATTCAATCTACCATCTTTATCTGTTCTACTGGTTTGATAATTTTAATCACATTGATAATTATAGAAAGCCAGCTTTGTCTTAATGCACATTCATGGGCAGAAAAAGTGTACATTGATGAAGTTGAAAGGTTTGCAACAAAACATCCAGGGTGGTGGTGGTTGTGTGATGGCAGTAACAAAATTAGAACTAGAGTAAGAAAGCTGGGGTCTACTAATTTCTTCCTACCCAGCATGATTTTTCTGTTTATTTCCGTACTACATGTTGTTATTTTGAAGCTGGGACTCCTTATTTTGTGTCATTCATAGACTGAAAAAAACTCAACATGAGTACAGAAGATAACCTGATAAACAAACAAGTTCTAGGAAAATAACTATGTGTTTGATGTGAAAAGTAGTTATGTAATGTTTGTAGTTAACATTTAAAAACACTCTTAACACCCAGTTGTCAAATGTGTCATTCATTGGTTGCATACTACTTTGATGGGAAAAGCTGTGTATCCCCTGCTGCGCACATTATAGACAGGCACTTTATATATGTTTAAATATTTTAATGCATTACTGTTTAATATGTGAGCTGCACACAAACAGTAAACATTTAAAATAAAAAGTACCTGAGTTTTATTTGTTTCAATTAAGAGTGGGGTCATGCATGTAATGTAGAGGCAAAGGAGGAAAACAATTAACAGAAACCATACAAACTCGTGGGCAATTTTAAAGGGGAATACATGCAGTGGGAAAGGTGGAACATAAAGGGCAAGGCAATAGCTGAACACATAAATTACATTTGGGGAAATGAAAATTACTCCCCCAAAAAAAAAAAAAATTAGAAGGAACACCTGGTTGAAATACTTGAGATTGCAGGGATGGATGAGAATGATGATTCAAATTTTGAACATTCTGTGACTCAACAATTATTGCCTAAAATGCATGAAACTGCACCATTTAACACCTACATTTTCTGGGGGGGCATGCCCCAGACCCCCATTTGTTTGGGAAACCCCCACCACCAAATCCTGGCTACGCCCTGTCTGAACTCTCCTCATGACATGACCTCGTGCCAGCTTCTCCAATGGCTCTCCCACATCAGAAAAAATTTTCAGGCCTCTAGTAGTATACAAGACTGGGAAGAGGCCTCTCCTCTGCCACATCAGCACTTCCTCCTCTTCTGCAGTCTGGCTGCAACTGTGCTCCTCCACTCTGCTCTCAGGAAGTCAAGTCCCATGCTGGCAGAGTAAGGGAATTTTTTATTACAGAAAACAAAACATCAAGAAAAACAAACTGCAGAAGTCACAGTAAATCACAGACATTTCCAAAAAAATCCGCTCATACAATATAGTGCTGTATCCCGAACAATCAAAATAAACCCCATAAAACCCTACTGGTAAAATGCAAGATACATTCCAAAATCAGATAAGTAATATACAAAGTATGGAAAGAAAAAAAATATCTATCCCTACTCTATCTAGAAATGTGTCATACCACAAAGAGAATTAAATAATCCAATGCACATGTCTCCAATATCTATCAAAAATCTGACCCTCAAACTCTCCCTTTCATGTTCCTTTTGTTTAGTAATTGCAGATTCAATCTGTTTTAACAAAACTAAGACTGGTGTAAGGGTATGTTGTAAGGAAAATTGGCATCTAGCTTGCCACAAGTAATATTTGATGCAAGCAAAGATTAAATTCAAAGTACTGGGATGGTACCTAGATAGGAACCCTGAATAGTCCCCCAGAACCAAGCTTTCATACTTACTGTGCTGCACCAACCCCCATTGCCATCTAGAAACTAAAGCAATCCAGAATTGCCTAGCATAGTAACAGGTGAAATAAAAATGCATCATTGTTTCTTCCAGTCCCTCACATTCTGACCTAATACAGTGCCTTTCTGTTATGGGCTTATGTTTTAAATTGCCCTTAACCCCCAATCTCCCATGGCAACTAAGCCATAGAACATCCCACATCATTGTGGGAATTCTCCTATCATTCAAAACTCACAAAGCAAATTTCAGTTTAGATGGTACACACCTCTGGAAGTCTTCCTGAACAAAAAAATGTCTCCCCATTATGTCCTCATAAAAAGCCTTCCTGTGTAACGTTTGCACTTGGGTCTTCAAAATCCCCCACACTTTCAATTTCCTAATTGCTGGGTATGCAAAAGAAGGAACTCCAAGGGGAGCCCGAACAGTAGGGACTTCATCCCCCCCCCATTCCTGCATAAAAGGCTGAAAAAACCTTATTGACCAAGAGTCCCACATGTGTTTATTTGCTCCCTTATCTCCACCAAAGGCATCCTTTAGAAAAAAGGAAAAATAAAACTCCAGTGGATTTATCATCCCTAATCCCCCTTGTTTCTGTGTCAAATATGTGAAATCTCTTTTAATGGGGTTTAACATAGAAACATAGACTTTGACGGCAGATAAGGACCGCTTGGCCCATCTAGTCTGCCCATTTCCCTACCTACAGGATAGGCCGCAGATCCTAGTTAACCGACAGCCTATTTCTTCCTACCCCCCACAAGAATTGCCTTATGTCTGTCCCATGCATTCTTGAATTCTCCCACAGTTTTAGACCCCACAACCTCCTCAGGAAGGCTGTTCCATGCATCCACTATCCTATCTGTGAAATAATACTTCCTCACATTGCCCCTGAACCGCCCTCCTTCTATCTTTAAATTGTGTCCCCTTGTTCTTGCAAGTCTCTTTTTCTGAAAGATGCTACCCTCTTGGACTTTGTTGATTCCACTGAGGTACTTAAAAGTTTCTATCATGTCCCTCTCTCCCTTCTTTCCTCAAGGGTATACATATTAAGCTCCTTTAGTCTCTTCTCATACAGCTTCTCTTGCAGACCCTGCACCATTTTAGTTGCCCTCCTCTGGACTACCTCTATCCTGTCTATGTCCTTGCAGAGATGGGGTCTCCAGAACTGGACACAGTACTCCAGATGGGGTCTCACCAACTGTCTGTACAGAGGGATAACAACTTCCTGTTTTCTGCTGCTGATGCCTCTCCCTATACATCCCAATATACCCCCAGCCCTCCCTACTGCCTTCTCACATTGCTTGCTAACCTTAAGGTCATCTGATATGATTACCCCCAGGTCCCTTTCCTTTGTTGTTGTTACTATCTCCCCACCCATTGTGTATTCTTCCCTGGGTTCTTGTTTCCCAGGTGCATTATTTTGCACTTTTTTACATTGCATCCTAGCTGCCATACTTCTGACCATTCCTCCAACCTTGCCAAGTCCCTTTTCATCCTTTCCATGCCTCCTTGTGTATCAACCCAGTTGCAGATCTTTGTGTCATCTGCAAAGGCATACTTTTCCTTCCAGTCCTCTGCAATGTCACTGATGAAGACATTAAAAGGACTGGACCTAATACTGAACCTGCGGTGCCCCACTAGTAACCCCTCTTTCTTCAGAGTGGACTCCATTTACAATTACCTTCTGTGTCCTGTTGTGCAGCTAATGTTTTACCCAGGCTACCACCCGGACCCACTCCCAGGCTGGTTAATTTGACTATTAATCTTTTGTGTGGGACTGTGTCAAATGCCTTGCTAAAGTCTAGGTAGGCCATGTCCACAGCCCCTCCCTGGTCTACTACTTTGGTCACCCAGTCAAAGAAATCTATTAGATTCGTCTGACATGACCTTCCCGCTGTGAACCCATGCTGCCTTGAGTCCTGTGCTCCACTGGCCTCTAGGTACTCAACTATTCTTTCCTTCAGAAGTGACTCCATCACTTTCCCTACCACAGAGGTTAGACTGACAGGTCTGTAGTTTCCTGCCTCTGTCTTGGTCCCACTTTTGTGAAGGGGAATCACATCCGCCTTCCTCCAGTCCTCGGGTACCACACCATCCTCCCATGATTTATTAAAAAGAGTAGCCAGTGGTTTCACTAGTTCCTCCTTAATTCTTTTAGAATTCTGGAGTGAATTCCATCAGGACCCATTGCTTTGTCCACCTTCAGTTTTAGGAGTTCTTGCAGAACCCTTTCTTCTGTGAAAGGACTGGGATCGACCCCCCTATCAAGAGTGCTTCTGTTAATTGGATTAGGCACATCCCCCTCCTCTTTTGTGAATACTGAGCAGAAATATTCGTTCAGTATCCCTGCTTTTTCACTGTCCCCCTCTGCCCACCTACCGTTCATTCTATTCAGCCTCACTATCCCTTCCTTTGTCTTTCTACGCTCGCTGATGTACCTATAAAAGGTTGTATCCCCTTTCTTAACTGAGTTGGCTATCTTTTCCTCAGTTTGGGCCTTAGCTATTCTGACTTCCCTCCCTGCTTCTTTCTGCCTTAACTGGTACAGCTCTCTGCCCTGCTCCTTCTGTGTTTCCTTATACTTCCGGAATGCTATCTTTTTCTTCCTGACTTTCACAGCCACCTCTTTTGAGAACCATAGTGGCTTTTTCTTTCATTTTGATTTGTTTATTTGCTTCACACAAAGGCTTGTTGCTTCTGTGATGGCAGTTTTGATGATTCCCCATTGTTGCTCCACACCTCCTTCTAGCCTGTTTGCTAGTGCTTTTCTGAGGCACTCTCCCATCTTGCCAAAGTCAGCCCTCCTAAAGTCCAGTACCCTCACTTTTGTATGGCTTGACTCTGTAGCTGAGTTTAACATGAACCACACTGTTTGATGGTCACTTGTCCCCAGATGACAACCCCTTCTAGATCTGAGATCCTCTCACTGCCCCGCTTGAGAGCACGAGGTCTAAGATTGCTTCTCATGAGTGGGTTCCGAAACTAGCTGTCTAAGGCCTGCCACCTGTAGGGCATCAAGAATGGCCCAGATCTTGGATGTGGCTGCAGCAAATGTGCTCCAGTTAACATCTGGCATATTCAGGTCTCCCATCAACAGTATCTCCCCTTTCTCTACCATTCTAAGAATGCCTTCTATCATATCCTTGTCCATTCCCTCCCCCTGACATGGGGGTCTGTACACAACCCCTGTGCGGATTGTGGTGCCCTTTCCAGTCTCCAAGGTGACCCACAGTGCCTCCTCTCCTCCCTGTTTACTCTTTTGTTCAGTTGCTTTTATCCTTCCTTTACATAGAGAGCTACTCCTCCCCTCTTCCCTGCCTTTCTCTCTGTAGGTTATGCACCCTGGTATGTTAACATCCCAGTCATGGTTCTCTGTGTACCATGTTTCTGTGACTGCTATGATATCCAGGCATCCTCTTCCATCAAGGCCACCAGCTCAGGAGCTTGTTGCCCAGACTACGGGCATTGGTACTCATTACCTCCATTTCCTGATGGCCTTACTCCCTTTTCCCCATCCCTGTCCTTCTTGCCTTTGTCACTTCTCCATTTACGCCTGCCCTTCTCCCTATCGACACCTCTATGTTGGTGTTTGTCACACCTACTACCATGATTATTTGGGGGGGCTAGGATTTCCCTGCTCCTTTCTAGTGCCCCCCCTTGGCTAGTTTAAAAGCTTGCCAATGAAGCATTTAAACCTATCACCTAGGATCCTGGTTCCCCTCCTGGACAGATGCAGCCCATCATGCCAGTATAGGCTTGCATCACTCCAGGTGGACCCCCAGTCCCCAATGAAGCCAAATCCCTGAGCTCCACACCAGTTTTTCAACCACTGATTGAATCCCATGGTGCAGAACACCCTAGCCTCTCTATGCCATAGATGGGCAGCACCTCCGAGAAGATTACGTGTGTGCTACTTGGCTAGGCCCCTCCCAATTCCACAAACTCTTCCTGCACTTCTCTAATCCCTTTCTTAGCTAGATCATTTGTCCCTAGGTGGACAATGACATCCAGCTCCTCCCTGTGCAGCTGCTCTGGCAATCCTGAGGATTCGCTCCCTGTCCCTCAAGCCATAGTGCCAGGCAGGCACCTTACCTCCCTCTCCCTTTCTCCCCAGTTCTACCTTCCTAACAATGGAGTCCCCTACCAGGAGTTGTTTCTTCCCTGCAGGTCCCCTGCCACCCTCCTGTGGGTCTCCTTGGGAGGTTCCCAGCATCCTCCTTGTCTCCACTGCGGTGCTCCCATAGAGGAACCACACTTTTCCAGAATGACATAGGAATTGTGGAGAGGTACAACTGGAGGGATACACCTCTGTTCCACCACCCTCACCCTCCCTGATCCCACTGTGGTCCAACCACTCCTCTTTCTTGGCAACCTCTGAGGCAACGGCAGTGGCACTGGTGGTCCCTGGATGCAAGAGGAGGTCCCACAAATCCTGGCCAACTTAGCCTGGAGATGAGCAGCCTCCTCCCTCAGCCCAGAGAGGTGCCTGCAGATGGGACAACACCAATCCTCCAGAACGACTTCCCACAACATTTGAAAAAGATACTTAAAACTCTTGTTTCAAAAATTGTAGGGATCAGAAATATAGCACAGAAATAAAGAAAAGGAGGAAGTAAAACTTTTAATAACCATCAACTGTTTCTGTCTGGAGAAAGACCATGCTTTCCACACATGTGCCTACTGTTCCCCTGCAATATTTTCTCTTCCCAATTTAATTCAGCCAGGTTCCCATTCCCAAAATGGCACCCTAAAATGATAATAGTAGTACTAGTGATTTTAATCTGTGCGATATGGGAATCAAAAGGTCTGTATCCTATAAAACCTCCCATGCTTTTTCTCTGATTCACCTCTGCCTCTGCCAAAGCAGTATAATTCCCTAAAGTCTGGAGTGCTTTTACCCCTCTGCATAATACTCTGCATTCCTAACCAAAAGGCACATATCATCAACATAAACAGCCAATTTCTGAGGTTCAAGCATCGGAGACGGTGCAGACTCTGAATATCAGTATCCTTAATAATTTCTCTAATAACCAGATCCACAATGAAAGTGTATAATAAGGGACTAATCAGGCACCCCTGCCTCACCCCATGCCTTACAGTTATACTGTCATCATTTACTGTGGGGTATACTGTGGCAGCATTATATAATGTTTGCATCCAGTGTTTAAAAAGTGGTGAAAAACTATAATTCTCAAGCACCTGATACAAAAATCCATGGGAAACTTTATCAAAGACCTTGGACTGATCCAATGATTCAACATAACCAACCAATTTATTTGCTTTCCCATATTCACTAACATTCTGTAGAAAAGCAAGATTTTTCTGTATGTTTCTCCCAGGAATTGAACATGTCTGAACCGGGTGAATCACCATAGGAGCTGTTTTCTGCAATCTATGCCACAAAATAGAGGACAAGATCTTATAATCCATATTCAGGAGACTAATAGGCCTCCAGTTTTCTAGCTTATGCCTACCCCCTTTTTTGTATTAAAAAAAACACTACTGCACCAAAAAAATTCTGAGGCATAGCTCCAGTTTCCAAGAGTTCATTAAAAACATTATGTAGTATATCACTCACGTCCTCCCATAAGAATTTATACAGTTCATTTGTGAGGCCATCCTCACCAGGAGAAACCTCAAGTTTTAACCTATGTATTTCTGCCTTGACTTCATGTACAGTAATCGGTTTCACCAAATCCTGATTTTGTACTGTTGTAACTTTTGGGGATGTAAAAGTCAAAAGATCATCCCATTGTGTTTTAGGTGAAAAAGCCCAGCCAAATTGGTGCTGTAAAGACCACAGGACAATATCCAACATTTCTATATCTGTGCTTTTCATGGTCCCAGTCTCATCCTCTAAACCATCCATCAATTTCTTTTCTAGAACTTGTTTACAAGCCGAAAAAGGGTCTGAAAAAGGAGTGTGTTTTAGGCCATATTTCATTTCTGCCTGAAGAGAACTAGCCCTATCATACTGGTATTGTTTCATCTTTGTTTTAATGCTGTCTATCTGTTCCCAGATTCGGACATCACTAGCATTAGGTAAAAACATCAACCTATAATACTGATTTCTATATTCTAAATATGTTATATAGTCCTGATTGCTTATTTTCTTACCCAGGGAGATAAAAACATCCTTAAATTCATTTTTAGTATCTCCCCACCAATCAGCCCAGGTGTCATACATACCTGCCACTGATTTTCTATTAAACAAAACATTTCTAAGTTTGACTTGCAAAGTTTGCTGTTCTAAGAGAGAAGAATTTAATTTCCATCGAGTAGAAACTGAAGGAAACCTTGGGGGAATTTTAACTAAACTAACAGTACATTTTAAACCCAAATGATCAGAAAATTCACATAGATGCATGGTAAATTTAACAGTAACTAAAGTCTGTGATAAAAAGAAAAAATCAATTCTTGTAGAAAAAGCACTTCTTCTATAGGTGGAGCCAGCATCTTTGTGCAACTCCCTGTTAGCATCTTTTAAATTTGTTTCATTAAGAACATCTTGTAAAGCGTGCATATCACAGTACACCTTTTTCTGAACCTGATCTCTGATTTTAATGTCTAAACTACAATTTAGATTGCCACCCCATATAATGTTTTTTGACGTAAAGAGATAAAGTGTAATAATCTTAAATAAGTCTATCCTAGCTGTTTTAGTTTGTAGGGCATAGGTGTTAATAATTCGAAGAGAAAATCCCTGAATTAAGCAATCTATCATAAAAGCCCTACCAAGTTGTATGTCTACCCATCTAGTCACCTGCACCTGAGGATGGCTAAACAGAATCCCCTCCCCATCTACAGTATCTGATCCAAAAGACCAGAAAGAAGGACCCTCAGTCCATAATTTTTGTGTTTGAGTAACATCCTGCAAAGAATTAAATCTAGTTTCTTGTAGCATAATGATGTCTGCTTTTAAACTTTTATAATAATGCAGAAAATCCAATCTTTTTATAGCTCTTTCTGCTACAGGTATTAATTGAAACTAAATTTAAAGTTGCCATTTAGATGAAGTACAAAGGAAGCAAACAGCGAGCCAATCACAATTTCTTCTTTTTCCTCTTCTTCCCTTTTTTTCTTTTTTCTAATACCTCAGGTGCACCATCCTCCTCATAGTCCATCTCCGAGATTGCCCCAGATCTAGAAGACACATCAGACTCAGATTCCCCTCTAGTTCCAGCAAGACTTGAAAAGAGTTCTGTGTCTGGACCCTGCAGCTACAAGTTTGCTTACTGTTAGCCCTGGTCACCTCCTTGGATGTGAAGTTTGAAATTCAGGATGCTGGGGGCATGATTTCCTTCTCCACCATCTCAGAAACTGTTGACATGCATTCCTCTTGCATCCTAGTCTGGTCAGCCAGAGCTTGGACTGGTGGTAGCATTCTAGTCATGCCTGCCTGGTGTGGTAAGTCTGTCATGGAAGCCCTGCATCCGGTGATCCCTCTCAGCAGTATGCGGCCTATACCTATCCTGGGCCTGGTTGATCAAAGTTTCCTTTATCTTGCCCTCCTTGCTTGTTCTTGCCAGCCCAGGGACATTGATGATATGCATGTCCCTTTCCTCATACAAATTCCATTTAAAAACATTTCTACAGTTCCACTATCATGGTCTAAATCTCCACACAGTGCACATTTAATTTTATCACATGCACTGCTCAAGTGCCTCCTACTACCACATTTGTAACAGGCCTTGGGCTGGCCAGGGTAGAATCATACCCCTCTATCCTTCCCCAAAAAGAAATTATTTGGAATGTGTTGGACATCATTTCCCAAAATCAGTAGCTTAACCTTAAACTTCCAGCCCCCAGTCCAAATTCCCTCATCATCAATGATAGCCTCAGGAGGCCCCAAAACAGTACACTTTTTCTCAAGACAGAATTGGACATCCCCAACATTAACACCTTCATTCCAAAACATGACATTTACAGTCTTAAACAGAGGCTTAGTGAGAGGGATGGCCCAGAAAGGCATCTACAGTGGGGAAGTTTTACAAGTCTCATATTTTAACCAGAATTTAACCAGTCCAGAAAAGGATTTAAAGTGACATCGAATATGTCTTCCCCTCTCACATTTATTAGAGCAAAAATATCACAGGCTTGAAAACCCATGGATTCTTTTAACAAATGTTGTGCTACATAAAAATGATCAGGGTGCTCCTGCAAGTCGCCCCTATACTGTAATTGAATGCCATTGCATCTTGGAGCCTGCTCAAGTTTATTATCCTTAAGTAAATCCGAAAAACATGGACGGCTCTGTGAAAACCTCTTTGGGGAGAAAGGACGAGAATCAGTCCCTGGATCAGAAAAATCCCCCTGGTCAGCCCTCTCACCGCACCCATCAGCAGAAACTCTAGCAGTTCCTTAAGTATTAACAGTTTGCATAGCTGTATTCAGTTGCTGACCTGAACTTGCTTGTACAAACTCCATAACCGGTCCTGGTGCGTTGCTTGTACTGTCCTGCACAGTCAAAGAAAAATAAATCCAATTCAAATCAGGGATCCATTTGCCTTCACAGAAAACCCAACCATCATCCCTCAGAGCTGTTTCCTTTGCCCAGTCCTGCTCCAGGAAAGCCACATGCACTCTAGTCGAGTTCCACATTCCAGCCTCAGTTTCATCAGCTGGCTGACTCACCCTCTGCTGTCCATCTGGATCTCAGCTTTGACAATCTGAAGGCTCTGTCATTTTGTCGGCAGAAGTAATAGACACTGGCTCCACATATTCCTGGACAATCTCCACGCGAATATCTGCAGTGGTCAAGAATTTAACAGGCGTACCCTCCATTGTCAATTCTCCCGCTGCATGAACCAAATCATGCAAATCACTGTGCTCCGCACTAGCCGATGTCTGAGGTAACTCTTCATCCCCTAGATGCTCAGCTACCGGAGAGGGGGATTGAATCTCCGGTTGCCTCCACTCCAACACGTCCTGCTCCTCCAACACCCTGGAGCCGTCTGCAATCCTACACACCGGATGACAGCAGTGCCCCCTGCTGCAAAAGAGTAGGGGAATTTCCCCGTTGTTCCGGCCAAATTTCCCCCATTCACTCAAAATACCACCTACAGCTGGTTCAATTTCAGTTGGTTACATCTGTAGCCCCCTTCCCCCCCGATAGCCCCTGAAAAATGTACTTCTAGTATCAGTGGGCCTACTGGGTCAACAAAATTCTATAAATAAATAAATTAATTAATATCCAACATAGAAAAGGAAAAAAGAAACCATCACAATTTAGGCTTCTGCTGTTAGGCACCAGAGAGACAGACAATTACATGAAATTCTGTTATAGATCAGTCTACTCACTCATTCACAGGGGCATCACCTTGATGTCCATAATGCTGCCTGAGACCAAAGTGTGCTGCTTGCAGGACCCAGATGTCAAGACAAACCATGTTGAAACCCAGATGCAGTGTTATGCAGCTGTAATCTGCAGCACAGTCAACAACTGGTTGCTCTTCTCGACAGCACACAAACTCTACAGCTGTAGGCATTGACTGGCATAAAGAACAGGTGCACCTACAGAGAACCAGAACAAAGAACAGTGTGTCACATAAGCCACTATGAAATATTTCTTACATAGTGGTTCGATCTTACTGTACAACAAAGTTGACAAAGAGCTAAGACTTAATATGCATCCATATATGGAGGCTTGAAAGCCAGGTGATGGTAAAGGACACCCTACATCAACTACCAACATGCAGTGACATCGGTCACTGCACTAATGGACAGTGGGGAGTAGGCAGTGACTTTGCCCAGGGAGTAGACAGCTGACTTGCAGCTTCTTGATCAAGGTCCATCATGCCATCCACTGATCCTGTATAATACCTGTGCTCCATCAGGTACACATGACACTGCATGACTTGGGGTAAGGCAATCAGCACATCAGAAAACATTGCATGCATGCATGGCCACTTTATGCAGTGCTGAAGCTCCACAGTGGAAAAGGAAGCATGCTAAAGTACATAACAAATGTCAGGTTACAGCTACAACACAAATCTTTACAGTATCAGCCACACGAAGTAGGTCCAACTTCCGACAATTCATGATAAATTATGATAGGCACTGTCATGTGCATTAATGGGTATGTTCCTTTCACAATACACAGCGAAGCACACTCCACTGCAAATCAAGGGACAACAATACCTCAATTGCATAGATGTCCCAGTAGTTGGTGCACAGATGCACACAAGGCACCATATGATACATTCGAGACAACAGAACCCTCACACAAGAGGATGAAAAATTATGCTATTCTCTGCAGACATGCAATCATATCGGTAAGACAGGTGGGAGGCACCACAGTCAGTGCCATGTTGACTGACACGGCCATGTGCACTCATCCTCCAATACTGAATGGCAAGTACATATACCACATGACTACTGTATTTCATAAGCTAATGAATGAGTGAGAAAGTGATTCGGACACAGTAAAACAGTGCCTACATCCCCAACACCACCATCACCCACGGACAACCACCACCAACACAACTGCCACCAAGATGCAGCATCAACACGCAAATAGCATTCCTGATAACTTATGGGACACTTGTGAAACATTATTGGACAATACTTGCAGTGACAGTTGTCACTTCAGTGTCAAGGTGTTCAAATAAGAGCATAACAGTACATGGCCAGTAAGTAATGGTACCATGGCAAGTGAAAACACATGTACTGACAAAATACAGTATCAACACGAGGTGTGTGGTGGTGGACATTATCTGAAAAAATCATGATCCAGTCTAGACATAAATTGACACTGCATATGTGAACACAAACACACACACACACACACAAGCACACATATAGTACAATATACCACATTGTGATTTGGGGGGGGTGATTGTGGAGGGAGTTATGTGGGCAAAAAAATAAAAACAATATAGAATTTAATGCAGAAAAACAGGTACTAAATCATAAAATATAGTCTTCACATTTTGATCAGCAGCAATGTGACATTGATGGGGTTTGGTGACCTACTGAGCTGCTGCTATCAAGATGCAATACGTGCAACTCTAAATGAATATGCAGGAAAAAAAGTATTTACCAGTCAGTGTTGTTGATCCTTGCAGCATCAGCACCATCCTCTTCATGGGATGAAGATGCCTCAGCCACCATGTCTTCAGGCCCCAGCTCTGGCCTATACATGTAGGGCAGGATGTTTTGAAGATTGGGCCAGACTCCCTCATTCCCAGTCTCTACATCTTCTTCCTCATTAAACTCGATCTCCAACCCTGACACATCGCTAATGTCAGACTCCTCTTGGTGACTGGAGTCCTCAGAAATTACAGAATCGATCAGAACACTTGTTTTGAGTATTAGTCCTGCATAGTCTGCCATGCGGTTTGACTAAGGACAGGCATAGCACATTCCACACATGGCGTCACAGGCCTGAAAGATGGGGGCCTTTACAGACCGCCAGCTGAATGAAAACAATGCGGTCGGTGCTACTACATAAAAATGTAACATTACACTTCCACAGCATGGATTTTAATGCATTTGTTCCCCCAATACTTGTGATATCTGCACAGGGCAAAGATTACTCTACAAAGTGCGTGACTGCTGCTCTTTAAATATTTCAAAAGACATGAAGCCAGTCTGGAAAATCATATATGGCATACATTGAAATTTCACGGGGCGGGGTGCACCTGACTGAAAAAAACTACATGCTTAACTTTTGTATATTGTGACTGCAACAGTGAACAATTACTGATTACAGGTAGGCGTGAACAACATTTCAGAATATGTGCTAATTTTGGCTGACTTACTTTGTGAACTGGAATCATCTCTGTTTTCCTGATATGTTTGATGTTTGGGATTTGGCTACTGTGCATTATGGGAAATAGTTTAAATGCAGAGGAGATTTGAGATCTGGTAGCTGCAATTCCTTGTCCAACCAACAGATGGTAGTACACTGAGGCGTACATCTTTTTAATCAGTGAATTTTACAGCCAACACTGCACATTAATAACTTTGCCCCCTTTCAACTGATTTACATGAAATTTAGAAAACACAGCCTCTGTGTGAGAACCTCTTGATCCTGTAAATTCTATGTAGATTGGTTCAGGGGAGGCAAAGTTACAGAGATACAAAAAAATGCAACAGTCTCAGTTTTTGGAAAATATTAAGCCTTTTTTTTCGCCCGATAACTATAAAAATAGCAGACTTCGAAACCTGAAACTTTCAGGTTTGAAAGACATTGGTCCAAGGTGAGTGCTTTTGTTGTCCCACTGTTTAAGTAGTTTTTTTTAAATATTTAACAAAAGACATGGAGGAAATCTGGAAAATCATGTGGCATACATTACTGTGTAGTTACTGAAAGGGTATGTGTTTATGAGCCAATGAATCAAGTAAAAAAAAAAAAAAAAAACATTACTTAGTCTTATAGATGTTTAAAGCTACCGGAATGGAACTACCGGAAATTTCACTTAAGTATATCTCTTCTTGTTTGACACAGTCCCACACAAAAGATTAATATGCAAGTTAGCCAGCCTGGGAGTGGGTCCCAAGATGACAGCCTGGGTAAAGAATTGGCTGGAGAATAGGACACAGAGAGTAATAGTAAATGGAGTCCACTCAGAAGAAAGGAGGGTTACTAGTGGGGTACAGCAGGAGTTCAGTATTAGGACCGGTCCTCTTCAATGTCTTTATAGCGACATTGCAGAAGGACTGGAAGAGAAAAATATGTCTCTTTGCAGATGACACTAAGATCTGCAACAGAGTTGATGCACAGGGTGGGGTGGAAAGGATGAGAAGGGACTTGCAAGGTTAGAGGAATGGTCAAATGTATGGCAGCTTAGATTCAGTACTAAGAAGTGCAAGGTAATGCACCTGGAAACAAAACCCAGAGGAAGAGTACACAATGGGGGGTGAGATACTAACAACAACAAAAATTGAAAGGGACCTGGGGGTAGTCATATCAGATGACCTAAAGACGGGCAAGCAATGTGAGAGGGCAGCAAGGAGGGCTGGGGGGATACTGGGATGCATAGGGAGAGGCATCACCAGTAGAAAACAGGAAGTTATTATCCCTCTGTACAGACAGCTGGTGAGACCCCATCTGGAGTATTGTGTGCAGTTCTGGAGACCCAATCTCCGCAAAGACATAGACAGGATGGAAGCTGTCCAGAGGAGGGCAACTAAAATGGTGCAGGGTCTGCACCGGAAGACATATGAAGAGAGACTTAAGGAGCTTAATATGTATAGCCTCGAGAAAGAAGGAGAGGGGACATGATAGAAACGTTCAAGTACCTCAAGGGAATCAACAAAGTCCAAGAGGGTAGCATCTTTCAAAAAAGGTGTGCAAGAACAAGAGGGCACAATTTGAAAATAGAGGCGGCTCAGAGGTAATTTAAGGAAGTATTTTTACAGAGAAGTTGTGGATGCATGGAGCAGCCTTCGAAGGAAGGTTGTGGAGTCAAAATCAGTGGTGGAATTCAAGCATGCATGGGATAGTCATAAGGCAGTTCTGGGGGTGGGGTAGGAAGAAGTAGGCTGCTGGTTAACTAGGATCTGCAGCTTATCCAGTAGGTAGGGAAATGGGCAGACTGGGTGGGCCAAGCGGTCCTTATCTGCCGTCAAATTCTATGTTTCTATGTTTCTATGTTTCTATGTTTCTTGTTTGACAGCCATCTGATGGCCCGCATTATTGATCATTCCTCTAACCTGGCAAGGTTAGAGGAAATAAATGTGGCAGCTTAGATTCAATACTAAGAAGTATTGAGGTACCTGGGAAACAAACCAGGGAAAGAGTGCACAATGGGGGGTGAGATACTAACAAAACAAAAATGAAAAGGGACCTGGGGGTAGTCATATCAGATGACCAAAGGGCAAGCAATGTGAGAGGGCAGCAAGGAGGGTTGGGGACACTGGGATGCAGTAGGAGAGGCATCACCAGTAGAAAACAGGAAGTTATTATCCTCTGTACAGACAGTTGGTGAGACCCCATCTGAGTACTACGCAGTCCTGGGAGACCCAATCTCCTGCGGGACATAGACAGGATGGAGGCTGTCCAGAGAGGGTAATCTAAAATGGTGCAGGGTCTGCACCGGAAGACATATGAAGAGAGACCTAAGGAGCTGAATAAATATAGCCTCGAGGAAAGGAGGGAGAGGGGGCATGATAGAAACTTCAAGTATCTCAAGAGAATCAACAAAGTCCAAGAGGGAGCATCTTTCAAAAAAGAGGTGTGCAAGAACAAGGGGCACAATTTGAAGATAGAAGGGGTGGCTCAGAGGTAATTTAAGGAAGTATTTTTTCACAGAGAGGGTTGTGGATGCATGGAACGGCCTTCCGGAGGAGGTTGTGGAGTCAAAGACAGTGGTGGAATTCAAACATGCATGGGACAGTCGTAAGGCAATTCTAGGGGGTGGGGGTAAGAAGAAGTAGGCTGCTGGTTAACTAGGATCTGCAGCTTATCCATTAGGTAGGGAAATGGGCAGACTGGGTGGGCCAAGCGGTCCTTATCTGCCATCAAAATCTGTGTTTCTATGTTTCTATGACAAATGGGGATACTGTGGAGGATGTAGAGGTTGGAGAAAATATGGAGGATAGTGACCACAGGATGGTATGGTTTGGCCTTTGGACAGGGACAGGGACAGTAAAGGGCAGATTTAACCCAGGGTACTGGACTTCAGGAAAGCAGATTTTAAAAAAATGTAAGGAATTTTACAAAGGGAACTAGAAGGGAAGGAGAACCTGGGAAGCATAGAGGAGCTGTGGGGGCAATTAAAAAGGGAATCTTGCAGATGACAGAGCAATGCATTAGGAGGGTGAGCAAAAGTAAAAGAGAGAGAAAACCACTTTGGTTTACAACTGAGGTGAAGGAAGCAGTTAACAAGAAAAGGAAAGCATTCAAGGTCTACAAAGCTTCCCAGGGGATGGCAGATAAAGAAGCTTATAGGGAGAAACTAAAGGAAGCCAGGAAAATAGGGGGGCTAAGGTGGATACGGATGAGAAAATAGTGAGAGAGGCCAAAAGGGGTGACAAGACATTTTTCAGGTATGTGACTGACAGAATGAAAAGCAAGTAGGGGATTATGAGACTCAAAGGGGAGGGAGAAGCTCTGGTAGAAGGGGAGGAGGAAAAGGCGTATCTACTTAATGACTACTTCACCTCACTTTTCACGATTGAGGAGGGGAGAGGGAAAAAGCTAAAAAGCAGGGGGAGGACAGGCAGAGAGATGGACACTAGCCCCTTTAGGGAGAGCAGGGCATTGGAGGAATTAGTAAAACTGCAGACAGACAAAGCAATGGGCCCTGATGCAATGCACCCAAGGGTACTCAGGGAGCTGAAGCAGAAATTGGTGGCACAACTCGCAAGCTTATTTAATCTGTCACTAAACAAGGGGAGGGTTCCTGGGATTGGAAGAGGGCTGATGTGGTGCCATTACATGAGGGGGGGAGGAAAGCACGAGCTGGGAAACTACACCACCTGGTTAGCTTTACCTACATGGTGGGAAAGCTGATGGAAACACATAAAGGAATGTCTGGTACAATATCTAGAGGAGGAGAAGGGCCTCATAGACAACAACCAGCATGGGTTCACAGGTGAAAGATCATGTCAGACTAACATGATTGAATTCTTTGATGGGATAATGGAGATACAGTATGTGATCAGGGAGGGGTGGTGGATGTGGCCTATATGGACTTCAGGAAGGCCTTCGACATGGAAGGCCTTTGACACTGTCCCCCATGGGAGGCTAATCAGCAAATTGGGTAGCTTGGGGGTTGGGAGAAAACTCACAAACTTGGTGGAAAATTGATTGGGGAGAACTCGAAGGGTGGTGGTAAATGGGTTGCACTCAAAGGAAGGAGGGGTGATGAGTAGGGTTCCCAAGGGGTCTGTGCTAGTACCAATACTGTTTAACATATATGTGGTGGACATTTCAGAGAGCCTAAATGGGAAGGTGTGTCTGTTCGCTGATGACATGAAGGTATGTAACAGGGTGGATACACCGGAGGGGGGTAGAAAAGATAAGGGAGGATCTGGCCAGGCTGGAGGAGTGGTAAAGAAAGTGCTAACTGTAGTTCAATGAAAAAAAAATGTAAAATTATGCATATAGGGTCTAAAAATCCAAGGGCAAGATACTAGCTTGGGGGGGGAGCTGGGGGTTACAGAGCAGGAAAGGGACCTGGAGATCACAATTTTGGATGACCTGAAGGTTCAGAATTAATGTGACAAGGCAGTGGGGAAAGCAAACAGAATGTAGCATGCATAAGAAAGGGCTTTACAAGCAGAAAAAAGGAAGTGATCATGCCACTGTACAAAACGGCGGTCAGACCACAGCTAGAATACAGGTTCCAGTTCTGGTGGTCACGCTTAAAGGGGAACAGGGACACAAGCTGGAGAAGGTCCAGGCAAAAGCAATCAAGATGGTTCAAGGGCTGCACAAGGGGTCATATGAGGAACAGCTGGAGGAACTAAACTTCTACACACTGGAGATGAAGAGGGAAAGTGTGGTTATGGTAGAAACCATCAAATACCTGAAGGGAATAAACAGGGTGAGGGAAGGTAGCATTTTTGGAAGACAGAGAACAAATCCACTAGAGGGCATGCTTTCAAGCTGGAGGGGGTAGATTTAGGGGAGATGTAAGAGGGAAGTTCTTCACTGAGAGGGTTGTGGGTCCATGAAAGAGGCTGCCAAAATGGATTGTTGGGGTAGATACTGTGGACAAATTCAAAAGAGCTTGGGACACCTACATGGGGCTAAATTAAAGTGGAAGGGTAGGGAACAGACGGTGTAAGATAAACTAGGCCGGGGGGTGTATTTCAGGCAGACTGGATGGGCCAAGGAGTCCTTTTCTGCTGGAAAATTTCTATGTTTCTGTGTTTCATAGTTTTCCCACTTTAAAAGAGGTTTAATTTAAATTTTTTAACAATTAAAATTAAGTGGCTCTAAGATTTACTGAGGAAAAATCCTTACACCCCAAATTTCAAATACCAGCTCAATTCCAACCCAATGTATCCTTACTTAAAGACATGGACCACCATGCTATTTTATCATCTCCTCTGCCTCTGATAGAATTTACCTGAAATATATAAATAGTACTGCTTTTAGATTTCCTGTATATTACAGTATATAATAATAAAAATAATACTTTTATTTATAATGCACCTTTCTTTAACCAAGGCGCCATTACAATAGTTGAAACACACAACACAAAATACAAATATACATAAATACTTATAAAATCCAGAAATAGAACTTCACTCAGAATAGGTCTGTCTCCATAAATGTGTTTTTAACGCCTGCTTAAAACCTTCAACGATCGTGCACAAACATAACTGACTGGGTAGAGAATTCCAAAGGGCTAGGGCCACGTACATAAATGCACAGGCCCTGGAAGATTTTAAGAAAACCTTTGGAATCTCCAGCAAACCCTCGTCAGCCGAGCAGAGCGATCGCCCCAGGCAGTAAGGGAAAAGAAGCTCTTTCAGGTAGTCTGGGCCTTGTCTGTGTATGGCTTTTTAAGTCATAAGTCCAACTTTGAAGGTGATCCGCCACCTCACCAGCAGCCAGTGCAGCTCACGCAGCACTGAAGAAGTATGACAGGACTGGGGAGTTCCCGTCAATAAATGGGCTGTAGCATTCTGCACTAGCTGCAGAAGGTAGATATCCACCCCAGGAAGCCAGAGGTAACAGAAGTTGCAGTATTCCAAGCGTGAGGACACAAAGACGTGGACCAATGTAGGGAGGTCACTAGACAGAACAAGGTGCTTTACCATGGAGATGTTCTTCAGGTGATAAAAAGAAGATTTAACTACTGGTGACACCTGCGATTGCAGTGTCAGCCCTTCATCAAAATTCACCGCCTGGTTTCACACTCATTCAGAGGTAGGGAGTGGTAAGCCCCCTAGATAAAGTCCTGAAGCGAACCCACCCCAAACCCCTCTATCCGGCACCCCAGGTCCATAACCAGCACCTCAGTCTTTTCCTAGTTCAGCCTCAACCAGCTCACATTCATCCAGTTCTGGATTTCAGCAAGGCAGTTGTTAAATACCGAGAGAGCTCTATCCTGGTTGGGTGCAAAATAAAGGTAGAGCTGGGTATCATTAGCATAGCAGTGAAACCTCAGCCCACAACTTCTTATAATGTCTCCAAGGGGAAGCATGTACACTACGAACAACATGGGGGACAACACTGATCCCTGAGGAACCCCGCATGACAGAGGGACTGGATCAGAGGAATAAATCCCTGATATCACCCTCTGAGTTCTACCAGAGAGGAAAGATGTAAACCACCTGAGGACTGTACTTGACAGGCCGCAGATTAATCTCAGGTGACCAATAAGAACCCCATGGTCCACAGTGAAAGATCTAGAAGAACCAAGATAGAACAGTTCTTCCGATCCCAAGCCATCAGGACATCATTTAGCACCCGAACCAGTGCCGTCTCAATACTATGCCACTTTCAAAAAACCAGATTGAAGAGGCTCATTGATGTCATGGATGATTAAATGGTTCTCCAGCTGTAGGGCCACTACTTTCTCAATCACCTTCCCTATAAAGGCAAGGTTAGAGATTGGTCTGTAGTGTACTGGGCAGGCTGGGTCCAAAGAAACTTTCTTCAGAAGGGGTGTCATCACTGCCTCCTTTAGAAAGCTAGGAAACTCACCTGTTTCCCAAGGAACACCAGACCATCTGTGCAAGGACTATGATGTAATTGCAGCCCATTATCAGGGCAGTTGGTCCCGGATCCAGACTACAGCATGTAGGGTGCATACTCTGGGCAATCCGCATGACTTCCATGAGCTCAGGCTGGTTGAACGTATGCCAGGAATTCTGAGGATCAGTGACCATATGCCGATCCAAAGCATCACCCATAGAGCAGGCTAGTTGGAGCTCTGCTCTGATGTCGGCCACCTTAGTTGCAAATAATCGAGCAAGTTCATCACACTCCACTTGCAAAAAGGCTCTTCAAACCTGAAGGCAGGCTGGGTTGCATAGTCTCTCCACAGCTTGAAAGAGCTGAGCTGGTTGGTTCTGAGCAGGAAAGTAGTCATGTTTGGGGTAATCAGAAAGAGGGATTGCACATTTTCAGCTTTCTTGAGCTCTCTGTTGCAGATGACTGTGACTATTAACAGATTGCACCATGGTTTTCTGTATATAATCATGGGCACTAAGTAATACATTGATTATTGATCAGTCACATGGATCCAGACCCAGTGGAACTGGGGGAATTTCTGTGAAATGACAGTAAGCCCAGTTCAGCTGAGGCACTATCAATGGGAAAGGAAAGTCATGTAATTAATGTATTTTAGGCATTTGTGGGCAGAAAAGAAGACTGAGTCAAAACTTAATCCTATGGATGACATGAGTGGGGGGTGGGGGGTCAAAGGGGAGGGGATTCAGTTATAATCAGAATTGGGTATGTTTGGTCTTTAATGGAACAGCAACTTGAATATTATGACCAGGAATTCATAGACATTCAATTTCACCCTCCCTCCCACCAGCCACACAAATAATCAATTAATTCAACCCTTTAACTCACAACTCATGTACTGTAGTACCACATCCTCTACTATTGTCATCCAACCATGGTGGTAATTAAAAATATTACACATCCCCCACCCTCCTATCAACCCCTTCCATCCTCTTCATTCCTGGTCAGCCATGAGAATATCAATAAATCCCCCTTCCCCAACATACAGGGGTAGCCATCCTAATCTTTTGCTTTACCACTGAAAAGTTTACCAAATTAAGATATTGCAATACGGCATTTCCATTGTAAGGCAATATTATTCAAAGTACCACAGTAGCTGAAGTGTTACCTGACAGTGCTGACTACAGTAAGCACAAGTGAGTAACTCATCAGCTCATGTAGTACCTTGAATAATACTGCCTTCAGCAGGAAGTACCATATTGCATTACTTTAATGAGGTAAAACAGATAATTAGGATAGCTACCAATGTGTATAGCACCCCACCCACCCCACCCTCTTCTTGCCCAGCCACTCCAGAAAGTAAATACATCGGGCAGCAGTGAAATCTAATTATAATATATCAGATCTCTATAAGCTGACCTGAGGCACAATACAGGGATGTCCCCTCTCTCCTTTTCTTTTTGCTATTTTTTGGAGCCATTAGCAAATAAAATTAGGGAACCTACTGATTTGGATTGCGTACAAATCAGAAATAGTGTCCATAAAATATCACTTTGTGCCGATGATATTTTGCTATTTTAGGGGGTGCTCAAAAAGGAATATCCTATTATGTTGAATACGTTTGCAAAATTTGGGTGACACTCAGGATATGAAATAAACTGGAGCAAAAGTGAAGCAATTTTTACAGGTAGTAACAATTGATTAACACAGAACCACCCTCTTACCACCTTGCAAAGACCCTCTATGAGATACTTGGGTGTCCACATATCAATACATAAAGAACTCTTATACTCAGTGAGTTATCTTCCTGTTTTAGAAAAAATCCAGCAAGATTTGGAAAGATGGCAAACTCTCCCACTAGCCCTTGTTGGACAGGTGAATATTACAAAAATGAACATTTTACTGAGATTAATGTTCTTATTTCAGGGTCTGCCTGTAATGGTCCCAAGATCATTTTTCATTACATTAGACAAAATAGTAAAAACATTCTTATGGAATAAAAAATGCCAAGAATAGCAATTTCAAAGTTGCAACAGTGCAAAGAAAACGGAGGGCTTGCATTGCCCAATTTCTGGCACTACATTCTAGCTGCTCAACTAGAGTGTCATCATTATTGGTTTAATAATGATGTTACAGACTTGGCATGTTATGATATAGAACTAGCAAAAACTTCATACGCAAATCTGCTCCACACCTTAGCAGTACATTTGAACACTCCAGCACATTATGGAAATGTTGCTCATTCTACCAAGGTAACTAATCAAACCTGGCATATAACAAAGAAGTTATTAGGAGAACCAAATAATCTTCCCACCACCATTAAAAAAGGTTTAGTCAAGATGGTATTTTTGAATGAGATATATATACATTAACTGATTTTTTCGATACACAAATCTTTTTATCTTATGCTGATATGCAGAAGAAATTTAATTTACCAGCTAATGCACTTTTCCCATATCTGCAAGTGAAAAACTTTGTCCATAAAAAGAATAAAAACTTTCATGTGCCCATACTTTGTAAACTAGAAGAATTCTTTGTAAACTTACATATTTTAAAATATATAATAGCAGAAATTTATAAATTCCTTAATCAGAATATACTGTAGCTGGCTCACTCCTAGTGAGAGTAAAGAAGGCATGGGGAAAAGAAAAAAAACATTTAATTTTTCTGATCTCAGGTGGAAAAAAATGCTAATCTTCAAGAACTTAAAAAATAATAGACTTAAACAAATAAGAATTAATGTATTACATAGGACATGTCTAACCCTGGTTAGATTGATCAAGATTAATAGTAAAATTTCTCAGATGTGTCAGAGATGCCAGGCGGAAAAGGATACACTAGAACATATCCTGCTGAGCTCCTGTAATATATTGAAGGAGTTTTGGCAAACATTGTTTGCACTTTTCAAAAAGTTATTAAGTCATGATATTCCTTTTGATCCGGGAATTGCCCTTTATGGAATGCATTACTAGAAGCTGATGTGGAACACCACACCAGTCTTATTATTCTTGGATTACTCGTGGCAAAAAAATCTATTTTGTTACATTAGAAAGATTCAATTGCCCCAAGATATACTGTAAGGAGTAGCTAGGTTTAATGTTAGATTTGAATAAGATTGAGAGTGTTTTTTTACAAATTGGAAAACCAAGAAGACATTTTTTTCTCAAATTTGGCACCTGTTCAGGAATTCTATAGGGTTAATTTAACTATAAACCAATAAATTAGGGCAGCTGAACAGTTCAATTGGGATATTTGGCTATGATGAGACCTATTGGAACTGATTACTTAAGTCTCATGAAGGATCATATACCCATGCTCTGAGCCAAATAAAAAAAAGAAAAAAACAAGTAAATACATTTCTGGGGACATTCTCTTCCCAGAACCTTTGCAGCCCCCGTCCTATACTCTTCCATCCCACCTTCTCAGATGAGTAGTAAAATAACAACCTTCCTGCAACCCATGTAGCATCGTATCCCACTCTTCACCTTCCCACCTTCCAACCTAGTCACATCAGTAGTAAAATAGCACCCTTCCTCAACCCATGTAGCATGCTATCCCATCCTCCACCTTCCCACTCATTCACAAAAGCAGGAAAATTGCATCCTTCCCCCAACCCATGTAGCACCCTATCCCGCCCTCCATCTTTCCACTTATTTGCATAAGTAGAAAAGTTGCATCCTTCCCCCAACCCATGTAACACCCTATTCCACCTTCCCACTTATTCACATAAGTAGTAAATTAGCAGCCTTCCCCAAATCCATGTAGCACCCTATCCCACACTCCACCCTCTCACCTTTTTACATAACTAGTAAAACCCATGTAGCACCCTATTCTACCCTTCATCCTTCCACTTATTTGCATAAGTAGGAAAATTGCATCCTCCCCCCAACCCATGTAGCACCCTGTCCCAACCTTCACCTTTTGACATGTTCACATGGGTAGTAAAAGCACCCGGAGTGGGACAGTGTGCTACAAGTAGCACCCCTCCCAAAACTAGGTAGCACCCAATCTCACCCTCCACTCCCTACCTATTCACATGACTTATAAAATGGGGAGACAGTATAGCATAGTGGTTAATAGCATTCTGCTTCAAACTTGGAGAACTGGGGTTGAATCCCACAGCTACCACATGCATTCTGTGCGACCATGAGCAAGTCATTTAACTTCCCAGTGCTCACAGAACACACCTGGAAACAAGTCTTAACTTACTGTGTCTTTCATGGTCAGGAAATGTAAAATAAAAAAATACAGTCAGTTCCACTTGTATGGACATGCTCAGGGATGAGTGAATTTGTGCCTACATATGGCATGACATACAACTGAGAACAGTCATTTCATTAGTGTTACACATGAACATACGAACATGAAATTTCTGGCAGAAAAAGGCCCACAGGCCTATCAAGTCTGCCTGATTGTACAGCTCCTAGTTTCATATTACTACAGCTGCCCCACCCTCACCCAAACCCCTCCCTTCCTTCCCTTTCCTGGTCTTTCCCCCCTTTGTGTTCTTATCTGTACTAATCCTGCACTTGACTCTATCCCAACCCCACTTAAAGCTATCCACTGCCCTCAGTTCAATGAACTCCTCCATCAGTGTGTTCCATCTCACCACAACTCTCTCTGTAAAGTAGTGCTTCCTCATCTCCCTCCTGAACCTTACCCCTTCCAACTTCAGACTGTGCCCCCTAGTGAACCCTCCCCCCTTAAGCAGAACAATCGTCCCTCTCTGACTTTGTTTATGCCTTTTAAGTACTTATTTATTTATTTTATCTACATTTTGATGACTGGGTGGGCTCTCTGAGACAGGCAAAGTCTCTTTTTTAGAGGCAACTCAGAGAACCAAATGTTCCAAGCATAAGAAAACAGTACAGATACAGATAATTATGTACAAATATCATTGGACAGTTACATACATTCATGGACTAGACTAGCCATCCAATTCTTTGGGAGACAATTCAAATTACAGATGTCTATTGCAACATAGGTGAACAAACAGTAAGGTTGATACAAGCATACAATATTATTTTTTTTTTTTTGAAATTCTCTTTTTATTAATTTACAACAAAACAGGACATAACACCAGAGTTCCAAACAAGATACATCCAATCCAATAATCAAAAAAGAAGCACAACAATTGAATAACCCCAATCAACTATCCCCTACCCTCCCCCCTCCTGCCCCCCTCCCGGGTGCCGCCACCAAGGAGAGTGATACATCTGAGTAAGTCCAATGATTAGGTGTCATCAAATATTCCATATGTGGAAACAACTAAAAAAAGGAACAGAAGACACATTCCTGAGGGATCCTTAAACAAACAAGCTTTGGGTGAGAGGGTACACCAGTATCACCAAAGGAGCAGCCGGAAGCCAGGAGAGATTGGCGCCTAGAGTTCAAATCTTGTATCTAAACATTAATATTCGAAAAATTTCAACACCCCGACCGGATTCGATTCCCCTAAGGAAACTCCATCAGTGAAGGTACAGAGCATAAATTTTACCCCACTTCTTCTGAAAAACTCTCGGGGAGGATCGAAAGCTGGCAATCAGTTTTTCAATCCTAAAACACAGGAAAGTTCTTCCACCCAATCCTGATAGGAAAGCACCAAATTATCTGTCCAGTGCCGGAGGACTAGTCTCTTAACCGCCATAGAAATAAGCTATATGATATTTCTTTTCCTTAACCTTGATAGCTGAATAATCCCCATAATACAGGATTCTAATGTGATGTGACTTTCCAATCCTAAAATAGGGTCTAAGCTGTCCACGATTAGTCCTAGAGAGGGCTACTTTAGGACAGTGCCAGAAAATATGGGAAAGGTCACCTTGCTCCCTCCGCACCTAAAACATTCAGCAGGACAGCAGGGCCGAATTTAGATTTCTTTATGGTAAAGTACATATTATTAAGTATAAAGTATTGAGTCATTCTATTCCTGTCCAGGGTGTTAAATATATATAGTTCCCTCCAGATTTGGCCCCACAGAATCGGGGAATTAGAAGAGACTGGTTCCCATGTTTTGGATCCTGTTAAGGGAGCTGGGCAGACCAGTTTCAAGAGGTAGGAATACAATTTAGACACCCATGTGGTTTGCACTCCCAGCCCTTAAGCTCCTCCAATAACGGTTTGATGACTGAAGGAGATACTGTAGGCCCAAACTCTCTATCTACCAGATGCTTTAATTGGTACAATTTGAATAGGGCATTTATGGGAATGTTCAGACTTAGTAACAGGTCTTTAGCTGAGTCTTGCCTACCTTGTACATAAAAATCTTCTACAGAGAGCTCCTGAATAGAAGGCAGCCAAGCATACAATATTATCATAGTAAAGTCAATTAGTACATAAGTGCAGAGTATAGACAATTGGCTGTGTACAGACTCATAGCCCTAGACATTGATCATACACACCAGGAGAGTATAGGCAAGCAGGTAGAGAAGTTTAAATAAGATTAGGTACAGTTCCCATTACAGACAGGAGGCTTGTAAGATATTTCCCTATACTGTCTTTTGGAGAGCTTGAAGGTGGTGCAATATACTGGGAGGTTAACTCTGGCCATGAAAGATGGCCAACCCAAATTGTTCAGCATGTCACAGTGATGGGCACAAGCTTGGGCCTTAATAGCAAATTGGGCAATTCTTTGATAGGCCATTTTGAGTTTGTCCAGGAGTGAAGTCTTGGAGGAGTGGATTATAGAGGCACTGTAGAAGAGGCCTGGGAGAAGGGTGGCAGAGGCAATAGTACTTCTTGCACTACTTGACTATGCAAACTCACAGGGGTTCAGAGTCCTAAATAAAATGAGAGATCTTCCTAGAAGACTTATAAAAAAATATTTCAGGCAAGTCAATTGGAAAGATCTGTGTTAAATATAGAAAAGTGAGGCAACAAATTCATTCTTACAGAATCGATTCTTTGAGAAAAAGAAAGGAGAAGGGAACATCATCTTTCCAAATCAAGAGATAACTGTTTCAAAAAGGGGGACATAATTATAAAAATAAAGCTGTTGAGACTCTTTAGACAAAAAACAACAAAGTATTTTAAAGTTGGGCAGATCCCAGCCAAACCCGGAAGGCCAGTGGGTCTCCCTACTAGGGCAGTAATTTATTTGTAATACCTCCGTCTTTGCCTTATTCATTTTATAACATGCAAGGTTACCAAAGTACAACAAAATATTCCATGACTGGGGAAGAGATTGCTCTGGATTGGTTAAATAAATCAAAATGATCATCAGCATAAAGTGCTAATTTTTGCTGTTGGCCACCGAGAGCAATCCACGTTACCTTGGGGGCCTGTCGGAGCATTTGGGCCAATGGTTCCAGATACACAGCAAATAGTAAGGATGACAGAGGCACCTTTATCTGGTGCCCCAAATAAAGATAATGAAGTGGATTTCTGCCCATTAACTTTAACATAGACCTTGGGGGAGGAGTAAATAGATGAAATGACCCGGAGAAACTGGTCTAAGAATTGCATATACGGCAGAGTAACCAATAAAAAAGGCCATGTCACCTGGTAAAAAGCCTTCTCAGCATCCAGATTCAGCAGTAAAAAAGGTTGATTTGACTGGTTGGTGTGGTATAATACGTAGAGGGTTCATTTTTATGTTATCTTGGGTCTGTCGGGCCCTAACAAACCAACACTTTTCCACATTAATAAGAGAAGGAAACACCCCATCCAATTTTCTTGGCTAAAACAGTAGCAAACAACTTATAATCAACATTAAGAACTGAAACTGGCCTATAAGAGGCACATTGTGTGGGGTCCTTCTCTGGCTTAAAGATACTGGATATGGTAGCATAAGACCCCAAAGGGGGCAAAGAATCCCCCCTAAGCAGTCCCTGGCACACTGGTTGCAAATAAGGCATTAGTGAATCTTTAAAGGCCTTATAAAGTTCTCCAGAGTAGCCATCAGCGTCAGGGGCTTTGCCCATACTGAGGTCTTGCATAGCCTGCTGTAATTCAAGACAGCCAACAAACAGATGGATCATTTAAATTAGTTGATTGGAGAGCAGTCAATATTGGCAACTGCTCCTTTTGCAAATAGGCATCAGTAGCTTATTTATTTGATCCCCGTCTGGAGTACATAAGTTCCAATAAAATAATTTAAAGGCCTCCAGAATCTCAGAAGGCTGACAACACATCATCCACATGGTTGAACACTTAATTTGAGTAATGGTGGCCTTAGCCCCCTGTTGCCGTAAGCGATGTGCCAATAACCTGGCAGCCTGTGACCCTCCCTCATAAAACCTATGTTTAAGAAACTGCAATGTTTGTTCCTTTTTCTCATCTAACAGGGATTGTATCTTTTGGCTAGCAGCCTGCAAAAGAGGGAGAACCCCACTATCTCCTTCCTTATGTGATTTCCAAAGGTCTTTCAGTTGTGCCTGAAGATGAGGTAACTGAGCAGCATGCTGACACTTATAATGAGAAGCAAATTTTATAATTTCACCACGTAAAACCAATTTTAAGGTATTCCATAATATACCTGGGGAGACCGCTGAGCTAGTGTTGTCTTTTATTATATTCTGTATCCACTCCTGAACCTGGAACTTAAACTCAGGGAGATTTAATAAAAAATTATTACATTTCCAAAGGGATGCCTTCGTAGTATTGCCCCAAGCCAATTTAAGAACTAATGAATGATGATCTGAAAGAGGAGAGGGAATCTTTTGGCAATCATTAATTAAGTGATGATGCTCATCCGATATATGAAAATAATAAATTCTAGTGTTTGTTTTATGTGGGACTGAATAATGAGAAAAATCCCTATTAGAGGGGCACGTTAAGTGCCAAGCATCAATCCAATGCATGTCCTTAAAATAATTCCACGCTAACTTTTGTGCACTGGATCTATTGGGAGGTCTAGAATTAGTAGTGTCTCTTGGATCAGAAATCACATTATGATCCCCACCCACAATCAGGGTATCATGCTGAAACTCTGTAATCTTTTGAAAGAGAGCTGTCACCATAGGTATTTCTGACCCTGACAGGAGATATAAACTCACCAGTGTCTGTAAATGCTCCTCCAATTAGCCCACCAAAAGAGCGAAATAATCCTTGGGGTCGACATATGTCTGAGATATCTGTAAAGGAGTCTGGCAAGGGATTAGAATGGCTGTTCAACATCGCTGTTCACTTCAGTAAGAGGAACCTGTAACCTGGGAGTAACCAAATCACTCCAATTTCAAATGTTCCTTCTTAGAGAGGTGTGTTTCCTGCAAAAATACAAAAGTCGGGTGATGTTTTCTAATCAAGGAGAGCACCTTATGCCTCTTCACAGGGTTATTAAGCCCATTAACATTATACGAGTAAACAGTAATACACTGTGTTTTGTCTATTACACACTATTACAAAGAATAATAACACATCATATGATGAACCACTGTTGGCTATTAAAAAAAAGATTAAGAACAAAATTACTCAGCAATCTGATCCAATCTGCTTCTCAACTATCCTCCCTAAGCCCAGTCCACCTTTCCAACTTTCTCTTCCTCCCCAAAAACACCAACCTGCTTGAAATTGCCCCTATGATTCTGTAATAAAGAAAAATGTACACCTCTTTAAAACCCCGAAGTGGAAAAAACATGTGATTACCAATACCAGAACCATAATCAAAGATCCTCCTGGTTAAAATAAAACCTAGAACAAAGGTTTCAGAATTGTACACTAAATCTGGGAAACGTCAACAAGGGCAATATGAACAAATAAATTAACCAAACACTGTCAACTGGACAGGTGCAAAACCAAAAAATACAACCAACAACCAGAATGGACAAACTAACACAATTGCCACTGTTTGCCAGTGTTTCTCACACTATGTGCAGCAATCCAGAAGTCTTCTAGGAACTGCTGCCAAGAAATTAATTCTAGGACTGACCTCTGCTTGACATGTTCTTGATTTCCAACTTTAAGTAATGTTTAGTTTGATGTAGGTATTTCTTGAGAGTTGATTTAAGTTTTGAGAGAGGTTTTAATGTAGTGTGATTTTTGCTATCTGCCCTGAGCCCCTTCTCTTAGATCTGTAAGTCTGTGGGCTACACCCTTGACCTTGTTGTCCCATTGAGGCTGCTGCAGTGCCCCCCCAAAACTTGCTTTGTAACCTCCCTGCCTTTTTTAAGCTCTTTACCCCAGTGTTAATCAGAGCCCCTTCCACAATTGTATTGAGACTGCTACTCTCTCCTGTTGAGCATACTGCAGTGTTCTCCCCAACCCCCAACTTGCTTTAGGACTTCCCTGCTTAAGCTATCTCTGTTTAATTCTCAACCCCTCCCAACCTGTTCATTTCTCTTTCATTTTCTGACTGACCTCCCCTCCATGCTTGCTATTTAATTTCGTCCTCTCACCTTATCTCCCCAGGGGACTACTGTGCCCTTTCGGTCTGTTTCCTCTCAAGCAAACTGCATTTTGCAGTTTGATAAGCAGACTAAGGAGAAACTGCCCGAAGCACACCCTCCAAGCAAAGTACGGGTTGGAACTCTGAATTTTGGCATCTACTCCTGGAGGAATTTCAATTGCCACTGTTTGCCAGTGTTTCTCACACTATGCGCAGTAATCCAGAACTCTTCTAGGAACTGCTGCCAATAAATTAATACTAGGACTGACCTCTGCTTAACATGTTCTTGATTTTTCACTTTAAGTAATGTTTAGTCTGATGTAGAGATTTCTTAAGAGTTGATTTAAGTTTTGAGAAAGATTTTAAGGCAGTGTGATTTTGCTATCTGCCCTGAGCCCCTTCTCTTAGAACTGTAAATATTTGGGCTGCACCCTTGACATCGGTGTCCTATTGATGCTGCTGCAGTGCCCCCCCCAAAAAAAACCTGCTTCAGAACCTCCCTGACTTTTTTTTTCTCATTAGCAGATTACATATTTTAGCCACTAGAGGGCACAGTTATAAGCACAGTTATCCAATCCAACACAATACAGTTCCTGTCTCATTTCTCTTATTGTGTGGTCAGTCTATCTCTGTTCATCAGTCTTTGCCCCCTTCCTCTTCTGCTGATTGATACTGATTTTTCCCATTTGCAGCTTTTACTGTTCGCCCACTAGAGGGGTTTTCCCCCAACCATGCCAAAGCTGCTCTACATCTCCTTACTCTCTGGACACTTTTCCTCTATTACTCAGCTGCTCTGTCCCCCTGCCTGGAAAACCTCACTGCATCTCCTCAGCACCCTACTCAATACTTAATCTCCCTACCCAATCCCCAGCCAACCACACCCCCTAATTTTCCCCCAATCTGCTCCCTTTGTGACCACTAGGAGTCATTATTTCCCCCTTTTTTCACCACCACTCTAGTACTCCCCAGCCTTCTCAGCAACCCCAGATAACTTCCTGGCTAGGCTCCAAGACCCCCCTGGGTATTTGAACCTGGTACTTTCTGCACCAAAGTCAGCAGCACTACTGCTACTCCACAGTGGCAGTCACCCTCACTGAAGGTCAGCCTGCACCCTTATTGTCTACTATAGGAATAAAACTATGGGTACCTACACTCCATTACTAAGTCTGCTCTCCTTCACCCTCTTGGTACAGACCTCACACTGACCGGATCACCTGTCCTCCACACTTGGCGCCTCATCTCCAGACTACCCCACAGTGACTCGACCCTCCCCCACCCTCGACACACCTGTGACCCCCCAACACACCCACCCTGCCAACACCTTCACTCCCTCTGCCCTCCAAGGCCTGACTTGGACCCAGCTCTCCCCTGCTATTCCCACCCTTTGCACTTAATCTATCCCATGCACCCAGGTTGTAATGTCCTCAGCTGGGTGTCAACCCAAGGGTCTCCATTGCCACCGGCCACTAACCAGAATACTCACACTGATATTATTATTATCTGGTAATGTTCACCCAAACCCAGGACCTATGGCCTCCAGCCCTTCCAAACCCTGTACTGCAACTGGCCTCCGCTTTGCATCCTTAAACATTTGCAGTCTCCTAAAGAAATCCACTGCCCTCCAGTGCTGGGTTGTTCAACATCAACTGGACATAATTAAACTGGTAGGGACTTGGCTCTCCAAATCCACCCCTGACTCCGCTATCACCCTCCCTGGATATACCATCTACAGGGAAGATCGAGGAGGAAGACGCAGTAGTGGTTGCGCACTACTCATACGGGACTCCCTTATAGGTCAGGCACTCCCAGCTCCTAAACTTGATTATGGAGCCCAAGTCATAACCTTAAAAATCACACCTGACCCCGCCCAAGGCCCTCTCTTACTTATGGCCTCCTAAGTACCCTTAAGAAATCAAAACCAAGTGGTCCAGTCCCTCATTGACTACCTCACATCTCTCCCTCACAAAGTGGGGCAAGTCATCCTAGGTGATCTCAATGTTAACTGACTTGCATCCACTGCCTCCCATATAAGGGACTCCTTTGCTGCCCTGGATATGCCCCAGTTAGTCACCCAGGCTACCAGATTCAACCACTCTACCGGCACAAGCATTCTCCTAGATGTTGTTATATCTAACCACCCCTACAAGATCTGGGATGTCACTGTCTTCCTCGACTCTCTTGGTGATCACTCCCCAGTCCTCTGTCTCTGGTCATCCTCCACTCTGAAGCCAGTGTCCCAGGCCACCCTATGCCACTGTGTATGCCCGAGCGGCCTCAGAAAATTAAAACAATACCTAGCCCAGCTAGACTGGTCCCCTATCCAGAATGCCCCTGACATTGACTCAGCTCTTGACCACTTCACAAATGCCTTCTGTAAGACTTGTGACCTTTTCGACCCCTCACCAGGATTCACTTCAAAAAATGCAATGCCCCATGGATCACCCAACCCCCTCCTCCAAAGACTCAAAAACAGAGATAATCTATGGCACATTGCTGTAGAATCTGGAAAGGCATCTGATAAACAGGTCTACAATGCAGAACGCAATAAGTGCACATGGGCCATTAGGCGGGCCAAGGCAGAGCACTACCAGATCACCCTCACTTCCACTTGGGGTTCAGCCCGGACCTTCTGGGATAATATGAAAAAGCTAAATGAGAAGTCCCACTCCCCCCCACCATCCCAGCTCTCCATCAATGGCACCCCCACCACAGATCCACTCCTTATAGCCGATTGACTTAACACTGCCTTCTCTGACCTAAGTTCAGTTCTCCCCAGCAGCTTCTTTGTCCTAATCTCTGCCTCTCTCCCTCCAGTCCTGCATCACCCACCATTCTACCTATGCACCTTATTCCCCCCAAGAAGCCAGGCCACATCTGCTAAAAGCCTAGGCAGCAATAACCCCAGCAGTGACCCCTTCGACTCCAGGATCCTCCGCATGGTCTTGGATGAAGTCCTAGTCCCCCAGACTGACCTTCTAAACCGGTCTCTATGCCTGGGTCAGTTCTCAAATGCTTGGAAAACTGCTGAAATCACACCCATACATAAGAGTGGGGACTGGTCCACCTCCAACAATTACAGGCCAATCTCCAACATCCCCCCACTCTCTAAAGCCCTTGAAAAAGTGGTGTCAATCCAGCTCTCTGAATACCTAACCAAGTACAACATTATGTGTCCAGAGCAGCACGGTTTCTGCCCAGGGCACAGTACAAACATGTCTCTCCTGGAATTCTCCCGACAGCTGCATGCTGCTCTTGACTCTGGCAGCCTTGCAGGATCAGTGTTCATTGATCTCTCCAAGGGCTTTGACACTGTCTGTCATCCCCTTCTACTCGACTCTGTCCACCAGCTTGGCTTCTCTGGTGGTCTCATTTCCTGGTTCTCTAGCTACCTCTCTGGTAGATCCCAGCATGTCAAGATCAGCGGCTCACTCTCCAGCACTCTTCCCATTCACTCTGGGGTCCCTCAGGGCTCCATCCTGGGTCCAGTACTTTTTAGTCTCTACCTCAACACCCTCCCCAGCTCATGTACCAGTAAAATGCTCCTCTATGCTGACAATGCAGTCCTTGTTGCCTCACATCCCAATCCCACCTCCCTCCAATTATCCCTCCAGCAAGCTTACAACCAAGTCAAAAATTGGTTGGGTGACCGCAGACTGGTCATTAACATAAAGAAAACCAAATCAATGCTCTTCTCCCACCACCAAAATAAAGCTAAAAATACCCCACAATTGATTATCCCCAACACTCTGCACCCACTAGAACAAGTGACCACATACAAGTACCTAGGCATCACGTTCGATACTGCCCTCTCCTCCCACACCCACATTAATGCCCTGTCAGCCACCATAAACTCTCAGATTGGCCTGCTATACCAGCACAGGGACTGCCTGCCTCAGGTTGCCCTCAGGCTGGCAATCACCTCCTCCGTCTTGTCCCTCATGGACTATGGCTTGCCCATCTACACTGCAGCGGACAACATTGCCCTCTCCAAAACTCAATTCTCCATCAATAAGGCCTGTAGGCTCCTGACTGGTGCCCCCAGCCGCACTCACACCTTCCTTCTGTCTACTACCACCAATATGCTCAACTTTAAGGAGCGACTGCTCTACCAGACCTGCCTTCTCGCTAAGAAATCACTGCTAGGATTCTTCCCTTGGGGGTCTCCACCTCCCTACAGCAGTCATCATTGTCCACCACAACCCATAGCTCATTTAAGGCCACCTTCCAGGTGCCCAGAACCAAGACATCTCTTGCCCAGAGATTCTTCCTCTACCGAAGACCCCACATGGTTCAATTCCCTCCCTAGCTGTGTCTCCAACTTGCCAAAGATTGGTTCCTTCAAAACAACTCTTCAGAACCATATCTTTAAAACCCACTGTTGTAGGTGCAACTAACCCCCTGTTGTAACCTGTGGTACCCACCCACCTTGTCCCCTGGCTCAACAACTTCCACTGGACAGCATTTCCCTCCCCCAGACCCACTCCTTCCCTACTGCCCAGCTGAGGAGCCTGTTGAAGGGGACAGCAGCAAGCCTTAAGAGGTAAAGCTGACTTCCATCTAGACTGTTTGTGGAGAACTCTTACCCCATTCGCGTGGACTGCCTCAGCCAGCCACCCACCCAGGGCCGGCTCTCCATTTATTGCTGCTTTCTGGTCACATGACATATTACATGACCTCTTCTTCAAATTACTAAGTGTCCACTTTCCCATTTGCAGCTTATACTCTCCAGCCATGAGGGTGCACTGCATTACACCTCCTCCAGGCACCTCTCTGCCCACTTTCCCCATCTCTATACTTAATATTAAACTTCCACCCCTTAACTCTAGGGGTCACTATACTACACTTCCTACCCCTATTTCTCTACTAATCTCTTCCTCAGCTCACCCCCACCACTAAGCCTTTATTGCTATAATCTGGCTAATTGTCTCCCCACTGGTCTCAAACCCTGCACTTTTAACTCCAAAGTCAGCTGCTCAACCCCATGCCATTGAGTTAAACTACTGTCTGTCTCTATTTGTCATGCCTTGTAGCTACAGACTACATAGGCTGCTAAAAACAAGACAGTTTGGTTTCCTACTGTCCTCTGGCAGGGCTCAATCCCCGTATCGCTGATTCCAAGGTCTCTAGCTCTGCCTCCAGGTCAATGAGTCAGGCTATTTTCTGCTTACTACCTCACAATTCTTAAAGCCCTCTAGCTCCCTAGTTACTAAACAAAAACAACTCAGTTTTCTGTGGCAGTGCTCAAAACCTGTACCACTGATTCCAAGGTCTGCAGCTCTGCCTCCAGGCCAATGAGTCAGGCTATTTTCTGCTCAGTACCTCACAACTCTTAAAGCCCTCTAGCTCCCTAGTTACTAAACAAAAACAACTCCATTTACTGCTGTCTTATTGCAGGACTCAAACCCTGTGCCTTTGCACTCCTGCTCTACCTTCTGGCCAACCAAGTCAGGCTACTTTCTGCTCAGCACTTCACTTCAATAAGCTGCAAATGGGACATGATAGAAACTTTCAAGTACCTCAAGGGAATGAACAAAGTCCAGGAGGGTAGCATCTTTCTGAAAAAGAGATGTGTAAGAACAAGGGGGCACAATTTAAAGATAGAGGGGGGACGGCTCAGGGGTAATGTGAAGAATTTTTTTTTCACAGAGAGAGTGGTGGATGCATGGAACCACCTTCCTGGGTAGGTTGCTGGGTCTAAAACAGTGGGGGAATTCAAACATGCATAGGACAGACATAAGGCAATTGTAGCGGGAGGTTGCAGGAAGTAGGCTGTTGGTTAACTAGAATCTGCAGCTTATCCAGTAGGTAGGAAAATGGGCAGGCTGGGTGGGCCAAGTGGTCCTTATCTGCCGTAAAAGTCTATGTTTCTACTCATAAACCTACTGGCACTATAGTCTGCTAAAACAAACACATCTCAGTCTCCTACTGTCTTGCTGCAAGTCCCAAACCACGTACTTCTGGTGCCTAAAGCAGCAACTCTGTCACTACACCAACAACTCAGAGTAATACCTTGCACTTTCCCAAAGTCCCTAAGCTTTGTCCCCCTCCCCCCAACCACTCAGTGTCCTTATAACACTGCGAACCATGTCTTCCATCACTGTATGTCACCTGCTACTGACCATAGCACGCATCTTCCTACTGGAGGAGGCTCCACTTCTCCCTCCACTTGGTGACTCAAAACAGCCTAGCACCAAGCTCCTAACCTTAGCCATCCTACCCACCCCTACCACCGACCCATTCCTCTCACTCCACCAATGGACCATACTTCCACTAAGCTCCAATCACCCTACTGGTACTACCGTGTTACTGCAATGGACACTACTCTGCCTGGCCTCTCCCTCCCTACAGGACCTATCTACTCCCACCTCCACACGGTGCTGTTCCCCCTCCCTAACGGTGCCTAAGCTCATGAAGAAATGCTTAAAGTTGGCTGCCCTGTGCATCCTCCTACTTCTACTCCTTCTTTCTGGAGACTTTTACCTCAACCCAGGACCCCCTCCCCCCCCAGGGTTACTACATCTAAGAGCCTCACTATCGCCTCCCTCAATTTATGTAGCCTACTCAAGAAATGTTATTCCTTTTAAGGATGGGTTGCTCAGAATCACCCCAATGTCATCTCAGTAGTTGAAGCCTGGCTCAGCAACCACACCCCCAACTCTGCAATCTCACTTCCTGGCTTCACACTATACAGGACAAATAGAACCTCAAAGAAAGGGGGTGGCTGTGCACTGTATGTCCAGGAATCACTAAAGTGTCTCACCCTACCCTCCCCATCACTTGAACACGGGGCCCAATCTCTCACATTGAAGATCACTCTTGCCCATAACAGATCCCCCTTGTTCCTTTCCTCTCCTCTGTATACATCCCCCCAAAATAGAAGACCACTTTCCTCTCTGTCCTCAACCATCTCCAGACTCTCCATGATGATGCTGACATCATTGCCCTCGGAGACTTCAATGCAAACTGTCTGGCTGACACTTCAGCCCCTGTTAGGGATGCTGCAACTGCTCAAAACATGACCCAGCTTGTGACTACTGCCACTAGAAAAAACCAGAGGACTGGTACTGCCACGCTCCTAGATCTAGTGCTCACTAATGCCCCACATAAAGCTACACAGATCAGGGTACTATCCGATGCTCTGAATGACCACTCCCCAGTGCTATGTCACTAGTCGTACTGTATTAACAAGCCCCCCCAAAACTGTCTTACAACGCCACCTCAACCCTGGCAAACTACAGTCCCTTAAACAGTACCTCCTAGTTATTAACTAGTCCCCCATAAGAAATGCTCAGAACATTGACTCTGCCTCAACTATTTCATTCAGACATTCAACACTGCCTGCAACCTGTTTGCACCCCTAACCAAACAAAAACTTGAAGGTGTCAACACACCTTGGCTATCTCAAACCCTTTTGGACCAGATGCATGAACGAGATAATCTGTGACACATTGCACAGGATACCAGAAAACCCTCTGACAGGCAGCGCTACCAGGAAGCGCACAATAAATGCACATGGGATATTCTAAAAGCAAAGGCTAAGTACTATAAAACCTTGTTCACCAACACATGGGGCTCAGGTTGCAAGTTTGGGACTCTTTCAAAATGATAAGTGGCAAAGCCTCCACTGCCCCGCCTACCCATATCAGGGCCAATGGATCTATCACCTCAGACCCAGCCCTTATCGCAGACACATTAAATGACACCTTCTCTGACCTCACTGGTGTTCTTCCCCACAACTTTTTCTCTCCCACCCACCCTACACCACACTGCCCCTTCCCCAACCCCCTTTCCACTTTAAAGCAGTTTCCCTCTGTGAAGCTGCCCCTCTCCTACTCAAAGCCCTCAGTAAATCTCATTTCAGCAGTGACACACGGGACCTGAAACTGCTTAGACTCACATTCAGTGAGGTTCTTCTCCCCCTTGCCATGCTTTTGAACCTCTTCCTTTCTCTGGGCCAGTTTCGCACCAAATGGAAATCTTTCCTCATCACTCCTATCCTTAAAAGTGGTGACCGCACCCTGCCTGGGAACTACCGCCCAATATCAATCATGCCTCCCCTCTCTAAAACCCTGGAAAAAATTGTGGCCATACTGCTAACAGACTACCTCACTAAATATAGTATCCTGTGTCCTGAACAACATGGCTTCCACCAGAACCATAGCACCATCACTGCCCTCTTGGAATTTACAAATGCCCTCCATACATCCCTGGACCCCGGCTACACTGCTGGTGCTGTCTTTATAGACCTCTCAAAGGCATTCAATACCATGCACCACTCACTTCTCCTGGACTCCTCACTTAGATAGGCCTCTCCCATGAGGTCATTGACTGGTTTGCCAGCTATCTGTCTGAGAGAACCCAGACAGACCAGATTGCCCACTCCCTGTTATTCCCCCACCAAGTCAAGTCTGGGGTCCCTCAAGGCTCTATTCTTGGCCCACTTCTCTTCTCCCTATTCTCAACACCCTGCCCAATACCTGCTCGGGAAAAATTGTATGCAGATGGTGCAGTCCTCTACAACTCACACACTTATCCAGCAGCCCTCCACTCAGCACTCCTGAAATCCTTCTCTGAAGCCAAATCCTGGTTCATTCAGCATAGGTTAGTACTAAATTACAAAAAAAACAAATCCATGATGTTTGCACACCCTCAAAACAAGAAACTAGGACAACCCTTGCTCATTCTGAACTCACTGAAAGACCCCCTTGAGCAGGTTACCATTTTCAAATACCTTGGCATCAAGCTAGACACTGGTCTCACTTTCCACAACCATATCCGGATGCTCAGCATGGCCGTCAATACATGTATTGGTCTTCTTCACTGCTGTAAGCACTGTCTCCCCCTGAATCTCTCTGCCTAGCCATCTCTGCATCTATTCTATCTCTAATTGATTATGAAATCATCATCTATGGTGCAGCCGACACCACCCACCTACACTAGCTTAGACTGGCCCTCAGTAAGGCTTGCAGACTTGCTACAGGCTGTCCTAGACTTACACACACCTGCACCCTCTACGCCTCAGCAAACTAGCTCAACTTCAGGGGGAAGCTAAAGTACCAGGCCTGCCTTCTTGCTAAGAAAATCACCTCAGGATTACTCCCACCAGCCCTCTCCCCACTACTTCAGTCCCCACTGTCTACCTGCCTCAGATGGCAATCAGCGACTACCCACTTTAGGGTACCTTGCTGCAAGGCCACCTCAGGCCAAAGAACGTTTCGATATCTGGCCCCATCCTGGCTCAACTCACTCCCAAATTCTCTCCTCACTGAACCCAAACTTGGTCGATTCAAGTCCCAAATAAGGGACCTTGTCACCCAAGGATCAGTATGTGACTGCCCCTAAATCTGACTTTCCATTTCTTCCACCCTACCTCCCCCGTCCTCCTTTGACCATGGACCTAACACTGGTCCACCGCCTCTGGGTGTGCCTATACCATGACAATGGAACCCAATGTCCTGCCTTGGCCAATGAATGAACTCCTGGGCATGGCTAGCACCATCGCCCTGAAATGTTATGTTTGTACCTGTAACCTTTGCACGTTGTACCTTGTTAGCAGCTATCTGTTACCATGTATTCCCTGCTGTTATTTTGTATTTTCTGTATTCATGTGCAACCATTCTGTAACCATTGTCTTTAATTATTATGTTAGTTGTTACTTTGTTCAAGGTTGTCTCTGTCTTATGTACGACGTGGAACCTTTGTAAAAGAGTCTTTGACTCAAAGGTGTTAGTCGATATTTATCAATAAAATAAAATAAATAGGTCGAAATAGGGATGTAACCCTCTGTCTTCTCTGAGGACCTACTATATCCATTATTGTAACTCACAATTTTGTAACATTATGTAACCTAAGTAACATAAAAACTACTACATTATGTAACCTAAGTGTATCTATGTTAAATGTTCCTTTTACTGCACCTGTAATGTTATCCTCTGTTTTAATCTGCACTGTAAAAACTGTCTTGATGTCTGCCCCCTCGCGATGAGGTTCCTTTGTAAATGAGTCTCTGACTCAAAGGTTGTAAACCCGATTTGTAAAGAATAAAGAATAACTAACTAACAAGTGCAGACTTCCAAGGTAGGGAGCCACAGAATTCTCATGGCTCCTACACAACACCTCAATGGCAAGGAGCATTGTCGGGGAACAAGCTGGATATACAAGGTGTTCCCCTGGGCATGAACAGCCAATGAGGAGAAAAAGATGCAAAAAACAATGCTAAATATATACAGAAACATTACAACCAGCTTAAGTAGGAGGGCAAACAAGAGGGGACCCAAAAAATAAAAATAAAAAAAATTAGAAAAAACTACATAGAAACATAGACTTAGATGGCAGATAAGGACCGCTTGGCCCACCTAGTCTGTCCATTTCCTTACCCACAGGATAAGCTGCAGATCCTAGTTAACCAACAGCCTATTTCTTCCTACCCCCCACAAGAATTGCCTTATGTCTGTCCCATGCATTCTTGAACTCTCCCACAGTTTTAGACCCCACAACCTCCTCAGGAAGAGTGTTTCAAGCATCCACTGCCCTCTCTATGAAAAAATGCTTCATCACATTGCCCTTGAGCCTTCCCATCTCTATCTTCAAATTGTGTCCCCTAGTTCTTGCATGTCTCTTTTTCTGAAAGATGCTACCCTCTTGGACTTTGCTGATTCCACTCAGGTACTTAAAAGTTTCTATCATGCCCCCCCTTCCTCAAGGGTATACATATTAAGCTCTTTTAGTCTCTCCTCGTATGGCTTCTCTTGCAGACCCTGTGCCATTTTAATAGCTCTTCTCTGGACTGCCACCATCCTGTCTATGTCCTTGTGGATATGGGGTCTCCAGAACTGGATGCAGTACTCCAGATGGGGTATCACCAACTGTCTGTACAGAGGGATATCATCTTCCTGTTTTCTGCTGGTGATGCCTCTCCCCATACATCCCAGTACCCCCAACCCTCCCTACTGCCTTCTCACATTGCTTGCCAACCTTAAGGTCATCTGATATGATTATTCTCAGGTCCCTTTCCATTTTTGTTGTTGTTACTACCCCCCCTTGTGTAATCTTCTCCTGGGCTTTTGTTTCCCAGGTGCATTATTTTGCACTTCTTTGCATTGAATCCAAGCTGCCATACTGTACTTCTGACCATTCCTCCAACCTTGCCAAGCCCCTTCTCATCCTTTCTATTCCTCTTATTGTATCAACCCTGTTGCAGATCTTTGTGTCATCTGCAAAGAGGCATACTTTTCCTTCCAGTCCCTCTGCAATGTTACGTATAAAGACATTAAAAAGAACTGGACCACGTGCTGAACCCTGTGATACCTCACTACTAACCCCTCTTTCTTCAGAGTGGACTCCATTTACAATCACCTTCTGTGTCCTGTTGTCTAGCTAATGTTTTACCCAGGCTACAGAACAAGGCAGCCCATTCAACTAAAACAATACAGGGTATTCAAAAGTTGGTCATAATTCAAAGAACCCATGTAGATCGATTTTCTTACATGACTGAGACTGACATAATAAAAACACATTTGATGTAAGAAGGAGCCCTTAATAATGCAGTCAATATTTAAAGTCTTGTCCAGAAATGTAATGTAAAAGTACAAGAAATGAACAAATCAGCAACAGGAAAAATCTAAAAGGAAGCATAAGTTCAATTATATTATAGCTGGAAGAAAATCCACATCAGGTAATCTTACAAGATTGCTAGTAAGTTCCTTGTAGTTCAAACAGATAAGGCGAGCAAACTAGTCATCGAAATCCCAAATTGAAATTGAATTCCAAGTTCGACTGAATAATAAAAGAAATGTCCAATGCAGCGATCAGTTATACATGACCAGGGCACCACACAATTCTTAAAGAACCCCATAACTAAATGAATTGATGAAATAGCAGGCAAATATTGAAATCCATACCTGGGTTTTACTAAAACAACTTCACTGTAAAAGAAAAAATATGATGTCAAACGGTCCTGCTCATCCTTCCATGGGTCCGCTTAATACTTAAAAGGGGTAAAGCCACTATTCATCCCGGCAGCTGCATTGAAGCAGTAACAGCCATCCAATCCCAACAGCCTCTGAAATAATGATGAAGACAATTAGTTCAGGGTTAGGTTAATGCAAAGCGCAGTCAGTAGGTAACAAAATACAGGTGCCATGGAGAAGATTAAGCAAAATCCAGGTCTTTCAAGCTGCACCTGACACTTCAATCAAGGTTTAAGCCCAGCAGTCCATTTAGTATAATAATCAGTCAGTAGGCTCCCATCTGAATGTCTGCAACAGGGAGCGAATCTTCTCTGAGGACTGATCCTTTCTTTTCTTTTTCTCTTCAGGTGATACTTTGGACCATAACTCTTTTTGTTGACCAGGCTTGTCCCGGACCTCCTGTACTTCCATCTCATCTTGTGGGATCAAGTGTCGCTCTCGTACAGCCATCAATGCTGCATCAGGACTGTCATAAATTTTAAGACCATCTTTGAAAAGGATTTTTAAGTGGGCTGGATATGGAGTTGAAAACTTTAAGATGTTAGCCTGCAAAATTTCAAACAGCAAGCTCTCTGACATTTTTGAATAGTCAGAGAATAGTCATTGTTCACCCTGATCTGATGGCCCTCGTAAATCAACTGGTCCTTTCACCAGGTTCTCACTAAGGCCCTGTTCACACTGCACATGATAAAACAGTTACCGGTGCTTGGGACCGTTACTGTGAACTCTAAAAATGGGTCACATCCACACTGGTAATGGTTTACCATGCGATTTCAAAACCATTCTTTAGACCTGTGAATATGTGGTCTTTAGGCTGGAATCAGAAACATTTAATTATGTAGAACATTTCTCTTACCAGTGCGGATGCATGACTGCTGTGATTCCGATGCTGCATGTCCTCCTTGGAGCCAGAATGCAATGCATCAGCATCCCAAGGTGCAACAGGGGAGATTATGTGTGCAAACATGGAAGTAGGCAGAGCGGGTGATTTAAAACAGGTCCTGTCAGACAGAAGTGCTGCATGTATTGCGAGTGTGTAAAGTAGAGTCAGGCAATGAAGGTGTATTCAGGCACAAGCTAATTCTGAGCACTGTTCACATTTTATGCAGTCCACTGTGCAAAGAGTAGGGTGTAATTAATCAATTAGTATAAAATGAGTGACTGCAGCACATCCTGGTTAGATGAGGCTACAAAATACCTAATTGAGTACTGGTCACAAGAATGTGTGCAGGAGAAGCTTGCTGCATTCTGGAAAAACACTCGTGTGTACCAAAAAGTGTCTGATTATTTAAGCAACCATGGGTTAGACAGAACTGCAAAGCAATGCAGAGATAAAATTAAACAACTGAAAGTAAAGTATCACAAAACAAGGGATAACAACAACAACAGGTCTGAAGAGGTCGGATCATCTCTCTGTTTTATGATCAACTCAGTCAGATACTGGCTACTGGGCCCCCATCAGAGCCACAGTTTGTTCTTGAAAGCAGCACAATCGGGGAGGAAGATGGCATACCAGAGGTTGGTGAAGAGACTGATGACTACCCTGTGCCGGACATTGTGGAATCAGGTAGTGGAAATGTGTTGTTTCAGTTTTAATTGTCATGTTGCTGTATACTTATGTGCTTACAGAGGTGTTGTTCTGTTCTGCAGAAGTGGAGCCATTAGAAGATACATCTCTGGACACTGACAGCACCACAGCAGATTGCTTGTCTGCAACCTGTGAAGATAGTGGGGTTGCAGCGTCTGATGTGTCTTCCATCAGTGCAGCACCAAGCAGCTCTACAACAAGTGGAACCACAGCGAAGCGTCCATCTGAACCTCTGCAGAATGTAAGCCAAAAATAGAAGAGTACCAGGCTGCAGGAACTGATGGAGGTAGTGTTTGAACCCACTAGGTAGATGATGAAGGAACAACACAGTGAACTTATTGAAATGGAGAGGGAGCGGGTGTGGGAGGAGAAGGAAATGGAGTCAAGGCTTAGGAGATATGAGGCTGATTAAAATGCAGTCTTCTTTAATAATATGTTACTTATTATGTCATCATGGTTGTCACACTTAAATGCAGGCCTACATTCACTGATGGTAAGCTGTAACACTGCACCACCCATGACTGTGACACTATCAGGCAGCAACATAAGTGCTGCATCCCAGACTGGCCTGCCGCAAGTTCCTGCGGGTCAACAATAGCAGGTTGCACAAATTGCTGTCTCTGGAGTCACCGCTGCATTGTATGGGAACATGCCACATGCACATACATGCCAACAGTTACAGACAGCTCCCATTATTGCTACCGCCATTGCCGGTTCATCACAGGGACACATGAGCCATGCCCATGCATTTCACCAGCAATGGCCTTTTCCCCTTGCTGGTCCAAGCAGTGCCAGCACATCACAGGGTAATATGACCCATGGGACCATAGGTCACTGTCACACTGATGACCATGCTGGATCACCCAACCATAGTACCACTGTTCAGGCTGCCATAATACCTCTTACAGTAATGATACCTCCTGCCAGACATCTAGAACTTCTATGCCCTCTACTTCTCATACTGTGCATAGCATGATGCATCCATCCAGCAATGATACACATGATTTTTCACCATCCTATGTGCAAGATATGTTAAATGAGGACTGTAAGAGGTCTAAACCTCACTTTCAGATTCTTGACAATATTGGGAATGCAAATAATCACAAACAAGTTGCATTCAAGTAATAAACAAGTTTATTACTACGAAAGGGATAAATCACAGTTGCCCTAAGCAGTTCTTACCAATGCGAACCGGGAGCCAGTGCTAAGCGTTCCCTACACGTCGAGGTTTCTCTGTAGTCTCTTGGGATCTCTCGGGTCTCCGAGGTGCAAAGCCTGTGCATAACATTATATACCTGAGATAATTACTGTGGTTACTAAAAGATAGAAACATTTCTAGTTACAGAGATGAGCCCTATTGGCTAAATTAGAGGTGGCTCCATGGTCCAAGATAACATTATATAAATCTGTAAAGTCATCAGTTTTAGAACAAAGAAGTTCTTATACAAAGTCTTACATAACAAGGTGTAGTGGTGCACATCACCAAAGGATGGCAATATTGCCTTACATATTATAATTACTTCAAGGACAGGTGTCTTGGCATCTGACAAGTAAGAAATAGACAGAAAATACATGGTATAATATGTGTGCATTAGAAGGCAAAGTGGATTACAACAATATGCATTCATCTCCTGACATCTACTCTTATACGATAGACGCCCTTAGCCCTATGTATTAGTATAGCCTATGCCCAGGCATTAGCTGTCTTTGGTGTACCCCTGAGGGTATCAATTAGGGTGCAGGGACCTCATGTAACAATTCCCCACCTTGTTGAATCCAAGGGCAACACAGGCAAATACAGGGAGTGGATAGGAGCAGTGGTCATTTACAATCCCGACGTGCGAGCCTTGTAAAGGAACTCGAGCTGCTCACGGTGTTGGCGTAGTGTACATCGTAGGCAGCAAAGCATAATAATCAAAGTAAATATCAAGAATGCTTGTATTATTACAAAACCTTTAAAAGTGATCTCTAACCAGGTGTTAGTCAATGCATTATTCATATCTCCATCGTTGATTAAATCAAGAATAGCTTCAATGGCTTTGGTTATATTATTGCTGATGTGGATGAGGTGTGTGTCCTTTCTATCTAAAAGTGATTTCAGTGTGAGTGTAAGTGGATCTATGTGTACATTAAAATATGGTAGGTATTCTGACAGTGTAAGTAAATAATCTGGGTTACCATCAATAATGTCTGCATCCATAAGGGGGACGGGGGTTATAACAGTATATCCGATAACAGTCTTCTGATGGGGAACAAAACAGAAGCTGGGGTAATCAATTGGACAAGTAACAGAACCATATGTATAAGATTTGTAGTTCGTGACAATACAATACTCTCCGTCAGAGTTGTACTGTGAGCGTACAGTGGGCAGTCTCCACTTTTGCAACTGGACAGGGCAAGTGTAGGTCGTCTTCGAAATCCGTGTTGACAGGCGATGAGCTTCCTTGCGATAGGACTGGTAGAGCTGTTCAGGTGACAAAGTCGAGTCAAAAGAGTTGGTGCCGTTCTCAGTGATGTCATCATCCATTGTGAAAGTCCAATCAATGCTGTCTGGAGAGTAGCCACAAACAGGGCGTATGACATCGAACACATCACATTGGCACAAGTAGATGTATTGCTTTTACGCACAGCAGTCTGTGTGCGGTGCCACCCAGGCATCCAGGAAGGAATGGTAGACCAGTTGAGGTGGTAGATCCAGGCGTTCTCTGTAGATGTCTTTGTCCAAATTCCCTATTGAGTGCGCCAGTGCAAGCTTGTCGAATAAAGCTGTAGTGGGATCAATATGCGGTAAGGAGACAGTAAAAGAGACAAACATGGTATCTGTTATGGAACATTTCTTAGTGGAGAAACAAGGACCAGTATTAGGGTGCCTGGTCACAAACCCCAGATTTCTTTTTGTGGAGAGAGGAATAGACAAAGTCTGTTGCATACACATGGAAACACAAGTAGATAGTTTACATTTTGGACAATACCATTTGGAAATGCGTCTATCATGTATTATGTCAGGGATTCTTCCAGTTTCTAAATCACGGAAGAGGTTGTTAATGGTAGTGAGGACGTATGAGCCATAAGCAGAACAAAGTATTTCCCTACCAATATATTGCTTTTCAGCTTCTCTATTATTCTATTGTATGAGTGCGTTAATCTTATCTTTTGAATCGGTAAATGCTTTTGCGATGTCGTGCATGTTGTGTACAGTGTATCTTTCTTCCTGACTAAGACCATCCACACCATGCAATAATGGAGGTAAAACATTATTAACCAAACTAATGGAGAACTTCACAGAATGGCTTTTGATAGCAGCAATGTCTGCTTTATTCCAGATAGACATAGCAGTACCAAAAAGGCCTGTGACAGTACCTGTAACACCTGTAACATCAGAACTGTCAACTTCACGTTTATTACGTTTATTATTGAGAGTACCAGGAGGGGTTTTCCTCCTAAAATTACCTCTGTGTTCAGTAGAATAAACCCCAGTAAAGGGATCCTTAGTACGAATCTGAAATGCAGCTAAACTATCAAGTAATAACATACTATAAAATGCAGATGTATTAGTATTATGACACATACCAAATTCTTTCATGTTCCGGTAAGTAAGGTTAAACAAAACAGGTATATGCATAAACTGTAAGTTATTAATCAAAGAACCTGGAAGGGCGGTGGCTGTAAGACTGCTACGGGGACCAGGGTTATGTTTGGGACATTCCAAAAGTTGTTTCTCAGTGGGTGGTAAAACAGAGAGATACATGGCAGCACAGGCCATGTGGTGTACAGCACAGAATCTGTGGGCAGAATCTTTGGAGAGAGAATTACAGTAGGAAGGACCTATTAAAGCAGTAATGTTATACAAACCACAATGTCTTAATGCAGTTTGTAACAAGGACAGTGAACCATTTGGGGATAATTTAGCGTTTGGCCAACCCTGAAAAGTTCCCTTGGAGCATTTGGCCACAGGGAGAATTTGTCCTTGTGATGTGGTTTGCCTCTCAATTTGAAGGGTAGATTTGTCAGGAGCAATGACCGAGGCAGTGAGGTATGCATTGGAACCTTCCTGGACAGTAAGCATAGTATCTGGTATTTTGATGGAAACTCCCTCTGTAGGAGGCGCTGGAGGATCCAGTTGTCAAAGGAGGTCAGGTACCATGTCTTGGGTGCAAGGGATCACTCCTGCAAGGAGGAGATATAGGAACAAGATAGCCATCTCGTCAGTGTATCTGAAAAGGAAGATCAAAGATTAGTATATTAGTACAATTCCACCCAATGGGGTTGGGAAAAGTAAGTTAGGTTCCTTTGTACAGTTTCAATTGGTTCGCATGTAACCATTTGTCAGTCAATTTGTTGTTGTGGAGGAGTCTAGCCTGATAGACTGCTGGACTGAGCTTGTTGACAATGGGGTAAGGGCCTTCCCACTTATTGGAGAAGGAGTGGGTGGGATATGCAAATTGAGTACCATTACCTGATCTCCAACCCGTCAATCCACTTCTTGTGCGTGTTTGTCAAATTGTATTTTGGATTGTTGTTGGGCTTTGCCCATGCAGTTTCCAGCATACAAGTGTGTGTGTATGAGGTCTTTTCGAGTTTCTCCACATACTGATCCACAGACACATGGTCTGCGGTGGGGGTATGCAGGTCAAACAGCAAATGTTCAGGTAATCTCATTTGTCTTCCAGTCATCACCTCAAAGGGTGTCAGCTGGGTAGTGGTTGAGGGTGTGCCCCTGATTGCCATAAGGAGTAAAGGCAATGGGGAATTCCAGGTTTTGGGATTGTCCTCAATGAATTTGGAAAGCATTTGCTTAATCCGTCTGTTGGATCTTTCTACTTGACCTGAGGATTGAGGGTGATAAGGTATGTGGAACTTTGGCCGAACCCCAAGGAGTTCAAGGGACTCTTTCATCAACTCACCTGTAAAACTGGTTCCTTTGTTGGAGTCTACCTTGAGAGGCAGGCCCCACCTGGAGAAAATTTGTTCTACCAGGATTTTGGCAGTTGTCTTTGCGGTGCATGTCTTAGTGGGAAAAGCCTCAACCCACTTAGAGAGTAGGTCAGTTACCACAAGAGCTTACTTGTTGTTTCTACTGGTATTGGTCAAAGGACCAATAAAATCAATTTGGATGGTATGCCAAGGGCCAGAGTGTCTTTGTGGTAAAAGTTTGGCATTTAGTTTGGTAGGTATGGGATTGTTTTGTGTGATCAAACAAGGCAATTGTCAATGTATTGTTTAACATATTTGGTAATACCAGGCCACCAGGCGGTGGTTTTGAGGCATTGGAGGGTATTTTCTGCTCCTTGGTGTCCACCAGTAGGAGTATCATGTACTTGGTGTAAAAATTCAGATCTCAAATGTCTGGGGACTACCCACAACTTGGTGGTAGCATCCTCTGGTTGGAATCAAATGAGTTTGTCGTCAGGGGATAAGTGTAACTTACCTTCATGCCTGCGATATGGATTATGTGTTGGGAGTCTTTCTTCATTACCCTTGTCAAGGAATCTGAACACCTCTCTAAGTTCAGTGTCAAGATTTTTGGCTGCTGAGAGGTCCAGGGGAGAAAAAGACTCAGATTTCTTCTTGAGGGCTGCAACATGTACAGCTGCATTGGCTTCTGGATGATCTATCATCCAGACGTCCCCCACTCGGGCCCCCTCCTTAGCAAGGGTGTCTGCTGTGTCATTGAATGCATGATAGGGATCATGAAGAGAGTGAGCTTTGACCTTGTGCACATAAAGTTTGTGTGTGTATTTCTGTGCCAATGCATGTATGTAAATTATCAATTCTTTGTATTTCACTGGACTGCCATCAGAAGAGAGGAAGGAGTTCTTCTGCCAGAAAGGGAGAAATTCTGTAAGGGAACAACAAACCCAATTTGAATCTGTCAAAATGATGGTATCCTGAGTTCCATGTTGAATGAACTCAAGAGCACAGGCCACTGCTGCCATCTCTGCATACTGTGATGAAGCTACGCTACAGCGCTTAGATATCTTGACAGTGTTCCCATAAGAATAGACTACCAAAATACCTATCCCTGCAATCTGTTCTCCCTGATAGTACAATGCTGAACCATCAGTGAAAATACGACACAAAGAGGAACTCTTGAGTATCTGTGGTGTGGCAGGGAGGAAAGGACCTGGATCTGGGAGGTCAGGTGACTGCAGTGTACAGTCATGGGGTTCTCCCTGAAAAAGGAGACCATGAGCTAGCAGAGATAGGACTTTGGTTTGGTGGACCTGGATATCTCTATCCTGGAGGAGAAGTGACCAATGTGTCAGCCTAGTGTTAGAGGCTGACCCATCCTTCACTCTATCTGAGAGCAGAAAGGTAGTTGGCATGTGATTAGTGTTGAGAATCAGCGGTGAGTATTCAATGATATACAGGAAGTGCTTGACAGCCCAGTAGGTGGCCAGAAGGTTCCTTTCACAAAGGCCATACTTCTGTTCCACTGGGGTCAAGAGCTGTGATGCGAATGCAATAGGTCTCAAGGTGCCATGCACCTTCTGGGCCAACACTGCTGACATAGCAATGTCAGAGGTGGCTCACGCTAGATGGAATGGCAGGGCTGGATTGGGGTTAACCAGTGCTGGGGCGGAGGCCAGCGCCTGCTTCAAGGACATCACAACCTGGGTGTGAACAGGACCCCAATTCCATGGAACATCCTTTTTGAGTAGATCATACAGAGGAGCGGCTTTCTGAGCAAAATCACAAATAAAATCTCTCGAATAGTTTACCATACCTAGAAACCTTCGAAGAATTGCCACACTGGTGGGTAATGGAAAATCTTGTAATCCCTGCATCTTCTTCCAAGTAGGGCTCCGGCCTTGGTCAGTTATTTTTAGACCCAGAAAGAGTACTTCTTTCTGACACAATTGTGCTTTTGCTGGGTTACATTTCAAGCCTGCTCTCTGAATGAGAGTCAGTAATTCATCCAAGAGATCCAGATGTTGTTCCTGCATGGCTGTGGCCAGCAACAAGTCATCTACATACTGTAAGAGACATTGGGGGGCTGAGAAACTCTGTAGGGTGTCCGTTATGTGGAGATGGAAGAGGGATGGACTATTATGGAATCCTTGTGGCAAGCAAGTCCACGTGTATTGTCATCCTTCAAAGGTGAAGGCAAACTTATATTGACTCTTGAGGGCCAATGGTAGTGACCAAAAACCATTGGAAATGTCCAGGGCACTGAACCATTTCTGATCCGGGGTCAAAAGTCGAAGCACATCTGGTGCCGATGCCACAGTTGGGGAACAACTGGGAGTGACCTGATTCAGTTCCTGTAGTCAATAGTAAGTCTCCAGGTGCCTGTGGGTTTCTCCACGGGCCAAACGGGAGAGTTGGCAGTGGAACCACAAGTTCTGATTACTCCTTGTTTAAGGTGTGACTTGATCGTTTCTCGGAGAGAGGGCAAGGCCTCAGTGGGAAAGGGGTATTGCCTTTGTCTTTCATGTGCCGGGCCTGGCACCTCAATAACGGTATGCATTCTACCACACTCATGCTTGTTAACTGCAAACACTTCCAGATGTCATTGCAGAATAGGTAGGAGTTTTGGAAAAAGTTCATGGTTCTTGAACAAATCTATGATGTCATACTCTTTGTTGTTGATAGATATTGTTGCCACAGCGTGTGAGTCAGGAATTATGACGGTGTGATATTAAACCTGGATCTGTATCAGCAGCATATTAGCTAGATCCACCACACAGCCATGTGGTGCAAGGAAATCGATGCCTATGATACTAGGATGATCATGCAGTACCATTATTTGGAAAGCGTGTGAGGCCTTAAAATGGCCTAGCTCCACCGGTCAGGGTAGACAATGGTATGCAGGCAGCCTAGTACCATCAACTCCTGACATATTAGTCTTCTGTCTGGTAGACCAAGGGGACATGTCCGGGTGTTCATCGTGTAACACAGATACAGCTGCACCTGTATCTAGTAAGACAATTAGTTGGCAGCCCCGACCTCGGCTTCGGTGCAGGACCTTCCGTTTGTATCCAAGACCAGCTTGTTTACAATACGGACTGGGGCCAGTAATTGTCAATCTGTATTGCCGGAGGCATGCAGAGGTTGGGCCTGACTTGCATGAATGATTTCACAGTGCTGTACTGATGCGATGTAGGGAGGAGCTTCTGGGTTCAGGCTAGTATGGGCCTGAGGGCTTGTACTTCCGGTGTCTCCGTGACCAGTAGTGGCATGGGTGGCCGGTTGTACTGCTGCAAGGGTCTGTGCAGAAACAGCATCCGCTACAGAGCGTACTTGCCCCAGGAGCTCTCAGAATTTTCAGTTTTCTTCAGCTATCTCCTTGTATGAGGAACCCGTTCTCTGTAATGGTTTCCCTCTGCCCTTATGCCTTCTGTTTTTGGGCCAATTCCGGTTCCCACCCCACTGTTGTTGTTGTTGTTGGCCTTGTTAGAGTTTTTGTTGGTTACTAGCTGGAGGGACCGATGGATGTTTGGGTTGCTGTTGCTGGGCCTGCCCTTCCACGGTATAGTGTGTCGTGGTCCCGGAGGCGGGTTCCACGGCAGCAACTTTCTTGGAACCAGAACCCAAATCATGGATATACAGTTGATACACCCTCTCAGTTTTCCGAAGAATATCGGCAAACCTATCCATATTTGGGTAAGTGGTTGGCTCTACCTTTTCTTTTATGGCTGGGATCATGTTCCTAAGGAACAAGGTCTTATATTCAATAAGATCTACATCCGCAGCTTCTTGTGCAGGTGTTTTCCTGCTCGGTAAGCCATCCAGAGTCTCTGGTGGTAGGTCGCTGGGCTTTCTTTTGCATTTTGTTTCACAGGGTATGCCAGCATTACTCCTACCACACCTGGGCTATGAGCAGAGATGAGCTCAGCTGCAACCTGATGAAAGGTAGCGTTCCCGTCCTGGTGAACTGCTTCGGGGAGTTTGGCCCATAAACCAGGATCGATGGTCTGGGGTAGTATTTGGACCTGATATTCTGCAGCGAGGCTAAGCATCTCGCATTTAGAGCGCACCTTTTCCAAGTGACAGCAGAGATTGTCGGACGGGCTCATCCAACCGATACTGTCAGCAATTTGCTGAACAGAGTAGGCCATTTGTAGGGGATTAGTCGGTGGTCGATCAGGCAAAGGTAATGCATCTCGTGCACCATCCAATGCTGCACAAGCTGCAGCTTCAGCTGTAGTATGGACAACACCTTCCTGAGTGCCAGCTTCTTGGAAAATTTGTCGAATCTGACTTTTAATGGCTTTCATGCTTCTTTCAGGAAGAGGAACATTACCTAATGCTCTATCAATCATGGTTTCAATCTCTTGCCTGTCTTCCACACTAATAACGGCTACAAGAGCTGGGTGGGACTGGGCTGGGGCACCCCCATCATGGTTTGCGCCATGATGGCATTTCCCATGATGAGCATCACGACGTCGTCGACGTGTGACCTGAGGAGTAGTGGGTGGGGACCCGCCATACCGTGGATGGCTGGGTGAGGATTCTGGGCCATAGTAGGGGTGTGACTGGGCATTGTACTGTGAGACGTCATCATCAGATAACTCCCCTTCTGATGACGAGTGAAAGGCAGGGGCTACGCCTCCCATTGCCTTAATGTGGCCAGCCAAAACCTCTCGCTGATGGCGCAGTTTATCCATCTTAGCTCTACATTCGTCATGATTCACACTTGCAACATCCATATCAACCTGATTCTGCTTCTGCATTTGCAAAACACGGTACACGGCGCTCAATTCGTGATTGTCCCTATAGGCTATTTCTAAATCATTATGTACCTGGTTGATCTCGTCCTGAAGCTCACCCATTTCATCACTCAACTGTGCATTCGCAGCACTCAACAAATCATTCATCTGCACAACCTGACTCTTATCCTGTCTCAAACTTTCACACTCCTGTTTCAGAGTACACATTTCTTGTTCACCAGCCTGCGCTGAATGATGCAATAGCAAATCTTTTTCATTCTGCAGAGATTGGAGCTCTGACTCCAAGTTCTGCTGTATTCTAACACATTCAGTTTCCTGTAAACCCATCTCTTGCTTAAGAGATGCGATCTGCAGATCAAGGGTGCGAAACCTCACTTCGGAGGCTTCCAAAGCAGCGTAGAGAGTGGCGACCATCAGCCCTTTAGTGCAGCGCTTATTGGTTGATTGTCACATCTCTGCGTACTGGGTTGAAATCCCCAGTACAGGGTTGTCGGATTGACTTGCATCCTGCACGAAGTCAGCCCATCCTCCCCGGGAGGTAAAGAAGTTAGAGACATCGAGTCTCAGTTCTGCGCAGATATCTGATACTGTGGCCATTGTGTGGGAGGGAACGAAAATTCAAACTGTGAAAAAGACAGCATGTTGCATATCAATCCATAACACGAGTACTTTAAACACAGCCGGCTACTGCATAAGTTGTAGGCTTGCAATTCAAAGCTGCTATGGAGTGGGTCGAGACGGCATCAACCACACCCAAAGAGTCAGCCAGACTTTGCAAGTATCCACAAACTGGCAGCAAAAACGGGAGAGGTGGTACGGGAATGTACACCTACAGTCCCCGTGGGGGAAAGAGAAATTTCCAGCAACAAGTGAAAACTTACAAACACCAAATATCGCCTGCACATGGTCGCCAATTTGTAAGAGGTCTAAACCTCACTTTCAGATTCTTGACGATATTGGGAATGCAAATAATCACAAACAAGTTGCATTCAAGTAATAAACAAGTTTATTACTACAAAAGGGATAAAACACAGTTGCCCTAAGCAGTACTTACCAATGCGAACTGGGAGCCAGTGCTAAGCATCTCTACACCTCGAGGTTTCTCTGTAGCCTCTTGGGATCTCTTGGGTCTCCGAGGTGCAAAGCCTGTGCATAACATTATATACCTGTTATAATTACTATGGTTACTAAAAGATAGAAACATTTCTAGTTACAGAGATGAGCCCTATTGGCTAAATCAGAGGTGGCTCCACGGTCCAAGATAACATTATATAATTCTGTAAAGTCATCAGTTTTAGAACAAAGAAGTTCTTATACAAAGTCTTACATAACAAGGTGTAGTGGTGCACATCACCAAAGGATGGCAGTATTGCCTTACACATTATAATTACTTCAAGGACAGGTGTCTTGGCATCTGACAAGTAAGAAATAGACAGAAAATACATGGTATAATATGTGTGCATTAGCAAGCAAAGTGGTTTACAACAATATGCATTCATCTCCTGACATCTACTCTTATACGGTAGATGCCTTTAGCCCTATGTATTAGTATAGCCTATGCCCAGGCATTAGCTGTCTTTGGTGTACCCCTGAGGGTATCAATTAGGGTGCAGGGACCTTGTGTAACAGGACTATACGTGGACCTCACTATACATCGACGATCCATTACTGCTGTTACTTTGCATAATGTGATCATGCACATGTATACATGACATCAGTAGCACTCAACACACATTACAGGCAAGGCGTTATGTCACCCATGACAAATAAAACTATTGAGGGCTGTATCTGTATTGACATATGACAGGGCACTTCACACAGTGCAAGCCTAGCCAATAATCATGTCATGTCTCAGAACATAGTTTGCAGGACATGAAACACAAACTCCTGTTACATTAAACAACCGTTTCAATAAACAAGTGTTATACAATAGTTATACAACTGTTAGTCAAGTGTTGCTCAACTGGTTTACTTGTCATTAATTCAGAAGGAATGTCAGTGTGCAGTTATACAATGTCTGCCTTCTTGTTGTGGACAGTTACTTGTTAGCACCTTACCATTGTCTAATGACACTAAACATGTTTATCATTGAAGTCTGTTAATTTAATTCAGTGACCTGTTATGAAATAAAATACGTTACACACTGCAAAACGTTGTAAACCATTTATGAAGCATTAGGCCTCAACCACATTAAAGTTTTGGAACTAATTTTTAAAAATGTTATTAAAACACCACAGATATGTTGCTGCGGCCTGTTTCTTTTGCAGAACCATACAATAACTGCAACTGTTACATGTTTGATGCTGTCAACACATATTTCTGCACTGTTTCATATGAAGTGTATGTCAATGTTGTCTATCTACTTTAAACAGTAATAAAACACTTATTTCTCTACACCTTTTTTGGTCTTTTGATATGGGGCTTATTTTTATTTTGGGGGGGGGCTTGCAAGACATGCACTAAATGTATGCAACCTTGCAGATTCATAGCATAAGACAGTGAATTGTTACCTGTAAATCCACATACTGGTGGGACTGGTAATCTTACAGTGCCATATATTGTCACATTTTCATTGGTTATTTAGATAGTTGCACAATGTGTCATGTATGGCTGCAGTCTGCCTGTCCATGGCTAAAACAGACATCTCATCAGCGGGCACACAGTCATGGTCACATGGTTGTGGAAACTGTGCATCTTACACTCTGCCACCCATGATTCAAGAAACATTTTCAGGCTTATGTTCTCATAGGTTATGAAGTGCCCAATAGGCACCAATGATGTATGGCATGTTACAAATTGCAAAATCATTGCACTTCAGTAAACATCTCCACTTGCCTTTAAGGCGACCAAATGCACACTTCACCACCATGTGCACATGGCTTAACCTGTAGTTGAAATTACACTTGGTATCAACACTATAGTCACTATATGGTTTCATCAGCCAAGGGAGGAGACTGCCTCTTCATTGCCAGCACCTGCTTAACTTTAATCAACCTGTTGTGCCACTGAATCATTCATGCCCTCAGCATAGCCTGCTGCCTACTGAGGAATCCATACATTAAAAGCAGCAGTAGGCAATTTAAATCAGCCGCCTCCATCATGCTTTGTGTGTTGTTTACATGGATACAACATGAAGCATGATGGGAAGTGTCATAATGTCTGGACATCCTGCAAGGCACTGTGGGATAGCCCGTTGATTTGATTTGTAGCACTTGTATGGAGTTGCAAAAAACGGAAGCAGTGTGGATGGGAGGTGACCATTTCAAGAAACAGTTCAGCGTCAATGTGGGTGGACAGTAACGGTACGTATAATACCGGTTTTAAAACCATTACTGCCTTAATGTGTGTAGTGTAGACAGGGCCTAAGATAGCTTGCTTTATGGTATTATTGTAGAAATGTAAAATAATAGATCTTGGGCTGGCTCCGAGGCCATAGATTGGAAAGAAAAATGAATGATGTGCCTATTCAATAGGGAGCAACATTAAATCAGAGACGTCTAGCATGGTAGAAAAAAAGTACTACAGAAAAGTAAGGAGATCCCCCTTTCCCTCCAGACCCTCAGGGATGCCATGTAGATGGAGATTGTTCTGCCTAGAGTGATTTTCAAGATCATCACACTTCTCATTTAATTGTTGTGTATCCTGCAAAAGTTGGGAAAAAAGGTGCTCTAATCAGTCCACCTGACCATCAGTAGCCAAAACTTGTTTTCTTCAGAGAAATAGCTTGTTCTTCCACTTGTTTTATCGAGGATAGTAAATGCAGGTAATTTGTTCTGGTCTCTTATCGAAAGGGTTGAATTTCTTTTAAAAGCATGGCATTTATCGGCTGCTCAGGATCACTAGAAACTTTGGTCGCCATAGTGATCACAAAACCGTGTTGCACAAATGTTGTAATTGTTTAAGTTTCTCGAGAGCAATGCTGATCTTTGAGTGCTCCCATCTGCCCAGACAAAAACAACCTCCAGATCACTAAATTGAGTAAATAAAATGAACTTAGAGAAGCTCAAGGAGGCCAAATCTAGATGGTCCCAGAGAGCTCTCTTCTTAAGCAGCAATTTCTACAGCTTACGACACGGGAAGTTTACCTTGCACTTCTTAGCATTATACCCCAGCTACCACTCCCTCGACCAGTGTTCAAGTTTAGCTAGATCCTCCCTGATCATCTGCCTCCCTTCCTCATTGTCCACTTTTGCACAAATCTTAATGTCAAGCTGATCTTACTCTTGACCCGCTCTGCAATGTCTCCAATGAAGATATTGAACAAAACAAGGCCCAGCACTGAACCCTGTGGTACCTCACTTGTTATTGAAATTGGCTTGGATGTCTCCCCCTTACAACTACTCTCTGTTGTCTGCCCTGCAACTGGCAATCAACCCTCCCCACCCTACCAGTTTCTCCCCTACCCCATATCCCTCAGCTTGCTCATTAACCTCCCATGGGGCACAGAGTCGAAAGCCTTGCTGAAGGCCAGGTACAGGACATCCACAGCGTGGCCTTCGTCAACCGCCCTAGTACCCCAGTTGAAGAAGTCGATCAGGTTAGTTTGGCATGATCTTTCTGAGACGAACCTATGCTGTCTCTCATCCTGTAAACCATTACTATCGAGAAAGGTTATCAACCTCTACTTTAGAATGATCTCCATCAACTTCCCCACTATGGAAGCCAAGCTTACCGGTCTGTAGTTGCCCGGTTGGTTCTTAGGTTCACTTTTGTGAAGGTGCACTACATGAACCATCCTCCAGTCCCTGGGTACCTTACCCATCTCCAAGGAGGTGCTGAAGAGGTCCATCAGAAGGCCTGCCAACACCTCCACCAGTTTCTTCAGGATCCTTGGGTGTACACCGTTTGGTCCTGGTGCCTTGTCAACCCACAAGGCTTTAAGGCCCTTCAGAGCTCTCACCTCTTGGATGACCCATTTGTTATCCCTGCCCCCCTTCATCCTTGCCACATTTCCCCTGTGGTATTAGGCCATCCCTTTCTTTTGTGAACACCAAGCAAAAAACTCATTGAGTGCATCTGCCTGTTCTTCCCCTTGTTCTGCCCATCTCCCATCCCTCTGGATTCTAACAATGACATCTTTACAACTCCTCTTCTCCCTTATGCATTTAAAGAACCCCTTTTCCTCCTCTCTAATCCCCTGAGCCAACTTCAACTCCATTGCTGCCTTGGCTGCCTGACTGACCTGGTCACCTCCGTAGATGCCTTTGTGAACACCTCTCTATCCTCCTCATGCCCCAATCTTTTGAACTTAATGAAGGACAATCTTTTTTCCCTCAATTTTCACTCCACTTCCTTGCTGAGCCAGCTAGGTTTTTTGGACCTGGACTGCTTACTCTGAGATTTGGCACACATGTTCATGGCCTCATTCAGCCCCTTCCTAATGATTGCCCACTTCTGTTCAACATCCATCATTGGATTAATTTTAGCTAAATACCCCACTAGGATGCTGCCCATTTTGGCAAAATCTGCCTTCCTGAAGGCCAGAACTCTTGTTCTGATCTTAGCTGGCTCCCTCCATGTGTTGAGGAGGAACCACACTGAGCAGTGGTCGCTTCCTGCTAGAGGGCCCTATACTACCACATCCTGCACTTGATCACCCTTTGTTAGCACCAAATCCAGTATGTTCCCCTCTCTTGTTGGTTCCATCACCCCTTTGTACTAGACAGCTGTCTTGGATAGCCTCCAGCAGCACCAGTTCCCTGGCGTGTGCTGTGGTTACTGTCTGCCAGTCAACCCCAGGTAGGTTGAAATCTCCCATTATAACTGTATTTCCCTTGCCACTGACCATCCTGATTTGCTCCCCCAGCTCCCTATCCACCTCCTCTCTCTGTGAGGGTGGCCTGTACACCATCCCCATCCTGAGCTTCTTACCTTTAGGGCTTTGCATTAATATCCATATGGCATCTGGCCTCCCCTCATCCCACTCCTCCCTGGTACACAGTATCCCCTCCCTTACATAAATTTCCACCCCTCCAGCCCTTCCCCCCCAGTCGCTATGGAACACCTTGTGACCCAGGATCGTAAGATCCCAGTCATGGTATTGGCTATCCCAGGTCTCTGAGATGGCGGCAATATCTACCTCCCCCTCTACCATCATTGCCTGGAACTCTGCCACATTATTTGCTAAGCTCCTTGAATTCAAGGATGCTGCAGTCCACCTTGTGCCCCACCCCTCCTCTTACAATCTCTCCCCCTTCCACTTTTGTCTTGGTAACTTCCCCTTGTTCTCCTCCTCCCTCTCTGGGGGAGATGCCTTCCAGTCTCCCTGGAAGGTGCCTCCTCTCTGCTATGTGACTCAGCCCTCTCCCCTCATCAGTTTAAATCTATGTTGTTTTTAATGTATTTCTCCAGCCTTGCCCCAATGCCCTTGTACCCTCAGTGTTGAGATGCAGCCTACCCTTGGCATAAAGCCCCTTATTGTTTCATGTCTCACCCAAATCCCTTACTACCTCATACCCATTTCTGCACACCACACCTTCAGCCACCGATTAAACTCCTGTATTCTTAGCTTCCTCACTGTGCTTGCCCTTGGTACTGGGAGTACCTCAGAGGACGTCACTGAGTTTCCCACCCAACTGCAGATACCCCCGATTTCTCTGAGTCTCTCCTTTACTTCTTCCATTGTACTGCCCTATAGGTAATTTGTTCCTAGGTGCACAATGATATGAAGCTTCCTTCCCACCTTCTTCACACATTTCTAAATGCACTGCCCTACTCTCCCCGCTGTCATACCTGGCATACAATCCACCCATGTTTGGCTCTTCCTTGCTCCCTTACTTCCCCATCTCACCCCCCTGAGCATTGAATCCCATAATACAATACTTGCTCCCCCATCCCTTGTACTTTACCCATGGTTTGCCCTCCTACAAGCCCCTTTTCCTCAGTGTCCTCTCCTTCCATAAGCTGCCCTTTTCCCCCTCTCTTCTTCAATTGCACCTCCACCTGCTATCCTCCTCCTCTATCCCTTCTGTGCTTGGTACCTTCCACAACCCCTCCCACTCCACTATGTGTACCTCCTCCCACTGTCCCCTGCATTTTGACTCCCCTTCCCCTTCTCCCAACATGTTTTGGCCTCCCTTCCCCTTTATTTAGTGTGTTTGTGCCAACTCAACCTGCTTCCCTGCCACTCCCCTCTTCTACCCAACAGTCTTCCCTTTCACCTTGTACCCTGTATTTTCCCCTTTCCTCCTGGTCCCCTTACTCTTATTCTATGGTGCCTTCCCCAACCTCCTGCTCTGTTTCATCAGCAAGTACTGCGTACCTGTTTGTTGTCTCCAGCCTCCTGCCCCAGCCCTTCCCTGTAATCCCTCTCTGCCTCTGCTTACCCTGAACCTCTTTTCTACTTCCTTTCTGTCTGCCCATTTTCCCTACCACCTGCCAACACCCCCTTTTGGCACTCCCAAGACCTTATGTACTTAGTCCCCTTGGTTTAGCACCCCCTTCTGGCCTATGCAGTCTGGTCTATCCTATGATGCTGATGGAGCTCTCCCTGCCTCTTTGCTCAGTCTCCTCCTTACCTTCTCATTCCGGTCTCCTTCCCCCAGTTCCCATTTCAAGCCCTCTATCACCAGCATAAACTGTCTGAACAGCCTGCATACTGGACACCCTCCCCACCTTCCACCATTTTGCCAGAAACAGTGCTTCCCCACACCCACTGCAGCTCATAACCCTCCCGGCCTCCCAGTGCCCCCAAACCCAGTCATACCTACCCCTCCACTCCTCCCTCCCTCCCATTCATCCAGCTACCTCCTTGCCCTGGCCTCCACATCTTCCCAGTATTCCCTAGGCTTTAAATATTTCACAGATCTTTACAATTGCATCTGTATTACTTAAGAACCGTAAATCTTCATTTCTGTCAAAACATTGTACCCAGAATAGCCCTTACCTCAAAAAAGAAAATACACAACCATTACATTTGCATCAGTATTTCTTTAAGACTTTAAACCAGATTTCACCCCCTTTAAATGACCCCGCCTCCTGTCCCTTCCAAATAGGTGGAATTATTACTGGGAGTGAGCCACTTGCCTATTTAATAGTGGTGGGGGGGGTGGGAGAAAACAGGCCATAAGTCCTCCTCCCAGTACAAGCTAACCAGACCAAACTACAAGCTAACCAAACTACAGGAATGAATATGTCCCTTTAGTCCACAGGAACACATGCTTCTGCTTCTTCCTGCTCCAAATGCAAATTGTTGGCAGTAGTAGTTAGTAGTAGTAATGCAGAGGCAGTAAAAATGTATTCTCATATTCAATACTGTTCAATGAATGTTTAAAAATCAACTACTGAAATCATGTTAATTTACTGTATGCACCAAACTAGTAAAACATTAAACACTGCTAAACGCGCTATATTTATTTATCAATTTATTTATTTATTGATGCCTGGGAAATGCAGCCCTTTGAGTCAGAGACTATTTTTTAAAGGCTCCACGTCAGTACAGAGTATGGCAGGCAAGTGTTACAGACACCATGAACAATGACAGTAATTATATACAGATAGAAAATTATACAATAGGGAGTTATCTAATAATGATGCAATACAATAAGCATTGTCAACTGACATGGGAGTAACCAAAATTGTTGAAATAAGTCAGAGGAGAAAAAATAAATATTGGAGGCAGGAGCAACAGAGCTATGGAGGAGAAAATGAGAAACAGGCCAGGAAGTGGACTAAAAGAGAGCTGATAATATAGTAGAGACCAGAAATCCACTCTATGGGTATTGTTGTGGGGCTAAGGTGCAGGAGAGGATATAGTTGGAGGGATATGACAGTGTTACGGTCAGTCACAGTTTGATGAAACAAGGATGTGGTTCTCCTGCACGTTCAGAAAGTCTTTATTGAAGCTCTTCATGCTCACCCCATTCACACCATGCAGCCTGATCTTTTGGACTTGAGCTAGTCACTTATACAAAGCTGTTTAGCAAACTGGTTTGACAGTGTTTCTACACCTTTTTCAAAAGTTTAGAACCATTGAAAGTCACACTGCTCCCTAGTCTCGAGATACTGGCAGATTTTACTTAACATTTGCCATACCTATGCAATAGTGCACTTTCAACATCCTCAACATTCTTATCTTGGTCTGCAGTTGGGTTGTTGCGTACATCTGTACAGATCTCAGATTCAGTAACCTTGCCAATTGTAGGTTAATTTTCATCAACAGTGATGGAGGCATTAATGTCAGAAGGCTGCATTCCCATGGTTGACTGGGCACTGTCTTCAGTTTCTCATTCAAGTCCATTAAGAATGCCAGCCTTAATAAAATAGTTTTAATACCACAGTTTTTAATGGTTTCAGTTTTCATAGAAACACAGAAATATAGACTTTGACTGCAGATAAGGACCTCTTGGCCCACCAAGTCTGCTCATTTCCCCTACCTATTGGATAGGCTACTGATCCTAGTTAACCAACAGCCTACTTCCTCCAAGCCCCTCTAGAACTGCCTTATGTTGGTCCTATGCATTCTTGAAATCCACCACTGTTTTTGTCCCCATGACCCCATCAGGAAGGCCATTCTACGCGTCCACCACCCTCTCCATGAAAAAACACTTCCTCACATTGCCCCTGGGCCATCCCCCCTCTATCTTCAAATTGTGCCCCCTAGTTCTTGCACATCTCTTTTACTGAAAGAATCTAACCTCTTGGACTTTGTTGATTCCCTTGAGGTACTAGAAAGTTTCTATCATGTCCCCCCTCTCCCTCCTTTCCTTGAGGGTATACATATATACTGTATATATATCTATATATATATAGATATATATATATATATAGATAGATATATATATATATATATATATATATTAAGCTCCTTTAGCCTCTCTCTCTTCATATGGCTTCTGGCGCAGACCCTGCACCACTTTAGTTGCACTCTTCTGGATTGCATCCATTCTGTCTATGTCCTTGCAGATTAGGGGTCTCCAGAACTGCATGCAGTACCCCAGATAGGATCTTGCCACTGTCTGTACAGAGGAATAACAACTTCCTGCTTTTTACTGGTGATGCCTCTCAATATGCATCCCAGTATTCCCCCAGCCCTCCTTACTGCCTTCTCACATTGCTTGCCTACCTTTAGGTCACCTGATATAACTACCCCAGGTCTCCTTTCATTTTTGTTGTTGTTAGTACCTCCCTGCCCCCATTGTGTACTGTTCCCCTGGGATTTTGTTTCCCAGATGCATTATCTTCCACTTCTTTGCATTGAATCTAAGCTGCCATACTTTTGACCATTTCTACAACTTTGCCAAGTCCCTTCTCATCCTTTCCAACCCCCCCTTGTGTATCAACCCTGTTGCAGATCTTTGTGTCATCTGAAAAGAGGCACACTTTTCCTTCTAGCCCCTCTGCAATGTCACCTATAGAGACATTAAAGAGGACCAGTCACAGTACTGAACCCTTCAGAACCCCACTAGTAACCCCCCATTTCTTTGGAGTGGACTCCATTTACTATTACCCTCTGTGTCATGTTGTCCAGACAATTTTTTATGCAGGCTACCACTTGGGACCCACTCTCAGCCTTTCTAACTTGTTTATTAATCTTTCATGTGGGACTGTGTCAAATGCCTTGCTAAAGTCTATGTAGGCCATGTCCACAGTACCTCCCGGGTCCCCTACTTTGGTCACTCAGTCAAAGAAATCTATTAGATTCATCTGACATGACCTTACCACCGTGAATCCCTGCTGCTTTGGGTCATGTGTCCTCCTGGTCTCTAGGTACTTAACAATTCTTTCTTTCATAAGTGATTCCATGATGTTCTCTACCACTGAGGTCAAACTAACAGGTCTATAATATTCTGCCTCTGCCTTGCTCCCACTTTTGTGAAGGGGAATCACATCTGCCCCCCTCCAGTCCTGATGTACCACACCATCTTCCCATGATTTGTTGGGTAGTCAATGGTGTCACTTGTTCTCCCCTTAGTTCTTTTAGAATTCTGGGGTAAATCCCATCAGGCCCCATTGCTTTATCCAACTTCAGTTTTAGGAGTTCTTTCATTACCCTTTCTCTTGTGAATGGGCTGGAATTGACCCCTCCCCCATCTAGACTGCTTTTATTGTTTGTTTAGATACCTCCCCCTCCTCTTCTTGTGTGAATACTAAGCATAAGTATTCATTCAGTATCCCTGATTTTTTACTGTCACCCTCTGCCCACCCTCCTCCCCTTTATTAAGCCTCACTATCCCTCCCTTGGCCTTTCTTCACTCCCTAATGTACCTTTAAAAGGTATTAACTCCCTTCTTAACTGAGTTGGCTATCTTTTTCTCAGTTTGGGCCTTTGCTATTCTGACTGCCATCCCCGCTTCCTTCTGCTTTAACTGGTGCCATCCTCTGGCCTGTTCCTTCTTTGTTTCCTTATACTTCCTGAATGCTATCTTTTTCTCCCTAACCTTCCCCACCACCTCTTTTGAGAACTAGAGTGTTTTTTTTAATTTTGCGTAGTTTTATTTGTTTCTCACAAAGGCTTGTTTCCTCTGTCATGGCAGTTTTGATTTGTTCCCATTTTTCCTCCATCCCTCCTTCTTTACCATTTGCTAGTGCTTTTCTGAGATACAGTACTCCCCCATTTTTCCAAAGTCAGCCCTCCTAAAGTACACTACTCTCCCTTTTGTATGGCTTGATTCTACAGCTGGGTTTATCGTGAACCACACTGTTTGGAGGTTGATTGTTCCAAGTTGGTTACCCACTTCTAAATCAGAGCTTCTCTCCATGTCCCCATTCGAAAGTACCAAGTCTATGATTGCTCCCTCCTGAGTGGGTTCCAACACTAGCTGTCTGAGGTATGTCCCCTGTAGGGCATTGAGAATGACCCTGCTCATGGATGTGGCTGCAGGAAAGGTGCTACAGATAATTCATTCACTCCCCAGGACCTCTTTGAGAGTTCCTCCGCTTGTGTTCTGTATACTCTTAACATTGTATCTTGGGCCTTTCAAAGCAAAATTAAGCCGTGATCAGCATGCCACAAACAAATGTGAATACCTTATGAATTGTAAGTGCTACACAAAGTACAAGTGGCAAAGTTGTTCAGCACAAAATTATCTTTCCAACGGTGTTATGTAATTAATTACAAGTATTTTTATACTAGTCAAAATAGGAAAAAAAGTGATTTTTGCAATAAAAAAGGCAAAGTAAACTATTTTGGGTAGGAAAATATGTAACATATCAACACCAAATAAAACATCCATACATTAGATGTAGGTAAAAAAGTGATTTTGTACTAAAAAACAATTTTTCTAATACAAAACATGTATTTTTTCAAGGTGCATAGGTGAGGCTTGAGGGACAAATGTCAGCCATACACACCATATCATGAACAAATGTGAATAACTCCAAAAGTATACGTGATACACACGAAGTATTAACGGTAAAGTTGTTCAGCACAAACGTACCTTTCTAACTGTGCTATGAAGTCAGTTCTAATCAATCTGGTTTGTAAGTAATACAGAGAAATAGTGCTGATGACCTGAGAAGTGTCTAGGGCAAAGAGGAAGTCTTTAGCTGCCTACTGAAGTCGTTGTGGGAGACAAAGGGGTGATTTGGCTGCCAACTTCAGGTGTTTCCTAGAGGTAATGACTTAACAACTGGCATATTAAAGTCCCCTATCAACAATATCTCCCCTTTTTTCTGCCATTTTAAGGATGCCATCTATCATTTCCTTGTCCATTTCCTCCTCCTAAGATGAGGGTCTGTATACAACCCCTGTGCGGCCATTTCTTGTCTCCATGGTAACACACAGTGTCTCCTCTACTCCCTGTTTACCCTTTAGTTCCATTGCTTTGATACCTTCCTTTACATAGAGAGCTACTCATCCTCCTCTTTTTCCCTCCCTATCCCTCCTGTAGATTGTGTACCCTGGTATGTTGACATCCCAGTCATGGTTCTCTGTGTATCATGTCTCTGTGACTGCCACAATATCTAGACATCCCTCTTCTATCTAGGCCACTAGTTCAGGAAGCTTGTTATCCAAGCCTATGGGCATTGGTACTCATCAGCCTCCATTTTTTGATAGCCTTACCCCTTTCAGACCTATCCATGTCCTTACTGACTTTACCTTTTTTTCCATTTACCCTTGTCCTTCTCCCTATCAATTTCTCTACCTTGGTCTTTACCTCGCTAACTACCCTGTTTTGTATGGGTGGGGGGGGGATTTCCCAGCTCCTTTTTCCTTTTTTTTGCTCCTTCGGACCAAGCCACATAATACATAAACAAGGTTTATGGCATCATGAAAGGTAATGATCTGTTGCTGTTAAATTGCCTTATCTGCTGCTCATTACAAATGGTTTTGGCTCTGGTTTTGTGTTTGGATTCAAGCAAGTCTCCCTTCCCCTGACACCATCTTAGACCATTGGTTATTTTAAAAGTCTACTTCCAAATTGGAGCCTCTTGACAGATATGTGTCCTGTGAAGGGATTAGTATCCAGTACTCCTGAACCAATGGATTTGTGCTCTGAGTAGGGATTATTTACTGGTGCCCCCAACTGGAAGGACTCGTGCCCTGAATAGGTATCCTTTATTGGTGTACCCAACTGCATATAATTCTGAGCTCAGTAGGGAGTATTTACTAGTGCTCCTGACTGCATAGAATTATGCATTGAGTAGGGATTTTTTTTAACAGGGTCCTCAGACTGGACAGACTAGTGCTTTGACCTGAGTAGTGCATAATTGATGCCTCTGAATGCCACATGGACTGTAAATTACTTTGTTTGCTCTGTAATTTTATTCATTGAATGCTTCTGGTTTTGGGTTATGTGGAAACTGTTGAGGTGCCCCTTAGTAGTAGCATTACAACTATAAAAGCATTCTAGTTAAAGAGCTGCTGATACCACAAAGAAAACTTTGAAAACATAATATTTCGGTAAAATTTAGCTTGCATTGCATGTATTCAATAGATTTCTCCTTCCCATTACCCATTACTGAGCAATTTGCATGGAAACATGCTTTATATTCCTTAGAATTCATCTGCCTCTTCAGCTTACTCCCTATGTGATGCCATAGTCATGTGTTGTGACATCACAATCTGTTGCCATGGGAGTAATTGTGATGTCACAAGTAGAGCATTATGATCTCTGGTGGGGAGAAAGCAACCGGAATAGATGAACTCTTCAGGAGTAAAAATCCTATTTTCATACAAATGGACTCAGAAATAAATAATGGGGAGGAGAAATATAGAAGTAATGCAAAATACAAGCTGAACTGTGCCTAAATATTAGGTTTTGCAAAAGTTATCCAAATGGTGTCAGCTAATCTTTAAAGGAAGGCTGATGTTGGAATATTTTTGGAAAATTAACATTTTGTAAATATTGAACATTGCTCCACAGACTCCTTTGTGCATGACGTAGTTTTCAAACAGTTCTTGGTGATAGTCATAATGTGTGTCACTTTATGTTGGGGTTGTTGATATTTGACTGGTACATGTGATATTAAATTTCTCAAAACAAAGGTAACTGAAATGGTACATCTTGTATTATGCATGGATTTATGTTCTGTTCAAAATTAAAATGCAGAATACAAAACATGAAACCTCCCTTGATGTGATTGCTAAATGGATGGTGCCTCATTCACTGTACATGACTTTTCTGTCGCTGTTAAATTGCCTTAGTTGCTGCTCATTGTACATGAATTTTCTGTTGCTGTTACATTTCCTTATGTGCTGATCACTGTATGTGAATTTTCTGTTGCTGATATAGGTTTCATTGTAGAAAATGCTAAAAGGTGGGTAATGGGGTAATTATTTGGAGGTGTATTTAGAAAAGTAATAATGTAGGTGAGACAAGACAACACTTTAATATACAAACATAAGTGTTTGTATTTATTATTATTATTATTATGGGCCATGAAACCTGAATCATGAAACTGATCTCATGATTTGGGCTATCCACATGATTCCCCTCACTCATGTTTTTGTTGAAAAGCAACTAGTGGTGCGTGGGGGACCTTGAGTAATTGGGCAATGTATTGAAGATGATGTTGGGGGGTGGACTACAGCAGAGCCATCCAGGATACAGCACAGTAACTTGCAGTAAATGACATCACAAAAAATAGAATGACATAAGGACTTAATTGGCAGTGGATTGCACTATGCCCTGCTGTATGCATCTTGGCTGGCACTGCAGTACTCTAGTGTGCTTCTGGATGGCTCAAGATGGTTTCATCACCAGACACACAGGACAACTGGCAGGCATGGCTGCCTTCACTGCTGTGGATGTGGAACCAGTGGATTTCTGGGGACTAATGAACCACAGTTTCTTTGCCTGCACTATCATGCACTGAGCTGTTGCTCTCACAGCCCCATGACCATGACTCCAGTAACAGTCCCTGTTCCACCTTGATCAGCTCCTTCTGTGCCAGTACCACTTGTTGAACCTCTACTTGGTTGAACTGCCATGGTGGAGCATTTATCTACTCCTTTCCTCTACCTTGCATCTCTTTCTCCTTTTGTTCTTCTCTTCATGTTTTCTACATGCATTGACAACATGCATAGAACAGATAATGACACAAATCCCATGATGCAGTCAATGCTGGACACAAACAGTTATGACTCACAATAGCCATCTTCATGATTCTTAGCTGCCGATGTGACACACATGCCCAGGGCATGCACAGGCCATAATGCTGTACAACTTGCAAGGTGACATTGAAAAAGTGACACCACCAGACCACCCCCGAAACAAACTATGCACACCCTCACTGAGAAACCTTGTGTCTCACAAAGCAGCCTACTTTACTTTTGACTCAGTGACTATCACATGCCCAGCCCTTGTTTTCCTAACCCCAATCCATTTCCCCCCATGACCAGCTTCTTCTCCACCACCGCCACCACTTTCAGAACTTGTGCCTTATGGAACTGGCATGGTGCAACATTAATACCTCCCCCCCAATCCCTCTCTTCCTCACTTCTCCTAATCTTCTGTTCATGTTTTCTACACTGAAGCAATGGGTAATGAATGATCATGCATCACATGATAAACACAAGCCTAGTAGCATTGTGAGGTGTGAAGCACTGACGCTGAGTGCCTTCAGCATCTAAGTATGCATTTATTTAAGTAATAATCTACAACAGGGTGTGGGATATGCTGGGATTTACCCATGCCTAATGTGGTTTCAAATCCATACCAGAAATGGGTAAATCCCAGCATAACCTACACCCTGGAATGGATGATTGTGATTATACAATACAGTGTAAAAAATTAAAAATAAAAACATTATTATTTAAAATTCTAAATGTATTGTTTTTATTCATTTTTGTTAAAACATCCTTCCTCCCTATGTTAAATAGTCCATGCAGCTGCCAGGGCAAGAATAGGATGAATTTGTTTTTGGTCTGGAGTGCCCGCCTCCCCACCATTATGCTAAACATGGAAAGACAACAACAACATGAGACATTCATAACAACAACAGGTGGATTCCTTGCTCCTGAGACTCGGGACTGTGAGAAAATTAGATTTTCTGGAGGCTGGGGTGCACTATCATGCACTGAGCTCTTGCTCTCACAGCCCCATGACCATGACTCCAGTAACAGCCTCTGTTCCACCATGATCAGCTCCTTCTGTGCTGAGGGGGAGACAGAGTAAATGGTGCCATAATTGTGGAGAGTAAGCAGCGTGTTTTTCTTTTAACAACCAGGAGTAAGAGAGACAGTGTGCAGAGGAAAATACTATTTTTCTCAGTAAGGAAAACAAGGTCTGTCCATGATATTCAAGGGACATGTATCAAGAACAGCTTTTTCCTTGTTGTGCACTCTCTTACTGTCGATTGTTAAAAAAAAAAAAACTCACTCTCTCCATTATCTCTCGCTGTCATCCCAGGGAGCGGTAACACCGAGGGAGTATGTTAGTTTGTATTTTGAAGCAAACTGAAAACAAAACCTTTTTTTAAGCACAATAAAAGATATAGGTTTGTTGTTGTCACCTTGGGGAAGGATTCTGATGTGAGAGAAAACAATGGGTCACTCGAGTACATGAGCAAACTGATGTTTGCGGTCAGTGTTTTTTCTTTCTGCTTTTCTTTTCCTTTCTTGGCTACATTGCTTGGGAGAGTGGGTATTCGCTATGCAGGACACTGGGGCGTTTGAAACTATTTGGAAGGACATACTGTACAGCTGCCATTTGATGAGCTGTGGGGAAAGTAGGGATGGAACTGACACTAAAGGTAAATGGAGGTGTGAAAGCAAGAAAAAAAAGACATAGTCTTATTTTGTGTTATGCAGTGATTAGCTGGGATGGCTGGGACTGTCCCTGTGGGTTATGCTGGCATTTACCCATGGGCAAAGACCCCAGCCATCCAACCAACCAATCAGGTTAGTGTATTTAGAGATCCCATTGTATAATAAAAAACAACCCACTTCTTGAAATGTTTTATTGCATTTTTAAAATGGGTAAACTGATAAAATGTAAAAAAGCCAACTTTTCATCATTATTATTATTCAAGATGTAGCAGTTATCTTTTGTTAAAGTTAATTTTTAAAACTGGTGGCCCCCCATCTGTCAATCATCTGTCTATCCATATATTCAGTAGATTTAATGTGTGTTTATTATGGAATGCAGGAATTCAAACTTCTGCAGAGGTCTACTGACTCAGTGATCACCTTTCTCCCCACAAACACACAAGCAACATGATGCCTCAATAAAGCCAATGATTCAAAATAATCTGTGTCAGGGTAAGCAGGAAAAGAGCTCTCTGGTAGACAGGCAGGCATAGATATGAGAGAGATTTTCCATGATTAGAAAAGAAGCTCCAGAAAATAAAATGTTGAGTAGTAGTTCATTTTTATGGCTGCGTGGGTGGAGCTCTGCAGATGTTATAGGATCACAGGAGGTTTAACAGAGCAATGTGGAAGCACATGACTGGACCGCTGTCCAGTGTGCTTCCACGGTGCTCTGGCCAATGTCCAGTGGTGCTGTTTATGTGGCCCTTTCCCTCCATGGGCCACATAAACACACCCCCTTGGTGGTGCTCTACTTTTTCTTTCACAACTGTGGAAGTGACATCCACTCTTCGCAAGATGGCAGCTCCCTCCTGCCCCCTGCAGCATGATTTCACTAGCCTGCCTGCTCCTGTAGCTGGGCCTGAAGCTACCAGTGCAGGCTGACACTGCGCACTCTCTCCTCCCCTCTGCAGCATGATTTCACTGTCTTGCCTACTTCTGTTGCAGGACCTGCAGCTGCCAGTGCAGGCTCACACTGTGCACTCTCCCTTCCCCTCTGCAGCATGATTTTACTAACCTGCCAGCTCCTTTTGCAGGGCCTGCAGCTGCCAAGTGCATGCTCACACTGTGCACTCTCTTCTTCCTCTGTATCATGATTTCACTAATCCGGCTGCTCCTGTTGCAGGGCCTGCAGCTGCCAGTGCAGGCTCACACTGTGCCCTCTCTCTACCCCGCTGCAGCATGATTACACTAGCCTGCCTGCTGCTGTTGCAGGGCCTGCAGCTGTCAGTGCAGGCTTACACTGTGCCCTCTCTCCACCCCTCTGCAGCATGATTTCACTAGCCTGCCTGCTGCTGTTGCAGGGCCTGCATCTGCCAGTGCAGGCTCAAGCTGTGCACTGTCTTGTCCCATCTGCAGCATGATTTCACTAGCCTGCCTGCTCCTGTTGCAGGGCCTGTAGCTGCCAGTGCAGGCTCAAACTGTGCCCTCTCTCCACCCCGCTGCAGCATGATTTCACTAGCCTGCCTGCTGCTGTTGCAGGGCCTGCAGCTGCCAGTGCAGGCTCAAGCTGTACACTATCTTGTCCCATCTGCAGCATGATTTCACTAGCCTACCAGCCTGAAACAATAGCTGACTATAATTATAAAAACAGTCATATAACTGTAATGATAATTCACAATTTTCTGGTGATTTGAAAGTGTTGAGATCAGATGTCACTATTTTTCACAAGAGAGAGCTGGGAATGGCATTGAATGTGTGCATCATGAGTTATCCTTGATCTCCAGTGTCTCAGAGTGGTTGCTGTGGGTAATGTGACTTGCCAAAAACTTGGATATGATGAGTGGCTACTCCCTGTGAGATGTTCGGTGTCTGTGTAATGACGTTGAAGTGCTGAAGGGCAACCGAGTTACTTTGGAACTGCTCCACTGATGCCCACATCATCAGATTTCAGCATGTTCACCAAATGGAACTTCAGCAATGGCTCATCATGTGGTTCTCTGGCTCCGTTCAGTTTTCACTGTTAGTGAGACCCACAAGTAGTAGAGAGAAAGAGATGCCTGGGGAAGGGAGTGACAATCAGCCACAAGAGGTGCTGCTGGATCTTTATATTCGGCACGGAATTAGGATGAGTATGGAGCCAGGCAGGGGAATAGGCAGACTGGATGGATCTTTAGGTCTTTTTCTGCTGACACAGGGCTGGAGTTTCAGCCCATCTGGGACTAAGTCCCACTCTGCAGCCAATGCTGCATGACAAAATCTGCACACCTGCAGAGATTCATATATTCAGAAGGTGCAGCTGTGGGGGATGTTACACGTAGTTACTCTGGGCATAACATTTTTTTAGCAAGTTAGTTATTTATTTAAAATCTTGATAACTGGGACAGGCACACTGAGCCGAGGCTCATTTCCAGGTGTAAACCAGGGACACAAGTGTAACAGCTGGTTATAAACATAACATATCAGAACATAATACTAATATTACAAATTAAGAAGAAACAGCTGGGAATAGAAGATGGGAAGGGGAGATAAGACATAAGGGTGTGGAGGAAGCAAGGTAGGAGCAGAGGGGAGCCTGAAGGTGGAGACTGTGTTGCTTAAAAGAAAGGAAGGAAGAGGAGTTATGGAGTCGCAGAGGGAGACAATTCCAAAGGGAGGGGAGACTGTAAGAAAAGCAGATTGATCTGTAGAGGTGCGGTGAGGGAGGGAGGGAGAAGGTGAGGTCCCTGGTGTGGAGTTATAGGAGAAGGGAGCAGCTGGTGACAATTTGGAGGAGAGGTAGGTAGGAAGTGCACCAAAACAGTATTTAGCAATGAAGTTTAGGGAATGGTAGACCACCTGAGGGGTAGTGGGATGAAGGAACGGGAGGAGTAGAGATTACAGTGAAGGGTGTGTGTGGGGCATCTGTGGTGTAGCGGCAGAATGAGCTTGGAAGTGTGTCAAGCTTAGAAAGTGAGGAAGCTGAGGAGCAGTTCCATAGACTTCATCAGCATAGTCAAAAATCGGTAGGATAATTTTTGAGACCAGTACACAGCGAACAGGAAGGGGGAGGCAATCCTTGTTTCAGAAAAGTATTCTCACTTCCGGGTGGGGTTTGCAGCATAAGGAGTCAATGCGGACAGTGAAGGCTAGATGGCAGTCAAGCTATACCCCAAGATATTTGAAGTTGAACACAAAATCAAGTGGGGTACAATCCAGTGGTGAATGGGTTCTGGCTAACTTTTGCACAGTACCGAAAATCATTGCAACCATCTTTTTGTGTTGCCCTGTAAGTGATTGGCTTGAAACCATGACAGCACTTTGTTTAGGTCCTGTTGAAATGTGGCATGGATGGAAGCTGTAGAGGGACCTGAGATAAATAAGACAGAGTCATCTACATACATGTGGATGAGGGAATTTGTGCACATTAAAGGGAGATAATTTATGAACAATGAAAATGTATAGGGCCCAATATTGACACTTGGGGAACATCAGCATGGATTTGGAGGTTAGGAGAAGAGGAGTCACCAACCTGCACTGATTGCTGTCTATTTGAGAGATATGAGGTGAACCAGTTTTCTGAGGCATGTGTCATCCCAGTGTAGTAAAGCTTGTTTAGCAGGAGGGGTGGAAGATAGAATCAGAGGCTTTGGCCAGGTCCACAAAAATCACAACTATGACGTGTCCCTGTTCCATGGCTGTTAAAATATGATCAGTGACCCATAGTAAGGAGGATGTGGTCAAGTGGTGTTTTCTAAACTCCAATTAAAAGGGGAGATATGACCAGTGGATGATACGAAGTCAGATAGTCAAGTGAGCACTACAGATTCCTGCAATTTGGCAAGGGCAGGGAGGAGGGAGACTGGTATGTAATTTCCTGGAAAAGAAGGATCTCCGCCTTTATGGAGGGGCAACATTTTAATGACCTTCCATGCCTGTGGTACAGTGCCAGAGGAAAAGGAGAGATTAAGTAGGTGTGTCAGTGGAGAGGCGATCACAAGGGCCCATAGGCAGAGGGGCTTTGGGTGAACACCATCTGGGCTAGATTTGCTTGGGTTTAGGGACTTTATTGCTCAGATGACCTCTTGAGGGGAGACTGGAGAAAAATGGAAACCATTCTGAGTTGAGAAGGGGGGAAGGATAGTGGTGGAGGTCAGAGGGGGTCAGACAAGGGGCAGGTAGTAAAAACCTTTTTGAAAGTCTCAGCTATAGAGTTTGGGTCAGAGATATTCAAACAATTTAGGTTAAGGGCATGAAAGAATGACTGGGTTGGAGGGTCAATAAAGGAATGGACCACTCCCTAGAAAGAGGTGAGGGATAAGTAGTTTCCATTTAAGTGCCTTTTGAAGTAATCATGTAACCCTGGCACCATTATACCAAGGGCTACTACACTGCCTACCTTCCCAAAAACAGGTTGAGGGACCTGGGTTCAAAACTAACTGGTACCAGGGTATCCCTACCAGTATTAATACTACAATTATGGTGCCTCCACCCAGAGTAATGCTTCAGTGGGTAACTATCACAGTAGGTACAGCCCTCTGGGAAGCTAATGCCAGCCACAACCCCACCTAGTGAGCTTTAGGATTTATCAAACCAGTTGCAATGCTTAACAGAATACCAAGCAGTTTGACCATTAATGATATGTTCACGCTCAGCCCACTAACCCACAGGGTCTGGATCTCTGGCATGCACCCTGTATTCCCCCTGTAAAATACAATTTCACAACTTCCATGCACTTGGAGACAGTTAGCATATATCTTATCATTGTGTGCATAGTAATAATATGCTCATGGCTCAGTTTAAACGTGAAAACATCAAACAGTTTTATTTGGGGAAGTTAACAAGGGGGAGAGTGAGAAGCAAGGTAAATCATAAGGTACTTTTCAATTGCAGATTTATGTTGCATAAAGTTTAATCAAGCCCTGCATCCACAGTCCTACTAACTACTGGATACCCAGAATAACTAATAGGCATGCTTGAGTGGTGCCATGGGGTAGCCAGCGTTGCAGCTGCATTGGAGCCTTGATGGCAGAAAATGATTTAAAATGCAAATGCACTTTGTAACCCAACTGATTGTATCCATGGCTAGATGGCCCAGTCAATTCAAACACTTCAAACTGGTAAACAAAAATAATGCTGGCTTGTTGCAGGGGAGGTACCCTGGTTTTACTCACTGTACCCAGATGGATTTGAAAAGTGCTGGGGACATCAAGACCCGATGCTGGCATGGCATGCAGATTGGGACCTGGACCAACACTACTCACCTCCATGTCAAGGCCTTTCCCACAAGGTGGACACAACCTGCATTGATCTGGTGTGCAGGGTCTGATTCCCCAGTACTGGTCTTTCGCCGAGATGGCTTGCAACTTGGTACAGGAACTATGTGGAAATATGTCTATGTGGGTCAAAGATGGCATATGCCCACCTGGAAAATGTTCTTCTGGCAAAGAGTTTGTTGGAAATACTGGTGAACCCTCCAGAAGATGTTTGGCAAAGTTCTTTAGTACTGCAAGTGACTCCTGATACAGTACAGGAGTCCCTGGTTCAATTTCTCCACACACGAGGTGGGCCACACTTGGAGTGGCTGAAAGGAACATCAGACTTCTCCATTGTGGTTTCTCCTCAGCAGCTTGCTGAGAAAGCCTCTCAGTCTGCAGTTCAGCGGTCCCAGGTACTCGATCCTTACTAGGATCGAGTAGATACCCACAACAGGTAATACAGGCCTCTCCTCTGAAGAGACACACAGAGCCACGTAGGCTCCTCTTTGTTCAGAAGCTCAAGGATGTCCAGGACCAAAGGTGGCAGCCCCCATTAGAGAGAACTGATACCGGCAAGACTGGCACATAACCAGTTTATTTATTTTAGATACACCAAAGAACTAAAAGTAAATATTTATAGATTATTGAAGGGCTCCCTCTGCCCTGTTAGTGACAGCAGAGTGGAGCCAATCAGGGAAATACCTAGCTGGTCACAAGCCCTATTGCACTCGGACCCAGCCCAGGGTATTTACTCTATACACAAGGCTGGAGTTCTTAAAGAGACAGCATGATGGCATGGATGTGTGCACACACAGAGCAACAGCAGCAGCAGAACATGGAACATGAATTTAAACCTCTCTTTCTAGATGTCTGCCAGGCAGTGGGCATCAGAGGAGCCCAGGGAGGTACGTAAGGTAAGTCCCTACGATTTTGGGGGGGCTACAGTCAGACTTTGCAAGCCTGATTGCCTTGATACAGGAGTTTCTGAGAGATCTGTATCATTGCTTATACTGGAGTGACGGTGTAGATTTACAGCGGGACCAGGCCTGGTCACGGGATTTACACAGGACAATAAGGTTTGTCATAATCCAGGGAAGGTGACATCTCTTCACTGTGGGGTTTACCAAGAGGCCATCTATGTCCCAGACGTGGGTGAGAGCAGATGCAAAGTGGGTTAGAGCAGAGTCCACATCCAGGGCAGAGTAGACTAGGGACCAGTTTGCGTGGGTAAGATCAAGTAGAAGGGTGGTAACGTCAATTGAATGCAGGGAGTGGAATTTCATATATTTACGAGTGGATTTGGGGAGGTGTAGCTTCCTAAAGCAGTAAGTGATACACTGGTCAGGACACCTGCATCAGTTATGTGTTGTAGGTGGGAGGAATGTACCCACTCAATGACTGAATGGTTGGAGCAATGGGGGTTGTAGCGAGTGGGTTCCAAGATTAACTGAGAGAGAGGTTGAGTGACTCAATTTTTAGGATGCAGGGCTTAGAGGAGGGGGAGAGCCAGTTCAGGTTAAAGTCGCCTGATAAGATAAGCTCACCAGAGGCGGTCAGAGAAGCTACAGAGGATATGCACATGACCAATGAGTCAGGGAAGAGGAGAGGAGAGACAGAGTGCACCAGCATAGATAGGAGGTGACACTGGAAGTGATAGAAGAGTGATAATTGCTGAGTTTGTGGTAGGAAGGGCAGGATTCACAAAGGGTAACGGAGCATGGCAGAGACTGTCAGACATAGAGGGCAACCCAACCCCCACACTTGCTGTGGCCCTGGTGGAAGAGTGAGAGCTCCAGGACAGGTAGGGAAGAGTCGGGAATCTTAGCAGAAAGCCAGGTTTCAGAGACACATAGGATATTAGGGGAGTGTTGTGCCATCCATACTCTAAGGAGGTCTAATTTTGGAAGAAGGCTTCTAGCATTTAAATGGTAGAAACAGAGACCCTTTGAGGATTGATGGGGTGGGCGTAGAGGGGCAGGATTCTGTTCCACATCCCCTGAGAGGAGAAGCAGGAGGATGAGGAGGTAGAAGGCTGCTTGTTCCTTACACCTTCTAGGGCTGAGAGGGGATAAGGATAACAGATGTGCACATCAGAAAAGAGTGCAGTCTGATTATGTGGCAGGGGTAAGACATTTGGGAGCATGAGCAGTTCAGGGGCGAATTGATGAGGGGAAGGTGAGGGAGGGAGGAATCAAGGGGAGAGGAGGGGACAGGCCAGGAGGAGGGACAAGGGAGGCAGGGAAAAGCGGGGGTAGAAGAGAGGATGGAGAAAGAGAAGAAAAAGAAGAGGCATGACAGGCTAAGAAAAGGTCCTAGCATTTGGAATGGGTGATAGTGAGAGAGAAAAACAACTGTACAGGAAGGTATGAGTTGAAATTGTGAAATTGTGGCACAGCTGCCCTGAACAAATGGCTGTAAGCTACCATAAATCATGGAGCCAGTCATAAACTGGCTCCACCTTTGAAAATATGGTGGCTGCAGGAAGTACTATGGCTCCACAAGTGTAGACCCATTTAAGCCATTTTCTCACAGCCACAAACCTTTCAGGGGCTTTGAAAATCCAGGCCTCAGTCTATATTTCTGTTTGTCCCTAGAGCCCTGCCAATAAATACACTGACAACATAATGTGTGGTTGCTCAGTCCTGGCAATAATGTTACTGTTTTTCATAGTTACGATAAATTCACAATGATACATTCACAAGGACATCTCTAAATTCCATGTCTTGTCCTCTTTTTTCATCCTATTTACAATACATTCTATTTCATTATGTACATACATTATCTCCTTCCTTATCCTGTTGGCCTCATAATTATTAAAATATCTCTTCTTTTCTTCTGCCCCCCCAGACATATATCATGGGGGGGGGGCCTGGCCTCTTCCTCTTAGTTCTTGGACGGGGGCACGAGCATACACACTGTGCCCCTGCCTCTTCTTTGTCAGACCTGTGTCCTTTTTGTCATTTTTCCTCCCCCCCCTTTTCTTGTCTTTGTTCCCCCTTTTCCTTTTTCCTCCCCCTTTTTTGCCGTCCACCTTTGGCATTAACCTGCAGCCTGCCACTGTGTTCCACCTACCACAGTTCCCTACTGCTCTATCTTCCAGGTGGGCGGGTTTGGAAATTCACTTTGGAGCAAGATTGTGGCTTTCCACTGCTGTGCAGCCCCTTTTAGCTGCCCTTTTCAGTCCTGCCCCTTGGCTTGTCTCAGCCGAAGACCGGTTGCCTCCTCATTGCTCCCTCTCCTCCTGCCCTGCCCTTTTGTGACCTCACTTGGACCTCCCCTTTTGTGATTCCTGTCATCCCCATCCTCCCCTCCCTCTCCCTCTCTTAGTTTGCCATTTACTTGGCTTGAGCCATGGGACAATGGCGCCTGCCCCTTTTAATTGGGCAACCCTCTTTGTCCCCAGAGCCCTGCCAGTAAATACACTGACAACATAATGTGTGGTTGCTCAGTCCTGGCAATAATTTTACTGTTTTTCATAGTTACGATAAATTCACAATGATACATTCACAAGGATATCTCTAAATTCCATGTCTTGTCCTCTTTTTTCATCATATTTACAATACATTCTATTTCATTATGTACATACATTATCTCCTTCCTTATCTTGTTGGCCTCATAATTATTAAAAGATCTCTTCTTTTCTTCTGCCCCCCCAGACGTATATCATGGGGGGGGCCCTGGCCTCTTCCTCTTAGTTTGTGGATGGGGAGCACTAGTGTACACACCGTGCCCCTGCCTCTTCTTTGTCAGACCTGTGTCCTTTTTGTTATCTTTCCTTCCCCCACCCTTTTCTTGTCTTCATTCCCCCCTTTTTCCATTAGTGCACCTCCAGCTTGCGATGGATGGTGGACGTCCCCATCTTTTTATCCCTCCCCTTATTCCCTTGCCCTAATCTGTTTCTGCACCAACCATGCCTCGATTGCCTTCGCAATTTTGGTATTGAACATCGCCAGGCCAAGGCCTGACAAATGAACCCCGTCCCCCCATAATACTCATCTACCCACTCTAAAATCCCATGGTGAATGACTAATCTGCCTAGGCCCTGGAACAGTCTCCCCACTTGCGCATTCATGTGCTTCCTGGCCCTGTCTATCCCCTTATGGTTCTCAGCCTGTCTCCAAACCCTCCGAGGCGTGATGTCTGACCACACCAAAGTAACCTCTGGCCACCATTCCTTTATTCTTTTTACATCCTGCTTTATCTGATAAAAAATGTCCACCCAGGGCCTTGTTCCTAGGTCATTGCCCCCAAGATGTATTACGATCAGGTCCAGCCGCCTATGATCCCTCCTGATTTCCCTGAGTTCTGGCAGTAGCTGCGCCCATTTCATGCCTTGGAGACCTTTCCACGGCAATCGTATTGTGCCACTGTCCATATACAGATGTTTTCCCCCTTGTGTCCTGGCCGCCCACTTCTCTGCCCAATGGACAAACGAATGTCGCACATCCATACCTCAAGTCTCTTGGTCATACCTGAGTAAACAAAACATACGAATGAGTATCTAAGCACTGACTTTTCCCTGCCCCCCATTTCGTTTCAATGTACCTGCTGAGGGAGAGAATAACAAATATCATTATCGTTGCATCTTCCTTATGTATGTTTTATAACATCCTGAAACCCACTTTCCTCTTTGTTTGATTTCTTCCGATCCCCTGCAGTGAGCTGCCATTGCCGATGCAGCCCCAATCCTTAATGAGTGAGAGGAATACCCTTCCACTGGTTCTCCCAGAAATCTGAGTGCTTTACTCAGCATGGCCGCTACCTGGTACCCTGACACTGGTTTGCCATCAACATATATAAACATCATTCCAACCCCCTGGTTTGGGCGGTCTGCCGCGTAAGTGAGCAATGCCATGACCAGGCAGATAGCTTCATTCAGGTGTCTTTTCAACCCCACCTTCTTCCCTTCCCCATGCTGGTCAGTTTTTGACTGCCTTAATAGTACTGTCACCGTCTCTCATTTCCATTTGATGTTCTCTCATCGGAGCCCCACCCCGACCGCCTGTTGTGCCCCACCATCTCGCTCAAACGAAAGGCCCCGCTATACATGGTGGTGGCGTACAGGGCCCGGAATAGTACCGCTTTCCTCGGGTAACTGTAGATATGCTGCAAGGCCGCTATCAACCTTGCCAACAAACCTTTGGATATTGGCTTTCTGCTATCCTGTCTCTTCCCTGCTCCCCTCATCCAACCCTGCATCATTCTGCGAATCAGGTTGCTCTTTGTCAGGTCCCCCCAACCCCTTAATGTACAGATCTGGCTTATAGCCGCCAGATGTACCCCCATGGTCGAATGTGCCATGATCTGATTCCATCCCAAAACTAAAAACTGCGCCACCTGCTCCCCCATTGCTGGCCCACTTACCTGTCCACCGTACTGCTCCCGGAAGTTCTAAAACACCATCCAGGAGGTTTCATATGCTCTCAGGGTCTGGGGGGCCCAGGAGTTGTGGAACAATATCTCAGCTCCCCCAATCCAATCGACCATACTTATGTCGGGATGATGGCCATCCTAGCCTCTGGTCCAGGTGCGATAGTCCTGAATTTGTCCATCTGCAATCGGGAGAGGCAATCAGCTATCACATTGTCAATGACATTGATGTGTCTGGCCCTGAAAGACACGTTCAGGGACAAACCCAACCACACCATACTGTCCAGAACCCTCATCACCCTCTCAGACTTTGTCCCCTTCTTGTTCAGTATTTCCACTACTGCCTTGTTGTCACTCCAGAATGTGACCTGTTTGTTCCTGAGATCCTCTCCCCATACTAACATGGCCACCCATATGGGAAACAGCTCTAAGAAGGTGATGTCATTCATGACCCCTTCCTGGGCCCAGTCCTCTGGCTATGGTTCTGTGAACCACCGCTCTTGAAAATACCCTCCCATGCCTATGCCTCCCAACGTGTCCATGTATAATTGTAGATCAGTGTTATAAAGCCAATTGTCCTGCCAAAAAGTGTGCCCATTATACTCCTGCAGAAAATGTTCCCATACTGCCATATCCTCCCGCGTTCTTGTTTTAAGGTCTACCCAATGATGAGGTTGTGTGGCCCCCTGTGTTGCCCAGGCTAGACGCCATGTAAAAGTGCTCCCTGGTGTAATGGCTCAACATGCAAAGTTCAGATGCCCTGGCCCATTGACGCAGTGGTGGGATTTCTGCTTGTGGCGCCGGCAACCTGGGTTCGGGGGCGGACCCAAGTCGTCAGAGGGCCGGCCAGGGTGGAGAGGGATGGAGCGTCCTATGGACTGCTCTCCTTCTCTGGGGAGAGGTTGGGGGCAGCATCCGGAGCACTGAGGACTCCTGGCAGAGGTTGAGAGCTCTCACGCTGCCGCGCTAGTCTCTGGGGGAGGTGGGGCAGATGCTGGCGTCATTGCACGTCCCCGCCTCCGGGAGGAAAACACAAGAAAAGAGGAAGGGGAGATCCTCCATCTAGGTGAAGCCTCCCCGGGCTTCAATTCACCTCTGCCGCTGCACTCCCAACTAGTTACTGGTCCCGCGGCACTGGAATTAGGGGAACCAGTGCTGCGGCCCCGCCCTCCAGGGTGCAAGCCGGGGATGACCGGGAGTGGCAGCAAATAGGCAGGTGGTGGAAGCTCCGGGGGCCGTGACTAGGCAGATGAGAGACGGAGGATCTCCCAGGTAAAATAGGAAATAAAAAAAAAAAAAAAGTTCAGATGCCCCAGCAATTGCTGTGCCTGTTGCAGCCGGACCCTCCTGTGTCCTCCCACTGTCCTCAACAGCTCACTGAGTTTCCTTACCTTCTGGTCCGGCAACCTAAACAATTCCTGTGCTGTGTCTCTCTCTAACCCTTGGAACTCTGTTGTCCGACTTGGGCCTTTGGTCTTGTCCGCCGCTAATGGGACCCCTATTTCTCGGCATAGAACCTGCGAATCCCTAAGCATGTTCTGGGTCTCTAACCTCCCTTCCCCAATGAACAAGAAATCATCCAGGTAGTGTACTACTGTCCAGTATCTGAAATGGGCCTGGAAAACCCATTCCAACCATGTACTAAACATTTCAAATGTGGCGCATGCTATTGAGCAACCCATCGGCATGGCCTTGTCGAAGTAGTACATCCCATCCACCTGAAAACCTAGCAAGTCCCAGTCCTCTGGCCTGACTGGCAGTAGCCGGAAAGCCGACTCTATGTCCGTTTTTGCCAACCACACCTCCTGCTTTGATCTAATTAGCCACACTGCATCTTCCAGGGTGGAGTAGGTAACCCTGATGTCTTCTTCCACAATAGCATCGTTAACCAAATCCCCATCTGGGTAAGATAAGGGATGTATCACCCAGTACTCACCCTCTTGCTTCTTGAGAACTAGCCCCAGTGGGAAAACCCTCATATTTTTCAAGGGGGGGTGTTGTGAACGGGCCTTCAACCCTCCCCACCCGCACTTCTTTCAGGATTTTTTCTGTCAGTATTGCCTCCTTCCCTTGCACAGATTTGAGGTTCCATGCTGACGTCTGTTTTCTGTCCCCTTTAAACTGTAAGCTAAACCCAGACCTAAAACCCGTCCTCAATTTGTCCACCACCTCTCTGTCTGGGTAGCCCCCCCAACTCCCTTTCCATCCCTGCTATGCTTATCGGTGTCCAGGCCAGCTGGAAACCCCCTTGTGGCTGCCCCTCATGCCTCTTGATGTCGGGGTTGATAGGCCTGTGCCCTTCCCCCTGTTCCCCTCCCACTGCCACCCCTCCCTCACTGCTGCCCCCGAAAGGAGCTCTGGTTATTCCAAAAGAGCGGCTGGTACATGTTGTCCTGGCTGCCTGCTCCTTTATCCCAGCTGTATCTACCTTTAGAGGCTGGGTGGTGTCCCCCGCACTTGGAACATGCATGTCGGAACCGGCAGTTCGGCCAGGAACATGATGTCCTGTTATATCCCCAACATGCTTTTGTTGTCACCCCACCCCTTTTTTCACTGTCCGTTTTCTTGTCTGTGGGACCCGTATAAATTTCTAACCATAAATCTATTTGCCTTGCGTCCCACTGCACATCCCCAAAATGAGCCATTATCTTTCTAAATTTTTCATACTGCAGCCAGCTATGTCCCCCTTTTTTATATACATTCTTTGTTATGAGAGAATAAGTTCAAAGGGGTTGCCAGTTCAAGCCGCTTCTCAATTACAATAGCCGTAAAATAGGTGAACCCCATGGACCAATTGTCCCAGGTCTTTCCCTTCCATGTTTTATCCTCCTCTTCCTTTCTGAGCAACACCACCGCTGCTGCCATGTCCTTTTTCTCTAAGCTATCCTTCTCTTCGTATTTTTCCATACTGTCAACATTTGCTACAGCGAAAATATCCACGTATTCCCCTTTCCATATCTTCTCCTTCATGGCCGTGGGGACGTGATCAGCTAGCAGCACCCCTGGTGCCTGCAGCTCTCTTCTTATCCCCTGGTTTCCCATTGTACCTCCTCCCTTTCTCTCCCTCCCCCCCTTTTAATTCCCCTATTGCTTTTTCTAGTTGAACTATTCTGTTTTCCCCCATACCTTTCAGCATTTGTTCTATATAGTCCTTCATGCTGCTCTCCATAGTCACCCCTGGATTACCTTTTCCGGGTGGCTGCGGGCTGTCGGGCTCCTTCGGAGGGCTTCCTGGTGTGCTGGGCAGGACCAACTGTGGCAAGGCTGACATCAGAACGGTTCTGGGATGGTCAGCTGGAGCCTCAGCGCTTCAGGTACTGGTACCACACTAGTGGCTGGGATGTGGTCCAGGATTAGCTCTGGGGCAGGGTTATTCGGAGTTGGACACCTAGGGGCTCCTGGCTCAGGCTCTGGTACCACCAACCTGGTTTCTGGCACACTGCTCCTTTTTGGCACCCTTTTGTTCATCTCCCTACCCTTCCCCGTTCTCCCCTTCCACTTTGTGCCCTTCTCCCTTTCTCCTGGCTCCACCACCTCCAGCAACTGATTCGCCTTCTCCACCACGTCCATTACTGCTTTGTAGCATTCCTCTTTGTTGGGCTTTGCCTTTTTTGGTGCCATCCTCGCTCTTTACCTATGAACAACACAACATATAAATCATACCAACATCCGTTCACTTGTATCCCCCTGTCTGTGTGTACATATATACATACACATATACCTACACCCATATATAATATATTTATATATATATATATACACACATACACACACACACCCACACACACCGCATATCCTAGTTCACTAATTCTCCTTTTATCAGTTGGAGGTCCCCAATGCCTTTTGTTTCACCTCAGTGGTTCCACCTAGCCTGGGCCGTGCAGCTATGATTGACAGCCATACTCTCTCTACCCCAATGCTGCCCCCTAATTTTTAGCCCATTCAACTAACACCACCATAAAACCATTAACATTGTTCTGTACTCGGACAGTGGTGTTGCATCAATTGTCATTGCTGCTCTCCAGCGAGAAATACCAGAACATCTGAGACTTCCAAAATTGTTTTCTTTTTAAACAAAAGAACCCATCTATAACAAACAATACCAGGAAAAACTGGAGGTTCTGACCCCATCTCACTCTGATGATATCTTGTTCCCCTGCTGTCCATCTTTCCATTAGCCTCCCATAATCCAGTCCTCCCCTCTTTTCCTTTAATTAGGCCTCCCATATTCATTAATTCTGGGAAAAATGTTGTTTAAACTAACTGAACCAAAAAACAGAGAGAAAACGCCATCATATTCTCATAGGGGTACATGTATGCTGATTCCCCTTGGCCTTCTGTTTCCACTTTGATCCGCATGGCGATGCGATGACGTCAGACGCCAATGCCATGCAGTCAGCCCTCGTGGTAGGTGAGCTCTCTCTCCTCCTCCTCCCTTGATCCATGCTTCTTTACTGTGGATCCCCTTTCCAGCCAAAACCAAATGCTTGTAGCTATCGGCACTCTGACTCAACGAGGCACTGACAAAATGAAAGGGGATCCTACCCGCCCTCCTTCCATGATGAACAGTGCCCCTGTTGGGATTTAATATTCCCCTTGGCCTCCCCACCGTGCTGCTTCATGCCGTTGCTTGCGGAAGATGTGTGCAGATATACCAAATAAAACAATAAGAATCACCACAGCTTGTGAATACCAATGGTTGAAAATGTCCCCCACATCTTTTGTAGCTTTAGCTAGATATGTCTCTGCTGTAGTCTCCACAGGGCTGATCAGGATAGATCTATCAGGTTGTGCACTGATGCGAGTAGCTATCGTATGCTCCCCCCACTACATTTAAATTGCATTTCTCTAGATAAGCTTTTTGCAGTTCAAAATTAAAATTAAATGTGGATTTCTGTTGAGCTATGTCCCCCAAGTTTTTTCTTTTGTGTAGGGGCTCTTGCTTTGATGGATTACGGATGTTCGACTAACCTCACTGCTGTGGAGCCTCACCTAAAATCTAGTCCACCAAGGGAGAAACCACCACCATAGTCCCAGAGGGGGCACACTCAGCATGCTGCAGGGCTGAAAGGCATCCGTATAGGGCAAACACCCTTCCGTTTTACATTCAGTTCACCCCCCTCCCCGTTCTCGCTTCACAATTGTAAGGTTTTACAGCTCCCCCTCTCGCAGTATAACAGCTGTCCTTCGCGGCTCACCACTAATCAGTTTAAAGTTTCTTCCAATGTGCTGGCCCTCCAAAAACAAACTCCATTTCTCGCCGCTCTCCTGCTGCCATCCCTTGCTTAAGCACCTTGCCTTCACATGGGTTCTCGGCTGCCTACTCACTGCGTTCTCTTTCAGCTTGGCTGTTGTTTACTCTTTTCCTTTTTTTACTTTTTTTAACTTTTAACTGTATATTGTAAATTTCTTTAAACTAACTCCAAAACCAAACCAAAGGCCCAACGGCCCTAAACTACCACGACTGATGTGCTTCAAAAGCAAATTCACTTTGGAGCAAGATTGTGGCTCTCCACTGCTGTGCAGCCCCTTTTAGCTGCCCTTTTCAGTCCTGCCCCTTGGCTTGTCTCAGCCAACCACCAGTTGCCACCTCGTTGCTCCCTCTCCACCTGCCCTGCCCCTTTTGTGACCTCACTTGGACCTCCCCCTTTTGTGATTCCTGTACCCATCCCCCATTCCCCCTCTGCCCCTCCCTCTCTTATTTTGCCATTTACTTGGCTTGAGCCATGGGACAATGGGGCCTGCCCCTTTTAATTGGGCAACCCTCTTTGTCCTTTCTCCACTCCAACATTCTTTATAATCCTGTTCACCCTTTCGGCATTCTTTGTGGGTCCTTTCTCCACTCCAGGTTTTTTTCTGTGCTCACTCACCACTCTAACATTCTTTCTGGGTCCGTTCTTCACTCTAACCTTCTTTTTGTGAGTCAATGTGCAGGAGTATGTTAAACTTCAAAACTAGTTTTTTTTTTTCAAAGCCACTAGTACCTCTTAGAATTTGATAAAAATAGTCTTTTAAGATTCATTTTCCAAAAATGACATTTCGTTATTAAAGGTTCTAAAGTAATCTAAACTGGCTCTCTTACCTTCTCCTCAAACGTCACTTAAAGTAACATACTCATTGCCCTAAAGACTTATGCCTGAGGTCTGAATGCTTTGTTCAGTCATTTGGAAAGAAATTCAAAGAATTCTTGGGAATATCATTCATCACTGCCAAGAAATCAAGAATGTATATTTGCCTTCTTTCAAGTCAAGTTTCTTTCTTGCATTATGGTTTGGCTTGCGACATTGAATTTGCTGCCAACCCTACTGTATGTCAATTAATCAGTCAGAATGCAGAACCAAATTAAAATGTTTACACCCAGAGGGCACTGGCAGCATCTCTACAGTAAATACTTTACATAAACAGTTTAGAAAAAAATGCACATGGCAAAGTACATTTCAAACTGGGGATCATTTTACTTTGTTGTAGACTTACTTGAGGAGGCTGTATGAGCTATGATGCTTATGATGCCGACCTATTTGATGAAAATTCCAGTCAATAAGCCTGGTGTGAGCCATTTGTTCTTCTGAGTGTAACAGATTTTCAGTTTGTATACCTCTATGAACATTGTCACCACAGCTATTTATCATATGTTAGTTGCCTTCAGTAATATGAGTTGGCAGCACTGCTCTCTCCTTTCAGTAACCATGGAGTAATTGCATTCTGGCTTTAATTTCACATGATTAATTGGTTTCAGCAAACCTTCTTGTTATCATTTCTTCTAATTGTGGAAGAATTCATGGTCAGAGGCAACACTAATAGACCCATTCAATACCTTCTGCACATAATAATTAGACTTACCGCAGGGTGTTTTGTGTGTTGGTGCAAAAATGAAGATGCATGCATTGTTAAAAGCTTCTGCCCTCGGCCTGTGAGTAATAAGTATTAGCAAAGACTGAGCAGAATAAGAAAGCGCTGATTGCTTGAATACACTTTTGATTGTATGGAAGCAAACCTTCAAATCAAAGAAAACTATCCAAGACTGTCGATTTCCAACAGAAGGAGTCTTTACATACATTGACTTATCAGCCACGACGAATGACCAGCTTGTGCTTTTTCTCACCTATCTGCCAGGAACTCATAGAGACATAGAATTTGTCTGCAGAAAAGAACTGCTGGGCCCATCCAGATGGCAGAGATGGTCACTGCCTAGTCTGTCTCCACAGACCCTAACTGGTCTCTGGTGATCCCCTCTCCTCCCTTCATATTTACTAATATTTCTCATGTCTATCAAATGCTTGGAACCTCCTACTTTTTTAACTTACCACTTCTGCTGATCTTCTGTTCCAGGTGCCCACCACTCTTTCAGTGATTTAGTACTTCCTCACATTCATCTTAAACTTCCCCCCTCCAACTTCATTACATGCTCTCTGGTCCTGGTACTCTTTCTCCATTGAAAGAGACTCCCCTCCTGCACTCTGCTCATCCCCATGAGGTACTTGTAGGTCTCTATCATGTTTCCTCTTGCTCTCATCTCTTCCAAGCTGTACGTGGTGAGATTTCTTCAGTCTCACTTTGTAGAGCTTTTGATGAGACCCCTGTACCATTTTAGTTGCCCTCCTCTGGGCTACCTTCACCCTGTCTATGTCCTTTCTGAGGTGAGGTCTACAAAACTGGACACAATACTCCAGGTGGGGTCTCGCAAGCAAGTGGTACATTGGCAACACCGCATCCCTCCTTCTGCTTGAGATAAATCTCACACACACACACGCACACACGCATGCACGCACGCATGCACACACACACACAGAGTCAAAAATTAAAAAGATGTACTTTTGTAACCTGCTACTCCATTCAAAGTCAGTAAAAATATATTTTTGTGAAACGAATCCTTCAAAAAGTCTCCTTCACTTTTCCCAGTCTGCATAATTCAATTTGCCATGCTTCTGATGTGGGGGGAATACAATAAAACACAAATATAGGTTTCGGTGACCTATACACCACCAGCACTCAGTAACAAAAATATTTTCCACCTTTCCCAGTCTGCTAAATTAACTCAGTCCTGTTCCTTCTGCAGAAAGGGCACTGAGGAAGGCATCTCTTATTTGATGTCAAAATGTTGGGCTTTAATGTAATCACTATTACACAATGGCAAGAAAGAATGCTGGCCTCTGATTGGTCAGTCTGGGACTGGACCTGTGATGTCTTCCCAGAATACATCACAGATCTAGTCCCAGCACAAAAATGACTGCATTAAATGTTAAAAGAATCACTCAGTGAAAGTGAAGTCATCAGCTTGATCAGCTTCACTGACTGCTTGGCAGCCCTCGTTACTGTGCCCCACTTCTTTGTTGAACAAGCAAGATAAGTTATTCTTATATAAAACCTCCCTCCCACCAAATCACAGTTTGCCCCTCTGGAATGTGACAAAAAAGTTTTCTTTACAGTGTACAAACTAGACAAAATGTTCATGGCTGTTTTCTTCCCCGGTCCAAGCAGCTTGAGTGAACCATGAAGACCATAACTGCAGGTAACACGGTTCACTGATGCCGCTCGGGTCATGGGAAAAGAGCTGTCATTAAAATGTAACTTTATTTTCTCTACTTCAACTGGCACACATCCTCCATCCCTGCCATGCTCAAAAAAACTAAAGTAAAGCCATACTTTGAAGAGGCATTTCGATTCCCCCCTCAGTTGTAGCACGACCCCTTAGAAACAGCCAGTCTCGTTCCACAGACCGCTGGATCATCAAAGAAATGGCCACACTGCTTACGGCCAGGTTAAAAAGGAAAAAATAAATAGACAAAATAAATGCTCTTGCACTTTCCTCAGAATCTTGTGCCAGCCCTAAGCAAGGAACTCACCTGATAGCTCACGAGAACCAGAAGTGCCTGCCCATGCTATTAAGCTTCCTGGCAGATTGTGATCCTCGTTTGGATCCCTCTAAATCAAATCTCCATTAAGCATCAAGTTTTCCTGGTCCCAGGGCAGGCAGCGGGACCAGAGGCATGTCTGAGATAATCAATACAGAAGGGATGGGCGATCTGGTTTATGCAAAATACGAACCGATCCAAACATGTCGAAGTGTTAGTAAATGAACGGCTTCTGCACACTTTCTGCTGTTTGGATCAGTTTGGATGGAAGTTGTATCCTGGGAAATGCAGCATGAGAAGTGCCAGAGCAGGAGCAACCCACAGGAGGGACAAGAGACAAGACTCTGGTTCCTCACTGGATGGCTGAGCTGTCTCTCTCTCCAAGGTGGCACCTGATTGGGTTGCTGCTGTAGCAACACACACGGTCCACCTAACAGCTATGCAGAGGAATCCAGACAGAGAAGGAGTGGCAGCTTCTGTAGGCTGCTTCAAGAGGCATCAGATTCTGTGTGCTTGATTTATTCTGCTTGCATTTTGGTTTTTTGCACCTTAGGCAAGAGAGGAAGAAGTCGACTGTAAAAAAACAAAAAATATATATATATATATATATATATATATATATATAAAGTAATAACCTAAAAGAAAACAAGAGAGAAGTAGGGGGGTGGGGTGTAGAGGACTGGGAGTCGGGGACTTGGGTTTGGCAATCAGGGTGGGGAGGGGAGTAGTTATTGTTGGGAGATGAGACTTGGGGAGAGGAAGAGCAATTTGGAGGAGAGTGGGGGCAACTTGTGAAAAAGAACTTGAAGTCAGAGTGCTGTAAACAAGAAAGAAGAGCACAAAAGATTGAAGAGAGACTTCACTATTGAGCGTCTGAGCCAGACTGCACTTTTTTTTTGAGTAGCAGTCTAGCAGAGGGGGTGAAGTCTATTGAATTGTTCCAGTGTACCACCCAATACCACACCACTCCCAGTTAGCCTTCTGTTTGCCCAATTGCCCCCAAGAACAACAAGTCATCTCTCTCAGTTCTCCTGCCTGTGCTCACTTCAGTGATGATTTCTTGTATGTTTTATAGTGTACAATATGTGTGTGTGTGTGTGTGTGTGTGTGTGTGTGTGTGTGTGTGCAATACAAAATCTGTCAGGCCAGCCAGTCTTCACCATCAGTGCAGCAGTGCCACTTCTTGCATAGTGAGTGATGCCCCCCAAAGAAGTCAGTCATCTGTCATCTTTCTCCTAGTGCTCGCTCAGTGGCGTATAAGCTTTGGCTTAGTGGGCAAGGCATTCCGTCACATCACATGGAATAAATATAAAAAAAGTCCTTGAAGGGAAAAAGTACTGTGTCAGAGAGGGTTAGGCCAGGCAAGGTCCCTGAATCTGTGTGTGTAGCAGCAGTGCATGCAGCATCACCCTTATCATAGGTGGTGTGAGAAATAAATTCTGTGTGTGTATGTGTGAAACAAAATCTGCCAGCCAGTCGTATGTGCACTATTGCCATCTCTTGCATACTGTGTAACCACCCAACCCCATGAAGTCAGTCATCTATCATCTTCCTCCCTGTGCTTGCTCAGTGGGGTATAAACTTTGGTTCAGTGGGCAGGGCATTCCATCACATCACATGGAATAAATAAAAAAATAAAATCCTTGAAGGGAAAGTACTGTGTCAGAAACGGTTGTACTAGTAGGGTTCCTGATTCTCTGTTGGTAGCAGCAGTGCCTGCAGCATCAGCCTGTAGCCTAGGTGGTGTGTGAAATACATTCTGTGTGTGTGAAATAAAATCTGCCTGCCAGTCACCAGTGCCACTTCTTCCATACTATCTGTGTGACCCCCCCAAGAAGACAGTGATCTGTCATTTTCCTCCCTGTGCTCCCTCAGTGGGGTATAAGCTCTGGCTCAGTGGGCAGGGCATTCTGTCACATCACGTGGAACAGGGAGGCAGTATAGTGCAGTGGTTTAAGGCTCTGAGCTGCAATTCTGGAGACATGGGTTTGAATCCCACAGCCCCCACTTGCATACTATGTGACCCCGAGCAAGTCACTTAACTCCCCTGTGCTCCCAGGTTGCATCTGTAAACAAGTTTTCAGCTTAGTGTATCTCAGCTGGTTAAACAATTGGAAGAAAAATAAAACAAAATAAAAAAAAAAATCCTTGAAGGGAAAAAGTACTGTATCACAGTGGGTTAGGCAAGACAGGGTTCATAAATCTCTGTGGGTAGCAGCAGTGCCTGCAGCATCACTCTTAGTGTAGGTGGTGTATGAAGTAAATTCTGTGTGTTTGTGTGTGAAATAAAATCTGCCAGCCAGTCGTCAGTGCACCAGTGCCACTTCTTGCATATTCTGTAACCCCCCAAGAAATCAGACTTCTGTCATCTTCCTTGGTGCTCACTCAATAGTATATAAGTGTTGGCTTAGTGAGCAGGACATGGAATAAATAAAAAAAATAAAATCCTTGACAGGAAAAAGTACTGTGTCAGAGAGGGTTAGGCCAGGCAGGATCCCTGAATCTTTGTGGGTAGAAGCAGTGCCTGCAGCATTGCCCTTACCTTAGGATGTGTGTGAAGTAAATTCTGTGTGTGTGTGTGTGAAATAAAATCTGCCAGCCAGTCATCAGTGTACCAGTGCCACCTCTTGCATACTGTGAGACCCTCCAACACCGAAGAAGTCAGTCATCTGTCATCTTCTTCACTGTGCTCACTCAGTGGGGTATTAGCTTTGATTCAGTGGGCAGGGCATTCCTTCACATCAAGAGAAATAAATAAAAAAATAAAATCCTTGACCCATCTGGAGTACTGTGTGCAGTACTGGAGGGCGCACCTGCACAAGGACATTAACAAAATGGAGGCAGTCCAGAGAAGGGCAAGCAAAATGGTGCGGGGACTGCATCAGAAAACATATGAGGACAGATGAATGGAGCTCAATATGTATAACCTAGAACAAAAGAGGGAGAGAGAGGTGATATGATCGAAACATTCAAATATCTTAAGGGCATCAACAAGGTGAAAGAGTCTAACATGTTTCAATATAAGAAAAATAGCAGGACTAGAGGACACAGCATGAGATTAGAAAGAGGGAGGCCGATTAAGGGGGTAATGTGAGGAAGTTCTTATTCACTGAAAGGGTGGAGGATGCATGGAACGGCCTACCTCAGGAAGTGGTGGATATGAATATAGTGCAGGGCTTCAAACAGGCATGGGACAGTCATAAGGGAGCAATACAGATGAGTATGAATAGATAGGCCATTGACAGAGTACAGGCCTATGGCACATTCATAATGAATCATCACCCTTAGCATAGGTAGTGTGTGAAATAAATTCTGTGTGTGTATGTGTGTGTGTGTGCACATGTGTGTGTGTGTGTGTGTGTGAAATAAAGTCTGCCAGCTAATCATCAGTGCATCAGTGCCACTTCTTGCATACTCTGTGACCACCCCCAAGAAGTCAGACATCTGTCATCTTCCTCCCTGTGCTCGCTCAATGGGATATAAGCTTTGGCTCAGTGGGCAGGGCATTCCGTCATCTGTCATCTGCCTCACTGTGCTTGCTCAGTGAGGTATTATCTTTGACTCAGTGGGCAGGGCATTCCTTCACATCATGAGGAATAAAAAGAAATAAAATCCTTGAAGAGAAAGTACTGTGTCAGAGAGGGTTAGGCCAGGCACGGTCCCTGATTCTCTATTGGTAGCAGCAGTGTCTGCAGCAGCACCCTTAGCGTAGGCGATGTGTGCAATAATTCTGTGTGTGTGTGTGTGTGTGTGTGTGTGTGAAATGAAATCTACCAGATAGTCATCAGTGCATCAGTGCCACTTCTTGCATACTCTTTGACACCCCCCCGCAAGAAGTCAGTCACGTGTCATCTTCCTCCCCATGCTCGCTCAGTGGGGTATACGCTTTGGCTCATTGGGCAGGGTATTCCATCAGATCATGTGGAATAATAATTAAAAAAAAATCCTTGAAGGGAAAACGTACTGTGTCTGAAAGGGTTAGGTCAGGCAGGGTCCCCCAGAATATCTGTGGATATACTTGCAGCTGTGCCTGCAGTATCACCCTTAGTGTAGGTGGTGTGTGAAATAAATTCTGTGTATGAAATAAAATCTGCCAGCCAGTCATCCGTGCACCAGTGCCACTTCTTGCATACTGTCTGTGAGACCCCCTCCCAAGAAGCCAGTGATCTGTCATCTTCCTCCCTGTGCTTGCTTGGTGGGTGACAAGCTTTGGTTCAGTGGGCAGAGCATTCCATCCTATCATGTGGAATAAATAAAAAAATAAAATTCTTAAAGGAAAGTACTGTGTTAGAGAGGTATAGGTCAGGCAGGGTCCCTGATTCTTTGTTGGTAGCAGCAGTGCCTGCAGCATCGCCCTTAGTGTTTGTGGTGCGTGAAATAAATTCTCTGCATACATGTGATATGTCCAACTTGCTTAAGAGGGAGATTTGGGTCAAATTATGAGGGAGATTGACCTGCTAGTAGGGAGATGCCATAACGTTGAGTTTGTCCTTAAATGGCGTCAAAATAATAAGAAAAAAGTCATTACAAAAATTTAATATATTTCATTTTGTCAAAAATAAGCACTAAAAAGAATAAACAAAAACCAAAAGGAGCTCACACTAGGATGGAGTGCCATGGAAAACTTGAAATCAAGAACACAAATCCAGGCACTCACCACAACAAAAAAACCGGTCCAAGAAAGGGAAACATTTTAAAAAGTTTATTAAATTGCCTAACACGTTTCTGGTCCCACTTGACCCTTTATCAAAGGCTAAATGAAGCAAAGAAACACATACATATATATAACCATGCAATGAAACATGGTCATCACGGTCACGAAGAAGATCAGTTCCATCTAGTATCTGAAGCTCTAGGAAGCGATGCCACAGTTACGCGATTCCTCATCCTCACGACAAATAACTTTCATGGTCATGGTCATCATAGTCATGAAGAAGCTCAGTTCCATCCGGTGTTTTAAGCTCCAGGAAATGCTTTCACTGTTACACAAGTCCCCATCCTCACAACAAATCATGTTCATGTTCACGGTCATCACAGTCACGAAGAAACTCTGTTCCATCCAGTGTTTTAAGCTCTGGGAAACGCTGTCACTGTTACACAATTCCTCATCCTCACGACAAATCACGTTCATGTTCACGATCACAGTCACGAAGAAGCTCAGTTCAATCCAGTGTTTTAAGCTCCAGCAAGTGCTCTCACTATTACACAGTTCCTCAGTCTCATGACAAATCACGTTCATGGACATCACGGTCATGATCACGTTCACATTCACGGTCATCATGGTCATGATTTTCACATTTGCCAACTATTTCTGGGAGCTTGTTTTAGTACAATACCACAGCAGTAGCAAACCCTTCCATTAGGGACAGAATCCTCGGTTCTGAGATACAAAACACTTACATTTTGTCTTGCTTAGAAAGAGAAAACATGCATCATTACAACTCACAACAGTACTATTTAGTGGACACATCAAAATCAGAAACTTGTTTTTTAAACAAGTATGCTTCCACCATGTAAAACTTCCTACAAAAAAATGGTATATTTTTAGTTTTTTATAAAAACGAGCTATTGTATAATAGGAATGATGCACTCCAGGGTGTGTGTTGTGCTGGGATAATGTCATGTCTCAGGTATTGAATGTATTCAGCCTGCAGCCTCATGCTCAACTAGCCAAGTATGATACTCAGCCTGTCGTGCATTATTCTTCAGAATCCTAGCAACATCATTGTTTTAATCACATTAAGTGACTATTTATTAAACTCTGGTATATGAACAGTTTGTAACTAACTGTCCCTAATCTACCTAGAAGCAATGTAACTAAATGAAAATAAAACCTTTTTTACCATTAAAATAAAAGAGTTTCTTTTTAAATACAAAAGCCCCCACAGGGCATAGTTTTTTCAAAATAAGTACACTTCTCGGGTTCAGTTAAAGGCACTAGGCCTTTGTTACCAATCTCAAATAATCTACCTAGCAACAACCTAAAGGAAATTAAAACCCTTTTCCTTGAAAAATGCATTTTATAAGCAAAATTTCCCACTCTGAGGAATAGGTTTATTGAGAATTAATCCACTTCCCAGGTGCATTGAATGTCAGTCGGCCATTGACCTTGTGTCTTCCAATTCACCTGGGACATACTAACATACTAACATACTATTTGCCAGCAGATTAGGCCTTACGGTCTATCGAGTCTGCTCGAAACTCAGATCCCTAGTTGGGTGCCAAGGCCCTCCCCTCCCTTGTGTTTCAGAAACACTTATCATCCATCCCCACCTCCCTGGGACAGGCCATCATCTGATACATCCACTTTCGGTGTCTGTCCCACCCTTTCTTGATGCCCTCCACTGGGGATCGCTGAACCAGCTCACCAGGCAGTGCATTCCAAGGGTCCACCACCCTCTCAGTGAAAAACTTTTCCCCCCTCACCCTTCCACCTTCCAACTTCAAACCATGCCCTCTGGTGATACCTCCCTGCTTTAGTCTAAAGATCCCCTCCATGTTTACCCTATTTATTCCCTTGAGGTACTTGAAGACCTCAATCATGTCCCCCGTGTCTCTCCTCTCCTCCAATGAAAACAGGCAGAGCTCCTCAAGTCTGTCCTCATATGTCAAATCTCCTAACCCTCCTTATCATCTTAGTTGCCCTCCTCTGTACCATCTCCAGGAGCTGTATGTCCCTCTTCAAGTGTGGTCTCTAGTACTGCTACAGTACTCAAGGTGTGGTCTAACCAGTCCATTGTACAGTGGTAGAATCACTTCCTTGCTCCTAGAGGTGATCCCCTTACGATGCATCCCAACATCCTGTTTGCCTTGCTAGCGCTCTCCTGCACTGCTCAGAGTTATTCATACATGCATCCACCATGACCCCTAGGTCTTTTTCCCCTATTGAGGCCTCCAGCGCCTCCCCTCCCAGGGTGTACCTGTGTTTAGGGTTTCCCCACCCAAGATGCAACACCTTGCACTTGGTGATATTGAAATTTAATTTCCATGTGTGAGCCCAGCTTACAAGGGTGTCCAGGTCCCCTTGCAGGGCCAACCTCCCCTCTTCTCCCTCAACTACTGCTCCCATCTTGGAGTCATGCACGCAGAGACTCATTTCACACCCTATACCCTCCCTGATGTCCGATATGTATGCATTAAACAGGATCGGACCCAGGACCGAGCCCTGCAGCACCCCACTACCAACCTCTCTAGGGTTTGAGAGCTCCCCACAGACCACTACTCTCTGGGTGCTTCCAGCTAGCCAGTTTTCAATCCATCTGACCATCAAAGGGCCTACTCCTAACCCCATCAGTTTCTCCACCAGACCATTGTGGGGGACAGAGTCAAACGCCTTGCTGACGTCCAAGACTAATACATCCACAGGCTTTCCCCTGTCCAGTTCTGATGTTACCCATTTGTAGAACTCCACAAGATTTGTTTGACATGATCTACCTGGCACAAACCCATGTTGCCGACTATCCAGACCTCCACCTCCTCCAGTACACCCCAATCATTCCTTTAGTATACTCTCCATTAATTTTCCACCACTGAGGTCAAACTGATGGGTCTATAGTTACCTGGTACCTCCTCGGCCCCCTTTGTGGATTGGCACCACATGCCTCTCCTAATCCATAGGTACCCTCCCTGTCTCAAGTGACCTGTTGAAGAGCTCCATGAAAAGTGCAGCCAGTATGTCCGCCAATTCCCATAGTACTCTCGGATGGTGCCATCTGGCCCAGGAGATTTGTCTTTCTTTAAGGCGCCTGGAGGCTAACCACCCTTTTTAGCGGAGATAGCATCATCTGTCCCTCCACCATACTGACTCTTTTATCCTTATCCAGATGTGACACCCCTAGGGTACCTCTCCCTCCCTCTTGCTCCATTTCTGTTGCTCCCCGATCCCTCACTGGCACTTCTACCCCATCATGCCTTGCTTTGCAGATGTCCATCCCCTCCCTAGCCAGACACAGGGCAAAGTGCTCATTAAATACCTTTGCCTGGTCCTCCTCTTCACCCACCCTCCTCGGATCTCAATCTGCTGAGATGGCCTTAGTTTTCTCACTCCCCAAAGTACCAAGAACCCTTTCCCTCCATGTAACCCCTGTGCCAGCCACTGCTCTTTACTGGACTTTGCTCCCCTCACCATCCGGGAGACTTTTCTAGATGCAAGGTGGTACATTTCCTTATCCCTATCCCCTCTTGTTGTTTTATATTTTTTGTAGGCTGCCTTCTTTTCTCTGACCACTACCTGTACCTCACTGGACCACCAGCATGGTTTATGTGACCTTGCTCCCTTACGTTTCAACCTAGCGCAGATCCTGACTGCCTCATGAAGTCCCGGTTTTATGACCTCCCATCTCCTTTCCACACTTGTCATTGATGTAATCTCCTACAAGTGATCCTTGAGAATATTTCCCATGCCCACAAAGTCTGCCCCCGTGAAGTCCACTGCCAGTGTCCTAGATCTCACCCCCCCCCCATGCTTATTTGAAACCAGACAGTATTGTGGTCGCTCCCAGTCAGGGGGTCCTCTACAACCAGGTCCTTACCAGATCCCCATCTGCCAGAACCACGTCCAGGACATGCCCCTCCCTTGTGGGCTCCATCACATGCTGTGTTAAGAACACATCCTGGAAGCCATCCAGCAGCCTCTGCTCCTTGGCCACCTTAGAGACATGGTTCCCCAGTTTGTACCTGGCATTAAGGTCCCCAATCAACACCACTCCTTCCCCTTTTGGTCCACACTGGGCAATGATGTTGTCCAGCAAACCATCTCTAGAACATCACTCATCCCGGGGAGCCTATATACTACACCCAGCTTGACCTTATCTCCTGCTGGGGATTGTAAGGTGACCCATAAGGCCTCCACGTTTCCCTCTGCCTCTTCTACCCTAGCAATTTCTATGTCATTTCTAATGAACATAGCCACTCCACCCCCTCTGCCCTCCTTTCTATCTTTCCTAAGCATAGTGTACCCCTGCACGTTTAGGTCCCAGTCATGGTTTTTGTTGGCCCACGTCTCCGTAACCGCTGCCACATCCACCCCCCCCAAACAGCATGGCCTGGAACTCTGGCAACTTGTTTCCCAAGTTCCTGGCATTTACTAACACCAACCCCCATCCCTTATCCCTGATCCCCGTTGCTTACCCCACCCAGGTTCCTTATGCTTCATCCATCTCCTCTGCTCCTCCTGAAACCTCCACCCCAGTCTGTTTCCTCCCTCCCCCTTGGTTTGAAGGTTACTCCCCTCATCTGGAGGAGAGAGCTTCTGGTCAGCCCCTCTCGTATCCCTTCCCTCCCTCACAAGTTTAAACCCCACCTTTCTTGAATGTAGTCAGCCATCCCCTGTTTAAGGACTTCCTTCCCTAATAGGGCAAGATGAAGCCTGTCCTTGACATACAGTCCCTTATCCTCCCAAACTCCTTTTCAGTTCCCTAACACCCCCAACCCACTCTCTTCACCCCAATTCCTGAGCCAGTCATTAACCTCTGTGATCTTCATTTTTTTCTCCACTGAGGCCTTTGGTACTGGCAATATCTCCGAAAAGGAGATGTTGCATCCATTATCCCGACAAACTCTGGCAAGTTCTTGGAACCTTGCTTGGATTTCCAAAACGCTATTTCCCTCTAGATTGTTAGTTCCCAAATGCACCAGGAAATCCGGTTTCTCTCCACAATCCCTAACCAGTTCATACACCATGAACTTTGCTCTGTGCACTGTCAGCCCAGAGATACTCACTACCTGCACCTGGCTATGGTATCCACTCCCCTGTCCCTCCCACTGGGTACCCCTAATCATCGAGTCTCCCAATAACAGAACCTTAACACCGCCTTCATCCTTATGGTTACCTCCACTATGCCCTCTCAGCCCCCGATCCCCCTTTATTCATGATTTCAATTCCATGGGAGTCTTCCTGCCTTATTAGAGACCCCCTTGTCACCCTCCCCTTTCTGCCTCCCTCGTTATTTTGCCCACTTAACTCAGACCCCCTCTGAATAGGTGTCCCCTTTAACCCTCTCTTATCCGAACCATTTATCCTGGCCCTGATGATTTCCCCTTCCCCCACACCACCATCCTCCCCCCTTGTAATAGTACCCCTACCTCCAGAGGCTCTCTATGGGTCCCCTTTAGCTAGGGCCCCATCCTTGGTACTGACCCCCTGCTGAAGGGGGGCTCCTCCCCCACCTCCTTGTCTCCCAGTTTCTCTCCAGTCATGCTCTCCTCCCTCTTGTCTGCAATATGCTGCATCTCCCCCATCTGCTTAACATTTATGTTTCCCCTTCTCCCTGTGGGACTATTTCTATCCTTTCCATTGCCGGTCTGTGATGCCCTATGGGTATCCAACTCCCTCCCCCTAGCCTCTGTATCAGTTTCCTCATTTCATGCATTAATTCTCTAGAAATGTATGCCATGCTGTGGGTTATTGCCTACGTGAACAGCTGAGCATGGCGGGAGATAGGTACAGTATGAGTTCCTTGAGTTTTAGCATACTATTAGCTGCCTTTAAAACATTCTTTGTCTATTTGCACTTTCCTGATTGGGTAAACCCAAAGATGTCTAAATTGACTGCTTAAATACAGATTGTTTTAGTACCTATTTTTTTTCCTTGAAGCTTTCTTTACTCAGGTTGAAGGTGGGCTTTTATGCCCCTATTATATCAATCCATCATAGTCAATCATAGTTTATTTCTATTGTGCTTTTTCAAATACCAAAGCGAAGCACATAAAAAATACATCAACAATAAATAAAAATTAACATATAACACAATTAAAAGGCAGCAAAAAAGGGCTAATCAAAGGCTGAGGTAAACAAATAACTCTTCAACGAAGCCTTAAAGGATTCTGTGGATGGGCACTCTCTAATCTGACGAGGTAGAGAATTCCACAGGGTTGGAGCCACAAAAGAAAAAGCTCTGGCCCCACAAGATTGAAGATGAACCCTGGGAATCTCTAGCAATCCCTCATCAGCCGAGCAGAGTGGGCTGAGGGGGCGGTAAGGCTGCAGGAGATCTTGCAAGTAGCTCGGTCCCTGTCTGTGTAGGGTCTTATAGGTCAGCAATGTGACCTTGAAGTGATCCTCCAACATACCAGCAGCCAGTGCAGTTCACGCAGAACAGGTGCAATATGACAAGTTCTAGGAAGCCCGGTCAACAACCTAGCTGCAGCGTTCTGCACCAACTGCAGGCGGCGGAGGTCCACCCTCGGCAACCCTAGATATAGAGCATTGCAGTAATCTAGACACTAGGAAACAAAGATGTGGACCAGGACTGGGAGGTTATCATGCGGAACAAGGTGCTTTATCCGGGCTATATTCCTCAGATGGTAAAAAGAGAACTTGCTGACAGCCGAAACCTGAGACTTAAGTGTCAGCTCACAATCAAGTAATATGCCCAGATTCTGCACCTGCTCAGAAGGTTTTAACTGGTTACTCCCTAGCACAAGGCCAGAGAGAAATTCAGGAGTCAACTTCTCTACACGATGACCAGGGTCCACTACCAGCACCTCTGTCTTATCCGGATTTAACCTCAACCAGTTGGCTCTTATCCAGTCCTGAATCTCAGCGAGGCAATTGTTAAAGACCATAAGGGCGTCATTCTGTTTGGGTACAAAGGACATACAGAGCTGAGTGTCATCCACATAGCAGTGAAAACTCAGTCCATAATGCCTTATAATGTCTCCCAATGGTAGCATATACACAGTGAACAACATGGAAGAGAGCACAGAACCCTGTGGCACCCCACAGGACAGCGCAAAGGGAGCAGAGGAAAAAATTCCTGATACTACCCTCTGAAATCTGCCTGTGAGCAAGGAGTGGACCATCTATGAACTGTCCCTGACAGACCTCAGATCAGCCGCAGGTGTTCCAGCAATATCCCATGTTCCACCGTGTCAAATGCAGCAGAGAGGTCGAGGAGAACCAAGATCGAACTGCTCCTCCGATCTCTCGCAGTTAGGAGATTATTAAGTACCCGAACTAATGCCATCTCGGTACTATGCCACTGTCTGAAAGCAGACAGGAGAGAATCATAGATGCCATGGGTGGTAAGAAAGTCATCAAGTTGCAGCGCAACTACTTTCTCAATAACCTTACCCAAAAAGGGCAGGCTAGAGATCGGTCTGTAGTTTGTGAGACAGTCTGGGTCAAGGGAAGATTTCTTCAAAAGGGGTATCACGACAGCCTCTTTCAAAGACTCTGGAAATACCCCTTGATCCAAAGAGCACCAGACAATCTCGACGAGGACTGGTCCAATCACATCCACGCAACCCATAAGGAGAAGTGTAGGACCAGGATCCAAACTACAGCAAGTCGGCCGCAAACTTTGGGCAATCTTTATGACATCCGTGATTGCCAGCCAGTTGATGTCCATCCAGACAGACTGAGGGCCTGTAACCATGCAACGATCTTGGCTGTGCTCATTTGAATGCGTCCTGCAGATGTCAGATCTGATCGTTGACATCTTATCATCAAAGAACCGAGCAAACTCCTCACAATTTAATTGTGACAAAGCTCTCCGGCCCTGCAGACAGGCTGGATTGCACAGCCTGTTGACAATCCAGAAGAGATGAGCTAGTCGGTTCCTTGATGCAGAAATCTCCCTGGACAGGAACTCTGCCTTCTTACAAGAGATTTCTGATTGATAGCCCAAATAATGCATGATTAGTCCAAGCCTGTCACTCTCAAGGCCAGACTTCTGCCAGCAATGTTCCAACCTTCACCCCACTCTCTTCAACTCCCTCAGAGTCCCATCGAACCAAGGGGACTGAGGGCACAGGGAGAGAGGGTGAACGCAGACAGGAGCTATACAATCCAACGCCCTCAGCACCACACTATTATAGTGATTTACTAAGGCATTTGGATCCAAGCACTCCATAGGCTAACTCGATAGGTCCAGCACCGCCATCAGACCTTCTGAGGTAACACCTCTTAAAGGGGGGTACTGGACCATCTCCAAAAGGGCTTGTCGGGGGGGGCCACAAAATTGAACGTTATGGAGTGAAGGGCAGACCAACCGACTGGTTCCACCACCAGTCTGAAGATCTCCATCTCCAGAGTGAACACCAGATCCAATGAATGACCATGAATATGGGTAGCAATGGCAACAACCTATGTGAAGCCAAACGAGTTCATTAGTTGGAGGAAGTTTTGACCAAAATGTGAGAGTTCATCGTCGATCTGGGCATTGAAGTCCCCCAGGATAAACCACCTGGAGGGCTCCAACACTAGGTTGAGATTGAAGTCCACTACATCCTGAAGAAAAGCTTTCTCATCACCGGGTGGACGGTAGATGAGTAGAATTCTACAGCCCACACCTGCACCCATAATACATTCAAAGGATCTAGGGGACATCACTGGAACCTCCACAAGGTCCAATTCTGATCTAAAACAAATGGCAACCCCCACCCTTCATTTCAATCTTGGGTGGTGTATCACCGAGTACCTGGCTGGAAAAGCTGCCACCAAAATGGGGCCAGCATTCTCGTCAAGTCAGATCTCGGTGATGCAGGCCAGGTCAGATGACTCAACAAGATCAGCAATTATTGCTGTCTTGTTTTTTATAGACCTGGCATTAGATAACACCGCCCGAGTTGGATGAGAGGCCTTGGAGAAGCGAGCCGCTTGCCCACCTTCAGTGGAGCCCTTGGGTATGTACATGCCCCTCCTGCCATATACCACCTCTCTCAGACTCATCAACTGAAAAATGCATCTCAGATTGCCCCCTATGGTGGGCAGGGAGTAAGGGCCATCCTTTCTACCCCAGACATACACATTCAGGTGGTCAGCCAGGGGTCCTGAGTGGTGGAGTGGGTGAGTGAGGCTTCATATACCTGGTCCCACTTTTCCATGTTCTGGTCCCTCCACCAACAAGCAGCATGCAGTGATGCTAGGCATGCATACATGTGGAGGTACACACACACACACACACACACACACACACACACACACACAGCCTCCACTGCCAGCTGTCTTCTGAAGAATCACTCAAAGTGCCCTGACACCACACCTCCACCTGGTAGCAGTGTTGGAGTGGTGCAGCTGATCCTACCTCCCCAGCAGAGGAGAGCAGTCAGACACTCAATCCTCTCCCTCCCTGGCTGACTCCCAAGACGTGAGTAGAAACATATAAACATAGAATCTGACAGCAGATAAGGACCGCTTGGCCCACCTAGTCTGCCCATTTCCCTACCTACTGGATAAGCTGCAGATCCTAGTTAACCAACAGCCTACTTCCTCCTACCCCCCACTAGAATTGCCTTATGTCTGTCCCATGCATTCTTGAATTCCCCCACCGTCTTTGACTCTACGACCTCCTCAGGAAGGCTGTTCCATGTATCCATAACCCTCTCTGTGAAGAAATACTTCCTCACATTACCTCTGAGCTGTCCCCCCTCTATCTTCAAATTGTGCCCCCTTGTTTTTGCACATCTTTTTCTGAAAGATGCTACCCTCTTGGACTTTATTGATTCCCTTAAGGTATGTGAAAGTTTCTATCATGTCCCACCTCTCCCTCCTTTCCTCAAGGCTATACATCTTTAGTTCCTTTAGTCTTTCTTCATATGTCTTCTGATGCAGACCCTGCATCATTTTGGTTGCCCTCCTGTGGACAGCCTCCACTCTGTCTAGGTCTTTGCAGAGATGGGGTCTCCAGAACTGTACATAGTACTCCAGATGTGGTCTTACCAACTGTCTGTACAGAGGGCCAACAACTTCCTGTTTTCCACTGGTGATGCCTCTCCTTATGCATCCCAGTATCCCCCCAGCCCTCCTTACTGCCTTTTCACATTGCTGGCCCAACTTTGGGTCATCTGATATAACTACCCCCAGGTCCCTTTCCATTTTTGTTGTTGTCAGTATCTCACCCCCCATTGTGTACTCTTCCCCTGGGTTTTTGTTTCCCAGGTGCATTACTTTTTCACTTTTTTGCATTGAATCTAAGCTGCCATACATTTGACCATTTCTCCAATCTTGCCAAGTCCCTTTTCATCCTTTCCACCCCACCTTATGTATCAACCATGTTGCAGATCTTTGTATCATCTGCAAAGAGACATACTTTCCCTTCCAGTCTCTCTGCAATGTTACTTATAAAGACATTAGAAAGGACCGGCCCCAGTACTGAACCCTGCGGTACCCCACTAGTAACCCTCCTTTCTTCACTGTGGACTCCATTTACTATTACCTGCTGTGTTCTGTTGTCCAACCAGTGTTATACCCAGGCTACCATCCTAGGACCAACTCCCAGGCTGGCTAATTTGTTTAGACTTTGACTTTGACATAGAAACATAGACTTTGATGGCAGATAAGGTCCACTTGGCCCATCTAGTCTCCCCATTTCCCTACCTACAGGATAGGCCACAGATCCTAGTTAACCAACAACCTATTCCTTCCTACCCCCCACAAGAATTGCCTTATGTTTGTCCCATGCATTTTTGAATTCTCCCACAGTTTTAGACCCCACAACCTCCTCAGGAAGGCTGTTCCATGCATCCACTACCCTCTCTGTGAAATAATATTTCCTCACATTGCCCCTGACTCTCCCCCCCATCTTTAAATTGTGTCCCTTTGTTCTTGCACGTCTCTTTATCTGAAAGATGCTACCCTCTTGGACTTTGTTGATTCCACTGAGGTACTTAAAAGTTTCTATCATGTCCCCCCTCTCCCTTCTTTCCTCAAGGGTATACAGTACATATTAAGCTCCTTTAGTCTCTCCTCATACAGCTTCTCTTGCAGACCCTGCACCATTTTAGTTGCCCTCCTCTGGACTGCCTCTATCCTGTCTATATCCTTGCGAGATGGGGTCTCCAGAACTGGACGTAATGCTCCAGATGGGGTCTCACCAATTGTCTGTACAGAGGGATAACAACTTCCTGTTTTCTGCTGGTAATGCCTCTCCCTATGCATCCCAGTATACCCCCAGCCTCCCTACTGCCTTCTCACATTGCTTGCTAACCTTAAGGTCATCTGATATGATTACCCCCAGGTCCCTTTCCTTTTTTGTTGTTGTTACTACCTCCCCCATTGTGTAATCTTCCCCTGGGTTCTTGTTTCCCAGGTGCATTATTTTGCACTTCTTTGCATTGAATCCAAGCTGCCCCTTCTGACCATTCCTCCAACCTTGCCAAGTCCCTTCTCATCCTTTCCATGCCTCCTTGTGTATCAACCCTGTTGCAGATCTTTGTGTCATCTGCAAAGTGGCATACTTTTTCTTCCAGTCCCTCTGCAATGTCACTTATGAAGACATTAAAAAGGACTGGACCCAGTACTGAACCCTGCGGTACCCCACTAGTAACCTCTCTTTCTTCAGTGGACTCCATTTACAATTACCTTATGTGTCCTGTTGTCCAGCCAATGTTTTACCCAGGCTACCACCCTGGGACCACTCCCAGGCTGGTTAATTTGACTATTAATCTTTTGTATGGGACTGTGTCAAAAGCCTTGCTAAAGTCTAGGTAGGCCATGTCCACAGCCCCTCCTTGGTCTTCTGCTTTGGTCACCCAGTCAAAGAAATCAATTAGATTTGTCTGGCACGACCTTCCCTCTGTGAATCCATGCTGCCTTGGGTCCTGTGCCCCACTGGCCTCTAGGTACTCAACAATTCTTTCCTTCAGAAGTGATTCCATCATTTTCCCTACCACTGAGGTCAAGCTAACAGGTCTGTAGTTTCCTGCCTCCGTCTTGCTCCCACTTTTGTGAAGGGGAATCATCTGCCTCCTCCAGTCCTCAGGTACCACCCCATCCTCCCATGATTTATTAAAAGGGTAGTCAGTGGTGTTACTAGGTCTTCCTTAGTTCTTTTAAAATTCTGGGTTGAATCCCATCAGGCCATATTGCTTTATCCACCTTCAGTTTTAAGAGTTCTTTCAGAACCCTTTCTTCTCTGAAAGGACTAATATCAACCCCCTATCCGGAGTGCTTCTATTGACCAGATTAGGTATTTCCCCCTGCTTTTCCATTGTGAATACTGAGCAGAAGTATTCATTCAGTACCTCTGCTTTTTCACTGTCGCTCTCTGCCCAACCACCTGCCTCTTTGCTCAGCCTCAGTATCCCTGCCTTAGTCTTTCTTTGCTCCCTAATGTACCTATAAAAGGTTTTATTCCCCTTCTTAACCGAGTTGGCAATCTTTTCCTCAGTTTGGGCCTTTGCTATTCTGACTGCCTTACCCGCTTCCTTCTGCTTTAACTGGTACAGTTCTCTGTCCTGCTCCTTCTGTGTTTCCTTATACTTCCTGAATGCTATCTTTTTTCTCTTACCTTCCCACTACTTCTTTTGAGAACCATAGTGTTTTTTTCTTTCTTTTGTTTTGATTTGTTTATTTGCTTCACACAAAGACTTGTTGCCTCTGTGATGGCAGTTTTGATGTTTCCTCATTGTTGCTCCACCCCACCTTCTTGCCTGTTTGCTAGTGCTTTTCTGAGGCACTCTCCCATTTTGACAAAATCAGCCCTCCTGAAGTCTAGTACCTTCATTTTTGTGTGGCTTGACTCTACAGCTAAGCTTATCGTGAACCACACTGTTTGGTGGTCGCTTGTTCCCAGATGGCTACCCACTTCAAGATCAGAGATCCTCTCTCCATCCCCATTTGAGAGTACCAGGTCTAAGATTGCTCTCTCCTGAGTGGGTTCCAAAACTAGCTGTCTGAGGCATGCCCCTGTAGGGCATCGAGAATGGCCCTGCTCTTGGATGTGGCTGCAGCAAAGGTGCTCCAGTCAACATCTGGCATATTCAGGTCCCCCATCAGCAATATCTCCCATTTCTCTGCCATCCCTAGGATGCCTTCTATTATTTCCTTGTCCATTTTCTCCCACTGAGACGGGGGTCAATATACAACCCCTTTGTGGATTGTGGAGCCATTTCCAGTCTCCAGGGTGACCCACAGTGCCTCCTCTCCTCCCTGTTTACCCTTTAGTTCTGTTGCTTTGATCCATTCCCTTACATAGAGAGCCACTTCTCCTCCTCTTCTTCCCTTCCTGTCCCTCCTGTAGATTGTGCACCCTGGTATGTTGACTTCCCAGTCATGGTTCTCTGTGTACCATGTTTCTATGACTGCCACAATATCCAGACATCCCTCTTCCATCAAGGCCACCATTTTGGGGAGCTTTTTACCTAGACTACGGACATCGGTACTCATTACCCTCCATTTTTTTATAGTTATATTTCTTTTTGCCCCATCCCTGTCCCTACTGCCTTTGTCTTTTTCTCCATTTACCCCTACCCTTCTCCCTATCAACTGCTCTGTTTTGGTGTTTACCTCACTAATTACCCTGATTTTGGGGGGGGGCTAGGATTTCCCTTCTCCTCTTCAGTGCCTCCCCCCTTGGCTAGGTTAAACACTTGCCACTGAAGCATTTAAACCTATCACTTAGGATCCTGGTTCCCCTCCTGGATAGATGCAGACCATTGCACCTGTATAGGCCTGCATCCCTCCAGGTGAAGCCCCAGTCCCCACTGAAGCCAAATCCCTGAGCTCAGCACCAGCTTTTCAACCAGTCATTGAATTCCATGGTGCAGAGTGCCCTAGCCTCATCCATGCCATAGACAGGTAGCATTTCCGAGAAAGTTACCATGTGTGCTACTTGTCTAAGGCCCATACCCAACTCCGCAAACTCCTGTTGCATTGCTCTGATCCCATTCTTAGCCAGGTCATTTGTCCCTAGGTGGATAATGACATCCAGCTCCTTCCCCTTTGCTGCTGCTCCCATGATCCTGAGGATTTATTTCCTGTCCCTCCAAGCCAATTTCATTATCTGAAACTGCGCTACATTATCTGAAACTGCACTACATTATCTGAAACTGCGCTACATTATCTGAAACTGCACTACATTATCTGATACTGTGCTACATTATCTGAAACTGCACTACATTACCTGATACTGTGCTACATTATCTGAAACTGCACTATATTATCTGAACCTGCACTACATTATCTGATACTGTGCTACATTATCTGAAACTGCGCTACATTATCTGAAACTGCACTACATTATCTGAACCTGCACTACATTATCTGATACTGCGCTACATTATCTGAAACTGCACTACATTATCTGAAACTGCACTACATTACCTGATACCATGCTACATTATCTGAAACTGCACTACATTATCTGAACCTGCACTACATTATCTGAAACTGCACTATGTTATCTGAAACTGCACTACATTATCTGAACCTGCACTACATTATCTGGTATTGTGCAACATTATCTGAAACTGCACTACATTATCTGAACATGCACTACATTATCTGAAACTGCACTACATTACCTGATACTGTGCTACATTATCTGAAACTGCACTACATTATCTGAACCTGCACTACGTTATCTGAAACTGCACTACATTATCTGATACTGTGCTACATTATCTGAAACTGCGCTACATTATCTGAACCTGCACTACGTTATCTGAAACAGCACTACATAATCTGAAACTGTGCTACATTATCTGAAACTGCACTACATTATCTGATACTGTGCTACATTATCTGAAACTGCACTACATTATCTGAACATGCACTACATTATCTGAAACTGCACTACATTATCTGAAACTGCACTACATTATCTGAACATGCACTACATTATCTGAAACTGCACTACATTATCTGAAACTGTGCTACATTATCTGAAATGCTGCTACATTATCTGAAACTGCACTACATTATCTGAAACTGTACTATATTATCTGAAACTGCACTACATTATCTGCAACTGCACTATATTATCTGAAACTGCACTATATTATCTGAAACTGTGCTACATTATCTGAAACTCCACTACATTATCTGAAACTGTGCTACATAATCTGAAACTGCACTACATTATCTGATACTGTGCTACATTATCTGAAACTGCACTACATTATCGGGAACTGCACTACATTATCTGAAACTGCACTACATTATCTGAAACTGTGCTACATTATCTGAAATGCTGCTACATTATCTGAAACTGCACTACATTATCTGAAACTGTACTATTTTATCTGAAACTGCACTACATTATCTGCAACTGCACTATTTTATCTGAAACTGCACTATATTATCTGAAACTGTGCTACATTATATGAAACTTCCTTACATTATCTGAAACTGCACTATATTATCTGAAACTGAACTACATTATCTGGAACTGTGCTACATTATCTGAAACTGCACTACATTACCTGAAACTGTGCTACTTTATCTCAAACTGTGCTACATTACCTGAAACTGCACTACATTATCGGAAACTGCACTACATTATCTGAAACTGCACTACATTATCTGAAACTGCACTACATTATGAAAAAATTGTCGATTATCTAGAGGCCAGAGGGGCAGAGGACCCAAGGCAGCATGGATGCACAGCGGGAAGGTCAAGCCAGATGAATCTGATAGATTTCTTTGACTGGGTGACCAAAGTAGTAGATCAGGAAGGGGCTGTGGACATGGCCTACCTAGACTTTAGCAAGGCATTTGACACAGTCCCACACAAAGATTAATATACAAGTTAGCCAGCCTGGGAGTGGGTCCCAAGATGACAGCCTGGATAAAGAATTGGCTGGAGAATAGGACACAGAGAGTAATAATAAATGGAGTCCACTCTGAAGAAAGGGGGGTTACTAGTGGAGTACCGCAAGGTTCAGTATAAGGACCAGTCCTCTTCAATGTCTTTATAAGCGACATTGCAGAGGAACTGGAAGGAAAAGTATGTCTTTTTGCAGATGACACAAAGATCTGCAACAGAGTTGATGCACAAGGTGGGGTGGAAAGGATGAGAAGGACTTGGCAAGGTTAGAGGAATGGTCAAATGTATGGTAGCTTAGATTCAATGCTAAGTGCAAGGTAAATGCACCTGGGAAACAAAACCCAGGGAAGAGTACACAATGGAGGGTGAGAAACTAACAACAACAAAAATGGAAAGGGACCTGGGGGTAGTCAAATCAGATGACCTAAAGGTGGGCAAACAATGTTAGAGGGCAGCAAGGAGGGCTGGGGGGATACTGAGATGCATAGGGAGAGGCATCACCAGTAGAAAACAGGAAGTTATTATCCCTCTGTACAGACAGCTGGTCAGACCCCATTTGGAGTATTGCGTGCAGTTCTGGAGACCCAATCTCTGCAAAGACATAGACAGGATGGAAGCTGTCCAGAGGAGGGCAGCTAAAATGGTGCAGGGTCTGCACTGGAAGACATATGAAGAGAGACTTAAGGAGCTTAATATGTATAGCCTCGAGGAAAGGAGGGAGAGGGGGGACATGATAGAAACTTTCAAGTACCTCAAGGGAATTAACAAAGTCCAAGAGGTAGAATCTTTCAAAACAAGAGGTGTGCAAGAACAATGGGGTACAATTTGAAGATAGAGGGGGGTCGGCTCAGAGGTAATTTAAGGAAGTATTTTTTCATAGAGAGGGTTGTGGATGTATGGAACGGCCTTCTGGAGGAGGATGTGGAGTCAAAAACAGTGGTGGAATTCAAGCATGCATGGGACAGTCATAAGGCAATTCTAGGGGGTGGGGGCAGAAAGAAGTAGGCTGCTGGTTAACTAGGATCTGCAGCTTATCCGTTAGGTAGGAAAATGGGCAGACTGGGTGGGCCAAGCGGTCCTTATCTGCCGTCAAATTCTATGTTTCTATGTTTCTATGAAACTGCACTACATTATCTGGAACTGCACCATGTTATCTGAAACTGCACTACTTTATCTGAAACTGCACTATATTATCTGAAACTGTGCTACATTATATGAAACTTCATTACATTATCTGAAACTGTGCTACATTTTCTGAAACTGCACTACATTATCTGGAACTGTGCTGCATTACCTGAAACTGCATTATATTATCTGAAATTGCACTATATTATCTGAAACCGTGCTACATTATATGAAACTCCATTACATTATCTGAAACTGCACTACATTTTCTGAAACTGCACTACATTATCTGAAACTGCACTATATTATCTGAAACTGTGCTACTTTATCTGAAACTGTGCAATATTACCTGAAACTGCACGACATTATCTGAAACTGTGCTACATTATCTGGAACTGAACTACATTATCTGAAACTGGGCTACATTATCTGAAACTGTGTTACATTATCTGAAACAGTGCTACGTTATATGAAACTGCACTACATTATCTGACACTGCACTACATTATGTGAAACTGCACTACATTATCTGAAACTGTGCTACATTATCTGAAACTGCACTACATTGAGGAAACAGTGCTACATTTTCTGAAACTGCACTATATTATCTGAAACTGAACTACATTATCTGAAACTGTGCTGCATTACTTGAAACTGCACTACATTATCTAAAACTGCACTATATTATCTGAAACCGTGCTACATTACCTGAAACAGCACTACATTATCTAAAACTGCGTTACTTTATCTGAAACTGTGCTACATTACCTGAAATTGCACTACATTATCTGGAACTGAACTACGTTATCTGAAACTGGGCTACATTATCTGAAACTGTGCTACATTATCTGAAACAGCACTACATTATCAAAAACTGCGCTACTTTATATGAAACTATTCTACATTATCTGAAACTGCACTATATTATCTGAAACTGCACTACATTATCTGGAACTGCACTACATTATCTGAAACTGCACTATATTATCTGGAACTGCAATACATTGTCCCAGATTCCCCCCTTTTCCCCTCACAATAGACAGAGACCATTGTTTGTTGTTGTGCTCAGATTGGCAATTAATTTATTTATATTCATAATCCAATATTCCATTTCCATTTCTTTATTATCATATTTCCAGAAATTTCATTTATTTACATCCACATATCAATCTCTGATTATCCCTCCCCCTGGTGAAAACCTGGGTGCCTTCTGTTTCTCCTTTTCCGCTAGCTAACGGTGAAAACCGAGACTGCTTTCTTCTTCCTCTTCTTCCTCTTCTTGTGTTATTCCTTTTCTTCCCCTTTTTTCCCCACTAGCCAGTCTCCAGCTTGCGTTGGATGGCTGGCTTCCCCCCATACTTAGGGTATCACTCTCCCTTACCTCAGGGATGATCCTTTCTTCCCCTTTTCCTTTCTTTTTTTTTATATACCAGAATTTTCCTGTTTTCTACATTCCTCTATGAAACCCATTGTTTCTGTGTTGAACATGTCTATGGCTAGGTCCGACAGGTGCACACCATCTGGCCTGTAGAAGTCCTCCACCCATTCTTCTACCCCCTCCAGGATCACCTGTCCCTCCATCTGCCTTATCAATGTCTCCACCATTCTATTCATCTTTTTCCTAGCCCTCTCCACCACCCTGTGGCTGTGCTCCTGTCTCCATACCCTTCTCGGTATCATATCTGACCAGGCGAGGCATACCTGTGGCCACCACTGTCGTATTGCCACTAGATCCCTTTTTATCTGTAAGTATGTGTGTACCCATGGTCTACCCACTAGGTCGTTGTCCCCTAGGTTTATAATGATTAAGTCTGGACTGGGCCAATGTCCTTTGAGTTCCTTCAAAGCGGGAAGAAGCTGTGCCCATCTCATCCCCCGTATGCCATGCCATACCAACCTACACTGTCTTACATCCTGGTACAGCTGCTTTCCCCCAGCTTTCTTCTCTGCTCTCTTTCCAGCCCAATAAATATAGGAATGGCAGCAGATCCAGACTTCTGTGATCCTCCCTTTACCTATGGGGTGCAAAGAAAATTAATTAATTTACACATACTCTTAGTGCCCTCACTGTATTAACCCCCTGCCTCTTTCCTTTCTTTGCCCCTAACCTCCCCCCCATTACCCCTGCTCCCCTGTAGGGGCACCACAACTCCATTTTTTTCTTTCTTTTTCCTCCTCTTTTTTTTTTTCCTCAGCGCTCTGATGTATCTCTTATAACTGGCCGACCACCAGCGCCCTTTTTCCAAAATGCCCTTTTCGGGTTCCTCCATTGCAGTCAACTGTGAGGCAGCCCCAATCTGTAGGGAATGGGATGATTAATTAGCTGGGTCCTCCCCCAGAAAATGCATGCCCTTTTTCAGCACTGCTGTGACTTGATAGCCGGTGACCCTTTTTCCGTCACCATGTACAAATAGCTTTCCCACCCTGGTCACCTGCTTTGCGGTGAAAACCCACAGAGTCTGCACTGGGCATATCGCAATCTCCGATTGCCCTTTCAGTGTTATCATGCAACCTTGACCATTTTGGTCCATTTTTGACCTCCTTAGCTTGATCTGTACCTCTTTCACCCCCCAACTCACATCATCACATTCCATACCTCCTTCCTTGTCATCTTTCCTGTGGCCTATCACCTCACTCACTCTCATAGCCCCTGCAAACATTTTCACATAAATAGTGTGAAATAGCTGGGCCTCAGCTTTCGATCTGCATATTACCGGGAGCACCTTTTTTAGCCTTATTAGTCACTGCTCCCCTATTGGCCTCCTATTATCCCCTGGCCCACGTTTCAACCTGCCCAACCCCTGCATCATTATCCTGATGAGCAGTGATTTTATCAGGTCATTCCACCCTTTTAGGCTGCAGATAACACTAAGCCCTGCCAGATAAACCCCCATTGTGGCATGGGCGGTCCCTCTCTGCCATTGCTCAACTGTGAACATTCCCAATTGTTTCTCTGTGAGCGGCCCACTTACCTCCATCTGGTGCTCTGCCCTGAATATTTGAAACACTCACCAGGCCCCATCGTGGCTCTCAGAGTCAGAGGTGCCCATGAGCTGCAAAACAGCAGTTCTTCTCCTTCTTGCCAACATCCCAGATGTTCATTGGCATGGGCATTTTTGGTTCTTCCACTGCTGGTGCCAGCCTCTGGAAACGGTCCAGCTGCAAACGGGAAAGGCTGTCAGCCAGGGTATAGCGTACCCCTTCTATGTGTTTTGCTCTGAATGACATGTTCAGCTGCAAAGCTCTTAACCCTAAAGGTTCGTAATACCTGCATGACTGTATCTGACCTTGCTCCCCTGTTATTTAGTACATTCACCACTGCTCTATTGTCACACCAAAATGTCACTTTCTGATCCCGTAATTCTTCCCCACAGACCAAGGTACATGCCCATATGGGCATGATCTCCAGTAGTGTTATATTTCTCACTTTTCCATCCTTCACCCAGCTGGCCAGCCATGGTTCTGCAAACCACCTGCCCTTAGGTAACCCCCCATGCCTAGCCCTCCCGCTGCATCTGTGTAGAGGTTGAGGTCTGTGTTGTACAGCCACTCCTCCTGCCAGAAAGAGCACCCGTTATACTCCTTAAGGAATTCTTCCCATATTCTAAAATCCTCCCTGACACCTTGTGTCAATTCCACCTAGTGATGTGGTCTGGTGACCCCTGCTGTAGCCCTAGCTAACCTCCTTGTGAATGCCCATCCTGGTCCGATGGCCCTGCAGGTGAAGTTCAGATGCCCCAGCACCTGCTGCACTAGTTTTAGTTGTACCCTTCTCCTGCTGGTGTGTACTTGAATCAGTTCCTTCAATTTACTTACTTTTTTATCCAGTAGTCTAAATATTTCATTTGGGGTGTCTATCTCAATCCCCAGGAACTCCATCACCCTGTTGGGTCCTTCTGTTTTTTCTGGTGCCAGTAGAACCCGTAGCTCCCAGCACAACTCCTGAAACTCCCCCAGCATATTTTGTGTCTCTCTTTCCCCCTCCCAATGAACAGGAAATCATCCAAATAATGGATGACCATCCTATAACCCATTTTTTCTTGGAATATCCACTGCAAACAGGTGCTGAATGCCACGAACGTCGCACATGCTATGGAACATCCTATTGTCATTGCTTTGTCAAAATAATACTGCCCCCCAGTTTTAAAACCCAATAGATCCCAGTCTTCTTTCCTAACCAGCAACAGTCTGAAAGTGGACTCGATGTCCATTTTTGCCATCCATGCATCCTCTGTAGCCCGGATTATCCAGACTGCATCCTCTAGTGTCACATATGTCACCCTACTATGCTCCTCACTGATGAAATCATTCACTGAGTCCCCTTCCGGATAGGTCAGGTGGTGGATCCCTCTGTATTCCCCTTCTTGTTTCTTTAGTACCAAACCCAATGGTGAAATCTGCATGTTCCGCAATGGGGGGGGGTGTTAAATGGGCCCTCTACCCTTCCTGCCACCTTTTCTTTGTCTATCTTCTGTCTTAACATCCCTTCCTTTCCTTTCACTGACCCCAGGTTGCTCGCCTCTCTCACTTGTCTGAGCCCCCTACACTGCAGCGAAAACTCTGTGTTAAAACCTCCTATAATCATATCCCGCACGCTTGTGTTCGGATATCCATCCAAACAGGCTGTCCATGCCTGCAAGTTAATGGGGGTTCTGGCCATCCCAAACTGGTCCGTGTCATGCCTCCCGTTACTCCTCCCCAGCCCTTCCCCCTTGTTTTGTGTGATGTGTCTTCCCTCAGTGAATCTGACCCTCTCTACTCGTGTTCGCCCTACCCCTCCTTCCCCTGTTCCATGCCTGCCCTCTAAACCCCTGTCCTTCTCAACAAAACTGCTGACCTAACTCTTGACCCCTGTGCCCCTGCACCCCTTGTGCCCATGTCATTCTGCATCTACTTGCTGGGTGCACTCATCCGCATTTTGAACTAGCATGCCGGAAACAACATTGAGGCCATGAGCAAAAGGCCCTGTTGTAAGCCCAGCAGCATCTCTTGGGCGTAGTCCCCTTTTTTCCCCATTCACCTTCGGGTGTGGACTGATCTGTTACGTAATCAGTCCATAAATCTAGCTGCTTGGTGTCCCATCTCACGTCCCCGAATGTTGCCATTCTCTGCTGAAAAAACTCATCATTGTATAACCACCCCACACTGCCCTTTGGTTTTGCCCTCCTTATTATCAAGGAATAAGTGATGAGTGAAATGCCTAGCTCCAGCCTTTTCTCTAGTACAATGGCTGAGAAAGTGGCAAAACCTATGAACCATCCATCTCAAGTCTTCCCTTTTACGAACTTGTCATCCTCCTTCTTCCCCAAAAGCACTATCGCTGCCACCATTTCACTCTTACCTATGCCCTCAGTTTCCTCATACTTGGCTGCCACTTCCCGGCTCAACAAAGTGAATGTATCCACATACTCTCCTTTCCATATTTCTTCTTTTGTGGCTAGTGGAACATGCTCACCTATCCTCATACCAGGTGCCCCTATCTCCCTTGTCCCTTTTCCTTCTTTCTTTGTACACCCTTCATTTTTGCCCAGCACCTCCTTCGCTGCCCTAATCTCTGCCAGGGCCGATTCCATTTGCCTTAGCCCTCCTGTTCCCAGTGCCGACACAATTTGACCAATGTATTCTTTTATACTGTCCCCCACTGCACTGGATGCATTACCTGTAACCTTGTCTTGCTGTCTGGAGTCCTCCAATTGTCCCCTTGTTTCTTCCAGTGGTTGAGGAGGAGGATGAACTACTAGGGGTTGTGGGGGGAAAAAACATGTTCTGGGAATCCGGTCTGGGTTCAGCCAGGGAGATCCCGCCTTGGTTGGTGGGAGGTACTGGCGTCACCAAGTCTGTAGGCTGCAGAGGTACTAGATCCGCTGCCCTGATGGGTCCTTCTACCAGCAGAGGCACCCTAACGGGACTGCTTGGCCCTTTGGCTGGCCGCTTCCCTCTGCCACCTTTACCTGGGCCCACTTTCCTCTTCTCCTTGGGTCTCCCTGGTTCCTCCCCCTCTACCAGTTCCCACATTCTGTTGGCTTTTTCTGCCAATTCAATTATGGCCCTATAAGCATCCTCCTTTGATGGCCTGCTCCTTTTTGGTGCCATGTCCTTCTTTTTCTCTGCTCTGTGAAGACAACTATGGGGAGAGAAGACAGGGTTAGTTGCATATATATATATATATATATATACATATGTGTATATATATATATATATATATATATATATATATATATCCTATTTGTAACACCTTCCTTCTGTCCCTCATGCCATGCACCTTCATGGCCAGTCGAGCCCTCCGTAAAGGTCTCCACCATGCTTGATAGGTCACTCAGTCCCTTGGCTGCTCCTTGCCATGTCCATCTAAAGTGACCCCACTCTAGGTGGGCCACTCACCCCCCCTTTGTCCTTTTTCACTGACACTGAATTTGTATTGTAGACAAGGAGTCAATATAACTCATATTATAATCTTTTCCGAATCTCAGCAGCCTGTTTTCATGTAAGGCAATTGGGGTGACCCTACTGGATTTGTATTCCATCACCTTAACCACTTGACCACAACTACATCTGCTAAAATGTATGTACTCTAGGTTTCTAATGTGATGTGAAGCAATACTGCTACCATGCTTCTTGATGTACTACAGTAACCAGCTCAAGACCTCTCACCAAAAGACAACTACCACATGTTATTATTAGAAACTCTGCTGGCATGGCCAGGCCCACTTTTTCTTTTCTTGCCCCTGCCATCATGTATCTGCATCAATTCCCCTTTTACACCCAGACTTCTCTCTTTTTTTTATATATATATGCCCTCCCCGTTGCCTAGACCTCTGGTTCAAACCTTCAGGGCCTCTGGCATTCCCTCACTGTCTTTCCAGGCCTATTTGTCTCATTGCATGACCCCTTTTGCTGATGACCCCTCGCTCTGGAAACTTTCCCTTCCTTTTTCCCTCTCAGAGCATGCCCCCACTCCCTTCCCCTCCCCTAGGTGCACTCTTTCTCATCACTTGCACCCCATCCCAATGATTCCTGGTGTGTGACATCATGCCACGTGGCCAGGCCCCTCTTCCTAGTCCCACAACCTGCTTCTTGCCTCATGAAACCGCGTGCCCTCTCCGCAATGCAGCGCTCCATTTTTTCTCCCAAAATGGGGTCAAACTTCCACAAAAAAAAACAATGCACCCCCACCCTCCACCCTAGGCAAAACCAGCCACTGCCCCAGCAAACAACCAGCTCACCCAAGGAGCAGAAAAAATGACCTTCAGGCTGCATGGCTCCCACCACGCTACCATACAGGGCAGTGAGACTGCTGCTCCTCAGCAGGGAAAAAACATGAGGCTGCACAAAAAAAGGGGGGAGGAGGGAGGCATGCACTCTCCAAATGGAGATGCAAGGAAGCAGCAGGGAGTGGGGGAGGGGGGTTCAACCCAACCAGGCGGTGAAGTGGCGTGTGTAAAATGCTCCTTGGAGAGCTGCCAACCAATGACAAGAGGGGGGAGCCTCCCCAGACCCTGCAAACCTGGAGCCCCTTGGTGGAGTCAAGTGCTCAAAGGCCCCATAAAAAGGGTGAGTAATGCTCCGATGCCCCCGCAGCCCACATGTGGTTCTGTCATCAATACCTTATGATGTAATTCCACTGGACTCTCCACCATTATACACAGCCAGTGCACATAAGAAAACCCTACCAAGCCTCAAAACTTGTTCCAACCAATAATCAAAAACCCCACACAAACCAAACAATGCCAAAAGTGATCTCAGATTTTACTGAACTGTAGAAAACACTCAGACAGGCTCAGAGACCCTCCATACAAAACCCCAGTCTATTCTAAGTTCTGGCAGGTTCCCTGCACCCTAGTGAGCTTAAAGCCTGCAGCCCAGATCCTGCGCCATACCCATTCTGCTGTTCCCAAATGCCCTGCAACAAACCTCTCTCACTCGAATCATGCTAAAGGTCTCTTATTATTTTTTTTTTTTTTTGCCACCTTGTAGCCACCTCACAAAAAGGGGTTTTAAATGCTTCCAAGGCGGGTTTACTCAGCATTTTAGTAACCACCTAGTCCCTGCCTAAAGAAAAAGTCGCCATAAATTTCCAACAAGCCATCTCCATACAAATTTCATTAACCTTGTAATAAAACCATTTTTTATAAACATAGCTGTTAGTTTCCTTACCTGCTGTATACTAGTGCACAAACCTTCTAAACGATATGCCAATCTGATGTGTGCTGTAGTTTCATGTAATCAAAAACTCTAGCAAAAAGTGGCTGAAGCCCCCTTGTGCTGTCCCTTATGTACCACACTTCACCCCTTCCCTTCCTGTTACCTGTCCTTTGTTCTAGCCCCTCCCCTTCCTTATCCCTTCCCCTTATGAGCACTACCATTCCATGACAGAGGGAAGTGGTGCACTAGGATAACCTGGTCTGCCCCATAAAGGGCAAACTCCATTATCTGAAACTGTGCTGCATTACTTGGAACTGCACTATATTATCTGAAACTGCACTACATTATCTGAAACTGTGCTGCATTACTTGAAACTGTCCTATATTATCTGAAACTGAGCTACACTATCTGAAACTGTGCTACATTATCTGAAACTGCTCTACATTATCTGAAACTGTGCTACATTATCTGAAACTGCACTATATTATCTGAAACTGTGCTACGTTATCTGAAACTGCACTATATTATCTGAAACTGTGCTACATTATCTAAAACTGTATTACATTATCTGAAACTGCACTACATTATCTGGAACTGCTCTGCATTACCTGAAACTGCAAAACATTATCTGAAACAATGCTACATTTTCCAAAACTGCAAAACATTATCAGAAACTGCACTATATTTTCTGAAACTGCTCTACATTATCTGAAACTGCACTATATTATCTGAAACTGTGCTACATTATCTGAAACTGCACTATATTATCTGAAACTGTGCTACATTATCTAAAACTGTATTACATTATCTGAAACTGCTCTACATTATCTGGAACTGTTCTGCATTACCTGAAACTGCACTACATTATCTGAAACTGCACTACATTATCTGGAAATACACGATGTTATCTGAAACAGTGCTACATTATCTGAAACTGCACTACATTATCTGAAACTGTGCTACATTATCTGAAACTGCACTACATTATCTGAAACTGCACTACATTATCTGGAAATACACGATGTTATCTGAAACAGTGCTACATTATCTGAAACTGCACTACATTTTCTGGAACTGTGCTGCATTTCCTGAATCTGCACTATATTATCTCAAACTGTGCTACATTATCTGAAACTGCACTACATTATCTGAAACTGTGCTACATTACCTGAAACTGTGCTATATTATCTGAAACTGTGCTACTTTATCTAAAACTGTTCTACATTATCTGATACTGCACTACATTTTGTGAAACTGCACTATATTATCTGTAACTGTGCTGCATTACATTAAGCTACACTATATTATCAGAAACTGCTTTACATTATCTGAAACTGCACTACATTATCTGAAACTGCACCATAATATCTGAAACTGCACATTACCTGAAACGGCACTGCATTATCTGAAACTCTGCTACATTATCTGAAACTGCACTATGTTATCTGAATCTGCACTAAATTATCTGGAAATACACAATGTTATCTGAAACAGTGCTACATTATCTGAAACTGCACTACATTATCTGGAACTTCACTATATTATCTCAAACTGTGCTACATTATCTGAAACTGTGCTATATTATCTGAAACTGAGTTACATTATCTGAAACTGCACTACATTATCTGAAACTGCACTATATTATAAGACACTGCACTAAAATATCTGGAACTGCGCTTCATCTGGATAAGGATAAAAAGACCAGTAAGGGGGAGGGGACGGATGATGCTATCTCCACCAAAAGGGTGTGGTTAGCCCTCAAGGCCCTAAAGAAAAACAAATCTCCTGGGCCGGATGGCATTCATCAGAGAGTACTATGGGAATTGGTGGACATACTGGCTGCACCCCTGGTGGAGCTTTTCAGCAGGTCACTTGAGACAGGGAGGGTACCTAGGGATGGCGAGGAGGCACATGTGGTACCAATCCATAAAAGGGGTCGAGGAAGTACCAGGTAATTATAGACCCATCAGTTTGACCTCGGTGGTGGGAAAATGAATGGAAGTATACTAAAGGAACGATTGGGGTGTACTTGGAGAGTGGGAGGTCTGGATATGGCAACATGGGTTTGTGCCAGGTAGATCATGTCAAACCAACCTTGGAGTTCTATGAATAGGTAACATCAGAACTGGACAGGTAAGCCTGTGGATGTATTTATTCTTGGACTTCAGCAAGGCGTTTGACTCTGTCCCCACAATGGTCTGGTGGAGAAACTGATGGGGTTAGGAGTAGGTCCTTTGATGGTCAGATGGATTGAAAACTGGCTAGCTGGATGCACTGAGAGTAATGGTCTGTGGGAGCTCTCGAACCCTAGAGAGGTTGGTAATAGGGTACCACAGGGCTCGGTCCTGGGTCCGATCCTGTTTAATGCATACATATCGGACATCAGGGAGGTACAGGGTGTGAAATGAGTCTCTTCATGGATGACTCCAAGATGGGAGCAGTAGTTGAGGGAGAAGAGGGAGGGTGGCCCTGCAAGGACCTGGACACCCTGGAAGCTGGCTCCACATGGAAATTAAATTTCAATATCACCAAGTGCAAGGTGTTGCATCTTGGTGGGAAACCCTAAACACAGGTACACCCTGGGAGGGAGGCGCTGGAGGCCTCAATAGGGAAAAGACCTAGGGGTCATGGTGGATACATGTATGAATAACTCTGAGCAGTGCAGGAGAGCAGCTAGCAAGGCAAACAGGATGTTGGGATGCATCGTAGGGGGATCACCTCTAGGAGCAGGAAGTGATTCTGCCGCTGTACAATGGACTGGTTAGATCACACCTTGAGTACTGTGTACTGTACGGAGACCACATTTGAAGATGGACATACAGCTCCTGGAGAGGTACAGAGGAGGGCAACAAAAGATGATACGAGGGCTAGGGATTTGACTTATGAGGACAGACTTGAGGAGCTCTGCCTGTTTTCATTGGAGGAGGAGGAGAGACAGGGGACATGATTGAGGTCTTCAAGTACCTCAAGGGAATAAATAGGGTAAACATGGAGGGATCTTTAGACTAAAGCAGGGAGGTATCAACAGGGCATGGTTTGAAGTTGGAAGGTGGAAGGGTGAGGGAAAAGGAGGGTTTTCACGAGAGGGTGGTGGACCCTTGGAATGCACTGCTTGGTGAGCTGGTTCAGAGATCCACAGTGGAGGCTTCAAGGAGGTGGGACAGACACAGAAAGTGGATGTATCAGATGATGGCCTGTCCCGTGGGGGTGGGGATGGATGATAGGGGTTTCTAGAGAACAAGGGATGGGAGGGTCTCGGCACCCAACTAAGGATCTAGGTTTGAGCAGACTTGATAGACCGTAAGGCCTAATCTGCTGGCAAATAGTATGTTAGTATTACCTGAAACTGCACTATATTATCTCAAACTGTGCTACATTATCTGAAACTGCACTACATTATCTGAAACTGCGCTACATTATCTGAAACTGCACTACATTATCTGAAACTGCACTACATTATCTGACACGGCACTATATTATCTGAAACTGCACTACAGTATCTGAGAGTGTTCAACATGATCTGAAACTGCACTAAATTATGTAAAACAGTGGTACATTTTCTGAAACTGCACTATATTATCTGAAACTGCACTAAATTATCTGGAACTGAGCTGTATTACCTGAAACAGCTCTATATTATCTGAAACAGTGCTACATTATCTGTAACTGCTCTATATTATCTCAAACGGTGCTACATTATCTGAAACTGCACTACATTATCTGAAACTGTGCTACATTATCTGAAACTGCACTACATTATGTGAAACAGTGGTACATTATCTGAAACTGCAATATAGAAACATAGAAACATAGAAACATAGAAACATAGAATTTGTCGGCAGATAAGGACCGCTTGGCCCACCCAGTCTGCCCATTTCCCTACCTACTGGATAAGCTGCAGATCCTAGTTAACCAGCAGCCTACTTCTTTCTCCCCCCCCAGAATTGCCTTATGACTGTCCCATGCATGCTTGAATTCCACCACTGATTTTGACTCCACAACCTCCTCCGGAAGGCCATTCCATGCATCCACAACCCTCTCTGTGAAAAATACTTCCTTAAATTACCTCTGAGCCGCCCCCTCTATCTTCAAATTGTGCCCTCTTGTTCTTGCACACCTCTTTTTGAAAGATGCTACCCTCTTGGACTTTGTTGATTCCTTGAGGTACTTGAAAGTTTCTATCATCTCCCCTCTCCTCCTTTCCTCGAGGCTATACATATTAAGCTCCTTAAGTCTCTCTTCATATGTCCTCCGGTTGCAGACCCTGCACCATTTTAGTTGCCCTCCTCTGGACAGCTTCCATCCTGTCTATGTCTTTGCGGAGATTGGGTCTCCAGAACTGCACACAGTACTCAGATGGGGTCTCACCAGCTGTCTGTACAGAGGGATAATAACTTCCTGTTTTCTACTGGTGATGCCTCTCCTATGCATCCCAGTATCCCCACCCTCCTTGCTGCCTTCTCACATTGCTTGCCCACCTTTAGGTCATCTGATATGACTAACCCCAGGTCCCTTTCCATTTTGTTGTTGTTAGTATCTCACCCCATTGTGTACTCTTCCCTGGGTTTTGTTTCCCAGGTGCATTACCTTGCACTTCTTAGCATTGAATCTAAGCTGCCATACATTTGACCATTCCTCTAACCTTGCCAAGTCCCTTCTCATCCTTTCCACCCCACCCTGTGCATCAACTCTGTTGCAGATCTTAGTGTCATCTGCAAAGAGACATACTTTTCCTTCAGTCCTTCTGCAATGTTGCTTATAAAGACATTGAAGAGGACTGGTCCTATCTGAACCCTGCGGTACCCGCTAGTAACCCTCCTTTCTTCTGGTGGACTCCATTTACTATTACCTCTGTGTCCTATTCTCCAGCCAATTCTTTACCCAGGCTGTCATCTTGGGACCACTCCCAGGCTGGCTAACTTATATATTAATCTTTTGTGTGGGACTGTGTCAAATGCCTTGCTAAAGTCTAGGTAGGCCATGTCCACAGCCCCTCCCTGATCTACTACTTTGGTCACCCAGTCAAAGAAATCTATCAGATTATCTGGCATGACCTTCCCTGTGAATCCATGCTGCCTAGGGTCTTGTGCCCTCTGGCCTCTAGATACTCGACAATTCTTTCCTTTAGAAGTGATTCCATCATTTTCCTATCACTGAGGTTAAACTAACAGGTCTATAGTTTCCTGCTTCTGCCTTGCTCCACTTTTGTGAAGGGAATCACATCTGCCCTCCTCCAGTCCTCGGGTACCCCATCCTCCCATGATTTGTTAAAGAGGGTAGTCAGTGGTGTCACTAGTTCTACCTTATTCTTTTAGAATTCTGTGATGAATCCCATCAGGCCCCATTGCTTTGTCCACCTTCAGTTTTAAGAGTTCTTTCAGAACCCTTTCTTCTGTAAATGGGCTGGTATCAACTTCTGTATCCAGAGTGTTACTACTGTTTGTTTATATACCTCCCTCTTCCTTTGTAAATACTGAGCAAAATATTTGTTTAGTATCTCTGCCTTTCACATTCTCCCTCTGCCCACCCTCCCTCCCCTTTATTAAGCCTCACTATCCCTCCCTTGGTCTTCCTTTGCTCCCTGATGTACCTATAAAAGGTTTTATTCCCCTTCTTAACTGAGTTGGCTATCTTTTCCTCAGTTTGGGCCTTTACTGTTCTGACTGCCTTCCCATCCTCCTTTTGCTTTAACTGATACAGTTCTCTGTCCTGCTCCTGCTGCGATTCCTTGTACTTCCTGAATGCTTTCTTTTTCTCTTGAACCTTCACTGCCACTTCCTTTGAGAACCATAGTGGTTTCTTACATCGTCTTGTTTTGTTTATTTGCTTCACACAAAGGCTCGTTACCTCTGTGATGGCAGTTTTTATTATTCCCCATTGTTCTTCCACCCCTCCTTCCCACCCATTTGCTAGTGCATTCCTTAGGCACTCACTCATTTTGGCAAAGTCAGCCCTCCTAAAGTCCAGTACTTTTGTCTTTGTATGGCTTGACTCTATTGCTGTGTTTATTGTGAACCATACTGTTCGATGGTCGCTAGTTCCCAGATGGCTACCCACTTCTACATCTGTGATCCTCTCTCCATCTCCATATATTATCTGAAACTGCACTAAATTATTTGGAACTGAGCTGTATTACCTGAAACAGCTCTATATTATCTGAAACTGTGCTACATTATCTGAAACTGCACTATATTATCTGAAACTGCACTACAGTATCTGAAACTGCACTACGTTATCTGAAACTGTGCTACAATATCTGAAACTGCACTACATTATCTGGAACTGCACGAAGTTTTCTGAAACAGTGTTACATTATCTGAAACTGCACTACATTATCTGGAACTGTGCTGCATTACCTGAAACCACACTACATTTTCTGAAACAGCACTATACTGTCTGAAACTGCACTACATTATCTGGAACTGTGCTGCATTATATGAAACTGCAATACATTATCTCACTGAAACAGTGCTACATTATGTGAAACTGCACTATATTATCTGAAACTGCACTACATTATGTGAAACTGCACTATATTATGTGAAACTTCAGTACATTATCTGAAACTGCACTACATTATCTTAAACTGCACAATATTATCTAAAACGGCTCTACACTATCAAAAACTGTGCTGCATTACATTGTACTGCACTATATTATTTGAAACTGCGCTACATTATCTGAAACTGTGTTACATTATCTGAAATAGAGCTACATTATCTGAAACTGCACTATATTATAGAAACATAGAAACATTGAAGATGATGGCAGATAAGGACCGCAAGGCCCTTCCAGTCTGCCCATTTCTTTTTCAACCTTATAAATGTGCCATCGGCCTTTGCTCTGCCAGTGGCCTATCTATTCATACTCATCTGTACTGCTCCCTTATGTCTATCCCAATGCCTGTTTAAAGTCCTGCATGGTATTCATAGCCACCACTTCCTGAGGTAGGCTGTTCCATGCATCCACTACCCTTTCTGTGAAAAATAACTTCCTCACATTACCCCTCAATCAGCCTCCCTCTAGTCTCATGCTGTGTCCTCTTGTCCTGCTGTTTTTCTTATATTGAAACATTTTAGACTCTTTCACCTTGTTAATGCCCTTAAGGTGTTTGAATGTTTTGATCATATCACCTCTCTTCCTCCTTTGCTCTAGGGTAAACATATTGAGCTCTGTTAATCTGTCCTCATATGTCTTCTGAAACAGTCCCTGCACCATTTTGGTTGCCCTTCTCTGGACTGCCTCAATTTGGTTACTGTCCTTGTGTAGGTTTGGCCTCCAGTCCTGCACGCGGTACTTCAGATGGGGCCTAACCAGTGTCTTGTAAAGAAGGATTATTACCTCCCTCTTATGACTTGTGATACCCCTACTAATACACCCTAACATCCCCCTAGCCTTACCTACTGCTTTAGAGGTCTGCTAGGATGATTTCAGGTCATCGGTGATCATGATGTCCAAGTCTCTTTTTTCCTTTGTGATTGCCAGCAACTCTCCTCCCGGCCTATAGGTGGCTTCAAGGTTTTTCTTCCCTATGTGCACGATCTTGGACTTCTTTGCATTAAATCCGAGTTGCCACTCTTCTGAGAGTTTTGCTAGTTTGTCCAGATCTCTTCTCATTCTGCCCACCCCATCTGGATCATCTACTCTGTTGCAGATGTTGGTGTCATCTGCAAACAGACAAGTCTTATCCTACAGTCCATCTGCAATGTCACTAATGAAGATTTTGAAGAGGACTGGCCACAGGACTGATCCCTGAGGTACCCCACTTGTGAATTACTTCTCTTCTGACTGTATACCATTTACCACCACTCTCTATTTTCTGCCCATCAACCAATTTGCCACCCAGTTGACCAACTTCTGACCCAACCTCAGCCTACCCAGCTTATTTATCACTCTTTTATGTGGAACAGTGATGAAAGCTTTGCTGAAGTCAAGGTAGGTGACATCAACTGCTCCCCCTAGGTCCATCACTCTGGTTACCCAGTCAAAGAAATCTATGAGACTAGTTTGACAGGATCTTACTTTTGAAAACTCATGCTGTCTTGGATCCTGTGCCCCTATGGATTCCAGGTGTTGCACTATCCTTTCCTTAAAGAATGCCTCCATAATCTTGCCACTACTGAGGTAAGACTGACTGGTCTGTAGTTTCCTGCCTCCTCCCTGCTACCACTCTTGTGGAGCGGGTCACATGTGCCCTTTTCCAGTCTTCTGGGACCTTTCCTGTACTCAGAGACTCAGTAACAGTTCTGCTAATGGCTCTGCTAGTTCCATCCTAAGCTCCTTAAGTACCCAGGGATGTATGCCATCAGGTCCCATTGCCTTGTCCACGCTGAGCTTAGTGAGCTCTTGTAGGACCCTTTCTTTTCTGAAGGGAGTAGTGCTCCCCCCCCGAGTCCATGGTGCTGAGCTGTGTGCCCTGCCCTACTTTCTCTTCCGTAAATCCTGGGCAAAACAATCTATTTAGGATAGATGCTTTAACAGGGTCCTCCTCCTTACACACACCCTTTTCTCATTTGAGCTTAGCAATACCCCGTCTGGACTTTCTACTTTCACTAATGTATCTATAGCAAGTCTTGTCATCTTCTTTTACTGTTCATGCTAGTGTTTCCTCAGATGGGACTTTGCCTGCCTTACCGCCTTCCCCGCTTCCCTTACGGCATTTTGGTATGCCTCCCTATCTTCATCCCGCTGTGTTTCTTTATATTTTCTGAAGGCCAGCCTTTTGGCTCTGACTTTTTTTCTGCTACTGTACTTGAGAACCAAAGTGGTTTCCTTCTTCTTTTGCACTTCCTTTGCTGTCTAACACAATGGGATGTTGCTTCAAGTATTGCATCCTTAAAGCTTGCCCACTTTGCCTGTACCCCCTCACCTGTGTTCCTTTTTGCCAGGGCTAGCTTAACTCTGTTGGACATCTTATCAAAGTCAGCATCTCGGAAGTCCCATATTTTTGCCTTGGAATTGGATGATTTAGTTGTAGTGGCCAAATTAAACCATAACATGGGATGGTCACTGGCCCGCAGGTGACCTTCCACCTGGAGATCTGTGATCGCTTCCCTGTTAGTCAGTACTAGATCTAGGATAACCCTGTCTCTAGTGCATTTTTGTACCAGTTGTTTGAGGCCCTCCCCCTGCAGGGAATCCACCATGTGTCTAGTTCTGGCAGATGTTCCTGCTGGTATTGACCAATCTGTATCCGGCACGATTAACTCCCCCATTATCAGAACCTCCCCTTTAGCTGTCATGTTTTGTATATCTTCTAACAGTAATGTGTTTATGTCCTCACCCTGGTCTGGAGGCCTGTAGACAACCCCAGTTCTTATGGCTGTCCCATTTCCTGTTTCCAGGGTGACCCACAGTTCTTCTGGCTCCTTATTTGTATTTTGAATTTCTGTAGCTTTGATATTTTCATTGACATACAGGGCCACTCCAACCCCCCTTTTCGCACCTCGGTCTCTTCTGAACAGTACGTAGCCAGGTACTGAAGTATCCCAAGTGTGGCTACTGGTAAACCACATCTCACTAATTGCTACTATGTCCAGGTCAGCCCCTGACATTATTGCCTGCAGGTCTGGGATCTTATTTCCCCAGGCTGTGAGCATCTGTAGTGTAAAGTGCACTACATTATCTGAAACTGTGCTGCATTACTTGAAACTGCCCTATATTATCTGAAACTGCGCTATATTATCTGAAACTGTGCAACATTATCTGAAACTGCTACATTATCTGACACTGCAGAATATTACCTGAAACTACACTATATTATCTGAAACTGCGCTACATTATCTGGAACTGCTCTGCATTAACGAAACTGCACTACATTATCTGAAACAGTGCTACATTATCTGAAACTGCTACATTATCTGACACTGCAGAATATTACCTGAAACTACACTATATTATCTGAAACTGCGCTACATTATCTGGAAATGCTCTGCATTAACTGAAACTGCACTACATTGTCAGAAACAGTGCTACATTATCTGAAACTGTGCTAAATTATCTGAAACTGCACTACATTACCAGAAACTGCACTATATTATCTGAAACTGCGCTACATTATCTAAAACTCTGCTACATTAAATGAAACTGCACTACATTTTCTGAAACTGCAGTACATTACCTGGAACTGCACTGCATTACCCGGGACAGCTCTATATTATCTGAAACTGTGCTACATTATCTGAAACTGCACTACATTAAGGAAACAGGTCTACATTTTCTGAAACTGCACTATATTATCTGAAACTGTACTACATTATCTGAAACTGGGCTACATTATCTGAAACTGCACTATATTATCTGAAACTGCACTACATAATCTAAAACTGTGCTGCATTACTTGAAACTGCAGTGTATTACAGTGCAGCCCCCTTATAAGAACATCGTATTTGCCATGATAAAATGTTCTTATAAGCTGGCTGTTACTATAAGCGGGCTAACGCTAATCTGCACACTTAACGTTTTACTGTTATGTGCCGCAAACCTCAGACTGCATGCTGATGCGCATCCAGAGACTGTAATAAGAGACTGTAAGAGGCTTTAATTTAATCACAATACTGTACTGCACTCGTAAAAAAAATATCACTTATCAATCGTGCATTTTTAAAAAATAGTCCGTAATCTTTAGCTGCTTGTGACTTGCAAGCGATAGTTCATCGAGAATGGAGTCAAGTTGATGAAATGCTGTCAAGTCACTATTTTTGCTCAATATGAAATATCTGATTTTGTCCATACAAATTTTTAACTCACTCACAGAAGGCAGCTCGATAGACTACGGTTCCTCCTCATCGCTGCTCTCATCCACCTTTCTGATGTCACGACAAATGTCATCCTCTGTGATGACACCGGCACACTCCAACCCTTCATCTACGGCTACATAATCCTCGAATTCCTCGGGAGTCATTACTGCAGGAACGGTGATCGCGGAGACAGTGGGGTTGTAGCCAGCACCAAGTTCCACAGGCTCAGGAGCGTTTAAGGTAAAGCCTGCCTTTCTGAAGCAGTTGCTGATGGTGTTGGCAGAGACTTGTCTCCAAGCTCCATCTAACATCATTATGGAATCCAAGATGTTAATTTGTTTCGTAAGTTCGCTAGCTTTAGCAGCTCTGCCATCATCAATCAAAATAAGCAGCTTTTCTACAATTTTTTTTCTATACAGCTGCTTCAGATTTCTTATGACCCCCTGATCCATAGGCTGGATCAGGGAGGTCATATTCGGTGGGAGAAACACAAGCTTTATGTTGCTCAGAGTTAATGCTGGGTGTGCACTACAGTTATCGAGAAGAAGGCAGACTTTCTTGCGCTTTCTTCAGACGTTTTCATTTTATTTCAGTGTTAAATCCGTGTTGATAATCAGCATACAGCTTTTCTTTGTTGGCAATGATTTTTGAAATCGTGCACACATTTATGTTAAATTCCTTAGCGATGTCAATTCGTTTAGCCACGGGAACACTGAGGACTCAATGATTTGTATCTGTTGTGCAAGGGTCAGTCGCGGTGCGCGGTGTTTCTCCATGGCAGCATTGACTACAATTAATTAAAGCCTGCATTTATGGTAGCTGAGCCCAACCACGAGGGAATTTTTTCAACAATTGTACAATTAGCTTGAGAGGAGGGTTAATGATTAAGTGCTAGAGGTACATAATCAGAGTGAATGCGATCAATAAAAAACTTAAGTTGTGTAACAGCATCAAGCAAGTGTCGACTCCAGAGGGCAATTAGAGATCAAAGGGAACTCAGAATTGACTGCAATTGACTTAAAGATCATCGTTAAGGTGCTAGTAAGGATCGTAGCGTCTAAATATGTGTGAAGGAATGTAACCCAGGCCATCTGCTTCAGAAAAAAAAAGTGATTATAACCGATCTTGGTGTTCTTAAAAATGGGCTTTGCTTCCATAGAAAATAATGGAGCAGAATCGGTACATGAGAAAAATGTGATTATATCTGGGATGTTCTTATATCCGATGTTCTTATAAGTGGGCTGCACTGTATCTGAAACTGTCCTACATTATCTGAAACTGCAGTATATTATCTGAAACTGCGCTATATTATCTGAAACTGTGCAACATTATCTAAATCTGTGCTACATGATCTAAAACTGCACTATATTATCTGAAACTGTGCTACATTATCTAAAACTGTGCTAAATTATCTGAAACTATTCTACATTATCTGGAACTGTTCTACCTTATCTGAAACTACACTACATTATCGGGAACTACGCTATGTTATCTGAAACTGCACTACATTATCTGAAACTGCACTATGTTCTCTGAAACTGTGCTACATTGTCTGAAACTGAACTATACTGTCTGAAACTGCACTACATTATCTGAAACTGTGCTGCATTATATGAAACTGCACTACGTTATCTGAAACAGTGCTACATTATCTGAAACTGCACTACATTAAAAGAAAGTGCACTATATTTTCCGAAACTGCACTACATTATCTGAAACTGTGCTACATTATCTGAAACTGCACTATATTATCTGAAACTGCGCTACATTATCTAAAACTGTGTTACATTATAAGAAACTGCACTACATTATCTGACACTGCAGTACATTATCTGGAACTGCACTGCATTACCTGGGACAGCTCTCTATTATCTGAAACTGCGCTACATTATCTGAAACTGCACTACATTAAGAAACAGTGCTACATTTTCTGAAACTGCACTATATTATCTGAAACTGTACTACATTACCTGAAACAGAGTTACATTATCTGAAACTGCACTATATTATCTGAAACTGCACTATATTATCTGAAACTGTACTACATTATCTGAAATTGTGCTGCATTACTTGAAACTGCAGTATATTATCTGAAACTGCGCTACATTGTCTGAAACTGTGCTACATTATGTGAAACTGTGCTACATTATCTCAAACTGCGCTATATTATCTGAAACTGGGCTACATTATCTGAAACTGCACAATATTATCTGAAACTGTGCTTCAGAATCTAAAACTATGCTACATTATCTAAAACCGCACTATATTATCTGAAACTGTGCTACATTATCTGAAACTATTCTACGTTATCTGGAACTGTGTTACCTTATCTGAAACTGCACTACATTATCGGGAACTACGCTACGTTATCTGAAACTGCCCTACATTATCTGAAACTGCACTACGTTATCTGAAACTGTGCAACATTATCTGTAACTGCACTACATTATCTGGAACAACACGAAGTTATCTGAAACAGCGCTACTTTATCTGCAACTGCAGTACATTATCTGAAACTGAACTATACTGTCTGAAACTGCACTACATTTCCTGGAACTGTGCTGCATTATATGGAACTGCACTACATTATCTGAAACTATACTACATTATCTGAAACAGTGCTACATTATATGAAACTGCACTACATTATCTGGAGCTGCACTGCATTACCTGAAATTGCACTATATTATCTGAAACTGCACTACATTATCTGAAACTGCACCACAATACGTGAAACTGCAGTACATTATCTTAAACTGCACTACATTATCTGAAACTGCACAATATTATCTGAAACTGCACTACACTATCAAAAACTGTGCTGCATTACATTAAACTGCACTATATTATCTGAAACTGCTTTACATTATCTGAAACAGTGCTACATTATCTGAAACTGCATTATAATGTCTGAAACTGCACATTATCTGAAATGGCACTACATTATTTTAAACTGCAGGACATTATTTGAAACTGCACTACATTATCTGAAACTGTGCTACATTATCTGAAACAGTGCTACATTATCTGAAACTGTGCTACATTATCGGAAACTGCGCTACATTATCTGAAACAGTGCTACATTATCTAAAACTGTGCTACATTATCTGAAACAGTGCTACATTATCTGAAACTGCGCTACATTATCTGAAACTGTGCTACATTATCTAAAACTGTGCTACATTATCTGAAACAGTGCTACATTATCTGAAACTGCACTACATTATCTGAAACTGCACTATATTATAGTAACATAGGAACATAGAAGTTGACGGCAGATAAGGACTGCAAGGCCCATCCAGTTTGCCCATTACTTTTTCTACCTTATAAATCTGCCATCGGCCTTTGCTCTGTCAGTGGCCTATGTATTCATACTCATCTGTATTGCTCCCTTATGCCTATCCCATGCCTGTTTGAAGCCCTGCACTGCACTCATAGCCTCCACTTCCTGAGGTAGGCTGTTCCATGCGTCCACTACCCTTTCTGTGAAAAAGAACTTCCTCACATTACCCCTCAATTGGCCTTCCTCTAGTCTCATGCTGTGTCCTCTTGGCCTGCTATTTTTCTTATATTGAAACATGTTAGACTCTTTCACCTTGTTAATGCCCTTAAGGTGTTTGAAAGTTGTGATCATATCACCTCTCTTCCTCCTTTGCTCTAGGGTAAACATATTGAGCTCTGTTAATCTGTCCTCATATGTCTTTTGAAACAGTCCCTGCACCATTTTGGTTGCCCTTCTCTGGACTGCCTCAATTTGGTTACTGTCCTTGTGTAGGTGTGGCCTCCAGTACTGCACGCAGTACTCCAGATGGGGCCTAACCAGTGTTTTGTAAAGAGGGATTATTACCTCCATCTTATGACTTGTGATACCCCTAGTAATACACCCTAACATACCCCTAGCCTTACCTACTGCTTTAGAGGTCTGCTTGGATGATTTCAGGTCATCGGTGATCATGATGTCCAAGTCTCTTTTTTCCTTTGTGATTGCCATCAACTCCCTTCCCAGCCTATAGGTGGCTTCAGGGTTTTTCTTCCCTATGTGCACGATCTCGGACTTCTTTGCATTAAATCCAAGTTGCCACTCTTCTGACCATTTTGCTAGTTTATCCACATCACTTCTCATTCTGCCTACCCCATCTGGATCATCTACTCTGTTGCAGATTTTGGTGTTATCTGCAAACAGACAAGCCTTACCCTCCAGTCCATCTGCAATGTCACTAATGAAGATTTTGAAGAGTCTGGCCCCAGGACTGATCCCTGAGGTACCCCACTTGTGAGTTACATCTCTTCTGACTGTATACCATTTACCACCACTCTCCATTATCTGCCCGTCAACCAGTTAGCCACCCAGTTGACCAGCTTCTGACCCAACCTCAGCCTACCCAGCTTATTTAATACTCTTCTATGAGGAACAGCGTCTAAAGCTTTGCTGAAGTCAAGGTAGGTGACATCAACTGCTCCCTCTTGGTCCATCACTCTGGTTACCCAGTCAAAGAAATCTATGAGATTTGTTTGACAGGACCTAACTTTTGAAAACTCATGCTGTCTTGGATCCTGTGCCCCTATGGATTCCAGGTGTTGCTCTATCCTTTCCTTAAAGAGTGCCTCCATAATCTTGCCACTACTGAGGTAAGACTGACTGGTCTGTAGTTTCCTGCTTCCTCCCTGCTACCACTCTTGTGGAGCGGGATCACATGTGCCCTTCTCCAGTCTTCTGGGACCTTTCCTGTGCTCAGAGACTCAGTAACAGTTCTGCTAATGGCTCTGCTAGTTCCACCCTAAGCTCCTTAAGTGCCCTGGGATGTATGCCATCAGGTCCCATTGCCTTGTCCACCCTGAGCTTAGTGAGCTCTTGTAGTACCCTTTCTTTTGTGAAGAGAGTAGTGCCTACTCCCCCCCCCCCATGTCCATGGTGCTGAGATGTGGGCACTGCCCTTCTTTCTCTTCAGTAAATACTGGGCAAAACCATCTATTTAGGATAGATGCTTTTACAGGGTCCTCCTCCTCACACACACCCTTTTCTCCTTTGAGCATAGCAATACCCCGTCTGAACTTTCTCCTTTCACTAATGATTCTATAGAAAGTCTTGTCATCTTCTTTTACTGTTCACGCTAGTGTTTCCTCAGTTTGGGACTTTGCCTGTCTTACCGCCTTCCCTGCTTCCCTTACGGCATTTTGGTATGCCTCCCTATCTTCATCCCGCTGTGTTTCTTTATATTTCCTGAAGGCCAGCCTTTTGGCTCTGACTTTTTTTCTGCTACTGTACTTGAGAACCAGATTGGTTTCCTCCTTCTTTTGCACTTCCTTTGCTGTCTAACACAATGGGATGTTGCTTCAAGTATTGCATCCTTAATGCTTGCCCACTTTGCCTGTACCCCCTCACCTGTGTTTCTTTTGGCCAGGGCTAGCTTAACTCTGTTGGCCATCTTATCAAAGTCAGCATCTCAGAAGTCCCATATTTTTGCCTTGGAATTGGATGATTAAGTTGTAGTGGCCAAATTAAACCATACCATGAGATGGTCACTGGCCCGCAGGTGACCTTCCACCTGGAGATCTGTCATCGCTTCCTTGTTAGTCAGTACTAAATCTTGGATAAACCTGTCTCTATTGTGGTTTTGTACTAATTGTTTGAGGCCCTCCCCTGCAGGGAATCCACCATGTGTCTAGTTCTGGCAGATGTTCCTGCTGGTATTGACCAATCTGTATCCGCCAAGATTAACTCCCCCATTATCAGAACCTCACCTTTAGCTGTCATGTTTTGTATATCTTATAACAGTAATGTGTTTATGTCCTCCCCTGGTCTGGAGGCCTGTAGACAACCCCAGTTCTTATGGCTGTCCCTTTTCCTGTTTCCAGGGTGACCCACAGTTCTTCTGGCTCCTTATTTGTATTTTGAATTTCTGTAGCTTTGATATTTTCATTGACATACAGGGCCACTCCATCCCCCCTTTTCGTACCTCGGTCTGTTCTGAACAGTACGTAGCCAGGTACTGTAGTATCCAAAGTGTGGCTACTGGTAAACCACATCTCACTAATTGCTACTATGTCCAGGTCAGCCCCTAACTTTATTGCCTGCAGGTCTGGGATCTCATTTCCCAGGCTGTGAGCATCTGTAGTGTAAAGTGCACTACATTATCTGAAACTGTGCTGCATTACTAGAAACTGCCCTATATTATCTGAAACTGCGCTACACTATCTGAAACTGCACTACATTATCTGAAACTGCGCTACATTATCTGAAACTGCACTATATTATCTGAAACTGTACTACATTGTCTAAAACTGTATTACATTATCTGAAACTGCACTACATTATCTGGAACTGCTCTGCATTAACTGAAACTGCACTACATAATCTGAAACAGTGCTACATTATCTGAAACTGTGCTACATTATCTGACACTGCAGAATATTACCTGAAACTGCATTATATTATCTGAAACTGCGCTACATTATCTAAAACTCTGCTACATTATATGAAACTGCAGTACATTTTCTGAAACTGTAGTACATTACCTGGAACTGCACTGCATTACCTGGGACAGCTCTATATTATCTGAAATTGTGCTACATTATCTGAAACTGCACTACATTAAGGAAACAGGGCAACATTTTCTGAAACTGCACCATGTTATCTGAAACTGTACTACATTATCTAAAACTGTGCTGCATTACTTGAAACTGCAGTGTATTATCTGAAACTGCGCAACATTATCTGAAACTGCACTACATTATCTGAAACTGTGCTACATTATCTAAAACTGCACTATATTATCTGAAACTGTGCTACATTATCTAAAACTGTGCTAAATTTTCTGAAACTATTCTATATTATCTGGAACTGTGCTACCTTATCTGAATCTATACTTCATTATCGAGAACTACTCTATGTTATCTGAAACTGCACTACATGATCTGAAACTGCACTACATTCTCTGAAACTGTGCTACATTATCTGAAACTGCACTACATTATCTGAAACTGAACTATACTATCTAAAACTGCACTACATTATCTGAAACTATGTTGCATTATATGAAACTGCACTACGTTATCTGAAACAGTGATACATTATCTGAAACTGCACTACATTAACAGAAAGTGCACTATATTTTCTGAAACTGCACTACATTATCTGAAACAGTGCTACATTATCTGAAACTGTGCTACATTATCTGACACTGCAGATTATTACCTGAAACTGCACTATATTATCTGAAACTGCGCTACATTATCTAAAACCATGTTACATTATAAGAAACTGCACTACATTATCTGACACTGAAGTACATTATCTGGAACTGCACTGCATTACCTGGGACAGCTCTATATTATCTGAAACTGCGCTACATTATCTGAAACTGCACTACATTAAGAAACAGTGCTATATTTTCTGAAACTGCACTACATTATCTGAAACTGTGTTACATTATCTGAAACTGTGCTACATTATCTAAAACTGCACTATATTATCTGAAACTGTGCTACATTATCTAACACTGTGCTACATTATCTGAAACAATTCTAAGTTATCTGGAACTGTGTTACCTTATCTGAAACTGCACTACATTATCGGGAACTACGCTACGTTATCTGAAACTGCACTACATTAAGAAACAGTGCTATATTTTCTGAAACTGCGCTACATTATCTGAAACTGTGTTACATTATCTGAAACTGTGCTACATTATCTAAAACTGCACTATATTATCTGAAACTGTGCTACATTATCTAACACTGTGCTACATTATCTGAAACAATTCTAAGTTATCTGGAACTGTGTTACCTTATCTGAAACTGCACTACATTATCGGGAACTACGCTACGTTATCTGAAACTGCACTACATTATCTGAAACTGCACTACATTATCTGAAACTGTGCTACATTATCTGAAACTGCACTACATTATCTGGAACAACACGGAGTTATCTGAAACAGTGCTACTTTATCTGTAACTGCAGTACATTATCTGAAACTGAACTATACTGTCTGAAACTGCACTACATTTCCTGGAACTGTGCTGCATTATATGGAACTGCACTACAATATCTGAAACTGCACTACATTACCTGGAGCTGCACTGCATTACCTGAAACTGCACTATATTATCTGAAACTGCACTACATTATCTGAAACTGCACTACTTTATGTGAAACTGCAGTACATTATCTGAAACTGGGCTACATTATCTGAAACTGCACTACATTATCTGAAACTGCACCACAATACGTGAAACTGCAGTACATTATTTTAAACTGCACTACATTATCTGAAACTGCACTAAACAATCAAAAACTGTGCTGCATTACATTAAACTGCACTATATTATCTAAAACTGCTGTACATTATCTGAAACAGTGCTACATTATCTGAAACTGCACTACAATGTCTGAAACTGAACATTATCTGAAATGGCACTACATTATTTTAAACTGCAGTACATTATCTGAAACTGCGCTACATTATCTAAAACTGTGCTACATTATCTGAAACAGAGCTACATTATCTGAAACTGCACTACATTATCTGAAACTGCACTATATTATAGTAACACAGGAACATAGAAGTTGACGGCAGATAAGGACTGCAAGGCCCATCCAGTTTGCCAATTACTTTTTCTATCTTATAAATCTGCCATCGGCCTTTGCTCTGTCAATGGCCTATATATTCATACTCATCTGTATTGCTCCCTTATGCCTATCCCATGCCTGTTTGAAGCCCTGCACTGTGCTCATAGCCTCCACTTCCTGAGGTAGGCTGTTCCAAGCATCCACTACCCTTTCTGTGAAAAAGAACTTCCTCACATTACCCTCAATTTGCCTTCCTCTAGTCTCATGCTTTGTCCTCTTGTCCTACAATTTTACTCATATTGAAACATGTTAGACTCTTCACCTTGTCAATGCCCTTAAGGTGTTTGAATGTTTCGATCATATCACCTCTCTCCCTCCTTTGCTCTAGGGTATGCATATTGATCTCTGTTAATCTGACCTCCTATGTCTTCTGAAACAGTCCCTGCACCATTTAGGTTTCCCTTCTCTGGACTGCCTCAATTTGGTTAATGTCCTTGTGAAGGTGTGGCCTCCAGAACTGCATGCAGTACTCCAGATGAGGCCTAACCAGTGTCTTGTAAAGAGGGATTATTAGCTCCCTCTTATGACTTGTGATACCCCTACTAATACACCCTAACATCCCCCTAGCCTTTCTTACTGCTTTTGAGGTCTACTTGGATGATTTCAGGTCATCGATGATCATGATGCCCAAGTCTCTTTTTACCTTTGTGATTGCCAGCAACTCCCCTCCCAGCCTATAGGTGGCTTCAGGGTTTTTCTTCCCTATGTGCAAGATCTTGGACTTCTTTGCATTAAATCCCAATTGACACTCTTCCAACCATTTTGCTAGTTTATCCAGATCTCTTCTCATTCTGCCCACCCCATCTGGATCATCTACTCTGTTGCAGATCATGGTGTCATCTGCAAACAGACAAACCTTACCCTCCAGTCCATCTGCAATGTCACTAATGAAGATTTTGAAGAGGACTGGCCCCAGGATTGATCCTAGAAGGTCCCCACTTGTGACTTACATCTCTTCTGACTGTATACCATTTACCAGCACTCTCTATTTTCTGCCTGTCAAACAGTTTGCCACCCAGTTGACCAACTTCTGACCCACCCCGAGCCTACCCAGCTTATTTATCATTCTTCTATGTGGAACAGTGTCGAAAGCTTTGCTGAAGTCAAGGTAGGTGACATCAGCTGCTCCCCCTTATTCCATCACTCTGGTTACCCAGTCAAAGAAATCTATGAGTTTAATTTGACAGGATCTTACTTTTGAAAACTCATGCTGTCTTGTATCCTGTGCCCCTATGGATTCCAGGTGTTGCACTATCCTTTCCTGAAAGAATGCCTCCATAAACTTGCCACTACTGAGGTAAGACTGACTGGTCTGTAGTTTCCTGCTTCCTCCCTGCTACCACTCTTGTGGAGCGGGATCACATGTGCCCTTCTCCAGTCTTCTGGGACCTTTCCTGTGGTCAGAGACTCAGAAACAGTTCTGCTAATGGCTCTGCGAGTTCCAACCTTAGCTCCTTAAGTACCCAGGGATGTATGCCATCAGGTCCCATTGTCTTGTCCACCCTGAGCTTAGTGAGCTCTAGTAGGACCCTTTCTTTTGTGAAGGGAGTAGTACTCACCCCTTCCCCATGTCCATGGTGCTGAACTGTGGGCCCTGCCCTACTTTCTCTTCAGTAAATACTGGGCAAAACCGTCTATTTAGGATAGATTATTTTACAGGGTCCTTCTCCTCATACACATCCTTTACTCTTTTGAGCTTAGCAATACCCCATCTGGACTTTCTCCTTTCACTAATGTATCTACAGAAAGTCTTGTCATCTTCTTTTACTGTTCACGCTAGTGTTTCCTCAGTTTGGGACTTTGCCTGCCTTACCACCTTCCCTGCTTCCCTTATGGCATTTTGGTATGCCTCCCTATCTTCATCCCACGGTGTTTCTTTATAGTTCCTGAAGGCCAGCCTTTTGGCTCTGACTTTTTTCTGCTACTGTACTTGAGAACCAAAGTGGTTTCCTTCTTCTTTTGCACTTCCTTTTCTGTCTAACACAATGGGATGTTGCTTCAAGTATTGCATCCTTAATGCTTGCCCACTTTGCCTGTACCCCCTCACCTGTGTTTCATTTTGCCAGGGCTAGCTTAACTCTGTTGGCCATCTTATCAAAGTCAGCATCTTGGAAGTCCCATATTTTTGCCTTGGAATTGGATGATTTAGTTGTAGTGGCCAAATTAAACCATACCATGGGAAGGTCACTGGCCCGCAGGTGATCTTCCACCTGGAGATCTGTGATCGCTTCCCTGTTAGTCAGTACTCAATCTTGGATAACCCTGTCTCTAGTGCGTTTTTGTACCAGTTGTTTAAGGCCCTCCCCCTGAAGGGAATCCACCATGTGTCTAGTTCTGGGAGATGTTCCTGCTGGTATTGACCAATCTGTATCCGGTACGATTAACTCCCCCATTATCAGAACCTCCCCTTTAGCTGTCATGTTTTGTATATCTTCTAACAGTAATGTGTTTCTGTCCTCCCCCTGGTCTGGAGGCCTGAAGACAACCACAGTTCTTAAGGCTGTCCCTTTTCCTTTTTCCAGGGTGACCCACAGTTCTTCTGGCTCCTTATTTGTATTCTGAATTACTGAAGCTTTGATATTTTCATTGACATACAGGGCCATTCCAACCCCCCTTTTCACTCATTGGTCTCTTCTGAACAGTACGTAGCCAGGTACTGAAGTATCCCAAGTGTGGCTACTGGTAAACAACACCTCACTAATTGCTACTATGTCCAGGTCAGCCCCTGACATTATTGCTGGCAGGTCTGGGATCTTATTTCCAAGGCTCTGAGCATCTGTAGTGTAAAGTGCACTACATTATCTGAAACTGTGCTGCATTACTTGAAACTGCCCTGTAATATCTGAAACTGCGCTACACTATCTGAAACTGTGCTACATTATCTGAAACTGCTCTACTTTATCTGAAACTGTGCTACATTATCTGAAACTGCACTATATTATCTGAAACGGTGCTACATTGTCTGAAACTGTATTACATTATCTGAAACTGCACTACATTATCTGGAACTGCTCTGCATTAACTGAACCTGCACTACATTATCTGAAACAGTGCTACATTATCTGAAACTGTGCTACATTATCTGACACTGCAGAATATTACCTGAAACTGCACTATATTATCTGAAACTGCGCTACATAATCTGGAACTGCTCTGCCTTAACTGAAACTGCACTACATTATCTGAAACAGTGCTACATTATCTGAAATTGTGCTACATTATCTGAAACTGCACTACATTACCAGAAACTGCACTATATTATCTGAAACTGCACTACATTATCTAAAACTCTGCTACATTATATGAAACTGCACTACATTTTCTGAAACTGCAGTACATTACCTGGAACTGCACTGCATTACCTGGGACAGCGCTATATTTTCTGAAACTGCGCTACATTATCTGAAACTGCACTACATTAAGGAAACAGGGCTACATTTTCTGAAACTGCACTATATTATCTGAAACTGTACTACATAATCTAAAACTGTGCTGCATTACTTGAAACTGCAGTGTACTATCCGAAACTGTGCAACATTATCTTAAACAGTACTACATTATCTGAAACTGGGCTACATTATCTGAAACTGCAGTATATTATCTGAAACTGCGCAATATTATCTGAAACTGTGCTATATTATCTAAAACTGTGCTACATTATCTAAAAATGCACTACATTATCTGAAAATGTGCTATATTATCTAAAACTGTGCTAAATTATCTGAAACTATTCTACATTATCTGGAACTGTGCTACCTTATCTAAAACTACACTACATTATCGGGAACTACGCTATGTTATCTGAAACTGCACTACATTATCTGAAACTGCACTACGTTCTCTGAAACTGTGCTACATTATCTGAAACTGCACTACATTATCTGAAACTGAACTATACTGTCTGAAACTGCACTACTTTATCTGAAACTGTACTGCATTATATGAAACTGCAGTATATTATCTGAAACTGCGCTACATTATGTGAAACTGTACTACATTATCTGAAACTGTACTACATTATCTGAAACTGGGCAACATTATCTGAAACTGCACTACATTATCTGAAACTGCACTATATTATCTGAAACTGTGCTACAGTTTCTAAAACTGTGCTACATGATCTAAAACTGTACTATATTATCTGAAACTGTGCTACATTATCTAACACTGCGCTACATTATCTGAAACTATTCTACGTTATCTGGAACTGTGCTACCTTATCTGAAACTACACTACATTATCGGGAACGACCCTATGTTATCTGAAACTGTACTACATTTTCTGAAACTGCACTACGTTATCTGAAACTGTGCTACATTACCTGAAACTGCACTACATTATCTGGAACAACACAACGTTATCTGAAACAGCGCTACTTTATCTGCAACTGCAGTACATTATCTGAAACTGAACTATACTGTCTGAAACTGCACTACATTTCCTGGAACTGTGCTGCATTATATGGAACTGCACTACATTATCTGAAACTGCACTACATTGTATGAAACAGTGCTACATTATATGAAACTGCACTACATTATCGGGAGCTGCACTGCATTACCTGAAACTGCACTATATTATTTGAAACTACATTATCTGAAACTGCACCACAATACGTGAAACTGCAGTACATTATCTTAAACTGCACTACATTATCTGAAACTGCACAATATTATCTGAAACTGCACTACACTATCAAAAACTGTGCTGCATTACATTAAACTGCACTATATCATCTGAAACTGCTTTACATTATCTGAAACAGTGCTACACTATCTGAAACTGCACTATATTGTCTGAAACTGCACATTATCTGAAATGGCACTGCATTATTTTAAACTGCAGTACATTATCTGAAACTGCGCTACATTATCTGAAACTGTGCTACATTATCTAAAACAGCGCTACATTATCTGAAACTGCACTACATTATCTGAAACTGCACTACATTATCTGAAACTGTGCTACATTATCTGAAACTGCACTACATTTTCTGAAACTGTGCTACATTATCTGATACCGTGCTACATTATCTAAAGACTGTGCTACATTATCTGAAACTGCACTACATTATCTGAAACTGTGCAACATTGTCTGAAACTGCACTATATTATCTGAAACTGCGCTACATTATTTAAAACTGTATTACATTATCTGAAACGGCTCTTCATTATCTGAAACTGTTCTGCATTACCTGAAACTGCACTATATTTCTGAAACTGCACTACGTTATCCAAAACTGCACTATATTATCTGAAACTGTGCTGTATTGCTTGAAACTATACTACATTATTTGACACTGCACTACATTACCTGAAACTGCACTATATTATCTGAAACTGTGCTACATTATCTAAAACTCTGCTACATTATCTGAAACTGCACTACATTCAGGAAACAGGGCTACATTTTCTGAAACTGCACTATATTATCTGAAACTCTACTACATAATCTAAAACTGTGCTGCATTATTTGAAACTGCAGTGTACTATCTGAAACTGTGCAACATTATCTTAAACTGTACTACATTATCTGAAACTTTGCTACATTATCTGAAACTGCAGTATATTATCTGAAACTGCGCAATATTATCTGAAACTGTGCTATATTATCTAAAACTGTGTTACATTATCTAAAAATGCACTATATTATCTGAAAATGTGCTACATTATCTAAAACTGTGCTAAATTATCTGAAACTATTCTACATTATCTGGAACTGTGCTACCTTATCTAAAACTACACTACATTATCGGGAACTACGCTATGTTATCTGAAACTGCACTACATTATCTGAAACTGCACTACGTTCTCTGAAACTGTGCTACATTATCTGAAACTGCACTACATTATCTGAAACTGAACTATACTGTCGGAAACTACACTACTTTATCTGAAACTGTGCTGCATTATATGAAACTGCACTACATTACCAGACAGTGCACTATATTTTCTGAAACTGCACTACATTATCTGAAACAGTGCTACATAATATGAAACTGTGCTACATTATCTGACACAGCAGATTATTACCTGAAACTGCACTATATTATCTGAAACTGTGCTACATTATCTGAAACTGCACTACATTACCAGAAACTGCACTATATTATCTGAAACTGTGCTACATTATCTAAAACTCTGCTACATTATAAGAAACTGCACTACATTATCTGACACTGCAGTACATTATCTGGAACTGCACTGCATTACCTGGGACAGCTCTATATTATCTGAAACTGCGCTACATTATCTGAAACTGCACTACATTAAGGAAACAGGGCTACATTTTCTGAAACTGCACTATATTATCTGAAACTGTACTACATTATCTGAAACTGTGCTACATTATCTGAAACTGTACTACATTATCTGAAATTGGGCAACATTATTTGAAACTGCACTATGTTATCTGAAACTGCACTATATTATCTGAAACTGTGCTACAGTTTCTAAAACTTTGCTACGTGATCTAAAACTGCACTATATTATCTGAAACTGTGCTACATTATCTAACACTGTGCTACATTATCTGAAACTATTCTACGTTATCTGGAACTGTGCTACCTTATCTGAAACTACACTACATTATCGGGAACGACCCTATGTTATCTGAAACTGTATTACATTTTCTGAAACTGCACTACGTTATCTGAAACTGTGCTACATTATCTGAAACTGCACTACATTATCTGGAACAACACAAAGTTATTTGAAACAGCGCTACTTTATCTGCAACTGCAGTACATTATCTGAAACTGAACTATACTGTCTGAAACTGCACTACATTTCCTGGAACTATGCTGCATTATATGGAACTGCACTACATTATCTGAAACTGCACTACATTGTATGAAACAGTGCTACATTATATGAAACTGCACTACATTATCTGGAGCTGCACTGCATTACCTGAAACTGCACTATATTATCTGAAACTGCACTACATTATATGAAACTGCACTACTTTATGTGAAACTGCAGTACATTATCTTAAACTGCACTGCATTATCTGAAACTGCACAATATTATCTGAAACTGCACTACACTATCAAAAACTGTGCTGCATTACATTAAACTGCACTATATTATCTGAAACTGCTTTACATTATCTGAAACAGTGCTACACTATCTGAAACTGCACTATATTGTCTGAAACTGCACTATATTGTCTGAAACTGCACATTATCTGAAATGGCACTGCATTATTTTAAACTGCAGTACATTATCTGAAACTGTGCTACATTATCTGAAACTGTGCTACATTATCTAAAACAGCGCTACATTATCTGAAACTGTGCTACATTATCTGAAACTGTGCTACATTATCTGAAACTGCACTACATTATCTGAAACTTTGCTGCATTATATGAAACTGCACTACGTTATCTGAAACAGTGCTACATTATCTGAAACTGCTCTACATTACCAGAAAGTGCACTATAATTTCTGATACTGCACTACATTATATGAAACAGTGCGACATTATCTGACACAGCAGATTATTACCTGAAACTGCACTATATTAAATGAAACTGCGCTCCATTATCTAAAACTGTGCTACATTATGTGAAACTGCACTACATTATCTGACACTGCAGTACATTATCTGGAACTGCACTGCATTACCTGGGACAACTCTATAATATATGAAACTGCACTACATTAAGGAAACAGTGCTACATTTTTTGAAACTGCACTATATTATCTGAAACTGCACTACATTATCTGAAACTGTGCTGCATTACTTGAAACTGCAGTATATTATCTGAAACTGCGCTACATTATCTAAAACTGTGCTACATTATATGAAACTGCACTACATTATCTGACACTGCAGTACATTATCTGGAACTGCACTGCATTACCTGGGTCAGCTCTATATTATCTGAAACTGCGCTACATTATCTGAAACTGCACTACATTAAAGAAACAGTGCTACATTTTCTGAAACTGCACTATATTATCTGAAACTGTACTACATTATCTGAAACTGGGCTACATTATCTGAAACTGCACTATGTTATCTGAAACTGTGCTATATTATCTGAAACTGTGCTACAGTATCTAAAACTGTGCAACATTATCTAAAACTGCACTATATTATCTGAAACTGTGCTGCATTATCTAAAACTGTGCTACATTATCTGAAACAATTCTACGTTATTTGGAACTGTGCTACCTTATCTCAAACTGCACTACATTTTCGGGAACTACGCTACGTTATCTGAAACTGCACGACATTATCTGGAACTGCGCTGCATTATCTGAAACTGCACTACATTATCTGAAACTGCACTACATTATCTGAAATAGTGCTACATTATATGAAACTGCACTACATTATCTGGAGCTGCCCTGCATTACCTGAAACAGCACTATATTATCAGAAACTGCACTACATTATCTGAAACTGCACTACTTTATGTGAAACTGCAGTACATTATCTTAAACTGCACTACATTATCTGAAACTGCACAATATTATCTGAAACTGCACTACACTATCAACAACTGTGCTGCATTACATTAAACTGCACTATATTATCTGAAACTGCTTTATATTATCTGAAACAGCACTACATTACCTGAAACTGCACTATATTGTCTGAAACTGCACATTATCTGAAATGGCACTACATTATTTTAAACTGCAGTACATTATCTGAAACTGCGCTACATTATCTGAAACTGGCTACATTATCTGAAACTGTGCTACGTTATCTGAAACAGTGCTACATTATCTGACACTGCACTACGTTATCTGAAACTGCACTATATTATAGAAACATAGGAACATAGAAGTTGACAGCAGATAAGGACCGCAAGGCCCATCCAGTTTGCCCATTACTTTTTCTACCTTATAAATCTGCCATCGGCCTTTGCTCTGTCAGTGGCCTATATATTCATACTCATCTGCACTGCTCCCTTATGCCTATCCCATGCCTGTTTGAAGCCCTGCACTGTACTCATAGCCTCCACTTCCTGAGGTAGGCTGTTCCATGCATCCACTACCCTTTCTGTGAAAAAGAACTTCCTCACATTACCCCTCAATTGGCCTTCCTCTAGTCTCATGCTCTGTCCTCTTGTCCTGCTATTTTTCTCATATTGAAACATGTTAGATTCTTTACCTTGTTAATGCCCTTAAGGTGTTTGAATGTTTCGATCATATAACCTCTCTCCCTCCTTTGCTCTGGGGTATGCATATTGAGCTCTGTTAATCTGTCCTCATATGTCTTCTGAAACAGTCCCTGTACGATTTAGGTTGCACTTCTCTGGACTGCCTCAATTTGGTTAATGTCCTTGTGAAGGTGTGGCCTCCAGTACTGCACGCAGTACTCCAGATGAGGCCTAACCAGTGTCTTTTAAAGAGGGATTATTACCTCCCTCTTATGACTTGTGATACCCCTACTAATACACCCTAACATCCCCCTTCCTTACCTACTGCTTTAGAGGTCTACTTGGATGATTTCAGGTCATCGGTGATCATGATGCCCAAGTCTCTTTTTTCCTTTGTGATTGCCAGCAACTCCCCTCCCAGCCTATAGGTGGCTTCAGGGTTTTTCTTCCTTATGTGCAAGATCTTGGACTTCTTTGCATTAAATCCCAGTTGACACTCTTCTGACCATTTTGCTAGTTTATCCACATCTCTTCTCATTCTGCCCACCCCATCTGGATCATCTACTCTGTTGCAGATTTTGGTGTCATCTGCAAACAGACAAACCTTACCCTCCAGTCCATCTGCAATGTCAATAATGAAGATTTTGAAGAGGACTGGCCACAGGACTGATCCCTGAGGTACCCCACTTGTGACTTACATCTCTTCTGACTGTATACCATTTACCACCACTCTCTATTTTCTGCCCGTCAACCAGTTTGCCACCCAGTTGACCAACTTCTGACCAACCCTGAGCCTAACCAGCTTATTTATCACTCTTCTATGTGGAACAGTGTTGAAAGCTTTGCTGAAGTCAAGGTAGGTGACATCAATTGCTCCGCCTTGGTCCATCACTCTGGTTACCCAGTCAAAGAATCTATGAGTTTAGTTTGACAGGACCTTACTTTTGAAAACTCATGCTGTCTTGGATCCTGTGCCCCTATGGATTCCAGGTGTTGCACTATCCTTTCCTTAAGGAGTGCCTCCATAATTTTGCCACTACTGAGATAAGACTGACTGGTCTGTAGTTTCCTGCCTCCTCCCTGCTACCACTCTTGTGGAGCGGGATCACATGTGCCCTTCTCCAGTCTTCTGGGACCTTTCCTGTGCTCAGAGACTCAGTAACAGTTCTGCTAATTGCTCTACTAGTTCCACCCTAAGCTCCTTAAGTACCCAGGGATGTATGCCATCAGGTCCCATTGCCTTGTCCACCCTGAGCTTAGTGAGCTCTTGTAGGACCCTTTCTTTTGTGAAGGGAGTAGTGCTCAACCCCCCCCCCCCACCGTGTACATGGTGCTGAGCTGTCAGCCCTGCCCTACTTTCTCTTCAGTAAATACTGGGCAAAACCATCTATTTAGGATAAATGCTTTTACAGGGTCCTCCTCCTCCTCACACACACCCTTTTCTCCTTTGAGCTTAGCAATACCCCCTCTGGACTTTCTCCTTTCACTAATGTATCTATAGAAAGTCTTGTCACCTTCTTTTTCTGTTTATGCTAGTGTTTCCTCAGTTTGGGACTTTGCCTGCCTTACCGCCTTCCCTGCTTCCCTTACGGCATTTTGGTAAGCCTCCCTATCTTCATCCCGCTGTGTTTCTTTATATTTCCTGAAGGCCAGCCTTTTGGCTCTGACTTTTTTACTGCTACTGTACTTGAGAACCAAAATGGTTTCCTTCTTCTTTTGCACTTCCTTTTCTGTCTAACACAATGGGATGTTGCTTCAAGTATTGCATCCTTAATGCTTGCCCACTTTGCCTGTACCCCCTCACCTGTGTTTCTTTCTGCCAGGGCTAGCTTAACTCTGTTGGCCATCTTATCAAAGTCAGCATTTCAGAAGTCCCATATTTTTGCCTTGGAATGGGATGATTTAGTTGTAGTGGCCAAATTAAACCATACCATGTGATGGTCACTGGCCCCCAGGTGACCTTCGACCTGAAGATCTGTGATCGCTTCCCTATTAGTTAGTACTAGATCTAGGATAACCCTGTCTCTAGTGCATTGTTGTACCAGTTGTTTGAGACCCTCCCCCTGCAGGGAATCCACCATGTGTCTAGTTCTGGCAGATGTTCCTGCTGGTATTGAACAATCCGTATCTGGAATGTTGAAGTCCCCCATTATCAGAACCTCACCTTTAGCTGTCATGTTTTGTATATCTTCTAACAGTAATGTGTCTATGTCCTCCCCCTGGTGAGGAGGCCTGTAGACAACCCCAGTTCTTATGGCTGTCCCATTTCCTGTTTCCAGGGTGACCCAAAGTTCTTCTGGCTCCTTATTTGCATTCTGAATTTCTGTAGCTTTGATATTTTCATTGACATACAGGGCCACTCCAACCCCCCTTTCTGCACCTCGGTCTCTTCTGAACAGTACATAGCCAGGTACTGAAGTATCCCAAGTGTAGCTATTGGTAAACCACATCTCAGTAATTGCTACTATGTCCAGTTCAGCCTCAAACATTATTGCCTGCAGGTCTGGGATCTTATTTCCCAAGCTGAGAGCATCTGTAGTGTAAACTGCAGTACATTATCTGAAACTGTGCTACATTGCCTGAAACTGCACTATATTATTTGAAACTATGCTACATTATCTGAAACTGTACTACATTATCTGACACTGCACTACATTACCTGAAACTGCACTGTATTATCTGAAACTGTGCTACATTATCTAAAACTGCACTACATTATCTGAAACTGCACTACACTATCTGAAACTGCACTACTTTATCTGAAACTGTGCAACATTGTCTGCAACTGCACTATATTATCTGAAACTGCGCTACATTATTTAAAACTGTATTACATTATCTGAAACAGCTCTTCATTATCTGAAACTGTTCTGCATTACCTGAAACTGCACTATATTTCTGAAACTGCACTACGTTATCCGAAACTGCACTATATTATCTGAAACTGTGCTGCATTGCTTGAAACTGCACTATAATATTTGAAACTGTGCTACATTATCTGAAAAAGTGCTACATTATCTGACACTGCACTATATTACCTGAAACTGCACTATATTATCTGAAACAGTACTACATTATCTGAAACTGTGCTACATTATCTGAAACTGCACTACATTATCTGGAACTGCGCTGCATTACCTGAAACTGCTCAATATTATATGAATCTGCAATACATTATCTGAAACTGCACTACATTATCTGAAACAGCGCTACACTATCTAAAACTGTGCTACATTTTCTGAAATTGCACTACATTATGTGAAACTGCACCACATTATCTGGAACTGTGCTGCATTACCTGAAACTGCTCTGTATTATCTGAAACTGCGCAACATTATCTGAAACTGCACTACATTATCTGAAACAGCACTACATTTTCAGAAACAGCACCATATTATCTGAAACTGCACTACATTATTGGAAACTGTTCTGCATTACTTGAAATTGCAGTATATTATCTGAAACTGCGCTACATTATCTGAAACTGCACTATATTATCTGAAGCTGCGCTACATTATCTAAAACTGTGCTGCATTGCTTGAAACTGCACTACATTATTTAAAACTGTGCTACATTATCTGAAACTGCACTATATTATCTGAAGCTGCGCTACATTGTCTAAAACTGTGCTGCATTGCTTGAATGCACTACATTATCTGAAACTGTGCTATATTATCTGAAACTGCACTATATTTTCTGAAACTGTGCTACATTATCTAAAACTGTATTTCATTATCTGAAACTGCACTACATCATCTGAAACTGTGCTACCTTATCAGACACTGCACTATATTACCTGAAACTGCACTATATTATCTGAAACTGCGATACATTAACTAAAACTGTGCTACATTATCTGAAACTGCACTACATTTTCAGAAACTGCACTATATTATCTGAAACTGCACTACATTATCTGAAACTGTTCTGCATTACTTGAAACTGCACTACATTATCTGAAACTGTGTTACATTATCTGAAACTGCACTATATGATCTGAAACTGCGCAACATTATCTGAAACTGCACTACATTATCTGAAATAGCACTACATTTTCAGAAACAGCACCATATTATCTGAAACTGCACTACATTATTGGAAACTTCTGCATTACTTGAAAAAGCACTACATTATCTGAAACTGTGCTACATTATCTGAAACTGCACTATATTATCTGAAGCCGCGCTACACTATCCGAAACTGTGCTGCATTGCTTGAAACTGCACTACATTATCTGAAAAAGCACTATATTATCTGAAACTGTGCTACATTATCTAAAACTGTATTACATTATCTGAAACTGCACTACATTATCTGGAACTGCTCTACTTTACCTGAAACTGCACTACATTATCTAAAACAGTGCTACATTATCTGAAACTGCTCTACATTACCAGAAACTGCACTATATTATCTGAAACTGCACTATGTTATCTGAAACTGTACTACATTATCTGAAACTGTGCTACATTATCTGATACTGCACTACATTATCTGAAACTGCACTATGTTATCGGAAACTGCACTATGTTATCTGAAACTGCACTACATTATCTGAAACTGTGCTACATTATCTGAAATTGCACTACATTATCTGAAACTGCACTATATTATCTGAAACTGCACTACATTATCTGAAACTGCACTACTTTATGTGAAACTGCAGTACATTATCTTAAACTGCACTACATTATCTGAAACTGCACAATATTATCTGAAACTGCACTACACTATCAAAAACTGTACCATTACATTAAGCTGCCACTATATTAACAGCAACTGCACTACATTATCAAAAAACTGCACTACATTATCTGAAACTGCACTACTTTATCTAAAACTGTGCTACTTCATCTGAAACTAGAGCTACATTAGCTAGATTGCACTATATTATATGAAACTGTGCTACATCATCTGAAACTGTGCTAGCATTATCTGACACTGCACTATTTACCTGAAACTGCACTATATTATCTGAAACTCAATTACATTATCTGAAACTGTACTATCATTAACTGGAACTGCACTGCATTCCTAAAACAGCTCTATATTATCTGAAACTGTGCTACATTATCTGAAACTCCACACATTATGTAAAACAGCAGTACATTTCTGAAACTGCCATATAATATCTGAAACTGCACTAAATTATTTGAAACTGTGCTGCATTACGTGAAACTGCACTATATTATCTGAAACTGCACTACATTATCTGAAACTGCACTACATTATCTGGAACTGTGCTGCATCAACTGAAACAGCTCTATATTTTCTGAAACTGTGTTATATTATCTAAAACTGCAGTATATTATCTGAAACTTCTCTACATTATCTGAAAGTGCACTACATTATCTGGGACTGCGCTACATTTTCTGAAACTGCTCAATGTTATCTGAAACTGCACTACGTTTTCTGGAACTGCGCAGCATTACCTAAAACTCTTCTTTATTATCTGAAACTGCACTACATTTCTCTAAATCCACACTATCATTATCTGGAACTGCACTGCTTACACTGAAACACTCTATATTATCTCTAGCTGCACTACAGTATCTGAAACTGCACTACATTATCTGAAACTGTCCTGCATTACCTGAAACTGCTATATTATCTGAACACTGCACTACATTATCTGGAACTGCACTATGTTATCTGAAACTGCACTACATTATCTGAAACTACTACATTATCCTGGAACTGCACTGCATTACAAACTGCTCTATATTATCTCTAGCTGCACTACATTATCTGAAACTGTGCTGCATTACTTGAAACTGCACTACATTATCTGAAACTGTGCTACATTATCTGAAATTGCACTACATTATCTGAAACTGCACTATATTATCTGAAACTGCACTACATTATCTGAAACAGCACTACTTTATGTGAAACTGCAGTACATTATCTTAAACTGCACTACATTATCTGAAACTGCACAATATTATCTGAAACTGCACTACACTATCAAAAACTGTACTGCATTACATTAAACTGCACTATATTATGTGTAACTGCACTACATTATCTGAAACTGCACTACATTATCTGAAACTGCACTACTTTATCTAAAACTGTGCTACTTCATCTGAAACTGAGCTGCATTGCTTCAAACTGCACTATATTATATGAAACTGTGCTACATCATCTGAAACTGTGCTACATTATCTGACACTGCACTATTTTACCTGAAACTGCACTATATTATCTGAAACTGCACTACATTATCTGAAACTGCACTACATTAACTGGAACTGCACTGCATTTCCTAAAACAGCTCTATATTATCTGAAACTGTGCTACATTATCTGAAACTCCACTACATTATGTAAAACAGCAGTACATTTTCTGAAACTGCACTATATTATCTGAAACTGCACTAAATTATTTGAAACTGTGCTGCATTACTTGAAACTGCACTATATTATCTGAAACTGCACTACATTATCTGAAACTGCACTACATTATCTGGAACTGTGCTGCATCAACCGAAACAGCTCTATATTTTCTGAAACTGTGTTATATTATCTAAAACTGCAGTATATTATCTGAAACTTCTCTACATTATCTGAAAGTGCACTACATTATCTGGGACTGCGCTACATTTTCTGAAACTGCTCAATGTTATCTGAAACTGCACTACGTTTTCTGGAACTGCGCAGCATTACCTAAAACTCTTCTTTATTATCTGAAACTGCACTACATTTTCTGAATCTGCACTACATTATCTGGAACTGCACTGCATTACCTGAAACTGCTCTATATTATCTCTAGCTGCACTACATTATCTGAAACTGCACTACATTATCTGAAACTGTGCTGCATTACCTGAAACTGCACTATATTATCTGAAACTGCACTACATTATCTGGAACTGCACTATGTTATCTGAAACTGCACTACATTATCTGAAACTGCACTACATTATCTGGAACTGCACTATGTTATCTGAAACTGCACTACATTATCTGAAACTGCACTACATTATCTGGAACTGCACTGCATTACCTGAAACTGCTCTATATTATCTCTAGCTGCACTACATTATCTGAAACTGTGCTGCATTACTTGAAACTGCACTATATTATCTGAAACTGCACTACATTATCTGGAACTGCGCTGCATTATCTGAAGCTCCACTATATTATCTGAAACTGTGCTATATTATCTAAAACTGTGCTACATTATCTAAAAATGCGCTACATTGTCTCCAGATCCCCTCCAATAAAGGCACCGACAAGAATGTCTGTGGTTGTTCAGTTTGACAAATAGTTTACTGATACTCCAATTTCCATATTTACAATAAACGATCACTCTCATTGTCCTTTACACACAGTTCCACCGTATTCATAATACTTATACATATATACATATATACATCGTATTAATCACATTGTATTAATCACATTCTTGTTCTATTCCTCCCTCCCATTTTTTCCTTCTTTCCTTCTGCCCCCTAGACGTACATCATGGGGGGGCCCTGTTGCTTCCTCTTTGTTGTCAAGGGGTACGAGCAAACACACCATGCCCTGCTTCTATCCTATCACCCTGTGTCCTTTGTTGTGTTTTTTTCCTTTTTAAACTCCTCCCTCCTTTCCTGTCCTCCTCTTCCTTTTTCCACTAGTCCACCTCCAACTTGCAATGGATGGTGGACTCCCCCCCCCCCCGCAACCCAACTTTCTGTTTTTCTTAATCTTCATGCTGCCTTTATCATCACCCTTTGCCTCATCCACAGCTCAATGGCACTAGGCATTTCTTGGATAAATAGTGCCAGCCCCAGGTCTGAGAGATGCACCCCGTCCCTGGAAATATTCATCTACCCATTCCTGAGTTGGGTGGTGAATTACCGCTCCTCCTGGGCCTTGAATAACCTGCCCACCCATTTATTCATCCTCTTCCTAGCTCTGTCCATACCCTTGTGGGTCTCCCTATTGTGCCACACCCTCTTAGGGGTTATCTCTGACCAGGCCAATGTCACCTCCAGCCACCATTGTTTAGTGTCTCACATCCATTTTTGAGGTAAAATAAGTCCAGCCATGGCGTGTCCAGAGTCATTGCCACCCAGGTGTATGATGATGAGGTCTGGTTTCCTGTGGACCTTCCGACTTCCCTCAGTTCCGGTAATAACTGCGCCCACACTTCATCCCTCTTTGACCTTTCCACCTCAAATGGATGGCATCACTATTCAAGTACAGCTGCATGTCCCCTTGTCTCCTGGCTGCCCACTTCTCTGCCCAGTTGATAAACGAATGTCCACAAATCCATGTCTCTAGTCTCTTGGATTTGCATGCATACAGAAAAAACATACATTATTTAGTGAAATCACAGTTCCCAACCCCCCTTTCCTGCTGTACCTGCTATGGGAAATAAAAGAAAAAACATTAGTCTGGACCATTGCATATGTAATTCTTGTAATATTCAGACTTCCACCTTCCCTTTTCCATGATTGCCCATGCTGTGTCCCCCTGTGCGGCCAGCACTGATGCTGCCCTAATCCTGAATGAATGTGAAGAGTAACCTTCCACCAGTTCACCCAAAAATCTGAGGCCCTTGCGCAGCACTGCCATCACCTGATAGCCTGTGACTGGCTTCCTATTACCATGTATGAATAGGGCGGAGCATCCCCAGTAGGCCGCCCTGCCGCATATACATGCAAGGCCACACACCAGCGGCTGCATTACTTCTTCTAAAAACATCTCTGTTACCCTATCCCTGTTGGTCTGTTTTTGACCATCTACCTCTGTCCTCCCACTGCAGTCCTCTCCTCGTCAACCACCATGGCCCACTACCGACAGCCTGAAAGCCCATCGCCTAGTCAGATAAGGGCCTGAAACAACAGTGCCTCACTATCTGAGCTAGATATGTGGTGCAGTACCCCCACCAGCCTTGCCAGTAGGCTTTCGCCTCTCGGTTTCCTGATGTCTTGCTTCTTGTCAGTCCCCCGGGCCCAACCCTGCATCATTCTGTGAGTCAGGTTGCTTTTCTTGGGGTCCTCCCACCCTTTCAAGTTACATACTTGTCCTATGGCTGCCAAATGCACCCCCATAGTGGCATGTGGCCAGCCCTGTTGTCATCCCCCCACTATGAATCTGGCCACCTGCTCCTGTGTTACTGCACCACTTACCTGTCCTCTGCATTGTTCACGAAAATTTTGAAATGCCCTCCATGAGGTCTCATAAGCTCTAAGGGTCCTTGGGGCCCAGGAGTTCTGGAAAAATATTTCAACTCCCCTGATCCAATTGTCCATATGTACATCAGAATGGAAGTCCCCTCGGCCTCTGATCTGGGTGCAACGATCCAGAATTTGTCCATCTGCAAATGGGAAAGGCAGTCAGCTATCACGTTTTCCACACCATCGATGTGCTTAGCCCTGAATGACATAATCAGAGTTAGTCCTAAACATACCATCCTCCTTAAGACCCTTGTCACCCTCTCTGACCTGGTCCGCTTTTTGTTCAACACCTCAACCACTGCCTGATTATCGCTCCAAAATATGACCTGTCTGTTCCTAAGCTCTCTCCCCAGACTACCATTGCTACCCATATGGGAAATATTTCTAGGAACGTGATGTCCTTCATAACTTTCCCTGTAACCCATTCTTTGGGCCATGGTTCCGCGAACCACTTACCCTGGAAGTAACCTCCCATTCCTACCCCCCTGTATACAGCTGCAGATCTGTGTTATAAAGCCAATCATCTTGCCAGAATGTCTGCCCATTATACACCTGCAGGAACTGCTCCCACTCTGCCATGTCCTCTCTGGTACCTTTATTTATGTCTATCCAGTGATGAGGCTGCTTTGCCCTTCCCATTGCCCATGTGAGCCGCTATGTAAATGTGTGCCCCAGCACAATGGCCCTACATGCGATGTTCAAATGCCCCATTAGCTGCTGCACCTACTGGAGCTGTACCCTCCTGCCCCCACCGACCTGCCTTAACAACACCTGCAGTTTCTTGACCTTCTACTCTGGTAACTGGTAAAGCTCTTGTAACATGACCAATTCTAAACCCAAAAACTCTATCTTCTGGAGTGGTCCCTCTGTTTTGTCTTCAGCTAGCAGCACTCCCAACTTCTGGCATAAAGCCTTGAAGTCCCCCAGCATCCCCCGTCTCTTTTTTGCCTTCCCCTATGAACAGCAAGTCTTCGAGGTAATGCACCACTGTCCAGTATCCAAACTGCAACTGGAACAGACATTGCAACCAGGTACTAAACATCTCAAATGTGGTGCATGCTATCGAGCACCCCATCTGCATGGCCTTGTCAAAGTAGTATCCCCCGTCTACCTGGAAACCTAAAAGATCCCAATCTGTAGCCCATACTAGTAGTAGCCAGAATGCAGATTCTATATCCGTCTTGGCCAGCTACGCCTCCTACTTAGTCCTAATGAGGTTGCACTGCCTCTTCCAAAGTAGCACAGGTAACCCTGCTGTCTTCTTCTACGATGGCATCCTTAATGGAGTCTCCTTCCGGGTATGAAAGGTGGTGTATCACTCTATACTCACCCGGCTGTTTTTTGGGGACCAATCCCAGTGGAGAGACCCACAGGTTTGGCAGCTGGGGTGATTCGAACGGGCCTTCCACCTGTCCTGCTGCTACCTCCTTTTGAATTAAGCATGCCACCAGTGCACGTTTCCCTTGAGTAGACTTGAGGTTCTTTGCCCTTGTACCTTTCCATACACCCCAAAACTTTAAATTAAATCCTGACCAAAAACCTGTCCCCAGCACCTTGGCTGACACCTGGTTGGGGTTGCCCACCAAACCCTCCTGAATTGCTGCCCTCTTGATTGGTGTCCACGCCAGCCAAAACTTGCTCCTCAAAACCTCAGTTGTCCTGATACTGAGTCTGGTAGGAGTGTCCCCTCCCTCTCCCACTTGCCCAACCTCTGTTGCCCTTCCCCCTCTGCTGGCCCCAAAATACCACCTGGTAGGCCTGAAAGGGCTGCTGATACCCATGTTCCTGTCCCCCAGTGCTCTTTTCCCAGTTGTATCAGCCCTTTGCCACTGGATGGTGCACCCCACATTTTGAACAGACATGTCAGAATCGACAATTAGGCCATGAACAAAATGACCAATTGTACCCCCTACACACCTTCAACACTGCTTCCCCTCTCCTTTCCCCTTCTGCCTCCTTGTCTATTGGCCCCATATAAATCCCTAACCAAAGGTCTATCTGCCATGCATCCCATTTTATGTCCCCAAAATGCACCATCCTCTTTCTGAATTTCTCGTCGGTTGTATCTCAGCCAACTATGCCTCCCTTTTTTGTATGTGTTCTTGATGATCAGGGAATAAGTCAAAAGTGGGGTTGCCAACTCTGGCTTCTTCTCAATGGTGACTGCCGTGAAATAAGTAAAGCCTGTGGACCAGTTGTCCAAGGTCTTCCCTTTGCCTGACTTGTCCTCTTCTCCCGTGCCTAATTACATCACTGCCACTGCCATATCCTTCTTCTTGAAGCTGCCCTTCTCTTCAAATTTGTCCATGTTGTCCACGTTCGCTAATTCGAAGTTGTCAACATATTCTCTTTTGCATATTTTCTCCTTTTTTTTACTTCTGATATTTTATTCATGTCCATCTCATTTTTACATTCAGTTCCAACGAACATCTTTTAAAGACATGTATACATTAAATCCAATCCATTCTTATTCATTCCCTACTCTTTTCTTATCCTCTATCATTCTACCTCTTCTAATTTATATAAACTAATTAGTTCTCAGTTCCAGCAGTAGAGTTCATTTATGGATACACATTATTATGCCTGAGGCTTTTAGTTGGTAGTTTCAGTTTTTTATAATGTGGTCCATGCTGATGTCCCAGTCTAGTGTTTAAATTCATTTCAATTCCCCCTCTTGTTGTTGTCACTTCTGTCCTGGGAACTTTGCTTTCTCAATCCACTGCTTTTCTTATTAATATGTGAATATTTTGTTTAACCCTTCTGATCACAAAGAGAAAAAAAAACCTCTTTTGTTTCCCCCCCTTCCCCCCTTAAAAGGAGAAGAAACAAAAAAAGGGGAAAAAAATCCCAACAACTCATTTACTTCATATCAATGCCCTGCAATTGATGTTACAATCTTATATTGAAAGTGCTTTTGTATACATACTGATACTGGTACATATATATGTCTTTATGAGTGTGTCTCCATCCCTGTTTCCCCCACAAACTCTCCTATCTCCATAAGCCGTTATCCTCCAGTTAATCGCCTCTCTCTTCTTATTTGTTCCCTTTCTTTTAACTCTCCTCTGCACTTCCCATATCATCTTCCCTTCTTATGCTCCTGTCTCCTTTCTTCCTCCCTTCATCTAAACCCTTTTTCCAGCAATACCAAGGTCTCTAGACTTTCTAGAAATCTATCTTTTCTTAGCTGGATAGTGCATGTTATGTTCTCTAGTCTCTCCATTTCCTCCACTTTGGAGATCCATAACTGGAGAGTTGGAAGTTCTTGCTGTAACCATTTGGTTGTGATACATTTTAGTGCAGCAAGCCACAGTATCTGAAGCAACTCCACCTTTCTCCTTTTTTGTGAGGAGAGGGTTGGCATTCCTAGGACTAGGTCTTGAAACGTTTGTGGTATTATCACTCCTCCCATTTGGATCATAACTCCCTGGACTTGAGACCAAAATCTCTGTATTTTTACACATCCCCAGAAAATATGGTAATGAGTACTCTGTGTCTCCCCACATACCCGCCAACATGGTGAGGATGCTTGAGGATTAAAGTGTTTGGTAATCATTGGGGTACGAAAGTAGCCGGTTAAGATTTTCCAATTAAATTCTCGCCATGTTATGGCTGAAGTTACCTGCCATCCTCTCTGTAAGTGACGCTCCCAGTCTCCCTTCTGTATTGTCCCTTGTACTTCCATTTCCCACCTCTTTCTGATATCTTCTAACCCAGGAGTTCCTTTTTTCCATAAGTATCTTATACAAGATGGAAAGGTAAGGCAACTTGTCTTTAATTCTTCTGGAGTCCCACCAAAATTGCTCCAGGGGGCTCAGCTCTCTATTGATTTTTTGAAGATTATTTACAGACTTAATAAAGTGTCGAATCTGAAGATATCTATAAAAATCTTCCTTACGTAAGGCAAAATGTTCCTTCAGCATGGCGTATGGCAGGCATAGGCCTCCCTCTACTAATTGTTTGAAAGTAGTGAGACCCTTTTGTTCCCAGTAGACATATCCCTGATCTAACCTTGGGGGCACAAAGTTGGACGTATGTCTGATCAAAGACAAGGGACCCAAAGTATTTGGGTATTTGTTTTTTTCCTAAGTTTAAGAAGAACATATACGGATTGTTTTATCCAAGGGTTAGAGATTAGCTGCCAATTATGTGGGTCAATTCGGCAGGTTGGGTAGGTCCATATTTTACTGTTAGGAACCGATTCATTTTCGATACAGAACCACCCGATTCAGCCCGTTGTTTAGCCCACGTAATTAACTGAGCCCCCTGTGTGGCCAGATAATAATGAGACATATGTGGCAGGCCTAAGCCTCCTTTATCCCTTGGCTTCATCAAAGTACCCAGCTCTATCCTTGGTCGTGCCCCCCCATATAAATTTAGATATTTCTTTTGTAATTTGGGTCCAGAACTGGGATGGTATTTGGATAGGAAGTGTCTGAAATAAAAATAATAGCCTGGGTAATACATTAATTTTAATGATCTGTATTTTACCATACAGGGAGTGAGGTAGGAGTTTCCATCTGGCAAAGTCAGATGTAAGGGTCTGGAGCAACTTTAAGAAATTGTTGCAATACAGTTTAGACGTATCCACAGACACCTGTATTCCTAGGTATTTAAATGTGTTTTTTTTGGCCAAGGTGAACAGGAACATTTCTCGTAACTGCTTATTAAGGGTGCCATTCAACACCACCCCCTCCAACTTAGTTAATTTAACTTTATAGCCTGCCAGGGTGCCAAACTCTTCCAATGCATTTAACAGATGGGGTAAGGGGTCCTGTGGCTCTCTTAAAAAGAAAAGAGAATCATCTGCATAAAGCGCTGCTTTGTGTTCCACTTCCCCTGCCCAAATGCCCTTAATATGTTGGTTGTCCCATATCCAAATTACCAATGGCTCCAGAGTTAAGGAAAATAATAGTGGTGATAAGGGGCACCCTGCCTGGTGCCTCTCACGAGGGCAGACGGTTCGAAAGCATAAATTGCCTCAATTCTGACTCTAGCCTCACGAGATAGACAGTGCAGCAATGTACAAACAAACTGCTCTCCCAGCCCAAACCTTGACAGGGTGGATGACATAAAGTGCCAATCCACCCTGTCAAAGGCCTTCTCTGCATCCATGCTGATTGCTAACTGTAGGGCCATTGAACTTCTTTGGGCTGTGAATATATGCAAGAGATGCCATATGTCATCTTGTAAATACCTTCCTGAAATAAATCCTGTCTGGTCTGAGTGGACCAAACTGGAGATACAACTTTGCAATCTATCTGCCAAGATGCCTGTAAAAATTTTTAAATCCACTTGCAACAAAGATATGGGGTGATACAAACTTCATAACTCTGGGTTTTTGCCTGGTTTTGGGACTACTGAAATCTGGGTCAGATTCCATGATGGTGGCACTGGGTCCCCCTCTATCAGTATCTCATTGCAGGCTGCTAATATGAGGCCCACGATCTGGGTCTTAAATTCTTTATAAAATTTGGCTCCATATCCATCTAGCCCTGGTGCCTTACTATTCTTTAGCTTTTTTATTTTGTTCATGATTTCTTGGGTACTGATTGGAGTGTTCAGCTCCTTCCTCATCGCTTCTGGCAATGTAGGTATTTTAAGGCCATTCAAAAAGGTTTCTACTGCCTCCTTGTGCCCTGGAAAATTATCCGCCCTATATAAGTTTGCATAATATTTTTCAAATCTCTGCACTATTTCCGCTGGGCAGGTAGTGGTCTGTTCATTGTCTTCCCCCTGCAAATGAATCACTGCTCTGCTTACCCTTTCCTGTCTGAGTTGCCATGCTAAAAGTCTCCCGGCTCTGTTACCATGTTCATAATATTTCTGTCTAGAATACCATAGTTGCCCTTCAATTTGGGTGTCTAATATTATCTTGTTTAACTCATGTTTGGTCTTATCTAATTCTTGTTTGACTATAGGGTCTTGGTTCACCTGGTGGGTAGATTCAAGTTGATAGATTCTTTGTTCCAGCTGTACCCTCTGCTGCATTCTCTCTCTTTTGACTTTAGAGGTGTACTTTATTATCTCCTCCCTAAGAATGCATCTGAGGGCATCCCATCTCATTCCCTCCTTCGCGTTTCGGATTTTCTAGCTCAAATTGCTGTATTTTTTTCTTTATTAACTTTTTAAAATCTTCTCTGGTAAGGAGGCTCACATTGAGTCTCCAGCTAGATTGTGTCACTATTGGGGCCATCGAGACATGAAGGGAGACTGGGGCATGGTCAGAGATCACTATTGATCCTATGCAGCACTGTTCTATTTTATGCACCCAATTCATGGAAATTAGGAAAAAATCTATCCTGGAATAGGCCCTATGTCTAGGGGAGTAATAAGTATAGTCTCGCTCCCTAGGGTGCAAGAACCTCCAACACTCTGTCAGCCCTAGTCCTTGGCCCAGTCTACAGACTAATTTCCCAGTTCTTGTTGTCCCTCCTGGGATTTTCCCAGATCTATCTAATCCTGGATTAATGACTTCATTGAAGTCTCCTCCAATGATTACCATACTTTGTGCATCCATGACTGTTCTTTTATTACTGTCTCCAGGAATGCCAACCTTGGAACCTCTTCGTTTGGTGCATATATATTTACTAGGGTGCAATCTTGACCTCTATAGTTTCCTTGTATCTGGACAAATCTTCCTTCTGTATCAGTTCTAATCTTTAACATTTTTAGTTGGACAACTCTTTTTATTAAGATTGCAACTCCCCTACAGTGCGGGTTGCCATTTTAGTGTGAAGCATATACACTTCCTACCCATGCCCTTCTCAATTTCAAATGCTCTTGGGCTGTCAGATGTGTTTCCTGGAGGAAGGCTATCATGGCTCCTCGTCTTTTTAAGTCTTGTAATATTTTAGCCCATTTCACTGGGTTGTTAATACCCCTCACATTTAGGGAAAAAGTCAGCCATTTTATTTCCGTTCTGTTAGGTACGGCCTACTAATATACTTCCAGGGATGGGGACACACTTTCAAAGTATAATTTGTATTCAATCTATGCATTGTTTCCAACATATAACATAGAACCATTAAATCAACAAACAATTATAATTCAACTCTAAACCAGTAATTTTTAACTCCTTGATCAACCCCTTGACTTCAAGATTAAGTTGCTCTCTTAGCCACCCTCTACAAATCCCTGTTGTTAGAGGTGTGGTTGGATGACCCCAACACTGTGGGCCTTCCACCTGGCTATGGGTCACTATTAGCCCCTTAACCAGAAGGGCAGGCCTTAAGCACCTTCACCAAGTGATCCAGGCACTTTGTGAGCTATATATCAAGCCCCAAAATGAGAGAAGGAACTCCCCTGTGATGAGAAGGTCACCACAACGTAACTAATGTACCTGGTTGATGTTTTAACCTCTTCCCCCTCCTGCCATGAGTTTAATGATCCAGGTTTATTTCCCCTTTGATCCCTCTCTCGCTCGAGACCCCCCCTCTTATCTCTCTTCCCTTCCCTTCCCTCCCCCCATAGTCCCTTGTTCTAAGTAATAAAGTACCCCTCAAACTGTTCTTTATCCTCTCAATCTTAAATGCACCTCGGGCTCTCTTGCTGTTTGTTATGTTTTCTCCTTGACTGTTACCTATGCCATCCAATTCCTCAATATCTATTCATAATTCTTATTATTCACCTGTAGTTTCAGCCCACAACTATTTTCCTCCCCTTCTGTGGGCCCTTCCTCCCCCCTTCCTACCCCTTCATACCCCCACCCTATCTCTCACAACCTTCCAGTTTAGTGCTTTATCATTCTTCGTTATTACCCTGTAACCTTCAGGGTGTTACCCCCTCAATCTTATTCTAATCCCCACAGCTTCATTGCTCCAGTTATACTTGAGCTTAAGGATCTACTAATGATCTTGTTGTTCCCCACCTTTTATATGCAAATAGAAGGGTGAGAACCCCCCTCCCCTTTTGTTTCATTTATTGCCTTCAGATCCACCCCCCCTTTACCCGCTTCAGTGGGTGTTACTTCAACTCTCTGCAGCAATTATTTTGCTATTGCCTTAGGTTCGCTCACAACTGGGCATCTGCCCAATGTTCTCTGTCCCTCAGGTTGCTAATTCAATGGTCAAAATCCTTTGCTCCGAAGCCTCTCCCAGTTCTTCATTCTGTTCTCCTTCTTGTGCAGGACCTGCGACGTTTAGTTCTCCTCGCACTATCACTGAGTCCCACATAGCGAAAGTCCCTGAGTGGTCATGCAGCTCTTTTCTTTTCATTCCCCCTTGTTGCCAGGCACTTTCTAGCAAGTGCTCCCTCTGCTGTGCTGCCCCTTCTGGAATCTGTATCCCCATTGAAGTCAGGAACTTTTGTGCAGCCTGTATAGCTGAGAATCGTTTTACATTTTTCTCATTAATCACTTTTAGTCTTTCAGGGTACTCAATAACTGCTTTAACCCCCTTTTGTTGCAGTTGGCACACTATAGGCAATAATTTCCTTCGATGAATCAGTAACTAGGGGGAGTAGTCCTACTCGAAGTATAAATGAGTGTCCCTGAAAACAATCTCTTTTTTGGACCAAGCCATCCTCAGGATCTCCTCCTTCATGTGACAATCCAGGAATGCCATTACCAGGGACCTAGGTCTAGCTTTTGGGTCCCGCAGCTTAGGTATCAGCAAGTGATGAGCACGGATGATGTTTAATGGCTTTTCAGCTGGCCAGCCCAGAATCTCTTGCAGAAAGGATTCCATAAATTGTGGCACTGGGCTAGTTTCTGTCCCCTCCAGTAATCCGTGAATTCGATATTATTTCTTCTATTCCAATTTTCGAGTTCATCTAATCTCACCTCCAGTGACAGACCTCTCTTGTGCAGGTCTAGCAAAGTAGCATTATGCACATCCGTAGTTGTTGTATAGTCATTCAGTGTCCTCTCAATTTATTCCACTTTCTGCGTGGTAAGTTCTATTTTCTCTCGATCTTCATTAGCTTTAGCCTCCAATCACTCCAAAGTAGCATTCGTTTTTTGCAAAGTATTGCATAATTGTTTAGAGGTTATTGTGTAGTCTTGTTCCTCCATCTCCTCCATTTCAGTCCCCTGCTTCTGCGATATAGGTGGTGCGTAGGCCTCGGCCTGTTGGGCAAAGTCCAACAACGTTTTGTGCTGTTTTAACTGCTGTGCCCCTGATTTCTCCTTATTTTTATGCCTGGATGACATCATAGCTGTAATTGCTGCAGGTTTCATGGCTGAATGGTTCCGATATCTTTCTGATTGTGGCTGTTCTTATTCACGGCAGGCAGGAGCATCTGGATCAGGCAGCCATTCAGTCAATCATCTGAAGTCCATATTTTCTCCTTTAAGGCCATCAGCAGTCAGCTAGCCCTGACCTTCAGTGCTCCCACTTCCCTTCCGGGAATGGGTCCCCTCACCCCCCATTCCCCACCTGTCCCTGTCCCTTTTAGCTCACCTAGTGCTTTCTCCAATTGCCCCAGCCCATTCTCCCCCAAGCTTTTTAGCATCTGCTCCACATATTCCTTTACACTGCTTTCTAGGGTCACCACTGGATTACCTGCGGGGCTTGGTTGCAGGACACTGGGCCCCAGCAAGGGGTCTCCTGGTGTCAGTGTAGGCCCCAACTGTGGCATCATCAGTCTTGGCACTAGCGGTGGGGCCAGTGGGGAGAGGGGCTCTGGCTCCAGTGTGGGGCAGGGGGCAGGAGGAGGTTCTGGTATTGGGTTAATAGGAGGTAGACCTTGAGGAGTCACTGGTGCGGGCACCGGCTCTTCGGGCCCAGGCTCTGGCATCCATGGTCACTTTGGTGCCCTCCTTTCCTTCCCCTGTCCCTTCCCTTGCTTCCCCTTCCTCTTAGTCCCTTGGTCACCCCCTTCTGGCTCCACCACCTCCAGTAGCCGGTTGGCCTTCTCCACCAGGTCCATGACTGCTCGATAGCACTCCTCCTTGTTAGGCTTCCCTCTCTTTGGTGCCATCTTTTGGATACCTACTAACAAAAGATAAATGTCATAACCATATTTTTTTTTTTTGCTCCCCCGGAACCTTCCTCTTTGTTACCTGATGCCTCTGCCACCCCCTTCTGTTAACCACCATGATCCGTCTTGTCCTGTTTTTTTTCCCCATTCATCACCCAGGACTCCCCTCTCATGAAGCTGTGGCGGTGTCCCACCCCTCCTGCCAATCTGATGAAGCTGCTATCTTCATTTTGCCCACGCCTATTTGGACCCTCCGTGCCTGTACATGGTTGGAATAAAATTTGAGGGCAGTATCTTCTCCCCTCTTGTAAATCCCAGGGGGCCAAGCAACAGGAAACAAAAAACAGACTTCTTAAACTTTGTATGCACCCAAGGCCTGCCACTTTCCCTTTTTTTTATTAACACTTCTATCTGCTCTACATGTGTTGCAACCCTTTGTACTTGTGTCCAAGCTTATGCTCTTATGCCCTTGCAGCCTCAGACTCCAACCACCACTTTACCTACTTATTTATTCATTTATTTATTATTTATTCCATTAGTAGTATTGATTGTATTGTCCACAATGCCAGGAATGAGGGGTGTACCCTCCTACTGTAACCCCCTTGCATGTAAGTCACTGAGTTGTATAGCCAACACAAACATATCTTAAATCCTTTGCATTCTAACTATGCTGCCATAATTGCCTTTTATTTCCCTATCCTTGTACCCTAAGTATCTTACAGTCTGATGGCACTCCCCAGGCCTTCTACCCACGTGGTGATGATGTCAATGCCATACCACACTGTAAGCCCAGGCTTCTAGCTCGCTCTGCTAGTTCTCCCCCTCATGTGCCCCGGCGCCTTACAATTCAGCCCTCACCAGGTTTAAACCCACCACTTTAAGCTTTGCAAGCAAACGTCCTGACCGCTACACTACAGGACATAGTCAATTCCCCCAGTTCCCCTGATCGCCACTCTCCTCTGGTGCTCTACCCTCACTCGAGGTTCCTGCACTTGGTCACACAGCTCAGTTCCCCTCGCCCATCTCTAGTTGCTGCCTCAGCCGCTAAACCAGACTGTGCACCCCACACTGGTTCTTCCACCAGCAACCTCTCAGCAAAAAACCTCCTCGCAAAGACCTGCCACGTTGTTGCCTTTCATTCTTCCACAACTGGGACACCTGCGCACCCGTCAGCTGCCACATCTCCTGACTGCTCACATGAAATGCTAAAAAACTCCTCACTAGCTCCTAACCTAAGCCCTGTACTTCACCTGCTGGTATCTCCCCTGCTAGCCCTGGAATACAAGATTTTTTTGCAGCTTCCTCACCCGCTTTATCATCTCCTTGTTCCACCTCCCAATAATATTGGAAACCAAATGTTCTGTTACCTCACCTCTGTGCAGTCCTAATTTAACCCCTTACAGATCTTCTTACCAACGGTTCATTTTTACCACGATACTTACTGTTGCTGGCATATTATTTTTACTTTATCTGCTTTAACTGTCTGCTGTATAAAATTATATAACTCCAAATGTCTATAAAATCAAAAGCCCACAGGCTGAACTTTTTGATGAACTGATGTGCTTCCAAAGCTAAATTCCTTTGGAGCAAATTTCTGACCACCTGCCCCATTCTAGCTCCGCCTCTTGCCCAGCTCTACCGATCCCTACCTGCCAAACTCTATTCCCAACTCTCTCTCCTTTCCCCCTAACCTCACCAGGACACTCCCTCCCGCCCTGGTGATGCCATTTCCTCTCCCCCTGCTTACCTCCCCCCACTAGCCTCCACTACTTCCTGTCTGGGTCTTGGGACAATGTGGTCTGCCCCTTTAAGTTGGGCAAACCCTCTTTATCTGGAACTATGCTACGTTATCTAAAACTGCACTACATTTTCTGAAACCATACTACGTTATCTGAAACTGCGTTACATTATCTGAAACTGCACTACGTTATGTGAAACTGCACTATGTCATGTGAAACTGCACTAAATTATCTGAAATTGTGCTACATTATCTGAAACTGCACTATGTCATGTGAAACTGCACTACATTACCTGAAACTGCACTACATTATCTGAAACTGTACTACACTGCCAAAAAACTGCGCTACATTATCTGAAACTGCACTATATTATCTGAAACTGCAATACATTATCTGAAACTGCACCACATTATCTGAACCTGCACCACATTATCTGAAACTGCACTACATTATCTGAAACTGCACTACCTTATCTGAAACTGCACCATATTATCTGAAACTGTGCTATATTATCTGAAACTGCACTACATTATCTGAAACTGCACATTATCTGAAACAGCGCTACATTATCTGAAACTGCACTACATTATCTGAAACTGCGCTACATTATCTGAAACTGCACTATATTATCTGAAACTGCAGTACATTATCTAAAACTACACTATATTATCTAAAACTGTGCTACAGTATCTGAAACTGTGCTACATTATCTGAAACAATGCTGCACTATTTGAAACTCAGCTATATTATGTGAAACTGCACTACGTTATCTGAAACTGCACATTATCTTTAACTGCGCTAAATTATGTGAAAGTGCACCACATTATCTGAAATTGTGCTATACTATCTGAAACAATGCTACACTATTTGAAACTGCACTGTTATCTGAAACTGTACTACATTATCTGAAACTGTGCCTCATTATGTGAACGTGCCCTTCATTATCTGAAACTGCACTACGTTATCTGAAACTGCACTACATCTGAAACTGTGTTACATTTTCTGAAACCGTGCTGCACTATCTGAATCTGTGCTGCATTATCTGAAACTACACTACATTATCTGAAATTGCACTATGTTATCCAACTGGAACTGTGCTACATTATCAGAAACTGCACTACACTATGTGTAATTCCAACTGTCCTCAACTCCAGATCCAGACCGTCTGGAGAAACTGTACAATGCTTTTCTACAGTGTACCAATAATTGATCCGCTTTTTTGCAGGCTACTTCTTTCATCATTTTCTGTAAAACTAAGTCAAAATTGTAAACATAGGCCTGGATATTCAGACTGCGTCAGGCAGTGGCACAAGCCTGGGTGCAGCGCAACTGGGATGCGCTGTGGCCAGATCCACATGATATTCAATGGGGATGTGCCATGACACAGCACCATTGAATATGGCATGGTCAGCACACATACTGTGCATGGTCCAGTGGCACTGCTCCGGCGCAAGCCACAGATAAGGTGCACGGTGATGCGCCAGCGCAAGTGCAGTTGCGCTAGGTGCATCACCCTTGATATTTAGCAGGAGGCATGCAAATGAGGCCATAATATATGCAAGGTGCAAACAGGGCCATTTGCATGTCATTATGGCCCCATTTGCATGTGTTATGCAGGGCAGCCCCATGACTAGTGCCTGGTGCCCTGCACCATATGACGTGTGCAGTGGGGATCCTGGGGCATCCCCCACCCCGTGGCTATGTGCCTGGCATTTGTAAAACATAGACAGCCCTGGTGGTCTAGCCCCCCCCCGAGTCCCTGATTCCCTGAGAAATGTAGAAAAGACCATCCCTGGTGGTCTAGTGGTCCCCCTCCTCCTACTGATTCCCTGAGAAATGTAAAAAAGACTGGCCCTGGTGGTCTAGTGGAACCCCCCATCAAAGAAATCCATGGTGATCCAGTGGCACCCACCACCTCTCCCACCCACACTGGACCCCTTGCCCACCCTGTTCCCCCCCATCATCAGCGGCAGCTGCAACCCACCCACATACCACCTGTCCACCCACCGAATGACAGGTACAGTATGGGCTGTAAGTCCATTGTCCCCAGTGTGGACCAATGGGCTTGCAGGGAATGCTGAAGACAGTCCCAAATATGTGAATGGCTTCATTCACAGATTTGGGACTGTCTAGTACAGTATGCCCTCCAAGCCCATTGGTCCACACTGAAGACCAATGGGCTTACAGCCCCATACTGTACCTGTCATTCTGTGGGCTGCCTTAAGTATGTGGGAGGGTTGCAGCCACCCACTGATGATGGGGGTGGAGCAGAGGTGGGCAAAGTCCAGTGTGGGTGGAAGGGTGGAGGTGCCACTGTTCCCATGGATTTCTTTGATGGAGCTGTACTGTGATCACAACAATGGGTGGGGGAGGGTTCTACTAGACCACCAGGGACAGTCTTTTTTACATTTATCTGGAAATTGGGTGGGAGGAGAGACCACTAGACCACCAGTGGTTTGCGGGTGCTTGAGGATGGTGTTCTGGGTGGGTGGGTGGCCACCCACATCTGGCGGCTACTGTGTTGTGCCATGCAATACAGCAGCCCACCTGTGGGTGGCCAGGATTTGTTCCATCTTTTCCGGGGCTCAACTTTGAGCCCCACTATGTGGGGCAATGCAGGGCTGCACCAGCACATGAGCCGCACATCCAGGCTGAATATCAGGATGTGCTATATATGCATGGGCACGCCCCTGCATCTGCGCCACATACAATTACATTGCGCCCCGGCACATCGGGATTAGCACTGTGCCTGGCAGTCCTTTCAATATCCCATTGGGGCACAATGCAGGGTTGCACCAGCACAACTCTGTTGCACCAGGCACAACCCCTTTGAATATCTGGGCCATAGTATCTAATACAGGATTACTTACTCTTTAGTGTAATGTGGAAAGATGTTTGGACCATCCAGATGCAGTATAAAAAAATTGTTTTCAGTAATTTGGCATAATTTGAATAGTTTCTTGAAGAGATTTAACAGGCCATAGTCTACCTTGTATAATCAAGCAGGCAATCATCTATGCCTCACCTCACCTTTGAAGCTAACATTTGTTTTTCTTTTTGTCCATTGATGTGTACTGTATTTTTTTCTAGGGGGCAAGGTGTTTCTGTAGATTTGCCATGCTTTACAAATCTTTTTACTTCCAGATTACTAGTTGTATTCATAAATTTAAAATGTCCAATCACATGAATTCAAACAGCCCTTTCAAACTTGTGCATCATCTCTGTGGCCCAATACCCAGAAACTCAGAATGTTATTTTCAAAGAGTCATTCTCACTGTGCTGATCTTCAGCCTCCCAGCATTCAATGGCAGATCATTTGTTTTCACTGAAGAGGGTGCCCATCACAAATGGTGCTCCTACTATTTGACTGCAAAGTATTTTACCAAGTTTTTACATTTCTTCATTTACTGTTCCTCTCAGTAGGTTGGGAAAGGTATGCAGAGGAAAGGCTTGTTTCCAGGTGGAGCCAGGGTGGAACAGTATATGGGAGAAGAAAAAATAGTCAAAAATACATGGAAATCAGTAAACAAAGAGTGCACTGTAAAGATGTAAACAGATTTGCATGATACAAAAATATCACAGAGGCAAAAATGAAACATCACCCAAAAAGTGGGCAACCTATCCCAACAAACAGTGCTCTAAGCTAAGGTAATAGGAGGAGCATTAATAGCAAAATGACAGAATGAGTGGGAATGGACAGTGGTTGAGTCTAGAATGGGTATTTTGGGGACAGCACTGTACTCTACATCTGCTTTCAAGCATCATTAGGATTAGCTTCAAGATAATCTCAAGGCAGACCACAGTGGCAGCCATCTTTTGTTGTGGCATAGTGTACTGAACATACGCCAGTGGTGTTTAAGTATGGTATCAATATACACGGTGAATTCTAGGCTGCAATTCAGCCAGACTTGGAGGTACTTAAAGTGGGGGGTACTTTTACAAAGGTGGGGGCCATCAACAGTATTGAAGATAAGGTTTGGTTGGATACTATCTAGACTCTGGTAAGTACCAAAAGCCATACAGACAGTATTCTTGGTATTTGAAGGGAGCAGGTGTGAGCAGAAACAGTAATAGATCCTGTCAATGTCATGTCATGCTGCAGTGAGGTTTTCACCTCAGAACAAATTATAAGCAAGTCAATGCAGCTGAAAAACAATATCATGTAGACTCACAGGCTGTTTGGGTAGCGTTTTAAAATTAGTCAAGATAAACTCAAATCATTGCATTCCTACTGCTGAATGGGCATTCGCATGTGAGGAGAAAAACAATATAACTGATATTAATTAACACCCACATTTACAGTCTCACTTAAAGGTGATAGGAAGTTTTGGGATTGCTTCCTCCGATTATGAAGGGGGGAATGGTGTTAAATGCTTAGTTTACATTTCTGTGGCTGCAGCCCAAGAGACCCTTTTGCAATTATGGCTTACCCCGACAATACCCTTGGAGGATATGTGGTTGCGTCATGGCCAGAGAATTGTAACTAAGGAGTGGGTGGTGGCTTTCCTTGGGCTGCAGAAGGATCATGTTCATAGCAAATGGCTGCCCTTCATTCACTTTCTTATGGAAAAAGAAGGCACTAATGTGGTGGATATCGTGGTGGATATCCTGGCTGACTACACTTAATTGTTCTAATACAGATAATAGGAATAATTGACTTTTTTCAGACTTCTTATGCTTTGAAAACTTGTTGAAGTTTATTGCTTCCTGTCCTGGCACTTTTACAGTTTTTATTGTGGAATTGTAAAGCTGGCTATAAAGCACTAATAAAGTTTAATTTCCCCCAAAAATGTTAGCAGTCTCCATTCTGTTCATGCTGTATTTTGCATGCATGTTCCTTTTTGCAAAACACATTACCCTGATGTCAATTGTAGAGCTGCTTGATGTTTGTAATTATTCTTGGTAACATAGTGTCAACCCTAACGCACATGCCCAGAGTCACAGTTTCAACTTCAATACACAAAATAAAGTGGGTTAGAGCACTTATTTTAGAAGGGGAATATCTTTGCAGAGATCCATGGCAAGAACTGTAAGAGATGCAACATCTTATTAATATATGACACAAAATAATTCATGAGTGAGTGAGTTTACCAGCAGCTCAGTGCCACTCTAGCTCATGGATATGTACCACAGACATTTAAGTCGAGATAGCCAGAATATAGTTTTCACAAAATTAAAAAAAAATGTCTTGCACTAATGTGCAAATCTCTTGCTATCTATCTTTTTACGGCTGTGGGCGGAGCCTACAGCCACATTGCTTTTGCTTGAAAAGGGGTTTCCATGGAACACATTTTTTAGTAGTTTTCAGTGTATCCTTCCACAACACTGCAAATCCCTATAGCGGTTAAAAAAATACTCCATTCTTTCTGTTTAGAATGATGGACACAGAACTCAAAGCTGCTCTTCTCTGAGAGCAAACATGTACACTTTCCAAACAAATCTAAATATCTTTAAAACTGTTCAAGATGTGCAAAATCACCAGCATGAAAGCTGTTTAGGGTAAAAAGACTTTTCTCATGAAGGTAGTCACTAATCTGAATTATTTATATTTTGTAAAATATGATCTTCCAAACAACCTCATTTGTTTTTCTCTCTGAGTGAACACAGTAGGAGTCATGCCAAACACATGTAAATATCTTGGAAAGTATACAAGGTACCAATATACAACCAACACAAAAGTTGTTCAGGAGAAAATTACCTTTCAAATGAGGGTAGTCACTAATCTGAATTCATTAGATTTTTTTTAAACATAGCCATTCAAAAGGTGAAAATTGTGAAGAAAATTGAAAATTCAGGTAATCAGATGGCCATAGTTTAAAAAATATAATTAGTGCAGCTTAATGAGTAAGCTCATTTGAAAGGTCATTTTAACCTGAACAACTTTCATACCATGGTTTATACGTAATTTGTATAAATTTTAGAGATATTTACATTTGTTTGCCATAACTCCTATTGAACTTGTAACAGCCTAATTTCTGTAAAGCACTACGCAACTTTAAGTGCAATGAGACCAGACCATCTTGCCATGCCTAATCTGACAGTAGATCATCATGACTTACTAATACTTCAATGGAATTCTTTAGTGCTTACCAGCTTCAAACAAAATGATCTGCTTACTGGGGCCACGTTAAATTTTTTTCAGGATGGGATCATGTTACATCTTTTCAGAACAAAAGCAGCAGATTAATTTTAGTAATTATTAACCAGCAATATCCTTCTAGATCTACAGTATATGTGAAGCTGACGCTGACCAGATAGGAGGAAGAAGGAAGACAGAGCAGGAAAACAATGTCTGTTGGTAAAATATTTAGGCATCTATGCTGCAACACTGATTTTTCTTTTATTATGTCCTCTTTGGCAACTTCTATTATTGAAACACATTAAATGTATAGTTTATTAAATCATGACCTTGGGATAACTCTAGAATGACTCCTACATAGGTTTTAAGCCATTCCCTTTATGGGGGGTCAAGACCTGTGCAAAAGGTCAAGTGTTATTTTTTCATATTTCTTTTTAAATTTCCAAAGTAAAAGTTTGGAGAAATAGAACTGTATGTACAACTAATCTTCTGTGCATTTTCAACTCAGAAAGAAGTTAATATCTGCACAAAATCAAAGCCAAAGTTTATGCAGTTTTGTTCAAAAGTTATTTTATTCTAAATCTTATTGGACTGTTGAGTATTATTTTTTATATTTTTTTTACAAATTTCCAAGGTAAAAGTGTGGAGAAATACAAAGGTGTGTACAACTAATCTCCTACGCATTTTCATCTCGGAGAGAAGTTAATATTTGTGCAAAATCAAACCCAACATTTATACAGTTTTTGTTCTTAAGTAATTTTATTCTAAATCTTATTGAACTATTGATGAACTGAGCAACGGAATGTATAGATAAAACAAATTGAAGACTGCAGGATTGGGAGGTCATTGAAACTGCAAAAGGTAAAATTATGAAAACTTAAATGAACTCATTAAGACCATTCTTCTTAGTGTGTAATTATAAGAGCTACCTCACAAATCACTCTCAACAAGTTAGGATTGTTAATGTCCTATCTGGCAGTAGACCCATTCACTGCGGTGTGCCCCAGGGCTCCATCCTGGGCCCCATTTTATTCAGTTTTGTTTCTAAACATGCTCCCGCTCACCAGTAGCTGTTCGATTCTGCTCTATGCAGATTATGCAATCCTTTATACAAGTGACCTTGATCCGTTTACCTTGGAACACAAGCTCCAAGACAGCTTCACTACAGTTGAAAGATGGTTCAGAGAACAAAAACTCATTATGAACTATAAAAAAAACAAGACCTTGCTGTTTCACGTCCCCAGAATAGGCATCGTTCACACACACTCAATATAACAAACGAGTCTATAACTACATTGGAACTCGTTCAGCATTTAAGATATTTGGGGGTCACAATAGACAGCACTATGTCATATGCCTACCACATTGAAAATGTTGCAAAGGCTGTGAACATCCATATTGGTTTGCTTCATAGACATAAGCAAAGTCTTACCCCAGAGGCCTTAAAACTCGCTATCCTACGTACAGTGGTCTCTCTCTTGCTGACTATGGCATAGCAGTCTATGGCTCAGCTAAGGACATAGCCCTCCACTGTATATAAATAAAGTCTGCCGATTCTTAAATGGCTCCACATGGCTCACATATATGTTTGACCTATATGACCAGGCTAACTGGCTCCAATTCACAGGTAGACTCAGGTTCCAAACGTACCTCCTGGCAAGAAAGTGTGTCTGGGCCTCATGCCAATGGGTATCTAGAAGCTCCTTACCCCCTATGAAAACAGCCATTCCACCAGAAGCTCAGATAGCATGGTCTTTAAAATTCCTAGGTGGTGCACCTCCCTTGGTCAAAGAGCTTTTTCCCACCATGCCCACCATGCTCCCAAATGGATTAATAATCTTCCTCTTGCCATCTCATCTATAACAGCATTAAGCCCCTTTAAACATGAACTCCGAAAACATGTCAATGCTAATGCCAGCTGAAACTGCTTCCCTTAGCCCCTCAATTGCTGTTTTACCTCGTGCCTAGACAGCACTCCCTCATGACCACATGGCCCCTAGTATCCTGCACTTGTTGTTTCTCTCCCGTCCTGTATCTTAATCCTTCCTGCATCAAACTCCCATCTTATCCTGTCCCCTCTTTTCTCCTACAATCCTCCCCATCTGCCTTTAGCCCAACCCCCCAAAAAAGCTTCAACAAGGCCTTCCTGGGCTGAAGTTTCTCTGCTTCTTGAGTGGGTGTGGCCACCCTGGGCTGCTATAATCCCTGTACAATGCTCTCCATTCTGACAACACAGACTGCTACAGTACCTCTCTGTCTATGCCTTTCAGGCACCCCAGTCTGAGTTGTCCTCTCTCTCTTAAACTGCCTTAACCCTCTCAGACACTGTTTGTGCTTATAACAGCTGGTTGACTTAGTCCACTGTCTTTGTCTACTTGTTTATATTTAGATTTATACTTAGACTCCTATTTGGTATTAGTCTGCACTTACAGTTCTACTGTATACCTAAATGTCTTTTTTTTAAAACACTGTTAATGTAATTCTGAAGTGGAACCTATGTAATGATTTTGTTCTCAAAGGTGTTAATCCAAGATCACAATAAATAAATAAAATAAATAATGAATTAAATCCATTTGCATATAGAACTACAATTATACAACCATTGTGATACATATTTTTAGGAACAGAGGAGTGGTGCAAGGCTGCCAAAACTGTGGTGATCTCACTGCTTCAACGCTTCAGTGTGCATGGATCAAACCAAAAAAAAAAATCATAAAAGCTTCTATCGTTGAAAAAAAAAATTATATTTTATTTAACCTGAAAATACAAAATAGCAATAAGGAAGTAAAACAATCAAGATGAGATTTCAGCGTTCTCCAACCGTACATTGAAGCCGAGCCATAATAAAGGCTTCTATCTTCTTCAAAGCAATTATATTTTATTTTGATATATTTAATAGTCTACATCTAAGTAGACACTAGAAAAAAAAGGTTTTTTGGGTGTTTGAAAACAGGCAAATGCAACCAGACACAGAAGGAAGTCAAAAGAGAGTATTGGTTGTGGGGGCTAGTAACAAGTCAAGGAGCTCGCTTGACCACTCCAATGGGGGCCACCCACAGACACTACTGACCATTGGTGAGCACTGGTAGCAGAGGAGGAGCTGGGCAAGTGCTGCAAGTAGTTAGTGTAGGACAAAGAGGAGGAGGAGGAGGAGGAGGAGTCAGATGGCACGCTGCCTGCCATAGTCCAGCTCTTGTTTTAAATCCCCGGTGGTGCCTGAGTGGCTGTAGTAATCATCTGTGCAGTAGCCCTCCATCTGTAGGGATTAAGGGAACTCAGTTTAACTGTTCTGTTGTATTCAAGCAGGCTTGAGCTCCATTACAGCAGCAGGTACAGCTGGAGCCCTGGACCCCCAGCTCTGCTACTTGTACAGTATTGACTGCTCGAGAGTGAGGGATCCTTGTTGCTTGCAGAGGAAGTTGGAGGGATCACGGCTGGTGTTCATTTGTGTGTGCCAGGGGCTGGCTGGGCTGGGAAGACTGCCTTTAAGTGTAAGTAGTGCATGTGTCAGAACTGTTGTGGATTGCATGGGCACAGGCAAGGGGGTGTACAGGGTGTTCAACCCCCGCCCCGGAATTATCTCAGAAAATTTCAAATTCCTGAATTTTATTTTCGGGTTGGCTCAGGCTCAGCTGCTAAAAAACTCAGTATCTCAGAAGTCTCCATAGCATTTGGGGCTAGCTGCAACACAATGTGCATGCGAGGGACCATTGATGGCCAGGGGAGATGGTGACAACATCAATAGAGAGAATAGGAGAAGCCTGGTGAGACAGACTAGTGAGTGTGCTGCTGTGTTGCGTTGTCTGTACAGCACCGAGCAAGTTGTGGCATCCTGTCGACTGTTGTGGTGATAGAGTGGGACTGTGTGCTGCTCTTCTCTAGCCTCAGTGAACTGTGGGAGAATTTGAAGTATGGTCTACTAGAGAAAGAACTAACCCATCCAGTGCCAAGCTGTGAGTAATGTGCAGCATGTCTTCTTGACAGTCCTGGATGCTGGCTGGACTGGTGGTATGGTCTGAAGAGAAGACAGGAGTGGTCGAGGAAAATCTGCTCTGGCCTAATGGACTACAGTCCTGTCTTGGGAGGGAGCATTTAGTGTCATCACCCTTGTCCTGTGGAATTCACTGCCCCTTGGGGTCAAGGGGGCCCCTACGTTGGAGGTATTCAAAGCCCATCTGAAAACCCTTCTATTTGCCCAGGCCTTTTTGGATTAAGCTGCCCATTTAGAGTTGCAATTACAGCTACTGGTAATTTAATGGTTAGTTTTTACTTATGGGGAATGTTCTTATATGGGTTAATTATTTTTATGTTTAAATAATTTTCTCTCGTGTTTTTATTGATCTTGTTTTAAATGTGTAATTTTATTTGTGCAGTGCCCAGAGCCTCCGGGATTGAGCGTCTTTTTAATAAACTTTGCCTTGCCTTGCCTAAGGCAAGCAAACAGGATAATCAGCAGAAAAATGGTGAGTGAAGAAAAGAATAAAGATTGATTCAGGGTTAGGGGACTCCTCTCATTCAGAGAGGTAGTGAGGGGTATTGGCACAATCTCCCAGGGCAACTCACTCCTTACATCTCAACCCCACCGATGTTCTGCCTAACTTGGAGCTTATCATGTGGCGTGTGAATAGGTGAGAAAAGGTAGATGCCTGACTGACATCTTTGTCTCTGGCTGTTGCAGAGTGCTCCCAAGTGCAAAGGTGGAATGGGATTAGGAGTACTGTCTATATGCAGAGGTGGGATTATGGTAGAGAAGGAGTGATGCAAATGTGTGGTGGTGTCCCCATTTGTAGGAGTGGGATGGATGGGGAGCAATGCACCCCATGGAGGGGCAGTGGGATGAAGGGGTGGAGTGCTCCCCATGTACAGATCTGATATGAAGTGGGAGGAAAGCTCCGCATGTGTGCAGGTTGAATGGAGGGGGCAGAGTGCTCCCTATGTGCAGGTGGTGGGATGCAGTGGGACAAGTGCTCTTCATGTAGGAGAACTGAAATGTAGTGGGAGAAGCACTGGAGGGGTCAGGAGATGAGTGCTCACAATGTATGGAGGTGGGATGGAGGTAGAGCAATGATACTTATGTGTGGAGATGGAATGAAGGGAAGAGCACTTTCCATTTTCAAGTTCAAGTTCATTGTGAAGGGATAAAATTCATTGAGCAAGCTCATTTGCTATGAGGTCCCATGTACAAGCAATGATAAATACATGCTGTGAGATACAAAAAGTAAGGACACGTAATATAAATCAAAATAAAGCAATTTTCTTTACATTAGTATTTACAAAATGATCAATGCTGCATTCAACAAGGATTGAGACCAAATAAGATTACATAAAACACTATGTCTACCATGTGGAAGAGGGCTAGAGAAGGAGAATTGCTCCCCATGTGCAAAAGAGGCATGGAGGGGGAGGAGTGCTTCTCATGTGTGGAGGTGGGATGGAGGGGTGGGGAAAGCTTACTTAATGGCCACCATCCTAGACCCCACTCCAGCCGGTATGTGAAACTTTTTGGAATGAGCACAGTTTAAGAGGGGCAGATGTGCTATCCACATCTCTTCTCTGGCTGCTCTAAAGTATTGGGTTGATAGGTGGGGGTGCAAGAGGGGGCACCAGTCATTCAGGAGTAACCACTGTATCCTACCCCCCACCCACCCAGAAGAGTGGCAACAGTTGTGGATGGGGGGATACAAGATTTATATTTTTGAATCTCAGTACCTCAGAGTTCTCTCCATGGGTAGAGCACGTTAGGTGGGAGAGCCTCTGGCTGAAGCAGAGTGTTTTGCAAGTGTAGAGGTGTGGTATAGGGTGACGAAGTGCCAGTCACCCAAAATCCCACTCCAACTTTCATGTAAGCTCTGGTGGAGCAGGGAAGGATAAGAAGGGGCAGATGTGCAACTTTCATCTCTATCTCTGGTTGCTGCAGGGTGCTACCCTTATGTGGAGGTGGGATGGGGAGATGGGGCATCATTCTCACACAGCCATCTGCCTGGAGCCCACTCAATGCCAGTGCCAGCTTTCATGGAACTCATATGGGTAAAGATGGAGAGATGTGTGAACCACATCTGTCGTTGACTGCTGCAGTGTGCTCCTAACATGCAGGAAGTGGAATGGAAGGAACGAATGCTTCACCTATGCAGAAATGTGGAAAGATGTGTTGGGTGCCAATGACCGTGGGCCACCCAGTGGATCTGGACTGCAACCCCATTTCCACCCACCTGGTGCCCAACAGGCTAGATAGAAACAGGTGTAATGTGGCAAATGTGCAACTCACATTTCTATCTCTGGCTGGGGCAGCCAATCTGCAGTGGTGGGACAGTTGTGGAGGGGGCACCAATCGCCAACTTCTGCCAGGCCACAGTCCACTATTTACCTTGGGCTGCCCACCTGGAGGTCACCTTGTCACCGTGCCAACCTGCGTGGAGTGGGATGGGTGTGGAGGGGAAGATGAGTCACCTGCATCAGTCTGCGGCTACTGCAGAGTGTTCCATAGGTGTTGATGTGAGCTGGAGGTGTAGGGGCAGTACCTTCCCGGGGTGCCCATCCAGTGCCCATCCTACTCTGTGCTAGTCAATGTGACGGGGCAGATATGTGACCCACATATTTGTCTCTGGCTCTGTCTCGGTGCTCCTTTTGTGCAGTGGTGCAATAGATGCACCAAGTTTGTTTTACACTGTGTCTCTTCTAGTCTCTCACTCTCTCTCTAATGTCTGCTCCCCCATGGTGAAAAGAAAACTCTGCAGCACTGCTCTCTGTCCCAGTCATGGCACTCTTGCTGCCACTTTCACTGCCTCTCTGTATGTGCTGTCTGCTTCCACTGAGCTTCAGAAAGACTGACAAAGAGTCAGACTGACAGCAAGGTGCCAGAAGACAGAGCAGAAATAAAATGGATGGCAACTGAGCTCGGGGGCACACTGTACTCCAATTCTCTGTTTGGGGTGGGGGGTTGACAAAATCTCTGACTGGAACAGATTGGACTAGCACATATATGCCACATTGGAAGTGACTCTTACTGTTGCTGTGTCTCTTTCGGGGGGTGGAGAAGGGAGTAGACATTGCTAGGGGATAGGCCACCCATTTAAATGAATGTTTGTTCAAGTGCCAGTCTGGGAGCCACCGATCATTGTGGTTATGGTCGCTACAGGGTTTATACAGTCACATCAAACAGAGTGAGGCAGCCTGTCATACCACTGAAGAACTGCACTACAGTAGTATATAAATGACGGTATAAAACATTTTATTTTACTCACATCTTAGTGACTACCAACAGTGTACTCAAATAGTTCCCAACCAGTGAATCTACAACAAAGATACTGAAAAAATGATGCCCAACTACCAGCTGACATTTTGCACCACTTAATGGTGATGCTTCCTGTTAGTTACCTCCATAATAAAGCCCTTTTCTTTTATATCAGGTATTAAAGGGCCAAAGAAGTTAATGATTTATAAAGAATAAAATGAAGAACCCACCTAGTCTAGATACATAAAGACCTTTTCCAAAGCTATGACATTGTGCAATGCAATAAGGTAAGTAAGTTCATGAACAACAACATTGGAAGAAATAAAAAAGTTTAAAAACAAATTCTTAAATGCTGCAGTGCAGATTGAAGCTGATAGATGTGAATGGCTTCTTACTGTAACTTAAAGATAAGAAAAGAATCAAAAGGGTTAATCACACTAGTGTAGGAGTTCAATGAGCATGTTCTTATTCTTACTGTAGTTCAATTTTTACAAGATAAAATGTAACAGTTTATTGTTGACAAAATGTTCTGCATATTTGAACATGTAAAATATGTGTTAATAAGCAATCAATTAACTATTTTTAATTTTATCAGATGGTACTATACATAAGAAAAGGGGACTAAGGTGAGTATCTGATTCAACCATTATCTGAATCAAACACTAATTTAGAGAAAAGAAATGGTAGCCACACATATTAAATAACTATAAAATGGCCGGCCCGGTGGCGCTGAGGGTTGAGGCGCTGGTCGCCACACCTCGTGCCATGCCGGCGACCCGTGTTCGAGGAGCGGGCATGGGTTGCCGTGGGTCGGCGAGGAGGAGATGGATTAGGCGTCAGAGGACTGCTCTCCATCTCGGGGAGGGATTTGGGCGGCCAGGGCTTGCCTGACCCTAGCGGAGGCTGGGGTCAACAGCATGTAGCTGCATGTTGGGAGGGCAGGTCGTGGCAGGCGCTTGATTGGGCATGCACGGAGCCGCAGTACCCATTTGCTAGCGCCATTGCACGCCATGACCCGCCGGGAGGAGAAACAGAGAAAAAGCGAGCCCGGCAGCACGAAGTTGTTCCCCATGGCGCCATTCCTGGAAGGGTGCCTCCCTGGCATGGATCCGTTGGGGTGGGTTGAGTCGCTCCCCGCCACCCTGCCACGAAGGGTAAGTCGCGGGGTGCACAAGGGAGGGGGTCTGATGTCCGGGGATAGCGCTGGGGGGAACAACTGAGGACGGGGGTCGTAGCAGGAGCTCTGGAGGAGAGAAAATAATACTCATTAAAAAAAAATAAATAAATAACTGTAAAACAGCGAACATTTTCAATTGCCCATTCAGTTCTGGCTCTGTTCTTGTGCCAAGAGTATATATACAAAATTGCTCTGATTTCAAAATATCTGTCTCCCAGTCTCTTCCCTTTGTGCATGGTGAGACCTTTTCAATCTCATACAGCTCTAAAAGTGTGCTGTCCCCTTCTTGTTTGTGCTACATGTTTAGCAAACTATATCCAGAATCCATTTTTTCCACTGCCCTCACGTGATCCAAAACCCTGATTTGAAGTTTCCTCTTGGGTTGCCTACATACACATTGAAATGTTGCAAAGTTTTATTGCAAAAGTGATGTTAAGGCAAATTCATTAACTTCACCATGGCAAATTAAACAAGCATTTGTCAATGCCGAATGTTGCTTGCTTCTATGTGCTGTTTAGGTATTTGGAAGTCATTGGAGTGCAAATATTGAAAATTTGCGAACTTATGAGCGTGTGTAGGAACTGTGCAATGCACACTCGTAAAACAGTCATTTTTAGGAATTTTTTCACCAAATTTTCAACATAGCCATTTTAAGACCTCTGCTCATGAACAGTGTCACTGTGATTTTGTTAATGTGTCCCATACATTGAGTTTGCACACCGACTGCGCCATTGTGCACTACATGGCGGAAACACATTTTGGGCAGGATGTGAAAAATGACAGCTGTACTGCTCATAAGGAGGTGTAGTAAAATGGCATTGTTGAAAATCTGGAGTGAAAATATTGAAAATTTGCGAACTTACGAGCCTGCGTAGGAACTGCGCAACGCACGCTCGTAAAACAGTCATTTTTAGGAATTTTTTCACCAAATTTTCAACATAGCCATTTTAAGACATCTGCTCATGAACAGTGTCACTTTGATTTTCTTAATTTGTCCGTACATTGATTTCGCGACACTGACTCGCCATTTCTGCGCTACATGGGTGGAAACACATTTTGGGTGAGATGTGAAAATGACATCTGTACTACTCATAAGAAGGTGTGGTAAAATGGCAATGTGGAAAAATCTGGAGTGAAAATATTGAATTTCGCGAACTTACGGAGCCTGCATAGGAACTGCTGACGCACACTCAGAAAACAGTCATTTTTGGAATTTAGCAAATTTTTAACAATAAGGTGTTATCCCTTCTTCATGAATGAGGTCACTGTCATGGCAGTATTTGGGCCTGAAGGGGTGATTTCACAGTCACTGCACAGACCTTTCGCGAAATCATCGTCAGGCCCGAACTGCTGCCATGACAGTGACATCGATATCATGAAAGAGATCACATCATGTTGAGTATATTCCCAAAATCCTGAGATATGCAACAAAGTTGAAACCCCTATCTAGCCCATTATACAGCTTACCGGCATTTCCTCAGTTCGCGTTGACTTTGAAGAGTGCAGGCGTGTTCCTGGTCCACGAAGATCGTCGCGCTTGGTCAGAGGTAAGTATGGGGTGAGTGGGGTGTGGGGAAAACTGGGTGCGCAGTAAGGTGGGTGCAGGTTGTGGGAGGCGTCGGGAGGCGCCTCATGGGACCGTTTTAGTTTTCAGGTAAAAAGAAAGTATGGGATCGTTTGCCACGCTGGGTGGGCTCCCAGCATGGCACAAGGGCGTTAGGGGCGTTCAGCCGGACGGAGATTGGGAACCCCTGTCGGCCAAAGGACTGACTGCTCACGCTGGGTGGGCTCAGCGTGGCACCTACAACTGGGGGAGAGACGCCGGCTCAGCCGACGGGATTGGGCACCCTCGGCTCACAGTATGTAATGGGCACGCATGCCTGCGTGTGGGGAGCTACGCCTATATCACTGCTCACTGAGCGTAGGCTCCCCTTTCAATCAGATGCCACTGCATTTTGGAGCTTGTCATAGAGAGCTCCAAAATGCATTGGCTTACAGGGGCCGCGCCTGCCAGCTCACTGACTGAATTGGAGGAGGAGGTGACACACCTCCGAAATCTCCGATGATGGCACTATGTTTCTTGCACATGCGTGCAAGCAACATAAAAAGTGCCTCAAAGAAACAAGTGTCTCGACGTCACATGGAAGAGCTTCATAGAAACATAGAAACATAGAAGTTGTCATCAGATAAGGGCCTTCAGCCCCCCCCCCCCGACTTTGCCCTATCATTCCTAAGAAATGTACTTCAGCAGGTCACATAGTCTATCTCTATACAGTGAGACTACTTCACTTTCATTTGTTTGCAGTGCTATTCAGTGGAGGAGATAGGAGCCTGACAAGCTTTCATATTAACCCATTCTATATAAATCAGCAATTTACATTTTTAACAGCGTTTTTTCGTTATTTTTGCATTCTGATTTAATTCTTTGAGCTCTTCGGGGTACTTTAGTTTTTGTCTCTGCTATATTTTACCTATATTTTAGAGGTGGGTGAAAGTTGTGATTTCCACTTTAGCAGAACTGCCCTGAAATTTCATAGCTTTCATCTGAAGTTTCCAAACATCCACCTGTGGCAGATTGGAAATCTACCAAATGTGTTTCGGTGAATTTCAACCCTGTCCTGCTGATACATACTTCCCCTGGTGTCCAGTGCCCACCCACCTGAAGCCTGAAGTATATTCCCTGGTGGCTAGTGGTACCCCCTCCACCAGTCACCGATCACCACCCAATGTAAATATAATAATTCCCTCCCTGATTGCTAGCAGTCCTTTCCTCCCACCAGATCACCCACCGCATATGTTAAAAAAAATCCCTGATGGCTAGTGGTCCTTCCCCCACCTGATCACCTGCCTGACCAGGATATGTTGCCTTGGTAACTAGTGTAACCCCCCATCCCAGTCCCTGGCCTGTATAGTCAAAAAACAAACATTTCTCCCTGGTGGTGACTGGTGACTGGTGGGGCCGGGGGACCGAGACACAGAGAAATAATGATACTGGTGGTTGGACTTAAAGGTGCAGGCAGAATTATGCGAAAGTTCAGAAATGGATTTCTGAACTGTCACAGAAGTGAATATGTGACTTCCGTGGAAATTCCACCAGCAGACGGTTTTTCCCCCACACACCTCTACTATATTTCTATAGTTATAACCATTAGTTATCGATCTCTATTTTCCCTCTTTCCCTTTGTTTCTATCTGACTTCTCTGTCTCTCTGTCTCTCTCTCTCTCTCTCTATCTCTCTATCTGTGTCACTCTTTAGCCACTCTAGCCCCCCCACCCTTAGCCAAGTGTCTTTTCCCAGTCATTTTATATATTTAGATTTATTATATTGTAAGGGAAAAAAATAATGAGACCCTGTAGTACAACTTAATAGCAGCAGCATCAGATAACACCTCCACTGAAGGATTAGCAGTGTGATCCAAATAAAATAGTTTTTTGAGCTAATAGTAGCTTCAATAAAACAACCCCCAAAAGTTTTTTTTTAATCACAGTAATGATAAACAAGACAGGTAATTAACAAGTTGCAGTAAGTGACAGAATGCTGTCACTTTAATAACTAAGCAAAATAACCACAATGAGGCTGACACAATACTTCACTTAATCAAACTGTACTACAGAACTAAACTGAGAAATCACAGTCCACAGACAAAAAAATAACAAGAAAGTCTGAGAAAAACAAATATGAGATATCTACTACACACAGAGTAGCTCTCACAGTAAAACAAAACAGTCAAATTCATTGGCCTTTTGGGGCTGCCTTGCTAACCAAAACACCTACGTTCCCCTCCTCCACACAGCAGTGCTTCACTAGACAAAACACAACCACTAATTTAAAGTAAATAAATCATTAAAACTAGAAACAAACAACACTAATCTGGCTGTACAAGGCCCTCTAGGTTTCTTTGTGAGTAATTTTGTTTCAGAATAATCAGTTTTTGGATTGATTTTGAAGGGTTTGTTTTACTCAGCTAAGCAGGGACTAGAATTGGGTGAAATTAGCAAATTCTGAATTCATATAATTTTCATGAACTTCTGTGAATTTCATGAACTTTCACAATTTTTTTTTTATTTTCTGAAATTCTTCAGAGATTCACCATCTTAGCCTCATGCACCACACCCATATCGGTGCCTTACCTGCCACAAATGCTTCTGCCCTTTGCTTGTTCAAAAAATATACCTACATTTTCAAGACAAATTACTCATAAAATCATCCCTGCAGGGACACAGGCATGTCCTGGTTCTAAGATCCACCCCGGTGCCACCCCACGCTCAGCCAACTTTATGACATGATAACGGGGAGAGCGGGGGGATGCGCTCCATTATAGTCTATGGGGGCACCTATCATGGTTGTTTATTTATCTTATATTGTCAATTTGGTAATAAAACATGGGCACTGGTCGACTAACGAGACCATCATTAGTTGACCAGTACTCACATTTCATTACCAAATGGCCATTATAAGTTAAAAAAACAATCATGAAAGGTGCCCCCACAGACTATAATGGAGCGTGTCCCTGTACTCTCCCTGTGATCATGTCATGAAGTTGACTGAGCATGGAGTGGTGCCAGGGTGGATCTTAAAACTGGAAAGTGCCTGTGTCCCTGCGGGGATGATTTTACGAGTGATTTTTCTTGAAAATTAATGCATATTTTTTGAACAGCTATAGAGCAGAAGCATTTGAAGCAGATAAGGCACCGAACTGTGTGGTGCACATCAACAAACATATAGATCGGTGAATCTCTTTAATTGGCTATAACTCAATCTGTGTTGCAGATAGGGGTCTAAGCTTTGGAATGTTTATTGTCTGGTATAGTTCCAAAAAGCTTCCCAAGTTGCACATCATTCGGATGAAGAGTGGAGATGTTTTGGGGTCACAGTATAGAAATTTAATATTTCCTGTGAAAATTTTTGAAAATATTTTATGCTTACAACTTAGCCACCTTTGGAGCTAGATAATTGAGAACTTACATGCATATTTTCTTGGAAGTCACATAAACTGATACACAAAGAAGTACTGGTTATGTAAATTGTAAGTTTTAGCCATGATTTGCCTCACAACATGATTTCCCAGGCTCGCTTCTGAACCCGGGTCATCAGCATGGCAACATGATGCTCTGATGCTGGGCCATGGGGTTGCCTTAAAGTCTAACATTTAGGGCCAATGAATCTCACAACATTAGTGATATTCTGCTGTCTAGCTTTAAATGTATAAGGGATTAAAATTCAGCAGTTTACTTAATTGCGAAATGTAATTTTAAAATATCCGAACATTTGGAGGCATATTCTTTTAGTCACATTTAAAGCTAGATATCTGAAACTTGTCACACATATGAAAGGGCATTGATAAAATCATCACACCAGATTTGGTGCAGTTTGAACAAACACATTTTGTTTACCTAGTTGTTCACTGTATTTTTAAAAATTCCAAGCTTTTGGAGGTTTATGTCTTAGTCATCTTTAAAGGCAGAAATCTGACACTTGGTACACTTCTGTATCGGTACTGCAAAAGTCACCATACCAACTTTGGTGCTACTTGAACAAATACATTTTAAATTAGATGGAACTAACTGAAATCACAGTTTAGGCAAAATTTTGTGAAACGTTCATGGAAATTTTGTGAAATTTCCCAAAAGCGAAATTGGCATTTTGTCAGACTTCCACTGGTGGAACATAAATTTCACTTAGCCCTAGCAGGGACAGAATTCTCTCCATTTCTCTTCAGAAGACAGCACTCAGCACAGCCTCAGTATGGCATACAGCTCATTACAGTACCATGTGACCTCCAATCCCATAGTACATTGCAAACTTTGCCTGTGGGTCTTACTTTGCCAGTGAAGTTATTGAATTTGCAATGCATGATGTTATTCATGTACTGTGAACTGACACTTCGAAAGGGGAAATAACTTCACAAATTGTGTCAAATCCCCAAATGAATTCACAAAGCTAATTTTTTCAACATCGTACACCACTACTTACATAGTAGGTTTCACAACTTCAGGACACAACATATATAATATCAACCATATCATATGCAAAACAATTCTTGTCTCAATTGATCTATCACTGTTGGGGTTTATGAAATGTTAAGCACTGTTCATTGTTGCCCAGTAATTATACTTTCAACATTTAATAAAGCATTTTCACAAAATTACTTTTTGGAATCTTCCAGTTAGGTAGCTAGAGAGAACCACCCAGTGGTTCTCACCAAAGCTTCTGGAAAATTCAACAAGCATAAAAGTAGGAAGGAAAGCTTTTTTCTGCTGCCTTGCCAGTTGCAAGAGGAGTCCCCCAAGGATCCTTCTTAGGCCCTATCTTGTTTTCTCTGTACATTAATGACTTAGATGCTAACATATCTAAGTCCAATCTGCACTTTTTTGCAGATGATACTGTGTTGTATACTTCTGGCTCATCGTTATCTGAAGTCAAGGGAGTGCTTCAAGCGGACTTCGCACAACTTGAGCATAATCTAATAAAGGCAAAGCTTCTGCTCAATGCTAAGAAGACTAAAGCAATGATATTCTCCCGCAGTGCTGTCACAGGCCCCCCCAATACCCTTGCCCAAGACTTCATTGTCACCACGCTAAACGAGCCTCTGGAAGTTGTAACCAAATTTAAATATCTAGGTATCTGGATCGACAATAAATTATCTGTCAATGACCACGTCGAAGGTGTCTCTAGAAGGTTAAAAGCAAGGTTAGGTTTCTTCTACAGAAATAGGCCCCTTTTCCCCCTTGAAACTCGAAACAAGCTTGTACAGGCCACTTTTCTCCCCCTACTCGACTATGGAGATGTAATCTATTCCTCCACCACTCTTGCAAATCTAAGTAAACTGGACATCCTTTATCACCGTGCGTTATGGTTCATTACCAACTCCCCTTACCGTTCGCACCACTGTGACTTATATGCAGCTGTTGGTTGGACATCACTTACTACTAGGACGCCTGCTCCATGCTGGGCTATGGACTCTTATACTGCTCCTGCAGAATTGCCAAACTATCTCTCTTCCCTTATTAGTATCTCACATAGTGCATACTCGTTAAGAAAATCTGACTTTATTATGCTTGACATACCAAGGACAGGACTTCCTTTGGTAAGCGATGCTATGCATATGCCCTTCCCTCCATTTGGAACCAATTACAAACCGTACTGAAACTAACTAGCACAGTTTCAATGAACTTCTACAAATCGCTAAGTTCAGCCAAAATAAAAGACACCTGTAACTGTCATTAAGTCTCTTCCCTCCCCATGTGTGCCATATTTATCCACTGTTAAGGTATAATTGATTTGTCATATTAACTGCTTTCCCTTCGCCTTCTACTCCTGGCTTTATTTATGCTTATGCTCCACTGCTGCTCTATCAAATCACTCCTCCCCCCATATCAGTTGTAGGCTGTTGTTTGTTCTAGCTGCCAAAATATATGTATTGCACACACCAGTCATCATGTTTCATTTATCAGTATGCAACCTGTAAATCGCTTCCCTGTCTCATATCAATGTTTACCACCTGCGGTCACCCTATGTGGTACCCTTGTATGTATATCCAGCCTGTATCATGTAACATGCATTTCATGTATATACTGTTATTACCTATCTGTGTTTGTACTTTAAGTTTTTATGTCACAGGACCTCCTTGTGAATGAGCTAGCTCAATGGAGTTTTCCTGCAATAAACTTGAACTTGAACTTGAACTTGAATTTTGGACATGTAGGTGGTAGCCAGATGCATAGTTATAAGGACTGAAAGAAACTTCTATATGCAACAAAGTGTCTTTAATATGATTAGCTCTTCTGAAAATAAAGCCAGGGAACTATTAGTGCATAGTGCTGAGAGAAATTACAATTGCACCGTTGGAATTACCGTGAGGGTTGGAATTTTTCTCCACACAAAATTTCTGAATGCACTTTGGCAACTCTCACAACATTCCAACTTAGAACAGCAGAATGAAAGTATGAATTGTTGAGTAGTGTATTAAACTACCGAAAGAAATTCCACAGAATTGATCACTGAACTGCGGAATGATGGCATGTATTGCAGACTTGATGTATTAAACTCATTCCACAGTTCATATGTATTATTCCACAGCTCAGTCAGAAAATTTGCAGAATGGGGTAATAATCTGCCAAACAAATCTGGGGGATCTGGATGTTTCCAAAGTTAGAATATTGGAATATAATATGCTAAATTTGTGTAATTTAATGAAATGTATGCAAATTCAGAATTTGCAGTTTCTGCCCAGCACTAATAGTGAATGCATTTAGACTTTTATTCCTTTTGGGGCACTGCAATGTCTTTTTATAACATTTCTCCTTTGATATGCCTCTGGACTATCTTTAGTTTTAAATTTACTTTACTCTTGAGCCCCCCCCCCCTTTGATTTTCATTGTATTCCTGGATAGTGAACCAAATATTTCAAGCTTCTCTGACTAAAGTTAAATCATATATCCCCTGATTTTTAACCTACACTCCAGGATATCAGCTTGCTTAGCGTATAGAAACATAGAAGATTCTGGCAGATAAAGACCTCATGACCCATCCAGTCTGCCCTATTTTTCCCCACCTACAGCTACACTACAGAACCTACACAATCTTTGTACCCTCCGCCTTACTTTCAAGATCCCCTTGTACCTATCCTATGCATTCTTGAATCCAGTAACCATTTTAGCCTCCACTACCTCCTCTGGGAGGCTGTTGCATGCATCCACCACCCTCTCTGTGAAGAAGCACTTTATTACATTTCTTCTGACCCTCCCACCTTCATTTTGTGATCCCTTGTCCTTGAGCACCTTTTTCTTTGAAAAATGCTACGTTCTTCTATCATGTTTTTGCCTGTAAGGCATTTGTATATTTCTATCATATTCCCCTTTCCCTCCTTTCCTCTAGGGAGTACAAATTCAGCTCCTTAAGCCTTTCTTCATAGGATCTTTGACACTGGCCTTGCACCATTTTGTTTACTGTCCTTTCTACTGTCTCCACCCTACGTCCTTTCAGAGATGGGGCCTCCAGAACTGGACACAGTAGTCGAAGTGTGGTCTCACCAGTGAGCTATACGGGTCTGTTACAAAATCCCAACTCATATAAGTCTGACTAACGAGAGACCAACTCCCAGATCCCGTCAAGATTGTAATCCCGATTCCAAAAAAGCCGACTCTAAAAATCGCTACTCCTGGTTCAAGTACAGTTGCCTGCCCACCTTATTTAATATTATTTATTGTTCACTTCACATTAATATCTTAAATTGTAAAACCTTTTAAGTAAAATTGCCCTCACCTCTCGATTAGTTCATCAGCAGGTATCAGGTAGCAGTCCAGCATTTGCAGCAGTCCGGTCACATTTGGTCATGTCATGCTACGGGTTGTATCAGCATTTTCAAACTGAAGCTGCTGTCTGACCACTGCATTTTTTATCAAACAATTTTCCAACAGCAGCAGTGTAAGCAGTGTATAAGCTGATGGAATTAGAGCTAAATGCCAATATTCTTATAAACAGCCATAATTAGGTGGTGCAAGCAATCAGCAGTGATTCAGGCTGTGGTCTATGGTGATCAAAAAAAAGCTTGCGTGGACTGTAATACGTGTGTGGACTGTGGACTGTAATCCACTATAATGTTGGTAAGAGACTAGTAAGGGACAATAGGAGAGAGAACTGATGTAAAGAGCAAAAGAAACACAATCTCTCTCTCTCTCTCTATTTATGCAAGTGCTGTATTATGTGAGATGAAAGAGAACTGTAAACAGCAAAAGAAGCATGGTCTCTCTATTTCTGCAAGTGCTGTACAAAAGAATCCATCTCTGTCACAAGTGTGGTCTCTCTTTGCGCTGGCTCGCTCCCCCCCCCCCCCACAATCCATGCAGTGGAGCATATTGGTGGTGATGTGCATGGCACTGCTAATACCGTGTCAGGATTTTAAGAGTCGGCATTAGGAGTGCCAGGATTTCAAGTTTTGGGAAAACTAACATGTTGGGCAATCGGAGTCAGGCAATCGAGAGGTGGGAATATTGGAGTCGGGATTTGGTACAGATCCCACCTATACAGAGGTATCACTACATCCTTCCTTCTGCTGGTGATTCCCCTGCCTATGCAGACCAGCATCCTTTTAGCCTTCCCCAATGCCTTGTCATAGAAACATAGAGACATAGACTTTGATGGCAGATAAGGACTGCTTGGCCCATTTCCCTACCTACAGGATAAGCTACAGATCCTAGTTAACCAACAGCCTATTTCTTCCTACCACCCACAACAATTGCTTTATGTCTGTCCCATGCATTCTTGAATTCTCCCACAGTTTTAGACCCCACAACCTCCTCAGGAAGGCTGTTCCATGTGTCCACCACCCTCTCTGTGAAAAAATACTTCCTGGCATTGATCCTGAACCTAAGGACTCTGTCTTCAAATTGTGTCCCTTTGTTCTTGCACATCTCTTTTTCTTAAAGATGCTACCCTCTTGGACTTTGTTGATTCCACTGAGGTACTTAAAAGTTTTATGCACATTATTTAGCTACCTTCAGGTCATCCAAAATGATAACCCCTAAGTCTCATTCCTGATTTGTGATGGCTAAGTCCTCTCTTCCCATTGATATGTTGCCCCCAGGTTTCTATATCCCAAATGTATGATTTTGCATGTTTTTGCACTGAAGCCCAGTTTCAAGACCCATGACCATTCTTCCAGTTTATGTAAATCACTCTCATTCTTTCTACACTCACCCCCAGTGTGTCTACTCTGCTGCAGAACTTTGTGTCATCTGTGAATAGGCAGACTTTCCCTTCCAGTTTCTCTGTGATGCCACTAATAAATATATTATAGAGGACTGGGCCTAGTACTGATCCCTTTGGCACCCCATCAGTCACCCAGCCCAACCCAGAATGGATGCCATTCACTACCACCTTCTGGCTACTCTTTCCTAGCCAACTCTCTACCCATTTAACCATTTTAATCCCTTCTCCCAGGCTCTCCTTATTGTTCATCAGCCTCCTTTGTGGAACAGTGTTGAAGGCCTTGTGAAAATCCAGGAAGGCCACATCACCACCTCCTCCCTGATCCACTTCCCTGGTTAACCAGTCAAAGAACTCAATCAGGTTAGTCTGGCAAGACCCCCGTGAAACCATGCTGCCTTGGGTCCTGTACAGCACTAGCAACAAGGCATTCCTTGATCCATTCCTTCAGTAGTGATTCCATTACCTTGCCCACCACTGACGTCAGGCTGACAGACCTGTAATTTCCTGCTTCCTCTCTGGTTCCACTCTTGTGGAGTGGGACCACATCTGCCCTCCTGCACTCCCCTGACACCTCCTTTGTTTCCAATGAGAGGTTGAACAGAGCTGCCAGTGGTGCAGCCAGCTTCTCCCTGAGTTCCCTCAGTATCCTGGGGTATATCCCACCAGGTCCCATTGCCTTGTCCTCTTTTAATTGCTCTAATTTCCTAAAGACTCTATCATTCATAAAGGTACTAGTGTCCACCTCCCTTCCCTTAATGCCCCTGTTCTTTACTAGTGGACTGTTTCCTATTCCCTCTTCTGTATGGTTCATCTAAGTCCATTTCTTTTTGTTTGTTAAAATTACCCTTTTAGGATGTTTCTGATAGTTTATTTATTTACTGAAATGTTTCACCAGGAAGGTTACACTGAGCAACAAAAGCTTGTCTCACGGTACATCCTGGGGGAAGGGGAGTGGGAACAATAAGTAAATACAACAGAATACACACTAGCTTAACAGCATATATACAGACTGTACAGTTTACAACCAACAATAGCTAATAACATTTCTAGACTAGGATATATTTGAGAGAGACTGACAGGGGGTGAGGTATAGTAGAAGGTACTGGGGTGGAATAGTAGAAGTGATAGAAAGTGCTAAGTTGCAGAAAGAGCTAGGATTGCAAGGGGGTTTGGGGGCATATATTTGGCCCAGCTGGAGGAAGGAGGAGGTATAGACCAGCAGCTGGGCAGGGCCCCATGGGGCTAGGTACAGTTGCAGTTCATCACTAAGTAGTTTGCTAGGGATGTAGAGAGAGAGAGAGTAGGCTGATGAGGAGTGGTGGATTTGGGTCGGTAGTTGGTTTCAGAGCCTAGGTATGGCCTGGGTGACAACTAGTAGTACGCAACATTGACTTTTTAATTGGAGGGTATTCTGCAAAGATCAGTCCCCATCTCTCCATTTTTGTTTTTAAAAATGGTTAGGTCAAGAAAATTCACTTTGTCCTTGCTGGCTGTAACAGAAAAATTTAAATTCCTGTTTTTTCCTCAAGGTATTTTACAAATTCATAGATATCATGTTTGCTCCCATTCCTGACAATCAGAATGTCATTGATAAACCTACTACACATATCTAACTTATCAAAGTATGGATTTCTTGTATGATCATAGATAATTTGTTTCTTCTATCTGCCCAGATACACATTTGCATAGTTTAGTGCCAGTGTGGTACCCATTGCAACCCCTTTTGTCCGTAGATATATTGACCTTTAGAAAGGAATACATTTTGAATGAGGAATGTTTCTGTCAACTCAATTAAAAAGGCAGTTAGAAGGTTCTGAGATGCCCTTCAATGCAGAGCCAGTTCCAAAACTGGCAGCCCCACCTGTGTGCAATATTTGAATATAATGACTCCACATCAAGTGTAACAAACCACAATTTTCATTCATATCCAAGTCATTCAAGGTGTTAAGGATTCATAGTATTCCTGATGTATGCAGGTAAATCCTGCAGCATGGTTTGAGAAAAGACTATACATCTGTTTATTGGGTTTTGTTAACTGGATAGATGCACTACACAATTAAAATTGTATTTACAAGTATGATGGGAGAGTACAAATGCAAGCATTAGACAACAAACAATACCAATTACAGTGTACAGAAAATATGAATGAAGAATGCAGAACAAATAATATTTAGGCAAAGCAGTTAAGAGAATATAATAGAGTAACAATATATTATGACAGAGGATCGGGTAAAGAGCATTTGCCTGCAATAATAGGCCTACCAATTAAGTTTTGTAATCCCTAGTGAAAATGTCATAGTGTATATATTGTAGCTATGATTAGATGTTCAGAAATCGTAAATTCCTTAGCCTGTAAAAATATGTTTTTTCAACTATTTTATTGATTTGTTTTTTTCACGTCATGGTTGAATAATTGTCAGATTTACAATATGAAGTTTCTTGAGCAAGTTGCCGCTGGATTTTCTACAGGTAATCATTAGTATCTAATGATTACTATGCTACCGGGTCTGTTAACGATGCCTTTTCTCATGTAGATTGTTCAGTACTTATATTATAGTTTTATTAATATTATGATAGTGATTTACAAGATTTTGATTCAAAATCACTTCAATATCTTGTTTACATAATTACTGAAAGCTTGTTATGGAGGACAGAATGTAAAGCTTCTTACATTTTCCAGAGCAGATACTGGGATTTCACTGTTGACTTCCAGTGATTCCAGACAAAAGCCTAGTGTATTGATTGTTGCGAACTCTTTGCAGTGTAACATAGAAACATATGCAATGTTAGCAGAAAAGGACTATTAGTCCATCCAGTCTGTCCAGTTTTATCCTACTCTATTGCATGACCTATTGTCCAGAGGGAATTTTCATCCTCCTTTCCACTCCCCTCACTCACTGCCTTATCACTATCCACTGAGTAACAAGTGAACCCTTTACTCTGTCCCCGCCATGCTTGGACCCATTAGTGGTTTTTGCACCTACCACCACTTCTGGTAGGCTGTTCTACAGTGCAGCCACTCTCTGTGTAAAGTAAAACATTCTTGCATCTCGCCTAAATCCCCACCAGTAGCATACATTCATGTACCCTACTATTCATGCTAAATGGTTACTCACAATTTACTTTGTTTATTCCTTCCAGGAACTTGATGATCTCCATAATGTTCCTCCGTTTCTGCGCACCAGCGAGTGCATATTCAGTGTCCGAAGTGGATCCTCATACATTCTGTCCTGTTGACCTTGACTTATTTTAGTTACTCCATGCTGCACTGTCTCTGTTTTTCCTCAGGCAAGGACTCCAGAACTGAGCACGGTACTCCATATGGGAGCTCACAAGTATTAACTGTCTCCACCTGGTATCAAAACCTCTTCCAATACACCACAGCAATCTGGTTGCCCTGCTGAAGGCCTTGTTGCAGTGACTAGTTGTTTAAGGAAGTCATTTATCATGACCCACAGGTCTGTTTCCTTTGAAGTAGTGGCTAACTTAACACCACCCATCCAGTATTCCTTCTTGAGATTCTTTTTTCTGTATGTGCATCAACTTGCACTTTTGGGCATTGAATTTCAACAGCCTGACCTTGGGCCACCTCTCTAACTTTTGCAAGTCCATCTGCAACTCCTTTACCTCCTTCTCACTGTCTACACTCTCAATGAGATTAATGTCATCTGCAAAGAGACACACCTTGCCCTGAATTCCTTCTCCTGCATCGCTTATGAACAAATTGAAAAGGACTGGTCCCAGGTCTGACCCCTGCAGTATGCCACTTGTGACCTCCCATTCACCCCGATGTAACCCAGTTTACCACCAACCTCTGCTGTCTCCCACCTAAACAACTTCCCATTCAGTCCCATCAACGTTCCTCTCATTGATAGACTATGCAGACCTTCTCTACAGCCATTGTACTGCCTCTTCTTTGGCTAAGTTGGATACCCATTATCATAGAGCAATCAGGTTCATAACTGGCCTTCCCCTTTCCACACACCATTGCTCTTTGTACACAGCTGTGGGATAGACTTCCCTTAACTATAGGAGAAACAGAAATATCGTACTATGGGCATTCAGAGCGGATTCCAAAAAGTTTCCCCTATACATCTCTGATTGTATTCCTCTGAGTGTGATAGGTACTTATGCTCTAAGAAGCTACACTCTAATTGCTCTGCAAATACCTAAGGTCAAATCTCGTTTCAGTAGAGCAGCTATAAGTTTTATGCTGTCTTTGTTGTGGAATAAAATGCAAAAAAGCTTGAAGCTGAGTTGTCCTGTTAGTCTGAATATTTTCAAGTCGCTTTATGACCACTTCATGAAGGAAACCTGCAATTGTCTCCCACATCGCTAGCACACCTCCTTTCCAGTCTCTCTCCTATCCTACCTGCCTCTCCTTCTTGCCATGGTCCCTTGCCTTCACTCTCCTTACCCATACCCTCTACTTTCCATCTATCTCTCTCTTGCCTGTCTCTGTAACCCCATACATACTCCTTCCCTGGCTCTATACAGTCATTGCTTTGACCCAGACCAGGTGCCACACCCATCCCATATGTATGCCAGCCACCTATTCTGATCCCATAATTATCTTCTTTACCTGGTTTTCTTTTTTTTCAGTGAACATGCTGGTTATGTCCATATGTAAGCCTATCTGTTGTAAAGGCTCTTTTGTTCAGTGTTGATGTATATGTCTTGGTTGTATGTATAAATGACACTATTCTGTACATATATATACAGTATATTTTACTTATCTGTATTTTATTGTCCTATGTTTTGCCTTGTTACCATACTATGACTTTTGATATGACCAGGTCCATCTTGCAAATGAGCCTTGCTCAATGCTGCCCACCTGGATAAATAAAGATTTGATTGATTGATTGATTGATTGATTGAGTTAACAAGGTTCTTTGTGGCTCACAGATCCTTGAATTTCATTAACAACCTTCTGTGTTGTGTTGAGTCAGATGTCTTGCTGAAGCTGAAATAGAGTAAATCTTCTGTGTGTTTCTTATCTACCGCCCTTGTTATCCAGTCAAAGAATACTGTCAGTCTGAGCTGACAAGACCTCCCTGGCATGAACCCATGCTGCTTACTATCCTGGTACCCATTTATGTCCAGGCAGTCCACTAGGTTTTCTTTAATTAGTGTCTCCATCAGTTTACCTAAAATGGAGGTAAGACTGATACACCTGTCATTTCCAGGATTCTCCCTCTATCCTCCCTTCTGGATCTGCACTGTACCCTAAATCCTCCAGTCTTTTGGAACTGCCTCTGACTGTAGTGAACATGTGAACAGCCCTGCCAGGGGTTCAGCCAATTCTGATCCCAATTTCCGGAGTACACTCGGTTGCATCCCATCTGGTCCTGGAGCCTAGTCTATTTTCGGGGTCTGCAAGCACTTTTCTAACCCTTTCTCCTGTAATTACCACCTGCCCCATTTCTGGGATACCCCTTGCAGCAGCCTTTATGCCACTTTCCAGCAGAGGCCGACTGTCCTTCACTGTGAATATTGAGCAAAAGTAGTCATTTGAAGTGGTTGCCTTCTGCTCTTCTTCCCCAATACCCTGTCCCCTTCCACCAGCTTGGCAATCCCCTGTATCTTCCTTTTTTCCCCTGATGTACACAAAAAACTGTTTTTCCCCTCCCTTGTCCTCCTTTGCAATTCTCAGTGCCGTGTCTGCATTTGCATCCCTGGCTGCCTTCTTGACCTGCTTTATCTTTACCTGGTATTTGTTCCATTCCTTATCCCCTCTTTCTCCTTTTAACCAGTGAAGGTCCTTTGTTGATGATCACTGCCTCCTTGACTTTCTTAGAGAACCAGATTGGTCTCCTGTGCCTACTTCCTTTGTGTAACCATTCTCAAGCATTGTTTGGTTGCTTCAAGAATGGTCCCTTTAATTTCTCTAAAACTGTCCTCCACCTCCTGACTTCATCTACTCCACTCAACTTGCCCATGACTAATGCCTTCAATGGATCAAAGTTTGCTTGTCTGAAATCCAGAACCACAGCTTTTGACAAGGGTGTACTGTTACAAATGGCCAGCTCAAACCATATGGTGTTATGATCACTGAACCCCAGTGATCCCCCAAACTACACTCCACCTACCATTTCTGAGTTGGTGAGTACCACGTAATGAATGCAGCCTGTCTTGCAGGTTCTTTGACCTGCTGCAACAACTGGCAGTCCTGAAACATGTCAAGCAGGATCTGGCTTCTGGTGCTCTTAACTACTAGAATGTCCCAATCAATGTCAAGCAGATTGAGAGCCCCTCACTACCTCCCTGTTGTGTCCCCCTTCTCAGTTTCTGCTGCTGGTTCCCTATGCCAGTCTTGTTCCTGTTTCAGTGGTCTATAGATCATCCCCATGTTTAGCTTCTTTCCTGATGCTGTCATGAGCTGCACTCACAAAGATTCTGTCTCCCATTTCCTCACCTGATGGACCCATCCTCTATTGCCTGTATGCCTTCCTTGACATAGAGGGCTACCCACCTTTTCCTTACCTTGTCTCTCTTATACATAGTATACCCCAGTATTGCCAGATCCTATTCATTATTGCTTGTGGCCCATGTTTCTGTATTGGCTATGAGGTCTAATCTCCCTTCTACCACCATCACCTGGAGACCACTAATTTTCTTTCCTAGGCTCCGGGCATTTAGGCAGACTGTCTTCTAGCTGTTGCCTATATCATTCCCCTTCTTGTGAGCGCCTCTCCCTTTGTCTGATGCCTCCCTCCTTAACATCATGGGTTCCTGCTCCCTTCTGACTTTATAAGCCCCTTTCTCCTGGCACCCTTACATAACTTATTATGGACCCCTGCTTTGCTGCTTTCATCCCTATAGCTTGTAGACCCCATTTCTGAGTTGTGTCCTAGCTAGGTTCACCTTTAGCTCCCATCATCTGTGGTACCCCATGTTTCAGTCTCCCCCCTCTAAGTTTAAATGTCCACCTTGGTAGACATCAAACTTTTGTCCATGCATACTGTTCCCTCTTTTGTTAGGTGAAGGACATCACCCTCAAAGTGCCTCCTGTCCCAGTCTCCCACAAAATTATACCCATCATCCAGATACCATCCCTTCAACCACACATAAAAATGTAGAACAAAGAAGAATAGAATTTGTTGGTTGAAAAGAATCATTTAAGCCTCACAGTCTGCCCAGATGATCACTGACTAGTCTGTGTCTGTAGATCCTAACAGGTCTCAGGTGACCCTCCCTACCTCTGCTTATTTACTAATATTCCCCTATGTCTCTCCAACGCATACTAGAAGACCAATACTGTTTTCACATTCAACACTTCTACTGGCTGGCTGTTCTAGGTGTTTTCCAATATTTCAGTGAAGTAGTACTACCTTACATCCTCTTAAACTGACCCCCTCCAGCCTTGTTCCATGCCCTTTGGTCATGGTGTTGCTTCTCATTTTAAAGACAGCCTCCTCTTGCATTCTGTTCACCCCTGTGAGATACTTGTAGATCTTTATGATGTCCCATCTCATTCTCCTCTTTTTCAGTGTGTACATGTTAAAATCCTTCAGTCTCTCCTCATAGGGCTTTTGGTGCAACCCCTACACCATTTTAGTTGCTCTCCTCTGGATTGCCTCCACCTTATGTCCTTTCTGAGGTGCAGCCTTCAGAACTGGACACAACACTCCAGGTGAGTGTCTCACAAGCACACAACATAGCGGCAACACCATCTCCCTCCTCCTGATGGAGATACCTCTTCCTAGTCATCCCAGCGTTGCACTGGCCTACTCACTGCTTTGTTACACTGCCCTGCCAGTTTGAGGGTCATCAGATATGATACCCCCACTGTCCCTTTCCTGTTTAGTGACTGTCAGTACCTTACCCCCTATCCTATACTCAGCTCCTCGGTCCCAATGCCCTATGTGCATGATTTTGCACTTTTTGGCATTGAACCCCAACTACCATGCTCTTAACCACCCCATGAGTTACCCAAGATCCCTACAGATTCTCTGTACCTCCTTCTGAGTACTCCCATTACAGATATTTGGGTCATCTGCAAAAAGGCATACTTTCCCTTCCAGTTCTTCTGCAATGTCCCTTATGAAGACATCAAAAAGGACTGGTTCAAGCACTGAGCCTTGCAGCACCCCACTGCTCAATCTCTCCTAATTAGAGTTAGTGCTGTTAACCACCACCTACAGTATGTCTACTATTAGTTAACCAGCGTCAAACCCAATTCGTCACTTTGGTCCCAACCCTCAGGCTGCTCAGTTTCTTTATCTGTCTCAAGTACAGCACAGTGTCAAAAGCCTTTCTGAAGTCCTGATAGAGCACACCCTCTGCCCTTTCCTGACCTTTTTAACTGGTAATTCAGTTAAAGAAATCAGTCAGATTCATGACCTCCCCCACCTGCGGATTAGTGCTGCCTGTGGTCTTGCAGCCCACTGGATTCAAGATACTCTACCAACCTTTATTTTAGCAGGATTTCCATTACATTTTTCAAGACTAAGGAGAGACTGACAGATCTATAGTTTCCAGCCTCCACCCTGCTGCCGCTCTTATGTAGAGGGACCACATCTGCTCATTTCTAGGCATCCAGAACCACACCTGTTCCAGAGACCTGTTGAATAAAGCTGTTAGTGGGGCAGCTAGAGCTCCCTGAGTTCCTTTAGTACCTTTGGGTGTATCTGACTGGTCACTGTCCCTTGTCCACTTTCAGAGCTGCAAGTCTCTTCAGGACTCTTTCCTCTGAAAATAGACTTGTTTCTACCCCCTCTGTTGTTCCTACTACTCTCTGGTGGTCAGTCTCCCTCCCTCCACTGTGAAGAATAAGCAGAAGTACCTGTTCTGGATGTCTATTTTTCATGGTCTTTTGCTGCAAAGTTCCCACCACCACCCACCTTATCCTCACTATCCATCCCCTTGTTTTCCTCTTGCTATTTTTGTACCTGAAGAAAGTCTTCTCCCCTTTAGCTGTTCCCTTGGCTATCGAGTCCTTTGTCTGTACCTTTGCTCACCTCAATACCTTCCCTGCCTCCTTCTGTTTCATTGGGCACACCACCCTATCTTCCTCCTTCCATGTTTCCTTATGCCTCCTGAATATCACCCTTTTTTCCTTCACCAACTTGGTCACTTCCTGAGAGTACCATAGCAGTCTCTTTTTCCTCCTCTTTTATTCATTTCCTTCACGCAGGTGCTGGTTACCCTAATTATGCCCTCCCTGATTTTCTCCCACTGTACCTCTACCCCATTCTGGTAACCCCTTCCCTCAACAAGGCTGTTTTTCAGACAGTCTCCCATTTCTTTACAATCTACCCTTCTAAACTTCAGAACCCTCGTCCTTGTGTCATTTGCCTCTCTTCCCATCTTAATGTTAAAACACACTATACAGTGATCACTGGCACCTAGGGGACTGTTCACTGTGATGTTTGCAATGCTGTCCCTTTTTCTAAGCACCACGTGCAACACTGGCCCATCTCTAGTAGGTTCATTGACTAGATGAGTGAGAAAGAAACACCCTTGTAGGGAGTCAAGGATGGCCCGGATCATTTCAGAAGCTGTAGTTAGAAGGCTCCAATCCACCTTTAGCAGACTGAAGTCACCGACTAGCAGCCCTTCCCCCTTACTTGCCATTCTGAAGATGGCTTCCGTAAGTGCCTCATTAAACTCCTCTCCCTGTGCTGGAGGGCTGGGAAGGGGCTGTGCAGAGGGGCACCTTGAAAAGGCAGACATCTTGAACAAATACGTTTGTTCAGTGTTCATAGATGAAGAAGAAGAGAAGGGACCGTAAAATAGTTACAGGTGCATTGGAGGAGGGAGGGAGGGAGGAGGTGGACACTAGTTTTATTTTCAAATGAGAGAGTCCTGAAGGGACTCACTAATCTGAAAATGGTCAGAGTTAAGGGGCCAGATGGGCTGCATCCAAGGGCATTGAGGGAGTTCAACAGTCCTATTTAACAGCTCACCGGAAACAGGAATGGTTCTTGGGGCCTGGAGGAGAGCAGATGTAGTCCCACTTCACAAAAGTGGCAGCAGGGAAGAGGCTGGCAATTTTATAGGCCAGTGAGTCAGATATCAGTGGTGGGAACGTTAATGAGAATCACTGCTAAAGGAAAGGATTGTGAAATATCTTGACTCCAATGATTACAAGACCTGAAGATTCATGGGAAGGAAGGCATGTCAGATTAATCAGCTTTAGAAAATGGGTAAAACAAATACTAAAACCTGATTGGCTGGCATGAGGTACGTTAACTTACAGTGAGAGCCCCGTAAGTTAAAAGTGCCAGCCATGCCAACCCTACCACGCTCATCACTGTAATCATTGTGCCTTGGCTGTTTCATAGTTGGATGAACCACTGGGCACCTGATTTAAAAACACCACAATTTTTTCTGTCGCTTAGTGGGCAAGACGTCCACCCCCTCCCCCCGTCAGAGCTCCTATGCCGACCAAGTTCCCGGTCCACTTCTCCGTTTAATGAATGTAAAAAAAAAAACAAGAAAACTCTCCACTGCAGTGTACCAGAACATGGCATCAAACTTACATTTTCCCTGTAGCTCGCTGACACCACAACTCCACCTACTATAAATGTCCTGACGCTGATCCACAAAATGGATAAACGAGCCACCGGCGAAGGAGCTGCTGTTCCCTGCAAACTACACTAAATGCTGCAAATTTAAATACAGCTTACATACCAGCGTTGCTGTAATTAACTTAAAAATAACAATATTTTACAGTGCCATCATCTCAATTCCTTCATCTCCACTTCCTGGTTTTACATACCAGCGTTACGTGCCTAACAGATGCACATCCCAACTGGGGGAAAAAATGCCAAAAAAACATAGACGTCTTTTTATTTTTTTAAAGCATACAAACAATCAAGAAGACTGATGGAGGATTTTATTAAAGAAACTCCATTGTGTTCTGTTAGAGGGACTGGAATGGAGAGGGGCAAGGGAAACATAACAGAAGAGAATTGGGGGGGAGACAATACATAAACAGAGGGACTATTTTATAAAATAAAACATATTTTTTTACTTTTGTTATTTATTTTCAAAGTAATTTCCTATACTATTTTATTTCTTAATTAAAACTGGCACACAAACCCATTTTCTAAGTGCAATAATACCCTTCAGGATGGGCAGTATGCCTGTGGCGTCGGGCCTCATTATGCCCCTGGGTGATCCGGTATTGCCCAATACCGCCCACCCTGTTGGGTATTATTGCTTGCTTCTTTGACTGCGTGACCAAAGAACTAGATCAGGGTGGAGCAGTGAACATGGCTTACCTAGATTTCAGTAATGCTTTCAATACCATCCCACATAGAAGACTAGTAAGCAAGCTGGGTTGCTTAGGAGTGGGTGCAAATGTGGTAAACTGGATAAGACATTGGTTAAGGTATAGTCAGCAGTGAGTGGTGGCAAACAGAGTTCACTCCAAGGAAGGGAGGGTGATCAGTGGGGCGCCTCAGGGATCAGTGCTGGAACCGGTCCTCTTTAATGTCTTCATAAATGACATTGCAGAGGAGCTGGAAGGGAAGGTCTGTCTCTTTATTGATGACACCAGAATCTGCAATAAGGTGGACAGTTCAGGGGTGTTGGAAAGGATGAGCAGATACCTGAGAAAACGAGGCATGGTCAAGGCTATAGCAGCTGGATTTCAATGTGAAAAAGTGCGAAATAATTCACTTGGGGCACAGAAACCTGGGGCAGAGCAAGAAATGGGTGTAGGGGTATTGATGATCACTAAATAGGCCTGAAACCAAGGTGGGTAATCATATCTGATGACCTAAAGGTGGCCACACAGTGTAACAAGACAGTGGAGAGGGCTAGAGTGATTCTGGGATGAGTAGGGAGGGGTATCATTATCAGAAAGAAGGAGGTGGCATTGCCTCTGTACAGATCACTGGTAAGACCCCACCTACAGTACAGTGTCCAGTTCTGGAGGCTACACCTCCAGAAGACATACATAGAGAGGAGGTGTTCCGGAAGAGGCAGATAAAATGGTGCAGGGTCTCCATTAGAAGCTGTATGAGGAGGACTAAAGGACCTCAATATGTAGACCCTGGAGGAGAGAAGTGAGAGTAGGGATAAGATAGAGACCTTTAAATACCTCACGGGGTAAATAAGATACAGGAGGTAAGGTTTTTTTTTTTCAGAAAAAAGGTGAAAAGGTGCTCAAGAACAATAGGACATTCTGTGAAGCTGGAGGGGGTAAATTCAGTAGAGATGTGAGGAGTTACTTCACAGGAATTATGGTGGATTCCTGGAACAGCCCTCCAATGGAGGTGATGAGGGTGAAAACACTGGTGTTGTTCAAGAATGCATGGGATAGCCAAAAGGGAATCTTAGGGGAAAGGAAGGGGGGAGGAGAATGGGCCAAAGATTAAGTAGGGTCTGCAGTGATACTATAGGTAGGGAAAAATGGGTAGACTGGGTGGGACAAACGGCCCTTATCTGCCATCAAATTCTTTTTTCCTTTGGTTCTTTGTATATCTCACTTGTATGGATTGTGGCCTCAGTGGCTGTCTCCAGGATGGCCCACAGCACTTCCCACCCTACCTTTTCCTTTGGGTATCCTTGTATGTCTGTGGCCTTGATTCCCTCCCTTATATACAGTATAAACCCTCCTCCCTTACCTGTCTTTCCTGAAAGAGGGTAACCCACTATAGTCTTGTCCCAGTCATGGCTGTCAGTGCTTCCAAATCCAGGCTAGCCTCTGGCATGATGGCTTCCAGGTCCAGAATTTTCTTTCTTATATTCCTTACATTGGCACACATGACTCTCCATACATTACTCCCTCCGTGCCTGCTTCCCTGTCCCTCCCTCCTGCCTGTGATGTTCCCTGATACTTCCATTTCTCTTCCCTTCCCTTGTTACCTTCTCTGTTATCAGTCTCCTTTACTCCTTTCATCCTACTTCCCTGATTTTTACTCCCCTTGTTCTCTAGCCTGTCTTCTTGTGCCTCTGTCCCATGGGAGATTATTTCCATCCGCCCTCTCTTTCAGTGGCTTCATCATCTTGAGAGCAATTTTGCCCTCTGTATTATATAGCTATCCCCGGCTAGTTCAAATGCTCATTAAAGTAGCATTTTATCCTCTGACTGTGGACTGTTGTCCCTTTCCTGGAAGGAGGCAGGCTATCTCCACTATAGAGGCCCATATCCTCCAAGGTTGGCCCCAGTTTCCAATGCAGCCAACGCCCTCCTCCATGAACTATCCCTTCAACCAATTGTTAAACGCCCTGGTGTGGAGTGTCTTTTCCTCTCACTGAACATATACAGGTAACACCTTGGCGAAAGCCACAGTGTGTGCCACCTACTTGAGTTCCCTCCTCAGTTCCCTTAAATTTCCCTGCACTACCCTTACCTGCCCCTTGCCAGATCTTTTGTCCTCAAGTGGACAATAACATCTAGCCCCCCATGTCCTGCTGCCCTAGCAATCCTCTGGATCTGCTCTCTATTCCTCCAAGCTGAAGCAACTCTCTGAAACATCACCTCCCTCTTCCTTTCTTCCCCATTCTGAAGTCTATCACCCCAACAATAGAGTCCACCACAAGCAGCTGCTTCCTCCTTGGCTGCTAGTTTCCTCCTCCCCCCTCCTTGGGTCTTTCTATTCTGAGGACACCCACTTCCTCCCTTCTCACTGCTACAGGTACCTCCTTCCAGATACCCTATCCCACCAATACAGAGAAGGAATTCTGTAGCAGTACAGGATGAGGAGTGTGTACTCTTCCCACCACCCCCACCCTCCTAGAATGCACCATGGTCCAACTTCACTATTTCTGCCTAGGCATCTCCTGGTGGAGTGGAACCAGTCTTGTTAGTCCTTGGGTGATGCAGAAGGTCCTCTGCACCCTTGCCACTTTGGCACACAGTCCAGCAACCTCTGTTTTCAACCCAGTAACATGAGTACACATAGGGAAGCACTTCAGTCTCCAGAATGTGTCCTAAAAGATTGCAGCTCCATACCCATTGCACTGCACCACTCCCATGCTCTTTCCTTTTTACATTAGTGCTTGTTGAAACTTCTCTGTAACTTTTTGCCTACTTTCTGTGCCCATTGAATTCCTACCTCTCTCATTGCTTGTCTGAAATTTATTTTGGTACCCTGCCCTAGAAAGGTTGTCTCTTGTCTGACCTTTTCTAACCTATCTGTGCCTAGCTTGCTTCATTTGTCTACTACTTCTTACCCATTTGCCAGAACCTTATTTGTTTCCTTACCCTACATAGGGTACCTCCTGATTTCCATTTGCAACCCACCTACCTGTATCAACCTTACCCTGGTGCTCACAACTCCTTACCCACTAGATGTTAACTCACTACCTGTGTCTACCTACACTGAAATGGACTGTTTCAAGATATCAGACACTGTAGTGAGTTACCTTCTACCCTGATCTGGTGTTCCTCCTGCAGAGTCTCCTGCAGGCTATATACAGATGCCTGAAGATGCCTTGAGATAGAGGTTCCACTCCTGCTCTGTGCTACTCACATGATTGGGAACAAGCATGATAGAACATGCTGATAGCAAGAGCTAACTAAAGAGAAGTCTAAATACAGACAACTGCTCCACTTTTACTTACCCCCTCCTGCAACTAAACAGCTATACCCAAGCTGACTGCAGGAATAATTTTCATCTGCCCTCCCTCAGCTCAGACCAGTACAATGATAAGTACTGTGCTTTTAATACCCTGGTCAAAAATCCCAATTTACCCATTAAATCCCTTAATCTCCTCCTTCCTTACTCTGTCCTTCCCATGGCTCCTACTCCATACAAATATAACCTGAAAAAAGGCCAAGGAAACTGAGTGCACCTTCAATCTGTCCTGAAAATGTTATGCTTCACTTTCTCAGCCAGCTGGTTTGCCAGATTATTTGAACCTCAGTGCAGCAGCACCCCATCCCCCTCCTCTACCCTATTCCCTATTTTGTCCATATCCCAGTTGGTTGATGCTCCTGTAAGGCATCTGACTATATACACCACCCCTTTTCTCTCCCCCATCACCTTCTTCACCTCTCTAATCATAGAGTCACCTACTACTATGATACTCCACGCCAGCTTCTTCTTGTCCTTTCCTGGGAGTGCCACCAAGTCATGTTATTTACCCTTCCCAACTGGCTCAGATCCCCGAAGGAGTCAGGTACTTGTGCCTCCTACAGTGGTGGAAAATAATTTGTGGTCAGAATTAGGTGAGCTTGGATTACTTTTTGGTGACTGCCCCTGCCACCCCTTCCCCTTATCACCCCTCTCCAGCCCTCTGGACAGTGGGCCTCTGGGGGAGCTGGGGTATAGGCTGTGCAGTGAGTACCAGCCCAGCTGGTGATGCAGCATAGGTATCTCTTCCCAAGCTGCTTCCAGCTGTGCCTGTAGCTGCATTAATCTCCTGTACATGGGGCAGTATCCCACCCCTCAGAGTGTAGTTCAGGAGATTAGCACCCCACAGTGCCTGCAGATAACTAGCTTCTCTTTGCTACTATACTCCATACTGTCTGTTATTACCCCCCTTCAATATTTAACACCTCCTTCCTACGCTGTAATACACCCTGCCCTGCATTAATCTCTACTTGCCTTAATCGATTTCTACTGTTCCTTTAACACTCTACTTTAGACAGGGTGTTTCCAATTCCCTGCCTGCTTTTGAATTACCTTAAACTTGGTTAATCCAAATGCTAAAAGCCAGTCATATCTATCTATCTATCTATCTATCTATCTATCTATCTATCTATCTATCTATCTGTCTGTCTGTCTGTCTGTCTGTCTGTCTGTCTGTCTGTCTGTCTATCTATCCATGTTACTAAAACTAAAAAAATAAAATCAAATAAACAAAGACTGCAAGGGGTGGCAGCTAGATCTTCAGAGGCCACAGACAGCTGCTTTAGGGGCCGTTTGTGGCCCCGGGTCGTATGTTGTGCATTACTGTTCTATGCAGTATATTGCTGAAAAAACCCAAGGCTTAAAAAGCTACAGACACATCAAAGAAAACTTTCAAATACATAATAATTAGGTACAGTTCTGACTGCATTCCATTTATATTTTATATACTTCTCCTCTCCATAATTTATTACCAAGGAAATGTGTATGACTATATGATCTTTATCCCTTAGAGTTCATTTTGAGTTCATCTACCTCTATAGCTTACTCCCTACTTCAAGTTATAAACCTTTATTGTGACATCACAATCTATTGCCATAGGATTAACTGTAATACCGCAAGCAGTGCTTTGTGACTTCATGTAGGGAGAAAGCATCAGGAATAGATGAACTCTTTAGGAGCAAAGATCCTGTTTTCATGCAAATGACCTTGCTATTAAATAGTGGGGAGGAGAAATACAGAGCCAATAGGAAATACAAGCTGGACATTGCCTAAATATTACGTTTTGTTAAAGTTATCCTGAATGTGTCACCAGCTCTTTAACGTTCATGTAAATCTGCACAAATCTACAAGTGTCCGAAGTTAATCAATTGTGCTTGTCGGGCAAAATAAGACTAATTTATGAAGGACAAATTGTTTGCTTTCTGTGGGGTTACAGGAGGAGATGTTAACAATAGTGGTTTCATGAATTAAGTCTGTTTCAGGGTTTGTTGATCTTTGTTCTGAACTTTCCCTTTCCTCTTTCCCCTCCATGTCCTGCTATGGTTGGAGTTGCCTGGAAGCTGGTAATTCTCTATCATTTGCACCGCGTAATTGGAGCAGAGGGAGATTCCCTTAAAAAAAACTTAATGAATATGTGCTGGCTATATCACTAACCCCTCCACTGTAGTCAAGTGTGGTTCCTGTATGTTTCAAAATGGACTTTGAGTTATTGTCTGCGCTGTATTTCTTGATGTTTTGCACCAATAAAATACCTCATTTAACTTATAGTCCTGTTCCTTTCTGGTAAATGTAATTATTGGGCAGACAGAATTTTCTGGTCTAGCTTTGTGATATTTTTCTTTACAGTTTCACTCAGCTTCTTGAAACAGTCCTGTTACTTAAATATAATACGATCTAGCTCTTATTCTTCCAGCTTCTCTGTTACCTCCTTCTGAGTGGTATTTGAATCTTCTAAGATTAAAGCTATTAACTTCAAAGAAGCCTCAGATGTCCTTCCTTCCACTTAGACATAAGGGGTTCTCTTTCATGATCATAGGCAGGACACTTCAGGACTCTAAGGCCACAAGGCACTTGTTCTACCTTAAAATACGTTTCAAGGCTGATTTATTGCCAGTAAATATGCTTGACATGAAGTACAACCTTTTCTCATCTGGAGAATGCTTTTTTTAATGTTTATCTCTTCAACAATATTTGCTGTGTTCATGCTGCTTAGAAATTTATTGTCACCGCCACAGCAATAATCAAACAGCATTTTGGAGTACCCAAGGGGTTCACTAAAATTAGCATTCTCTAAATGTACGATGGTATTACTGACTGCTTGTCAGCCTCTCAGGTGTAACTGTTGGTGAGGTTGAACCCGGGAACTGGAGAGTCAGCATGCTCACTCCAGCATGGGATGGTTTTATAGTTTTAAAGGTTTTCATGTATCCTTTTAATTACATTGTTGGCTTGGGGAAGGAGGGAACACCTGGGGTGGGATATTCAGAATGGCACTTGTGCTGGAAGTAATAAGAGTTGATAAAGCAATGGGGCCAGATGGGGTGCACCCCAGGGTCCTTAAAGAACTAAGAGAGGTGGTGGCTGAACCTCTGGCTATCCTGTTTAGCCGATCACTGGAAACAGGGGATGTACCCAAAGACTGGAGGATAGCAGATGTAGTCCCCTTATACAAAAGTGGGAACAAAGAGGAAGCAGGGAACTACAGACCAGTCAGTTTCACCTCGGTAGTGGGGAAGATCATGGAAGTACTACTGAAGAATAGATTGGTGGAACATCTGGTTGTCAATGGACTACAGGACCCAAGGCAGCATGGTTTCACCAGGGGGAGGTCATGTCAGACCAACCTCGTTGAATTTTTTGACTTGGTGACTAGGGAGGTGGATCGGGGAGGGCAGTGGTCTTGACCTATCTGGACTTCAGCAAGGCCTTTGACACTGTGCCATATAGAAGACTATTACACAAACTGGGGAATATGGGTGTGGGCAGGACAGTAGTGTGGTGGGTAGGTAACTGGTTGGGCGGCAGGACACAGAGTGTGGTGGTAAATGGCTGTCACTCCACAGAGGGAAGAGTGACCAGTGGGGTACCACAGGGATCAGTACTGGGACCGGTCCTATTCAACATCTTCATCAGTGACATTGCGCAGGACCTAGAAGGCAGAATTTTACTGTTCGCTGATGACACAAAGCTCTGTAACAGAGTAGACACACCAGAGGGTGTAGACAGAATGAGAAGGGACCCAGAAACTTGAAGAATGGTCAGGGTTTGACAGTTGAAATTCAATGCAAGAAGTGCAAGATAATGCATATGGGGCACAAAACCCTGGCACAATATATCATTTGGGGGTGAGGATATAGCATGCACCAAGCAGGAAAGGGATCTTGGGGTTATCATCTCTGATGACCTCAAGGTAGGAAACAGTGTGACAAGGCAGCAGGTAAAGCAAATAGGATGCTGGGATGCATAGGCAGGGGCATCACCAGCAGGAAAAGGGAAGTCATAATTCCACTATACAAGACACTAGTGAAGCCCCACCTGGAGTACAGTGTACATTTCTGGAGACCTTACCTACATAAGGATGTAGACAGGGTAGAGAAGGTTCAGAGGAGGGCAACAAAGATGGTGCATGGATTGCATCACAAGTCCTATGAGGACAGGTTGAAGGAACTGAACGTGTACTCCCTGGAGGAGAGGAGGGAGAGAGGGGATATGATAGAGACATACAAGTATCTTACAGGGAGGAACAGGGTGCAGGAATACACTATTTTTAAGTGAAAAAGATGTTCCAGGACTAGAGGGCATGGGATGAAGTTGGAGGGAGGACGATTCAGAGAAAATGTGAGAAAGAATTTCTTCACAGAACGAGAGGGTGGACAAGTGGAACACCCCGCCAGAGGAAGTGGTGGGGGCTGAAACAATCACGGGATTTAAGAATGCATGGGATAGACATAAAGGAATTCTGGAGGTCAGGGGTAAGGGGCAACAGACTTCTAGGAAAACATAAACTGAACTTACAAGCTCAAATGGGCAGACTGAGTGGGCCATAAGCACTTATCTGCCGACACTGTCTATGTATCTATATATCTATGGGTTGCGCATGGAGCAACACAGTTGCACCATGTGCAACCCACTGATGCGCCCTGGCGTGATATTCAAAAGGGGAAAGTGCATGGCACAAATCCCAACTGTACTACACAGTCCAGATATGTGAATGAATCCATTCACATATCTTAACTATTAATAGTACAGTATGATCTCTGCATGATGGCCGCTGTGGACCAATGGGTGTACAACTATACTGTATGCAGTCGTGCCAGTGGCTGGGTGGCTTGTGGTGGGGACCTGCCACCCTCCGCTGACCGGGGAGCGGGTGGCGATGCTCAGTGGAGGGGGGGACGGGGGTACCGCTGGACCACCAGGGATGGGATTTATTCTTCCTTTAGACTTCTGCCCACGATCAGGCTGCAAGTGGTCCACTGGACCACCAGGGATATAGGACGATTTAAATATAATACATATGCCAGTGATTGGGCTGGCAGTGGTCCACTGGACCATCAGGGATATAAGATGATTTAAATATAATACATATGCCCATGATCGGGCTGCCAGCAGTCCACTGGACCACCAGGGATATAGAATGTTTTAAATTCTGTACATATGCCCGCGATCGGGCAGTTGGGCACTTTGCCACCTGTGCAGGAGGCATCGGACCCCGATGGCTGCAGCCTGGTAGGGTGCCAGGTGCAAGTCGCCAGGGATTGTTGCACCTGCATGCAAATGGGGCACTAATGACATGCAAATGGCCTCATTTGCACCTTGCATGCATTATGGCCCAATTTGCATGTGCAAATTTGAATATCATGGTTGATGCAGCTAGCACAATGGCACTTGCGCTGGTACATCCCCCGCGCTGGTGCAGTGCCACTGTGCCATGCACAATGCGGGTGGTCACAGAGCGATATTCAATGGTGCTGAGCCATGGTGCAACACCTTTGAACATTACCCTGTCAGCGCCCTGGGACATCCCAGTTGCACTGCACCCAGGCTTGCGCCACAGCCTGGCGCAGTTTGAATATCCCACCCCAGAGTACAATGTGCAGTATCAGTGTCCCTACCCAAAGAAGGATGTCAACTTGTTGGAAACAGTTCAGAGAATGGCAATCAAAATGATCCAGAGCCAGCACGGCAATTCTTATGAGGAGAGGCTAAAAGAGAGCAAAGCAACATGTACTCCCTGGAGCATAGAAGGAAGAGGGGAGACATAATCAAGACCTTCAAGTAACTTAAAGGTATCAGCAGGGTTAGTACTGAGAGTCTATTCAGCCTTAATGGAAACAAGTCCACTAATGGGTACATCCTAAAGCTGGTGTGGGATAGATTCAAGAGAGAGATAAGGAAGCACTTTTATTATTTTAATTTTTTTTTGCAGTTAATCTTTTTTTATTGAGCAGTTTTCAAGTTTTACATACATGGTATCCAACAACATCAGACAGTCATACCATTATTGACCTTTAACTGAGTTACATGCATAGTATCACAACTAAGTGGGACTATAGAACTTATTTTGACAATAGTAGTGTGAAAACAGTTTATCTTGACTTACCAAGCAGAACAAATATCTTCTAAGTTGTGTCACACATATCTGTTGGGATTCTACTATCATACCATAATGATACTGGGGTAGGGAACCACTTCTTCACCTAGTGTGCAAAGATTAGGAATAGTGTGACTGTCCACACCATGGTCTTCATGATACCTGGGGAAACAACAAGTATTTCAAAACCATCATATCTAACCAAACTCTGGAGTAGTTCATGGAGGCCGTAGCCTGTCCTTTGTGTGTCTACCTACCAGACCCTTAATACTATTAGCAATATGATTTAGGTAAGGGGAACAAATTCTTTCTTTCATATTTAAGTATGTTCCCCCTGCTGTGATGTGTGTGTTTAGTCAGACTGGCTTGGTTTTCCATTGCAGTGAGCCATTCCTTAACTGTTGTGACATGAGTAGTTCTCCACCTTCTCAATATCCATTGTTTTACTTCCACAGAGGCCTGTATAATTTATATTAGATGGGGATTTGACAGACAGGTGGATTGTGGCTGGAGACCCAGAATCCATAGCCTTGGGTCTAATGGGATTTGTGTGTCCTGAATGCCTAAGCAATGACAGACTACAGCTGACCATAGAGGCAGCAGTTGGGAAAAGGACCAGAGGATGTGTAGCAAGTCTGCGGCGGGTGCCTTGCATCTCCAGCAGTTATCCAGTTTTGTAAGCTCCCTTATTTTTAGTTGCAAGGGAGTTCTATACCACCAATGCATTACCTTATTCTGGATAAGGAGACTTCTCTGATCATTGCATGCTTGGTGGGTTCTCATCCATCCTTGGCACCACTCAGCTCTGTGATCTGGGTACCCAACTTCACCTTCCATTGTGCTTTGGCTGGTAGGGAGGGATTCTTAGACACTCTTCCTCATGAGGGCCTATATTATGCCTGCCAACCCGGATTTCTGCTTGACCCACTGCTGAATAGGGAAGGGTTTAATTTCTTGGTGCTTATTCCTAGTACACATTGTACATCCACACTGCTGTTTCCCCCATTTGAAGAACAAATGTCTAATCTGAAGGTATCTCCAAAAGTCCTCTTGGGGCAGCTCATATCTAGATTCATAAAATGGGCAGAGAAAATCCTTCATTTTGATTGGTCATTACCTGTGCATCAAATGTGTTCAGTGCACAGGTAATAACAAGTGCCCCAAAACAGGACCACATTGCAAGAGAAATCAGTATGCTGTTGGAACATTCATTTTAAAAATGCTACCATTTTTAATTCCTCATTAACGCCGTACTTGTGGTCAAATAATGAAACTGGTACAGCTCGCTGATTGTTACAAAAGCCAGCCCTGATGTGTCACTGTTATCTCACCCCGTGTCTCACCTAACAGTAACGCTTACAATTAAACAAATATATAATTGATCTTGTCTCACTCCTGGGTCTCACCTAACGGTAACAGTTTTCAGTACAGGACTTTCTGTAGTGGTCCAGAAACATACCGTCACCCTTATTAGTATAGCTCCTGACTCACAGTTTTAAACACAGTTTTTTATAAGTAATGTTTTGGAAAGCATGGAACCTGAGTTTAAGAAACAAGCACTTCTGTCTTTTCGGTCGGCAACATTGTTCCCACTGACACCAACAGGAACTGACAGGCTGACCCAGAAGACGCCTTTTGGGGAACCCGAGACAGTATGACCCACAGGATGTCTATTTTTCACATAGTTTGAGTAGACGGGTGTGGGGGGGACACAGTAAAGTAAATCTAAAGGCTAAACAATGACATTTTACCAGAGAAATCTTTTCCCATACTAGTGCACTGCCATTTCTTCAAGTTCCCGCCTGCTCCTGCTTGAGTCCCAGTCTGATCCTGGCATAGTTCTGTGGATGAACTAAAAAAAACAAACACACAGGTACACCTGTTAGTCTCTCCATCTCTCTTTCTTCAGTAAAAAAATCGCACAGCAATGGGGGGTATAGGGGTAGTGTTCCTGCAGTGCTCCAGTAGTACTGATGCCAGTTAGAGGCAAACTTGGCACAGCACATGCATGATGTCATTTTTTTTTTTAAGGTGGAAAGATTATTTTATCATAAATTCTCACAAACATCTATTTTTTGCTAATCTAACATGATTTTTCTAACTGTAACGAGTAAAAAAAATAAAGCAGCCCATTTTGTAAGAGCAATAAGACACTCCGGGGTGTGCACGGAACACATATTACTGCACTTGCAGGGGCTGAAGGCACTTAGCCAGTGGCCCCATGCCTTACTATGCCCTTGGGCGTGCAGTAATATGTGTTCAACGCACACCCCATCATGTCTTATTGATTACTTAAGGTCCTGGAAAGATTCTATGTTGGCCTCCCCGGGGTATATCTAGGTTGCATATACTGTCAGTTGATTTCTTGTCCCATCCTTCCCACTGAATTGGTTTCTGATCGATGCAGAGGTATGGGTTGTTCCACAAAAGGGTGTGGCAACCTGGGTTAAGACAAAATTTAGCCCTTTGGCCAACTCTCTCCCAGGCCAGATGTGAGTTCTTTATTGTTATCCATTGTTGAAGTTTTTTGGGCATTGGGTGGCCTAGGTAAGCTGACAGGGGTGCCCCTTGCATGACATCGTTTTCATTGCCTAACCATGCTGGGAAGGATGTGCTGCTGTGTTGAAACCACCTCATCATCTTAGCCATAATAAAGGCTAAGGAGTATTGAGCAAAGTCAGGCAGGTTCCAGCCCCCTCTGACCCATGGAGCCCACAATTTGGCCCTACTATACGGAGGGGGAGGGTCCCCATATGAATTTACTCATTATACTATTCAATTTCTGTGCCCACCCCTCAGGGAGTATGATCGGCAGATGGGATGACAGGTAGTATACTCTGGGGGCAAGCATTAATTTTATTGCCGCTGTTTTGCCTGCCATTGATATCTGTAAGTGTTCCCATCTGGCTACATCCTTCAGCGATTTTTCTACTGGGGGCTTATGATTGGTATGTGCTAAGGATTTTAGATCGAATGAGATCCTGACCCCCAGGTATGTTATGCCTGCCTGTGCCCATGATAGTCCTAAGTTCCCTAGTAAAATAGGGCATGTTGTTTTATTGAGAGGTAGTATCTTGGATTTAGCTATGTTAATGCTTCGCCCCAGAAATGCCCCAAAGGTGTTTAGTGTGCTTAGGATGAATGAAAGACTTCATGAAATATCACTAGTTAGAATTAAGCAGTCATCTGTTTACAGTTTTATGATATATTGTTTCTCCCCTATTGAAATCCGGTGATCTCAGGGTGTTTTTTGATAGTGGCCGCTAAGGATTCCATTGTTAGGATGAAAAGGAGGGGGGCAGTGGGTACCCTTGACTAGTGCCTCTGTGCAAGGAGAAAGGATTGGTTAGGGTCCCATTAGTAAGTACCATTGTCCTTGAACTTTTATACATGGTCCTAATCCAAATCAAGAAATAGGGGCCAAAGCAATAACTCTTCAATACAGCATATAGATACTCCCAATCTACCAAGTCGAAGGCTTTTTTAGTCTATTGTGACTGCTGCTGCTGGGGTTGGGAGTGTTGTGGCTGTTTCAATTAAGGGGCACAACGCCTGCATGTGGTCTGAGCGAATTCTCCCTTTGACAAATATGACTTGGCAGGGGTGGGTAATGTCCAGCAGGACTTTCTCTGATCACACTGCTAATGTTTTAGCGAGGATTTTCACATCCATGTTGATCAATGAAATGGGTCTGTAACTTTCCGGGAGAGTGTGATCCTTCAATTCTTTTGGAAGGATCATGATAATGGCCTCATTCTGGGTGGTGGGGACTTCTCCTTTCATATGAGCCTCCTTTAGCATGTGTAGGAGGGGGTTTTGAACTGGGATTGAACCAGTTTATAAAACTCCTCAGGTAAGCCACCCCACCAGGGGCTTTATGTGGGGCCATGCTGGAGATAGCTTGATTTACTTTCGTTTCCAAAACGGAGGCATCCAATGCTAATTGTTGTGGTTGTCAGAGTCTGGGGATGGGGTATTTGCTATGAAGGAGTCATGCCTCTCCCCACTCCATTCAGAATGAGAACAGTATAGGGTCTTGTAGAAGTCCGCCAATAGCTTATTAATCCTGTTATGGTTCATTGCAGGTTTACCATTCCTGTCCTTTAATTGGTGGATGGCCTGCTCTGCCTGCCTTTGCTTCAATCACACACTAGGAGCTTACTGGCCCTCCCTTCATCTGCCAAGTATTTATATTGGACCCACTGAATGTATAGTTCAGCTTTCTGGGTGGCTAAACTACTAATTTGGAGCCGAAGTGCTGTGAGCTGCATCACTTTTAAAGGGTTATTTAGGTCCTCGGGTTCTTTTTATATTGATTCTCTAACTTCCTGAGTTCTTCTTCTAGCCGAGAGTGCTCTTTTTCCCTCTGCTTTTATTTATATGTTGCAAAATCTATTATTTTACCCCTGATAGTGGCCTTATAAACCTCCCAAATATTGGCTGCCGTAGCTGACTCTCCCAGATTAGCCATAAAATACAGTTTGGTTTCTGTCTTAAGCCATGGGGCAAAATATTTGTCCTGTAGGAGAAGTGGGTCCAATCACATAAGAGGGATTTCTTACATTGTGGGGTGGTCAGGACCACTGGAGCATGGCTTGACATATGGAACGGGGAAATGGTCACCCCAGTCATGGCGGCCATCATATTTGGTGACGTGAATCAGTAGTTCAGCCTAGTGGCCATGGCCTTAGGAGCAGAGAAATATGTGTAATCTCTGTCCATGGGATGTGAGAGGTGCCACATGTCTGATAGCTGATGTAAAAATAACAAATCTTTTAGCGTGTGGAGGGAACGGGTATGTGGCTCAGGCCTAGCATTAGTCCTGACAAACAGATAATCCATTGTCAAACTAAAGTCCCCACCATTAGAATATCAGGGTTGTCAAAGAAGACATCAATATTTTTTTGAGAGAGAGTGTCGAAAAAGCCAGGGGCATCCTTGTTTCAGGCATGCACATTCATTAATAGCACCAGCTCTGTGGGGGTAGATACCTTCAAAATTATCCACCTCCCTTCCCCCTCCATATGCTCCTCTATAGGTTGCCACTGCAACTTTCAGTGAAGCAAAATCGAGACTCCCCTTTTTGCTGAGCCTGAAACACTATGTGATTCCCTTCCCACCCAGTCCTGCACCAGTTTTTTAGCTTCCTTAGAACTTAATTTTGTCTCTTGTAAAAACGCAACCTGGGTGCCTCATTTTTGTAGGCTGGACAGCATTTGCTCCCTTTTTGTTGGGGAGTTAAGACCCTTTACATTCTAGGATGTGACAGTCACATCTGGGAAGCTAGCCATAGGTAGGTTGTCTCAGTTTTGTGTATGACCGAATGCCAGTCAGATATCTTGGTACCATGAATCCCTCCCTGTAGTTCCTGATCCCCGGTGCTTGGTATGCTCTTGACATCAGAGTCTGAAACCTTGCTCCCCCTGTATTCTTACACCATTTTGGATACTTACATTGTCTCCATACACATGCCACCACTCTGGTTTTATTCTGTATTTTCTCTAGGAACTCAGACGGTGGGGTAAGTCTCCCAAAAACCAATGTCCCTTGTACGGCCAGTGCATTAAAAAACCTAGGGAGCAGCATCTCTTTCAGCATCCGAGATCTCTCCTTGTAGAACAAAATAATTAGCAACCCCACACACATCATGAAAGCTATGAATCTTTTTTTAAAAACATTTACATACCTGAGAAATTCGACTGCATGCGGCGGCCTAGGAGTTGGTGACCCCCCCCCCCCTTCAAGGGTTCAGCTGTCTGCCTTCAGGGAGGTTGGCAATGCGGTGCCCAACTTGTCTTGCCAGCCTCTGTTTCTGTGACATATTATCATCTAACGATGTAAAAGGGGGTTGCAATGGCATACCTAGAACTTCTTTCCTATCCCTTTGGGAGCTATGAACCATACATTCAAGACTGGCGTTCCCACCCTACCTGGTATTTTCCACTGACACCACTGGGGACATGATGTGAGGGGGATGGAGGGAAGAAGCATTATTTACACCCTGTAGATGACGGTAGCTACAGACCCCAGACAGCGTTGCTAATGCTCTGTCAGGTGCTAGCCCATTTGTTATAGACCAGTGCATCAAATTGTGGATTTCTCTTTCTGTTACTGGTTGGAGCCTATAATCTCATTGAGCCAGTTCAGGTCTTAGGAGAAGGGCATCCTCCTCTGTAGTGCTACTGTATTCTTCCCCCTTAGAGCCCTTCGTCCCTCTCCCTCCCTTTCCTTTATTTCTCTTAGGAGAGTAAAGAAAGCAAGCCCCATTCAGAGCTATCCATACTGACATACATGCACCATAACTGGTATTAGGCAGCAGCCTGTTTGCTCCTCACCCACTGGAAGTATCATTCGGCAACCTCAGTGACATTAAGGTGCATGCTAAGTGCCCTGCATATGGTATGGACAAAGCCCCTACTTTTCAACAGCACATTGGGACCAAGTTCTGCGGCAAGACTACCATTTACCGCAGAATTTCTGCATCAGTGGTTTGTAATTTCTGCAGAAGTTCTGTGGCACTAACGAACTGCCACATCACAATGTCAGCTTGTCATCCTGATCTCACCTTCATGGCAGTGGTTATAGCAATCATGATGGCTGAAAGCACAGTAACAGTTCAAAAAATAACAGACTTATAGAAATAATTTTATGCCTAGAAAAGCAAAAAAAAAATATATCCCTTAAGGTCCTAGCCTACTGCATAAATGTAATACATAGAGGGGACCTTAGGTGATAAATGAGGTATTTCTATACTCATGCTGTCTATACCACTCATGAGGTTTCCACTGTGCATCTCTTATCTATTTATATGTGCTGTCTACACCACTCATAAGGTCCCCACTGTGTATCACATATACTTATATGCAATCTGTAACATACATACAAATATGTGAGTGTGTGTGTTTGTGTATGTGTGTGTGTGTGTATAGTGAGACAGAGAGATACTGTATATATGTGTGTGTGTGTGTGTGTGTGTAAACACAGTATATATATATATATATATATATATATATATATACAATATATATATATATATATATTTTTTAATTTCCATGAAATTGTATCCTCATTCATACAGGTCCCTTTAGAAATGGAATAAACAGAATAAAAGAAATATTGCAAAACTCATTTTTTATGCCAGCCTGCTTCCCCTGACATACTACGCAACACCACCAGGCCATTACATGCATGTAAACCCAATGTGAGATAAAGCTCTCCAGCCCATCACAATGTGTACCCCATGTGACAGAACACTGCGCCATACCTTCCCAGGCTCAGAGTAGTGGTGTGCTCCCCCAATCCTTGTGCTGCCCAGCTAGCTCCCAGAGCTCATCTCTGAACCTGAGTTGCCTGCACAGGAACACAACATGCTACCCTCTGGCCCAACAACTGGCCCTGCACACAACATTTCTCCATAACTTTTAGGTGATTCTATCAACCAATGTCAATATGTAATCAATAACCCTGGCAAAAATGTGTACAACGCAATCATTTATTTTACCAGTCTATTCTTTCAACAGGTCTGCACATTATTATATTCTATTTTTCTGGGCATAATTACTTTATTTTTCTTAAAAATGGCAGGTGAATTCATTTTACCAGATATTCATTTCAGATGGCATCTCTGTACCTTAGAGGCAAAAATAAGTTTGTACAAAGTAAGGTATGGACTTAACAGGTCTATGCTATTGTCAAGATTTTATTTAAGTTGGACCTAGTGTAATAACGTAAGACTGAAAATTGCATTAGGCTGTAGTGCAGGTTGAGCAAATATCACTGTGCCTGATGTGCTGTGCCACCTCTTCGGGCAGTGGGACCTGTGGTAGATAAGTGACTATTCACTTCTGTAGCAGAATGCAGCCATTTCATTAGCTAATGTATGATGTTATAGCATTAATAACATCACACTCTGAGCATAGAGGGGTCTAGCTATAAAAAGAGGGGAAGGGAACCAGGTTCAATAGATGAATGGAAATGTTAATAAAGAATCACCAAGAACAGTGAATTCTGTGGCACTGCAGAAGTTCTGTGGTAGGTTGCAAATTCTGCACAAAATTCTGTGGCCGCAGAATTCTAGGGACCTTGGGTATCGATTGCCCTGCCTTGTCAAAGGAGGATTTTTGCTCTTATTTCCCCTCTGTAAAGGTTAACTACTCACCCCCTCATCCACAACTCAAAATGCTGAGCACAGTACATGCTCGTCTCCCATGACACAGTGCCTCTCAGTGCTATACCTTCTCGGTGAGCTGGAATCGGGCATTAGGAAAACCATTTTAAACAGTGTAGAGAAAAAAATGTAGCTTGCCAGTCAGCATATCAGCCTGAATGGAAACACTTTGTGTCCACTTTTCTTACAGTGTGAAGATATAAACAGGAAAAAGAAATATAACCGTCCCGGTCTGCGAGGCTGACCCTGGAGCTTTTTGGTGTGGGACATGAGCTAGTCTAAGCAGGGTACAACCCCCATCTCACCCCCCCAGAAACAATTACTCCCAATCTTACACTCCCAAACAGTAACAAACCAATAAGTTGAGTTGGGGAATCACTGTTTGGCAGGGAGTAAGCACCGTCACTACAGGGGGAGGCTCATTGCAATAGTATACCATCGGGTTGTCTTACCTCATGGCTCCATCAAGGCTTCAGCCACTAAGGGTAAGGGAGACACTTGGGCCTCCAAAGATTCTCACATACAATCTGCCCAACTGTGGGCTAGAGGGGCCCAGTTCTCAAGAAAGTTCTCCAAGGATTCATTACATCCTGAACAGGATCCTTGGTCCTTTGGGTCCTCCAGATACAGAGCCATCAGTTGCAGGTCCCATAGAGCTTTATACCAGTTACCAGTCCTTCTTGGGGTGTTGTAAGTTGAGGAGCTACTTCCATTGGATAGGTTTACCTTGAGTTGTTTGCTCCATGATCTACCTCGTCTGGACCTGGGGGCACCTGGTACGGGTTGCTTCATGGATTGTAGTTTAGCCTTGCTCCTGGTTCTTCCTCTCTGTACCAGCTGCCATCATTTTTTGTCAATTGAGTTCACATCCATGATGTGGGGCTGGGCTACTGAAGAGTCATGGACTGCAGAGACCTCCATCCTTTGCAGATCCTCACCATGAGGTTGAGACGGTGGCTGTCGTGGCTTGGGTCATTCCCCAGAGATGTCATTTAAGAACATTTTGACTTATCTTGGGTCATCAAATGAAATGTATTCCCCTCTGTACTGGATTTGGAGCAATGCTGGATATCTCAGAGACTCAAGTATGTTTAATTTGTATAGCATCTGTTTAACTAGCCCATACTCTCTCCTCCTTTTTGACAACTCCACTGAATAGCCTTGGTATATCTGTACAGAGCTGCCTTGCCACATCATTTGTTTTATTTCTCTAGTGGCTCGCAGATATTCCTCTTTTTCAGGAAATCTGAGGAACTTGCATAGAATCAACCAGGGGCATTCCCCTTGCCATGGTCATGGGGCAAGAGAGTGGTGGGCTCTTTCTAGTTCTGGAGGGACAAGGTTGTTCATTTTTAGTAACTCCAGGAGGGAGGCTGTCCTCATGAAGGCATTCATGTCATTGCCTTCAGCACCCTCTAGGATTCCAATAATTCTGATGTTTTTTCTTCTTCCCCTGTTTTCAAGATCATCAATTTTATCAAGGAGGTATTGCAGCTAGTTATTATGGCCCTTAGCTGGCAGTGCTGATCATGGAGGATGCTATCCTGCTGTTTAGTGACTGCTTCAGCATTAGATACTCTTGTTGTTAATAGAGATAAGTCTTTTTTGTGCTGGCTGTGATATCTTTCAGCTCTGTGGTATCTATCAGGACTTTGTTAAGCATGGCAGCTATATGCAGAAGTTGCAGCTGCAAGATGGAAATTTCTTGTTGGGCCACTCCTGCACCCTGTCCCTGGTTCCCCTCCATTGGGTGCTTTCACGTCAGGGCTCAAAACTAAACTCAGGAGGTTTGGCAGTGTTCAACAGGCCCAGACTGGCAGCCACAATGCTGCATAAACAATATTGTAGTTAACAGTGCTCCCAATGTCCGAATCCGGCCAAAGTGGTATCAAAGTGCCGATCTCTATCTGCTGATATCCAATCTGTCAAAATAATAGGGCTAGGAGGTAGAAGAAATGTTGGATCGGTCCAGATGGGTGGTCTAGGTATTGCAACTACTCAATTACACATCCACCATCATGGCTGGCTGGCTCCGCCCCTTCCCCCCACAAGCACATTTATACTGAGAGGGTGGTGGCAAAGTGGAACAAGCTGCCAGAAGAGGTGGTCTCCCTGAAGACAGTGGCTGGGACAGAGTACAGGGGAAAGTTACATGTGGGGGTTGGGGGGTGGGTTGTGAGGAGGGACAAGGGGAGGAAGGGATGAGGGGGCAGGTGCCTCTGTCAACACAGAGGGACCTGCAGTCACAAACAGATTTGATAGACAGAAAGGTTTTTATCTGCTGGCTTATCCATATGTTCGCATGTTGGTATGACTGTACAGTAAACATCTTCATTTCAAACTTTGTTTTAAAGTAACAATTGCAATGCTCAAATTGTTTGACTAGTGCTGCTGCAATACTTCACATGTGAGCTAGGCTGTTCAGCCCTTTTCACATTAGACTGTATAGACCAAAGCCTGGAAGACAGATTAGATCACTTTCAGTCATTTTTCATGACTGGAAAGATGTGCTGGAAGACTGGAAAGTGATCAGTATTTCCCATCTTCAAAAAGCGGCAATGCCCGGAGTCCCTGTAAATTGGTACATCATTACACAGGATATATGTATTGGTTCCTCCTTATTAAGAAGGGAAGGGGCTGCATGTGATGGACCTTGAGTCCCTTCCAACCTTCCATAGAAAACAGAATTTGACAGCAAATAAGGACTGCTTGGTCCACCCAACCTGCATGTTTCCCTGCCTGTACTGTCACTGCAGATCCTAGTTGATCTCTGGCTCCCTTCCCCCCTTATGTCACACTAAAATTCCGTTATGCTTATCCCATGCATGCTTCAAGCCCAGCACTGTTTTTGCCATCACCACCTCCACTGGAAGACTGTTCCAGGTATCCACCACTCTTTCAGTGAAGACGTACTTCCTTATACCTCTATTGAATTTACCACATTCCAGCTTCATTGCACATGCCATTGTTCTCATGCATCTTTTCTCGGGAAAACACGCCTGCCCTGTACCTTATTACCTCCTGTGAGGTATTTATAGGTCTCTATCATTTCTCCTCTCCCTTTTCTCTCTTTCAGGGCGTACATATTGAGGTCCTTCAGTCTCTCCTCATAGGGTTTCTGATGTGGACTCTGCACCATTTTAGTTGCCCTCCTATGGACTTCCTCCATTGTAAGCCCTATAAGGAGAGACCTATAAATATCTTACGATGGTGAATAAGTTTCAGGAGGGAAGTAGTTTTCAGAAAAGTAGGTGCACAAGAATTAGAGGCATGCTATGAAGCTGGAAGTGGGGAGAATTCAGGAATGATGTGAGGAAGTACTTCTTCACTGAAAGAGGGGTGGTTGCCTGGAACAGTCTTCCAGCAGAGGTGGTGGAGATGAAAACAGTGGTGGAATTCAAGCATGGCATAAGATAGGCACAAAGGAATCATGGTAGGAAAGCCAGTGGGGTGAGGAAGACAGAGATCAGGTTGGGTAGGCAGTGACAGTATAGGTAGGGGTAAATGGGCAGACAGGGTCGGTCAATCGGTCTGTATCTGCCAACAAATTCTATAGTTCTATGTTTCAGTCTCAGATCAGCCTGTGATTTTGAACTTTGGTGCCTCCCAGCACACAGCTAATCAGGCTGTGGGAGGATGCTTGGACACCCTGTCTTTTTTGCCTAAAGTGTCCTCCAGCTGTGACCCACTCAACAGCACGTGTGTTTGTAATAGTAGTAGTTATCAGCTGTAAGTAGAATTGCAATGTATCCATTGCTGTGCTGAGCCTGTTCTATCATGCCTCCTGGGATCTCCCTTGCCCCTGTAGGGTTCATCCTACAAACTACCCTGCTGATCCAGAGTGTACCCAAGTACCTGACCTTAACTTCTTCACAGATGTTACATTCTCAAAAATCTTGGTGTCTGTCATCTAAGCAATTAATATTAACTGGTTACTGAGGCACAATATATTCCTGCATATAGTGTACCATTTAAATTGTAGTTCATACTGGGTGCCCCAAACTGGTAACCTGGCAAATAAGCATTCCCGCTACTGCTTCAGATTCTGTGCCTGTGTCTGGCTGGTGACAACATGGAGCTTAACCCTGGTCCAGTGTCCCCCTCTTGCTAAATCTCCTATATGGCACAACCAAAAGGATAATAAAACTGGTCTCCTCACAATACAGAACTGCCTGGGGTAGCAGCTCCACCACATGAGACATGGTGGTGCTACCTGGAAATTTAAACATGAATACACAAACCAGGTCCGTTGCACCTGCTTCCCTGCCAAGGAACTTCACCAAGCTAAATCATGGTGACCAGGAAATTATATTTCACCCTGATGTCACAGGGCTTCCTCAGAGTTCATCAAGCATCAGTTCCTGCTCGCCATGGTTTAGCTTGGCGTGGTTCCTGTCATGTGATGTGAGCTTATGAGCAGATGCATACAGTATGGGCCTATACAATATGGCATCAGCAGAACAGCTTTGCAAACAGGTACAATTTCTGTTTTGCTTATATGAGGCAGCCTGAGGGTGACAAAAGGGTCAGGAGATGGTTATTATCAGACTGTTTGTGGTTTATGGAGTATGAAAAACTGCTTTTGACTAGTTGAACTAGGCTCCTTCCTCTTTTCCTCTGAGGATGCGTTAGTTCTAGAAACTTCACAAGTAATGATGTCATACTTCAAAATTGTGAAAAATAGACAGATAAGGTGGACAACACACACAGTTCACTCCTGAGGGGCAGAAGGCTACAGATCATGCTATATGCCCCCAATGGTGACAAACCATGGGGTGTCAGGGATGGCTACTGTAAGTGTTCTGTACTTTGTTTGTTTGCAACAAACTTACCTGTAATAAAGAGGCTTGCTAAGAGCAGAATGTGTGTTTGCCTCAGTTCTGTTGCAGTCGCTCCGGAAAAGTGAACCCACAATTCTTACCTTATCACAACACCCATATGCTCTGTACTTTAATGGCTTTTCAATGTGTCTTTTTACTTGCATGTCATGATCAGCATTGTGTATGTATAACCTCACTGTTTATGGAATAGGTCTGTATGAAACATTTCCAAGTTTGTAATCTGCTGTTATATTACAGAGCACTTAGTGCACATTAGCTTGATAGGGAGGTGGATTTGTGTGTTCACCTCAGATTTCAAAGCCTTATGGCAAACACAGTAGAACTTGAAGCCTGGGTTGACTATTACTCACCTGATGTTCTCAGGATCTCTGAGTCGTGGCTTAAACAATTCATCCCCCACTTTGCCTGCTCCTTCCCTAATTTTAACCTTATTAGACTAAATCGTTTTGATTGTAAAAGGGGAGGGGGATGGTCTCATAGTTTTTTACAAAATCATTTAAATATATTGCATATGCAGGATGACCTTCCTACAGTACCAGTCCTGCGGATTTTTCCTTTGCTTCCACTGCTGGATAATACTACAACACTTCATTTGCTCTGCACTTACAATCTTTCTAAATGTGGTATTTCTTTCCTCTCCCATCTAATCGACCAGGTTAACCCAAGGAATGGTAACAGAGGCATTAATCATGAGTGATATTTACCTTCATTGGATAAGTAAGAATACCACATCCTATGAAGCAGTGGTAAGCAAGATGAACCTCTCCCAGTTTTTTTCTGACCCAACACTACCCTCTGTTAAAAGGAGATAGCATACCTTGATTGATTGAATAATAAGCAGCAGAAGGGATAGGAACCAGCTATCTGGATCCTCAACCGACTTAAGTAGTAACCATTCTCCCTATGCACTATATATGGAAGGTCCATTTGGCAAAGGTTCCCCATAATGTCATTACCCTGAGGAACTTCTCCAGACTGGACACTGCTAGTTTTCTTGCTGACATAGCCCTGATCATTGGTTTCCTATTTACTCTATCTGAGATGCTGCAATAGCTCTGTCCCACCTTATTGCTCAAATCGCTAATCTGCAAGATAGAGGCTTCCCTCTTATTAAGAGAAGAGTCAGGTGAATAGCTATAAAACAGCTTTACAGAGAATTACTAAGGCCAAAGATAAACATGAGTTTTTTTCTTATAAGGCCTACTCCAGTATATGAGATTAAAATGAATATGAAGGCTCATAAATGTTTGCAAAAAAGCTACCCATACTGCTAAAAGTACATTCTGTAAGGATCAGAGTCCAGCCTCTGCTGGGGAGTCATGCAGTTTCTGGTGCCATATCAAGGGTATTATAGGTAACTCCACTAAACAAGACATCAATGGCATGGTCCTTAACAGGATAAAATGTAATAACAATCATGTTACCATTTCAGTTGCATATGTTTTTCCTCCTTGTAAACCCATCAATACAGCCAACCAACCAAACTCCTCTACATCTCCTAATCACCGTTTTTCCTGAAGGTTGTGTCCCAAAAGGAAATTCAAAAACTGTTAAGCACTCTCTCACCCAATGCTTGCTCAGGCCAGATGGGTTGGAACCTAAGATACTCATCCTTGCTTCTCCTATCCTTGCTTCACCTATTGCCCACAATTTCAACCTATTACCAATCTCTAGAGTTGTGCATAATATATGGAAAATTGCCAGGGTTATTCCTGTTTTCAAGTAAGGAAACCCAAAACTTATCAGTAACTACTGTCCTATTCCCCTCCAGTCAGTTCTAAATAAACTTTTGGAAAAGGTGGCTGCAGTGAAATTCACAGACTATCTCCACACGTACAATCTGCTATAACCTGAACAGCATGGCATCCGCAAAGGGCACAGCACATCCACTGCACTCATGAAATTAACTAATGATAATAAAGTAGCTATGGATAAGTGAATGATGTCAGGAGTTGTATTCATTGATATTTCTAAAGCTTGTGACCTGGGTGACCACCAGTTATGTTCAAAATGGATTATGACTGGTCTCCCCTCTGATGAAACATAACACAGAAACACAAAACTGCGGAAAGAAAAGGACCAGTTGGCCCATCTAGTCTGCCCTATTTTTTCTTCATATTTTTAACCCCTGGATCCCATGTGGCCAAAGGTGTCCCTCCCACCTCCCTTTCTTCTACTTATTATGGCCATGTGCTTATCCCATGCAAACTTGAAGCTCCCCACTGTAATCTCCCCTGCTACCTTCTCCAGCAGGCTTTCGCAGGCATTGAACACAATTTCTGTAAAGAAGTGTTAACTCACATCTCATCTGGACCCCCCTCCCCCACATTATAACATGCCCAGTGTTCTGGTGTACCTCCTCCTCTGAAAAAGACTCCGCTCCTGCACCGTGTTCACCCCCATGAGGTACTTATAAGTCTCAATCATGCTCCCTCCCACTGTCTTCTCCAAGAGAGAGAACATGTTAAGCTCCTGCAGCCTCTCCCTGTATGGTTTCTCGTGCAATCCCCAAACCCTTTTGGTAGCCCTCCTGTGGACTGCTTCCACCCAGTCAATGTTTTTGCAGAGGTATAGCTTCCAGACCTCCAGATGGGGTCTCACTAGTCAGTGATACAGTGGCAAAACCACCTCTCTTCTCCTGCTAGAGACCCCCCGCCTTATGTACCCCAGCATCCAGCTAACCTTGAAGGTATACTATTAAAAGGGTGACTGAGACTGAGTGACTCAAATCTGAGCAATTCAGCCTCAGCGCCTGGAATGTGAACTACCCTTTCATGGTAGAGATGGGCGAAGAAGAAGGTGAGAAGAAGAGGAAGAGAGGGAACAGAAGAGAACGGCAGGGGAACAGGAGAGAATGGCAGGTATGTGGGAGGTAGTGCAATGACAGACTGCCAGGCTGGCCATGTGGTGTGGTGGTGATGGTGACCAGCCACAATGCAGAGGATACAAGATTCAGGGCTGGGGAGGCACAAGCTACATTTTGGTGCAACCGGGGGATTTGGTTTTTTTCAAGTTTAACCCCCTTCCCAACGTGCATTCCCCTGGATTTGTTAATCTTTAGTTAGGGGGGTGTGGAGGGCGAAACCCCAGATGGGACGATGGGGGGCCCAGCCCCCGACATAACAAGTAGATTTGTTTTTGGCTGCTTGTTGTCACTGCGAGTGTAGCTCACCATTTCTATTTTCAGCAATGTACACTCGCCGTAACGATGATCGCCGTTCAGTGATCACCGTTATGACATAGAACTAGCCTTGACTACTACCTTGAGGCACCACCCCACCACCTTGAGATCGTCAGATATGAGTAGCCCAAAGTCGCTGTCTTGCTTGGTGACTGTATATAACCCCCCATCCTGTACACTGTCGCCCAGTTTCCCCACCTCAGGTGCATGACTTTACATGTTTTGGTATTTAAACCCAGCTGCCACACCCTAGATCACTTCTCTAGTTTCCCCAGATACCTTTGCATTCTCTACATCTCTTCCTGGTTGTTTACCCTGTTACAGTTTTTTTGTCATCTGCAGAGAGACACAACTTCCCCTCCAGTTCCTCAGCAATGTTTACTTATGAAGACATTGAAGGGACAGGTCCCAGTACCAATCCCTGTGGTTCTCCACTGGTCACTCTTAAGTCCCCCCCTCTGGTGACTGCCATTTACTACCACTCTCTGCCTCCTATCCTTCAACTAGTTTTATACTCAGCTTTCCACCTTCTCCCCAACCCCCAAGTTTCTAGTTTTCTTAATTAACCTTCTGTGTGGTACAATGACAAAAGTCTTATTGAAGTTCAGATAGGTCACATCTACTGCCCTCCCTGATCCACCATACTGTCTCTGAGTTTGTGAACTACCTATCAAATAGGTTCCAACTTCCAACTTATAGAGTTTAACAAGATGTTATCTAATGCAGCCTCTGTTGAAGTTGGTATTCTATAGTGCTTTGTTATTAGCCCGCTGGTCTTCTCTGCCTTTATCAACAGTTTCCATCTTACATCTGTTTCTTGGTCCTACCTACTTTATGCAGTTGGCCTTGTTCTCTGTTTTACAGGACATATTTACTTGCAGCTCAGTTGCAACTTTCATAATAATCAGAACTGGCTCATGAAAAGGAAAACAATCCTTAATGCCCAAAAGACCCAGGCTATACTATTTGTTTCTAATGCCAAGCTTAGGTCTTGTGCACATGCCCTAACAGTGACTTGTACTGATGGCCCCTTACTTGCCACAGCAAACCAATTCAAATACCTTGGCATCAGTTTCTCCCTACATATCCCACCATCTGCAAGACAGTTAATACTAAGCTTTGCATAGCCTACAGAATTAGGCACATCCTTACCTTGAAGGACAGACTTGCCATCACTAAAGGAGTCCTTTTGCCTAATCTGCACTACAGCCTTCTACCCTTTGTTCATGCCTATAAAAACATCCTGGCTAAATGGGATGTGATATACTGTAACAATATTTGTCATTTCACACTGTCCTCCAATTGTCTCACTTAACACTGTGATCGATATTCTACCCTCAGAAGGCTATCTCCTTCCTCTGGGCACTCTTATGCTCTCAGGTGTTTCCTAGATAAGCTCATAAAATCCTCTACTCCTGCCTCTGTTGCTTTGCTCCTTCAGTGCTCCAAACAGGCTTACCCCCTCATATCCTCTGACAAGTCCCTACTTCACGTTCCCGAGTGTGCCACCAGGATGGGTGAAGAGGCTTGCACCTTATTTGCACCAAAGTTCTGTAATTTCTTCTCAGTGACCTTACAAAGTATTCCTTCCTAATCTTGCTTCAGAAGGGCCCTGAGTAAACATTTACAGGCCTCTTCTGCTTCTGTCTGTATCTGTGGAACAAATTGCCACTTATGTTGTAATGATGTTATCACACAAGGTTGGCTGTTATTCATCACTGCTGATTATTAACTGTCTAGTGTTATATTTTCATTATAGACTGGAAAGTTGGTATTTGTGATTGCTAATGTCAGTAACATTGTTATATTAAATCTTATTGTGTTCTAGTTCATGTCTGGCAGTCTTGTCATGCTGTACTATACCTGTGATTTTATCCTGCCTTGCTTTACCAGACATTCCTAATTAATTGTAATGTGGATTATTTTGCACTCTCATGGTTTGCATCTGAAAATAGGCACTTATTGGTAACAATTTAAGTTTCCTTAACTATTTATTGGTAGCATTTTATGTAAGGATTAATCCACTTGAAAGGATGGGTCTACTGTGGAATTAATCCATGGTTTTGGGGGCATTGGACAATGGGCCCAAAGGGCGGTGGGTCAACCGCAACCGTGGATTGAATCATCACTTCAGTGGATCAATCCGCTGTCATGGCAGGAAGTATAGCAGCTTACTTTCCATTATTACTAAATGAATTTAATATGATTTTTTAATCGGAGCGAAATGATGATGTTCCTCTGTGTTACTAATCTCTGCATGATGGAGTGTTGAGTTTCTACCGTGTGCGTGCACATTGCACATTTAACATCTATTCAGATACTGATGTTGTTTTCCTGAAATGTAGATGAAGTGGCTGCAATATCCAGCATAACTTTATATTATGCTGGGTGTTCTTACTGTTTCTGCCTACTGCTTCTCTTTCTGTGTGTGCGCTCCATTGCAAACTGTTTCTGTCGCTCTCTGCGTTGCACTGTGCGTATGTGTGCTCATTTGAATACCGCACTGCAGACGATGCAGCCCATTCGGGTACATACAGCTTTTTCCTGCACATTGCCATCTTTCAACATGCTAAGGTCTTACCCCTGTGCTTTTCCCTATTCATCGACTGCCGCAAGTAAAGCTAGGCAACCAGTTCCATGCTAGTGAGTACTCTCCCTCACACAAGCGATTAACACTCTGGTTCTTTAAATTGTCCTACTTGTGTTATGTTACACTGACTTCACCACTGTGAGTGTCTATCGGTTACGTTACTAGCTCACTCTTTGCAACCACAATACATTTGCTGACCAGGGATCACCAGTATTAGGTCGACTCTGTCATTCTCTTCGGAGCCCTCCTGTCTCACATTCTGTGCAATGATCAGCATCTCACCGCTCTGTACCACCACTGTTCAGCTCCTCCAGCATTGCAACCGTGGTCTAATTGTTTTTGCGTGCCCCTGCTCCTTACCATGATCTACCATGGTATTAAACCATGGTTTGTGTTGTACCACATGACATCTTTGCACCTATCTCAATGCTGTATTTTGCTTCTGTTTTTTTATGCCATGTTACAAGTATCCTTAACTATATTTTAGTTACAGTGTAACCACACTGTAACTACATTGCAGTTGCAAAGCAGTTACATGCAACAAACATACAAATACAGAGTAATTACCACTGTTGTGTGTAATTAATGATCGTCTGCCCCATAGTTGCACTGAATCTGACACTTGAAGTATGACCCATTTATTTGCCTAGTGTAGCCACCTGGCTAACAAAAGCTGAGGAAGGAAGGAAGGAAGGAAGGAAAGGAAAGGAAAGGAAAGGAAAGGTAAGATGAGGCAATGGGAGGTAGGGGGCCTGGACAAAAAGAGACTAAAAGGGGACACAGTTTCACCCTCCTGCATATTTCAGAGTCTGCACAAGATTGATCAGACAGAAATGTGAGTTAATTGTGAGCAGACTAAACGTTCAAGATTCTCAGAATCTAGCCATGAGGTGAAGGCAGTAGAAGAGGAGGAGGAGGAGTATAAACAGGTCCCTTGTCTTACTGTGTCCAGAAGGGCTTATTTATGCAGCACAGCTGGCACATTTTTGTGCCAGGATTCTGCAGCACATTTTTGCATGCAAATTGTTACTGTTATAAGAGCATAAATTAGAACAGGGAACAAATCATATATTTTGTATGCATACATTATTGATGTTTTATTAGACAAAAAGTGTTACTCAATTACAAGTGTAAAAATAAGCATGTTTATCACAGCAGAAACATAGAAACATGGAAGATGACGGCAGATAAGGACCACAAGGCCCATCCAGTCTGCCCATTTCTTTTTCTACCTTGTGAATGTGCCATCGGCCTTTGCTCTGTCAATGGCCTATCTATTCATACTCATCTGTATTGCTTACTTATGCCTATCCCATGCCTGTTTGAAGCCCTGCACTGTATTCATAGCCACCACTTCCTGAGGATAGGCTGTTCCATGCATTCACCACCCTTTCTGTGAAAAAGAACTTCCTCACATTACCCCTTAATCAGCCTCCCTCTAATCTGATGCTGTGTCCTCTTGTTCTGCTAGTTTTCTTATACTGAAACATTAGACTCTTTCACCTTGTTAATGCCCATAAGGTGTTTGAATGTTTCGATCATATCATCTCTCTCCCTCCTTTGCTCTAGGGTATACATACTGAGCTTTGTTAATCTGGCCCCATATGTTTTCTGATGCAGTCCGAGCATCATTTTGGTTGCCCTTCTCTGGACTGCCTCAATTTGGTTAATGTCCTTGTGAAGGTGTGGCCTCCAGTACTGCATGCAGTACTTCAGATGGGGCCTAACCAATGTCTTGTAAAGAGGGATTATTACTTCCCTCTTCTGACTTGTGATACCCCTACTAATACACCCCAATATCTCCTTAGCCTTACCTACTGCTTTAGTGGTCTGCTTGGATGATTTCAGTTCATCGGTGAAGATGATGTCCAAGTCTCTTTCTTTCCTTGTGACAGCCAGCAACTCCCCTCCCAGCCTAAAGGTGACTTCAGGGTTTCTCTTTCCAATGTGCATGATCTTGCACTTTTTGGCGTTAAACCCAAGTTGCCACTTTTCCGACCATTTTACTAGTTTATCCAGATCTCTTCTCATTCTGCCCACTTCATCTGGATCAACTACTCTGTTGCAGATCTTGGTGTCATCTGCAAACAGACAAACCTTACACTCCAGTCCATCTGCGATGTCACTGATGAAGATATTGAAGAGGACTGGTCCCAGATCTGATCCCTGAGGTACCCCACTTGTGACTTGCATCTCTTCTGATTATATACTGTTTACCACCACTCTCTGTTTTCTGCCTATCAACCAGTTTGCCACCTAGTTGACCAACTTCTGACCCACCCCAAGCCTACCCAGCTTATTAATCAATCTTCTATGTGGAACAGTATTGAAAGCTTTGCTGAAGTCCAGGTAGGCGACATCATCTGCTCCCCCTTGTTCCACCACTCTGGTTACCCAGTCAAAGAAATCTATGAGATTAGTTTGACATGACCTTCCTTTTGTAAACCCATGCTGTCTTGGATCCTGTGCTCCTATGGATTCCAGGTGTTGCACTATCCTTTCCTTAGGGGTTGTGCCTCCATAATCGTGTTCACTACTGAGGTAAGACTGACTGGTCTGTAGTTCCCTGCCTCCTCCCTGCTACCACCCTTGTGGAGTGGGATCACATTAGCCCTTTTCCAGTCTTCTGGGACCTCTCCTGTGCTCAGTGACTCACTGAACACTTCTGATAATGGCTCTGCTAGTTCCACCCTTAGCTCCTTTAGTAATCTGGGATGTATGCCATCAGGTCACATTGCCTTGTCCACCCTGAGCTTATCGAGCTCTTGAAGGACCCTTTCTTTTGTGAAGGGACTAGTGCACTCCTCCCTCCCCCTGTGTCCATGGTGCTGAGCTGTGGGCCCTGGCCTACCTTCTCTTCAGTAAATATTGAGCAGAAGTATCTGTTTAGGATAGATGCTTTTACATGGTCCTCCTCCTCACATGCTCCCTTATACCCTTTGATCATTTTGAACTACATTGGTATTTGATATTTTGATTGTAGTAACCCAGGGACTTTGGCTCTGATGGCATCCTGCAAGATTGCCCATCTTCTGAAAAGGCTGCATTTGTTTTTCTGGAGAGTGTGTAGCATGCTAAGGTGGTGAACATGCATGCCTTTTTTAGGGAATAGCCTGTTCAGTCATCTGTAACTCCAACACTGATTAAATATGTTTCTTTCTCAGAGGGGATCCAACACGGTGCATGTGTGAACTTCCAATTTTTTTTTTGGGGGGGGGACAAGCTGTCTTGTGCACAGAAAAGCAAAATCCTACCCAGTGGCTATAATAGCTAGTCAAACAATGAGCTGGGAAGTCTAAATGAAACCTGGCAGTGTGTGTGTGTGTGGGGGGCAGAACAGAACTGGAGGTTGGAAACTGGTGGTGACAAAACAACTTTACCTACTAACCAGCAGATTGGTTTCTGTGTGTGTGTGTGGGGGGGGGGGGAGCAGAGGCTGGGACAATCAAGACAAAATGTGAAAACTTTATTTAGAATTGTGGCAAAGACTGAGAGTGGCAGCAGTGGCATCAAAGTGGATAAAGGTAGATGTGATAAAACACGGACTTAGAAGCATAGAAACATAGAATGTATCACAGAAACAGACTGGCAGGCCCATCTAGTCTGCATTATTTTCCTTGCATAGCACCACACCCTGGACTCTATTTGGTCACTGGTGATCCTCCCTCCTCCCTTATCTCAGTTTGCATACCCACATGCTTATCTCATGCATGTTTGAAACTTCACACTGTTATTGTCCTACTGAAGACTTGTGGTTTTATTTCTCTCTGTGGGGGGTAAACAAACTTCAAGTTAGTAGTTACCTAACCTGGCTGCTGTAACAAAATCCTGTCACCCATTATGTTTTCAGTTCAGTTTGTGTGTGCGGGGGTGTGGGTTGGAGAAACCAAGGGTCAGAAGCTAATGTATTTTTCTTTATATAATAGTTGATATCGTGATTGCAGGTGTCATTTTACATCCACTTGGAGCCATGTTAAATGCAATAAAAACAAATCCAAGCAAAGCCCAGCTCTGTGGCAATAAGGAAGAAAGCATGAATTCAGCAGCTGGGGTCAGATTCTGCACCCATTGCCATGGCTGTGGAGTTGCTGAATTCAAGGGGACCTGATTATAACCAGGAGGTTGCATGTATAGACATTCCTGCTTGTGTGTTTGACTGTCTTTGCAGCTCCAGCGTAAGTGCACAACAGCTTCTGTTCTATATAGTCTATGCGTCCATGGGGAAGTAGCACATATTTCCATCTGAGATCCAGTGGTTTTGCCATGCTAAATTGTATGTCTGATCTAATGCTGTCAAACCTGTTTGCAAGTTGTGTCAGAAACATATTTGCCATTTCATTAAACAGTATTGCATCCTGCTGCTACCACGATAACTCATTTGAACTAGTGGTGTAAACACATGCTATAGTGATAGATACTAGTCCTACTATACATTTGCTGTACAGCGTGTAGGGAGGAAAGTGGTGTCACCCACACACTGCTGAGACACATGATGAGAACAAGTATTTGTCAATGCCTAATGTTGATTGCGTTGGTTTGTTGCGCTCGCTCAGTGGCCCTGTGTCACTCTCTCATTCTATTTCTCCTGGTGTTGCAGGCTGCTGTTTTGTACTGGACTTCTGCCTGCATTGGAAGGTTTAGCTGCCCACAAAGAAATCTGCAGCTGTCCCGACACAGCTCCGTTGAGGTGGGTCATTCCCTATCTGTCACTCACTCGTTCTGTTTCTGCTGGCGTTGCAGGCTGCCCTTTTGTACTGGGCTCCTGCCTCTGTTGGCAGCTTTTTCTGTCCACAAAGAAATCTGCAGCAGTCCTGACACAGGTCCATTGAGATAGCTCACTCCCCCTCTCTCAGTCGCTCATTCTGTTTCTGCCGGCACTGCAGGCTGGCCTTTTGTACTGGGCTCCTGCCTGCATTGCCACTTTTTCCTGCCAACAAAGAAATCCACAGCAGTAACGATGGAACTCCGTTGAGCTTGCGCACTGCCCCTCTCACTCACTCATTGTGTTTCTCCTGGCACTGCAGGCTGCCCTTTTGTACTGGGCTTCTGCCTGCGTTGGCACCTTTTTCTGCCCACAAAGAAATTTGTAGCTGTCCCAACAGAGCTCTGTTGAGGTCACTGACTCCGCCTGTCTCACCTGCTCATTCTGTTTCACCTGGCACTGCAGGCTGCCATTTTGTAGTGGTCTCCTGTCTCTGTTGGCACCTTTTTCTGCCCATAAACAAATCTGCGGCAGTCCCGACAGAGCTCAGTTGAGTTCGCTCAGTTCCCCTCTCTCACTCATTCATGCTGTTTCTGTCGGTGCTGCAGGCTGCCCTTTTCTACTGGGCTCCTGCCTGCATTGCCACCTTCCTCTGGGCACAAAGAAATCAGCAGCAGCAGTCATGATAAGGCTCTGTTGAGCTTGCTCACTTAATCCCCCCCTCACTTGTTCATTCTGTTTCTCCTGCTGCTGCAGGCTGCTGTTTTGTGCTGGTCCCCTGCATGCATTCCTGCTGTGTTCTGTCCACAAAGAAATCTGCAGTAGTCCCAACAGAGCTCCAATGAGCTCACTCACTCCCTCTACCTCACTTGCTCATTCTGAGTCTCCCACTGCTGCAGGCTGCCCTTTTGTACTGGGTTCCTCCCTGCATTGGCAGCTTTGTCTGCCCACAAAGGGATGTGCAGCAGTCCCGACACAGCTCCGTTGAGGACGCTCACTCGCCCTCTATCACTCGTTCATTCTGTTTCTGTGGGGGCTGCAGCCTAGCCTTTTGTACTGGGCTCCCGCCTGCATTGCCACCTTTTCCTGCCCACAAAGAAATCTGCAGCAGTCATGATAGAGCTCCATTGAGCTTGCTCACTCTCCCTCTGTCACTCGCTCATTCTGTTTCTGCCGGCGCTCCAGGCTACAATTTTGTGCTGGCCTCCTGGCTGCATTGGCACTTTTTTCTGCCCACAAAGAAATCCACAGCTGCCTCAACAGAGCTCTGTTGAGGTCACTCACTCTCCCTGTCTCACTAGCTCATTCTTTTTCTTGTGGCGCTGCAGGCTGGCCTTTTGTACTGGGCTTCTGCCTCCGTTGGCATTTTGTTCAGCCCACAAAGAAATCTGCAGCAGTTTCGACAGAGCTCCATTGGCCTCACTCACTCACCCTGTCTCACTTGCTTGTTCTGTTTCTGCCCATGGTGCAAGCTGCCCTTTGGTTCTGGGCTCCTGACTGTGTTGCCACCCTTTTCTGCCCACAAAGAAATCTGCAGCAGTCACAATAGAGCTCCATTGAGCTCGCTCACTCACTCCCCCTCTCTCACTTGTTCGTTCTGTTTCTTCCGCCACTGCAGGTTGCCCTTTTGTACTGGCCCCTGCATGTATTGCTGCCTTTTTCTGCCCACAAAGAAATCCACAGCAGTCCCACTGAGCTCCGTCGAGCTCCCTCCCCTTCCCTCAATCTCTCATTCTGTGTCTCCCACTGCTGCAGGCTGCCCTTTTGTAGTGGGTTCCTGCCTGCGTTGCTGGCTTTTTCTGCTGCACAAACACATCTGCAGCAGTCCTGAGAGAGTTCCGTTGAGCCTGCTCACTCCCTCTCTCTCAGTCGCTCGTTCCGTTTCTGCCGGCACTGCAGGCTGGCCTTTTGTACTGGGCTCCTGCCTGCATTGCTGCCTTTTCCTGGCCACAAAGAAATTTGCAGCAGTCACGATACACCTCCGTTGAGCTCACTCACTTCCCCTCTCTCAGTTGCTTGTTCTGTTTGTCCCGGCGCTGCAGGCTGCTCTTTTGTACTGTGCTCCTGCCTGCATTGCCACCTTTTCTTGCCCACAAAAAAATCTGCAGCTGTCCCAACAGAGCTCTGTTGAGGTCGTTCGCTCACTCCCCCTGTCTCACTCACTCATTCTGTTTCTCCTGGCACTGCAGATTGCCCTTTTGTACTGGGCTCCTGCCTCTGTCTGCAATTTTGTCTGCCCACAAAGAAATCTGCAGCAGTCCCGACACAGCTCCATTGGCCTCACTCACTCCCCCATCTCACTTGCTCATTCCATTTCTGCCGAAGCTGCAGGCTGCCCTTCTGTGCTGGGCTCCTACCAGTGTAGCCACCCTTGTCTCCCCACAAAGAATTCCGCAGCAGTAACGATAGAGTTCTGTTGAGCTCGCTCAGTCCCCCTCTCCTGCTTGCTCATTCTGTTTGTCCCACCATTGCAGGCTGCCCTTTTGTACTCAGGCCCTGCATGCATTACTGCCTTTTCCTGCCCACAAACAAATCTGCACTAGTCCCAACAGAACTCTGTTGAGCTTACTCACTCCCCCTCCCTCACTCGCTCATTCTGTGTCTCCCAGCGCTGCAGGCTGCCCTTTTGTACTGGGCTCCTGCCTATGTTGTCGCCTTTTCCTGCCCATGAAGACATCCGCAGCAGTCCCAACAGAGCTCAGTTGAGCTCAATCTCTCCCCAGTCACTCGATCCTAATTTGTCCCAAACACTGATTTCCAACAGCAGCTGTGGCATTCTGCACCGAAAGCGTGGAAATACTGTACATTTCGGTCAGGATGTGAAAAATGACAGCTGTACTATTCATAAGGTGGTGTGAACAAATGACAGTGTTGAAAATCTGGCTTGAAAATATTACTAATTTGCAAATTTACAGGGGTGCTTGGCACCTGCACAACACACACACTCGTAACACAGTCATTTAATGGAGTTTCATCACAAAATTTTTAACATAGGCATTTTAGGACCTCTGCTCATGAACAGTGTCAGTGTGATTTTCTTAATATGTCCTGAACACCAATTTCCCACAGCAACCGCACAATTGTGCGCCGGAAGAGCGAAAACACATTTTGGCCAGGATGTGAAAAATGACAGCTGCACTGTTCATAAGGAGGTGTGGTAAAATGGCAATGCTGAAAATTTGGAGTGAAAGTATTATATATTCACGAACCTGTGAGTGTGCGTGCACACTGCACAACACACGCTTGTAACACATTTATTTTATGAAGTAACATCACCAAATTTTCAAAATAGACATTGTAGGACCTCTGCTCATGAGTGGTGCCACTGTCAGTTTCATATTCTGTGTGGAACACTGATTTCCCACACCGGCCACACTATTCTGAGCCGGAAGTGTGAAAACACATTTCTGCCAGGGTCTGAAAAATGACAGCTATACTGTTCACAAGGAGGTCTGGAAAAATACCAGTGTTGAAAATCTGGGGTAAAAATATTGCAAATTCAGAAAGTTATGAGCGTGCGTAGCAACTGCACAACGCACGCTCATAAAACAGTAATTTTTTGGATTTTTCCCACCAAATTTGTAACATAAGCTTTTTGAAAGCCCACCTCATGAACACTGGTACTGTCATTTCATTAATCTGTCCCAAAAGGTGATTCCACACAGTGACTGCAAAATCACCTTTCAGGGCCGATTAACGCCATTACAGTGATAGAATTCATGAGGAGGGGTCCCAAAAACCCCATGTTGAAAATTTGGTGCCAAAACTCCAAAACATGCCCGAGATATGCATCAAAGTTGAAAAAACCCTATTCATTCCATTATACAACTTACCGGCATTTCCTCAGTTGACAGTTGGCTTTGAAGAGTGCAGACATGTTCCTGGTCCTCCGAAGATCGTCACGCCAGACTCCAGAGGTAAGTATGGGGTGAGGGGGGGTGTGGGGAGGAAGGGTGCGCAGTGGGTGGGTGCAGGTTGCAGGAGGAGGGGGCAGAGAGACTGCCGTGGGACCATTTCCTTTTTTACCCGTTAGAAAAAAAAAAAAAAAGACATTGCGGAACATTTTTTTTATTTGCAGGGGCATGTGGCATGCTGGGGTGGGCTCCCAGCGTCCCAATGGAGTCTTCCTTTTTTGGGGGGGCAGCTGTAGCTGACAGGGGATTGGGCACCCCCGTCGGCACACAACAAAAGCGGTGGGGACATAATGCCGACGGAGGGGCCTCGGCCGCAACATAAATATTGGGCACACTGCAGCCGACAGGGATTGAGGCCCCTGTCGGTACCTAAACACGGTCGAGGGGACACATACTGCCGAGGGGGATTGGGCAACCCCTCGGCAGCGGAGGTTGATATTGTTTGTGAACACAGTGGCAAGCAGCCGCCATGTTCACAAACAAAAGATCCCTCCCTGCAATGACAGGTCGTTCCCTCATTGCAGCGAATGGCTGATGCTACAATGACAAGGCGGCCCCTGATTGCAGCAGCTGATTTTTTACAAGTTGGTGGCATGCTGGCTGAATTAGTGCCAGCAGCAGCATGCCACAGCATTGGGGAAAGTGGGACAAGCCTTTTCATGCTGTGGGGGCATTGGCCACAACAGTGCCGCATCTCCACAACCTGCTTGAGGAGAAACCTGCCACACATGTTTCTTGTGCATGTGCGCAATCAACATAAAAACATGACTCATAATGGAGGGAGGGAGGGAGGGAGGAGGAGGAGGATGATGAAGAAAAGAATGTGTTATAGTTTTCAGAACCAGTCAGCTGCTATGTTTTTAACAGTAATGTCAATATTTGTTATTATTATTCTCAAATTTTGCCTTATTTATAAGCTGAGAAAATATGACATGATGGAGGGAGGAGGAGGTTGAAGATAATGTATTATTTTCAGAACTAATTAGCATTTATGTTTTTTATCTTAATATTATTATTATTATTATTAGACCCTATACATTAAGGAGCACGTTGCCTACGCACCACACATCTGTGGTGTATTGGCAACCTTAAGTCCCTGAATCATGCATCTGGGGTCCCATGGATCCCCAACAGCATATACGGAAGAGACACGCATCACTTCCACACCTCAACCTCTGTCTGTTCATGCAGCCTGTTGAGGAAGTGTCTGGGGGTGTGCCCACACTCCTCACCATTCACAAAGATGCAGAGTGCCAGGCAAGGAAGGCACAGGATATAGCAGTAGGGACCCTACCATATCTTTTTTGCATCCCACAGTGACACTCACCAGCTGCAGCAGGACAAAAATTCCCCACACCATAATGTCTCAGCCCACTGGGCTGACAAGGAGGGCTGGGGGCATCCTTTCAGGTACTCGCCCAGACTGTTAAAAAACAGTGGACCTGTACCTACCCAGAATCCCCTGCTTATGCAGAGCTGGGGATCCACTGCAGGACCCAGAATGGACATCTGATTGGCTCACCACTGGTGTGCCTCTATCCTCTCCTGTGCAGCTGCACACAACAGGTGGGGCATGGCTGCAGACAGGCATCATGTGGGGGTGTGCGATTTGCATTCCATGCACCCTGCACCTGTCTCCAGGTGCAGAGTTATGTGGGCCCGGTATGCACAAATTGCATGTACCTGGCCCATATTAGTGTATAGACCCCCATTATTCTTATATGTTACTTTTCATGGAAAGAAAACACAATTCATGGTGGTGGGAGGAGGAGGATAATGATGAAGAAGATGTGTTTTTTTTGAAGTAAGACTCAAGAGCAGATGTCTGAAACTTTCAGCACTTGAAGAAGCAGGAGGAAAGCTTAGAGTTTATTGTGGGCATGGCATGACTCAGACAGTATGCTTTATTTTTTTACAACAAATTCAGCATCAACAGAGGTCTTGTACTGGGCTTGCCTCTGGCTTTTGGTTGTTGGGCCATTTGTGATGTAGCACTGGTCTAGAACAAAGGAATGCTTATTGGCTTCTCTCAGCACATATATGCTATTCATAAAAAACTCCATCCCATGCTTGGTGTGCTTTATAGGAACAAAAGTGACATCCCTGGTGGAAAGCAGCCTGCAGGATGATAGGCAGCATGGCTTCTCTAATGGGAGGTCATGCCAGATGAACTTGATAGAATTCTTCAATTTGGTGACACAGGTGGTTGACCAGGAAGGGGTGGTGGACATAGCCTATCTGGACTTCAGTAAGGACTTTGACACCATCCCTCACAGAAGGCTAGTAAATAAGCTGGAAAGCTCAGGGTTGGGATGGAAAATAACTAGGTGGGTGGAAAACTGTTTGGTGGGCAGAAGTCAAATAGTGGTTGTAAATGGGGTGCACTCCAGGGTGAGGTGGTGGTGATGAGTGTGATGCCCCAGGGGTCAGTACTGGGACCCCTCCTTTTTAATATCTACATCAGTGATATAGCTGGCAGACTGGAGGGAAGAGTGTGCCTATTTGCAGATGATACCAAAATCTGCAATAAGGTGGACATCCCGGGATGGGGGGTGGATGCCATGAGGCAGGACCTGAAGATTTTGGAGTGGTGGTTGGAAGCTTAGCAACTGAAATTAATGCCAAAAAATGTGCTGTGATGCACTTGGGGCATAAAAACCCAGGAGCAGCTTACACTCTAGGGAGAGAGCAAATAAAACAAACACAGCAGGAGAGAGATTTGCGGATTATAATATCAAGCAGCCTTAAGGCAGGTAGCCAATGCAGCAAAGCGGCAGAGAAGGCAAGTGGAATGTTGTCATGCATTAGGAGGGGCATAACTAGCCATAGGAGGTAGGCACTGATGCCTCTTTACAAAGCCATGGTTAGGCCACACAGGGAGTATGGGTTCCAGTTCTGGAGACGGCACCTAGAGAAGGACATAGATGGGATAGAGAGGGTTCAGAGAAGGGCAATCAAGATGGTGCACAGTATGCAGGGGATGCCATACGAGCAGAGTCATAGGGAACTGGATCTCTACCTATTGGAGACTAGAAGGGAGAAGGGGGACATGACTGAAACTTTTGAGTACATGAAGAGGATCAATAAGGCGAAGGAGGCTTATTTAAAATTTCTTAGCATTTCTTCATGGAAAGGGTGGTGAAGGCCTGAAATAAACTACCAGAGGAGGTGGGGGGACTGAAATAGTGGAGGGATTCAAGAGGGCATGGGACAGACATATGGGGTTGGTAAGTGGTGGGAGGGGGAGGGCCCGTGGAAAAGGAGATGAGTAGGGGAGGGGCAGACTCATACTGGAAGCTAATCAACTGTTTATAACACACATGTAGTCACTCAGTGTAACTTGGTACCTCTGTTTAATGCTTCATGGTATGCTCAATAAATTTGAAGCTAAAAGAAAAGAAAAACACTACATCACCAATTTGGCAAGATTCAGTGACCTTTTACCCTAATTTTACATTTCCCTACTTTGTATGCTACGTGCTTCATCCCTAACAGATACATTAAGTTAGGTTGGATTTTTTCACTAAAAACTGTAGCTATGTATGTATGCACTTTCTGGGAGAAGACCAACATGTGGCTGGCTACCTGTGTTTGTCTCTGTCAGTAGTTTAGTTTTTGTGGATTTTCATGTGTTTTTGCTTGGAAGAACTGGACCATTCTTGGACATGATATCTATTAGCATTTCCTGGACTACGAAACTGTAAAACATCACCACCAGACATTAGCATTCTCATCATAAATCAACTTTTTTGAAGCCATCAAAAGCAAAAGTAAGGTCAGTAAATCTGTTATACAAGCTCTGAGTTATGAAGTGCTGCATTGAATCCACATTTCCATCTGACTCGTTCCTTAAAGGATCTGTGCTTGTCTTTGAGGTCTGTTCACAACCATTTTGGAGAACAAAGGGAAGAAACTAACAAAGGATTTTTACATCCTGCATATGCCCCAGGCCACTGTTCATCACTTTCAGGAATTTAACACATTCTGGGTCTTTGATCTATAGTAACAACAGTTTGCTTGTCCCCAGTAGTTCACCATTTCCTGTGGATTTGATTATTTTTCAACATTTGACTCCTGGTACCTTGAACAAGATTACTGTATTACATATCCCTTTTCATAACTATCTGCATGGTTAAATATTACTAATGCAACCTAACCCCATGAGTGGGCCAGGGTATACCAGGCCAAAGGGAAATGGCTTGAAACTTGCTACGATGAATATCTGCAGCCTAATTCTGAAGATGCCTCAACTGCAGGTGTGGGCTACCCTACATAAACCTGATACACTTTGCCTGACTGAGACCTGGCTATCACCCGGGTCAGGGATAATGAGATAGTGCTCCCAGGTTACAATACTTTAAGATGTGATAGGAAATGGGAAAAGAGGTGGCAGCTTTCTCATTTATTTTCGAAATACCCTACAAGGCGTTGTGCTCCCCATCACAACCTGTAGCGTTGACCATGAGCTCCTTGCAGTTAGAATCATTTTTGGTGAACATAACAAATCTCTAGTCATTGCATGCATCTACCTCCCACCAAAAATGGCCAAAGACAGTCTAATTAAACTACTAGAGTTCTTGGCTGGCATTAACAACAACTGTGAGCTCACCACACCTGCACAAGGACATAGATAAGGTGGAGACTATCCAGAGAAGGGCAACAAAGATGGTGCAGGGCTTACACCACAAAACATATGAGGAGAGACTAAGGGACCTCAATATGTACTCACTGGAGGAGAAAAGACAGCGGGGAGACATGATTGAAACTTTCAAGTACCTTAAGGACATAAATAAGGTGCAGGCAGGGGAGCTTTTCCAAAATAGAAAAAGTACTAGAACAAGGGGGCACACTATGAAATTGGAAGGGGATAGATTAAGAGGTAATGTGGGGAAGTTTTTCTACACAGAAAGGGTAGTTGACACATGGAATTGTCTGCCACAGGAGGTAGTGGGGCAAGCACAGTGGAGGGGTTTTAGCATGCTTGGAACAGGCACAAGGGAAGCCTGTGTGGGGAGGGAGAGATGACAAGCCATTGATCACAGAGGGTCAGTGGCCACATACAATGCATAGGGCCTATGAGCAGACTGGATGGGCCCAGCGGTCCTTATCCGCTGACAATTTCTATGTTTCTGTGTTTTTATCATGACTGGGGGCTTCAACATCAATTGGCTTAGTACTGAATCGAGCAACCAGAAAGATACCATAGGCAGTTCCCTCCTCACACAATTAGTCACGGAACCTACTAGAATGAACCATAAAACTGGTAAGCACACGCTTCTGGACTGGCTCCTTGCAAGCTCACCTGACAGGATTAGCGATGTCTTGGTACTACCGGATTCGCTAAGTGATCACTCCCCTATCAACTGTATGTGGTCCAATAAATTCAAAAAAGCACCACCTGTCTTTGTGAACAGTAGAATTCTCAGGAAAGGGCAGCTCTCAGCTTTCAAGGAGGTGTTTTTCTCAGATTGATTGGTCTCCCCTTAAGGTACTGCATGACCTTGACATAACACTCCAGTACTTTATTGATAACTTTCATAGCGTTTGTGACAGATTTGCTCCATTCAAAAAAAGAAAAACACGCTGCCATAACAATGGGTGGATTACTAGTGACCTTCTAGATCACATGAGAGCAAGGGACAACCTTTGGCATCAAGCCAGGGGTTCTATGTGAGATGGGCAACAGCGGGCGACCCACAGAAGAGTGACATCAGGCGAAAATAATTCCATCCACCCTGACAACCTCAGCACAGCGTAAAAATGGCACGGGGACTGAAAATACTTGCTTTCTTTGGGGACTGTGCCCCACACCACCCCACATGGGGCTTTGCCTCTGCACCCCCCATAAGGATTCTCAATTCCAGGGGTGCATGTTGGTGGGGTGCGAAAGCAAAAAAAAAAAAAAAAAGTTTTGGGCCGGGTGCAAGAAAAGCACAGTAGTGCCTGGCCCCAGACCCAAACCTGGAACCCCAGCACTGCAATTGTAGGCCAACCCCTGATGCCATGGTGCAGCTCGGCAGCCGACCGCAGTGCCACCTCCTACATCCCCTTTGCCTCCTCCCAGCCTGGTGGCATTGAGTGTTGAGGCACTGGACGCCACACCTCGCACTATGCCAGTGACCCAGGCTTGGGAACTGACTCGTGGTACTGAGGAACAGATGGGGGAGGTAGGACTGGGTGTTTCCATGGATGCTCTCCTCCTCTAGAGGGGGCAGGTTCCAGGGCAGAGATGCCCACAAGCATTGCTGCTGGTGGAAGCATGAGTGGCAGGGCATAAAACGGCTCTCTATACAAGAGTCGGGGGTGGGAAGGGCACTGTGGATGCTTGACAGAGATCTGTGTAAGCACATCGCCTGTCTGAACATCAGTCCTCTGCATCAGCACCCTCAGAGGGATGGGTAATGGGGAAAAATGAATACACCCCCAGCCTCCTGAGTACAATGAAATCGGGGAAGGGGGAGCTTTGGAAAGCCCTGGTTGATAGAGTAGGAGGGGCTACGAGTCCTCCTTTGAAGCCTAGGAGCCGAGAAAGTAATAATAAAAAAAACCCTGAAAATTCAGCCAGTCAGGTTTTATTAGGAGCAAAGATGTCAATATCCATTCATGCACCGCCATTGCCAAGTGGACATTGACAGAGTAGATGCTCTGGAGAAGGGAATCATTTCTTAATGACAGGTCACATTTTTTTGTGTGCTGACTGGGGAGGATGGTGGTAGGGGCCAGAGGGTGTCTGGGTTGGGGGTGATATAATGACTAATGAACCTCATGGTGGGACTCAGGTGAGGGAGGCAGGGAAGTGTGTTTTGCACCTAAATAGGGGAAGGGTATATTGCACTTATGTCATGTGCATCTATTAATTTGAGCTGAAATTTCCCAGAGTGGAGGGGGGGAGGATTGTTCCAGCAGGGGATGAGAGTGGTTATTTATGACTACAAGATTTTTGGGAAGTGGGAGGGGGTGGTATTACAGCACAGTGGATAGGGCAGGTGTTTTATTACATTTTGCATTTAATAAAAATAGTAATTCACAGTGAGAAGTTGATCGGCTGCCATAAAATGTGCAAAGCCCACAAAAGTGCAATTTCTGCAAATTCATGCTGACATTGGTGGTGAAATAAAATTTCACTGCATCTCTATGCCACCCACCCCACTATACATACTTGGAGATACGCATCTCTTCCCCTTGGTGCTGAGTCTGAACAAAGGGTGGCCTAGGTGGCAGTAGAATCTAAATGACTACTGCTCAATACCTGGTGCCTAGCTCAAGTCCACACCATTGTCAGGTGGAGACAGTCAGTCAGAGGTCTGACTGTCCATGAGCACCTGAGTTGCATTACAGAGGGCAACCATAGACAATAATTGACTACCTGGGTTCCTTATCTGGAATACATTCAGAGTATCCTAACTCCCCAACTGGGTCAATAACTTGTTTCCTGGATGTCCAGAAACCATACCTGTTTCCTTAAATAAGGTTAGGAAGGTTTACTAGGATTTTACTTCCATCTCTCCAACGTTTCAGTCGTTTTCTTTAATGAAATTCTAGTGGGAAAAGTTGTTGTTTTTAAATGACTAGAAGACAGAGTGTTGGATGCAGTTATTTTTTATTAGTAATAACACTATACAAAATAACCAGAATTTGCATAATGAGTGTACTATGTGTTCTTGTTATATCAGCTATATGTTTATATCCTGTACAGCTTCTTATGCTTCAACTGACTTTTTAATCACAAAAAAGTGGTTGAAAAATTACCATTAAACCACAAAGGAATAGTGGGAACATTGTGAAGACTAATAGATTTGGAAGTTCAAATAGCCTTTTAAACTACAAAAAGATGCTTTTGCCAATAAACTGGCACATTGGGTGGAACTATTACCACAAGGGTAATTTATTGTTGCTCCCGTCCTTAGCTAAAATAGATTACATGCATAAAGCAGTACGGAAAGTGACTTTTGTTTTGGTGCAGCCATGTCAACCTACCCCATTACAAGGATTTGCCTCCCCATGATGCTTTGCACTGAGTGCGAGGCTTTTAAATATGAACTACTGTTAGAACAGAAACATAGAATTTATCAGCAGAAAAGGACTGCTTGGACCACCTAGTTTGCTCAGAACACAGAAAAATAGCATGTTATGCAGAATGTATTGATTTGTGTGTGTGTAGTCCTAGTGTGTCCTTTCTTTTGTTTTCTGTTAGCATTTTTATCTAAAATTGCCTGCTAGTTGCATGGCCCCCTGGGGATCTCCATGTTTGAATTTTTTATTGTTTATCTTTTTCCTACAGTGCCACCTGTCCTATGTGAGAGTGATGCACACATGCCCATTTTATTTATTTATTTGTTTATTTTTATTTCAAGCCTAGGATTACAAACACCTTTGAGCCAGAAGCTCTTTTACAAAGGTTCTGTACCATATAATACAATACAGACATACTGAAAGCAACAGAAAGATGTGAATAAGTGCATCAGTGTAGTTTACACACAGTCATACATGTGACAAGAGGGCCCGGTATGGTACAAGGATTCAACACTGTTAACATAGTGGCTAGTGGGATACACAATAGTCTATATACAGTAATACATGCTGGTCATTTTAAGCATTTTTTCAGCAAAGTGCTGGTTTAGTGTCAAGTTTACAGTAGTAGAGCAGTGATTTTATTTGCCTGTTCTTACCCAGTGAACGCCATTACAGGCTACATTCATAGTTTGGCAAACATCTGAGGGATAATTGACTGGGCTGTTCTGTAAGTAAACAGATGAAGTCTTCACTAATTATAGCATTGATAACATGGCGTAATGTCTGTGTTTTTATGGCTGTTTGCGGCTCGATGAGCCAAAAATGTACTCCTGTTGGCTAGATCTAGACACATACCTAGAAAACAGAAAGATTGTATTAGAAAGAGTTAATAACTTAAGGTAAAAAAATCAGGATCCTAAGAGCAGACTGCAGCTGCAGAAGCTATCATTCACTGAACCAATGGTCTTGGATGGGACATAAGACCTCAACTTACATAGAAATTGGGCAGGACAAGAGGTACACAGTGCCTTTTCAGGCAGGAAAAAGAAAAGCAATACAAAGAATCATACATGGTGATCCCAAGGGGTCATAAAACTAGTAGGCAAATATAAAATAACTCCTAACAGCAAACAAATGAAAGAGACGCTAGGGCAACATACAGATAAAAACACTATGGACAACATGGGCAGGATTCACAAAGGACTTGTGCTTGTCGCATCTGGGATGCCCTGGAACAAATGAGGTGCACCAAGCACAAACTGTGGTATTCACAGAAGATGCACCAAGGGATGCACATTCCTTCTGTGAATACCACAGTTGCACCCAGCTCTGGATGCACCAAAGCAATCCCTTGGTCAGGCTGGGTAGACAATGGGACAGCACAGCTCCCAATGTGCCAAAAGCTGCCCTTTCACAGCCATGGACATGCAAATAGGGCCATTAGTTATGCAAGGTGCAATGGGGCCATTTACATGTCATTATGGCTCCATATGCATGGGCTTAACAGGGTTGCACCCAGCAGAATATGCCAGGCCCCCTGCAAGGGCTGTGTGTTGTACGGTGTACCCACAACTGCCAAGACAACTGGCACCCACCCCTACCCCGCCTGCATCCTGTTAAATTGCTGCTGTCTGTGGTGAATATGGTGAAAACAGACCCCTTGCACCACCCACATTCAGTACAAAAGAAATAGTTGCACTCTTCCTCCAAGAAATATGCACGTCCAGACAGATCAATAATATCCAACAATTTTATTTAACAAGCAAATATCTGGACAGAAGGTCCACAGAACATGCTCCTAAGCTTCCCCAGTGCTTCAACTCGCAATGAGTCTTCCTCAAGGGGTCACCACCAACATCCCCTTTAACAAGCCACTCTCAGCGGCGTATATGGTGCAAATTGAATCCTCTCCCTGCCTGCATCCTTGGACCCCAGCCCAGCTCGAATGCACCAGTGTCGACAATCCATACACTCCCAGTAGCCCAGCAGACCTCCCTCCCAACCCACTCAGGTGCCCCCACCCCACCCTGCTCCCCCATCCCAACAGAGTCCAACCATCAGCAGGTAGCACAACCCACCCTCACACCACCATGGCTGCCCGCGGACAGAGCTGTCTGTGAATGACAGCTACTGTACAACTGTAAGGCCATTGGTCAACCATGTCAACCAACGGGCTTGCAATGTGTACTGTGAGCTATCAGGCACATCTGTGTGTGTGTGCGTGCATGCATGCATGTGTTCGTATGAGGTTTAAACAGACATACAGAAACCAATCAATTTGGAAATTTATTCACTCCTCACATTCTTTATAGATCCCACATCCTGCACTTTTTCTGTTTTGTCTCTTCAGTATGTTATATTTGAGTCCACAAAATGTCTAATTTTTTTCCTTGAGGAAATACCTTGGTATCTTAAGATGTCTATAGAGTTATGGAGAAGTGGTGTCATCACTGCTGTAGAAAGAGTAAACATATGAACTAATGATCCTATAGGGATGTAGGAAATGGAAATGGAAATTTAGTTAAAACACATTAGTCTAAATTCACAAACATTAGAAGCAGAATTTGTCAGCAGAAAAGGACCATCTAGTCTGCCGTGTTTCCCTGCCTATTACTACTCCATCAGCCCTATTCAATCTTAGGCGCCCCTTCCTCCTCCCTTGCCTCCACTTATTATGCCTTTGTGGATATCCCATGCATGCCCCGAGCACCCCACTGTCCCTGCCACCAGCACTTCCCCAGGCAGGCCATTCAAGGCATCCACCACACCTTCTGTGAAGGAATTCTCACAGGATTCACTGATTGATTTTATAAATGTGTGCATGCAGTTGCTGTTTTAAAAAAAGGTACTGGGCTGGATATTCAAAAGGGTTGCACCATGCACAATAGGGTTGTGCCTGCGCAAGTCTGAAATTGCGCCATTCTGCGATATTCAGCAGGAGGCAGTTGCACCCCCCAAGTCATGCTGAGCAACAGCACAATTCTAATGAAGGCATGCTCAACCGGAGGGGTAGGAACCATGCATAAACTGCACAGCCCGATATTCAGCTCAGCTGTGCAGAATTGTGCAGGCGCAACCCCTTACCTGTACCTGCACAACTTTGAGCCAAAAAAAAAAGGAGTAAGTTGAGGGCCACCCACAGGTGAGCTGCAGCATTGCAGGGCGCAACACAGCAGCTGCCACTTGTGTCTGGCCCTCCACTTGTTCCCTGTGCCCCCCCTGCAGCCCGATCGTGGGCAGATCTCACACCTTCCCGGGCGGAGCAGGGTGGTGGGGCTCCGTGGGTGGGGTGGGGGCCACTAGATCACCAGGGAAGTGGACTTTGGGGGTTGACCTTATGCCTGCGATTGGGCCAGTTGGGGGGTTCATTACTATTATGCCCGTGATCGGGTGGGGGGATATTTACTTCATGCCCATGATCGGGCTGCAGGGGCGTCGGTCCCCGATGGCTGCTTTGCCTGGCAGAAGCGCCAGGTGCAAATTGTTGGGGATTGGCTCACCTGCATGCTAATAACGTAAATGGGGCCGTGGTAGCTGCAGGCTGGCCCCTGTACCCTTGGCCTTACTTATGGCTCCATTTGCATGTCACCTTTGAATATCGGAAATTTGTGCATGGCGCAATGGAACTTCACCACCATCTGAATGCTCCACTCCTGACCACTTGGGTGGCGCCAACTTCCACTGCGCCATGCACAGTGGCTGTGGCCCGGAAGCAATATTCAAAGGAGTTGCTCAATAACGCAACTCCATTGAATATCGCCCCGGCCACACCCCTGCACAACTTTTTTGAGCAGCGCAAGGGCTTGCGCCACAGAATGGTGCAGTTTGAATATCCAGCCCACTGTGTTTAAGTTACCTCCCAAGGGATCACCACTTCACTTCGCTCTTACAGGCCTGATTCTGCAATTGAACCTGAACCAGGTCAGACAGCACAAAGTAAAGCAATGTTTCCTGGGGAGGAAATATTCATGAATAAAAGCCATTGTCTAACAGCACAGAAACACTCCAATTTAAGGAGGAAATGGAGGGAAGAGGGCACCAATCAGATCAAACCAGGAAGCTGAGTCAGGGAAAATAAAATCCCACCCACCCAGCATGTCCCATCATGCTTCTGTCCCAGAGTGTAAGTGAAACAGAGCAGTAGTGCAACATGACTGGTTTCTTAAACATCTGCAGGCATGCACAGATGACAGCAAGCATGCAGGGAACCCTGCCAGTTCCTTAAGGTAAGGTAAAGCACCTGTTTACTTGTTGCTACCTGGATAAGGAGGTACTGGAAGCAGGTTAGAATGGCAACAGCAAGGAGCTAACTGTCCATACAAACAGTAACTACCTGGCAGAACACCATATCTAGGCTAAGAGGACACACAGGGACATTTTTATTGTTCCTCTTTTTGCTTTACTTTTACCTATCTAGGGACAAGCAACAGATGGGTTAAGTAAAAACAAACAAACTCTGTTCGGAGCCAATACGACTGCAAAATAATTTTAGTGATGGTGGTTAGAGGTGTGTAGAGAAGATGTAGTGGAGGAATGATGGATGAATCAGTTAAGGGTTGTTGTGGTTTATGGAAGTTGTATTGCATCTTGTGGAGATCATTATAATAGAATCCTAAGTATGTGGAAATGTCCTGCAATTATATCAGTATTATTTTTTATACTGGAAAATCTGTGAACAAAAATGCCCATTTTCACAAACGTCCAGTGGTACAGAAATTCGATGATACAGAGAAAAGGGTGAAAACAATATTTGCAAAATGTAATGGTATTTACAGTAGGAACATATATGACAGGATCATCTAGATTAGAAAAAAAAACAGAGAGCACACAACAGTAGAGCCAAAATACAGATACATATAAACTCTAAGGTAATTCAAGGGTTGGCAACCCTGTCTAGACTTCAAAGCAGGATCCTAAATTCATGCAAGTGTCCATAATAATGCACTCTGCAGCAGCAGTGACTGAGAGATCACTGCGGCTAAAGCATGTAAAAAATAATGTTTCCATTTTGTGGACAACATCAGTAATGGCACCCCATGATTTACAATGCAAGCATTACCATTATTAACAGATAATTACTTTAAACTGTAATTTCAATTAAGTGCAGTTCAGTGATAGAGGGTAGAAAACAAAAACATAAGAGTGCAGGGGAGGGCAGAGGGATATAATCATACTGAGAGTAATACAAATCCTCTTTTACCTGTTATCATGGACATTTGCATGCATTGTGTATCCTGCTGTACATTTTGGCCATCCATTATAGTTGCTGGAAATATGAATGTATTTATGATATTTAAGCAATTATTATGGACATATCACATGAATTTAGGATCCTGCTTTGAAATATGTATGTTTATAATTGTGGTACATTTGCATATTTTTACAAATCTATTTTGAACATGGGATATTTATGGGCTTCCGGATTGAATGTGACTTTTTGGGACACTAATTTATCAACATTTTACTACGGGTTCTATTTGTACTCCTTGGTACGACTTATGTCATTTTACAGTTCTGCTTGTTACCGTCTCCTGATATGTATCTGTGTAGAGAGCTAGATTATTTATTTATTTAGTTAGTTTTTGTTGACCAGGAAAGGAAGACTAGACAATTCTGCCTATTTTCAGCCTTGTCCCGGGGGAGGGGGATACAAACAGATGCCAACTGAAATTGAACCAGATTAAGCTGTTGGTGGTATTTTTAATGAAAGGGGAAAATTTGGCCAGGACACCGGGGAAATTCTCCTACACATTGGTAGGGGGCATTGCTGACCATTGCTATGGCCTGTCCTGGTGTACTGCGACATGAGAAGGATGTTCAGGAGGTTTGGGAGCAGGTCTCGATGCAGCAAGAGACCAGTAGTTAGACTGGGGTATCATTTTCACCCCTGGAAACACTTCCTGAATTTGAAATGTTAGAATCGGTGCAGATGGAGGTGGAGATACCAATGGATGCATAAATTTCAGTACTGGAACCCTTGGAAATACAACAACAAGACAGAGAAATGGAAGCAGTAATATTGGGAACCGAGCCACTCATTCCCTGAGTGGGAGAAGCAAATGAAGAGTTGGGAGGTACCCACTAGATGGAGATGGAGTGAGTGTGTCAGGCACAACTGACAAGAAGAGTAGAGGAAGATAAGCTTTACAAGGTGGCTGTGAGACAGCTGCAAAAAGCCACCACTCCCCAAACAAGTGTGACTATTGAGACTGAACCTGAAAGTCCTGAGGCATCTATGTCAGGTATGGATAAAGCACTGTCTAATACAGCTAGAAGCTTTGGGTTTCCACAAAGGAAAACATTGGGTGTGGGAAATCAAAAAGAACAGCTTAAAGCTCCTGTAAAACAAAATGTGCATATTGTATCTGAAGATGAATGGTTGGCTGCTACAGCCTTACGAGGTGCAGGCTGGGTAGCAGAGCAAAATGGGACATGGATCTTGGACCCTGCTGATCCGAAGGTACAGTTTTTTTATGATAAAGACATAAGTCCTATGGGTAAAATATTGCATTCCCCTTTTAAAGGCAGTATGGATGGCAGAGCAAAGGTAGAGTCCATTGTAGGATCTGATAAAACTTGCGCAATTGTAATAGGTGGTACTGAAGCATGAGAAGAACAACCTTTACCTGATACTGTGACTGTTGGTGTGTGTCCTTTAGAACCTAATGTGATAATCCAACCTACATCAATAGAGGGAGGACTAAATAAGCAGACCACTTTCATGGACAACTTGCTAGAGAATGAGATTCCAGTGAGTGTCTCAGAGCAGCTGGAAGGGGGAAGATGTCCATTGCAAACCAAAAGGCTGGAAAAGTCCTTATCTGTAGGGGTTGATTTGCAAAATCCAGCAAACAAACACCAGCTTCAGCCATTATTACAAATGTCAGATCTGTTAAAAAACAGAGGTGAGCCTGCTCCTTGGAAAAATGCAATATGGCTGATGTATAAGGAAGGCTTGGAGTCCCCCCCAGATAGACTGTATGTGAGGAAGAGGTTGCTCAAAAACTCTCTCAAATTTTATGCCTCAGAAATCTTTGCACTTATTCATACTGATGAATATAATTATGATGTCAGCTTTAAAACAGTGGAATCACTTGATTGGTTTCGGGGGAAATACAACGCTTTAAAAGATACGCCACTTTCAACTCCATTTTTGGTGATTCCAGTAACTAAACCTGCTGTTCGGACCATTACAGTGATATTTAAAAATGAAAGGGTACAGGTGTCAGATATACTATTCTGGCTGAAAAAAGGTGTGAGGTCCTTGAACATCCTTTGCCAATAATGGATTCAGAACAAATCTGGATAGGAGGTTGGAGAATAAAATGTAAATTGTTTATGTCCAACCATGGCTTTATGAATCTCCCTAGTTGCTTCTACCTGGGCAGGGATAGAGGTTCCTTGTTTTATCCAGGTCAGCCAAAATCCTGTCATAAATGTGGGTCTAGACTGCACCTCAGCAATGCATATGACACCCCGCGTTGCACCCATTATTTAGATACTGGCCATGTAGCTGCAGTATATATGAGCCCCTTTCATTGTAATTTATGTGAAGAGAAAGGACATTCTTATGTCCGCTGCCCCTGGGCCTCTTATAATGGGGATGTCTCAGCTCATGATGGTTTGATTACCTTGGTCCAAAATAAGAGTTGTGCAGTAGCATCAGAGAGACATATGCAGGAAATATTCCAAGAGAAGGAAAAAGAGAGGAATACAGGCATAAGTGAAAACTTGACAGCTGCATCTATGGCCACAACAGCTACAATGGCTCCTGGGAAAGAGAGACTTGAGGGAATGGCTCAAGTACAGACAGATATACAACTAAATGATGCATCACAGGAGGGGGTCAGAGGAGAGCGCATTGCCAGAGAAGGATGTAGCACCAGAATCTAGCCATGAAACACAGACTCCTATAAAGGATGTAGGAGGTGTATTAGAGATGGAACAGAAGACTGTGGATGATATTATTACAATGGATTCTAGGGCCCAATGTGCAGTGATTCTGAGTCAATGCCCCCCCCCAAAAAAGGGGACGGAGCCACTTTTTCAAAAAGTGCAGTATAAAAACTGCCCAAGGATGAAGCATGAAAAAACAAACTGAACCCAAAGGGAAAGAAAAAAAGTGAGCATGGAGAAAAAAAATGGACGGAGTCAAACAAATACAATGTTTTACCTGTGGAACCTGCAACTCTTGAGACTAAGGATGAGGACATTGAGTCAGACTCCTCCTCCTCTTTATCCTCCTCACACCAAGACCCTTCCTCAGAGAAAGATGATCCAGATTTAGATAGTAAGGTTAAAAAGAAATGGGGAACTAGATCCCAGCAGTAATACCAGCAAGAAGAGACTGGGTTCCCTTCCTTGTGTTTGTTAATGCCAAACTTAAAAATAGCCACAGCCAATGTGAACGGTATGAAGAGTAATAAAAAAAGATTGACCATTTTGGCAGAACTACAGGCACATGAGATAGATATAATATGCCTGCAGAACACAAGGTTAAAAACTTTAAAGGAAGTGGCTACTGTTTTAGTGTTGTGGTCTAAAGGGGTGTCTTTCTGGTCTCAAGGTCTAGCTTTATGTGATGGAGTAGGAATCTTGTTTGCAAATCCAAACTTAAATGTCACTAGACTTATAGAAATAGAACCAGGGAGAGCTTTAATGTTGGACATCTTGTTGGAAGACTTGAGACTTCGAGTCATAAACTTCAGTGCCCCCCAAATAAAAACAAAGAGGATTGAACTGTTTTGGAAAATTCAGCCATATTTGTGTACAGCTTGTATGGTCGTATGCGGTGGGGATTTTAATTCTGGCATACAGCAGAATGATAGGGGTGGACAAACTAAAAAAATATTTTGTGATACAAACAAGCTTAAAGAGATAGTGGGGATAGCACGTTTAAAGGATGCATATAGGTCGAAACACGCACAGGGTGGGTTCTCATATTATAGAGGAGCACTACAATCATGGATTGATTTTTTGTTTGTGTCTCAATGGGTCGACATAGCACAGGTGGTGATGCATGATTTGGACTTTACAGATCATAGGGGTATAGAAATCCACATAGCTAGGAAAGACTCAAATACTTTTGGGAAAAGCCAATGGGGAATGAATGTATCTTTATTAGACTCTAAGGAAATTTTACAGGCATGGACAAACTTGTGGACAACGAATAAATCAGTTATTTGTATTTATGACAATTTGCAGGAGTGGAGGGATGATTCAAAAGTGAGTTTAAAGCTCTTTTTCAAAAAATGATACATAAGCAATTAATTAATGCATATTTAAAAAAACTGACATTAAGGAAACAATTACATTCCTTAATACCCAGGATGGAAGCATTGAAACATGATTATAGTCAGCAGATTACACAAAAAAAATTAAATGTTTCATTTGCAATACAATAGAGCGAAAACAGTTCAGCAAGAGTTGAGGTTTGGAACAGAAAGCAAAAATAACTTTTGAACAATTTAAAGATACCCAAAAGCAGGTAGATAAAAAAGTAATTAGACAATTAGAAGATGAGTCAGGTGACCTTCAGAATGGAAAAGAGAAGTTGATGGAAATTATAGATAAATATGTGGTAGATGCCTTTGGAACCACTCTAGAGGTACATTCTCTGGGGGGAATACCTGCAACAGTTGGAGGTCCCATCGCTGAATGAAACTCAATCTGAACTACTACTCCAAACTATAGGAATAGAAGAAGTGAGACAAGTTATAGCAACCTTGAAAAATGATACAGCTCTGGGGGGGGGGGGACTTACGTTGGAATTTTATAAGAGGGTAGCCCAAGACATTCTCCCGGAATTTACTCAGTTATTAAATAAAATATTACAGACATATGCATTATCTGAATCAATGATGATAGCTGATTTGATATTTCTTTATAAAAAAGGAGATAAGACTAAATTGAAAAATTGGAGGCCAATTAGCTTATTGAATTGTGATTTTAAAATATTAAGTAAGATACTGGCTAATAGATTGGCGCAAGTTTCACAAACATTGATAAGTATAGCTCAGGCTTGTTCAGTTCCAAGATGAGGTATTCAGGATAACCTGATTATGATCCATGAGATATTAGAGGTGAGGAAGAAATTGTGTTGAGCCTCGATCAGCACAAGGCCTTTGACTCAGTTTCGCATACATACATGTATAGGACTTTGGACAGTTTGGAGATTCCCAAACAATTTATAAGATGGTTAGAAGTGTTTTACAACAAGGCAAAATTGCAGCCTAGAGTGAATGGATGGAAGGGAGATATAGTGCAGGTGAAAAGAGGGTTTAGGCAGGGATGTCCATTGAGTTCTTTGCTTTATGTGTTTTGAATAGATCCCTTTTTAAGATCAATAATGAAGGCACCTCACATTCAGGGCATTTCTTTGGCAATGGCAACCCCTGAGGTTAAGGTGTTGGCATATGTTGATGATGTTGCAATTTCAGTAAAAGGAACTACAGAAGAGGGTGAAATTCTACAACAATGTAACAAGTGTTCAAGAGTCTCTGGATCAAAAACTAACCAGGAAAAGAGTAAAAGCATACAGTTAGGATGACCGGCCCCATTAGACAAAGTTATGCTTTAATTCCAATAGTGACAGAGCCTATTTTAGGAATACTATTTGGACCTGGGGATTTGGCATAACTTAATTGGGAAACCAAATTACAAAAGGCAGAATAGCAGATGATGGGATGGATGCATAAACAGATTGCCAAAAGAAAGACAGTTTTGTTGATAAAAAATGTGATTATCCCAGTCTTTTTATATTTAAGTTATAATTTTCCCCCTCCTTTACAATTAGAAACTAGACAGTTGAGTATATTTTTTAGGGCATTGTGGGGTAGTAGGTTAAACCTGGTAAAACGGGAAGTAACATATAGGCACCTGAAGGAGGGAGGCTTGGATATGGTTCAACCAATAGCATTTTTTATAGTATTTGCCTGTATTATAATGTACTTGAGATATTAAAGAATGCCTCTAATCCCTGGCATTTGATAGTGAGGGAATGGGTGACTGGTTGTGTCACAGCATGGTCACAAGGCAACACTAGACAACTGACTAGAACAAATATTATCCCACTTCATGCAAAAACTGTAATACAGAAAATTATAAAAGGGAAAGTTCCTTATCAGGGGATGATAGGATATACTAGACAGCATGTTTATGAGTGTATCAGAATTGGTGCAATGGAGAAAGAAGTTCTTCTCCCCCTTTGCCCAATAAATAGCACAGGGAAAGCAATATCTCAGCTGACCAATAAAAGGATGCCTTCGTTTGCATGTGATTCAATATGATTGACAATACATGGGAGGTTGGGTGTCAAAAATAATAATAAACACAAAGCAATTGATGAAAGTTATTGCCCCAGGCAAGGATGTTACCAGATTTTTGAAATCTAGATTTAGTAGTTGCCGTATTGGTCCTTGCAAGAATAGATCCAGAAGCAAATGATTTGATACCTTTTAATGGACCAACATAGATGTAACAACGAGAACAAAGTGCTCTAGCTTTCGGACCAACCAGTCCTTCTTCAGAAGCTCATGGCAGTTGTTTAGAAAATACAATACATATAACAGCTAGATAATGCAGAGAAAAACAGAAAAAAAATCCCCATTGGTTTAAAATACTCATTTAAAAAAAAAACCCAGAAGATGATGTCAGAGAAGTTTAACAGTACAATACTGCCTTCAGTCAGAAAGAACCTTGGGTTCAGATGTGCTTGGTGCAACACACATACAAAGAATCCTACTGCATATAAATTTAATTGACATAAGATAACACTGCTGAAGCAGATAACTCCTAAATCAGGCTATGAGTGTCACAGTTAGTATAAGGATGTGATTACTGAAAGGCAACCCCCACCCAGCTTAAATACAAACTAAGATAGTTATAGGGCTCATGAAATTACAATGTATGCATTAAAGACAAGAATTACCAGTAAAGTTGTCTAAAAAACATCAGTGCACACTGTGTGATGTGTAAAACCTAGCTGGACATGTCACCCAGCTGTATTCTCAAGCTAAATAAAAGGCCCAAGAAATTACAAAAACCTCAGGACTATATAAATTATAATTTAAATATAAATTGATAATATTAGTGTCAAACAAAAAACTCTAGTCGAGGAACCTCAAGGAATTAAGACCATGCAGCCTGATATGTACTGATGTCAATATATACTGAGAATGTAGCAACTTGATGTACCACAAGCGTCTAAGGAACCTGAAAAAGAGATAAAAATGTAATTTGTCTCCTCCTCTTCATACAAACAATACCATCTAACCCACCCCACATCACAATAATGTGGGTGGGGAGGATACATAGCATAAAGGAGATGTTGTCTCTCTCTCTCCCCCCTCCTTTCTCTCTCTCTCTCTCCCACAGACACACACACACACACACACACCTCACTCTCTCTCCTAGTGAACCTATATTAACTTCAGTCACTGCAATTGTTCCCCAAAGGAATACAACTTGTCATGAAATCCTGAGTAAAAGGTCTTATGTCTCATAATATCTACAGAGTAAAAAAGTAACGCTATTTGGCCATACTACTATCTGCAAAGTAACATTTCCAAGGATACTAGATAGAACTACCATGAAATAAACCTGCCACCCTCCCAGGATAAGGTAACTAGAAGTAAATATAAAGTATATGTGTAAGACCAGAGGTCTAACATACCTACATATCCGCAAATTACTACAATATTAGCCTAATGTAAAAAGATCTGTGCAGGACCCCCAAGCAAATGAGGTCACACACCCCAATATGTACAGAGTTACAAAAATTATATATAACAGTATAAGATAACACTCCTGTATGTACACTAGTAGGCTGGGTAAGCTGAATATGGTGCAATGGAATCACCCCCCCCCCCGGCAAAGATAAAAAGTAAGGAGAAATTAATATTCATTATGTGTGTGAAATAAAATAGTAACACATTATAACTCCATATAGCTAAATAGAGACTTACCTCAATGTGACAGCAAGCCCCACATCTGTTATATCACATACCTCACAACACATACCCACACACATACATACACACACACGCATCCACATCCCACATATGCTGAAGTCCTATAATATGTCAGTTTGAAGAAGAAAAGGTCTGTGGATGTTAGTTTCTGTAGTGTCCCATAAAGCCAAGATCAACGTTCATCCCATCTGCTACCATATTGAGATGTAAAATAAGTTTAATCTCAAAAGCTCGTCTCTGTTGTGTGTTTTTGAGATTTCCTTTTAAGACCATTACTGACATATCTGAGACTGAGTGGTCAGGCTGGGAGAAGTGATGCCCCACTGGTTTTTCAGTCTTCCTTGCTGTAATAGTATGTCTGTGTGAGTTCATCCTAGTGCGGAGCTGTTGGCGTGTCTCTCCTACATAACCTGTTTGTGGACATCTCTTGCACTGAATGAAATAAACAACATGTCGTGACATGCATGTATAACTCCCATGCACCTGGAATTGTCTGTTTTGTGATGTAACCACACAGTCTGAGGCAGAAATGAGCCAACAAGTCTTACAGGAGCATTGATTGCAGGGTCGTGTGCCATTGTGTGACATGGTATTCTGTTCGGTGAAGTTTGCTCCTAATAATTAGGCTGGATAAATTTGGTGGTTGTTTAAAGATAGTAGTGGGAGTTCCTTAAAAATACAATTAAGGTGTCATCCTCACTAAATATTGGGTGGAGATCTTTAATAATCTTACATGAGCGTTCAAGGTCTGGATGATATGATGACTACCAAGGGTATTCTTTCTGTAGCTGTCTTTTCTTCATATTGAAGTAGTTGTTGTCTTGGTACTTGCGTTGCCCGTTCTGTTATCCTGTCAATTTCCCTGGAAGAGTGTCCCTGCTCCATAAGGTGTTTTTCAACATAGCCAAATGTGTATCTCTGTCATCCTCATTTGAACAAATCGTTGACAGAGTGTTGACTGTATATGACAGATTTTTTGTATGGTTTGGGTGGTTACTTTTCCTGTGCAGGTATCTCTGTCTGTCTGTTGGCTTCCTGTAAATACATGTATGTAAGGTTCCATCCTAATGATGACTGTGGTGTCAGAAAGTTAACCTTGGTGGTAGAGTACTCAAGGTAAGCTTTATGGTAGGGTGAAATTATTAAGTTTGTGATGAAAATCTTTGAGTGCATCTGTGCCTTCCGTCCAGATGATAAACAAATCATCAATGTAACGGAAATAAGCTAGTGGTTTGTGGGGTTACTGCCTTAAAAAACTCTCCTCCAAGTCAGCCATAAAGAGGTTAGCATACTGTGGAGCCATTTTGGTGCCCATTGCTGTTCCCATAGTTTGAACATAATGTTTACCATTGAAGTTGAAGTTGTTATGTGTCAAAATGAATTCCATAAGTTCCCCCACCACTCCAGGGTTGATGTTTTGGTCAGGTCCTTTCTCATGTATGTATTTAAGGCATGCTGCAATGCCATCTGTGTGTGGAATATTAGTGTGGAGGGATGTTACATCCATTGTCACTAAAATTGTATCAGGTGGTAAATCCTTATAACCAGAAAGTACACGCAAAAAGTGCATAGAGTCCTGGATATAACTCTCTCTTTCCATTACCAGTGGTTTCAAAATGGTCTCTACAAACCCTGAGATCCCCTCAGTCAAGGTACCATTACCAGAGACTATGGGTCTCCCTGGATTGCCAGGTTTATGTATTTTAGGCAGCATGTAGAATGTCCCTGGCTTTGGTTCAGCAGGGATGAGGTGAGTTAGTTTCTCTCGGACATGGTCAGAAAAAGTTTTAATTAAGTCACATAGTTCATCTTTATATCTTGTAGTGGGGTCACTCTCTAGTTCTCTGTAGTATGTAAGATCTGTTAGCTGTCTATTAGCTTCAGTAATATAATCCTCTCTATTTAAAATCACCACTGCAGAACCTTTATCAGCTTTTTTGATGACAATGTTGTGGTTTGATTTCAATGTCCCTATAGCTCTCCATTCCAGTGCAGAGAGGTCATAATGGGTTTGTTTTTGCCTGGTAAGGATCTGACCACTGACTTGTTGGCGGAAACAATTAATATAATTGTCTAGTTTTTATTACGCCCACTTGAGGGGTAAAATCAGATTCCTTTTCTTATCCATTACATTATTGCTGTTTGCACTGTCTTCACTACCAGTGATTTCTTCCCTGCCATGAAAGAATTCTTTAAGTCTCAATCTACGGAAGTACTCCTCTAGTTCACCACAAAACAGTATGTTATCCAGTGGTTTTGTTGGGCAGAAAGTGAGGCCCTTTGAAAGTACATTTAGTTCTCCAATAGTCAGTGTGTGGTTGGACAAATTAACAACTGAAAGGTGCCCATCAGTATTGTGTTGTTGCTCAGTGACTCCATTATGTGCTTCATGGTTGTTAGGAAGTATGGTATGTTGAAGGGCTTCTAATTTCCTATTTTTCACAAGCATGGCTTTTCTTAAGGTCCTTTGGTAGTTAATGTGCATCTCTTGCAAGATGTCCTGAATAGGTTCCCCAGACACCCTTTCCAGAGTGGTTACAATTTCAGCAAACTGTTTGTTAAGAACAACTTTTTGGGCATATGACATGCGAATCCTGTGATCTCTCAGTTTCTCAGAGGACCTATGACAGAGTTGTTCTGCATAAGTAGAATTGCTTGTATTTCTTAATGGATTCCAAATTGTAAGATCTTTAGGGATAATGTTTCTCCTCTTGCACTGGGTTAGAAAATAGATGTCACTGTCTAGCCGTGCCAATTTCTTCTTGATGTTATGTAACTGCCATGTTCTATGGCGAATTCCGGTATCTTCCATGTTGAAATCTAGATTTAGTAGTTGCCGTATTGGTCCTTGCAAGAATAGATCCAGATTTTTGAGACACAAGAACACCTCTTTTTAGACTGCGGTTATGAAAAAGATTTTTGGGAACAGGTAGCGGTAGGGTAGAAAATACAAGAAGTTTTGTTTCTCACATAACAAGAATTGGTGTTAGCTATATGTACAAAAAATGGCAGAGGTTTCATGAAAGCACCCTACAAGTCTTTTTAGCAGTGTGTAAATATCAGATATGGCAGGCAAGATGCATGTTAGTATTGCAGCAACAGAAGGTACAGCAGGAGGTGATAATCCGTAATGTATGTTTTGGAATGCAGTAGGTATATGAGAATGACATCCAAAAGGGAAATAGTCAAAAAGTGTTAAGATTATGGCAGGGAGGTCTTCGGATCTTTGATAATGGATAGGTACATTCATTCAGGTGATAAACACACACAAAAAAAAGTAAAGGAAAAAAGAGAGAGAAATAGAATATAGGATAAGGATACAAGGGACTTGTATTCTAGGGGAAAAAACAGGAAATATGGGTAAATAAATTACAAGCAAGAGGCATCAAAGATTAAAATAAGGCAATAGGTTAGGAAGGATACTGTAAAAAGTTAAAAAAAAAAAGAGTGTGGGAGAAATGGAGATAGTTTGTAGAACAATGTGGATAACGATGATTTGAAAGAGATGGACAGACATGGGAACATGAATTAAACTTCCCTTATTCCCCAACAAAATTCCCCTACTCTCCAGTAGGGGAACCTCTGACTGTTTTGCAAAGATGGCCACCATGGTGGATGCAGGACAGAGGATGGACACTGCAGAGACAGGGAGGCTGGCTCCCCGTTCTCTTAACCCCAGAGACACCTAAAAATGCTGTTATCATGCTGGAAATGCAAGAAGATGACATAGGAGCTGAAGTGTTTGTTTCTGCTGAGGATTTAAGTGAAAGAATTTCCATCCCTGAATACACAAAGGTAAACAATCCAGACTTGGTTAACTCTGTTGGAAAAAATGTTCACGATAATGATGCTTGCTCTGAAGACTTTCTGTTATCCCATATAAATGAGGAAGAACAAAGACACTAATGTAGAAAACAGAAATTGCAGTCAAAGTTATTGGAATTACAGAGAAACACCTCATCTGTCAATGCTGGCATTCTTTCTGTCAATTCAAGCTGAATACAGGATAATGTACTATCATCAAAGGGAGTTGCAGCTCTAACAACTGAAAATGTCACTGTGGTTCTAACAATGAGCAATGGAGCTTTGGAGAATAATCAAGGAGCAGTTATGGACAAAATGCAAAGTGTGGCTGGCAGTGATAGTGATTTTATTGTTGTGTGCCCAGAGCCAAGTGAGCCTCCGCAGGGGGGCTCCTATAGAGATGGCAAAAATGGACTGATGGAGGCTCAGCCCACAGTGGCCCCCTACTTCCATTCAAGTCCCTCAAAGTTCAACTCTGCCAAATCTCATTGCTCAGAGGCAGAGTGGTCACTTCACCTCACCTACTGCAAGACCTGTGCAGAAACAGGGTTACCTAGCCTGGAGCTCCAGCAGGAATACAGCATCTACTTCTGATTCAGGGAGTAAAATCTCTCCCACAAGAATTACTGAAATCAGTTCAGGGAACTGGTGCCCGGTACATGCGTTGGAGGATGTGGTCTGGATCCAGAACACAGAAGGCACTTGGATCCCAGACCCATTTGATGCTACAGTTAAAGCCTACAATGATGAATTTAATGTAAATATTCAAGATCAAAAAGTGGCCACCCTCTCATGTAAAAGGACAGTTGTAACGTACCCCAGGGTAATTCTAAACAACCGTCCTTTGAGGATGATAATATTAATGCTCCCACAGACACATGCAACTTTGACTGTACAACTCTATTCCTTCTATTAATCAACCCCCTGAAAGTTTTAGTTCTGCTCATGAAGATCCTATAAGACTTGGCCCTATGGATGCCACACTCATAGATCCTTTTCAGAGAGCCTGGTTAGACCCCATGTTCAAGCTCTCCAAGCTATTTCAAAATAAAGGAGAGACTGCCCCTAGGAGGAACGCGGTGCACTTAATTTATAAAGGAGGACTGGAAACACCTCCAGATAGACTCCATGTTGCAAAGCTATTACTAAAAGTGTCAATGAAGTTTTTTTTCTCAGAATGTTTCACTTTAATTCACATTGGTAATTCTAACTATGATATCAGCTTCAAAAATGTTTCCAGCTTAGATAGGTTTTCATCACAGTTTCAGGTTCTTAAAAACACCCCTTTATGGATTCTGTTTCTAGCTGTACCCCTCACAAAACCTTCTGTCAAACATATTACTGTGATGTTTAAAAATGAGGGGACGAATGTAGAGGACATACTTTTCTGGTTGAAGCAGAGATGCAAAGTTATGGATAGGCCTTCTACCATTCTGGACAGTGGACAAATATGGAATGGAATGGGGAGTGCAGAGTTAGAGTTAAGTTGTATTCCACAAGCAATGGCCCTGTTCACCTACCTAACAGTTTCTTTCTAGGCAAGGACAGAGGGTCACTTTTCTATGTTGGGCAACCCAGGTCCTGTTTCAAATGAGGGGCTCATATCCACCTGAGCCCTGTTTGCGATATCACCAGGTGTAACCATTGCTAAGAATACAGCCATGTTTCAAATAACTGCTTAAATTTACTTAAGTGTAATCTTTGTGAAAAGATAGGTCACGCATACAACAGATGTCCTTGGGCCTCCCACAATAGAGAAGATTGCCTCTCCCACAAAGGCCTGATAAATAGCACTCAGCAAATGCTGGCCAAGAGAGTGGCTGACCAGAGTCTGAGAGCAGCTAGGGAGTCGCTAGCAACAAACAGCTCTACCCAGGAGCAGGCTATGCCCACACCTCAACCAGATAACACCAGTGCACAGATGGTGGTAGATATCACTGAGACTGAGGAGAATTTAGAAGAAGACCAGTCTACCTTGCAGGCTTCAACTAGTAAATCAGAGGAGGCTGCTTCCAAAGGAATGCCCCCACCCTGCTCACCCAGAATACCACATTTAAGAAAGTGGTAGAAAAGGACAAGGTTATGGAAATCTCGAATACTACCCAAGGTAGGGGAAACTAAAAAGGAAAATGACAAAGGGTCCCACTCTTGGTCAGCAGGCAGCAGATACACTGCCCTGTCTGCAGATTCAGTTGGGGGGGAGATTCAGAGGATGAAGAATCAGAAACCTCTTCCATAGCCTCCACAACCATGGATACAGAAAAAGGGGGTGGGGAAGACTCAATTGCAAAATACAGCAGACACAGAAAGCCCTCCATAACTCTCTAGTTGGACACGAGTAGATATACAACCAACCCTTTCCCAATATGCATTCATTATCGATTACATCACTCAATGTCAATAGCATCAAAAGTGCCACGAAAAGAGAAGGAACACTTCACTCACTACAGAAAGCCAGGAGTGATATTTACTGTATACAAGATACCAGGCTTAAGACCAATACTGAATTACGCCAGGCTTCTCAGGTCTGTACAAGAGGACCCTCATTCTGTTCCACAGGTGAGGATACCTGTGATGGCATTGGTATTTTGTTTACTATTGCAGAACTATAAATATCCAGACTGTTAGACATTCACCCAGGTGGGACTTTGATGCTAGGTATCAGTTATTGGCAAGAAAAGTTTAGACTGATTTCCATATATGCACTTAAAGACAAAAACACAAAGAGTGGCACTGTTTAGAGAAATACAGCCCTTTTTGCACACCTCTCGTCTGGTCACATGGGCAGAGAACTTTAACTGTGGTTTAAAACACTCTGATAGAGGGTTGAAAACTGACAAGTTGTACTGTTATTCACATGCACTGCAGAATATTATTTCCACATCTGGTCTAGTGGACTCTTACAGATAAATTCCCAGCAGGAGGCCATGCTTATTTTAGCATCTCCCTTTCTACCCACATAGATTATATCTTTATTCCCCCACCCTCTCAATACAGAGTATTCAAACACAAGCTTGGGAACTTTCAGATCATAAGTCCATCTCAGTTAATGTGATTTGGGCCAATTCTCCAGGATGTAAAAAAAAAATAGTTGGAGACTAAACAAAACTTTGTTAGATGATCCACATATGCAAAAGACATGGAGAAGGGAATGGATTGACAGGCTATCAGTCTTAGAATGTTATGATGAGCTAACAGACTGGTGGGAGGACACAAAGAAATCATGGAAGACTCTATTTCAAGAGAAATCTAAGTCTAGAATGAACATGGACTACATTAAATATCTACAACTTAGAGACCAGTTACAGTGTCTCATATCCCAAACAGAAATTAATAAAATAGATTATAGTTCCCAGATAAAGATCGTTAAAAAACAAATGTCAGGCATGCAACATGATAGAGCCAAATCCTTAAATTAATAACTTAGATTTGGAACTTGACATGAAAAAAGGGTCCGTGGACCTCTTCAAAGAATGCAAATCATGGATTAACCATAGAGTGATATCCAAGCTTATTATAGGCTCATGCCAGAGACTCTCCTCACCAACAGATAGTCTGATGGATGTTGAGCGACATGTGGAATCACTCTTTGGGTTCGCTCCCCAAGCTACTTGGTCCCCAGAGAAATTTTTCATTTTAAATCTGACACAAGTGTCAGAATCTGAATCCCAGAACCTGTCTAAAGATATCACCCTGGAAGAAGTTCAGTCCACCATCCAGAAACTCAAAAGTGACACTGCTTCGGGCTCTGATAGTATAGGATCAGGGCTGTACAAAACTTTTAGTGATGAACTTGCCCCAGCATTGGCAATATTGTACAATTATATGCTACAGACATCTACCCTAGCTGACTCTATGAATGTTACTGCACTTAGATTATTATATGAAAAAGGGGCACATGAAGAATTAATCAACTGGAGACCATTAAGCCTACTAAATACAGATCTTAAGATATTGAGTAAAATTATTTTATCCAGGTTTTCATCTGTGGCTAACAAACTAATTAGTCCTACCCTGACTTGCATTATCCCAGATGGATGCCAGCAGGACAATCTTACAGCCCTGAGAGAGAGATTTCAGAAAGGTAATAATGAAGAAGTCCAAGGGTTCATGGTGGGCATGGATCAAGAGAAGAACTTTGACAGGCTGGCACACTGTGACTTATTTGCCACTTTGAAGGCTTTTGGGATTCCTAACACCTTTGTGGAATGGCTTAAATTGATGTATAATAAGGCTGTACTTATTCCAAATGTTAACGGTTGGGGTGGGAGGAAAATTAAACTCGAAGAGGGGTCAGACAAGGCTGCCCCCTCAGCCCTTTATTGTACGCTTTTGGGATAGATGTTCTGATTCAACAGATCTTGTCTGAAGATAAAATCAAAGGACTCTTCCTAGCTCCAGGGTTGGCGCCAGTCAAAGTTCTGGCATGTGCTGATGATGTCATTGTATCCATTGCAACAGACACCTGTGAGGTCACTTTTTCAGTGACACTAGAGACATTTGCAAGTGTATCCAGTTCAGAAATGACCTATAAGAAAAGCAGAGGAGTAACTTTAGGAAACACCCCCTTCCAGTTAATAATCTCTTTGCAAGGGTTCTAATTTCCCAAGACCCAGTTAACATACTAGGGACTGAATTCTGCCAGAGCAACATGGCCCACACTAACTGGGAAAAAGTGCTGGCAAGGGTTTTATAGACTGGTATCAGAATGGAAAAGGCAACAGACAGCCAAAAAGAAAAGGGTGGTGCTGATTAAAACCTTACTGTTACTCATTTTTTTATATATATGTCAAGTCCCCCCCAGGCACTAGTGATGGCCCTATATAGCGTGTTCTTCCTGGCCTTATGGGGAAGCAGGCTAAACCCTATAAAAAGAGAACTCAACTATAGAAGTATACAAGAGGGTGGCTTCTTCAGCAGCAAATGTATTTGTTATAACTTGGGATTAGCATTAAAACCATGTATCAGACTATGGAAGCCAATGGTAATGGCATGGTTAGCACCCTGCATCTCCCCATGGGTGCAGAGGAAACCAAGACTCCTCAATCAAATACCACTGTTGCCCAGTTATTGGTTGAAAATATTGAAAAATATTGAAAAAATACTGCTGCTATCCCCCGGGCCTGGAAACATGCAGTTGTCATCCCCCACCCTAAAGGGGGCCCCCCTCCACTGCAAACTACCACCCTATCTCTCTACTCCCAGTCATCGCCAAACTACAAGAGCACCTAGTGCTCACCCAACTTACCTCCTTCATCTCTGATTCAAACTTCTTCACACCATTCCAGTCTGGTTTCAGACAGGGCCACTCCACTGCTTCCTCCTTGTTGAGACTCACGGACTCCATCCTCTCTGGTATGGATAGGGGTCAGATCTCCTCGGCTATATTTGTCGACCTTGCTAAAGCATTTGACACTGTCTCCCACCCCATGCTGTTAACAAGCCTCTCGGATGCAGGCCTCTCTGCCTCAGCTACTAACTTGTTCAGTGCCTATCTCTCAGGAAGAACACAATCAGTAAGAATTGCAGATAATACATCCCCCCTCCTCCCACGTGACTACTGGTGTCCCCCAAGGATAAGTCTTTGGTCCCATCCTGTTCTCCATTTTTCTAAACAACCTGCCTCAAATCTGCACAGCTTCATCTATCCACATGTATGCCGATGACATCGTCCTGTTCGCCTCTGGCTCCTCCCCGGATGAAGTAGCATCGAACCTTCAGTCCGACTTCAATAAGGTTCAGATATGGTTCAGTTTGCACCAACTCTCTCTCAATGCTAAAAAAACTGTCACCATGTCCTTCAGTATGTGTCAGAGGCTGTCCCAACTCCCCTTGCTCCCGTCCTTCCGCACTCTGGATGGCACAACGCTGGAGGATGTTGCTTCCTTCCGTTATCTAGGGGTATGGCTCATCCTTCACCTTACCTTCTCTGATCACATCGACACTATCATAAAAAAACTCCACCCCAAGCTAGGTGCCCTCTACAGGAACTGCTCTTGCCTCCCTTTCTCGGTTAGGCGGGAACTTGTGCAGAAGATGATCCTTCCCTTCATTGACTACTGTGACATAGTCTACAGCGCAGCACCTAAATCCACCTTATCTAAACAAGACCCCCCTTTTCAATGCCTTCTGCTGCTTTGCCCTCAATGCTTCACCCCTCTTCCACCACTGTGACCTCTATTGTTCCCTTGCCTTTCCTTCCCTTGAAAATCGATGCCTACTGCACCACTCCAAGTTTATCTCAAAATACTGGCTTGGCTCCTTCCCCTCCTACCTCTCCTCCACACTGTTGCCGGCTCCCACTCCACCTCATGCCCTCTGATCCCTTGACACCCGACTACTAAATATTCCCAGTCGTAAGTCCACAGCTGGAATAACAGCCTTCTCTTACCATTTTCAGAAACTCTGGAATGCGACCCCCCCTCAAATCCGTCACTCTTCCTCTACCTATTCCCTATCAACTGCACTGGCTAACTACCTCATGGTGAACTGTGCCTGCACTCCTTAAATAAATGCCTTCCCCATCAAATTCCAGTACCTGACCAGTGGTATGCCCTACTCTGGAAGCTGGCTTATATAAACAGAGGTGCTTCTCGCCTTCTTGCACTTCTGCCTCTCTCTGTCCTGCCTAGATTGTTATCTACTGCACTAATCTGTTCTCTATGTAGGTATATTGAATGTCTGAATTGTAGTATACACTGGTATGTTGTATGTCCGAATTTGTAGTGCACACTGGTATACGCTTTAGCCGACTGTTCAGCCAATGCTGCAACAAAGTACTTCCATGTTACTCAGTACATCTGTTTAATGCAACTCTATTGTGTTGTGCTACTCTGTACATCTGTAAATGTATCTCTATTGTGATAACCTGAGTGTTATCCTCCCCGTGTACCCCTTCCCCCAGGTTGCACTGAGAGTCAAGCATTGTTTTGCTCAGTGTACCTTTCCTGGTGAAACAATTTCAGTAAATAAATAAATAAATAAATAAGAGTATTATAAAATGGAATCTTACATCCATAGATCTGCAAACCAAGAATAGGAAGGCTACCTACAAAGCCATACTATTCTCAGAAAGAAATGAAGAGGTTTTTCCATCAATGCCCTGCAAATCAACTCAGTGGGGTAATAAAGCAGCTTCTGAACCCTAGACTGCCGACATATGTTTGGGACACTGTCTGACTGGGGAACTATGGCAAGCTCAGTGTAAAAAATAACAACAAACACAGACAGCTTACCGAGAGATATTGCCCCAGACCTTCTTGTCCGCTCATATTAGAAACACAAGTACACCTTTGTTCAGAATGCGGTTATGTAAAACTTTTGTGGGATTTGGTGGGAAAAGAATGGTCTGCTGCCACAATTTGCTAACCTGACCTACCCAAGTTTACTATATGGTCCCCAGCCTGGTGGGTGGGGAAAATACAACACTGACACATTGTACATTACTTTGGCTGTTCTTTGTTACTACATCTGGCAGCCTAGATGTGTTTTAGTAACACAGCAGAGTATAGTATGTTTCTTAGAGGTGTTTAAGAATGTAACCAATGTTTTGCAAGCCATTATGCAGAGGGATCTAAAGTGTTTTTCACTGGAGAAAGTCAAATTTCTATGGGCTACTTGTGAACATTGGGTAATGCTAGGGTGCATAGGCATGGGTGTCACTAGCAGAAGGCAGGAGGTGGTGATACCATTGTATAAAACATTGGTAAGGCCTCACCTGGAGTACTGCATGCAGTTCAGGAGGCCACACCTGTGTAAGGACATAGATAAGGTGGAGACTATCCAGAGAAGCGCAACAAAGATGGTGCAGGGCTTGCACAACAAAGCATATGAGGAGAGACTAAGGGATCTCAATATATACTCACTAGAAGAGAGAAAACAGCAGGGGAGCATGATTGAATCTTTCAAGTACCTCACGGGCATAAACAAGGTACAGGTGGGGGACCTTTTCCAATGTAGAAAAAGTACTAAAACAAGGGGACACAACATGAAATTGGAAGGGGGTAGATTAAGAGGCAATGTGAGGACGTTTTTCTACACAGAAAAGGTGGCCGATGCTTGGAATAGTCTGCTGCAGGAGGTAGTGGAGGCAAGCACGGTGAAGAGGTTTAAGCATGCCTGGGACAGGCACAAGGGAAGCTTGGGGGGGTAAGTGATGAAAAGACATTGATCACATAAGGTCAGTGGTCATATGCAATGTATAGGGCTTACAGGCAGACTGGATGGGCCTAGCGGTACTTATCTGCTGACAATTTCTATGTTTCTATGTTTCTGTGTTACCTAGAATTCTTTGTCCCTGGTTACAAGGTGTAATTAATTAGTCATGTGATGTATAATATGTTAGCATAGAAAAAGGTGTAAATTTTAAGCTCAGAGACCAGATACATATAAATATATAGAGTACTCTATTTTGTAAGGTTATCATGTGGAAAACATGGTCAAATGTATTTTGTGTTTTTGTGTATTCTATTTGAGCACTCGGTTGGCCAGGACATCTCTCAGATGTGCCCGCTCGACCATTGCCTCTAATCCCCGCTTGAGACCTCCCTCTCCAGGACACACTCCCAGGACCTTCCAGCCCTCCAGATCACCCCCCCCAGGGAGGCCCGCCCACCTACCTGGCAGCCTTTATATGATTAGAGGGTTGGTCCTGGTGGACAGCCCAGGGGGTCCAGAGGAGAGATGGTTCAGAACTGGGGATGTGGCCAAGGTCTCTGGAGCCCTCAACATCTCCCTGGTCCACTGAGGGATTTTCCATACTGGTTGGCCCCTGGAGTGTGGATGTGCAATGGTGTCCCAGCACTAACGTGCTGATGTCTGCCGCCGCTCAACCCCCTTGTCTCTGCATTGCATATTCCCAGCACTGCCCCTGATCTCCACCAGGGGCCATCAAGGAGTGGAGCTAGCCCCAGATCCCTCCCCAGAAAGGGACAGCAGTCCTCTGGATACTCAATGCCTCCCCTCCCCTGCCAAGCCCTGGCAGCCTGTGTCTATTCCCAAACCTGGTTTGCCGGCGTGGAGCAAGGTGAGCCATCCAGCATCTCAGCCCTTAGCACCACCGGGCCAGTGTGGTCAAATGTATTTTTTTATTAAAGATATTATTTTATTATATTTTTGTTTAACAGACATATACATATTCTTTCATACATATACAGAGGTATCCATCAGCTGTACTTCCATTACACAGCGATTCTGTGATGCGACTTATTCATTGTTCTTCGTATCTCATATCAGACCCAAAGACTAGTCATGTCTTAATTCGTAATATACACTATATCCATGATACATACCTGACCCACCCAATGCTGGAAGTACCCATATGAAGAGAACAAAATCAAATCAGTTCCACCAAGTATTCTATGACTGAGTTTCTCATCTCCATGTGGCTGCAAAGGTCTCAGGCACAAAGGTATAGCTACAGAAAAGATAAATAAATACAGAAAACAGCTTTATACTGTTCTCACATATATTCTTTATATATCTACCCCTTCCTAGGATCTACAAAAAGCAATAAGAAAAGGAAAACACCAAGAAACAAAAGAAAACAAAAATACAGACACATACAACTTAAAACTAACCCTAACATTGCTACTCTAACTGTTATTCTACTACTTTGGCAGGGCATTCTTTTTCATTGATTCTCTTACTATCCTACATTATACATAACTAAGAGGTAGTCCGAGTTACTCTATACCCTATTGATTCCTTTAACCAAGTCATCCTATTCCCATTTCAAATACTCCTCAACCTACCCCAGCCCTTGCTGCCAAGAAGGCCATAAAAGGGGCCCATGCCTGATGGAAACATCCTTTCCTGTATCCCCAAAATTGGGATCTCCTTTCCATTTCATAGATGGGGGTAGGGATTACAGCACCTCTGTTGTGTTAGGTACCTTCGTCGTCCTCCAGTTGTGAAGGATTAGTCATTTTGCTTGCATGATCAAGGTCATGTACCATTTTTGTTCTGATTTGGTCCATCTACTTACTACTGAGTGCAGGCCTAAAAGCATACCTGCAGGAGATGTGTCACTAGATTTTTTGATTATCTCTTCCCCCGACTCCCAAATCTGACCCCAGAATTGTTTTAACCTAGGGCAATTTCACAATATATGGAAAAGATCTCCTCCTGGCTGCTGGCATCTCCAACAATTATCATTTCCCACTACTCATAACTTGTGCAGAACCACTGGGATCCTATACCACCAATGCAATATCTTATTTTGGACCATCCAGCTTCTAACATCTGTGTATTGTGTATGTGCTAAAGACCAACACTTTGCCCGCTGTAGGTCAGATATATTTATTGACAGTGCCTTTTCCCAATAACTTCTAGCTTTATCTGTTGTGTCTGGTTAAGCATCCCAAAATATCAAGATATATACCACTGGCCACCCCTTTTGTCATCCTTAACCACTTCTCCACCTTCAGCTTCATCTTGTTATCCTTAGACCCTTTTGCCAACATAGTTCCCACAGCAGACCTCAGCTGCATATAACGCCATCTTTCCCCCAGCAGAAGGTCCCACCTACCTTGAAGATTCTGAAACGTCTCCACCTTCGTCCCATCATCTGTTAAAATGTCTGATACTACCCGAATCCCTTTTTGGGCCCACATGCCCCAATTTATGGGTTTCTGCTCTATACATATGCATGGGTTCTGCCATAAAGGGGGTAGGAGAAGTCAGCCTCCTGTCTGACCTTAGATGGGTATGTAATTGCTTCCAGTATCTAATTCTGGCATCTATTATAGGGTGTGGGACATGTGGCATTCTCCATGGCAAAGAGGAAAGAGATATTAGTTTCATCTGGTCTTGTTCCACCTGTTGCCATTGTGGAGCCTGGGGGGATACCGAACGAAACCATTGTAGACTGTGGGCTGTCTGAAATGCCATCTTATAACCCTCCATCCATGGAAGTTCCCATCCCCCTTTTTTCCAGTGGCTTCTTAGTTTGATCTTACTATACCTGGGTACCTTCCCCTCCCAGATAAAATTTCCGATCATTCTATCCCATTTAGCATACCACCAGGCAGGAAGATGCAATGGAATTCGTGACAGTATATATGTCACCTTAGGTGCCAGTGTCATCTTAATAGCCGTGATCTTGCCGGCCATAGTAAGTCTAAGTTTCATCCATCTACCCAACTCCTCCTAACATTTTGTCAACACAGGTCCTAAATTCCTTTCCCACATCCTATCTGGGCAGACTGTTAACTTAATCCCTAAATAGGTCAGTTCTTCCTTAGCCCATTTCATGCCAACCCTAGCTATACTGTCCGAATTCCATCGATCATTAAATGGAAGAATTTCCATTTTATTTTTATTAACCTTTAGGCCTGACACTGTATAAAAGTCCTGCAGAAGTTCTATAAGGGGTGGTAAAGATCTATCTATATCCGCCAGTGTAATGAATAGATCGTCTGCATACAACAAAGTGGCATATCTAAGGTCTTTAATGGGTATACCTGCAATTTCAGGGTTCTGTCATGTACTCTCCGCTAATGGTTTTAATGCTAGTACAAAAAGCATGGGTGATAGGGGGCAACCTTGTCTTGTTCCCCTACCCAACACAAAAGGTTCTGACAAAGTAGAGTTTGTTAGGACCCTAGCCAATGGAGAGTTATATATGGCTTTAATCCCTACGCAAAAACCCTTACCAAATCCAAACCATGACAGTACTTGTATGAGATAGTCCCACTCCAGGGAATCGAAGGCCTTTTCGAAATCCACTGCTATGCCCGCCACTGGTGTAGTAAGAGTTTTAGCTACGTGCATCAGATAAAGCATGGCTCGTATATGGTCAGCACTGTATCTTCCTTAGACAAATCCAACCTGTGCAGGATGAATAAGTTCTGGTAGTAGTGGTTTAAGTCTTGCTGCCATCCCAATTGTAAATATCTTACTATCTACTGATATTAATGAAATAGGCCTATAATTTCCTTCTACTGTAGGGTCCTTATCTTTTTTAGGTATAATTGTTATGACTGCTTCTCTCATAGTTGCGGGAAATTGCCCCAGCTGTATTGCTTCCTGGTATACCTGACTCAGAATAGGGACTAGTTCGGAGCTAAGTGCCTGATAAAATTCTGCTGGGAAACCGTCCCTCCCCGGAGCCTTTCTTTGTTGCAGTGCCATTATTGCTTGTTTAATTTCCCGCTCTTTTAGGGGTGCTTCAAGTGCCTCTATCTGTCCCTGAGACAGGAAGGGTAACTTAATCTTATTCAGGAAATTTCCTATCTCTGTAGGGGTAATCTGATGGGATGTCTGGTATAACTGATTATAAAACTGTCCCATGATGTTATTTATTGCTTTGGGAGAGGTATGTACCTCCTTGGATACTGGATCCCTCAAACCTACAATATATCTTTGTGCTCTTTGTTTCCTTATCTGGTATGCCATAACTTTTCCATTCTTATCCCCTTGTTCCCAAAAGAGATGATTCAGACGAAACATAGCCAGCTGTGCCTGCCTGGACAGCAATTCATTTATTTCTAACCTCAGTTTCAGTATACTTCTAACCAGGTCATCACCGGCCTTCCTACCCTTTGTCTTTTTCATTTGTTGTTCTGCCTGAGCCAGCTGTCTTTCTAAGGCTTCTAGTCGTGCCACCCTCTGCTTCTTCCTTCTGGCAGTAAATCCCATAATTGCCCCTCTAATTGTGGCCTTATAAGCTTCCCACGTATTACCTGCCGAAGTTTCAGATATTTTGTTCTCCTGGAAGAAAAATTCTGTCTCTTTCTTGAGCCAGACCTTGAATTCAGAATCGTTTAAAAGTGTGACATCTAATCTCCAAGCGGGGGTCGGTTTCTCTACCGGGCCCCATTCCAATTTAAGTTGCACAGGTGAATGATCAGAAAGAATTATAGGTAGAATATTCATTTCAACCACTAAATGTAACACACCCGGGGAAATAAGCCAATAGTCTAATCTGCTAAAAGTATTATGTACCCCTGATTGATATGTACTGTATAATCTCGGTTATGAGGGTGTCCCAACCTCCAAACATCCGTAAGCTGATGCTCTTTCTTAAGACTTTTAAGTGCACTTCTCCCTCTCATGTGTGTTACTGTACTGGCATCACTCTTATTCAATTCTGGGATCATGGCCAGGTTGAAATCCCCTCCTACTATAATCGGAACCCCACCGATTGTCATTGCCCCCATCTTATCTGATAAGTCTTGAAAAAAAGCCGGGTCATCTTCATTTGGGGCATATACATTGACCAACATAATCATCCCTTCCGGAGTTTGTACCCTCACCATGACCCATCTTCCATGTTTGTCTTTTTTGCATTTGTCTGTTACCCAATGTAATTGCTTATGGAATAAGATGGCAACCCCTCTTTTTTTGGTGCTCGCACCAGCGTGCGCTTCCCCCCCTACCCAGTCTTTAACTAATCGGGAATGGTCTTCTCCTATCATTTTAGTTTCTTGCAAAAATACCACTTGAGCCCTTTTCTTCTTAAGATATGATAAAACTTTCTTTCGTTTTATAGGAGTATTCAACCCCTAACATTCCAGGTATATAAGAATAACTCCATTTTCGGTTTGTATTAATCTCTATACTCCTTTGAAAATATCCAACTAAAAGAAATACCTATGAAGATCTAAATATTTGTCTAACAATTCCCCTCTTCTTCACCTTCTATATTCATATCCTAGTTTCTACCCCACTACAATATGCTCTAACAGCTCTCTTCCACAGAGCTTTGGTGCCCTCCTTTGTTCTGATCTGGTATTACCCCTTATCTACTATACAGTAGCGGCTCTAGCCACAAATGGTTACCAGGGCACAGCTGGGGCACAACCGATGGCAGCCAGGGCACTGATATATTGTTACTATGGAGTAAGCTTTGCACCATATGGGGCACCAACTGGGCACAGCATTTTTTAACCGGGGCACGTGTCCTGGCGGGCCCTGGTGTAGAGCCGCCACTGCTACTATACTAACCTAAGTAAAACAAACTTGCTACTCTAACCTAACCTATGTACAGATACACCAAACGGTGGCGGTGAGAGGTGGCTTCCAAGACAGAGGAATTCTATCCCCCCCAAGGTCTCAGCCACTTCCCCACCAAGAGAGGGTGTGCTTAGCTTAACCAAGACAAAATGACAGAATATCGAAAAGCAGACAGAGTAAAAAAAAACTTTCCGTACTCCCCTGCAACCCCTTGGTGTGGTACTGGCTCTTATTCAACAAAGTATCTATTCTGCCCCAGTGCTCAAACCCGAGCCCTGCAGCTCCTCTTATATAATATTATTACCAGCTACCCAAGGAGAAGGAAAAAATACCAAAAAGATTGGACCCATAATCTGCTTGTCAGCGAGTTGGGTCCTTTTATCTCTGTACAGTCTTTCCTCCCACCAGTCTCCGAGCTGAGAGAGACCGTATTCTTACTCAAGGACTTCATAGTCCCTCGACCGTCTTCTCAAAACATTCCTACAGCCCCTATTACCTGAAGCCCCTCCCATTCCCGCTCCTATTTGCCTCTGCATCTGCCCTTCCTAGGCAGAAAAAAAACAGAGACCGGCAAACAAAAAAGGAAGAAAAAAAGGTAGAAATAGGAATCCATAAAGCCGACAATGCTAAAAAAAAAAATAAAAAAACCCTGGGAGCCCTTCACACTCACCATTATAAACACTATTCTTGCTGAAACCCTCCCTCTCCTTCCTTACTCTCCTGATGCCAACTTCCTTCCGTGACTTCCCTTCACCCCTATCATCTACTCTAAGGATTCCTTCTTCACCTCCTAACTTCTACCATTATATCACTCTTTTCCTTATCCTAATACTTGTTCAACAATCAAGAAATAGAAACAAAAAATGGCATTTATCAGGCACTTATCTGTACTTATCTAATATTTCTAATTAGCATCAGTCCCAGGCCAATAGTGTGCCTATTCATTATGGCTTAGCCCGTATTACTGCCTTCATGTTTCGCCCGCTCCGGAAGGGCCAAAGAACAGGACCCTTACTTGGGATGTCCGTTAGCAGGTCTGAGTGAATTCTGCCCTTCTCTCCTTCCGCCTCCGATGACTCCTGTACAACTGTCCCATTCTTCTGCCGCCCTTGGACATCTGAATCTGTTTGCCACTCTTCTGCATATTCTTCCAAAGGAGCATATATATTTGTAGAGAAGTATGGGCTGGTAATAATCTGCCCTTCAGCCTCAGTTGATACCTTAGTTTTAGGATCCAACTGGCTCCGTTCCTCAGGGTGTTCCCTTCGCTAGTGCCTCTCGTTATGTTGCCTCTTGCAACTTTTTTGTAGGGGTACCACAGTAAAGTAAGCATTAGACTCTGCAATATCCATATCTCCTTCAGCCATATTCCAACTCCAGCCCTGCTTAATCCCTGTGTCTCCTACAGTTGATTTACCAGTCGGACACCTTCCCACATCATAAACGCTACTCGTTGAGTGAATACTTCTCACATAGGCATCTAATGCATCCGGTGTGTTAAAGGACATGAAAGTGCCATTAATATTCAGTTGCATAATTGCTGGATAACGTAAAGAGAAAGGGATTTCCCATTTCATGTAACTTAGCTCTTAAAGGCCCATATTCCTTTCTACATTTGGCCAATTGTCTCGAGTAATCCTGAAAAATCATCACACCATGACCTTGAAAACTCAACCTTTTAAGCTCTCTGGCTCTGGACAGGACCCATTCCTTATCTGCATAGCTCAGAATCCTCGCTATAATAGGATGTGGTCTATCACTATTTTTAGGGATCGGGCCCGTTGTACGATGTGCCCTTTCTACTGTAAAACCTGGAGGTAGCTCACTCTGCATGATCTGTGGTAAACTTCACACAACCATTCTGCCACATTCCTTGCCTCCGCTTTCTCCGGTATCCCCAAGATACGTAGATTATTCCGTCTACTTCAATTCTCCAAATCATCCACTTTACTCGACAGGTCCTTTATAGTCTGGTGTTGTTCCCTTAATGTTGCATGGAGGTCACTGATAGCTGCCTTGTTAGTAACAGTCTGCCATTCAATATTAAATAATCTCGTTTCAAATTGGTGAATTGCCAACGTAGCTGCGTTGGAGGCTATAGTCACCTCCGACATCTGTTGAACCAGCGTTTGAAACATTTCGTGTAGTTTTGCACTGTCTGTAATGCTTGGTGTACTTGCGGCCTGTTCCGCCATATTAAAGTTACTTAGCAAGTTATGCTACGCACTTAAGGAAAGTGGCTAGGTTCTCAAATACAGTATATCTTGCTGTTGCCCCGTTGCTGAATTATAATCCTCCTGGACCGATGTCTACCTAACTTCTCCGGTCTCTCCTGCTCCCAATCTGATCTGATCCATTCTTTTTTTTTATTGTTTAGCCGGATATAAACCCAAAACTCTCCATAGCTCACAGATTATGCTTCCATCTTCCTTGGAGCTAAGCCACGCCCCCTCAAATGTATTTTGAATGTAAAAAATCCATCGACATGTAGTACGACAGATAATGCCATGATTTAAATATTGTACTATTAAGCTATTTCTTTTGTAATCTATATCCCTGTGTTTTTCTTTCTGTTGTAATGTAGCACTCCTTTCAATAAAAATTCCCTTACTCTTTTCGAGAAGTGCCATGGGATCTGTAACATCTACCTGAACTACCACAAGAACAGGCAGATGTGACCTCGGTTTAACATCTCATAGAAACATAGAAACATAAACTTTGATGACAGATAAGGACCACTTGGCCCACCTAGTCTGTCCATTTCCCTACCTATTGGATAAGCTGCAGATCTTAGCTAACCCTCAGCCTACTTTCTCCTACACCCCACTATAAATACCTTATGTCTGTCCCATGAATTCTTGAATTCCCCCACTGTTTTTGACCCCACAGCCTCCTCAGGAAGGCCATTCCATGTGTCCACCACCTTCTCAATGAAAAAAATTCTTCCTCATGTTGCCCCTGAGCCATTCCCCCTCTATCTTTAAACTGTGCCCCATTGTTTGTATACATCTCTTTTTCTGAAAGATGCTACCTTCTTGGACTCTGCTGATTCCCTTGAGGTGCTTGAAAGTTTCTATCATGTCCCCCCTCTCCTTCCTTTCCTCGAGGGTATACATGTTAAGTTCCTTTAGTCTTTCTTCATATGATTTCTGGTACAGACCCTGCACCATTTTAGTTGCCCTCCTCTGGACTGCCTCCATCCAGTCTATGTCCTTGAGGAGATGGGGTCTCCAGAATGACACGCAGTACTCCAGATGGGGTCTCACCCACTGTCCATAAAGAGGGATGACAACCTCCTGTTTTCTACTGGTAATGCCTCACCCTATGCATCCCAGTATCCCCCAGTGCTTCTTATTGCCTTTTCATATTGTTTGCCTACATTTAGGTCATCTGCTATGACTACCCCCAGGTCCCTTTCCATTTTTGTTGTTGTTAGTATCTACCCTCCCCCCCATTGTGTACTCTTCCCCTGGGTTTTTATTTCCCAGGTGCATTACTTTGCACTTCATTGCACTGAATCTAAGCTGCCATACTTTTGACCATTCCTGCAACCTTTCCAAGTCCTTTCTCATCTTTTCAACCCCCTTGTGTATCAACCCTGTTGCAGCGCTTTGTGTCATCTGCAAAAAGGCATACTTTTCCTTCCAGTCCCTCTGCTATGTCACTTATAAAGAGACTGAAGAGGACCGACCCCAGTACCAAACCCTGCAGTACCCCACTAGTAACCCCTCTTTCTTCAGCGTGGACTCTGTTTACTGTTACCCTCTGTGTCCTGTTGTCTAGCCAATTTTTTACCCAGGCCACCACCCTGGGACCCACTCCCCAGATGGCTAGCTTGTTTATTAATCTTTTGTGTGGAACTGTGTCAAATGCCTTGCTAAAATTTAGGTTGGCCACATTCACAGCCCCTACCATGTCTACTACTTTGGCCACCCAGTCAAAGAAAGTTATTAGATTTGTCTAACATGACCTTTTTGCTGTGAATCCATGCTGCCTTGGGTCCTGTGCCATGCTGGCCTCTAGGTACTCAACAGTGTTTTCTTTTAGAAGTGATTCCATCATTTTCCCCACCACTGAGGTCAGACAAACAGGCCTGCCTCTGCCTTGCTCCCACTTCTGTGAAGGAGAATCACATCTGCCCTCCTCAAGTCCTCAGCCACCACACCCTCCTCCCATAATTTGTTAAAATGAGTAGTCAGTGGTGTCACTAGTTCTCCCCTAAGTTCATTTTAAGATTCTGGGGTGAATCCCATCAGGCCCCATTGCCTTGTTCACCTTGAGTTTTAGGAGTTCTTTCAGGACCCTTTCTTCTGTGAATGGACTGGTATCAACTCCTCTATTCAGAGTACTTATTTTGTTTGGTTTAGGTACCTCCCCTTACTCTTCTTTTATGAATACTGAACATAAATATTCATTCAATATCTCTGCCTTTTCACCGTTACCCTCTACCCACCCACCACGCCCTTTATTAAGCCTCACAATCCTTCTCTTGGTCTTTCTTTGCTCACTTATGTACCTATAAAAGGTTTTATCCCCCTTTTTAACTGAACTGGCTATCCTTTCCTCAGTTTTGGCCTTTACTATTCTTATTGCCTTTCTTGCTTTCTTCTGCTTTAACTGATACAGTCCTCTGTCCTGCTCCTTTCGTGATTCCTTATACTTTCTGAATGCTATATTTTTCTCCCTAACCTTCCCCACCATCTCGTTTGAGAACCATAGTGTTTTTTCCTTCATTTTATTTTGTTTATTTGCTTCACACAATGGCTAGTTGCTTCTTGGATGTCAGTTCTGATTCTTCCCCATTGTTTCTCTACCCCTTCTTCCTGCCTATTTGCTATAGCATTCTTTAGGTGTTCTCCCATTTTGCCAAAATCAGCCCTCTTAAAGTCCAGTACCCTCACTTTTGTATGGTTAGACTCCACGGCTATATTTATTTTGAACCACACAGTTTGGTGGTTGCTTGTTCCTAGATGGCCACCCACTTTTAAATCCGAGATACTCTCACTGTCCCCATTTGAGAGTACCAGGTCTAAGACTGCACCCTCCCAAGTGGGTTCCAACACTAGCTGTCTGAGACATCCCCCCTGTAGGGCATCGAGAATGATCTTGCTCTTGGTTGTGGCTGCAGCAAATGTGCTCCAGTTAGCATCTGGCAGTCTCATCTGAAAGACGACACCACAGGAGTGCAGCGCCCCCTCATGCGGCACTACAGTGCCAGTAGTGGGATTTAACACAAGTGCCTGGTGTGGGAATAGAACTGACAGCATTATAATCTTCCGGCCTCAGAGGCGAGTATGCAACTTGCTGAGCCATTGACACTGCCATCAATAGATAGATAGATTAGCAGTACATTGAGTAATATGTTAATGGTAAGATTACATTGCAGGGGTACCCCATATACTTGCAGAAATATAGGTTATTTTCATCCCATACAAGTTTTCTGATCAACAGGTTTGAAGTAATACATATATTGTGCCATTTACATTGGTTTGTAGAAAAAAAGGTTTTACTACCAAAAACTGATTCACTCCTTTATCTTAAATTCTGCAACACTATTACACTTAATTCTTAATAAATCAATAATAATCATAATGGGACCAATTTGTAACTAAGACCAACACTTTCCTTTCTAACGAGACATTACTAATATATAAGTAGTCAAAACTATCATTTCGATTAAGTGCAGTTCAGTGGTAGAGTGGAGAAAGCAAAGATAGTTGGTGTGGTGGGGATGGATATAATCATACTGAGAGTAATACATAAACACAAAACAAGGTGCTACGTCAGCATGTGGTGTGAAAGCAAAATATAAAATGGTAATATTAAATGCACGCTGAAAATAGAAAATAGAGTTAAAAATCGATATTTTGACCTTGAGTCTTTTTCAGGAAATATCTAAAAGACAAAAAAGCAAAGTTAGTATAGAGGGGAGGTAAAATGAGGGATATATTATGGTAGCACGGTAGTGCTACCATAGTTAGGGTTGAGGATCCATTTACATGTTAAACCTAAAATTTTGCACCATAACTTTGAAACTGTTCAATGGATTTGCCTGAAATTTGGAATACTTGATCAAGAACCATAGATCTTGGGATATGCCAACTTTCGTACTGTTCGGATATATGGCTGTGCAGTTATTAAGCGTGATCTGTGCGTGAGTTTACGCTTTTTTGGAATTCTGTGGTCATCTCTACAGGTCACACGGTTTGTGAGATCGGTCCGAAATCTTCAGGGAACATGCAGCCGGGGTCCCTGATGTGCCTTTTGAAGATTTCGTGAAAAAATATTAAACAGTATTGTGAACACAAATGGTAAAATATCGCGCCAATGTGGCGCAAATGGCAAAGGGTAACACATGATGCCGTAGACGAGAACGGTAAGTGAAACAGGTACGGAACCGCAAGCGGAAGCAGTAAGGGTAACAGTAATTTAAGCACACAGGCTTATTTTCCCCAAAAGCTGCATAGAGAAAGACAGTGAGTACAAAGAATGTATGCATAATAATGGGTCTCGGAGCAGAAAATGAGGAGTTGGAATACTAAATTGCTTATATCTCAGGAACCGTACGACATGGAAAAAAAATTAAAAGTCATATGATTTATGACTTTCCTGGCTAGTTTTATACTTAGCCCCAGTGAGGGGGCTAAGCTTTTTTCTGACAAAAAGTCCGTATCTCGCACCGTTTCTGAGATACGGGTCCTGAAAGGCACTGCAAACGCCGTAATGTTATCCTATGGGAAAAAAAGAGAAGTTCAGAGTGTGATAACTTTGGCTCCCTGTAATATTTTTTCACCAAACCACTGAAAGGCACATCTGTGGGATGTTGGCTTTCTTCTCTCCAAATTTTACCCCAAAAGACCAAACCGTTATTTTGCAGCAGGGCAGCAAAGGATTCCTGTAATGTGGCGGACGCCATAATGTTATCCTATGGGAAAAAGTGTCAACTTTTGAGTGCTTTAACTTTGCAGCCCTGTAATATTTTTTCACTGAAACACTGAAATGCACAACTGTGAGATGTTGGCTACGTTCCCTCAAAATTTCAGTCCAAAAGACCAAACCGTTCTTTTGCAGCAGGGTGGCAAAGAATTGCTGTCATTTTGCCATAGCCTGGAAAAGTAGTGTCACAATTTGCGAACATATGAACATACGAAATTTGCCAGCAGATAAAGGCCTAGAGGTCTATCAAGTCTGCTCGAATGTGCAGCTAGCACCCCTTATTCTGCAGCTGCCCCTCCCTTCCACCCTTCCCCTTCATTAACCCTCCCCCTTGTCCTGTCCCATCCTCGTTTGAGGCAGTCCACTGTTCTACTGCATACCACTTCTGCAGGTAACGCATTCCACCCAGCCACCACCCTCTCTGTAAAAAAGTGTCTCCTCATCTCCCACCTGAACCTTCCTCGCTCCAGTCTCATATCATGGCCCTGGTGGCCCTCCCTCCTTACTTTGAACAGCCCCTCTGTACCTGTCTTGTTTATTCCTTTCATGTATTTAAAGGTTTTCAGTCATGTCCCCGTCTCTCCTCCTCCAGTGAGTACATGTTCAACTCCTTCAACCTCCTCTCATATGATAAGTCCCCCAGACCCTTGATCATCTTTGTCGCCCTGCGCTGCACTCCCTCCAGTAACTTAATGTCCCTCTTCAGATACGGACGCCAGTACTGCACGCAGTACTCCAGGTGTGGTCTAACTAATGACCTATACAGTGGCAGAATCACCTCCTCCCTCCTCGAGGATATACCCCTTGCAATACAACCCAGAATTTTGCTGGCCTTTGCAGCTGCCTTCCTACACTGTGCTGAGTTGTTCATTGACCCTGTGATGAGCACACCCAGATCCTTCTCCTCCTCTGTCTGGGCTAGCTGCACTCCCCCTAGCTGGTAAGTCCTCCTTGGGTTCTTCATCCCAAAATGCAAAAGCTTTCACAAACATTTGTGACACTTTCATGAGTGTGACACTACTTTGTGAAAGTACTTTTTCCAGAAACTTGAAAAACATATTTCTAGGGTGTTTAACCTCAAAATAAAGACATGCCTAGCATCCTCTGGGTCCAACTAGGTAAACACAAAAATAATTGTGTTGCTAGAGGGTCCCAGATTTAAATGGCAAGCATTTTTATGATCACCAATTGAAAACAAAATGGTGGATTTGCAAAAGTAAAAGGGCCATTTGTGAAAGTAAAAACTGCATTTGCGAAAGTGTTGAACTTTTTGTTAACTTTTCCCATTGACTTATAATGGGAAACTGTTTTTTGAATAACTTTTGAACCGTTTAATATTTTTTCACAAAATCTTTAAAAAGGCATGTCGGGTACCTGTACACATTCTCTGAAGATTTTGGACCATCAGCGCAAACCGTCACGATCTGTAGAGACGACACTCAAAGAATTGCAAAAAAGCGTAAACGCTCGTGCAGATCCTGCTTAATAACTCTGCAGCCACATATCCGAACAGTACAAAAGTTGGCATATCCCAAGATGCATAGTTCTTGATCATACAGTCCAAATTTCAGGTAAATCCATTGAATGGTTGCAAAGTTATTAAGGTGCACAATTTTAGGTTTAACATGTAAATGGCTCCTCAACCCTAACTTTGGTAGCACTACCGTGCTACCATAACATATAAATATATATATATATATATATATGTATCCCTTATTTTACCTCCCCTCTACACTAACTTTGTTTTTTTCTCTTTAAGATATTTCCTTAAGAAGACCCAAGGTCAAAACGTCGATTTTTAACTCTTTTCTATTTTTAGTGTGCATTTAATATTATTATTTTGTCTTGCTGAGAGTAATGCATGTTGAGTCTCACATGTTATCATGGACATTTGCAAGTATTTTGCATCCTGCTGTACATTTTGGATGTACCTTACAGTTGCCGGATACTTACATGTACTGTATTTAGAACATTTAAGATATTAATGTTGTGGATATGTGCATAAATGTTTTTTTTTATTTAGGACATTTAAGTTATTAATATTATGGTTATGTGCATAAATGTAGGATCCTGATTTGAAATCTGAACATTTATAACTGTGGTACCTTTGCATAACTTTAGAATTCTATTTTGAACATTAGGATATTTATAGGGTTTCTGATCTGATAAATCTTTTTGGGACACTTACAGTACTTATTAACATTTCAGTATGGGTTCCTTATGTACAATACTTCTTGGTACTACTAATGTCATTTTACAATTCTACTTATTAGCCTGTCCTGATATGTATCTGTGTATCTGGTGCTCACAAATGGGGAGCATGTACAGCAAATAATGGGGGTAAGTAACCATTGTACAGTGTGGTTCCATTTGGATATGGGCAGAGAAAGCATCCTGACTAAGACCAAAATCTTGGATTTCAGGAGGGCGGACTTCAGGAAAATGGGTGAGGTTCTAAGGAACCATCTAGTGGGCATCAAAGCAGATATGGGGGTGGACCTAAAGTGGTCCATCATTAAGGAAGGGATACTGGTTGCCACAGATAAGTGTGTTAGGCTCAGGAGGAAGAACACAAGGACCAAAGTGCCCAGCTGGTTCAGTTTCTGGGGTTGCCAAGGCAGTAAGGGAAAAGTGGTTGGCCTATAGAAAATTCAGGAAGACCAAGAGAGAGGTGGATAAGGAAAATTACCTAAGTTTGGCTAGTGAGGCAAGTAAGGAAGTCTGGTGAACAAAGGCACAGAAGGAGCTTCAAATAGCTGAAGGAATTAAGAAGGGGATAAGGCTTTCTTTCACTATATAAGTGAGAAAAGGGACAAGAAGGAAAGGATTGTTAGGCTTAAGAAAGGTGTAGAGTGGGTGGAGGATAATGGAGGAAAAGCAGAGATACTAAATGAATACTTCTGTTCTGTCTTCACCAGGGAGAAGGACGGACTAGTACCTTCAGGAGGGAAAAGAGGAGAGTGGGGGGGGAACACAGACATAGTGATAGAGGAGGATAAGGTGAGGGAGGGTCTGCTGGCATTGAAAGTGGACAAATCACCAGGCCCGGACAGAGTACAACCAAGGGTACTAAAGAAACTGGCTGAGGAGCTGGCAGGGCCACTAGCAGACCTATTTAATAGTTCAATAGAGTCAGACATGGTACCACAGGACTGGAGAACAGCACATGTAGTGCCCCTTCACAAAAGCGGTCTCAAGGATGATCCAGGGAATTACAGACCTGTCAGTCTGACCTCCATTGTGGGCAAGCTCATGGAGACCATACTAAAGGAAAGATTGGTGGAATATTTAAAGGATCATGGTCTCTAGGATGAGAGGTAGCATGGGTTCATGAGGGGGGAGATCATGTCAAACAAATCTGATTGACTTCTTTGACTGTGTCACTAAGACAGTAGGCAGCGATAGACATCCTGTATCTTGATTTCAGCAAGACTTTTGACTCTGTGCCCCACAAAAGGTTGATCAGGAAGTTGGTGGATCTTGGAGTTGGGGAAAAGATTGTCATATGGGTGGAAAACTGGCTGAGGGACAGAACCCAGAGGGTGGTGGTGGGGGGGGGGAGAGTTATCTGGCACCAGAGAGGTAATCATTGTGGTCCCACAGGGCTCTGTGCTGGGGCCGGTGTTGTTCAATGTCTTCATCAATGACATTGGTAATGGAATTGAAAGCAAGATGTGCCTATTTGCAGATGACTCCAAGCTCTGTGGGAGAGTGGACACAGCTGAAGGGATATGGGACCTACAGGATGATCTGGAAAAGCTGGGGAGGTGGTCCAGGATCTGGCAGCTTGGCTTCAATATAAAGAAATGCAAAATTATGCATATTGGAGCCAAGAATTCCAGGACAGAGTATTACCTGGGTGGAGTCCGAGTATCTGCATCAGAGGAGGGGAAGGACCTGGGAGTGATGATCACTAGTGACCTGAAGCACTCCACGCAGTGCAAGAAAGCAGCAGCAAAGGCAAACAAGATGCTGGGATGTATAGACTTTCTGTTGCGAGAGGTGTTCTCTTACCCCAGCTCCAATATGCTCTGCCCCTCCTCTTTGCTGCAAACTCTGCTACACTCCACAAATGGGACACTGTCTACAACAACATCTGTAGATTCGCCTTAACTGCCCCACGTCTTACCCATCATTGTCTCCTTTACGCTGGCTTAAATTGGCTGTCACCTAAGGATATTCGAGCCTACTCCCTGGGCTGCTTTATCGACTCCTGTCTAGACCTCCCTGCCCTGTCTATCTTGCCAACCTCCTGACTCCTGCCTCACACACCCGTACCCTTAGGTCTTCCTCTGTCCCCATGCTCTCCACTAGACCTTGCATGACAAAAATGGGTGAACAGGCATTTGCCCATTTTGCTCCCAAATTCTGGAACTCACTCCCCCTTATGGTGAAAACTTCAACCTCCCATCGAGAATTCAAAAACTCGCTGTTCACCCACCTTCTAGCCTCTGGCCAATGCAAATGCTCTTAATTTGCTTTGTCCCACTGCAGGCTGTCGGGTCTGACCCTGAGTACTACACTAATGTTCTCCCATGCAATATGCTTGTCTAGGTGGCTATGAACCTTGATGTCTTTACTGTCCTCGGCTGTCTTATGGTTACCCTAATTGCTTTATTTTACATCCTTATTATGATCATGCCTAAATGTACCCTTATGTCACTATTACTGTGCTACCCAATGTATATCTTGTTTTGCTCCTGTACACCTATATTATGTCTGTGCATTTCTGCATATTGTAACCAATGTCCTGTGCTCTCCTGGGTCGTGCCTGAAAATAGGCAGGTCTGTTGCCTAGCGCATTACCAGGTTACCGAAAGCTAATAAATAAATAGCTAGGAAGATCAGTAGTAGGAGAGAGGAGGTTATACTGCCTTTGTACAGGTCACTGGTAAGGCTGCATCTAGAGTATGGAGTTCAGTACTAGTGCCCACACCTCAAAAAGGACATTAACCTGCTGGAGAAGGTACAGAGGAGGGCTACAAAGATGATAGCCGGTCAGCAGTGCAAGGCATTTGAGGAGAGGTTGAGGGTACTGAACATGTACTCCCTGGAACACAGGAGAGAGAGAGAGAAGGGACATGACTGGGACATTCAAGTACTTGAAAGGGATAAATAAGGTTGATAAGGAGAGTCTCTTTAAGCTGAGTGACAACCATCTATCACAAGGGGCACAGGCTTAAGCTAGAGGGTGGAAGGTTTAGGAGGGAGGTCAGGAAGCACTTCTTCACAGAGTGGGTGGTGGACACTTGGAATGTGCTGCCGGAAGAGGTCATCTCCTTGAAGACAGTGGGCAGCTTTAAAAGGGGCTGGGATAGGCATAGGGGGAAGGTAAGAATCATGGGTAGGGAGGATGGGAGGAGTGGGGAGAGAGGGCAGGGACATTAGCTCAAGCTGTGGACCCTGCAATACAAGCAGGCGTGATAGACCAAATGGCCTTCTTCTGCTGGTTTCTTCATATGTTCATATGTTCTGGAGAGTCTTATAATAGGATGTAGTAGTAGTAAAATGTTTCTATTCATAACGGTTATGTACAATGGATTTACTCGACTGAGCCCATGAGCTACCACAGTACAGGGTAACATCATATTACAGGATATTTCAGATCCTAAATAAGTGCAAATGTCCTGCAATTATAGATGTCCATATTTAAAAGCAGGATACTAACTTTAGTGCAAATGTCCATAATAATACATTTCAAGAGTTTCTTTTGCTGTGGGGAGCGGGGTAAGCAATTCCGTGGCCACATCAGCGACGGGAGAGGATGCGACCACATCGGTGGTCGGAGAAGGGGACTGTTGGTGAGAGCAGGACTGGGCTGACTGGAGCCGCATCGGCAGTGGGTGAGCAAGCAGGGAAGTGGATTGGAGGGCTGCCACTGCTAAGGAACAAAGGCGGTGAAGCCAATCAGCGCTAAGGGCATGAATTCTGGATTGTGCGACTGGTCTATAAAGACCATTAGCCCAGTCGCAATCAGGAGAGAGTTTCTTGTCCCACACCACCCACCCAGGCCCCGACCTCTATTAAATGGTCAGTGGGGGTGGAGCCTTGGAGAGGGGTAAGCTGTGAGTGGGTGATCTGGATTGTTGCTGATTGGGGGGAAAAGGGAACTGTATGCTGTGCTTGCTTGGGCACCATTGACTACCTGCTACCTTGGAGAGGGGCAAGCTGAGAGTGGGTGATCTGGACTGTTGCTGATTGAGGGAAAAGGGAACTGTAGGCTGTGCCTGCTTGGGCACCATTGACTACCTGCTACCTCCAGCTGCGGGACATGACAACTGTGAACTGATTTATCACTTCGGCTGGTGAACTGGTTACAGCTGATTGGGGGACAATGGAACTGTATGCTGGGTTGCATGGCCAACATTGCCTATGGCTATCAGAGGGGACATATTATAGTAGACTGTATAATTGTGTATGCTGTCCACAGTTGTGGGGGTAGGCAAACTTCATGAACGGTTTACTGCTACTGATCACTGCTGGGGTGGGCAAAATTTCTGCTTGAGAACTGGGGCTGAAAAACTAACTGTTGTAGAGAAAGAGGGAGAAGTGCTGTAATCTGAGTTCTGCTGGGAGAGGGGACAAACAGCTAGGGTCCTTGTGTGCTACTGTAGTAGGGTTGTACTGCTCGCACCAAAATGAAGGTGGACTTGGGGCTGGCCAGAGCTGGCATCTTCGGTAGGGTGATTGGGTGTGTGAGGTGCGGGGCAACAATAATCTTAAATTGGGCATGGAGGATCGGCGGGTGTCCAGTGTGTTTTCAGCTGACAGGATTTAGGGAGGAGGTCGGGGGGATCAGAAGAATGCTGGAAGGCATGGGGAGAATGGGGAGGAAAGGAGGTGAAAGGGCCTCATGATAGTAGACAAGGCCACTACGGTATACCCAGGGAACAGGTGGACATGGACCTTATGGGTAATCAGGATGTGTAAGGCATGATACAAGCAATGGACGGAAAACACTTTGTAGGAGGGTGGCCAATCGGAGTGAGCAAGGGGGTAGGAGAAAGCAAGTCGGGGGCAAGCATCACACTTAGTAATAGATTCACCATGCTGTATCCAGGAGTGGAGGTGGAAGAGGCTGGCGGGAGGGAACAGGTGGACAGAGAGTTTGGTCAATAGCCGGGGAGTTGGGGCAGGAGAGTTTGTGGAACAGGTGGGAGCAGGCAGGCACTGAGGTTTGGCCAGGAAGTCGGGGAGGATGGGGTAGGGAGGTGGCCACATCCACAATAGGGAGGGAGGGAGGAGGGACATGAGCCAAGGCTGGAGGGAGGAAGAAGGCGGATGGAAGAGCACAGGGCAGGCCGGGGAGGGAGAAATGGGGTGGGGCGGGCACTCAGGCTGGAAGTCAGTAAGCGAGGGGGTAGTATGGGGTACTCTAGAAAGCCAGCATCGGGCAGGAGGAATCAGATGAGTGAGGGGGAAGGAGGGTAGGGAGAAATATGCCAGATGGGGTAGGGAGACAAGACGGAAGGGGGGGTTGGAGGCAAGGAGAGAAGTAGTAGTAGGGTGTCTGGGTGGGGGACCTGTGAATTCTGGCCCAGAAAGGGAGCCTGGGGGAGATCTGGGGGGAGGGCAATCAGTGCCACCCATGAGGTGGGGGGGGCGAGGAGTAAACTGGGAGCTGAAGGCAGAAGAAAGAGCATGGTAGGGTACGCACAGACCAGTGATCCCCAGACAGAAGGGGTTGGGAGGAGTAAGCTGGGGTTCGAAGAAAGAAGGAAGAGCCTGGAAGGGATCAAAAGGGCCAGTAAGTTGGGGAGGTGAAGGTGATCCTGCTGGGCGACTCCATGACCAGGGGCATCCAGTGGGGGGGGTAGGGGAGGAAAAAACAGCACTGTCAAGGCTAAATGTATCCCAGGCCTATCTGTACACAAGGCCAAATTCCAGCTATACTCATTAGCATTGGAATGCGGGGGATCCCCAGATTTCCTAATACATCTGGGCACAAACGACTTGGAGGGGAATAGTGAACTGGAAATCCAGGCGAGGTTTCAGGAACTGGCCAGGGTTTGCCACTCTATAGGAAGCTCAATCTCCTTCTCGGAGATTCTGCCAGTACCTAGGGCATCCAGGAAGACCAAGCATAAACTCAGAGGAGTTAACAGTGGCTCAGGGACTGGTGCAGGCCAGAAGAGTATGGGCTGGTGGGGGACTGGGGGGACACATGGGAGGACAAGGGGTTATATGCCAGGGATAGGATACATCTCAACCTAGAAGGAAGGGAAATCTTGAAACTAAAACTTGCTGATTTCATAGTTGAGAAGTGGGGTTTAAACTTATAAAGGGGGGTAGGGATGAGAGAAGGGATGGAACCAGGAGGGCTGATCAAGGTTCCAGGTCTAGGGAGCGAAAAGAGGTCAGGTGACTGCAAAGTAAATAGAGCCAGAGCAGTGCAGGAAAGGGCGAATAGGGAATGCGCAGGGCTGAGACAATTGGAGAAGGGGGGGATGGGGTGGAGGATGGTCCTGATCAAGCCCAGGAGCATGGGCAACAAAATGCCCGAGCTCCAGGCGATGCTGGCTGAGGGATCAGTGGATGTGGTGGTGATCACTGAGACATGGGCCACCAGAAGAATGACTGGGACCTAAACTTGGAGGGATACACAATATTCAGGAGGGATAGAGAAGACAGTAGAGGAGAGGGTGCAGTGCTGATAGTCAAAAATGGCATTGTGGTTAGTGGAGTGGAGGAGGATGATGAGGGATGGAAGCAATTTGGGTAACCCTGCAAACAAGGGGAGGCAAAAGACTGAAAATATATTGGTGGTGCACAGACCCCCCGTGATGGATGAGGCCCTGGAGGCAAAATTAGTTGAGAACATCAAGGGGCACTGTGACCGTGGAAAGGGTACGGTGGTGATCATGGGGACTTTAATATGCCGGGGGTAGACTACGACACTATGTCATCAGCGGTGGCCAGGGAGCAGAGACTGATGGATGTGTTTCAGGATGCCTTCCTGGTACAGCAGGTGGGGGAACCTATTAGGAAGGGGAGGATACTGGACATTGTCCTTGCAGACAGTGACCAGATAAGGGGATTGGAGGTGTGTAGCCCGCTGGCAAGTGGTGACCATGCCACGGTCTGGTTTCTGTTGTGTCTAGGGGGGAGGATAACCATTCTAATACAGTAGTAGCGGACTTCAGGGGTGCAGACTTCATGGGCATGGGAAGGATCCTACGGGGGATATCGGACAAGATTAGGCCAGACATGGATGGTGGTAGCTTGTGGGATGCCATTAAGAAAGGGGTGCAGGAAGCTACTAGCTCATGTACAAGGGTAAGGAGTAAGAATGGTAGAGTCAACAAGCTGTGCTGGTGGACCAGGGAGGTGCAAGAGGCAGTGAGGGATAAAAAGGCTGCCTATGCATGTTTTAAGTGCTCCAGGGGGGTAAGGGAGAGAGACGACTACGAGTCGACAGCAAGGCGGGTCATCAGAGTGGTGAGGGGAGCCAAGGTGAGGATGGAGCAAAACCTGGCAAGGGATATCCGGAGGGGAGGAAAGGGATTCTATAGATACATAGGAGAGAAGAGAAAAGGGAGAGCACAAATCTGCAGGATAAAGACGGGGAAGGGATGGGCTCATGAGGCGGGGAATCAGGCAGAGGTGCTAAATGAGTACTTTGCCTCGATATTTATGGAGGAAAACAGGGGATCCATTCAGCCTGAAGGGAGGGTGGGGGAGACAGCTGACCGGATAGGTCAGAGGGAGTTGAGAGGACTGGAAGAGGCTGGGGCACCGGGTGGGCCAGGCCTAGAAAAGGATGGGTGTTTAAGTGAGGAGGTGGATTGGGAGGGAGGAATCACAGAGGACAGGGTGAGGGAGGCCCTTCGTGCACTAAAAACTGTTAAGGCACTGGGACTGGATGGGCTGCATCAAAACTGGGAGCACTGGCAGACAGGGCGAAGTGAGAGAGAGAGAGTCCAGAGGGATCTGGATACCATGGAGGGGTGGTCAAGGAGGCGGAGACTGAGGTTTAATCCAGGGAAGTGTAGGGGCTGCATCTGGGGTCAGAAACCCAGGTCATGTATACACCCGGGGGGGGTCTCACTGCAAGCCACAACGAGTGAAAGGAACCTGGGGGTGGTGGTAGACACCAAAATGAATAACACTGAAAACTGCCGAAGATCTGCGGCAAAAACTAACAGGATTCTGGGCTGCATAGCCCAGGGAATTACAGCCAGGAGGATGGAGGTGATCCTCCCTCTGTATAATGCCTTGGTCTGTCCGCATCTTGAGTACTGTGTGCAGCTCTGGAGACCTCACCTCAAGAAGGACGTAGCACTGCTGGAGAGGATCCAGAGGAGGGCAACCAGGATGATTCAAGGCATGAGAGAAAGGACCTATGAGGAAAGGCTGGAAGAACTTGGGCTGTACTCACTGGAAGAGAGGAGAGACTGGGGGGACATGATAGGGGTCTTCAAATATGTGAAAGGGATAAACAGGGGCAGAGCCAAAGAAATGTTCAGGCTAAAGAAAGGGGACACAACCAGGGGGCCTGAGTGGAAGTTGGGGGGGGGATTAAAGGGGAAAACGTAGAAGACATTACTTCACTGAGAGGGTGGTGGGGCCATGGAATGCACTGCCCAGGAGTTTGGTGGAGGAGGGCACAGTGGAAGGCTTCAAGAGGGGGTGTGATAGGTGCATGGGTAAACTGAAGCCGAAGATGACCCTCTCAGGGGCTAGGGGGTGTGGGAGAGTGAGCTCCTAGTAGAGGCTGGCTACCGAGCAGACACGAAAGACCGTCAGGCCTATTCTACTGGCTTTTAGTATGTTAGCATGTACTGTACCAACTGCACCACTGGAGAAAAAAAATGAACATCCCTGCTTTTATCTTGTTTTTAAAATGGGAATTTTTATTTTCCAAAGGTACAAGCAAGAACAAAAAAAATCCTCAACTCCTTTACTTTAAAAGTGAATTGAGAAAGCAGCAGTAAGAAATTTCTCCAGTCTGGGCACTCAGAAATTCTTTCTTATCTGGGTAAAATGTGACAATAGTGGACTCAGGGTCCCATGCTCAATTTCAGCAAAGGGATAAATGCGATGGTGTGTCACAGAATGGCGACATCCTCAGGAGACAGGCTGTACTGAAGGGGAAAACCCTTCCTTCATGTGGAATGATGACCAGGGGCCACTTGCAGACCCTGCACCCATTAAGCAAATGGAGGCCCTCTCCTATTTCCTCTTGTGTTGTTTTGGGATCTATGGCCAGTTTCTGAGGGTCCTGCTATGGGAGAAAGCTTCAGACTTTAAAGGAGAGTAAAATATATTTCCTTGGGGTTGGGGTGACTGGGTCTGAGCAGTTACTGTGAGGGAGCTTGTACAGTATATCCCCATAGCCTGAGATAAGAATACAGAAAATTAAAGAAAAAACACACAGGAAGTATATGACACTGCAATGCCCTAAAACTGTACTGTTTTGTCACTACATAAAGTGCTTCCCCCTTGTTCACCTCCAGCAAGGGATACATGCAATGCTGTCTCAAAAATTGGTGGCATCCTCAGGGGTCAGGCTGTAATGAAGGGGAAAACCCTTCCTCCATGCAGAACAATGACCAGGGGTTGCCTACACACCTCACCTCTCCCCACCAAGTGCAGCTCTCTCCACCTTCTTCTCCTGTCCCTTTGGGATCTGGGGCCAGTCTCTGAGGGCCCTGCCATGGCAGAAAGTCACAAGGTTTAAATGACAGTATAGGACATGTCCTGCGAAGACCTCTGAACTCTCCCAATTTTGGGGGGATTTCTTGAATTTGCCCATGCTGTCCCAAGGTCCCAAGTGGCCTGCAGCTGGCCCCCCATTCACAGCATGCCATCAGAGCATTCCATTCTGCTCAGTCAAAACCTTTAAGCAACTTACTGGCTTAGACGCCTATTGGCAGCTGATGTAATACACCTGCTACAACAGACAATCAGGTGTCCCCATGGAAAGGTTGTGAGATTGTGCTGATGCACTAAATTAAAAAACTTAAAACAAGATCTCAGGACTTCCGGTAATGTCATCCACCCGATGGCTGCTTAATTCGGAGCTCTCTTATCCCTACACGCAACATACACCCAGAACATCATATATTCTCAACAAAACCATAAAAATGGCATCAAGTATTTCTGGGGGTAAAAGCTCTGCCAACTTTCGTTCTGGGAGGCATTGGAGAAAGAAGTATGGCATTGGATCCCAGCACAGAGAGCCAGCCAGCCAGAGTGCCTCCCCAGCCAACAGCGTGGCCTGGGAGCCAGACACTAACCAGGAGAGCAAAAGACTATCCTGCTGTCACTCTGAGACACTACTGGCTGAAATAAAAGCATTCCAGGCAGAGAATAAAAAGGAATCCCAAGCTCTTCAGACCAGAATACAAACTGTGGAGGAAAAATTAGAAGTATCGGAGACACGAGTGGGGGATATCAGAGAGGAGACCCTGCAGCTACATTCAGCAGTCAATTTCCTCATTGATCACCAAAAAGCAATGCAAGAAAAACTTTTAGACCCGGAGGCAAATTCTAGGAGGGATAACCTTTGGATCTATGGACTCCCTGAAGGGGCAGAGACAGGGAAAATGGAAGACTTTGTGGAGAGTTTACTACAGGACGTCCTGGCTCTGCCTCTGACTTTCAAGTTTCAGATTGAAAGGACGCACCAAGCCCTTATATAAAAGCCAAGTGACCCGACAGCCAGACCCAGGTCTATCGTCCTCAAACTTGCCAGCTACAGGGACAAAGAGCACATTCTCCGTACAGCATGGGCCAAAAAACTGTACAATATAATGCAGCCAGACTTTTATTTGATCACGATTATCCAACTGAAATTGTGTGACAGAGAACCGCCTACTCACCAATTTTTAAAGTGTTGTGGGAACATGGGGTCTATTTTCAAACCCCATACCCAGTGAAACTTCATTTTTTGGGGGATTCTAAAGAAAAAGTCTATAGCAGTCCCAAAGAGGCTCAGCAGGAACTAAAATCACGGGGTTGGAATTTCCAGCAGGAACGTCCAGCAGACCAGAACTTCTGCCCACAGAGGTCACAGTGGCAGAGAAGCTCTGGGTGCCGTGGAGCAAGGAGAGCATGAGCAGAGGGATTCTGCATGCTGAAAGATGTAAAGCGCACCCTACAGAAGATTGGAAACAACAGCAGGGCCACAACAGTGGAATCACAGGACCAGAACACTTGAACTGAGAGTACAGATTTTTGGTGAGCCAACTAATTTTGGTTGCTCCAAAAGGAAGTTGCGAAGGGCCAAGGAGCTAACAGGGGCCTATCCTTCAGACAGGCTTGTCATCTGTGCAGTGCTTAAGCAGTGTGATTAAGGGGATTTTCTTAATTTTAAAATCTGCACATAGCCGGAAAGAGGAACTTTTTCTGTTGACTGACACACCCCTTCCTACTCAAAGCGTGCCTGTGGAGAGTATCTTTCACAGTTTCTACAAATTTAATTTATAGTAATTGAACCACATAAGTGGGGTAACTACAGTTCCATGTTTGGAAGCTAGGGGCATGTGAGCAGCATCATTAAGAGGCAACTGCATTGCCCCCGGCAATGATAGATACCCATGGAAGGGGGTGCACCGGAGGGGTAGTTTGTTTGTTTCCCTTCGTTTGCCCCCCATATTAAAGAAGGGCATGATGGGAGTTAAGGGGCAGTTACTTGGCTGTACATTTTCACACCAGCGGGAAGAGAGGCAGTCCACCGCTTCCTTCTTCCTTTTTGATGGATGACACACCTAAGGATGCATGACGCATCTGGTCTCGAAACCAGTCGGGACCAGGGAGGCCTGGAGGAGTCTTCGGCTACTAATCCTCCCAAGGTGACTGACCCCCTTCACAGAGGGTGGTCCTCACTGTGTAGAGGGCAAGCATTGCAACCCTCGTATTTTGGAAGTAACTTTGTAAATAGGTTCAGATTATTGTTATGGGTTTGTTTGCTTATTGTTCATTTTTGTATGCTTAATGCGCTTGATTTAAACAATTTGAGTTTGACTACAGCTAAAAAGAACAAGAATTTGAGGGACCATTTCTGGAAATTTTTAGACAGTGCAGGAACACCTACATAGAGGTAGGGGTTCAGAACAAAGGAGTTGGAGAATCTCATAAGGACAAAAATCCAAGCAGTGGTCAGTGCGGCCTTCCCCCAGTCATACGTGGCAGGCTGTTTGACAATGGGTAGTAATCTGCCACTAGTTATTGTCCCATAATGTTAATGGGCTAAACAATCCAATTCAATGATATAAGGTTATTGCCTGAATTAAAAAAGCTAGACCCACCCTTGTGCTACTCCAGGAAACCCACTTAAGCAAGGCAGAGCATTTAAAATTGACTAAATTTGGCTTTGGAACAGTGGTGGCCTCGGAACACAAAGGGGGAAGGAGAAGGGAAACTGTTATTCTGCTTCCTAAAACCACATAATTTAAGTTAACAGCCTCCTATGTTGACCTGTATGGTCAGCTGGCCATTGCAGTGGGGCGGCTGGAGGGGCAGGAGATCACCCTTGCTTCCATATATATTCCCCCAGGTTCGGGAGCGGAAGTGGTGAGGGCCCTGTTCAGGAAAGTTACTGAAATCCATAAAGGATTTTGGTGAGGGGAGGAGACCACAATCAGATTTCCTCTCAGCTTGATACTTCAAACCTCAGGCCCCCCCAGACGGACTGCAGCACAAAGGACAGCACAGGTCTGTATCTCAGAGGTGCAATGGGTAGACTCCTGGAGATCCCTGAACCCGGGTAAGTGTGAATTCACACATTATTCAGTACCCCACAAGGTTTATATGTGGACAGACTATTTCCATATTACCAGAGAACATATATATACAATAAGAGAATGCATACAGTCCCTATCTGTATTATTGGACCACTCATTGTTAACCCTTAAGTTGGAGTGGGAGGGAGAGTGAAGAGATACCTTGTGGAGGTTCAATAATTTTTTGTTGAACTTAAAGGACTTCAGAGAAATGATTACACAGAGAATCACACAGATTCTTCAAGAGAACTGTACCCCGGAAATCTCAGAGAGTGTCCTTTGGGACACCCTCAAAACGGTTTCGAGGAGAGATATTATAAAATGTGCCTCTCATTACAAGAAGCAACAACAAGCCTGATTAGATAGACTACACCAGCAGCTTAAGGAACTCCATGCCCAACATGCAGCAGGGGATGAGGGAGCTCTACCCCTTCTGCAGATTACAAGGGAACAGATACAGCAAATCCTGGATGTGCATACGGAGCATGCACTGCAATCCCTGCGACAAAGGTAATAAGTTGGGGGACCGAGGTCAACCTGATTGTTGGTCCACAGGCTAAGACAACAACAGGTGCAGTCCACTATATCCCAGATTAGGAACCCAATATGTGGCAACATGGTCAAATAGCCTTTACAAATTAAGCCGGCATTCCAGAAATTCTATGAGATGCTGTATACCCCCAAACAGGAGGTAGATATGGCAGCAGTAGGAACCTTTTTGGCAGGGATTGATTTACCCAGGCTCACTGAAGAGCAGCAGTTAGTATTAGACCACCCAATCACTGAAGAAGATCTGGGAGGAGCAATTAGTTAAAATCCCTCAAAAGCCCTGGACCCGATGGCTACACCGGGGAGTTTTACAAGATGTTCAAGCAGGGGTTGATCCCTACACTGCTGCTTACTACCTCCCAACTGCCTGCTGTGTTCTTAACGACTAATCTGTCTCTTTGTTCTTCCTCCCTCCAATATGATTGGTTGCTTTACGTCCCTTCCCACTCCATTCCCTAATTGCTCCATCTAGTGTTTATGCATTATCCTTTTCTCACTGGACAGTAGTGTTTCCTCCACAATCTGCCTCATAAGAATGATTGCTTTTCCTGCCTCACTTCAATGTAAAAAAAAAAACTTTATTTACTTAAACTCTGCACTTACTATGTACTCACTAGGTTACTGTAACTGTTGCCCAGCTCTCCCTAAATGTTAGATAGCTGGTTTCATGGTTTTATATGCTTACTCTGCCCTACATATTCCCTTGACTTCACCATGTATACTTTCTCAAAACCAATTTGTAATTTGCTTTTTATTTGTAATTTGCTTTTTAAGTATTTCTCCGATCTTGTCTATACAGTACTTGTAATGTTTTTGTGTTTTCTTTCTCATGTTGTAATCCTCCCGGGTTGTGACTGAAAATAGTCATTCTATGGCTAGCTCACCCACCCAGTCAACAAAAACAAAATAAACAAATAAAAAAAATTAAAAATACTTGCTGTAAGGTCCGGGGGGAGATAGGGCCCCAGATACTTGATGTTATGCTTACATCTCAAGCATCTTGAAACTGGGGAAAGACAGTACAGCATGCCCATCTTACAGACCCATTTCAGACCTCAATATTGATTATTAAATTATTCACATCGATTCTGGCTAAGAAAATGGAGACCGTGCTCCCCAACTTATAAATTTGGACCAGACAGGTTTTGTACCAGGGAGACAAACACAGGACAATATAAAGAGAACCCTGCATTTGAGACACCATCCTGCCCTGTTGGACGCCCCTTTTGGATGCCGAGAAGGCGTTTGACCAGGTAGCATGGCCATTCCTGTGGGCAGCACTAGAAAGTGGGTATGTCATGGGACTTTATTAATATAATTTATTTGCTCTGTTCAGACCCAAGGGCATATGTTAAAGTCAATGGCTGGACCTCTGCCCTGATATCCTTGCAGAAGGGAACCAGATAGGGGTGTTCTTTGTCCTCTTTGCCGTTTGTCTTGTATTTGGAGCCTTTGGCACAGGCTCTGAGGCAGGGAAAGAGGATAAGGGGGGGTGGAGGTGGAGGGGAGACCCATAAGCTGGCTCCCTACGCTGATAATTTACTGATCTATATGAAAGACCCAGAGCTCTCATTACTTTCTCTGTGGAACCTCCTGGACAACTTCAGTAGGATTGCAGAGTACAGGGTAAACCTGGTGAAAGCAGAGGTACTCAGGGTGAATTATGAACCATTACCCCAGACCCAGGCAAGATTCTTATTCCGTTGAAACTTGAGGCATATAAAGTACTTGGGGATTCAGATAGGAGTTCAGCATGCAGATCTGTTTGATCTAAACTATTCCCCACTTTTGACTAAAATAACATTGGATCTGGAGAGATGGAGGACTCAATCCAGAGGATTGAGGCGGTGAGGATGGTCATCCTGCCGAGGTTTTTATATTTGGCCTAAATGATCCTGGTACAGGTGCCAGATGAGTGGTATAGAACAATAAACAGAAAGATATCTAAATATATCTGGGCCTCACAGAAACCAAGGACATAACTTTCCATCCTACAATTGCCTAAAGAGCGGGGAGGACTGGCGCTCCCTAATTTGAGGCTGTATCATGTAGCCGCTCAATTTAGAACAGTCCTATATTGGCTACATAGTGACTATTCAGCCAAGTGGAAGACCCTGGAAAGGTGTGAGGATGACCTGGGCAATTTAAATAGGGTACTACTGTCTTATCCCCCAAGTGTAATCTTAGATGAAATGATCAACCCAGACACCTGCACTAGCATACAGTGCTGGCAGAGAACCCTGGCAACCAGGGATTTCTCTAGGTGGAGCTCTCTGCTGTTCTTCCTGCCCCACTTGGCTTGTTTCGCATTGGCTGAGTTTGACAGAGGATATCATACATAGGAGAGATTGGGATTGCACCTGGTATACCATTTTGCCCCTCAGGGGACAATACTGACCTTAACAGAATTAATCCAACTATACGGAATATCCCATAAGGAGAGATTCAGATACTGCCAAGTCAGAGATTTTCTTAATTCTATGATAGATAGCCTACAGTTTGACTTACCACCACCACAGCTACTGGGAGTTTTGTTGCAGGTCATGAGAGGAGGACCCCTGCCCCCACTTGATCTCGACCCTGTATGCTGTGGTGACGGAAATAGGTGAGGATTCCCTAGAATCAGTACACCAGACCAGGAAAAAGGATTTAGGATTGCAAATACCATTAATGACATGGCAGAGACATGTCAAAACAGTTCAGCGAGGCCCCAGTTCCAAAACATGGAAGGAGTTCTCCTGGAAAGCGACCATTAGGTTTTTCAGACCACAGATACAGCAGCAGAAATATCTGACTGGGAGTGGAGCAGAATGTTGGAGGCAGTGTGGTCATTCACCAGCCTCACACACACTCATGTGTTTTGGAGCTGTCAGAAGCATTTGCCATTCATATTAGACCTCCAGGGAGCATTGAGGCAGATACTATCACCTTCCTTAACATTAGGCCCCCTGCTGTTCTTCGTTGCAGATTATCCCCCAGAATGTAGGGACCCTATGAGTAGAAAATTTATGGCTATTGCCATTTTAGCAGCAAAATAATCTATCACAAAGCTTTGGCTATATACTAACCCCCACCATGACAATGTGGCAGGACATGCTCAATAATCAACAGGACCAATTTGAAATATTTTGGAGGAGATGGGTGTTACATATCTCTCAAATAAGATGGGATTTTGTACCATAAGGAAGATCTCTGACTGAGTTTCCCAAAAAAGAGGGACTATTTAGCTTGAAATTGGGGATGGGGATATAGGGACATATAATTTAATGAATTTATGATATATATGATAACAAAACCCCAAGTCGTGATCATGTTACAAGAATACGATTTTAGATCCCTCTATGTTAATGTACTTAAGAGTCACCCTGATATATCACTTTAATAATGTAACTATGAAGTATATTTTGTCAAGCGCATTGTATGTATAAGAATATATGTATGTATGTATACTGTCTGTTATATGTTTGTTTAGTGTAGTGGAAATGACTTGCTACCCTATAAAATAAATAAAGATTGAAAGTTTAAAAAAAAAAAAAACAAGATCCCATCAGTGGTTCCCCCTGACCCTCACTGGCTCACCAGTAATCAATTGGAACAAACTCCCAAGTCCAGGAACATGCCTAATTTTCCTCCCTGATCTCACTCAGTGGCAGTTCCATAGCATAGGTGTGATTTTGAAGCCTGAGTCCAGGACTGTGATGTGCTGCCAGCAACATCCAGCAAGCCAAATGAATATTGATACAACCAGGCGTGCCAGTGCCAGTCGGCGTCAGCCATAACAGAGCTGCCAGAAGGGCTGTAATTCAGTTAATTTTGTTTATTAAATAAAATAAAAACAAAGCTCAGGCTCAGCAATTCACCACTCGCAGCACCGCAAACTAACCACAGTACTGAGTGTCAGAACTCAGCCACCCAGCCAGCCATCTGTGACTGACAGAGACAGAAGAAACCAAAACAGGTTCCTTGCCAGCCGCTACCCTTCTTTTTGAGGTAAGATTGGGGTTGGGGTAGACGGGAGGAGAAGGGACAGTGGGAGCATTGGATGAGTCATCACAGCTGTTTATGCTTGGGTCCGACTGCCTCAACTGCCCCAGCACTCCATGATTAGGGAAGTCGGAGGCTTGACATCACAGAACTATAAGAAAATGTTGTTTTCTTATAGTTCTGTGCTTGACATATTGGCAGCCATTCAATTGGTCAGCCTCTGCCACTCTAGCCCATTTAATTCTATATGCCTTTCTGGTCATTACATTTTAAATAAATAAATAAATAATTCTATATGTACAGTAAAGGGCACTTGTTTAGCTGTAGAGATGTTGTGAAATAAAATTTAGCCAGTGAAATTACATAAAATCAGCCATTTAGCCACATAAAATATTTTGTGGGAGCGAGCATGTAAATTATGGAAGAAAATGAAATGTAGCTAGGTGCAAAAGTCACTCGGAATTGTGAGCTTTTGTTGAAAATTGCAAAATGTTGCATTTCATGGTAACATTTTGCAATTTTGGGCATAATTTCACAATTTTCAGGTGAAATTTCACAATTGGTGGGTGAAATGTCACATTTCACATCCACAAAATATTTTGTGAAATGTGCGAATTTCAAGAAATATTTCAAGGAACGAAATTTCTAAATTTTGTACAACACTATTTAGCTGTAAGCGGCTGCCGTAGCAGTTCAGCATGAGTCAGGAAGTGGCAGAGGTTTAGTGTTGCTCTGAGAACAATGAATTACTGCAAATTATAACAGAACATTGTTTGCTTTTCTGATTCAAGTGAGTTACATAGACACAGACACAGTACATAGATGTTGTTGGCAGATAAGGGCCTTATCTGCACCTAGTATGTCCATGAGTGTCAGTAACCATGCTTCTTCAAGCATTCCTGAAACTAGGTTGTACCCTTCCTCCGACTACCAGGATCCCCTTATGCCCATCCCATGCACTCTTAAATCCTGTAATCATTCCTGCAACCACCACCACCTCTTCTGGCAGGCTGTTCAATTTGTCCATCACCCTCTCTGTGAAGAAATATTTCCTCATGTTCCCTCTGAACCTGCCTCCCTGCAGTTTCATCCCATGTCCTCTTTTTCTGGAGCATCTTTTTCTTTGAAATATTGTGTTTTCCTGCACCTTATTTTTCCCCATGAGGTACTTAAATGTCTCAATCATATCCTGCCTCTCCCTCCTCTCCTCCAGGGAATACATATTTAAGTCATTCAGCCTATCCTCATAGGGTTTGTGATGTAATCCCTGCACCATTTTGGTTGCCCTCCTCTGAACTGCCTCCACCCTATATATTTCCTTGTGTAGGTAAGGCCTCCAGAACTGGACACAGTACTCGAGGTGTGGCCTCACTAATGCCCTGTATAGTGGAATTATAACTTCCCTTTTCCAGATGGTGATTCTCCTGCCTATGTACCCCAGCATCTTTGCTTTTCCTGCTATCTTGTCACACTGACTTCCTACCTTGAGGTTATCTGAGATCATAACCCCTAGGTCTCTTTCCTGCTTAGAGCATTCTATATCCTCCCCTCCCAGCGAATATGATGTTCCTGGGTTTTTGTGCCCCATGTACACTATCTTAAACTTTTTAGCTTTAAATCCCGACTGCCAATCCATTGACCAGTCATTAGTCTTCTGCAAATCTCTCCTCATTCTAGCCACACCCTCTGGTGTGTCCACCCTGTTGCAGAGCTTTGTGTCATCAGCGAACAGGCAATTTTTCCCTTCTAGGTCCTCTGCAATGTCATTAATAAAGATATTGAAGAAGAATGAGCCTAGCATGGATCCCTGTGGTACCCCACTGGTCACTTTTCTCTCTGCAGAGACCGCCATTTATCACCACCCTCTGTGTCCTGTTATCCAGACAACACTCTATCCACTTTACCACCATCTTACCCACTCCCATGTTCCACAGCTTGTTTAACAGCCTTCTATGTGGCACATCAAAGGCCTTGCTGAAGTTCAGGTAGGCCACATCCACCACCCTCAACGATCCACCTCCCTGGTCACCCAGTCAAAGAACTCAATAAAGTTAATCTGGCATGACCTGCCTCCAGTAAAACGATGTTGTCTTGGGTGAAGTAGACCCTTGGCAACCAGGTGTCCCACTATTCTTTCCTTCAGTAGTGTTTTCATGATCTTTCCCACTACTGAGGTCAGGCTGACTGCTTTGTAGTTCCTTGCTACCTCCTTGTTTCCACTTTTATATAAAGGAACTTCATCAGCTCTCCTCCACTCTTTGGGTACCTCCCCTGTTTCCAATAGCAGATTGAACATAGTTGTCAGGGGAACTGCTACCACCTCTCTAGCTCCCTCAGCACCCTGAGGTGTACCTCATGTATTCCCATAGCCTTCTCTACTCTTATTGCTTCCAGTTCCCTTAGGATCCTTTCCTTTGAAAAGGTCTTGTATCCATTTCTGTGCCCTTCCTACCCTTTCTATGCATTTCTGGCCCATATACTGCCCCCTTCTCTGTAAAAACTGAGCAGAAGTATCTGTTTAGTATGTCTGTTTGGCAATTGTCATCCTCTACACTACATCCATCCTCCCCTTTCAGCCTTACTATCCCTCCCTTTGCCTTCCTTTTTTTCCCTGATATACCTATAAAAGGTATTATCCCCCCTGACCACTGATTTTGCAATGCATTCCTCCATTGTGCCTTAGCTTCCCTTACTGCTCTCCCCGCCTTCCTTTTTTTCTCGTGGTACTTCTCTCTGTCCCCTTCCTCCTGTGTCTTTTTGTACTGTTTGAATGCCATTGTTTTTGCTTTAACTTTCTCAGCTACCACCTTTGAAAACCATAATGGTCTCCTCTTCCTCTTCCCCTTTGCTAACCTGCTTAACACAGAGTTGTGTTGCCATTGTTATCCTGGACTTGATAACCTCCCACTGTTCCTCTACCCACTTTTTCTCCCCTATTCCAGCCAATGCCTCTTCAAAGCAAGTCCACATTTTCCTAAAATCTACTTTCTTAAAGTCAAGGAGTCTTGTTCTTGTATGACTGGATTCTGCCCCTTCATTTATCTTAAACCACACTAACCAATGATCACTGTTTCCCAGGCGCTCCCCTACTTTAACCCCTGTCATGCTGTTCCCATTTGTAAGCACCAGGTCCAGTATTGCTGTCTCCTGTGTGGGTTCTATGACCAGTTGCTTAATGAAAGCTCCTGTAGGGAGTCTAGGATAAATCTCCTCCTGGCTGTTGCTGCAGTGGGGAGACTCCAGTCTACATCCACTATATTGAAATCACCAACCAGTAATACATCCTCTCTGTGTGACATCCTTTGGATAGCTAGCATCATCTCCCTATCTATTTCCTTCCCTTGGAACTGGTGTTCTGTATATTACCCCCATGTGGATGGCTGACCTTGTTCTTTTTTTATGTTTGCTTGTGCGCATGCGCAAGAAACATTATGTAACAGCTTAGGAGAGAAGCAGGTTTGGGAGGCGCGGCAGTGTGGCAGCCAACACAAGCATTGCATTTGGGGGCTTGGTCATGGTGCACCAATGGAGGCACAATGTGCTGATGACACTGACTTCCAGAAGTTGCACCAAGTTGTAACATTTTTGCTGCAGCAATCACGGGCCACCTTGTCATTGCAGCATCAGCGATTCGCTGCAATGAGGGAGTGACCCGTCATTGCTGGGCGGAACGTTGCTAGTGTGGTATTGTTTAGAACATGGCGGCACCTTGCCGCCGTGTTCACAAACAATATCAAACTGGCCCCCAGTGCTGAGGGGGTGCCCAATCCCCCTCGGCAGCATGTGTCCCTCCCCACAGAAGTGTGTTTTTGCCGACGGGGGTCCCAATCCTCATCGGCATGCATCCCGGTGCTATCTGAGTTGCCGACGGGAGAGCCCACTCCTCATTGGCAGTATTTTCCCATCCCTGTGTGATGCGCCGATGGGGGAGCCCACTCACCGCAGCATTAGCCCCCCCAAAGAGTAATGGGAGAGTCTCAGGGGGTGTCCAATCCCCCTTGGCTCTTTCGTTCCCCCTCAGCTGTTGTACTGATGGGGGTGCCCAATCCCCCATCAGCTACATCAGCTACACCTCACCCCCCAAAAATATTCAGGTGGCATGCTGGGAGCCCATCCCAGCACGCCCATTGTCCCTGAAAAAAGGAAAAACCATCCTGATGGCTTTTTTTAATTTTTAAAACCTGTAAAACAAAAACGGTCCCTCGCGGTCCCCATGGCCCCCACCCCCACAACTCACGCCCACCCACTGCGCACCCTGCCTCCCCACACCCCCTGTCACCCCATACTTACCTCCGGAGCCGAGCGCGATGATCTACGGTGGACCGGGAACATGTCTGCACTCTTCAAAGCCAACCACGAACTGAGGAAATGCTGGTAAGCTGTATAATGGAATAAATAGGGTTTTCTCAACTTTGTTGCATATCTCAGGCATTTTTTGGAATTTTTGCACCAAATTTTCAACATGGGGTTTTTGGGACCCTTCCTCATGAATTCAGTCACTGTCATGGCGTTAATCGCCCCAAAAAGGTGATTTCTTGGTCACTGTGCAGAATCACCTTTCGGGACTGATTAAAGAAACGACAGTGCCAGTGTTCATGAGGTGGGCTCTCAAAACGTGTATGTTGCAAATTTGGTGAGAAAAATCAAAAAAATGACTGTTTTACGAGCGTGCATTGTGCAGTTGCTACACACGCTCATAACCTCACGAATTTGCAGTATTTTCAGTCCAGATTATCAACATTGTCATTTTAATGCACCTCCTTATGAACAGTACAGCTGTCATTTTTTCACATCCCAGGTGAAATGTGTTTTCGCACTTGTGGTGCAGAATAGCACGGTTGCCATTGCAAATCTGTGTTCAGGACACATTACGAAAATGACAGTGACACTGTTCATTAGCAGAGGTCCTAAAATGCCTATGTTGAAAATTTGGTGTCAAAAGTCCATAAAATGACTGTGTTACGAGCGTGCATTGCGCAGTGTCCACGCACGCTCGTAACTTCACACATTTACAATATTTTCACTCCAGATTTTCAACATTGCCATTTTTCTGCACCTCTTTATGAACAGTAGAGCTGTCATTTTTCACATCCTGGCCGAAATGTGTGTTTGCACTTCCAGTGCAGAATAGCGCAGTCACTGTGGGAAATCAGTGTTCAGGACACATTACGAAACTCACAGTGACACTGTTCATTAGCAGAGACCCTAAAATGCCTATGTTTAAAATTTGGTGATGAAAGTCCATAAAATGACTATGTTACGCATATGCATTGCACAGTTTCCACTCATGCTCATAACTTCACACATTTGTAATATGTTCACTCCAGATTTTTAACATTGCCATTTTTCTGGCCCTCCTTATGAACAGTACAGCTGTCATTTTTTACATCCTAGCTGAAATGTATTTTTGCACTTGCAGTGCAGAGCAGCGCGGTCGCTGTGGGAAATCAGTGTTGAGGGCACATTAAGAAAATCACACTGACACTGTTCATTAGCAGAGGCCATAAAATGCCTATGTTGAAAATTTGGTGATGAAACTCCATAAAATGACTGTGTTACAAGCGTGCGTTGCACAGTTTCCAGTCATGCTCATAACTTCACACATTTGTAATATGTTCACTCCAGCTTTTCAACATTGCCATTTTTCTGCACCTCCTTATGAACAGTACAGCTGCCATTTTTCACATCCTGGCTGAAATGTGTTTTTGCACTTCTGGCACAGAATACTGTAGTTGCTGTGGGAAATCAGTGTTCAGGACACATCAAGAAAATCACAGTGACACTGTTCATCAGGAGAGGTCCTACAATGTCTATGTTAAAACTTTGGTAACGAACATCCATAAAATGACTATGTAATGCACATACAATGCGCAGTTCCCACATACTGTATGCTCGGATGTGCAAGTATTTTTTATATTCCAAGTACAGCTGTTCAACATTGCCATCTCTTCACACCTCCCTGTGGATGGTACAGCTGTCATTCTTCACATCCTGCCAGATCTGTGTTTTTGTTCACGTGGCGCAGAATGGCACTGTTGCTGTTGGAAATCAATGTTCAGGACACATACACATAATCACACTGCCACTCTTCACAGGTAGGGTCACACAAAGGCCATGTTGAAAATTTGTAGTATAAATACCAACAAACGCCTGAGGCATTAGGGTTTCTAACCATAACATCCTACCCTGTACAGACTGACAGGCATCAGGGTGTGCCTTTGCATTGCTGACTGTGCTGCTCATGCCATCCCACCCCCACCTCCAGCCACTGACAGGCATTGAGATGTACCTTGGAGTCTTTGGCCCTAGACTTCACCCCATTCTCCTATGCTGCACCCATTTCAGGTCCTCTACCCGGAGGGATGCAGGCCATCATCCTTATACAGGCTTGTATAATTCCAGGTGGGGCCCCAGTCTCTTATGAAGCCAAAATACTCCTTTCCACACCATTCCTTCAACCAGGAGTTGAATTTCTGGACGAGGAGCATCCTAGCATCTCCCTTGCCATGGGCAACCTGACAGTTTTAGTCACTTAAGGAGCAGCAGCTTAACTGGATAGAACACAATACATAACAAGTCATGGTGCTTTGTTCTTAAGTGTACAAATAATTAGTGCAATCAGGCTGAGCATGCAATGTGTCCAGTGGCTCTGCAGTTCTGTAGATGAACGGGTGGCCTCTACAGTATGGAGTATTCTCAGTGGTGCCAGAACAGTTTGAAAAGTGGTAGGGCCAAGGATGTAAGGGGTAAATTTTCCTCTATTATATTACCATGATAGCAAAAAGTGATAGGGCCACTTATGAAAGTGGTAGGGCCATGGTCCTAGTGGCCCCCCCTGTTCCGGCACCTATGAGTATTCTCCCATTCCAGAATGTATTACTGTCAGTGATTTAAAAACTGGACAATGTATGTCAGGCAGGGTTGTCTGATATGCAGAGTGCCTGCTCGAGCAGTACTTTACAGTGCTTTAGTGCGAGTAAGCAGTGTTTAAATAAAAATGTTGTTAAGCAGATTTTTTAATACAGTTTTACACTTTTATGTAAGTCAAATAAGGTGTCCTGTCAGTGCTGTTTATTTTAATATGTGTACTGCTGATGAGGGGGGAGAGGCGCAGTAACTCTGCCGTAGTGCAGTTTCATGACAGCGTGAGTGGCACCATTTTGACATGTCGGTATGATCTCAAGGAATCTATTACAAAACTCAAGCTGCCTGAATGAAAGTGTTGCATTACTTATGGATGGCTTTAGTGTATAGGTTTTATGGTCAGAGTACTGTTTTTCTGTTGTGAATGCACTGCGCTGAGTGTGTGCTGCAGCACAGCAGTTAGAGAGCAATACTTTGCTAGTGACTGTGTGACTTGTGAGTTAGAATAGAATGGAGCAGAACTGCATGATGTACCCCACTGTGAAGACTCCCCTTTCTATATATAACCAACTCCAGGGGACGCAACTCGGGAAGGGAGGGAGCCATAGGTCACCAAAATGGCAAGTGCTGTCAATGCCACATAGCCGTAATGACAACGCTGTTTTGCCATTACGGTTTTTGTCTTTGTTGTTTTGTGCTTACTGTTTTGACCAGACACCTTATGCAAAGAACAACTGTGATGGACCCTACTAGCTAGAGTTAAAATGTATCTCGCTAGGCAGGATACCACCATACAGATACCATGTTTATTTGGCCCTATATTGTGCATTGTATAAATTGTATTAAGCCAATCAACATATATAGTCACTGTATCACTTATGCTGTGTACAGTGTGCTCTTGGGAAGGAATGTTTAGAGAAAAAGTTCTCCACTTCACTACTAGGGGGTGGACAGCACAATAAAATAAAAACATTGCACCTGTTAAGGATGTCCGTCAAGGATGTACCCATCATTAAAGTAGCTTTGAAATTCACCACCCCTCCCCAGGGTCCACCCTTTGGAGTTGGAATCTAGTTGGGGGGTCATAGGAAGAGCCTCACATGGGGATGCAGTGGGCCCAGCCCCTCATGTAGGGTGATCAGCGTAATTTATATCCTGGCACCTTAATAATGGGCGCACTCTGACTGTCGCATTCTGAGGGTGGAAGCAAAATAAAACAAAAAGACTATAATCTTATTATAACTAATTTTAAAGACAAGAAGCATACATCTTTTTAAGAATTCCAGCATGTTCTAATTCTGCTGGCAGCCCAAGGGTTAACACATGGGGGAACTACTGTACTTGGTATACACATGCAGCACATGAGAAACTGTAAAATGCAATATTTATTTCCCTTTGCTGTAGCTCTGGTACATAAGACAACTTTATATGTTCTACTAAACCTACTGAACAATGGAAGAGTGATCTGATCTTCCTTACAAAGACTTCAGTGGCATCTTGGACAGATCTATTCTTCAGAATCTCCCCTGCCCCACTGGGAACACACACACACACCGATCACAATGACAGAAATCCTTCCCAGCCTTATACTATGTTATGGAGTGTTGAGTGCTGGAAACCAAGGAACAATCAACCCTATTCCTTTAAGACTAAATGAAAAAGACATGAGGGAGAAATTTCTCCAGTGACTGATGTTTAGTTTAACAAACTGCCTTGTGTGCTGTTTACACTGAGCACATCCACTAATTGTAATTTGAGCTGGCATGAATATGCTCTCTCTCTCTCTCTCTCTGTCTGTGTCTCCCCCTCTCAGCAGAGTGCTTCAAGTACAGAAGGATAGTGCTTCAACTCCAAAATGTTGTCCTTCATTGGGAATGTGTGGTAGGAAGTTGCCTAAAATGGGTACTACTAAGTTTGGGGTCTATGTGATAATGGCGAATGCCTAAAGGCAATCGCCGTTATCGCTCAGTCATAGTGCTGAACACATTTTCGGCACTCTGACAACCCTGGCACACCTGCACAATGGTGCCAGGACATATGTTTACTACTTTATGTGGGGGGACTGTGCCTCCCCACACCCCCCGCACCCTCCCACTTAAGGATTCTCAACTCCAGGGGGGTGCATGTCAGGGGGGTGAAAGTAGTAAAAATAAAAAGGTTCGGGCCGGGTGCAATAAAAATGACACCAGCACCCGGACCAGAACCCAGTACCTCAACCACCCAAGCCATTGCCAGTTCCCGACACCACGCAGCAGCTCAACCGACAAGCACAGCACTAGACCCTACAGCCTCTCCACCCCCTCCCAGATCACGCTTGCCGTGCTTGCTCCCACCCCATCCACATGTGTACGTATAGCGACATCCTGTCACCTAGTTTGCCCAACCCCTCATCCGGTCACCCTACCTGTCAGTCGCCATAAGTGGATTGTGCGAGGAAGGTGTCACCGTAAAAGATGGCGCCCTTCCTCATGCGCCCACTTCACAGGTTACCCTAAATTTGTATTGGGGTTTGGTTTGTGTGTGGGTATTTATTTATTGTTTAGTGATGCTGTGGGATCATTATGTTGTCAATCTCAGGTAAAGGGCTTAAGTATGAGTGACTTTCCAATGTCTAAATACACTGTGCTGAAAGAGTTTCAAATTAGGGCATTCCCCCTATTATTGATCAATAGGTTTGTGTTGAAATTATGTGGAAATATGCTAGTGATGTATCCCTCTCAGTTAAATGTATTAGGTTTAGAAACATAGAAACATAGAAACATACAGGTTGACGGCAGATAAGGACCGCAAGGCCCATCCAGTCTGCCCATTTCTTTTTCTACCTTACAAATGTGCCATCGGCCTTTGCTCTGTCAGTGGCCTATCTATTCATACTCATCTGTATTGCTCCCTTATGCCTATCCCATGCCTGTTTGAAGCCCTGCACTGTATTCATAGCCACCACTTCCTGAGGTAGGCCGTTCCATGCATCCACCACTCTTTCTGTGAAAAAGAATTTCCTCATATTCCCCCTTATTCGGCCTCCCTCTAATCTCATGCTGTGTCCTCTTGTCCTGCTATTTTTCTTATATTTAAACATGTTAGACTCTTTCACCTTGTTAATTCCCTTAAGGTGTTTGAATGTTTCGATCATATCACCTCTCTCCCTCCTTTGCTCAAGGGTATACATACTGAGCTCCGTTAATCTGTCCTCATATGTCTTCTGATGCAGTCCCTGCACCATTTTGGTTGCCCTTCTCTGGACTGCCTCAATTTGGTTAATGTCCTTGTGAAGGTCTGGCCTCTAGTACTGCATGCAGTACTCCAGATAGGGCCTAACCAGTGTCTTGTAAAGAGGGATTATTACCTCCCTCCTATGACTTGTGATACCCCTACTAATACACCCTAACATCCCCCTAGACTTACCTACTGCTTTAGAGGTCTGTTTGGATGATTTCAGGTCATTGGTGATGATGATGCCCAAGACTCTTTCTTCCTTTGTGACTGCCAGCAACTCCCTTCCCAGCCTATAGGTGACTTCAGGGTTTCTCTTCCCTATGTGCATGATCTTGCACTTCTTTGCATTAAATCCCAGTTGCCACTCTTCTGACCATTTTGCTAGTTTATCCAGATCTCTTCTCATTCTGCCCACCCCATCTGGATCATCTGCTCTGTTACAGATCCTGGTGTCATCTGCAAACAGACAAGCCTTACCCTCTAGTCCATCTGCAATGTCACTAATGAAGATATTGAAGAGGACTGGCCCCAGGACTGATCCCTGAGGTACCCCACTTGTGACTTACATCTCTTCTGACTGTATACCATTTACCACCACTCTCTTTTTTCTGCCCGTCAACCAGTTTGCCACCCAGTTGACCAACTTCTGACCCACCCCAAGCCTACCCAGCTTATTTATCAATCTTCTATGTGGAACAATGTCGAAAGCTTTGCTGAAGTCAAGGTAGGCGACATCAACTGCTCCCCCTTGGTCCACCACTCTGGTTACCCAGTCAAAGAAATCTATGAGTTTAGTTTGACAGGACCTTCCTTTTGTAAACCCATGCTGTCTTGGATCCTGTGCCCTATGGATTCCAGGTGTTGCACTATCCTTTCCTTAAGGAGTGCCTCCATAATCTTGCCCACTACTGAGGTAAGACTGACTGGTCTGTAGTTCCCTGCCTCCTCCCTACTACCACTCTTGTGGAGTGGGATCACATGAGCCCTTCTCCAGTTTTCTGGGACCTCTCCTGTGCTCAGAGACTCACTAAACAGTTCTGATAATGGCTCTGCTAGTTCCACCCTTAGCTCCTTAAATACCCTGGGATGTATGCCATCAGGTCCCATTGCCTTGTCCACTCTGGCTTAGTGAGCTCTTGTAGGACCCTTTCTTTGTGAAGGGAGCAGTGCTCACCTCCCTCCCCCCTGTGTCCATGGTGCTGAGCTGTGGGCCCTGCCCTACCTTCTCTTCAGTAAATACTGAGCAAAAGTATCTATTTAGGATAAATGCTTTTACAGGGTCCTCCTCCTCACATGCCCCCTTTTCTCCTTTGAGCTTAGCAATATCCCCTCTGGACTTTCTCCTTTGGGGGGTTTAGTTGTTTGTTGGCGTTTGTTACTGTTATTGGCCAGTGATATTGAATTAAATCCAGTTCCCTCAATATATGATGCTGCTGGATGTACTCAGCATTCTTATTTGAATTCACATGGCTTCAAATTATTCATTTGAATACTTGTAGTTTGATTACTAAATTAACTGAAATGGAAGTTCTTATTGATAATTATTCTCCAGATTTGATGTTTATGTCTGAAACCTGGCTTAAGTCCTCCATTCCTGATAATATTTGCACTTTACCTGGTTATAAACTACTAAGTGCTGATCGTAATGGTAAAAAGCATGGGGGAGGATCTGCTGTTTATTTTAGGAGCATCTGGAATTGAAAGTATTGAATTCTAGTAAAGAAAGCATTTCTGAAACTGATTGGTTAATTGTTCGGTTACAAATTGGTGGACAAAAAACTTTAATTCTTGGATGTTTGTATAACCCTCCATATTGTGGGATTGAAGGTTTAAAGAATTTCTTACTGAAATTTGCTCTATTGAGTGATGACCATGATTCCTTGATTGTGGGGGATATTAATCTTAATTATTTCAAAAAAGATACACTGGGTCTTGAATCTTTGTTATGTTCTTTTGGTTTGTCCCAAATTATTCAGGAACCTACTCATTTGAATTCCTTTCCTACAAACCACACAATAATTGATTGGGTTAGTTTGAATAGATTAAGTATGATAGGTTGTTCTGGTGTACTTTCTGAATCTGTAAGCAATCACATGGCTATTTACCGTGTTCTTAATTTCAGACGTGTTAGTGTTCCTCCTCATTTAATACAATCTCGTAACTTTAGTAATGTTGATTTTGATGCACTGTCTTTAGCAATGTCAGCTCTTGATTGGTCTTTTTTGGAATGTATATCAGATACTAATTTGGCTGTTGACTTTTTTTGTGATTTGTTATTACCTATACGGAACTATTTCTTTCCCTTGCAAAAGATGAGGTTGCAGGGTGCCCCTAATAAATGGTTCTCTTCCGAATTGAGGAATCTAGTGAAAGAAAAAGATTTATCATGGCAGGCATACAAAAGAAGCCAGAACACCACTTCATTAAAGTCTTATTGCTATTCAAAAACCTTGTAACTAAATATGTTAGGTCTTCTAAAAAGAAACATTAACATGATCATCTTGAATGAAATCTTTCTAGTCCCAAGAAGTTTTGGGATGGTGTAACTCTTTGTTAACTCCTAAATCCAAAAATCATATTCAAAAGCTTAAAATAGATGATAAAAAATGTTCAGAACCATTTGATATTGCTAAATTGTTAAATGAAAATTTCACGAATTTAAGTAGTTACAGGGGGAAGGTTCCTGTTGGTTCAAACTGCACTAATTTTGATTTTGATTTTCTTCATTTGAACAGGCAAAGGTTTATTTTTTCCTTGGTTGACAGGGTTGAGGTTCTCTTGCTTCTAGGTACCTTGCCTAATAATTTTAATGACTGTGGGGGTGAACTAGATGGGCGCTTCCTTAGGCTAGTAGTACCCTTCATTGTAGACCCCTTTTGCTATATTTTTAATTTATCTTTGATTTCGCAACAATTCCCCCTCAGTTGGAAGCTGGCAAAAGTTACTCCGATTCCTAAAAAAAGTCTGCAGAGTTGGTTGAAGATTTTTGGCCAATTTCCAACCTTAATCAACTAAGAAAATTATTGGAAAAGATAATAGCGAAACAGATTTATGATTACTTGTATCAGTTTGAATTGTTGAGTAGTTCTCAGCATGGTTTCAGGAAGAACTGTGGTACAGAGACTGCCTTGGTCAAGTTCACGGACACCATACTTACTGGTTTTGAGAAGGGTTTCACGACTGTTGTGGTGTTCATGGGCCTAACCAAGGTATTTGACTTGATTGACCATAGTCTTCTTTTTCATAAACTCATTGAGTTGGGTTTTTCATGTTCCGCTGCTGCTTGGATTAGAGATTATTTGTTAATGAGATCTCAGGTTGTTAAAATTGACTCCATAGAGTCCCCAGTGGCTCCTATATTGTGTGGGGTTCCCCAAGGGTCTATTTTGGGCCCTTTGTTATTTTCCCTTTTTATTAATCAGTTATCTTTGGTTAGTTCTGAATGTGAAATTTTACTCCATGCGGATGATTTGATTTTGTTTTGTCAAGGTGGTTCTGTTGCCTCTATTTCTACTAAGATTCAATCTGATTTTCATAAAGTCTGTACTTGGCTTAATCAAAACTTATTAGTTTTAAATTCTAGAAAGACTAAATCAATGGTTTTTGGAACCAATACTATGTTAAAGTCTACTCATCGTTTAAGTGTTTTTGATTTGGATGGATTAGTCATTGACCAGGTTCAGCAATTTAAATATCTTGGGGTATTGCTGGACCCGGCTTTAAATTTTTCCTCACAAGTTGCAGCTGTTAGTAAAAAAATTAACCAAAAATTGGGTATTTTGTTTAAATTTAAGTCTTTTTTTAGTTTTGAAACTAGTAAAGCCATTGCAGTTGGAACTCTGCTTCCTCATTTGGATTATGTTGCTGGTATTTATTTCAGGTTCGGATCAAGGGAATTAAATATTCTTCCGTTGCTTATAATAATATTTGTCATTTTATTTTGTTAGCACCATATCATATTCATTCCTGTGATCTTATTCTCAGTTAGGGTGGCTGTCTTTTAATTGTCATATTGAATATTTTTTGGTTTATTAATTTTTAGAATTCTTCTTTCCCTTTGTCTGACTTGATATCTATTCGATCTGCTCCTCCTGAGGTGATCAAATGGTTTGTTATTAATCACTCCTGTTTGTAAGTGGAAATCTGGTCTTCATGCTTTTAGTAATTCTGCCCCATTTTATTGGAATGCATTGCCTGTTTCTATTAGTACAATTGCTTGTAAAACTCATTTTAATTTATGTTTAAATCCTTTTTATTTGACAAATCATGTTGTATTTGTAATTTTTAATTTTTATATAATGTTGTATTGATTTGTTTGTCATTTTTGTATTGACTTGTTTGTTATTTTTGTCCATGTCAGACCTGAAAAAGGGCCTTTGGTCCAGTTTCCTTACCTGGTTAACAAATGAAAATTAAAAAAAATAAAAAAATTCTCTCTGATGTTCCTGCCTACGCTGACAAGGCAACCTTGTAGTAGCTGACAATTTTTTTTCAGGTCAAATGAAGATCACATTGTGGAAATGCTTGTACTAATCATTATATAGCTTGTTCACATTCAAACACTGATTGTTCAAATCATTGTGTTACATGTGTCTCAACATAACACAACTCTGTAACTTATAATGTGGAACCTCTGTAAATGTATGTGTATGAGAAATAACTTTGTAGTGTTACTGGAGGAGTGGTTGGTGAAGTGGCAATTGGGATTCAATGCAAAGAAGTGCAAGGTTATGCACTTTGGAGCAAAGAGCCCAGGGAGGGACTGTTCCTTGGGGGGAGTTGGGTTTGGGGTCACCGATGAAGAGAATGACCTAGGGGTGCTCATAATGGGGAACATGAGCAACTCAGCTCAGTGCAAGAAGGCAACAGCCAAGGCTAACAAGATGCTGAGGTACATAGCACAGGGTATCTCATCTAGGCATAGGGATGTGCTCATAACACTGTACAGGTCACTAGTTAGGCCACACTTGGAGTACTGCATACAGTACTGGTGCCCTTATCTTAGGAAGGATATTAAGCTACTGAAGGGGGTGCAGCTCAGGGCAATGAAAATGATTCAAGGGCTGGAGGGCAGGACCTATGGGGACAGACTGAATCAGTTAGGCTTGTATACCCTGGAGGAGAGGAAAGATCAGGTGGATATGACTGAAACCTTCACGTACTTGAAGGGGATCAACAAGACAAGCACAGAAGAGTTGTTTAGGCTGAGGATGGGAAGAGAGATGAGAGGATAAGGGCTAAGGTTAGAATGTAGTAGGTTTCAGAGAGAGATGAGGAGGCATTATTTCACAGAGAGAGTGGTGGGAAAATGGAACACACTGCCAGAAGAGGTGGTTTCCTGCAGGACAGTGGGCAGCTTTAAAAGGGCATGGGACAGGGCACATGGGGGTCAATGGGAGGGGGTGACGGAGTGGGGCAGCTGCAGTTTAGGGGTGCTAGCTGCACAATCGAGTAGAAACATAGAAACATAGAATTTGATGGCAGATAATGACCGCTTGGCCCATGGAGTCTGCCCATTTCCCTACCTACTGGATAAGCTGCAGATCCTAGTTAACCAGCAGCCTACTTCTTCCTACCCCAACCCCCTAGAATGGCCTTATGACTGTCCCATGCATGCTTGAATTCCACCACTGAGTTTGACTCCACAACCTCCTCTGGAAGGCCGTTCCATGCATCCAAAACCCTCTCTGTGAAAAAATACTTCCTTAAATTACCTCTGAGCTGCCCCCATCTTCAAATTGTGCCCTCTTGTTCTTGCACACCTATTTTTTTGAAAGATGCTATCCTCTTGGACTTTGTTGATTCCCTTGAGGTACTTGAACGTTTCTATCATGTCTCCCCTCTCCCTCCTTTCCTTGAGGCTATACATATTAAGCTCCTTTAATCTCTCTTCATATGTCTTCCAGTGCAGACCCTGCACCATTTTAGTTGCCCTCCTCTGGACAGCTTCCATCCTGTCTATGTCTTTGTGGAGATTGGGTCTCCAGAACTGCACACAGTACTCCAGATGGGGTCTCACCAGCTGTCTGTACAGAGGGATAATAACTTCCTGTTTTCTACTGGTGGTGCCTCTCCCTATGCATCCCAGTACCCCCCAGCCCTCCTTGCTGCCCTCTCACATTGCTTGCCCACCTTTAGGTCATCTGATATGACTACCCCCAGGTCCCTTTCCATTTTTGTTGTTGTTAATATCTCACCCCCCATTGTGTACTCGTCCCCTGGGTTTTTGTTTCCCATGTGCATTACCTTGCACTTCTTAGCATTGTATCTAAGCTGCCATACATTTGACCATTCCTCTAACCTTGCCAAGTCCCTTCTCATCCTTTCCACCCCACCCTGTGCATCAACTCTGTTAAAGATCTTTGTGTCATCTGCAAATAGACGTTCTTTTCCTTCCAGTTCCTCTGCAATGTTGCTTATAAAGAAATTGAAGAGGACCGGTCCTAATACTGAACCCTGCGGTACCCCACTAGTAACCCTCCTTTCTTCTGAGTGGACTCCATTTACTATTACTCTCTGTGTCCTATTCTCCAGCCAATTCTTTACCCAGGCTGTCATCTTGGGACCCACTCCCAGGCTGGCTAACTTGTATATTAATCTTTTGTGTGGGACTGTGTCAAATGCCTTACTAAAGTCTAGGTAGACCATGTCACAGCCCCTCCCTGATCTACTACTTGGTCACCCAGTCAAAGAAATCTATCAGATTCATCTGACACGACCTTCCCACTGTGAATCCATGCTGAGGGTCCTGTGCCCTCTGGCCTCTAGATACGCAACAATTCTTTCCTGCAGAGTGATTCCATCATTTTCCTATCACTGAGGTTAAACTAACAGGTTTGTAGTTTCCTGCTTCTGCCTTGCTCCCTTTGTGAAGGGAAATCACATCTGCCTCCCTCCAGTCCTTGGGTACCACTCCATCCTCCCATGATTTGTTAAAAGGTGTATCCCGATGGTGTCACTAGTTCTACCTTAGTTCTTTTAGAATTCTTGGATGAATCCCATCAGGCCCCATTGCTTTGTCCACCTTCAGTTTTAAGAGTTCTTTCAGAACCCTTTCTTCTGTAAATGGGCTGGTATCAACTTCTGCATCCAGAGTGTTTATACTGTTTGTTTTAGGTACCTCCCCCTCTTCATTTGTAAATACTGAGCAAAAATATTTGTTTAGTATCTCTGCCTTTTCACAGTCTCCCTCTGCCCACCCTTCCTTCCCTTTATTAAGCCTCACTATCCTTCCCTTGGTCTTCCTTCACTCCCTGATGTACCTATAAAAGGCTTTATCCCCCTTCTTAACTGAGTTGGCTATCTTTTCCTCAGTTTGGGCCTTTGCTGTTCTGACTGCCTTCCCAGCCTCCTTTTGCTTTAACTTATACAGTTCTCTGTCCTGCTCCTTCTGCGATTCCTTGTACTTCCCGAATGCTTTCCTGAATGCTGAATGAGTAGACTTGATAGACCACTTGGCTTGTTTCTGCTGGCAGATTCATATGTTCATATATTCGTAATGTATGACACTGAACCTTTGTAAATAAACCCTGGCACTAAGGTGTATCTGCAAATTCCTCATAAATAAATAAATGAAAGAAAGAAATACAGCTGAGCTATAAAGGGGTTAAGTAAACAAAAAAAGGGAAAACTAGTAACACCCTATCTTGAGTAAGGGTAAAAGTTAATTCCAGGTAAGGTAGAGAGCAAATAAATGGGAATTTTGTGAGCTGTGCACAGGAGTGGTTTCAGAGATGCCGCTTTCAGTGAGACCTTCTGGAGACTGACGTGCCACCCCATCTGCCTGCACCTTTCTGGGCTGAGGGAGGTGGTCACTGTACTCCATGTTGAATTGGCTAGGATCTGAGGTACCTTTTCTGATGCCCAGGGACTAGTCTACAACCATTGCACCAAAGGATACCTAGGAGAAGTAGGTCCAGCTGTGCTGTAGTTGGCTCTGGAATGGTGGGGGTGATGGGTCAGGGCACATTTTTCAGCCTGTGCCAACATAAGACACATTTGCCACTCTGATTGGATGGGGCTGCTGGGAAGAGGCACCCACTGTAGTGGCCAGGGAGGATGTAGGGGTCCTCCATAGGGGAAGCTCACTCCAGAATAAGAAACAATTTCTGGAGGGGGACTCAATCATTAAGGTGGTTAATTTGGAAACAGGAAGGGAGGGAAAGAGAGAGGTGAGGTGTCTACCTTGTGCCATGGCTCAGAGGGTGGAAAGTGGATCATAAGGATCGCTAGGGCAGTGGGACTGGAGGGGGAGCTGGATGCCATTGTCCACCTGGGGATTAATGCCCTATCTAGGGTTGAGGCTGGGATGGTACAGAGAGATTTTAGGGAGTTGAGCTGGGGTCTTAGGCAGGTAGTATACTCAGTGGCTTTTGCTGAAGTGCTGCCTGTCAACGATCAGGGGAAATATAGGGTTCTCACACAATGAAATTCAACTTGTGGTTGAAGGAATGGTGTACAGAAGAATGGCTCAGCTACATTGGGGACTGGGCCAACAAGAAATGTTTTAAGCACTCTAAAACCAGTGAGGATGCTTCAGAGCCAGGCTATTGAAAACAAAATCACTTTATAGTTGAAGGTGTTCCACAATCATTTTGTCCCAGCGCTTTGGCCCCACAATTGCGCCTTTATCAGAGGGTGTGTCTAAGCTACTTAATACCACACCTTTTATAGGAACCAATTTAAAGTGACACATACATTGTGATTCATAAAAATTAAAAATAACATGCAAAAAGAAAATTATTTCATGTATTCAGATTCAATGACTCAGTTTCATAACACAGCATTCTTCATTGTGTCATGCTTGGGTATCATACCAGTAAGTAAGCAATAATACCCAACAGGGTGGGTGGTATTGTGCTATACTGACTTCCAGGGCGTAATGAGGCCCAACGCTGCAGGCGAGGGCCTTATAGCCCCTGGAAGGTCCGGTATAGCACAATACCGCCCACCCTGGAGGGTATTATTGCGCTTAGAAAATGGGCACTGTAAAAACCATAAGTTTAATAACAAATTAAGTATAAAATTAGTTTAATATGAATGTTGTAATAAAAATGTTCCTCCGCGTGGATTTGAATGCTTTTGTTGTTGTTGTTGTTTGCTGGTTGTCATGGTTACCCCCCCCACACACACACAGACACAGGAGCTGCTCGTTTGCTGCCGTGATAGAATGGAAAGATGATTTCTTTTACACAGACACCTCCGATAGCTCAGCGTGTGAGAGCAGACAGTATGCTGTTTGCTATCTCTGGAATGCCCCATCAGCAATTGCGGTAAACGTGTACCGCGACTTGACAGAATGTTTTCTGTGCAGTCATGTGTGGCAATATACTCCCGGAGGCACTTGTGAGAAGTGGCTTATCTGATTTATTTAGTTTAAAAATGGGAATGTGATGGAGATCAGAGCGTTGCCGCCTCTCATGTAGGCACTTTGTTTCCTTTGTTTGTGTCGCCCCTCCAGTGGCAGCAGTACACTTACTTCTAAACTGGGACTAGGAGCTGTTACGATTGGCATGAGAAGACTGAGAATGTCTAGGCCGCCGGCAAATTGAGCAGAACTGCGGCTCGGGAGTGAGGGGAGACTGGGAAAATGATGGCATGAGGGAAAGAGTTTATTTTTATTTAAAAGAAAGATTTGGCTGGTGCTGGAAATATAATGAGGGGGCGACACTGAGCAGACGAGATTAGGTTGCGATCCCGCTACAGAAACTGTTTTCATTTTTTTTTTTTTTAACTGTTTTGGGACCAGGAGCGCGAACAGGCAGTAGGAAGGGATGCAACAGCACGGTCAGCTCTCTGAGAATTTTACTGTCAAGTCTGTCAGCAATCAGGGCAGCAGCATGTACAGTAAAAAAAATTAAAAAGTAACATGACATGAAAGTGATGTTGGTGTTCGGTTTCATATAGGTGGCGCTGAACTATGAAGCCTAGATGGGAGCCTCAGTATCTCTCGCTAAGCGAGAGAAACAAAATGGTGTCTCCAATAAACTGAAAATTCTAAGGGCCAGGAATTTTTCAAGGTAATCAGGCAGCCAGAGATTGGAGCTCATTATTTCCCGGTCTCTGTTGCCTGATACTGGACCGGGTAGTTCATGACATTAGCCAATCAAAAAGGAGAATGCCCTCTACCCATTTTCTAAAAAGAGTTAAATAGAGGTGACAGTTATAGATCTAGTGAGAGGTCAAGAGGTCACATGCCAGAAAAAAAGAAATTAGTTTGAAAAATACCATAGAATAGATGAGAAACAAGGCATGGGGAAAGATCTATCAGAAGAGAGTGAAAAAAAATAGTGTGGAAAGAGGAGGTAGTGGAAAATTTGGTTGAAAAGGGGAAGAATCCGGATGCAAAGAGAAGGTAGATATCCAGGTAATTAACTTGAATACATGGAGGGAATCATTCTAAATAGGCAAAAAAGGTTACAAGTTTCCATTTCTCAATTTTAAAATGTTATAATTTTGGGTGGAACTATTTGTCCATATTCCCAATTACTATAAATGTTGATGTTTCCAAATCATACACAAACATTGGCATGTGCAAAAAACCAACCAACACTTAAAAGATGAGATTGGAGAGACACCAAGGATCACTTTGAAAAAAGCCAAAAACCTAAAAGACATATTGGTTCAGAGCCATTTCAAATCTCAGGGGCAACAAATTAACATAGAAACATAGACTTTGACAGCAGATAAGGACCACTTGGCCCACCTAGTCTGCCCATTTCACTACCTACTGGATAAGCTGCAGATTCTAGTTAACCAACAACCTACTTCCTGCCACCCCCCACTACAATTACCTTGTGTCTGTCCCATGCATGTTTGAATTCCCTCACTGTTTTAGCCCCAACAACCTCCCCAGGAAGGCAGTTCCACTCATCCACCACTCTCTCTGTGAAAATAATTTCCTCACATTACCCCTGAACCGTCCCCCCTATCTTTAAATTGTGCCCCTTGTTCTTACACATCTCTTTTTCTGAAAGATGCTACCCTCCTGGACTTTGTTGATTCCCTTGAGGCACTTGAACATTTCTATCATGTCCCCCCTGTCTCTCCTTTTATCAAGGGTATGCATATTAAGATCTCTCAGTCTCTCTTCATATGATTTCTGATGCAGACCCTGCACCATTTTAGTTGCCCTCCTCTGGACTGCTTCCATCTTGTCTATGTCCTTGCGTAGATGAGGTCTCCAAAACTGCACACAGTACTCCAGATGGGGTCTCACCAACTGTCTGTACAGAGGGATAACCATTTCCCTTTTTCTACTTGTGATGCATCTTCCTATGCTTCCCAGTATCCCCCTGGCTCTCCTTACTGACTTCTCACATTGCTTACCAACCTTTAGATCATCTGATATGACTACCCCCAAGTCCTGTTCCATTTTTGTTGTTGTTAGTACCTCCCCTGCTATTGTGTACTCTTCTCCTGGGTTTTTATTTCCCAGGTGCATTACTTTGAACTTCTTTGCATTGAATCTAAGTTGCCATATGTCTGACCATTCCTCCAACCTTGCCAAGTCCCTTCTCATCCTTTCTACCCCACTTTGTGTATCAACTCTGTTACAGATCTTTGTATCATCTGCAAAGAGGCATACCTTTCCTCCAGACCCTCTGCAATGTCACCTATAAAGATGTCAAAGGGACTGGACCCAGTACTGAGCCCTGAGGGTACTCCACTAGTGACCCCTTTCTTGCGGAATGTGTTCCACTCACTATTACCTTCTGTGTCCTGTTGTGCAGCCAGTTTGCAACCCAGGCTACCACCCTGGGACCCACTCCCAGGCTGGTTAACTTGATTATTAATCTTTTGTGCGGGACTGTGTCAAATGCCTTGCTAAAGTCTAGGTAGGCCATATCCACAGCTCCTCCCTTGGCTTCCCCCTAAACCTAAAGGATTCTTTAAATGTGGGCACTGTAATGTGTGCAAATATGCACATGAGGGTGATACTTATATACACCACCACCAAAGGAAGTTTATTTTAAAAAAGCTCACCTATTTGACAGGTTTTGTGGAGTACATAATATGGTGCTCATGTGTACAACACTGTGTGTGCAGAACAGTGAGATCATTGAAGACCAGCATTCTAGAACACATTAAGGCAATAAACAAACTTCAAAAAAGTCCTACATGCACCAATCTCAATAAATAACAAGGCACAGGTCTCAAAAAACAATTATTTTAATTTAAGGCATAAAAAGGCACTGACACATTTCAGATGAAACAGCATCCTTTCTCAAAGGCATTAGGGCAATAATTAACTAGAGTGACAGGAGCCCAGTAGGCACACATGTTGCCTCATTCCATAATTCAGACCCCTCGTGTATTAAATTCATGGCACTGAAAACAGTACCTCCCCTAGAAAGAGGGGGTGATAGATTGAATAGGTTTAATCAAAAAGAGATGAGATGAATTGTGTCACTGAACATGGTAAAACCCTTTGGACCTAATGACGAAGTGGATTTTACACCTTACTTAAAAAAAAAACTCGAATCCAGTAGACGTGCTGAATGTTTCTACGATACAGTGTAAATTCTTACTAGGTGCAAAGGCTGAGCCTTGCACCAGTATTTCACGTTAGTGTTAGTCCTTATAGTGTTTTCCTGTAATAGCAGGAATATATTTTGATAAATGTGTTTTCTGTTGTCTTCTATTTTAGGTCATGAAGTTCACAGTACTGGAAATCCCTTCAAGAATGGGGATTTTCAACATTTATAGTAGTTGGGAATATGGACAAATAGTTCCACCCAAAATTATAAAACTAAAATTGATAAATGGAAACTTGTGACCTTTTTTGCCTATTTAGAATGCCTTAGGGGCTATGAATGATTCCCTCCATACATTCAAGTTAATTATCTAGATGTCTACCTTCATGTCCCCCCCCCCGTCTTTTGGCCCTAGCGCCCCCCTACTTCCCCCTGCCTCCCCCCTCCATGCTAGACAAAGTCAGTGATTTTGTCCCAGTACTGACTGCTCCTCTTCTAGCACCCTTCTTTTATCCTCCCCTGAACCAAAGTCAGGGTTACTGACTGCACTTACGTAGTACCTGCCTGTTAATTCCTGGAATCCAATTGTTGTTATATCTACCTGTAACCCATGTCTCCTTACATTGACAGATTCCTTGTAATTATTGTCTTACTGTTTGTGTGATTTTACTGCTTTGTATTATCCCATTATGTATTGATTCTAATGTTGATTAATGATGTGCTACCTCTGTAAAAGAGCACAGTCTCAAAGGTCTTTGTAATCAGAGAGAAAAATAAAATATAATTAAAAAAACATTCTACCTTCTTTTTGCATCTTGATTGTTCCCCTTTTTAACCATCTTTTCCAACCCCACCACCCCCACACACACACTTCTCATTTCAAACTATTTTTCTCACTCTCTTCTCTTAGGTCTTTCCCCATGTCCTTTGACACTTGTGCTTCTTGTTTCTCATCTATTATATACCATTTTTTCAAACCAACTTATTTTTTTTCTGGCATGTGACCTCTTGACCTCCCACTAGATCTATAACTGTCACCTCTTTTTAACTCTTTCTACTGGTATGATACCCTAGCCTGACACAGTGAAGAACACTGTGTTATGGAACTGAGTCGTTGAATATGAACACATGAAATATTTTTTTCTTTTTGCGTGTTCTTTTTAATTTTTATGAATCACAATGTATGTATCACTTTAAAATGGTTCCTATAAAAGGTGTGGTACTAAGCAGCTTAGACGCTGAAACATAAAAACATATGGCCCACATAGTCTGCTCATTTCCCTACCTATTAGATAAGCTGCAGATCCTAGTTAACCAACAGCCTACTTCTTCCTACCCCCCTCTAGAATTGCCTTATGTCTGTCCCATGCATTCTTGAATTCCCCCACTGTGTTTAACCCCACAACCCCCTCTGGAAGGCTATTCCACAGCCCCTGATGGAGGCCCAATTGTGGGGCGGAAGCGCTGGGACAGAATGATTGTGGAACACCTTCAACAATAAAGTGATTTTGTTTGCAATAGCCAGGCTCTGGAGCATCCCCACTGGTTTGGAGTGCTTAAAACATTTCTTGTTGGACTTGTACTGGGACGAGCCTCCCGTTTATAGCACCCCAGATAATCCCGTGTCGCACCTGTTAAATTCTGTTTTCCATGGTACATTGAGGCCTGGGAACTAACCTGGACAGATATGGGCCTGTACATGAGTTATAGCCTGCATCTGTCTGAGAGGGGAATCACAGTTCTCAGTGGATGGTTCAAAGTTTACTTTGATAAGCATTTAAACTAGCTGAGGGAGGTGGCAGAAAAAAAAGGGAGGTATAAACTGCCCTCCCACAGACAGAAGCAGAGACAAGGGAGAATCTGAGGGGATGAACATCCCCTAAGGTGCAAAATAGAGAAAAAAAGCAGCTTAACAGAAAAGAAGTAGGACTGTGCGAAAAAAAAACAGCATTCGGTGGAATTTCCACGAAAATTCTAAAATCAAAATAGTAACTTTCATGGAAATTCTGACTGAGAAAGGTGGAAAAAATGTATGAATTGTGGATTATTGTATTAAACTGTGGAAAAAAATTCCACAGAACTGATCATTGTCAGTGGTCAGTTCTTTGGATTTTGTTTCCACATCTTATTGCAATAATCCACAAATCATACATTCATTTCACAGTTCAGAATGAATGTATAAATTGTGGATTAATGTGTTGAACTGCGGGCAAAAAAGTCTGCAGAAATGATCACTGAACTGTGGAATAGTTACACGTATCATGGAATAATCCATTAAACTGCAGAATAAAATTCCAAAGAACTGTCATTTCACAGTTTAGTTTGTATTATTCCACAGTTCAGCCAAAAAAATTCAATGGAATAGGGTGAAAATCTACCAAACATATTCAGAAGATTCCGATCTCACAAATGATGATATTTTGGAAAATCTCTCAAAATTTCTGAAATTTTATGAAAGTTCTGTGAAAGCGGAATTTGCAACTTTTGCCCAGTTCTAAAAACTAGAGGGACAGAAACAAGAGTTTTAGCAAGAGAGGAGATAAGGAGGCAGGACAAAAAGGGAACAGAGAAGGTTGCAGGCAGAGTGGGAACAAAGTGTGGAAGGCCATGTGTGGTGATGCAAGTAGTCGAGGAAATACAATTCTGGACTTAGGGGCCATCATAGTAGAAGAAGACCAGGAAATGGTGGCCATTAATGAGTCATGGTACACAGGAACCCACGACTGAGACATGGCCACTCTTGGCTAGACTCAGTACGTGAAAGACAGGGTAGGAAGAAAGGGAGGTGGGGTGGCACTGTGTGTAAGGGAGGGTATCAACATGATGGAAGCACAAGGAATCCACGTGGGAATGGAGGGGCTGGGGGTACTCTGGGTCGCCCTGGAGAAAGGAGCTGGAGTCACAGTTTGAACTGGCATGATCTACAGACCTCCAACACAGAGGGACAAACCGGATAAGACACTGATGGAAGCTATTTGCACAATGGGAGAAAACGTGGAGGTGCTGCCGGAGGGGGGTTTAATCAGCCGGATGTAGATTGGAGCCTCCTAGCCACAGCTTCACCTAGAAGCAGGGACATTCTAGACTCACTGCAGAGGCATTTCTCAGGAAGCTAGTCAGGGAGCCCACTCGAAATGGGGCAATGCTGGATGGGGTGCTCACTAATAAGGGCAGTATTGTACACATCAAGGGGGAATCCCACCGGGGGAAAAGTGAGCACCATAATGTGTGCTTCAGCATGAGGATGGCAGTGGAAACAACCCAAACAAGGACTGTGATCATTGACTACAGGACAGTGGATTTACTGTAAAAAAACAATGGGCGCATGCCTCAGTGACGACCTAGCAGGGGAAGATGCTGGGAGGCTGGGTGGAGGAAGAAGTTATGATGCTACAAAACAAAAGGGCTACTTCAGAGAGACTGCTTGTGTCTGGTCAAACTGTAAGACAAACAAACAAAAAAGACTGGTACCGAGTATCAGGATCTGTGCACTGTATTTTATTTAGTGCTAAAGTGCTAACTTGCTATACATATGAAAAGGCAGTACAATACTGAAAAAATCTTTCTGAACAATGGCAAAACAAGACTGCCAGAACCAGTGACTCGACCAGATTCACCTTAGGTTTCTCAAGAATACTTGAAGCTGCATCTATTATTTTTTTAAGCAAATAGTTGAAGTTACAGGGTGCAATAATATTATAGGGGCAAAGTAGCACCCCTATCATTAGGGTTAGGTCTACAGCTCAATGTTAAACTCAGTTGTCTGCACCTAAATAACTTTGCCATCATTTGATGAAATAGCACAAACTTTAGCATGTCTAGTCAGGCTGTCAGAGTCTCAAGATGTAAAGAGTTTTGTAATGGTGTCTTGCATGGTTTTTGGGATATAGAGGAGCAAAAAAATGAGATTTCCTAGTTTTTTTTCCTATAGTTATCATTGGGTATTTTTGCTCTCACCTGCCGTCTAGATGGTATAGAATTTCTTTGTGAAACTTTCAGGGATGATGAGGCCTGTGCCAAGGGTGTGCCTTTGAATGATTTGGTGAAAAAATGTTATATAGTTTTTGAATTATAACGGCTTTTGGGATAATGTTCAAATTCGACTGATTGAAAAAAAAAGTTTGATCCATTAAAAAGGTTCACAAGTGTTAACAGATTATACTTAACTGTTTGTGAGAAGAGAAATACTGATCATGAAGGGTAAAAGAAAAACACATCACAAATGGTTATTTGTATGACTTACTTGCCGTAGTGGAAAAAAACACTCAAGATGGCTGCCATTTTTTTAGACATAGATACATAGACAGTGTCAGCAGATAAGGGTCTATGGCCCACCCAGTCTGCCCATTTGAGCTTGTAAGTTCAGTTTATGTTTTCCTAGAAGTCTGTTGCCCCTTACCCCTGACCTCCAGAATTCCTTTATGTCTATCCCATGCATTTGAACTGGTTTAAACTTACAAACAGTAGAATTACAATCAAATTTGATATTTTTAAAAGAAAAGAGGAAAAGGTATTTGCTGCTGTCCTTTTGTTGTAATAAATATGCTAAAACTGGGTCTGGGTCACAAGACCGTCTGCAACATACAGCTGTCAAAAAACTGCACAGGGAAAAGAGTTACACACAAGACAGCAATCAGGGAAAACAGTAAGCACTATAGACAGTAACAAACCATGGGCATGGAACTTAGATGAGGGGCACAGATCTCAGATGAAGGGGCATGGAACTCGGATGAGGAGGTACAGAACTCAGATGGGGGGAGAAATTTTGGGCAGCTGTGTGGCAACATAAATAAACTCCCTAGCAAAAATGACATCAGTTCAACAATTTTCTGTGGAGAGCTTTTCCCCCAGGTTTGCACCCCACATATTCCATCAAATATGTATAAACATCCTGGACAACGCACAAACCACCACAAAAATAAGTACAATGAACAGGGAAGACTTGAATCTGGGTCAGCCAGACATGTATAGCACTGTAATGCCCCCATTATAATTCCCCAGTAGCTGCTTTCACTCACGTTATTTTCTCAGTGCTGTTTTTAATGCACTGTGATTCCAATGTGCTTTTGACAGATACCGTTAAAACAAAATGGTCTTGTTAGTGTGTGCTGATTGAAAGACCTGGAAGTCTTGGAAGGAGGGAAAGTGCTCCGTTTTTTGGTGATCCTGTACAGCTCCCTGATACTATACCTGCGCAGTGTGAGAGACTGCAAGCAGGTTTACCGTCTGTGAGTTCTGTTGAAGTGAACTGGGGGGAGCTAGGACCTGTGTGTCCTCGTTGACTTTTTCCGACAAAATCTCGCACCGCTCGCAAGCGCGAGCGTTATGAGTGGTGCGAGTGCCACTCGGCACTGGAAATGCTCAGTTGATATAGGAGGGTGAGGCTATGTTTTAGCATGTGTATTTGGAAATCAAATGTTTAATTATACAGCCTTTATTATGCGTAGCTGTAGAATTAACCACTTTGAGGGCATGGTTATTAGTAGGTCTGCTATATTTTAGAAGTTAGGCTTGGTGGGCTATTTTATATATAAGTTATTACTTTTTCATTTTTTGTATTTGTTGTGCCTTGGAGATATATATGCGATATGGGATGATCGAAAGGGGCTAGAACTGTTTATGATAACTTGATGCTGCGCGACCTGCGCCCTTTCATCCACCTTCCAGTTTCTGATGTTACTATCAGGCGTTGCGGAGATAGGGATTGGTAGGGATAGTGTTGGTCGACACTATCAAGAAACTCTAATTTGGGTTATACAGGATTGAAGTTGTCAGGTCCAGGAGGCACCCTGGGTTATGATGGGCACATGGGAGAGGCCAGTCGTGTTTGGTGTCCATCCCCAGGGAGCCTATTAGATCAAATGGCCAGGTAACCTGTGGGGCTGCATCACCCCCAAATCCCCTGACGGCAGTGCTTTGTAATGCCAGATCGATCAGAAATAAGACAGCAATTATTGCTGCCTTGGTTTCGTTGGTTGATCTGGCTTTTATCATGGAAACTTGGGTGGGAGACGATGCAGGCCCAATTTTTGAGGCTGCAGTCCCCCCTGGGTATACCATGGTGCACTGCCCCAGAGCGGCGTGCAGGGGTGGCAGTGTAGCCATCTGTTTTAGATCCAGCCTGACCTTCACCGTGCACCTGGTGAGAGCCCCGGGTTCTTTTGAATGTGTGGCCATCCGGGGAGGACCTGATGTGGGCTGCAGGATCTTTCTCATTTATCGCCCTCCTGGGTCGATGGGAGATTTCCTGCAGGAGGTCGCAGATTTCATCGCCGTTGCATCATTGGAATCCCCCAGATGTGTTTTTCTGGGGGATTTCAATGTCTGGTTCGACGATGTGACTCATGGACATGGTTATGAACTTTCCCAGATCATGTCCTCCCTTGGCTTGACGTAGGCAGTTACTTTACCAACTCATCAGGATGGCCACATGTTGGACCTGGTGTTCTCACTGGGACTTGATATTAGTGATCTTAAGATCAATCCAGTTCTCTGGTCTGATCATTGCACCGTCCAGTTCACACTTGGGGCTCCCGCCATAAGCCCTTCCCCTGTTGAGATGATTCGCTGTCGCCCTTTATGGGGTTTGACCTCTGAGGGTTTTCTGGCAGCAGCGAATTTGTCTAGAGTGGGTGATGCATGCGCGGGAGGTGCTGTGGACAGAGTTGACGCCTATAATGAGGTGTTATCCGACACCATAAACTCCCTCGCACCTGTCCGTGTATGACCCAGGACTTCTTACCTGAGGTCGCCATGGTTTGATGGTGAGCTCAGGGAGATGAAGAAACTGGGTCGGAGATTGGAGCGCTGCTGGAGGAGATCCCATCTGGATGCAGACAAACTGGCCCTGCGTTCCCACTATGTTGGGTACCAGAAGGCAAGCAACCATAAGAAGACAGTGTTTCTGTCTGGGGAGATTGCTGCCGGAAGGAACCGACCAGCCTCACTCTTCCAGACCGTTGACAGACTTTTACATCCTGTCTGTCTACGGCCCGGGAGGGTTTTTTCCAACACTGATTGTGAGGATTTTGCTCGGTTCTTTTCGGATGGGTTGTCTGCGATCCGGGTGGCTCCTTTAGCCAGAAATGATACAGCTGGCAGTGATCGCCTGATGTGTTCTGGAGTGCACTCGCCTGGTTGGGGAGAGTTTAGACCAGTGGAGGATAGTGAGTTATTGAGGTAGCAACCAATGTAGGCACACCTTCTGTGAACTGGACCCGTCGGCCGCGTTTTTAATGAGATGCGCTGACTCTGTTGGCCCGGTGTTTGCCATGATTGTACAGTGTTCCCTTTCGAGGGTGTCTTTCCGGATGCCTTGAAGGAGGCTCTGGTGAGATCCCTCTTAAAGAAGCCATCTTTGGACCTGGAGATCAAGGCAAATTACCCGTCCAATCTCTAACCTTCCATTTTTAGGAAAGGTTATTGAGAAAGTGATAGCGCTTCAGTTGGAAGAGCACCTCACATCTCACGAGTTGTACGAACCCTTCCAGTCGGCTTTTCGTGCCAGACATAGCACCGAAACTGCACTTGTTCGGGTGCAGAATGACCTTCTCAGGGCTAGAGACTGGGGAGACAAGACAATTCTTGTTCTCCTCGATCTCTCATCACCGTTTGACACTGTGGACCATTGTGTGCTGCTTGCTCGCCTTGGGGATCTATGTGAACTCACCGGTAATGTTATAAAATGGTTTGAGTCCTTTCTTACTAACAGGAGGCAGCAGGATATGATGGGAAATTTCTCATCTACACCCAGTCTGCTTCTTTGTAGAGTTCCTCAGGGGTCAGTATTGGCTCCAATGTTGTTTGCAGTGTATATGCTGCCTCTGGGTGGGATCATTAGGAAATATGGCTTGAGTTTTCATTGCTATGCTGATGATACTCAGCTATATTTTTCCTTTGCCCCAGGAACATCCAATGCAGTGGATGTGCTTAATATCTGTCTGACCAAGATTAACGACTGGATGGCCTCCAGCTGCTTGCAGCCGAACCCCGATAAGACGGAGGTATTAGTAGTGGAATCGAACAGAGTTTGTGATAGGATGGCCTCTGACACAGGAACTGGGCTTGTCCTAGGGTCTGTGCCATTGAAAGCCTCCTCTTGGTCTGAAATCTTGGCGTGATTCTGGACAGGGATTTAACCATGGAGGCTCAAATATCCTCTGTGGTTTGTACCTGTTTTTACCATCTCAGAAACATTGCCAGAATTAAATCCCTTGTTCCGCCTCTGGACCTCCCTACTTTGATACATGCCTTAGTCACATCTAGGCTTGATTCCTTTAACACGCTCTATCTCGGGGTCACGGGAGGATCTCTCTGCAGATTGCAGCTGGTGCAAAATGCAGCTGCCCGATTGCTGACCGGGCAGCAAAAGTTCTGTCATATCACACCGGTTCTGCGTGAATTGCACTGGCTGCCAGTCAGGTGGAGAGTCCTCTTTGAGGTGGGTCTTCTTACCTATAAGGCCCTACACGGACAGGGCCCTGGTTACCTGTTAGACCTTCTGTCACCTGCCTTCTCCTCGCGCCCTCTTCGTTCCTCCAGTGAATGCCTCCTGACCATTCCCAGAACTAGGCTGAAATCAGCCGGTGACAGGGCATTTAGTGCCGCGGCCCCTTTTCTGTGGAACTCCTTACCAACTATGGTCAGAGAGGCTTCATCGGTGGATGTTTTCAAGGCCCAGCTAAAGGCCTTTTTCTTCTCTAAGGCATTTAATTTAATTTAATTTAATGTTTAGACAAAGATTTATAGTTAATGTTTAGCTTTGTAATGATTTGTATTTATGTGTAAATTTATGTATTTATTATGCTAAAATGCTTGTTTTAATGTTTTGTACGGCTCCCAGAGCCTCTGGGATTGGGGGTCTTTTAAATAAATTTTGCCTTGCCTTGCCTTTGTGTCATTTTTTTATTGTATTCGAAGGTTTTTAAGATATTCCCTTATCTGGTAGACAGCTTTAATGATTGTGGTGGTTCTTAAAAAGGATCTCCATTTTGGTTTTTTCAATCAGAGTAGTGCTCCTGCAGAACTGCTTTTACATCAAAGACTCCAGATTCACGCTGTAGTTAAGCTGTCTTGCAGCTCATATATATTAATTATCTTGATTGTGTCAGACAAACTATGTGGATGTAATGCTGAATAGGTAAGTGTTTTTATGTTTGCTTGCACACATGTGCAAGAAACATAGTGTGATGATCCAAAATGCAGTGCCGTACAGTTGAAAGGGAGAGCTCCGCTTCAGTGAACAGCGCTCCCCCCCAACAGAGACTCACGCAAGCATGCATATTGCATGCTCATGCGCTCCTCCCCCCAATGCACACACTGTATGGCTGACGGGGGTGCCCAATCCCCCATCTGCTTCACACCCACCCCCCCAAAAAAGCTTTACAGGTGCCACGCTGGGGCCCACCCCAGCATGGCAGAAATTATTATAGCTGACAGGGTGCCCAATCCCCATTGGCTCCAGGCCCGGCCCAACCAGACTTCCAGCTGCCATGCTGGAGCCTACACCAGCGTGGTAACGTCCTCGTCATCTTCCTAAAATAAAACAAAAACCTGTAAACAAGAAAATGTTCCCTTGGTGGTCTCCATGCCCACCCATGCCCACCCTCTGTGTACTCTGCCTCCCCACCCCATCTCACCTCATGCTTACATCTGGAGCTCGGCGCAATGATCTTGGTGGACGGGAACACGTCTGCACTCTTCAAAGCTGACTGACTGAGGAAATGCCAGTAAGCTGTATAATGTAATAGATAGGGTTTTTTCAACTTTGCTGCATATCTCAGGCATTTTTTGGAATTTTGGCACCAAATTTTCAACATGGGGTTTTTGGGACCCCTCCTCATGAATCCTGTCACTGTCATGGTGTTAATCAGGCCTTAAGGGTGATTTTTTTGGTCACTGCATAAAATTACCTTTCCAGACCGATTAACGAAATGACAGTGCCAGTGTTCATAAGGTGGGCTCTCAAAAAGCCTATGTTGCAAATTTGGTGAAAAGATTCCTAAAAATGACTGTTTTATGAGTGTGTGTTGCGCAGTTCATATGCATGCTCGTAAGTTCACGCATTTTTAATATTTGCACTCTGGATTTTCAACATTGCCATTTTACCACACCTCCTTATGAGCAATACAGCTGTCATTTTTCACGTCACCCAAAATGTGTTTCTGTGCATGTAATGCACAGTGGCGCAGTCGGTGTGCACAATCAATGTTTGGGACAGATTAAGAAAATCACAGTGACACTGTTCATGAGCAGAGGTATTAAAATGGCTATGTTGCAAATTTGGTGAAAAAATTCCCAAAAATGACTGTTTTAGGAGCGCACGTTGCGCAGTTCCTATGCACGCTTGCAAATTTGCGAATTTTTAATATTTGCACGCCAAATTTTCAACATTGCCATTTTACCACACTTCCTTATGAGCAGTACAGCTGCCATTTTTCACATCTCACCCAAAATGTGTCTCTGCATATGTAGCGCACAATGGTGCAGTAGGTGTGAGGAAAGCAATGTTTGGGACAGATTAAGAAAATCACAGTGACACTGGTCATGAGCAGAGGTCTTAAAATGGCTATGTTGAAAATTTGGTGACAAAAGTCCATAAAATGACTGTGTTACGAGTGAGCATTGTGCAGTTTCCACTCATCCTTGTAAGTTCATGAATTTGTAATATTTTCAGTACAGATTTTCACCAGTGGTATTTTCCCACACTTCCTTATGAACAGTACAGCTGTCATTTTTCACAACATGGCCCGAAATGTGTTTTCACACTTTCAGCACAGAAATGTGTGGTCGCTGTGGGAAATCATTGTTTGGGACACATAAAGAAAATTACAGTGACACTGTTCATGATTGGAGGTTCCAAAATGCCTGTGTTGACAATCTGCTGTAAGAAATCCCCAAACTAATTACATTATGGGTGTGCGCTGCACAGTTTCTATGCACACTCGTGACTTCACCAGTTTTTTTAATATTTTCACTGCAGATTTTCAACATTGCCATTTTTTACACCTCCCCATGAACAGTACAGCTGTCATTTTTTACATCCTGTTCGTAATGAGTTTTTGCATCTGTGGTGACAAATGCCTTAGTCGCTGTGCAAAAGCAGCTTTCAGCTAACAAACTGATATTGCCACTGTTCATGAGGTGGGGGTCACAAAAAAACCATGTTGAAAATTTGGAGTGAAAATACCAACGAATGCCTGAGGCATTAGGGTTTCCGACCATAACGCCCCACCCTGTAGAGAATGACAGGCATCACGGCTGTAACTTGGTATTGTCGCCTGTAATGCTCATACCATTCCACCCCTACCCACACCCTGCAGCCAGTGAGAGGCATTGAGGTGTACCTTGGACTCTTTGGCCCCAAAGTTCACCCCATTCTCCTATACTGCACCCATCTCACCATATTTCCTGATGGAATGGGGTGCGCATAAGGGCCAAAGACCCCAAGGCACACCATGACACTTGTCGGTGTTTGTAGGGTAGGGTGTGGTGAAATGGCGTGGCCATTATGCCTGACGACCCAAAGGCACACCCCAATGCCTTTCAGTCTCTGCAGGGTGGTGGTGGGGTTGGCTTCAGTTCAATACTTCACTGCCATTCCTATTATGCAACTCTGTAACTCCCGCACTACCAATGCCAATGTCAGCAAGCAAACATTCGGCACTGACAAATGCTTGTTTTCTTTTACATTCTGGTTAATGAACAGTAGATGTTCTGCATGTAAGGTATTGGTGCTTTTCTAAAGCAACAGCTGTTATGTGCTGTCATTTCACTATGCTGAGAAGCAATTCTTGAGATTGTTCTGAATAGCATGACATTTGTGCCATAATCAGCTATGTGAAATTGCTTTCCATTTTAATTTTTTTGTTTAGTTTTCTTGTGTGTGTGTGTGTGGGGGGGGGAAGCTCATTTTCCTTTTGTGTGGATCATGAAACTGCATATAATCATAACACGGCCAGGGGTGAATTAGTCAGCAAGAGTGAGTAGTGCCTCTTGTACTATATAGTTCTTTATAACAGCAATATTTGCTGCCCTCTTACCTCTTGCCTTCCCCCAGTGCTGCACAGCAAACATGAGCCCTAGCATTCCCACAATTAAAAGAAAATGTTGCCAAGTTAAACCATTGTAACCCATTTCTCTCATAAGCTGTTGTGGCACTGTGCCGAAATCTGCCTGGAGTGAAAGTTGCACTGTTTCTCAGCAGATCTGTAACTTTCATTGTGACAATCCCTCAGTTTTCAGCACTATGGATTCAGGGTACTGTCAGGGTAGTTGTTTACTGGGTCTCTCCTACCTTGTTTTATTTTTTCATTGATGACTGCAATGTTACTGCGACACTCACACTCTTCACCTCCTTTTCGCAATACAAATGCACAATCATAAGCACAATTTAAACAGTCTTTTTTTCTGTGTCATTCAGTGGTGCTAGTAATTCTGCACAGTGCTACATGATAGCGTATTTTAATATTAGGGAGAAAATGTCAATAAAAAAGGGTCAGTATGCAAATTGCCATCCTATGCAAGATGCTTTCTAGACAGCAGCATACAAAACAGTAACACTCTGCAACTGTTGGATGCAGCTCACACACTTTGGATCTCTGTGGGACAGATTGTGTGGTGGTGAGCTTGAAATATATTCCTTGCATTTTGTGTTCTAGCAATCCAGGTACACTGCCTGCTCTAAATGACAGAAGATTTGAGAGCAATACTGGGATTCGAACCAACCAATGCATAGAGACTGTATATGTGAAAAGAGCTACATTTACAGTCAAATTTGCAATGTCAGATCATCCATTTGTATCGTGTAGCTCTATACTGAAAGAACAAATAGCCAGCAAAAACTCTCTGGAATCACATAGACTGAATTAAGTTTAAAGGAAGAAAAGAACTGCAATGCAACTCAAATAGTTTGTGAAGCTCACTGAAGGTAAAAGTGGTATTTCATGCCTTCTTGCAGCTTTTTTCTTTGAAAACTAATTAAGCAGACAGGCATTCTGGGGACTATATAGGCTGATTATGCATCATGTTCTCATATGCTGATGCAGCTCCTGGGGACAATGGGATTTCAGCAATCACCAAATGGAGCCTCCCATAACAGTTACAGGGCCTAGTACGAAGTGTGAAAACTGACTAAGGCAGTTGCATGCATCTCTAACTGCTACATTTAAAAAACATGAGGGTGTAGTTTCCTTTAAATGTTTACTTTATTTGAACCTAATTCATTTTTATTTTTATTTTTAATAACAGATTAATTTTATAATCACAATAATGCATGTCTGGGCATGTGTAGTAGTGGGATTTATACACTTCTTGTGTGGT